>JAECWL010000197.1:0-4800000 GCA_018150545.1 Drosophila ercepeae
GACAGACCAGACAGACCAGACAGACAGACCAGACAGACAGACCAGACAGACAGACCGGACAGACAGACCAGACAGACAGACCAGACAGACAGACCAGACAGACAGACCAGACAGACCAGACAGACAGACCAGACCAGACAGACCAGACAGACAGACCAGACAGACAGACCAGACAGACAGACCAGACAGACAGACCAGACAGACAGACCAGACAGACAGACCAGACAGACAGACCCGACAGACAGACCAGACAGACAGACCAGACAGACAGACCAGACAGACAGACCCAGACAGACAGACCAGACAGACAGACCAGACAGACAGACCAGACAGACAGACCAGACAGACAGACCAGACAGACAGACCAGACAGACAGACCAGACAGACAGACACAGACAGGACCAGACAGACAGAACAGACAGACAGACCAGACAGACAGACCAGACAGACAGACCAGACAGACAGACCAGACAGACAGACCGACAGACCAGACAGACAGACCAGACAGACAGACCAGACAGACAGACCAGACAGACAGACCAGACAGACAGACCAGACAGACAGACCAGACAGACAGACCCAGACAGACAGACCCGACAGACAGACCAGACAGACAGACCAGACAGACAGACCAGACAGACAGACCAGACAGACAGACCAGACAGACAGACCAGACAGACAGACCAGACAGACAGACCAGACAGACAGACCCAGACAGACAGACCAGACAGACAGACCAGACAGACAGACCAGACAGACAGACCAGACAGACAGACCAGACAGACCAGACAGACAGACCAGACAGACAGACCAGACAGACAGACCAGACAGACAGACCAGACAGACAGACCAGACAGACAGACCAGACAGACAGACCAGACAGACAGACCAGACAGACAGACCAGACAGACAGACCAGACAGACAGACCAGACAGACAGACCAGACAGACAGACCAGACAGAACCAGACCAGACAGACAGACCAGACAGACAGACCAGACAGACAGACCAGACAGACAGACCAGACAGACAGACCAGACAGACAGACCAGACAGACAGACCAGACAGACAGACCAGACAGACAGACCAGACCAGACAGACCAGACAGACAGACCAGACAGACAGACCAGACAGACAGACCAGACAGACAGACCAGACAGACAGACCAGACAGACAGACCAGACAGACAGACCAGACAGACAGACCAGACAGACAGACCAGACAGACAGACCAGACAGACAGACCAGACAAGACAGACCAGACAGACAGACCAGACAGACAGACCAGACAGACAGACCAGACAGACAGACCAGACAGCCGGAGCCAGACAGACAGACCGGACAGACAGACCAGACAGACAGACCAGACAGACAGACCAGACAGACAGACCAGACAGACAGACCAGACAGACAGACCAGACAGACAGACCGGACAGACAGACCAGACAGACCAGACAGACAGACCAGACAGACAGACCAGACAGACAGACCAGACGACCAGACAGACCAGACAGACGAGCCCAGACAGACAGACCAGACAGACAGACCAGACAGACAGACCAGACAGACAGACCAGACAGACAGACCAGACAGACAGACCAGACAGACAGACCAGACAGACCAGACAGACAGACCAGACAGACAGACCAGACAGACAGACCAGACAGACAGACCAGACAGACAGACCAGACAGACAGACCAGACAGACAGACCAGACAGACAGACCAGACAGACCAGACAGACCAGACAGACCAGACGACAGACAGACCAGACAGACCCAGACAGACAGACCAGACAGACAGACCAGACAGACAGACCAGACAGACAGAGCCAGACAGACAGACCAGACAGACAGACCAGACAGACAGACCAGACAGACAGACCAGACAGACAGACCAGACAGACAGACCAGACAGACAGACCAGACAGACAGACCAGACAGACAGACCAGACAGACAGACCAGACAGACAGACCAGACAGACCAGACCAGACAGACAGACCAGACAGACCAGACAGACAGACCAGACAGACAGACCAGACAGACAGACCAGACAGACAGACCAGACAGACAGACCAGACAGACAGACCAGACAGGACAGACCAGACAGACAGACCAGACAGACAGACCAGACAGACAGACCAGACAGACAGACACAGACAGACAGACCAGACAGACAGACCAGACAGACAGACCAGACAGACAGACCAGACAGACAGACCAGACAGACAGACCAGACAGACCAGACCAGACAGACAGACCAGACAGACAGACCAGACAGACAGACCAGACAGACAGACCAGACAGACAGACCAGACAGACAGACCAGACAGACAGACCAGCCAGACAGACCAGACAGACAGACCAGACAGACAGACCAGACAGACAGACCAGACAGACAGACCAGACAGACAGACCAGACAGACAGACCAGACAGACCAGACCAGACAGACAGACCAGACAGACAGACCAGACAGACAGACCAGACAGACAGACCAGACAGACAGACCAGACAGACAGACCAGACAGACAGACCAGACAGACAGACCAGACAGACAGACCAGACAGACAGACCAGACAGACAGACCAGACAGACAGACCAGACAGACAGACCAGACAGACAGACCAGACAGACAGACCAGACAGACAGACCAGACAGACAGACCAGACAGACAGACCAGACAGACAGACAGACCAGACAGACAGACCAGACAGACAGACCAGACAGACAGACCAGACAGACAGACCAGACAGACAGACCAGACAGACAGACCAGACAGACAGACCAGACAGACAGACCAGACAGACAGACCAGACAGACAGACCAGACAGACAGACCAGACAGACAGACCAGACAGACAGACCAGACAGACAGACCAGACAGACAGACCAGACAGACAGACCAGACAGACAGACCAGACAGACAGACCAGACAGACAGACCAGACAGACAGACCAGACAGACAGACCAGACAGACAGACCAGACAGACAGACCAGACAGACAGACCAGACAGACAGACCAGACAGACAGACAGACCAGACAGACAGACCAGACAGACAGACCAGACAGACAGACCAGACAGACAGACCAGACAGACAGACCAGACAGACAGACCAGACAGACAGACCAGACAGACAGACCAGACAGACAGACCAGACAGACAGACCAGACAGACAGACCAGACAGACAGACCAGACAGACAGACCAGACAGACAGACCAGACAGACAGACCAGACAGACAGACCAGACAGACAGACCAGACAGACAGACCAGACAGACAGACCAGACAGACAGACCAGACAGACAGACCAGACAGACAGACCAGACAGACAGACCAGACAGACAAACCAGACAGACCAGACAGACAGACCAGACAGACAGACCAGACAGACAGACCAGACAGACAGACCAGACAGACAGACCAGACAGACAGACCAGCAGACAGACAGACCAGACAGACAGACCAGACAGACAGACCAGACAGACAGACCAGACAGACAGACCAGACAGACAGACCAGACAGACAGACCAGACAGACAGACCAGACAGACAGACCAGACAGACAGACCAGACAGACAGACCAGACAGACAGACCAGACAGACAGACCAGACAGACAGACCAGACAGACAGACCAGACAGACAGACCAGACAGACAGACCAGACAGACAGACCAGACAGACAGACCAGACAGACAGACCAGACAGACAGACCAGACAGACCAGACCAGACAGACAGACCAGACAGACAGACCAGACAGACAGACCAGACAGACAGACCAGACAGACAGACCAGACAGACAGACAGACCAGACAGACAGACCAGACAGACAGACCAGACAGACAGACCAGACAGACAGACCAGACAGACAGACCAGACAGACAGACCAGACAGACAGACCAGACAGACCAGACAGACCAGACCAGACAGACAGACCAGACAGACAGACAGACCAGACAGACAGACCAGACAGACAGACCAGACAGACAGACCAGACAGACAGACCAGACAGACAGACCAGACAGACAGACCAGACAGACAGACCAGACAGACAGACCAGACAGACAGACCAGACAGACAGACCAGACAGACAGACCAGACAGACAGACCAGACAGACAGACCAGACAGACAGACCAGACAGACAGACCAGACAGACCAGACAGACAGACCAGACAGACAGACCAGACAGACAGACCAGACAGACAGACCAGACAGACAGACCAGACAGACAGACCAGACAGACAGACCAGACAGACAGACCAGACAGACAGACCAGACAGACAGACCAGACAGACAGACCAGACAGACAGACCAGACAGACAGACCAGACAGACAGACCAGACAGACAGAACAGACAGACAGACCAGACAGACAGACCAGACAGACAGACCAGACAGACAGACCAGACAGACAGACCAGACAGACAGACCAGACAGACACGACAACAGACAGACCAGACAGACAGACCAGACAGACAGACCAGACAGACAGACCAGACAGACAGACCAGACAGACAGACCAGACAGACAGACCAGACAGACAAACCAGACAGACAGACCAGACAGACAGACCAGACAGACAGACCAGACAGACCAGACCAGACAGACAGACCAGACAGACAGACCAGACCAGACAGACCAGACAGACAGACCAGACAGACAGACCAGACAGACAGACCAGACAGACAGACCAGACAGACAGACCAGACAGACAGACCAGACAGACAGACCAGACCAGACCAGACAGACAGACCAGACAGACAGACCCAGACAGACAGACCAGACAGACAGACCAGACAGACAGACCAGACAGACAGACAGACCAGACAGACAGACCAGACAGACAGACCAGACAGACAGACCAGACAGACAGACCAGACAGACAGACCAGACAGACAGACCAGACAGCTTCATCAATGATTGTTTTAGAGATCTTCAGGGATGCTGTCTCCATATCATGTTCTTTTTCAACTGGCGCTCTACTTAGCGCGTCAACGTGGCACATCTGTGTTCCTGCTCGATGAACAATATCAATGTCAAACTCTTGGATTCGTAACCACCATCTTGCAATTCGTGGTATCAGCTCTCGTTTTGTCATTGCTGTTTTCAAAGCGTTACAATCAGTGATAACCTTAACCATTTTTCCATAAATGTAGTATTTGAATCGTTCTAATGACTCGACGACGGCTAAAGCTTCTAGCTCGTAACTATGGTAGTTTTTCTCTGGGTTGGAAGTGGCTCGGCTATAGTATGCGATTGGCTAACCCAACGGCACTTGCATCCGTATGTACTTCATGTTCGGCTACTAGGCGGTAGCTAGTCACAACAGGCTTTGACGTAAGGCATAACTTTAACTTTTCAAAAGCATCTTCTTGTGGCTGTTCCCATTTGAAGTTTTGGTCCTTGCGCAAAAGAATTCGCAATGGCTCTGATATTATTGCATATCCGGGTACGAATTTCCGGAAATATCCCGTGAGACCCAAAAACTGTCGAACTTCGGGGATATTCTTTGGCTTTACTAATTCTGCAATGGCTTTAGTTTTGACTTCTCCGGGGCTGATTCCATCTGTGTGTATTTGGTGACCTAGAAATGTGATTGACTGTTTGTACAACTCACACTTATCTCGATTCAAAGTTAATCCGCAGTCTCGTAACACTTGTAAAATTCTCTCAAGTTTTTCATACATTTCATTAAACGTTTGGCTGCCAATGAGGATATCGTCCATGTAATGCATCATGTCGCCTTTCTGCACACGCTTTTGCAAATCTGCCATGAGTTGATTGAATGCAGCAGGTGCATTCTTCAGCCCAAACGGAAGACGTTTAAACTCAAACAATCCATCCGTGGTGATAAATGCAGTGAACTTTCTGCTTTCTGGATCCATTTTGATCTGATAATAGCCGCTATTCATGTCAAGGGATGAAAAATATGCGAAGCGCTTCGCTTCCTGCAGCCTTTCCTCAATATTCGGTACAGGGAAGTTTTCCTTTCTGATGAGCTTGTTCAGGCGGCGGTAATCGATGCAAAGTCGATCACTACCGTTCGGCTTCTTGATGAGCACCACTGGGCTGGCGTACTCTGACGTGGACGGAGTAATAATGTCTCGTTCCAATAGTTCGTCGACCATCTTGGCGACAACTTCCTTCTTTGGCTCGGAAACTCGATATGGCGCTTGGGAAACTACTTGGCCACTTTCAACAACAATTTGTGCCTGGACGACGTTTGTCTTGCCTAGGCCTTCCAATCCTGTGGAGAAAACGTCGGAAAACTTCTCGAGCAGACTATGCAGTCTTTGCTCCTCTCTTTTGTGTTCTGAAAATTAACAAGAAGGTTTTTAAAAATACTCTCGGTTGAACTTGTTACCGGCTGATGAACTGCTCTCTTGACTTCTGTCTCGCTTGGTTCGCATTTCAATAATAACTCGGCGCATGTAATGACTTCTTGTCCCAACAACAAATCTTCCTGCAACAGATTGTCGTCTGCGATGTAAACTTTGGCTGTAACCATTTTTCCAGCGATTTCGATGTCCACAACCATAGCTTTGGTAAGGATACGTGAGCCTCCACATATGCCCATGATTTTCAGGTAGCACTCCTGTCGATCTGCGTCGATCTCGTCCGCAATTGATTGGCGAATTAAACTGGCTTGGCTTCCAGTGTCAACACTGTATACTGCGGTATAATTTTTCGTGTTGATGTAGATTTTTCTTGTAAACAGCTTGTCCTGATTGGATGCGCCCAAACGAATCACCTGTGCGGCTTGGCAAATCTCATCTGTGGCATGAAACTTATTACATTTGGAGCATCGCGTCTTCTTCCTTTCCTTTGGGCATGAATTTGCAAAATGCCCGACATCTCCGCAGTTAAAGCATGCTTTAGGTTCTCTTGGCTTTGGTTGCTTCATCTCATTTTCCAGCTTTACCTCAGAACTACTGGATTTGGGTACGAACTCTTTCTTGTTGGCATTGGGCCTGCCTCTATTTATAAAAAAATATGACTCGGCAGCGTCGCGAAACTCCTTCATAGTCGAAAAATGAATGGCTGCAATACTGTTTTGCAACTCTTTGTGCTGTAGGCCCGCTCGAACATATTGGATGACTGCTGCTTCACTAAGCTTGAATCGCACTCCAAGTGCTGACATACGGAAACAATACTCCTTTACGGTTTCCTTCGATCGTCTGGTTGCATTCGCCACGTTGAAATGAATTTCTGCCTCGTCCGGCTCTGATCCGAATTCTTCTCGGATTGCTGCTGCAAAACTGTTCCATGTTGTGTGTAAAACTTGCGAAGAATCAAGCCACATTTTGGCGGGACCCTTCAGCTTTGTGTATATGGCAAGAAGTACAAATTTTTCGTCCCATTGATACACATCTACCACTTTGTTGACACGATCGATGAACTGGTTCACTGAGATCGAATTCTCATCTCTGGGGTCATAGTCTGGTAAGGTATCCGCAATTTCCTTTACTGACGCTTGTCTACCATGGCTGATCGCCGCTTGATCTCCAGGGTTACGGTAAATATACTCATCTATATCAATCTGATCTTCACGTTGACGCTGCTGCTGTTGTTGATTAGCTGCTGGAATATTGTTGACAAACTGGGCCTTCAGGCTTGTCAGTGTCGTCATCTGTTCTTGTAGCTGCGCAATCGTAGCCGCCTGTGCTGCGAATGATTCCTCATTTTGGCTCATAATTCCAGCTGCTTGTGGCAAATCCACGTCTTCTGAATTTTCGTGTTCCACTAGTCTCTGAACTAGTTCCGCCCAAGTTCCTCTCTCTCAGCAGATACCGCAACTGGTCTGCCTTTAGCTCCGATATCTTGACCATCTTCTCCAAAAATGATCGCCACTCTTCGAAAACCTTGCCTGGTTTCCTATGTACGCACAACCACAATCGTTTGCACCCACGAGCACCTCTGTATGCCCGTCTGCAAGCGAGATCACTATTTCACCACAATTCTCGTGAATTTCACAACGCCGCTACACATACACACAAGCTTTTTGCATGTACACCTCCAGATTCCTAGTCCGCTTTGAATCCATCAACCACGTAGAAAAGGATGCCTTATCGGTAATTTGTAATTTCTGTCACCTAGACCTTTGGGAACACCTATCCCATTACAAACTTCCCACGCCAACGATTCCTCTGCCGCTTCTGCTTTTTCGTGTATCTCTGTTACTGCCTCATAAACATTGGCAACTCGAATTATCCCACTTCTGAACTGTAACGGGATGGCTTTTTTGAGTGGTGGATAATCTTTTATTGGAATGATTATGAATATGACATTAAGAAAACTAATTTTAATTATAGTTCTACAAAAACTTGGCGTGCTCCCCGTTCGCTCGTGCCCTTTTTTTCTCTACTCTTCTTCTTATCTCTAAATTGGTATCGATAGAATACCGAGTAACTATCGCTGTTCTTCCTTGACAAGAACCTGCTCGTTACACAATAATAAGGTCTCCTCCCTTATCTACTGCTGAGGACTCACACCATCCAACACTCTTGTTTTCGTGATTATCGACTATCCTGAAGTCCCCCCAGTAATAGCGCGCAGTCTCGTCAAAAGTGTTTTAAAACAAGTGAGAAAAGTTATCTTCGGCTTGCCGAAGATGGTATACCCTTGAAAACAAAAAAGTTTTCCATACAAAGACTTGTTTTCATATCGATCGTTTGTATGGCAGCTATATGATATAGTGGTCCGATCCGGACTTTCACAAATCGTGTATGACTATATCAAATAAATAAATGTTAAATTCCGTTGTAATAGCTTGGAAAACAAAAAAGTTTCCAATACAAAGACTTGTTTTCATATCGGTCGTTTGTATGGCAGCTATATGATATAGTGGTCCGATCCGACTGATTCTTAAACTTGATCTGCGTGCAACAAAAATAATGATCTGGTAAAAATTTCAAAACGCTAGCTTTAAAACTACTGTCTATTTTTTGCATAGAAACAGACGGACAGACGGACATGGCTATATCGACTCGGCTGTTGAGGCTG
Source organism: Drosophila ercepeae (assembly GCA_018150545.1). NCBI lineage: Eukaryota > Metazoa > Arthropoda > Insecta > Diptera > Drosophilidae > Drosophila > Drosophila ercepeae. The sequence goes on from JAECWL010000197.1 coordinate 9,000, forward strand.
ATCAAGAATATATATACTTTGTGGGGTAGGAGATTCTTCCTTTAATGCGTTACACATTTCTGGACAAAATTATAATACCCTTTTTCAAGGGTATAAAAACCGACTATTGTGACCTATTATTTTTCAAATTTCAGCAACATCGATGCTGCTACGCACTCTTTTTATGAAGTAGTTCATAACAATCCCAAGCTTCTTGAGAAACTCATTACAGCGCACCTGCAACATGCATGCAAGAGTACAATCTCAAGCTTCGCTCGACAAAAACTAATCTACTAGAATTTTCTTCAATCATCCACCGAGGGTTTCAATATCGTTTGCAAACTGATATAATTTATACTGAATTTAGCAAGGCATTTGATTCAGTTCATCATTAGGTCCTGCTACGGAAACTCTCGCTCATTGATTTTCCACAAAATGTCCTTGTGTGGATAGCTTCCCACCTTTCAGATCGAAATCAGCGTGTTCTATTAAAAACTACTGTTAAGAGGAGCCCAATAATAATGGGTCCTTGCTTCAATAAGTTCGGTTTTGAAACTGTTTTATTAATATTCTTCAACATCCGAAGAACCACAAAAATCTTACAATTAGGTTCTTATGTACTAACAAGAGTTCTTTAAAAGTATTTATATACTTATGCCCCCAACCATTTCAACCATGCGTTGGTATGTGCGCTGGCGGCCTAAGTATTTTATGACCTTTTTCCTAGCAGCGTGGTGTTATCGTACGCATGCGAGTACATGTTTCTTAAAGGGTTCGGTCATAAAAATCCATTATCTAGTTGTGGCCTTATCAAGTGCATGGCAGTGTCACCTTACGCATGCGTTTACATGTGCGTTTGTTTTGAAGGGATCGGTCATAAAATGCATGTATAATATATTTGGTTGTTGGTCCGATCCCTTTTAAATTCTTTCTATATTTTAATATTTAACACATGTTCAATGCTTGAACATTCAGCCAAGGGCCACAAAAGTCTGTATTGTTATACATTTTTATTATATTTCATATTCGATAACTTTTCAATTTAGCAGTGGACTGTATTTAATTATTTCATAAATTATTTTTTTTTGTTAAAATTTTACACAATTTTACATTTAAACATTCTCCCACAAAAGTTCTTATTTTTTACATTTAACACAAATCGTGTATGACTATATCAAATAAATAAATGTTAAATTCCGTTGTAATAGCTTGGAAAACAAAAAAGTTTCCAATACAAAGACTTGTTTTCATATCGGTCGTTTGTATGGCAGCTATATGATATAGTGATCCGATCCGACCGATTCTTAAACTTGATCTGCGTGCAACAAAAATAATGATCTGGTAAAAATTTCAAAACGCTAGCTTTAAAACTACTGTCTATTTTTTGCATAGAAACAGACGGACAGACGGACATGGCTATATCGACTCGGCTGTTGAGGCTGATCAAGAATATATATACTTTGTGGGGTAGGAGATTCTTCCTTTAATGCGTTACACATTTCTGGACAAAATTATAATACCCTTTTTCAAGGGTATAAAAACCGACTATTGTGACCTATTATTTTTCAAATTTCAGCAACATCGATGCTGCTACGCACTCTTTTTATGAAGTAGTTCATAACAATCCCAAGCTTCTTGAGAAACTCATTACAGCGCACCTGCAACATGCATGCAAGAGTACAATCTCAAGCTTCGCTCGACAAAAACTAATCTACTAGAATTTTCTTCAATCATCCACCGAGGGTTTCAATATCGTTTGCAAACTGATATAATTTATACTGAATTTAGCAAGGCATTTGATTCAGTTCATCATTAGGTCCTGCTACGGAAACTCTCGCTCATTGATTTTCCACAAAATGTCCTTGTGTGGATAGCTTCCCACCTTTCAGATCGAAATCAGCGTGTTCTATTAAAAACTACTGTTAAGAGGAGCCCAATAATAATGGGTCCTTGCTTCAATAAGTTCGGTTTTGAAACTGTTTTATTAATATTCTTCAACATCCGAAGAACCACAAAAATCTTACAATTAGGTTCTTATGTACTAACAAGAGTTCTTTAAAAGTATTTATATACTTATGCCCCCAACCATTTCAACCATGCGTTGGTATGTGCGCTGGCGGCCTAAGTATTTTATGACCTTTTTCCTAGCAGCGTGGTGTTATCGTACGCATGCGAGTACATGTTTCTTAAAGGGTTCGGTCATAAAAATCCATTATCTAGTTGTGGCCTTATCAAGTGCATGGCAGTGTCACCTTACGCATGCGTTTACATGTGCGTTTGTTTTGAAGGGATCGGTCATAAAATGCATGTATAATATATTTGGTTGTTGGTCCGATCCCTTTTAAATTCTTTCTATATTTTAATATTTAACACATGTTCAATGCTTGAACATTCAGCCAAGGGCCACAAAAGTCTGTATTGTTATACATTTTTATTATATTTCATATTCGATAACTTTTCAATTTAGCAGTGGACTGTATTTAATTATTTCATAAATTATTTTTTTTTGTTAAAATTTTACACAATTTTACATTTAAACATTCTCCCACAAAAGTTCTTATTTTTTACATTTATATTGTTGAACGTGTTGATTCAGCAAAGGTTTATTAGTAACTGTTCACACTATAAACTTGTGCGTACATTTAATGAGTTCAATTCGGGTGTTTGAATCTAACTGACTCGCTACTGCGAGGGCTTCGCCTCGCAGCTTCATTCTTACATAGACGCCGCAGTCTGCGTTTGTAAATGCAGCCGAGTTTTATTCTTAAATCTATGTTTGAGGCCTATGACCGCGCTAATCACCTCCCGCGTGGTCACATCTCTTGACACTTCGGCAATAGGCCGCTGCAATCGTACTTATCGTTGTCAACCCTAGAGCCGAGTGTCCGCTTGCAGTGTGGAAAATCAAGTCATCAATGTGTACCTTGTTATTTTTCAGAGTCTTGATGCGCATTTGAAGATTTTGCAGTTCATTAGTGTTGTTGATAATCAAATGCTTCAGCGGGACCACGTTCCATGTCTCCTTGTCATCTATAATTCGTAAACTGGGGAAGATAGACATTTCAGACGCTGTCAAAATTACCTTTTGAGTAGTAATTATTGTTTTATCCCCTAATATTGCTGTGCATCCTGCAAGTAGTTGTATAATGCCTTGATTGGGCAGTCTTATAACTTGATGCTGTTCGTTGCATCTTATATTAGCTTTTGTATTCCGAAACAGTCTAAATAGCCAACGGTTGGATCCACTTATCTCTTTGATGAACGAATTGCCTTGGAATTCCATCATTTCGCATGAGTGTGCCTTGCTTGGTTTCAATGGTGATATTTCACAAGAGTGATCCTCCGCGTTTTTCCATGCCCAATTACTTTCGCAAAGCCATGTTGTCGAATCTTCTTGTCTGCATTGGTTAATTTTCATTTCAGACATTAGGTGATATGCGTTTATGTCTGTATTGAACGCAAAAAATTTAGAATTCCATTTCGGAATAAGCTTCGTTCCGTTTGTCCACAGTGGTATTGGGATTACTTCAAAGAGATCCGTTTCCTGATTGTTGTATATCGGCAATTTTGCTTCAATGAATAGGACATTATCCTTAAACATAGCTTGTGCCTTCATCAGTTTATAGATCAGTGGTAATTGTATAACTGAATTTCCACCCGGTAGCATTTGTTTTCGTCCTAATTTTTGCTTAGCTTTTTCGAGCTCCTCCAGCATTTTGTTGGGCGCAATTAGTGTAGGATGAATTCTTCCTTGTCCGTTATCATTGAGATCGCTGTTGCTTGTAGGCTTTCTGCCTCTTCAATCCAGTTTCGCACTTGATTTGATAACATAAGGAAATTAATTGACTCCTTATATACCATAAAGTGCTGCTTCATGGTTTCTGCAATAATATTGACTTGTTGGGTCAGTTTTCCAAATTCCGGTTTGCTTCTATCGTAGTTGCTCTTACTAATTCTTCCGTGTCATTGATGACCGAGGTCTGATTGTCAACATATTCCATTAGATGTTTTTCATTTTTTATGATCGTTTGCATATTTTCCTGTATCCTATTTGCATTTCCGATATCAAAGAACAGTATAAACCTTTTCTTTCGGTTGGTACGGTGCCGTAGTATTTTTTCTTTTTCTTTGATGTTATCAATTTTTGTCCGAATTGTCGTACCGAAGGAATCGCAGTAGTCCTTGAAGTCTCCCATTTTTTCGCAAACCAAGCGGGATTTTTCTAGGAAGTCCTCTGATTGTTTTATGACATCAAAATAGGCTTGCATGTCATAATAAAACAATAATTGCCAACTGGTTGTAGCGAATTCAATTTTACCAATTTTGTTCACCATAACTGCAGCTTTTGCGTCGATTTTCCCAAGTTCTTTGGCCTGTTTTCGAGGTTCCGAATTTTCTGTCGCAGTTGTAGCTTGCAATATCAATAAAAAGCATAGCACAGTAGCTATGCTTCCAGTGTCATTCCTTTTGTCTCTTGGAACTCGCTGCCTAAGCTTCTTGTCCTTGCGTAGCTGCAATGACTCCGTTATAGATGGCGTTGCAGCTCCAGCTGGTTTTGCTCCGCTAACAGGAAGTTGACAGATCTTGTTTAGTGATCTTTTTACTTCCCCATCGTTTGTTTTAACCGTGACTACCCGGACTTTATCAGCTTGTCCTTTAGTCGTACTAATGATTCTTCCCATTGGCCATCTTGCAGGGTGAGTGTTCTCATGTTTTATAAGAACCAGCTGTCCCTCCTTCAGATTTGGCTTTTCTTGGCGCCATTTGGTTCACTGTTGCAATGACACCAGATACTCCTCCTTCCATTTCTTCCAAAAATCACCTCTGATGCGTTGAATAAGCTTCCATCTATCCAAAGAGCTGATTGTCTTACTTTCCTCAAAATGTTCAGGAGCTCCAATTAGAGGTCTTCCCACCAGAAAACGACCCGGCGTTAATATGTCCTCACCATCGATTTCGCTCCTTACAGTGACTAATGGACGCGAGTTTAGCACTGCTTCGAAATTCTTCACAAATTCTTCATATGTAAAGCTGCCTTCACCAATAACTCGTTTAAGGTGATGCTTCACTGATTTTACACCGGCTTCCCATAAACCTCCCATGTGGGGGCTTCCCGGGGGAATAAAGTGCCACTTGATGCCTCCTTTTTCCAGTGTAGGTGCTAACTCATTATTGTTTTTAATGGCAGCTACAAATTCTTTGTCCAATACTCTTGAAGCTCCCACGAAGTTTGTTCCATTATCTGAGTATAGGTTCTCACTCTTGCCTCGTCTTGCAAAGAACCGTCGAAGAGCCTCCAGGAATTTGTCTGACGAAAGGTCGCTAACAGCTTCCAGATGTATCGCTTTGTTGCCATACAAACAAATACACAAATGTATCCTTTATACGTTTTTTGACATTTCCCTTTGAGCAGCGAATCTGGAACGGTCCGGCATAGTCGATTCCAGTATTTTGAAACGAGTAATCAGCCGTTACTCGTGAACTGGTAAATTTCCCATCAGTTGACTGGACATCTCTTGCTTGTATCGTATGCATATAATACATTCCTTAAATATTTCTTTAAGGAATTTTGTATGCCAAATATCCAGAACTCCATGCAGAGTTTTCTTTGTAGCACCGTCGTCCTGAATGTCGGCTAAAATACGTTTGTCATTTGCAACCCATTTTCGCAGATGCATGCCGGCCTTCTCCATCAATTGTCTCAATTTCCTTTGAAGTTCATAGCACTCGTTGACTGTGTCTCCAGCAGTTATGAGGTCATCCATATAAAAGTCGTCTCTAATTGTTTCTGCTAAGACGCTATCCTCTTGGCAAAAGCGATCTGCTAACTCTCGTAGACATCGGACTGCTAAGAAAGGTGCTGGCGATGTGGCATAAGTTACGGTTATTAACTTAAACTCACTGATCGGCAATTTTGGATCATCTCTCCATAGGATATATTGGTATTCTTGGTCTTTCTCAGCAACCTTTATTTGGCGATACATTTTTTCAATGTCAGCTACCACAACATATTGCCACTTGCGCCATTTAATCAAAATATCGAATATATGCTTTTGAATCTTAGGACCAGCTATAATAACGTAATTTAGGCTTCGTCCATTTGTCGTCTTTGCGGATGCGTCAAAAACTACTCGTAGCTTCGTAGTTACGCTTCCAGGCCTGATGATTGCTTGATGGGGTAAATAGTATTTACCTTGACCCGTTGTCTTTACAGATTCCATATGCCCCATCTTAAGTTATTCTTTCATGAATTCGCTGTATGCAGCCCAGTTCTTTGGGTTTCCTTGAAACTTATTTTCCATTTGCATAAGCCTTGCCATTGCCTGTTCTGTCTGTAATCGTCTCATCGGCTTCATCTTCCAATTCCCAAAAGCGTTCCAGGTCCTTTAGATTTATTGTTGTAGTGGCACTTATAATTTTTTGCTTTGCTGCCCGAGTTATATTTGCGGACACAATCCATCCAAATCTGGTTTTTTGTCCCAAGATTCCATTCACGGTTTTTATTTTATCCATCATAATCAGGGGAAATAGATCCACACCTATCACCATGTCAATTCTGCTTGGCTCGTTGAATCGTGGATCTGCTAGCCTGTAGCCCTTCCACTCTTTGTTGATATCAATATCAAACTTTTTGCTGGGAAGGGCTCTATGGAGTATTGGTAAAACCAATGCTTCCGTTGATGTTTTGAAGCTGCTTGGAATTTTTGGTTTGATCGTCAGGTGGACGCTATTTTTTGATAATTGAGTAGTCTGGGAGATACCTTCGACCTCTACAGTACTCCTTACTCTGGGAATCCTTAATATTTGCGCTGCCTCCTCTGAAATCAACGTCTTCTGGGATCCACCGTCAATAAGCGCCCTCAACTCGTTGTAACCTCCAGCTTTGTTTTTAACTAAAACAACAGCTGTAGCCAATAGTGTGGCCTTGCTATTGCTGTTGACACTGCGTTTTGTGTCTTCATGAAGAAGGCTGTTGTGTCCTTTGGAGCATCGATTGCATGTAATTCCCTTTCTGCAGTCGATAGCATTATACTTTCCAAAGCATCTAAAGCACATGCTGTTCTTTTGAACGAATTCTTTTCTTTTTTCGATTGATTGTGCTCTGAATTTGAGACACTTTATCATATCGTGGCCATCCTTAGAGCAAGAGGCACACAATCTAACTTGCACTTTTCTTGTAGCAAGCTGAGCGGTATTTTTGGTAATGGCATTTACTGAGTTATATTGTTGCTCAATAAACTTCAGTACGTCTTGTAAGGACTGTATAGCTCTTGCCTTTTTTACATGCTGTTCATACAGCTGCATGGCTTCTGGCGAAAATTTCCGCAGTAGAATTTCTGCTAAAATTACGTCAGCAGAGCTTTCTATTTTTCCTTTTTCCTTTATGATGAATATGCTCTCGGTCGCAGTATCCAAAAACTTCCTTAAATTTTTCTCATCATGGGGCAGCAAGCACTCCAGTTCCATTAATTTGTTGAAGTGTTGGGAGAATATTTTTCTGCTATTCTCATAGCGTTTGCAGATAAGCTTCCACGCTGCTGTATAGCTAGCTGCTGATCCCGTAATCAAATGGCTAACCACCATTTGAGCTTCTCCTTTTAAGCAGGCTCTTAAATATCCCAGCTTCCTTGTGTTGCTGAGATCCTTTCTGCTGTCTATTAGCTCAGAGAACAGCTCGTAAAATGTTGGCCATTCCATCGCATTTCCATTGAACGTTGGAAGGTCCACTTTTGGGAGTTCTGGCACGTCGTAGTTGGAACTTTTGAACTGTTCCAACTTCATTTGAAGTACCATCTCTAGTGCGGCAACTTCAGATTGCAGAATGTCTGCCTCATCTTGATCAAAGGCAGTTCTGTCATACTTGTTTTCAAGCAGTTTCAGTTTGTCCGTCACGTTGGACCAATGACTTTTCATCATTGCCAGCTGCTTGACTAGTTCAATCTCACTTGAACTATCTAGGGTTTCGTAGATTAGGCTCATCTGTTGCCTCACCCTGTCCGCTCTTCTATCCACCAGTTGAACCAGATTATCAACTGGACTGGAGCTCCTAGCTGATGCGGTATCAGATAATTTTGATCCGCTTGGTAGATTTATCTCTTCAAGTGTTTCTACCTTTAATTGTGACTCCTTGTAGGCCTTGATAGCATCCATAGTTTTAATAATTATTTTATCATTAAAATATTGATGATCGCCAACTCCCAATTTTACCAGCACATTGTTGTTAGTAGTAAATCATACTACCAATACTTCTATTGCTAGTATAGATGCCTTTTCCTTGATGGCTTGCAGTATTTTGTTCTGCAGCTCTCCTTGGTCTTGCATCAATTGCACAGATCTTTCCGACAACATCTTGGGAAAACAATCACTGTGACTTTTTTGTGCTTTCTGCTTGTATTCATTGGCGTGATCCGTTGGAGGATTTTTTGATTGGTCGCCCAGTTGACCTAGCTGTGCCTCGACTCACAGCTGATTGATCAGCCAAAGAAAAGCAAGAACACAATGTTTCACCTTATAGTCCTAGTACTTTAAGGCGTGGTCTTTTATTCTGTGTTTCTTACCACTGGTGGGGGAAACAACAGAATCACTCAAATAACCTTGCTCTTTTTACTTTGAAGCGCTGGTTTTTTTATTCTGTGTTTCTTACCACTGGTGGGGGAAAACAACAGCATTTCTCAAAGGACCAAAATGTTCACACTATACTCTTGTGCGTACATTTAATGAGTTCAATTCGGGTGTTTGAATCTAACTGACTCGCTACTGCGAGGGCTTCGCCTTTTATTCATTCTTACATAGCGCTTGTAAGACGCCGCAGTCTGCGTTTGTAAATGCAGCCGAGTTTTATTCTTAAATCTATGTTTGAGGCCTATGACCGCTCTAATCACCTCCCGCGTGGTCACATCTCTTGACACTTCGGCAATAGGCCGCTGCAATCGTACTTATCTGTAGTTGCCACTCATGCTATCCAGTGACATGTTTATTGCAGCCCATAAATAGAATATATTTATAGTTTGCCTACTTATCATGTCTAAACACAGACAGTAACTGACGAGTAAATGATGACAAAGCAAGCTGCACGTAGGCAGGCACGAATAAGCATAAAGCGTAAGCACGAAAATACAAACGGTGCTTTCACATGTATGTATAATGCGTTGTCTGAAATTCATATTTCCAACACTCCTTCTCGACGAATGAATATTCGAATGAATATACATTTTCTAGTTAATTCAATCAATCTTAAGTATAAAAATTTGTCTTTTACATAAACAAAATCAAAAATTAGGTAAAATGTACTTTAAAGTAGTCCCATTAAATTAATACATTTCTAATGTTTAATCCTGCTCAAATTCTTTGTTAACACATCAGCTATCATATTTTCTGTTGGGACATATTCATTATCAATAATTTTTATACCCTTGAAAAAGGGTATTATAATTTTGTCCAGAAATGTGTAACGCATTAAAGGAAGCATCTCTGACCCCACAACGTATATATATTCTTGATCAGCCTCAACAGCCGAGTCGATATAGCCATGTCCGTCTGTCCGTCTGTTTCTATGCAAAAATAGACAGTAGTTTTAAAGCTAGCGTTTTGAAATTTTTACCAGATCATTACTTTTGTTGCACGCAGATATAGCTGCCATACAAAGGACCGATATGAAAACAAGTCTTTGTATGGAAAACTTTTTTGTTTTCCAACCTATTGCAACCGAATTCAACATTTATTCTTTTGACATAGCCATACATAATTTTTAAAAGTTTGATTTGGATCGGATCACTATATCATATAGCTGCCACACAAACGACCGATATGAAAACAAGTCTTTGTATGGACAACTTTTTAGTTTTCCAAGCTATTGCAACCGAATTTAATATTTATTCATATGATATAGCCATACACGATTTGTGAAAGTTTGGTCCGGATCGGACTACTATATCATATAGCTGCCATACAAACGATCGATATGAAAACAAGTCTTTGTATGGAAAACTTTTTTGTTTTCAAGGGTATACCTGCCGTTGATATGGCTATGTACTCGGCCTCTGTGCTGCTTAGGGCTACAACACTTTGTTTCTTAGACTCCCAGCTGAACACAGCACCTGCTGCAAAGGAGGCTCACCCAGTAAATGATTTTCGATCGGTGGAATTGCCAGCCCAATCCGCATCCACGTAACAGTGTATGTTCTGCTCAGACTTCTTGTTATGGAGCTGCACCTCTGATGTGCCTTTAAAGTAGCGGAGGATACGTTTGGCAGCCGCTTCGTGCTCCTTGTGTGGATCTGCATTTCTTTGAGCTAGTTTTACTATAGAATGCAGTATGTCTGATCTAGTAGTCATCGCCAGATACAGAAGAGACCTTATCAGCGACTGGTAATTGGTGTCGTTAGCTCGGTCACAGTCCTCGTTTGTGCAATTAACTTGATAGCTAGCTTCTAATGGTGTATAGCTTGGCTTACATTTTTCCATTTTATACTCATTTAGAAGTGCCTCAATATATTGCTTGCTACCAATTTTAACGCTTCCGGTTTCTCCTTTTCTCTCAATTTCCATGCCTAGGAAATGTTTCAGTTGGCCGCCATCGCCATCATGATAAACAAAAGAAAAAAATTTTAAAAAATGAAACATACCCCTAAGGCTATTTCAAAATAATAGCAGTGCTTCAGAATATTCACTCAAAACTTAAGATTAACAAATAAAACGATGAAATAATGCCGTATAATTAAGTTTTAGGCCAAAATTAAATTAAAAAATGTAAACTGGCATTTTGTAGCACCACCTTTGTTGCCTAGGACATCCACACATGACCTTGGCATGGAGTCCCCAAGATTCTGGCATCTTCCCGGGGAAATAGATCTCCAAGAAGGGATTATAGTTTCCCATAACTGGCAAAATTTGGAGGCTCCTTTTGGCTACATATTTTTTAACATCTGCCCACAGATTCTCTATAGGATTCAGGTCGGGAGACTGTGCGGCCTATTCCGAAAACCACCTCTTAGCCACTTTACTCGTGTGCTTCGGGTCATTGTTTTGCTGAAGGACACAGATCAAGGGCATTTTCTCACTAGCATATAGTAGCATGGTTTTCTGCATTATTTGGAGGTATCCAGGCCCATCTATGATCTCTTAAATCCACGGTATTGGCCCTACACCATGATAGAAAAAACATCCCAAAATCATGATGCTGGTCCCACCGTGTTAGATCATTTTTATACATGATTTTAAATCCAATTCAGCTTTGGGTGGTCTTTTGGCATAATATCTAGCACCTTTACCACCATCCAAAACAATTTTTGATTCATCCGACCACAGGACATTCTGCTACTTTTCGGCTGTCCAGTTTACATGGCGTTTTGCGAATTCGATTTAAGCGGCTTTGTGTTTCTTAGTGTTATACGGAATATTCCTCGGGCTGTGAGCTGTTAAATTAAGGTGTTTTAATCGTCTACTTATTGTGGGTAAACTTGCATTTAAGTTTAGTTCATCCTTTATTTTTTCAGCTTGCGTTAGGATGCTCCTTTGAGTACCTGGCTACACCACTAGCTAGTTTTTCTGGTATAACTCGAGAATGGCGGCGTGTTTCAGGCTTAAATGAATAATGAAGTGCATTTCGGATCATAGAAGCCCCGCAGCCGTTAATACTTCGAACTTCCTTTTATGTTTTGCCACTCGAAATCAAGGATTCGATCGATTCACGCCGCTCAGGTGTACAAGGCTTACTACGGCCCATTTCTTTGATTTTTAAAGTCTTATTTGTTTTAATTATATTTATAAATAAATAAATTTTTCAATACATCCATTTGGTGAATGTACATCCCATGTTCAACTGCTAAGGCAGTAACCAGCCGTATTGTGGAGTATCTGGCAACTGGAGAAAAAGTTTCCGAATAATTAATACCCCAGCGCTGCGAGCACCCCTTGGCAACCAGCCGCGACTTGAAGCAATCAACATTTCCATACTTATCACGCCTGATGGCCTGACCCACATGCGTCCAATGGGCCTCTCGCCTTTTAGCTGATCCACCAGGGACTAAGTTCCATTATCCCGTAGACTACTCATCTCCTTTTGAAGTGAAGTCTTCCATTTGTTCCCATGAGGCGAGCTTAAGGCCTCATCTAAGCTTTTCGGGACTGCAATGTCAGTTATGAGAACGTTCAGCATCTGGCATTGTTTTCTCGGGCGCCCTGGCAATCCACTTTGTATTATTATCGGTCGCCCAGGGCCTCTCCTAGGAGCATCTCGAGTGTCAGTTTGATGGTCACCTTCTGGAGTCTCATCTTATTGTTGTTTACCGGCAAGTGTATTTGACAGACCGTCGGCAACTGGTTCTTCTGAAATTTCATTAGAATACTCACATACAGCTGCTGGACTGTAGCAATCAAATTCAACAATCAGACTTTCAGTTGCCTCACTATCTTCATTGGAGGATTTGGTACTTTGTGTTCTTCCTCGATGAACATGACATAACGAGCTTCAACAATTCTTTGCCTCTCAGGGTTATAAAGGCGGTAAGCCTTTGCCGTCTCAGAATATCCAACCATGATATGCTCTACGCCCTTTGGAGTAAACTTCTTTTTACACGTTTTGTTTAGAACAATAGTCTAAGCACCAAATACTCTAAGGTGCCCAACAAATGGCTTTTTTCCTGCGCACATCTCAAAAGGTGTCATATTAGGCAGCGTTGATGTCTCCACACGATGCCTCAAGTATGAGGCTGTTTTGATTGCATCCGCCCAAAACCTCTCAGGCTGACCAGCATGCAATAAAATGCTCCTCGCCATCTCTACCAATTTTCTGTTAGCGCGCTCTGCCCCACCATTCTGTTGCGGGGTATGCAGAACTGTCAATTGTCGCTTGATTCCACTGTTCACTAACAATTGTTCAAACGCGCCACTCAAGTATTCACGACCGTTGTCGCGTCTCAGCGCTTTTAGTTTCTTGTCGCTTTGATTTTCCGCAAATGATTTGAACTCTTTAAATTTGTCCAAAATTTTGATCCGCGATTTCAAAAGTTACACAAACATGTATCGGTCATTTATAAAAGTCACAAAATACCGTGCACCACCATCAGATTCTATGTTCATTGGACCGCAAATGTCAGTGTGCACCAAAGCTAATACTCGTACTTCTGTTGCGCGATTTTCACTTGCCTTATAAACAAATTTTGCCGTTTTTGCGCTTCAAGTATAACTGTGTCATCACTCTGAATTATTTTTGCATTGTTTTTAGAGAACTTCACGATAAGTCCATTGTCTATCGCCTTTGCCACCGACATAAAGTTACACTGCAGTTCTTTTATATACAGCTTTTCATCTAGTTTAATTACAAACTCATGCCATTTCACTCGCCCTGTACCACGACCTTCACTTTCAATAGAACTGTTGTCTGCAAAAAGTACATTCTTCCTATGTGGCTTGAAATTAATAAAGTATGAACGATTGCAACACAAATGAGCTGTGGCGCCGCTATCGAGACACCACGCATTTCTGGGAATTTCGCCCGCATGAAAACCTAAGCACAAAACAGCATAAATTCATATCAGGAGACTGGAATGCGTCCCACTGGCTTTGGGGAGCAGGGAGGTGTAACCAAAGAGCTCATGCCCTGGCAAATCTAGTCTTCAACTCAGATGTAAACTCGCTAGCAATAAGGTTCCCTTATGGCAGTAGAGGGTCTCCAGGCTACATCGATTTTACGCTGACAAGAGGTGTCCTGGTATTACACTCAGATATCCGGTCGTTCGCCGAGCTCAGCTCTGACCACTTACCTCTCATCATCACTCTGGACACAACAGCTACAGCCTATCCCAAAGTCGAGCGGCTTATCAGCAGGCGCACTAACATGGAACTTTTTTAAAAGCATCTCGAGTCGTCATTGAACCTTGACATGGCGGTGAACTCCGAGCGGGACATTGAAGTTGCAATCGACTCTCGCACCCACAACATCCAAGTAGCAGCTAGAGTGGCCACTCACACCCCAGGACTGAGACCCGCAGCTACCAGAATACCGGTCCCCAGAGAGATTCTGATGCTCATTGTAGATAAGAGGCGCTTACGCTTCAGATGGATGAGGTCCCGCCACCCGCTGGACAAAGCTGATTTTTACAGGGCGAAGACTATCCTCCATCGTACACTGGTGGTACACAAAGCAGCATGGTTCGACTACAGGTTAGCCAATACGGGGACCGAAGCCGACGCGAAGCACTCGCTCTGGAAGGCCACACGTGCGATCAAAAGACGTTGCCTAAGGAAAGCACCATTGGTGAACAGCAACGGGGCATGCCGAACTGATTTGGAGCAAGCGGAAGCGTTTGCCGAGCACCTGGCCGAGCGGTTCCAACCTTTTAACCTCGAGATAGCTGATGTTATCGGCCAGCAAAACTCTAAAAGAGCACCAGGCCATGATGCAATATGCAACGCCACTCTAAAGGCCCTACCGAGCAGAGCTATCCGCTACGCAGCGATGGTTTTCAATGCTATTGTGAGGCTGCAGTACTTCCCTCCTCAGTGGAAGCTAGGAATCATCTCTATGATACATAAAGCTGGCAAGCCGGAAAAGGACCCTGGATCTTACCGGCCGATCAGTCTGCTCCCATCGATCTCAAAGGTGTTTGAGAGACTGATTGCCGCCCGGATGGTCAGGTTTATGGATGCCCAGGAAATAATGCCAGATCACCAGTTCGGATTCCGTGCTGGTCACTGCACGGTGGAGCAAGTCGTCGAGCAATTTTTAACGGCCTTCGACTGCGACGAATACTGCAACGCTCTTTTTCTCGATGTCCGGGAGGCGTTTGACCGTGTGTGGCATCCTGGTCTGCTACTGAAAATCAAGAATACCCTGCCTGCGCCTTACTACTGTCTCTTGGCGTCGTACCTTAGGAATAGGAGATTTGCGGTTCGGTTCCACTCTGCGCTTTCAACCGAGTATAGTGCGGCACCTGGAGTACCCCAGGGAAGCGTCCTTGGCCCGCTACTATACCGCCCATGAAGCCGTGACATGCCGCGCCCGGCTGACAGTCTCTACGGAACGCCAATGTTGGCCTAATTTGCCGACGACGTGTGCATAACGTACAGGTCCAGGTGCGAACAGGAGGCTGCCAACGGTATCCAGAACTACGCAACCAGATTTGCCGGGCTGGGAGGTGGAATATTGATATAAATGGCAACAAGTCCACGAATGTTTGCTACACCCTTAAACGGAGAACGCCACCAGCAGTGCTCATTGACGACACCCCAGTAGAACAGGTGGACTCAGCCAAATACCTGGGTGTCACACTCGATCGTCATCTCACTTTCTCTAAACAAGTGGGTGAAATGCGAAAACGCATAAGGGCCGCGGCGTCAAAGCACTACTGGCTCATGGCCCCGCGTAGCAAACTGTCGCTGAGAAATAAGATGACTATCTACAATCAAATCATAGCTCCTATTTGAAGGTATGCGTGCCAAATTTGGGGCCTGGCGTGTGACAGCCAGATCCGCAAAAACCAGAGCATCCAAAATAAGATGGCGAGGACGATCAGTGACCTAAAGCTGCTCACGGTCTTTGAGACCATAAATTTCCACTCCACCCGCTACAACGACCGACTGGAGCGCCATCGCAACCGACTCGCTAAGGGTCTTATCAGACCTCGCCCACAAAGGAGGCTGAACAGGCGACTTCCTAGGGACCTAATCCACAGGCTGCCAACAAGACGCACAGAAAGATGATAATAAGCCAAACGATATACTCCCCATCGTCTTTCTATTATATTTATTAGTTTTTAAATTTTGTAACTATTGTTAGTTTGTTAAGTTAGTTTAAATTTAGTAATTATGGTAACGATAAGCACACTTAGCCGGCGAGCCTCTCGGGCAGTATTAATAGATACTAAGGACACCATGGAGTTTTAAGACACCCTGTATGCCTCAATAAATAGTTAAATAAAAAAAAAAAAAACCTATCCTCGGACTTACTTTTCAAGTTATTTCTTTCTTAGCAGTTTGCAGCTTTGTGGCCCAGCTGTCCGCATACCCAACATTGTAGCGATTTTGTCGCGTTTCTCTGTTTCCCGCTAACTGGACCGTTATTTTTCTTGTACTTTGTTACTTTGGGTTCTTTCGTATGTACTGCATACACTTTTCAATCAGCGCTCTCTGTCTCTTCTGCATTGGCCTTGTGCCTTTTAGCTTCATCTAGAAGTTTCGATTTTACAATGGCAAATGAAGGTAACTCGTCACGAGTTTGCATAGAGACCACGAAATGCTCGAAACTTCTGGGCAGACTTGTTAATAACATCACTTTCACCGGGTCGCCAAAGTCTAAGTCTATTTGTGATTTCCACAAACATATTAACATGCTCTTGAAGGTTATTATTTTCTTCCATTTTCAGACGCAATAATTTTTGGTACAGTTGCACTTGGTGTATTGGACCGGTCAGTGTGTGTACTTTCTTTAACACCTTCCATGCTTCTGACGAAGTTAAACACGACTTGACATGCAGTTTTTAATAAGACTTTGTTATTAAAACACTCTTCATCAATAATGCCCACATATTATATTTTCCATCGCACAGTTTTTCAATTTGCAATGACATATTAATTTTTAAATTGTTTCACACAACGCGGATTCCTTTAAGAGATTATTTTCCAAAGAAATTAGGAGTCACCAAACAGAAAGTCCAAAATTACTTTTAAAATTCACTTTCAACCACACTGGCACGCCAGCCTGGGCCCATAACCTGTTGAACGTGTTGATTCAGCAAAAGTTTATTAGTGACTGATGAGAAAATGATTACAAAGCAAGCTGCACGTAGGCAGCGAATAAGCATAAAGCGTAAGCACGAAAATACAAACGGTGCTTACAAATGTGTATTTATATGTGTATAGTAGTGTACATGTATGTATAATGCGTTGTGTTAAATTCATATTTCCAACATATATCTTCCTTCTTCATATAAAAAGAATTGTAACATATTCTAAGATTGTACACATTAATTTCTCATGTTTAAGTTGGTGCTTAAACAACTATCAAGTCGAAGGTCATCCATGTCTTATCGGGTGTCCCGCAAGGTAGTCATCTAAGACCCCTGTTGTTTATACTCTTTGTGAACGATCTTCCTAATGTGATTAGTTATGCCCCTACGCTTATGTAAGCTGATGATGTTATGTTATGCTTTTCCTTCTCAAAACATTTTCTTCACAGGCATATGCAATTATACCTAAATGAGCTTTATTCGTGGTGCTCAAGCAATCTTCTATTCCTTAACTGCTGAAAATACAAACTTATGACATTTCATCGCCGTGTACCGCTTATTGGCTCTTACTGTCTCTGAAATCACGTCCTTCTCCGTGTTTCCACAATCAATGACCTTGAAGCTATTTTTGGTCATAAACTTAAGTTGAATCATCACATTTCTGTGAAAGTTATTAAAGCCAGAGGAATGTCAGCCTTTATTAAGCGTTGGTCAAAAGAATTCAACGATCCGTTTTGGAGTCCTCAATACTCCTCTCATCAAAATAGCATTGAGTCGGTGCGGAAGCAGTTCCTGTATTTCCAATAAAAAACTTCAGCTGGGATCCTGACAATCGTCTCCCGCAGTACCGTTGCACGCTTAAATTGTTGAAGTTACCTCCTCTGAAGAAGCGCCGAACCTGTGCTAGGGTCATGTTTCTACATATCCATGGCCTGGTTGATTCCAAACACTTTCTAAACCAACTATCTTTTTGCATCCCTAATAGGAAAACTAGATCCTTCCAAACCCCATGGTTACCTATTCGCAAATCCAACAACGCTGAAAATTAAATTAAATGTTTGTTTGCTTGCAACTGAATATCTGATATCATATTTCTTGCTGTTTGGTAAAATACCTTTGCCAGTCCATGGAAGGTTACTTTGTGTCTGAAGAATGAGCACTTTTCTAGGTCCAATTTATGGTTGTGTTTTCTACATACATCAAAAACGTAATGTTTCTAATCATATGATTTTCTGAAGAATCGGTGACAATAAAGTCAACCATATACAATATGTTTGGTTAGGTTCGACACCTGAAAATGGAGGTCGGAGCTTTTTAATGCATATGGTAACCGAGTGAAGCGATGGGAGTCATTGCTTGTGGAATAGGACTTATATTTTTGAAAGTTTCTTTAAGTTGGATTTTATGAAATCCTGATATGATATCTAAACACGAGAGGATTACGCTCTACTCAATTGGCCAAAAATATCGTCGTTTCTTTGTAATACAAATTTATTAGATAGATTATATTTAATTCAGCGGTAGTCAATTACTAAACTTCATCTAAATATCTTCGGGACTGTTTTTTACAGAAAACGATGGTTTTACTATTTTGACTTTCATTAGATTTTCTACTTGCTTTTCTACCACTTCTTTTTGACTATGAGGAATCTTGTAGTTTTTAATACTATATACATATGCTGGTATATCATTATTAATTCTTATGTTTAGTTTGCAAAAACTATTTGTTTATATCAATTCGGTTGCTATTTCGAATCTGTCGTTATATTTGGTGCATAACTCTGTAAGTAAATTTTTAAATTGATGGTGAAAATTTTCATTAAGTTTATTTAATATTTCACTATTATTCGTATCTTGATATGTTTTTATTATTTCCTAATCATCTAATGATTCAATATTTATTTGTTTAATTGATTGCGATTGTATTTGTCGTTTTTTCAATTTATTCTGAAATGGAGTTTCTAATGAATCCTTTTTTTTTTATATCGCTTGGTTTGGTATAAATAAAAACCTGGTTGCTGTGTTTATATAAATTTTTAGGACGACTTCGGATCTTGCTGGTATTATTGTCAAATTATTTTAAAGAGTATGATGGATTGGGATTTTAATAAGCTAATGAAGATAATATGTAGCCAAGTATCAGTATGAGCCAATCGTTTGCTGATATTTTGACAATCGCACTTTTTCATGAAATCTATACCTATAATTTCATCACAGATATTTGAAACTCTATGACTCATGAAAATGATGTGTTGGTTGAAAAAAGTTCTATAAGTGCTTCTACTTCGTATTTTGTAGTTCTTTTGCGTGTTCCGGAGATTTAGTAGTGTAATTGTTCTTTTCAAAATCGAATGAATTTAATCTGTAATATGTATAATTTGTTTTCGTTTTCATTTAACCGATTGTATTACTGGGTGTTTTATCTTATGAGTTTTATTGTTTTTTTCTGATGACGAAATAAAAAATATTCAAAAACCGAGTTTTTAAATTTTTTTAAATTTAAATTCGAAAGCGAAGATATACATATAAAGCAAGACATATCGCGCCGTGTAAAGTTAAAATTGCCTCAAGCAGTCACAAGCTACCGGTCAATTACAGGATACGCGAAATCTCTCTAAATAGTAGATAATTATCCTCGCGAGTGTCGAAACAAAGATTTGCATACGGTTCCGATGCTGCGGTCCTATAGTATAAGTTCGTAGGACACATCCCTGAACGCAATATCCGACAAGAAGAACCCGAGCCCAATGAATAGGAAGGCAATTTAACCCTAGCCATACTCTGCATCTATACGAATTGGCGGAGAGCCTAGAGCATCGAAACTCTCGCATCTAGACCAAGGCAGCTACCACCTCCTTTACCGCCTAGAAAAAACAGAATTATTTTATAACCAAACAAATTTGAACACACCTTTACCAAATCTGAGAAACTTCGATCCTCGTTTGTATAATATTACGCACTCCAACGCCCAATATACCAAAAGAAATCTTGGCAGGCACAAATGGCAATCAAAGGGTAGGCCCTCAACAATTTAACAAAAAACAACGTTTTGCGTCGCAACCATATTTTGGATCAAACGCACCACCTCAATCATTGTCTCTAATAACCAAGCACAGACCCGTACCAATTGAGAGGAACCGTTTTCCAAAGAGCGAAACTACCATATCGAACAAGAATTAGTGACCTAAATTTCACTCCCTACACAGGCCATAAACTATTCGAGTAAAATTTTATTTAACTTATTCGAGTAAAAGAATGGTATCAATCATTTAGTTTCTTATCTTATCATTTAAGCGGGATCTTCAGAATAATACATGACATAGACTTACATGCCTACGAATTTCAAATTCGGCAAATTTAGTCATTTTAAACCCGAATTAGACATGATAGAAGAAAATTTAAAGGCAGAAAACCACATTTTTATGAAGATTGAAGAAATATTACACTTTGCTAGCGAAAATAATGCATCTAATTTTACGAATCTAATTTATATCATAAATCAGCAATATCAATCTAATTTACATTTGTTTTGAGCCCTTTATTTATTTCTTTAGCAAATTTTTTTTATTTCTTTTAGTACATAGTTGTATTTTCATTAATTTATAATCGCTATTGTGTGTGTCTTTTTATTTTTTGTTTAAATAAAATCCAAATTGTTTTTCATACTTTTAAATACTAATAACTAATAAAAATAAACTACTTATAAATTTAAACATTAAATTTAATAATATATAATAACGATTGTTATTAAAAGTATATTTTTCCAATACATGTGTAAGTTAACTTTTTTTTTTTTTTTTTTATAATAAAAATTGTATTTATTTACATAGCAGTTTACTGTTACTGTTTGTAGTAACTTATACTGCAGAGTATCATAATTTCAATAGAGTATTTACATATTTACATACTTCAACCTAATTAGGGAGTCTAGAGGCATTTTATTTTATCAATTAACTTATGTATCTTCTCGGCAGATCTGTTTGGTGAATGCGCAGGAGCCTCCTTCTCGCCCTCAGTCCCAATACACGTCTCCTCATCAAGAGTTTTCGAGCCAACTGGTTTGGGTGGATTCCCAATTTATTAACGTACGCGGTTGCATGTTTGTTTATGACATCGCCAATCCTTGGTACCTTCAGCTTTTTTTCAATGTCTTTGTTGCGGATGTACCAAGCCGCTCCAGATAGTTTACGCAAGATTTGCGACTGAGCCACACGAATTTTGTTAAGGTGCGACTTTGCGGCGATGTCATACACTTGGATGCCATATTTCCAAATAGGAGCCAAGACAACCTTATAAATTTTGGCCTTGTTGGTAACTGAAAGTTTGTTTCCAGGCCTAAGGAGCCAAGCCATGCTGTTCGCCTTTGTTTTGAGCCGCCGAGTTACATCCGTTACATGGCGTTGAAATGTAAGTCGCTTATCCAGAGTGACACCGAGATATTTGTGGGCGTTCGATTGTGTGAGGAGTTCTCCATGCAGAAACACACCAGGTGATGTGTCTTTTCTCAGGGTGTACGTCACGGAAACACACTTTTCCGGATTGACTGCAATGTTCCAGCGTAGGGCCCAGCTCTCCAATTTTTTTAGATAAAGCTGAAGCGTATCAGTGGCTGTATAGACGCAAGTATCTCTGGCCAGGACTGCAGTGTCATTAGCAAAAGTGGCAACTAGCAGGTCATTGGGATCTGTAAGCGACATGTTGTCAGCTGAGGGCATGTCGTGCGTATACAGGCTATATAGTGTTGGACCTAACACACTTCCCTGGGGTACACCTGCTCTGACTCTTTTTGTTTGGGAGGACAGTCCGTCCTGTACTACTTTAAAGGATCGCTCGTGGAGGAAGCTTTTTATTATCAAAAAGAGCTGAGGATTTAGTAGCCTTTTAAGCTTGTGCAGAAGTCCTTCATGCCACACTCTGTCGAAAGCCTGCTGGATGTCCAGAAAAGCTCCAACGACGTACTCCTTTCCATGGAA
Organism: Drosophila ercepeae; assembly: GCA_018150545.1. Classification (NCBI taxonomy): domain Eukaryota; kingdom Metazoa; phylum Arthropoda; class Insecta; order Diptera; family Drosophilidae; genus Drosophila; species Drosophila ercepeae. The sequence goes on from JAECWL010000197.1 coordinate 30,679, forward strand.
ACCTTCCAGTATAAAGTTTACTACGCGGTGTAGCTGTTCAGGTGTGCCATGCCTGAGTCTAAAACCAAACTGAAACTTCGGAATAGCTTTCTGGACCTTTCGGGACTCGAGCAATCTTCTCAGGATGCACCTCTCAAGTAATTTGCCAAATGCTGGAAGCATGCTTATTGGGCGATAGGAGTCTACTTCCTCTGCTGGCTTCCCACTTTTATGGAGCATAATGATATTCGCCTTCTTCCAGACGCTTGGGAAGTGTCCCAGTCGAAGAGCAGAGTTGAAAATTAGTACAAGGAATAACAAAGCTCTGTGGGGCATCAGCTTAATGGAGCGGTTGTCGATGTCATCCGCACCAGGAGCCTTGTTATTGCGAAGGGATTTTATATCATCTTCCAATTCCGTGAGTTTAATAGGCTTTACAGGAAGAGCCATCTGCAATGGGGCTTCTAGGGATTCAGCAACCAGTTGTACTCGCCTTGGCGATGCTGTCTCGAACGGCTGGAATCTTTCCTCCAGGTTTCTGGCAAACGCTTCAGCTCTGTCCAGAGGTGATTTTGCCCAAGTGCCATCTGGGTTACGAACTGGAAACTTTGGAGCAACTTGTCTCTTGAATCTCTTCGTGAGCTTCCAGAGCGCGAATTTTGAATTTTCATCGGCAGTAACTTTCCCCAGGAACTCGTCAGTTGCTTCTCTTTTCAGTATGGCTAGTACTTTTCTCACCCGATTTGATATCCTTCGGTACAGTCTGTCAATTATAGGATCATTGGTCCTGATGAACTCACGCCGGAGACGTTTCTTGAGAGTTAAAAATCCTACTGCTTCCGGAGAGAGAGCGATGGTGCTACGCACGTTGCGTAGGTGAACTGCGCCGCCAGGAGCTGCAATTTGAGCTGCATCTTTAATCTTCTTCATAAAAGTTTCAACCGCTTTCTCGATATCGTCTGCTTTATTTATCTCTGTATTGAGGTTAAAGGCATTGTTAAGTTCGTACTGAAACAGCCTTATATTCGCACCAGGTGGAACGAGCATCCTAATAGGGGCGGTACTATGAGGTGACGTTGTTAGTGAAGCGATCAGCGGCAAGTGATCAGAAGATAGGTCATACTCTTCGCGTACTGATAGTAGACTGTTAGCTATACCTTTGTACAAGAAGAAGTCGATACATGAAGGTACATTCCTCGTGTTATACGGGTAGTGAGTGGGTCTGCCTGTAGCCAGAACTTGAGTTGAGCTGCCGGAAATAACATCGTGAAGTGTTGAGCCTCGAGCATTCGCTCTTATACTACCCCAGAGGCGATGTTTAGCGTTAAAATCACCTCCAATGATAAACTTTTGACCATGTTGACCAAGGAGATTATCAAACTCAGAGGAATTCCAAGGCAGGCCTGGAGGAAGGTACACAGCTGACACCGTAATTTCGCCCAAATTAGTGGAAATTTTTACCGTCGCCATTTGTACGTGATTTGTTGTGATCGAATGCAGGTGATAGTGCACTAATCCCTGCCGGATTAGGATACAAGCTCCTCCTCTGGGGCGACCTCCTGGGTGATCTGCTCGATAGCAGCTGTAACCTATCATATTGAGGTAGGATCCGACGTGTAGGAGTGTCTCTGAAATAAGCATAACATCAATTTCGTGCTTGCTGAGAAACACCTTAAGCTCATTAGCATTTGGGATAATGCTACGAGCGTTCCAGGCTCCGAGGCGCAGTTCACAAGTCATTAATTGCGCTGCGTCAACGACTTAGAACCTCTGAGTTCTTTGATCTCCTCAAATAGCTCAGCGATGGTTTTTTGAAGACCAGCAATGGTCTGCTGCATTGATATGATGACTTGAGCGAGGGAGCCATCAATTACCGTTTGGCTAGGATGTTGAGGTTCACCTGCGTTTGTTGCAGGAGCAAACGCAGCATTCGGAAAAGTCTGGAGCCTTGCGTTTGAGAAAGCATTTCGCTGTTGGGAGTATTTTCCGTCAGGTCGCGTGCTCTGCTGTCCAGTTCTAGTCGCATCTGCATACGATAGGCCCTGCCGCACGATTGAGATTGGAATAGCTTGTTGCTTGATGTTGCGCATGGGCTGTGGGTATTCTACGCAGGTCATGGGAGTAATGTTCATCCCAGTTTTTCGGCTTTTGAGCCTCTGGACGTAAATTCTGCAGCCCTTGTAAGTTGCCTCATGTTTTCCTTGGCAATTAACGCACTCCAGGTTATCATAGGTCTTTGCCTGGCATTGACTGGAACCAGTCCAATGAGGCAAACTGCATCTACCACATCTGGGCTCTTTGGTGCAATAGTTTTTGGTGTGATCAAAGCCAAAACATCGGTAACACTGACGCAAATTTACATTTTTTCTCGGCAGTTCTACTCTGACTCTTTGACGGCCAACTTTGTTTATTTTTAGAGCTTCTCTGTTATTAATAGCCCTTTTAATATCAATAAACCAAACGTTCTGGCCAGAAGCCTTGCCTGGATCCGGATCAGAGGAGTCAACATTGCGTGACTTCACCTTTGGATTATAGGTGTTAACTACAGCGTGACCTTGGGAGGTGAACGCATTAAAAATTTGCTCGACTGGGGTAGAAGCAGCCAAGTTGCACACCACAACCCTGTAGGCTCTGTCTTCCGGGAGGCAAAAGTGAGTGTATTGTAGATTTACTGATGATAGCTTTTTAGTGATAGCTCTGTGGGCATCAGAGTCACGGGGGTATATACCCCCGTATATGCGCAAGTTGCCATTACGCGCGATCTTGAGTTCATATGATTCAGATGATACCGCTGAGTCGAGAAGCCTTTCCAAGGCAGGTACGTCACTGACAGCAAGTACTGTTATTTGACTAGGTTTTGGTGACTTCTTTGTCACTGGAGTTTGAGCTTGTCGAGATTCTTCCTTTGCAACGGTTTCGACCTGGAGAATGTCCATGCTATTTTCGCCTTCTTGACAGTCATCATGGTTTGCAAGAGCAGCAAATCTATTTAAAGCGAGATGGTTTCGATTATGTTCGATTACATGCGCTCTTTTTTTTTAACTTTTCGGTGAGGTTGGTAGGCTCCTCTTCTTGGAAGGAACTTTTTGCCAAGAGACTGAAGCCGGCTGGAATGTAAGCGTATTACTAGTTTTTTCAATTTGCGGCAATAGGCGACTATTTCCAACTGTTATCTGGTTAAGATTGTTTAATTGGCTTGGGCTGCTAACCATAAGAAGCTCCCTGTCAGTTGTGCTAGGCGGGGGCATGCTCTGAAAGGAGTGTCCTGTAGGTGGAACTTCTTGGAAGCTATCAGCACCTAAAACGACTTCCGACATCTCGGATTCGAATCGACCATACTTCTCTTGAAGCACCTCTTTTTTTTTTAAATTCCTCGATGAAATATAATTTGATTATTTTGCCAAAAACTTATTTTTTTTCTTTTTTTTTGTCGGAAAATATTTAATGAAAATAAAATCAAACTGATCCCTTTCTCAATGATGATTCGACTGGTAAGTTAACAAGATTAATAAGTAAAATGTAATTCGGAATAAATCTTGAGTGATTATTGTATCACCGTAGTTTTTTTATATGCAGATTCAGCATAAACGCCGTTAGAGGCCGCGCCGGGTTCCCGTTTCTTTCTCCGGTGTGGTGAGATATGCTGGTCTTCCTTGCTAACCGAAATTAGCTTAGGTAAAGATAAGAAAGGCTCAGTTCGATTTTAATTTTAATATAGAGAGATAGCTTTTTAAATTGCATTCAGCCAAAGCTGATCTTGTTGAATTGATTATCCAGCCTTAAGGGCAGTTAATTTTTTTTTTTGTGCATTTATTAAGTATTATTTTATTTATATGCAGCTTATTTTCTAAGACAGACCGACAGACAGGTAAAAATGTATCGCATATGCTTTCTTCTACATATGCTTGAATTCAGTATATTCTTGTACTCCACGAGCTCCGTGTATAAAATCATCTTAACAAGAAGTTGATACCACAGGTGGCCCCACACGGTACCAGCCTGGCAGCCGAGGCTATCCTGGCTTCATCGATTTTGCCCTGACAAGGGGCATCCTGGGTATCCACGTTGATATACGGTCTGTCATTGAGCTCAGCTCCGACCACCAACACCTAAAAATCACGCTGGTCGCCCCCTGGACAAAACAGTATGGAATAGAGCACAGAGCGAGACTGGCGAACACTGAAACTGATAATGACGCGACGCACTCACTTTGGAAGGCCACACGCGCCATCAAAAGGAGGTGCACCATGAAGGCGCCGCTTCTAGACAGCAACGGGACAGGGTGTCGAACGGACTTGCAGCAAGCTGAGGTAGCTAGCGAGCTCGGAGCAAGTAACCGAGACGCATGCCAGGCTGTCCCAAGCGCTCCAAATGGACCTGCCCAGTGAGATATTCGAAGCTATTGGTCGTTTAAATATCAGCAAAGCACCTGGCCACAATACTATATGCAACGCCACTCTAAAGGCATCCAAGTCACGCAATTCTCTACATAGCGTTGTTGTTCAACGCCATGGTGAGATTGCAATGCTTCCTTGCACAGTGGACGCTCGCATTAATATTTATGATCCACAAACTGGGCAAGGCGGCAATGGCCCCGCGTCCTATCGGCTGATCAGACTCCTCCCTTCGATTTCAAAGGTGTTTGAGAGACTGATGGCTGCCCGGATTGTTAGGATTATGGACACTCAGGGGATCACTCCTGAGCACCAGTTCGGGTTCCGAGCTGGTCATTGTACGGTGGACAACTTCATCGGGAAACAATTCTGCAATGCCCTCTTCTTGGACATTAAGGAAGCGTTCGACCGAGTTTGGCACAGAGGTTTACTGGTCAAAATAAAGGAGAGACTACCTGCCCCATATTTCCACCTACTGAGGTCATACCTTGAGGGAAGGCAGTTCGCAGTTCGGTTCCATTTGGCCGCCTCCGCCAAATAGAAAGCAAAGGCTGGTGTCCCACAGGATAGTGTCCTAGGGCCGCTCCTGTACTGCCTCTACAGTAGTGATATGCTGCAACCAGACAAACCGTTAACCATGCTGGCCACTTTTGCCAATGAAATCGAGCAGTTTGCCACAACGTTCGCGCAATGGGCGAAGCGTTGGAACATCGGCCTAAATAGCGATAAATCCACCAATTTTTTTTTTTTTCTTATTAAGGAAAACCCCGCCTGCTATCGACATAGAAGGAAGGCGTATCCTACAGACCAATTCAACTAAATACCTTAGTCTTACATTGGATCGCAGACTCACCTTCGCCTAGCACATCACCACCATTATAACCCGCATACGAAATGCAATGAACAAACATTTTTTGCTGTTAAGTTCAAGGAACAAACTGTCATTCGCTAATAAGGTACAAGCAAATTATCGCGCCGATTTGGGGGTATGGGTGCCAAATATGGGGATTAGCTTGTGATAGCCAAATCAAAAGAGTACAGACGGCCCAAAAAAAAAAAACACTCAGATTGATCACCGGATGCGAGTGGTACATTCGTAACTCGTCACTGCACAAAGATCTCAAGCTGCCCTCAGTTTTTGACGACATTAATAACCACTTCAGCCGCTACAATAACAGACTACAAGGGCACAGGAACAGACTGGCACAACGTCTGGCCAGCGGGACGTCGCTAAGGAGGCTGAAAAGGCGCCAGCCGAGGGACCTAACAACACGATCCCCTAGGGGTCGATTTCGTAGACGATTTTAAATTAGTATTTAGTCCAATTATTATATTATTGACTTTCAAGTATTAAGCAAGACAAGTCTAGCCGTCGCGCCCTTTGGGCTGAAATAATAGCTAGCAAGGCTATGAAGAGGTCGGTCTCTGGTGACCCCGGTTGCCTTAATAAATATTTTATAAAAAAAAGTAGCTTTTTGACATTTATCTGTCCATTCAAACTTTAAATTTGTTTTGCATAACTTTGTATTGTGGCGTGAATAATCGGAAAAATCTTTTATGAAAAGTTTATTGTTTCGCGACAAATCTTCTAGCGCTATCTGCGATGGGACTGGGTATATATCTATGACATCACATATCTTGCTATTTGGTAAAATACCTTTGCCTGTACACTTGTGTCTTAGGTAGCTAACTTCGATTGCGACGAACATGCGCTTTTCTGGGTGCAATTTGTGTGTTTTCTACATAGATAAAAAATTTGTAAGGGTTTTAATCATATGTTTTTCTGAAGAACCGAAGACAATTAGGTCATCCATATACAATATGTTTGGTTAGGTTCGATACTTGAAAATGCTGTTGTCATAGTTTCCTGAAAGAAGTCGGCGCTATTTTAAATTCACATGGTAACCGCGTGTAGCGATAGGAACCATTTCTCGCTGAAATTAGATCTAGACATGAGTAGATTATCTACCTAAATGGTCAAAAATATCGTCAAATCTTTGTAATGGGAATTTATCAGATATATTTTTTTTGTTCATTTGGGGACAATTAATAATGGAATCCTGTAGTATTTAATATATGACAGTTAATCATCATTCATTCTTATCTTTTAGTTTTAAAAATTATTGGAGATTTTTTATTGAACATTATTTTGAGAAACGAGGATAAGAGCCCTGTTGAGTGGAATGCTGGAAGTTTTTGTAATGCTTGCGTGAGGTGGAGGACAAAAAGGTGTTTCTGAATACATAAATAATTCATAACAGTTTAAAATTAGACCGATTTGTGCTATTTACGAATTCAATACAAAATACCAGCACACACATATGGGGCCACCACTTGCGCAGGCAACAAACCCCAAGCAGCACATTTGTCGAGAAGGTTGCATTTAAAACGAGTTAAAGTACTCTAGATCCGTCTGGCTGGCTACTCGAAATTCATTACACGAGAAATGGCGACAGCTGAGGGTTCTTAAATATAAACTTAACTTTTCGTGATACGAAACTATTATCAAGCTATAGTAATTATTCTGACACTAGCTTCTCACTTATACTTATGCAAGTTAACACCAGCTGCAAGCGGGGCCTTCCTTACCTCGCCGCGCGGGGCCTTTCTTACCTCGCCGCGCGGGGCCTTTCTTACCTCACCGCGCGGGGCCTTCCTTACCTCGCCGCGCGGGGCCTTTCTTACCTCACCGCGCGGAGCCTTTCTTACCTCGCCGCGCGGGGCCTTTCTTGCCTCGCCGCGCGGGGCCTTTCTTGCCTCACCGCCCCAGCTGCCCCCCGGACCTTTATGCGGAGTTGCTGGGATTGCACTTAGGATTGCACTCAGAGCAGCAGTCCCGTTGCTCGTGTTCGGCACTGATGCGGGCCGACCGAGGGCTCGACGCTCGTGGCGCGGGAGCCGGGTGGCACTTGCAGAGGAGAACCGGAGCAGAGCAGATCTTACTTAACTTCAACTAACCAAAACTAATAAAGGAAAACCATAAGCAAATACTTCGCCGTATTATTTCACGTGGAACAACACATAATTTGGTAATATCTGACCTTGTGCCGATCCGGGGTCATTTCCCCAGGTCGTCGGCACGTAAGTGGCGCCCGAGCAGGAACCGGCAATGTCCGGTTGAGTGGCTAAGGCCGAAAAGAGATTTTTTTTTTTTTAATTGTAATTTGTTTAATTTTGGCTAAATTGTGAATAAAATAAAATAAAACAAACAAGAAAAGAGCAATTACCCGCTGCCGGGGGAATTACGCCCATCCCGGAGCGCAAAAATATTGCATAATTAAATAAAAAAACATAAAAATGTAAGACTTGTGTTGCGAACACTAAAACATAATTTAAATAAGAAAACGACGACCCGCCACCGGAGGACGCCACGTCGTCCATGCCGAGCGCAAAAGTCGTACGATGCCTATAACTCAAAAAAAAAAAAAACACAATAATTATTTGCGAGCTCTGCTAAATAATGTAAATTAGATCAAAATATCTGAAAGGAATCAAGTGCTGCGTGAGCTGTGAATAAAATAAAATAAAACAAACAAGAAAAGAGCAATTACCCGCTGCCGGGGGAATTACGCCCATCCCGGAGCGCAAAAATATTGCATAATTAAATAAAAAAAACATAAAAATGTAAGACTTGTGTTGCGAACACTAAAACATAATTTAAATAATAAAACGACGACCCGCCACCGGAGGACGCCACGTCGTCCATGCCGAGCGCAAAAGTCGTACGATGCCTATAACTCAAAAAAAAAACAATCAACCCACTGCGGCGGTACGGCTTGTGAAATTTTTTCTAAATTGCCAATTCGCGAGTGCAAAAGATTGTGTGTGATAAACTGATAATTAAGAAACCATTGTCGCAGTTTACCTGCGGATGGCTAAAACAAAAAATAATACTTGTAATACGAGCGCCCAGCGCGATAAGGTGGTGTGTGGCAGCTTGTTGGATACGTTAAGTGGTGTGGAATGCACCCAAAAAAAACCGCCCAACAAGTTGTGTGGCGACCGTACCTTAGTAGGCAAAACAGCCAAAAGGGATACTACGGAACCACCGCGCCCAGTGCCGAAATAATCTGAGGACATCAATAAAAGTATATGACAGCCCGCACACAAAGAAAAAATTATTGCGAAATATTCATAGTGCACACGCAGCACCACAATTGTAAAATAAAATAAAGAAATACAAAAATTCCTCAATTTCCCAAGATAAAATAAATTAAATACAAATTTTCTTGTACAACACACTAAGTCACCCTTTTTTTTTTCTTATCTCCATGGAATTTTCATACCCCGCCCACGTATATAAGTACGAGGGGCCGGTGATCCCCTTGAAGTATGGCGAGGTAATGAGAATCAATGGCGTCTTCAAACTAGCGCACCTCGTCGATCTTGCAAAGATGAACAGACTAGCTGAGGAAATCGGACGAGAAACGGTTGCCTTGGCGGATAGGAAAGTTGAAACTCTGGTCGACTACTACCTCAACACAGCCATGGAAGGAATCAACAGGCTTTCCGGACGAGCGCGATGCCAATCTCGCACACTGGACTGGCTGGGGTCGGCTTGGAAATGGATAGCTGGATCTCCAGATGCTGCTGACTGGAACATCATAAGCTACTCGCAAATTTAGAGGCATTGGGCCAAACCGAGCCAAGCCAGGCTCATTGATCTGCGGGCCGCAGATCTTGGGGCGGGGAGGAGTTAACACCAGCTGCAAGCGGGGCCTTCCTTACCTCGCCGCGAGGGGCCTTTCTTACCTCACCGCGCGGGGCCTTCCTTACCTCACCGCGCGGGGCCTTTCTTACCTCACCGCGCGGGGCCTTTCTTACCTCGCCGCGCGGGGCCTTTCTTGCCTCGCCGCGCGGGGCCTTTCTTGCCTCACCGCCCCAGCCGCCCCCCCGGACCTTTATGCGGAGTTGCTGGGATTGCACTCAGGATTGCACTCAGAGCAGCAGTCCCGTTGCTCGTGTTCGGTACTGATGCGGGCCGACCGAGGGCTCGACGCTCGTGGCGCGGGAGCCGGGTGGCACTTGCAGAGGAGAACCGGAGCAGAGCAGATCTTACTTAACTTCAACTAACCAAAACTAATAAAGGAAAACCATAAGCAAATACTTCGCCGTATTATTTCACGTGGAACAACACATAATTTGGTAATATCTGACCTTGTGCCGATCCGGGGTCATTTCCCCAGGTCGTCGGCACGTAAGTGGCGCCCGAGCAGGAACCGGCAATGTCCGGTTGAGTGGCTAAGGCCGAAAAGAGATTTTTTTTTTTTTAATTGTAATTTGTTTAATTTTGGCTAAATTGTGAATAAAATAAAATAAAACAAACAAGAAAAGAGCAATTACCCGCTGCCGGGGGGAATTACGCCCATCCCGGAGCGCAAAAATATTGCATAATTAAATAAAAAAACATAAAAATGTAAGACTTGTGTTGCGAACACTAAAACATAATTTAAATAAGAAAACGACGACCCGCCACCGGAGGACGCCACGTCGTCCATGCCGAGCGCAAAAGTCGTACGATGCCTATAACTCAAAAAAAAAAAAAACACAATAATTATTTGCGAGCTCTGCTAAATAATGTAAATTAGATCAAAATATCTGAAAGGAATCAAGTGCTGCGTGAGCTGTGAATAAAATAAAATAAAACAAACAAGAAAAGAGCAATTACCCGCTGCCGGGGGGAATTACGCCCATCCCGGAGCGCAAAAATATTGCATAATTAAATAAAAAAAACATAAAAATGTAAGACTTGTGTTGCGAACACTAAAACATAATTTAAATAATAAAACGACGACCCGCCACCGGAGGACGCCACGTCGTCCATGCCGAGCGCAAAAGTCGTACGATGCCTATAACTCAAAAAAAAAACAATCAACCCACTGCGGCGGTACGGCTTGTGAAATTTTTTCTAAATTGCCAATTCGCGAGTGCAAAAGATTGTGTGTGATAAACTGATAATTAAGAAACCATTGTCGCAGTTTACCTGCGGATGGCTAAAACAAAAAATAATACTTGTAATACGAGCGCCCAGCGCGATAAGGTGGTGTGTGGCAGCTTGTTGGATACGTTAAGTGGTGTGGAATGCACCCAAAAAAAACCGCCCAACAAGTTGTGTGGCGACCGTACCTTAGTAGGCAAAACAGCCAAAAGGGATACTACGGAACCACCGCGCCCAGTGCCGAAATAATCTGAGGACATCAATAAAAGTATATGACAGCCCGCACACAAAGAAAAAAATTATTGCGAAATATTCATAGTGCACACGCAGCACCACAATTGTAAAATAAAATAAAGAAATACAAAAATTCCTCAATTTCCCAAGATAAAATAAATTAAATACAAATTTTCTTGTACAACACACTAAGTCACCCTTTTTTTTTTTCTTATCTCCATGGAATTTTCATACCCCGCCCACGTATATAAGTACGAGGGGCCGGTGATCCCCTTGAAGTATGGCGAGGTAATGAGAATCAATGGCGTCTTCAAACTAGCGCACCTCGTCGATCTTGCAAAGATGAACAGACTAGCTGAGGAAATCGGACGAGAAACGGTTGCCTTGGCGGATAGGAAAGTTGAAACTCTGGTCGACTACTACCTCAACACAGCCATGGAAGGAATCAACAGGCTTTCCGGACGAGCGCGATGCCAATCTCGCACACTGGACTGGCTGGGGTCGGCTTGGAAATGGATAGCTGGATCTCCAGATGCTGCTGACTGGAACATCATAAGCTACTCGCAAATTTAGAGGCATTGGGCCAAACCGAGCCAAGCCAGGCTCATTGATCTGCGGGCCGCAGATCTTGGGGCGGGGAGGAGTTAACACCAGCTGCAAGCGGGGCCTTCCTTACCTCGCCGCGAGGGGCCTTTCTTACCTCACCGCGCGGGGCCTTCCTTACCTCACCGCGCGGGGCCTTTCTTACCTCACCGCGCGGGGCCTTTCTTACCTCGCCGCGCGGGGCCTTTCTTGCCTCGCCGCGCGGGGCCTTTCTTGCCTCACCGCCCCAGCCGCCCCCCGGACCTTTATGCGGAGTTGCTGGGATTGCACTCAGGATTGCACTCAGAGCAGCAGTCCCGTTGCTCGTGTTCGGTACTGATGCGGGCCGACCGAGGGCTCGACGCTCGTGGCGCGGGAGCCGGGTGGCACTTGCAGAGGAGAACCGGAGCAGAGCAGATCTTACTTAACTTCAACTAACCAAAACTAATAAAGGAAAACCATAAGCAAATACTTCGCCGTATTATTTCACGTGGAACCACACATAATTTGGTAATATCTGACCTTGTGCCGATCCGGGGTCATTTCCCCAGGTCGTCGGCACGTAAGTTGCATATGGAAATATTTCTTATGTACTAAGTGGATATGTGGCTAAATATGCGCTTGTGGTTGGGTTCGGATTGCACCTGAATGGATGCGCAATTTAAATTTTGTTTGTTTGTTTACTTTATAATGAATACAGTTTAGTGGACCACCACTGTAGGTCCTTTGTATTCTAAATAAGTGGATTATGGAGAAGGCATAGATACGTTAAAGTGAAGGCTATGCATAGGATGATGGTGTTGGTTTTAATTATTTATATTTATTGGGGCTCTTCTTGATTTGTTTTTAAACTTTCGTGCATAATATTATCAATGGGTTAAAAGTAAAATTTTTTGAATAATCGTAGAATATAATTTTTTTTTTTTTGTTTAGAATATATTTTTAATGATAATATAAAAGATATTATTACTTTTATTTATTAAAATACATATATTATTAATTTAATCACATCGTTTAAGTTAATTAAGTAAGTTTTCGGGGTGAAATAATTTTTAAAGATAATGTTTTCATTTTCGATTCTGCATTATTTTACTGTAATACTTTTGTGTCTATTTATTTTTAAATAACTTATAAATTTTTGACAATTTTGTATTATCGTGGTTTCGGTTAAATTCCATGGTCAATTTTATTTGTCTCAACTTATATAATCATTTCTTTTAGGTTATCGGAATTCATGCGTTTAATTATATTTGTAACGCAATTAGTTATTTTTTCATTTTTTTATTAAAAACTTTATTTTTATTTTCGAAATATGACTGATCAGGATAAGGGAATATTTTAATTGTGAAACACAAAAGTTTGAAAAATTATGTTTTTGTCGCAGAACGAATTAATTGAGACACTGTGCTTATTTATACCGGCCACTAGGAGTCGCAGTATTTGAACGAGAAACTAGAAACAAGTGTTCTAGGAATTTGTGCACAGCCAGGCGACAGAAAATATTAAGAGAGACTCTGCTGCTGAGTGAGATCTCATCATAGGGCAATGAGAGAAAAACACAAAGAGAGTACATATTATTCACAAAGCAGCAAAGCAAACAGAATTGCGAGATATAGGGGAGGTTTGTGAAGTCAAGTCAGTCTTGTGCGTGGCCCAATTTAATTTATTTATTTATTTAAACAACAATTTAACAAAGATCTGCTAAATATGAATAAAAATATAAATATAACTACACTATAACTATACTAGGAGGTATTCTATGATTTTAAGTTTATTTACATTAAGAGAGAGTTCAGGGGATAGAGTATGTGATAAAAGGTTATAGTTCTTACAAATAGTGCGAAAGGGGTCGTGTTCAGTGATGTTAGATTTGCAGATAGGTAACCATATAGGTAACCAATAGCAGAAACTGCTTTTGCACCGACTCAATACTATTTTGGTGAGAGGAGTATTGAGGACTCCAAACACACGAGCAATATTCGAGGATGGGACGAACTCGGGTGATATACAGGCATTTGGTGGTGAAAGGATCGTTAAATTCTTTTGACCATCGCTTAATAAAGGCTAACATTCCTCTGGCTTTATTCACTGTCACAGAAATGTGATCATTAAACTTAAGTTTATGATCAAAAAGAACTCCAAGATCATTGATTGTGGAAACACGATCAAGGACGTGATTTCCGAGAGAGTAAGATATGATAAGCGGCACACTGCGATGGAATGTCATAAGTTTGCATTTAGAGCAGTTTAGGAACAGAAGATTAATTGAGCACCACAAATAGAGTTCGTCGAGGTCTAATTGCAGATGCCTATGCAGGAAATGTTCCGAGAAGGAATAGCATAACTTGACATCATCAGCATACATAAGCGTAGAGGCATAACTAATCACATTAGGAAGATCGTTCACAAAGAGTATAAACAACAGTGGTCCTAGATGACTACCCTGAGGGACACCCGATGAGACATGGATGACCTTCGACTTGGTAGATTTAAATAGGACACGCTGGGTTCGATCTGAAAGGTAGGAAGCAACCCACATCAGGATATTTGGTGGAAAACCAATAAGCGAGAGTTTCCGTAGCAAGAGCTGATGATTAACTGAATCAAATGCTTTGCTGAAGTCAGTGTAAATTACATCAGTTTGCAAGCGATGTTGAAAACCTCGGTTGATTTTCGACGAAAATTCTAGTAGATTAGTTGTTGTCGAGCGAAGCTTGACAAAGCCATGCTGTGCAGGTGAGATTATGCTCTTGAATGCATGTTGAAGCTGCGATGTGATAAGTTTCTCAAGGAGTTTGGGAATCGCAGAAAGCTTAGCAATGCCGCGGTAGTTCTCAATGGAAGCCTTAGAGCCTTTTTTATGAATTGGTATTAGGTATGATTCATTCCATAATTTAGGTAGGGAAGTTTGCTCCAAGGATAGGTTAAATAGAATGGTAAGAGATAGGGTGAGAAGATCGGAGCACCTTCTGTGGATGCAGCTAGGTACGTTGTCTGGGCCTGGTGAAAATGAGATTTTAATTGAAGAAAGAGCCGTAAACACATCATGACAGTGGAATTTAGAAAGGGAAATGTTGTTTATGTAGGGTAAATTATATGGATAGTCAGAGGAGGGATCAAATGAGTTAGATGAGTAGGTTGACTGAAAAAATGACGCAAATAGATTAGCAATGCCGAGATGCGAAGAGTCGGAAGTATTATTATATGAGAGGGAAGGGGGGAAAGGATTGGATTTGCGTTTAGAGTTTACAAAAGAGTAAAAAGAGCTTGGATCGTTGCGAAAATTGAGTTTGCATTTAGAAATATAATTTTTATATAGTTGATTGTTAAGGTCAACAAACTGGTGGCGGAATTGAAAGTAATTAGAAAGATGTATCGATGTTGGAGACTTTAATGACTTTTTGTAAGCTCTAGATTTACTATTTTTTAGGAGAGAGAGGTGCTTATTAAACCATGGAGGCTTAGACGTTGATGGAGTTAACGTTTCAGGGACAGATTTATTTATGGCGATATGAATTACTTCATAAAAAGAATCTGTAGCTTCCCCGATATTGCTGAAACTAGAAAGATAACTCCAGTCAATATTAGTCAGGTGATTTCTTAGGTCACAATAGTTGGTTTTTTTAAAGCATTTTTGACGAGGATGCTCGCTATTACTGGGGGGGACTTCAGGAGAGTCAGAACTGGTTACGAGCAGAACTGACTGCGTTGGTATATGGGCTGGCGGCCTAGCTTTTTTGTGACCTTTTCACTTGACTGGTGGTGTCACATTCTGCATACTTTTATTTGTTTTTAATGGATCAGTCATAAAATTTATTATTTTTTATATTATTTTGTAACCCTTTTAAGTGCATTTGTTTGGAAGGGATCCGATCCCTTGTACATTCTTTAAATATTTTTATAAAGCAACATCTTCTTGTGATCCACCGGAGTCCTCTTACGGTCGCTATGTAAAAAAGTCACAGTATATTCTTTTTATTTAGTGCTTGCGATCCTTTGCTTTTCAGAATATAAATGTCGTTATTAATTGTTTTTTATTTATTCATTAAAAATTAGCTTAGACTAAGGGCGACGCTCTGTTATATAAATAGGCTAGCGGCAGAGCGGCTGTTTGTATATATGCGATTATGTGTTATGGTCTACACGAACATACCAGGGGTGTTAGTTAAAGTTTGCCGGTTTTACTAGTGGATGTCGCTAGCAATATGTATAAATTTCTATGATTTGGCATGTATGTAATTTTTTCTATTGACATTAATCTACAAAAATACGCAAGTCACATTCCGCCAAAATAATAGCGTCATATTTGTTTACCTCAGTGAATATGTCGAGTTTAGGTTCAAGTAAATCGCATTTGCAGCATTCGTTGCTCTTCTTATTTCATCAAAAAAAAGTTGTTAGAACCTGGTGAAACGGTGAACACGGATCGCTACCGACAACCATTGATCAATTTGAATCGAATTTGATCGAAAATATTATCGTACCCGCCGTACTCTCCAGACCTCGCCCCGTCCGACTATCACATTTTCGCAACGTTGGGACACTCCCTTGCAGAGCAGTGCTTCGCTAATTTTGAAAAAGTTGAACAGTGACTCCTCAAATAGTTTGCCTTGAAAGAGAAAAAGTTTTTTTGTTTAATAAAGTTTAATTTGCCTGAGAGATGGGCGAAATGTGTAGAAACCAATGGTCAATAGTTTGAATAAAAAAATGTTACATAACCTATGTTGCCTTGGCGGAGAGTAACGACTGAATGCCACGTTCGAAAGCGTTCGTTTGAGGTGAGTATCTGCCAGTTTTCATGTATTTTTCATATCCTTGAAGCATCTTCTCGAACTATCTGGTCACGAATTTTTTCCATTGTCTGTAAGATTGGGTCGACACATCAAAATGCGCAAATAACATATATGATTCTTACGAATCTCACCAGCGCTATCGATGTTGCTTTCGGCATACCCTTAAGCCAAACTAACTTTGTCAAGTTGTGTTAGGACTATTAGCAACATGATGTTGCCGCATTTGAAACGGGGATATTTTCCAAGGCAATCCAGATACAATTTTCATCGGCAGTCTGTGATGAGTGGCTACATTACTCATATTAATTAAAAGTTCGACTTACCAAAACGGCTGTTTTAAATCGATGCTGGTTTTTTTTTTTTTTTATAACATTCTTAATTTGTATTTAAAATCTGTCCAAGTGGACAATCATTAAATGGTTTGGGGGAGACCTTGACTTAAGGGAGGTACATGGAATGTATATCTTATGAGGTTACTTAGGTGTCTATTGGTTGGGGAGGTCAAGCGGGTGTTTCCTTTTCAGGCGTCTTGGGGATTGCCTATTATCTAGGAGGTTGATGGCCAGGTGGTTGGGGTGGTTGTCCAGTCTTTTTATGTATCTTCCGCTGAGACGGGTGATCTCCTCTGCTACACATTTAATTCCAAGCTCTTTATGGATTATTGAGTTTTCGTGGTACGGATGGGCGTTCGAAACTGTTCTTAGGCATTTATTCTGAAATCGCTGGATTTTTATGCTGTTCGAACAGCTTGCCGTGCCCCACAACTGTATCCCATATGTCTAGATTGGCTTCAGCACTACTTTGTAAATAAGCAGCTTGAATTTTACTTTGAGCTTGGACCTTCTTCCCAGGAGCCAATGCAGTTGCTTAAGCCGTAGGTTGGCCTAGTTGCGCTTGTTGATTAGGTGCGGACGCCATGTGAGCCTGCGGTCCAGTGTCAGCCCTAGATATTTGGGAGTGTTATTAGTTGGGATGGTTTCCCCGTTGAGTATGACGGGGGGGCATTCTCCCCTGCGTAGTGCGAATGTTGTTTGTGAAGATTTCTCCGCGTTGACCACGATGTTCCATCGTTTCAGCCAAGGACCGAGGGCATTCAGTTGCCTCTGGATGATGGCTGAAGCTTCCTGAGGATCTGTAGCGGAGGCTAGGAAGGCGGTGTCATCGGCATAAGTGGCTACTGTGAGGTTCCGGGAGGGGGTGATGGGGAGGTCCGCTGTGTAGAGTGTGTATAAGATGGGTCCAAGAAAACTGCCTTGTGGTACTCCTGCTCTTATGGGCCTAGGCGTGCTGATTGATGATTGTGGTGGTTAAGCACTGTCACTTTATTCAGTTTTCTGACTAGAATCGCTCTCTTATTCCATGGTTGCTCTCACTTAGTACAACACCCAGCCTCAGCATCTCATCCACTTCAAAGCCCATCAACTTTGTTTTTTGGAAGCCCTTTCTATGGGCTCCATCTAGCAGTTATATCGGGTTCTGTTTTGTTGTGGTAAGTCTTAATCCATGCTTCTCGTATGATATCTCTTCTTTATTTTTTCCCAGGCGCTCCTTTGGTGAGGAAAGGTGGTTCCACAGGCACGGTGGACTCCCACCGATAATCCGCCTTCTGGACTCCTCGCAACGCTCTTCTCGAACTGTAAAGGATCCCTTTGTGACCATTCTTAAAGTGATATTTAACTATTTTCATTGGTTAATAAGATTAATATCAATAATATTCTTGTTTTTTAAATTATTACTAAACGCAATATATATAAAAGAAATAAAGAACAATTTAGAATAAAGAAAGCCGTATCAAAACACATTGGTCGGTAAACGAATTAGAGTCACCCTTATTTATTTATTTCTGCAGTTTCCTGCTTTTCTCCAGTTGCGGATCTCATAGCCGATCCGGGTTTTAAATCATGAATGGGGCGTGTCAAATGGCAAATAAGTAATCGATAAATTGCCGTGTCCTGTCCGTTAAATATTTCAATATTTTCTTGTTTGATATTTTAGAAAAATACAGACAAAAAAATTTCTTATTTGTTTGTTTATTATTGTTTTAATGATTGTTTAATATATATTTATTATTAAATAATTAAAAACTAAGTTAAAAAAATTGTTATAATTTGTTTAGTTTGCATATAAATGATTTTGTATATATTTTACATATAAGGATCGAAGAGGCGTTGTACTTTAGCCCAACATTATGGTATACGTTAAAAATGTATCCATCAAATTTGAATTACAATTATTCATTGTTATTACTTGTTAAAAAGTTTTGTTTATTGAGTAGATCAGTTTTATAAGGAAATTCTTTTTAAAAAAAAATTTAATAAGCAAAATAATTTTGACTTAGTATATTTTCTAAACTTTACTCTACGATTCCGCTGCTTATTCCGCCGATAAATGGAGTCAGATGGTCAACGATTCCCAACTTTCTAAATTCGATGTTAAGTATTAAAAATAATTCATAGAAACACTTTTGTGTATATTTAACAAATAGATGTAAAAATGTTCTACTTTTGTGCATTGTTATTTTTGAGTTATAGATGTTAAGTAACTTTAATTTTGTTTCGGGCCAACATTTTAAATTTTTAGACCGCTAAAGCTTTCGAACGGAAATATTGACATTGAATCAATTTCACTACCCATTTATGTGGTTCATCTTTCTATACATATATAGAATATAGATGAGTTTATTTGTATTAGGCGCCCTTGAGTATTATCGATATGTCCGAGAGAGTAAATTATTATCATTGGTTTCAAGTATGTTTTATGGTGAGAGGAAGTGTAGCAATTAAGGGGGTAAAACCAGCTTTGATGGTTCATACAACCAAGTTTTTATAAATATGTTGGTTTAAATGCAAAGTTGGTTAATGTGTGCTGTCATGGCCAGACTGTAACTCAGCTATGAAAGATCGAGGGCAAATAGGTGTTTTTGTCCCGTTCTGTTTGCCACGTAGTACTCCGTTCGAAATATAAAAAAAATGCATCTACAGGCCCATAGCGAAAGATTAAGCGAAAATTTTGAATAGGCGACTTCGGTGTGGAAGAATAATAGTTTCATCAATGAAATATCAATAGTTTCAATGAAAATAAATAAATTTGTTTTAATTTAAATAGTATAATATAGGATTAGCCATCAACTGGACTGACTGTCCAAGAACTTAAAATAAAAAAATTATAATACTTAATTAATAATGAAAAAATTATTTTTTGCATACCGAAATGTATTGAGTGTTGCTGTTCATGTTTTCAACATTGTAAATTACAAAATAGATTCAAACACTCTGTTCGCCGTTTGAATGCTAAAAAACTCAGCTGATTGTCTGTAGGACTGTAATCCGAAAAGCCCACAAAAAATCGGATCACAATGAAACTTTCCAGTTTTTTGCTCGTCAAACATGTCTTTCGATTTGAGTACCAGGGTAAAAAATAAGTTTATAGAAACAAATAAAAAAAGAGCTAATTGACTGTAGACCGTAATCCGATGAACTCACTGTATTGGATAGATAAATCTATTATGTCATAAACATATTTTTTGATCTGATGCCTAAATTTTAGAAATAGCTCATTCAATTTTAAGTTTTGTTGTATAATGTATATGTATATGTTTTTTCTTATTTTTCTGAGGTCAGATAGTGTAAATATATCTAAATATAATGCGCATTTTTACCATTAAAATTTGGCTTATATTTCCCAAACTTAACATTCGTATTACAATTTTATATTACCATTCTATTTCTTTAAATATATATGGATCATTTTAGGAAATAAATTGGAAGCGGGACGCAAATTTTATCGCGATTTGACTTTTATTGTATTATTGTACACGAATTATGGTATTATTGTACATTATGTGAATTTTTGATATTTTTGGTTTCGATACGTTGAAATCTATCGATATTGCCATTTTCTAACACTATGGTTTTTAGGTGTTGGCTGCCAATTGTAGAGTGCAAATGAAAAGTTGCGGATTGGTTTGGTGTTTTATTGCATAGTTTTTTTTATAACGTTTTTTGTGTAATTGAACGTTTAAACACCGACACAGACTGTCATTGGGTTTAAAATATTAACCTGGCTCGTAAGTTGTTTGATTGTAAATAAATTTTTGCGTTATTTTTGTAAATTCAGGTGTACATCTAATTCCATTCCTACCGATATCCCCAGAAACAAAAATTTTTGTTAAATACATTTTTTGACGCATTATTATTAATATTATTGCAATAAACTTATGTAGTTTATTCTATGGAATTGGCTTTTTTTCTTTACAAAATAGAAAATTGGTTTAATTTTTTAAAATTGATTTTTTTTTATATATCCTGCTTGCTCTCACAGAAACTCATAGTATCGGCCTAAGTGCGAATGAGATAAATACTCACTTCGCCTGTTTTTGTCTCACCGCCTGCTTTTAACAATGCTAATCTACTCTTTCTATCGCACTCACATTTGCGCATGTAACTCTGGTTGCTCCGCTTACTCCAGTCGGGCTAACTGAATTGGTGGTGCAAAAATGCATTTTTGGTGTACAAAAAAAGAATATTAAATATATGTACGCATAAAAATATATATATAAATATATATATATATTTATAATATGTACATATGCATATTTTTTAAAAATTCATTTAAATGTATATGCATATATAGAGAGGCAGTAATATTAGTGAATTTTTTAGTAGTGTCTACTAAATTGGCCATCGAAAAATTACAAAGAAATAAACAAAAATTTGAGAGCCTTAAATTTATATTGTTCTCGACACCTTCACCATTCTTGTTTAATTTGAAAAATAAATCTAATAACAAAATTTCCTTAGGCATCTAAATATAACTTGTACACAAATACAACTAATTCATTAAAATATGAATTGAATTGGCGGAGAATGATGTGCACATGGAAGTTTTCGGAATGAACCAGGCTTAGCAGGACATTGCTCTTAAAAATATAGTCGTGCAGACGAAATAAGGCAAACACTAAAATCAAGCTTGGGTCTACTATACTACTTCAAAAAAATAAAATTATAACATATTGTTTAATAACATATTGCTTAAGAATCGTAAGTAAATTTTCCATTTTTTTTTTTAAATTTTTATTAAAATATATTTCCCAATCAAAAATAAAGCTAACTTTCACATCTCTAAAAAACCGCAAAAAGTACTGGAAATCGAGGAATACAATCTAATAAAAAAGGTTCCTGTGTAAAAAATGAATGAACTGGACAGTCTTAGGCAAGAAGCCGAATCCCTGAAAAATGCTATACGAGATGCTCGAAAGGCCGCTTGTGACACATCCTTGTTACAGGCTGCAGCCTCCCTGGAACCCATCGGGCGCATACAAATGCGTACGCGGCGCACATTGCGTGGTCACTTGGCGAAAATATACGCGATGCATTGGGGTAATGATTCAAGAAACCTCGTTTCAGCTTCACAGGATGGTAAGCTAATCGTATGGGACTCCCATACCACGAACAAAGTTCACGCCATTCCATTGCGATCTTCATGGGTTATGACCTGTGCTTATGCTCCGTCAGGCAGTTATGTTGCCTGTGGGGGTCTTGACAACATGTGTTCAATATACAACTTAAAAACACGTGAAGGGAACGTTCGTGTGTCCCGAGAGTTACCTGGCCATGGAGGTTATCTGTCATGCTGCCGCTTTTTGGACGACAATCAGATCGTAACCAGCTCAGGCGATATGTCTTGCGGGTTGTGGGATATTGAAACTGGCTTGCAAGTCACCTCTTTTCTTGGCCACACTGGAGATGTAATGGCTCTTTCATTAGCACCGCAGTGTAAAACATTTGTTTCCGGAGCCTGTGACGCATCGGCTAAACTTTGGGATATACGAGACGGTGTTTGTAAACAAACTTTTCCAGGTCATGAATCCGATATAAACGCAGTAACATTTTTCCCCAACGGGCAAGCATTTGCAACCGGTTCAGATGACGCAACCTGTCGGCTTTTTGATATTCGCGCCGATCAAGAACTAGCTATGTACTCTCACGACAACATTATTTGTGGCATCACCTCAGTGGCGTTTTCAAAGAGCGGTCGTCTTCTTTTAGCTGGATACGACGATTTTAACTGCAACGTATGGGACACAATGAAAGCTGAAAGATCTGGAATACTTGCTGGCCACGATAATCGTGTATCATGTTTGGGAGTAACTGAAAACGGTATGGCAGTGGCAACAGGATCATGGGATTCTTTCTTACGTGTATGGAACTAAATGAAAAAGAATAAAAACTGAAGATTCATTAAAGGGTAGGGTGGGGTCAACGATTGCGCAGTTTGCAGATAATAGCACATAATCATCTACATTTAAATTTAATGTGAATGGTTTGTGTAACCTCTTTGTGGTTAATATGAATAAAACTACCAAAAAGAGGTTTTATGTCTGTGGGTGCGGTTTGTTGACTTTAAAGTAGACCACGAAAACAAAGAACTTTATATACATTATTTATATTGCTATATACTTATAAACAAAACAAAACAAAACTACACAACTTGCAAAAAAAAATGGCCCTCTGGCTCAGTTGTGTAGTAGGAATACCGGTTACAACTACAATTTAAATCGTACATAAAGTAACCTAAGTTCATGTGTTTGAGCGAAGTGTGCACCTGAATATTACCAAAAGGTGAAAAATTCCTTTTGCGCCATTCATTTGCACAATACAAAAACACTATCATTATGTGCATATATGACTAAAGGTAACTACGGTAGTCTTTTGCAAATAAACTAAATTCAGGATCTGGAAAAAGTCAAATAAAGTTAAAGCATTTACAAAAAAAAAAATAACCACGCAAGCTAAGAATAAATTAAAATGCGTACTAAAGTTAAAAATCAAATAATAAAAATAATAAACAAAACACTAAAATTTTGTCTTATTATGTTAAGTCATTAATTTATATACAAACAAAAATAAGAATGATTTAAATAACAGATTATGCATTAGTGAAAATGTGGAATACTATTTACATATAACATAACGGCCATATAAGCTATAAAAATAAATTGAGATACACATATAAATCCTAACATACATCAGAAATTTATAAATGTTTATCTAAGCAAAAAATTGTGGCATTAAGGGGCATCGAAATAAAGAAATCTACCCTTATTTCAATATCAAAATAGCACTCAAAGTTCATACCTCATTATCCATGCGAAAAGCTTAATTTGTGTTTGCATAAACTTAAAATATTTTCAAAAGTTAACCTGATATTTCAATTTGATGAAAATGTTAATGGTATGGTCCACAAAAATGTAAAGAAATATTCTGATCAAATTTTTTTCTTAAGTATATTTAATTTTTTGTTTAATTTCTAAAGATAATTTGTTTTATGAACTTAAACTCCTTAAAAAACTTTCTGATCAGAAGATATAGAATAGAAAAATGTTCAAGAAAGGAGAATGTTAACGAATAAATACAAATACGAAACATTCAAAATTCTTTAATTTTTTACTTATGTATGTTGTACGTTGGACTTATTTATGCTTAATTATTAAACAATTGCATTCATTATGGTTGCTTTGATTTCATTTATTACTTGTAATAAAAGTAAATTTTTTTGTTTTAATAAAGTCCTCGTAAACAGGTATCTCTTACAGTATCTCTTTACATTGCAAAGAATTCAATTATCAGATTGTCAACAAGCACATTGGAATCTTATATGTTCATCTAATGTTAAAGTAAACATACGGAAAACATACATATTCAAATTAAAACTAAATTAAATTAATAACATTAAATTATAATTTGTGTCATAGCCGTCAACTCTGCGTTATATCTAGAATATATAATAAAGAAAATTGTGTTAAGCAAATACTATCTTCTTTAATGTAGGTGCAGAGAGTTGTGTGCATTTCAGAAAACGCCTTTGCTCGTATAACAAATCATTCAAAGAGCTAAGCGAATTAATGGCATTTGTCATTAACCGATTGAATTTGTCTAAGCACATGCTAATTTTTATTCACGAAAGCATGCAGCGGATAGTTTTGAGAAAGAATTGCAAAACATGCATATACGAGTATATAAACTACAAAAGAAAATTACCTTCGGCCAAAGTCGATTTGAAGCAAAAAATCTACCAATAAGCTGTATATGTAGTTTGTTCAAATACAAGCATCGGAACTTGTTGCGACATGAAATTTTTCGTATCTCCAAGAGAGTGCTAATTTTTTTCGACGTTTGAGACACAAAAAAATGTCTCATTTATGCGCTTTAAGTTGTGTGGTCGCTCGAGTGTGCGGTAACGCACTCGGTTCGAATTTTCCTCGAGAGAAAATAATTTTTTTTTGTAAGAAATTCGTGTTTTTATCTAAGGGCTAGTACTCCATTTATACTCTCTCTTTAAGTATTATAGCACAAGTCAATATCTTTAAAAATATGTGCAAAATATCAAGGAAGCAAAAATAAAAAATTTTAAAAGTTATCAGCTGTTAAAGTTGGCGTTTTTAAAAGTTTACGCGTGTGTGTTCAACACTCTAAGCAATCAAAAAATAAAGAAATCAGTTTGGACGGCCGTCCTTGGATGTAACAAACCTAACACGGAGTGTGCCTAAGGGCGCAACTAGTCCGAAACTGAAGAATTTTCTGTTAGTCCGATCTTAAAAAAAGCTTTAGTTTATCAGCCGATCAAATATATTTTTAATTTTATTTAATTTATCTTTCCGTATTGGCTCAAAACAAGGTTTTAAAAATTGTTTTAAATTAATACAACAATGTTATTAATTAATTCAAAATAACATTAAAACATAATTTGGGCTTGGGCATTACAATAATCTGCGTAAAAAATTGAATAAATCTATCTATTATAGATTTCGAGTACCACGCGCTCGTATGGAGAGACGGTCATGGGTCGATTTGGACAACATATGTTTAAAATTAAAAAAATCGTTAAATCGGGAGATTTTTTTCTTATTTCTGTGCCTGCGCTTCTTGTTCGTGTGGGTATTCTTCTCGTTTTTCTCTGCGTGACACGCGTTTTCCATTTTTTTTTATATTAGTATACCTTTTTTCCTGAAATATATTTGGTGAACTCTTTTCTTTTGTGCATGTTTGCGCGCATACAAATATTTTTATTTGGGTTCTTTATAGCTTTCGTCCTCTTGAGCAATCATATGTGCAAGTTAACCCTAGAGGAGTTAACTTTGCCGTAGGGGCAAGATCATCGTTGCATTAGGAATTACATAATTGGTATTTTTCTCGAATTTTCCAGAAAAAGATTAGTTTCACCGAAACTTATTTCGTTATGGTACTGTTGCATGAGCTTCTAATTGTGATGTGATTGGTCGATTGCATTTTGGCGCTTTACAAAGAATCGTTATATCGATTCTAGAAATCTGCCATCGGAAATATCTATTAATTGACCAAGATCCCGAAATAGTAGATATTATAAATAAATTAAAAGACTATTTACTTGAGAGGAGAGGTATTATCGAAAAATTCAGAGAAATGGTAGAAGTCGATTAATCGTTTCTCGAGCTATTAAGTGCTCCGTTATAAACAAAATTTATGAGTCATTCGTGCACTTTGTATGGGAGAACATTTTATGACTATTACTGATTTTAAAACGTCAAAAATTTATTCATTTAAAACTGCATCACCTATACAATATCACAGGCTTCTGACAAAATTCAAACTAGTCTCCATCATAGAACAAAAGGAAATGTAAATGTTGTTTGATCAAAACGAATATATGCATATACGTACAAGTTGACGCCTTTACTAAATAAGTTTATATTTGTCACACGCTTAAAGTTAGTGCTGTGGAGTCGGCTATATCTTTGTGCTTAGTATCAAATCGCATAATAGCATATGAGGGTAGATGGTTTGCCAACACTATAATTATTGAGTTTTGTGAAGACCAAAAAATACATTTCCATTTGATTGGACTGATACAAGTAAAGCTAGTAAGTTGTTAACTGCTCGCTCTTAGCAAGATGCATTAGAGGAGGTTCAGTTTGGCTTAAACTGTGCAGTTAGTCGAATGACAAAGGCTTATTTGCAAAGGTGATCGGCCATCGGGTTACTTTGACAATGCGATATGGTAAATGAGATTTATTTATAAGAAGTAAGATTACAAGAAAATCACAATAATTCAGGTGCAGTAGCATATAACAAGGAACATTTGGATAAAAAAAAAAGCTAAAGTTGTGAAGATATAGATATAGATATAAGATATATAGATAGTTAGAGATTTCTTACTGTTCAAAATGAAGATAGGGGTCGAACAAAGTTAACCCCCGCAGTTCCGAGTGCTGTATTTAATAACTAAAATTCTAGGTGGGATATATGCTCATATATTTGAAAAAAGAATATATATGCTATTGCCGCAAAAATAATAAAATACCAGCGACATGTAAATAAAAAATACCAACGTCAACGCGCCGCTGCGAACGTTTTAACATGTTTGCCTGGGTGGATAAGGGCGACATTTTGTACAAGTGTCAGTTTTAATATAAACCAGTTTTTCTTAGTTGACAACAAATGATTATTTTCTTGTTTAATTAAAAGGAAATCTTTCACTGACGCTGGAGCAGGGTCAGCGAAGATTGTCGTTACGATTGAACAAAACGATGTACCTACTTCACGTGTCCAATTAAAAAAGTTCGACAACTTTCACTGTTACAAGTGTTATAAGTGCCGAAGAATCTCGCGTAACAATTAAACTTTTACGGTCGGCCTTAAAAAGTCAAACAAGAACAATTCAACCAAAATATATATAAAAGTTTGCCGGTAAAGCCAAGTGGTATTGGCCGTCGATGGTCCACAATTCTTGCAAGGATTGACCACAGGAAAATACGGACGTGTTTATTTTCTGTGCTCCGAAAGTATACAAAAAAAAAGTGAATAATTACCAACAATTTACCACAAAAATCTGGCGAAAAGACGCTCAATGCGATGTATAATCGCTTATTAAAATAGTTGTACAAACTCTCTTCTTTTGAACGATTTTTATATTTCGAAGAAAATTAACAAAATAAAATCCTAGCCACGAACTCTCACAATGAGTCAAAACGACACTCGCGCTCAACGTCAACAGGAGCAAGATAAACGTCGTCTCTCATCGAAACGAAACAACGCGTATTTCTCATATGTGTTTTCGCAACTCGCCGAAGTGCACGAAATGAATGCAAACGTCGATGGGCCACGGTCAATCACCCCCAACCCGAAACATGAACTTATGTCAACAACGAACGATAGAGCGCGTTCTTGCTCAAACTGGGTTGAATCGCATCCAAATTAAAAGAAAATTAAGCCCACAAAATTATCCGGCATTAAATAAAATAAAGATCAATCGGCACACTCAGTCAGCGAACTGAGACCGAAGAGTCCAATAGATTTGGAATACTGGGAGACATCATACATATATCTACCCCGCAGCACTGACGAAGGGAACAAAAAGAAGCTAAAGCCCCCACCTATATACATTCGAGAGAAAAGATCGAATAATCTGGTTAACAATATAATTGAACTTGTTGGAAAGGACCATTTCCACATAATTCCCCGCAAAAAGGGCAGTATCCACGAAACCTAGGTCCAAGTAGAATTCGCTGATAACTTTACGACTCTTGCACACTACTTAAACAAAAATAACAAAAACTACTACACATATCAACTAAAAAGTAGTAAGGGCCTCCAAGTCGGTCGCAAACGATGAGAGTTTAATGGCGAAAGCTGTCTTTAAAATCCTGAACAAAGACAGGAAACCGCAAACACTCTTTAAAGTCGAGCTGGAACCTGACACTAAAGCTATCAGGAAACGTGAAGTGCATCCTATCCACAAGCTACAGTTTTTTCTGCATCGTAGAATCACTGTAGAAAAACCACATAAGCGCAAAGGCCCCGTCCCATGTACTAATTGGCAAGAATATGGCCATACTGCACATTGCGTTTAGTTTGCGTCCAGCACCAAAAAGTGCGGAAATTGTGGGGGTAACCACACAGCCAACTATAGAGGCTGTCCAATATACAAAGACCACAAAAGCCGGATATATTACCGAGTAACGTCTGCACGCCTGCATAACGCACAGAATACCCCTATACAATCAAAAACATCCCCAGAAGTCTTTTTCTCATTGGGGTCTTCATTTGGTCCTGCGACCAACTTCCAAAATGTGACCTTCGCAAACGTCCTAAAATCGGGACTTACAGAACCTAGCTCTAGGACAAACTGATCCGATACCGAATCCCCCATCATCGACGCAACAACAAAGCAGTATTGAAACCATGATGCATACTCTGCCGCAGCACATGATCGAATTCATTTCCTTCATGAGGACTACCATGCAAGACCTTATGCGGAACCTCCTCAGCGAGATGCTTATATCCCAAAACTCCAAATAATCATTGTGGAACACCAACGGCATAAGCTTGAAATAATTCGAAATAATAACTTGAAATTCCAGCATGACAATCTTTTTGACGTCCTGCTACTTTCAGAAACACATCTCACTGTTAAATACATCTTTAAAAAAAGTGGCTTTTTGTTCTACGGAACAAATCATCGAGATTGAAAAGCACATGGAACCGGTGTCCTGGTTAGAATTCGTATCAAACACCATATGGAGTTTGGAAACAACTTGTTGCAGGCCACATCTATATAAATTAGTTTTTCCTATCTCCTGAGATCCTTCCTGGTGGGTGGCTCCGGCAGATAGGGTCCACGTGGATAATTGATCCCCTGGTCCTGACGTTAGTCAGGCGGAATGTCTCCTTACGCAACATGTTGGCGGAGGGCGTGGACACTGGCCTTCGGGCTCAGCGTAGATAATTATGTCAATTACGATTTATTTTACGGCACGAGCCGGAGCAACTTGATCTTTATTTGTGAGGTGCTCGCTTAGAATTGATTACAAGTGAAAAGAAAAATATGCATCACGCCATAAACCCATAGTCGGCAAACCGACTCGGCGCAGAGCGCTGAACTCAGTTGGGGCGCGTCAGCATTGTTTATCCGAAGCTACTTAGTTGCTAGGGTAATTTTAGCCTAAACTTATGCTCCGTCAATTGTTAACTTATATGTACAACTGGGAAGCGGCAATCTTACCCTCGCAGCGGTATATTGTACCCCTTGTTTTAAAGTTTCCAAACAACAATTTATGGACTTCTTCAACACCCTAGGGGACCACTTTGTGGTTCCAGGTGACTACAACGCCAAACACACCCACTGCGAATCACGCCTCGTCACCCCTAAATGAAAACAGTTGTATAACGCCATCATAAAGGCAAACAGAAAGCTTGACTATGTCTCTTCAGGCAGACCATCATACGGGCCTACCGACCCGAACAAAATTCATGACTTGATCGACTTTCAAAAACCAAAAATATCCTTCGAAACCTCATCAATTCCGAATCTCTACCGGATCTATTATGTGACCACTCTCCAGTCCTTTTAAACCTTAACCTCCTCAACCTCAACGCCCTGAGGCTACAATGCAGGCTAACAGATTAACATCAAAAAGAACAAACTGCGTCAAATACAAACAAAAACACATTGAGCTGAAGCCAAGGCTAAGCTTTGATGCCGAGATTGAATCCGCAGCAAACACACTGGAGAGTGTCTTAGCTACAGCCGCCCAAATCTTAACAACTCAAATAGAAAGCGCACCTAGCAGACCCAGGATGACAAAACACAGACGGCTTGAACGAAGAGCGGCTTGTTCTTGAAAAAAACGACGTAACCGACGGAAGTGGCGTGTTCATAGAAAGCGAAGCAAAGATTAAAAAATGCCTCACGAAAACTCTTCAATGCGCTGAAGCAAGAAGATAACAAGGCGTTGTTGGGCGAACGTCGCTATTTTGAGCAACTTTCAATTTCAAGCAGTAAAAACTCACTATGGAAAGCTCATCCCAGTTTAACCACACCGTCAGAAACTATATATGTCGGAGCGTTGGTTTTAGTACTTTGCAGACTAGTGTAGTTCTAGTATTTTGTAGACCAGTGTTATAGATTCGGTGTACGTGGCGCTGTTGGGGTCAGGCGACACCCTGGCGGCTTGTGCCTGCATACGCACAGCATTTCCATGGAATGGTAAAGGCATGGCAAGAGATGGACTCTTTTGCTGAGTGAGGTCTGATCGTTGGCCGTGGACTGAGAGAGAGAGAGCTTTGAGTGAAAGGAGTGAGTGTGAGGGTTGGTCAGGCTCGGTGCTCTCGAGGGAGATAAGTTCTTGCAGCGGCATTGAGACGAGCAGAACTTACTGTGCTTTTCATAGAATTGTAAAAGAATGGATGCTATAATGAATGTTTCTCCGACATCAGAAGTGGGATCGGCTTCGCCTAGACACCAAGATTCGGCCCACATCCTCGCAACGCTGGAAGCTCAAAACAAAAGTCTAATGGACATCATCAAATCCATGCAGACTCCGAGGCCGGTTGCAGACGAAAGGCCAGTAATCGTATCTTTACCAAAATTTAATCCAGATTGTGCTGGAGCAGACGCCTCTGCCTGGTGTACAACGGTGGACCTAATATTTTCTGGCAGTACCCCCGAAGGCGGCGCCCTTGTGATAGCATTAAGCAAGGCGCTGGAAGGCGGTGCATCACAATGGCTATCGCAAATATGTTTTGCCGGCATCACCTGGACGCAATTCAAGGAACTGTTCATTCAACGCTTCGTGGGAGTAGAGACAACCACAGCAATTCTAATGAACATATTGAATGGTCGTCCGAAATCTGGAGAGGGATTTGCAGAGTATGGCAGTCGAATCGTCACGTCGCTTATGTCCAAATGGAAAGCTAAAGGCCTGGAGGAAATCGCTGTTTCGATAGCTTTGGCACACATGGCGCAAATCGACAACAGCTTGTTGCGCTGGGTATACACTACCAACGTAACCAGCCGCAACGATCTACAACAACAACTACAGGCCTACGCTTTTAAAAAGCGTACTGCAGTGGAGGATGAGTATTCAACTGGCCCAGAGCGGAAGAGGGCCAAGCTTCAGATGAAATGCCATCATTGTGGAAAGATTGGCCACAAAATTGCCGAGTGCCGCAGTCGACTGGAAAGGAAACCAAACTCAAAGGGATGGACACAGGATGGGAGCAGTTTTTCAGGAATGAAAGATCGGTCAAATGTAAAATGTTTCAAGTGCAACGAAATGGGACATTACGCCTCTGCATGTCCAAAAATCCGATCCAGTGGCAACGAGAGGACCTACGAGAGGCGCGTGGACGTTTGCGCAGTGGCCCCGGCAAAAGGGATAATAAATCTGTCCGGTGAGTCTGTTCCATTTTGTTTTGACTCCGGAGCTGAATGTTCATTGGTAAAAGAGAGTGTGGCAGATAAGTTTAAGGGAAAACGATTTCATAATATTGTAAAATTAAATGGCATTTGTAATGATTCAATTTGTAGTACAAAGCAAATTCTATCCAATATAAATATTGAACAATATTGTCTAGAGACTTTGTTGCATGTAGTTGCGGACAAATACCTGGAATACGATGTTTTGTTAGGCCGCGAGATATTAAGCCAGGGCTTTGGCGTAACAATAGATGCCGAAAAATTCTGTATTTATAAAACAAAAAGAGTTGGTATGGTAACTTTAACTAATTATGAAAACCTTTTAGATTCTGATGGGGACCTTAGTAATTCCGATAAGACGGCACTGAAAAACATCCTAAAACATTATTCAGATTGGTTTATAGAGGGAATTCCACAGACTCGTGTAACAACAGGGCAATTGGAAATTAGGCTAATAGATCCACAAAAGACAGTGCAGCGCCGGCCATACAGGCTAAGCGAGGATGAGAAAGCAAACGTGCGTTGCAAAATCAATGAGCTTCTAAAATTCAACATTATTCGTCCCAGTTGCTCACCTTTCGCTAGCCCGATGATGCTCGTGAAAAAGAAAAATGGTAGCGATCGTCTTTGTGTAGATTACCGTGCATTGAATGAGAATACAGTCGCAGATAAATATCCATTACCCCTTATTGCTGACCAGATTGCCAGATTACGTGGAGCAAGCTATTTCTCGTGTCTCGATATGGCTAGCGGATTCTACCAAATACCGGTACATCCAGATTCAATAGAGCGCACCGCTTTCGTTACTCCCGAAGGGCAATATGAATTTTTAACCATGCCTTTTGGTTTAAAAAATGCGCCATCAGTGTTTCAGCGCGCTATAGTTAAGGCCTTGGGTAACCTTGCATACACATATGCCATCGTGTATATCGACGATGTTTTAATTGCGGCCGAAACTAAGGAGGATGCTTTAGTTCGATTGCAGGTAGTGCTAGAAACCTTGAGCAAGGCTGGATTTTCATTTAATATGACCAAGTGTTCGTTTCTTAAGACTAAGGCAGAGTATCTTGGATTTGAAGTAAGCAATGGACAAATCCGCCCTAACGCGCGTAAAATTCAAGCATTGACAGAACTGCCACCTCCACAAACCGTAACACAATTAAGGCAATTTATTGGGTTAGCCTCATACTTTCGGCAGTTTGTGCCAAAATTTTCCGAAACTTTAAAACCATTATATTTTCTGACTTCAAAAAGAAACTCTGATTTCAATTGGCTCATAGAGCATGAACAAATTCGATCAAAAATAATATCTGTACTAACCCAGGAACCGGTGCTTACTATATTCGACCCTAAATATCCGATAGAGCTACACACGGATGCCAGCTCGATTGGCTACGGGGCAATATTGCTACATAAAATTGACAAAAAGCCCCATGTGGTTGAATACTACAGTAAATGTACTACACCAGCTGAATCAAAATATCACTCGTACGAACTTGAGACTATGGCGGTTGTCAATGCCATTAAACATTTCCGGCACTATTTACAGGGACGAAAGTTCGTGGTATTTACTGACTGCAATTCCCTAAAAGCTAGTCGTACAAAATCAGACCTATTACCGAGGGTGCATCGATGGTGGGGTTTCTTGCAGTCCTTTGATTTCGATATCCAATATACAAAGGGAGAACGAATGGCTCACGTAGATTTTTTGTCACGAAATCCACTGACAAAAGAAAGTAAAAGTAAATGTATAAACAAAATAGTTGAAAAACGAATTGAGCTAACCGAGGTTACAGACAATTGGCTGGTTTCCGAACAACAACGTGATCCTGAGGTAGCCGACATATCGTCTAAGTTAAGAAATAATGAATTGCCGGAGAGTCTAGATAGAACCTACGAATTAAGAAAAGGAATTTTATACAAAAAGATTCAAAGAAACGGTAAGACCAAATGTTTGCCAGTAATCCCAAGGGCATTTAGATGGGCAGTCATTAATCACGTCCACGAAAACATTGAATAAAGTTTATGAATTTTACTGGTTCGAAAATATGTCAAAATACGTTCGTAGGTTTGTCGAAAATTGCATTACATGTAAAATAGCAAAGCCTTCAGTTGGAAAAATTCAGGCAGAAATGCACCCGATTCCTAAGGTAGATATTCCGTGGCACACAGTGCATATAGACATAACGGGAAAAATGAGTGGGAAAAACGACTTGAAGGAGTACGTTATTGTTTTGGTAGATGCATTCACGAAATTTGTTTACTTTCATCACACCTTGAATATCGACACCGAAAGTTCCATTAAAGCTGTTAAAGCCGTCGTTTGTTTGTTTGGGTTGCCTACCCGAATTATAGCGGATCAGGGTCGTAACTTTGCCAGCTCGGGTTTCCGTGAATTTTGTTCTTCCCAGAAAATTGATTTACATCTAATTGCTACAGGCGCGAGTAGGGCGAATGGCCAGGTAGAGCGGATAATGAGTACGCTTAAGAGCATGTTGACTGCCGTGGAAACCAGTCAGAGGTCGTGGCAGCATGCATTAGCAGAAGTGCAATTGGCAATGAATTGTACAACCAACCGAGTCACTAAGGTCAGCCCGCTTGAATTGTTGATTGGTAGGGAAGCTAGACCTGTTGGCCTGTTGCCAGTAGGTGAAGAAGAAGAAAACGTGGTTGATAGAGAGTCTATGCGGAAACAAGCAAAGGAAAACATAGAAGCTAATGCACGTTATGACAAATCTCGGTTTGACAAAAACAAGGCGAAAATAGTAAAATTTAACGTAGGGGATCATGTCTTGTTGAAAAGTGAAGAGCGTCATCAAACAAAGCTTGATCCGAAATTTAAAGGTCCGTTTGAGATAGTCGAACTACTAGAAGGAGATAGATATGTGTTAAAATCGTTGACGAGCAAAAGAACGTATAAGTATTCGCACGAATTTCTGAGAGCATTGCCAAACAGACAAATCAACGAAGAAATTGACATAGATTGACCAAGAGGTGATAAGATGACCGCACCATATCAAATGTGACTTGTTATGGCGGGGGTCGAGTTGAAAAGGTGTTAAAGGAACTACACCAGAGTTTAAGTTGAAAAGGTGTTAAAGGAACTACACCAGAGTTTAAGTTGAAAAGGTGTTAAAGGAACTACACCAGAGTTAAAGAAGTAATTTAATATGAATAGGTGTAAAAGGAAATATGCTTGAGATACGAATAGTAAAATATGATAATTTAAATTGTAAGGCTAATTGATTTAAGGAGAAGAGTTAATGAAGAAAAAAGGCAGTGTATGGAGTAGTCAAGAAGACAATTTTCCTATGTTCGGTTAAGTACCTTAAGTTGTAGGTTAATATAATGGGAAAAATAAAAATGAATAATGCCCGATAGGTGAGAGTATTGTGATTAAACGTTAACACACGAGGACGTGTGATTTGTCAGGAAGGCCGTGTCGGAGCGTTGGTTTTAGTACTTTGCAGACTAGTGTAGTTCTAGTATTTTGTAGACCAGTGTTATAGATTCGGTGTACGTGGCGCTGTTGGGGTCAGGCGACACCCTGGCGGCTTGTGCCTGCATACGCACAGCATTTCCATGGAATGGTAAAGGCATGGCAAGAGATGGACTCTTTTGCTGAGTGAGGTCTGATCGTTGGCCGTGGACTGAGAGAGAGAGAGCTTTGAGTGAAAGGAGTGAGTGTGAGGGTTGGTCAGGCTCGGTGCTCTCGAGGGAGATAAGTTCTTGCAGCGGCATTGAGACGAGCAGAACTTACTGTGCTTTTCATAGAATTGTAAAAGAATGGATGCTATAATGAATGTTTCTCCGACATCAGAAGTGGGATCGGCTTCGCCTAGACACCAAGATTCGGCCCACATCCTCGCAACGCTGGAAGCTCAAAACAAAAGTCTAATGGACATCATCAAATCCATGCAGACTCCGAGGCCGGTTGCAGACGAAAGGCCAGTAATCGTATCTTTACCAAAATTTAATCCAGATTGTGCTGGAGCAGACGCCTCTGCCTGGTGTACAACGGTGGACCTAATATTTTCTGGCAGTACCCCCGAAGGCGGCGCCCTTGTGATAGCATTAAGCAAGGCGCTGGAAGGCGGTGCATCACAATGGCTATCGCAAATATGTTTTGCCGGCATCACCTGGACGCAATTCAAGGAACTGTTCATTCAACGCTTCGTGGGAGTAGAGACAACCACAGCAATTCTAATGAACATATTGAATGGTCGTCCGAAATCTGGAGAGGGATTTGCTGAGTATGGCAGTCGAATCGTCACGTCGCTTATGTCCAAATGGAAAGCTAAAGGCCTGGAGGAAATCGCTGTTTCGATAGCTTTGGCACACATGGCGCAAATCGACAACAGCTTGTTGCGCTGGGTATACACTACCAACGTAACCAGCCGCAACGATCTACAACAACAACTACAGGCCTACGCTTTTAAAAAGCGTACTGCAGTGGAGGATGAGTATTCAACTGGCCCAGAGCGGAAGAGGGCCAAGCTTCAGATGAAATGCCATCATTGTGGAAAGATTGGCCACAAAATTGCCGAGTGCCGCAGTCGACTGGAAAGGAAACCAAACTCAAAGGGATGGACACAGGATGGGAGCAGTTTTTCAGGAATGAAAGATCGGTCAAATGTAAAATGTTTCAAGTGCAACGAAATGGGACATTACGCCTCTGCATGTCCAAAAATCCGATCCAGTGGCAACGAGAGGACCTACGAGAGGCGCGTGGACGTTTGCGCAGTGGCCCCGGCAAAAGGGATAATAAATCTGTCCGGTGAGTCTGTTCCATTTTGTTTTGACTCCGGAGCTGAATGTTCATTGGTAAAAGAGAGTGTGGCAGATAAGTTTAAGGGAAAACGATTTCATAATATTGTAAAATTAAATGGCATTTGTAATGATTCAATTTGTAGTACAAAGCAAATTCTATCCAATATAAATATTGAACAATATTGTCTAGAGACTTTGTTGCATGTAGTTGCGGACAAATACCTGGAATACGATGTTTTGTTAGGCCGCGAGATATTAAGCCAGGGCTTTGGCGTAACAATAGATGCCGAAAAATTCTGTATTTATAAAACAAAAAGAGTTGGTATGGTAACTTTAACTAATTATGAAAACCTTTTAGATTCTGATGGGGACCTTAGTAATTCCGATAAGACGGCACTGAAAAACATCCTAAAACATTATTCAGATTGGTTTATAGAGGGAATTCCACAGACTCGTGTAACAACAGGGCAATTGGAAATTAGGCTAATAGATCCACAAAAGACAGTGCAGCGCCGGCCATACAGGCTAAGCGAGGATGAGAAAGCAAACGTGCGTTGCAAAATCAATGAGCTTCTAAAATTCAACATTATTCGTCCCAGTTGCTCACCTTTCGCTAGCCCGATGATGCTCGTGAAAAAGAAAAATGGTAGCGATCGTCTTTGTGTAGATTACCGTGCATTGAATGAGAATACAGTCGCAGATAAATATCCATTACCCCTTATTGCTGACCAGATTGCCAGATTACGTGGAGCAAGCTATTTCTCGTGTCTCGATATGGCTAGCGGATTCTACCAAATACCGGTACATCCAGATTCAATAGAGCGCACCGCTTTCGTTACTCCCGAAGGGCAATATGAATTTTTAACCATGCCTTTTGGTTTAAAAAATGCGCCATCAGTGTTTCAGCGCGCTATAGTTAAGGCCTTGGGTAACCTTGCATACACATATGCCATCGTGTATATCGACGATGTTTTAATTGCGGCCGAAACTAAGGAGGATGCTTTAGTTCGATTGCAGGTAGTGCTAGAAACCTCGAGCAAGGCTGGATTTTCATTTAATATGACCAAGTGTTCGTTTCTTAAGACTAAGGCAGAGTATCTTGGATTTGAAGTAAGCAATGGACAAATCCGCCCTAACGCGCGTAAAATTCAAGCATTGACAGAACTGCCACCTCCACAAACCGTAACACAATTAAGGCAATTTATTGGGTTAGCCTCATACTTTCGGCAGTTTGTGCCAAAATTTTCCGAAACTTTAAAACCATTATATTTTCTGACTTCAAAAAGAAACTCTGATTTCAATTGGCTCATAGAGCATGAACAAATTCGATCAAAAATAATATCTGTACTAACCCAGGAACCGGTGCTTACTATATTCGACCCTAAATATCCGATAGAGCTACACACGGATGCCAGCTCGATTGGCTACGGGGCAATATTGCTACATAAAATTGACAAAAAGCCCCATGTGGTTGAATACTACAGTAAATGTACTACACCAGCTGAATCAAAATATCACTCGTACGAACTTGAGACTATGGCGGTTGTCAATGCCATTAAACATTTCCGGCACTATTTACAGGGACGAAAGTTCGTGGTATTTACTGACTGCAATTCCCTAAAAGCTAGTCGTACAAAATCAGACCTATTACCGAGGGTGCATCGATGGTGGGGTTTCTTGCAGTCCTTTGATTTCGATATCCAATATACAAAGGGAGAACGAATGGCTCACGTAGATTTTTTGTCACGAAATCCACTGACAAAAGAAAGTAAAAGTAAATGTATAAACAAAATAGTTGAAAAACGAATTGAGCTAACCGAGGTTACAGACAATTGGCTGGTTTCCGAACAACAACGTGATCCTGAGGTAGCCGACATATCGTCTAAGTTAAGAAATAATGAATTGCCGGAGAGTCTAGATAGAACCTACGAATTAAGAAAAGGAATTTTATACAAAAAGATTCAAAGAAACGGTAAGACCAAATGTTTGCCAGTAATCCCAAGGGCATTTAGATGGGCAGTCATTAATCACGTCCACGAAAACATTGAATAAAGTTTATGAATTTTACTGGTTCGAAAATATGTCAAAATACGTTCGTAGGTTTGTCGAAAATTGCATTACATGTAAAATAGCAAAGCCTTCAGTTGGAAAAATTCAGGCAGAAATGCACCCGATTCCTAAGGTAGATATTCCGTGGCACACAGTGCATATAGACATAACGGGAAAAATGAGTGGGAAAAACGACTTGAAGGAGTACGTTATTGTTTTGGTAGATGCATTCACGAAATTTGTTTACTTTCATCACACCTTGAATATCGACACCGAAAGTTCCATTAAAGCTGTTAAAGCCGTCGTTTGTTTGTTTGGGTTGCCTACCCGAATTATAGCGGATCAGGGTCGTAACTTTGCCAGCTCGGGTTTCCGTGAATTTTGTTCTTCCCAGAAAATTGATTTACATCTAATTGCTACAGGCGCGAGTAGGGCGAATGGCCAGGTAGAGCGGATAATGAGTACGCTTAAGAGCATGTTGACTGCCGTGGAAACCAGTCAGAGGTCGTGGCAGCATGCATTAGCAGAAGTGCAATTGGCAATGAATTGTACAACCAACCGAGTCACTAAGGTCAGCCCGCTTGAATTGTTGATTGGTAGGGAAGCTAGACCTGTTGGCCTGTTGCCAGTAGGTGAAGAAGAAGAAAACGTGGTTCATAGAGAGTCTGTGCGGAAACAAGCAAAGGAAAACATAGAAGCTAATGCACGTTATGACAAATCTCGGTTTGACAAAAACAAGGCGAAAATAGTAAAATTTAACGTAGGGGATCATGTCTTGTTGAAAAGTGAAGAGCGTCATCAAACAAAGCTTGATCCGAAATTTAAAGGTCCGTTTGAGATAGTCGAACTACTAGAAGGAGATAGATATGTGTTAAAATCGTTGACGAGCAAAAGAACGTATAAGTATTCGCACGAATTTCTGAGAGCATTGCCAAACAGACAAATCAACGAAGAAATTGACATAGATTGACCAAGAGGTGATAAGATGACCGCACCATATCAAATGTGACTTGTTATGGCGGGGGTCGAGTTGAAAAGGTGTTAAAGGAACTACACCAGAGTTTAAGTTGAAAAGGTGTTAAAGGAACTACACCAGAGTTTAAGTTGAAAAGGTGTTAAAGGAACTACACCAGAGTTTAAGTTGAAAAGGTGTTAAAGGAACTACACCAGAGTTTAAGTTGAAAAGGTGTTAAAGGAACTACACCAGAGTTTAAGTTGAAAAGGTGTTAAAGGAACTACACCAGAGTTAAAGAAGTAATTTAATATGAATAGGTGTAAAAGGAAATATGCTTGAGATACGAATAGTAAAATATGATAATTTAAATTGTAAGGCTAATTGATTTAAGGAGAAGAGTTAATGAAGAAAAAAAGGCAGTGTATGGAGTAGTCAAGAAGACAATTTTCCTATGTTCGGTTAAGTACCTTAAGTTGTAGGTTAATATAATGGGAAAAATAAAAATGAATAATGCCCGACAGGTGAGAGTATTGTGATTAAACGTTAACACACGAGGACGTGTGATTTGTCAGGAAGGCCGTGTCGGAGCGTTGGTTTTAGTACTTTGCAGACTAGTGTAGTTCTAGTATTTTGTAGACCAGTGTTATAGATTCGGTGTACGTGGCGCTGTTGGGGTCAGGCGACACCCTGGCGGCTTGTGCCTGCATACGCACAGCATTTCCATGGAATGGTAAAGGCATGGCAAGAGATGGACTCTTTTGCTGAGTGAGGTCTGATCGTTGGCCGTGGACTGAGAGAGAGAGAGCTTTGAGTGAAAGGAGTGAGTGTGAGGGTTGGTCAGGCTCGGTGCTCTCGAGGGAGATCAGTTCTTGCAGCGGCATTGAGACGAGCAGAACTTACTGTGCTTTTCATAGAATTGTAAAAGAATGGATGCTATAATGAATGTTTCTCCGACATATACATATATGGTAAACTAATACTTATTGTGTTATTTATTGCATCTTCTCTTATTGTGAGACTAAAAATAATTATTTAAATCTTATTATATAACTTAGATTATTAATGTACAATAATTGTATTAGTTAGAGACGGCCATAGGATTTCTTTGATGGGCTGAAAAATCTTTGCGCTTCAGTCGGCTCTGACTACAAACTCGCCTAAGCGACTTCGCGAGAGGTTTTTCGTGTGCCGCAAGTTTTTCTTGTTGTTTACTTCTTTAAATCTGGATTTCCTCGTTGACAAGATTTATGTGGAGGTCTCTGTGGATGCTTT
Organism: Drosophila ercepeae; assembly: GCA_018150545.1. Taxonomy (NCBI): domain Eukaryota; kingdom Metazoa; phylum Arthropoda; class Insecta; order Diptera; family Drosophilidae; genus Drosophila; species Drosophila ercepeae. Next base: position 70,879 of record JAECWL010000197.1, read on the forward strand.
CGCTGCGTAGGTACCATGGTGCCCTAGTGATAGTTCGCAGAATTGTTGATTGAGCTCGCTGTTTAATTTCAATGTTGTTTTTTGAAGCGTTTCCCCATAGTTCGCAGCCGTATGTCCAGATGGGTTTGAGCACGGTATTGTAGAGGAGTACTTTGTATTCCAGACTGAGGCAACTAAGAGTTGCAGTTTATAAGCTAGTGAAGATTGGCAGCTTTAAGCTTCATATAAGTCCCCTTGGATTCTATATCTAGATGAACTCCGAGATAAGTTACAACGTCTGCTTGTGTATTGTGTATCGTAATGTATAACGTATTGTTCTGGGTACAGGGTGGGCAGGTTTGTCTGTTCAATTAGAAAGTTACATGTCTGCTTTTGGTCTCGTTTATTTTGATGCGCCAGTCCGCAAACCGTCTTTCCAAGGCAAGTTCTATTGGCTTTGCTGGGCATCTAGATCGGCAAAGTATTGCGGTGTCGTCAGCAAATATAGAGGTTGTGAGCTGATAGTTTGTAGGCATTTCTGCTGTGTATAGGGTGTACAGAACCTGGCCCAGCACACTACCTTAGGGAACTCCATCATTGATAACGCGGTCATGTGAAGTCGAACTGCTACACCTGGTTGAGAACACTCTTTTGAAGAGATAAGATTTGAGCACTTTGTGTGTATTCTGGGGAAGCAGTTTCGTAATCTTGTGCATTAGTTCAGCCAGACTCGGTCAAATGCTTGTGTCCCGGTGATCGAAAGCGTTACGAATTTCTTTTGGGATGCGATTGACTTGTTCGATCTTTTCATTATTTTTGCGAAAGCCAAATTGATGCGATGGTATTGTATTCCGTCTTTTTAGGTAGGGTGTTAGTGGTTTTAAGAATGCCTTTTCAAACAGTTTCGAGAGACATGTTAGTTGGGAGTTCTATAATCATTTTTGGTGTCATCAAGTCATGTCCAGGTGATTTTTTGGGCTTAAGATCTTTTATCGTGGATGCTATCTCACTTTTGCTGAATGTAATTGGATTAACAGGTGGTAAGTTTTTAGTGACTGCAAGTAGGACATATGAGTTGCTACCAGGATTGGGTTGGTATACCTTCTGCAGGTGATCGGTGAACGCATTGGCTCTATTTTCGCCGCTGCGTATCCAGCTTCCAGAGGGGCCGGCAGTGGAACGACTGTTTCTGCCGGTGGCTGTATATTTTTGTGTGCTTTTAACAAAGGCTTCTTTTTTCTGTTGGGCGATAGTTGTTTGATATATAGTTGCTGGGCGTCTGCTTCCTCAAGTGCCCTGGTAAGTCTACATGTATCTATTTTTAGTTGTTCTTTAGCCGTTGGGGATCTGTGATTCTGCCATTCTCTTCTTGGTCTTCGTTTTTTAAGTACTAGCTGTTCGATTTCGCGATTTGTCTTGCAATGATTTGTCATTTTGTGTGTGTCTGGAGGGGTAGAGGCCTTGGCTGCAGCAAAAAGTGTTTCTTCGATCGATTTGACCAGGCTATCAACATCCTCCTCGGTGAATACCATATGAGTTGGTTCCATATGCATACAAACATATTTCGCGTACCTTGCCCACTTGGTCCTGTTGTCTGTCAGCCTGTAGGGCCGCTCAGTTGTGTATGGTCGATGCCTGAGAGTAAGTAGAACTGGAGAGTGATCTGATGATAGTGACTCGGCCGTAATAATATTTCTTGGGATCTTCCCTATTATTGCGAAGTCAATGACGTCCGGGAGCTTATTTGGATCTGTTGGCCAGTATGTAGGCCTACCCGGAGTCACGTAGTCGAGCTTGTGTCGCGGCTTGATGAGCGCGTTGTAGAGTTGTTTGCTCTTTGGGTTCAAAAGACGTGATTCTCAGTGCGTATGCTTGGCATTATAGTCACCGGCCGCTATGAATCGCTCGCCGAGTGAGTTAAAGAATTTCATAAGTTGGTCTTCAAAAACTACAAAACGGGGTGGGCAGTAGACTGCGGCCAGGGTGACGGGGCCGCAGCTGGATTGCATGCTTATGGAAGTTGATTGCAGGTAGTCCATTTCTGTTCTATTATATAGATATTAATTCGACCTCTGATAAGTATTCCAGTGCCGCCATGACCTTTTCCGTCCGGATGGTTTGTAGTATAAAAGGTATCCTGGAATATGGAAGTTGTGCTTGTCTGTGAAATGTTTTTCGGAGAGGAGCATTACGTCAATAATTTCGGCTAAGAACTGGGCAAGTTTAAGTTTGTGCCGTGAAACGCCGTTTGCGTTTCACATAGATATTTGAAGTGGGGGAAAAAGGATAAACTAAATCCAAAAAAGTCCCCAGGATGTGATCTAATAACTCCAAAGATGATTATCGAGCTTCCATACTGTGCTGTATGAACTATTTTCTTGCTTTTTAACGCTATTACAAAACTCGGCTACTATCCACAGAGATGGAAAAAATCGATCATAGTAATGATAGCAAAGGCAGGCAAGATTCAACAATGATCTCGATAGAGAAATTGGACGAATACAATTATGGTGCGTGGGTAGTTCAAATGAAAAGCGTACTCATACTCGTACATGCCGATTTATGGTGATACGTGTGTGGACGAAAAGTAAAACCTGAAACTGATGAGAAGGCTCTTGCGATCATTATTATCTGTCTTAAGGCATCACAAATAAACAATGTCAAGAATTGCGTAACTGCTGCAAGTGCTTGACTCAGACTCAGAAAGTATGGTATCGCATATAGCTAAACTTTCAGACAAAACTGTCTGAAATTGATTTTACGTTGGCCGATGAGTGTCTGTGCATATTGCTATTGTCTAGTTTGCCGGAAACTTTTGACCATGTTGTTGTTGCCATTGAACCCCTGCGTTGAGTATGTTAAAAAACAAAATTACTTGTAAAGAGTGAACGCCGAAATATAGATACAAAACACAGCGGAGTGCAGAAAATGTTCTCGTGGCGACGTGAGAAAAGTACAGTCTCATAAAACAAAAATATTAAGAAACGAGTGTGGTGTTGTGGTCGTCAAAGGCACATCGCGGCTAAGTGTAAATCTTCCAAGAAAAACAATAAAGAGAGTGATAATAAGAATTCATATTCTGTCTTTGCTGCTGCGAACCAGAACTACAGTTTTTCGAAGAATATTTGGTGCTTGGACAGTGGTGCGACTGCACATTTGTGTAGTAATAAATCGCTTTTATAAACATCAAACAGCACAAAGAATTGTGTTGGCCGGGAAAAATTATATTTAAGCGATCGGTATCGGAACAGTGCGTTTACAGTGGAAATATAGTAAAATTGATTTGACCGATGTACTTTTGGTTGAAAACATTCAATGTAATTTTATTTCCGTGGCGAAAGTGGTGAACAAGGGATTCACAGTAAATATTTCGAATAGCTGTGCACACATAGAAAATCGCACGGGCGATGTTGTTTGTGTTGCCAAGAAGCAAAACGATTTGTTTTTATTTGAAACAAGCGAACAAAATTGTTTCAGCGCACAAACTGATAAAAACGGACTTATTAAATGGCACTATCGCTTTGGCCATTTAAATTTTGCCAGTATAAATAAAATGATGAAAAATCATATGGATTAACATCCGAACAATGTATAAATATGCAAAACTCTGTGTGTGAGACTTGCGCAAAGTGCAAAATAAGTGAGAAGCAATTTCTTAAGCAGTCTTATAATCGGGCAAAGGACGTATTAGATCTCATCCATAAAGACATTTGTGGACCAATGCATAAGAGTTCGGTTGGCGGTGCTCGTTACTTTGCTACTTTTATTGACGATAAATCACGTTACGTTTACGTCTGTTTTTTGAAGAAGCGAAGTAAAATTTTTGATAGGTTCAAAGAATTTATAGCAATTGCGGAAACATCAACTGGTAGGAAAATAAAGTGTCTGAGAAGTGACAACGGGCGCGAGTATTTGAGTTGCGCATTTCAACAATTTCTAAACAGCAATGGTACAAGGAGGCGGTTTACTATGCCTCATATACCGCAGCAAAATGGTGTGGCAGAACAAGCGAACCGTACGTTGGTGGAGATGGCATGCAGCACGCTGATTCATGCTGATCTCGACGAGAGTTTTTGGGCAGAGGCCATAAATACAGCTGCATATCTGCGCAACCGCTCTGGGACTTCGACGTTGACCGATATGACACCGATATGACGAGTCATGGAATGGCAAGAAACCATGCTTAAGTCATCTACGAATATTTGGTAGTAGAGCTATCGTACTTAACAAGACGCACAGCATGAAGTTTCAACCTAAAGGTGAGGAGCGAGTGTTGATTGGCTATTCTGCAACAGCAAAGGCATATAGTATTTTTGACCCAAAAACAAGGAAGGTAACAGAGGCACGAGATGTTATATTTCTTGAAGATTCCCTTACAGATGACAGTGTGAGAGATCAGGGATCAACAAACAGTACTGAGGTCACGTTGGTGATGGACGAGTCTAATTCTGCGTGTAACATAGACGACGATGTTGAAGATGTGTCACTGGACGGTATGAATCATCATGAACAGCAACAAGAAGCAGCTAAAATTGGAGAAGGAGATTTGGAAGTCAACAAAGCTGATAATTGCGGAAAGAGAGGTCCTGGACGACCAAACCTTATCTACACTTGGCAACCCGGACGCCCTAGCAAGCAGTTTACTCAATGTTATGACAACTGATGATGTATCAGTGCCTGGAACTGTGGATGGAGCTTTGAATTCTTATCATGCAAAATTTTGGCAGGCATCGATGCAGAAGAAGATAGCCAGTCTACAAGCCAACAAAACGTGGACGTTGACTGACCTACCAAAAGGAGAGAAGGCTATTGGTAGCAGATGGGTGTTCGCCGTAAAGCGTGACAAAAATGGCGAGGTGGATAAATTCAAGTCCCGTTTAGTGGCTAAAGGCTGTGCGTAGCGCTTTGGCATAAACCACAGTGAAACTTTCTCACCAGTGGCGAGGTATTCTACGATCAGGCTGGTGATTGCTCTGGCAGTTGAGCATGGTATGTATGTTCATCAAATGGATGTTTCTTCTGCTTATCTCAACAGAGAACTGCGAGATTTGGCGGGTCAATAAGTCCGTGACTATTTGAATGAAACACAGGTTTTTAGATAAAAAGTTATTTTATTTTTCAACGTAGTCTCTTTTGAGCTCTATACACTTAACCCAACGTTTCTCCAATTTTTTTATCCCTTCCAAAAAATATGATTTGTCGAGGTCTTCAAAATAGGCATTTGTTTGTGAGATGACTTCGTCATTGGAGGCAAATCTCTTTCCGCCGAGCCATATCTTCAAGTTTGGGAACAAGAAATAGTCACACGGGATAGATCGGGTGAATAGGCCGGATGAGGGAGCAATTCGTAGCCCATTTTATGGAATTTTGCCATGGAAACTGCACATGTGTGCACCCGTGCATTGTCCTGGTGGAAAAAACTTTTTTCTTGGCCAAGTGCCGTCGTTTTTTTTTTTAAATGCCTCATCGAATCGACCCAATAGTTGCTGTAATATTCACCATTGCTTGTTTTTCCTTTTTGAAGGTAGTCAATGTGGATAATACTGCGTGCATCCCAAAAAACAGTCGCCATGACTTTATTGGCTGACAAACCCACCTTTGCCTTCTTTGGCGCCGATTCACCCCGAGAAACCCACTGTTTTGACTGCTGTTTGGTCTCCGGTGTGTTGTGGTGGATCCACGTTTCGTCCACGGTTACGAAACGGCGCAAAAACTCGTTCGTATTGCGATTGAACAACGCTAAACATTCCTGCGAAATTGTCACACGGTTGCATTTGTGGTCGATTGTGAGCAAACGCGGCACCCATCTTGCGGAAAGCTTTCTCATACCCAAATGATCATTCAAAATTGAAACCACTGAGCCATGTTAAATGCCTACGGCTTCCACAATCTCTCTCACTTTTAATCGCCGATCGGCTAAAACCAAAACCTCAACGGGGCGTCTAGAACGTTCGGCATCTTCCGTGCTTGTACGGCCACATCGGAATTCAGTAAACCACTTTTTTACCATGGAAATGGATGGTTCAGAGTCTCCATAATATTTATCAAGCTTGGCCTTGGTTTGCGTAATGGATTTTTTCCTCAAAAAATAATGCTTAATGAGCACACGAAATTCACTTTTTTCCAGTCAACGCGGTAGTCTGATATTAACGGCTGTCAAAAACAAACTAAATGTCGCATCTTGTTCAATTTTTGACAAGAGTCAACTGACAGATGACTGTTGACGGGAGCAGTGTTACCATTTCAATTAAGAGGCGGGAAATTCAAAAAGTCACGGACTTATTGACCCGCCCTCGTATATGCGCCAACCAGAGGGATTTGTTGACCAGAAATTCCCTGAGCGTGTGTTAAAGCTGAACAAATCTTTTTACGGCTTAAAGCAGAGTGGGCGTGAGTGGAATGAGAAGCTAAATTCTGTTTTGGTGAAGATGGACCGTGTCTATACATACAGCGACAAGGTCAAACATTGGGCATCATAGTGGTGTATGTAGATGATATGATTGTGGCCAGTACCAGCAAAGATGAACTAAAAACAATAAAGATGTCGATTGCTGACGAATTCGACGTCACTGATGGCGGTCAGTTGAACCATTTTCTTGGAATGGAAATAGATCGTGAAGGCGAGACTGGCAACATAAATGTTGGTCATAAGCAATATATTGAAAATCTCTTACGTGAGTATGGTATGCTAAACTGCAAATCTAATAATATACCTTTTGAAGCAGGATTTCAAGTGAAATGCGATCACGACGACTGCAAGCGTGTACACCAAACGAGCTATCAATCACTGATAGGCTCTCTAATGTATTTGGCAATGATAACACTGCCGGATATACTACACTCAGTCATAAAACTTGCACAGCAGAATGCGGATCCACATCAGGAGCATGAGGCAGCTACCAAACGAATAGTAAGGTACTTGAGGGTAAGGCTTGAGGGTACTTCTTGTCATGGCGGATCAGTCGAGGCGGAAGGATACTTCCATGGCAAGAGTTGAAGAAAACATTAAGCGTTAGTAAAACAATATTAATATCGGTGTCGAATGTATAAAATAAGTTGCTTAGTCTCTTCCTTCGTCAACTTCGACCTTTAATGCCAACAACTGTATGAGTTGTTGAATTTGAACTGTAACGTCATTGCTTTTATTCCGTGACATTATCGGTCCTTCTTTTCCACACTCTGATTTTTCTAAAACTTCGTCAACGCTGTCGTTACTTGTGCTCTTTTACGCGGGCTTTTACTTTGTACACACTCGGTTTTTTGTCTCTTTCGGGCTATTCTTGTTTTCCCTTTTCAACTTTATTACTGTTCGACTTTAAACAATCTACAACACAAAAGCCTTTAGCGCAAACAATTTATTGACGGCTTTTCTACTTTTTCACTGTTCACACCACGTGCATTGCAACTTATAAAACTGCGACTGTTCTTTCACTAACATATATTGAATCGGACGAGCCCCCAAATGTAAGATTGATTGTTATAATGATGTTTATTTGTATTAAACGTAGGTTCTATGGTTAATGATATGATGATACAATACGACTAATTTAACGACCGCGGCTGGACTGCTCTCGACTGCTGACGACTGCGGATCGACGACTGCCTCGTGTCAGCGCTGCACACTCTTCTCCAGAGCTAAGGCTGGCAACTCCTCTGAAGTGTCAGGGCTGGTAACTCTTTTCATATCTTGCATCTTACATACATATAGCCCAAATAGATCATTGCGTTAAACAAGATTTTCATGATCTGGTCAACAATTTCAATATACCCCCAATCATCCCAGGAGATGTAAACGCATGGCACCAACTTTGGGGCTCTTCCACAAACAATCAAAAGGCAAATGGCATTGCAAATTTTGTACAAAATGGCAACTTAATATTACAAAATAATGGAAACAACACACTTCTCTACACACAACACATTTACAAATGTAGATATGCTCCCCACCGCTAAACCTATAAGCATCCTGGTCAACATCCAATTCGTACATCTATTTCCAAAAACATACACACCTTCAACGCTTAGAACACATAGACACAATCTTCACTCAGCTAACATCAATAGACAGTTACACAAAATACACACTAGTACAACACAAACAAATCAGCAGCACAAATCCTAAAAATTATTAAAGCAAGTGCAAATAATTCAAATCCCACTTCAAACCCCAACAAAACTAAGCGCAAAAGAACCTATTGGTGGAATGCAGAACTAGAGTCCTTAAAAACACAAAAAGGTAAATGCTCCAATAATCTCAAAAAACATGCCGAAATATAAAAAGGCAAAAGCTAAATTAAAAATGTAGATTTTCGTAGATAAATTAATTCTTGACTTTTTCCTAAAAATCCATACAAAACAGTTCATGAAGCCGCCATTTTATTCATTTTTGAAAAAAGCTGTAGACAGCTGTAACTTTGGAAATAAAAATATTTCGATTTTTGAATTTTCTTAACGGAGGTAAGTTCAAAATACAGCGAATTTTGTGTTTTTTTTTTAAATTATTTATTTATTCGTGAATATCTATTTTATCCCCTTCAATGTAGTCCCCATGAGATATTATGCACTTGTACCAACGGTTTTTCCAATATTTGAACCACTTCAACAAATCATTTTTTTTTATCTTATTCAGCTCCTCCTTCGATGCCGTCTTTATCTCGTCAACCGTAGCGTAACGTCGTCATTTCATGGGCCTCTTCAGTTCAGGGAACAAGAAAAAGTCACAGTGGGCCAGATCTGGGGAATACAGTGACTGCGGCATCATTAATGTGTTGTTTTTGCTCAAAAAGTCGCGCATGCCACGTTATCGTGGTGCAAAAGCCAATTTTTGTTCTTCCAAAAATTCGGGCGTTTCTGGCAGATTGCTTCACACAAATTGCTCATAACTTGCAGGTAATATTCCGTATTGACCGTTCTACCCTGTGGTAAGAACTCATGATGCACCACGCCCCTGCAATCGAAGAAAACTGTCAGCAAAACTTTCACTTGAGATGATTCAGCTTTGGTTTCTACGTCGTAACCTTAAAACCACGATTCGTCACCAGTTATGACCCTCTGCAGCAAATTTGGGTCGTCGCGGACAGAGTCCAACATCTCTTTAGCAATGTTCATGTGTGCTGTTTTTGGTCGCATTTGAGAAATTTTGGTACGAATTTCGCGGCGACCCGTCTCATGCCCAAATCATTGATCAAAATCGAATGGCACGAGCCAATCGATATGTTAAGGTCTACAGCAACTTCTCTAACTGTGATTCGACGATTGGCCAATACCATTTTCTCCACTTCATTAATCTGTTTGTCTGTTGTTGAAGTGCTCTGGCGTCCAGCACGCCCTTCGTCGTTCACATCTTCTCGGTCTTCTGAGAACATTTTCGGCGCTCATTCAGATGATGTAGCTACAACAATTTACAACGGTACGGCGGAAGACGATTGTCAGGATCCCAGTTTAAGTTTTTAGTTCTAATAACAGGAACTGCTTTTGCATAGGTTCAAAGTTATATTATTATTTTTATTATATAGTATTGTGGACTCCAAACGCACAAGCAGTATTAAATGGATAGGACGAACTAGGGTCAAGAATACACGATCAAGGACGTGATTTCCGAGAAAGTAAGAGACAATAAGCCGTACACTGCGATGAAATGTCATAACGTTGCATTTGGAGCAGTTTATGAATAGAAGATTGCTTGAGTACCACGTATAGACCTCATCTAGGTCTAGTTGTAGATGCATGTGCAGGAAATGTTCCGAGAAGGAAAAGCATAACTTGACATCAAAGGAAAGATCGTTTACAAAGAGTATAAAAAACAGTGGTCCTAGATGACTACACTGCGGGATACCCAATAAGACATGGCCGATAGTTTCCGTAGCAGGAGCTGAATCAAATGCCTTGCTAAAGTCAGTATAAATTACATCAGGTTGCAAGCGATAGTGAAAACCTCGGTTGATGATAGAAGAAAATTCTAGTAGATTAGTTGTTGTCGAGCGTAGCTTGACAAAACCATGTTGTTATCGTGAGATTATGCTCTTGCATGCAGGTTGCAGCTGCGATATAATGAGATTCTCAAGAAGCTTGGGAATTGCAGATAGTTCAGCAACGCGGTAGTTCTTAATGGAAGCCTTAGAGCCTTTTTTATGAATAGGTATAAGGTATGATTCATTCCTTAACTTAGGTAGGGATGTTAGCTCCAAGGATAGGGTAAATAGTATAGTGAGAGGTAAGCTTAGAAAATCGGAGCACCGTCTAAAGGATGCAACTAGGTACATTGTCTGGATCTGGTGGAAATGAAATTTTGATTGATACATTGGTACATTGTCTGGATCTGGTGGAAATGAAATTTTGATTGATGAAAGAGCCGTAAACACATCGTTACAGTGGTATTTATAATAATATATGTTATTTATGTACGGTTAGCGATACTGTACAAAATGAATCAAATAAGTAGGTCGATTGAAAAAATGAAGGATAGGATTTACGTTTAGAGTTTACAAAAGAATAGAAAGAGCTTGGATCCTTTCGAAATATATAACAAAAAATTTTTGTATTATAATTTTTTTATAGTTGATTGTTGAGGTCAACAAACTGGTTGTATATGAGAAGGCTATTTAAAAGATGTAACAAGGCTCGAGGCCTTGGAGACTTTTTATAAGCCCTAAATTTCCTATTTTTTAGGAGAGAGAGAGTTGCTTATTAAACCATGACGGTTATGTAGTTGATGAAGTCAATATTTCGGCGACAGATTTATTTTAGGCATTATGCATTACTTCATAAAAAGAGTCTGTAGCAGTATTGATATTGCTGACATTTGAAAGATAACTCCAGTCAATATTGGCCAAATGATTTCTCAGGTCACAATAGTCGGTTCTTTTAAAACACTTTTGACGAAACTGCGCACTATTACATTTTGAGAGTCGATAATCAGCGATACCAAGAGTGTTGGATGATGTGACTCCCCAGGTGTAGATAAGGGAGAAGACCTTATTATAATGGCAGAGAAGGTTGTAATGTGGTGAAGCGATCTCGGGAGTTCCTTATAGGGTTAAGCTGGAAAACGGCAAGATCTCTAAACCAACAATGAAGTCATTTTGGCTAGTGGGTATTAGCGAGTTATCATCGTCAGTGTGGATCAATGAAATGAGGGGAAAATTCAAGTCACCCATAACTAGGATAAAATCAGAATCATTCAGCTGAGACAAAACTAATTTATTGGCAGTTAGGTGGTGCATATACATGACACAGAGAAGGAATGTAGGAACAAGTAACGAAAAGGTTAAAGGACTCAAAATGAATTTTAACGGCTATAAATTTAATTCCGGAAGGATAAGTGATAGTGATAAGTTCCCCTGTGTAAATGTTGTTTACGGCAATGAGAACGCCACCTCCAAGGGTTGGGCGATCTTCCCGAAAGACAGTGTACTTGGGTACGAGAATTACATTATCTGTGACAGAGGAGTTTAGCCAGATGCACTGTTAGTAAAATATAGGTTCAACTTGCAAAGAATACTGCGAACGATTTGGAAAAATCTTGTTGCAACAATACTGTGCTCGGGCCAGGTTACAGGGCTTAGAGCTTTAGCTTGGCAAGCATCTGGTAAAGTTATTTTAAATGACGGTATGCTACATCTATGTTTTCAAGGTCACAAAAGTTTTGAAGGAGTCCTCTTTGGAACCATTCCTTGGCTCTCCTGCTGGTGTGCCTGGGGTCATTCTCTTGTTGTCATCACCGTCTCCAAGATATCCACATACACATGTTGATCCATGATGGTTTTAATCCAATGTATTGGTCCAACTCCATAGTACGAGAAACAAGCCCATACCATTACACTGGATCCTCCGTGTTTAATTATTTTAATTGTGTGATTTGGCTTATATTCGGTATTCTTAGGACGCCTTACATACGATCGAGATCCTTTGCCACCAAACATGACCTTGCTCTCATCTGACCATAAAATGTTCCTCCATTTTTCGCATGGCCAATTTAAATGATCTTTGGCGAACTTAATGCGCTTGGCTATATGTCTCGCATTTAAAAGAGGCACCTTCCTCGGACTGCAGGCTTTTAAGCCACGTTCCCTGAGACATGTGCGAACTGTTTGAACTGTTGCGGATATGTTAAGCTCCTTTTTAAGTTCGGTAGCAGCTTTAAATGGATCCTTCCTGCTCTCGCGGACTAGCCTGTTGACGTGATGTGTGCTCAGTGATCGTTTTCTTCCACGTGTTTCGGACTTCTCATTGAAGTTTATTGCATTGCGTATCATTTTGTTCAAACACTGAAGCATTCGACCAATATTTCTATATTATTTTCCTTCAGAAATGAGTTTTTTGATCAAGTCACGTTTTTCTGCAGTGCAGTGTTTTCCACGTCCCATTTTAATGATTTTTTTAAGTTAATTTTGTACAAATTGTTTTCCAAACAACAAAACAAATGTCAATCTTCATAACCACCTGCTTTCTACTAAAAAAAAGCGTGCGATAAGTTCGATTATTTGAAAAAAATCGATAGCGGTGCTATTTTTGTTTTCGCCTCATTTTAGACCTTGCCACTCCAAAAAAATTATAAAAAACAAGTGAAAAAAGTTATCTTCGGCTTGCCGAAGATGGTATACCCTTGAAAACAAAAAAGTTTTGCATACAAAGCCTTGTTTTCATATCGGTCGTTTGTATAGCAGCTATATGATATAGTGATCCGATCCGGATCAAACTTTTACAAATTATGTATGGCTATTTCAAATGAATAAATGTTGAATTCAGATGCAATAGCTTGGAAAACAAAAAAGTTTCCCATACAAAGACTTCTTTTCATATCGGTCGTTTGTATAGCAGCTATATGATATAGTGGTCCGATCCGACCGATTCTTAAACTTCTGCGTGCAACAAAAATAATGATCTGGTAAAAATTTCAAAACGCTAGCTTTAAAACTACTGTCTATTTTTTGCATAGAAACAGACGGACAGACGGACAGACGGACATGGCTGTATCGACTCGGCTGTTGATGCTGATCAAGAATATATATACTTTGTGGAGTCGGAGATGCTTCCTTTAATGCGTTACACATTTCTGGACAAAATTATAATACCCTTTTTCAAGGGTATAAAAACCAGCGCTTTAAAGTAAAAAGAGTGATTCTGTTGTTTCCCCCACCAGTGGTAAGAAACACAGAATAAAAGACCACGCCTTAAAGTACTAGGACTATAAGGTGAAACATTGTGTTCTTGCTTTTCTTTGGCTGATCAATCAGCTGTGAGTCGAGGCACAGCTAGGTTAACTGGGCGACCAATCAAAAAATCCTCCAACGGATCACGCCAATGAATACAAGCAGAAAGCACAAAAAAGTCACAGTGATTGTTTTCCCAAGATGTTGTCGGAAAGATCTGTGAAATTGATGCAAGACCAAGGAGAGCTGCAGAACAAAATACTGCAAGCCATCAAGGAAAAAGCATCTATACCAGCAATAGAAGTATTGGTAGTCCGATTTACTACTAACAACAATGCGCTGGTAAAATTGGGAGTTGGCGATCATCAATATTTTAATGATAAAATATTTATTAAAACTATGGATGCTATCAAGGCCGACAAGGAGTCACAATTAAAGGTAGAAACACTTGAAGAGATAAATCTACCAAGCGGATCAAAATTATCTGATACCGCATCAGCTAGGAGCTCCAGTCCAGTTGATAATCTGGTTCAACTGGTGGATAGAAGAGCGGACAGGGTGAGGCAACAGATGAGCCTAATCTACGAAACCCTAGATAGTTCAAGTGAGATTGAACTAGTCAAGCAGCTGGCAATGATGAAAAGTCATTGGTCCAACGTGACGGACAAACTGAAACTGCTTGAAAACAAGTATGACAGAACTGCCTTTGATCAAGATGAGGCAGACATTCTGCAATCTGAAGTTGCCGCACTAGAGATGGTACTTCAAATGAAGTTGGAACAGTTCAAAAGTTCCAACTACGACGTGCCAGAACTCCCAAAAGTGGACCTTCCAACGTTCAATGGAAATGCGATGGAATGGCCAACATTTTACGAGCTGTTCTCTGAGCTAATAGACAGCAGAAAGGATCTCAGCAACACAAGGAAGCTGGGATATTTAAGAGCCTGCTTAAAAGGAGAAGCTCAAATGGTGGTTAGCCATTTGATTACGGGATCAGCAGCTAGCTATACAGCAGCGTGGAAGCTTATCTGCAAACGCTATGAGAATAGCAGAAAAATATTCTCCCAACACTTCAACAAATTAATGGAACTGGAGTGCTTGCTGCCCCATGATGAGAAAAATTTAAGGAAGTTTTTGGATACTGCGACCGAGAGCATATTCATCATAAAGGAAAAAGGAAAAATAGAAAGCTCTGCTGACGTAATTTTAGCAGAAATTCTACTGCGGAAATTTTCGCCAGAAGCCATGCAGCTGTATGAACAGCATGTAAAAAAGGCAAGAGCTATACAGTCCTTACAAGACGTACTGAAGTTTATTGAGCAACAATATAACTCAGTAAATGCCATTACCAAAAATACCGCTCAGCTTGCTACAAGAAAAGTGCAAGTTAGATTGTGTGCCTCTTGCTCTAAGGATGGCCACGATATGATAAAGTGTCACAAATTCAGAGCACAATCAATCGAAAAAAGAAAAGAATTCGTTCAAAAGAACAGCATGTGCTTTAGATGCTTTGGAAAGTATAATGCTATCGACTGCAGAAAGGGAATTACATGCAATCGATGCTCCAAAGGACACAACAGCCTTCTTCATGAAGACACAAAACGCAGTGTCAACAGCAATAGCAAGGCCACACTATTGGCTACAGCTGTTGTTTTAGTTAAAAACAAAGCTGGAGGTTACAACGAGTTGAGGGCGCTTATTGACGGTGGATCCCAGAAGACGTTGATTTCAGAGGAGGCAGCGCAAATATTAAGGATTCCCAGAGTAAGGAGTACTGTAGAGGTCGAAGGTATCTCCCAGACTACTCAATTATCAAAAAATAGCGTCCACCTGACGATCAAACCAAAAATTCCAAGCAGCTTCAAAACATCAACGGAAGCATTGGTTTTACCAACACTCCATAGAGCCCTTCCCAGCAAAAAGTTTGATATTGATATCAACAAAGAGTGGAAGGGCTACAGGCTAGCAGATCCACGATTCAACGAGCCAAGCAGAATTGACATGGTGATAGGTGTGGATCTATTTCCCCTGATTATGATGGAGAAAATAAAAACCGTGAATGGAATCTTGGGACAAAAAACCACATTTGGATGGATTGTGTCCGGAAATATAACTCAAGCAGCAAAGCAAAAAATTATAAGTGCCACTACAACAATAAATCTAAAGGATCTGGATCGCTTTTGGGAATTGGAAGATGAAGCCGATGAGACGATTACAGACAATGCAGAATGCGAAAGAAAATTCCAAGAAACAACTGTCATCAACGAGGAAGGCAGATTTGTGGTTTCAATTCCATTCCACAAAGAGGCAAAGCTGGGAGACTCTCGCAAACAGGCAATGGCAAGGCTTATGCAAATGGAAAATAAGTTTCAAAGAAACCCAAAGAACTGGGCTGCATACAGCGAATTCATGAAAGAATAACTTAAGATGGGGCATATGGAATCTGTAAAGACAACGGGTCAAGGTAAATACTATTTACCCCATCAAGCAATCATCAGGCCTGGAAGCGTAACTACGAAGCTACGAGTAGTTTTTGACGCATCCGCAAAGACGACAAATGGACGAAGCCTAAATTACGTTATTATAGCTGGTCCTAAGATTCAAAGGCATATATTCGATATTTTGATTAAATGGCGCAAGTGGCAATATGTTGTGGTAGCTGACATTGAAAAAATGTATCGCCAAATAAAGGTTGCTGAGAAAGACCAAGAATACCAATACAGGTTGCGTTATGAAAGTAATGCGCATTTTCTAAGAAAAATAAATTTGTTGATCCAATCAGTACAAATTATTAAAATTCTTCAAAACAGTCCCCTCCTGCGTCAATACACTTGCGGGTGCCACGCCTGGAAAGCACCCTGAAACTCCTCGACAGAAATGCCTTTCAGGAACCTTGTTACGCGAGCTTGGATGTTCTCCACCGACTCCCAGTGTTTTCCCTTTAGCTCTCTCTTCAGTAGGGGGAACAAAAAAAAGTCGCACGGAGCTAAGTCAGGGCTGTAAGGAGGCTGGGGCACAACTGAGATCTTCTTCTGGGTCAAGAAGTTGGTGACGACGAAGGCCGTGTGGCTGGGGGCGTTATCGTGGTGGAGCATGAAAACGTCTTTGATGTCTGGCCTGACGCGTACGATTCGGCGTTTCAGTCTCTTGAGTACCTCTTGGTAAAAGGCTCCGTTGACAGTTTGTCCTTGCGGTACAAACTCAAAATGGACGATTCCTCGGACGTCAAAGAAGACAATCAGCATTGTTTTGATACGAGATTTGCTCATGCGCGCCTTCTTGGGTCTGGGAGAAAATTGTGTGTGCCACTCGGAGCTCTGTCGTTTGGATTCTGGACCGTACTCGAACATCCAGGATTCATCCCCAGTTACAGTAAAATTTAAAAAACCTGGATCATTTTTGCCAAGTCGCACACAAAACTTTATGGCGTACCGCTGTTCCAGCGAACGCTCCATCGCACCGTGACACAACAGAAAAAATGACTTCGCTCTACGACACGTCCTACCACTTCTATTGCTCAGAGCGAACTGAGACCGAGCGCGTTGGAAAGGAGAGACTCCGCCCCAAATTTTCATACAGGTCCGAGCGTGCTACGACAGGTAGTTACGTGACAATGAAACCATGCGCATTACTTTCATACCGCACCCTGTAACAATTAAAAAGCTGATTTCCACGTGTTCATTTCTCGTCTAAACAAAATTTAAGTGATGTGCTTTTTGCAATGGATTACAATGGTCAATGGTCGTCTATCACAAAAGACATCGGATTCCAACCATGAATAGTCAATTAAAAAAGGGACATAATCAGCATTATTTTACGACAGAAGCACTCCATGTGCAACATCGAAACGCACAGAAGAGACCGATTAACTCTGAAAGAATGTCTTAACTCAGGGCCCTGAATTTTAGCAATTTGTTTCAAATTTTCACGCCGGCTGATAATGACTCGGCTGATCACATAGGTGAATACTAAACGAACTTTGAAAGTAATTTTTTTGCATTTTTGGAGGTTTATCCGTGCTTCCATTCGTTGATCGAATAGTAGTGGCGAAGATACGAAGGTTTCTAGTAGATAAACGGGTCTCTAAAATCTGCATTAAGAGAGAGATATGGTTGTCGACCTTAATCCCAATTCACCCTTTATTGTTAAGTCGTTACATGGGCCTGAAAAAATAAAACGAAAATAAATTTTCGATCTGTCTGGTGAAAAAAGTTTGTGCTTATTACCCGGACTGAAAACGTTTGACGGTAAAATTATTTTTGCCCTTTAAGTGGAAGTACCATTGATAGTGGACCATTGATCTTACCGGATATGCTATCTTATTCAATAAAAGATATGAGGATCTGAACTTTTAAAAATGTGCTCAGATTCACTTTACAAAGATTAATCAACCAAAATTGCAAACAATTTTTATGCAAATGATGTATATAACCAGGGCAGCCTTTGCTGATCTAGATAGGAAGTTGCCGATCAACACAAATGTTGTGGCGACGGAGTGGACAAAAGGTAATGAGCCATTATACTCAAAGCTGTAACCATGGGCGCTGCAGACTTCGTTAATCGATAATAATTATTCTAATTATCCAGAATCCAGAAAATCCACCATGTGGATTTTAGGACAGAAATTAGGATCATAAATTAGGTTGGAAAACTGTCGCCAACTGATACCTAATGCCGAGCATCAATATACTGCCTAATCTCAGGAAGGCAACATTTTTCGACACTGTAAAGAAATGACATGATATCACTCAACCTCGGAGTAACATCAACTGTATTTTCTTTATTTTATTATATTATTTTGCTTGCCCCAGGTGGCAGAGGTCGCCGCAATAAGTACAAAACAAATTGGGCTGCGGAGTAAGAAATGAGTAGTCAAGTGAGAGTTACTTTTCATACTGATTTAATTTTCGTTCTCGTAGGGTTTATATACACGTTTCTTACAAGCTAGGTATTTACTTAGGTTTGTATGCCTACCAGCGAGGGTCAGTGCATATCAGTTAAGGGTCACTGTTGATTTAGGTACGTGTGAAACGTATCCTATCGCCTCTCTGCGTAAGATAGTAGTGTGGCTGCGTATCATCTGCGGCGTATGATTTTCTGCAGTTATGTAAAATCGTACATCCTCCCGGCCGTTGAACATATGTTCAAGAATCGTCGATATTGATTCTAAACTGATGTAGGTTCTCTTCGGTTGGTGGAGCTGATTTGGCGTCGTTTGGGTTTCGTTTCCACTTCGCATTGTTCCTCGTCTTCTAATGGATGTTTGTGATATGGTTCTTCTTCCGGAAATAATGGGGCGATATGTTGGATGTCCCTTTTAAAGATGCCTCTTGCTGTTTTCAACTCCACAACTCGAACGAAGCTTTCCTCTCCAGGGATTGCATTAATTATACGTCCCATTGGCCAATGCAGATCTGGTGTTTTGTCCTCTCTTATTAGCACCAGCATGTCTTCTTTAACATTAGCATATGATTTTTTCCAATTATGCCGTTCTTGGAGTTGCAGGTTGTAGGTAGTCCATTGACCACTGTGACCAGAACTGATGTTTGACCTTGGATACTGATGTCCATCTCTGTCCTAATGAAATAGGTTGTTGCGATGGTTCATGGTCCACTTGCGCCGTCAGTGGTTCTTCTATTATAAAATGTCCTGGTGTCAATGCAGTCATGTCGTTTGGATCACTTGACATCGGCACAAGTGGTCGAGAATTCAATATTGCTTCAATCTCGACTATTACTGTTTCTAATTCCTCATATGTTAGTTTAACAGAGAGGATATTCTTTAGAAGTAGTTGCGTGGCTGATTTAACGGCTGCTTCCCATAATCCGCCGAAGTGAGGTGCTTTGGGAGGAATAAATTTAAAATTTTGTCTGACTGAATTGCTTGTTCCAATTTTTTGAGCTTGTTGCTGGCACGAAGTTTGTTGCATTGTCACAATGCAGAGTGTGACACTTCCCACGTCGACTGATAAATCTTCGAAGAGCCGCTAGAAACGCATCGGTCGTAAGGTCGCTTACGAGTTTAAAAACTCACTGCTTTTGTTGCAAAACAGCAGAATATGGCAATATATGCTACATGTGGTTGCTTTCCACGGAGCTTTTTGTGAATCTTCACCTGTCCACAATAGTCTACCCAAGCATTAAGAAATGGTCTTGCTTGAATGACTCTTAACGGTGGTAGATTTCCCATGATTTGTTGGATTAATCTAGGTTTGGCTCTTGAGCATCTTACACAATTTTGCACGATATTCCGTGCTACTGTTTTTCCTTTAATGGCCCAGTACCTTTGCCGCATTGTTGCTAAAAGAGCTTGAGGTCCACAATGCATGTTATCCTTATGACCTTGCTCAAATATCAATTTTGTTATCGGATCATTGTATGGCAGCAGCATAGGATGTTTTGCGTCAAATGTGATCTCTGCTGCTTCTAGTCTTCCACCCACTCGAATAATGTTATCATTATCGTGGAATGGTGCTAGAGCATTTAAGCTGCTGTGTCTGTCCACTTCACGAATTTTCTGGAGATTCTTAAATTCTGCCATGAAGCCATTTTGTTAAATGTTTCGAATGACTATCTTCTGGGCTTCATTTAGTCGCCATTTGTATGCTGACGCGTGAAGACGTGTTTTCATCGAGCTCCTATAAAATCAATTGATTCTAGTGAAGTGAATGGTTATTAATAAAAAACAAATAAATATATCGAAAGCGAAAAAGACGCTCCGGGCGATGCACCATCGCTCGAATACATATTCTGTAGTATAAATAATAGTTTCAAACAAATAAATAAAAAAAAAAAACACTATGAGCCAGAACCACACTCGCGCTCAGCGACAACGAGAGCAAGACGATCGCCGGCTCTCATTACAACGAAACAACGCGTACTTTTCTTATGTCTCCTCGACACCTGCAAACGAAGACAACGAGCGGCCAATAACCCATAACCCAACGAACCTTCTTGTACCAACAAATCAAGAATGAGCGCGCTCTTGCTCTCCCGCACTTCTAGCTTCGACACAAGCTCCGCTATCTGCAACAACAACAACTGGAGCAATATCGACAGCCCGCTCTACTTCGCCATTGGCTGCACCCGCTCACGCTCTTACTGAGTCAGCGAATACAAAAACAAAAGCCCAAGAGCCAAACGGCACTGCTGCACAACTAGCAAAACAAAACGCACACAAAAAAGTTGGGTTGGCCTCGCAGACTGGAATGGACCGCTACATTACAATAAAGCGGAAGCTTAGCCCTAAAATAGCCGAAAAATATTCGCGACAATACTACCTCGATCAACAATGAAGCGCCCGCAAATAACAACAGATTTGCTTTGCTGGCGGATACCAACGAGGAGGTGCCACTGAAATCCATCGATAACAAACCAAAGAAAATAAAGCCTCCCCCAATTTACATCCGCGAGAAGAGCACAAACGGTTTGGTAAATTTTTTGATTGGCCTTATTGGAAAAGATAGCCTTTATATAATACCCCTCATAAGAGGTACTATTAATGAAATCAAACGAAAACGGAGGAAAACTACAGAAAAGTCACAAACCATCTTACTGCAAACAAAACATGCTTTTACATCTACCAGCTTAAAAGTAGCAAGGGTCTACAGTAGTACTTAAGGGCATTGAGCCTATTATGAAGCCCGAAGAGATAGCTGAGGCGCTAAAGGAACAGGAATTTTGTTCGGTAACTGTGGGGGTAATCACACAGCAAACTACAGAGGCTGTCCAATCTACAAGCTGCTGAAAACCCGTCTCCACAAAAGAATGAACACGGCACGGGTACACCAAGGTACGCTGATACCATCGGAAACAAATCCAGAAGTACTTTTTTCGAAACCAAAAAAGCCCGAAAAAATCCCCCGGCTACGACCTTATTACCCCGGAAATGATCATCGAGCTGTCACATTCTGCAGTTCGCTACCTAACGCAGCTCTTTAATGCCATCATAAAACTTGGCTACTTTCCACAACAGATATGACAGAAAGTTTGCAGTGCGGTGCAACACTGCCACTTCCACTGGCCACGAAATTAAGGCTAGAATCCCTCAAGGCAGCGTTCTTGGGCAAACTTTATACCTCATCTATACTGCTGACATTCCTATAAATAGTCGCCTAACAGTGTCCACGTTTGCCGACGATACAGCTATCCTTAGCCATTCAAGGTGCCCAATCCAAGCTACAGCACAGCTGGCATTGCACCTCATAGACACTGAGAAGTGGCCCTCTGACTGGCGAATAAAAGTAAACGAGAAAAGACGCAAGCACGTGACATTTACGCTGAACAGACAAGATTGCCCACCACTTTTGTTGAACAACATACCACTCCCGAAAGCAGATGAGGTAACGTACCTAGGAGTACACCTCGACAGAAGACTCACATGGCGCAGGCACATTAAAGCTAAAAAAATTCATCTTAAGCTCAAAGCCAACAACTTACACTGGGTCATCAACGCTGGCTCTTCTCTCAGTCTGGACCACAGAGTAAGAACTCTATAATGCAGTATTGAAACCCATCTGGACCTATGGCGCACAGCTATGGAGCAACGCCAGCAACAGCAATATTGACATCATACAGCGAGCACAATCAAAGATTCTGAGAACCAACACTGGGGCACCGTGGTACGTTCGGAACGAAAACATCCAAAGAAATCACAGAACTTATGAAAAAATATCATAGCAAGCTTTCCTCGCACCCCAACCACCTAGCAAGAAATCTAACCCAGCTCAGCAGTCGTTCCCGTCTCCGACAAAAGGACCTACCAACCCAGCAAAGAAAAAAAATTTAGAAAAAAATTGTATTAGTTAAGATTTTTAAACATATTGTTAGTTCTTATTTAAGAGGATTCAATAAATAAAAGCAAAGTTAATATAAAAAAAAATATATATATATATATACATATATATATATATATATATATGCAACTATTCTCAATAATTTATTGTATGAGTTGCCATGATTTGTTTGCTGCTTATATGACTTCAGGGACGACCTTGGATGATTCAGTTCCCTTTGGTAAAAACGACGATGGCCATGTCGATGGAGGTCCATGCAGAAATAGTGGACCATAGAACCACAAGCTGTGATCCTTAAGCTTTGAGGCAGTTATTCCTCTTGATGCGACATCAGCAGCATTGTGTACGCTTGGGATATGTCTCCATTCCTTTTGGCGGACGTATCTTGGATGGCTGTTATCCTAGTGGCTACGAATTTGTCTTTAATCGTTTTCTGATTGTTGATCCAGGATAGTACTTTTTCCGAATCGGACCAATAATACGTCGGAATGGTGTCCAAGGATAGCTGTTCCTAAACCGTGCTTATTATTTTTGCTCCTAGAACGGCAGCCTTTAATTCCAATCGAGGAAGTCTAATAGCGTTGAGCGGTGCTAGTCGGGATTTACCGCATAACAGTTGAACGCTTATTCGTTTATCTTTGTGAATGGAGCGAATGTACACTGCCGCCGCATATGCCTTTTCTGATGCGTCTACAAATGTGTGAATTTCCCGTTGGACAGGAACTTGCTTTTTATAGATATGTCTGTCAATTTTAATTTCGTTGAGAACCTTCAGATCCTCTCAATATTGCTTCCACTCCTTCTGCAGTGGTTGTGGTAATTCTTCATCATACTGATATCCTTGTCTAGTCAGTTTCTGCATGAAGATCTTTGCTTTAATTACCACTGGCGTAAATAATCCCAGTGGCTAAAATATTTTAAAGATTTCCGAGACAACATCTCGTCTTGTTATTGTTTGCTTCTTGCTAGTTTGTGTTGTGCAACATAATTTATCCGAACTTGGGTTCCATGTAATTCCCAGTGTTTTAATGCTGCACTCCTCATATGCTGCATCTTCCAGATGAACGTTGGGCGTAATGTCTTCTTTAGGCAAACCAAGTAGTAGTTAATTATGTTTTGCACACCATTTTCATTTATTGAAAAATAGTTCATCAAAAAGGACCTTTGTTTTCGGTTTTAAATTGAATTCTTTTTCGGAATTCAGTGTTTTGTTATTCCCTCACTTGGGACTTGGTGGATTGCGCATTTTACGGGCCGGGTCGGGCTGCCAAGAGCGGAGTCCCACTGTGTCCGTTGCCCCTTCGCTGCCGTTGCTGCTGTGACTAATTATCTGCATAAACGTTATATAACGCCAACCTAGAGTATGGACTGGCAGGCCCCGCCACGTGCCATCAAGCTCGGCAAAACAATGCCCTGCAAGAAGGCCCTCAAAGCAAGGAAGTGCAGCTCGAGCAGAGATTCAAGCTGGAGCTCTTCTTTCTCGGAGCCCAGCGAGATCAAGCGCAAGTCCGCGCGTAATAGGCAAGGAGAGAAGCCAGACGTCACACCTAGCACCAGCGCTGCTCTGCGCAGCAAGCTGGCAAATAACCCCTTTGCCCCCTCTCAAGCAAAGAAGATGACGACGAGCATCTAAAACAGCAAAGAAACCGATCCCGAAGACCCTCAAGCCTCCCCCGATCTACATCCCAGGCGTTACCGACATTACAGTGGTTGTCAAGATGATAACGACTCTAGTCGGAACCAAAATGGTTTTCTCGTATAAAACGGAGAGAAATAATAACGTACGCATAATGTTGCCAGACAAGGAGTCCTACACAGCCCTAAGCCAGCACCTCGTGGCACATTATAAAAGACACCGCACCTTCCAACCAAAGGACGAGAGAGCTTACAGGGCGGTCATCAAGGGACTTCACCACTCAACGGACCAGACTGAAATTAAAGAAGAACCATACTGTGAGGGATCTGCACAATCCCATTGGCAGGAAATCCAAACAACCACTGGGGATCTTTTTTGTTAATCTAGAACCAGCGAGCAACAACACAGAGGTTTTCAAAATAAAGAGGATTTGCAGATCAGTCGTCACCGTAGAGCCCCCACTGAAATTCAACGATGTTCCACAATGTTTCAGATGCCAAGGGTTCGGACACACCCAGCGCTACTACTTCCTTGAACATCGCTGCGTGAAATATGGTGATTCTCATGACTCTAGGTCATGAACCAAAAAAAAAGACGAGAAAGCATGCTGTTTACATTGCCAAGCTGATCACCCTGCGTTGTTCAGAGGATGCCCTGCCTACAAAAAGGTAAAGGCGCAGCCATCTCCTAAAGCCAGACCCATTGAGAATAGCAACAAACCACCTCTCATCCAGATACCAACTATCTTTAATGGTACAAGTTATAGGGACGTACTTCTAGGAAACCAAGTGACACAGCCAACGAATCCCCAACAAGCCCCTCATACCACTCCCGAAGCCCCACAACCCAACCAGCTTGATACGATGCTTGCCCGCATGGAAGGATCGATTGAGAGGATGATGGAAAAGTTGATCTCGCAGATGATGCAGTTTATAGCTCCCATCCTCAACAGAACGTAATGCAAATAAGCCTTAATATAGTTTTTTGGAACGCAAACGGCCTGCAGAGGAGCAAAGCCGAAGTAGAGCATCTCATCAAAACAGACAATATCGATGTTCTTCTAGTTTCGGAATCTGACTTTTGTCCCAGATCCTACTTTAAAATTAGCGGGTACGAACTGTTACATGCCAACCACCCATCTGGCAGAGCACCCGGAAGAGCAGCTATGCTCATCAGGAGTGGCATTCAGTGCACGGAACTTCCCGCGTTTCAGGAGGAATGGGCTCAGTGCGCCGTGACCAGTATTTCTAGCCCACAGGGAGATATCACCATTGGTGCGGTTTACTTCCCACCCAGACACTCGCTAACCGAGACCCACCTTCAGGACTTCTTCGCGTCCCTCGGTCCTCGCTTTATAGCATCCGGAGACTTTAACGCCAAACACTCCTGGTGGGGGTCCCGCACAAACAACCCCAAAGGCATAAAGCTCTATAAGTACCTTCAGCGGAAGAGTCTGGACTGCCATTCCACTGGAGAACCCACACACTGGCCTACCGACCCTTCAAAACAGCCGGATCTGCTGGACTTCGCCGTCTCCAAGGCCATAGGACACTCTAAGATAACATGCTCAAGTTATGATAAACTGCTATCCGACCACAGCGCAGTAAACTTGCTCCTAAACAACCCCATCCTCAGAAAAACCCCGCCTAGAAGACTCACCGAAAACACACACAAATGCCCCAAGTTTACATTTTGGATGCTTTCCTCCTGTACCCAGATCCCCCTCTTTCCACACCAAACAACATATATGCGGCCATCGAAAATCTAACCAAAGAGAGCCGCTGAGTTTGCGAATCCACCTCCTCCACTACCCCGAGAATACCTAAAAGACACGTGCACTTGTGGTCTCTGGAAATCGGGGCCATCGTGGTCGAAAAAAGGCGCCTCAGAAGAGTCTGGTTTTCCTCGCGCAAGCCCTGGGACAAGAAAGCACTTAATCGTGCCACCAAGGATTTGAAGGACAAGCTATCCATCCTACGGCAGGACTCGTTTCATAGATTCCTTAAGGAGCTGGAACCTGGAGACCCGCAACACAATCTGTGAAATGTTACGAGGCACATAAAAAGACCTGCGAAGGTGTTCACCCGTGCGAAAAGTGGACGGTTCCTGGTGTCGGACTGAGGTCGAAAGAGCAGAAGCCTTTGCTGACCATTTACATAGTGCATTCTTACCGTTCGACGGATGCACTGGCGAAGAGAGAGCTGCAACCATAAGGTTCGTAGACAGCCCAAGTGCTCCTGGCCCGCCAATACAGCCCGTCGAACCAGAGTAGATTGCGCAGGAGATCGCCTCCCTAAAAAATGGCATGTCACCGGGACTGACCGTATCGATGCAACAGCAATAAAAATGTTGGCCCTAATCTGTTCCCAAAGGCTGGCCAACATATTCAACAGCTGCCTCCGTCTACTGTACTTCCCTAAAGAGTGTAAGCGAGCGAAAGTAATTGTCCTCCTCAAGCCTGGGAAACCTGAAGCCAATCTAGCATCGTATCGTCCGATTAGTTTGCTGGCAATCCTATCTAAAATACTTAAAAGAGTATTTTTGCGTAGAGTACTGCCAGTATTGGACGAGGCCGGACTGATCCCTGATCACCAGTTTGGCTTCAGACGCCTCCATGGAACACCTGAGAAATGCCACCGGATTGTTGAGAGCATACTTGAGGCCTTCCAAAAGAAGAAGTACTGCTGCGCCGTTATGCTGGATGTCAAACAGGCGTTTGACAGAGTCTGGCACCCTGGACTCCTTTTCAAAATTAAATCCCACCTCCCAAGTTCTCATTTCGCCTTCCTCAAGTTATACACAGAGCGCCCTCACCTGATCAACAAGCGCAACCAGGCCAACCTACGGCTTAAGCAACTGCATTCGCTCCTGGGGAGAAGGTCCAAGCTCAAAGAAAAACTCAAACTGCTTATTTACAAAGTAGTGCTGAAGACAATCTGGACATATGGGATACAGTTGTGGGGCACGGCAAGCTGTTCTAACCGCATCAGAATCCAGCGGTTTCAGAATAAATGCCTGAGATCAGTTTCTAATGCCCATCCGTACCACGAAAACTCAATAATCCATAAAGAGCTTGGATTTCCATGTGTAGCAGAGGAGATCATCCGTCTCAGCGAAAGATACATCAAAAGATTGGACAAACACCCCAACCACCTGGCCATCAACCTACATCCATATTTGGCGATACTATTTTTTTTATATCTGCTGTGAACAAGTATTTGTGTGTTCTGAATCTTAGCAGTATAGAGAACAGCGTGCTCTGAACTGTAGGTCCTTTATGTAGAATATCGTTTAATGATTTCCCAGATGATGTTACCGCTGATGCATCAAATACCACTCTTAACTTTGTAGTTTGACTATCTGGCTTGAGTACACAATGACGGGGTATGAAATAATGTTGTTTGGGTATATGTTCTGGTGGCACTTGTTTCGTATGTCCAAGATATTCATACTCCTTCATGAATTTAATGTACCCTTGCTTTAGTGTTGAATCCCTTTGTAATCGTTTTTCTAATGATCGGAATCTTCTTGACGCTGTCATGAGACTCCCCCAATGCTGATGAATCCTCCATTTGTGGTAGGCGAACAATCAACCTTTTATCTTTGGCAATTTGTAAATTTCGCTTAAATTGCCGCTCACATTCCTTGTCCATCGGCGAAAGACAAGAGCCCTTTGTCTGGAGATTGTCCAATTACTAGAATTTGGCTAGTTGTTCGTCCACCTTCTCCTGTTCGGTAAGCATCGCACATGTTGATGATGTTGAGGCCTTATTTTGAATCTTTCCCGCAATGATCCATCCAAGTTTGGTGTCTTGAAGCATGGGTAGTCCTTTTTTTAACGAATGGGTAATCATTTATTCAGGATTTCAAAATAATGTTCGGCTCCTAGAAGAACGTCTATTTTTCCAGGTTTTCCGAAGTGTCGATCTGCCAATGTAATATTTTGTGGCATTTTCTAATTATTGGGACATATTTGACGTGTTGGTTGGTCATTCACAATGTTCGGCAAAAGCATTGCTTCCAACCTAGAACTGAAATCACCATAATTTGATTTCAGCATGACATTGATGCGAGCATTGGAGGTGTGAACCTCCTCCAATGCCATTGATTTTTATCGTCGAGTGTGTTGATTTTAAACCCAATGTCTTCACAGCTCGTTCTGATATGGCGTTTATTTGAGATCCTGAGTCTAGGAGAGCTCGAAATTCGGCCTTTTGTCCATTGTTGCCCTGAATCGTAACTCTGGCAGTGGCTAACAGAATATAGCTTGATTGTTGTCCACTTGCGGTAGCAGCTGTTGTGCTTTCATGTTTTAAGTCTAAGTGTAATAATGTGTTATGTCCCTTTTTGAGCATGATATTGTTAGATGCTCTGAACGGAAACATTTTGCACAGAGTTTCTGTCTCTGTACCCAATTTAAACGTTCTGCTGCTGTTCGTTTTATGAAATCATTACATTTAAAAATGCTATGATTCGGTTTTTTACAGAAATAGCATATAAAGATGTTGTATTTCACTTTATATTTGTCTGTATTAATGGCTTCCAATGTTAGGAACCTTTGCTCCAAGAATGCGAGGAATTCATTAATCGACTGATTTTGTCGTGTATTTTGTATGGATTGTTCATACAAAACATGATTTTGTCTATCCATCTTCATTGTAAGAATGCATAGCAGAAGTGGGTCCCATTGGTTTGTCGGTATCCCAATGTTATTAAGCGCTGATAACGTTTCTTTAATGTTATCATGCATTGGCTTTAAATAGTTTGCATCTTTACCAGTCGTTGTAGGTTGATCTAGTAACCTCTGTATTAGTGCTGTACTGAGCACTTGCTTGTTATTAAATCTTTCTTCCAGCATATTCCATGCTGTGGTGTAATTTCTTTCAGTCAGTGAAAGATGCCGTACGAGTCTTTCTGTATCGCCAATTACATGATTTTTTAGATACCACATTTTTTGAATAATGGGTATTGAAGTGGCTTCATGAATCATTTTCTTAAACATGTCATGAAATTGCTGCCATTTGAGGTAGTCTCCATCAAACTTCGGGATGGAGACCTTTGGTAATGGTAATGGTGATGCTGAAGATAATGTAGATGTCACTATTTGTGTGACATTTACATCGCATGCTGTTTGGTTTTTTAATCACAGCAATCTCGGCCTATACGTGTCATGCCGAAACATGTAATGAAATTGCTGCCATTTGAGGTAGTCTCCGTCAAACTTCGGGATGGAGACCTTTGGTAATGGTAATGTTGGTGCTGAAGATAATGTAGATGTCACTATTTGTGGGACATTTACATCGCATGCTGTTTGGTTTTTAATCACAGCAATCTCGGCCGATACGTACTGTTGTAAATTGTAATAGAGAGACTGGATCGGCAAACCTTTTGTACATTGAACATGGATATTCTTGATATTCTTCCAATATTGTTCAATTATAGGTTTGAATCCAGCTTGAGTTTCGTCTGACATCATTTTCATTATGCGATCCAGACTTTCAAGCAAACCCCGCTGTTCCCGAATCATGGGCTGGATCTCGCTTTCGTCCGTTGATGTCTGAATATTTCTATATATTTATTCGTCGCGCTTTTAATTATTTCAAAGTACTTCCCACTGAAGTACTCATGTTCCATCGTTGTTCCTTGCAAAATCGTGCGAATCTTTTCATCATTTAACTCGAAAAGTTGTTGGTGGGACTCCAGCGCTGTGATTCTTTCGCTGAAGTACTTTGGATGTGTTTTTCTTTCGGCGGGATTCTTTTTAAAGTTACGTATAACTTTCTGGATCTCCTCGCCGATTTGTGATTGCTGTGTCAGCAAATTACTAATGCTTGATGTGGCCATTTTTAATTTATTAACTGTTGTCAGAACATTAAAAGGTATTTTTTCTGATGTGCCTCGACTCACACCGTGTTCTTACTAACAGTATAAATTAACAAATGATTGGGTTTTTTATTTTATTTTAGAAGTTTGTTGACAACTTCGTTAGTCCAGCGTCGTGATCCTAAAGTCCTTGTCGCCTGGTTGACAACTTCTATAATTCCATAGTCAGAGGTTACTAAGCCTTTGTCGCCTGGTTGACAACTTCTTGTGGCCGTAGTCGGGGGTCACCAAATGTAAAGAAATGACATGATATCACTCAACGTCGGAGTAACATCAACTGTATTTTCTTTATTTTATTATATTATATTGCTTGCCCAGGTGGCAGAGGTCGCCACAATAAGTACAAAACAAATTGGGCTGCGGAGTAAGAAATGAGTAGTCAAGTGAGACTTACTTTTCATACTGATTTAATTTTCTTGTAGGGTTTATATACACGTTTCTTACAAGCTAGGTATTTACTTTGGTTTGTATGCCTACCAGCGAGGGTCAGTGCATATCAGTTAAGGGTCACTGTTGATTTAGGTACGTGTGAAACGTATTCTGTCGCCTATCTGCGTAAGATAGCAGTGTGCCTGGTTTTCGTCTGCAGCGTACGATTTTCTGCAGTTATGTAAAATCGTACAGACACTTTCGACCTAAAGTCCAGGTATAATAATCAAATTGTTTGGGGAACCTCTTCTTTTACGGTCAAACGTGTATTATATGAACTTTGACGTCTACTGTTCGGACTGAAGAGTTTATCAAGAGTTTAGACATCTATGTTGATAATGATACGTATTTTCAGAGACTGAAGAATCGCGCACTCCCATATTGCTCAGGTTTTAAAGGAGCAAGATACCAACATGCGAGTGAGCAGGCAGAAATTAAAGCCATTAAAGGGCTTTATCAGCCAAAAAATTGGTTTGATCTGAGATCTTTTTTGGGTCTAGCGAGCCACTTGTATTATAGGTGTTTTAACGAATATTTCGCATCTATAGCGAGACTTTTGACGAATATACTGAAGGAGCAAGCATAAGCAAAGGCTGTTGACAAATTTAGCAAGTTTGCTGTGATCCAGCCAATAGCATAGCGTATGATGGACTTAAAGATCACTATCCTTTAGCTAGGGAAGCTTTTTCCTAATACTAATCCTGAAGCGATACAAATTTTTCTGAAAAACCAGTACGATATTGACATTGCAAATGCTCCACCTGTACGCAGAAGGTTCCGAGATGGAAATCCCTCAGTTCTTCTTCCAAGCGACGATTCGGTAAAATGGATCATTTCACTCGGTCATGAATAGGAAGCCTATTGAGATCATCTATGCGAGTTAACCTGAAGAAGGCACAGAAGGAGAAATTATATCGAAACAATCCGTAATAATCCGAAATATCGTAAAACGATGTGTTTCTGGCAACTTGCACAGGTCTCATCTCACCATCAGTTGCAAAATGCAGGCTCAGATTAAAGCTCACACAGTCACGGTCAGTTCTGAAAAAACGTTTCAGAAGTTAACGTAAGAGATCAACAAATTTTGTTATGTTATTTGGCTTATTATATATAAAATGAATTGTTCCTAAACGTACACAACGGCCGGATATCACACTATGGATGTTGGACGACGGCCGTGATCAGTGCGGCTTATTTTGGGCAAGGGTACTTCATGACAGGTGACAGCCTTCAATAAAAGTCTCGTGACCCAGCTTTCTGTTTATTATGGTGACTTTAGAGAGAAGAGCTTCAATATAGTCACTGATCCTTGCCATCACCTGGCCTCGATCCGCTCTTCGTAACTCTACTGTAACTGCTGTGACCTCATTGTGACCGGTTGTTGCGGGCAGATGAACCTAACCCCTGCAGGGACAGGATATTGCGGCGACTCCCGTGCCGCACAATTATTGTTATCTTACCTTATATGCTTTTGCCTGGCATGCGTTACGGAAAACATGCGCTGCTTGGGAATTGCATAGACTAGCGAAGCTAGCAAATAGTTATTATTTTTATTTATTTATTTACATTGGGTGAAAGTTTAATTTGATTTATATGTTATAACATTTTTAAATGTATATTTTTGCGAGAATCGATGAAAAAATAATGGAATAATTTTCCAAACATTCTGCTATGGCAAATTTTTTTCCTGTTATTGCGTAGGCGAAAAGTCTGTTGGTGCAAGAACCCGGCAATGCATATCGCGTATTAGTGGCACAGTGTATGCAACGCACTCGTCCCACCCTGGAGATCGCCAGGCTGCTTCCCTTGTCTCTTTGCGGTCCTGAAGAGATTTGTAACCTGTTTGAGAAAAAATATAGTTTGGAATTAAATTAACGTTAAGTGTGAAAAAATTATTTTAATTTTTTTATTTTTATACCCTTGAAAAAGGGTATTATAATTTTGTCCAGAAATGTGTAACGCATTAAAGGAAGCATCTCCGGCCCCACAAAGTATATATATTCTTGATGAGCATCAACAGCCGAGTCGA
This sequence comes from Drosophila ercepeae, assembly GCA_018150545.1. NCBI lineage: Eukaryota > Metazoa > Arthropoda > Insecta > Diptera > Drosophilidae > Drosophila > Drosophila ercepeae. Next base: position 102,780 of record JAECWL010000197.1, read on the forward strand.
TATAGCCATGTCCGTCTGTCCGTCTGTTTCTATGCAAAAAATAGACAGTAGTTTTAAAGCTAGCGTTTTGAAATTTTTACCAGATCATTATTTTTGTTGCACGCAGATCAGGTTTAAGAATCGGTCGGATCGGACCACTATATCATATAGCTGCCATACAAACGACCGATATGAAAACAAGTCTTTGTATGGGAAACTTTTTTGTTTTCCAAGCTTTTGCAACTGAATTCAACATTTATGCATTTGACATAGCCACACATGATATGTGAAAGTTTGGTCCGGATCGGACCACTATATCATATAGCTGCCATACAAAGGACCGATATGAAAACAAGTCTTTGTATGGAAAACTTTTTTGTTTTCCAACCTATTGCAACCGAATTCAACATTTATTCATTTGACATAGCCATACATTATGTTTGAAAGTTTGATTCGGATCGGATCACTATATCATATAGCTGCCATACAAACGACCGATATGAAGACAAGTCTTTGTATGGAAAACTTTTTCGTTTTCCAAGCTATTGCAACCGAATTTAACATTTATTCATTTGATATAGCCATACACGATTTGTAAAAGTTTGGTCCGGATCGGACTTCTATATCATATAGCTGCCATACAAACGATCGATATGAAAACAAGTCTTTGTATGGAAAACTTTTTTGTTTTCAAGGGTATACCATCTTCGGCAAGCCGAAGATAACTTTTCTCACTTGTTTTCCATGATATCGTTTTTTAACATAAATGATCTATTTGAATATATATTTAAATCACTTATTGTTTGTAGTAAATTCCAATATATAAATTTATCCAAATATATATAAAGTTTTCCAAAAACAGCTCTGTTTTATTAAAATTAAAATAACATCAACTTCATGTTGCAAATATTACGTTTTTGGCAACCTTCTTCGAAAAGCAGCACTGTTAAGAAAAGTTTTGCTGTACAAATAATAAAAAGTGGCCTTTTCTTACTTTTTAATCGCGGTTTTAAATGGGACGACGAAGAAATTAATAAAAAAAAATTTTTATAAATAAAAAATAATAATATATAATATAAATAAATATATTCAAAACATTAAAAAAAAGTTCGTCTCACATTCGAAAACTAAAAAAATGACCCAGTGTGAAAAGTAAGTTATAATCATTATAATGAATCTAATATCATTAAGATTGTACATATAATATAGAATTAGTCATTTTATGTGTAGGTATATTAACTATTTGTAGTGAAGTGAAGTAGTAGTAGTTGTATTTTCAATACAATATTAAAAAAAATTGCCAAGAGACTTACACCAAATATGATGAACATTATACAATCTGCCAATTTGTGAAAAAAATCCAGCGAAGGCTTCGTTGTTGTGTTTACGATAGTTAATGGCACGTGCCCAGTTATTTCCCCATTCGATCATGGTACCAGGTGTTAATCGGTATGACCTAAATGATTGATCAACAAGGGATTACTTTTGAATTTGTGTATTTTACATACCGCATTTCATAAATATTCTTGCCAATTCGACTTTCAATTTTGGGCCAGTAGCTAAAAGCTAATAGATACTGTAGATGGCGAGAGCGTAAAAATTTGGAGCGCTCATGCATTAATTTAAGGTACTCGGAATCATTCCACAGGTCTTCCTTGGCTTGATCAATTTTTTCAAACCCTCCCGTGTATTTCCAAAGGTGCAAAGTTTGATCCATGTCGCCAACCTGTACGGTCCATGACGCCACCAATTTGCAGGAAAGATTTGCCTTTTTTTCATTTATTAATGACACTGTGGTTTTGCTGAAAATTTTATGAATATTTTTTGTGTTATACTCTTGCTATATCATAAAAAACCGATTAAGTTATCGTTAATACGAGGAATACGTCTCTTAAACAATTTGGTTATAGGTACGCGTAAGTTAACACAAGCACTCAACTACAATACATATAATACAAACAAGGGAAATTTTTGTTCTTTGTGTTAATAACACATGGGTGATAACAAAGGGACAGTAAATAAGAGGGCTTTTCTAGCTAAATTTAAAAAACTTAGGTCACTCAGAAACAATAGGTTCGGAAAACCAATATTAAGCCCCAAGTTATCCAAAAATGTCAACGATGTCTAACGACCAACTAAAAGCCATAATAGAAGTCGCATTGCACTCGCCGCACACAAAAATTTGTGTAAATATCGGCACACCCGAAGTGGAGACATACAGTTGCGAAAAAAATAATAGCACCACCATAACGTATTTTATTCTTGATCAAATAAATTAAGGTTACGGTACCGATAGTACGAAATACCGATTATTCCCATAATGCTAGATATTTTCCCCATCCGAAAATGACAAAAAATGTTTGAATTGTCCATACCTTTATTATACCCTTGAAAAAGGGTATTATAATTTTGTCCAGAAATGTGTAACGCATTAAAGGAAGCATCTCCGACCCCACAAAGTATATATATTCTTGATCAGCATCAACAGCCGAGTCGATACAGCCATGTCCGTCTGTCCGTCTGTTTCTATGCAAAAAATAGACAGTAGTTTTAAAGCTAGCGTTTTGAAATTTTTACCAGATCATTATTTTTGTTGCTCGCAGATCAAGTTTAAAAATCGGTCGGATCGGACCACTATATCATATAGCTGCCATACAAACGACCGATATGAAAACAAGTCTTTGTATGGGAAACTTTTTTGTTTTCCAAGCTATTGCAACTGAATTCAACATTTATTCATTCGACATAGCCATACACGATTTGTGAAAGTTTGGTCCGGATCGGACCACTATATCATATAGCTGCCATACAAACGACCGATATGAAAACAAGGCTTTGTATGCAAAACTTTTTTGTTTTCAAGGGTATACCATCTTCGGCAAGCCGAAGATAACTTTTCTCACTTGTTTTTTTATAATTTTTTTGGAGTGGCAAGGTCTAAAATGAGGCGAAAACAAAAATAGCACCGCTATCGATTTTTTTCAAATAATCGAATTTATCGCACGCTTTTTTTTAGTAGAAAGCAGGTGGTTATGAAGATTGACATTTGTTTTGTTGTTTGGAAAACAATTTGTACAAAATTAACTTAAAAAAATCATTAAAATGGGACGTGGAAAACACTGCACTGCAGAAAAACGTGACTTGATCAAAAAACTCATTTCTGAAGGAAAATAATATAGAAATATTGGTCGAATGCTTCAGTGTTTGAACAAAATGATACGCAATGCAATAAACTTCAATGAGAAGTCCGAAACACGTGAAAGAAAACGATCACTGAGCACACATCACGTCAACAGGCTAGTGGCAAATGATCTCGATCGTATGTAAGGCGTCCTAAGAATACCGAATATAAGCCAAATCACACAATTAAAATAATTAAACACGGATGATCCAGTGTAATGGTATGGGCTTGTTTCTCGTACTATGGAGTTGGACCAATACATTGGATTAAAACCATCATGGATCAACATGTGTATGTGGATATCTTGGAGACGGTGATGCTACCCTTCGCTGAATACGATATGCCGCTAAAATGGGTCTTCCAACAAGAGAATGACCCCAGGCACACCAGCAGGAGAGCCAAGGAATGGTTCCAAAATAAATCTGTTAATGTTTTGGAGTGGCCTGCACAGTCGCCAGATCTCAATCCCATCGAAAATCTTTGGTCGGATATTAAAAAGGCAGTTGCAGCTTCTAAGCCAACTAATAACGAAAAGCTATGGGCCGTGATTAAGGAGTCCTGGAGAAAAATATCCCCAAAACGGTGCCAGGACCTGGTTGACTCCATGCCAAAACGCTGCGCAGCTGTTATTGCTAATAAGGGATACACTACCAAATATTAAATTAGTGGAATGAGTGTAGTTTTAATACGCAATCATTTGTTATTAGTGAATTTGATACTGTTTAGTTTATATTTTGAGTTTAAAGCATTTTTTCTGAAGTGGTGCTATTATTTTTTTCGCCTAATTTTGTTTCTTTCATTAGTATATATGTATATATGTATATATGTATATATGTATATATGTATATATGTATATATGTATATATGTATATATGTATATATGTATATATGTATATATGTATATATGTATATATGTATATATGTATATATGTATATATGTATATATGTATATATGTATATATGTATATATGTATATATGTATATATGTATATATGTATATATGTATATATGTATATATGTATATATGTAGTGCAGTGGCCCCGGCAAAAGGGATAATAAGTCTGTCCGGTGAGTCTGTTCCATTACTGTTTGCTTCGACTCCCGAGCTGAATTTTCATTGGTAAAAGAGAGTGTGGCAGATAAGTTTAAGGGAAAACGATTTCACATTATTGTAAAACTAAATGCCATTTGTAACGATTCAATTTGTAGTACAAGGCAAATTCTATCCAATATAAATATTGAACAATATTGTCTAGAGACTTTGTTGCATGTAGTTGCGGACAAATATATGGAATACGATGTTTTGTTAGGCCGCGAGATATTAAGCCAGGGCTTTGGCGTAACAATAGATGCCGAAAAATTCTGTATTTATAAAACAAAAAGAGTTGACATTGTAACTTTAACTAATTATGAAAACCTTTTAGATTCTGATGGGGACCTTAGTAATTCTGATAAGACGACACTGAAAACATCCTAAAACATTATTCAGATTGGTTTATAGAGGGAATCCCAAAGGCTCGTGTAACAACAGAGCAATTGGAAATTAGGCTAATAGATCAACAAAAGACAGTGCAGCGCCGGCCATACAGGCTAAGCGAGGATGAGAAAGAAAACGTGCGTTGCAAAATCGATGAGCTTCTAAAATTCAATATTATTCGTCCCAGTTGCTCACCTTTCGCTAGCCCGATGATGCTCGTGAAAAAGAAAAATGGTAGCGATCGTCTTTGTGTAGATTACCGTGCATTGCATGAGAATACAGTCGCAAATAAATATCCATTACCCCTTATTGCTGACCAGATTGCCAGATTACGTGGGGCAAGCTATTTCTCGTGTCTCGATATGACTAGTGGATTCTACCAAATACCGGTACATCCAGATTCAATAGAGCGCACCGCTTTCGTTACTCCCGAAGGGCTATACGAATTTTTAACCATGCCTTTTGGTTTAAAAAATGCGCCATCAGTGTTTCAGCGCGCTATAGTTAAGGCCTTGGGTAACCTTGCATACACATATGCCATCGTGTATATCGACGATGTTTTAATTGCTGCCGAAACTAAGGAGGAAGCTTTAGTTCGATTGGGCAAGGCTGGATTTTCATTTAATATGACCAAGTGTTCGTTTCTTAAGAGTAAGGTAGAGTATCTTGGATTTGAAGTAAGCAATGGACAAATCCGCCCTAACGCACGTAAAATTCAAGCATTGCCACCTCCACAAACCGTATCACAATTAAGGCAATTTATTGGGTTAGCCTCATACTTTCGGCAGTTTGTGGCAAAATTTTCCGAATCTTTAAAACCATTGTATTTACTGACTTCAAAAAGAAACTCTGATTTCAATTGGCTTATAGAGCATGAACAAATTCGATCGAAAATAATATCTGTATTAACCCAGGAACCGGTGCTTAATATATTTGACCCTCGATATCCGATAGAGCTACACACGGACGCCAGCTCGATTGGCTACGGGGCAATATTGCTACATAAAATTGACCATGTGGTTGAATACTACAGTAAATGTACTACACCAGCTGAATCGAAATATCACTCGTACGAACTTGAGACTATGGCGGTTTTCAATGCCATTAAACATTTTCGTCACTATTTACAGGGACGAAAGTTTGTGGTATTTACTGCCTGCAATTCTCTAAAAGCTAGTCGTACAAAATCAGACCTATCACCGAGGGTGCATCGATGGTGGGGTTTCCAGCAGTCCTTTGTTTTCGATATCCAATATGCAAAGGGAGAACGAATGGCTCACGTAGATTTTTTGTCACGAAATCCACTGACAAAAGAAAGTAAATGTATAAACAAAATAGTTGAAAATCGAATTGAGCTAACTGAGGTTACAGACAATTGGCTGGTTTCTGAACAACAACGTGATCCTGAGGTAGCCGACATATCGTCTAAGTTAAGAAATAATGAATTGCCGGAGAGTCTAGAACCTACGAATTAAGAAAAGGAATCTTATACAAAGAGATTCAAAGAAACGGTAAGACCAAATGTTTGCCAGTAATCCCAAGGGCATTTAGATGGGCAGTGATTAATCACGTCCACGAATCTATCATGCATTTAGGATGGGAAAAACATTGAATAAAGTTTATGAATTTTACTGGTTTCAAAATATGGCAAAATACGTTCGTAGGTTTGTCGAAAATTGCATTACCTGTAAAATAGCAAAGCCTTCAGTTGGAAAAATTCAGGCTGAAATGCACCCGATTCCTAAGGTAGATATTCCGTGGCACACAGTGCATATAGACATAACGGGAAAAATTAGTGGGAAAAACGACTTGAAGGAGTACGTTATTGTTTTGGTAGATGCATTCACGAAATTTGTTTACTTTCATCACACCTTGAATATCGACACCGAAAGTTCCATTAAAGCTATTAAAGCCGTCGTGTGTTTGTTTGATTTGCCTACCCGAATTATAGCGGATTAGGGTCGAAACTTTGCAAGTTCGGGTTTCCGTGAATTTTGTTCCTCCCAGAAAATTGAGTTACACCTAATTGCTACAGGCGCGAGTAGGGCGAATGGCCAGGTAGAGCGGATAATGAGTACGCTTAAGAGCATGTTGACTGCCGTAGAAACCAGTCAGAGGTCGTGGCAGGATGCATTAACAGAAGTGCAATTGGCAATGAATTGTACAGCCAACCAAGTCACTAAGGTCAGCCCGCTTGAATTGTTGATTGGTAGGGAAGCTAGACCTTTTGGCCTGTTGCCAGTAGGTGAAGAAGAAGAAAACGTGGTTGATAGAGAGTCTGTGCGGAAACAAGCAAAGGAAAACATAGAAGCTAATGCACGTTATGACAAATCTCGGTTTGACAGAAACAAGGCGAAAATAGTAAAACTTAACGTAGGGGATCATGTCTTGTTGAAAAGTGAAGAGCGTCATCAAACAAAGCTTGACCCGAAATTTAAAGATCCGTTTGAGATAGTCGAACTTCTAGAAGGAGATAGGTATGTGTTAAAATCGTTGACGAGCAAAAGAACGTATAAGTATTTGCACGAATTTCTGAGAGCATTGCCAAACAGACAAATAAATGAAGAAATGGACATAGATTGACCAAGAGGTGATACGATGACCGCACCATATCAAATGTGACTTGTTATTGCGGGGGTCGAGCTGAAAGGGTATAAAAGGAACTACACCAGGGTTTAAGTTGAAAAGGTGTAAAAGGAATTACACCAGAGTTTGAGTTGAAATGGTGTAAAGGGAACTACACCAGGGTTTAAGTTGAAAAGGTGTAAAAGGAACTACATCAGAGTTTGAGTTAAAAGGTGTAAAAGGAACTACACCAGAGTTTGAGTTGAAAAGGTGTAAATGGAAATACACCAGAGTTGAAGAAGTAATTTAATATGAATAGGTGTAAAAGGAAATATGCTTGAGATACAAATAACAAAATATGATAATTTAAATTGTAAGGCTAATTGATTTAAGAAGAAGAGTTAATGAAGAGAAAAAAAGGCAGTGTATGGAGTAGTCAAGAAGACAATTTTCCTATGTTTGGTTAAGTACCTTAAGCTGTATGTTAATATAATGTTTTAGTATTTTGTTGACCAGTGTTATAGATTCGGTGTACGTGGCGCCGTTGGGGTCAGGCGACACCCTGGCGGCTTGTGCCTGCATACGCACAGCATTTCCATGGAATGGTAAAGGCATGGTAACAGATGGACTCTGTTGCTGAGTGAGGTCTGATCGTTGGCCGTGGACTGAGAGAGAGAGAGCTTTGAGTGAAAGGAGTGAGTGTGAGGGCTAGTCAGGCTCGGTGCTCTCGAGGGAGTTCAGTTCTTATAGCGGCATTGAGACGAGCAGAACTTACTGTGCCTTTCAAAGAATTGTACAAGAATGGATGCTAGAATGAATGCTTCTCCGACATATATATGTATATATGTATATATATGTATATATGTATATATGTATATATGTATATATGTATATATATGTATATATGTATATATGTATATATGTATATATGTATATATGTATATATGTATATATGTATATATGTATATATGTATATATGTATATATGTAAGAAGGCTAACGGTGGTATGGTTGGCAGAGGCGCAAACGTCAGCAGTACAGCAGTGTAATACAAAAGTCGAGGATCGGCAGTAACAAGAAGTCGGAAAGCGAGAGTGGGCAGTCGTAGTTGAGTCGTCGTTGCAGAGTCGTCAGTAGTCAGCAGTCGAGAGCAGTCCAGCCGCGGTCATTAAATTAGTCGTATTACATCATCATATCATTACTCATACCATTACCTAAATTTAATACAAATAAACATCATTATAATAACTAATCTTACATTTGGGGGCTCAACCGTAGCCAAAAAACAAATAAAAACTGTTAGTGCCGTTGTGTTCTTTAGCAGTAATAATAACTAAAAAAAAAGTTGAAAAAAATAAAATTCGAAGTACAAGTGAAAAGGCTGAAATCATTGTGCGCAGTTAGAAAAAATAACTGTTAATTTTATGAGTGGAAACGAAAAAGAGAAGAAACAGTCGGCAACGTCGCAAGTCAGAGTTAGAGATCCATATACTCTGCGATCGTTGCAAAAAGTCGAAATGACCGAGAACGAAAAGCATACACAGCTTACGCTACCGAAAGCAGCAGCGCAAAACCTAGAGGACAACCGAGAAAAGGGAAACAACAAATTAGAGATAGAAGCCGAGAGAAGTTCCGTAGCAGACAACAATCGAACGTTACAAGAACTAGTTCAATTGCTCACGCTGAAAATGAAAATTGATGAAAAAAGCAAAAATGATTGTACAATTGTCGCAGAGAGCTTTACAAAAATTATTCCAGAGTTTAACGGGCAAAACATACCGGTTAAACAATGGTTCCGAAACTTCGAGTTGAATGCGGAGGCGTATGGGCTCACCGATAAGCAGAAGTATGTGCAGGCACGCGCAAAAATAACCCATATGGCTAAGTTGTTTTTAGATTCAACAGAAGTTTATAGCTATGCTGACCTAAGGATGCATTTGGAGGATGAGTTTGATCGCGACTATAAATGTAGCGCCGATGTACATGCCGAGTTGCGTGGACGCCGTAAGCACAAACAAGAGACGTTTCACGAATATGTGCTCCATATGAGGAAGATTGCGTCGCTAGGAGTTATTGACACACTGTCAATAATACGCTACGTTGTGGATGGGTTACAGCTGCAGAGCGATTTTAAGTACACCCTTCATAATTGCAAATCTTTTCGTGAGCTGCAGGACCAGTACGGAGTTTATGAACGAATAGCCGAAAGATCCGAAGTGGAAAAGAAGTCGTTTCAGCCGAACCGGAAATCACCGCCCGACAGTACACAAAGGAAGAACCACTGCTTCAACTGCGGTTCTGTTGACCATCTAAGGAAGGATTGCCAAGCAGCCACAAAATGTTTCCGTTGCAGCCAAAGCGGTCACATATCGAAGAACTGTCCAACAACAGCAGCTACAGCAGGTATAAATGTTGCACAAAATGAAAAGCGATTCAAAACAGTAAGGGTGAACAACGTGGAGGTGAATTGTCTGGTGGACACAGGAGCAGATGTGACACTTCTCAAGAAAAGTGTTTACGACCAAATTCATAATGTCCAGCTGCAGCCTTACATGTTGAATTTACGTGGTCTAGGCAACAACATCACTCGTCCAGTTGGTTGCTTTGTAGCAGAAGTTGCTGTCGATGAAGAAAAAATATACCACAAACTTGTCGTGGTTGCGGATAGAGATCTCCAACATGATGCACTGCTGGGATATGACTTTATCAGCCAATTTAACTTCACGTCGTCCGGAGCTGGATACAAGTTTTCTTCCCGGCTGGGGGAGAAAACTTGTGGAAACCTGAATCAGATAAGTATTTATAATGTTGCAAATACAAATTCTGATATAGATGTGCCGTTACAGTTCGAGAACGAGGTGCGTGCGATGATCAACGACTACAAACCAAACCAGTCAGTTGAAGAGGTTCCAGTAATGCTGCACATTGTTCCCGATGGAGAAATTGCACCGTTTAACCAGTCGCCCAGTCGCCTTTCCATTATTGAAGCCGAAACAGTCAAGAAACAGATCGACGATTGGCTTGACACAGGCATTATTCGGCAGTCGACTTCGAATTTTGCTAGCCGTATTGTTTTGGTGAAGAAAAAGATGGCTCACACCGTATGTGCGTCGATTTCCGGAAGCTGAATTCAATGGTGTTAAAGGATTGCTTCCCCGTGCCGATCATCGATGACGTACTCGAAAAGCTGCAGAAGGCCAAATTCTATACTGTTATGGATTTGGAAAACGGGTTTTTCCATGTGCCAATCGCCGAAAGCAGCAAGAAATATACAGCTTTTATAACGAAGAATGGGCTATACGAGTTTAACCGTGCTCCTTTTGGTTTTTGTAACTCGCCAGCTGCATTTATGCGATATGTAAATTTCGTGTTTCGAAATCTGCTAAATCAAGATGTGCTAGAGCTTTATATGGATGACATTATAATCTATGGAGCAACCGTCGACGAATGTTTATCAAAAATGAAGATGGTCTTTTCAACAGCTGCAACATACGGTCTTAAAATAAAATGGCAAAAATGTCATTTTCTGAAAACTACGGTGAATTTCCTGGGACATTTCGTTCAAGACGGATACGTTTGGCCAGGAGAAGAGAAGACGAATGCTGTTGGTAAATTTGCTGTGCCGAAGAATATAAAAGCCGTACAGTCATTTTTGGGACTTACTGGATTTTTTCGCAAATTTATAAAAGGCTATTCAGAAGTTGCCAGGCCGTTGACTAATCTGTTGCGTAAAGATGTAGCTTTTCAAATGAAAGATGAAGAACTTCAGGCTTTTCAAAATTTAAAAAATGCTCTTATTCAGGAACCTGTGTTGAAGCTGTACGACCGCAATGCCAGAACTGAAGTTCACACTGATGCATCAAAGGAGGGATTTGGTGCTGTTCTCATGCAGTGGCTCGGCGATAGGCTATTCCCAGTACACTTCTGGAGTAAAAAGACAACAGAGGCAGAAGCAGCTCGGCATAGTTATATCTTGGAAGCAAAGGCTATTTATCTCACACTCAAGAAATTTCGCCATTATTTGTTGGGCATAAAATTCAAGCTGGTAACTGATTGTGCTGCGTTCAAGCAGACGCTGAATAAGAAGGATGTCCCACGCGATGTCGTACAGTGGGTAATTTACCTTCAGGACTTCGACTTTGAAGTGGAGCATCGTCCGGGTGAGCGGTTAAAGCATGTGGACTGTTTAAGTCGTTATCCGCAGCGGGTTATGGTCGTGTCTTTGGAAATAACTGCGAGAATGAAGAGGGCCCAAGCAAATGATACAATGATTAAAACTGTGGCAGAAATTCTCAAAAGTCGGCCATATGATGATTTTAAGGAAAAAGGTGGTCTGATTTATAAGGCTGTGTCTGGAAACGATTTGATAGTTGTCCCCAAGGTAATGCAGCGTGAAGTGATTGTCGACGCTCACAATGTCGGCCATTTTGGGGTACAAAAAACAATGCACGCTGTCCAACAAAGCTATTGGATACCACACTTGGAGCAAAAAGTAAATGAAGTTATTACCAATTGCATAAAGTGTATCATTTGCAACAAAAAGCTTGGCAAGAAGGAGGGGTTCCTGAGTTGCATTGACAAAGGAGATAAGCCGCTTCAAACTCTTCACGCAGATCACTTGGGTCCTATGGACGCTACTTGTAAGCAGTACAAATATATTTTTGCTATTGTTGATGCATTCTCCAAGTTTGTATGCCTTTTTCCCACAAAGACAACCAGCAGCGAAGAGACTCTAAAAAAATTTGAAATTTGGTGCAACACTTTTGGAAATCCAGCCCGAATCATAACAGACCGAGGAGCTGCATACACGTCGAACATGTTTGAGCAGTACGTAAAAGAGAATAACATTGAGCATATATGGAGTACAACAGGAGTTCCCAGGGGGAACGGTCAAATTGAACGAGTTAATCGTGCCGTACTTTCCATCGTTGCAAAATTGTCGTCCGAAGAGCCAGCTAAGTGGTATAAGTTTGTACCAACCGTGCAGAAAGCTATAAACTCCAATGTGCATGCGTCGACAAAGAGGACTCCATTTGAACTGATGTTTGGTGTAAAGATGAACAATATTCCAGGCCAGTATATATCGGATTTACTTCAGCAAGAAATGTACGAGGCTTTTGATGAAGAGCGGCAGCAAATGAGGCACAATGCTAAATTGGAAATACAGCGGGCACAGGATTCATATAAAAAGCATTACGACACAAAAAGAAAAGGCGAGCATGGGTATCAAATCGGAGATCTTGTCGCAATACGTCGCACCCAATTTGTGGCAGGCAAGAAGTTGGCCAGCGAGTATTTGGGGCCGTACGAGGTAACAAAAATAAAGAGAAACGGCCGATATGATGTTCGAAAGTCAGCAGGTGTTGAAGGCCCTAACCTCACATCCACAAGTTGCGATCATATGAAGCTATGGAGGTTTGTGGTAGACAACGAATGCGAGTGGTCATCAGAGACTGATGAATAATCAGAATGGCCGAATGTAAGAAGGCTAACGGTGGTATGGTTGGCAGAGGCGCAAACGTCAGCAGTACAGCAGTGTAATACAAAAGTCGAGGATCGGCAGTAACAAGAAGTCGGAAAGCGAGAGTGGGCAGTCGTAGTTGAGTCGTCGTTGCAGAGTCGTCAGTAGTCAGCAGTCGAGAGCAGTCCAGCCGCGGTCATTAAATTAGTCGTATTACATCATCATATCATTACTCATACCATTACCTAAATTTAATACAAATAAACATCATTATAATAACTAATCTTACATATATGTATATATGTATATATGTATATATGTATATATGTATATATGTATATATATATATAGATGCTGAAACCAGATTAGACATAACATGCAACGAGACCTTGTATATTGAAAAGCCGCTACCAGACTTCGAGAAAAGGAACGAGACATACGTCTCATGAAGAAAAGCGGCATATACAGTTACGAGAAGTTTGAAGTTAACTCAAAACACTACCAAGCTTTTGGAGTATTAAGAAATAAAATTAAAGGTTCGGCCGATATGATACGTTCATCCTTCGATACTCCTTTAACTTTTGAGGTCATAATTAACCGGTTTGATTTTACATATGCAGACAAACAACCACATTAATTTATAGAGCAAGGAATGTCAACTCTCCGTCAAGGAAATAAGATTCTTTTGCACTACTATGATGAAGTAGAGAAAAAGCTGTAGCTGCTTCTCTGAACGGAAAATACAGAGCAGCTGTACAGAAAGTCTTTAACGGAAAACTAATGACCAAGAACTCTAAAGGATAGGCGGTTAAATTTTGCAACAAATGAAAGGGAACTTCTTGCCATAGTATGTCCTAAAGAAACTCAGGAACTGCCTGTACGGCGTGAACATTTTAAATATTTTCACAGACCACCAGCCTCTCACTTTTGCAGTGTCAGATCGCAATCCGAATTTCAGGATAAAAGCTTCCATTGACAAGCATAATGCGCAAACTTTTTACAAACCAGGAAAGGAGAACTACGACGCCTACACGTTTGAGAAGGATGCACAGTCCAATATTCCCACAATTAACAGCGTATTGAAAAGTCAAATCTCGTTTGGTACCAAAAACGCTCAATTTCTTGCAAAAAAGTCGCCGCGTTGATGTATGTGAAACAATGCTTTCTGAATATCAGGACAAGCTCAAATGCATGATTACGGGAGATGAGACTTGAATTTATGCTTACGACCCTGAAACAACCGACCAATCAAGCGAATATCGTGCTAAAGGCGAGGCCAGACCGAAAAAAAGCACGTCAAAGTCGTTCAAAAATCAAGGTCATGATGACAGTTTTCTTCGATTTTCGTGGTGTGGTGCACTATGAATTCCTTCCACCCGGCCAAACTGTTAAAAAGGAATATTATTTGAGCGTTATGCGTCGTTTGCGTGAAGCAATTCGTCTAAGAAGACCAGAATTATGGGCCAACAACTCTTGGTTTTTGCATCACGATAATGCACCATCTCACACTGCACTCGTTCTTCGTGACCATTTCGCCAAAAATTCGACGCATATCGTTCCGCAACCACCGTATTCGCCTGATTTGGCTCCGTGTGACTTCTGGCTATTCCCAAAACTCAAAAGACCACTCCGGGGAACGCGTTTCGAGTCGATTGAGGAGATAAGAGCTTAATCGAAGAAGGCGCTGATGGCTATACCGGAAAGGGACTATTTGGCATGTTTCGAGGATTGGAAAAAACGTTGGCATAAGTGTATTTTATCGGGAGGGGATTACTTCGAAGGGGATGAAATTGATGTAGAAGAATAAATAAAGATTTTTCATTTTACAAACAAATTCACCTTACTTTTTGCCCACAGTAGTATATTATATTAAATTACAGCACGCGTCTCACTGTGCAACAGAAATATAGCGGGCAAATGTGCGATAAACAGCAGGTCTAATAACGGATGGTAAGAATGAGAAGCGATACCGAATTGCTTTTCATTTTAATGTTTTTCCGAGGGCAATATAATATATATATATTATAATATTAACGAATTTCCACAAACAATCACTTTGGGGCCACAAATATTAAGTTAATATATGTAAAGAGTCTATCTAGACAAACAGTTCTCGACCTAAGCACATTTGTAATCAGAAAGAAAGAACAATTGTAATCAAAATTTAAAATTTTCCAAATTTGTATTTCTACATATTTTGAGTTACATATATTTGTAAGGCGGGTAAGGCTACCGCCTCGCTTTCCTTCGTGAGTTGAAGACGAGTGAGACGTTCGTTCTTTTATACTTTCTCACTCCGTATGGAGTGGTGTAAGTGCATATATATTAAATTTATATTAACTGAATTAAATCAAGTCATAAGAAAAGCGAATGGAGTGTTCTCACAATTATTAACGAAAATTGGAAACAGTGTCACATTGGATCCGTAGGAAATTCCACTGATAGAATCGTTGTTCTATACGAGAGAGGGAGTAGACGTTTTTGCCCACATGGAATCAGGGTCTATCTGACCAATAATGCTGTCAACGAGTTCAATTTGGCAGTAATAAATACGGTAGAGAAAAAAATTTTTTCGACAGCTATTGACGTAACCGGCTGGTACTATCTAAACGAGAAGCCAAAGTCTGCATAAAAGATCAGTAATAGACACTGGAGGCTTACCCTTTAATATAATAATAGTCATTAACAAATGGTACGCAATACCTACCAATTTAGACGTCTCAGATGGTTTAGCTGATGGTGCGGTTGGTAAACTCATTCATATACATACTGATAACACAGGAGCTACAACTCGTGTTTCGTGATTCGAAAAAGTTGCAGCACATATTGAAACTAAAAAGATCAATCGCGTGCAGAAGTTCTATCACATTTCTGAACAATAATAAGACAATTTTGGACACAAGGAATCATCTACCTCTAGTATCAGCTTGTGCCATCACTATCCACAAGTCGCAAGGTAAAACGTTCAACGAAATATAGTTTACGAATACAAAAAAAAAACACTTTTAGCTGCTTCTGTATATAGCACTATCTCGTGTAACAAATTTAAAAGGATTATACATTGTTTCAAAGGATAAGAAAAACATATTTATAGACGGAGAAGATAGATATAGACGGAGAAATGGTCAGTCAATGCTTTTTCTTCAACAAGAGTTTCAACTCTTATCAACAAATCTATTGATTACTTTGACTACAAATCTTCGAGAATTCATTGACAGGCAAGGTTTATCAATAACAATATTTAATTGCCAAAGCATACGCGCTGATAAAGAGGACAAGGAAGATCGAGTAATCCAAAGATCCAATATATGTATTAATACTTTCGGAGACGTAGGAAAAAAATTGACAATTTTCTACATTATTTTTATACCCTGTACCCATTAAAAATGGGTGAAAAGGGTATCATAATATGGTGCAAATGTATGTAACAGGCAGAAGGAAGCATCTCCGACCCCATAAAGTATATATATTCTGGATCAGCATCAACAACCGAGTCGATATAGCCATGTCCGTCTGTCCGTCCGTCCGTCTGTCCGTATCAACGCCTAGATCTCAGAAACTACAAGAGCTACAGACATGTGCCATATATTGTTGGATAGGTAATTTTCATACGCAGTACAAGTTTGATGTTTTATTTTGATATCACCCCCCGCTCCCCCGCAATCAGCAAAAAACTGCCACGACCACGCTTCCCGCAAACGGCAAAAAACTGCCATGCCCACAATTATTAACCTAATGCTATGCAATTCGGCATATGCGTTGGTCCTTATAAAAGCTATCTAATTTTTAAATGTGAACCAAATCGGATAAGAAACACGGAAGTTATGCCACATGCAAAATCAATGGCAAGGGATGCAGAAGCGCAGCCAAACACGCATTGCGCGACGCCGACTGCGACGTTGACAGCGAAATGTGTATGGCTTTATGACACACGAAAATTATTTTCATAACCAAAATCATACCAAATTTATATTGTTATGGTCCTCTTTTCTAATTGAATATTGTTTCATTTATTTATTGATACTAAATAAATAAATTGTAAGCATGTCTAAGGGTACAGGGTATTTTGCAATCGGGAAACTCGACTGCTGCTACCTTACTTGTTTTTTTTTATTTTGACTGTATTATACAGTTTAAGCGACCCAATGTAATAGACGGAAGAGTAGCTTGTCATGACACCCAATATGGATATAAATATTCAACAACTCGAACCACTTTCAAATGGGCTGTCTGCTATTGGAGAAATGTGTTCAGCTGAATGTCAGATTGACGGTGGCCAACGCATTATGATGATGCATTGCCGTTGATTCAATTTTTAGAAGAAAAATTAAAAAATGAACAATTCATGAACCGAATCCACCACACGACACGGAACAACAATTGAAGCAGTTTTCTCAAGATATTTAGAAAAATTAGAATCGACACGGTAGCACTAAAGTTTCACTTCTGACGCGTGTCTTCATAGACACACATATTTTTTTTAAACCTTTTGGTGAAGACGGACCAGAGGTCAAGAAAACGAAACTGTGACGAAGAAATATAAAATTAAATTCGGAAGACTCGAAAACCAACTTGGAGGTTGAAATGACTGAATCAAGCCAACAGCCAATAGTTCAAAAATCTTCCACACCTTCACTATCCATCAATGAACTATAAAATCACGAAGTGAACACATTATTAACATCACAAGAGAATTTAAAACCGCGGATGCAGGCAACAATATTCAAAATTTCAAACACCTAATTTCCAAAAATGGGAATTATTTTTAATATTACCACAAATTGTTCTAAAGCCGAACTTAAAGAATATATTTCTTCCCCGGTGTCGGTACAGGAAATTATTAGAGTAAACGTATGAAATAGATCTGATTTAAGGTAGATACAATTAGAAGGTCAAAAAATAGTTTCTTCTTGTTCCAAAAAGTTTTAGATCATAAATCGATATCCGAATATGTTTTTTTTTAATTTTTCGAGAATGCCTTTTTCAGCGCATAGCAGGTATACGAGAGCGGCCAACCGTAGTGAAAATTTTATCATTGTATGGTTTAACTTTAAACGCGTTTTCCTCAAAACATCATTTTTAAAATTGGCAACCACATTTACCTGAAAAATACTTGTCCAATTAGCTGAAATTTTGTTTTCTTCTTTATAACTTAGATTTGTCTGTAAACCTAAATGATTTGGAATTTTTATGCTGCAATATTGAATTATTAATGCAAAAATGGCTGATAAAAGTGACAATAATTGTTTATATACCCTTGAAAAAGGGTATTACAATTTTGTCCAGAAATATGTAACGCATTAAAGGAAGCATCTCCGACCCTACAAAGTATATATATTCTTGATCAGCATCAACAGCCGAGTCGATATAGCCATGTTCGTCTGTTGCTATGCAAAAAATACAGTAGTTTTAAAGCTAGCGTTTTAAAATTTTTACCGGATCATTATCTTTGTTGCACGCAGATCAAGTTTAAAAATCGGTCGGATCGGACCACTATATCATATAGCTGCCACACAAACGACCGATATGAAAACAAGTCTTTGTATGGGAAACTTTTTTGTTTTCCAAGCTATTGCAACTGAATTCAACATTTATTCATTTGACATTTGACAGCCATACATGATTTCTGAAAGTTTGGTCCGGATCGGACCACTATATCATATAGCTGCCATACAAACGACCGATATGAAAACAAGTCTTTGTATGGAAAACTTTTTTGTTTTCAAGGGTATACAACTTTTCTCAATTGTTTTATATAAACTTCAACCAAACGCAGAATTTAATTTTTTTTTTTAATTTTCAAGGTTTACTGACAAATTACATGCCAACAAATTTTTTATGAGCTGTTACAGATCAATAATACGACTTTTAAAAAAAAACAAAAAAAAAATTTTGTACATTTATCGTGAAAGTAAAAAAAGAAAGTATTTCAAAAATGATTAAATGATTAAATTATACCATCTTTTTGTAAAAAAAAATGTTTTTCAATGCGTAATTATTGACCGTGTAATTGTATCTACCTTCTTAAGGTTAAAGGTAAAATCCATAACAAAATCCAATTTTTTCACACAAAGCACAGCGCCAACCCCTTCGATTCCTTTAACCAATACTTCCGATGTTTGGGCACTTTGCACAACACTGCAAGCAAACGAAGCAAAAATGCAGTAATTGCTCTCTGTTTCATAGTAAGAGCAATTCTTACAAACAGTTTCCGCGAACTGTGAACAAATCCATTCGGCAATATCTCCCAACTGATATGCACGTAAAAGACCGTACCATATTCAAAAAGGCATGACTTTAAAAAATCTATTAATATTTGAACCAAATAAATGTACCCATCCCTTTTAAAAATTCTGGACAAAGTTGATACATCTCACAATTACCGCAACCTGTCTGCCAGATGAAATCATCAATCCCAATCATTCAAAATAATTCACAAATTGTAGCCGAATATATATATAATATATACATATTACATATTACATATACATATTTACCCTTTGAAAAAGTAGAAAAGTTAAACGGAGAAAACAAACACAAGCAGCACTGAACAGCTGGAAAGCTAATCTTAAAAAACACGAATACAACTAAAATAAAACCTTTATATCTTCCCAACTCTGATGTATATCCTTTCCAGCTCAAATAAATTCCAGCAACTCTGATCTAGAAGTTGCTGAAAACAGCATAAAATTGTCGACTGATATATCCTCATTCTTTATCAAAAAAAATAATAAACTTGTTCCGGAATCAAGAAACTTCATAGTAAAACTAAACTCTAATAAAATTAACTCGGAGTGCACTCCTAACATAAAAACATTATAAAACAATCCTACTTTAAGACGCTATTTTGTGTATTGAAAGCAATAAAAAACAACTATTTTTACAAGATAAGAAAAATGAACTTTAACAAACGTGCTGAAGCATTTAATACAACATCAATAAAGGAAATGTGGAATAAACTATACAACACTATAAACACTATACAATCATATAAAACCATTATACTGTCAAATATCAAATGAAGAACACAAACAATTTTTAAGCCAATTATGGAGCTACAGTTCCTAACACCACAGGCTGTCCCCAAATCCCAAATATTGAGCCTCGAATTAATAGACTTTCTTAAATTCTGAAATCTGCTAAGGATTTAGACAATATTTCTTATAAAATGCCGCTAGTTCTTCCATTTGACCGACTACAAAAAACTTTAAAACACAATCCTAGACAATGGCGATATTCCAAATATGTGGCGAAAAATTAAAGATAAACACGTTCAAAAAAAAAGTTGACTCTTCTACAATAACAAACAATAACCCAATCTTCTTTTTAAGGAAACTTTTTTAGTGAAGAGAAGAACTAAAAAAATTAAGAATGAAGCAAAGGATTAACTTGTATAATATATTCCAAACAGATCATACAGGTTTCGCAAAAATCACTCAATATTGCATTATTTATTGATATTTTCAAACCAAAATCCACAAGATTTTAATTTCTATTTTTAAAAACAAATGTCAAACAAAAACACTTATCCACCTCCCCCTTCACCACCTCGTCCGTTGAAAACTTGTTTCCACACATGTGCACCTTAAGGGAAGTAAAGAGATGGAAATCTGAAGGGGCCATTTCAGGGAACAGTTTTTATCTCATTATAAATTTCATCCGAAAATATTTTATTCGCAACGAGGTAGCGAATTTCGCATTTAGCGGGATATAAAATCGACATTTTTCACGAGCCATGCTACTGCGTCAAAAGTTTTCAACATACTATCCGCGGATTGGTCTCGTTATAAAGAAGAGAGGTCAGGCTACACGGTAGTGTTGCCAACATGTCGAAAGTCTTCCCTACAGCTGTGAGAGTACCAGTACACTTACTTTCTGGACGTATGTCGTACCAATAAGCAATTCAATATAAATCCCAATTCGTTGCACACCAATATGCATATGCCTAACTTCTTGCACGCGCCACCCTGCCAATATTAACTTTTCGAATCTGTTTCGCGAACAGTTCTACTCCCACCAGCGGATTTCAAGAAGTTCGCTGCACCAAACGGTAATTAACACATCAGTCAATGTCGTGGTCAATAAACCACCAATTGGAAGCAGCAAAAACGACGTTGATCAGCTTCCACCAAGAGCAGCGAAACATTCACCTTAGACTCACAGAATATTAGGGCCATCTTTGTTAGTTTAGTTGCTAATTGGATTTTAAAAAATAACAACTCTTCAGGTAGTCCGATTTCATTTTTTTAATCAATCCTTCCAAGGACTAATTAGTTGGCGCCCGGGGCAGGACCGGTAGGCGTCAACGATACAGAAAACCTTCTAGTAAGCTTGCAGCTTGCTATTATATTTGCAGCACCCGGTCTGTCATCAGTGAAATAAGCCTGCAATTCACGAAGAACTAAATTACCGTTTCAGCAATTCAAACTTCGCTTGTCCTTGTTACCCATCGGTGGTCTCCAAGGACTGAAGTCAGGGTCGCCGGACATCCCTTAATTAAGTACGCAAAGCAGGATTCCCAGTAGTCACCGCAACAAACAGGATGAGGAGCTAAACAAATAAAAATATCTACAGTACCGTAAGATAACACAAGCCTCACATAACACTGTATAACACATAAAAAATAAATTGTTTTAAAACACAAAAAGAAAATTTTATATAAAAACGATATGATATGCGATAAAACACATATTATATTAGGCAAAAATAATAGCTTGATTGCCTATTTCAATTTGAATATCTTCAAAAATCTCCAAAAAGCTCCATTACCGCTGCGTAAGTATGAAACCGGAAATTTTGTACAGATAAAAAACGTTTATTGTAATGATATGATACATTGTATTCCAATTATTGTCCGTTGCTATTTATAAATTTTCCCATCTTTTTGGCAATTTTTGGATTTCGCGCCAAAAAAAACTGTTGCTCTTTTGAGCCAAGCCAGTCATCGAGTCATTTTCATACATCTCCCAACGGAACGACTCTATCGTTCCCTGGATGTGTTTTGCTTTGTTGATATTCTGGTCGATTACTGGTGGATTACGCCCATTTGATCCCCAACACAAAGCATTGTCTTTCGTTCGTAGCCCTTTGGTCTTGCCGACGATGTTGATGGTTCACCCGAGGTAACCCATGACCTTTTGCGCTTAGGATTCTCAAAATATATCTATCACCATCACCTTTCATTGCCAGTCACAATTTGATGAAGAAATGACTCTCTTTTCAATCTGGCGAGGAGCATTTCGCATGATGTTTTGCGGTTTTCCTGGTGCCTTTTTATAATATAAACAAAATTTTACTAAATGTACATAATATAAACACTAATGTGTTACGCACTTTCTAAAGACCACCCTAAAAAAAGGTCGCTAAAGTCCAGCCGATTTTGATAGCTGGTTGTCTAAATATGTGTTTAGACATGATAAGTAGGCAAACTATAAATATATTCTATTTATGGGCTGCAATAAACATGTCACTGGATAGCATGAGTGGCAACTATAGATAAGTACGATTGCAGCGGCCTATTGCCGAAGTGTCAAGAGATGTGATCACGCGGGAGGTGATTAGCGCGGTCATAGGCCTCAAACATAGATTTAAGAATAAAACTCAGCTGCATTTACAAACGCAGACTGCGGCGTCTTACAAGCGCTGCATGATATAATTAGATGATAAGAACCTATGTAAGAATGAATAAAAGGCGAAGACCTCGCAGTAGCGAGTCAGTTAGATTCAAAGACCCGAATTGAACTCATTAAATGTACGCACAAGTTTATAGTGTGAACATTTTGGTCCTTTGAGAAATGCTGTTGTTTTCCCCCACCAGTGGTAAGAAACACAGAATAAAACAAGTGAGAAAAGTTATCTTCGGCTTGCCGAAGATGGTATACCCTTGAAAACAAAAAAGTTTTCCATACAAAGACTTGTTTTCATATCGGTCGTTTGTATGGCAGCTATATGATATAGTGTTCCGATCCGGACCAAACTTTCACAAATCGTGTATGGCTATATCACATGAATAAATGTTGAATTCGGTTGCAATAAGTTAGAAAACAAAAAAGTTTTCCATACAAAGACTTGTTTTCATATCGGTCGTTTGTATAGCAGCTATATGATATAGTGATCCGATCAGGACCAAACTTTCGCAAATTATGTATGGCTATATTAAATGAATAAATTTTGAATTCGGTTGCAATAGGTTGGAAAACAAAAAAGTTTTCCATACAAAGACTTGTTTTCATATCGGTCGTTTGTATAGCAGCTATATAATATAGTGATCCGATCCGGAACAAACTTTCAAAAATTATGTATGGCTACGTCAAATGAATAAATGTTGAATTCGGTTGCAATAGGTTGGAAAACAAAAAAGTTTTCCATACAAAGACTTGTTTTCATATCGGTCGTTTGTATGGCAGCTATATGATATAGTGGTCCGATCCGGACCAAACTTTCACAAATCATGTGTGGCTATGTCAAATGAATAAATGTTGAATTCAGTTGCAATAATGAACTCCTTGCACGGCTAGAAATAATAGTGTCTGAGATGGCCAGCATCATGAAGCAATGGGCTGGAAATAATTCTCAGATCAACGCTACAGCCTCGCCTTGAACTCACTTAAAGTTCTCATCTGGAATGTCAACGGCATTTCAGGAAAAGTCGGAGAAGTCGAACTTTTTGCACACAACAACGACATTGATATCCTTCTCTTGACTGAAACCAGATTAAACCGCGGTGGAATTGTTCGAGTCTTTGAATACACATTCTATCCTGCCTACAAGCCATCTTCCAATAGGCACAGTGGAGGTGGAGTGGCGGTGCTAGTCAGGACTACTCTCCGACATTTTCCCCAAAGGGTAATAGAGACGCGCAGTATACAAATGTCATCGGTGAAAGTTGCTACGGGTCTTGGTGATATGGAGTTCAGTTCCATCTACTGCCCTCCAGGAAACAGGATACGGGAAAGTCTCTTCACCAGTACACTTCGAAAATGTGGACAAAGGTACCTGGTTGGTGGCGATTGGAACGCACGACATTGGCTATGGGGCGACACCTGCAACTCCCCTAGGGGACAAGAACTAGCTGAAGCCATCTCCGCCATCGGGGCAAAGATTCTTGCCACAGGAGCCCCTACCAGATACCCATACGTCACCACACATACGCCCTCATGTATTGATTTTGCCGTCCACCATGGAGTACCGGACTACTGCGCGAGTATTACCCAAAATTGGGATTTAGAGTCTGACCATCTGGCCCTCGTAGTCACCATAGATACCAATGGGATTAATGCTCGCTCTAATGCAAGGTTGATCAGCAATCGAACTGACCTTACTCTATTTCACCGGAATCTGGAGAGCTCCATCCATCTTGAAACGGAGCTGAATTCTGGGGAGGATATAGAAATGGCAGTGGAAATCTTCACCAATAATATCCACAGGGCTGCTGCTGCATCCACTCCACCTGCGAGCCCACTTAAGCCGACAAAATATGGTGTCACACTCACCAGGGAGGCAAAAGAGCTACTAGCTGCAAAAAGGCGCCTACGAAGAAAAGCAATTCGAACCCAAGACCCTTGGGATCGAATCCTGTGGAACCGAGCAGCCAAGCGACTACGGATCCTCTTAAGGGAGCTCAGAAATAACTCATGTAACAAGGCTCCTGGCATGGACAGAATATGTCGCGTCACACTGAAGGCCCTGCCAAATCGTGCGATCCTCTACATGGCACTTATTTTTAATGCTATGCTAAGGATTCAGTTCTTCCCTTCCCAATGGAAAATAGCGGCAATCCACATGATCTATAAGCCAGGCAAGCCGGAAGACGACCCGGAATCCTATCGGCAAATAAGTCTTCTCCCCTCTTTATCAAAGGTATGGGAAAGACTCATTGCTAAACGACTTAGTGGGATTATAACTCAGTGCGGAATTGTGCCGGACCATCAATTTGGATTTCGAGAGGGACACGGCACTGTCGAGCAGGTTCACAGGGTTACGCAGCACATTCTACAGGCATTTGATAACCTTGAATACTACAACTCAGTTTTTATTGATATTCAACAAGCCTTTGATCGGGTGTGGCACGACGGTCTCCTTTGCAAGGTGAAAGATTTACTACCAGCACCATATTACTTGCTCCTAAAGTCCTACCTGGAAGGGCGGATATTTAAAGTCAAGATTCGGGACGCTTACTCTGCGCCTGCCCAGATGAGAGCTGGAGTCCCGCAAGGCAGTGTTCTTGGCCCGCTCCTGTACTCATTTTATACTGCAGACTTGCCCGTACCCGATGATGACTACATGGAAGACCCCTCGAAGGCTCTAATTGCCACATATGCAGACGACATTGCCGTTCTGTATAGCTCCAAATGTCGCTTTGAGGCAGCAGACGGTCTGCAGGGATACGTTGCAGTCCTATCAGCGTGGTGCAAGAGGTGGAACCTTAAGATAAACCCTCGAAAAACGTCCAACCCTACCTTCACACTTAGGATGAGAACAATCCCACCAATCCAAATGGAAGGACAGATCCTGGAGCAACAAGCAACGGTGAAGTATCTTGGCATTACTCTTGACAAGCGACTCACTTTCTTGCCGCATCTTAAAGCCACTCGCAAGAGGTGCGTCCTAAGACTTCAGCAATTACGTTGGCTGCTGAGCAGAAAGAGCAGTATGTCACTTAGGGTGAAGAGAAAAGTGTACGCTCAGTGTGTCGCCCCAATCTGGCTCTACGGGCTGCAAATTTGGGGGATTGCAGCAAAATCTAACTGCAATCGCATCCAGGTACTGCAGAATCGTACCCTAAGGCAGATAACCAACTGTCCTTGGTATGTACGGAATTCATCTTTACACCGAGACCTCAATCTGCATACTGTGGAGGAGCAGATCAATAGACACACCAGCAGGTACAGAGACAGACTCACCACCCATCGCAGCGAACTAGCCAGGAATTTACTTCCCGCCAGGCCGCTTAGAGGGCTAAAAAGACAAGGCTTCGTGAAGACGCTTCCCCCTCCACGAACATAAATCCCCGTTTCATCCTCCATTATTATAAATCCCCGTCCTAAGCGCTCGGCGATGGGCTTATTAAAAATAATTTTTTTGCTTGTATTGTTAAGGTGCAAAATTGTAGCACGGTTTCATTACTTAAATAATAACAATAAAAAAAAAATAAATAAAAAAAAGTTGCAATAGCTTGGAAAACAAAAAAGTTTTCCATACAAAGACTTCTTTTCATATCGGTCGTTTGTATAGCAGCTATATGATATAGTGGTCCGATCCGACCGATTCTTAAACTTCTGCGTGCAACAAAAATAATGATCTGGTAAAAATTTCAAAACGCTAGCTTTAAAACTACTGTCTATTTTTTGCATAGAAACAGACGGACAGACGGACATGGCTGTATCGACTCGGCTGTTGATGCTGATCAAGAATATATATACTTTGTGGGGTCGGAGATGCTTCCTTTAATGCGTTACACATTTCTGGACAAAATTATAATACCCTTTTTCAAGGGTATAAAAACCAGCGCTTCAAAGTAAAAAGAGTGATTCTGTTGTTTCCCCCACCAGTGGTAAGAAACACAGAATAAAAGACCACGCCTTAAAGTACTAGGACTATAAGGTGAAACATTGTGTTCTTGCTTTTCTTTGGCTGATCAATCAGCTGTGAGTCGAGGCACAGCTAGGTCAACTGGGCGACCAATCAAAAAATCCTCCAACGGATCACGCCAATGAATACAAGCAGAAAGCACAAAAAGTCACAGTGATTGTTTTCCCAAGATGTTGTCGGAAAGATCTGTGAAATTGATGCAAGACCAAGGAGAGCTGCAGAACAAAATACTGCAAGCCATCAAGGAAAAGGCATCTATACCAGCAATAGAAGTATTGGTAGTCCGATTTACTACTAACAACAATGCGCTGGTAAAATTGGGAGTTGGCGATCATCAATATTTTAATGATAAAATATTTATTAAAACTATGGATGCTATCAAGGCCGACAAGGAGTCACAATTAAAGGTAGAAACACTTGAAGAGATAAATCTACCAAGCGGATCAAAATTATCTGATACCGCATCAGCTAGGAGCTCCAGTCCAGTTGATAATCTGGTTCAACTGGTGGATAGAAGAGCGGACAGGGTGAGGCAACAGATGAGCCTAATCTACGAAACCCTAGATAGTTCAAGTGAGATTGAACTAGTCAAGCAGCTGGCAATGATGAAAAGTCATTGGTCCAACGTGACGGACAAACTGAAACTGCTTGAAAACAAGTATGACAGAACTGCCTTTGATCAAGATGAGGCAGACATTCTGCAATCTGAAGTTGCCGCACTAGAGATGGTACTTCAAATGAAGTTGGAACAGTTCAAAAGTTCCAACTACGACGTGCCAGAACTCCCAAAAGTGGACCTTCCAACGTTCAATGGAAATGCGATGGAATGGCCAACATTTTACGAGCTGTTCTCTGAGCTAATAGACAGCAGAAAGGATCTCAGCAACACAAGGAAGCTGGGATATTTAAGAGCCTGCTTAAAAGGAGAAGCTCAAATGGTGGTTAGCCATTTGATTACGGGATCAGCAGCTAGCTATACAGCAGCGTGGAAGCTTATCTGCAAACGCTATGAGAATAGCAGAAAAATATTCTCCCAACACTTCAACAAATTAATGGAACTGGAGTGCTTGCTGCCCCATGATGAGAAAAATTTAAGGAAGTTTTTGGATACTGCGACCGAGAGCATATTCATCATAAAGGAAAAAGGAAAAATAGAAAGCTCTGCTGACGTAATTTTAGCAGAAATTCTACTGCGGAAATTTTCGCCAGAAGCCATGCAGCTGTATGAACAGCATGTAAAAAAGGCAAGAGCTATACAGTCCTTACAAGACGTACTGAAGTTTATTGAGCAACAATATAACTCAGTAAATGCCATTACCAAAAATACCGCTCAGCTTGCTACAAGAAAAGTGCAAGTTAGATTGTGTGCCTCTTGCTCTAAGGATGGCCACGATATGATAAAGTGTCTCAAATTCAGAGCACAATCAATCGAAAAAAGAAAAGAATTCGTTCAAAAGAACAGCATGTGCTTTAGATGCTTTGGAAAGTATAATGCTATCGACTGCAGAAAGGGAATTACATGCAATCGATGCTCCAAAGGACACAACAGCCTTCTTCATGAAGACACAAAACGCAGTGTCAACAGCAATAGCAAGGCCACACTATTGGCTACAGCTGTTGTTTTAGTTAAAAACAAAGCTGGAGGTTACAACGAGTTGAGGGCGCTTATTGACGGTGGATCCCAGAAGACGTTGATTTCAGAGGAGGCAGCGCAAATATTAAGGATTCCCAGAGTAAGGAGTACTGTAGAGGTCGAAGGTATCTCCCAGACTACTCAATTATCAAAAAATAGCGTCCACCTGACGATCAAACCAAAAATTCCAAGCAGCTTCAAAACATCAACGGAAGCATTGGTTTTACCAACACTCCATAGAGCCCTTCCCAGCAAAAAGTTTGATATTGATATCAACAAAGAGTGGAAGGGCTACAGGCTAGCAGATCCACGATTCAACGAGCCAAGCAGAATTGACATGGTGATAGGTGTGGATCTATTTCCCCTGATTATGATGGAGAAAATAAAAACCGTGAATGGAATCTTGGGACAAAAAACCACATTTGGATGGATTGTGTCCGGGAATATAACTCGAGCAGCAAAGCAAAAAATTAAAAGTGCCACTACAACAATAAATCTAAAGGATCTGGAACGCTTTTGGGAATTGGAAGATGAAGCCGATGAGACGATTACAGACAATGCAGAATGCGAAAGAAAATTCCAAGAAACAACTGTCATCAACGAGGAAGGCAGATTTGTGGTTTCAATTCCATTCCACAAAGAGGCAAAGCTGGGAGACTCTCGCAAACAGGCAATGGCAAGGCTTATGCAAATGGAAAATAAGTTTCAAAGAAACCCAAAGAACTGGGCTGCATACAGCGAATTCATGAAAGAATAACTTAAGATGGGGCATATGGAATCTGTAAAGACAACGGGTCAAGGTAAATACTATTTACCCCATCAAGCAATCATCAGGCCTGGAAGCGTAACTACGAAGCTACGAGTAGTTTTTGACGCATCCGCAAAGACGACAAATGGACGAAGCCTAAATTACGTTATTATAGCTGGTCCTAAGATTCAAAGGCATATATTCGATATTTTGATTAAATGGCGCAAGTGGCAATATGTTGTGGTAGCTGACATTGAAAAAATGTATCGCCAAATAAAGGTTGCTGAGAAAGACCAAGAATACCAATACAGGTTGCGTTATGAAAGTAATGCGCATTTTCTAAGAAAAATAAATTTGTTGATCCAATCAGTACAAATTATTAAAATTCTTCAAAACAGTCCCCTCCTGCGTCAATACACTTGCGGGTGCCACGCCTGGAAAGCACCCTGAAACTCCTCGACAGAAATGCCTTTCAGGAACCTTGTTACGCGAGCTTGGATGTTCTCCACCGACTCCCAGTGTTTTCCCTTTAGCTCTCTCTTCAGTAGGGGGAACAAAAAAAGTCGCACGGAGCTAAGTCAGGGCTGTAAGGAGGCTGGGGCACAACTGAGATCTTCTTCTGGGTCAAGAAGTTGGTGACGACGAAGGCCGTGTGGCTGGGGGCGTTATCGTGGTGGAGCATGAAAACGTCTTTGATGTCTGGCCTGACGCGTACGATTCGGCGTTTCAGTCTCTTGAGTACCTCTTGGTAAAAGGCTCCGTTGACAGTTTGTCCTTGCGGTACAAACTCAAAATGGACGATTCCTCGGACGTCAAAGAAGACAATCAGCATTGTTTTGATACGAGATTTGCTCATGCGCGCCTTCTTGGGTCTGGGAGAAAATTGTGTGTGCCACTCGGAGCTCTGTCGTTTGGATTCTGGACCGTACTCGAACATCCAGGATTCATCCCCAGTTACAGTAAAATTTAAAAAACCTGGATCATTTCTAATCGATTCCAACAATTCTTCACAGCGCAAAACTCGAACGCTCCATCGCACCGTGACACAACAGAAAAAATGACTTCGCTCTACGACACGTCCTACCACTTCTATTGCTCAGAGCGAACTGAGACCGAGCGCGTTGGAAAGGAGAGACTCCGCCCCAAATTTTCAGACAGGTCCGAGCGTGCTACGACAGGTAGTTACGTGACAATGAAACCATGCGCATTACTTTCATAACGCACCCTGTATATCCTATGGAGAGATGATCCAAAATTGCTCAGTGAGTTTAAGTTAACAACCGTAACTTATGCCACATCGGCAGCACCTTTCTTAGCAGTCCGATGTCTACGAGAGTTGGCAGATCGCTTTTGCCAAGAGGATAGCGTCTTAGCAGAAACAATTAGAGACGACTTTTATATGGATGACCTCATAACTGGTGGAGACACAGTAAACGAGTGCTATGAACTTCAAAGGAAATTGAGACAAGTGATGAAGAAGACCGGCATGCATCTGCGAAAATGGGTTGCAAATGACGAACGTATTTTATTCGACATTCAGGACGACGGTGCTACGGAGAAAATCTGCATTGAGGAGAATGAATCGATCAAAACCTTAGGACTTCAATGGGATCCGAAGAAGGATACATTTACGTTTTCGGCAGAAAACCCAATGCTAACACGCATAACAAAGCGGTTAGTGTTATCACAGTTGCCCAGAATTTTCGACCCACTAGGATGGTTGGCACCTGTAACGATTCAAGGCAAATGTTTCATTCAGGAACTGTGGAAGTTACCGATGACTTGGGACGTTGAATTGGAATCCAACTTAGCTAACTGGTGGACGGAATATGCTGAAGGTCTATCATATTTAGAAGAAATTAGCATTTCACGCTGGACTGGATGCTCCAAAGGTATTATGGAGCTACATGGATTCTGCGATGCATCAGAGAAAGCATATGCAGCGGCTGTGTATACAAAAGTAGGCGGCAGAGTTACTTTGCTAGCAGCAAAAAGCAAAGTAAATCCTATAAAAAACAGGAAAACAATTCCAAAGTTGGAATTATGTGCTGCGCATTTATTAGCAAAGTTATTAGCTAAGGTGCAGGCTATATGGGGCAACGAGATCACAACGTATGCATGGAGTGATTCGCAAATTACTATTGCTTGGATACAGAACAAGCGCAGCAAAGATAAGTTCGTCAGAACTAGAGTTGAAGAAATCAATAAACTAATTCCCGATGTCAAATGGAATTATGTTAAATCGGAAGAAAATCCAGCAGACGTGGCTTCAAGAGGGATATCACCGCAAGCTCTTAAAATCTGTGAAATTTGGTGGAGAGGGCCGAATTGGGTAGCTATGGATGTACAACACTGGCCCACTCAAAAGGAATCGGAAATTGTTGTGGTATCCACATTGATTAAATCCGAATATCTGCAAAATCATCTTTTATCGAAGTATTCATCGATCGACAAACTTCTTAGAGTAATGGCGTATGTATTACGCTTCATAACAAAGCTGAGAGGAAAATCGCAACAGCCTTCACATCTTACGGCCTTCACATCTTAAAGCTAGCAAAGATTGCCGTGGTAAGGATACAACAACAGCTGGATTTTGGACACGAAGTCAGACTACTCAAAAACAAAAGACCATTAGACCCAAAGAGTAAGTTACTGGCGTTAAATCCGTTTTTGAATAGTGATGGCGTACTTCGAGTTGGTGGACGACTACAAAACGCAATGATACCCTATAATGTAAAACATCCAATTATACTGGATAAGTCACATTTGACTTGGTTAATTGCAAAGGATGCTCATAAGAAAACTCTGCATGGCGGAATTAACATTATGAGAACTTATATTCAGAGGGAGTTCTGGATATTTGGCATACAAAATTCCTTAAAGAAATATTTAAGGGAATGTATTGTATGCAAGAGATGTCCAGTCAACTGATGGGAAATTTACCAGTTTATCGAGTAACGGCTGATTACTCGTTTCAAAATACTGGAATCGACTACGCCGGACCGTCCCAGATTCGCTGCTCAAAGGGAAGAGGTCAAAAAACGTATAAAGGATACATTTGTGTATTTGTTTGTATGGCAACAAAAGCGATACATCTGGAAGCTGTTAGTGACCTTTCGTCAGACAAATTCCTGAAGGCTCTTCGAAGGTTCTTTGCAAGACGAAGCAAGAGTGAGAACCTATACTCAGATAATGGAACAAACTTCGTGGGAGCTTCAAGAGTATTGGACAAAGAATTTGTAGCTGCCATTAAAAACAATAATTAGCACCTACACTGGAAAAAGAAGGCATCAAGTGGCACTTTATTCCCCCGGGAAGCCCCCACATGGGAGGTTTATGGGAAACCGGTGTAAAATCAGTGAAGCATCACCTTAAACGAGTTATTGGTGAAAACAGCTTTACATATGAAGAATTTGCATCGCTGCTATGTCTAATCGAAGCTACACTCGCGTCCATTAGTCACTGTAAGGAGCGAAAACGATGGCGAGGACATATTAACGACGGGTTATATTCTGGTGGGAAGACCTCTAATTGGAGCTCCTGAACATTTTGACGAAAGTTAGACAATCAGCTCTTTTGATAGATGGAAGCTTATTCAAGAAATGAAAGGAGGAGTATCTGGTGTCATTGCAACAGCGAACCAAATGGCGCCAAGAAAAGCCAAATCCGAAGGAGGGACAGCTGGTTCTTATAAAACATGAGAACACTCACCCTGCAAGATGGCCAATGGGAAGATGATAGAGTCCGGGTAGTCACGGTTAAAACAAACGATGGGGAAGTAAAAAGATCACTAAACAAGATCTGTCAACTTCCTGTTAGCGAAGCAAAACCAGCTGGAGCTGCAACGCCATCTATAACGGAGTCAATGCAGCTACGCAAGGACAAGAAGCTTAGGCAGCGAGTTCCAAGAGACAAAAGGAATGGCACTGGAAGCATAGCTACTGTGCTATGCTTTTTATTGATATTGCAAGCTACAACTGCGACAGAAAATTCGGAACCTCGAAAACAGGGCAAAGAACTTAGGAAAATTTACGACATCGACGCAAAAGCTGCAGTTATGGTGAACAAAATTGGTAAAATTGAAGTCGCTACATCCAGTTGGCAATTATTGTTTTATTATGACATGCAAGCCTATTTTGATGTCATAAAACAATCAGAGGACTTCCTGGAAAAATCCCGCTTGGTTTGCGAAAAAATGGGAGACTTCAAGGACTACTGCGATTCCTTAGGGGATCGAAAACGAGAAACTTAATTATAGCCTTTCACCCTTTGTCTTAAATATTTTTCTGTGCTAAATATTTGCTTTGAGGTATTCAAAACACTGCAAAGACGCTGTGAAGCTCATTTTAATGGAATGAGAGCCCATTTTATTTAATATACTGGAAACAGACATTTCATAGTCATATATAAGGACTTACCCGTGAGTAGCAATCAAATTGAAAAAGGATGACAACAATGGACCATACGGAATATGAGGTTCTATTTCTAGCAGCTTTTAAACAATAACGCTTTATAGTCCTTTTCAAAGCTAATATATACCTCAAAAACAGGAATTTCCATTACTTTAATTTTGTTGGCAGATAATGATTTGAACGAAATGATTTGGGCGAATATTAACATAAGGATTAAACGTCTATATCCTACAACATAAAGAATATAGGTGCGATAAAAGATCGTTAAGTACCACAATATTAACGAAAACGCATCCAATGTTTGAAAGAATAGTGCTAAATGGTTGCATAGCAATACGATCAATCTAAAATATAAGCATAATAATACAAATAATATAAAAAAAAAACCTTACTAATTCTTCAGATATTCGCCTATCGAGTCGGGTCGAACGTTGTGTGTATGCAGCGCATATATAATTTCCTTATCGCTGAGCATGCGACTGTGCGATTCCTTGGTTGGTTCTATTTTTCGGACGAGTAGCTTTGAAAACCATGATGCGGAATCTTTGTAGTTATCGGTAGTTAAATGGGATCTAAGATTAAAAAAAGCTGGTTAATTATCTTATTAAGAGTTAAAATTTCATACAAACATTTCATCCCATGCTTCAATCATTTTCATTGGCCCATTTAAACAAAAATTCAAATACAAAATATATATGTGTAACATACAGTGTCGAAATTACGTAGCCAATTAAGATCGACTATATTTCGTAACCGGAGTTTAATAGACAAAAATACCAGATGTATAATTATGAAACCGGAATTTTTGTACAGAAAAAAACACGTTTATTGTAATGATTTTTCACATGTTTCTGGCAATTTGTGGATTCCGCGTCAAAAGAACTGCTGCTCTTTTGAGGCAAACCAGTCATCGAGCCATTTTCGTACATCTTCGTAAGTAGTAAAGCGCTGCTCAGCAAGTGCGTGTTCCATCGATGCAAACAAGTAGTCGGATGGGACAAGGTCGGGTGAGTAGGCCGCGTGCTGAAGAATCTCCCAACGGAACGACTCGTTCCCTGGACCTGTTCTGCTTAGTGTGCTGGTGCATTGTCAGGCACCAAAATCACCTTGTGTTGTCTTTGTTGGTATTCTAGTCGTTTTTCACTCAAAGCTCGATCCAAATCGGTCATTTGTTGTCTTTAACGTTGAGTATTGACAGTTTCCCTAGATTTCAGCAGCTCGTAGTAGATTACGCCCTTCTGATCCCACCAAATTGTCTTTCATCCGTAGCCCTTTGGTCTTGCCGTCGATGTTGATGGTTCAGCCAGGGTAATCCATGACTTTTTGCGCTTAGGATTCTCAAAATATATCTATCACCATCACTTTTCATTGACAGTGACAATTCGATGAAGGAATGACTCTCTTTTCAATCTGGCGAGGAGCATTTCGCATGATGTTTTGCGGTTTTCCTGCGAAACACTGTGT
Source organism: Drosophila ercepeae (assembly GCA_018150545.1). Taxonomy (NCBI): domain Eukaryota; kingdom Metazoa; phylum Arthropoda; class Insecta; order Diptera; family Drosophilidae; genus Drosophila; species Drosophila ercepeae. The sequence continues at coordinate 137,289 of JAECWL010000197.1, forward strand.
TTTACCGATGCATTCGATGCAATTTGGCTTCTGTTTTCTTTAGATGAAAACATAAAGTAGTGCTGTCCGCAAATCGTAATTTGTTAGCACAAAATTCGACATGTTTATCTTTAATAAACTAATGCTACTGAATGAAACTCGTTGTATAATAAGTGGGAAATCTTTGTCGGACATCAGTAAAATAACAAGACACAGATGACTTGATGTGTCGGTAACTGCACCGACATCTAGCGCCACTTATAGGCGATTTTCGGTTTCATACTTACACACCTTGTATACTCGAATACTTTTATTGATGAATTATTTTTTCCAAAAGGATAGTTCTTTACCGACTTACAAAAACCTTTTTTGAAAATAATTTATTCAATTGTAAAATGTTCAGTAGTATACCATTAAAATTTAAGTCGGTGTTTACATTATTTACAAAGGTATGAAATTTTAAAAACGTTAAATGCTTTTATCTCGAATCAGCTGTACTCAATCGATCGGGCTCTGGGGTGGCTCAATTGAAAAGTAACTAAATTCATTCTTATTGGACAAGCATTTTTTTAATTTAATAAAATTTCTTTTATAAATCAATTTTTTTATGAAAGAAACGATTCGTGTTTATAGCCGTGAACAAAACTAAATTTTTTCTTTTGCTTACAAATTCTCGTAGTCAAATAGGGACTACACTAATATAGGTAAATCAATTTTTTTTATTTTGTGTTTTAAGCCACAACTACGGCCGCACTGAAGCTACTTTATTAAATAACAATATAAACGCGGCGTCTGGTTTCGCGTTAAGTGATTCTTTGTTCTTATAAAATATCCTCCGTAATATATATGTATTAAATGAATAATATTAATTCGTCATACAAATTTCAAACAAGTTACAACTTATAACTAAGAAACAAAATTGTAAAAATTACGAGTATATCTCGTATTAAGTTATTTTTAGATACGGGTAATATTTTTTAAGTAAGAAAGTCACCTCCACAAACCCGCGATATTGTTTGTTTGCAGGAAATCCACCTGCAGACCGATCAAGTCAACTTACTTATGTAGGTTATGCAATGTAAGCAGTGAATGTTATCCAAAGCCATAGGATTAACTGCAAACTGCAGCATACCGCAAAACATTTAAATTGCAAAGCCAGAGTCTCATGGAGAAACTCTGCACTCCAACTTAGATCTTAAAGATCAAAAGCAACTCGTATTCCCTGGAAACATGTCTGCCATTAATCTGCTTAATTACAAAAAAGGTAACGCCCAGTTGAAAAAAAACAAACTTTTGGCCAAGCGTAAATGTCTCAAAATTGAAACGATTTCTCTGCTGCTAATCTTAGCTAGCGTCTCCCGTACTCCATTTAAATTTAAGCATCTGACGCAGGTACTCTGGGTGACTTCTATAACATTTCCCAACAGAACTATTTGGATCCTAAATTCCGGAGTCGCTAACTGAAAAAAAATTCGTTTCCTTATGTATAGAAATACATTTATAACACTAAGAAACACTTATACCGTAAAACCCTATTTTTTAGAAATACTGCAAGATATAGACTGAATGGGAGCCAAATCAGGGCCTCTCTTGTCATAAATGAATGTCAAATACTTCATATTTTTCGTTATCACAAATGTAAATCTTTTAACAATCATACAATAAAAAACTTATTATTATTAGTTTATTAAAAATCTTGGGCACCGGCTCTAACCATCGGCTCTAAACTTTTATTCCTACAACATTCGTAATATTTCTAGACAACAGCTTGAAACTAGATTCAATATCAAAAAAATTCTATTCTATAAAAATTATATGTTCCATTATACTATCTAAAAATTGCTATGGCTTGCCTATCATCGGCTGGTGCACCAAATCGCACATAAAAACTTACATGCTCCATACAATCTGGCCTAAAAAACATCCAATCTTGCAAAAAAGCCACTACGATAATGGGGGGTTAAGAGTGAATGACTCCACTACCTTCGCTCTTGACATACAATTCTATATTTACACCCGCAGCTTTTTCCCTATTAAAACTACATTTTTTTACTGCAGTGACAACCTCTTCTTTATTTCCACCATACCCAACTGGAGTCACATTTGGTTTTGCCGGAAAAAACACCCTCTTGTGCGGAAATCTATGGTTTTTATACTTTTGGAAAGTGTATTATAATTTTGGTCACGAGTGTGCAACGCAGTGCAGAATATAAAGGGTTATCCATTTTGCGATTTCGAAAGTGTAGGGTTGGAATTTGACATCTGTCAAACTAAGTTGTTAAACCAATTCTTTTTTTCAGTTGAAAGTCTGACATGTACGAAAATAGATCGTTTCTATTGCACAACACATAAAAAACCTACTACAAAAATGGCGGTCCTGCCATAAATATATCGTGCTTTAAAAGTACATTAAGGTTTAAATAATCGTCAAACTACGCAAGCAATTAGCAAAAATTATAAAGAAATTCGAAGATACTGGATGGGTTGCAGATAATATAAGTCCTGTGCATCATCGTTTCGCTCGTACCATTGAAAATATTGCTGCTGTAAAAAAAGTGTTTCCAACGACCAGAACTTCGAATCATACATGCAACATTTTCTTTCTACAATTTTTCTTTCTTCCCTTTCTTTTATGCATTCAGGTCTAAATACTCTTACCTCCTTGGGCGACCAGGATATACTCTTTAAAATACCGAAAACATTTTTCTCACGACTATGTTGTAACAGTGACACAGACAGCATACTCTATGAAGTTTGTTAGTTTCTAGAATTAAGGTGCAACTGCCTGTTGGCTTAAACAATGTACATTTGCCACCAAAACTTTTTACCTTACCACAGAAATTTTACATCTTGATCTCCTCATGATCACCTCCGGAGTCGATATAAGCACTTCCGTCTTTCTATTTCTACGCAAACTAGTCTGAGGTTTGAAGCTATCGACTTTAAACTTTGCACACACCCTTCTTTAAATCCTATAGGTGCCATATAACTGAACGATCTGAAATGCTATCTTTCATGTTTTTGCAGATAGAAATTTAATATTCGATGATATTATACTATATGTGATTTTTGGTCCATGTAGAAAATTTATCTTATATATATATTATATGTAAGACGACGACGACTCTTCATCGACGTTGCCAGGTCTGCCAACCTGTGTTGTGCTACCGTGACTGTCCGTGTACTCCACTTTATATTCTATAGCTGCCCTTTAGCTGTAAAATAGAATATGCTACCACTGCTTTTTATTCCGATAGAAAGTTAAAATTTTCCCAGAGCCTCTTCTATAAGGACCACAACTTTTGCCTTTTTGGGAGTAAAAGCGTAAAATTTTTCTTTAAAATCCACTAATAAGAAACTGATCCGATTCTGAAGTTCTTATAAGGATAGGCCAACTGTATCAGATATTTGCTAATTCTCTTACCAACAAAAGTCGCCATTTACCTGTAAGGGTATTTCAACTTTGGCCCGAATATTTTTATTTTTTTTTTATTTTCAATTTGACATATACCTTAAAACAAATAAGTTTCCGGAATAATGTGAATAAAATGCAAATTTTCATCAATATTTATTTTATCGTCTTCAAAATATGCTCCTTCTGAAGCGATACACATATGCCACCTCTTTTTCCAATCCTTAAAACATGCCTTGTAGGCGCTGTCCTTTAGTTCCCTCTACGAATTTTCTTGAACGATCTCTATCAAATCAAACGAGTCCCACGGAGTGGTAACTTGAGTTTTAAAAACAAAAAAAGGCACATGGGGCTGGTACGATGGTATTGGACGATTTTTTGGTCTTAAAATCGTTGACAAGTACAGCTCGGTGCGATGGCGCGTCAGTTCTTTTGGAACAAGCCGAGCATTCACGCGTCTCATGCCCAAATTATCCGTCAAAATCAAACGAGCTGTTTCAATGCTAATGTTTAGCTTATGTGCTTTCTCTCTAACACTCGCATGACGATTTTCGTGCACGATTTTCTTCACCTTTTTTCCTTCACTTGATGTTATCGTCAGTGTTAGACGCCGAAGGACAACCGGAACGAGGCATGACTTCGACGGTTTCCCAACCATCCTTAAAAGCTTTGTACCAGTCATGGACTTGTGTTTTCGATAGAATAGATTCACCATAAGTCTTTTCCAACATTCGCAACTACTCCGCACGCGAAATTTGGTTCGAAACACAAAATTGAGTTTGATCAATATTTTTTTGCATAATAAAAATCGCAGGACACTATTGAAGTCGACTGATTTCGACAGCTGCTGCAAACAAGGTAGTTGGCAGATCGCGCTCATTTTAGGCGTCGTAATTAAGGAAAGCGCTGCCAACATGACAAAAAAGAGCTTGAAATGTTCAGCACGGGCAGTTTTAAAGGACATTTTTCGGATGCTTAGAGTATATATACATATGTATATTTGGAAGTAATTTATGACGACAATATAATACATACTTACATACTAAAGCAGGTATGGCCAAAAGAGCGGACGACTCCAATGCATATGTATAGGTCTGATTTACATTGCGAGAATAGTAGAGCGAGTTTTTGTATGTTCGATTTTTGGTTGACATAAAACGCCACCGTACAGAGCGGGAGGAGAGGAGTGCCAGGGCAAAGGAGTCAAAACTGCAACCCAAATGTTTCTCCTTTTTTCTTAATTTTTTTTTGATGCGTTTAATTGTAGTTTCAGTAGAAATTTTATAAAATTTTATTTATTTAGATGTGGTTAGGACAGGTAGCGACAATCCACCCACGCCGAAGAGACAAGGCACTAGAAGATTCCGTCCGCTATCTTTTCCCAAACCGAATGTCCGAGTAGGAGTAGTCCTTAGACTCTAGGTCCATACTTCTCCACTCATGAACATCGATTATTACAAATTTTAGCACTAAGAACTTTATGACAATTATTTTCATTATTTAAGGTGAAAAACAAATAATTTAAGCTGGATCGGTAATAAATTGAAACCTGCATCCAATCCGCACACTCAAATTAACAATGGGAAAAATTACATATATTAGTCAGCATGCAAAACCAACTAAATATGAATGAGTGAGAAATTAAATAAATTCAAATGGTATAGAACTGAATGAGTGCATGAGACACAACGAGTTGAATTTGAGCGAGTGGTAATGTAAGAAAATATTCGATCTCATTGCCATTCTCTTATTTTAAGTACAAGAAAATTGAGGTGGGAAGCAAATGAAGTGCTTTCGGATTTGAATTGGATCGGATTCTGATCAATAAAATGAATACATACAAAATCGAAGTTGTAGTTTCAAAGTATTCTAATTCTAAAACAATTAATTTTCTGCGGGCTATCAGTTCCCATTTCCTTTTAGCACCTCTAAAATTTTGCCATTGGTGTGCCTTACACTGAGCGAATGAAAAAGTCATAACTTCATTTTTTTCGGAAGATATTGTCTCGCGAGAGGCCTGCTTACTTTGAAATGGTAATCACGGATACTAAAATGTTACTTTCACGAGTAGGCACTTCAGCAAGCTTTGTGAAACTTCGTGTGCTGTACATGTGAAAACTCGAACTTCAGAGACTCGCGCGGTTCGGATTGGAAAATTAAAATTAGCATCAGCATCCGCACTTATTGCGCTTTCTAGAAACACATAAGTCTTACTGTCGATGCAACGATACAATTTAGACGATTTCGACAAATTTCAGTTATTCGACATCTAGCGACCACTTGACGTTAAAGAAGTTGAAGGTACAACTAGATCACATTCGGAACCCAATAACAACCCAGTTCCACCCATTTTTCAAAGTTCAACAAGTTAAATTCGGGTTCACGAAATTCAGTGAGTAACGTAAACATGGATAACACAAAATTTACCAAAGTTTCCGTTCGCTTAGAGAATGCCATGGTTCAAGACTAGACAAGAAAATAATTTCCTAATTCAATATCCTAAATCGCCGGAATTAAAATTGCGTCTTGTTCGAGGGATCGAAAAAACCGGACTAAACCAATTATTTGCATGTGGAAGTGAACGCTATTTCACAGCCAATTTATGTGAAATAAATTCGACCTTACAAATTCTGGTGCATACGCTAAGCAACTTTAACAATGAGTCAAAAGCATTATGAACAGCCGTCCAAAATCAGCCGCCCACAGTCACCCCACAGTCAAAAAATTTATCATACCTACACCTGTACTATTAACAGCTCCGAGTTCGATCTTTGGAGCTGACATCCTTAATAATTACAACTTCCTCATCGACTGCAGAACAAAATGACTAATCAGTACCAGAACGGCACTTGTCGGAAGTTAAGTGGCCTTAAGAAATACGCCAATGAAGGAAGACGCTAATGAAGGGTTACCAGATACTCCCGGTGCCACCGGTTTCATAAGCCTTACATTTGACGTATTTGGCAATTTTACCTGGTGGTCAGCTCTAGAAGAATGCGCATGATGTGACCGTGAAAAATGGAAATGCTTAATCGGATTCTCTGGCGAAATAAATCATTTCCAATTGGACGGATCATCTTGACAACATTTTCTGAAAATTCGAATTTATTAATTCGGAACCACAGATTAAAAAAAAGGTCTTACTGAATACTGGGTCGAATGTTAAGAATCTCGTTTAACGCTTTTCCACATTAAATGTCAATTGTCATTATAAGTACCATAGTGTTTGGGTAAAATAAGTGACGTAATCACCAATCAAATCACCGTTCAACGTACAAAAGACAGTTCCGAACCGGTATCCGGTAATGGGACAATCAGCACTACTAAATCTCTGCTTTCGTTTTGAATGTTGACCACGACCGCGGTGCTTGTTTTCTTATCTGATTAATTTACTATATTTTTCTGACCTTGCTGACCTTTACATTTGCTGGCATTACATTTTAAATATGATTTCTGTTATATGATTTTCGATGTTCGATGTTTCGAATTTTCGATGACTTTTTCCAACATTTGTGGTTGTATATCAGCAATAACACGGCGAATTTTGTCTTCCAAACGGTTAAGCGTTTGTGGCTTATGCGCATATAACATTGACTTTATATAGCCCCACAGAAAGTAGTCTAGCGGTGTTAAATCACAAGATCTTGGAGGCCAATTAAGAGGTCCAAAACGTAAAATTAGGCAGTCACCAAACGTGTCTTTCAATAAATCAATTGTGGCCCGAGCTGTGTGACATGTTTCGCCTTCTTGTTGGAACCACAGCCCGTAGACATCATGGTTGTTCAATTCAGGAATGAAAAAGTTAGTAATCATGGCTCTATACCGACCACCATTGACTGTAACGTTCTGGCCATCATTGTTTTTGAAGAAGTACGGACCATAATTCCACCAGTCTATAAAGCGCACCAGTCAGTTTTTTTGGATGTAAGGGTCCTTTCGATATACACTGGAGGATTAGCTTTTTTAAAAATGCGTCAGTTTTGTTTGCAGACGTAGCCATTCAATCAGAAGTGTGCTTAATCGCTAAACAAAATTCCTATGAAAATCGGGAAATGTATTCCGCACAGAAACATTATTTTCGAAATAAAATTTCACTATTTGAAAGCGTTGTTCAGGCGTGAGTATTAAAAGGGTTTTCAGATAATGCAATTTTTGCATATCAATTAAATTTTCCTTCTTGTAAATAGTCTCCCCCCTAAATACCTTTAAACGCTATCCATAATAATTTCTAGCGAATCGTTATTTGAATAAAGCAACGCGCTATGCGGTGATGCTCCTACCGTTGGTACAGTACCCGGTGACATCCCCAGTCGCAAACCTTTATAAGTTTACCGTAGCTAGATTTGGAGCCAATTGCTGGAAATGTTGTTGTTGATGTCTAATTGACAACTAAAATGTTGACCTGCAGCCCGCCACTGCCGATCTTTCTGTTAACCAGTGATTGACTAGGTCGTGCACCTTCCATCGCAGAAAGTAAAGCAGCCGGAAAGCTCCTTCGCATTAAGGATATTTCTTGGCATATTGAAATACCCAATGAGCGAAATCTGTCAAAAGATAAAGAAACACAACGCTCTGTAATAGTGTTGTGTCGTTCGTGAACGAACGTACTAAATTGAACTATTCACCAAACTGAACAAACGAACTAGGTCTGTCTTTATAGTTCAATATAGTTCGTTAGTTCAATTTACTTCACTTAGTTCAATATAGTTCACTTAGTTCAATAAGTTCACTTAGTTCAATAAGTTCACTTAGTTCAATAAGTTCACTTAGTTCAATAAGTTCACTTAGTTCAATAAGTTCACTAGTTCACGTCGTTCATTTTGATCTCTTACCCTGATCGTTCGTTCGTTGTTCACTTAGTTCGATAGGTCGGTCTTAGTTCATTTAGTTCGAAAGTTCGCTTATCGAATAAGCTGATTAATTTTCGTATACATTTAAAACTACGGTTAACAAGTTTGTGCGTATCTATGTCGTCAAAACGAAAGCATAGCATAGTTTGGAATTTCTTTGATTCAGTGGATGAGAAGAGTGCTAAATGCAAATACTGCAAAACTGTGCTAAGTGTGGCTGGTGGATCGCAATGAAACTTATCGCGTCACCTTAAAAATAAGCACCCAGTAGCTTTGGAGGAAACAAAGCGCCAAACCAATGAAAACCGACAGGAAGCAAATGTAAACATAATATTTTGATTTATTCATTTAAGTAGGCTTATTAAATTCTTGATTTCTTTTAACATAGACTCCTCAGGTAATTGGACTCCAACAGCAAGTAATAACTTCGTTCATTCAACGACCACTGCCTGCTGGGAAAACTGAGAAAATTGATAGGCAACTAGTTCGTATCTTTGCAAAAGGTCATCATGCATTGCGAATTGTAAAAGAGCCTGATTTCAAGCAGCTCATAGATGATGTGTCTAATTGCCCCGGATACAAGATGCCCACTCGAAAAACGCTGTCCAACGTGCTTCTTCCAAAGCATCGGGACGAAATTGTTGGTAGCGTCAAAGAAAATATGGAGCTGGCATGTGCAGTTTGTTTGACAACGGATTGTTGGATGGAGTATAGAGAACAAAATATCTGCTGTGGTTTCCGATAATGCTGCAAATATTGTCAATGCCATTGAAACAGGAAATTGGCCACATATACCATGTTTTGCACATAGCTTGAACCTAATTGTGCAAAAAGGACTCCGCGAAATCAGCGTTGTACAAAACAAAGTCAAATTCATTGTGGAGTTTTTCAATCGTAGCACTTTCGGCCTTAAGAAGCTGAAGTCAACTCAAACCCAATTGAACTTGCCCGATCTCAAATTGATTCAAGATGTGTCAACTCGTTGGAACTCAACTTTTAAAATGCTAGAAAGGCTTGTTGTGTTGAAAGATGCTCTTATATTAACACTTTCTAATTTGCGTCCAGAATTAAACTTATCTCAGAATGAGTGGGCGAAGAGTTACTGCCTATATTAAAACCATTTATGGAGGTAACAGAAGAAATATCAACAGAAAAGAATGTAACTCTTTCAAAGGTTATAGTTCTTGCTATTTTGCTACAGAACTGTTTAAATAACAAGACACCTAAGGATAAATGTGTTGCTGCACTTGTTGCAGTTCTAAAAGCTGAGATGAATCCACGATTTTGTGAGCTGGAAAGTAACGAACTCTACGCAGAGAGTAACATAGAGATACATTTTAGAGAGTAACATTTTAGATCCTCGATTATCTGTTTTATTATCTGTTTGTAAACTCTTTATTATTTCTTATTATTATTATGTATAAGTGTTTTTAACATAAATTGAATAAATAATATTAATTTTTAAGGACAGCATTGTATGAAATAAATAACATAACATAACATCATAACATTTTTTTTTGTAAGCACCACACTAGCAAGTTTAAAAAATGAACGATTGAACTAAATGAACGACCTACTTCATTGATTTTAAACGAACGAACGAACTTATTCCTCAAATTGAACTAGGATTACCCAACACTACTCTGTAACCATAGTCTAGTTTGCAAAATCTCTGAAATTGAACTTCTACCATCCCTGTAGCAAAATTTTTGCAATGGGAAGTATTATTGTCTCATGTACAAGATAACTGGTGTCTTAATCAAAATTATTCGACACACAATTTCAATATGGGCATGAATACAAAGAAAAAAAAATATTGGATTGGCGAATATAAAAAGTAGTCCCTTTAGGAAATGATATGAACCGATAAAGTGACTCATGTGCAACCAACGGTTTCATAGACGGTTTAAAAGGTTCAATTGCTTTCTTTCGCGTACCTTCTCGTATAATTGCTCTCCTGGTCAAAAGTTTTAACAAGGCAAAATTAATCGAATTTTTAAATCACAAAATATACAACTTCACCTAATAGAAACGGTAATAGAATTCATTGATTGATCGTGACAGGACGCTTTAGGAAAACTTCAGTTGTCGCTTTACTGTATAATAAATTTTGTAAGAAAGTCAAGTCCGTTAGAGTTGTTAATAGGCAATTGTACACGAACTTTTGTTTGGTCTCTTTATCTGAACAGAATGAATGAAAACATCAGAATAAAAACAGGCATCCGACGCTATACAGAAGAAGAGAGCAAGACATCCCACAGAGACGAAAAAAGTTCATATGTGGATGGGGCGTGATACCGAGATCAACTGGGAAGAAAAAAATTTGATACAGATAAAAAAAGTAACACACTTGAGGGTAGTAAAGTTGTATTGTCAATACTTCGTGGTGACAGCTGTTTTCAAGATAAATAAAAAGTAATGCAATTAAAGAGTTTTTTGAATTAATGAAAGTAAGTTAAAATTCATGTATAAGAATAAAAACCAAGAACAAATGTTATATGCTCCCGCTCCGATGCGGTCCTTTTTGTAACTTGTATGTAAACTGGGTAGGACTGTGCAAAGCAGTTTTATCCAAGGAGTACCCGATGTGCATATATAAGAAGTCTTCAATAATCGGTGCCATTTTCAATAATTGCATTCGACGGGGCATGATAGGATGTACATTTAACTCACTCGGCTCCGAACAGGTCACACAGTGCTCTAAATAATTCGGATCCGTACTGGATGTTTTGGTTAGTCGTGATCGTTTTAGAGGTTTAAGACATTAAAAGATTTCAGCTATCTTCTCTCAAACATAAAAAATAAATGCACCGTATTCGATTAATAAGTTCATTTGTAAAAAATATTTTTTGATATATAAATCATACTAGCCGAAAGTATAGATATAGGAGCGTCATAGGGGAAAGATTTCAAAAAAGAACGACTCCGTTAGTCAAAAAAGCTTTTCTCGTATGGGCTTGAAAAATGTCAGTATAACTTAAAGGATGTAAGATTTAAGCATGAATGATTTCTGAAGAAATGTACGAAAGGAACATCTACTCCAAGAGAACGTTTGAAGAAAGTTCCGCTATGATGTGGGGCAATTTAGTTGTAGTCTTTGAAATTTGTATCAGCAAAAAAGGAATGCTTACTAGTTATGAAGAATATGTTACCATTTTTAATAGAAAACGGAGAACTACCATTGTTTATAAACTACCTTGTCTGCTCACCCGACTTAAAACGCATTCAAACCGTCCACCTTTTATTTTTTGTAAAATACAAAACAATAATAGTTAGAGGAATTTTCAAATTAATTTTATCATTATAATCCTTCCGATTACTTTTAAAAGACTATTTAATTTAAATGATTGCCTCCGATGGCCTTGCAGTACGCCAAGCATGCGGCTTATTTCAACACAAAATGTTTGTCTGCAACATTTGTCTTTGACGGCTACCTACAAATAATAGTCTACAGTGTCAAATCGCAGCATCAAGGCGACACCAGAAATTTTTTCCCGCGGCTTTCGCTTTCCACGGTTTGTAAGAGAGGGTAAGGTAATTAGTAAGAGTCTGCTAAGATGAGAAAAAAGGTTAAGATTTGCAGTCAGACTCAATGCGGTCTTGAGGAACCCCGTATTGAAGGCTCCACACGCACGACCCGTACTCCAGTATCGGACGAACTAAAGATATATATAAATTATATATATTATTTAATGGTATTTGAATTCCTTAGAGCACATTCTATAGAAGCCAAGCTTTATTAACCATCATAAAAATATGATCGGAAAATTTAAGTTTCAAATCTTAATTTTAATTTAATTTAATCCAAGAAAATCCCTTAGAGAAAATATGTGGCCTGGTTAGGGCTCGAGCGATACAAAAAGGTTACCTTGCATTGTGGCCCATGAAGTTTTAAGAGATTGGTAGAACATAATTTTTCGAAATTGTCGAAATCGAACTGAAGTTTACATTGGGCAGAAGAGGATTTATATTGAAAACAAAGCTTAACGTCGTCTGCATACATAGGCCGAGTGAGTTTATTAAAGCAGGGCGTAAGTCTTTAAAAAAAATAGTTAAAAGTAACGGCCCAAGATAGCTTCCTATGAGCACTCCCGATGTAGCTCGGACAAGGCAAGAGTGTATATCTTTAAAAAGAGCACGTTGCATTCCTTCACCTTAGTAGCTGGAAATCCACACGTCTTTAAGAAATCCAAAGACAATTAATTTACTCAAAAGGAGTGAGTGATTAACAGAGTCAAGTGCATTGCTGAAGTCAGTGTGGATGACATCTGTTTGAAACACGACGTCAGCTCCAAAAGATTTGTAATGGAGCGAAGCTTTATAAAAACATGTTGGCATATAGATATAATTAAACTGTAGAGGTATTGAGGATATGACGTGACCAATTTTCAAACAGCTTGGAATTGCTGACAATTTAGAGATATATAATATATAATTTTATAATTTATAATTTTATAATTTATAATTTATATATATAATATAATAGAGATATATAACTATAATTGGTACCATCAGTTTTTTTTTCGTTTTTTATGTAGGGGAATTATGAAGAATTCCTTCATATAAGGGAAGATCGAAGTGTCCAGAGATAGGAAGAACAGTTTTACAAGAGGTTTGCACAATGGCTTAGAGCAGTTCTTCAGTACACAGCCTAGAACACCATCGGGACCTGACGAATAGACTGATTTTACCTTCAGAAGCTCCGTTAACACACATCTTTCGGAAAATAAGATTGGGTGATATTATATTATATTAATAAGGCTGATCCGTAATTGTAGGAGTTGATCAGGATCCCTATCAGAAATCAAAATCAGTCAAGTTTCTTATAAAATACATTTTGAAGTAAGTTCCAAGCTGCTTCTTCCAAAAACACCCAAGTTGTGGCATTCCCGATTTCGTTATACGACAGCTATGGGATGTATCCGATAGCTCCTCGTACTAATATTTTCTACATTGACCCATATTTTTTTAAAAAACGCTCTTAACGAAATTGAACTTTCTACCGATCCCGATCGTTTTGACCTTTAAACTACGTGTAAAGGAAAGAAAAGGCGGATTGAAAGTTTGTTTGTTTTTTTAGATGAGACTAGTTTTCGTAGCAACGGAAAGACGGTTTCAGGAGGTGGTCCTTATCGAGAATATATATAATTTGTAGGGTCGGAAATGTCACTCCCTTGCACAATTGTGACCAAAATTATAATACCATATAAAAGGGTATAAAAACGAAGTTAAAAAATAGGTTTTATAATATACACTTTTGAAAACAAAGCCGGGTAGCATAACTATTTTTTTAAAGTTTACGGGTACTAAGCCAAAGAGAAAATGTAATAGATCTATGTAAATAAAAAAAATAAAATACGCAACAGAAAAAAAAAATATTTCATAAAATGGATAGAAAATCAATATTTCGACTTGCTTAGGAGCTTGGGTCATCCGCACCATAGACAAACGCTCTCTTCACTAGGCTAACTCTAACATTGAATTTTATTAATAAAGGTAAAACTTAGATCAATGAAATGAATTTAATTTCATCTATTTCTGTTTTTTAATTAATTATTGTCAGAGGGTACATTAAAATAGCTCAACTTCCTTTTTGTTGTTTTTTTTTAACCACAACTAAGGATGGCAGACTCTAACACGGTGGAGGTATTTTATTGTCGTCCCAATGTAAACAGCGTCTGTTTTCACGGTAAAGGACTTTCTGTGGTCATTCAAAAATGTCAAACAATACAAGTTACTTTACCCGAGAAAATGGAAGATTCTCCTTTTAAAAGGAACAAGAACATTTTACGGCATTCTATGGTCAAAATTTATCATGCCTATTTTTATCCAAAAAAAATTACCTATTGTAGCTTTGTAGAGTTTTAATATTAAAGTGCTCTGTTTTTCCCAAACAAAAAAATGATACTAGAGATCTATGTAATTATTTTTAGAAAATCTATATTTAGCTTCTTATTTTTGGCTAGTAGATCTAGCTACCAAATCAACCAAAAAATAATTGCATTCCTGAATGTGACTTGATATTTTGTTCCAAGCTTAGATATGTAGCTTAAGCCATTTTCATTTTATACAATTTCATATAAACTTATGAAATACAAAATATAGATTTTTTATTTACAAGTAGCCTAGTTAAAACAATTTAGTTAAGAAGAACAAGTAAGAAGTATCGCGTATTATATACACAGATAGACAATCGATCATAGCACAGCTATAGGTAACAGAAACTACAGGCACTGGACTACGTGATAAATGTACTAATATATGTATGCACAATCAAAGGTGCCAGCAAGATTCTTACCGCATATTAACGAAAGTTTTGTTGTTGGTTGATAGATTACGTAGCTTCAGCATTTTCGATAGATAACAGTATAGAAACTGAAAGAAAACAGTGCATGTTATTTTCATTATCACTTCGAGTCAGTGCCTTATGGACATTGGACTTTACTGACAGCGACAAGGTTAAATATGTGGAAAATTAACTTTTACTATTCCCATAAATAAATTTTGTTAGTTCTTTTTTTATTTTTGAAAAACATTAAAAAATTTTTGACAAACTTACAATCAAATTGAATGTTTTTTTGTTGCTGATAGGTAATCGTGAAACGTACGTAATGTAACCATGACACGACTATATAAATATACCATCACACTCAAAAAACTACTAAAATCTGTTTCGCTAAATAAAATACTGAATTATAGCCTAGTACTCAGATCGACAAAAACTGTTTCCAGCTATGAGAGAGAGTGAGAGGCAACTACGTGAAAACCATTTGCTTATATTAAAATGGGTTTTCTTTGTTTTCACGTAACAATTATAGGTGTTAGTAACTCGTAAGATAAAATAGCACTTGTATCCTTAAATTAATGCAAAGTAGTCATTTAAAATCAGTTATGAAGGTTAATTAAAAATGTCTTACTGAGTTTTGAGATAGTCTGTTAAAATAGAAGTTTATACATACATATGTACATTTATGTGCTGCTCCCATATAGACAGCATTCAAAAATTCGTTTGACTGTTATTTGCAAGCTTTATAACAGGCCGATGATATTATATGTGTATTGCTCCATGAATAATTTCGCTTTCTGCATAAAGAAAAAAAAATAGGTTTCATAACCATCAGTTTTTGCGGTAGGAAAGAAAAATATCATAGTTTATCATATATTGAGAACCACTATATTATTTGGTACATACAATTTAATTTTATGAGTTAATGTACAAACCAAAGTAAAGAAACAGCTTCCACTACTTTACATGACTTTGGAATATAACATTATAAGCGTTTATATCTGAGCTATTTTTTCTTTATGAACTTCCGTTATTTCTTTAATGGTTATAATGGTCTATATTATAAAATTAAAATCATTCCTTAAAAAAATAAAAGGTTTTGGATAATTAATATTAGTAATGTTCTTGATTCGTTTATATCCAATTTGCAACTAATTCCCCATTTTTGACCTAATGTGCTGCGAGTCTTAGCAAAACGTAAGTTGGCTTTGCTGCTCTTGTTGGAAGCGGATCGACGTCGTCTTCGCTGTTTCCAATTGGTGGCTTATTGGTCACGACATGGGCTGATGTTTTGCCAATTACTGATCGGTGCAGTTGTAAACTTTCTTGGAATCGCCTGGAACGGAAGCGCTTGCGACACAGGTTCAAAGAGTTTATATTGGTAGCTCGGCACGTGCAGGAAATTAGGCAGCCGGTGAGCTTGCATACTGGAGTGTATTGCATTTGGGGTTTATTTTTGTTCGCTTTTGATTATTGTTAACTTATGCAATGTTATAAAATTATAGATAAATGATAAACTTAGTGAGAGGTTAATTATAAAGTAACTCATTCTCAAAGTTGTTAGTATCATCCATAGGCAATGGGTCAGAGTCAGCAATTTGGTGCTTTTTAGTATCCAGATTTATTTCTTGCTACTGCATCCAATTTTACTGTTTTCTTTTCGGTTCTTTCACTGACTTATTGTTTATCATATAATCGTTGATTATGTTTATTGGCAATTTAAGGTGCCAACATTTTCCCCGCCTTGAACGGATACGTTCAATATGTATATGTGAATGGGTTGGATCAAATTGATAATTAATATCCTCCCCCTTTTGGTACCAATCACACCGGTGTGAGACCAAAAGTCTCACACACAAAAAAAAGTAAATTAGTAGACGCCTTAGTACTTGGTTATAAAGTGTGTTTTCCTTTAGATAATATAAGTAATTTGTAAGCGGTTATTTACATACATAATGCCTTCCACATGGTGTGCTTATTTCCATTATGTGATAAACTTGAAGGCTATCTTGACCGGAATGAGCAGGAGAGAAACGACGATCGCGATGAAATCTTGCTAATCGAACGTAAGATGTGAACTAAAATTATATCCGTGTAAACCTGGTTAAAGCCAGAGATTTTTAGCTCCGAAGTTTTTCCAGAGAGTAACACCACTAACAGACGGGACCGATGTCTGCGAAGAGGAGGAGGAGTCATGGCCAATGTTTTTACGCATATGCAATGTTTAGCACACAATATATGTGATGATAATGCAGATAACAGATACAAACATATATTTTTCTGAAAGATAATTTTATTCTCTATATAATAGAAAAGAAAATTTTGCTGTACACTTGGTACACTTGGTTACACTTGGTAACATCACCCTTAGCCTCTATAACACATTTACAACGATCCTGCATTGAATTAAGCAGGTATTGGCACTGCTCTATTGAAATAGAGTCCCATATTTCTTGCAGTTTAATTTTTAGCTCTGGAATAGTTATTTGAGGCTCATTTCTCAAGCGCCTCTTCATGATTCCCCATATATTTTCAATTGGGCTGAGATCTGGACTATTAGATGGCCAATCCAAGGGCTCAATTCCTTTTTGCTCCAGCCAACTTTTGGTTTTTCTACTAGTGTGAGATGACGCTCCATCTTGCTGAAAAGTAAAGGGCTGCAGGGAAAGCTTGCAGGGAACTTTACTGTCCTTTTAAGACAATCTTCATGGTACGCTTTTATGGTACTTTTTAGGCAAAGCAAAAGCCATTGCTCACACTTCGTCAAAAGAAGAAGCGTTTGCAATGGACTAAGCTGAGAATATCTTGGACTCAAAGGCAATGGAATACCATCATATTTAGCGATGAATCTAAATTCTATGTGTGTGTGGGTGATTCGTGGAGAAGAGTTGTTCCTACAAAGGCAGAAGCGTACCATAAAGATTGTCTTAAAAGGACAGTAAAGTTCCCTGCAAGCGTTATGGTGTGGGGATGCATGTCTGCCAAGGGGGTAGGAAAACTGCATTTTGTTGATGGAGTTGTTAACACTGAAAAGTACATGCATATATTGGAAGAAAATTTGCTGCCATCAATACCAAAGCTGTCAGATGGTGGTGAATATACTTTTCAGCAAGATGGAGCGTCATCTCACACTAGTAGAAAAACCCGAAGTTGGCTGGAGCAAAAAGGAATTGAGCCCTTGGATTGGCCATCTAATAGTCCAGATCTCAGCCCAATTGAAAATATATGGGGAATCATGAAGAGGCGCTTGAGAAATGAGCCTCAAATAACTATTCCAGAGCTAAAAATTAAACTGCAAGAAATATGGGACTCTATTTCAATAGAGCAGTGCCAATACCTGCTTAATTCAATGCAGGATCGTTGTAAATGTGTTATAGAGGCTAAGGGTGATGTTACCAAGTGTTAATATTAAGTATATATATTATATTAAGCCAAATAGACTGTAAAGTTTGTAGCGTACGAAATAATAGTGGTCAAGTGTTTGTAAACAATAATAAGAATAGTGTAGGTAAATAAATGCTGTTGTTGTTGTACGTTAAATAACAACTATCTATATTCTATCATATAGAGAATAAAATTATTTTTCAGAAAAATATATGTTTGTGTCTGTTATCTGCATTATCTTCACATATATTGTGTGCTAAACATTGCATATGCGTAAAAACATTGGCCGTGCGAATTAATAGTGGGCAGGGCTCGTAATCTTTTTGTACTTCGACTTTGCTTTTAAAGAGGTGAAGTAAATCATTGGTTATTTTTATTTAACAATTTAACAATGACCTGCTTAATTCAAATATAAATACACTATAACTATTCTAAGAGGGATTATTAGATTTTTAATTTATTAACATTAAAGGAGAGTTCAGGGAATAAAGTATATTATATAAGGTTATAGTTTTTACAAATAGTGGCAAAGGGATCGTAGTTGGATCTGCAAATAGGTAAGCATAGGGGTCGGAAGGACCTAGTTTTTCTATTAGGGATGCAAAAAGATAATTGGTTTAGAAGGTGGTTAGAATCAACCATGCCTTGGATAAAGCATATGTAGAAACATGACCCCAGCACAGATTCAGCGCTCCTTCAGAGGAGGTAATTTCAACAATTTAGGCCTGCAACGGTACGGCGGGAGACGATTGTCAGGATCCCAGTTTTAGTTTTTTAGTGCAAATAACAGGAACTGCTTTTGCACCGACTCAATGCTATTTCACTACGTATACGTATAGAGCATAAGTATACGTATAATACATAAGCGTAGAGGCATAACTATTCACAATAGGAAGATCGTTTACAAAGTGTATAAACAACAGTGGTCCTAGATGACTACACTTTGATAAATACAATATTCTCGAGATAAATGAGGTTCTAACACAATATATGAGTGTTTTATTTTTATAGATGATTTCATCATATTTAGCAAAGATAATGATACGCTTTTGAAAAACTTGGCTTAAATTTTTTAAACCGTACAGGAGGCCAACGTGAAATGCCGGTTGGACAAATGCAAATTTATGAAGAATAAAGTTTAATTTCTCGGATTTGTTGTCTCCAGCAAAGGAATAGAAACAAACCCGAGTAAAGAAAACCCGATAGAAAAATAGTCCTACCGTAAAACTTTGAGGGATCTTAGATCCTTCCTCGGCCTCTCCGGCGACTACAGAAGATTTTTACAAAATTATGTTAAATTAGCAAAGCCTCTAACCACACTTTTAAGAGGGAAGATGGACACGTGTCGAAGAGAATCTCATCAAAAAAAATTCAATTTCACTAAACGAAGAAGCTCTAGATTCATTTAGGAAGCTCAAAAGTGCTGACTTAGTGTCAAAGGAAATTATTTTCTGCTACCCAGATTTTAATAAGGAGTTTCACCTGAGTACTGATGCTTCAAATTTTGCGATTCGAGCAGTCTTATCGCAAGATAATCACCCAATATCATTCCTCTCTAGAACACTATCTAAAGCCGAAGAGAATTATGCGGCCAATAAAAAAGAGATGTTAGCCATAATTTGATTTTAAGCGGAATTTTCACGGCCCGAGAGATAATGGGAAGAATACAAACAATCTACCGAAGCCATTTTAAGGGTATTAAGACACGATTCACCCAGTAGAAGACTTAAAAAAACGAAACCGAACAGGAAGAAAAAATACTGAAAATACATAGAAAAGCACATAGAAATGCTCTAGAGCTCTGGTTAAGCAATGCAAAGTTTGCAAAGAATCCAACTACGACAGACACCCCCCTATAATCCGGAGCTTAAAAAAACTCCAATTCCAGAATACCCCGCCCATGTGTTACACATTGACATTGACTCTATTGAACGAAAGTTAATACTCACTGCAATAGAGAATTTTTTTAAATTATCGCAAGCAAGAATTATAAATTCAAAAGCCACAGAAGACATTAGAACCCCTTTACTTGAGATTATTTTTTACTTTGGAGTCCAGAAGCACATCATTATGGACAACGAAAAAGCCTTCAATTCTCAATCTATCAAATTCATGTTCGAGCAGCTACAGAAAAAATTCTATACTGCCCCAACTTACAAAACCACAGTTGATGGACAGATAGAACAATATTATTCTACACTTTCAGAAATAATGAAATAATAAAGAAAGAAGACATAGAAAGAAACTTTAAAGAACTTTTAGATAGAGCAGTTTACGAACACAATTATAATTTTCATTCAACTATGATGAAGTGACCATTAGAAGTGTTCTTTGGCAGGAGAATAACGACAAACCCGAACCAATACGTAACAGCTAGACTGAAACATCTTAAAAATAAACAAAAGTCAGACCTACCAAGACATATCAAAAATAGAAAGGAAATACTTAACTACGTACCCGGACAGGAAATTTTCATAAGAATTAACTTAAGATTAAGTTCCAAACTTTGGCCAAAATATAGAAACGAAATAGTTAAGGAATACAGGAAAAGCAAAATTATTGGGGAATCTGGAAAAACAGTTCATAAAATGTTGTTTTCCGAAGTATGAATTTTGCATAATAAAACAACACTTTAATATATTGTAAGAGTTCCAAATTTAAAAGAATCAGAATACCAAGACATAATTATAAAACCCATAGTTAAGAATAATTAAATTGTACACCTAAATTCACAAGAAATATTTGTATATAAAAATCTCACCTATGGCATTCCCCGAAACTGTAAAACAATAGATTAGAAAAATATGTAATAAGAACCAAATTGTTAACATGAGTAACTCAAATTGTATTCCAAAAGTCAGTTCAGGGAAAGAATGAGCTGTGTAGTTTTAGCAACGCAGACCATGTACCAAAAATAGAAGAAATCAACGACGGGATCATGCTACCAAACAACTATAAAGGCAACGTGACCTGAAACAACACCGAAACTTTATCTAGAGGGCACCTACTTGGTCCAGCTATCAGACGACTCGACGATAATCATCAACGAACGGCTCAGAAATCTGGAACCCACAGACCTGACACCTGAAGCGTATCTTGTGAGGTCAATAACAGTCCATACTTCTATAGACTGCTTGAGGACAGGAATAAATTGGAGGGGGAAAAGTTAACAACAATTAAGACAAAAACAAGTAAGGTAGCAGCAGTCGAGTTTCCCGATTGAAAAATACCCTGTACCCTTAGACATGCTTACAATTTATTTATTTAGTATCAATAAATAAATGAAACAATATTCTATTAGAAAAGAGGACCATAACAATATAAATTTGGTATGATTTTGGTTATGAAAATATGTTTCGTGTGTCATAAAGCCATACACATTTCGCTGTCAACGTCGCAGTCGGCGTCGCGCAATGCGCTTCTGCTTCTCTTGCCATAGATTTTGCATGTGGCATAACTTCCGTGTTTTTTATCCGATTTGGTTCAAATTAAAATTAGAAAAGCTAAAAATTAGATGGCTTTTATAAGCACCAACGCATATTCCGAATTGCATAGCATTAGGACAATAATTGTGGGCGTGTCGGTTTTTTGAGGTTTGCGGGGGAGCGTGGTCGTGACAGTTTTTTGCTGTTTGCGGGGGAACGGGGGGTGATATCAAAATAAAAAAACAAACTTGTACTGCGTATGGTAATTACCTATCCAACGATATATGGCACATGTCTGTAGCTCTTGTAGTTTCTGAGATCTAGGCGTTGATACGGACGGACGGACGGACGGACAGACGGACATGGCTATATCGACTCGGCTGTTGATGCTGATCAAGAATATATATACTTTATGGGGTCGGAGATGCTTCCTTCTGCCTGTTACATACATTTGCACCATATTATGATACCCTTTTCACCCATTTTTAATGGGTACAGGGTATAATAAGTTAAAGCCAAATAATAACGTTCCCCAAATGCACAAAAAACGTTGCTAAGCCAATTCATGGTCTGCTAAGACTCCCAGGGACTCGCTTGTAATTATCCTTTAAAGGATAACTTTATTTACTATATATGCACATGTTCAATGCTTGAACATTCTGCCAAAGCTCACAAAGGTGTGGATTATTTTACATTTTGTTTCGCACGTCTCCCGTTGCATAATGAAAAGCCCACCTCCCGCCCAACCGACCGAGTGGCGCTGCCGTTTGTCGTACGGCTCGGATCGTGGGGATAGATCCGAGGGAATATTAGATATATAGAAAAGATTACGAGGAAGTGCGTTTGTTGCTCTGAAAGGTAAGTGATAATTGAGGATTTAATAGAAGAGGAAGTACAGATTGAAGTAATAGAATATAGGCCGTTGTAGTCAGAATTAAAAACCATAAAAGGCTTATGCTAGGTATATGTAGATCTACAACAACTTAAGAACAGAGGACTAAGTTTAAAGTCTAATAGGACACCAAGATCGTTAACCTGGTGTAATTTTTCTAAGGAAATCCTCTAGAGAAATGATGTGGCCTGGGTAGGGCACGAACGATAAAAAGACATTAGCTTACATTTTGACCCATTAATTTTTAAGAGATTGGTTTAACACCATTCTTGAAAACTGTCCGAATCCAACTGAAGTTTATATTGAGCAGAAGGGGATTTGTATTGAAGACAAAGTTTAACGTCGTCTGCATACATAAGAACCAGAGAGTTCGTTAGAGCAGGGGGTAAGTCGTTAATAAAAATATTGAAAAGTAGCAGCCCAAGATGGCTTCCTTGGGAGACTCCTGATGTAGCTCTAACAAGGCGAGAGTGTACATCTTTAAAAAGGACATGTTGGGTTCTCCCAGCTAAGTACCTAGATTTCCACGTGAGAAGGTCTGAGGGAAATCCTAGGATATTAAGTTTACTCAAAAGGAGTGAGTGGTTGACAGAGTCAAATGCTTTGCTGACGTCCGTGCAGATGACATCTGTTTGAAGGCCGTTACAGAAGCCATCTGTAATTAAGAACGTCAGCTCCAAGAGGTTTGTGGTGGTGGAGTGACGCTTTTTAAAACCATGTTGGCATAGAGAAACAATTGAACGGTAGGTGTTGAAAATGTAGTGTGACCAATTTTTCAAAAAGCTATGGAATGGCTGACAATTTAGAGATTCCTGTATATTTGGGATATAGTTCGGATAGAAACCGAAATCAGGGGAAGAGAAGATACATGTTTACGCTTAGTGTTAACAATATTATAAAACTTATTCGGATCTGCATGTCCAGAGATTCCAGAGTTTTATGAACTACATGGCGAGACTGAAGATTGCTAGCAGTAAGGATTTCAATGGACACCTCAAGCGTTGAGTGTAAGGCATATGCTGAGGTCGAAAACGCCATGGCTGTGGAAAGGGTTGTTCCATCTGGATCAGAAACAAAGTATAGATTTCCTTACGTGATTAACATTTCGAACCCTCAGTACAATCATGGTGTGTTCAAACTAATAAAGACGGTGAATTATCGATGTTTGACCATATAATTTCAGGTACGTTGAAGTCTCCTAGAGTCACTAACAGGTCACTGTCGGACATGCGATTAGAAACCAGCTGAATGGCAGATAAGTGGTGCCAGTATGTAGGCGGTTCTGAAGAAGGTGGTAAGTATGAGCATGTGAGAAACAGTGATTGAAGCGACATAGTGATTTTCACACATAGAAATTCTAATTCACCAAAATTCGGTAGCTTTACCTCTACAGAAACAAAGTCGGAGTTCACAGAGCTTAGGACTCCTCCTTCTCTTCGCAGAGTTCGGTCCCGTCTGTAAGAGGTGTACCTGTCTGGAAAAACTTCGCCACTAAAAATGTCCGGCTTTAGCTGCGTTTCTGTGAAGACTATTATCTGGGATGCATATGACAAACTGTCAGAACAAAGTTTAGGGAGCTTACTTTGTAGCCTTCTAGCACTCTGATAGGAAAGAGTAATTGATGTTGTTAGTTTTCGAAGATGAGTATTTTGTTGAGGAAGAAGATGAGGAAGACAAATGTTAAATGGTTGTAGGTTTCGGGAGTTTAACTGCCATAGGCTTGGAAGAACTTATCTGATGAGCGATCTCGACACATACGGCGTCGCTAACAGCGGTTTTCTACGCTTAGGAGACTCATTTAGCAGTCGGGGGCTGCTCAATCGGAAATCAAGCGCAGAAAGTTGGTTGGGGATTTTACGGAAATCATCGAGCAACTATTTAAACATATTTTTAGTCTGCCGCATGAAAGTTTGCATCTCTTTTTAAACAGCACGACATCCAGTACAGCAGAAGTGAAATCCAGCATTATGGGAAATTGCATCCGAAACTGTTCGCACAAAATAAAAGACACCGCACCTTCCAACCAAAGGACGAGCGAGAGTACAGGGCTGTCATCAAGGGACTTCACCACACAACGGACCAGACAAAAATTAAAGAAGAACTCCGCAAACACGGCCACTGGGGATCTTTTTTGTAAATCTCAAACCAGCGAGCAACAACACCGAGGTCTACAAAATAAAGACGATTTTCTGGGCGGTCGTCAACGTGGAGCCCCCACTGAAGCTGATCACCCTGCGTCGTTCAGAGGATGCCCTGCCCTACAAAAAGACAAAGGCACAGCAATCTCCCAAAGCCAGACCCATTGCGAGTAGCACCAAGCCACCTCCCATTCAGATACCAACTATCATCAATGGTATAAGTTACAGGGACGCATTCAAAGTAAACCAAGCGACGGAGCCAAAGAATCCCCAACAAACCCATCAAGCCGAAACCCGAAACCTTACAGTCAAACCTGATTGAAGCGGTGTTTGCCCGCATAGAAGGAATGATGAACAGGATGATGGAGACGATGTTATCGTAGATGACGCAGCTTGTAGCTTCCATTCTCAACAGAAAGTAATGCAAATAAGACTCAATATAGTTTTTTGGAACGCAAACGGCCTACAGAGCAGCAAAGCCGAAGTTGAGCATCTCATTAAAACAGATAACATCGATGTACTGCTGTTATCAGAATCCCATTTTTGTCCCACATCCCACTTTAACATCAGCGAAAAAGCAGTAGCTTCTGCTGACCATCTACATAGTGCATTCTCCCCTTTAAACAGATGCACTGGTGAAGAGCGTGCTGCCAACTTAATACAGCCCGTCGCACCAGAGGAGATTGCTTCCCTAAAAAATGGCAAGTCACCAGGTCCGGATCGAAATGTTGCATTTGAAAATTTTGCCTCTACTCTGTTCCCAAAGGCTGGCTAACATCTTCAAGAGCTGCCTCCGGCTAGGGTACTTCCTGAAAAAGTGGTAGCGCGCTGAAGTAATTGTCGTCCCCAAGCCTAGAAAACCTGAAGCCAATCTAGCCTCCTATCGTCCGATTAGTTTGCTGGCAGTCCTCTCCAAAGTACTTGACCAATTATTTTTGCGCAGAGTACTGCCAGTACTAAACGAGGGCGCACTTATCCCTGATCACCAGTTTGGCTTCAGACGCTCCCATGGACGCTGAGCAATGCCAACGGCTTGTTAAGAGCATGCTGGAGGCCTTCGAAAAGAAGGAGTACTGCTGCGCCGTTATGCTGGATATCAAACAGGTGTTTGACAGAGTCTGTCATCCTAGATTCTTTTTTAAAATCAAGTCCAACCCTCCCAGTTCCCACTTCGCCGTCCTCAAGTCGTACACGGAGGGAAGAGAATTCTAAGTAAGATGCGGATCATCAACTAGCACGCCTGGGTCCATAAGAGCCGGAGTACCTCAAGGCAGCAGTCTTGGACCGATCTTGTACACACTCACACAGCAGGCATTCCCATCACCCGCTCCCGGAACCTCACAGAAGCCACATATGCAGATGACACTGCCTTTCTATCCTCCGTCACAGATCCCCAGGAAGCATCAGGCATCACCCAACTGGATGCCCTCGATCAATGGCTGAAACGATGGAACATCATAGTCAACGCAGAGAAATCTTCCCACACAACCTTCGCACTACGCAGGGGCGAATGCCTATCAACCTATACGACAATAGCCAATCCCTAAGACGCCTAAAGAGGAAACACCCGCCTGACCTCCCCCATCAATAGACAACTAAGTTAACTCCGTTAAAAATACATTCCATGTACCTCCCTTATGTCAATGTCACCCCAAAACCATTTAATGATTGTCCACTCGAACAGATTAAATTAAAAATAAGAACGTTACAAAAAAAATATACAAAAAAAAATACCTATTGAAGGGTTTCTAAACCAGTTTAGTGCAGAAATTGTTGAAATAAAAGAGTAAAGAGCCCTAAATAGAGCTGATGGATACTAAAATCCAAGAAAGTGCAGGTATAAAGGTGGAAGGAAATGGTCAAAAAATAAACGATTTATCTACGCTACAAAAATAGAAGTACCCATATTCTCTGGAGCTTCCAAAGATTGGGCCTCTTCAATCAGCTAGGGTAGATTTAAGCTCTTTAGAGCTGAGCTACCTTAAAAGTGCTTTAAAAGGTTAAGCAAGAAATTTTGTTTCCCATTTATTACTGAGTTCCGGCAATAATTATGAGGCAGCTAACGAGAAGGTACGACAAATAGGAAGATATTATTGGACAAATTATATCGCCTAATGGAACTTGCAAATACTAATATGGACTTTTCAAGGCATTTCAAAAAATTCATTGCCCCAATTAACTCGACTAATAGAGCTTCCAAAAATTAATATGGACTCATATGAGCATTTACAAAATGTCATTGACACTATTAATGAGTCTATTTATTTGATGCGACTCAAAGCAAATCATCAAAAAATTGAAAAGAAAGGCTCTACAATAATGTTTTGTCGTTCGTGAACGAACGAACTAAATTAAACTATTCACCAAACTGAACGAACGAACTAGGTCTGTATTTATAGTTCAATATAGTTCGTTAGTTCAATTTACTTCACTTAGTTCAATATAGTTCACTTAGTTCAATAAGTTCACTTAGTTCAATAAGTTCACTTAGTTCAATAAGTTCACTTAGTTCAATAAGTTCACTAGTTCACGTCGTTCATTTTGATCTCTTACCCTGATTGTTCGTTCGTTGTTCACTTAGTTCGATAGGTCGGTCTTAGTTCATTTAGTTCGAAAGTTCGCTTATCGAATAAGCTGATTAATTTTCGTATACATTCAAAACTACGGTTTACAAGTTTGTGCGTATCTATGGCTTCAAAACGAAAGCATAGCAAAGTTTGGAATTTCTTTGATTCAGTGGATGAGAAGAGTGCTAAATGCAAATACTGCAAAACTGTGCTTAGTGTGGCTGGTGGATCGCAAGGAAACTTATCGCGTCACCTTAAAAATAAGCACCCAGTAGCTTTGGAGAAAACAAAGCGCCAAACCAATGAAAGCCGACAGGAAGCAAATGTAAATATAATATTTTGATTTATTCATTTAAGTAGGCTTATTAAATTCTTGATTTCTTTTAACATAGACTCCTCAGATAATTGGACTCCAACAGCAAGTAATAACTTCATTCATTCAACGACCACCGCCTGCCGGAAAAACTGAGAAAATTGATAGGCAACTAGTTCGTATCTTTGCAAAAGGTCATCATGCATTGCGAATTGTAAAAGAGCCTGATTTCAAGCAGCTCATAGATGATGTGTCTAATTGCCCCGGATACAAGATGCCCACTCGAAAAACGCTGTCCAACGTGCTTCTTCCAAAGCATCGGGACGAAATTGTTGGTAGCGTCAAAGAAAATATGGAGCTGGCATGTGCAGTTTGTTTGACAACGGATTGTTGGATGGAGTATAGAGAACAAAATATCTGCTGTGGTTTCCGATAATGCTGCAAATATTGTCAATGCCATTGAAACAGGAAATTGGCCACATATACCATGTTTTGCACATAGCTTGAACCTAATTGTGCAAAAAGGACTCCGCGAAATCAGCGTTGTACAAAACAAAGTCAAATTCATTGTGGAGTTTTTCAATCGTAGCACTTTCGGCCTTAAGAAGCTGAAGTCAACTCAAACCCAATTGAACTTGCCCGATCTCAAATTGATTCAAGATGTGTCAACTCGTTGGAACTCAACTTTTAAAATGCTAGAAAGGCTTGTTGTGTTGAAAGATGCTCTTATATTAACACTTTCTAATTTGCGTCCTGAATTAAACTTACGAGGCCGGGTCAAGAAGTCCGTGAATTTTTGAATTTCCCGCCTCTTAATTGAAATGGTAACACTGCTCTCGTCAACAGTCATCTGTCAGTTGACTCTTGTCAAAAATTGAACAAGCTGCGACATTTAGTTTGTTTTAAACAGCCGTTAATATCAGACTACCGCGTTGATTGAGAAGAAAATGGAAAAAAGTGAATTTCGTGTGCTCATTAAGCATTATTTTTTGAGGAAAAAATCCATTACGCAAACCAAGGCCAAGCTTGATAAATATTATGGAGACTCTGCACCATCCATTTCCGTGGTAAAAAAGTGGTTTACTGAATTCCGATGTGGCCGTACAAGCACCGAACGTTCTGGACGCCCAGTTGAGGTTTCCACATCCGAAAAAATTGAAAAAATCCACGATATGGTTTTAGCCGATCGGCGATTAAAAGTGAGAGAGATTGTGGAAGCCGTAGGCATTTCACATGGCTCAGTGGTTTCAATTTTGAATGATCATTTGGGTATGAGAAAGCTTTCCGCAAGATGGGTGCCGCGTTTGCTCACAATCGACCACAAATGCAACAGTGTGACAACTTCGCAGGAATGTTTAGCGTTGTTCAATCGCAATACGATCGAGTTTTTGCGCCGTTTCGTAACCGTGGACGAAACGTGGATCCACCACAACACACCGGAGACCAAACAGCAGTCAAAACAGTGGGTTTCTCGGGGTGAATCGGCGCCAAAGAAGGCAAAGGTGGGTTTTTCAGCCAATAAAGTCATGGCGACTGTTTTTTGGGATGCACGCAGTATTATCCACATTGACTACCTTCAAAAAGGAAAAACAATCAATGGTGAATATTACAGCAACTTATTGGGTCGATTCGATGAGGCATTGAAAAAAAAGCGACCGCACTTGGCCAAGAAAAAAGTTCTTTTCCACCAGGACAATGCACGGGTGCACACATGTGCAGTTTCCATGGCAAAATTCCATGAAATGGGCTACGAATTGCTCCCTCATCCGGCCTATTCACCCGATCTAGCCCCGTGTGACTATTTCTTGTTCCCAAACTTGAAGATATGGCTCGGCGGAAAGAGATTTGCCTCCAATGACGAAGTCATCACACAAACAAATGCCTATTTTGAAGACCTCGACAAATCATATTTTTTGGAAGGGATAAAAAAATTGGAGAAACGTTGGGCTAAGTGTATAGAGCTCAAAAGAGACTACGTTGAAAAATAAAATAACTTTTTATCTAAAAACCTGTGTTTCATTCAAATAGTCACGGACTTATTGACCCGCCCTCGTATCTCAGAATGAGTGGGCGATAGTAGAAGAGTTACTGCCTATATTAAAACCAATCATGTAGGTAACAGAAGAAATATCAGCAGAAAAGAATGTAACCCTTTCAAAGGTTATAGTTCTTGCTATTTTGCTACAGAACTGTTTAAATAACAAAACGCCTAAGGATAAATGTGTTGCTGCACTTGTTGCAGTTCTAAAAGCTGAGATGAATCGACGATTTTGCAAGCTGGAAAGTAACGAACTCTACGCAGAGAGTAACATTTTAGATATTCGATTTAAAGGTCGTTGGTTCAAGTCCAAAGAAGAATACGAAAAAGCTGTATGTAATCTTAAAAGGAAAGTAACTCAAATTCGTCTCAACAGCGAAAATTATGAATTCGAATCACCTGTGTTTGAAACTAATTCAGCCAATCAGAGTTCGGTTTGGTTTGATTTTGATAGTGAGTTCAAGAACACGACAAAGGCTGCAAACACTACCGGTTCTGCCGAGAAAGAGATCGAAAAATACCTCGAAGAGGAATTTCTACTGAGGACTGCTGACCCTTTGGTTTGGTGGGAACAAAGAAACAAATTGTATCCGCATCTATTTTCTTACAGCCTTAAGCGACTATGCTTTATGTCTACTTCAGTTCCTTGCGAACGCCTATTTTCAAGTGCTGGGGAAACCATCCGAAAAAGACGGATGCTACTAAAACCTAATAAAGTGGAAAATCTAATGTTCCTTTATAGCAACATGTAGATGGATCACAGGTATAAACATATGTAAGTTTATCATATGTTATTGAAAATGTTTCCTAATAAACTTCTCTATTCTCTTTTCAGATTATTATTAGATAGATTAGATATTTCAAATTAATGCATTATCTGATTATCTGTTTGTAAACTCTTTATTATTTCTTATTATTATTATGTATAAGTGTTTTTGACATAAATTGAATAAATAATATTAATTTTTAAGGACAGCATTGTATGAAATAAATTCATAACATTTTTTTTTTGTGAGCAACACACTAGCAAGTTTAAAAAATGAACGATTGAACTAAATGAACGACCTAGTTCATTGATTTTAAACGAACGAACGAACTTATTCCTCAAATTGAACTAGGATTACCCAACTCTACTCTACAACAATATGTAAACAATGTTAAAAAAATTAAATGAAATCCCAACACTGAAAGATTTCATGGAATTTTTGGTTCAACGGCTAAGTCCGTTGACCTTAGTAGAGAAAAGGTGTTTAAAACTGACACAAACGAAATAAAATGCCCAATATGCAAAATGCTCGGGCGTCTAATTATTTATTGATATTAATTAAAAGCATTAAGTCCCCAGGAAAGAATAGATGCAGTTAAAAAATTTAATTTAAATTCACGTAAGTTGCTCATATCCAAAATTCTTGAGTAAAAGATTTATCTTATCCATGTTGTCCAAAATATTTGACCCATTAATTTGGTTAGGGCCAATAAAAATCCTTGGAGAATCTTTATTCAATTTGAATCAATTCGGGAGTTTAAGAATATAGCACAGAATGAGAAGCATATAAGTAAGAGTTGCAGACGGTGGGACAACTAAGAGTGCCCAGACGGATTATGACTAAATTCGTGTTATGTATCCCAATTCATGGTTTTGCAGACGTTTCCGAAAAATCATATGCGGCAGTAGTGCGAAAGTGGGAACGAACGTTACTTTAAAAGCCAGTAAAAGTAGAGTGAACCCAATAAAGAAGAGAAAAAAGATTCCCAAATTAAAGTTATGTGCATCACATTTTTTCCATACAACAGCCCTTCATGGGTTGTTGACAAAAAAGGTGTCGACGCCTCTCAAAACATGACCGCGAGAAAACCTCATTTTCGGTAACCGGCGGATAAATAAATTCTGCCGCCTACCATTTGGTCTAAAAAATGCGGGAAGAAATTTAAATTTTTTTTTTTTTTTATTAAAATTGTATTTATTTATATTGCAGATAACTGCTACTATTTTTAATATTCGAGCCAACTGGTTCGGGAGGGTTCCCAATTTATTTACGTACGCGGTTGCTTGTTTGTTTATGACATCGCCAATCCTTGGTACCTTCAGCTCTTGTTCAATTTCTTTGTTGCGGATGTACCAAGCCGCTCCAGATAGTTTACGTAAGATTTGCGACTGCGCCACAGGAATTTTTTTGAGGTGCGACTTTGCGGCGATGCCATACAACCTTATAAATTATGGCCTTATTGGTAATTAAAAGCTTGTTTCCAGGCCTAAGGAGCCAAGCCATGCTGTTCGCCTTTGTTGTAAACCGCCGAGTTACATCCGTTACATGGCGTTGAAATGTAAGTCGCTTATCCAGAGTGACACCGAGGTATTTGTGGGCGTTCAATTGTGTGAAGAGCTCTCCATGCAGAAACACACCTGGTGATGTGCCTTTTGTAGGGATTCTAGGGATTCAGCAACCAGTTTTACTCGTCTTCGCAAAGCTGTCTCGAACGGCTTGAATCTTTCCTCCAGGTTTCTGGCAAACGCTTCAGCTCTGTCCTGAGGTGATTTTGCCCAAGTGCCATCTGGGCTACAGACTGGAAACTTTGGAGCAACTTGTCTCTTGAATCTCTTCGTGAGCTTCCAGAGCGCGAATTTCTGAGTTTTCATCGGCAGAAGCTTTCCCGAGGAACGCGTCAGTTGCTTTTCAGGTTGGCCAGTACTTTTCTCACCCGATTTGATATCCTTCGGTAGTCTGTTAATTATTGGGTCATTGGTCCTGATGAACTCACGCCGGAGACATTTCTTGAGAGTTAGGAGTCCTACTGCTTCCGGAGAGAGAGCGATGCTGCTACGCACGTTGCGTAGGTGAATTGCGCCGCCAGGAGTAAATTCTGCAGCCCTTGTGAGTTGCCTCATGTTTTCCATGGCAATTAACGCACTCCAGGTCGTCATAGGTCTTTGCCTGGCATTGACTGGAACCAGTTCAATGAGGCAAACTGCATCTACCACATCTGGGCTCCTTGGGGCAATAGTTTTTGGTATGGTCAAAGCCAAAACATCGGTAAAATTGAGACATATCAATATTTTTTCTCGGCAGTTCCACTCTGACCCTTTGACGGCCAACTTTATATATTTTTAGAGCTTCTTTTTAATTTTAGAGCTTTTAGAGCCTTTTTAATGTCTATAAACCAAACGATCTGGCCAGAAGCCTTGCCTGGATCCGGTTCAGAGGAGTCAACATTCCGTGATTTCACCTTTGGATTATAGGTATTAACCACAGCGTGACCTTGGGAGGTGAATGCATTTAAAATTGGCTCAACTGGGGTAAAAGCAACCAAGTTGCACACCACAACCCTGTAGGCTCTGTCTTTCGGGTGGCAGAAGTGAGTATATTGGAGATTTACTTCCGATAGTTTTTTAGTGATATGTGGGCATCAGAGTCACGGGGGTATATGCACAAGTTGCCATTAGGTGCGATCTTGAGTTCATGAGTCAGGCGATACCGCCAAGTCGAGAAGCCATTCTAAGGCAGGTACGTCGCTGACAGCAAGTACTGTTATTTGGCTAGGCTTAGGTGACTGGAATATCAGTGGAATATCAGCTTGTCGAGATTCTTCTTCTGCATCGGTTTCGACCTGGAGAATGTCCATGGTATTTTCGCCTTCTTGACAATCTTCTTGATAGCAGCAATTTGATTTGAAGCGGGATGGTTTCTATGTTCGATTACCTGGGCTCTTTTTTTCGAACTTTTTGGTGAGGTTGGTAGGCTTCTCTTCTTGGATGGAACTTTTTGCCAAGAGACTGAAGCCGGCTGGAATGTGAACGTATTACTATTTTTTCAATTTTCGGTAATAGGCGAAAATTTCCAGATGTTTCCTGGTTAGGCTTGTTTAATTGGCTTGAGCTGCTAACCATAAGAGGCTCCCTGCCAGTTGTGAAAGTACCTCCAGATGACCAGGTAGTTGAGCAGTAACCAGCTGCGGTCGAGGCTACTGAAAAAGTAACAGAAGCTGTGGTAGGCACAATGGTGACTCCGTTGACGTATTTAGAGGCATCTTGCGAAATGCCTTGTGAGGCAAGATCTTCCCTTAACTTTGCACGCAGCTAAGTTGGAGTACGACCTGAAATTTCCTTAAATTAAGGGTAATTTGATAGCCAATGTCTGGACTTGTTAAGCTCATCAATGAGCTTAATGTCGGACATACTATTATTGTCCATTGCCAATTGTTAATATTTAATCAGGTAAATATTAAAATTAGAAGATTATTATTACTGTTTCTTTTTTTTTTTTACGTTTTTTGAACTTGTGCAGTGGTTTTTTTATCTTATTGGCGAACTTTTGCCGGCACCGTTATATTCGGTGCCCACTGGTTAGAGAGTGCTATTAATAGCACAGAGGAGAGATAAGTCGAGATTTGATTAGCTGAAACTTTGTGCAAGCGCGACACGACTGGCTTCAGTGAATGCCATAGATGATTTTCTAAGAGAGCACATCGGGAAAATATTTAACGTCTATATAGACGACGTAATAATTTTTCCAGAAAATGAGACCGATCATGTCAAGCATATCGAAATAATATTTAGATGCTTGACAACATTTTTTAAGGACAGCATAGAATACCTTGGATTTATTGTTAGCAGGGGTGGTGCGAAATCCGACCCAGGAAAGGTAAAAGCCATACAGAAATTCACCGAACCGACAAATTTATTCGGATTAAACTCCATCTTAGGCCTGGCAAGTTACTACAGGAAATTTTTATAAGACTTCGCTTCCATGGCAAGACCGTTAATATACATATTGAAAGGCGAAAACAGCTCAATGAGTAAAAACATGTCGAAAAAAGTCTGCGAAACATTTTGGCATCGGAAGATGTTATGCTTATGTACCCAGATTTCAA
Source organism: Drosophila ercepeae (assembly GCA_018150545.1). Taxonomy (NCBI): domain Eukaryota; kingdom Metazoa; phylum Arthropoda; class Insecta; order Diptera; family Drosophilidae; genus Drosophila; species Drosophila ercepeae. The sequence goes on from JAECWL010000197.1 coordinate 171,442, forward strand.
AAAGCCATTTAACTTAAGAACATGCATCGGCAAACGGTATCGGCGCTGTTTTATCTCAAGGAGGTAGACCAATAAGCATGATTTCACGTACATTAAAAGAGGCGGAATCACATTATGCTACAAACAACAAATGGGAGCTGTTAGCCATCGTATGGGCTTTTAAATTAACATTTTCACTGACCACCAGCCGCTCATTTTCGCAGTCTCGGATAAAAACGCAAAAATAAAATAGTGGAAAGCCTATATAGATGAATATAACACACGTTCTATAAACCAGGAAAAAAAAATTTCGTAGCTGATGCACTATCTTGACAAAGCCTGAACGCTTTGCGGGATGACCCTAGATAATTCGCTGGAACTATTCACAAACCACTGACAAGCCAGTAAATTGCATCAGGAACCAAAACGATTCCCGTTGAAACGAAACTTAATACTTTTCGGCAGCAAGACTCGCCATTTAATCAGTTTTTCTGATACAAAATACCGTCCTTGAGATGCTTAAAGAAGTGGTAAGCCCAGAAGTCGTAGATGCTATATACTGCGATTTACCGACTCTAGCTTGCTTCCAAAACAGTTTGGTAGCATATTTGCCAACTACTAAATTCTGGCACTGCAAAAATATGGTGTCAGACATAACAGACAAGAACGAGCGAGTAGAATTATCACTGCCGCACATAATCGTGCCCACAGAGCCGCCAAGGAATATATGAAGCAAGGCCTCCGTTACTACTTGTTTCCAAAAATGAACAAATTGGCCACCGAAATTGTGTAAAACTGCAGAGTTTGCATTAAATCCAAGTATGACAGAGACCCAAGAAGGCAAGAACTTGGAAAAACTCCAATTCCAACATATGCAGGAGAAATTTTGCATATATTTCGATGCAATAGAAACGAGAGCGATTGTTGACGTAATAATTCCCAGATTTCAGTTGGTGGTTTTTTTTTTAAGCATAAAAATTATGTGTTGTGACATTGGGGCTGAATTTAAATCTGAAACAATAACGTCACGTCACAAAAACATTTTCAACGTTGACGTCGTGAATGCACCTCCCCCCACAGCTCTTCAAATGGTCAAGTCATGTGGTGTGATTCCACAGCACTATAACAGGGATTGCGAGATGTCTCAAAATGGACAAACAACATTAACGAAACATTAGAACTAATCTTGAGGGCGACAGTAGAATACAACAAATCTGTGCACTCGGTCACAGATCAGACTCCCATCGAAAAAACTGACACAGCTGAAAAAACAGCAAGAGCTCAACAAATAAACCTGGACACATGTAACCCATCAAGACAGAATAGAGTCTTTGATGTAGAAGAAACAGTCCTCCTGAAGAACAAAAGAAGGCTAGGCAACAAATTGACTCCCTTGTGCTCTGAAGAAAAAATACAAGCGGACATCGGATCCATAAGGACAATTTTTTAGATAAGCAGGCCACTCTTTTTAAATATTTTAGCACACAACAAGCCACGCGTTTAAATACTTAATAGATAAAATTCAAATAAGCGGCAAAGGAAATTCTCCTCTTCTTTTGTTGTTTATTTTATTGATTTTATAAAAGTTAAAGATCACGCAAGAAGCAATATAAGCAGCACACACAAAATGACAAATCATTGCAAGACAAATCGCGAAATCGAACAGCTAGTACTTAAAAAACGAAGACCAAGAAGAGAATGGCAGAATCACAGATCCCCAACGGCTAAAGAACAACTAAAAATAGATACATGTAGACTTACCAGGGCACTTGAGGAAGCAGACGCCCAGCAACTATATATCAAACAACTATCGCCCAACAGAAAAAAGAACCCAATGTTAAAAGCACACAAAAATATCCAGCCACCGGCAGAAAAAAATCGTTCCACTACCTGGAAGCTGGATACGCAGCGACGAAGATAGAGCCAATGCGTTCGCCGATCACCTGCAGAAGGTATTCCAACCCAATCCTGGTAGCCACTCATATGTCCTACTTGCAGTCACTAAAAACTTACCACCTGTTAATCCAATTACATTCAGCAAAAGTGAGATAGCATCCAAAATAAAAGATGTTAAGCCCAAAAAATCACCTGGACATGACTTGGTGACACCAAAAATGATTATAGAACTCCCACCGTGTGCGGTTCTGACCTTAGGCATGGATACTATCCCCAAAGATGGAAAAAGGCGGTCATTACTATAATGATTCCCAGGACAGGCAAAGATAAAACCCAACCATCATCCTACAGACCAATCAGTTTTCTAACATGTCTCTCGAAACTGTTTGAAAAGGCATTCTTAAAATCACTAACTCCCTACCTAAAAAGACGGAATACAATACCATCGCATCAATTTGGCTTTCGCAAAAATCATGAAACGATCGAACAAGTCAATCGCATCCCAAAAGAAATTCGTAACGCTTTCGATCACCGGGACACAAGCATTTGACCGAGTCTGGCTGAACTAATGCACAAGATTACGAAACTGCTTCCCCAGAATACACACAAAGTGCTCAAATCTTATCTCTTCAAAAGAGTGTTCTCAACCAGGTGTAGCAGTTCGACTTCACATGACCGCGTTATCAATGATGGAGTTCCCTAAGGTAGTGTGCTGGGCCAGGTTCTGTACACCCTATACACAGCAGAAATGCCTACAAACTATCAGCTCACAACCTCTATATTTGCTGACGACACCGCAATACTTTGCCGATCTAGATGCCCAGCAAAGCCAATAGAACAACTTGCCTTGGAAAGATGGTTTGCGGACTGGCGCATCAAGATAAACGAGACTAAAAGCAGACATGTAACCTTCACATTGAACAGACAAACCTGTCCACCCTGTACCTTGAACAATGCGTTAATCCCACAAGCAGACGTAGTAACGTAGATAGACGCCGGGCCAGCAGCGACATATAGAATCCAAAAGTACTCATATGAAGCTTAAAGCAGCCAATCTTCACTGGCTTATAAACTGAAACTCTCCCCTAAGTTTGGAATATAAAGTACTCCTCTACAATACCGTGCTTGAACCCATCTGGAAATATGGCTGTGAACTATGGGGAAACGCTTCAAAAACCAACATTGAAATTTTAAAGCGAGCTCAGTCAACGATTCTGCGAACTATCACTCGGGCCCCATGGCACCTACGCAGCGAAAGCATCCACAGAGACTTCCATATAAATCTTGTCAACGAGGAAATTCAGATCAAAAAGAGAAAACATCAAGCAAAGCTCGCCGCACACGAGTCTGCAGTCAAAGTCGACTGAAGCGCAAAGAGTCTCCAGCCCAGCAAAGAAATCCTACGAAAATCTCTAACTAATACAATTATTTCATTTTGTAAATAGTCTGTGTTATATAAAAATATTTAAATAATTATTGTAAATCTTACAATAAGAGAAGATCCTATAAATAACGGAAAAAGTATGAAATAAAAAAAAATTAAAATGTTCCAAGTCACAATTAATAAACTGAACGAATAGACAAATAATTATTAATGTAGATCCTCAGAAGGAAATTACCAACCAACAGGAACAATAAATAAAACTATAAAGGCAACCAAAAGCAAATTGGTTGACTCACTACACTTGTACGAGGCACTATTGATTACAAATAGAACTTTTCGAAATGCACAAATTTAATGCTTACAACCACCTATTCTAAAATAAACATAATTAGCTCTAGGATTAGCGGTAAGATCCCTGGCGATTTTTTTGATTTTCAAGTGAAAATACTCTTTGTTCCACCAAGAAAAAGCACCCATGATTCTAAAATTAAAGTCTTGCGCGTCTTTTAAGACTCCATTGAATCCATGAGAATCCATTGAATAATTTGAAGTAATAGTTCTCTACTTTTTTTTCCTCTTATATCAGCGGTACATCCCCTAGGGACCTACAAGTTGTATGGAATTTTTGTACAAAAGCGATTTTTTTGCAATATTAAAATTATTTTATAAAATAAATAATAAATAAATAAATTATTAAATATTAATAAAATAGTTGCACTACGGGAACGTCGTCCATCATGCTATTTGTGCAGTAAACTGCTACGATTGTAACAAAGCTGTTTGTATAGAACATTCTGAACAAATGCAGCTCTGCGAAACTTGTACAGCACAAAATTTACATTTAAATTTACTAATTAACCAAAATTTTCACTTTTTAAATAAAAAACATATTAAATAATATAATAAACAAGTAATTTTGTCTATTTATTAAACTTTTACTTGTGTGTAGCGCTAAGCATGCAATATGTATGAACATTCCATACAAATTGCACTGAGGCTTGTACGGACCTTACCGTTGAAATTTGAGATCAGTACGTATGGAACACCCCACAGATAGTATAGTAAGCTTTTGAGAAGCGTCTAGAATTAGAATCCAACAGTCCGAAAATACCACTCACTCTTTAAAGAGTACCCTAGAGTTAAACTTATTTGTAAGAAAGTGAACCTTTTTCCGACATCCCATAACCACGATGTACGTCAATTGGAGGAAGACACTCTAGCTGAACACGGCGGCAAGATCTTGGTCCTATCTCGGAGATACGTCAATATGCAAGTTGTCCTTATGCGATACCGGGGGACTTCATGACAGAGACACAGCTGTTTGCCGCACTCAAGCCAACAACTAAATAACTCAACTTTAGTTTATGGAGACCTGGTATTAACAGATAGCCATGTCGTACTAATTAACCTGACAGAATTCGCCTCCAAGGAGAGTCCCTGGTCCATGGACTATAAAAACGGATACAAGTCCTTAACCGACTTCTTTTCAAATTTTGCTTTTCATCTCGTCGTGACAATGATTTTATGCCGACGATCGTTCCGCCAGGGTGCGATCCATGGTACACCATGGACGAAAAGTGACCGACGCATATGCAGCAGATTAGAGGAAGTGCGCGACACCATGAAACGCGTTGATAAATTAAATTTCCTTACTGCTTTTATTTCAACCTTTGAAGAAAGTTGTTTTAATTTTTACCCAGCACAATGAAGATTCCCAGAACTTTACGAGCAACAAGGGAATTACTTATGTCGTAGGTACCTTTAGTAAAATAAACAAGGGCGGTCATGATCTTAAGGGGAAAGTAGCCCCTCGCACCTTATAATTTTACATAAAGAGGAAAGAAAGGAAACGAAATGATAAGAGAACATAGGCTGGAATTGCATGGTCTAATACTAATGCAGCAGGAAACCGAGTTCAATGCCCTGAGCGGATTATCAGCAAGTGGAATCGGATATGCTCTTATTTTGCCGCGCGAGTAGCACAATCGCTTATGGCAGGTCGGCTTGCCGACTGATTGATGGAGCTTTAAGTTATTTGTAGTTATAGCTTATAAGATCTTATGGGCTATGGCCCCGTTTCCTGGTGGCTTTAGATTTAATTTTAATATTAGGTCAACTAAAAAGTTCGTTTGGTTTTTATCTAAGAGATGGGGTTATTGTCCATAGAACTTGTGTTACGTGTCGCATCAAATCATACTATACGGTGCTAAAAACGTGTTTATTCGCGCTTAAAGTTTGTCTTTGACAGTTTTTCGATTAATTGACTCAGTACGTTTTGAGCACTCGTCAAAGATGAACACCAGCAAAGAGAAAATTCGCTATATTTTATTTTATTTTTATTTTTCTTCGATCAAGGCGAAATAGCAGCCAAAGCGGCTGAAAAAATTAATTTAGTTTATGGGCCCGATATTGTAAACGAACGTGTAGCACAAAAGTAGTTTGCTAGGTTCCGTTCCAGTAATTTCGATGTCAAAGATGCACCACGCGTCGGGAGGGCTGTCATCGAAAATTGCGATAAAATCATGGAAATAGTGCCAGCAGACCAGCACGTGAGCACTTAGTTAATTTCTGAGGAACTAAAGATAAGCCAGAAAACCGTATGGAACCATTTGCATAACCTTGGATTCAAAAAGAAGCTCGATGTTTGGGTGCCACACGAACTAATGCATAAAAAAAATGATGGACCGAATTTCCATCTGCGAATCGCTGCTGAATCGCAACAAGATCGACCCGTTACTGAAGCGGATTGTGACTGGCGATGAAAATTGGGTCACTTACGACAACATCGAGCGAAAACGGTCGTGGTCAAAGCTCAGAAAAGCGGCCCAGACGGTGGCCAAGACCGGATTGACGGCCAGGAAGGTTTTGCTGTGTGTTTGCTGGCATTGGCACAGAATCATCTACTACGAACTGTTCCCAAAAGGCCAAACGTTCAATTCGGCCCTCTACTGCCAACAACTGAACCGCTTGAATGTTGTCCGCCGGGTCATACCGCAGTAAAGGGAGCTAGAGGACTGCGGCGAGGGAAAGGTCTTACATAACCTATTCGGGAGTCGGATGTTCTAAAAAACACCTTTTAAATAGATAAGTTATATTCTGACAATGAAACAAATTTTAAGGTGCATCAAGAGAATTAAACGAGGAATTACAAAATGCTATAATAAGTAGTATAATAAAGTAGCAGAGCAACATCAAAAAGAAAAAATCGAGTGACATTCTATTCCCTCAGCAAGTCCTCTTTTGGGAGGAATCTGGGTAGCAGGAGTACAATTGATGAAAAATCATTTAAAGCGAATAATTGGAGATAATGTAGTAAAATACGAAGAAATGTCAATATTATTATCGAAAATATAAATAGTTTTGAATTCGAGACCGCTCTACACGTCCGGTAATAAAGTGGATGATAATGAAGTGCTAGCTCCTGATCAATTTTTAAGTGGAAGACCACTACTAATTCAATCGAACCTAATACAAATGTTGGAAAAATTAATAGCCTAGATGGAGATTTATTCAAAGAAAGCATTTTTAGGGTAAATGCAAAGATGATGAAGAGCAAAGATACCAATCGAAAAAGCAATCTCCATATATCAACAAAGGTCAAATTGTATTATTGAAGGATGAGAACTTTCATTAAGCTAGGTAATATGACTGCAATAATACTGGAATCGTATTATGTCAACTAATTGGTTTGTTTATTACCGTTAGAGATAGCGGCCGGCGATTTGTCGTCGGTGGGCACGCTTATGTGACGACTAGTTTGTAGATACAGGGAAGCGGTAGTCATGGCTAACCGCGTTGTTTTCTTCACTGTCACTGTACTGGGATCCGGGCCGAGGCTTAAATAGAATGCTGCAGTCGAAGTTGGCCGGCTGGCCCTTGGCCGCCGTGGTCCAATTTATAAAGATTATGTTGGAAGGGTAACTGCCCTTCTTAACTTTCTGGTCTAGAGGCTCAGTCAAGGTGTAAAAGATAAGTCAATTTAACGGCGGTCGTCGGAGTTAAGCTTGAATCGAACGTGTGCTCTTTATTCTTTGAATATCAAAATATCATTCATTCATCAGAATATCATTCTTTTTCTTAAAGCTAACATAAGTTTTGAAATTCATAGCTGTTTTTGCCTGCTTTGCATAAGCATCCGGTGAAATGCAGTGTCAACGATTTGGGCGTTGTTGGGTTTCAAACATTCGATCATTTTATTCGGTTAACATTAGTAAACTACCATGCCCCTCAATTTCCTCTCGTAGCTTGGCCACACATCTTCTGGTCCTGATAAGTCGCTGATAGTTGAGACCGACACAAATAATTTTGCAACGTATTGCTCCTGCAATTAGCACCACCATGCGTATCCGATTGGTATTGTTTCCTCTCCAAATTTCTGGATGTCCTCCAGGAGACTCAGAGTATCTTGACTGATGGTAATATTAAGAGTGGGTAAATTGCTACCAATGGCTACCCCCGCAGTCTTTTTCGGGGATGTGTTGTTATTTATAAACAGGATCTCAATGGCGGTGACGCATTCTCTAAAGGTGACGAAGTGTTTTTAATGTATTTAGATGCTGCATCCGTTGTCCACTCGTACCTGCGCCGTGTGGTCATTGATAATGATAATTCTCTCAGCGACATGGGTGATTGGGAGTAGATCGCTTGGTTGGGTCTCACAATGCACTACACCACCTGCATGTAGCTTGTTGACAGAAGGTGAATTCTGGTGTAATGGAACAGTTTTTAATCTAATGGATTTCTCCGTTAAACTCTGCTACTACGGGAAAATTGTGATTTTCTTACATGCACACTTGGTCTTGGAATATTTGATGATAAAGTGGATTGTAGGACGAATGAAGGAAAAATTTTCTTTTCTAAATCTCCATGGTGTAGAATTTTCGGTTTCGTTAACCACGCGGAAAGATTGACAGAAAGCGTAACGAATACGAAATCTTCCCACTCCAGGATTTTACAGTCAATGATGGGAATGTACCTCGCCTGGATGTAGTCGGTACACCATAGTCGAAGCGAAGATAAGAAGGATGAATTTGAGCAGGTTGTCTTTGTGGACCACTTTCCTCCGATGAGGCCCTTAGTCCCCAGGTCCGCTTGTATTTATTTTTCCTCTCACAGGGGTGTGAGCTCATGGCCCAGCCTTATGTTGGACTTTACTAAAACTTTTTTGCCCACTTTGAAGACTCTTTTTTGTCAGGAAGCGTTCTCTCTGGTCCTTATTACGTTTCCAGCGCTTGTAATTCGGTTAGTGATTTCCACCTGTGGGTGAATTATTGATGAACGAGTGGATTTTTTTGTTATACCTAGTGGTGTCTAGCAGGATCACCTCTACGGTGTCACTAATGCCCATGTCGATTTTCAGGCATCTATCAATTTCTAGCACGGTTCTGGGAAGGCGCTCCACCAGCATTCGAAAAGCTGACGCCAAAATGATTATTTAACATGGGCGTAATCGTGTGTGATTTCAACGATGGTTCTGTATCAGAGTAGATTGCTTTGGCATTTGGAAAGACATCCATGACCTGAAGTAGGGCCGGTTTCAAATCCTTAATGGTTCTTGAGGGCATTTTCGTTCAAAAAATTTCTATGGGTATCATTTCTCACACCTGAGAGGTTTTTGGGGATGCCTATCGTATTTGGTATTCGCACATGTCTTGCAATTTATGACTATTTAGTTAGCCAACTTTGTTATCATGGGGAAGTAACACTTGGCGAGTACTTGTTTAATGTTTTCATGGGCCGACATATGAGCCCTATTATGTTGGGCTGTGATGATCACCTTTCTTTCTTTGACTGCAATTATGTCTGCGACCCGTTTTTTACAGTGCCAGAATTGTACAGCCAGGAAATTTCGAACCACGTTGTCCTGCATCATTGTGTCTGCGAGTTCTTTCAGCAATTTTCTTTGCTTGAGAAGTCGATAAAATGGCGTTTTTTATTCCCAAATAATATAGAGGTGCGCTTTCGATAGGATTCCGCCCCTTTCAATATGATTTGATTTTGAAAGCATTTTAGAAGTTTGTCTGTGACTGTTTTATTGTATGGATGAGCGACTGTTTGATGTTGATAGTGGCCACACAGGACTACACCTGTTGCTCCTCCATGGCATTCAGCTGTTGTCTGGATACCACGTCGGTGCCCAATTTCTCTTTGCCAGTCTTATAGAAGACGCGTTCACCGTCCTCGTCGATGCGCTCTTTCCATCTCTTTATTTTTGCAATTGGGTTGGATTCCCAAACCTCAAATGTCAAGGAACAGCGGCGCTCAAGCTTATTCTGCCTATTATTCCGTCGAATGCTTACAAGTCCGGTCAAATAAATAAAATGTCGCTTTCGTATTAAATAAAGACACGAAGCATTTCTCCCTGATTGTAGTCGCGCCATGAATGTAGTAAATTGTGAATGTGGAAGTTACTAGACGGACGCCTTTAAACCCTTTATGTGGTCAAATCAAATTATTCGTCAGTGTCAGTGGTCAATGGTATTAGTGGTCAGTAGTCAGTAGTGAACTGAAAATCATTTTTATCATTTTAAGCTAACATAAGTTTGAAATTTATAGCGGCCACTCAAAAGCGCTGTGTTCGCCTGCTATGCACAATCATACGGTTAAATGCAGTGTCAGCGATTTGGTCGTTTCGAACATTTGATCATTATTTTGTCTGGCGTCAGGCTTATCCAACTCTCTGTCAAATGATGCACTCTCAAAATTCGTCACCCGATTTAGTATCCTGCTTTAAGCCGAAAATATTTAGCTCAAAAGTCTTACCAGATAGGTAAACCACTGTTAGGCGGGATCGATCCTTCGAAAAGGAGCAATAGTCCTAATCTCTATGGATCCTAATTTCGCTACTTAAGAGGTGCAGTTACCAAATTCTGGTAATTTTAAAATTTTCTGTGGTTATATCAATTTCCCTGCTTAATCGCTCTTTATTACCTGTTGTAATTTACCACCTTTATCCGAACCGCCTACGTACTGGCGTCATTTGACTGCTATTCAGTCAATTTTTAATCATATTTCTGATAGCGACCTGCTGCGTCCCTAGGTTAAAGTGACCACTTAAAAATAAATATATTTATTTTTGACGAATTCATTTACACATCACTTCCATAGTTTTGTGAACACTTAGTTTAAAAAAGTATTCTCTCCTCCCACTGGTCAGGCCATTGCAGATCTATTTGCAACATTTTTTCAAACAAAAATATACCTTGCTCAAGGAGTTCCGTTTAGAAAGAACTGCTTAATTTAAAAGATTGTACATTCAAAGAAACATACAAAAATCTTACAATTATGTACTTATGTACATAAGTACAACAACAAGTATAACAAGAGTTCTTATCATCTATTTATATATTTATGCCCACAGTGACTTCAATGCGTTGGTATGTACGCTGGCGGTCTAAGTGTTTTATGTGTTTACTTTTTCACTGTGCATTTGCTTTAAAAGGATCGGTCATAAAATGCATTATTTATTATATTGGTTGTCGGTCCCTTGCACATTCTTTTCATATATTTAAATATATGTACATGTTCAATGCTTGAACATATGGCCTGCGAAAAACAATTCATTGCTTCAAAATGTCACTAACTTCAGAAAAGCAATTGACTCTGTTAATCACTCACTTCTTTTGAGTAAACTCCATCTCGTTGGATTTCTCACAGCCCTTCTCGTGTGGAAGCAACTAAACTGGAATAATGCAACGTGACCTTTTTAAATATGTACACTCTTGCCTTGACTGACATACATCGAGAGTCCCCCAAGGAAGCCGTTACTTTTTAACTTTTTTTCAATGACTTCAATGACTTACGAAATGTCTGGTACCCATGTACGCGGACGGCATTGAGTTTGATTTGGACAATTTTCAAAAATGTCGTTCTACCAATTTCTTAAAACTTAATGGGTCCAAAGAGCATGTCTTTATATCGGTAAAACCGTCGCCTGGCTGGGTAATTTCTTTTTTGGGATTTCCATAGAAAGATAACTTAAGTTAACAATCGTGATTCCCTATTAGATTTGAAACTTAAATTGTCCGACCATATTTTTTTGTTTTATTCAAATTAAGTTATTTGTGTCCTTATACCATGAAAATTTGTTTTTGTATTTAAAACTGAGTATGGTCAAAATCAAAGCACATATGGACTTCTAATTTTTGATTTTTGATGATCGCCTCCGGACTTCAAACATGTGATAAATGTGTTTGGGTGTTTAATAAGGTTAAAATAAGGGGTTAAATAAAAACCGAAACCTAGTATCGAACATATCACAAGCCACTTTTCAAGCCGATTTCGGGCGAATATAATTGGCCGATCTTTATTAGAGCTTCAGAATTGGAACAGTTTTACGTAAAATTAATTTTGAAAAAGTCCCAAGCATTTCTGATAATTTAGATATGTGGCAGCTATAGAACACAGTCACCCAAATCGTAATTTCCTTGATGGTCCAAGAATAAAAATTTATATATATCCTCTGCATATTTATATTATTTATTATAATATCCTCTGCAAGCGTATAAAAATTATCAAAAATATATCATCACAGACAGCCCGAGAAATAAGTGAATAAAACGGGTAAATTTATTAAAAAACAGCCCTGTTGTAAGTAATTGAGGTAGATGAAAGACACTTTATTTTCTGTTTTCAACTTCTGCTCAAATAGAAATAAAAAATTCCATAAAATGAGTTTTACGAAGATGCTTATTCTAAAAATTCAAAACTGTAAGTTTGATTATCGGACTTCGGTGAGTTAAGTGAGTATTTTGTATAACAGTTTGTTAAGTAATTGGTCACACTAGAAACTTATATTATTATTAAGTGAAGCTTATTTTATATTTAAATTCATCCCGTAGAATAAAATATACTTGAATACTTTTGTATTGGAGGAGTTAACATTCGGCATTTTCATCTCCTATACGAGGCATGCCACACATAATAATATATTCATTTTTTTAATATATGGAAATATTACAATATGATATTAGCCATCCGCTTTGTTGCCCCCGCCAGACTGACTGTCCGAGAACTTAAAAATAATAAAAAAATTATTTTATTGGTGAATAAAATATAAATTACATGCCGAAATACAGCTGTAATATTTTGATTGTTTACAACGTCGAGAACAAAGAACTCTCCACTTAACTCTTAACACTGTAAATTAGAAAATCAATTTCATCAATTTGCTCGCTGTCTGTTTAAATGTAAACAATGGGCTTATTTTCTGTGGGACCGTAATTTAATACACTACAAAAAATGAAATCACACTTGAAGGATAACACTTTTAAGCTCAATCTGAATGCTAGGCAATACAATACAAAAAGTACGATTTACACTTTGGCCCTTGGGAACATTGAATTTTCGCTGCCTACTTCCGTGTGATACATTTGGAATTTTCGGTAATCTAAATCACAATTTCCCACTAATTCACCATCCGAAAAAAACTAATCTGTTCAGCTGTCACTTGTTAAATGAGAAACAAAGGTTTGACAAAAATAAACAACTGGTTTTTTTACAAACCAAAAAAAAGGATTTCATCAGATTCTAATAAAGGAAAATTCAGAATACTCGAAAATACCTTGGAGCTATTTGGATGCTAAGGACCATATGCCACGATATGAGGGGATGGTCTTAGGCGCTTTTAAATTTAATTAAATTTAAAGTTAATGTATATCAAGTTTTATAACAAATAGAAGCGATTTGCAACATATTGTGAAAGGATATACCTTAAATTATATATGTATAATAAAATTAACAACTTCATTGTATACACTTGGTAACTTCCATTTTATTCAGATGTTCCTTGCTCAAATTTACCTAAGTAAGATCCGAGTGTTACACAAAAAAAAAATTTCGTTAAATTAGATTGTGAACTTGCTGAACATTTTTCGAAACGGAAAATATGTTCAGCGAATGATAGGTGGACTTCAGTTGAAATTTTTCAAAGGTATACATATGATGGTATTTTAAAGAAAACATTATATTATTTATCGATATCGAAACTTTCCACATTTACCATTACACATCTCCAATAATATTTAACACCATTAATTTCGTGTTATATAAATAGGTACCTATTGCATCCTTTATTATTCAAATAATAAACCGCAATTTTTTTTCAGTAACAAAATGTTACGAACCGCCATCACTACGCCTATAATAAGCAAATATGTTCAAAAGGCAGGAACGAGCTTAATAGCATTACCAATAGCACCAACATTGAAATCCAATTGGGTACGAAAGCAACACTCGCTTCCAATTGTTAAAACGTCGGAAGAGCTGCCAAAGAAAGGATACTCTCCATTCGGCAGTAAACAAGCATCTGTAGCTGAATGGTCATTAGCCAGACTTGACGATCTTTTAAACTGGGGTCGTAAAGGTTCAATATGGCCTCTAACATTCGGATTGGCATGTTGCGCCGTTGAAATGATGCATATAGCTGCACCTCGGTATGATATGGATCGTTACGGAGTAGTTTTTCGTGCATCTCCCCGTCAAGCTGATGTCATAATCGTAGCTGGTACCCTAACGAACAAAATGGCTCCAGCATTACGGAAAGTCTATGATCAAATGCCTGAGCCCCGATGGGTTATTTCAATGGGTAGCTGTGCCAACGGTGGTGGTTATTATCACTACTCTTACTCAGTGGTTCGAGGATGCGACCGAATAATACCTGTCGACATATACGTACCTGGTTGCCCGCCCACTGCTGAAGCATTAATGTACGGCGTTTTACAGTTGCAGAAAAAAGTGAAACGTATGAAGACTCTTCAGATGTGGTACAGAAAATAAATTCCTAAATAAAATTTGAAATTGTTAACCAAATTCAGGCTGAAGACAACATCAAGAAACGAAATCATTTAAAATGTTTTCTCTTTATTACTTAGCTTTTGTTGCATGTTTTATTGCTGCACACTTATTTTCTTACAAATATTCGATATTATTAAAAATAAATAGTTCTTTATTACAGATTCTGAGATAAGCTATGAGAATCACATTTTAAATTAATACGCTAAGAGCAGACGGATGAAATACACTTTTCACTTTAAATTTGATGAATATTCGTTTATTAAACGGAATTTTATGCAGAACGACAAGAACCCACTTGTTCATTGCAGTCCTCTTATAAACGGAATTTTATGCATACTTGATGCCACTTGAAAGATAGCAGAAAAGTAATAAATAAAATACCCACAAACGAGTCACATGAAGTTGTCCTTGTGGACTTCCCTCCCCACAATGAGGACTGTGGTCCCCAGGTCTGCTTGTATGGGTTTTTTCTCACTACATTTTTTTACTAAAACTTTTTCGCCCACTTCGAAGACTCTGTTTTGCCAAGATGCATTACCTCTGGGCCTTAGTGCGTTTTGAGCACTGAATTTTGTCAGTGATGATTTCGGTTGTGGCGTTGTAAACTGTCCTTGAGATCATTGTAATAGAACGTTCCTCTTGGGACAATACTTGTCTAATTCTAAAGACGGAAGCATACACCGTTAGATGGAATGGCTTCTTGCAATCCGGGTACCTTCGCAGGATATATTCAGATGTGTTGAAATTACGTTATAATTTAAATAAGCTTTATATATTTTGATCTGGCAACGCTCAATTATAGCTTAAGAAGATATTGTGAAATTCCTACTCTCAGTTTCTATTAAACCGTCAACTACACCACTACGTTCTTGTGTTTATTTGTTCGGTCGGTCTAGACGCACATAACGGTTGTCCTGATCGAACTGTAAATCTCTAACAGTTGGTTATGGGCCCATCAAGCAAAGTTTTCGGTTTGAATAATTAAAAGTAATTAAATGGACTAAAACGCGTCCGGTTGAAACTCGAAATAAATAAAAACTAATTTGCGGAATTCGACAAAATGAGTGTGTCAATTCAAATAACAAGATGCCAACATTTTGCGTAGGTTTTCAAAAGCTTTTTATTGCGCTTCATTGAATTGTGTCTGGTGCCGCAGTTCTTAATGACGCATCGGATATTAGTCCAGGATAGTTCTTTCGTTTAGTTTACGAAAGTGTTTAGCTAAGTGTTTGTTTTGATTACCGGCCCATCACCTTTTTTATCAACTACCTATGTTGGGTTGTTGTAAGAAGATGCTGTATTCTTAGTTATCCCATTTTTAGGGAGGTCCTGGACTTTGTTGTTGACGAAAGGGGTGTCCATCAGGTAGATTCACTTTAGTGAAGGTCAGATGAAATTTTTGGACGAGCCGGTGTCTAGAAGCAAATTCATTGGTACCCCCTCTACTCTTCGTTTGATGACGGCATATGTACTCTATGGAGACGGCAGCGGCATACGCTCCTGGCTTTTCCTGCGCAGCCTACGTAATGTGATTTATTCTTTGTTGTTTTCTAACAGCGCCTGTAAGCGCTGTTGCAGACCTATTCTGATTGGCAGTCGGCTGTAGAATCCTTGAAAATGTGGGTTCAACCTCCATAGGCTCTGGTGCGCCGTTCTTTTGTACACTCTGGTACTGCGTGGTTCAGGGTGGACCTGCGCCTTATCCTGCCTTTTAAAATGTGGATTTTTTGCATTGCTTGCTTGTGGGTCATTCAATTTGTTGGTCATATTTGTCAAGACAAACTTCGTCTTCCTGACTTTACGCAAAACTGGCTGCAAAAATGTTCCTTTTATGTTTAGATTCCACTTCTTGCGCTAGAGCCTGAGCTGACGACTCTTGACGCTTATCAGTGAAATCGAGCTGATTTATAATCACATCGAAATTCAATACGTTGCCAAACGAGGATAGAAAATTATCGGGAGCACGATGATCGCGTCGTATTGGCGTGAACTGCCACTGTATTCCTCAAATTTGCGGTACGCAGCAACGCCGCTTGCCGCCACGAACCGTATGACTCCTGGAAACCTGTGATTTCGGGGAGATACGAGTGTGTTCAAAAAATAATAAATAAAAATAATAAAATAATAAATTTTGTCCCCTTCAAAGTAATCGTCATGAGATGGCACTTGTTCCAATGGTTTTTCCAATCTTCGAAGCACTTCCAAAAATCATTTTTTCATCTTGTTCAGGTCCTCCTTCGATGCCGTCTTTATCTTGTCAATCGTAGCGTCATGGGCCTCTTCAGTTCAGGGAACAAGAAAAAGTCACAGGGTGCCAGATCTGGGGAATACGGTGGCTGCGGCACCATGAGTGTGTTGTTTTCGTCCAAAAAGTCGCGCTCAAGCAACGATTTGTAAGCAGGGGTGTTAGTAGGGTCGTAGTGCAAAAGCCAATTTTTGTTCTTCCACAAATCCGCGCGTTTCTGGCGGATTGCTTTGCGCAAATTGCGCATAACTTGCAGGTAATATTCCTTATTGACCGTTCTACCCTGTGGTAAGAACTCATGATGCACCACATCCCTGCAACCGAAGAAAACTGTCAGCAAAACTTTCATATTCGACCGAACTTGGCGCGCTTTTTTCGGTCTTGGTTCGTGCGGCAGCTTCCATTGAGATGATTCAGCTTTGGTTTCTACGTCGTAACCTTAAAACCACGATTCGTCACCAGTTATGACCCTCTGCAGCAAATTTGGGTCGTCGCGGACAGAGTCCAACATCTCTTTAGCAATGTTCATGTGTGCTGTTTTTGGTCGCAATTGAGAAATTTTGGTACGAATTTCGCGGCGACCCGTCTCATGCCCAAATCATTGATCAAAATCGAATGGCACGAGCCAATCGATATATTTAGGTCCTCAGCAACTTCTCTAACGCTGATTGGACGATTGGCCAATACCATTTTCTCCACTTCATTAATTTTTTTGTCTGTTGATGTCGTTCACATCTTCTCGGCCTTCTGAGAACATTTTGTACCATCGATAAACGTTGCTTCAGTCCAAGGTAGCTTCTCCGTACGTCACAGTCAACATTCGGAACGCATCCGCGCACTTAATTTCGTTTTTCACATAAAATTTGATACAGGTTCTTTGTTTCAAATTTAATTTCATTTTTTTGTATAGGTAAAAATCGAAGACGATCCAAAACACGTGCAATCAAAGCAGCTGTCAACAATTAAGCAAACATTTCAAATGGCCGAGCTTGTCGGCATAAGTGACAGACATGAGTACCAACATAACGCCACAAAAAAATCGAAATTCGATTATATTTAACTCTCGAAAATTCAAAATTCGCGATACTTTTTTAACTCCGTCTAAAGTCACGTTAGATTGATGGGGTTTATTTTTCCTCCGCTAGATCTCAGCGGACTGTTCTGCTAAATCGTTGGTTAAAACTGCATGTATTACAGCTCTGAGCTGGTCTGGGTGCATTGCTAATGCGGCCCTCGCGGTTACACGTCTTGGGGTAGAAGTCGTATCTGGCCTTTCACTGTCGAATTCTGAGTCGCTAGCGTTCTGTCTATAAGTGGCTCAGTTTTCCTGCACAGGCAGTGGTCGTCTGTGTGGGCCGCAGTTGATCAAAGATAAACAAACGATAGATAAAGTCTATGACTGTGGTGCTGATATTGCGCTTGAACTTAACAAACGGAAAGCGAACGTATGAGATGTTAAATTAAATTATTACATTTTAATTTTCACTCGAATTGAGTTCGTTGTTTTATGCGGCCGTTTTTTGTGGTGATCGGTTATCTACAAGATTCTCTGGAGAAGTTTTTAATTTTATTTTGTTTTTATTTCCTATCATTTTAATTTTCAACAGATGACACTGGCTGTTGATCACTCATCTTTGAAATCTAACCAACTCAATGCTCTAGAATAGAATATATTATTTTTATTTTTTGCAGCAGACTTGAAAGGAATTACTTAATTAGTTATGCCCCTTCACTTCGCCCACGTCTCTGTCTTTTTATACCCTTGAAAAAGGGTATTAAAATTTTGTACAGAAATGTGTAACGCATTAAAGGAAGCATCTCCGACCCCACAAAGTATATATATTCTTGATCAGCATCAACAGCAGAGTCGATACAGCCATGTCCGTCTGTCCGTCTGTTTCTATGCAAAAAATAGACAGTAGTTTTAAAGCTAGCGTTTTGAAATTTTTACCAGATGATTGCACGCAGATCAATTTTAAGAATCGGTCGGATCGGACCACTATATCATATAGCTGCTATACAAACGACCGATATGAAAACAAGTCTTTGTATGGGAAACTTTTTTGTTTTCCAAGCTATTGCAACTGAATTCAACATTTATTCATTTGACATAGCCACACATGATTTGTGACATTTTGGTCCGGATCGGACCACTATATCATATAGCTGCCATACAAACGACCGATATGAAAACAAGTCTTTGTATGGAAAACTTTTTTGTTTTCCAACCTATTGCAACCGAATTCAACATTTATTCATTTAATATAGCCATACATAATTTGTGAAAGTTTGGTCCTGATCGGATCACTATATCATATAGCTGCTATACAAACGACCGATATGAAAACAAGTCTTTGTATGGAAAACTTTTTTGTTTTCTAACTTATTGCAACCGAATTCAACATTTATTCGTGTGATATAGCCATACACGATTTGTGAAAGTTTGGTCCGGATCGGACCACTGTATCATATAGCTGCCATACAAACGACCGATATGAAAACAAGTCTTTGTATGGAAAACTTTTTTGTTTTCAAGGGTATACCATCTTCGGCAAGCCGAAGATAACTTTTCTCACTTGTTTGTTTCCCGTTTTGGTAAGAAATTTCACCAATTTATTCGCGTAGTGGGTGGTGGTGGGTGTTGGTGGATGTTACCACTTAACTTATGTATGAGTCAAAGCATCAGCAGATGACCTTTTATCAATTTTTCTTACCCCCGACGAATTTCGGCAAACTTTTATTTGCTGCGACCTTTTTTTTTAAACAATAGCAACAAAAGTAGCCTTCGGTGATTCGAGGCAAAAAACGACACAAACGCAAAATAAAGTTTTATTTTTAATTTTTAGGATGCAGAATTCTAATAAAAAACTGTCATACATTTTTGTTATCCTTTCCTACGAAGGATGCAATTTTTTATTATTTTTTTTCCGTTATTCTCCAAGCTGTGTTTTCCATTTGACATTTACGCAGTGATTTCCTGTATTCAAAGAATTTTGTAACGGTAATGCTTTTTCTTGTCTTTTTGCTTATACTAAATACATATATATAAGAAATACATACATATACATTTTATTGATTTAACAAGGACAAATAACAAATAAATTTTAAAAAAATATAATATATGTCAGTCGTTGCTTTGTTTTTGGTCAAACATCATATTTTCTATTAACATCTTGTAAAATACCACAAAAATTGTTTTTTATTTTTATCTACTAAAAAATTCGGCATCTTAAAAATTCGGTGACCATATTTTGCAAAAAGCGGTGGACACAAGCCGACATTTTCAATTTGGTCGCAATAAATATATCTTTTTATTGTACATTAAATAAGAAAATCAACGTTAAAACCAGAAATCTTGTGCGTCTTTTCATCCAGCTATAATTATTTTTTAAAGTTTGAGTTCATTCAAAAAAAAGAAGAACTTCCTTTTAATACGATATCTATTCCCGCTTCAAAAACGAAAAACTCTAAAATTGTTATTTTAAACCAAAATCATTTTTTTAAATTTAAAATTTAACGTTTTTTTCACTTTTAAAGTAGAGTTTCAAAAGAAAATCAAAAACTCCTCCATAAAATATTTTAACTGTTAAGTGGAGCCAACCTAAAGATGTTACTCCAAGGAGTTCTGTCGGAAGTCTCACTTTATTCATCCAATGCCACACCTGAAAAAAAATACAAAAATCTTACAATAATTTACTTGTTTACTACGAGAGTTCTTATCAACTATTTATATTTATGCCCTCAGCGACTTCAATGTGTTGGTATGTACAAATGTTCTGGCGGCCTTAGGGCTTTGTGACCCTCTCAAGTCCATTTGTTTTAAAGGAATCAGTCAAAAAATTGTTTATTTATTAGATTAGGGATTAGTCATACAATTTTTTTTATTAGATTGTTTGTTGGTATAATCGTTTTTTCATTATTTTCATATTTTTCTTTATCTACGAGATCAATACATGAACATTCTGCCAAGGGAGTTGAAAAATTTGGATGGCAATACAAAAAAATTAAATTTATCTTTGATAGTTTTCAATTTTCCAGCGGACTGAATTTAATTAAATTGTAAAGAATATTGTAGTTGTTTAATTTTTATACATGTTTAATTTAATATTTAAACATTCTCCCAGGGGCCACAAAATTTTTTTCTTTTTTACATTGTTGTTTCTTACTTCTTGGTATGAAGTGGCCTGAAACTTATATTTATAATTTTGTATAATTAGAGCACATTGAATTCTCATGTACAATCTGTTAAACATACTGCACGGGCCAGGAAGGTGATATAAATTTTAGTTACCAATTTTTAATTTTGTATATTTCATAAATATAAATATTTTTCTGCAGAAAATATCCGTTCATTTCTTGTGTTTTGTTTTTTAATTTTCTTTCCCAAAACTTATTTTTTCTACACAATTTTAAAAATAGTAATATACTTCTAATATCGTGTATCGCTATCGTGTACACTTTTAATATCGTAATAGTCGTGCAAGCTTCCGGTTTTGAACAACCATTATATTTCAAAGAAAGTTAACAAACAAAAACCAAGCCACTCACTCTCACAATGAGTCAAAACGACACTCGCGCTCAACGTCAACAAGAGCAAGACAAACGTCGTATCTTATCAATACAAAACAATGCGTATTTGTTATACGACGGCGGGTCAATAAGTCCGTGACTTTTTGAATTTCCCGCTTCTTAATTGAAATGGTAACACTGCTCCCGTCAACACTCTTGTCAAAAATTAAACAAGCTGCGACATTTAGTTTGTTTTTGACAGCCGTTAATATCAGATACCGCGTTGACTGAGAAGAAAATGGAAAAAAGTGAATTTCGTGTGCTCATTAAGCATTATTTTTTAAGGAAAAAATCCATTACGCAAACCAAGGCCAAGCTTGATAAATATTATGGAGACTCTGCACCATCCATTTCCATGGTAAAAAAGTGGTTTACTGAATTCCGATGTTGCCGTACAAGCACGGAAGATGCCGAACGTTCTGGACGCCCAGTTGAGGTTTCCCCATCCGAAACAATTGAAAAAATCCACGATATGGTTTTAGCCGATCGGCGATTAAAAGTGAGAGAGATTGTGGAAGCCGTAGGCATTTCACATGGCTCAGTGGTTTCAATTTTGAATGATCATTTTGGTATGAGAAAGCTTTCCGCAAGATGGGTGCCGCGTTTGCTCACAATCGACCACAAATGCAACCGTGTGACAATTTCGCAGGAATGTTTAGCGTTGTTCAATCGCAATACGAACGAGTTTTTGCGCCGTTTCGTAACCGTGGACGAAACGTGGATCCACCACAACACACCGGAGACCAAACAGCAGTCAAAACAGTGGGTTTCTGGGGGTGAATCGGCGCCAATGGCTCGGCGGAAAGAGATTTGCCTCCAATGACGAAGTCATCTCACAAACAAATGCCTATTTTGAAGACCTCGACAAATCATATTTTTTGGAAGGGATACAAAAATTGGAGAAACGTTGGGCTAAGTGTATAGAGCTCAAAAGGAGACTACGTTGAAAAATAAAATAACTTTTTATCTAAAAACCTCTGTTTCATTCAAATAGTCACGGAATTATTGACCCGCCTTCGTATGTGTCTTCGCAACCCGCGGAAGTGCACGAAATTAATGCAAAAGTCGGCCACGGTCAATCACCCCCAAAACTTCGACCTCATTAACCACTGCACTCGCAACAACAAAAAATGCTGCAACGGTATCGAACGGTGGCGGCTGCAATGCCCACAAAAAATTTCAATGTACAACTAAGAAACGGCAATCTTACCGTCGCAGCGGTATTTTGTCCCCCTCGTTTCAATGTTTCCGAACAACACCCTAGGGGACCACTTCATTTCTGCAGGTGACTACAACGCCAAACACAGGCACTGCGGATCACGCCTCGTCACTCCTAAAAAAAACCGTTGTGTAACGCTATCATAAAGGCAAACAGAAAGCTTGACTACATCTCTTCAGGCAGACCGTTATACTGGCCTACCGACCCGAAAAAAATTCGCAATAACCAAAAATATCCCTCGAAATTTCATAAGTGCCGAATCTCTACCGGATCTATCCTCTGGCCACTCGCCAGTCCTTTTAAATCTCAACCTCCTCCAACGCTATAATACAGGCTAAACGATTAACATCAAAGATATTAAACTGGATCAAATACACAAGTTCACACATTGAGCTGAAACCCAAGGCTAAACTTTAATGCCGAGATTGAATCCGCAGCAAATTCCCTGGAGAGTGTCTTAGCTACAGCCGTCCGAATCTAAACACCTCAAATAGAGAGCGCACCTAGCAGACCCAGTATGACAAACGCAGACATCGCGCGACTCGTTCTTGAAAAACGTCGTATGCGACAGGACTGGCAAGATCATACATCACAAAGCAAAGATTCAAAAATGCCTCACGAAAACTCTCCAATGCGCTGAAGGAAGAAGATAAAAACGCCCAACTTCGCTATATATATATATATTCAATTTCAGGCAGTAAAAACTCACTATGGAAAGCTCATTAATTTAACCAAACCGGCAGAAACTATATCACCATTAAGGAATATCACTGGTGAATACGCCCGCAGCGATAAAGATAGAGCTACCACATTTGCAACGCATTTTTAACGGTTGTTCTACCCGAACCCTGCTACAAGCTCGTTTGTATTACCCATGGTATCAGACGACGACCAAGCACCACATGAGCTAGGCGAATTTCAAGCGAATGAAATATCTAAAATCATAAAGGATAAACTAAATCCAAAAATAACTCCAAAAATGATTATCGAGCTCCCATACTGCGCTATAAGCACCATTTGAAAAATGTCTAGTGACCCGAATAACCCCCTACCTGTCCCCCATACACGCAATCTTATTCAAGTGCATCAGTTCGGTTTTCGAGGGAAAAATCGAAAAAATCAAACGAATAATATCAGAAATATAATCTGCCTTCGAAAAACGGGAATATTGCACTGCAATATTCTTGGAAGTCTCTCAAACTTTTGACGAGGTTTGGCTAGATGGATTAATGTTCAAAATTAAAACAATGCTTTATATCTCTACAACAAAACCTTTGCAGTAAGATGCAACTCTGACATGTCCGGCGACCACGCTATGAACGCTGAAGTTCCCCAAGATAGCGTACTTGGACCAACGCTGTATGTCCTTTATACAGCAGACATACCCAAAGCCGACTACTAACAACTTCTACGTTTGCCGACAACACTGCGATCTTAAGTCGATCAATTTAAAACTTTTATGGCTTTTTACAGCGTTGTTGATCTGACCAGATCGTTCTCAGCAGTCAGTTGAAGGCACTAACAGTTGTTTACACAGATGTGCCGCCCACGACCATATATTTGCCAAATTAAACAATTTGCAAATATATAACTCTAAATTCAGACTTCTCAGTTTATTCCAACTTTAAAGATTAAACCACAAATCTACCATAAAGCCAGCTCCCTTCTCCTGTTTCAGATGGCCAACATAAGTTTCTCCAAATCTACTTCATCGGTAATGATGCAGACGAAGTGAGTGCCCGCTGCGGAATATCTGCAACCCTGGAAAGATCCATCGTTTCGCAGCTACAACAGCTCCTTTACGCAAGGAACCTTTTGGTATGGCTGTTCAAAACAGCGATTGATTAAATGTCAACGGATACACACACAAGATTATCCTTCGTGCTGACAGAACGCCTACTGGAGAACATGTTCGCAGAAATATTGCTCTAATTATCGACGAAGTGGCTATTTTTATTGTTAGTCGGAGATCAATTTCAACCTAGGGATATTGTTGTACAGCGAAGTAACGATCAATTGGTAAATGTCGTAAAAACTCATCGTTGTTACGATGCTTTGCAAGTCCCAGTCATCTTCTGGGATGGGTCCGATGGTTATCACTTCAACATACTATAAAAATGATAAATCCAAGTAACGGTGCAGAAATGAATAAAAAATGCAGCACAATCAGATATTATGCCTACGAATTAATGATTCAAAATAATGAGGAGAATTATATTTTAAAATGCCGTTAGTTTTTTCACCAGAATATTGTGGATATATACGCAAAGATGGAAACCGAACGTTTGCTATTCCATTGTTTGAATCAGGCCAAATTCCGCTCCAAAGAATACATCCATTAACGAGATGCAGTTGTAAATGACCGCAATAAAAGCAATGTTGGAAAACTAACCATTTTGAGTTTCATTTATTTTTTTTTCCCTCACAATCATGCATGCACTAGGAATGTGCCACAGGGAAGCGTGGCAGGGTACAGCAGGGTATACAATACAACTATTCGATTTTTAAACATTAAGGGAGAGTTCAGGGGAAAAAATATGGGATGATAGGTTATAATTTTTACACGAAAAGGATCGTGTACAGCGAGATTGGATCTGCGAATAGGTGATCATAGGAGTCGAAAGGACCTAGCTATTCTATTAGGAATGGAAAAAGATAGTAGGAATGGAAAGAGATTGTTGGTCTAAAAGGTGTTTGGAGTCAACCATACCATGGATAAGCATATGTAGAAACATAAACCCGGGTTCGGCTCTCCTTCAGAGGTGATAAATTAAACAATTTAAGCCTGCAACGGTACGGCGGAAGAAGATTGTCGGGATCAAGGTTTAAATTAATTTTCAGTGCAAATAACAGGAACTGCGTTTGCACCGATTCAATGCTATTTTAGTAAGAAGAGTATTGTGGACTCCAAATCGCACGAGCAGTATTGAAGGATAGGACGAACTAGGGTGATATATAGGGATTTAGTGGTAAAAGGATCGTTAAATTCTTTAGACCATCGCTTAAAAAATGCTAATATTTCTCTGGCTTTATTCACTGTCACAGAAATGTGATCATTAAACTTAAGTTTATGATCAAAAATAACTCTAAGATCATTGATTGTGGATACACGATCAAGGACGTGATTTCTGAGAGAGTAAGAGACAATAAGCGGTACACTGCGATGAAATGTCATAAGGTTGCATTTGGAGCAGTTTAGGAATAGAAGATTGCTTGAGCACCACGTACAGAGCTCATCTTAGTCTAGTTGTAGAGATGCCTGTGAAGAAAATGTTCCGAGAAGGAATAGCATAACTTGACATCAAACGAAAGATCGTCTACAAAGAGTATAAACAACAGTGGTCCTAGATGACTGTGGGACATTCGATACGACATAGATGAGCTTCGACTTGGTAGTTTTAAATAGAACACGCTGAGTTCGATTTGAAAGGTTGAAAGCAATCAACATAAGGATATTTGGTGGAAAACCAATAAGCCAAAGATTCCGTAGCAGGAGCTGATGGATGAATGAAGAAAATTCTAGTAGATTAGTTGTTGTCGAGCGAAGCTTGACAAAACCATTTGTTTTGTTCAAAGACAACTGGATGCTCTCGATCCATGGCTGAAACGATGGAACATCGTGGTCAACGCGGAGAAATCCTCCCACACAACCTTCGCACTACGCAGGGGGGATTGCCCCCCCATTCACACTCAACGGGGAAACCATCCCTATGAATAACACTCCCAAATATCTAGGGCTGACCCTGGACCGCAGGCTCACATGGCGCCATCACCTAATCAACAAGTGCAACCAGGCCAACCTACGACTTAGGCAACTGCACTGGAACCTGGGGAGAAGGTCCAAGCTCAAAGAAAAACTCAAACTGTTTATTTACAAAGTAGTGCTGAAGACAATCTGGACATATGGGATACAGTTGTGGGGCACGGCAAGCTGTTCTAACCGCATTAGAATCCAGCGGTTTCAGAATAAATGCCTGAGATCAGTTTCTAATGCCCATCCGTACCACGAAAACTCAATAATCCATAAAGAGCTTGGATTTTGACTTCTGGATAGCCGATAATCACGAAACCTTATTATTGTGGCAGAGAAGATTAAATTTAAGAAAATGAGGTGAAGCGACGTGCCCCGGGAGTTCCTTATAGGGTTAATCTGGAAAACGGCAGAGTCGGCTAAGCCATCAAGGAAGTCATTTTGGCTAGTGGGTTCCAATGGAACACCCATAAGTGGTTTTGGTCATATCCCCGCGGGTTGACTGGTGGGCGCAGCGGCAGGCAAGCGGATTGACGGGGCCCCAGTCTTGCTGGTTAACTGGACAGTTAAAAAGTTGTCTTGCATAGGGCAGGTAGAGGTAGGAGATTCCTGCCGGCAGGTTCCGGCGGATCAACTTTTGAATTGGTAAGACCTGGCTTTAGAAGAGCCAGACTGGCTGGTTGTTAGCCCGGGCCAACATACACCACATTGTTGAATGGCAAATGTGAAGCTGGAGTTGTGCATATATTCATTTCTTGAAGTTTGGAATTTTTCGAGATGGAGATTCACTTAGGAGTTTGAGGCCCATGAATAGAGATTCTAGATGCAGAAACTGTTAATTTAATGAGATGAATTGATTCCGAACCTCACGAAAACCATTTGGAGTGTACCGCGAAAACGTGCGCTTCTCTCCATCTATCTCTTGACAGGCCAAACAGGACCAGGTCCGACCGATGCCTTCATCCAAGAAATCAAATAGTCGGACATATGCGAGAAATTATCGTAAAGACAGCAAGAAAGATAGGAGTCGCCCGTAATAGCACCTCCAAATTCGCATTTCTTTTAGGGACAAATTAACGAAATTTCGAGTTAAATACACTGAAAACAGATGATCCAGCCAATGCAGAGGAATGCGGAAAAGAGAGTGATCCAACAACAGTAACGTGGGAGCGGTTTAAGCGTAGAGCAGGAGCGGCAATCCAGAGGGTGATGAAGAAGCTCCACAAAAAGAGGGAAAGCCAAAAATAACAGTGTTACAAAGCAAAATAACGAATTTTTTTTGGTGACTTTGTTGTTGTTTGCGACTCACAATTTAATCGCAAGTTAAAAATAAACGAAGAATAGTCCGTTAAAATAAAACTTTTACAATGTTAAGTGTGTGAAAAACTCCGCGGAACGGCAGATTAATTTGATTAGTTCAGCACTGAACGTGAAACGTTAAAATTACGGAGCGGTGTTAAAGCGATATATGTTCAACGAGTTTAACGAAGATATTGGACCGACAAATCAACTTTTCCATATAAAACAAATATTGTGCCAACTGAGGATAACAACTCACTGTACTCTAAATCATACCAACACCCAATGGGTCTTGCCGAATTCGTTACTCCATTACTCGTCATTACTCCACCGACAATACAGGCAGACAGACAGACAGAGCGATAGATAGACAGACAGACAGACAGAGAGACAGACAGGCAGAAACACAGACAGAGGCAGATAGACAGACAGACAGATAGACAGACAGATAGACAGAGAGATAGACAGACAGATAGACAGACATATAGACAGACAGATAGACAGACAGATCGACAGACAGACAGACAGACAGGCAGACAGAGGCAG
The DNA here is from genome assembly GCA_018150545.1 of Drosophila ercepeae. Classification (NCBI taxonomy): domain Eukaryota; kingdom Metazoa; phylum Arthropoda; class Insecta; order Diptera; family Drosophilidae; genus Drosophila; species Drosophila ercepeae. The sequence continues at coordinate 199,124 of JAECWL010000197.1, forward strand.
ACAGATAGACAGACAGATAGACAGACAGATAGACAGACAGATAGACAGACAGATAGACAGACAGATAGACAGACAGATAGATAGACAGACAGACAGACAGACAGACAGACAGACAGACAGGCAGACAGAGGCAGGCAGACAGACAGACAGACAGACAGACAACAATACAATAGGGGTTGTCGATAAAAAAAAGGACTAGATGAGCCAGGCGATAGGAAAAAGCGTTTGGTAATCGAATTCAGGAAATTGAACGACAAAACCATCCCAGATAAGTACTTCTTTCCAAGTATCGAATTAATACTGGCAAACATAATTTTTTTACAACCCTGGATCACCAAATAATTCTCCTTTTCACCTCCTTTTCGGCCAATGATGATAATATGAATTTTGCCGTTTGCCTTTTGGGCTAAAGCGTCCTACGTCCTTGTGGACGATGTTATCACCTATTCTGAAAACGAAAGGGAACACGTCGAACATATTCATTGGGTCCTAAAAAAACTAAGCCAGGCCAACATGACTGTCTCACGTGATAAAACTCATTTTTTTAAAGAATTTCTCCCCTACTTCGGCTTTGTAGTGACTGAAAAGGTAGCACAAATTTTTCGGTAGGATCGTTCTTAGGAATAGTATTATAGATGTTACATTAAATACTTCGCAACAATAGCTAGACCACTCACCAACCTCCTGAATGGAGAAAAACGGGTCCGTTAGTAAGCACATGACGAGAAAAATACAAATAAATTTTGATGAACATCAGACAGATGCATGCGAAAGACTTCTAAATATTCTGACGGAAGTGGATGTAACTCTCAAAAACGCAGATTTTAAAAAGCCGTTCAATAGAACGCTAAATGACTGCGAGACTTCTTATGCAACTAACAAATAAATTGCTCGCTATATTCTGGGCGTTAGGAAAGTTAAGGTAATATTTATATGGTACTCGTGATTTAACAATTTATACAGACCATAAAACACTTCATTTATTTTATTAAACTTTAATTTATTGCCCAATACAAGGACGATATCAATATATCGTAGCATCTTTCGAACGAAGCATCTTTTAACTCCGAAACGATCACATTGTTACACAAATATCAATAAAGGGTATGGTATGCATGTTGTTTTTGCTTACAAAAATTAAAAATGTTCCTTCACGTTATTAGAAAAGGGCTTTTTTGTGAAATTCGTAGTCAATAGCAAAAAAAACGTGATTTACTAATTGATTCATAGAAATTAAGTCGCTGGCTTCCATGACTAATTTGTTCTTAAATAATTCCAGACGCAACCTCACATTTACCACCAAAAGAAAAGACACACAAGAGATAAAACTGAACATTTCCAAGAACGAATTGATTACAAAAGCTTTGTGAAACTGCAATAACACCATTTTTAAATGGCAAAACTGAATTTGGACACGAACACAAAAGTTCAATTTCTCCCCATCAACAGAACACCGTTGGTAATTACACCAACTTGTAATTGTAAAATTTTTAAATTCGCAGACCGTATCCTTAGAAATATCACAAGACATTCGTGGTAATATTCATTTTTGAGTTAGCTTTAATTTATTTTGTTACAAATTACAATGTGAAGTAATACATAGTTAAAAGATGTTGATATAAGCATACAATAGGTCGAAGCTTTAAAATGCATATTTGAATTGATTGGGAGTATAGATATTATTTATATATATTTTTCATAATAATATAGTGTACAATGTGTATATTTAAATATTTTTCTAAAACAATTTTTAACCTTAATAAATGAAGTAAATTTTTCCAACGATAAGATTTTTAAAACTAATTAATCTTCCTTAGAAAGACTTCCCAAGTCACTAAGAAATATTTCAGGAGATAACACGTGCGAAGAGCCTACCAATACTTCCCAATTGCGAACCGAATTAGTTACCTCGTACGCACATCTCATCTCAGACATACTAACACCGCCAACAACAAATACGATAAGTCTGGGAACATTTTTTACTTGTGTCTGGGCCTTGTCTTTATGCCAGTGACCATATCGGGCACTCGTTGGTGCATGGTAATTAGTATTTTGCGCTCTGCCTTCAAGAAACGGAAAATGACGCAAATCTAGTTTATCTTCTATACAATCTTCCATAATGTCTTTTATTACGGGTGTCCAACGAGACATCTGATAGGTGCTTTCCGTTATTCGTTCCTTTCTTGGAACTGAGTACAACTTTTTGCGTGACTTAGGAAAAAATATATTTTAGTTTTGTTGTAAAAGAATGTGACTTTACTTACATCAGCAATGACATTAATTCCTAAATAACTCAAATTACGCACCATATCCTGGTCTTTAACGGACAGTTGAGCATGCGTAAACAGTTTAGTTAAGTTCTCTTCCGAAATTCCATTTTTAATCATAACATAAAGGGCAATGATACGAACTTTGTCGTAGTTGGACACATTCTGTTTAAAAATGCAATATATGTAAATACAATATAAAACGTCTAGATCAGCCTTACCGCATCTAACAAGATGGGAACAATATTACGCATATGATCCTTAATCTTCTCCCCTTCAGCATCAGTGCCCATAGCTAAATCTTGCTCGACGCGACAGAGTTTATCGACATAGTTTTGGTATGACTTCATGCAGTCCTCAGCCAAATGTAAATGAGTAGAATACTTTGATAGCTCTTTTTGATATTGTGGCATCTTCTTAATCATTTGGGATAAATCACGCATTGACGACTTATCAGCTGCACAAAATAATCATAAATAATACTTAATATGTTAGAAATATATTTTTTATCTAATTAATGACATACTCGAGCTCATCCGCTTTGAATCAGTAAATTTTTTCAAATTTTGAGTAACCTGTGTTGACACAACTGCGATGTGTTCATGACGCAACTCAACCCACAAATCATCGTTTTCATCCAATAGCACCTCCTTGTCTGGTTGATTAGGGCCTGGGGTATAACGGTAAACATCGTTTACAATGGGAAGTAAATCATAAGCCATTGCTTGCAGAGTCAACTCGTGTAGAAGTGGTGAAACGCAATCAAAACCACGATCCAAAATTAATAGTTGGGACCGAGCCTTTTCTGGGCCCTCACCCATCGTTGGTTCATCCGCTTTATACGCGTCTAACTTCTGTTGCACAGATGCAGCTAAATCTATGTTGCGATCCCAGTCACTACGATAGCGTACATTGGGGTATTCACCCAAGGTGGCACATAAGGTCGCAATTTGTTCGGCAATGCGCTCAATGTGCTTACTACGGATGGAAGCAAATGCTGGGGAATATAAGCATTGGAATGTGTCCGGAGAATCCAACGAGTAGACCTAAATAATTGATTATATCATAAGTATAATTATGATATTAGGCATCACTGTTTTATCCATTAATTGTTGTTAGTATAATTTGTCATTAAAATTTAACAATGACATTAATAGGCAGACCTTAATATGTACGTTGATTAGGTTTGCTATTTAATTTCGAAAGACCATTACAGACACTGAGAACACGGAGAAGAAACTTAAGTACGGATATGCACCGTATAAATTCAAAAAACTAATTTTTCTAAACCTGCTTCGACCTTATCTTCTATATCTGAGTGAATAAAAGGAACCATATTTTTAATTTTTAACAACAAAATGTCATAAGACTTTAAATTTTAGGCAACTTATTTCAATAAACTTCTTATTTAAAATACTATTGATAAATAAATTGATTGATTTATATGTTAGAGTATACCCTATTTGTATAACACAATTCAAAACTTTCTGTTTCATATTGCTTCGATTTCACTTCATGATGTAAGGGATTCATTTACAAAAACCATAATTATGTGCAAGCATTTTGTAGTGGACGACTTACTCTTTATTTTCTTTATATATTTAATAATACGTAAAAATTTGTATTTTTAGGTTCCTTCTTTCTCATTTATTTATTTCCTCTTTTTAATTAAAATTAAGTTGTATTTAGTTATTTGATTTCCCTTGTAGTTTCTCGAGAACCAACAAAAATATACATTTTACCAAATTCAAACAATTATCTGTTAACTAAATTTTAACATATTTTGGAGTGAACAGCGCTTCATTCATATTGAAAGAATATTTCTGAACGGCATTAGATACATTTTTAACTATTTAATATTGTACATTGCAATGAGTCCATTAAAACATGATGCAGCTATCACCACCATGTGAAGGGTGTTAAGGACAATAAAATAATAAAACCAGAAAAGAAACCTAACTTCGGGCGGAGCCGAAGTTTATATACCCTTGCAATTAAATGACGGCTACAATTGGTAAGAGATTAAGCAAATATGGGACAGGATTGGCCGATCCTTTTAAGAAATTTATAATCAGACCAGTTTTTTTTTTAAATGGATTTTGAAAAAAAAACGTTCACTCAAAAAAAAAAACACCCAAGTTATGGCATTTCCCATCGTTCAGCTATATGGAAGCTATAGGATATAGTCGACCATATTGACCGTTTCGACTTATAAGTTGCGTGCAAAGAAAAAAAGGATGTGTGCAAAATCTGAAATCGATGGCTTTAAAACAAAGAAAGTAGTTCGACTTCAAATAGAGCGGAAAGACGCACATGTTATATCGACTCAAGAGGTAAAAATAGGTTGTATAGGTTCCGAGATGTTATTTTTTGTATGTAATTAAACTAGTTAACAAGTTTTAAAGTAATCCTACTTAGTAATCATATGTACAAATGTCGTGAAAATATTCTTTAATGTTCAGATAATTGGTTAAAAAATGTACAGTATTTACTCAGTTTTCAGGATCAAATTACATTAAATTAAATAAATTCTGCGCGTTTCATCTCATCAAAAAAAATAATTATTACATTTGATTGTATAATAAACTTTTTAAGGGAAGTAAAAAACTTCCAATAACTTTTAATAGAGAATTGAAATGAAATATTTCATACTCCATTATTACTATTTCATAATAATTTTAAATTATGGTGCGATTTGTTTTAATGTATAAAATTAGTACACATTAGAACCAGTTTCTCAATATAAAGTTAATATAATAACTAGATTAACCAAAATGGATATAAAAATGTCTTTAGTCTAAAATATATTTATATTGCAGAATAATATGCGATTGACAATCTGATTAAAAAATTAAATGATTTTTACTAAAGGTTCAGTTTATCTTACACAACTGGTAAGATCAATTATAGCAACTCCATATTGAGAAACTGGTGTTAAATTGAACACTACAAAAAAAATGAAGCAAAACTTGAGGAGATGTTTTTAAGCAAACAACGTTTTGATGTACGATTTACATACATCATTTATTTTTACAAATTTCGTGTACCAAATCTGTTTATAAATAACTAGAAAATCGTTTTCAAAAAAATTTTAAATGAATTTATACATATAAAAATGTATAAAATCTTATAATTATTGAATTTAGAAAATGTGTTTTTTAAAAGTACTAGAAGCTAAATACTTCTGAAATTCTCCCAATGAGAAAGATTATTAAGCGTTTCTTTAAATAGCCCAAATGAATAAAGTTATTAACTTTGCTGTGACAAACGCTACCTAAAAAGTTCCAAACCTAAATCTGATTACTCCTGTTTAAATTACCCTTCGCGAAGACCCTAATATAAGGGCGTCATTAAAAACTGACGTGCACAATACCAATTTACTAAAATGGGTCATGATCAAATAGTATTAGTTTAGATACATATTAAAAAATGTAATATGTTGTGTATATAAAATATTTATATTCGTTAGGTACGTTAAAGAAGAAAAGGTACTGTTTTATAAAAAAAAATGTTTACACCGTATTAACAAAACTAAAGTTCGAAAAAAACAATCATTATTGTGTCGATAATGATAATGGGTATGCTGTAAATGCTATATATGGGTTGTATATTTGTCTGCTTAGATTTAAATTGTAAAAAATATTTGTACATTCTATTGCATTGTTAATTATACTTCGGTTAAAAGAATGTTATTAAGTCGCACCTGGCATTCATAAGGAAGAAATGCGATATTTATCTCCTTCAAAGTTTTGATCTTTCTTGCAGCGCACGATTTACACAAATCGTTAAATAATTCCTCTGGGCAAACTATAATTATACGCACATTGAAATTTTATAAATACAATTAAAAAAAAATTTTATCAATACAATTATGATTACTGTACTTTTACAAATTTACAACTGTATTTCAAAATTATTTATGTATTTAAAGGCTTATTATCCTTTTTTTTTATCGTTAGCTGATTATTTTACAAACAGCTCAAACTCGTTTGATTATTTTTTATCCTTTTGTTCCTGAAAAAGAGTCGATTAAACTTGAAACCTGAAATAAATACATCTATAAAATTTGAATAAAAAATTAGTTTAAAAAAATATTTTTTATAATATAATAATATCGCGGTGTACTATCACATAATTTATCATTATTATATTACATTACTTGTTAAGGTTAGCTAGCACAAATTTTATCTGTCAGGGCATTACAAAAGTCTACATTTTCGACTGTTGATGCTGTTCAAATGACATACATTTGCACGAATACAATATAAAAGGGAATACTCTTTGAGTACCGGGATAATTGTCTATCGTGTAAGTAATAAAAAAATATTTACAAATTAAATATTTGTTTAAAGCCACTGCTGAAGAAAGACAAACATAATATATTTGATAAGTAATCAATATGATTTGTACCATTAATTCCATTGCTTGAACCCCCTTTTCTTTTCTTACCAAACCTCAATGACTCTGCAAGAAGACCATAAAATGTTGATCCCATTGTACAGTTATTCATGCCAAGTTACTCCTGATGGAGCGACGTATATAAAACCATGTTGGCATGCGAAAATAATCTATTTATCAATTTCACTCTTAGACTTGCTGTCAATTTAGAGATGGCTCATTAACTTGTAGCATCGTGTTTTTTCCATATTTTGTGTAGGGGAACCATAAACGACTCCCTCCACATATGGGGAAAGATCGAAGTTTCCAATGACAGAGTCGGATTTCATAATGGGATGGTTCTGCCCACGTAGCCTGGTACTCCATCGGTACCTTGCGAATAGACTGGTTTTACCTTAAGAAGAATTGATATCAAACTGCTTTTGGAGAAAGGTGGTCTAAAAATATGATTGACTGATTGTATATTGATACTGATTGAATCTGGCCGCGGTAAATATAATTATACCATTCAGAAGTTTGACCAAGCTAATAAGTATCTTGAAAAAATTATTATGCGGCCAGTTTTTTTTGTTTACTTATAAGTCTAATTTATAATATTTTTGCCAACAAAGGCAGGTCATTTAAAGCTGGCGGATATGGGTCAAACGTTTACAGTTTTATAGAATATTTCTAAGGCGGCATTTACATCGGTGTATTCCAAAAGATCGGTCGAATCAAATGTAAGAATTAAATTAATTAGTGTTTGGAAGTCAGACCCACGGGAGGAACGAGTTTTAAAAACTGCATTGGGAGTCTTAAGGTCCTTAAAATAAGTGATGGAACCTCAATCTTTGAATGGAATGGATCTTCGCTATCGGAAAAGAGATTAAAAAAAACCGACTAAATTTGTTTGGGAAACTCATTCAGCAGCCGACGGCTCTTTGAATCAGAAAATCACCGATAAACTCTTTAAAAACTCTTTTCTTAATTTGTCGCATCTCATTATGAACAACACGGCATCCAGTACAACAATAGTGGCACTACATGAAATGGCATTTGAAACTGAAGCGATGAAACCGCCACATTTTGCATTTACAACGTAAGTTATTAAGTAAAATAGCTAGATAGAAAGAGATGCAGGAAGAGCACAAACTGGAGAGAGAGGGCGAAAACGAAACGGAACAGAGGATAGAAAATAAACAATACTATATTTGGATTTGAAAATAAAATTATTTTTTTTCACAAATATAGCACTGCACAACGAGAACAAAGTACACTGAAGTGTAAATATATTATATTAAATTTTTTTCACAAACATCGGTTTATTTTATGGCTAAAATGAAATAAAACGCACTGCACACAAAAATAACAGAAGATTCTATCCTTTTCCTATCATTTTGCTGCCATATTGAACGATGAACGGAACTGATAGCTGAACGATTGAAAATGCTATAACTAACGTGTTTTTGGGAGTAGAAGCTTGGGACTTTTTTTCAAAACACGATATATAAGAAACTGGTCTGATTTTAAATTTATCATAAGGATCGGCTGACTTTATACGGAATTTGATATATCTCTTACCAATAGAAACAGACATTTAACGCAGAGTTTATAAATTTTGAATCCGCCAGAAGTTAGCTTTCCTTTCTTATTATATTATTATATAATCATTTACTTTATATTTCATTTTAATTATGTTATATTTACTTAAATTTGCAGTATCACTGTGGAAGGTAGTCCACGAAGGTAAGGATCCGCAACCCGTAGTGTGTGTTATAAAGCTACTATATATCCAAAGAAATAACTGATACACCAATCGAAATGGATTGTTTCGATTTAGATCATTTGCATTCAAAAAAGTTTCAATAGTATTTTGGTTTGATAAAAATTTGGAATGATTCACTCAAGATAGTAATATAGTAAGAACATTGAAGGCAGCAGACAAAAGACATTTCTTTGATTCGAACCGCTTGTGAAATATGTGTCGTTCCAAAGTTATTCAAAAAATTAATGATTACCAAATGAAAAAAGTCTATTTTGTCCACCTTTGTGTAATTTAATTTAAATTTAGGAAAATTTTATGTATTTTTGTTATTCAAATATAAGCAATATGAGTTTTAAAATACCTTAAGCTGAAATTTAGAAATTAAATCAATTTTGAAAATTCAAAAATGTATAACTCCACAAATCTGAAGCTATCTAAACATATTTTACCTCGTTGGAAAGGTTTTTGAAATTTTTATTCTAAAACAACCGTATTCTTTAAATCGGCACTAACGATTTTATTTATTTAACTGGTCGGAGATAGCTCTTGACTCAAATGTTGATATAGTTCAATAATTAAAGCTACCCATTTATTACAGCACCGTGATGTTTAGCGTTATGATTGTCAATTCATTTTTTTTGAGGGTGTTCATATCAGAAGCAAGAAAAAAGTCTGATATACCTCCCCAGCTTTTATTTTACTTAGACAAACAAAATGTAAAGCAGGTTTTGAAACAAAAGAAAAAATTTGACTTGACTAGGAACGAATTGGAATTGAACGGTCCACAGACCAACGCGATCTTCGCTAGACTTACTCCCCACATAATTGTTTAATAAAAACGCCGAGTTAATTCTTTTTAGGGTTTCACCACTGACTTGTCTTAATAAGTAGACCCACAATTAACCGTAATGGACCAAAAAGCCTTTTTCGACAAAGGCTTTAGACTTTTGTTTTATTTAAAAAGATAATGTGCTTTGTACAAATTAATATTTTTATTACTTATTTCTATTAATTTAAAAACGAGTATAATTTAAAATAAACGTGGTTTTATAATACAAATGTTTTAAAAATAAAACCGGGTAACAAAACAAATCGTCACACTCAGTCAACCGCGAACCGGTATTTACTTTTTAAATTTACAATCGTTAATTTAATAAAGTTTCTTTCATTATATTGTGTGTGAGGTCCTTCGCAACGACGGTTTCCTAGAGCCAACAAAAAAACTAAATTTTATCTTCTTTGTATTTTTAGACATGAAAACTCAGTTCTTTTGCGTAAATTAAACAACAAAAGTTTATGTTAGTAACGAGGTAGGAAAAATTAGTTTGGAAAAAAAGGTTCTTGTCCTTAACTGAGCTCGAAGCCCCGTTTCATTCAATATTAAGTGATAAAATTAAACCTATTAGCTACACAAGCTCCCGATAGCGGCGTGTTTACATCCCATTTAGTCAGAGCATACTGCAAAAAGCTGCTCGAAGTATATTTTTTTAATTTTCCTCTATACAGATAATCGGGCAAAAAATAATCAGGAATAATATTAATTTCACGGTATAGGTGTACTGTTTTTGCTACTGATTTTAAATAAAAAAAACATTCTTATTATGATTATGATTCGATATTCTTTTCAAAATGTACAAATAAGATTGTGCGGTTTGTTTGTTGCTTAATTTCGTCGTATGGTATTACCCTAATTTGTAAGTTATATTATTGGTCTTTTATGTATATCCCTTAAATTTTTGTTTTCAAACTTTTGATTATTGTACAATGTTATTTTTTTCAAAACTTTAGATATATGCAATCTTAAGTCTTAAGCTTCACAACTAAGAGGTTAGTTTTTGAATTTTATCTACTACATTCTTCTAGGCGTATTTTTTAGACGTTTAAGATATTTGTTCAGAAGGGAGCACATCAATTTTGTAACAAATCGTTTTTAAGGATTTACCCCCGTGTTGCTAGCTATTTACTCTCTAAAAAAAAAGGAAAGCTAACATCGGATAACGGTAAGAGATAACGCAAATAGTAGACCGATCCTTAAACCTTCAAAATCAGACCAGTTCCTAATAAAATGAAGTGCCAAACTTCTACTTTCAAAAAGACCAGAGTTGTGTCATTTCCGATCGTTAAGTTATATGGCCTAGCTATAGGTTATAGTCGGCCAATCCATTTCGAAAAAAAAGACTTCGGCAGAACTTCAGGTTTCTATCTCCAGAAATATTGAAGTTATAATATTACCGATCCTTTAGTTATATAGGCTATACCGACTAATACTGGCTGTTCCGCCTTGTATACTGCGTGCATAGGAAAAATGTAAGTTTTAAGTTGATGAGTTTAAAACTGAGAGACTAGTTTCCGTAGAAACAGAATGACAAACACATTATATCGAGTCGGGAGATAATCCTGACCAAGAATATATATACTTTATAGGGTCGGAGTGTCTCCTTCACTGCGTTGCCGACGTTGACCAAAATTATAGTTCCCTGCGGAAGGGTATACAAATAAAATATTAAAATATATATAAGTCCGTAGTTGTAAAAAATTGGAAATTTTCCTTTGTTTGCAAATTTTTTACAGCTCTAAACCATTGTCTGCATTATTTTCCTTGTTTAAATCGACTTGCGGTTTCTCACCTTTGTGGACTATCGTCCACATTAACTAGATTTGTGTACCAAAGCTGTGTCATAAAAATTATATGTATAAATGCATTAGCTTATACTATATATTATTTTGGTAAAGAAAAATGTCCAGAAATATTACCATACCCTCAGTAAAGAACACGTGGGCATAACGATACATGGGACGCGCTGGGTTTTCAAAATCGCGTATTAACGCTCGAACACTCTCATCGGAGGGCGTTATCAAATAAATGGCATCCATAGTAGGCAACGGTTCACGTTTTTTATTGATATCTTCTACCACTGAAATTAACATATAAAATAATTTTCACAAATAGTCATTAAAACTTACATGTTATTCCCTCAGCACTTATCTCATGCATTTTAGTGCATGCAGAGACCATACGCATACCAAGCTTATCTACCACCAAAACCCGCCATTCTATTCCACCGGGACCCGTTTTAGGTGCAGACGTTGAACCTTGTTTTTTTGTCGCTATTGGTTTATACTTCACAACCTCGTTCATTATCTCTAAAAAAAAAATGCAGATTTCACATTATGCCATTTTTAGAGTAGAAACCCTTTTAAATATTAAAATATATAGCTCGAACCTATAAAATATTAAATATAAAGTTCACAATCATATCAGAATACCTGTAACATCACAACGCATTATGAATAAGACTATATTTAAATATATCAACTGCGAAAACAATTTTTGACAGACAGATTGACAATACCTTAAATGGGTCAATTTCTTGGAGATCTTACCACTAAACAAAAAGGGACGGCTAGAGTCGAGTTTGACGACAGTTGCTCTTCACTTCGAAACATTTTTTTTATCCAAACAATTATACAACATTTATTACCTAAAGCAACCAACTCTTTATTTTGATGAAAAGTATTAGGTATCAAAATTTAAAAAGGGTATATGTACATATTCTGAAAAACAAAGCAATTTGGCTGAATTTAGTTTTGTAGTTGACCTTAGGAAATGTTTGGTATAACAAAATTTAAAATCTTTATTAGCGTAATTATATAAATTTGCACAAATAATTCTCCTTCTTATAATTATCAGAGGTTTAAATAAAAAAAAGGTTGCGTAGTTGTTGTTGATGTTGTTGGCAAAGAGAATGCCGCCCATTCTACACTCCAACTTTCTTTTGAGCCCAGGGGAGCGGGAGAGATAGATCGATCGCTTGCATTGTTTGTTGTTGCTGTTGGGGAAATTATTGATAGGTAGGCATTATTGCGAGCCACTGAGAGGCGAGCCTCGTATTGCTCTCTTTTCCGTTGCATTCTGATTTCGTCTTGAATATTTTTGTTGTTGGCACTTTTACCGATTGCTTTTGCATTATTATACATTGGCATTGTTGATTTTATGTTTTTCTTAGATTACTTAATAGAAGTAACACAAGGTTTTGTGTGCTTGCACATTGCACACAGTAGCGTCTTTTCGCTTGGTGGTGGTACCACTTTATATGTTTTTATGTAGAGTTTTACACTGTTGAGATTGTTAAATTCACGGAGCACAATTGTGAGACGTCAATGACATATTTTGTCAAATATTTTACCTGATAAAATTCACATAACGCATCAAGGACATAGAAGGAACTGAAAGCCTTTAATGTCATAGCTAAGCTAAATAAAACCATATTTTGTTAATAAATAATATTATTTAATAAAAAAAAATAAGTAACTATATAAATAAAGAAGAATAATAAATTATACGTCTTAAAGGCAATATTTTTGTACAAACTCGTCTTGAAACTAATTTTGTGGAACCTGGTGTTCGTTAATTTACAAAAATATCACCTATAAATTTTATCTTATTTTGAGTTGGTTTTGGCTTATATCCTCTTCTGACCAAATACTTAATGCTTTCATTTTTTTTTAATTGTTAAACCGTTTTTAGTCACGTTAGATTCACGCGCAATTTCAACTTAAAATAACTTATTTTGGCTAATTAGGACGATATTAAAATAATTTTTTTTGCACTATCATTTGAAGAGTAAAAAACAAATACAAGAATCCAGCGCAGACGAAGTTTTTATACATTTACAATCAAATGGCGACTTCTATTTTTCGACCGTTACGTTAAAAATTTCTTAAGTAAAAATTCTATAAGACTAAAATCGGCATCCTTTAACATTTTTACAAAATGTACCATTGAAGTACTCCAATGAAAATTCAGGATAATTTTCGATATTATTTACATACAGTAGGCAAAAAAAGTTTAAGTACACCGTGGTTTTCCAACTAAAACGAATCAAAATAATATTAAAACAAAAAGAAAAAATTCAAAATGTTATTCAGTTTTTAAGGTAATAGATCTAAGAAATTAAAAATATTTCTCTTTACTATTTTAAATTAATTAACGGGTAATAAAAAACAAAATCATAAAAATAATCCATAATTTAAGGCCAAAAAAGTTTAATTACACTTCGGAAAATCATAAATTCTATACTGTTAATACATGGTTGGATCTCCTTTTGCTGCAATAACTGCATGGAGGCGACGCTGCATACTGTGCACCAACACCTATGTGTCTTTTTCTAGGATCTTGTCCCATTCAGACTGCAAAACTGTCATTAGGGACTCCTTTGAGGTTATTTTGTGCGTCGTTATCCTTTTGTCTAACAAATACCAAATGTGTTCAATAGGATTGAAGTCGGGACACTGTGGAGGTGTATTCAATTGCTTACAGTTGTAGAGTAGCCAGTCCTTGACCAGATATGACGTATGTTTTGGATCGTTATCGTACTGAAATAGGAATGTCGTCTCATTCAACTGGAGCTGGGTCGCGCTGTCTTTAAGATTTTCCTTCAAAATTTTCAAATATTAATGTTTGTCCATAGTACTCTTAATAAAGACAAGTTTCCCAACTCCAGCAGTCCCAATGCAGCCCAAAACCATCACGTTACCGCCACCGTGCTTCACAGTTGGTGTTACAGTTTTAGGTGCAATGCGGTGTTAGGCATTCTCCATACTTTCTGTTAGCCATCCAGCCAAAAATGTTGAACTTGGACTCATCACTCCATAGGACATTGTCCCAAAACGATTCCGGCTCCTTCAGATATTTTTGTGCGAATTCTAGCCTTTTCTTGCAGTTCGCCAACGAATCTAACGGCTTTCTGTGAGGTGTTTTTGCGTTGTACCCATCCCTGTGGATGACATTTCGCACAGTTTGACGGTGAACAATTTTGCCTGAGCTCCTAAATACTTCCTCCTGTATTTTCGGAGCGGAAATTTTAGGGTTGGCTTTAATTGAACTAACAATTTTCTGTTTCTCCCGGTCAGTCAGTTTTTTTGGTCGACCTAACCTGGGCTTGACCTGGAGGTTGCCGGAGCCGCCGTATGATTTTATTATAGTTTGCACACTGGAAGCAGGCTTCTGCATTATTCTGCCAATAACCCTAGCACCTTTCCCTTCCATGTACAATTTTAATATTAATTTCCGTGATTCAAGTGGAATTTGGTTTCCTTATCCCATGTCGACTCTCTAACTTCACCAAATCAAACGAAAAAAAATTCCAAAACACAATAGTGCAAGAACCGACTTCAGTGTTAGTAAAGAATTCACGATTACCGTCAGAATTACGAAGAATTAGCCAACAAAAAATTATGGTTCCGACGAACGTACGTAAACTTTTTTGGCGCCGTTTTCAGTCATTTTTCTATATTTCAGCTAGTCAGAAGTTTACGAAATAAGTGACTTGTTTGAATTTCTCATAATTTAAAAAGTAATAGTTTTTAAATTTATGTGGTGAAAAAACGGATCGATTTCTATAAATTTTATTATATATTTTGATCAATAAACATTGATGTTTAAAGTGTACTTAAACTTTTTTGCCCACTGTAGGTAAGTTATTAAGTTATTAAGCATACCTGAGTTCAGTATTTTAAAAAATTTTCACAGTATATTAAAAAATGTATCTAGTTTAAAAAGAATTGAGTGGGCTATGTACATATTTGTATGTTTTTAAATTTAAAATTTTTTTTAAATATGTGAACAAAAGTAAGCAAGTCCCGTTTTTTTTAACTGCCTAACGTTTCCTACTACTTTCTGACTCATACTACAATTAAATTAAATAGATGAGAGTATGTACATATAAGTATACAAATATTAATATATGTATATATATATGTATATGTATATAAATGATTGAATTGCCAGCGTATTATAGAAAGAGTATAATAATGCATAATATAACATTTTCTCAACTTAATTTGCGGTAAGCCGTTAATTTTTTTCTTATTGCGTGTATATACATATATATATATATATATATGTATATATATATTAATATATATATATATTATATATATATTAATATATATATATATTATATATATATAATAATTTATATATATATATATGTTTATGTATAAATACAATACTTATATATACATCAGGTGTTTGAAAAAATGATAACAGTACGTCAACTTGATTATTGGAATTTTCAGTCGCTGTAAAAATCAATTTTTTAGCTGTTACAAGCTGCATGTGAATATGTTTATATATTTTAGCATAATATTTTTTTAGCATAATAGTATCCTGCAATAACTTACTTTGACCCACTAAAACTTTTAACGCCATTTTACTTAAAAATATTTTAGCGAAACTGATGCAACTCCTTTTTTATCACAAATGCTTTCGATAATTCTTTTGGGTAAAAGTTTGGGTTAAAAGTGTGACCGCAACTTATTCGTAAATAAATGTTTTGACGTTAGCGTCACATAATGCTTAGAACAAATTTTAGTTTTTTTTCGCAAAATGTAACAGTATTTATTTTAGCGACTTTTTTTATGAAGAAGCTATTTAAACAAGTCAGAATGGTCAAAAAGTCATTTAATAAGATGTTTTTATATACAAATTTTATTTTGTATATATTTTTATACCCTTGAAAAAGGGTATTATAATTTTGTCCAGAAATGTGTAACGCATTAAAGGAAGCATCTCCGACCCCACAAAGTATATATATTCTTGATCAGCATCAACAGCCGAGTCGATACAGCCATGTCCGTCTGTCCGTCTGTCCGTCTGTCCGTCTGTTTCTATGCAAAAAATAGACAGTAGTTTTAAAGCTAGCGTTTTGAAATTTTTACCAGATCATTATTTTTGTTGCACGCAGATCAAGTTTAAGAATCGTTCGGATCGGACCACTATATCATATAGCTGTCATACAAACGACCGATATGAAAACAAGTCTTTGTATGGGAAACTTTTTTGTTTTCTAAGCTAATGCAACTGAATTCAACATTTATTTATTTGACATAGCCATACATAATTTTTGAAAGTTTGTGTCGGATCGGATCACTATATCATATAGCTGCTATACAAACGACCGATATGAAAACAAGTCTTTGTATGGAAAACTTTTTTGTTTTCCAACCTATTGCAACCTAATTAAACATTTATTCATTTGATATAGCCATTCACGATTTGTAAAAGTTTGGTCCGGATCGGACCACTATATCATATAGCTGCCATACAAACGACCGATATGAAAACAAGGCTTTGTATGGAAAACTTTTTTGTTTTCAAGGGTATACCATCTTCGGCAAGCCGAAGATAACTTTTCTCACTTGTTATATGTGTTTTATATATCGCATCTGGTTAGGTAGACTAACAATAAATTTTTAAAATTGACATGTGCTGTGTCAGCACGCAGCGGCAATAAGTCAAATTAATAAATATTAAACAAGTACCAGGTGGCCTTGGCCTTCCAAAAGCAATATTTTTTAGTGGTCGGCGATTGTTTTTAGTGTAAAGACGTTGAAAAAAAGTTTTTGTGATTTTGCGGATGACTCGAAACGTTATTTTGAGTTCGAAGACCTGCTGGATTTCCAGGCCCATCGCTAACGAATTTTTTTGATAAAAAAGTGGCGGAGCGGTCTTTAGCTGATGTCAATAATGTTTCTGCTGATCTTCTGCCACAGTAAAAAAGCTTCCGATTTCTTACAGATGAAAATCAGCAATCTTAAATAAGAGTCCTGTCGCCATTGTCTATGAGAGGCCATATCCAACTGATAAGCCAACTTATACGCTGCGACGTAAGCGCCCACCACACACAGTGTGAAAAATCAAAATTAAAAAAAAGTGGGTCTCTCTTTATATCCTTGCACAGGGTATTATAATTTTGGTCAAAAAAGTGCACGGTAGCGAAGAATATATCCCTAGCCTTATTAGTACATATATTTGTTGATTAGGATCAGGAAGTGATACATACGACGACTTACGACGATTATGGACTATGTAAGCATGTCTTTCCACCTTTTTCTGAGAAAACAAGTCTCACAGTTTTAAACGTATCGACTTCAATCACGCAGTATATAAATCGGTTGTTCCGAATTCTATCTTTCGTTTTTATTTGAGATATTGTAGTTTAGATTCTAAAGATCTTATAAGGATTGGTCAATTTAATCTGATATTTTCAATATTAGCAGCGTCAGTACAGCAGTGGATGTCGTCATCGGTGTTTAGCAGTGGGGCAACTTTGTATGACCGTGTATGGTTAAAAGTGGTATAATTGGCGTTGTAATTGTAATAGACAATTAAAAAGTTGAGAGCACATTTTTACGCGACCTAGTCTCTTAGTTTTAAAGATCTTTTCTTTGCATTCAGTATTAAATAGGAACAAATCTGTGGTTCAATACTTTTCATATAGGTTAACGATAAACAATGCTAAAACTTCCATGTTTTTGTAGATAGAATCATTAGATTTTTTCAGATCTTTAATTCTAAGTATTTATTTCAAGTCGACCGACTATTTCCTTTAGTTGCCACAATCGGAAAAACCACAACTTTTATGGTTTTACGGATACAAATATATGACTTTTTCATAATGGATTTTATGAGAAGCTGTTATTATTCTGAAATTTTCATAGGAACTGGAAAACTATTTAATATATTTAAATAAAAATTTAACAAAGATCTGCTAAATAGGAATAAAAATATAAATATAACTACACTATAACTATTCTAGGAGGTATTCTATGATTTTAAGTTTATTTACATTAAGAGAGAGTTCAGGGGATAGAATATGTGATAAAAGGTTGTAGTTCTTACAAATAGTGCGAAAGGGGTCGTGTTCAGCGAAGTTAGATCTGCAGATAGGTAACCATAGGGGTCGGAAGGACCTAGTTTTCCTATTAGGGATGGAAAAATATAGTTGACTTAGCAGGTGTTTAGAATTAACCATGCCATGGATTAGCATGTGTAGAAACATGACCCCAGCACAGGTTCGGCGCTCCTTGAATGGAGGTAACTTTAACAATTTAAGCCTGCAACGGTACGGTGGGAGACGATTATCGGGATCCCAGTTTAGGTTTTTTAGTGCAAATAGCAGAAACTGCTTTTGCACCGACTCAATACTATTTTGGTGAGAGGAGTATTGAGGACTCCAAACGCACGAGCAATATTCGAGGATAGGACGAACTAGGGTAATATACAGGGATTTGGTGGTGAAAGGATCGTTAAATTCTTTAGACCATCGCTTAATAAAGGCTAACATGCCTCTGGCTTTATTCACTGTCACAGAAATGTGATCATTAAACTTAAGTTTATGATCAAAAAGAACGCCAACATCATTGATTGTGGAAACACGATCAAGGACGTGATTTCCGAGAGAGTAAGATATGATAAGCGGCACACTGCGATGGAATGTCATAAGAAGATCGGAGCACCTTCTGAGGATGCAGCTAGAAACGTTGTCTGGGCCTGGTGAAAATGAGATTTTAATTGATGAAAGAGCCGTAAACACATCATGACAGTGGAATTTAGAAGGGGAAATGTTATTTATGTAGGGTAAATGACATGGATAGTTAGAGGAGGGATCAAATGAATTAGATGAGTAGGTTGACTGAAAAAATGACGCAAATATATTAGCAATGCCGAGATGCGAAGAGTCGGAAGTATTATTATATGAGAGGGAAGGGGGGAAAAGATTGGATTTGCGATTAGAGTTTACAAAAGAGTAAAAAGAGCTTGGATCGTTGCGAAAATTGAGTTTGCATTTAGAAATATAGGTCAACAAACCTTAAAAACTGGTGGCGGATTTGAAAGTGATTAGAAAGATGTATCGATGTTGGAGACTTTAATGACTTTTTGTAAGCTCTAGATTTACTATTTTTTAGGAGAGAGAGGTGCTTATTAAACCATGGAGGTTTAGACGTTGATGGAGTTAACGTTTCAGGGACAGATTTATTTATGGCGATATGAATTATTTCATAAAAAGAATCTGTAGCTTCCTCGATATTGCTGAAACTAGAAAGATAACTCCAGTCAATATTAGTCAGGTGATTTCGTAGGTCACAATAGTTGGTTTTTTAAAGCATTTTTGACGAGGCTGCTCGCTATTACTGGGGGGGACTTCAGGAGAGTCAATAATTAGCGAGACTAAGAGTGTTGGGTGATGAGAGTCCTAAGGAGTAGATAAGGGAGGAAACCTTGCTATTGTGGCAGAGGAGGTAGTATTAGAGAAAATGAGGTCAAGCGACCTGCCACGGGAGTTCCTTTTAGTGTTAAGTTGGAAAACGGCAGAGTCGGCTAAGCCATCAAGGAAGTCATTTTGGTTAGTGGGTAAAAGCGAGTTATCCTCATCCGAGTTGATCCATGAAATGAGCGGCAGATTAAAATCCCCCATAACTAGAATAAGATCAGCATCATTTAGCAGGGACAAAACTGATTTTATGGCAGTTAAGTGGTGCATATATAGTAAATGATTGCATCACTCAGAGGAGGAATGTAGGAACAGGAGATGAAAAGGTTAAGGGACTCAGAATGAATTTTAACGGCTAAAAATTCAATTCCGAAAGGATTAGTAATAGTAATATGTGATGTTGTTTACGGCAATCAGAACGCCACCCCCAAAGGCGATCTTCCCGAAAGACAGTGTACTTCGATACCAAAATTTCATTGTCTATGACAGTGGAGTTTAGCCAGGTTTCTGTTAGCACAATAGCATCGAAGTCAAAGGAAGAACTGTTAGTTTAAAGTAAGTTCAGTTTTCCAAGAATACTGCGAACGTTTTGGTAGCAACAAGAAAACAAGTTTTTTTAAGTATTAAATGGAAGCTTGAGAATCTCTGGTCAAGAACTCATGGACAATACTGTGCTCGGGCCCTGGCCCAAAATATTTTTACCAGAAGCTTCCCTTGCTAAATCTTTAGATCCTGCTCAGGTAGCAAGGGAAGCTTCTGGTAAAGTTATTTTGAAAGAGGATATGCTACGTTTATGCTTAAAATTAAATTTGGTTACAAACAGTTCTGAGGGAGCTATATTTAGATTGTTTGAAAGGTGAGTCCTAACGTCATCCGCAGAGGCATCAGGCATAAGCCGCGATACAAAGATGGATTTGCGGGGAGCCACGGCTCTCAGCGTAAGTCCAGAAGATCGCGTTTCCGTTGGAACACCCGTCAATGGCTTTGGTGATTTTAAAACGGGTGGGCGGGTAGGTGCGGCGGCAGGCAGGCGTAGTGATGGAGCAGCAGGCTGGCTTGGTGATATGACTATTGAAGATTTTTCAAGAATGGGACCAGGTGGGAGATTCCTACTGGCAGGTTCTGGCGTATCAACTTTTGCAGGGGGAAGACCGGGTTTCTGAATAGCTAGGATGGGTGGCTGTTCCACAGGAGCATCAACCATAACATTGCTTACTGGCAAAAGTGAGGCTGGAGTGGTACACATATTCATATTCTGGTTAGTGTTAGCGATTTTCCGGCGTGGTGATTCGCTTAATAGTTTATGGCCCAGAAATAGAGATTCGAGGTTTAGAAACTGCTCATTTAATGTGGCAAATTGTTTCCGAACCTCCCGGAAACCGTTTCGGGTTTGCCGCATAAACGTGCGCATCTCGCCTTCAATCTCTCGACAGGCCAAACAGGACCATGTCAAACCGATGCCTTTGCCCAGGAGATCATTAAGTCGGCCATAATGACCAACGCCAGCGCATTTCATGTGCGAGCAATTGTATAGCATAGCCAGCAAGTTAGATAGGAGGCGCCAGTAATAGCTCCTCCAAATTTGCATCTCTTTGAGGTACAAACCAAAGACATTTTGGGTAATAAAAAGAGAATGCGCTCAAAAACAGAATGGTCCAGCGAATGTATGAATGAATGTATGAAGAGAGTGATCCAGCGACGATAGCGTGGGAGCGATTTCGGCGAACAGCAGGAGCAGTGTCAATCCAGACGGAGGTGAAGAAGCTCCACAAAAGGGGGAGTGCGATAGAGAGCGGTGAGCAGCATGTAATAACGAAACAAAGAAACGGTTAATGTTTACTTTGTTGTTGTTATTTGCGAAACACAGTCTTATCGCGTGTAAAATAAATCGAAGTATATGCGTTTCAAATTAAACTTTCGATGTGTTCTTCAGTTTGTGGACCACTTCGCGATACGGCAGGTTAATTAAATCAGTTCGGAGCTGATAAAAGGTTGGTAGTTCGTTCGGGAAACGTTCAAAATTACGGGGCGATATATTCAGAAGTAACGACCTCTTTTAGGGGATTAATCAAGTCTGAAAAATATACCCGATGTATCTCTTAATAACTTTATCGCCATTTAACTGAAAGGGTACGGTCCAAAGAGTTTTGTGATATGCCTAGATAAGAGCCATCAAATTGGTCGCAGGTTCCGGATAGCGAACAGCCTTCCTTAGGTCAGCTATGTACAAAGGGATTCCCACACAATTCCCATTCTCACACATTATCTACTCTCATTCTTATCTCCATATAGCATCTTATGCCGGGCCGGGTTAAAGTGTCACTCGACCCATGTGTCTGCCTGGCTGGAGGTCGGGTCACAGAAGAAATTAGTCTCAAATGGAGAGCTCAGAATACCCCCTGTTTTAAGAAGCCTTACTCGGGAAACGCGAATCTCCGCCATGCAGACCAGCATTGGTAATAGCAAGAATAATGCAATAATAAATGAAAACAGAGTCAAAATCTCTAAAAACTCCAGGCAACTCCTGACATTGCATAGTTGTCGTCTGTTCAGTCTGAAGAGGGATCGTGGTATATACGGCATTCCAAACAGAGGTTTTTTTAAGCTTGGGAGACTCATTCAGCATCTGAATTCGGACAGCAGTCTGCTGTATTAGGAATCAAGCGCAGAAAGTTGCTCGTTGATTTTACCACCGAGAAACTCTCAAAGCCCATTGTTAGTCTGTTGCATGAAAGTTCGCATCTCTTTTTGAACAGCACGAAATCCAGTGAAATGATTTTCGAAACTGGGTCGGTGAAACCAGCAAATTTGGCATGTACAATATTTTCATACAGCAATCAGGCGATGTAATACAGACTCTATAGATCTCCATTTTAGAAAATAATTAGAAAATAATACGAATACACAAACGTATTATTACCTTTAACCACTGTACCGAAGACTTAGACTAGTAAATAAAAGAGCAAGAATAAGAAGGATACAAGAAGATCACAAGCTGGTAGAGATAAGGCACTATGGTAATGAATAAAAGATGGATAGAAAATAGAAAACAGTACTATATTTGAATATTTAAAATAAAGTATATTTCTCACCCAAATATAGCACTGCATAACGCGAAGGGATACGGATTAAATGTATTTTTTTTATTTATGTTTACAAACACATGTTTGCTTATTGACGCAGTGCACACAAAAAGAATACGACCGTTCGCCATAAAGAGAAATGTGTGGAAGGAGGTATGAAAAAAAAACCCAATTTCTACGGAGTTCAGGTAGCAGAGAAGGAAACGCTTTGTGAAATTTTTCAGAAGCTACAAAAAGGTTATGGGGATTTGGAATGAACCGGGAAACGTGGGAAACGTCCAGCCCCTGCTACGGACTGATGTTGCCGTCTTACCAGACGTAACACCAAAACCCCTACCGGTTAGTCCCACCTCTAAACGAATTTTTATTTACACCTGAAACTTGGTAAAGCCGGAGATATTTAGCTTCGAAGTTCTATCACATAAGCACACCACTTTCAGACCTCTGCGAAGAGGATTTATTTACCCCATCAGTGGTAAGAAACACAGAATAAAAAACCAGCGCCTTAAAGTAAAGGGACTATAAAGTGGCAAATTATGTTCTTGTTTTTCTTTGGCTGATCAATAAATCAGGTGTGAGTCGAGGAACAGCTAGGTCAACTGTCGAACAAACAAAATTCCTCCAACGGATTAGGTCAAGAAAAAAGCCAAAAATGATACAAGTCACAGTGATTTTTTTCCGAAATTTTGTTGGAAAGATCTGTGGAAATAATGCAAAGCCAAGAAGAGCTGCAGAAGCAAATACTGCAGGTCATAAATGAAAAAGCACCTATACCAGCAATAGATGCATTGATAGCCTTATTTACTGTTAACAAAAATGTGCTGGTAAAATTGTAAGTTGGTGATCATTCTTATTTTAAAGATATATTTTGTAAAACTATAGGTGCTATCAAGGCCTACATGGTTTTCTAACTAAAGGTAGACTTAATTGAAGAGATACATCTACCAAGGGGATCAAAAGCATGTGATTCCGCATCAGCGCGGAGCTCCACTCCAGTTGATTTTGACTTGGTTCAACTGGTGGATAGGAAAGCCGACAGGGTGAGGCAACAGATAAACTTCATCTAAAAAACCTGGATCGTTCAAATGAGCTTGAACTAATTAAGCAGCAAGCAATGATAAAAAGTCATTGGTCCAACGGGACGGACACGCTTAAGCTTCTAGAAACCAGGTACGAAAGAAATACTCTTGATCAAGATGATCTTACAAGCAGAAGTTACTGTAATTATGATGATTCTTCAAAGAAAGTTGGAACAATTTAAAAGTTCCAACTATGACGTGGCAGAGCTGCCAAAAGTGGACCTTCCAATCTTCAATGGAAATGCTCATATTTTGCGAGCTGTTCTCTGAAATGATAGACAGCAGGAAGGATCTCATAAACACCAGGAAGCTGGGATATTGAAAAGCATGCTTAAAAGGAGATGCTCAAATGGTAGTTAGCCATCTGATAACAGGAACAGCGGCTAGTTATACAGCAGCGTGGGAGCCGATATGCAAACGCTATGAGAATAGCATACTAATATTCTTACAACACTTTAACAAGCTAATGGAACTGGGGTTTTTACAGCCCCATGACGACAATAATTTGTATTATATTATTAATACAATAATTTAATGAAGTTTTTGTATACCGCGACCGAAAGCGTCTTTATTATCAAGGAAAAAGGAAAGATAGAGAGCTCTGCAGATGTAATTTTAGCAGAAATTCCACTGTGAAAATGTTTGTCATAAGCTTTGCAGCTGTATGAACAGCATGTAAAGAAGGCAAAAGGTATACAGTAAGTATTCCCAGAGTAAGGAATCTCCCAGACTACTTAAATATAAAAAAAATGGCGTCCTGACGATCAAGCCAAAAACTCCAAGCAGCTTTAAACAATCGACTGAGGGCTCCAGACGCATGACCCGTACTTCAGAATTGGACGTACTAAAGATACGTATAAGGTTTTAGTTATGTAAGGGTCATTGATGCAGGTTTATGTAGGGAAATTATTAAAGATTCCCCTTACATGTGGGGAAAGATAGAAGTTTCCACAGATAGTGAGAAAAGTTTAAGAAGGGATTTGCAAATAGATGAAGAAGAGGCTTACCGCAGTTCTTCAGTACACAGCCTCAAACACCATCGGGACTTGGCAAATACGCGGATTTTACCTTTAGAAGCTCCGATAACACACTGGTTTTGGGGGAAAGATGGTCTGAAAATAAGATTGGTTGATTGAATTGAGTGCCATGGCTGTGGAAAGGGTTGTTCCATCTGGATCAGAAACAAAGCATAGATTTCCTTACGTGTTTAATATTTCGAACCCTCAGTACAATCATGGTGTGTTCAAAATAATAAAGAAGGTGAATTCTCGATGTTTGACCATTTAATTTCAGGTAAGTTGAAGTCTTCTAGTTGAAGTCTCCTAGTAATGTTAAATTGTTGTAGGTTTTGGGAGTTTAACTGCCATAGGCTTGGAAGAACTTATCTGATGAGCGATCTCGGTACATACGGCGTCCCTAACAGCGGTTTTCTACGCTTAGGAGACTCATTAAGCAGTTGGGGGCTGCTCAATCGGAAATCAAGCGCAGAAAGTTGGTTGTTGATTTTACGGAAATCATCGAGCAACTCTTTAAACATATTTTTAGTCTGCCGCATAAAAGTTCGCATCTCTTTTTAAACAGGACGACATTCACTGCAGCAAAAGTGGAAACCAGCATTTCTTGAAATTGCATCCAAAACTGAAGCGGTGAAACCGGCACATTTAGTGCGAACTACGTTTTCACACAGCCAACAGGGGAAGCTATATTGGAACGCGGAGATCGGCTTATTACACGATTTTATAGCGCAAATACTAAAAAATTCCATTGTACAAAATGTTTTATGATAAAAACAAGAAATTTAAAATGCATAAAAATATATTGACACCAAATAATTATTTTTACACAAACTAGTAGCCTTAAACCACTGTACTTGTTTAATAAGAGCTTGATAGAAGGGAGAGTGAATGAAAAAAAAGAACGCAAACTAGGAGAGAGTGAGTTTTTGCAATAATAAGAATTGCGGAAGTAGGGCACAGTACCTATTTTGGATAAATAATGTAAAATTGAAATCTTACCAAATAAGGTACCGTGCAGACGCGAGTTCGATAGGAATCGAGATAAGTATTAGATTCGTAATTATTATCTTAAACAAACACCGGTTTGTTTTACACAAGTTAATAATTAATAAATCGAGGAGCTACCGTTCCCTGTGAAAGTGAAGTAAATCGAATTTTAGCCAACATTCAGGACGACGATGATACTAAATGAATCTATCAAAACTTTACGGATCCGAAGAAGGATACATTTACGTTCTCGGCACAAACCCCAATGCTAATTGGTCAGAATTTCCGACCCATGGTGGTTGGCACCTGTAACAATTCAAGCCAAATGTGTTATTCAGGAACTGTTATCGACTTGGGACGTTGAATTGGAATCCAACTTAGCTAACTGGTGGATGGAATATGCTAAAGGTTTATCATATTAAGAGAAATAAGCATTTCAGGCTGAAAAGGTATAATTGAGCTGCATGGATTCTGGGATGCATCAGAGAAAGCATATACAGCGGCTGTGTACACTAAAGTAGGGGGCAGAGTTACCTTGCTAGCAGCAAAAAGCAATGTAAATCCTTTAAAAAAAAGAAAAAAAATTCCAAAGTTTGAGCAATTAGATCACAAACGCAAGCATGGAGTGATTCGCTATTACTATCCCTTGGATACAGAACAAGCGCAGCAAAAACAAGTTTGTCAGAACTAGAGTTAAAGAAATAAATCAATGAATTCCTAATATTAAATGGAGTTACGTTAAATCAGAAGAAAATCCATCAGGCGTTGCTTCAAGAGGGCTATCACCGCAAGCTCTTAAAATCTGCGAAGTTTGGTGGAAAGAGCCAAATTGGCTAACTATGGAGGCAAAACATTGGCCCACTTAAAAGGAATTGGAAATTGTTGTGGTGGACACATTGATGAAATTCGAATATCTGCAAAACCACTGGTTTTCGAAGTATTCATAACAAAGCTGAGATGAAAATCCCAACAGCCTCCAAATCTTTGTTTGTTCAGGTAGAACAATATTGGAACAGCGGAAAATGGAACAATACAGTTTTATGATATTTTTGATCGATCTCTTTGTATTTTTTTTGCTCTGCCCTTATCGCGGATTATTTTTTATTATTAAACGTACAGCCACAAAATTTAGAAGATTCTGGATCGTTTTCTTTCTGACTCGACTTATTGTTATATTAAGTCAAACCCACTAGCTGTAGCGTTTAATTTTTTTTGAAAGAGATCGCCGTGCCCCCAACATAGGTCCCGCGAGCCGGATTTGGAAAAATATTTTTGAAGGCGCTATTTTTCACAGATTTTTCACAGAATATATATCTTATATATAAAATTCTGCTGTCACGGTGTTTGTATTCAAACTCCTCCGAAACTACTTGACCGATTTGGATGAAATTTTGAGGGGATATTCTGTAGGCCTGAGAATCGGCTAACATCTATTTTTCGTACCCCTAACCGATAAGGGTTGTCTACCCCTAACATTTTTTTATTTTGTCAAGATTTTTTGTTAAAATTTTTTTGTTTTCAATTTTTTTTTCAATGTGGCATATTTTTTACCGCGAGTGGGTAAACCCTCCAGTTTGTTTGTCCTAGCGAAAAATGGGCTAACCAAGAATATTGTGCACGCCATAGCATTGAGAGAATAAATTTAAATGAACTTAACATATTATTGTTCAGTGTTATGTTATTTGCACATTTCATTTTCGTGAACAGCGCTCCACGCCTCTCACTCATATACCACATCCTTACATACTTGCAATAATAGTGGTTTTCATCCTAGACAGAGATAAAAGTGGGTTTTGTTTATACAGCATGAATTGAATCACGGATAGGTGGGACGAAGTCCACCTGTCAGCTAGTATAAATCTAATAATCCGTTCATCCATTTAAATATTTATTTAGCTAAAATGTATCCACAAACTACAAACTACTAGAAAATCTTCTTTGAGTACTTCTTTGTACCCATCTGTCCCCACATCTAGCTCGTGTGGAGCCTATTATGCCAATAGGAGGCAACGGAAAGGCGAAAATGTCAGTTCCGCCGCGCTCCTCAACAAGGCCCAGACCAAAAAGTTAGTCGTCTTCATCTTCTTCAAGTAGACTAAATCATAGGCCTATCCCTATATCCCATAGGCCTAACCCCAAGAGCCCAGGAACCAACGCAGCTCATAATATCTAGCGGGTGTCGGCTGCTTCCGTGCAATACTGAGGTCTTCAAAAGGAGACTACTTATGATGGTCCACGTTTCGAGACCTTTTTACAGGCATCTATATATCTAATCTAAGGTTTACTGAGGTTGAACAACTTGTTCACCTAAACTCCAAACGAGATCACGGGCTCGTATCCAAATATCCGGCCACCAACGATGGTTTTGAATCTGCGTGGTGACTGAATTGTGGATACTATGTTGATAAACGCCTGTTGGTCAATAGTCAACTAAAGGTACTGTTTGATCCTCCGACGATTTCTCATGAATCGTATTCAATATTTGAAAATAATTTTAATGTCAAACCTGCAAGCTATGTTCGAATGTTAACTATCCTATTGGGATGTGTAAGACAATTCTGCAGATGTTCGTTCAAGATCGATCTAGGTACATTAAACAGCAGAAATTGTGCTGGAATTGTCTCGCAAGACAACACCAAGTCCCGAATATTACGAGCAGCCACAATTGCTTTACATGCAGAGGACGTCACAACACGCTGCTTCACCGCGATTACCCTCCTTACGTTCCTGCGGTTCCCTCCACTTCAAAAATTTCTGGTGAATCTTTACAGTCCACTACTCCTCCAAATCTGCAGAACTACTTTGCATCCAGCACTCAAAGTGTTCTCTTACGAACCACAGTTATCAACCTCTGCCATCGTGGAGCAAACTTTAAGGCGCGTGCTTTGATTGATTCCTGATCAAAAGCCACCTTTATTTCTTAGCGAATGTTCATTTTGATCGAAACCTCCGTATCAGAACGTTCAAGCTCAAGCCGCTGGCCTTAATCAGGCATTTGCTGCAAAGCCTGAGAAGTTATCTCACTTCGATATTGGCTCTCCCTCCCAACCTCGCATTAAGATCGAAGCCTCAGCGTTCTTCTTCCGATCTCTCCCTAAGCAAGTTTCCTGATCTTCTTCTGGATGATCCTCTCTTATAGGAGTTCGTGGATTGATGTGCTGATTGGCGCAGATATCCTTCCTTCCATAATCCTAGGCGTCTCCCTTCCTAATATTTGTGGATCACTTCTAGGTGAAGAGACCATTTTCGGGTGGATACTTTAGGGTCCACTGAGAAATCCACCAAACACATCCGTATCTGCTTTCCCCACTCGCATTGCGATCAGGCAAGATCAAAGCCTTGAAAACCTTCTTACACGGTTTTGGGAGGTGGAGGATTTACCATCCAAACCGGATGCTGAATGCGAATCCAATTTCGTCCGCACTACCTTCAGCGATAAAAGCGAAAAATACGTTTTACGTTTAAAAATCCTGAATGGGTGAACTTGGTTTCATTCCAGTAGACTCAAAAAGAACCCTAAAATAAAATCCAATATGACTCGGTAATTAAAGAGTACTTGGGTTTAGGTCACATAGACTCAAAACCTTCCATCTTCAGGCGCGAGGTACTATCGCAAATCGCGAAATTCTTCTATCCAGCAGGTGTTCGTGCCTAGATTTTTATGCAAGAAATCTAGCTGCAAGAGCTCAGCTGGAACAGCTAGAACTCAGCTGAACCCTTTCCAAGTTGTCTCGAGAGCAAATGGTGGGATTTCTAAAAGGACCGTGGACTTCTAGGCGACATTCGTATTTCCAGTTGGATACTATTCTGTCCAAAGGCATTCATCCAGTACCATGGGTTCTGCAACGCATCGCAAAGCGCATACGGTGCAGCGGTATACTTTCGCGTAGAATGTAATAACCGTAATTCCACTAGTCTCCTTGCAGCGAATACCAGAGTTGCGCTATCAAAACAGTGCCAACCTGCTAGCCGAAGAGTGTCCGCACACGACCTGCGGGATAGCAAGCTGTGGTGACCAGGACCTGAACGGCTGACAGCAGTACGAGAGTACTTTCCACACAACTCATCTGACACTGTCGATTTGAGAAGCGGCCAGCCAATTTGTTCTGGCTGTCTTCACTCACACTTCCTCGCTCGCTTTTCCAGCTTTCTCAGAGCCACCAGAGTTACAGCAGTCATATACCGCATTTTTATTCGATGCAAAAAAACCGTCCGAATTTCGAGCAGATGAGCTGTCAGAGGCGCAAGATCGCCTCACTCGGCTTACTCAACGATTAGATTTTCAGGCGAAATATAATTGTCTGGTTTTCAAGAGACCGATTCCAAGGTCTAGTCCTTTAGCTACCCTGGCTCCGTTCATTGACTCAAAAGAAATCCTCAGAGCATGTTCACGTGTGAAGGCGTCGGAGTGCTAGAGTCACGACTAACGGTTTCCGATCATTCTTCCATACGATGCCTACTTCACACCCTCCTTGTATTATTCACTCATGAAATCTCGTTGCATAGAGGCAATCAACTTATGATGTGCCGAAGTTAAAAAACTTGCTAAAAGCTATCACAAAGTCATGTCTCGCAGTTGGAGAAGAGACTCCAATTTCAGCTCATGAGCGGCCTCCCTTCCGAACGTTCCCCATTCGTACGGTCCTTCGCGCATACAGGTGTCGACTTTGCCGGCCCTTCCAGTCAGAGCGTGTCTTATTAGAAAAAGGGTATGTATGTGTATTTGTATGTTTCAACTCAGCTTTCGCTCGTTTTGTGTCGACACGCGGCTGCTCCGCTCAAGTGTTCTCCGATAATGTGCTAACCCGAGACTTCTTGGAGGCGACCAGGTCCAATGTGGTCACCCATTATAGGCACCATAAGATCACCTGGCGTTTCAATTCCACCGGGGCTCCACATATGGGTGGTCTTTCGGAAGCAGGGGTTAAGAGTATTGAAGATATTTTCTATAAGGTATAAGGTTCTTCCTTCTTTCGAAGAGCTTTCACTTCTATCCAAGATCGAAACATGTTTAAATTCCAGACATTTCCTCTATCTATGTACTCTTCTGACCTGTTGGAACTGACGCCAGGTCTTTTCCTCATTTCTCCTCATTGGCGGGCCTGCTCGCTGTTACTGAGCCTGAGATAAACTCCGATGCGGTCATAATCATTAACAGATAGCAGCGTCCCAAGGCTTAGAATCAGCAGTTCTGCTTGCGTTAGAAGAACGAATACCTACCGGAGCTGCACAAACAGAATAAATAGCAGTCTTCCGAGAGGAAAATCCAGCCGAATGATATGGTTATCATCAAAGACGACAATATTCCTTCTAATGAATGGCGCCCCGGAAGGGTAACTAAAGTTTACCCAGGCGATGACCTAGTTCGTGGGGTCGATCCTTTCACAAGAAATAGCACAATTAAAAGACCATTGGCCAAACTGGTGTTCCTTCTTCTTAAATCCTAGACCTGGTCCAAATATTTTGCCTACGTGTTCCTCATGTCCTGTTATTTTGTCATCCTTCACAATAACATCTAACATTCGTTTTTATCATCCACAAGCAATTTTTAATAATGACTCCACGACCACGGAACGTCAACAACCCGACCTCGCAATGCTTGAGAGTTTTTTTGCTGCCGAGTCTGACCCCCAGAGAAGAGGCTCCCCGCGGTGTTGGCGAAACGGTATTGCCGGAACTGCTTGGCCCAACAACACTTTGGAGAAAGTTTCTGGTCCAAGGACACTTGTCGTGTGTGCCACGGAGAGCATCACACCTTGCTCCATCTGGATGTAGACGCAGTCAGCTCGCCCCTCAGCCGCATAAACGCCTCCATGGCAAGGGCGTTTGGCCTTTCAGTCACTCGCGTGGGCTCTAAATGGGCATGCACCGCCGTTATCCGGGTCTCCAATGTCAGAGAGAACAAAGCTGGAGACGGTGATGAAGACCGAGGCCCAGCTCCAAATACCGCACTCCATTCTGAGAGATTACGGAAAATATTAAGGAAAATCATCTCGGCGTGACACTGGCGAATGAGTCCTTCTTCGAGCCAAGTACTGTCTCCCTGGTACTCGGCGCCGACGTCTAAGGGAAAATCTTCCTTCCCGGTGTAATCCCAGGCAACCAGGAAGCTCCCTTGGCCAGGAAAACCGTATTCAGATGGGTCCTTTCCGCCCCTAGCGGCGGATGATTTTTCATTATTAAATAAAGAATCAACATATTAAATAGATTCTGGATCGTTTTCTTTCTGACTCGACTTATTGTTATATTAAGTCAAACGCACTAGCTGCAGCGTTTTACTTTTTTTAAAAAAGATCGCCCTGCTGTCAGCACATTGGAAAGAGTTGATGCTAGCGAAAATTGCCATGGCTAAGATACAACAACAGCTGGACAACAGCCAAGGAGTAAAATCCTTTTTTGGATAATGATGGCGTACTTCGAGTTGGTGGAAGACTGCAAAACGCATTGATACCCTATAATGTAAAATTATTCTGGATAAGTCACATTTGACTTGGTTAATTGCAAATGATGCTTACAAGAAAACTTTGCATGGCGGAATTAAAATTATGAGAACTTATATATAGTGGGAGTTCTGGATTTTTGTTATACAAAATTAAATAAGAAAAAAAAAATATTTCAGGAAATGTATTGTGTAAATACGATACAAGCAAGAGATGTCCGGTCAACTGATTGGGAATCTACCAGCATATCGAGTAACGGCTGATTACTCGTTTGAAAATACTGGAACCGACTAAGCGGGACCGTTTCAGATTCGCTGCTTAAAGGATAGAGGTCAAAAACTTATAAAGGATACATTTGTGTATTTTTTTGTATGGCAATAAAAGCGATACATCTAGAAGCTTTCGACAGTCAAATTCTTGGAGGCTGTTCGACGGTTAGTTGCAAGACGCGGCGAGAATGAGAACCTATACTCAGATAATGGAAAAAACTTCGTGGAAAGTCACAACAACGATGGTGAGGACTCATTAACTTATTTCTAATTATGAAAATTAACTTATCTGTGACAGTCAATTGATATTTGGAGCAACAACACCTCAAACTATCACAAAACCACCAAGTGTTTGTTTTGGTTTATTTTGCGACCGGAGAATGTCTAGGCATGTGTTTAAACATGAAACCATAAGTACGCAAAGGATAAAATATACAAATTTTAGGCTGCAATGAACACATCACTGAAAAGCGTGGGAAAACAGCTATAGACCTAAAGAAAGGGACGATTGCAGAAACCAATTAGGAGTGAAGATTGACAAGGGTAGCTACAAGTATCAAATTTGCATGTTTTCCTTTATCCTGTTAGCAATACCGATATCAAAGAACATTATAAACCATTTTTTTCGATTGGTACTCGAGGTGGCGCTGCAGCTCCTATTGGTTTTTTTTTTGCTACATGAAGTTGACGGATATTGTTCAGCGATCTTTTGTTACTTCCCCGTCGTTTTTTTGATCGTGACTACCCACACTTTATCATCTTGTCCTTTAGTAGTACAAACAATTCTTCATTGGTTATCGTGCACGGTGAGTATTCTCATGTTATAAGATCAGCTGTCCCTTCTTCAGATTTGGCTTTTCTTTGCGCCATTTCGTCCGTTGTTGCAAGAACTCCAGATATTCCTCTGAAGCGTTGAATAAGCTTTCATTTATCTAATGATATGAAAGTTTTATTTTCGTCGAAGTTTTCAGGAGCTACAATTAGAGGTCTTCACACTTCGAAATGACCCGGCGTTAATGAGTCTACATCATCGCAAATTTTCACCTTCCTTCTTATTTTAGCAGACTCTTACAAACCATTAATCAGTGTCACAAAAATAAGAATACTCACATGCAGGTGGCAACAACGATGACTAATAATTGGATTGTAGTCGAGGCTTTCGTACTCCCAGATGTGCTCCAAAGAACAGCACGAGTCACTTTTTTTTGTTCATAATTGAGTATTTATGCGTCCTTTGCCTGATTTTAACAGCTTTGATCATGTACACAGAGCTATCTACGTTTGCTTCATATCAATGGTTTGGAACAAGAATGAAACAGTTACGTATCATTTCGAAATGATTTGTTTATTCTTTGTTCTTGTGTAAATAAGTAAACGTAATGATCCACGCATAATCGAAATGATATATGAGTGATCCAGATTGGTATGCTTTTGGGTATCGAATGAATCGGGAGTCTTTTCTCGAGTTTTTTCCTGAGGGCGATGGTAGACATTCATAGCAGAAGGA
This sequence comes from Drosophila ercepeae, assembly GCA_018150545.1. Lineage (NCBI taxonomy): Eukaryota > Metazoa > Arthropoda > Insecta > Diptera > Drosophilidae > Drosophila > Drosophila ercepeae. The sequence continues at coordinate 232,971 of JAECWL010000197.1, forward strand.
TGTGGCGAAAACAATTGGCATTAAAAAGGTAATAAAACAGTTATTAAAAAGAAGTATTCATATGATTTCACATCCGAAGAAACATACAAAAGTCTTACATTATTACTATTTATTATGATTTAAGAAATAAAATTCAGGAGATACAATATTTATTGCCTTAGGCCTTCAGGCAGTTTTTAATGTATTGTTTGTTTCTCATTGTTGTGCCGTTTTACTTATAAACGGGATTCAAACCCGAACCGGGCGGGTCATGCTCTCAACAACCGATTAGGTACCACTTACCAGCTCGGTTCCGCCCGGCTACAAAAGTCTTACAATTATGTACTTATGTTCCAACATGGGTTCAAGTATTTCTATATTTATGCCCCCAGCCTTACCCTTCTCTATGTGGCCAAACACCTTATGTTACTTCACCGTCAAAATAATATATTTATACTGCCGCGTTTAAAGGATAGACATTATGGATCGCAGGTACACTAGAGGCCCATTGTCCAGACCAAAGTCAGAAAATGCGTTTCATACCGCCGAGCCAAACCCCAACTGCTGGAACATGTCATGGGCCCCATGCCAAAAGACTTAGTAACAGCAACTTGACCATTCAAAACAACTGAAATAGATTATAGCTAACCATTTTGGGTCAACGTGATGGTCAGAGGCAGTAAAACTTGGCAGTATTGTGCTGTTTTGCAACAAAAACGGCAATAACAAGATTCTGCGGACGCGCAGACGCCCCCAACGAATCCACTGCGACAACGCCAAAAATTTTGCCAAACCCCGCAATGAACGGGGCAAAAGCATCCATCATGACCACATGCAATTTAATTGCAATTGATTTACAATTTATCAAACCTCGAGCCCCACAGTTGGAAGGACTGTGGGAAGCGGCTACGAAATCCGCAAAGTACTTATTAAGAAAAACAGTTTCGACGGCATCTTTAACACAGTTAGAAGCCGTCGTAGTCGATATTGACCAATAATAAACTCTCGCCCTTTTCTGTCTTTTAGCCTTAACGGTATCACCGCCCTAAAACCTGGACATTTCTAATTGGCGAACCAATCCACAGACATCCACAGCATTCTTCAACCATTTGGCCAATTCAGCCTCTCAGATTTTGGGAGGTTAGCTGCCATAGGCTTGGTATTTTTTCTCTTAACTGTGTTCAGCTGATGTTTATATATGAAAATGTTCTCCGGCCAGAAGCTGGGCGAATGAATTGTTTCGAACATCCGAAAAGGTTGACGTATCTTGCAGGATGACGTACGCCTTTAGTAAAAATATTTAAACGTTCAAATATCGTCCACTTTTACAACGTCCTTCGATTTAGCTTGGCTGTTAGCCTGTTAGACGGGTCAGGGACTAGCTCTGAAATTGAAATGTACTACAGGGGAATGACCTGTAGGGGTTATGGTGTTGCGGTTGGTAAGGCCGCGACATCAGTCCGTACCAAGGGTCCGGACGGTGAATTTCCCTCTAGTGTGCATTTTAAAGGGCTCAACACTACTGGGGCCCAAGGAATCACTTGAAGTGATGCCAAAGAGGACAAATTTTGCTTAATTGTTGTGTTAAATTCGGGTGCCGAATTTTTATTTACAACTCAAGCTCTTGGGGTAGCAAGAGATGTAAGCGATTGTGTGGTTGTCAGCTGATTAGTTTGACGAGTGACCTCAGCATATACGGCATCCCTATGGCATACAAAATGGACTGAATAACAATTTAAAGTCGTTGTCTACGGGATCGACCCCTGGGGATCATGTTATCAGGTCTCTCGGATGGCGCCTTTTCAGCCTCCTTAGCAAGGTCTCACTTGCCAGTCTTTGTGCCAGTCTATGCATGTGCCTGTAGTCTGCTAGTATAGCGGCTGGAGTAATTATTAATCTCGTCAAAGACTGTAGCCATCATTAGATCTTTGTGCAGTGATGAGTTTCGAATGTACACCTCGCATCCGGTGATCAGTCTGCGTGATTTACTTTGATCCGTCTGTACTATTTTGATTTGGCTATCACAAGCTAATCGGCACAATAATTTGCTTTTAGATGGTCACCTTGTTAGCCAGTGACAGTTTGCTCCTTGAACTCAATAGCCAAACATATTTGTTTACTGCATTTCGTATGCGGGTTCTAGTGGCGGTGATGTGCTTGGTGAAGGTGAGTCCGCGATCCAATGTAAGACCAAGCTATTTAGTTGAATTGGTCTTAGGACAGGCCTTCCTTCTATGTCAAGAGCAGGCGGGGTTTTCCTTAATAAGGATAAACAAACATTGGCGGATTTATCGCTATTTATGCCCATGTTCCAGTGCTTCGCACATTGCGCGAACATTGTGGCAAACTGCTGGATACCATCGGCCGCAGAGGCTTCACAACTTGATCTGTGGATGATGCAAACGTCTTCTGCAAAGGTGGCCACCATTGTTGACAAATTGTCTGGTTGCGGCATACCACTACTGTAGAGATAGTACAGGAGCAGTCCCAGGAAACTTCCCTGTGGGACACCAGCCTTCACGTCGTATTTGGCAGAGACGGCTGAGTGAAGGAGAACAGCGAACTGCCTTCCCTCAAGCTATGACCTCAGTAGGTGGAAATATGGGGCAGGTAGTCTCTCCTTTAATTTGACCAGTAAACCTGTGTGCCAAAATCGGTCAAACGCTTTCTTGATGTCCAAGAAGAGGGCATTGCAGAATTGTTTCCTGTCATATGCCGTCAATACTTGCTCGACAAGTCGGTGAAGTTACTTCACCGTGCAATGACTAGCTCGAAAGCCGAACTGGTGGTCAGGAGTAATCCCCTAAGTGTCCATAATCCTAACAGTAGCATTACTAGCATTGTATCGCTATTTATCGCAACGCTATGTATCGGCGTTGCAGATAGCATCATGGCCTAGTCTTCTACTGATATTTAACCGACCAAAAGCTTTGGATATCTTACTAGGGGTGATTGGCATGATAAGCAGGTTCATTTGGAGCGCTTGGGACAGCCTGGCACGGGTCTCGCTTACTTTCTTCAGGCTAACTAGCTTAAATGGGTGAAAGCTTGGTTATCAGCCTCTCCGTCATCGGGCATGCCATTGCATTTTAGCGGCAGGTGGTCGGAGCTGAGCTTAATGACTGACCGTATATTAACATGGATACCCAGGATGCCCCAGGGTGTCAAGTCAAAATCGATGCAAGCTAGAGAGCCTCGGCTGCCGGGCGGGTATCGTATGGGGCATTATTTTGAGGCTCGCTGCACTTTAAGAGCAGTGAGCTAGTTGAGTATTTGCCCCTGCTGCTGTTTCTGTTCCTGCTGCTTCAGCATCATCAACAAGAGGTCCATCTGTTTTTCTTGGATTAAGCATTGTAAGCGTTTTCGGTATGTCCTCAGTTGTGTTGCAGCTTGCCATTACATACAGAGCTGGATCGCGGTGACTTTTTGACCGGGTGTGGCTTCTGGTCTTGCAATCATTGTTGATGGTGATGTTGTGTCTGGGTCTGGTCTTGCTCCTTGTTCCTGCCTTTTCTTATTTCCGCTACTACCCTACCCGACACTACCCTTAGTGATGGCCACCTGGCCGCTAGGGACAAGTTGAAGCTTAGTGGAGCTCCACACGCTCGTTGACAGTTCTTCTGGCACCCATGCCGCGCTTGAGCCTAAAGCGTTGTAGGAATGCCTGAAACTTGGAACAGCCTGAGTAGTTGGCAGGGTGCTGTTCTCCACAGTTACTGCATGTACAGAGCTCATTGCGTGGGAGAGTGCAACTACTTGCTGGATGTTCTTCTGTACATTTAACGCAAACGTCGGCTTTACGGCAGTATTTGGCCGAGTGACCAAATTGCTGGCATCGGTGGCACTGGAGAACAGATGTTCACCATGGAGGCTCGAAACTCAACCTTATCTGCGTCAATATTCATCCTGATGCTTTTTATCAGTAGATTGACGTCGGAGATGGCTTCCATAACGATAGTTGATGACTTGGGCGGTGCTTTGCCAACAGTACGCTTTTACGCAGCTCTAGCGGCTTGTTGACTGGTGGTGGGCTGATCCCAAAATTTTTCACCAGCATTGCTTTCGCTATTCGTTTCAGTGAGGAGTTCAGCGAGTAGTTAGAATTTGTTAGTGTTTCCACTGTAGCTATGTTGATATTCCGAATTTTCTTCTATGCACGCTTTTTTCTCAACTAACTTAGGAGATGTGCCTGGATCCATCCTACGCTTGGTTTTTTGGAAGTGCTGGGCAGATCCCAAGGTTGGCGCAGTGGTTTGGTTTTTGTCGTGTCTTGAGGGCCAAGGACCCTTTGTGCAGAGACACGTCCAGATTCCCTTGCTGCCGCAATGATTTCGCTAGCCTGAGTAATTTTGCTTGTATGCCCTGCATTAACGGCTGTCCTAACTTCTTCTCCAAGGGGCATCTTGGTCTTAGCGGAGTTCGCTTTATGAGGTTTTTGACGATTAAGCCAGATTTCGTATTACACTTAAAAGTATGCAACGGAAATCAAGAAAAAGATTACCAAGAGCGTAGCCGAGAATCGACCTTGGATAAATCTTGATAAGAGCTTATAGAAAAAAATGTATTGTATCCAATTGCTGGCATGTGAATGCTGTTCCCAATTGCAATAGGGAAATTTATTCTTCAGTCAATAACTTTAGTCTTTTTGCACTTTGGAATAACGTTTAAGTGACTTATTATAACACTAGCCACTGTTTGTGCCACTATTGTGGACTCTTCCTTGTTCACCACTAGGTGAATTTTAATTATTGTAATTATTTTATAATTGGGGATATGCACATCTAATGAGACATATATTTGATTTATTTAGTTCATTTCTAATTGTTAGAGAACACCTTTTATTAAAAGACTTTATATGGTATACTGAATTTTCCCTTATTCTCAAACCGTATCGTCTTCACCTTTACGGACTTCTTCCACCTTCTTTAAAGGCCACCCAGCTGGATGACAATAAATATCTCCCATCAATAATATCATTCGATCTATTCAATTAGATTTTTGCAATTCTGTTTATTCATATTTACCTTCTCTTCGGGAAGATTTTGTATTAATATCGGTAAAATAATTGCACTAACATAATATTTTTGTATATCTCATTTAATAGGCAATATTAAGATGTGTTTTGATATAAATTTATTTGTGGATGATATATCACTAATCTCACTATAAGACCTGATTTTCGGGTATTTTCATTATTGCCTTTTTTTAGACATTATTGTGCTTTGTGAATCATTATCAATCAAAACTCTATATGTTTTAAACTTCCCATCTTTACCTTTAAGTTGAACATAAGCTGTTAGAAGCTTGCTTAGAAGTAATCCAAGTATTTATATTAGGTCAAGTAACAAGTTCGTTCGGATTTTTATTGATTTTTCAAAAGATGATAACTTTGTGTACATTTGTCCGATTTAAGTCAAATATGCGCCGTTTTGTTCGTAAACTTGTTGCCAACGAGATTCCAACTTCATTATACCCCTCTCGTAGAAGGCTGCGTCCCTATTGGCAAAAAACTCGTAGAGCCAATTTTCACAGGCCTCTCTTGAGGCCTACTTCTCACCATTGAGCGCGTTCGCCGTGGACAGAAAAAGATGGTAATCACTTGGTGCCAGGTCCGGACTATAAGGTGGGTGTATTAGGACCTCCCATCCGAGCTCCCGGAGCTTCTGGCGCGTCACCAAAGACGTGTGTGGCCTAGCGTTGTCCTGATGGAACACAATTCGGCCTCTGTTGATCAAAGATGGCCTATTCTGGATGAGTGCTGCCTTCAAGCGGTCCAGTTGTTGGCAGTAGAGGGCCGAATTGAGCGTTTGGCCATAGGGGAGCAGTTCGCAGTAGATGATTCCTTTCCAATCCCACCAAACACACAGCAAAACCTTCCTGGCCGTCAATCCGGTCTTGGCCACCGTCTGGGCCGCTTTTCTAAGCTTTGACCACGACCGTTTTCGTTCGATGTTGTCGTAAGTGACCCAATTTTCATCGCCAGTCACAATACGCTTCAGTAACGGGTCGATCTAGTTGCGATTCAGCAGCGATTCGCAGATGAAAATTCGGTCCATCATTTTTTTTATGCATTAGTTCATGTGGCACCCTAACATCGAGCTTCTTTTTGAATCCAAGGTTATGCAAATGGTTCCATACGGTTTTCTGGCTTATCTTTAGTTCCTCAGAAATTAACTAAGTGCTCACGTGACGGTCTGACGTCTCCCGACGCGTGGTGCATCTTTGACATCGAAATTACTGGAACGGAACCTAGCAAATCACTATTGTGCTACCCGTTCGTTTACAGTATCGGGCCCATAAACTAAATTAATTTTTTCAGCCGCTTTGGCTGCTTTTTCGCCTTGATCGAAGAAAAATTGTAAAATATAGCGAATTTTCTCTTTGCTGGTGTCCATCTTTGACGAGAGCTCACAACGTACTGAGTCAATCAATCGAAAAACTGTCAAAGACAAACTTATAGCGCGAATAAACACCTTTTCAACGCCGTATAAAGTGACATGATGCGACACGTAACACTAGTACTATGTGTAACAGTAGTACTATATGGACAATAACGTCATCTCTTAGATAAAAACCGAACGAACTTTTTACTTGACCTAATATTTCCTTTCCTAATGCAATGCAACCACCATAGCATGTTACATGGTGGTTTCTATGACGATATGAACATAATAGTTCACTTCTACAATTTGGCGAATAATGCCGCTTCAAACACTTAAAACACAATTTTTTATCTGAGTCCACTCTCTCCTGGGGACTTAATGCTTTAAATTTATAAAAATACATAAAATGGTGCCCGGACATTTTGCACATCGGGCATCTCACTTTGTTTATTGAATTTCTAGCCACCTTTTCTACAGCGATTTCTCCCTGTACTGAGATCACCGAACTAAGCGTTGATGTACAAATTCCATGATCTCTCAATATCTGGATATTAAAAATGCAATCAGAGTCATCGGTCAGATTAGCTTTGAGTCGTATCATATAAATTGATGCAGTTCCCAAGCTGCCTCATAATTATTGCCGGATCCCAACAATAAATGGGAAACAAAGTTTCTAGCTTCCCCTTTTAAAGCACTTGAAGGTTTCTCAGCTTCAAGGATGAGCATAAATCTACACTAGCTCCTTAAAGAGGTCGAAAACATTGTCCCAATCTTTGAAAGCTCCAGAAAAAAACGGGTACCTCTATTTTTGGTAGGGTAGGTAAATAATTTTTTTGTTGACAACTCCCTTATACCACTACTTGCATTCTCTTGGATTTCAGTATCCGTTCAAGCATTGAACATGAGTGTATATAAAAAGAATGTAAAAGGGATCGGACCAATAATCAATATAATAAATAAGGCATCTTCTGACCGATCCCTTCCAAACAATCGCAAATGAAAACGCATGTGAAAGGCCATGTGACACCGCCACGCAGGACAAAACACTTAGGCCGCCAGCGCATATACCAGCCCATTGAAGTGGCTGGGCGCAAAAATACAGTATACAAATAATTCATAAGAAATTCATTGAAAAATCTTTCATCAAAAAGGAACTTTTGTTTCGGTGTTAAATTGAATTATTTTTCGGAATTTTGTTTTATGTTATTCCAATTTTTTTTTTTGTACCGCCTGCCCGCACTTGGGACTTGGTGGACTGCGCATATTACGTGCCGGGTCGGGCTGCCAAGAGCGGAGTCCCACTGTGTCCGTTGCCCCTTCGCTGCCGTTGCTGCTGTTACTAAATATTTGCAAAAACGTAAATTGAACGCCTACCTAGAGTATGGACTGGCGGGCCCCCCCGCCTGCCAGCAAGCTCGGCAAAACAATGCCCTGCAAGAAGGCCCTCAAAGCAAGGAAGTGCAGCTCGAGCAGAGACTCAAGCTGGAGCTCTTCTTTCTCGGAGTCCAGCGAGATCAAGCGCAAGTCCGCGCGTAATAGGCAAGGAGAGAAGTCAGACGTCACACCTAGCACCAGCGCTGCTCTGCGCAGCAAGCTGGCAAACAACCCCTTTTGCCCTCCTCTCAAGCAAAGAAGATGACGACGAACATGATGAACCCGAAACTGCCTCAGAGGCAGTGGCATCTAAAACAGCAAAGAAACCAATCCCGATCCCGAAGACCCTCAAGCCTCCCCCAATCTACATCCCAGACGTGACCGACATTACAGCGGTTGTCAAGTTGATAACGACTCTAGTCGGAACCAAAATGGATTTCTCGTATAAAACGGAGAGAAATAATAACGTACGCGTAATGATGCCAGACAAGGAGTCCTACACAGCCCTACGCCAGCACCTCGTGGCACATAACAAAAGACACCGCACCTTCCAACCAAAGGACGAGAGAGCTTACAGGGCGGTCATCAAGGGACTTCACCACTCAACGGACCAGACTGAAATTAAAGAAGAACTCCACAAATACGGCCATACTGTGAGGGATCTGCACAAACCCATTGGCAGGAAATCCAAACAACCACACAGAGGTGCAACACAGCGAGCAACAACACAGAGGTTTTCAAAATAAAGAGGATTTGCAGATCAGTCGTCAACGTAGAGCCCCCACTGAAATTCAACGATGTTCCACAATGTTTCAGATGCCAAGGGTTCGGACACACCCAGCGCTACTGCTTCCTGGAACATCGCTGCGTGAAATGTGGTGATTCTCATGACTCTAGGTCATGCACCAAAAAATAAGACGAGAAAGCATGCTGTTTACATTGCCAAGCTGATCACCCTGCGTCGTTCAGAGGATGCCCTGCCTACAAAAAGGCAATGGCGCAGCAATCTCCTAAAGCCAGACCCGTTGAGAGTAGCAACAAACCACCTCTCATCCAGATACCAACTATCATTAATGGTACAAGTTATAGGGACGTACTTCTAGGAAACCAAGTGACACAGCCAACGAATCCCCAACAAACCCCTCATACCACTCCCGAAGCCCCACAACCCAATCAGCTTGATACGATGCTTGCCCGCATGGAAGGATCGATTGAGAGGATGATGGAAAAGTTGATCTAGCAGATGTTCTTGCAGATAATGCAGTTTTTAGCTCCCATCCTCAACAGAACGTAGTGCAAATAAGCCTTAATATAGTTTTTTGGAACACAAACGGCCTGCAGAGGAGCAAAGCCGAAGTAGAGCATCTCATCAAAACAGACAATATCGATGTTCTTCTAGTTTCGGAATCCCACTTTTGTCCCAGATCCTACTTTAAAATTAGCGGGTACGAACTGTTACATGCCAACCATCCATCTGGCAGAGCACCCGGAGGAGCAGCTATGCTCATCAGGAGTGGCATTCAGTACACGGAACTTCCCGCGTTTCAGGAGGAATGGGCTCAGAGCGCCGTGACCAGGATTTCCAGCCCACAGGAATATATCAGCATTGGTGTGGTTTACTTCCCCCCCAGACACTCAATAACCGAGACCCACCTTCAGGACTTCTTCGAGTCCCTTGGACCTCGCTTTATAGCAGCCCTAGACTTTAACGCCAAACACTCCTGGTGCGAGTCCCGCACAAACAACCCCAAAGACAATAGCCAATCCCAAAGACGACTGAAGAGGAAACACCCGGTTGACCTTCCCCATTAATAGACACGTAAGTCAACCTCCTTAAAAATGCATTCCATGTACCTCCCTTATGTCAATGTCACCCCCAAACCATTTAATGATTGTCCACTCGGGCCGATTTAAAATTAAAAACAAGTGAGAAAAGTTATCTTCGGCTTGCCGAAGATGGTATACCCTTGAAAACAAAAAAGTTTTCCATACAAAGACTTGTTTTCATATCGGTCGTTTGTATGGCAGCTATATGATATAGTGGTCCGATCCGGACCAAACTTTCATAAATCGTGTATGGCTATATCACATGAATAAATGTTGAATTCGGTTGCAATAGGTTGGAAAACAAAAAAGTTTTCGATACAAAGACTTGTTTTCATATCGGTCGTTTGTATAGCAGCTATATGATATAGTGATCCGATCCGGAACAAACTTTCAAAAATGATGTATGGCTACGTCAAATGAATAAATGTTGAATTCGGTTGCAATAGGTTGGAAAACAAAAAAGTTTTCCATACAAAGACTTGTTTTCATATCGGTCGTTTGTATGGCAGCTATATGATATAGTGGTCCGATCCGGACCAAAATGTCACAAATCATGTGTGGCTATGTCAAATGAATAAATGTTGAATTCAGTTGCAATAGCTTGGAAAACAAAAAAGTTTCCCATACAAAGACTTGTTTTCATATCGGTCGTTTGTATGGCAGCTATATGATATAGTGGTCCGATCCGACCGATTCTTAAACTTGATCTGCGTGCAACAAAAATAATGATCTGGTAAAAATTTCAAAACGCTAGCTTTAAAACGACTGTCTATTTTTTGCATAGAAACAGACGGACAGACGGACAGACGGACATGGCTGTATCGACTCGGCTGTTGATGCTGATCAAGAATATATATACTTTGTGGGGTCGGAGATGCTTCCTTTAATGCGTTACACATTTCTGGACAAAATTATAATACCCTTTTTCAAGGGTATAATTAGAACGTTAAACAAACCAAAAAAAAAAAGTTCATAAGAACTCTTGTTAGTATATAAGAACAAAATTATAAAATTTTTGTTTGTTTCTTCAGATGTGAAATCATATGAATAAAAAGTTTGTAAACGGAAGTCATTGGGGCGGCAACACTGCTGATTGTTTAAAAAAAAAAAGAAAAAGGAGATAGATTAAAAATAAAAACCACGTCATCCAAAGAAAAGGCAATCCTGAATGGCGATCAGGTTAAAGTAAGACGGGATACTAATGAAATATAGTATAGAATAAAATGTCAAAGAGCTACGATGTTCATTAAAATCCCAATGTTGTGAAAATCACTACAAGTTAGTAAAGCTAGGGCCGATGGACCATGAATATTTTACTAAAGATCATTTGAATAGTATGATTAAAAAAATTAAAGCTAAAGAAAAGGTAATCAGAAATATAGGCAAAACAGAGCTGGATGCCAAGTTTACTATTAATATATTTTTCGAACGAATTCGAATATTTTCGAACAAATTAAATCGTCTTATGAAGTTTCCAAAAATCAATATGTTTTTATATAGACATTTTAAGAATTTCATTGACTCTATAAATCTAGCCTATATTACGAGGGTGGTCCAATAAGTACTTAGCATAAAAAACAAAAACAAAAATTTTGGAGTGTTGATTTATTTTTCAACATGGTTCCCTTTTAGCTCGATACACTTGACCCAGCGATGCTCTAATTTCTTTAACCCGTCTGAAAAATAGGTTTTCTCGAGGCCGTGGCGGCGATGATCTCCTCATTCGACTAAAATTTCTGTCGGCGAGTGACTTTTTCAAGTTTGGAAACAGAAAGAATTCGCACGGGGCCAAATCTGTAGACTACGGTGGATAGGGAAGCAGTTTGTAGCCCAATTTACTTCACAAATCACTTCACCTTCATAGCGAACGGACGTGTTTTTTTCTTGCGATCATTCGATTTTATTATTTTCTTGCAAAAGACAAACCGGCGTTTGTTGAGAAATTAATTATTTAAATCTTACACTTAAAACGTTTCCATTCGCACTCGCGTTTTTTTTTTTTTTTTTATATCTTAAACTTCTAGTTCTTACCTTAAAAATTTTTATAATGGAATTTTATAGCATCTGCGCTATAAAATCGTGCAATAAGCCGATTTCCGCGTCCCAGCCTAGCATCCCCTGTTGGCTGTGTGAAAATGTTGTGCTTACGAAATGTGCAGGTTTCACCGCCTCAGTTTCGGATGCAATCTCTAGAAACGCTGGTTTCCACTTTTGCTGCAGTGGATGTCGCGCGGTTCAGAAAGAAATGCGAACGTTCATGCGGCAAACTAAAAACGGTTTTAAAGAGTTGATCGGTGGTTTCCGTAAAATCAACGACCAACTCTCTGCGCTGGATTCCCAATTTAGCAGCCTACAGCTACTAAATGAATCCCCAAAGCGCAAAAAAACCGCTATTAGGGACTCCGTATGCACTGATATCGCTATTCAGCCCGATCAGCCGACGACCATGCAGCCGCAGGAGTTCTAAACACAAACGTGGTTTCGGAATTTGACTCCATAGTTGAGCATAACTCGTCTGAAATACCACCCAGGGTATCACTCCAAGTGATTCCTCCGGCACGAGTAGAGTCGACCCCCTTAAAATCCACTGCTAAGGGTAAACCACCTTTCAGCTGGTTTGGAACCGCATGTCTGACAGTGACCTTTTAGTGACTCTAGGAGATTTCAATTTACCTGAACTTATCTGGTCAAACATCGAGAATTCACCATCTTTAACACTCTCAACACATCACGATTTTACTGAGGGTATGTTCGACATATCCCTTGGTCAAATAAACCACGTAAGGAATTCTTTAGGTCGGCTTCTAGATCTATGTTTCGTTTCTGACCCAGATGGAATAACCGTTTCCAGAGCCATGCCACTTTCGCTCCCAGAAGATCCTTACCACCCAACGCTTGAGGTTTCGATTGAAACCCTTACTGCTAGCAACCTTCAGTCTCGCCATGGAGTTCATAAAACTCGCTGCTTTCGTAAGGCTGATTTTCAGAGACTAAGCAACTTAATTTCTTTATTTGATTGGTCCGATCTCTGGGAATGCACCGATATTAATATCGCTTTAGAAACATTCTACAAAACGCTTAACGCTTTCTTCGACTCTTGCGTGCCATGGAAGTATCCATCCGCCTCGACCGACCCTCCTTGGTTTACAAGGAGCCTTAAAAACTTAAAATACATTAAAAATAGACTCCTTAAGAGACATAAGAAAACTGGCTGTAACGTAACTTTCTCAAGACACTTAGTAGCTCAGTCAAATTTCACCGTGCATAACGCTGTGTTATAAGAAATATATATACCGCTGTCGGATCCAGTTTACTCAGGATCCGAAGCAGTTTTATAATTTTGTTAACACTAAGCGTAAGCAGGTATCTTCTCCCCCCCTAATTTCGTTTGAAAATGTATCTGCGACTACTGATCAGGGTATTGCCGATCTATTCGCAACTTTCTTTCAAACAACGTACTCATTTCCTACAATTATGGATCAGCCTTATTCATATAACATTCAATCAGCTAATCTTATTTTCAGACCAACTTTCTCCGAAAGCACTGTGTTATCGGATCTTCTGAGGGTGAAACCAGTCTATTCGCCAGGTCCTGATGGTGTTCCTGGCTGTGTACTGAGAAACTGCGCTAAGCCATTGTGCAGACCCCTTCTTAAACTTTTCTCTTTGTCTTCGATTTTTCCCCAAATGTGGAAGGAATCGTTCATAATTCCCTTACACAAAAAAGGAAAAAAATCGGATGCTTCAAACTATAGAGGAATTTCTAAATTGTCAGCAATTCCAAAGCTTTTTGAAAAATTGGTAACACCACATCTTCAACATCTCTGCAGTTCAATTATTTCTCCATGTCAGCATGGTTTTATAAAGCGTCACTCCACCACCACAAACCTCTTGGAGCTGACCTCCTTTATTATAGATGGCTTCCGTAAAGGCCTTCAAACAGATGTCATCTACACTGACTGTAGTAAAGCATTTGACTCTGTCAACCACTCACTCCTTTTGAGAAAACTTAATATCCTAGGATTTCCCTCAGACCTTCTCACATGGATTTCTAGCTACTTAGCTGGGAGAACCCAACATGTCCTTTTTTTAAATATGTACACTCTCGCCTTGTTAGTGCTACATCGGGAGTCCCCCAAGGAAGCCATCTTGGGCCACTACTTTTTACTATCTTTATTAACGACCTACCCCCTGCCATAACGAACTCTCTGGTTCTTATGTATGCAGACGACGTTAAGCTTTGTCTTCAATACAAATCCCCTTCTGCCCAATATAAACTTCAGTCAGATTTGGACAATTTTCAAAAGTGGTATTCCACCAATCTCTTAAAACTTAATGGGTCAAAATGTAAACTTATGTCTTTCTATCGCTCGTGCCCTAACCAGGCGACATACTTTCTCTATGGGATCCCCTTAGATAGATAAACCCAGGTTAACGATCTTGGTGTCCTATTAGATACTAAACTTAAATTTTCCGACCACATTTCTACGATGGTTAATAAAGCCAAGGGCGTGTTTGGCTTCATTAAAAGATGGTCCAAGGAATTCAATAACCCTTATATTACTAAAACTTTATACGTATCTTTAGTACGTCCAATTCTGGAGTACGGGTCATGCGTCTGGAGCCCTCAGTATGGGGTTCATCAAGATCGCATTGAATCCGTCCAAAAGAATTTCTTGATGTTTGCACTTAGGGGTCTCAACTGGGATGCAAATCTTCACCTCCCATCTTACTCTAACAGACTCCTTCTAATTAATTTACCTTCCCTAACCAATCGTAGAAAGATGCTGGGGGTCGTTTTCCTTTATAACCTTATTAATGGTAATGTAGACAGCCAGCATCTACTAACACGACTAACATTTAACATTCCAAATAGACGTACTAGAAATTTTAGTCCCCTTTTACTAAGTTGTTGTAGATCTACATATGCCCAGCATGAGCCTTTCAGGGTTTTATGCTCTGACTACAATGACTTATACTCTTATACTTCACTCTGCACGTCCACTTCTATCAAATCCTCAATTCTCACCTACCTTTCAGAGCAACAAACGAACTCTACTTTTTCCTCGTAATCTTTTCTAAACTTTATTCTCTCGGGTCTATCCCCGCGATCCGAGCCGTACGATAAACGGCAGCGCCCCTCGGTCGGTTGGGCGGGAGGTGGGCTGTACGTTATGCAGTGGGAGCCGCGCGAAAAAAAAAAAAAAATTCGACCAATTTGGCGTTGGCGAAGGCGGACTTGTGAGCCGGTGCGGCCCCCTAAGTGGGGCCGTTTTTTTCTTCAATTCCGTATCGAACCGGCCAATAATTCGGTGTAGTACTGCCACAGGGCAGTACGATCACAGGATCGTTTTGCCCTCCAGGTAGATATGGATCACACCTTGTGAAGCCCAGAAAACAGTGGCCATCACCTTTCCGGCCGATGGGACAGTCTTCGCCTTCTTTGGACCACGTTCGCCGGGTGAAGCCTACTGTTTCGACTGTTCCTTGGTCTCTGTTATATGCCAGTGGATCCATGTTTCGTCGGCTGTCACGAAACGACGAAGAAACTCCTTCGGATTGCGTTTAAACAGCGTCAAACACTGCTCTGAAGTGGTCTCACGGTTGCGCTTGTTGCCCAGAGTGAGCAAACGCGGCACTAATCGCGCCGACAGCTTTCTCATGCCCAAAATTTCATGCAAGATATGACCCATGCAAGATATATGAAATGCCTACTGTCTCAGCTATCTCTTGCACCCTCAATCGGCGGTTGGTCAATACGAGATCGTGGATTTTTAATAATGATAATAATTAATAATATTAATAAATTTATATCAAAATACATTAATGTGGCCTATTAAAAAGTCAAATCCAAAAATATTAAACGTCAATGCAATTATTTTACTGAAATTCATACAAAATCGTTCCAAAAGAAAGGTTCATATAAATAAGCAAGCGATACCGATTTGGATAGACGACGTGGTATTGATTTAATGATAGGAGCTGATTTATAGTAACAGATTGTAGTGACGGGAGTAGTTAAAAAAGGATCACTTCTCGGGCAAGCAACGATCTTCGCATGGATCGTGTCGGAACGAACAAAGCGCACAATGAAAAATTTTATAAGTTCAACCAACTTTGTGAACTTGCTTATTGTTGAAGGAAGGAAACTGTCATCAAGCTAGGTGCATTTGAGAATGGTGGAAGAAGTCCATTAAGATAAACACGATAAAGTTAGAGTAGTCACACCAAGGTTGAAGGAGAATATAGTAAAAAGATCTTTTAATAAGAGGTGTTATCTAGCAGTTGTTAATGAACTAAATAAGTCAAATACAATTCAAAATAGATCCGCATATCCCCAAGTTATTAAAAGTTTAATGCTATTGTCAAAATTGAGTAGAAACAAGAAATTATGGGATAGTCAAGATTAGAAAACAAAACAAGTAAGGTAGCAGCAGTCGAGTTTCCCGATTGAAAAATACCCTGTACCCTTAGACATGCTTACAATATATTTATTTAGTATCAATAAATAAATGAAACCATATTCTATTAGAAAAGAGGACCATAACAATATAAATTTGGTATGATTTTGGTTATGAAAATAAGTTTCGTGTGTCATAAAGCCAAACACATTTCGCTGTCAACGTCGCAGTCGGCGTCGCGCAATGCGTGTTTTGCTGCGCTTCTGCTTCCCTTGCCATAGATTTTGCATGTGGCATAACTTCCGTGTTTCTTATCCGATTTGGTTCAAATTCAAAAATTAGATAGCTTCTATAAGCACCAACGCATATGCCGAATTGCATAGCATTAGGACAATAATTGTGGGCGTGGCAGTTTTTTGAGGTTTGCGGGGAGCGTGGTCGTGACAGTTTTTTGCTGTTTGCGGGGGAACGGGGGGTGATATCAAAATAAAAAAACAAACTTGTACTGCGTATGGTAATTACTTATCCAACGATATATGGCACATGTCTGTAGCTCTTGTAGTTTCTGAGATCTAGGCGTTGATACGGACAGACGGACGGACGGACGGACAGACGGACATGGCTATATCGACTCGGCTGTTGATGCTGATCAAGAATATATATACTTTATGGGGTCGGAGATGCTTCCTTCTGCCTGTTACATACATTTGCACCATATTATGATACCCTTTTCACCCATTTTTAATGGGTACAGGGTATAAAAATTACCAGAAATTGTTTGGAGCCCCTTAAAGTCTTCAATTTTCAATCATACGACAGAAATAGATCAGCTGGCAAAAAAATTATATATTTCAAAATTCAAAATGCAAAACATTGAGCTGCAAATCAAAGTTTTCATTATACGAGTAGCTTACTAATTTTAGGGATAATAATCACTCCAATCTTTCTAATCATATATTATGTAATAAAATAAAAAACAAAGAATCAACTGTTGGCTATAACATTGCCTACACCTATACAGAACTTATGAAATAAAGTGGAATAATAAATATTTATATTTTAATAAAAAAATATATATACAAAAAACAAATGTGTTAAGTAAAATTAAAAATATTGTATCCTTCCTTGCGCTTGCAGGATTGCAGGACCAACTTAAACGTATGTTATTAATTTAAAAAATAAGAAAGAAAGAAGAAAAAATAGGAAATAAGCATTGAACATGTGTTGAATATTTACATATAAAAAGAATGTAAAAGGGATCAGACCAACAAACGCACATGTAAACACATGGTGACACTGCCATGCACTTGATAAGGTCACAACTAGATAATGGATTTTTATAACTTTAAGGAACATGTGCTCGCATGCGTAAGATAACACCACACGGAGCATAAATATATAAATATTTGATACTTGTAAGAATTCTTGTTAGTACATAATGGTAAGATTTTTGTATGTTTCTTCAGATGTGAACTCATGAACTCATTGGAGTAACATCATTACATCATTAGTTTGTCTCCTCTTAACACACAGAGTTAACAGAAGGTCACCTTTTTAAAAAAGTGATTCCAGTACGAAGGCAAACAGCCCCAAAGGCAAAACGCCCTATAAGTACCTGCAGCGGAAAAGTCTGGACTGCCATTCCACTGAAGAGCCCACACACTGGCCTACCGACATTTTATAGCAGCCGGATCTGCTGGACTTCGCCGTCTCCAAGGGCATAGGACAACTCAAAGATAACATGCTCAAGCTATGCTAAACTGCTATCCGACCACAGCGCAGTAAACTTGCTCCAAAACAACCCCGCCCAGAAAACTCACCGGGAACACACACAGATGCCCCCAAGTTTATGTTCTGGATGCTTTCCTCCCTGAACCCAGATCCACTTCTTTCCACACCAAGCAACATATATGCGGCCATCGAAAATCTAACCAAAGAGATGCACAATGCTGCTGAGTTTGCGAATCCACCTCCTCCGACTACCCCGAAAACACCTGAAAGAGACGTGCGCTTGTGGTCTCCTAATATCGCGACCCTCGTGGCCGAAAAAATGCGATTCAGAAGAGTCTGGTTTTCCTCGCGCAACCCCAGGGACAAGACAGCACTTAATCGTGCCGCCAAGGAACTGAATGACAAGCCATCCATTCTACGGCAGGACTCCTTTTATAGAATCCATCTACACAGTGCATTCTCCCCTTTTGATACATGCACTGATGAAGAGCGTTCCGCCACCCTAAGGTTCGTAGACAGCCCAAGTGCTCCTGGTCCGCCAATACAGCTCGTAGCACCAGAGATTGCGCAGGAGATCGCTTCCCTAAAAATGGCAAGGCATCAGCACTTTTTAAAATCATGTCCCACCTTCCCAGTTCCCACTTCGCCTTCCTTAAGTTGTATACAGAGGGAAGAGAATTCCAAGTGAGATGCATCAAGTGACATCATCAATACGCATCAATTAGACGTATAAGAGCAGGAGTACCTCAAGACAGTGTTCTTGGACCCATCTTGTACACACTCTACACAGCGGACCTTCCCATCGCCCCCTCCTGGAACCTCACAGTAGCCACATATGCCGATGACACCGCCTTCGTAGCCTCCGCCACAGATCCCCAGGAAGCGTTAGCCATCATCCAGAGACAACTGGATGCTCTCGATCCATGGCTGAAACGATGGAATATCGTGGTCAACTCGGAGAAATCCTCACACACAACCTTCGCACTACGCAGGGGGGAAAGCCCCCCCGTCACACTCAACGGCGTAACCATCCCAACGAATAACACGCCCAAATATCTAGGGCTGACCCTGGATCGCAGGCTCACATGGCGTCCACACCTGATCAACAAGCGCAACCAGGCCGACCTACGACTCAAGCAACTGCACTGGCTCCTGGGGAGAAGGTCCAAGCTCACAGAAAAACTCAAACTGCTTATATACAAAGTAGTCCTGAAGACAATTTTGACCTATGGGATACAGATGTGAGGCACGGCAAGCAGTTCAAACATCAGAATCCAGCGGTTTCAAAATATATGTCTAAAAACAATTTCTAACGCCCATCCGTACCACGAAAACTCAATAATCCATAAAGAGCTTGGAATTAGATGTGTAGAAGAGGAGATCACCCGTCTCAGCGAAAGATACAAAAAAAGACTGGACAACCACCCCAACCAACTGGCCATGAACCTCCTAGACAATAGCCAATCCCAAAGACGACTGAAGAGGAAACAATCGGTTGACCTCCCCCATCAATAGACACATAAGTCAACCTCATTAAATATACATCCAAGTTAACACCAGCTGCAAGCGGGGCCTTCCTTACCTCGCCGCGCGGGGCCTTTCTTACCTCGCCGCGCGGGGCCTTTCTTACCTCACCGCGCGGGGCCTTCCTTACCTCGCCGCGCGGGGCCTTTCTTACCTCACCGCGCGGGGCCTTTCTCACCTCGCCGCGCGGGGCCTTTCTTGCCTCGCCGCCCCGGCTGCCCCCCGGACTTTTATGCGGAGTTGCTGGGATTGCACTTAGAGCAGCAGTCCCGTTGCTCGTGTTCGGCACTGATGTGGGCCGACCGAGGGCTCGACGCTCGTGGCGCGGGAGCCGGGTGGCACTTGCAGAGGAGAACCGGAGCAGAGCAGATCTTACTTAACTTCAACTAACCAAAACTAATAAAGGAAAACCATAAGCAAATACGTCGCCGTATTATTTCACGTGGAACAACACATAATTTGGTAATATCTGACCTTGTGCCGATCTGGGGTCATTTCCCCAGGTCGTCGGCACATAAGTTCCATATACCTCCCTTAAGTCAATGTCACCCCCAAACCATTTAATGATTGTCCACTCGGTTAGATTTTAAATATATAATATAAGAACTAAGAATATAAAATAAGAACGATAAAAAAAAAGTACGAAGGCGGTTCGGAAAATGACGTTAAAAATAGATAATCAGACTAATTTGAACGCACGCATTAAAAAAGCGCAAAATTGTAGTCTACAGAGATTAGGCTTCCTCTTCCCTTTTGGAGTGACGTTCACGTCTTAAAGTGGTCATTGAAGCTAGAAAAAAATTCGAAGCTAAATATCTCTGGTATTATCCAAGTAAATACTTACAACCAAACCCCCCAGTATTCTGATAGGTTAGAATAATAGATGTTAGTTTTTTGATGAAGCAGGCTTGTCATTTTTTTTTACCCATTTCCGGCTGATGGTCTTGTACGAGTATGTTCTCCGGCCAGACGATGGGCCAAAAAAACTTCTCGAACATCAGAAAAGCGACGTTTTAGGGATGACGTTAATATGATTAAAACGTCTTATAAACATCTACTTTTACTAGTCTTAGATTTCAGTCAAGATATCAATCTCAGAGGTGTCAGGAGATAGTTGTTCAATAAATGTAATAAATGTATGTTTAAAAGGTAGAATCGCATCTCTTAAGTAGATTTTTGGAGGGTCAACTCTAATTGGGTTCAAAATTTCACAGGAAGTGGGGAGAAAGAATTGGAAAAAGTCCTTACATGGCTGGTCTATAACTAACTTACATACTACAAACATAGGTACAAGAAGTCCCCTAAAAGGGGTTTTTGGAGCCCCACTTATTCTGTAGGTTGGGAGGCATTGTGCTAAAAATGGAAAAAATACAAATTATTACAAGTGAAAAGTGAATAATTACCAACAATTTACCACAAAAATTTAACGAATCGAAGCTCATCACAATTTATAATCGCTTTTTTAATTAATTAATTAATGATTAATTAAATTAATAAAATATATATGAAATAATAAACTTTTTTTGTACAACTATTATATTTCAAAGAAAATTAAGAAAAACAAGTAAGGTAGCAGCAGTCGAGTTTCCCGATTGCAAAATACCCTGTACCCTTAGACATGCTTACAATTTATTTATTTAGTATCAATAAATATATGAAACAATATTCTATTCTATTAGAAAAGAGTACCATAACAATATAAATTTGGTATGATTTTGGTTATAAAAATAAGTTTCGTGTGTCATAAAGCCATACACATTTCGCTGTCAACGTCGCAGTCGGCGTCGCGCAATGCGTGTTTTGCTGCGCTTCTGCTTCCCTTGCCATACATTTTGCATGTGGCATAACTTCCGTGTTTCTTATCCGATTCGGTTCAAATTTAAAAATTAGACAGCTTTTATGAGCACCAACGAATATGCCAAATTGAATAGCATTAGGTTTATAATTGTGGGCGTGGAAGTTTTTTGCGGTTTGCGGGTGAGCGTGGGCGTTGCATTTTTTTACGGTTTGCGGGGGAGCGGGGGGTGATATCAAAATAAAACAACAAACTTGTACTGCGTATGGTAATTACCTATCCAACGATATATGGCACATGTCTGTAGCTCTTGTAGTTTCTGAGATCTAGGCGTTAATACGGACAGACAGACGGACAGACGGACGGACAGACGGACATGGCTATATCGACTCGGCTGTTGATGCTGATCAAGAATATATACACTTTATGGGGTCGGAGATGCTTCCTTCTGCCTGTTTGCATTTGCACCATATTATGATACCCTTTTTACCCATTTTTAATGGGTACAGGGTATAAAAATGAAGCCACGAACTTTTACAGTGAATCAAAACGACATTGGCAAGACAGGACGTCATCGTTTATCGATAAGAAACAACGCGTATTTCTCATTTATGTCTTCGCAACACGTGGAATGCAAACATCGATCGGCCACGGTCCATCACCCCCAACCCGACACATCAACTTATGCCAACAACGAACGGAAGAGCGCGTTCTTGCTAACCGGCAATACCAATGATGAACCAAAGAAAAGAAGCCAAAGCTCATATACTTTCAAGAGAAAAGCTTCAATATTCTAGAAAAGAAAATAATTCAACTTGTTGCAAACTACAACTTCCACATAATAACCCAAATAAACCAAGAAACAAATGTCAATGTAAAAGCCGAAGAGAACTTTAGGACATTACTTGCACATTACTTAAACAATAAACAAAATATAAGGTTTTCAAATATCTCCCTTCCGCTTTTTTGTCTTTTGAATTTCGCGGCTATGTTCTAAGCGCTACAGAGCTCGTATCTGGCAACAATATACATAATTTGAAAGGTCTTGACATAACCTACAAAACAACGCTATACATGATTAGTTTGGATATTGCGTTCAACAGTTATAGACGTGTAAACATGGATTTCACTAACGCCGAAATTCGCGGTTTTTTTAAAGTTTTCCTTCGTTAAAGGCAAATCCGCTAGAGAAACGTTCCGTGAGATTAATGGTGTTTTGGGGGATGGTACTCTATCACTTCGAACCGCGGAGGAATGGTTTCGACGATTCAGCGCGGGTGAAATCGACACCATGGATAAGCCAGCCGGCGGAAGACCTGTGACGACAAATACCGATCAAATCATGGAATACATCGAGTTAAACCGGCATATGGCATCTCGGGACATCGCCCAGGAGATGGGAGTTAGTCACCAAACCATTTTGAACCATCTGCAGAAGGCTGGATACAAAAAAAAGTTTGATGTTTGGGTGCCGCATAATTTGACGCAAAAAAACCTTCTGGACCGAATCAACGCATGCGATATGCTGCTGAAACGGAACGAACTCGACCCATTCTTGAAGCGGATGGTGACTGGCGACGAAAAATGGATCACATACGACAATATCAAGCGAAAACGGTCGTGGTCGAAAGCCGGTGAATCGTCCCAAACAGTGGCCAAGCCGGTATTGACGGCCAGGAAGGTTTTGCTGTGTGTTTGGTGGAATTGGAAGGGAATCATCCACTATGAGCTGCTCCCATATGGCCAGACGCTTAATTCTACCATCTACTGCAAACAACTGCACCGCTTGAAGCAGGTGATCAACCAGAAGCGTCCAGAATTGGCCAACAGGAAGGGTGTAGTGTTCCACCAGGACAACCCCAGACCACACACTTGGTTGATGACTCGTCAGAAGCTACAGGAGCTCGGATGGGAGGTTTTATCGCATCCACCATATAGCCCGGACGTAGCGCCAAGTGATTACCACCTGTTCCTGTCCATGGCGAATGCCCTTGGTGGTGTGAAGTTGAACTCAAAAGAGGCTTGTGAAAAGTGGTTGTCCGAATTCTTCACAAATAAGGATGGGGGCTTTTACGAGGAAGGTATTATGAAGTTGCCGTCTAGATGGAAACAGATCATCGAACAAAACGGCGCATATTTTAACTAAATCCGATCACTGTAACACTTTTTATAAAGCATTGAATGAAGAGCAAAAAAGCGGAAGGGAGATATTTGACAACCTTATAACAAAAAGTACTACACATACCAACTAAAAAGTAGTAATGGCCCCCAAGTCATTCTCAAGGGTATAAGCCTGACGTAACACCCTCAGAGATCAAGCAAGCATTAAACGATAAAGGTTTCAAGGCGAAAACTGTCTTTAACATCCTGAACAAAGACAGGAAACCGCAACCACTCTTTAAAGTCGAGTTGGACTCTGATACTAAAGCTATCAGGAAAAATTAAGTGTTTACAAGCAACAGCTTCTTCTGAATCGTAGCATTACCATAGAAGAATCACACAAACGGAAAGGTTCCGCCCAATGCACTAACTTCCAAGAATATGGCTATACAAGAGCGTACAGTGCATTGCATTCAGTTTGTGGTCTGTGGAGAGCTTCATGACTCTCCACTCCGGTAATTGTGGGCGTAACCACACAGTAAACTATAGAGGTTGTCCAATATAAAAAGACGCCAAAAGCCGGATTCATCACCGAGTAACGTCTGCACGCCTCCATAACCCACAAAATACGCGTATATTACCAAAAACAACCCCAGAAGTCTTCTTCGCAACGGCAAGGAAGTCCTCATTTGGCCCTACGACCACCCTCCAAAATGTGACCTTCGCAAACGTCCTGAAACGTCGGGACTTACAGAACCTAGTTCTACGACAACAACTCTACATGCTGCCCAAACTGATCCGACACCGAATCATCATCGACGCAACAATGAATTAGTATCGAAACCATGATAAATACTTTGCATCAGGTGCAAACATGAGAAATTGGCATAGAAATTTAAAATGTGGAAGGTGTATTTTGTCGATCCAGGTTGAATAAAGAATTGCCGGCAGGTCAATAACAAGTTGAAAAAGACGTAAAATTAAAACAAACTGTGTTGGCTAGTTTGCGCCACAGAGATCCCTCAGGTTTGGTCTCGTTAAAACACAAAACCCAATTAAAGGACGTAGGGTCAAATCCCAGGGTCGTTAAATATTGGATACAATTCAATTTTATAATTAATCTGTTTTTTTTTGAGTTTTTTTTTTATTTAATTTTGGATTTTTAATTTTGGGTTATGGGCAGATAGTTTTCACCCGGCGAGAGACTTATTCTCTTCGGCTGCACTTCCCCAAAATGAACCCGAACATAAACTGTTTATATACTCGTATATATTTATATAAGGTGGCATCGCACTGATGCGTTGCTATGACCCTAAAAGGAGAAAGGTGGCAACGTTGAATGTAGAAAGAAACACGGAATGAAGTGAAAGAAGAAGGCAGCGGATCACAGAGAGCGGTAGTAGTAGCATTCAGATAAAAAAAATAAACAATCATTTTACAAAAATTTTACATATGTGTTATCTTATTCTGCCACAATGGTCGTGAATGCAAACTTGCTTCATACGATTATTTGAATTCATTAATAAAGAAAACGGTGACCAGGCAGGATGTGCTAACAATTAAAATTTAGAATATCTTTACAATTTTTAAAATACAAAACCTACAAATGCCCCTCACATATATTTTTGAGTATTATAATCAGTAGTTGCGCTTTTCATATTAATGGGATAGATACAATTAGAATTATAAGGTAAAAAAGTAGATATTTTTTTGTTCCTCTAAAAATTTTTGAATTTCCCGTAGAATACGCTCCAAAAAGTTTCAGATCGAAAATCGAACTCCTTATATTTTTTTTCCATTTTTCGAGAATGCAGGTATACAAGAGCGGCCGGTTTTTTGGTTTTCAAAACTTTAAACGCGTTTTCCTTGTCCAAACCAGCTGAAATTTTTTGAGTTTCTTTTTTGAAAACTTAAATTATTTGGAATTTTTATGTTGCAATATTGAATTATTAATGCAAAAATGGCTGAAAAAAACGCAGAATTTTAATTTTTTAATTTTTAACGTTTACCGACAAATTACGTGTATATTTAAGCCAAAAATGTTTTATGGGCAGTTACAGATCAATAATACGACGTCCAGAGTGGTTGCCGTTTTTTTTGGGGGTCGACTTCACGCCAGCACGCAGTCGCCCTTTCGTCCTCTTTTCCAAAAAAAGATTTTGTACTTTCCTGATCTATATTTTGTAAAGTGTACAAAGTTTTATAATGATTAAATTATACCTTCTTTGTAAAAAAAAACGTTTTGCAATGGGTAATTATTGACCGTGTAATTGTATCTACCCCCTTAAGAAATAAATATTCCTTTACCATATTAAGGAATTAATATTCTTTTAACATATTAAGAAATAAATATTCTTTTAACAAGATGGAAAATAAATATTCTTTTAACTGAAAGTTTTCCTATTTTATGGCTATGATAAGGTCTACCCATGTATCTACTTGTAGTATTTTTTGGAAGGGACAAAACGAAAAAGAAAGGGCATTTTTAAAGTACTGTTAATAATTCCAATGATTAATTTGTTTTGTTCAATATTATTTATTCATACAATTATATCCATATATACAATATTCATATGCAAATCAAATTTATAATTCCATAATTATAAAAACTGTTCATTTAAAATACAGTTACTCTTGTGTTTTTCAAATTTCAGAGAACGTGGTAAGCAAGAAAAATTTTTAAGACATGCATAGGCTTGCTCTTCCATAAACAACTGGTCTTTGGTTTTTCCGCAAGCTACTTGAGCCCATTTCGGATCTATGATATTTTCACTCGACAGATTACGGGCCTTATAGTATGGCCTGTTTTCTTTTCTGCATTCATCGAATGGTAAATCCTGTTCACTACATAGAGGGTCTTTCATAATGTTGCTTGGTGATGAAAGAATCTTACTGGGAGTTTCTGTTTCAAACGGTTGTAATTTTTTACCAAATACTACATTGGGGTGATGGTTTGTAGTCCAAGTTGAGAGCAAAGATTTTCTTGCACGTGTCAGATGTGGTGACCGTGCTGTTACATTTTTTTCTACACAAAACAACACATTGTTAGTTGAGTGTAGACCTATATTATTATTTTGCGAAGATTGTGAATCGTTTTGTTGTTCTTCATTGATAATTTCAGCAAGATCTTCCACTAGACTTGACGGACTCGAAGGTTCATATCGTCGACCGTGTCGTTTTTTGCCTATAGCTGCAAGTGCATTTTTAAATGGCGTTGGTGTTCTTGGTCCATGTTTACCTATAATTTAAAAGTAGTCATGTTAAAACAAATGTGAAAAAAATTTTAAGATGAGGACATCTGAGGACATTTTGTTTTTGCATTGTAAAGAGTATCATAATTTTGTTTAGAAGTGTGCAATGCAGTGAAATTGACAATTGACATTTCCGACCGTACAAAGTATTTAGTTTAAAACTATAAACTCAAAACTTTGCACACACCTTTATTTTCTTTTCTGAATCTGTCGACTACATCTTATATCCGAACGTAAGAAAATGCTATAACTAAATCCTATATCTGTCATACATATGTCTAAAGTGAGTAATGCCTAAAGTGCTTATGGAAGCAGAAACTTGCGACTTTTTAAAAATCCATTTTATATGGTACTGGTCTAATCTGCATAATTTTATAATGGTATAAATAGTAAATATCTACTGTGTATATGTAGAATAACGTTAAACCTTCGCCGAAGAAGACTTTTTCGTCAACAACTACTATGCCTAATGCTTTAGACTTTTGAATCGTTTATTTATATGTCAACTGAAGGATATAGTCATGTGTGCAAAGTTTGGAGTCAATACATCTGACTAAGAGCCAAGTTTGTATAGAAACATTTTCAGAGCATCCTTTTTTTATATTTTTTTTTTTATTTTATACGTCAACTACATGGCCGGGATAAACAAATTTTTAATCTTCTTTAAATAACAATCTACTCGAATAACATGAATTTATGGTTTCGGTAAAAAAAATCTGTTAACCAATAAGGACTGTTAGAGCTGCTAGTGCTGCTGGACTTAGAGACGAGACTGTTAACTGATCGAGTGAGTGGCACTTGAAAATCAGATGGCGAATAAGAACAACGCAGGAGTTAAGACCTTTCGTTGATATATAATATTTCATTTTACCAACTCATTAAATAAGCCTGCGAAATCACTCGACAAGTCAGCACTTTTCAATTTAGAAGTGCAATACTCTTCAGTTGGGGATGCTAAACTCGGAAGTATACTCAAAAAATTAAAGACAAAATCGACAGATCGTCGCCGCGAAAAGTCAGTAATGGGAAGCAGTCTCATTGTTTGCTAGTACCATTGCGTGGTAGACAGACTCAAATACAATCAGTCTATAAACATGCAGAGGTAGTAAACAAAAAAGGTTTTAAATACATACACTAGACTAATTTGAGAAGTCGGAAGACGTCGAGACGCCAGAAGCGGCAGGAATTATAAGCCAACATGAAGCAGCGGCAATTTCACACCTGCAAAACGAGATGACAGAACTCAAGAATATGATGGCCCAGTTGGTCACCATGCAAAGACGAAACGTTGAGGCAACAGTTAATCAGCCGCCAGAGGTAGTGAGGACCAAAACCAAAGTATCGCAGAAAAAAGTCAGTTAAGGAAATTGCAGACACGTTGCCCGAGTTTGAACCCGGCGATGGGAACGCTTTATTTGTAAATCGGTTCATAGATCGTGTCACCAACCACGTTGCGTATTTTTGGAACATGAAGTTTTTATTGCTAGCAGTCTTACATGGATTAAAGGGTCCCGCCAAAACGGGGAGCTAGGCGACACTGAAGTTAACAGAACTTTTTATCAGACAGAATCCGATAAAACCAAAAAAAAAGTACTCATAAATTTCTTGTTAACTTGCGTTGAAATGCGTTAACCGTTGAATAAGTTTGCTGTTGTCTAGAAAAAAGCACGTTGTCCAAGCAAACATAGTCGTTGAGAGCGACGAAGCGGGTTTGCAAGCACCATAACGAATTCACGAACCAAAGAAGGGTATTATCAGCAAGATGTTGGACCAACTATTGCAGCAGGATATTATTTAGCCACCTACATTATAATACATCAGCCCAATATGCACATTCAGAAGACAAATGGTAGTGGTGGAATGTGTTTATTACCTGAACAAGCTGATCCAGAAGAGAATTTTCCACTACCAAATATCGAAAGCGTCCGCAGGAGGCAAAACGTTTTAAATTCTTTACTTCGTTGTATCTCAATAGTGGCAATAGCCACTATACCAAATCGAAATAGAACCTGATTTCAGATATCTTACATCATGGATTATATAGATTTTATGGATTATATGAGTTTAAACGATTTCCGTTTGGGCTATAGAATGATCCAGCCATTTTTAATAGGATTATGGCAGAACTGCAGAATGGCGAAATGCTACATTATATGGACAACATCGTGATCGGTAAACGGAAGCAGTCCCAACAAGACGCATTTTTGAAATTATAGGGGTGTCTGACGTCATGTCCTGTTATCACCAGTTATTAAATAGATGCTGAACACGAACAACATACAGATGGCAGTGCTGTGGGTTTGGCCGCAGTGGCGATGCTGAACGCTGATGATCAATTAAAGCCCATTGCATATTTCAGTCGAGCAACATCTAAGTCCGAGAAGAACTATCAGTTACAAGCTGAAAGCTTCGGCTGTTGTCGTGTTCTTGGAGCGGTTCAAGTACTATATCTAAGGAAAGAAGATTGGAGTAGTCCCCAAATGCAATGCTTTAATATCGTGAAATGAAAAGAATGAATTTAGACACCGAATTGCTAGATGGTGGTTACGCATTTAAGAATATGACATAGACATTATACATTGAGCGGGAGTATTGATGTGGCACGTGGATGATTTAAGCCGGGCGCCATTTTGAGCTCCTTTAGGGCGGTGACCGCTTGCCTGAAGATTTTAAAAACATTAATTGTCGAAGCTGATTGGTAATTTGCTATGCAACTACAAGACAAGGAGATAAAGAAAATCGTACTAATATGACAAAAGAAAAGAAAAGTAAGAGCCATGAGTACGTGATTCAGCAGGATCGCTTTCCAAAAAGTTATAAGCGAAACGAGCACATTCTTGTACTTGTCGATGCCTTCACGAAATTTACCATAGTACGAGTATACAATAGTACAATACAGCGACTAAGCACGTTTTGGAAATACTGCAGAAAGTAAAAAGTTTCTTGGGAATGCCAGGAAGATTCGTTACTGATCGAGGTACCGCCTTTTGATAGATTTTGAAAAACATTGCAAGTTACACAAAGTAAAACATAAACCAAACGATGTGAGGAAACCCAGAGCCAACGGTCATGCGGAACGTACGAACTGGATTAGTATGTATTCCTGTGAAAATGTAAAACGATAGAACGAAAAGCCAAATGTTAACATCTGTTGACCAATAGCGAGATTCTTAGAACACGAGATTCTTAACTGATCGAGCGAGTGACAGTTGAGAAATAGTAAGCATGTGTGATACATACATACATGTCATTTGAAGCTTCGCTAAAAAAAAAGTTAATTCCGTGAAGATTCAAAGTTTATATTGGCGAGATTGAAGAGAGAAGGTGAATCAGTTTCATAAACAAGAAACTGCGAATTTGCGCAGTTTTTTTTTTCAAAATCAACTTTATTCTTTACAGTTCATCTTTAAATAAAACAATAATACGATAATGAAGTATATTAACTGAGCTTTTCATAATAATTTTGTTAATTTTTTTTTAAATAGACCATTAGTTTATGTTTTACGATTCAGATTGACGAACTTCAACTTTCTATCCGCAAAAGCAAAAGTTATAGGGTTTCCGATCGTTCAGTAATATGGTGCTATAGGTTATACTGGACCGATCGCGGCCGTTCCGACTAACATAGTGTGTACAAAAAAAAGGAAGGTGTGTGTAAAGGAAAATGAAAGGTGTGTGCTAAGACTTTTTTGCGTTGAAACAGACAGACGGACACGCTTATACCGATTCAAAAGCTTAAGATCATCTTATTTCTCACGGAATATACGTATACTTTATACGGTCGGAAACGCTTCCTTCTCTGTTATATACCCGAGTATATATGAATTAATTGAAAAATTAATAAGAACGTTTAAACGGACTTTTAAATTTAAGTTTAGAATGTTAAAAAGTAATTAAAATTTTTTTTTACTTCGTAAACTTCAGAGCTCGCAAATAACAGTTGACCGTTTCTTGCAGTCACCAAATAACAGTTTACTAAACTTACTACTAAAATTTGAATTTTAAATTTAACTCTGATTATGTATTCGTAGGTATACATACCCTTAAGTGGCGTTTCAATGGAAGAGTTCCCCAATTCTTTTTTGACCTCTTTTCCAACGCTATTGTAAATCTTGAGCACTGGAGTGCTGGCACACAAGTTCAAATCTTCAAAAGTTGTAAGACATGGAGATTTAAGAAAGTGGCTAGGTGAAAACGGTAAAGATTTTAATGGTGTATTATCATGATTGCAGTCCACACCCAATGGCTGATAGTCTGGTGCAGGAATGTTCATTCGGGAACGTTTTAATATGTTAGGAGTATGGCGAGGAAGGGGCAATCTTCCAACAGAACTTTGAAGGTGCGCAAGAATCCGACCATGTGAATCAGTTATTCCAGGTTTTGGTTTAATGGCGTTTGACAAGTTTTCACTATCATTAGATTGAATTCGTGATTTAAAGTCAGTTAATTCTTCAGTGTTTTTTTTCTGGAGTAAATGAGATTGTACTTTACTGATGCCACCAGATTTTATTAAAGTAATTAAATGAGTTCGTGAGCTTCTCAGGTCATTTTCAGAGGCGTTATTTGACCTACGCTCCGCATCGTATTTTCGACGCATTGTTGAGTTCCAATGATTTTTTATAGCATTATCCGTTCGTCCTGGCAATAATTTAGCAATTTTTGCCCATTGATTGCCTAGTTTAGTATGAGCTTGATAGATAATTTGATCTTCCTTTTCAGTCCATGCTGATTTTGTAATATTTGGATTTAGATGATTGTGCCACCTCTCACGACATTGTTTGCCAATGCGGCCATTAAGATATCTCGCTATCAAAGTCCACTTTTTAGGTCCAAAGCTCTGTACAAGCTCAATAACTTTTTCATCTTCGTCACGCGTCCATGGTCCTTTTATAAGCTCAGGATTTAAAACTTTTGCCCAACGTTGCTGTACCTGTTGTTCTAATCTATCCTTAAAGTGTGGTGCAACAATTTCCCAATTTTCGCCATGCTCCTCAACTAAAGATTTGAGCAGGACATCTTCCGACTTTGACCACCGTTTCCCAAACCCATAATTTGGATGACATGAACCATTATTCTTAATACCTTTCAAATCTTTCTTTGCTATGAATTGATCTGCAGCATTAGCTGAGTTCGACGATTTTTTACAGTCTATTGAGTATTGAAGAGAGTCAGAATAATTTCCAATGTTTATTGAAACCATTTCAGATAATTCACTGGTAGCTCGAGATTCTGAAGCAATATCTTGTGATTCAACCTTAATATGCCCAAAGTACTCAGGTTCCTCAGAGTTATTAGAATTTCGATCACACTCGAAGACGTCACCATTTTTATTTTTTACACCCGTCATCTTGGGGTTCAATTAATTTTTTTTAAGGGCGAACAGAAGTGGAAAATTTCTGGATTCGTCTTGGCTGGACGTAAATAATAATAAACGCCGCGAGTGCAATATAGGCACTTATAAAAATTTAAGGTGCCACTATTTTCCTGATTATGGTAATTGGTGTAATGCGCGCAAATGTCGCTAAAAGAGTTACTTTTAAATTTAAATTTACACGTCAAACATTGGATCACCTCACCACGATGGAGTCGATCTACGCGAAATAATGGATATGTCGCATCACTCTCTGTATTATCAATTTGTTCATTTAAGTTAACGTTAACAAGATTGTTCCTTTTGTCCTTTTCATGGATTTTTGGCGCTCTTTCCATCGACATCCTCACCAGGCTTTTTAATCATGCTTTAACTACTATTATTGTAATTTACTTACAATACTATTTGCTAGCGTCGATTATTAGACTTTTTAATCGGAAATTGTCGATATGGTTAATATTTCATTTTACTTATTTTTGAACCAGCGGTAAAGGATAAGGGACCATTAATGTAAAGTTTCTGATTATGAGTTATGAAAATTAAACATTCCGTAACATAGTTTTTTTATGATTTATATTCTCACAAATAGTTATAATATATAAAAATAGTTTTAAGATAATACATGATTTTATATATAATAAGGGCCGATCCATTTCCGTGGCAAATTAACGCAGTTTGTCTTGAGATTGTTTCGGCTCAGAAAGAAAAACATCTATTATTGAACATTGTAAATAATTAAGCTTTACAATATTTTATTATATTATGAACATTTGATTTTTTTATACTGCAAGGATTTTTTACTAATTTTTTTAAGCCTCTTGCCACTGATTCCACCCGTGTGGAACAGTTGGAATATTTGACGAATGTGGAACACCCCCTGATCACATTCACCTTCCTATAACATCTGATCTTAACAGTTGTGCGACGTTAATGGATAAACAAAGATGGTTAAAGTTGATTCCGCGAAACTTGAATGAATATTTCACCGATTATTCTTGCCTATGTAAACAAAAATACACTAAGGTGGTATACAATTTTATTGGCAATAAATTCGTGGTATTTGAATTGCAGGAGTCGAGACCTTTTTTCATTAATTCGTGTCATAGTGGGCTATTATATTAAATATAAATTAGAGTAGCAGTTTTAAAACAAAAAAGAGTGATTTGGAATATTTTGTAGTCCTGGTTGTGTTACGCCTTATATTTTTCTTCCAATATTTGTTTACATTTGGTGAGTGCTCAAATTTTTACTAGCTGTTTGATAAAAAAAAAACCATGGCCTAAATATCCCAAAAAACATCTCCGTCATATTTGGGTGGTGGGTTAGCTGAACTGCCAACTGAACACTATTCAAAATCCGTTGAACTGATGGTCCACAAGGTTGCGAAAAATCAAAGATTTGCCTTTACGACAAATGAAAAAGAAAAAATACTAAAAAGGACAGAACATGCAGAGTAGCCAGAAAATATATATATTTTTTAACACTCCTTCACAATGCTGCGTGTTTACCTTAACCCCATCAAATTTATAAATTTGATACATACATACATTGATACATAGTGTATATCAATTTTTTTTGCTCTTATACAAATCTCTTACTTGATGATATTTGAAATCTATATGCTTGCTCCGAGCATGAAAGTTGGAGTTCTTCGTAAGGCCTAGTGCACTTTTGTTGTCGCTGTATATTATAATTGGAGGAACATCACCGAAACCCATTTCGTAAATAAGTTTCGTAATATACGCAGCCTCTTTAGCTGCCACGTACTCCGCCTGTATGCTTACTGACTGCTACAACTGACTGCTGCTCGGACTCTCAAGTAAATGCGGTACCTGCATCAAAGAACGACTAGCCAATGTACGACTTCCGATCGCTGCAATTTCAGCTTTGTGGTGCCCTTAAACTATCGTAATATTCGTTGTGTTTCATAGCCAGATACATCAGTGAACCAATCAAAGGTTAATACGCCGTTTGGTTTACTCGGTGAAAGTTTTCGTCATCGCATTTTATCTAAAAGCATGCATCCAATGGTAATACGTTTTCCATACTGTGCTCATTGAGAAGACTCATAATAAATTTTTTGTGGCATAATAGTATGGGTACCCTCAACCATTCGTGTATATATGAAGGGCTCACTGGCGCAAGGGAAGAAATCAAACTTCTGAAGCACCTCGTTCAATTACTCGTTCCAGACACGGCCGCTTTGCTTGAGACCGTACAATGACTTATGCAGCTTCAATACACGCTCTGAGTAATATTTCCGGCAAAGATCCATGGCCTCTGCCAAAACATCTCGACAGCTCCAGAATGCACCAGCATTCTCCGTGCCATCTCAACCAGTTTTCTATTGGCACGCTCCGACACACGATCCCTCACAATCTAAGGATTGCGCCGTTCCTAATGCCTCGTTGACAGTAATTGGCACCTGAATGTCATTTGCAGTCATGACATTCACCACGTTATATTGTTTACGTGGACGTCCAGGTCGACCCATTAGGTCGTCTTTAGCAGACTCTTCTGCTTTATCACCGGGATATCACTTCAGTGGCTGTAGCTCTTTGACCAGGATTCACCTCATTAACCAGATCAGACGGTGGGCCGTTAGCATCAACGTCTGACTGGATTTTAAACTCGAACAATTTTACATCAGCATTGCGTGCCGCAAAAACCGCAGAAATATGACATATCTCGACCAACATATGTTTTGCACCTTTTGGCTCGAACTTCTTCCGGTGAGTTTTGTCCAGTACAATGGCCTTCGAACCAAACACTCTCAGATGGGACACCGACGGCTTCTTACCCGACCACGCTTCACAAGGCGTCCCACAGGGCAATGTTGACGTCTCAGATCGATTTCGCATATAGGCTGCCGTGTTAATAGCCTTTGCCCAAAACATCTCGTCAACTCCAGAATGCACCAACATTCTCCGTGCCATCTCAACCAGTGTTCTATTGGCACGCTCCGCTACACCATTTTCTCTTAATTTCTTTAAGTTCCGAAATATGGTGTGGTTCACATTTATCTCCTCCTAAAACGTAAATAGGAATATCCCTGTCAGTAGTTGTTCGTCGATCTGCCTCGTCACTGATGGTTAAAACGCCATCGTCGATGATTGTACGAGGGCGGGTCAATAAGTCCGTGACTATTTGAATGAAACACAGGTTTTTAGATAAAAAGTTATTTTATTTTTCATCGTAGTCTCCTTTGAGCTCTATACACTTAGCCCAACGTTTCTCCAATTTTTGTATCCCTTCTAAAAAATATGATTTGTCGAGGTCTTCAATATAGGCATTTGTTTGTGAGATGACTTCGTCATTGGAGGCAAATCTCTTTCCGCCGAGCCATTTCTTCAAGTTTGGGAATAAGAAATAGTCACACGGGGCTAGATCGGGTGAATAGGCCGGATGAGGGAGCAATTCGTAGTCCATTTCATGGAATTTTTCCATGGAAACTGCACATGTGTGCACCCGTGCATTGTCCTGGTGGAAAAGAACTTTTTTCTTGGCCAAGTGCGGTCGCTTTTTTTTTCAATACCTTATCGAATCGACCCAATAAGTTACTGTAATATTCACCTTTGATTGTTTTTCCTTTTTGAAGGTAGTCAATGTGGATAATACCGCGTGCATCCCAAAAAACAGTTGCCATGACTTTATTGGCTGACAAACCCACCTTTGCCTTCTTTGGCGCCGATTCACCCCGAGAAACCCACTGTTTTGACTGCTGTTTGGTCTCCGGTGTGTTGTGGTGGATCCACGTTTCGTCCACGGTTACGAAACGGCGCAAAAACTCGTTCGTATTGCGATTGAACAACGCTAAACATTGCTGCGAAATTGTCACACGGTTGCATTTGTGGTCGATTGTGAGCAAACGCGGCACCCATCTTGCGGAAAGCTTTCTCATACCCAAATGATCATTCAAAATTGAAACCACTGAGCCATGTGAAATGCCTACGGCTTCCACAATCTCTCTCACTTTTAATCGCCGATCGGCTAAAACCATATCGTGGATTTTTTCAATTGTTTCGGATGTGGAAACCTCAACTGGGCGTCCAGAACGTTCGGCATCTTCCGTGCTTGTACGGCCACATCGGAATTCAGTAAACCACTTTTTTACCATGGAAATGGATGGTGCAGAGTCTCCATAATATTTATCAAGCTTTGCCTTGTTTTGGTAATGGATTTTTTCCTCAAAACATAATGCTTAATGAGCACACGAAATTCATTTTTTTCCATTTTCTTCTCAGTCAACGCGGTAGTCTGATATTAACGGCTGTCAAAAACAAACTAAATGTCGCAGCTTGTTCAATTTTTGACAAGAGTCAACTGACAGATGACTGTTGACGAGAGCAGTGTTACCATTTCAATTAAGAGGCGGGAAATTCAAAATGTCACGGACTTATGGACCCGCCCTCGTAACGCTCAAGGTGCCTGGTGCGAGAGGTACAGTGTGCGGTGCTTCCTGAATAAAGTTTTTGTCCGCATGTAACGTAGGGTAGTTCTCTGCAGAATGTTGTTGTAGGGACGGCGGTACAGTTACAAATCGGCACTATCTCTTATTCCGCGACAAAATTCGGCAAAATTAATAAAGGCAAAATTTTGCTGAACAGATTATTTTTTTACATACTAAGTTAGGCTAAGGACCTATAAAACTATTGTTTAAAAAGACCTAAATATTTGCTACAAGCACTGGGTCTGTAATTGTAATATTGCTACACAGAGCAAACATCACGCCAGTTTTTGCCTTCTGTTTTTCATATGTTTAATATTGTTATTCTTAGGTATATCCTTTTCCCAAACTGTTCCAAAATTGCTCTTATTTCTCTTGGTGGAGAAATTCGCTTCGAAGTTTTGAACAGCAGTAATTCGTTATCATTGAACTGCCTCATTGACTTGTGGCCGAAGTCCATGAAATGTTTCAAGTCCATAGACTTTGGCCACACGTCTCCAATCAGCGATGGACGCGGCACTCCAGCCAGACAATTTTCATTTTTCCCAGTTCAATAATTTTCTCGGCTATACTGCGCAGAAGGTTGACTGTGACTACTTGTGTTCCATTACACTTTTGTCTGAACAAAGGTCTTGCGCCAGCTGGACTGTCTGCATCTTTTGCATAGTCTCCAGACATGCACTCTAATGGCTAGCGCCAGTAGCAGAGCAGAACATCGGCAGTAACATCGGCGGTAACATCGGAGGCAAATTCGGCGGCAACATCGGCAGTTCGGCAGCAGCATCGATGGCAAGTACCTTTTTTATACTTAACTTTATAAAAAGATACAGTTTAAAAAAAAAAAAACATTGGTTAAAAAAACAATAAAATGTTGGCTAAAGAAAAGGCAATCCTGATTAAAGATTAGGTTAGAATAACTAGGCTAGTTGATGCGATTCTAATGAAAGATAGTACAAAAGAAAATGATAAAGAAGTACTACTCCATTAGAATCCCAAGATTGTGAAAATCATAGAGAATATATGTAAAATTGATTATTATAATGATGTTTATTTGTATTAAATGTAGGTTCTATGGTTAATGATATGATGATACAATACGGCAAATTTAACGACCGCGACTGGACTGCTCTCGTCTGCTGAATAGTGACGACTGCGCAACCACGATGCCGATCGACGACTGCCAACTCCGTGTTAAAGAGGGTAGGTGGCAGCACTCTTGTATGTTGCCAATGTTTTCAATAGCATACCTGAGAAATTTAAAGCAGATAAAGAAAAGGTAGCTATTTATTTGCCAGGAAAAAGTTATATGCCAAACTTAAGTGTTCCATTTATCCATTAGTGGAGTACTTACGCCAAACTTATTAAGAAATTCAGGAAAAGAAATTTGAAACCTTTCCATTTCGGATTTAAAAATGTAAAATGTTTTGGAGCAAAATTGTAAATTTAATAACAATTAAAGGGTTTCCAAACCAATTTAATGGAGAAATTTTTAAAAAAAAGATGACATAGAAAACTATATAGAGCTAATGGATGTGAAAATCCAGGAATATGCAAAAAAAAGGTTAAAAAAAGAAAAAAAAAAACCCACTATTTACCTACCACACAAAAAATATAGGTACCCATCATAATTAAAAAATATAGTAAAGAGGCAAAGTTAAAAAATCAAACGAAATCCAAACACTGGTTTAGTTGGTTGACCTCAGTACAGGGAGAAATCCCTGTAGAAGAGGTGTTTAAAAATGACACCAAGGGAGTGAATTGTCCGATGTGGAAAATGTCCGGGCATCAAATGATATATTGCCATAAACTTAAAGCATTGAGTGCCCAGGAGAGAGTGTATGGAGCTAAAAAATTGAATTTGTAATTTAAGTGTTTGAACCGGCATTATCCCCAAAAGTGAGCTATTATGCTCCTATTGCTGGTTTATTGCCATAACATGTTGCACATTGTAAGAGAATACTTGTATTTACATACATGATTTATTTTTAATAAGCGTTACTGGCCACAGCTTATGTTAAAATTAAAGGTAAAGTTCCAAACATATATAGCTTTGATTGAAAATGGTTCACAAAGCAAAATAACATCTGAAAAGGCGGCACAAAAATTAAAATTGCCGAAAATCAGGTCTTATGGTGAGATTAATGGTATCATCCACAAATAAGTTTATGTCAAAACACATAATAATGTTGCCTATTATTATAAAAAGACAAATTCAAAAATAATAAACGTAATGCAATTATTTTACCGAAATGAATACAAAATCTTACCGAAAAAAAGGTAAATATAAAATAACAGGATTCGAAAAAATGTTCGTTAGACAATTCCGATTTAGAAAGACCACGTGGTATTGATTTAAGAATAGGGGAAGATTTATACTAACAAATTGTAGTTCCGGGAGGAGTTAAAAAGGGATCACTTCTCGGGGAAAAAACGATCTTCGGATAGATCGTGTCAGGACGAACAAAGTCCACAATGAAAAATTGTATTAGTTCAACCACTTTTGTGAGCTTGCACAGGAGGAAAGAATCAAAAAAGAATTATTCAAGTTTGTCACAACAAAGATATAAGTGGAATAAAGATTTTTCAAATATCAAGTATGATCGTATATCAAGTATGATAACGTATAATTGGAGGAAAAGAACTGTCATCCAGTTAGATGGTCTTTAAAAAGATGGAAAAAGATAATAAACAGTAGTCACACCAAGGTTGAAGTATAATGTAGTAAAAATATTGTATAATAAAAGGTATTCTCTAGCAGTTTTAAATGAACTAATAAGTCAAATACATATCAAAATAGATCCGCATATCCCCAAGTTATTAAAAGTGTATCCCTATTGTCCAAATTGAGTAGAAACAAGAAATTATGGGATAGTCAAGATAAGAAAAACAAAAACCAGAAAGAATGCCGGAAATTGTTTGGAAGCCCTGAAAGCGTTCATTATCATTATTTATCTCATTGGAGTAAGACAGTGGGGTTCCTTTTAATCACTTCCTATTTGTGAATTGATATGGCAGGTCCAGGACGTGATATCTTTTGAGTCGCTTTAAGTTGTTGGTGTTGTCTAATAGACCTGGTACTAAGATTTTTTCGTGGTTGTATAACCTATTAGGACCTTTTTTTTTATTTCTTTCTTATCTCTTGCCTCACAAATTGTAGATTGAGGTTTTTTAAGATATTAGAATTTGTTATGAACCAGGGAGCGCGAATTATGTGTCTTAGTGTCATGGACTGGTATCTTTGAAGTATTTCCATGTTTGAGTTTCTGGCTTTTCCCCATAGTGGCCATAGTGGCTTTAGGAATGTCTTGTTTAGCCGTATTGTTTTCTCAAGGCTTAATTCAGAGCGCAGACCCAACAGCCAATACATTTTCTTAGTTTTTTACTTCAGCTGAGTTTGCTTTGCTTTAATGTGCTCCTTCCAAGTGTCGCCTGGCTAGGTATTGCACGATTTCGTGCAATCCAACATACCTATTATGTTGGAGCCATTTAGGATTAATCGCATGCGTAAGGTGACACCAGCATGCAAGTGAAAAGGTCACAAAACACTTAGGCTGTCAGCTCACATACCAGCGCATTGAAGTGGCTGAAGTTTTTCCCCTTGCAGTAGGAGACTCAGGTTAAACTAGAACATTGTAAGTGACTTCAGATTCTCTTAAAATCTCAGTTCAGGGTCGCCAAAATAAGGCTTCGTAACGTCTAAGTAAAAAAAATCTTATTAAATCGTAGCACATACGGCGTCGATGAGCAAAGAGACAT
The DNA here is from genome assembly GCA_018150545.1 of Drosophila ercepeae. NCBI lineage: Eukaryota > Metazoa > Arthropoda > Insecta > Diptera > Drosophilidae > Drosophila > Drosophila ercepeae. The sequence goes on from JAECWL010000197.1 coordinate 272,910, forward strand.
CGTCTACAACAACAACATGCGGCGGCAACATCAACAACAATAAGAAGCGGCCATAGCAGAAAAATCCGAGAAAACATCCTCAAAGGGAATCTACTACAGCAGCAACATCGTCGACATCACCAGACCAAAAAGCAGAATTCACGGCAGCATCGGCAGCAAGTCCATTTAGCCACATAGCAATGCATTGATGTGGGTGGGGTCATAAATATGTTAATAGTTTTAAAAAACTCTTGTTTGCATGCGCTTGTAGAAGCGAAAGCATTTGTGAAACAGATTCGAATGGTTCAAATTGGCAGCTTGCTGCATGCAGCATTTTAGGCTAACGCTAAGCTTGCATATTGAAAAATTAATATTTCCTTATTTTCAAATAACTCCAGTAAATCGAACTTCGCTTGTTGTTTTTGCCCATCGGTGGCCTTTAAAGACTGTTTTAGTAGGCCCAAAGGATACCCCTCATTACCCTGCATCGCAGAACCCTAAGTAGTCAATGCAACAAACAGGATGAAATCCGGATCGTCGAAGGAAGAAGTCACTTCAGTAAACCAGTGATATAAATAATTCCAAGTGATATAATATTTCCAAGGAACCCTCTAAAGTAGATGAAAAAAACCAGACACTGGTTAAAAATAAGAAAGAAAAGAAAAACACAGGCATATATTAAATTAAGCATATTTAATTTTTATTAATTTCAAATATCTGCAAAAACTCCAATATTTGTATCCTTTATATTTTTCCAAAACCAAAAAAAGACCCTGCCCCATCTTTAATTCGAATTTCCTAAGAGTTTTAGTTATTGCCAACGCAAACAATCTTATTGGACCCCCAATACTAAGTGCAAAAGCTGCTAGACAACTCGAAGAACAAGAACTCAGCAAAAATATGGTTGAAAACGTAGACAGAGCTGCATTTGAAGCTACCATAAGAGAGATATTATCACATCTATTTCCACGGTTATTCAGATAATAAATCGTCAGAAGAATGCGCCAATGTAACAGGTCACTGTACCATAACATGAAAAAAACTTGGAAAGGATAACATACATAGTTAAACCCATTTGCGAGTTTTTAAATTCTTAACTCTTTATTACGCTGACAAACGAAACCTAAACACCTAAACAGTGCCAAATGAGCATAATAATGCAAGCTTTTAACCAATCACTAGAAAAATGTCACCAAAATTAAACACCGTCTCTGATCCTAAAAAGGAAGGAGTTAGGAAGAGAAGCGGAATTTTTGACATATAGTACGAGGGTTGCAAGAAGACTTGCCTCCTCTTTTGGGAATGATGGAATTAGTAGAGTACTACACCAGCACTACACCTTTGCCTAAAGTTAGAAAACCAAAACTTTAACTTTAGAGCCGCGCACAAAGCAAACATGGGACAAAAAAGCCTTCAAATGCTCCTCCAGCAACCCATTCATGAGCAGACAACCACCAATCCCACCCCCAGACTTCATCAAGACTATCAATACAACCAGGACAGCAACTATACTACTGTACTAAGACAACTGTACTAAGACAAAACTATCAACAATTAAATACAACATCAACAGAACCTGACAATATCTACATTTCGTGCCACCATTGACACAGGCCCCAAAACCACTTCCTCGTCCTGAGCCTGAAGACTACAATAACCTTAAGGGCAACTTAAACGAATGCGTGGAACATGTAGACGAAGTCGACGCTGATAACAACGTCGCATACAATTATAACGAGGCCCCATCGTCAAATTTGTAAGAATACAAATTTCCTTCTATCCTTACTTCATATGCAAGATGCGAAAAGGAAAATTCATTAGGATATTAATAGCTACAGGTATCTAAACATGTGTTTAAACATGAAACCAAAGGATAAGTAAAGGATAAAATATACAAATTATGAGCTGCAATGAACATGTCACTGGACAGCGTGGAATACCAGCTTCAGCTACAGACCTAAGATAAAGACGATTGCAGAGTTGTGAAGACTGACAAGGGTAGGTTTTTTTTTTTTTTTTTTTTTTTTATTTGCGTCGGAATCATTTCAGAGCCTTCTGAATGCAACCAGATGGGGGAAATGGAGGTTTATAATTTTGCTACATTAACACTTAACTAACTTACACTTAACATACATTTAAGAGTTTGGCGGGATTTATAATCTTATGATATTATACGGGTAGGGAGATCAGAGGGGTGGATCCTTTTCAGACGACGGATGCTGAGAGCATTGGCGAGATCACTTGCCAGAGAGTTTGGGTGTGATGCCAATTTCTCCGCGTATCGGCTGCTGAGGAAGTTGATCTTATCACCAATCAGAGTAATCCGGAGATCCCTTAGGATCGCGTGGTTGGAGACGTACTAAGGGAGCCCGGATGCAAGCCGAGCAGCACGTGTCTGGACAGTATTCAGCCTGTCAAGCTGGTGCTTAGAGGCTGTTCCCCATACTTGAATGGCATAGGTCCAAGTAGGGTTTAGTAGTACCTTAATGAGTTTTTTTTTTTTTTTTTGTTTTTATTAATTTCCTTTAAATTACATTCTGTTTTTTTAAAGAATAACAATGAGTAATGGTTGAAGAATGGAAAAAAAGGTAGCGGCCCTTCCCATTGCAAGGATACGCTAATACTTTAATAGTTTACTAAAAATTACTAATAATTTAATTCTGTTGGAGTTTTTCGTTTTAATCTTCTCGGTTCCAGCTCTCTCATCGGTATTTGTCTCAGGTTTGGGTTTTGGTGGTTTAGTAGTTGATTTGTGTGTTTTTTGCTGTTTTTTTTAATAGTTTCGTTGACTGTCTCTATGTTTAAGTCTTTATGGATATCATCATTTCTAATATACCATTCGGCATTTGTCATTGTTCTGAGCATTTTCGATTGCGTTCGTTGAATTAGCTGTAAGTGAGATTTGCTGGCAGTTCCCCAGATTTCTATTCCATACGTCCATATTGGTTTTATTATCGCCTTGTATATTGCAATTTTGTAATGTAATTTTAGTTTTGAGTGTTTTCCTATTAGCCAGTTAAGTTGTCGAAATTTGTTTTTTATTTCATTTCGTTTGTTTAGGATGTGCTGCTTCCATGTCAGTTTTGCGTCAATGGTTAGTCCAAGGTACTTGGCATATGGGCGTAGCAATATTTGATTGTCGTTGATTTTAATTGCGTGGTTTTTGGGTTGTCGTTTTGTGTATATTACTTGTTGAGTTTTGTCTTTATTTATCTCGATGCCCCATCTCTCGAACCAGGATACTGTTTGTGTCATGATTTGTTGTAAGGTACTTGCAGCTGTTTTTTCACACGCGCTTGACGACATTAACACAGTATCATCTGCGAACGTAGCAATCATTGATCCAGGGATAGTTGGCGCTGGAATATCGGAGGTGTAAATCAGGTATAAGATGGGTCCAAGTACACTACCTTGGGGAACACCCGCTGTCACTGGCATAACATCTGAGCATTCATTGTCATATTTGATATAGAAATATCTGTCCGTTATATAGCTTTGTAGGATGGTATATAAATTGTCTGGTAGTATATTTCTTAGCTTATGCAGCAGTCCTTTGTGCCATACTTTGTCAAATGCTTTAGCAATGTCCAGGTACACAGCATAGCAAAAATTCTTTTTGTCAAAATCCTCTGTTATTTTATTAATTACTCGATGGACCTGTTGGACGGTCGAGTGCTGCTTCCGAAAGCCGAATTGGTGAGGAGGTATTATATTTTTTTGTTTCAGGGTTGGCTCGATTCGATTTAATAGGACTTTTTCAAATACTTTTGAGAGGACAGGTAATAAAGTGATTGGTCTGTACGAACTTACAGTATTGGCGTTTTTATTTGGTTTTGGAATTGCTTTAATTTGGCCTACCTTCCAAGTTATGGGAAAGTATTGCAGTCGAATGATTCCGTTAAACAGGTTTCTAATATAGGTGATTATAGCGTCTGGTAGTTCTTTCAGAATTTTTCCTCCGATTAAGTCATATCCGGGGGCTTTCTTGTTTTTAATTTGTTTTATGTGAGATTTAATTTCTGCCTTTGTTATAGTTTTAATTGCACAATTTGAGTTGGTGATTTGTGTTGGAAGCTCAGCGTTGCCGTTGTCCATATCATTGGTAAATGATGTTTTAAAGTGTTCAGCAAGAGTGTCTGCTTTTTCTTTGTTTGATCTCGCCCATGTGTTGTTGTTTCTTTTTATAGGCGGCTTGTGTATAGTTGAGTTCGTCAATTTTTTGGTCGCTTTCCACAGAGAATAATTAGTAGATAAGAAGGTTCCGAGGTTGCTAGGGTAGTATTGTAGCCGGTTATCTTTGTCTGCCCTGAGAATTCTCTTGAGCTCGTCTGTTGCTCTATTAAGTTTTTTTTTATCTTCTGGATGCCTAGTCGTTTGCCATATCTTCCTAAGGTTACGCTTTTTTCTGATTTTGTCTTTAATAAAGGCGGGCGTTTTCTTTAATGCAGTCATTTTTATAGATGGTGTCGCTTGCGTTGCTGCATATATGATGTTGTCATTTAAATATGCTATTGCGGAGTCCAGTTCGTTGTTTGTCTTTATATTTATTTCCATGTTCTGTTCCAAAATCTCGCGAAACATATTCCAGTTTGTTTTGTGGTTAAATAAAGGGGGGTCATTGTTGTTTTCTTCTACCCCACCATGTAACGTAGTTAATATTGGGGAATGGTCGGAGGAGAGGTCTAGGCATGATTTTATTGTTAGGTTATCGCAAGTTATATTTTTTGTAATGCAGAAGTCAATTAAATCCGGTAGTTTGTTTGTGTCAGTTGGCCAGTAAGTCGGCTCGCCTGTGCTTAAGGCACGGCTATTATTGCTTCTTATTGCTTCATACAATTGTCTTCCCTTTGCAGTGGTAAGTCTGGACCCCCATGTTATGTGTTTGGCATTATAGTCACCTCCTGCCAAATACCAATTTCCCAGTGATTTTAGAAAATCGAGGGATTGGTCTTTTGTGTTGTTAAATTTAGGTGGGCAATAAACTGCAGATATATTTATTGGACCCGTTGTGTCTGAGGTCGATATAGTAGTAGCCTGTATGTAGTCCTTTTTGAATCCATCGAGCTCTATGCACTTTATGCTTTTTTTAATTATTACTGCAGTACCACCATGGGCCTTACCGTCCGGGTGATTTGTAGAGAATATATTATAGTCAGGTATGTTTATATAGGTTTTGTCAGTTGAGTGAGTTTCAGAAATGAGCATGACGTCAATTAGCTTTTCATTTAAGAATGTTTTTAGTTCAAGTAAATGGCGTGAAAGTCCGTTAGCATTCCAGATGGCGATTGTTAGGTGTTTATTTGTCAAGTTTAGAAACTAGGAGCGTGACAATGTTCATCATATTTGTCATTTGGGCTATTAATTGTTTCATCAATTGTTTTAGTTCGTCAAAATCATTTTGTGCGGTTTGGCTTAATTGAGTTGGAGCAGGCTGTATATCAGGTACACTGGCAGTTTGGATTGCTGAGTTGGTTTGATGGCTAGTTACTTGGTTTCTATTTAAGACTTCGGCATATGATATAGCTGGCGTCTTTAAGATTGCTACGTTATTTGTTGTACTGTATTGTGTCGTTTGATGATTTGTTTCTGTTACCGGTATTTCTTTCTTCCGGAGAGGTGGGTATTTTTGGATTTGCAGTGCTTTGTACACCATACAACCTTTGTAGTTTGCAGTGTGGTTTTCACTGCATAATGCACATTTAATACTTGTTCGGTCCGATCTTGTATTTATAGTACATGATGAGGAGCTGTGTTTTCCAGCGCACTTTACACAAGTTGGGTCTTTGGTGCAGTAGTTTTTGGTATGTCCATATTTTTGGCAGTTTGTACATTGGGGAAGTGATCGCTTTGGTCGCGGTGCCTCGAAAATTACTTTGCAGTGAAGAAGGTGCTCAATTTTATAGATGTCTTTATTATTTTCTTTCATTTTAAGTTCAATAGAGAGGCAATGGTTGTTTGGAGTCGTAGCGCTGGATATTGTGTAAATTTATAACTTCATGCCCTTGCTGAGCTAGTTCATTTATAATATCGTCTTTGTCTGTAGCGTGATGGACATTACGAAGGATTACCTTAAATCCTCTCTGGTCTTTTGGTCTGAAGGTGTAGTATTTGGTCGATTTATCTTTTAATAGTCCTAATATGTTGTGGTAGTGAGTAGTTTCTAGTGGCTGTATTTTTATTTCATTAGTTGACAGTGCTTTAAGTTCATATCTTGTTTCTTTTAATGAATTTAAAGCAGTAGTTACTGCGTATATGTTTTCAACATTTTGAACATATATGGGGGGGCTTTTTTTTTTTTTTTTCAATTTGCATTTGCGTATTTATCGTTGCATTTGTCCCATTGTCAGTTTGGTTTTCGTCTTCATCATCTTGTGCTAGTAACTCAAAGCGGTTGCTTGAGTTTGGCTCGGCTAGCCAGTACTCTTTGAGTGTTTTTTGAGTAGCGGTTTGAGTTTTATTCTTCTGTTTCTTGTTGCCATTTAAAAGATCTTTGGAACCGTTTGGAGACTGATTTTCTCGGTGACGTTTTAAGTTTTGTTTGTTTGGGAGAGAGGATTGAGTTTTGTTTATTGTTGTTGGAGCGGGTATTGAGGTTGTAGGTGTTTTAATATTCGCTGAGGAAGAGCGTATCGGCATTGAAGCATAGCAAACTGTAGTTGTTGTTGCTATAGTTGCTGTAGTTGTGGTATTTGTGTCTGAGGTTGTTGAGAGCGGAAGCGTTGAGAGTTGAGAGCGTAACTGCTGTGAGCGGGAGAGTTGAGTGTGTGTTCATTTGTATCGCGGAAGTTGTTGTTGGTATACGCGCGGGTAAATTTGGCGCGCATTCTGGTCTTCGTTGCTGAGAGTAATTGTTGGGTCTCTCCAATGCTGGAGAGCAAGATCGCGCTCTTTCATCACTCTGCGGGTGCAAGTTTTGATAATTGTTTGTGTGATTTGATATGTGGGTGAGTGAGATGTAGGAGTTGTTTTTGTTTTGTTTTGCTTGAAGCTCTCGCTTCTGATTTTGAGCGCCGGGTGCGCTCATATTTTGTTTAGTTTATTGTTTTCACTTGTTTTTGTTTATTTTGATGAGTAGTACTTTAGTTTGGAGTTGTAGTTTGCTAGGCCGTAGGAGCCAGTCTATTTTTTTCATCTTTAAAAGGCACTTGGTCTTGACCGCTGTGATATGGGCCCGCCAGATGAGTTTCCGATCCAGGTGGACTCCTAGGTAACAGTGGGAATTGACGTTGCCTATCAACCCACCGTTAATTGTTAGGCCAGCGCAGGTGCCAGGACGGAGCGCGAAGGTCACACAAGCGGGCGTAGCACATTTGATGGCTGTATTCCACTTGGCTGCCCAGGCTTCAATGTCGTGCAGCCATTCTTGTACTGCATTCGAGGCCATTTGCAGAGACATGTGAGACGCAAGCATGGCTGTGTCGTCGGCGTATGTAGCCAGTAGTACCTCAGCCGAGAGATCACTGGGGGACGGAACTGGCATATCTGCTGTGTATAGGGTGTACAAAAAGGGTCCGAGTACACTTCCTTGAGGAACTCCTGCGTTCATGGCCAGCATTCTCGATCGAGAGTCTCTCACTGCCACCTCGAAAGTCCGATCGGTGATGAAGGATCTTAGGATATTATAGTGGGGTCCTGGAAGGAGAGCCTTGAGTTTGTATTGTAGTCCCTCGTGCCATACCTTATCAAAAGCTTGCTTGACATCGAGGAAGACTGCCACCGTGTATAGCTTGGACTCAAGGGCGTGCGTTACTCGATTGACTAGACGGTGGACTTGTTCCGGGCAACCGTATGACTTCCTGAAGCCAAATTGATGTTGGGGTATGTATCCTGATACCTGCGGTAGATCCATCAATCGTTTTATCAGAATGCGTTCAAAGACCTTAGAAAAGGTTGGAAGTAGACTTATTGGGCGGTAGGAGTCTATCTGCGTTGGAGGTTTGCCGGGTTTGGGTATCATAACGATCCTCGCACGCTTCCATTGCTTAGGGAAGTGCCCTAATCTTAGCATAGCATTATACATTTTTACTAATGCCATAACTCCTTTGTGAGGAAGGTGTTTGGCTGCCCGGTTGTCAATACCATCGGGTCCAGGTGTCTTTTTTTGTTGGAGGCCCTCTAATTGCAGAGTGACTTCTTGCGGCGTGGTATGTTTTATGGGAAGGGTTGGTAGAGTAGGCACATCCAAAAAGCTAACGACTTCTTCTCTGTGGGAGTCGTCCGTCAAACAGAAGGGGGTGAAAGTGGAAAACAAATGCTCTGCAAATGCGTTCGATTTGTCACAATCTGTTTTCAGCCACATGCCACAGTGTCCCAAGACGGGCGATTGGCAGAGCGGCTGCCTCTTTATTCCTCTCGTTAGCTTCCATACTGAGAAGTCGCTGCTATTGTCAGGGCCGGCTCCCTCAAGTAGGCTGTTGAAGTTTTCTTGGCGGTTTTTGGCAAGCATCCGACGCAGTCTGTTTGTGACACTTGAGAGGGACAGCTTAGTTGCAGGATCTCCTGTTGCTATTAAACGCCTTCTGAGGTGTCTTTTAAGGTTCAGAAGAGCTCTTGCCTCCGGATTTAGTATTGAACTACTAAAAGTTTTCGGGCTTACTTGGCGTGGTGAAGGAGTAGCCTGTCGTCCTGCCTCAATGACAGTAGCAGTGAAGCAGTCGACATATGCATCCAGCTCGTCGCTAGTGTTGATGGGCGAATTGAGCGCGACATTATCCTCGATGTGTGCTTTAAAAAGACCAAGGTTCGCATGCGGGGGCAGTGTTCTAGGGGTTCCCTGAAAGTATTGGGCCTCCTCATCCAGTTCAAAGAGAAGCGGGAGATGGTCAGATGAAAGCTCAGTGAGGGCTCTCACCTGGATTTGTTTCTGTCTGAAGCCTTTTAATATGCAAAAGTCAATGGCGCTGGGAGAGGCGCTCACCCAGTAGGGGTAGCAGGTAGCTTCGCCTGTAGCTACTATGTTGATGCCCTCGTCTGCTAAAGCAGAGGACAAGACCCTGCCTCTGGCACACATTCTGTGGTTGCCCCACCACCTATGTTTGGCGTTCCAGTCCCCTGCAGCAAGGTATTTCCTGCCGAGTTGCGAAAAAAGTGCCAGAAAGTCTGTCTCCTCCCACCTGTAGGCAGGGGGGCAATAGACCGAGGCAACATCGAAGGATCCTCTGCTTGCAGACAGTTTAATGCCGACTGCTTGTATGTGTTCTTCCGACAGTGTAAAGGAGGGTTGATGGGAGACTGTGGATCTTATGATAATTGACGCTCCTCCGTGCAGCCTACCATCCGGGTGGTTGGCAGAGTGTAGGGTGAAGCCGGGAATTCTAAAGCGGGACCGTGTGTTGAAGTGCGTCTCGGACAACATAAGGATGTCGATGTTATAAAGTTTTATGAAGGCAATAATCTCGATGATTTTCGAGGAGGCCCTGTTGGCGTTCCAGGATGCTATTTTAAATCGACCCATTATGAGAGGTGGTGGTGGGAGGGAGCAAGCGAAGGATAACTTGCATGACGGAATCAATAGTTGACATTACCCTGTCGATCTTCGTGATAAGCAGATCCAACTTCGCATCCAAATTATCGTTTGTGCTGGTGGCCGGGGGGGGCGGGTTGTAAGCTGGTGGTATACTGGGCTGTCCGATTTGGGCGACCGTATTATTAATACTCGCTACGCTCGCGTAAGTTTGGTTGCCAAAGGTAGGGGTAGTACTTGGTAGAGGTGATGCAATAATCTTCTGCTTCTGCTTATTTTTAAAATTAATTTGTAGATATTTTTTGCAACCTTTAAAGTTTGCTGCGTGAGAGTTACCACAGTGATAACAGCATTTAGGATCGTCCGGTCCGAGATTGCATTCAGCAGTTGGATGGTTCCTTCCGCACTGCCTGCATATGTGGTGTCGGGTGCAGTATGCCTTGGTGTGCCCGTATTCCTGGCACCTAAGGCATTGGACAGGCTCGGTTTGTTTACGCGGTTTCTCCCAGCTAATTTTGTGTCTGCAGACAGCAGAGATGTTTTTTACGAGGTTGTTACTCTCGCCTTTTTTGAGGTCGATGAACCTCATGTTCAGTGGGCGTTTCGTAATCTTGTTGAGAGGGGTGTAGATGCGGAGGACGTGGTGACCTTCTATCAGCAGGCATTCGGTAATGTCTTCCGACGGAACACCGTGATGAATGTTGCGCATGACAATGCGGAAGGGCCGATCTTCAGGTAGCTGTGGGTGGTGATGAATGTGGGTCCAATGAGAGCAATTTGGCAAATTCCGGAAAGTTAACCACGCCGGGGACCGTGATTCTTGGTATTTTAGCTTTACGGCTAGGTAGTGAGGGGGCGACGGGAACAGGTATATTAGTATTTGAGGGCTTCAGGGTGTTTCTACGCTTCTCTTCGGCACGACTGACCGCTGCTTGCGAGGTAGAGGGTTCCATGTCTTCGTTGTCTGTTAGCTCCTGGAAACGATTTTTGTGGACATTGTCCTCCTTATGAGGAACTGCCTTTTTACGGGTTATTTTGGGGGAAAGAGCTGAGCCGGCTCTTTTATAGGATACATCTTGCCATCCACTAAGGCGAACAGGGGAGATCGGTGAGGTGCTTACAGCCACATTGATTTGGCTCTTGCTAATTGTAGTAGAGCACACACTACGATTTAGTGTGGGTGTAGAGTTGTACTGCGTTGACATTGTGGAAATGCTTGAAGTCGTTGTACTAGTTGTAGTACAAGTTGTGAGATCCCATGGGCTGGGTGGCTGGGTATGGCTGGGTATTCGCATGATTCGCCATTACGTGAAAATGCTTGCTTACTAGCGCGCATTAGTTGTGAGCCGAAGTCAGCAATTGTCTCCATTGCGTCGAAGTCAATTGGTGTACTTGGCGAAGGATTGTCCATGTCTTCTAGCAATTGCTTAAAACTTTATTTGATAAAGTTAAAGAATTGCCAGAAGTACATTCGCAGAGCAGGTTCTAAAACCAGCTAAACTTATGGCCCACACAGAGCAATAACGGTTATTCAAGCTTAAAGCTTAAGCTTTAACAGCTGATCGCCACGCGGGCTACCAGATAGCAGGCGCGGCGACAAAATATAAATGAAGATTTGATTTGAATTGCACAGACAACTAAATCACTTAGTTTGCACTTTCTGCACTCGCAGATTAAGAGGAATATTGCCACAAACGTGGACTTGTCCATTTAACTCAGAGTGAGTCTTTATTGAAGTGGTACATAAAAAAAGGTGAACCGAAAAACAAACGCGTCCTACTCATACGAGAGCTCAGGCGGGAATGACAAGGGTAGCTACAAGTACCAACAGATGTGACCACGCGGGAGGTGTTTATTGCAGACGCCAGCCTCAAAACTAGATTTAGGAATAAACATTAAGCTCAGCTGCGCCTTACAATCGCAGACTGCGGCGTCTTACAAGCGCAGCAATAGATAAGATAAGATAAGATGGATAACATATGTTAGCATGAAATTGGATGAAATTGGTTGACTCAGTTATATTCAAATACCCGAATTGAGCTTAAAGAATGTTATCCTAACGTGCATACATATACATTTTGGTTCTTCGCTTCGTATTCTTGAAGCCTCCTTGCATTTTGGTCCTTCGAGAAATTCTGTTGTTTTCCCCCACCAGTGGTAAGAAACACAGAATAGAAAACCGGCGCCTTAAAGTAAAGGAACTATAAGGTGGCAAATTTTGTTCTCGCTTTTTGCTTGACTGATCAAAAAATCAGTTGTGAGTGGAAGCACAGCTCGGTTAACTGGGCAACCAACAAAAAATTCCTCCAACGGATCAGGCCTAGAAAACAAGCAAAGACTGCAGGTCATAAAGAAAAAGACACTTAAATAGCAATAGATGCATTGGTAGCCTCATTTACTGCTAACAACATATTTAACGATTATCCATATTTAAACGATAAAATATTCTTTTAATCTATGGGTGCTATCAAATTCTACAAGGATTCCCAATTGCAGTTAGACATAATCGAGGAGAGAAACTACCAAGCGGATCAAAAGCATCTGATTCTGCATCAGTGTGGAGCTCCAGTCCAGTTAATACCCTAGTTGAACCTGCTGGAAACCAGGTACGAACGAAATGCTTTGGATTAAGAAGAGGAAAACATCTTACAGGCAGAAGTTGCTGCACTAAAGACGATTCTTCAAAAGAAATTGGAACAATTCAAATTCAATTCCAGCTATGACGAGCCAGAGCTGCCAAAAGTGAACCTTCTAATCTTCAATGCAAATGCAAAGGAATGGCCAACATTATTCGAGCTGTTCTCGGAAATGATAGACAGCAGGAAGGATCTCAGAAACGCCAGGAATTTGGGGTATTTAAGAGCATGCTTAAAAGGAAATGCTCAAATGGTAGTTAGCTATCTGATAACAGAACCAGCGGCTAGTTATACAGCAGCGTGGGAGCCGATATGCAAAATAATTTAAGGAAGTTTTTGTATACCGCAACCGAAAGCATCTTTATTATCAAGAAAAAAGGAAAGATAGAGAGCTCTGCAGATGTTATTTTAGCAGAAACTCTACTGCAAATATTTTCGTCAGAAGCTTTGCAGTTGTATGAACAGCACGTAAAGAAGGCAAAATGTGTATTTTAGGTAATTTATTGTTTTAAATTCAGAGCACAATGAAAAAGAAAGCAGGTGCTTTAAATGCTTTTGAAAGCATAATGCTATAGACTGCTATCAGGATATTATATCCAATCGACACCAAAGGACACAACAGCCTTCTCCATGAAGAGACAGATCCAAAAGGCAGTATCAACATTAATAGCTTCAAGCAAGGCCAATATACACTATTGGCTACAGCTGTGATTATAGTTCAATATAAAGGTAGAGGTTCCATCCCAAAAGACGCTGATTTCAGAGGAAGCAGCACAAATATTAAGTATTCCCAGGGTAAGGAATACTGTAGAGGTCGAAGGAGGAGCCCTTCCCAACAAAAAGTTTGATATTGATATCAACAAAGAGTGGAAGGGTTACAGGCCAGCAAATCCATGAATCTAAAGGACTTGTTTTGCGAAAAAATGGGAGTATTCAAGGACTACTGCGTTTCCTTTGGCACAAAAATGCGGACAAAAATTGACACCATAAAAGAAACAAATATATGTTCATTGATATCGGTACTGCAAACAGGATAAAGGAAAACTTGCAAATCTTAAAAAATTAAAAGCAATTTAAGGAATATGTGGACAATCAGACCTCTTTCATCAATACTACTGAAGAATAAGTAAGAGAAATAACCATAGAAACAACAAAAATAATATTGCATTAAATCCCTTATATTGTCAAACCAAGTGCAAAGCATACAAACAAAAGCAATCGTAACAGCGGAGCTTGATAAAATCAAGCAGAAAATCGGCCGACAATATATGCTACCAGGTGGAAATTCAGCTATTCAATTAAAACTGGCCTATAAACCGATAAAGGCAGAACGTATATTTAAGGATAATGTCCTATTCATTAAACCGAAATTGCCAATCTACAACAATCAGGAAACGGATCTCTTTGAAGCAATTCCAATACCACTGCGGGCAAACCGAGCGTATTTCGAAATTAAGCCCACAATTCTTCGCGTTCAATACAGACATAAAAGCATGTCACCTAATGTAAGAAATGGAAATTAATCAATGCAGACAAGAGGATTCGGCAACTTGGCTTTGCGAAAGGAATTGGGCATGAAAAAACGCGGATGATCACTTATGCGAAATATCATTATTGAAACCAACTAATGCACACTCATTCGAAATAATGGAATTTCTAGGCAATTCGTTCATCAAAGAGTTAAGTGGATCCAACCTTTGGCTATTTAGACCTTCTTCTCAATACAACAGCTAATATAAGATGCAACGAACACCATCAAGTTATAAGACTGTCCCATCAAGGTTATATACAACTACTTTCAGGATGCACAGAAATATTAAGGGATACAACAATAATTACTCCTTAAAACGTAATTGAAATAAGTAAATAAAAAGTTACACATTGATGACTTGATTTTGCACATTGCAAGTGGATACTCGGGCCTAGGGTTGACAATGATCATCCTAATTATATTGGTGAAATAGGCCCGGAGCTAACGTATAAATGAGAGACAACTACTGGGCGTACATTTTGCCCCCCGGAGAATGTCTAAACATGTGTTTAAACATGAAACCAAAGGATAAGCAAAGGATAAAATATACAAATTATGGGATGCAATGAACATGTCACTGGACAGCGTGGATAACAGCTGCAGCTACAGACCTAATCAGGAGTGGCGATTGACAAGGGTAGCTACAAGTGTCAACAGATGCGACCACGCGGGAGGTGTTTTTTGCAGGCGTAGGCCTCAAAACAAGATTTAAGAAAGAACATTTAACTCAGCTGCGCCTTACAAACGTCGATTGCGGCGTCTTACAAGCGCAGCAATAGATAAGATAAGATGGATAACATTCTCAGTTAGATTGGAATACCCAATTTGAGCTCAAATAATGTTATGCTTACGTGCCTGCATATACACAGGTGCAAATAAAAACGACATTCAGGCAACATTTGTAGAAAATTTGTAAAGTAACTTTTAGAAGACGGCATTATTAGACCGTCCAGGTTTCCGTATAATTCCCCTGTGTGAATGCTTCAGGCGAAAATAAATATCGCATGGGTTTTGACTACCGTAAACTTACAAACTTAACCATAGCAAAGAAAAACTTAAATTTTCGTGAAAAATAAGGTTCTTACCCAATTAGGAAACAATAAAGTCGTTTCAGTTTTAAACTTGAAAAGTGGTTTCTCCGTATACAACGGAAAATATGAGTTTTCACAACTACCATTTGGTCTAAAGAATGCTCCAGCAATTTTCCAACTCGCATTGGATTACATAGTCCGACATTTTGGTAAAATATTTTGTATTTACATAGATGATATTATCATATAAAGTAAAGACTTGGCTAATAGATTTGGCTGATATGTTTCAAACTCTACAGGAGGCCAACTTCATGTCAGTTGGACAAATGCGAATTTATAAAAGTCAAGTGTCTCGGTTATGTTGTGCCTGATAGAGAAATTAAAACAAATCCGAGTAAAGTGGCAGCGAAAGCAAATTATCCATAAACTTTGGTGAATCTTAGATCCTTCTACGGTTCTTTTATACAGAAGTATGCTATATTATTAAAGCCCGTGACCTCACTTTTAAAGGTGAAGATGGACACGTGTCATTAAAAAAACCGGAAAAATATAATGTTTTTGCAGACGCTCTCTTTATAATACCTTTAAAACAGACTAAAACTGTTTCCTCTACACAACAAAGCGCGGAAATTTCCAGTTATGCGCAAATCTTTAGTGTCTAAGCCCCAATAAATGTTTTTAAAAATCAGATATATTTTTACAAGACAGAAAAATCCGACTTCAAGTTCACTATCCCATTTTCTACATACCATAGACTTGAAATATACCGACGACGTACTTGCGGACTCAAAAAAAAACATTTGAACCCCTCAGTAATAAACGCAATTTACACGACCAAAGATATAATAAAAAATCCATATAAACTGCCGATACCATTTCAATGGAATCAAAACACGATTCACTCAGTCCAGGCTAGAAGACTTGACAAACGAAACTGAACAAAGAATTTTGAAAATGATAGAAGAGCATCAAAATGCTACGGAACTTCCCGCGTTTCAGGAAGAATAGGCACAGCGCGTCGTGACCAGGATAACCAGCCCACAGGGAGATATCACCATTCGTGCGGTTTACTTCCCCCAGACACTCGTTAACCGAGACCCACCTTCAGTACTTCTTCGAGTCCCTTGGACCTCGCGGCATAGCAGCCGGAGACTTTAACGCCAAACACTCCTGGTGGGGTCCCGTATAAGCAGCGCAAAAGTCTGGATTGCTATTACACGAGAGAGCCCACACACTGGCCTTCGGACCCTTCAAAGCCGCCGGATCTACTGGACTTCGCCGTCTCCAAGGGCACAGGACACTCAAAGATAACATGCTCCAACTCCGATAAACTCCTATCCGATCACAGCGCAGTAAACTTGCTCCTAAACATCCCCGCATATAAGACTCACTGGGAAACACACAGATGCTCCCAAGCTTACGTTCTGTATGCTTTCCTCCCTGAACACAAATCCCCCTTTTTCCTCACCAAGCAACATAGATGCGGCCATCGAAGAACTAACTAAAGAGATGCACCATGCTGCTGAGTTCGCGAATCCTCCTCCTCCGACTACCCTGGGAACACCTGAAAGAGTGCACTTGTGGTCTCCTGAAATCGGGACCCTCGTTGCTGAAAAAATTGCCTCAGAAGAGTCTGGTTTTCCTCGCGCAACCCCAGGGACAAGACAGCACTTAATCGTGCCGCCAAGGAACTGAATGACAAGCCATCCATTCTACGGCAGGACTCCTTCCATAGAATCCATCTACACAGTGCATTCTCCCCTTTTGATACATGCACTGGTGAAGAGCGTTCCGCCACCTTAAGGTTCGTAGACAGCCCAAGTGCTCCTGGTCCGCCAATACAGCTCGTAGCACCAGAGGAGATTGCGAAAGAGATCGCTTCCCTAAAAAATGGCAAGCCAACAGCACTGAAAATGTTGCCCCTACTTTGTTCCCAAAGGCTGGCTAACATCTTCAAGAGCTGCCTCCGGCTAGGGCACTTCCCGAAACAATTATTTTTGCGCAGAGTACTGCCAGTACTGGACGAGGTGAAACTGGTGATCAGGGATAAGTGCGCATCCCTGATCACCAGTTTGGCATCAGACGCTCCCATGGAACACCTGAGCAATGCCTGTTGAGAACATACTTGAGGCCTTCGAAATGAAGAAGTACTGCTGCGCCGTTATGCTGGATATCAAACAGTTATTTGACAGAGTCTGCCACCCTGGACTCCTTTTTAAAATCAAGTCCCACCTTCCCAGTTCCCACCTCGCATTCCTTAAGTCGTACACAGAGGGAAGAGAATTCCAAGTGAGATGCGGATCATCAACCAGCACGCCTAGGCCCATAAGAGCCGGAGTACCTCAAGCCAGCGTTCTTGGACCAATCTTGTACACACTCACACAGCAGACCTTCCCATCACCCGCTCCCGGAACCTCTCAGAAGCCACATATGCCGATGACACCGCCTTCCTAACCTCCGCCACAAAAGCAGGAAGCATCATTCATTATCCAGAGACAACTGGATGCCCTGGAACCATGGCTGAAACGATGGAATATCGTGGTCAACTCGGAGAAATCCTCACACACAACCTTCGCACTACGCAGGGGAGAGTGCCCCCCGTCACACTCAACGGCGTAACCATCCCATTATCCCAAATACGTAGGGCTGACCCTGGACCACAGGCTTACATGGCGCCCTCACCTGATCACCAAGCGCAACCAGGCCGACCTACAACTCAAGCAAGTCCACTGAGTCATAGGGAGAAGGTCCAAATTCAGGGAAAAACTCAAACTGCTTATCTACAAAGCAATCCTGAATCCTGAATACATGTGGGGCACGGCAAGCGTATCAAACCGCATCGAAATCCAGCGGTTCAAAAACAAATGCCTGAGAACAGTTTCCAACGCCCATCCGTACCACAAAAACTCTATCATACATAAAGAACTTGGAATTCCAAGGGTAGCAGAAATCTCCCGTCTCAGCGAAAGGCACACAAAACGACTGGACAACCTCCCCAACCACCTGGCTATCAACCTCCTAGACAATAGCCAATCCCTAAGACGTCCTTAGAGGAAACACCCGCTCCGTTAAACTCCGTTAAAAATACATTCCATGTACGTCCCTTATGTCAATGTCACCTCCAAACCATTTAATTATTGTCCACTCGGACAGATTTTAAATTAATAAAAGAACAAAAAAAGAAGTAATAATTGTTGGAAATATGAATTTCAGAAAACGCATTATACATACATATATAGTACATACTCATGCGTAAGCACCGTTGTAAAGCTTACGCTTTGTGCTTATTCTCTACCTACGTGCAGCTTTTGTTTTTAGTCACTAGTAAACCTCTGTTAAAACTACACGTTCAACAATAATAGTTACAATTACGTTCAAATTTTGACAATAACACAAGAGATCGGGAAGTTACAAGTCTCAGTAACTAAACTAATACATTTTATCGACCTCGAGATAATCCAAACAAAATTGGACACCCATGCAGGGATCATACTGAAAATAATTTTAAAATAGCATTTTATACTCTTAGTGGCCTACACTTTGAGATAAGAATTATCATTCACACATTCCAAACTATAACAGCATTCCCCATGTCACGAAAGACTATATTTTTAAGTTGGTTAGGGTCAGGTTAGAAGTACATACATAGCCGGAAGCCCGAAGAGCAGAATCTAAACAACATCATTGACAATAATAATGAACATTGAGACAGGCATTAGTTTGCACAACCAGATTAGGCTACTAAATGAAGAAATAATTTACATAAAGTATGCCTTACAGTGGGTGCGACTAAATAACTAAATGAAAACGCATTAATTGAAATAAAGAATATTTATTAAAAAAATAACATGCCACCCCTCTCAATAGAAGAAATCATGCAGTTTACCAAAGTGTTGATTGTGCATAAAAAAGCAATACTTTTGTATATTGTAAAAATCCCAAAAGCAATGTTACTTGGAAAAACACAGACTTCACCTAGAGGGCACCTACTTGGTTCAGCTATCAGATACCTCTATGATAATTGACACCAAACAGCTCAGTAATTTGGAACGCAAATTCTTGACTCCCGGAGCTTCTCTTTAGCAGTTTACAAACGAGTGTAAAAAATGACTTTCATTCTATCATTCGAAGCAATAGTAGCGTTGCATATTAAAAACACAGGACAACTACAGCACATAAAAGCTCACTCAACGTCCAACAACATCACCTTGTTAACGAGTTTTGGCATTGCTCTGATCCCAATCCTGGCATTGCACATATATAATATAAGGCAGATTAGTATAACATCGCAACTAGAAACCGCATCGCAAAGGGAAACAAATGCAAAACAAAAACAATCACGATCCATGCAACATCCACCTGCGAGCAACCTGTCGAATAGGTGCACGCTACCTCAGTTCAATAACATTCCATACTTCTAGAGACCGCTTGAGGATAAGCATAAATTGGAGAGGGAAGAATTAAAAAAAATAAAGTAAACAAACCAACAACAATGCACCTATATTCATTGCACTTCGATATGCAAGCGTCTGCCTAATTTCCTGCACGCGCCGAGCTGAACTTTTTGGACCTATTTCGCAACGGCTTCCGCTCACATCAGCGTATGCGATTCCAACTAATTGATTGAATTAATTGATGATGGATTTGAATTAATTAGAAGTCTTTAAGTTACTTTTTTATACACTTGAAAAGGGTATTATAATTTTGTCCAGAAATGTGGAACGCATTAAAGGAAGCATCTCCGACCCCACAAAGTATATATATTCTTGATCAGCATCAACAGCCGAGTCCATATAGCCATGTCCGTCTTTCCGTCTGTTTCTATGCAAAAAATAGACAGTAGTTTTAAAGCTAGCGCTTTGAAATTTTTACCAGATCATTATTTTTGTTGCACGCAGATCAAGTTTAAAAATAGGATCGGACCACTATATCATATAGCTGCCATACAAACGACCGATATGAAAACAAGTCTTTGTATGGAAAACTTTTTTGTTTTCCAAGTTATTGCAACCGAATTCAACATTTAATTTTTTTAACATAGCCATACACGATTTGTGAAAGTTTGGTCCGGATCGGACCACTATATTATATAGCTGCAATACAAACGACCGATATGAAAACAAGTCTTTGTATGAAAAACTTTTTTGTTTTCAAGGGTATACTATCTTCGGCAAGCCGGAGATAACTTTTCCCACTTGTTTTTAAATAATTCCTTTCAAAGTTAAATGAGTTTGTAAAAGTCTCAATTATAGCATTTTGATCACAGGTCTCTAATGTTCCCAATTCCAATAATCAACGATAGAGAACAGGCAGTTTGAATACCAGACGCGAGACCTCTCAGGATGGGATATCTAAGGAACACATTTCTTAGACATAAGACGTATTCAGCAGATTTTCCTTGTATGGAAGACACAGTGGGTGATCATAGTTTTTTTATCACTACCAAATCAATATCATTTGACCGCTATTAGGAATTTTCTCGAGAGTTTCGCGTGGAACCCCAGCTTGAATAGAAAAGCTACAGAGCATCTTTTCTACCAACAGTCAGCAACACATGCAATAACAATCAGAAAAGAAGATTACGATATTATTCATCAGAGCAACCAAGCATCGCTTAGGTTACAACAGAGGAATAACTGTAACCAATTATCATTCTCTTTCTTTCTTCAAAAACGGGGGATGGGGCAAAACTTTGACGTGGCCAACGCCAATCCAACAAAACAAAGGCTTTATCCCATATCTCCCGCAAGAGAGAAATTGTGATGAAATAAATTGCATGCAAGAAATGGATGTGATCAAAGAAGTGGCAAACTAACCCTGGTCTTCGCGGGTTTTGCGTCACGTCATGTCAGGCAAAGTTCGGTTGTTTTTAGACACCTGAAAGCTTAATTCAGTAACCATGCGTATGATAGATGCCTATCCAATTCCCATTGTGGAAAAACTTCTTTCCCGTCTTCCACCGGATTTTTGCCTTTTGCTTCAAAGATTATCGAGCTGAAACAGGTCTTAACAACAGATGTCTTTCGAATTGACCAACGCAATTATTCGATTAATTGTTCTTATAATTACCTACAATCTTAAGCAGCAGTTTTTGGTGACTTAAACAATTTGTTGGTTCAATCAAATAATTTTCAAGAACATCTAAAGCACCAATCAGAAGTAACGTACCATCTGCGTAAAGCAAGCCTGACTATCAATATAAAAAAAAGCCAGTTTTGCCTCCAACCGGTGGACAACCTTGTTTACATTATAGCCTTCGAGTCAATCCAGATGAAATAAACAATAAACAATTGAAACAAAAAACAAGTAAGGTAGCAGTAGTCGAGTTTCCCGATTGCGAGATACCCTGTATCAATAAATAAATGAAACAATATTCTATTAGAAAAGAGTACCATAACAATATAAATTTTGGTATGATTTTGGTTATGAAAATAAGTTTCGTGTGTCATAAAGCCATACACATTTCGCTATCAATGTCGCAGTCGGCGTCGCGCAATGCGTGTTTTGCTGCGCTTCTGCTTCCCTTGCCATAGATTTTGCATGTGGCATAACTTCCGTGTTTCTTATCCGATTTGGTTCATATAAAATTAGATAGCTTTTATAAGCACCAACGCATATGCCGAATTGCATAGTCGTAGCAGTTTTTTGCTGTTTGCGGGGGAACGGGGGGTGATATCAAAATAAAACAACAAACTTGAACTGCGTATGGTAATTACCTATCCAACAATATATGGCACATGTCTGTAGCTCTTGTAGTTTCTGAGATCTTTCTGAGGCGTTGATACGGACAGACAGACGCGCAGACGGACGGACGGACGGACGGACGGACGGACAGACGGACAGACGGACATGGCGGAATTGTACACCGCTGTCGGTATTGAGCATAGAGTTGATGCTGATGTTGTTGCAGTTGTTGCTGCTAAAGGTGCAGATGCAGTAGATATCGTGATTACTGGACTGGTAGTTAAGGAACTTGACACCGTTTGGAATGGGGAGAGCGTGAGAGAGACGCTCTCAGTGCGTTCGGGTTCACTTCGAGCAGTCAGAAGCATTGGTGAGCAAGACCGCGATCGTGTGCATTCTGCAGGTGCTAGGTCATTGACCGGGTGGGTGGTTTGGCACTCGCGGTATACCCTTGAACACAAAAAAGTTTTTCATACAAAGACTTGTTTTCATATCGGTCGTTTGTATGGCAGCTATATGATATAGTGGTCCGATCCGACCGATTCTTAAACATGATCTGCGTGCAACAAAAATAATGATCTGGTAAAAATTTCAAAACGCTAGCTTTAAAACTACTGTCTATTTTTTGCATAGAAACAGACGGACAGACGGACATGGCTATATCGACTCGGCTGTTTTATGCTGATCAAGAATATATATACTTTTTGGGGTCGGAGATGCTTCCTTTAATGCGTTACACATTTCTGGACAAAATTATAATACCCTTTTTCAAGGGTATAAAAAGTGTACGAAAGTATACGAGACCATTCCACTTCCCTGTCAGGTGGCATCTTCTGGAGCGCCTCTCGGCAAGAGATTCCGAACCAGGAGTATAACACGATTCTTCTTGTCCGGTAGAAGTTAGCTTCGGCAGATTCCTTGGCTTAGGCTCTGATCTTTAATTTAGTTTTTTAATAACCAGCGTAGGTCAGGCTTTCCCCAATCTTCTATATTCCCTAAATATAGTAGCTTAAATCAGTCAACTTTATCAACGTCATTTTGGGTCCAACGATTGATGCAGTATGTTATATTCATTCAGTCCTCCCAAATCATAAAATTGTTTTATGAAAATGGGTCTTTAGTTCGAGCAACGTTCCGAGCACTTCGCCCGTTTTACGCATTTTGGGATGAATGGCTATGTCAACAAGCAAAATTGCCGTATTTGGGACGAGACCAATCCACAGGAGGTTCATCAAGTGGCAACGCATCCGCAGAAAGTGACTGTTGGTGCGGATTTTGGGTCAGAGGCGTGATTGGTCTGTATTTTTTCCACACAAACGTGTGTCCGTCACCGTCAATGGTGAGCAATACCGGTCGATGATAACCAAATGGATCTGGACAACATGTGGTTTCAACAGGACGGCGCTACGTTACACACCGCACACACTACGATAGATGTTCTGCACGGGAAACTTCCGGAAATGGTCATCTCGCGCGTAGGCGACGTGAACTGGGCAACGAGATCGTGCGATTTGACCCCGCTGGACTTTTTCTTGTGGGGTTTTCTTAAGTCACAGGTCTATGCCAACAAGCCGATTTGCCCATTTTTTGCGCCAGTCATCGAAAACCTGACCTTTCGTGTGCGCGCCACCAACCGAAGCAGTGGCGGTCATTTGAATGACCCCATACATAATGGGGTCGATAAACCTTTCAAATAAAAATTTAGCAAATATCTCTCCGACATGTATTTTTTTTTTTCATTTCAAAGATCCAGCGCCCTTAATGGAAAACCCTTTAATAGAACAAATTGCACTTCCATGGTTCCTACCAATTCGGTATTCCACACAGGACTAGACTACGCCGGTCGCAAAGAAATGAACTCCTTATTTGGCCTGGTTTCCTGTTTTTGTTTGCCTAGCCATCAAAGCACTCCACGTCGAGATAACAACCTGACGACGGAACCATTGTCGCAGCCATCACAATACTGAAGACCGAGCAACATTTATTCCGAACGTGGAACCACCTTTAAGGGTGGTAAACGCATTCTGGACGAAACGCAACGCCAAAATTTTTGAGCAACGATCAAGACTTAGCCAACTGCCTCAACAATAAGACTTTAACTGTTAACTGGCATGTGCTCCCCAATTTAGGAGAAACTAAAGTTTAGTTTCAATAAATTCGATATACACCGAATCACCGAATGGGATCCATCTTTTCGAACAGCTGTCTACACTCTTAACACAGGTTGGAACGGTTTCAAATTATTGCCCAGTCCTTGGATCTACTTACTCCGGTACATTTCCAATACAGGGATAAAACATGTCCTGACCGCAACGCTCTATGTTGGGAAACGAGACATCCTTTGTTATAGCGTAAAAACCTTTTATTAAATTAACCGTTTGATTCAGAATTCATTTCATTTCACATGTATAAGTTAAGCGGACCTCGTATCCATCTATGTAAAGATATGCGAAAAGCGTGCACCAAAACGCATTATCTTAAGCACCCCCTTGTGAAGGTATGGTACTTGTAGTATCGCAACTTGGGCTTTTCTTATTAAGATTTTTCTTATTCTAAGCTACTGGGCAACTTAAGAAAGTCACATTTTTGCTACCAATGGAAACCCAGCGCATCGGGAATAAACATACGCTATTCAAGTATTTGGTGAATACCAATTGAATATCAATAAATACAGATTTAACTAATTTGGCGGCTCTATTTATATTCATACGTATTATGCATAAATAAAAAAAATTTAAAATTGCATATATTCTTTTTACAAACATATATCAAAACTAACTAACCGGGTATGTATTTACTTAAGCATCTGTTTTGAATAAGAACACATGACGAAATTATAATTTATATCATAGATCGGTATATGTGTAGATAGGTATATATCGCAACTTTTAAGTTTTATTGGTATATTTAAACTTTAAACTTAAATTAAAAAAAAAAAAATATGAAAATAGTACATATCCAGCAGGCGTCGCATAGTGACTATAAAATTATTATATAACCAAGTATCACTGCAAATTTGTATAGTTCATTTAAAGTTTCAATTTTTTTAAAATGAATTTTAATAGTCGAGCCTTGACACAAACATTTTTTTTATAAATACATGTTTAAAAAATGACTCGCAAATATATTATGTTTTTGTATATAAAAAAAATGTTACTTTATTCTTCTAATATTTTATGTTAGCTTTAACCTTAGTGAAAAGTTTTCGTATTTGTAACCGAGGACGAAAGTATCTGCAGCTTACTTGCGTCATTGAGTTAAAATGAGCGATGCAGTACTCCTAAAATTATCCTGATATTGCGTGAATATTTAGTCTATTTTTTTTGTTCGTAAATGACATGTGCGCCCAAAGCATTGGCTCTTAGTAATAAAACGCCAAAGCCTTGGTATAGTACGAGGTACAAGGTCATGATATATAATCGGGGCTTTGGCCTTGACCCGCTTCTTCTGCCGCACCAGAACTAGCTATCAGACCTATTGATGCAGAATTAACAGGCATTACGTCCGGAGAGGCAGACCTTGAACCGGTTCGGAAGTGTGATGCGGTGAGCGGCCGTAAGTACGGCGGCGGCGAACTTTTTGAAACTGGCGGCGTGGTGGAGTGATGCGAATTTGAGTCTGACGAAGTTCTTCGAGAGAAAAGACCAAGCCCTTCGCTTCCTGCTACTGATCTTGCTGCGAATATGTTTGGCGTCAACTGAGGAAATCGCGACATCCGAGGCAGACTAGCAAAAAAAAGTGGACTACCAACGTGATTGACCCCTAATGAATGCCTGTGTCCATGGCCAAGAGCAAAGCTTTGCTGTAGAGCCTCAATGCCAAGTGGAACGTTCAGTACTCCGTGTGCGCCAGCACAAATACGTGCCAGTATTTCAGCTTGTATGCTACCTATTCCCGGACCGCCACCAACGCCATCTAAGCCAATGCCCATAGATAAAGATGTTGATGGTCCACCAAAAGCGTTGTTATTATTAAGGTTAAGACTCATTAGTTCTAGTATTGGATCCTGCAGTACCACTGGCTGCTGGCTGTTGTCGTCGCTAGTTGAAAGCAACTTGCGGTGAAGGTTTTGGTTTGAACTGTGTCTATCTCGACTACGTTTTGAGGGAAACGCGGCATTACATCCATCTATGTTGCATTTATGATGCAACTTAAGATGTACACTTTGATGATGAGTTTTTAAGTGAAAGTGATTTTTAAACAGTTCACCACAGGCCATACACCTAAGGGGGTTTTCTCGGTCTATAGGCACCTCAGGCTCCGATTCAAGCTCCAGTTCAGTTTCCTGATTATTTGTTTCATTGAGTTCGTTTGTGTCCTCGGGCTTGTTTTCGATCACATTGTTGTTGTTTACACTCTCAAAGTGATATTCTTTTAAACCAATATGTTCCGGTGACTCCAGCTTTATGGCTGTTTCTTGCAAAGAAAGATCGGATAACGTTCCCGTATGCATTACAAATTTATTTTCCTGCTTTTGGCTTAACTCCGTCTCATCGGGCAACTCAGTTTTAATGTTGAGTCCTGCTTTGGGATCGCCATAAGGTGTGAGCGGCGGGGAGGGAATCGCCTTAGTAGATTCGCCTTCTTCAGGTTCTTTGGCTGGTGGACAGACATCTTTAGGTTGTGAAGGTAGTCGTACTTTTTTAAAAGACAGGTCTGCAGCCACGTCACAGTCTAGGGAGTTGTCTGCAAAATTCTCTGACTGAACGGGGCAGCGTAAGGGATTTTGGCTCTTTCGCTTCCGTTTGCTAGCTGCCGCCTGAGCGAGGGCCCCCTCCTTCTCACAAGTGGCCGTAGAAAAAAGTTCTTGGCTGCACAATTCTTTGGTGTGATTGTGGTTGGGAACCGTAAATGCGGGTCGCTTTTGGGTGTCAGAAACTTCATTTTTAGGATCTAGTTGTTGCTGAGTCCGCTCGAGAATGCCATCCAATTCATCTCCAACGACGACAATCCCTTCTCCCTCCAGATCGTCATCGTCATCATCATCTCTGTCGGCATCGTCATCATCGTCTTCGTCATCGTCTGCGATGTGAATACCCACCTGAAAGTGAAATTCTTCAGTTATATATAGTTATAATAAATAAGCATAAAAACTTTTAAGTAGAGCCAAACTATTAATTCCCTTGCTGTTTTAATTCTTTGGATGTATACATATCTCATAGACAAAATCAAGTTTTAAAAATGAAACTACATGTATCGAAAATATTGATCGACCCGTGATAAAAGCCAGTCTAGCAGGAGACCATATATTACTATCTCAAAAGAAGAGCTAAGGAATCAGCCTTACCAACTAGAGTATTTCGAATCTTCGTCCATGTGACTCCTTCTTTCTCCGCTCGTTAGAAAAAAAATGGGATAATAAGATCATAACACAAAAGAATGATTAACATTATCTGATGAACAGGTCTAGCATCAATAAGCGGCGACACTGCAGAAGCACCGTCAAAAAAAGAAAGAAAGACGGCAGAAAGTTCGAAGCTTTCGCTAAAGCAGACTATGTTTAAGGAGATGAAGACGGCGAAATTGAAACTGATAGTAAATCAGGGGACAGAGAATTGGCTGCACAAGGTAAGTCCCATCCAACTTATAACGGATACCCATCGTCTTTTACGCGATAAGTACGAATTGTATCATTAAGAGAAATTAAGGCCCTTTTTTGAAACGGACGGCTCAAAACGGCCTCACCAACAGCCGTTCCCCAGAATGCGAAACACTCCTTACTATCAGAATTCATGAAATAAAGTTGGACATTATTTGTAACTAGATTAAGAAAGACACTAGTGTGTACTAGATTACTACTAGTGTAACTAGAATACACTAGTAAGAGCAGTTCGTAGATCATTGTATATACATGTTTTCGCATATGATTTTCTACTGCACCTGTTCCTATCCGCAACTTATGAAAAACGGACTAAGAAAAGTTGGGACATTTACTACTAAAACAATTAAAAAAAATAAAGGTCACCATACTGTGGTATCCCCTAGATGGGATAGTCAAAACGATCAGTAGCTCAATTTACCTACTCTTAACCTGGGTACTATAAATGGAATTTGGATAAGACCAAGGGCTTCGGACAAGCATACAGGCTAAAAAGTACTAATTTATACCAAGGTTAGGCATCTTCTAATTATCTAATTAAACGAATCTTCCTAAGAAAAGTCTTGGATCCATTCCAAGCTCGTTGTGAATTGTTTTCGTCGGACCCATCACAATGATAAAGGTCTTACTAAATAAGTTTTTTGATCACTGTAATCGAAGCACTTCGCTTTAATAACAACCGCTTCCATCTTGTCTGCACGCATATAGGAATCGCAGCATTTTACCTGCAGCGGAAAGCCATCTGGAAAGTACTTTAAGGCAAGGAAATGGACATTTCCGCATTACTGGACATCGAAGAACTATTCTATAACAAACCTATCATACTGAGGGCTTATTTGCTATCGATTAAAAAATGAGAGCACAGTATTGGTCGACAGAAAGCCATAAAACCATACGATTAGAAAAGATCTCGTGTCATGGAACAGTTAGGACTGTATTTAGGACTGTATTTAGTTAGGACTGTTGTTTTATGCAACAGGCAAAATGTGGTATATCTGAACCAAAACATGATGTTCTACCGCTCACTAAGAGGTAAATTGTAAAAAAAGGTGTCAATCGCTGAAGACTTTGCTGATAGCTAATGAGCTTTGAATTCCGCCAATAATGTAATTTTTTTTTCATATACCATAGAGCAAAGCAATAAAATCATTTGGGGCTACACTAAACAGGACACCAGAGTGCCCAAAGCTTACAACCAGGGACTTGTTCCTTGGGTGGATACACCACCAAATTTCTGACTCATGCGCGGAGTTTGGTGTGGACTCCGGTCTCTCCGAGGAAATATTTTGCCATACTGTCGTACATCCAGGTGACTATGAAGTCACTCAGTAAATGCATGATGAAATCAACGATAGTTTTGTCGGTTAGAAACTACGAAAGCCGGAACAACACCCCTACACTTGAATAATACAGTTAAAAACAACTACCTGAAAATTAACACAGACATGCTATAAATAGTAATATGGGATAGAAACCCCGGAGTATCTAATCAAAATATTCCCGGACAGCACCCATTACCCCAAGTTTGGTGAAGACAAATCGTAATTTATGGTATACGTGGGCGTCCGTTTGCATCGGATCGTTTGGAAAAAAGTTATAGTACTTAAATTCTGCTATAATACTGATCTGAAAGCAAGTACTTCATGGTCCTATGAGTATCCCAACTCAGTAGCTTTTAAACAGGGGCACACCGTACGAGATTATAAATTAAGGAGACTTGAACAAACCCAAAACTCCCAAGACTTAGCTAAAACAAGTAAGGTAGCAGCAGTCGAGTTTCCCGATTGCAAAATACCCTGTACCCTTAGACATGCTTACAATTTATTTATTTAGTATCAATAAATAAATGAAACAATATTCTATTAGAAAAGAGGACCATAACAATATAAATTGGGTATGATTTTGGTTATGAAAATAAGTTTCGTGTGTCATAAAGCCATACACATTTCGTTGTCAACGTCGCAGTCGGCGTCGCGCCATGCGTGTTTTGCTGCGCTTCTGCTTCCCTTGCCATAGATTTTGCATGTGGCATAACTTCCGTGTTTCTTATCCGATTTGGTTCAAATTTAAAAATTAGATAGCTTTTATAAGCACCAACGCATATGCCGAATTGCATAGCATTAGGTTAATAATTGTGGGCGTGGCAGTTTTTTGCGGTTTGCGGGGAGCGTAGTTGTGGCAGTTTTTTGCTGTTTGCGGGGGAACGGGGGGTGATATCAAAATAAAAAAACAAACTTGTACTGCGTATGGTAATTACCTATCCAACGATATATGGCACATGTCTGTAGCTCTTGTAGTTTCTGAGATCTAGGCGTTGATACGGACAGACGGACGGACGGACGGACGGACGGACGGACGGACGGACAGACGGACATGGCTATATCGACTCGGCTGTTGATGCTGATCAAGAATATATATACTTTATGGGGTCGGAGATGCTTCCTTCTGCCTGTTACATACATTTGCACCATATTATGATACCCTTTTCACCCATTTTTAATGGGTACAGGGTATAAAAATGAGCGTTAAACAGCATCCCTAAGAAATCCTCGATCAGATCCTATAACTGCTATATGCCTGAACGTTCGGAAATTCCATAAATTTAATGTTTTTGCAGATGGAACCATGGCACTTTTTATTTTAATTAATTTAAAACGGAATTGTTCTAATCCTTTAAATAATCAAAAACTCGACCAAATATAACCATAATTTTCTATAAAAGTCTTAACTATAAAAACTTCCATATAACTGCAAACGTTTATAAGAAAACTTTTGGGTCCGAAGCTTAGCATTCCTTTTCTGCCTTTTTACCCAAATTCTGTTAATTAGTAACTTTAGCGTTTTTGTTTTCCCATTGAATAATATATAAAGTATAACCCACCTCGAGGATCTCATCACCATCTTCGTCTTCAACTTCTGCTTGCTGTTTCCGGCGGTGTTCATCAGAAAGTCGGGAGTCGGGTAGCATACCGTTGTCTATGTAGGAGCGTTTCAAGTACTCCTGACCGTGCTTCAGATCAATGGCACTGCTTGCGGATGCAGTTCCTGCCCCACTTAGTGCAGTATGGTGACGTAGGTCCGGTGGAGGAGTTAATAGAGGAAAAGAACCAAACGGTGTCAGCCCTGCCATGAGTCCGTTTGGTGCTTGTAATAGAAGCGGATGCGGCTGCGCGCTACGTCCATCATGCGGGGAAATTTTGCGCCGTAAGTGTGGAGAGTGAAGCTTTGGATTTGGATTAGCGCTGTGACGATTCCTTGAGCGCCGGGAACTAAACATCATGCTGCAACCATCCACCGTGCATTTGTGCATTTCACGCAAATGTACCGCCGAAAAGTGAATCTTAAGTGCACCTTTGTCACAGAAGGTTTTCAAACACACGTTGCACTGAACCCGCTTTTTGCCAGTTACTGGGTTGATGAACTGAGTTCCCAAGTTGGCCGGCATGGAACCCCATTGCCGTTTGCTGCCACCGCTGCCGTTCAAGTGACCCTTTTTGGAGGCCAACACCAAGCGGGTTATACGTTGAGGGCTAGTACTAGCAATTGACCCAGAACATGGACTAGAACCTGTTACAGTTCCGGATCCTAAAGCAATGGAACCGTCGACTTTTTCGCGACCACAAGACCGCATGCAGACAGCCTCCTTTGGCTCAGACCCAGTAGAAACGTGGGTGTGTGAATGCAGTTGGGGTCCGGAACTCTGTGTGTGGGATGATGAGGGGGGTGCCGCGGGAGGTGGTGGCGGCGGCGGCAGCGGTGGTAAATGGTAAGCCATGGTCATGGCGCTGAAGAACTGGTTGCTGCGATGCTGATGGGGTGAAAATTCCGTTGGGCTGGGTGGTAACGGACCGGCAAAGGCGCTCAGTGAGGCCGGCCTCATCTTTCGAAAATCAAAAGGCTGCATGCTTTGCAGTTCGTTTAACGAATTCATTTGCGTAGCGTGTAAGTTTTGCTGTAGCGGTGACGCGACTCGGCCGAACCCGCCACTACTCTGGCTGCCACCATTTCCTCCTCCACCAGAACCTGCCCTATCCGTCGGAGAGGCACAACTACGAAAGTAGCTTATTGAAAGCTTTTGGTGAAGATGGCTCTGCAGCTGTAGCTGTGCGTGGGCCAATTGGGAGAAGTTTACACTCATAGATTGCTTCGTTGACGTTCGATTGGACTGCGACTGAGGTGGTTTTTGGATGGAGTTAGATGATGACTGCTCTTGAGTTTGGTGGCGTATCGGCGTAGGTGGCAGAGGCAACGCTAGCGGCAGAAACGGCGAGCTGCAACGACTAGGTGTCATCAGCATTGAAATGGACCTGCACTTGGAGTCAGAATGTATACCTGAAGCAGCAGGAGAACTCAAGCACACCGCAGGGTTACATTGCGGGTTGGATTGATGGTAGCTGTGGAGGTCATGATTGATTAGTGGGTAGGCATAGTCGAACTGATAACATTGCTGACTTGTCGACCCAAACCCAGGCTTTATGTACGAATCTGTATCGAGACTAATTGACTGGTGTTGAAGATATGGGTACGGTTGCGATTGCGGGTGCAAGTGCGTATGCTTCTCCGGGCCAATATTCATTAAGTTGCAGCTCACGAAAAACTTTTAACTTGTAGATTTTCGTTGTGATGTTAACGCCGTAATTACAAAATGTTGCGAATTTGTAAACTGAAAATCAGAACAAAAAAAACTTGAGAACATTTTTTAAATATTATTCCAATGAGCTTAAATATCCTAAATATGTTATTTATTATTATTATTATGTTATATATTATTTGAATATAACATCCTAACGTGAAATGTAAAAAAGTATAAATTATTCCACAATCTACAACCAATTCGGATACCGAGGTTCACGGACTAATTCCAAGGGAAGGTTTTCTGGAACTAAAATTGAGGAAAAAAATTCTAAAGCATACACAAGAAAGTAATATTAAATAAAGGACAATAAAGGACAGTTATGTTTTGAGTTTTCTAACTTTTAGATACCGGACTTTTTGGACGAACATGTCTGTATCGACTGTTTATGATTATCCGAATACCTTATGCCTTGTGGGCTTAAAAACTCTCCCTTTTCCCTGATACATACATTTGCATGCAAACTGAAAATTGTTAAAAAGACTGTTTATCCGTCGCGTATACGAACGCCAGTTAAACAATCCCGTCCCATCAGTTTAAATTGAAAAACTGCAAAAATTAAGTTGGCGCTACTAGCTAACAATTACCCAATATTTTAATCCGCACGATTATTCATGAGAGGCAACTGGAAGTCCTATGCAAAGACTCAATATCATCCAGTCCACCTATTCCTTATGGAACATCAGCCCTAGCACAGCTTCTGTACTCTATAAAAGCCTAATTTTAATAATTGTGAAATAAATAAGTGAGTAAAATAGATAAAAATTGGACATTTCATTTTTTTTTCCTTCAGTTTTAGCCAATCCCAAGTAGATAAAATGTGTCCAACGGAGGACTAAAATTTGTAGTACGTCAATTAGGGATTTTCAATTTTAGGCGTGTTACTAGGTACTCGTTGCCTACATTGCATTAATAAGGTTATGTAAGAAACCAACACCCAGCATCTTTCTACGGTTTGTCTGCTAAAATAAAAAGAAAGGTGACGATTCGCATCTCAGTTAAGTCCCCTAAGAGCGAACATAAAGAAGTTTCAAAGTGGTTTTGATGAACCCATTATTGAGGGCTCCAGACTCATGACCCGTGCTCCAGTATCACACGGACTAAAGAGGTCATTGAATTCCTTAGACCATCTTTTAATGAAGCCATGCACACCTTAAGTTTAAAATCTAATAGGACACCAAGTTAATCTCTCTGAGTAAGAAAGTATGTGGCTTGATGACGGATTGAGCGATAAAAAGACATAAGCGTGCATTTTGACTCATTAAGTTTTAAAAGATTGGTAGAACACCATTTTTGGAAATTGTCCAAATGGGACTGAAGTTTATATTGGATAGAAGATCATTTATATGGAGACAAAGCTTAACGTCGTCTGCATACATAAGCACCAGAGAGTTCGTTAGAGAAGGGGGCAAGTCATTGAAAAAAACTTTAAAAGAAACGGCCCAAAATGGGTTTCTTAGGGGACTCCCGGTGTAGGTCGGACAAGACGTGAGTTGACATATTTAAAGAGGGCACGTTGGGTTCTTCCAGCTAAGTAGCTGGAAATCCACATGAGAAGGTCTGTGGAAAATTCAAAGAGATTGAGTTAACTCAAAATGTGTGAGTGATTTACAGAGTCAAATGCGTTGCTAAAGTCAGGCCATTTTGGAAGCCATTATTACAAAGAATAGACGTCAAGAGATGTCTCTATATTTGGTAGAATCGGATTTTTTCCTATTTTTATATAGAGAAATTATGAAATATTCCTTCCACATATGGGGAAAGATCGAAGTTTTCAGAGATAAGGAGAACACACAGCGTGGTTTTAGCTTCAGAAGATCCGATAACAAACTGCTTTCAGAGAAAGATAGTCTGAAAATAAGATTTGCTGATTGAACATTATATGAATAAGGCTGATCCACAAAATGTAGGAATACGTAGGTGCGAATAGAATTTTGCGAATAGATCGGCAATAGCCTGATCAGTAGTCGTAGATAAATTTTCAAACGAAATCAAGGGAGGAATCGTGTTTACAATATTATAAAACTGCTTCAAATCCTGTGGAAATTGAATCCGGCAGCATCAAATACACGGCAAAATTTGACCAAGCTACTAAGTATCTTAAAAACATTTTCTTTTAGTTTCTTAGACGCCTTGTAAACCAAGGTGGATCATTTGAGGCGGACGGATATTTTTATGGCACGCATGAGTCGAAGAATACGTTAAAATTTTCGTTAAATATTTAGAGCGATATACAGATACAGTGCTTTCACAAAAATCGGACCAATCAAATGTAATTATTAAGTTACTTATTCTCTGAAAGTCAGCCCTATAAAAGAAACGAGCTTTATAAGCTACATGAGGAGATTTAAGGTGGATGCAAATGGGTTTCAATGGATGGTATGCATCTTGTTGGGCTGAAATTGGCATGGCTCTGGAAAGGGCGATGCCATCAGGATCAGAAGCACAACACAGGTCTAGAAGCCGACCTAGAAGCCGAAGAATTTCTTACGTAGTTAATTTGATCGAGAGACATGTCGAACATACCCGCATTGAAATCATGGTTTGTTGAAACGGATAAAGATGGTGAATTTGCGATAATTGACCAAGTAAATTATGCCAAATTAAAATCTCCCAGAGTCACTACCAGGTCGCTTTCAGATATACGATTAAAAACCGACTGAATAGCAGACAAGTGATGCCACTACGTAGACGGTTCGGATGAAGGTGCTTAGAACAGCTAATAAACAACAGCGATTGAGCAGACAAAGTGATTTTAACACAGTTTGGTAACTTTACCTCTTGAGAAGCGTAATCGGAGTCCACAGACCCTCCAGCTCCTCTTCGCAGAGATCGGTCCCCTCTAAAAGAGGTGTACCTATCTGGCAAGACTTCGGGACTAAATATCTGCGAATTTAACCAGGTTTCAATAAAGATAATAATGTGGCCCCGTAGTATTCTGATAGGTAAGTAAATTAGATGTTATTGGTTTTTTAGAAAGAAAATGACTGTTCAGTGGTCTTAGCTTTTGAAGGTTTAGCTCCGACAGGCTAGGTAATTGTTTTCTTCACTGTTCTCAGAAGCTAGGCGAACAAATCGTGACGACGTATCTTGAAGGATGACGTGAGCCTCGAGTAAGAATATTTACACTTCCTAATATTTCTCTCTTGAGTGATTTTCCGAGGTTCGAGGGATCACTTGAATTGATGCCATACGGGACAAACAGGAGAAGTTTTGCTCAATTGTTGTGTTGAATTCGGGTGTCAATTTTGTATTAATAACTCTTACTCTTGGGGTAGCAAGAGATATGAGCGGTTGCATGGTTGTCGGCTGATCTCACTATATATAAGCCATCCCTAACAGAGAAGTTTTACGCTTAAGAGACTCATTCAGCAACTCAAGTCTGCTGAATTGAAAACCAAGCACAGAGAGTTGCAGAGTTGATGGTTCATTTTACGGAAATCACGAAGCAAATTTTGTACCAGGACATTTAACATGTACAAAGTTTTCCCACGCTAGCAGAATGAGAGCGGTTCAAGAAGAGCAGAAACTGATAAAAAAATAAGGCTATAGCAGAAAAACGCAAAAAAAAAAAATAAAACAAACAAGTAAGGTAGCAGCAGTCGAGTTTCCCGATTGCAAAATACCCTGTACCCTTAGACATGCTTACAATTAATTTATTTAATATCAATAAATAAATGAAACATTATTCTATTAGAAAAGAGTACCATAACAATATAAATTTGGTATGATTTTGGTTATGAAAATAAGTTTCGTGTGTCATAAAGCCATACACATTTCGCTATCAATGTCGCAGTCGGCGTCGCGCAATGCGTGTTTTGCTGCGCTTCTGCTTCCCTTGCCATAGATTTTGCATGTGGCATAACTTCCGTGTTTCTTATCTGATTTGGTTCAAATTTAAAAATTAGAAAGCTTTTATAGCATTTGCATAGCATTAGGTTAATAATTATGGGCGTGGCAGTTTTTGCGGTTTGCGGGGAGCGTGGTCGTGGCAGTTTTTTGCTGTTTGCGGGGCAGCGGGGGGTGATATCAAAATAAAACAACAAACTTGTACTGCGTATGGTAATTACCTATCCAACGATATATGGCACATGTCTGTAGCTCTTGTAGTTTCTGAGATCTAGGCGTTGATACGGACAGACATACGGACAGACGGACGGACAGACGGACATGGCTATATCGACTCGGCTGTTGATGCTGATCAAGAATATATATACTTTGTGGGGTCGGAGATGCTTCCTTTAATGCGTTACACATTTCTGGACAAAATTATAATACCCTTTTTCAAGGGTATAAAAATGGAGAATAAAGGGAACAGTACCTTATTTGGGTATTTTAAAATAAAAAAAATGTCTCGTATGGCAATGCACAACGCGAAGGGCTAAGATATAGGAAATTATATGACAGTATGTTTGATTTATATTTTAAACGCTGGTTTTTTTAAAGATAAACAGTAAATAATAAACGCAGAGCGCACAAATAAAACATGACCGTTCGCTTTTCAAGTGTAGTGTGTTAAACCCCTTTTTGTTTAAATTATAGTAGTTTCTTAAATTAATTGAAATACTAAATAATAGGGCGCACAAAATCTGAATTAAATCAACCCAAAGTTTGCCATCAAAGAGTTTCCTAACGGAAAGCGCGTTGGTCTGTGTCCCGAATTTAATTCCTGGTCTGGTTGTTTCTACTCAATATATGCTTATTTAATATTTTTTTGGATTTTATTTTTTTACATTTTTTTCGTTTCTAGTATGTGCAAAAATTAAAAAAAAAAATCAATTTGAAATCGAATACACATAACTCAAACTGTACACTCTTAAAAATAGGAAGCTTCACATATTGAACTATATCTTAAGCTTATTTTCCCTGATATAAGCTTTTGAGTAATGACTAATTAAATGTACAAAATCGTTAGAGCCAATTTTGAAAAAAAAAAATAAGATTAAAAAAAATTTTCTTTTCTATGTATATTCTTGTTCTTACTATTTGTACGTCTGTCCAGAATCTCAAACTAATTGAATGTACAAAATCGTTAGAGCCAATATTGAAAAAAAAATTAGATAAAAAAAAATTTTCTTTTCTGTGTATCTTGTTCTTACTATTTGTACGTCTGGTCAGATCACAGGCACAAAAACATTTTAATTCTCCGTCTATATATGTATAGTAGATTCCTTCCTTCGTGTCCACCTTCCATCCGCAGTCTGCTATCCGCAGTGACACTTCATAGAAACGTACACATTAGTTAAGATTAAACACTATAACTATTTTGAGCTTGTCCTGGCGAAGCAGCTGCACGAGACACGTACTAGTCTGTAGATAAAGTTGTGTATCTAATCTTTATTAAAACACATTAAAAATAAAACAAACAAATATTATTTGGTAAAACATTTTTTTGCATCCATGAAGGAATTAGTTGATTCGAGATTAACATGACAAATCAGGAAAGAAAAGCTCAATCAAGGCGGGACTGAAGTTTATAAAGCCTTGCAGTTAAATGGCGGCTTCATAGGCTTTATAGGATCGTTCGTCGACATTATGATCGTTTAGTTATAAGGCAGCTATGCATATAATCGTCTCTTCCCTCTTTCGGTCCTTACATAACGCGGAGGCCAAACTAGCATTTGGTTTTATTTCAATGAATTCCACAAAATTGGTCACGAAATTGGTTTGTGACGCCTTCCGACCTTGATCGATTCCCAAAATCTAGAGTATTGGTGGCCTTAACTTAACTGGCGACGGGGATTTAAAAACCATCGACCTTGAATCTAAACTTCCAAATAAGCGCCAGAGTTGCACCTCGATAGACTTACCATATAACATCTGTTCAACCATTGAATATGTAGATAAAGAAAGATATTGAATTAAAGTAAAAGGGATCGGGCTAAAAACCGATTTAAATAAATAACCTAGTTTATGATCGATCCCTTCAAAACAAACGCGCTTTAAAGGACTACAATACACCAAGCCTGTCAGCATGTGGGCATAAATGTCAAAAAAAAACTGATAAGAACTCCTATATAGTACATAAGTACAAAATTGTAAGACTTTTATGTGTTTCTTGTGAGGAGAAATTGTATGAATAAAGTCCATTTTGAAACGGACCTCTTTGCAGTGGCATGTCACTTTTGGCACCTCCTCACAACAACAAACCTCCTCTTAGTAGATAATTCAGCAACGAGAGACAGAGCACAACCCAGGTACTTATAGAAAACGAAATTCTAGTAGATTCGAAGAAAATATTTTGAATTACAATGACACAAATGTCACTACTCCATCTAATAACTCTAGAATGTCATGTTCCAGTACCCGACCATAACAGCATGTAACTACCGAGCCCCCCAACATAACACTTCAGCAGAGCAGAAATTGGCAATATCAATTAACCACCGACCAGATTACCATACCTAAAGATCAAATCTTCCGCAAGAGAATCGTTAACGAAATTATATGCCACCCCGAGTGAAAAACAAAGGGAAACATTTTTCAAATAAAACAAGTAAGGTAGCAGCAGTCGAGTTTCCCGATTGAAAAATACCCTGTACCCCTAGACATGCTTACAATTTATTTATTTAGTATCAATAAATAAATGAAACAATATTCTATTAGAAAAGAGGACCATAACAATATAAATTTGGTATGATTTTGGTTATGAAAATAAGTTTTGTGTGACATAAAGCCATACACATTTCGCTGTCAACGTCGCAATCGGCGTCGCGCAATGCGTGTTTTGCTGCGCTTCTGCTTCCCTTGCCATAGATTTTGCAAGTGGCATAACTTCCGTGTTTAAATTTAAAAATTAGATAGCTTTTATAAGCACCAACGTATATGCCGAATTGCATAGCATTAGGACAATAATTGTGGGCGTGGCAGTTTTTTGAGGTTTGCGGGGGAATGTGGTCGTGACAGTTTTTTGCTGTTTGCGGGGGAACGGGGGGTGATATCAAAATAAAAAAAAAACAAACTTGTACTGCGTATGGTAATTACCTATCCAACGATATATGGCACATGTCTGTAGCTCTTGTAGTTTCTGAGATCTAGGCGTTGATACGGACAGACGGACGGACGGACGGACGGACGGACGGATTTGCACCATATTATGATACCCTTTTCACCCATTTTTAATGGGTACAGGGTATAAAAATACGCCCTATTTACTCGAACACCAGTTGACGTGGTCAACAAACAAGATGCTAGGATAGGATATGCTAAAACATCGAAAAATAGGGCATTCCATGGCTTATGGATCGGCCGAAAAAAATTGGACCAAGTACAAAATTGTGAGGCCATCAACTTTCTGGTTTTCTAGACATCATGGTAGACTACATAGATATAAAAAAATATCACCCGCTTTTTTGTCTTTTGAATTTCGCGGCTATGTACAAAGCGCTACAGAGCTCGTATCTGGCAACACTATACATAATTTGAAAGGTCTTGACATAACCTACAAAACAACGCTATGCATGATTAGTTTGGATATTGCGTTCAAGAGTTATAGACGTGTAAACATGGAGTTCACTAACGCCGAAATTCGCGCTATTTTAAAGTTTTCCTTCGTTAAAGGCAAATCCGCTAGAGAAACGTTCCGTGAGATTAATGGTGTTTTGGGGGATGGTACTCTATCACTTCGAACCGCGGAGGAATGGTTGCGACGATTCAGAGCGGGTGAAAACGACACCATGGATAAGCCAGCCGGCGGAAGACCTGTGACGACAAATACCGATCAAATCATGGAATACATCGAGTTAAACCGGCATATGGCATCTCGTGACATCGCCCAGGAGATGGGAGTTAGTCACCAAAACAGATTCTTCGCAAATAAGGAGGGGGGCTTCTACGAGGAAGGTATTATGAAGTTGCCGTCTAGATGGAAACAGATCATCGAACAAAACGGCGCATATTTTAACTAAATCCGATCACTGTAACATTTTTTATAAAGCATTGAATAAAGAGCAAAAAAGCGGAAGGGAGATATTTGACAACCTTATATCACTAGCTCTTTAAGACGATACATAAAAGGGTTAGGGTTTTTGAAAAAAAAAAATCGAGAATAAATACAAACGATATATCAACATGTGACTTATAAGCGAGCCAATCGTAGTATGTATGTATATCCCAACTTTCAAAAACGGTTGATTCTTGTAACGGCTGCTAGTAGCTTCGCACTAGAAGCAGTACTTCTGCAAAATAATAAAGTTATAGTACGAGTATATGCTATGCCAGTCGCACTTTAAAAAGCCACAAACTCAATTATAGCACGAAAAATAACTCCTAGTCGTTAAACATTTCTATTACTATTTTTATGGGGGAACATTTTTAGAACTTAGAAGCACATAACTACTACTCATACTAGACCCAACGAAACGAAAATGATTTTGACATTTCTCTTATTAAAAAAAAATAAAATGCTTTAGCGGACGGCTTTAGTATCATAAAAACCTTTTCGATTGTCCTGCAAAAAAACGACAACATTCTTCTAGATGAAACCGTCATATTATTTGGCGAACTTCAAAACCAACGCAAGCCGGACGAATCAACCAATGATTTCTAGTTAGATTTAAAAAGAGCCAATTTTCATGCCCATCTAAAAATAACGAAACCAGACAAGTCCTAGGAAAATCAGAAAAAATCCAATAAGAATCCTTATACATGCACCCAAGGAAGTACCTAAAATGTTTTGGAAATTACGCAAAACTCCTACCCGAGAAAGACCCAAAACCTGTTTATTGTAAAGATTTCGATGTTAACTTATATGTTAATTCTTAACAAAACCTAAAAGTAAAAACATTGAGTTTACTTCTAAAAGTGTAATTGATAGAGAACAAATTTCTAAAAAATTACAACAGATATAAAAAGCTATATTATCATCCCAATCTTCAGCAAGAAATCAAAAAAATGTCCATTCTATCATATGCAACTTGGCTAAGCATAATCGAATTTAAGGTTCCCAATGTGACATTTTATTTATCTTACCACTATGGGCTAAGGGGCGAACCTGGTTTAGAACGCTAAAAATTGCATGATATTCGGCACAGTGTTTTAGGTTACCTTACGTATGTTTCAAGTACTTTTGAAATAGGTCATACCATAGATACACAAATCTTGCAAAGAAAATTTACTTTCACTTCATTTGATACTGTTACGCAAAAAGAATTCGTATTTGTTTGTGGCACTTCTCGCTCGAAGAGTCTATTTTGTGAACACGATAGCGATCGTAGATTTCATCTGTAACATAAAAACGAATATTTACTTTTTTTTGTAGCTTAGGAGTTGCTCTTCTATGTGAACCTAAGATATTCGAAGAAATGTATATAATTATTTATTTTATGACTGCTTATAAAAAATTTTGTGTTTTCTGAAGAAATTTTAAGTTAATTTATTGAAAAAAGTTAATAAAAAAATGTTTTTATTGCGATTTTTTAGGTTCACATAGAAGCCTACACTATTAGCTTTAAAAAAGGGTATCACTTATGAAAATGCGACAATTGCAACCTTTTTAATCGTGTGCATAAAACAAAAAAACACTGTTTTAAGAAAATCGCGTTCAAAGTTTTTCCGCCCGCTTATCAGTCTCCCGAGCGCATTGTCTCTCAGAGGCCATAACAATTAGGAATTTGACGCTGAAATTTTGTGGAAATATTTCTGAATACAAGTATATTTCTAATAGAATCAGATAAGTTTCAAAAAATCGATTTTTTTTATCCTCTAAACCAGGTTCCCCCCTGAAATTCACAAAGAACGCTTTTGCATATTACCTAATTAACTTCAGCATAGTAAGTAGCTATTAAATGAAAACAATAATAATGCAATAACAATAAGGCTATCTTTGAAAACGATTACCAAAAAAAACACAATATACATTTAAAATCAATCGAAAAGTTTAACCCAAAAAGATTAAGTAAAAAACAAGTAAGGTAGCAGCAGTCGAGTTTCCCGATTGCAAAATACCCTGTACCCTTAGACATGCTTACAATTTATTTATTTAGTATCAATAAATAAATGAAACAATATTCTATTAGAAAAGAGGACCATTACAATGTAAATTTGGTATGATTTTGGTTATGAAAATAAATTTTGTGTGACATAAAGC
Organism: Drosophila ercepeae; assembly: GCA_018150545.1. Lineage (NCBI taxonomy): Eukaryota > Metazoa > Arthropoda > Insecta > Diptera > Drosophilidae > Drosophila > Drosophila ercepeae. The sequence goes on from JAECWL010000197.1 coordinate 314,553, forward strand.
CATACACATTTCGCTGTCAACGTCGCAGTCGGCGTCGCGCAATGCGTGTTTTGCTGCGCTTCTGCTTCCCTTGCCATAGATTTTGCATGTGGCATAACTTCCGTGTTTCTTATCCGATTTGGTTCAAATTTAAAAGTTAGATAGCTTTTATAAGCACCAACGCATATGCCAAATTGCATAGCATTAGGACAATAATTGTGGGCGTGGCAGTTTTTTGAGGTTTGTGGGGGAGCGTGGTCGTGACAGTTTTTTGCTGTTTGCGGGGGAACGGGGGGTGATATCAAAATAAAAACCTTACTTACCTATCCAATGATATATGGCACATGTCTGTAGCTTTTGTAGTTTCTGAGATCTAGGCGTTGATACGGACAGACGGACGGACGGACGGACAGATGGACATGGCTATATCGACTCGGCTTTTGATGCTGATCAAGAATATATATACTTTATGGGGTCGGAGATGCTTCCTTCTGCCTGTTACATACATTTGCACCATATTATGATACCCTTTTCACCCATTTTTAATGGGTACAGGGTATAACAAGTGAGAAAAGTTATCTTCGGCTTGCCCAAGATGGTATACCCTTGCAGATCTTTACAAAATTGCAATAAGTACTTATGTAAAAATCAGAAAATCCGATCGTTCGAAAATGTTCAAAAAAATTGGAACTATCCATCTATCTATCTATCTGAAAATAAATCAAAGTTATGGCATTTCCGTATCTTTAAGGGCATTGCAGAAGTCTACGTGCCAAAAAGTTGTGCTCTCTTACATATAATCTCTCAAAATCCAGATCGACTCGGCCATCATCTCTGTGCTACTACACCAATAAAAACAATAAAAAGTACTCTTGTGCTCTAAGAGTGCCGGTTAAAGAATTCTCAAGTGACCTTTTTATACCCTTGAAAAAGGGTATTATAATTTTGTCCAGAAATGTGTAACGCGTTAAAGGAAGCATCAACAGCCGAGTCGATATAGCCATGTCCGTCTGTCCGTATGTCCGTCTGTTTCTATGCAAAAAATAGACAGTAGTTTTAAAGCTAGCGTTTTGAAATTTTTACCAGATCATTATTTTTGTTGCACGCAGATAAAGTTTAAGAATCGGTCGAATCGGATTACTATATCATATAGCTGCCATACAAACGACCGATATGAAAACAAGTCTTTGTATGGGAAACTTTTTTGTTTTCCAAGTTATTGCAACTGAATTCAACATTTATTCATTTGACATAGCCATACATGATTTGTTAAAGTTTGGTCCGGATCGGACCACTATATCATATAGCTGCCATACAAACGACCGATATGAAAACAAGTCTTTGTATGGAAAACTTTTTTGTTTTCAAGGGTATACCATCTTCGGCAAGGCGAAGATAACTTTTCTCACTTGTTATTTATTTATATTGAATTCCTTTGTATTACAGCATTATAGTTATTATTAAAAGTTTTGCCATTTGCGATTGTTCCGTTAAAATGCAGCTATAGGATATAGGATAAGCTGACCGAACGCGGCCGTTCCGACGCATTTATATACTACGTACAAAGGCAAGAAAGGTGTGTGCAAAGTTTAAAGTCCAAAGCTTTAAAACTAGGAGACTTTTAGGAGACTAGGAGACCATTTGGGAGGCGAACCCTATCAAGAATATTTATACTTTTTAGGGTCGGAGGCGTCACAATTGTGACCAAAATGATGATACTCTCTGCAAGGGTATATGGGAAACAATTTGATACCTTCGTACTATATTTCCCCAACATGTCGTACGAGTATAGGGCGAAAAAGACCTCCCAAGAACAATAGACTGCAGGCGTGTGTGCACGAGAGTAAATGATTTTTAGAAAGAAAAATAAGAATAATGATGTGACAAATTTTGAGTGTTCACTCGATGTCTGATGAGCTGGAGAGCTGGAGAACTGGAGAGCTGTATAGCCACACGCACATAATCGTGTCGGAGAAAATAGATGGATGACATGACAATCTGTGGAGGAGTTTGTTTGTGTGCGTACCAGACGCAAAAGCAAAGCAGAAGACGCTGGCCGGCTGGGCGAGTGAGCGACTGGGCGACTTCAAATCATCATGTCACATTCCAGTGAAACACAGTAATGCCGATCTCGACGGTCAATCGTGATGAAGTGGTTACACTTACCAAAAACTTACGTATTCTTACATATATCAGCTGATTAAATAAGAATAGTTGCTTATCCGAACTCTAAATTCGATAAGTTCAATAATAAACTCACTCATAAATTTAGTGCTTAAAAGTTTCAAATCTTTTTTTTTTTTAAATACATCTCAAAGAGAAAGAAAATTAAATTAACAAGAAACGATAACTCGGCTCGGCTCCACCGAAGTCTATATACCCTATCAGTTAAGTAGCAGTTTCTCTTGCCTCAAGTTATAAAAAAATTCGGATATACTTTGCCGCTTTTTACAAGAACTTCAACATCAGACATGAACACCAAAGTTGCGGCATTTCCGGTCCTTTAGTTATATGGAAGCTACATATAGCTTATATCATATATAATCGCCCCATACGGATGTCCCAAATCTGAGCGACTTTTATCTGAAACTTTTCCACTGCAACACAAGAAAGGTAGCAGCAGTCGAGTTTCCCGATTGCAAAATACCCTGTACCCTTAGACATGCTTACAATTAATTTATTTAATATCAATAAATAAATGAAAAAATATTCTACCATATTAGAAAAGAGTACCATAACCATATAAATTTGGTATGATTTTGGTTATGAAAATAAATTTTGTGTGACATAAAGCCATACACATTTCGCTGTCAACGTCGCAGTCGGCGTCGCGCAATGCGTGTTTTGCTGCGCTTCTGCTTCCCTCGCCATAGATTTTGCATGTGGCATAACTTCCGTGTTTCTTATCCGATTTCTATTCCGATTTCAAATTTAAAAATTAGATAGCTTTTATAAGCACCAACGCATATGCCGAATTGCATAGCATTAGGTTAATAATTGTGGGCGTGGCAGTGGCAACGGTTTGCGGGGGAGCGTGGACGTGGGAATTTTTTGCGGATTGGGGGGGAACGGGTGATATCAAAATAAAAAAACAAACTTGTACTGCGTATGGTAATTACCTATCCAACGATATATGGCACATGTCTGTAACTCTTGTTGTTTCTGAGATCTAGGCGTTGATACGGACAGACAGACGGACTGACGGACGGACGGACGGACAGACGGACATGGCTATATCGACTCGGCTGTTGATGCTGATCAAGAATATATATACTTTATGGGGTCGGAGATGCTTCCTTCTGCCTGTTACATACATTTGCACCATATTATGATACCCTTTTCACCCATTTTTAATGGGTACAGGGTATAAAAATAGAAGTAATAGCAGGTCTGATCGTTCAGTTATAGGATATAGTCGGGCGATCCTCGATAGCTTTAAAACTGAGAGACCAGTTGGCGTTGAAACTCAGGACTCAGGAAGAGATTCATATCAGGATTATACATATGTATATACTTTATAAGGTCAAAGATGTCTTCATCATTGCGTTGTATAATTGTAACCAAAATTATAATGTCTCCTTCAAGGGTATAATTATTTGAAAAATGATTAGTTTGTTTTGTGGAGCAGGCAGCGATATGGATATATTTTGAAAATTCATTAAAAAATAGCATGCGATCACACAGCTGGTCTTTATGAGTTACTCTGAGTTGGAAACATCTCCGGGATGGGATGTAGGGGCGTCTTGTGGGGGCTTGCGTTTCTCAAGGTTGAACTGGGACAGAACGGGTAGCCTCTCCCCGACGATAAGACGAGTACCGGGTATTATAAAGTCGTCTATAGTCCTCCTCTTTTGTTTCTCACCTATGCCGATGGGTATTTTCACATCCAAAATCCATCAATCTGATGGAGATTTATTTTGTAATGCAGTGTAAGGCAATGAATATCGACTCGGCTGTTGATGCTGATCAAGAATATATATACTTTATGGGGTCGGAGATGCTTCCTTCTGCCTGTTACATACATTTGCACCATATTATGATACCCTTTTCACCCATTTTTAATGGGTACAGGGTATAAAAATAGAAGTAATAGCAGGTCTGATCGTTCAGTTATAGGATATAGTCGGGCGATCCTCGATAGCTTTAAAACTGAGAGACCAGTTGGCGTTGAAACTCAGGACTCAGGAAGAGATTCATATCAGGATTATACATATGTATATACTTTATAAGGTCAAAGATGTCTTCATCATTGCGTTGTATAATTGTAACCAAAATTATAATGTCTCCTTCAAGGGTATAATTATTTGAAAAATGATTAGTTTGTTTTGTGGAGCAGGCAGCGATATGGATATATTTTGAAAATTCATTAAAAAATAGCATGCGATCACACAGCTGGTCTTTATGAGTTACTCTGAGTTGGAAACATCTCCGGGATGGGATGTAGGGGCGTCTTGTGGGGGCTTGCGTTTCTCAAGGTTGAACTGGGACAGAACGGGTAGCCTCTCCCCGACGATAAGACGAGTACCGGGTATTATAAAGTCGTCTATAGTCCTCCTCTTTTGTTTCTCACCTATGCCGATGGGTATTTTCACATCCAAAATCCATCAATCTGATGGAGATTTATTTTGTAATGCAGTGTAAGGCAATGAAGTTTGGGTCGGGCTGCTACTTACGACCCTCAAAAGGCTAGATTGCCGATTGTACAATAAGAACGGCGCATACACATGTGTATGGTACATTCATAAGTGTTTAAGCAGATCTACGCAAAAAGCTTAATACAATATTCTACTCAAATCGATGCAACGCACTGTTGCGTGCAGCAGAGTCGCTGTTCCTAAAACAGGTTGTCCGGATCTCTGCAGGACAATCATACGCAAAGCGGCTAAAGTCTAAATAAATTTTGTTGACAGAACGACCAAAAGCAACAAAGCTTCGCCCAGACGTCCAGATGTCCAGACCTTGTCCGCTTCACCCTGGGGCTTCGTTGGTGTATTCAAGAAACAATATTAACGGATTATTGGCAAAGCAATTTCCGAATTTAGGGACAAAACAAAAATTGAGAGCCAATTTTACAATATGTATCACAGTTTTAGTGGGTAACGAATTCTGTTTGATGCAGCGAACTGAGATGCAGAGAATGAATTAACAACTCAAAAGTTGAATACAGTCTGCAGCTGCATCAGCCCAATATTTAAGAGGAGCGGCAGAACAGTCAAAAGTGGTGAAGACAGCATAAAAAAACTTTACAGAATTACTTCCCACAGAGCCATTAAATACCGCGGGGTGTTGATCGATGCGTTCAACTCTTTCCAATATCACTTTAAGCAATGCCAAGTGTTCAGGCATCCATGGGAGTCCATGGGAGGCCTTCTGGACACGAAGTACGAGTAGATAACTGCTCTCGTTGACGATCATTTTGAATGCGGGCTTGTGCTTGTCGAAGTGCTCTCGCAGTGCTCCTTATAGGGATATGATTTTTTTTACCATTGATTTCTAGCATCAAATTTAAATCTTATTCCGCTTAAAGTTAATCAATTTGCTGTTTGGTGGAATATGACTTTAATTTATCTTAACTTGCATAAATTCATAAATAAATACGCTACATATACAGAAGCTGCAGGGTATATTGTATTCGTTCAAATCTATGAGCCACAGAGAACGAAGCTTTTCTGCATTCATCTGCAGACACATTTGTACAGCTACAGTTGCGGTTAATGCCGGTATGGGTTGAAAATATAGCAGATATCAAATATAGTTGGCCGATCCTAAACGAAATTTTGCGCGCTAAAGTCAAACCAGTTCTTCTTAAAAGGAACAAAATTCCTAATTCCTTCCGTTCAGTTAGCAAAAGAAGGGTGGGCAAATTTTTAAAATCTATATCTTTAAAACTGATAGACTAGTTCATCGAATTATATATATATATATATATATCCTATAAAGTATATATATATATATATATATATATATACTTTATAGGGTCGGAGATGTCTTGTGACCAAAATGATAATAGCCTCTGCATGGGTGAAAAAAAGCGCCTCAACGCCTCACAAGATGTTTAATCTGCAGTACATAGGTTACTGTAGACATCGAGTAAAAAAAAATGCCAAATGTTATTCAGTTTTTTAGGTAATATATTTAAGAACTTCAAAATATTTCTCTTAACTATTTTAAATGAATTAACGGGTAATAAACCAATTCCATAAAAATAATTCATAATTTAACCCAAAAAAATTAAGGTACACTTTGGAAAATAATAAATTCTATAGTGTTAATATTTGGTTGGACCTCCTTTTGCGACAATAACTGCTTGGAGGCGACGCAGCATAGTGCGCACCAACACCTTTGGGTCCTTTTCTGAGATCTTGTCCCTCTGTAGGTTACTGTAGGCATCGAGTAAAGGTTGATTATTTAAAAAAAACTGAAAAGCTCCCTAAATCCTACGACCAGTTGAGTTTGAGAATGTGTTTTGGAGAAATATGCGCGTCAGAGCGTTCTTTCTCGGCGTTCCAAAGGACAAAGAGCCCCTTTACTATATATCCTATATACATTACATGTTCGATTTATGATTTATTCGGTATACATATATTTGCGAGCAAAATGGCGGAACATCTGGATTCTACTAACTTACGTTCAAAGTAACCGTAAGCTTACGATATTCCTATACAAATCTGTTATCAAAATGTAAAAAGAATTGGGTTAGCTATCGGTTAGCCGATAACGACTGGACTGTACAACAAATACAGCTTTCAACAGCTATAAAATGTCAAATTTAACGACGTATTTCACAAGTCTATGCCAAAAATCGAATCTCTTGACGAATTGGAATTGTCGAGATAAACAAAAACCAAATTTGAGTGTCTTTTTCCTTTATCCAACTACGACTCTAATGCAAATCAAACAAAATCAAATAGAAAATCATAAAGCTTAATCGCGGCATTTATCGCGGGTAAAGGAAAATCTATGTATATATATAGCTATGTTCGAATAATTTGGACTCAATCAGTTTCAGTTTCAGCATCTTCTCCTGCGTCGACTTGAAGCTTTCCACCCTTCCTCCCTACGTTGCTTTGCACGCAGGCAACTACATCCTTTACATGCCATAAAACTGACTATAACTTGGGCGTTTTTGGGCGTAGAAGCTTAGGACTAAATCCAATATCCATTTCATAAGAAACTGTTACTGGTCGGTCAACTACATCCGATATTAGATAGATCTTTTAGCAATAAAAGCCGCCATTTAATGGAAACGGTTTCCTTTCTTTTTGATCTATTTTATTATAGATCTATTTTGGACATCGTTGCTGCTTGGATTCCAATCCAACATTCGGTTGGTCATAGGATTCTTCGAGAGATAATTATTTGTAGAGCACAGTTCGAGAATCGCTGTTGACAAAATTTGACACAAATGTGTAAAAAAATTCAATTGCACGAGCTGAAGCTAAAAAATTTTATTGTCATTAGCACCGAAAGCAGCAGCCGTCACAAATAAAGATAAGTAAACATGGTATAATCGGCGTATTAGCAGAACCATTTAGATCTTTTCTTCAATTATAGGCATTGTGTACGTGTAAACAGACCGAAAGTGTGTAAAAACGTGTTTAGATACCCCTTGCAGGGGCATCATAATATTGGTCACAACGACTGGTCTGCCTCTGAGCGCCTATGCCTCTTCTATGTGGATCTAGAAAATTGCATACGCATTACGCCATAAAGTTTTGTGTGCGACTTGGCAAAAATGCATCGGAAACTTATCAAATGCTTCGAGAGGCCTTTAAGGAGGACATTTCGAGATCTCAGTGTGGAAGGTGGCACAAGGCCTTCAAGGAGGGTCGAGAGGAGGTCACCGACGATCCACGTTCCGGACGTCCAACAACAGCACGAATTGATGAAAACGTTCGCCGTGTGCGAGAAACTTTGAGTTCAGACCGTCGGTTAAGCCTCCTTACAGCCCTGACTTAGTTCCGTGCGACTTTTTTTTGTTCCCCCTACTGAAGAGAGAGCTAAAGGGAAAACACTGGGAGTCGGTGGAGAACATCCAAGCTCGCGTAACAAGGTTCCTGAAAGGCATTTCTGTCGAGGAGTTTCATGGTGCTTTCCAGGCGTGGCATACACGTCTCCGCAAGTGTATTGACGCAAGAGGGGACTATTTTGAAGAATTTTAATAATTTGTACTGATTGGATCAACAAATATATTTTTCTTAGAAAATGCGCATTACTTTCATAACGCACCCTGTATATTTGTCCCTGTTTGATGGAGTCGAGTCTACATGCCAAACATTATATAATGTATCAATCTCGTCCCTTAAACCGTCGCGTTCATGTGGACAGACCAGACCAGCCAGATCGATCGACTTGGCTGTTGTTGCTGATCTTTCCTGATACTTTATGGGTCGGAATTGGTCGAAAACGGTTCCTTCTCTGTACCCTCCCTTGTACTCAGCGGGTACCGGGTCAAAAGATATGCGTTTTTGAGATTCTACTATTATTTTTCACCTCGAATTTTACTCAACCATATCTGTATCCAAGATTCACGGCTAAAAGTATTTCAAAATCAAACACTTTCTTCTTATTTTGGATATTTGGTTTTTGGTTTTCGGGATTCTGAAGATATTTGCATTTAAAGGAAAGCAACATTTAACAACTTTTAGACATTTTTAAACAAACTCTCGAATCGGTTAAGAAATGCAATTTTTTACATTATTTCTGAACTAAATAATATGCATTTTTTGTAGGCTAGAACTTTCTTAAACCCTTTTCCTATCTTGTCGAAATACATTTCATAAACAAGTGATCTGATCCTAAACTTGCCATAGTTATAGTTAGAATAGATACAATTTCAACCAACTCGAACATACCGTAAGTATGTGAAGAATTTTGAATAGAACGCAAAGTTCAATACCATAAATTGTCCCTTGAATACGATTCCGTTCTTAATATTTCCGTGCGCGGCAGTCAGTTTCCGACAACGTCAATGTCTGTCATTATGTCACTATTACTTCGGAGACAGAGTGGGGGCTAGAACCCCTCGTTTGGATCCAGGTTTAGGATTGAGGCAAGCCCACGGACTCTGGTAGATCCCCGATACTTCACATTGAACCAGAGACTTCAACTGGCAGTCTGTCCCTCTGGCCGACTAGGGCCTGTGTGTGTTTGATTTTGCTTTTCAGAATTTGTTAAAATGTGTTCGGATGCGGATGTGGATGCACATACACATTTCATTTGGGAACTGTCTCTCAAATGGTTCAAGTGACGTACAAAATGGTGTCGTGCTGTGCCCTGCATTTGCATTCGAATTTGAGTTGGACTTCTGCCCGGGCAGGTTGAAGGCTTTTTTGTCATTCGTCGTAACTTTTGGCACAACGATTCGTTGATTCGTTCATTCGTATAGGTTGCCGTCACGTTTAACGCGCCAAACAGGGGACTTTCGAGAGCGACTTCCAAACGTCGACATTTCTCAAGTAGCCCTTTGACAATGCGGCATCAACTTTTTGATGGCACGCTGATTAATGTTTAAATTTACGAGTATTCATGCCTGTGTTTTTCTTTTCTCTCTATAAATGCCCAAATGTATTTTGTTCAAAACAATTTGTTACTATTAATAAAGGAGTCTGACGATATATTACCTTTTGTGTATAAACGTTTTTTATATAAAAGATGACGTACTCGAGTTTCAATGTTCTTATGAATGCGATAGTCCACGATCCACGATTTTGGGATCAAACCCCATTATAAGGAGTTCACTCCACTCTGAATCTTTGAGTAAGCGTAAGTAAGTATTTTTTCTTTAAGGGCATTCGCCACGGCCTGAACAAAGTCAGTTTTGCTTGCGCAGAGTTGCAACTAAAAACAAGTGAGAAAAGTTATCTTCGGCTTGCCGAAGATGGTATACCCTTGAAAACAAAATGTTTTCCATACAAAGACTTGTTTTCATATCGGTCGTTTGTATGGCAGCTATACGATATAGTGGTCCGATCCAGACAAAACTTTTACAAATCGTGTATGGCTATGTCAAATGAATAAATTTTGAATTCGGATGCAATAGTTTGGAAAACAAAAAAGTTTCCCATACAAAGACTTGTTTTCATATCGGTCGTTTGTATGGCAGCTATATGATATAGTGGTCCGATCCGGACCAAACTTTCACAAATCGTGTATGGCTATGTCAAATGAATAAATTTTGAATTCGGTTGCAATAGCTCGGAAAACAATAAAGTTTCCCATACAAAGACTTGTTTTCATATCGGTCGTTTGTATGGCAGCTATATGATATAGTGGTCCGATCCGGACCAAACTTTCACAAATCGTGTATGGCTATGTCAAATGAATAAATTTTGAATTCGGATGCAATAGTTTGGAAAACAAAAAAGTTTCCCATACAAAGACATGTTTTCATATCGGTCGTTTGTATGGCAGCTATACGATATAGTGGTCCGATCCAGACAAAACTTTTACAAATTTTGTATGGCTATGTCAAATGAATAAGTGTTGAATTCGGTTGCAATAGCTCGGAAAACAATAAAGTTTCCCATACAAAGACTTGTTTTCATATCGGTCGTTTGTATGGCAGCTATATGATATAGTGGTCCGATCCGGACCAAACTTTCACAAATCGTGTATGGCTATGTCAAATGAATAAATTTTGAATTCGGATGCAATAGTTTGGAAAACAAAAAAGTTTCCCATACAAAGACTTGTTTTCATATCGGTCGTTTGTATGGCAGCTATATGATATAGTGGTCCGATCCGACCGATTCTTAAACTTGATCTGCGTGCAACAAAAATAATGATCTGGTAAAAATTTTAAAACGCTAGCTTTAAAACTACTGTCTATTTTTTGCATAGGAACTTTCAGAAGAACTTCCCAAGAAGTTGAGATTCGTAAGCGTAAACAATGCACTTATTTTATAACTAAACTAGTATTATTCCCACTCCATAAGCCCCAAGTTTCTTTCTGTGAAGTTTCAGGCACCAAACACACAAAGCATTCCCGATCGTTCCGTTACATGGCAGCTATAGGATATAGTCTTCTAATCCACTTCAAACGCAAAAGTGTAATGAATAACGAATCATTTTAATATAAGTTGTGCCGACGGCACTTTTTATTGGATATTGGGGACCCTCGCAGGGGGTATTATAATTTTGGTCCCGAATGTGCAGCCAAGTGGAGGAGGCATCTTCGACCCTGTAAGTATATATTATTGATCAGGAGCACCTCTACCAGGCTCTCTCATTTGCACGCAGTATACAAGTCGAATCGGCTGGGATCGGTCGACAATATCCTTTAGCTTCCAAAAAAAATAAACAATTGGAAACGCCACAACTTTGGTGTTCTTGGTATTCAGGTGTGGAATCTTGGGACTTTTTCAAAACAATTTTTGATTCTGAGGGTCTAATAAGGGTCGGCGAACTATACCCGATATTTATATTTGATTTATCTCTTACTTAGCTTTCCTTTTCTAAAGTTTTTCTTTGGGATGTTGAGAAAAGCAAATCGTTTTTCAACAAAACTCTATTGGGGCGGAAAAAAGCAGAAACTGGAAGCAAAAATTCGAAATTTAAAAAATTGATGATGTATGTTGCGTATTCCCGATGGATGGGCGATAAAAGAGACAGACGGACGGTTGACTAGACCGACTTAAAAACAAATCTGAAAAAAGATAAATTGAGTTTTTATTTACTTTGATCATTTCGGGCCGAGCCGAAGTAATATCGGGTAGTATCGGGTGTCGATCAGTCGATCAGAATCGAATCAGTCCTTATAAGTTGCGGTTTCTACTCCCAAAACACGAAGCTATAATATTTCCGATCGTTCTCTTCTATGGCAGCTATAGGATATAGTTGTCCGATCCGCATAGTAGAGCAACTTCAAATTTCTATCTGCAAAAAAAGATGAAAGATCATATCAGATTTTTTCGACAACACTGGGACTAGACATGATGGCGTATCCAAAAATGGCGAAAAATCTGCAAAAAAATTATTAAAAATTTTTCTTAAAACCAATATTCAACTGAAAATCCTGCTTCAGTCAGGTCAGGCAGTCAAATATAAAAGACACACTTGCCGAATAAAATAAATAAATAAATAAAATAAAATACATTTTTTTTTACCTGTAAGTATACCTCTTGAACCGATATAGACATGTCCCTCTGTCTGTCTATTTCTATGCGAACTAGTCTCTCAGATTTAGACCTATGAACTTTAATTCCTGGATGTTTCTTTCGGATATTGGATGTTTCTTTTTGAATACCTCCTTTTTATTTGCATCTTTTTGTTAAAAGAAAATGGAATATAAATAACGAAAAACTACAGCTTGATAACCGCTTTGGTTATCCTATACATATGGTATATATATTTGTAGTATTCCCGCTAGTGGCGTTTCGTGATCGACATCTGCGGCCTGGTATCTAAGCCTACTTAGAGCATTACTTACAGAAGCCACTATATAAGTTAATAAAACCGGCATAAAGATAAGGCCATGCGCTCTCCCAATAACTACAATTCCCAAATACCATATATGCGGAAATAAAAAGCTTAAAATATTTGACTTTTAGCAAAAGCAAAAGCTTAAACTTGGTCAATGTAATAGCGGAAAAGATAGAACTACCCATTTTAGATAAACTATCGCGGCTCTATCGATTTAAGACTAAATGATTTGGATATAGAGAAGCTGTGTACTAAGTGAGAACAGAATTCTACAGATGTTCCGACAGCCATAACAAGATTAACTAACGAAACAGCATTCAAAGAAATATTCCTCCTAAATTAACTGAAGCTTAATGAACATCGAAGCCCATTAAAAAGAAAGGTAACTAAAAATATAGAAAGAACAGAAATTGCTATGCTTTAATATTGCTTAAATATTGTTCATAAAATACGTAAAATTCTGAGTAATACGACAGTTACTGCATTGGACATTAATCTGCCCTGTAACATTTGTGTGATATTTGCGGATATTTTTCTAGCGGATTCTAAAGCCATCAAATAGTCGGCTGATGGTGTGATATCCCATAAAATACGATGCTTCCACATAAATATAAGCGATATATCAATTACAACAACATTTTCCCTGTGAAAACATTCGTATTTTTGGTGTATCTTTTGGTTTGGTCTAAAATAGAGTCGCATATAAAAGAACCCTTTAAACCACATACATTTTGTAGCTATAAAGGTTATAAAGTTTTTTTGGCAGAATTTCTTTTTAAACTTGCTTGAATTTCATTCAGAAACAACCCCAATCCTTGCAGAATTTGGAAGCCCGAATAGGCTCCTTTTTTCATTTGGAAATTGTTAAAAAATCGACGAATCGCATTTTTTGAATGGCTTTGAATAGCAATCGATGTGTAGATGTATCTTTTGTCTATGTATCTGGTGGGTGCAATGTCTCCTCTAGCCCTAGCCTCTAGCTCTAGCGATGTAAATCGTTATTATTTCCCCAATAAATCCTGATACTTGATTGAATGGAAATTCTCTAAATAAAAGAAAATTTATTTATTTTATATATTTATTCGCTTGGATCGAACTAGCACAGCAAAGTAGCTTTCTTCGCCACCTCGTGGACATCCTTCAAGTCCGACCAGGACTCCATCATAGAATATATATGCTTGATCCTTCTGTTTTTACCAGCTGCTTATCTGTCTCGTCTCGTCTCGTCGTAACCCTTGCCACACAATTTCTTTCCTTCATATGTATCGGTTTCTTAAAATAAAGCCGCCAGGCTGTCCTCCATTACCGACGTTGCTGCGGCTTCCATTTATTTTGGATTGGTGGATCTAGAGCTGGAAATCACGTTTCGAAATTCAGCTCTGGACGACGAGACGACTGGACGACGAGTGGAACTCGTGGAAAGCAATTCAATGTAATTGCTTTGTGACTTATAGCCCGAGCAAAGTTGCGATGCGAAGATTGCCAGTTGGCAGGTAGCCAATGTATAGGGTCCCAGACAAGCCCGTCCTGCGTCCTGCGTTCTGCGTCCTGGTCCGAACTTGCTGCTTCCTCTGCTCTTGCATTGCTCGCTCTTGCTCTGGCTCTGGCTCTGGCCAAGTGTTAGTGGCCAAATCTTGACCTTGTCATTAAATGAATTGAATCAGAACTTGGTCGGGTTTTCTCCGTCGTAACTGGCTGGCTTCTTCTGGCCTCTTCCAAAGCACCGTGATAAGTGACCGTCTTCTTTTTCTTTCCTTTTCGTTTCTTCTTTTCTTGTTTAGCGCAACCTCATACTTTCGGTTACCGAATTTATGCTCTTCCCAGCGCAGCGCAGCTCCATCTAGCTTGTCCACCTTACACAATAATTTATCCTATCCTGATGAATTACGAATTTCAAGATGTGAACGCGTCAAGCATCCGGACTCTCCTATCCGATTCTCAAATTGTTTACCTTTACGATACAGCCCGCTACGAAGTATTAACTTTGGTCCCAATAATCACCTCGATATATATCCTTGATCTCCCGATCACCTCCGACCATCGTTAGTTGCATTTTTAAGACATTTTCAACAAACTTGGATGATTTTTTCTTAAAGTACGCAATCGCAGACTAAAAGGCAGTAAAAAAACAGAAACAAAAAAAGAAACAAGGTAAAGAATAGCTTTTTTTTAATGTTTACGTTTAAAGGCACTGTTTTTTATTGAAAATTGAGTCTCTAACGCTGTTTGTTTCTTTTATCCTGCCGCTTCGAACTATAGATTGCAAGCTTTAATATCTCGCAAATTGCCGCCAACTTCTATGTTGATTTTAAGAATAATCTGAAGGCTTTGAGAATGAAAAGGCTTCTGAATGAAAATCCTTGACCTCGATTTAAAAGACAACAAGAACGGAAAGCTTTGTATACCCGCGAAGAATGCCCTTGAAAATGGCGGCTTCTATAGGAAAAAGATGTAGCAAATATCGGTATTTCGTATACCATATATTCGTATAGGAACTATATTCTTCTGTTATATTCTTCTGATCCGTATAACTGTTTAGAAAGACCCACAAGAGGCTCTGAGAGGCAAATTTCATCTTCCCATCATCTATCAACAAAAACGTTCAGGTTTATGGCAGCTATAGGATTTAGTCAACCGATCCCGGCCGATTTCCGAGTTTCAAGTCGATAGCTTTAAAAGGTAGAGACTAGTTTGCGTATAAACAGGCAGATGGATAGACGGACATGCGTTGCACATCCTCAGCAAGGGTATACAAATATTAAATAGTTGCTTTTTTAGTTTCTTTTTTTTCCAAAGAATCCGAATTTTGAAAAATGTAATAGCTTAAATGAATAAATTCGTCTTAGTGCTATCAGTTCTCCGGAGACTGCCAAAAAATTCACAAGACATGGCCAAGAGTGGCTAAAAAGTAGCATTAAAAAAGCAGAAACCATGATTTCTGTAAACTGATTTTCTTCTGATTTTCTGCAGTCTGTTGTCTTTTGAATTTGGAAACAGGACATCGAGTAATGACTTCAAAAATGCATTACGCCAAAAGGGAAGCTGCGACAAGTGCCTTGAATGTCATACTATATGCCAATATATCAGGTATCTGGTATCAGGTATAGAATCGAATGCTTAATTCTTTAGTCTTTATCTTTAGTCTTGGCTAGAAGTTTTTATACATCTGTACTTGAGGCTCTAGCTAGGTTGGATTAACAATTTAGACAACAATTAGATGAAAAATTTGTCAACTCGACGCGCTCAAGATATAAAGATTCAGAGAGAGATACTTGGATACTTACTTAGATAGAGATACTTACCATTAACGAACAGACGACCATAGTTTACGATGTGAAAATGTGCTATTAAAGCTGTGCCTGTTACAAATTAGTCGAGATTAAGAGCATAAAACCAAGGCCAAGTGTCGAAAAGTTTCCCAACATCAGTCGAGAAAGCCCAAACCCTAAAGAGATGACATTCCGCGTCTCATTAATATTTCACAGATGAAGTCTTTGCAACTAGAAGCAAGACAAGAGCAAGAGAAAATCTAACTTTAGACGGAGCCGAAGTTTCTATACCCTTTTCTAGGGTTTCTTTTGTTCGAATGTTCAAGGTTTCTTTCTTTGTAAAATGGAATATTTTTCAAGGAACTAAAGGTTCATATTTAGGGACCTTTAGTTCCTTGAAAAACATTCTATTACGCATTACGTTCTTCTTTAATTTAATGCAGGACTTTAATCTTAATCCAAATATTGCCAATATAAGGATTTATGCAAAAGAAGCCAAAATAAAGCTCAAATAAGTAAAAAACAAGTGAGAAAAGTTATCTTCGGCTTGCCGAAGATGGTATACCCTTGAAAACAAAAAAGTTTTCCATACGAAGACTTGTTTTCATATCGGTCGTTTGTATGGCAGCTATTAGATATAGTGGTCCGATCCGGACCAAACTTTCACAAATCGTGTATGGCTATATCACATTAATAAATGTTGAATTCAGTTGCAATAGCTTGGAAAACAAAAAAGTTTCCCATACAAAGACTTGTTTTCATATCGGTCGTTTGTATGGCAGCTATATGATATAGTGGTCCGATCCGACCGATTCTTAAACTTGATCTGCGTGCAACAAAAATAATGATCTGGTAAAAATTTCAAAACGCTTAAACTACTGTCTATTTTTTTGCATAGAAACAGACGGACAGACGGACATGGCTGTATCGACTCGGCTGTTGATGCTGATCAAGAATATATATACTTTGTGGGGTCGGAGATGCTTCCTTTAATGCGTTACACATTTCTGGACAAAATTATAATACCCTTTTTCAAGGGTATAACAAGTGAGAAAAGTTATCTTCGGCTTGCCGTAGATGGTATACCCTTGAAAACAAAAAAGTTTTCCATACAAAGACTTTTTTTCATATCGGTCGTTTGTATGGCAGCTATATGATATAGTAGTCCGATCCGGACCAAACTTTCAAAAATTATGTATGGCTATGTCAAATGAATAAATGTTGAATTCGGTTGCAATAACTTGGAAAACAAAAAAGTTTTCCATACAAAGACTTGTTTTCATATCGGTCGTTTGTATGGCAGCTATATGATATAGTGGTCCGATCCGATTTTTAAACTTGATCTGCGTGCAACAAAAATAATGATCTGGTAAAAATTTCAAAACGCTATCTTTAAAACTACTGTCTATTTTTTGCATAGAAACAGACGGACATGGCTATATCGACTCGGCTGTTGATGCAGATCAAGAATATATAGACTTTGTGGGGTCGGAGATGCTTTCTTTAATGCGTTACTCATTTCTGGACAAAATTATAATACCCTTTTACAAGGGTATAAAAAAACAGAACAGAAACAGAAATCGCAAAAAACAGCAACAGTAATTGAAGATGAAAGACGAGCGACAGAAACGAGTTCTTGCATTTAATGGATATTTTGATGGAAAAGCCTCTCGTTCATCCCATAGTACCTGTACCTGTACCTGTACCTGTGCCTGTGCCTGTACCCGTACCTGTACCTGGCAATCGCACAAATTTTTTCGGTGATTCTAGGCCACTGTGCAACGGCAGCGGCAGCGGTGGCACCTTTCCAATTATACGCGATGGCTTGCGGGGGCGGGAACCAACGCGCTGCATCGGTGGAAGGAATGGGAAGCAAAGGGACTGCAAGTACACATGGATGTGAGGCAGAGGCTAATGTCGTCGGCGTATCCATCGCAGGTTGCGGGTTTCATGTCCTCCATCTGCGACCTGCATACGTGGTCATGTCGTCGTTGTTGTTGCTGCCGTCGTGGTTGTTGCTGTTACCGTTGTTGTCGTTGCAATTTCATTTTCAGCCACCGCGGGCTAGGTCTCTAAAGTTGAAGTTCTTGCCAACTTATGGCCATCCTGCGACGAGTGAGAACGATGATCCTCCTCGCCAATATACTCGCTTCTGCGCGTACTGCGCTACGGCCATGGCCGGTACTATACCCGGTACTTGTACTTCCAGAGCACAAATCGTGGAAATGTGTGCAACCCAGAGAAAGAAGACATGATCTTTGAGGCTATCCGTTAACGCCTTTTACTACGCGAACGCAGATTGTGTTTCATATTTTTGTGTAGCCCATTTTTTTTTAGCACTTTTTAACAACAACAGAAACTTTGATGCCAAACAACCTGCAAGTTTCCAATTGAATCAAAGGAATGTTTCAAGAATCGAAAGCAGTCGCTGTTGAGGCAAAAAAAATAATAAACTTTGAAAAGTTTTGATGCCAAATCCAAGAATGCAACAAATTCTTCATAAAATTTCAAATAATTATTAAAGAAACTTTATAGAAAGTAGCGCTGGATTCGAATCGATTAATCGGCTAATCGACCCTTTCCTTATCTTTTATTTGACCTAAATAAATAAATAATAATATAAAATACAATAAATATTATATAATTTCCAAGAAATAATTATGCAAGTTTTCATCTAAATAAAAAGTCAAAAATTAAGGAAATAAACAAAAATTATAATACTCTTAAAATAAACAAATTATTAAAAAAATAATTATGCATGTTTTCATCTAAATAACAAGTAAGCTAGCAGCATTCGAGTTTCCCGATTGCAAAATACCCTGTACCCTTAGATATGCTTACAATTTATTTATTTAGTATCAATAAATAAATGAAACAATATTCTATTAGAAAAGAGGACCATAACAATATAAATTTGGTATGATTTTGGTTATGAAAATAAGTTTTGTGTGACATAAAGCCATACACATTTCGATGTCAACGTCGCAGTCGGCGTCGCGCAATGCGTGTTTTGCTGCGCTTCTGCTTCCCTTGCCATAGATTTTGCATGTGGCATAACTTCCGTGTTTCTTATCTTATTGGTTCAAATTTAAAAATTAGATAGCTTTTATAAGCACACAACGCATATGCCGAATTGCATAGCATTAGGACAATAATTGTGGGCGTGGCAGTTTTTTGAGGTTTGCGGGGGAGCGTGGTCGTGACAGTTTTTTGCTGTTTGCGGGGGAACGGGGGGTGATATCAAAATAAAAAAACAAACTTGTACTGCGTATGGTAATTACCTATCCAACGATATATGGCACATGTCTGTAGCTCTTGTAGTTTCTGAGATCTAGGCGATGATACGGACAGACGGACGGACGGACAGACGGACGGACGGACAGACGGACATGGCTATATCGACTCGGCTGTTGATGCTGATCAAGAATATATATACTTTATGGGGTCGGAGATGCTTCCTTCTGCCTGTTACATACATTTGCACCATATAATGATACCCTTTTCACCCATTTTTAATGGGTACAGGGTATAAAAAGACAACAATCAATAAAATGAACAATAATTATAATACTTTTAAAGCACTGCGAGTGCATAAATTCTTTAAATTAATAAAACTGAACAAATATTTGAGCCACTTTTTTCCACTTTTTGATAAATTTTAAATTCAAGTGTCAAAGGCCTTGGTATAGTCATAACTTTTTAAATTTTAAAATAACTTTCCCGAATAATAACGCTTAGCACCGTTAAATGACAATTTTTTTGAATAGCAATTGAATAATAATTAATTTATTTCAACAGCCATTTCGATTAACTCCCCAATGTAACCCGAATGTTAATCGTTTTGGAAACGCTCGACAGGGTGCGGCGCTTAAATCCGGACAAATTTCAATTTGAATTTTCCGCCACATAGGAATTTTAAACGCCATAGGCGTTTATAAAATAGTCAAAACCTAAAAATGGCCAGGATGTTACGTGCAAGTGCGGGGTACAACCGAAGAGTCGCTTATCGATTATCGAAAGCCTTCGCGCTGGGCGTCCACCAATTCGATTCTTTAAGTACTACCCGAAATCAACTGTATCTACGATATTGTATGTAAGTACAATGCTTCTGAGGTGTCTGAGGAACCTTCTGCTAACCCAATGAGAAGAACTCATTCGAGAAAACGCATCTCACGAACTACAGCAGTCGTTCTGGCCTCCGAATAGCCCCGATTTGATTATTATCCTTTGAAGCGTAGTCGAAAGGGTTACTAACAAGTCCAGGCACCCTAATGTCGCATCTCTACGCACCGCTATCGAAGCAGCATTCACATTGGACAGCGCTGCATTAAAGAGAGCATGCGACTGTTTAAGGAAAAGACAAGTATTGGGGCGGTCATTAGGGCTGAAGGAGGTTATATAGAATTTATATATAGAAATTTTACTTTCGACAGGTACAGTTATATTTCTGTAAATGAATTTTCCATTTCATGTATCTTGTAAGTCAATAAATTTGTTTTAAAACAAACAAAAGAAATTTGTCCGGATTTAAGCGAGGGTGCGGCGCTTAAATCCGGACAAATTTCTTTTGTTTGTTATCTGTTCTAGCTGAGCATAGACTCTTATTTGTTTTTAAACAAAGAATATAATATAATATACATGTATATAAGGCGGTCTTATACAACGCGTTTTCGATATAACGCGATTTGGAAAAAAATTAGGTTTCAGTACAACGCGAAATTTTGGCTTATACAGGGTGCGCCATCTAGATGTATCATTTCTTCACCAAATCACCATTTTTTGAGATAACGCGACCTGGGACAGATTTCACAATTCAACGATCGTTTTCAATGTAAAGCACTACGATTTCAGCGCGTTCTTTCGGTGTGTATCGACTCATAGCTAAAATGGCACTGAATGACGTTTCAGAATTGTGTTTATCTGTCAAAATCGGCTGAAAAATGGCGGAGCTATTCAATGTTGAAATAGGATACATCTAGATGGCGCACCCTGTACATATAACGTA
Source organism: Drosophila ercepeae (assembly GCA_018150545.1). Lineage (NCBI taxonomy): Eukaryota > Metazoa > Arthropoda > Insecta > Diptera > Drosophilidae > Drosophila > Drosophila ercepeae. The sequence continues at coordinate 335,229 of JAECWL010000197.1, forward strand.
CTGTACAGAATTATCACTTCGGTACTTCTACCGATATCTTCATATCTGTGAATCAATTCCCAGTTTCACTCTGAAGCGCATACGAGAGGGTTTAAGTTTGGTTGAGAAAAGGAAATCTTTCTTTACAACTAATGATCGATCCTTCACTGGAAAGATCCAGCAAAATAATAAGGAAAATATATATTAATCTAGCACCTTATTACGAAATTGAAAAGGAGCTTAAAAAAACCACCCACCAAACACTGATAACAGAATTTGCAATAATACAACCAGTAGGAGAACCACATGGACCCACAACTAGTTTCTTATCCAATAGCGAAAACTATGTTGAAGAAATATCTTCTGATGAAGCTATTGCTCCCCCAAAACGCCCACGCGCAAATATCTTTGAAGACAGTGAAACAAATTAATTACCATATAAAGTTTGAAGAATAACAATAAAGTTTTTAATAAACCTTTAATTTGTTTTTAAATTTTTGAATGTGGACATAATTATTTAAATTTTGTTTTTTGAATTTTGAAATATGTACATATGTATATGTATTATTATTCATATCTTGTGTTTTTAATTGTATAAGAAAGTCTGAATTTTTGTATTGAGTTGAAATATGTGTGCATCTGTTATTTAGTATGTATTTTATTAAAAAAAAAAACCTAGTGGAACATAACCCTTAAATTTATATGAAAACTAAGTCTTAGATAACGCGGAATTACATAACGCGCAATTTTTCGGGAACGTAACTATCGCGGTATACGAGGGATACCTGTATATATTTCGTCATCGCATTTCTCAACTTCTTGCTTTATGGAGTCAATCGATGTTTGCTCTGAACGGTTCATATATTTCTATAGATTTATTTTGCTATTTTGACAATAAAAACAATTTTCCATCAATGTACGATTATAGCTGTAGAATCCCGATTAAATCGATTTATAAATACCTTATAGAAGAGTTCCGGTTGCTATTTATGTATTTTCTGCATTTATAAATATATATTTTTTTAATTAAGAATTGACATCTTGCCATCGGTTTTGTTGGAACCTCATCTCTTACAGATAATAGATTATGGGTTGGTGATGGGAAGAGTTCCGGTTGCCATTTTATGTATTTTTTGCATTTTTAAGCGAGAATTCACATCTATGGGATATGTTTTGATGGAACCCCATATCTGAAATGTGCAACCTTTTATTGAGTATAATTTACAGACATTTTCCTTATTTGCGATTGCGATTAGGTCTGACCCTTATTTCAGCTTTACTTTCTTAAAACTCGAATTGCGTTGCGCACTTTTGTTAAGAATAAAGAATAAAGAATATAATATTCGATGCAACCTCTGTTGCCACAAATCAATTTTTTGTTTGGGAACCAGGAACCAGGAACCGGGAACCAAGAACCAGAAACCGGGAACAATAGAGGCAAAGAAAACCCCTTTCTGGTTTGCCATTAAAGTTTAGAAAATGTTTCACACCGGCAAACCGACGCATGACGTTTCTCCTTTAGAAACCATACGCATTATTCGGATTATTTGGAATGCAAGTTGACATTTTGGGGGCAAACAAATGTCTACGATTCGTCACAATGAGCTTCCCTTCTAGGCTAAACTTGTAACAATACAAAAAGAACTAGTAGCAAGCGGCTTCTGTTTCAAATCTCAGCCAAACCGAATGGCATTTTGTCGCAAACTTAATGCAAACTTTTATAAATAAGTAGTATTCAGGTTCAGGACATTAAATAAGCATGAATACCAATTATTTTTAATAAAACGTTAAATCACCAATAAATATCCAATGATATTCCTTCAGAACCAGACCAGATCCTTCCAAAAACAGAGAATTTATGACATTTCGAACCGATCAGACAATATAAAAGCTCGACAATCGATAAAAGGCCTCCAGAAGTCGGGTGGACAGAGAGATATCGAGAATAATCGCGAGCTGCCTTTCTAAAGGGGTAAACCACCATAGACGACCTGTATTTTTGTAGAAAAATTCGAAATACTTTTCATTTCGAATACTTGAGTAGCATAAAAATATAAAAAAAAAATATATTTTTTTTTTTGGTACATAAGAAGGTTTCTTTGTGAAATTCCTCAAAAGGCAATCCAAAATATAAAAATAAAAATACTAAATAAAGAAAAATATGAAAATTTATTAAGTCCTATAACCATGAATTCAGCAAAAACGTGTTTAAAACCGCACTTGAGCGTAGCTTTCAAAATATTTGCAAAATTTTGATACAAATCTGTCCAACAATTGTCAAGAATTCACGATGTACAATTATTGCACCCCTTGAACCCCTTAATATATTTTAAATACTCCTGCAGAAGGTATTTTGTCACATTTTAGTCACAAGTTGGAGACATCTCCGACCATATACTAGGTAGGTATTATTGTGCTGTATTATTTGATCACATCCTAGGATCCTAGGTTTCTACGCAAACTTGTCTCTGTTTTAATCCATCAAAGCTTGCACTCGCCAAGGAAAACCTTTTCACGCAGTACAAAAGTCAGCCATGTGATATTATTTGTGATTACATGTGATTTATTGTCATATTAGTGATATAAGTGAACGATCGGAAATTCGGAAATGCCTCCAGGCTAAAGCATTAAAAAAGATCTCAGGGGATCCTTGGTACATTAGTACATGAGGACTAGGGATCTCGTTCGATATCTCAAAGTACCAAAAATTAGAGACCGAGTCCAGGATGGCGAAAAAGTATAAGGAGAGACTGGAATCGCATCCCAACAGCCTTGCCAGACGGTCAAGTATTGCAGCCTTGACCAAAGCGAGAAGAAGACTCGCCACCCGCAAGACCTACTGGACAGGACCTTGAAATTAATTCATATTTTAGTAACTAAAATTGACTCTTTAAAACATAATATGTAATCTATCTAAATATCATAGTTCTGCCAAGGTTAAAGTAAAAAAAAAAGAGATCGGAAATGCCAGAACTCTGGTGTGGACTACTCCGGTGGAGTAAGCGAAATGTATTGGAAAAGGAAGATTTTTACTTAAACTCGAGCCAGCTAGAATGATGATAAAAATTAATTAAAAAAGTAGTTAAAAACATATTAAACGATGTACTTGGCGATGGCCGATAAGTGACACATTTTGGATATTTCTTTCAAGGACATTTCTTGAACGCAGAAAACTTGCCAAAAAATCCTCAAAGTAATTCCCCGGAAAAAGTAACGCCCCAAGAGTTATTTTTTGGATCTCAAAATAGTTACAAAATTATACAAAAACCCTATTTAAAATCATATATCCTAGTTTCAGGATATCCTTGTTTCAAACCGAAAACTTGAAATGGAATTCGTTAAAAACGATAGAAGGGATCTTTACTTTAGGGATCATTTATCTATTTTTCCTAAGAGAGAGTCGTACTATCCTAATATGTACATATGTCTCTTTGAAGTTTATCCTGTTTTTAAATACGCTTGACATGGTATTTAAATAACAAAAAATGGACTACAAAATGACTGCATTAAAGAGTCCTTAAAGTCAAGCTCTTGTTTTTTTCTGAAACACATGAAAAAAATGTGTTTTGTACATACAGTTGCGTTCAAAATAATAGGAGTGCCCATTACATTTGTCGAAAACTTGAACAAAAACTCAAAAATTATATAAATATTTTATATAGTATATTTTTTTTAAAACAATTATAATTATTATTAAAGAAATTAAAACTAAAACTGAGTGATTTCATGATGAAAAAAGTACAAAATTAAGGAATGCTTCGGAATATTCACTCAAAACTCGAGATTAACAAATAAAACGATGAAATAATGCCGTATTTTTGAATTTTAGGCCAAAAAATAGCACCACCTGCGCCATGACCTTGGCACTTGACCTTGAAATATAGCTCCCAGAAGGGATTACAGTTTCCCATAACTGGGCAACATTTGGGGGAGCCTTTTGGCTACAGTTTCTCTATAGGATTCAGGTTGGGAGACTGTGCGCGATATTCCAGAACCGAAAACCACTTTACTCGTCTTCGGGTCATTGTCTTGTTTAAGAACTCAGATCAGGGACATTTCCTCACTAACAAAGGTGGCATGGAGATATCCAGGCCCATCCATGATCTCTTTAATACAAAATCCTCAAAAAGATCACCAAATCATTATGTTTGATCGTTTTTCTTAATTTTTTTGAATCGAATTCAACTTTGGGTGGTCTCCTGACATCCTGCCGAGCACCTTTGCAGAACCATTTTTGATCCCTCCGACCGCAGGACATTGTACTCGGTGCTTCTTAGTGTGAAACGGAGTTTTCCTCGCGCTGTAAGGTCTTTCAATCGTCGACTTGTTGTGGCTAATTAAAGATGGTCGAAGGTCCAATACTGGAGTACGGGTCATGCGTAGAACCCCCATTAGTCTGGAGTTCTACAACTAGACTAGACTAGTCCTCTGTTCCCAAGTCCTTGTAGATCTACATATGCCCAGAATGAGCCTTTTAGCGTTCTCTGTTCTGACTTTATTCCATTTCTTCACTCTGCACTTCCTCTTTTATGAAATTCTCACCAATTCTATCAATTCTCACCTCGTTATTCTTTCTGTACTTCATTCTCTCCGATCTATCCCTGCGACCCGAGCCGTATGACAAACGACAGCGCCCCTCGGTTGGTTGCAGCGGAAATCGTGCGAAAACTTGCATATAAGTCAAGTTCATCCTTCGAGTACCAGGCTATACGGCGTTTTAGGCTTAAATGAATAATTAAGTCCCTTTCGGACCCTGAAAGCCCGGCCCCCGGTAATACTTTGAACTTTCCCATAAATTTTCCAACTCGAAATCAAGGTTTCCGGCAGTTCAGGCCAATTTCTTGGATTTTTTAAGTCCTATCTCTTTAAACTATAATTAAAGATACAACTTTCAGCGGATTCTTTAATAAATTAAAGCACAATTCGTCTTCATGAACCTATTTAAGTGACCACTCCTGTTATTTTGCCTTGAAATTTCTAAAAAATTCAAAAAAAAAATCAAGGAAATAGTTATAAAAAATTTTGTGGGATTTCTTAGAGAAGTGAAAGGAAAGAGAACAGAAAAAATAGAAAATTAACTTTTGCTAAAAAAAGCACTCCTATTATTTTGAACGCAACTGTATGTACAACAGAATTGCATTTAAAAAACATTTTTAAGAAAATTGCAACTCTTGCTTCCAGAATTTAAATTATAAAGCAATAAAATTTACTAAAAATGAATGAAAATTTGATTTATAATTAAAAATTCCAAAAAATATCATCATATTGCTTTAATTTTTCTATTTTAAAAATTTTAGGCGAGCTTAATCCGAGCTTTACCAGAAAGATGGCAAAAATTTGTATATAACGAGGGACTACTGTACGAAACTTGGCAAAAAACGCCTCGAATTGTTTCCAACACCTAGTACATATGTAAATTGTTATATACATAGATATTTATATATATGTACATGTGTATGTGTATGCCAGAATAAAAATACAAACAAATATAGCCATGATATCACTTCATATTTTTCGGCATAAATAAATAAATACAGCAGTACATATGTATAGTATATATATAGTACATATATACTTACATATACATATGTATATTACACAACACATGTTTTGATTTATATACATATCAGTATGTCAGTATGTACCTGTATCTGGACAAGACCATGTTTGTTGACATAAGACTGCTGCGGTTTGATTTTTGAGATAGTTTAGTTTTTTTTTAGTATTTTTTTTTTGCATTAATTATTGGAAACACATGTGCACTTTGGCCAGCACAGTGCCAGGGCCTTCGGAATATTTCTCTTTGAGTTATTGATTAACGGTTATTGGTGTTTCTGGCTAGCAACTTGCTCTCTATCCTCTCTGACACTTCTGAATGGAGGAGCATGGAGGTTGCATAATTTATATAATTTCTATCACTGTGGAACCGTGGAACTGTTGAACTGAAAATATGTGATAATTTTATTGGTTGTGCGACAAGGTTGACGCGACCGCAGCCTGTCCTGTGATGTCAACTGCACCGTTGCTTCTGTTGCTTTTTCGTTTTTCGTCGCCGCCGATGCCGCCATTTTACCATGCATTTTGTCGTCTACTCGCCCCGCCATGTTATGCACTTGGAGATATTGCGCTCCCGTTCGCACGCCTCCAATGCCAAACACAGTGCAAAACACCCGCACCAGAAAATCACAAACTTCTTCGGCTAGTCCAGCTTAAAAATGCGACAACGTTCGAGGCAGCCATTCGACCAATGACATTCGACGACAATATTCAAGAGCCCACACACACACATATGAGACACACACACACATACACGAGACACACAGAGTGTACGCAAAAAACGAATCACAAAAAGCGAAATATCGTCGCCTTCGTTGTTAGCATTGACGCTGACGCCGACACCGACGCCAGCGGCGACGCCAGCCTCAGCGCAGATGCTGGGGACACAGAACGATAAAAAAAGGAACGTGCAAAAGCAATTGAGGAGAGCCTTAAGGAGCATGTAATCCAATCGAGTCTCGGTGAAAAAGTCGGACGACCAGGGGGCATAAAAAACGAACTCTTTGGAATCGGAAAGCCAATCCAGAGGTCGCAGCGACGACGAAGTTGACGATGACGACAAGCGACAAACGGTACAAGTGACGGAAACAGCGACAGCGACGGCGATGGCGACAGCGGCGGTGACACTTATTCGGGAGTGTGAGTGGGATGAAAGTAGCCGAATTTCGATTCGAATGCGAATAAACGAAAGATGGAAAAATGTTTAGATCGGATCGGTATTATACATTAGTGGCGCATGGTGCGTCACCAGCAGAAACCGCACGGGTGCGTGGACCACTTCACAAAAAAAACTTTAAGTTTGACTCGTACACTTTGCCTTCGGACACGGATTCCGGACATCTTCCAGACAGCACAAGCACAAGAAAAAAATTTCAATTAAAAAATATGTTTCTCTTAATGTATTCTTTTCTTTGCAGAATCTTGACAGGAAAAAAAATGTTATTTCTGCGCTTTGCGTCGGCAATCCATCGCGTCACAAACAGAGTTTGACGACAAAATTGAGGCGAACAGCGGTCAGCGGACATCGGTCAGCGGACATCGAACAGCGGACAGCGAGAGGCAGCGATAACCAACGACGCAAAACCGACTGGGGACTGATTCCGATTACCGATTACAGTGCGCTACAATGCGAAGTGCGATCTGATGCGGCAGCGGCAACTCAACTGAAATCACGTTACCTCCGCTGCTTCTGCTGCCGCTTTTGCTGCTGCTGGGGTCAGCAGACGTACACACACTCACGCACGTACAAAACACCAACCTGGACGCTGGCGCTGCCACACACACGCGAGCACTTCCACTGCTTGTATTGCCGGCTCCCTTACTCCCATGAACTCGCGCCAAACCCCAGATTCTACTAGCCTTCGCTTCACTCTTCGCTGAAAAGAGCACCAAGCACCCAGGCAAGCAGTGCCTAACGGACCCGAAGACCAATAAGAGAACATACTCTCTAAGACTCTCTCTTTACATGCCCGCCCGTCCACTGCTTCCGCAGGCATCAGGTGTGGCGGCAGATTGATTATCTGTGAAAGCAAAGAGAGTGCCACAACAATTGTGACTAAAACGTTCTCTGAGAATATGAATTAAATTAAATAAATTGAATCTAAATCCTTCTTACCTCACCCCGCCTACAAGTCGTATCTATGGTCAATTTTGGGCTGCATTATGTCAAGATTATTATTAAAATTTAATTAATCCGAAGAAATCAAAGGATTATTCAATTCAATTAATTCAAGGTATTTATTACTTCAATTTACCAATATAACTGTTGAGTATACAGTTACTTATTTAAGATTTAATTTAATTTAATTTCGTTATTTAAGATTTTTAAGGGCTTACATCCACCAAATTTATTTATTTTTTTTCATTTTTTTTATTGGCTTAAATCATGCTAAACCTATCCTAGAATCAAAATCTACAACTCTCGAGTACAGATCTAAACACAAAATTCGTTTAAATTAATGTTTACCGAACAACTTTTAGGCTCCTTGTATAGCATTTTGAAACTTTAAAAGCGTTTTTCTCGAAACCATGTTTTCAAAATTGGCGAGCAGTACAACTGAAAAAGTTTACATCCGATTGACTTGAAATTTGAACTGTAGCTTTTTCATTAGATTATCTAGTGATTCAATCGAATGTATACATTTTCAGTTCTACTGCTCGCCGTGGAAGAACCTCTTTAAGAAAGCGGTTCACGGCAATCGCTGCACAGCCGCCATTTTGTAAAAAAAAATAACAATAAACAATTTTTTTCTATTCTTCAAGAGTTGCTTAATGCAATGATATACTATTTACCTAACACTACTATATACCTAACATCTTAAATAAAATTAAAAAAAAAAAATCATGAAAAAAGCTTTGTTTTTTTGAGCATTTGGTGGATGTTTTGGTATTTAGAAGGCGATGCACAAGCTATGCCGCGTCTTTATTTAATAATTTTTTCCTAATATTTTTGGTCACAAGATGAGACATCTGCGACCCTATAAAGTACATATGTATATATTCTTGATCAGGATCACTTTCTTAGTCGAAAATGAGGAATAGAAATGCTGCAACATTTATATATGTAAATGAATAATCGATACTGTCACAACTTTGACAGAAATCCATTCTATGAGGAACTCGTCTGATTCTATAACGCTTAGAAGGATCGGCCAAATATATTCGATATTTTCTACATCTTTTACCAATAGAAGCCTCTAAGGTACAGTTTGTCAAGAAACTGCCTGGAAACCAATAATAAGCCTAATTTCAAATTTGATCAAGACGGTGACCGTCAGCATCGACGCGGCAAGGTCATCGAAACACCACCCCAAAGGCCAGATCTGAATCCCATAGAATATTTTTGGGTCCACCCAAAGAAAAAATGGGAAAAAGGGCACCAAACAACCGAGCAGCACTAACTAGAAGAGTGCCAAGGGATTCCAAAGGAATTTGAGCTAAAAAATCTGATTGGATCAATGAAAAAACGCCTCCAATATGTTAAAAATGCTAATGGAGGGCATACAAAGTATTAAAATTATTAGTTTTTTTTTTTATCATCTTTTCTTATAAAATGTAAGTGTAAGCGAGCTAGTGATTTGTGAGAACAATTTCTTGCAAGTGTCAAAAGTATGAAAACTTGGATTTTGTTGTTTTTCTCGTCAACTATTTAGAGTTTTGGTATAATTTTCTTACATATTGATAAAACAGATATTAACAAATAGATATAAATTAAAAAAAATTATGAATTTTAATAAAAGGCCTTTAATTTGCATTTAAAGCCAGAAAATACCATTTATTTTAAGTGTGAAAACCGTTTTGTGACAAAGTTCGGCTTCGCCCGAAGTTAGCTTTTTATTCCTGTTAAAACATTTCTAGATTTGTTTCAATTTAATGCCTTTGATTGGATAAATGTAGAAGTATCGCCTATATTCTATAAATTTTAAGGCTTTTATTTTGGTCTATAAGCTAGGGACTCGAATTTCGTGCAGTTTTATTAATTGTGAAAGTAAAAGCATTCTTTGGCTATAGTCCAATTAATATTGTTTTTTTTCAGAAAACACTAAAAATTGGTTAAAATCTAAAGAATAGTTAGAAAAGATTCATATCTCTTTATATTTGAAAGACGAATTTGTCATATTTTGTGGATAAATGTGGAGAACTTTATACAGCATTGGGACAGAATTTGTTTCCCGACCAGCAATATTCCCTACTTCGAATAAATCCACATTTTGTCGATACTTGTCTAAAGAGTATCCCCAAATATTCTTAAAATAAATGCTAACAGTGACAAAATAAATCCCGATCAGAATCCATTTAATTGATAAACAAATATTGCCAAAAGAGTTCGAGATCGTGGTATAGGTTTTGTTTTGTTTGAAATTTTAAATATTTGTACAAACATAGCTCATTGAATAAGGGATTAATATCCTTAAAAGCCTTTTGCCATCGGAATGGAACAAGATTACATACGTGACTCACACTATATATCTATACTGTCCGATGATCCGATATTTTCTATATTTCTTACCAATACAAGCCGCCATTTAACTGCATAAGCCTCGACACCTCACAGAGTTGGCTTTCCACCCGTGTTTTGTTGTATTTATGCAATAGTTTGTTGCATTCAACTTTATATTATTTCAACAGATATACTCTATTAGTCCCGGTTTGTTGGTATCATTCTAAAACGTTCTGTATTTGTTTAAACTTTAAATATATTGTCCGTACATAGCTCATCACAAGAACCTTTCGAATTAAGACCTAAGATCAAAAATGATATTTTCTGACCCGAAGAACTACAGACCGAGCAGCAAAACCCCTGCATTCCACAGAGGTTTCATCCTGCTGGTCGAGCTCCCATCACACAGGTGTCCTAGCTCTGATCCTGCTGATCCTGTAGAGCTCTAAAATTCCTGCGTGGTGCCGTCAAAAGACCAGGCCAGACGAGCGTTTGCGTTGAAGCTCCTCCAGCTCTGCAATGTCATGTCCTTCGGCCTTGGATAAAGCCAACTCGGGTGTCTCCAAGCACATCGACTTCTTAAAGGTTTCTCCTGGCATTGTATTGCAAAAGATCTCGTAGCTAGTGAAGGGGATCATGTTCTTCTCATTGAAGAGGAACCTATTAGTTAAAGCTAGGTCGACTTTCAGCATTTGAAGCTGCTGCTGTGCTTGAGGCACTAAGGTTCAGAAAGGACCAAGACAGTGACCATGTTGCAATATTTTTGTTGTCGAAACCAAAGCCCCAGATCTATAAAATTTCTACCAGATCGAACGTGAGTTTCGTTATAGAACGTCAAAAGAACAATAGGAGGGATAATACAGTACATACTGGAACCCTTGCCAGTTATCCTTAAGGTGTGATTGCCTGCGTTAGAGGCAAAAAGGATGCAAAAAACTAAGAAAATAGCAAGACAAAAGTGCATAAAGCTGAGCACGATGTATATAGAATATATTATATTCTATATAGACAAAAAAATGGGTAAACATTGAGGTGGCTGGATTGGGTCGCTTGCGTGGAGGATGCGTCTAGGTCCCGGGCGGGGGTGTGTGGTGGGGTGGGGATTGCCCCGATGGGTGACACATGAAATTTGTCGCTCTGCCGGCATCCCTCTCGGCAGCAACTCCCGCACGACCAGCCTCCTGTCTGGCAGGTGCACGTACTCCCACCACATTGGCCGAATGCGGAACGGAAGGTTGGGCATGGACCGGGAAGAGACAGCTTCGCTTGCGGCTCTTTCGCCTCTCTGCCTCTCTCTCTCTCCTCTCCCTTCCATCTCTACGCTGGCTCTCTTCAGTCTCGTAGTCGTCGGCTAAGCAGTGGATGTGCGGTGGTGGCCCGGTCCGATTAAATTGTGGCTTTATAATTGACAGCGCTTATGGGATAGTCAAATTTTTGCAGCTATGCAGAGCGCCAAGGTCGTCGCCGCCTGGTCAAGGCGGTGCGGCGCTGCGGCGGTTCAGCGGTTCAGCGGTTCAGCGAAGCCACGGCGAGGCTACAACCGCAAGGTAACAGCACCAGTAATTTATTTAGAAAAGTTCCCTTGGCAGGTGGCCCAGGCGACCATTACAACTAGATAAGGAATAACGAATAATTGCAAGAACATTTTGTACGGCTTATCAGGCGGTTCCGTTCGCGAATCGAAGCACTTCCTAACTACCACCGACTGGGCGAAGCATTTCGTGACTCTCAATAAAAAACTAAACGTATTTTATTTATGTATAATAGGAAGTTAGGAACTGCCAGTCAGTTAATATTCCACCTATTTAATCTAACTTTTATCCCGAACAAATACTACTCGATACATTATATATTTTTTCATTTTAATGTTATTTATAATATTTGAACAAGTTTTTGATGGGTTTACCAAAATTTTTAAATATTTATTCAAGTTAAGGAAAAGTTCGTCTTTTTTACTTTCAACGCTTTTTAAATAATACCTCTGGAAGGATAAATGTTTTTTATTTATTTGTTATAATATATAGGAATATATATTCTTTTGCAAAATCAACATAAGAGTACGTAAAAGTAGCAGGTATTATTGCATATAGTGGACAGTAGTTTACGAAGGTGACGAAACACATTCCGTAGCATGCGCCGAGAAGCTACTATACATAGCCAAAAAATTTACAATTTTCTGTGCTGTGTTTGTGTCTGAACGAAATAAATGATACATTCATCGAAAGGTATTAAATTTAAAATTAAATAAGATCATTTTAATTCCAACAAGTTTAAAAAACATTTTAGTTTGGTAGAAAATGAGAAAAAGTGGGAAATAAATGATATTTGGGCTAGTGGTGATCTAACAAAAGATATTTCCTGTCCGATATTTGAACATAAGGGATGTTGTAAGCATTTTTTGTTTCAACTTTTTTTTAAATACCCTAATCTTAAATTTAATAATTTTAAATCAGACTAGTTCCTTACAAAATTACCCAAGCTTATACTCCCAAAAACAACAAATTAGCGGCGTTTCTGATCGTTCTGTTATATGGCACCTAAAAGATATAGTCGTCTGATTCGTACGCCAATTTCCAGATGGGCAAGCTAACTTCAGGGGAAACATAAGTTTGTTTACCCTTGCAGTAAAATGGGAAATATCGGACATAGTTGACCGAACCATATAACAACTTGAGAACCAGAAGAAGAAAAGTCCCAAGCTTCTATTCCTAAAATCACCGAAGTTGTGATATTTCCGATTATTCAGATATATGGCAGCTACTATATAGGACTACTTAGGATATAGTCGGCCGATGCCGAGGAAAAATGATGTGTGCAAAGTCGATTTCTTGAAAACTGAAAGATGGACAGACAGACAAGCTTATATCGACTTAGGAGGTGATCCTGATCAAGAACATATATAATTAATGTGGTCGAAAATTTTTCGTACATTCAAAAAATTATTTAAATTTTTATTTATTTGTACATATAGGAAAATATTTATCATAGATTGCATTTTGGGCATTGCATGCACGTTCGTCACCGGTATTTTACCTCGTCAAGAAGTTTGTTTTTATTTTTGTATATTAAAGGAGAAAACGTTTTCCGTTTGTAAGGGAAAGGATAACTTTTGAATATCTTTGCGGTCTTAAATAATTTTCCAAAAATATTCATTTGTAGTTTTCTACGATGAAAAGTTGCATCTTTGCAACTGTCAATTTTATGAATAAAGAAGAGACAATGTTTGAGGAATAATCGTAAGAATTGAAAAACAAATTATGAAGCTTAACTTGGATTAAAAGTTTAAACTCGCTCCCGTGCTTTGGAAAAATAAGGGTAATAAGGATAATCGGAATAAGGCCAAGCTTAGTAGCACAAAATAGTAAGGCACATGGTTCACTTCCGACGATTCTGATTTTCAAGAGCGGATGCTTATATGCGACCGAAGGTAAATGTGCCGTGTCTGAGCCTCCCCGTCCCTCAGGGTCTTCGGCGATCTCAGGCGGTCTGAGGCGGTACGGAGCCCCTCCCTTCAAGAACCTTCAAGAACCTTCATGACCAACAACAACCACTCGGTCATTTTGGAGGGAGACCGTCTCCCCTGGTCATCGGCGCCCAGATGCCTCATCCAATCGTGGTATAGAACGAAAATGTGGCCATGGAAAATGATCAAAGCCAAAGCCGAAACCAAAATCGAAATCGGAGGCAGCGAAAAGATCTCACCGGGCCAGAGGGGGAATTAACCGCAATTACGCAATAAAGATAAAACAATGCGGTGTCATTTTTATGGATACATTTCGATGGTCGTCGGATCGCGCGGTCCTTCGAATCGCGCACATACTCGTACGAGTATCTGTTGTCTTTTTGTACACAAATTGTGAAGGCGGGCGTGAAGGCAGAATGGTGATAATCTATAATTGCCCTCGCCATAAGAATAGTTACTTTTTTAATTCCACCGCCGACAACCGTTGCCAATACAACAGCAACAACAAGGCGACAAACCGTACAATGGAAATGGGTCCTACTGTCACAGGGGCTGGAAATCGTTAAGGCGAAGGAGCATAGGAGCAAAAAATAATAACCGGTATCGGCATATGGGTCGGGATCGGTATAAGGATCGGGATCGGGATCGGTATAGGGATCGGTATAGGGATCGGGATCGGGATCGGGATCGGAACACAGACATTTGGTAAAATATGAAACGAATGCGTTGACAGCCTGTGAGTGTCTCCGTGTGTCTGCTGTTCTGCTGTGGTAAAGTAAGGGTCAAAATATCGTTTATAACTCATAATGACCATGACATATACTCCATTCAGTGGGCTTCACTTTAGTGGTTTTACCTAAGGTTGAAGTGGTGCCACAACTGCCGCACTGACGTCCTTGATCAATGAAATAAAAACACTCGGCTATAATAAAATTGAATTCTGAAAATTATTTATGTTTCAGATCTAATGCTTGTCATCCAAAAAGCTATTGAAATATGCGACCTACATAATAAAAAAAAATGTATAAAAAAACATTTCACGACTTTGCCATTACAGAGCATCTAAAACTCTTGGTATATCCGAAGGAACAAATGCCATTACTATCTGGCCAGATTATTAATATTATATTTTACAGCTCTCCTAATTCCTTTTCCACGCATATGTCCTATATTCGACTATAGGTCCATGTTGTTGCAGATAGAAAGTGGAAGTGCGCGGAGATCCTTTTCTATCTAGAGGATTTGGGGCAAAGTAAAAGGTTTAATAAGGATCGAGCAACGTTATTCCTATAGCTGACATATAACCGAACGATCGAAAATGCTATAACTTTAATACTTTTAGCAATAGAAGCTTGGGATTTTTGTTTAAAATCCACTTCCTATGAAACTGGACTGATTCTGAAGTTCTTATAAGAATCGGGAAACTATATCCGCTATTTGCCATATGACTGCAAGGGTATATTAGTTTCGGATCCGCCCCAAGTTAGTTTCCTTTCGAATTTTGTTCATAAATATTAGTAGGTATGTATTAAATATTAGTATATATTAGTATTTACAATATAGTCTATACAATATTTATTTAGGAAATACATGTGTTATATGGTATAAATCTTTTAAAAGTACCGAAATTGTATCTCGTAAAATTTGAGATTTTTTGAATACATTTTAATATTTTTTAATTTTTATAAGGCGATTGAGACTCTTCAAATAATTTTGGTTGAAAAATAAGGTATGCCAGTTACGATGTTCAATTAACCTTCGTATGTATATTGTTTAGAAGCCAAATGCTGTGGTCATTGTTTCGTGCCTCCGTTATTGTTTAAAGAAGAGTAAACTGAT
This sequence comes from Drosophila ercepeae, assembly GCA_018150545.1. NCBI lineage: Eukaryota > Metazoa > Arthropoda > Insecta > Diptera > Drosophilidae > Drosophila > Drosophila ercepeae. The sequence continues at coordinate 350,507 of JAECWL010000197.1, forward strand.
TGGAGCAAAAAAATGTATTCAAAATGCCCTTAACAAAATGGCTGAAGAAGAAGGGGAGTGTAACCAAAACTTGGATTTGCGATGCAGCTGCGGCAACCCGCACCGCAATGGTTTGGCCCAAGTGGGTGGCTCTGGCTCCATCCAATGCGGTGGCTGGGGCTTCTTGGGCGAAATTGATCGTCATAGTCTGTAGAGCACTATCGGACGGGCCATCTGGGGAAGACTGGGAAGAAACTCTGTGGATGTAAATGTCGATTTCAATGCGAAGGCGGGGATTTTATCGAGCCGAGGTCCCGAGGCGCTTGGAATATCCATCCGGACCATCTCAGCGATCCGATAGCATCTGCGCCTCTCAGAGTATTGTTTTTGGTGTGTAAGCCATAGTGAGGAGTAGACTGCAATTTCGTGACAGGTGTTTCTTTATGTGCCATGTTTACCCAGTCAAGTGGCTGAGTAGAAATGGCTTTGGTCAGCGGATGAAAAATAACGGATTACTAAGGATCATCTTAGTAAGGAAATCCTTATACGATTTTACTACAAAAACTAAACAGTCAGCGCGATTCTTCTGCAGGGTTGCAGGAATAAAAACATTCTATGTGACACAAAAAACTATCTATACAAATTATACAAACACATATTCAAAATTATAAAAGTTCTAACTGTGTTTATTGATCAGAATATTGAATACATACATAAATGTTGGAGTGAAAATTGTTAACTTTTAGGATGATTTTTGTGAAAAATAAAAAGATGACCAGATTATCAAGAATTTTTAAGAAATTGTATGATGAAAAGATATTTATATTTATAACTATTCTATTTAGATTTATTCGGTTCACGGTTTCAAAGCTAAGACAAAACCTAAGAAATTTTTTCACTTATTTTTTAAAAAAATGTTTTTTTTTCCCATTTCTTCTCAAAAGTACTTTTAAGATGCATTCGTATCAATTAACTGAAAACTGATAAGGTCGCTACATAATTGAACAATTTATGATCGGGTGTTCTCCGAAAATTTTTGATGAGTCCCATGGATGCAATGTGCACAGTGGAATATTTTGACGGAATGTCTTTTAAATTAAGATTCTGGTTATATCAGAGTATTTTTCACAGATATCGTATGTTTTACCGGCAACGAAAAAAACTCTCTGGGAAAAGTTTATTTCCCAATATTTTTAATATAGTCATTTTGTGAACCATTCTTCGATTTGGCCAACCTTGTCCCACAGTGTGCTCTTTAAAGCTCTTAGCCGATTGAAGCCCGATACGGTCATTAAATGAACCGAATAATAATGTATTGTTATCACTTCCCGTTCTAATTGTGGTTAATAGGCAACTAATATCACACAAGGGTAATACTTTTCAGAATTGTGTAGATTATCTAGCCGGTTAAGTTAACGCTCCAGCGTTGATTGGTTTAATTTTAGAACATTTTGTAATATGTAGTAGGTTGAAAATAAAACGAAACTTCTTAATTATTTCTCAATCTTCACCCTTAAAAAAAATTCAACTTCTATTTAATTCTCGTAGACTTAAATCTATTGCCTATACATTATAACACATAATATTTGGATACACTATAACTTAACGCAGACATCGAATGACTATATCCTACAGCTTTTTAAATAGCCTATAGCTGTATTAAATACTACAGTATTATTATTTTTAGAGATTCGTAACAGAGTTTTAATGGAAAATAAACTAATGCTGTTTTTGTACCTATTATTTTGTTTGGATATATCTTTTGTTTCTTCAATGGAAACCTTAATTTGTAGGCATGATATGAACGAATATGTTTCGAAATGATATAAAATGAAAATAAGACCCAGTCAATATTATAAGAAAATGGTTTCCATTCTGAACACTGTTCCGATTATGGCTTCGCAGTCCAGATATCGCATGTAGAGGGTGAATGTGCATCTGTAAAGTTTGCAACAAAAAAAAGTCAGGTTCTTGGCCAGCGGCATGTTTCTGCAAATTTTTATTATTCGTACTCCTTAAGTGATCGATCGAAATTAAATAAGAAAAGTTCGCAAAGAGCGAAGGGAGAGAAGGAAAATGCCCAACCGGCCTGACTGTGATCTGGTCAGATCCCAGAAAAAAGGGTTCCCACTGCAGGTTCCTTACCTCGAGCCTTCTTTGCTCGCCAGCTCGATTGTTAATGTGCGTTTAGATATGAAGACTTGTAATTTCCCAGCTCCAACTTCAACTCCAGCTCCGACTTTAACTCCGACTCCGACTCCAGCAACAGCTCCATCTCCAGTTTCAGTTTCAGCTTCAGCGTCAGCTTCAGCTTCAGCTTCAACCTCCTATTCGCTGTTGTTGGCTTTAAGCAGGAATGGCTCTGCCAGACAATTCTCAATGGGTACAGCCATACCTGGGCGGCAAGGGAGACTGAATCAGTCGACGTTGCGATCCCACAACACTGAACGATCGACAGTTGGCCATTTAGCCCTAAGAAAAATTCGGATCTACACTGAGAAAATGGGTGTCCTTGGAGTAGTTTAAAGGAAAGAACTCCTGTGTTGGACATACTTGGATAAAAAGGTTCATCACAAGGCTTTATAAGCTTTCTATCGTATACTATGTACATATATCTGGTACTTACCTTAGAGTGGCACCTTGAAAGTAGCACTTTGCTATCACACATCTAAGGTAAATAAAATCATAAAAGTGTGGTTTGATCTGTGGAATGAGGTTTTTTTTATTTATCCGATTTTGCTCAGCGTCGCTGTGCCAGGCATTTTTTCAACCGTCGTCTTCGAAGAGTTGTCGACGATGACGGCATTGATTATGATTACCTGGTCATATAGTATCCATTTGGTGTGTGCCAACTTGTATCTCGTGCCCACAGCTGCCTGTGGATGAACACAGATAGTTACATACAGCCAAGGCCAGAATCACGCAAGCTGCATTTGGCATCATAGTCATACTCCACCATCTTCAGGAGCGTCTTTATGCAAAGGATCATGGTGTAACATCACGTTTCTATATTGATGAGGCTACGAGTGCGGACCCCGGTCGCGAATACTTCCAAATTTCGCTAGTCAATCATAAGGAAATTTATATTTAAAACACAAATTATTACTAATTAGCTCAGATCAAAACATGAATGGAATAATAACTTCAGGAAAACCCGAAAGGTATATACCCTTGCAGTCAAACAGCGGCTGCTGTTGTTAAAATACTCGTATGTAGCAAATAAACTCGGTCTCCGCCCGAAGTTAGCTTTCCTTTCATATTATAATGAAAATAGCCTCAGGGAGTTTTAGGGATACGAAATATTTGGAATGATATTGAAACCATACCATACGTCTTCCCAGTCAACCGATACCTTTTTTGTTGAAACTATAGCAATGAAAAGGAATCATGATTGTTTAGTTTGTTAGTATGTTAAAAATTTCTAATTATAAGCTTAAAAATAGAAAAGAAACAGGCGGAAAAGTTGATGTATTGTATTTCGATTTCGACGAAAAAGCTCTTGATCAACTTTATAGGGCAGACATCAAAGAAAACTTCTATGTTTATGCGACTCCTACGAATTCATAAAATGATGGTACAATCAAGATGGACCAACTTATTGTTTTTTCGTACAATCAATTTGTCGTCTTCCCTAAAACTACTCCACGTTTCTGCGTCCATTTTATATTACTATCCTCATTAAATTAAATGTTCAATTTTCTCTCTTTTAACGCCTAAATTTATAAGTTAATGCCAGCGCTTCATCATATTGTGAACTGAGACTAAATTCATAATCAAAAATCTCGGGTAAGGCAAATCAAAAAACGTTATTTTTGCACATATGACAATGCATAAACATAGTAATAGCTTTCGCATTTTAACCCTGTATTGATAAGAAATCATATTTTTCGTAAAGCTCATAATTACTCGAAATTACACGAATTTATCTGTGTGACCCGCCCATTTTCAAAGATTTGTAATCCCGATATTAACTTTCAGAATGATTCGAAACATTAGATGACCCACACAGTCGGTCGCTGGACAAATCTCTGGTAGAGCTGCCGTAATTAACGAATCAACATCGTTTGGGAAGTCTGTGCTGGCCACGCCAGGAAAAATTCCAATTTGCTGCACATTTTTCCCTTTCCCTGGATACATCTTGTCTGTGGCAACTTGGTTCGGGTCCAGTCCAAACACACAATCGTATGTTGTTTACAATTCGTTGTTTTATATCGCTTAGTGCATCTTAACGAACACGTTGCACGTGAGAGCTCAGGTCTAATTGATACCCTAGAAAATGGTACATTTGGCCTCTAGCTCTAACCCAGGAAACACGACAGAAAGCGTATTCTCAAAAATGATATTTTGGAAAAACAAATGATTCCTGATTGAACAGCTAGAACAGCAGCGACGCAGAAGAACTCAACCCCAAATTGCAAGAAGCCTTATAGCAGCATGGGTATAGGAGACTTGATGTCGCACAAAGCAATCTTTTCTCTCTTATTGTATTTGGCAATATTTATCACGACCAAATGACATGCGATGGTTGGGACACTGATCGCTAATTGCACACCACATCTTGTGTGTGGTACCTGGTACCTGGTGTGGGGTATAGTGAATATGTTGTGTGAGGAGTATAGTATACCATGTGGACCCGGAACCCTAATTATCATCGTAAAGGCCCGTTTAGCAGGTGCCTACTTAAAGAGAAAAAAACTGGCTAGTTTCATAAATACTGTGATGTGTACTTATGAGATCAAGGGGCAAGTGCATATTACATGAAAAAGGGAAGCTAGCCTCGAGAAGAGACAAAAGTTGTCATTTTAAATGGGTAATGAGTTTCTTCTTTTCAATAAATACTTGAGAAGGTTGACAAACGTGACACGTGATATTTTTTGTGAGGGGTGATTAAAACTAGTTTACACTTAAAAAAAAAGTGGTTTCTACAAAAAACGCGTTTGAAAGTTTTAGTTCAAGCTCGGGTTCCTCTGCTGAGCGTTCCTTCTAAGCGCTTTAACTACATCGTAGATCCAAAAATGTTTAAACCACATATACAATATACGAAACATATTTGATTTATGGAAAAACAAGTGAGAAAATGCCGAAGATGGTATACCCTTGCAGATATTTACAAAATTGCAATAAGTACTTATGTTAAAATCAGAAGTCTTCAAAATTATTGGTATGGCTATGTCAAATGAATAAATGTTGAATTCGGTTGCGATAGCTTGGAGAACAAAAAAGTTTTCCATACAAAGACTTGAAATCTGATTGATCGTTTGTATGGCAGCTATATGATATAGTGGTCCGATCCGATTTTTAAACTTGATCTGCGTGCAACAAAAATAATGATCTGGTAAAAATTTCAAAACGCTAGCTTTAAAACTACTGTCTATTTTTTGCATAGAAACAGACGGACAGACGGACGGACGGACAGACGGACAAACGGACAGACGGATATGGCTATATCGACTCGGCTGTTGATGCTGATAAAGAATATATCTACTTTGTGGGGTCGGAGATGCTTCCTTTAATGCGTTACACATTTCTGGTCAAAATTATAATACCCTCTGCAAGGGTATAAAAAGTTAAGTCTATTTTTTAAACCCGTCACGTGGATCCACCGGGTTTTTCTAGTCTGGGGGTATACTTTCAGATACTTCCTAATTGGTCGACAATAAGAAAACGATTAACGTTATTAAAATTTCATGTTCGAATTTGACATTAAAAACTTGACAGAATTTCAGCCCTTTAAGCAATCAAGAATCAAAAAATGTTTTTCTTCTAATTTATTCAATGGAGAATTACAAAATTTCTAAAAATTGAGACTGTTTAAAAACCAAGTCTTTGTTGAACTTTTTTTACTTTTACAAATTAAAAAAAAATAATACAATTTAAAATTTTGGACGTAGTTCCGACCTTTATAAGAAACATTCTCAAAATGTTAGATGAATCGTTTCAGTAGAAAGAGAGAAATCATTTTACCCGTTTTAAAAATATATTTTTAAAGGAAAGCTAACTTCAGGCGGCGCCGAAGTTTATATACCCTTGCAGTTAAATGGGATGTAGATGGCCAAACCATATAAAAACTTATAGACTGCGTGCAAGGAAAATAAGGGTATGTGGTAAGTTTAAAGTCGATACCTTTAAAGCTGAGAGACTAGTTAGCGTAGAAACTGACAGACGGACCAACAGAAGTAATCTAGATCATGAATATAAATACAATATTTTATAGGGTGGGTGATGTCTCCTTCACTGCGTTGCAAACTATGTAAATATATTTATGAATCCCCTTTGCAAGGGTTTAATAAATACTCAAGTATAATAAATACTCATTGTCTTCAGTGTTCTTTACTAAAGTCGCCTGATTGCAAGTCATTGATTAAATTCTGTTTAAAATTATTAAATAGTCAGTAACCTCCACCCCACTTATGTGACCGCAAAACCTCGAACGCTCTGCTTCAATTCAACCTGCGTTGACATTGGTGGATAAGCGTCAACTGCCACAGAGGCAATTTGCGCTTACGTGTCAAGCGACATAATTTGCATAACAATGAAGATTACCATTTTTGGTCTCCCAGCAATTTTCACGACTCAAAAACACAAACAGAAAACATCAAAGCCGAGACGCCCTGCTCCACATGTTCGTCGTGCTGCTACCTACAATCATGCCCTCAGGGCATCCAATACCCCAGAGAGTACATTAACGAATATGATCGTTGGCCCCTCAAATTGCTGGCACATACCAGTACACGCGTATGCCCGCGGCTTTATCTAATATTCATACTCATATACGTGAAAGACTGAGGCTCTCATGCATTGATAAATATGTCTTCTAAAAGTAGCAGAATCCCAGACAATTCAAGCTTAGAAATAATAATTTAAATAAAATATATTAATGAAGCGGAACTGTTATCGGTTTACTATATCCTATTTCTGCTATAGAATTTAACGATCGGAAATGCTATAATTTCCATGTTTTTATACCCTGTACCCATTGAAAATGGGTGAAAAGGGTATCATAATATGGTGCAAATGTATGTAACAGGCAGAAGGAAGCATCTCCGACCCCATAAAGTATATATATTCTTGATCAGCATCAACAGCCGAGTCGATATAGCCATGTCCGTCTGTCCGTCCGTCCGTCCGTCTGTCCGTATCAACGCCTAGATCTCAGAAACTACAAGAGCTACAGACATGTGCCATATATCGTTGGATAGGTAATTACCATACGCAGTACAAGTTTGTTTTTTTTATTTTGATATCACCCCCCCCCTTCCCCCGCAAACAGCAAAAAACTGTCACGACCACGCTCCCCCGCAAACGGCAAAAAACTGCCACGCCCACAATTATTAACCTAATGCTATGCAATTCGGCATATGCGTTGGTGCTTATAAAAGCTATCTAATTTTTAAATTTTGACCAAATCGGATGAGAAACACGGAAGTTATGCCACATGCAAAATCTATGGCAAGAGAAGCAGAAGCGCAGCCTGAATTTCCCTCCTTGCATTTTGTATTTAAACGAGAGAAAAATTTCAAAACTCTGCTATTGTTTAAACGATTTTCAAGTTCAACTTACAAACTAACATTAACATTAAATTCGTGACCGGAATGTTTATGTTATCACCGACATCCCATTAACGAAGAGGTAAAGTTATTATACTACTAATAATTTTACTTCTTTGGAGAGATCTCTCCAACCTAATAAAGACATTATGCTTTTTCCTGAATCCAAATTTCCCTCCACACCAGGTCAAGGCCTTATTTCAATAAAAACTTTGTCAACTTTATATAGAACAGATATTTGGAATACGCATTAATTAGTGAACTAAATACATCCACACATGTTAATGTATAAGCTTCGTTTCTATCCGAAGCGCACCTTAAATTTCATGATTTCGATAATTTCTTTAACATAATGTCAGAAAGATTCGTTCCGAGTATAGCCTGACACTCCCACACAAAATTACAATAGGTTTAATGGGTACCTTTATCGAATATACTTTTGATTTTTCAACAAAAACCGAAGTTGAAATACTTCTTTCTATTTAAACATTAAATTAACAGAAAATGGTTCGAGTTGTCTTTTATAACATAAATTTTCTGCATAAGGCGAAAGTGCTCCGATCGTTCAGTTTTATGTCACATAAATGTTAATTTCATTCTAGTGAATATAATATGCAATCATTGCTTCTGCTCTCCCAGCTGGCCAATATTATTATGCTGTCATATTTTCTTATCGGCCGCAAATGACGGGGATATTATTAAAGAATTATCCTATCCGGCAGCAATCGCTTGGATTGCGAAACGGGGGTATCTCTTATGCCTTTAAAAAATTAGTTTCATTGTGATGCCGCCATTATAATCGCTCATTATTCGACCACTGACCCAATGTGATTCAGGGAATAACACAATACTTTCGACGACAAAATGACTTGTGGCGTGATGACAAAGATCATCTAAAATGATACATTTTGAGTTTTTTCAGTTATTGTATAATTATATACCATTTCAGGTTATTTAAATTTTATATCCATGAAGACGGTATTATAATTTTAGCCACAAGTGTGTAACGCAGTAAGGGAGACATCTCGGAACCTATAAAGAATATATTCCGGATCAGGATCACTTCCTGAACCATAGAAGCACGTCTGTCTGTTTCTACGCGAACTTGTCTGTCAGTTTTAAACATATCGACTACAAACTTTGCAGACATTCTTATTTTCTTTGCACACAGTATATAAGGGGGAACGGCTATATATATATATATATTCAGTTATATAGCAGCTATAGGATATAGTCTATCGATATATATATATATATATGGACTATATCCTATAGCTGCTATTTAACTAAATAATTGAAAATGCTATATGGTAACTTTGGTGTTTTTCGTAGTACAAGCTTCCCACTTTTTTCGAACGCTATTTTATAAGAAACTAGTATGATTATAAAGTTCTTATAATGATCGGCCAATTATATTTGCTATATACTCTCCGATATATTATTGCCGGTATATACATATATGATATTTGCTATATATCTTACCAAAAGATGCGTTACTTTCATTTCATATTTTCAAAACATTTTCTCGTAAAGTATACTCGTATTGTATTTTACTCGTCGATGACCTATGAAAGATCTATGTCTTGACCCAGCATATTAATTCAAAACTATTTAAAAGCTAATCCAATATATCATTTTATAATGGTTTCACATAAGAAAACTTCTATATCAATTTTTACCCTTTTTGTTAAATTTAGCTACGATCTTATTTTATGGTCAACCTGGAAAAAAAATACTTACACAATTATATGCTGAATAGTCTTGGCTTTGAATGTAAAGGAGCCATTGTACGACGTTCCAATGATAAGTTAGGCAGTAGGCCGTCAAATATATGCACATACTCCATACTCCTAAAGAGTTTCTTGGACTCATGTTGGTCAGTGCACTCCACTTCTCCCTCAACATATCTAATTAAGTAAATAATTTATGCGCGTGTTCAGTGAGAATGATGGAACAAACAGCAACAGGAGAGCTAAAGACGTTAGTTTTTTATACCCTTGCAGAGGGTATTATAATTTTGGTGGCAAGTGTGAAACCTAATGTAAACCCTATGAAGTACATATTATCTTGATCAATACCTTCTGAATCGATAGAAGCAACAATCAAGCCGCCTAATTTTAAAGCTATTGACTCTGAACTTTCACACACCCTTTTTTCCTTTGCACACAGTGTATCAGCTTGAAGGGCCGGAATCAGTTGACTATATCTTATAGTTTCCATATATCTGAACGATCAGAAATTCTATATCTTTAATGTTTTTGTAGGTAGAAAGCTGATATTCGCTAAGAGCTTTTTTTATGCGAATCTGAGCCCAATAATTTCATACGGATCAGGCGTCCATAACCTATAGATGTCATCTGAACGATGGTAATGATAAAACTTTGGTGTTTATTGGGGTGTAAGCTTGGGACTTTTTATTTATTTTAAAATTTATTTTATAAGTAACTGATCTGATTCTGAAAATCCTATAAGGATCAGGAAACTATATACGATATTGGCCATTTAAATGCGAGGGTATATACACTTCGGTTGCGTTCAAACTTTGCTTTCTCTTGTTTTTGTTCTCTAGTTTTTTCGCATTATTTTAAGTGTTCATTTTGCTGCTGACGTTGAAGTTTTAATTGTACCTGAGCGGAGTAATAACTGCGAAAACGAAATTATGGAGGGCACTACTACTGAGTGATTGTGGTAGCGCGCTGTGGAAGGGGGTACCGCTGAAAAGCGGTAGGAGCTAGGTCCCCAGCTGCCACTGGTCCTAAATCTAGCTTAGGAACTAATCTTAGTGACAACTTGTAGATATCGAATAGTCAGACGCAGCCTGGTCTTTCGTACTTCCTAAGGAGGTTATACGAACACACTAGAAACGCAAACAATTTCGATTCTCAATTATGGGGTACGCCAAATATTAATATATTAAGATATTTTCAAAACTAGAGTTTGGATGAGGCATGAAAATACCTACAAGGAATTGAACCTATTTTTTTTTTTAACAAATGGATCATAAGAAGTCAATAGTAATTAGGAGCCATGCAAAACATGCATCTTGATAAATTTAAAAATGAATTTTTTAGAGCCTAATATGCAAATAAGAAATAATACTTGAATGAAATACATTAAGCCTTAACGTTACCCTAGCTATCGTCCGCGTTACCGTCCGTTGAAAATTTTCGTTATGCCTCTCTGACTGCGCTAAAGAGAGACATCGCATGAGCATAATAAATACCTTTAATTTATTGCATTTAAACCGCTCGGTATGATCTTCGCGCTTGCTTGTGCAACGCCCTGATTGCTGCGCATTCGAGGCAACGGTCACCGAGCAGGTGGCTGGGCCGGACTTAGTTGGGGATGTATCGGCTCATTTGGGTTGGCGTTAGCCTAGGCTTCACCTCCATCTCCGTATGCATACAAATCCGTAACTGCGTCTGCATCGCTTCGCCTCCCATTTTGAGTTAAAGCCAATATTGGAGTTCACAGTTAGACACGAATGGGCGCTGCGCGTCTTCGAAAAGCACTCGCCGATTTACTGATGAGGACTTTTTTTATATCTCAGCAATCCTTGAGGAAAATGGATGTGTTAAATGTTTTATTGATTTTTTGATGGGTAGGCACTGTCCTAATATTAGGAGCGTTTATTCGTGAGTTTAATTTTCGCCCACATAAATTGTAGTCTTCGAAATGTTCATTTTCACCTGTAGGTGTCGAGAAATGCATTCAATTAAGGCAGTAGATTGATTTCTTTTAAATTTTTCGAAACCCCTTTTCAAAATATGCTACGGGGCGTTTTTAAAGCGCGTTTTAAAGTTGAGGAATAAACTGACGAGGCTAAAAATATTACTGCCGCATCGGGAAGTTAACTTAAACTTGACCATTTTCTCATTTTATATAGAACGCCTAAATAAATATCATAATTTTTTAATTCAGTTATATTTGGAAAATATTTTTGAAGATCAGTTGACTATTAGATAATTACAAAAATTTTGAGAGTACTTAAATGTTTTATTGTGGGGACAGATGGAGACAAAAGATAATCAAGATAATGATAAAATACTAAAGAACCATAGAAATTTTAAATAATTTGTACTTAAGTCGTTTTTATACCCTGTACCCATTAAAAATGGGTGAAAGGGTATCATAATATGGTGCAAATGTATGTAACAGGCAGAAGGAAGCATCTCCGACCCCATAAAGTATATATATTCTTGATCAGCATCAACAGCCGAGTCGATATAGCCATGTCCATCTGTCCGTCCGTCCGTCCGTCTGTCCGTATCAACGCCTAGATCTCAGAAACTACAAAAGCTACAGACATGTGCCATATATCATTGGATAGGTAAGTAAGGTTTTTATTTTGATATCACCCCCCGTTCCCCCGCAAACAGCAAAAAACTGTCACGACCACGCTCCCCCACAAACCTCAAAAAACTGCCACGCCCACAATTATTGTCCTAATGCTATGCAATTTGGCATATGCGTTGGTGCTTATAAAAGCTATCTAACTTTTAAATTTGAACCAAATCGGATAAGAAACACGGAAGTTATGCCACATGCAAAATCTATGGCAAGGGAAGCAGAAGCGCAGCAAAACACGCATTGCGCGACGCCGACTGCGATGTTGACAGCGAAATGTGTATGGCTTTATGACACACGAAATTTATTTTCATAACCAAAATAATACCAAATTTATATTGTTATGGTACTCTTTTCTAATATGGTAGAATATTGTTTCATTTATTTATTGATACTAAATAAATAAATTGTAAGCATGTCTAAGGGTACAGGGTATTTTGCAATCGGGAAACTCGACTGCTGCTACCTTACTTGTTAGGTTTAAGAAGCTTAACCAAATAAGCGGATGCAAGATCATGGTTAGATGAAATCCGCTTATATCCAATGAAGTACTTAAAGTTTTAAATACTTATAAAACAATACATTAAGTTTTGCAAGCCCCGGCTATACCAAACGGTTTATGGTTTTAATACGATACTTTGGGAATATAGCTCCCAATATATAATGTTAAATAAATGGATATACTATAGATAGATAATTGGATCGATTCGACGGCTAATTTTCAATATACGTAATACAAGTAGTATTAATGCAGAGGTAGACGCTTTGAACTCTTTGTTAGCAATATTTACCCTTGACCCTATTAAAAATATCTTGTATAAAAATAGTCTTGCTTCTATTAGTCTTTGTATTCCTCTAGAGCCTTTTTTAGAGCACTTTTTGTTACAAGTGCAGTTGAAGCAATTGACTTACGTGTTCAGCGACGTCCGGGTGCCACATCCAATTCGACGGGGATGGGGACCCAATGGCACCGAGGAGTCGCTCAAATTTCTTTCTGGGACAAAGTAGCTGGAGGAATTGACAAATGCAATTGAACCGCGGACAGCGATTGCTTTTGGGGACTCCGGTTTTCGTAAAAATCATTTAGATAACAATACGAAAATGGATCCAAAAATAAACTTTTGTCCGTAAGGGGCCTTCAATCAGGGGCACCAATATCCATTTTTGAGACATCTTTGTATTTTTACGACTAATAATTGATATTATTTACTTTTTTTATTTTGAGTATCAATCGAGTAACTTTTTAGAAAAAAAGTTTAATTAATATAGGAAATTTTTTAAAAGACCAACTATTAATTTTGTAGAATTTGAAGTATATCCAAATTGTAATGTGCCTTTTATAGATCTGAAGTTCATCTCTTTAATAATGGACTTCTTTTAGTGTATCAAAATGTATCTATTGGGGGTATTTAGGAAGCAGCCACTTTGGGCCCCGTACACTTTGTGAGAATCGAATGGGATTTTTCGGAAATAGGCGGGGGCGAATTTCGAGCTAATGAGGTCTTCAAGTATTGCACGTGCCTTTACTTCGGTTTTAAAAGCCATTAGGTAAAAAATGATAAGAATTCAAACGCAGAAGAGTTTAATTTTTATCCCTTTTTTCCTGTGTATAGAAAATTACACACATTAAGAATATCGCCCTGTGAAGCAGAAAAAATCTATTTCATATAATCAATTAATTAATGGTCAAGACAGAAACTATAAAATATCTTTTTTAAATTCCATGCAATATATGTACAACATTCAAAAACTTTAGTCAAAATATAAAAGCTATTTAAATAAAAATGTGGCAGAACAACGAATCATTTAAATATATGTATTTATATTACTCATATAAAAAGAAATGTTTGCTAGTTTCGGGACTAAATGATATCTGGTATTTCCTAGAGAAATGTTCCACTTTTTACCTGAGCAACACACAAGCCAATTGCTTCAGATTGGACCATATTCATTTTCATTGGGCATGAAATTTGTTCATATCCGTACATTTTCAGTTTTTTAAAATAGAAGCTGCATCTGCAAGAATATGAGTACGTAAGAGTTCCATCCGAAGTTAGGTTTGTTTATCTAATGTTCCCTATAGTTTCTTCCCGACTGCCTAGAAATAATGAAAATTTTTTTGATAGGTACTTGAGAGAATCAATGCAAGACATTTTTGGCAGGAAAAAGCATTATGTTTTTCTAATTTTTTCCCCCAAAAGCGAATGCGTCGAACTGGCGAGGAAAGAAAAACATACATTTTGTAGTAATACCGGAGTATTTATTGATTCATGCTTTGTACGGTGTGCAAATTTTTATATTTTTTCTGGTAAAACATGCTATTTTCCATTTATATTTCCGGTGCCTGGCAAACTCCCCTTTCCCGCACATCCAAAGATTCACGTTTCAGAAACTAGTCAAGCCGAAACACATGGAGGATAAATTGATGTTAAGAATTTTTCGCAAGGGCATTTGTTATCCCTCAGGCGTTAAGTGAACAACTGCGCTTAATGTTAAGCTGCTGCAACAACGGCGATAAAAGCAGGAACTACATGGTTGACTTCTGCCCGCCTCAAACTATGACCATTTGCACATTGCATATTTCACACTGCCAGTTATCGCGACGGCTCCCAATATACACTCCAACTCGACGCGTATGACTTCCGATGTGTTGGTTGCAAGTGGCTCCCAGTTGCAAATTGCCACAACACATTTACCGCGAGAAACAAATGCGAAGACGCAATTACCCTTAGAAATACATTTCTTAAAGGACAAAAAATAGTATGTAGTATGTATGTAATAAGTAAAAGCAACATTTTACGCGAGTAGCCGCATCTTTTAATTTAGAGATAAAAAAATAAACCAAATACGTTTGGAGCGCTACAATTAACTGTCATTTCTTGATTATCTCTGCCAACTTATACCAGCGTTCTATTTAATTGTTTGCAATTCAGAACCAATTTTTACCTTATTTAATTTTCCAAATTACCTGAATGCAGAATTTTTGTAAGGTTTATTTTACGCACAAGTAACAAGTACTCGTTCAATTCGCTTTTTAAAACCATTGTATTTGGCCTATAAATATATTCACACTTTCATGTATGAACTGAGCTAATTGAAACGTATCCCATGAGCTCCACAAACAATCGCCGCTTTACACGTTCACCTTTATAAGCTTAACCATTGTAGAATGGACATCTCGGACCATCATACCAACATACAATCTATAGGGATAACCATTTCTAGAAATTTCATGCATTGGGTCCGGCCATCCAGATGAAATGAGCTAATTTTCTTGTGCATTTTTAAGGGGGTTGACCCATCACATGGGCTTATATCTAATCTGTTATTAATGTAAAAAGTACGGTTAAAAGAACTTTTCCATCGTTTATGAGTTTTGAAAATAAAAGCGGTGAAAAAGAACGTACAGCAGACGATTCTTAACTTTAACTTCAATTTACAAACGCGTTTTTCTCGAAACTATGTTTTTGTTAACCGGTCCCCCCGATATCTCATGAACGGTTGGACCGATCGCCTTAAAACATAGAACATGTTCAGTACATGTGTGGTCCCCGTGTGATTTAATATATTTAGGAAAGCTTCTGTAGTTTTTTTAGGATAAAACCAAACGTCTACCACAAAACCGTTTTTTGTTTAAATACCTTCAAAGTCGAGTGATAAAGTAAAGTTAATCGCTCCGAAAACAAATCCCAAAAACAGTTACTATAAATCGTCTATCCCGTCCTTTTAATTAGGATAAGAAACTAGACCCAATTTCGATTGGAGCCGATATATGTATCGTTAAATCTATTGGTAAGTTTTTTTTTTAAGATCTTGCGAAATAGAATCATACTGCACTATGCTAATAAAGTTATGCTCAGAATTTCAAAAAAAGGTAAAATATATTGTATTAGATCTAGACATCTTGAAAAAGTTGAAATAAAAACTTCTATTTAATTAAAAAAAATGTATTTTACTCATTAACATAAATTAATTAAAATAAAATTTAAAAAAAAATAGATATTTCCTTTCAAGTAGAAATTTTAATATACACTACTTTACGGATTTTCATAATAAAAACAATTATTTTTAAATTTTTTTAGTTATTACAAAGCTATGGTAAGTGGCTGATGCCATTAATTTAATAATAATAAGAATAATAATAAAAGCATTAGCCACTTACAATACCCACTTACCATAGCTCTTACCATAAAACTTTTTTAAAATTTAAATGAAGAAGACAGCTTTTAACAAATTTTCTTTTGTAAATTTTTAATGAGATGAAATGATATTGGAAACATCTTGTTTTAATGCCCTTTCTTCATTTAGGATGTTTTTTGGTTTAAGCAAGTAAATGACTTTAAATACCTGGTTCTTAAAACGGGTTACTTATAATCAAGTTTATTCAGTCTCGAATTTAAAGGCTTATATACTATGAAACTGTGTGAAGATGATATATCTATTACGGAACTGTTAAGAAAATATATTAATCTTGGTTAGTTTATGTTGATTAAATATATATAATATATGTCTCTTATTTAGAAAATGTTGATCTACATCAATATAGGTATGTATGTGTATTTATGTGTATATTAATGGCCTACGGGACTAGAAACTACTCGGTTCTGTTAGGGGCAAGATATGAACAAATGACCGCGTCTACAGCCTTTGAGTCTTTCCGCTTGCTGGTGGGAGAAGGTGAAGGGACCCAAGCTCAGGTCAAGGGCGAGTGTGAGCATTTTAGTACCCAAATATCCAAAGACGAAGCTCTTGTTCGTTTCGTGTTTGTTTTGAGCCCCATGATTTCGTATACCGCTTGCAGTTAAATTGGTTTGCCTTTGCTTGGGCCGGATAAGGCCACAAAAACCCAAGCCGAAACCGGCAATGAAAAAAACACAAGAAAGGAAAGCAAACTTCGGGCGGAACCGAAGTTTATATACAGTTAAATGGACGTTTCTATTGGTAAGAGATATAGAAAATGTTAGATATAGGTGACCGATCATTATGGAAACTTCAAAACTAGATTGGTTCTTTATAAAATGGATTTTGAAACATGTCTGAAGATTTTACCCAAAAAAAAAACACTAAAGTTATGGCATTTCTGAACCTTTAGTTATACGGCAGCTAAAATATAGAGTCACAATGCGAATGAAACTTTTTAGATTAGCCCAGATCCTCATAGAAGAGGCTTTTACCAAATTTCGAAAATATAGAATTTTTGCACGTTCAGTTATATGATAGCTATAGGAAATTGTTGACCGATTCAAGCTGTTTCGACTTATACAAGATCTTGCGTACAGAGATAAAGGTTAAAAAGGTAGATTAAAAACTGAAAGGCTATGTGTTAAAACAGACAAAAGGACCCATGACTGATAACTGATCACGATTATATTTACTTTATAAGGTCGAAGATGTCTCCTTCACTGCGAAGCACAATTGTTACCAAAGTTATAATACCCTCTGCAAGGGTGTAAAAAAGGTTGATCCACAAATTACTCTTATTTCCTTAAAATGGTACAAAAGCATCAGCATCAGCGGTGGCTGAAATAACAAAACGACATAATCATCGTTGCCGTCTTATACGTGGTTCAAAATTAATCATTAAAACTTATGAAAAAATAAAGAGAATGAAGACACAGAGTCATCGCCAAAACTGCATTCAAATTATCTATTATTCTACCTTTAGTGATATGTAAAAACTTGGACACATAGCAGGCACTTGATTTATCAAGGATATATAGTATGGTGCATATTATATATATATTATAAATACATATATAATAAATATAACAAGGCATATTATTCTATAACTTCCCACCAAATGAAAGGTGGATAGGATAGGAAAGTGAATCATAAAAATTAAGTTTATTAACTCAGCGCACATGTATAATTATTTTACCGAAGCAATTAAATCTTATACCCGTATAGGAACCTAAATGACAACATTTTGTTTCACATAAGGACGGTGAAAAAGGGGGAAGCACAATATAATAAAATGATTAATCAGTTTCGACGAATCAACGCAGTGCTAAAAATTCCAATTTGATGTCGGTCCCACACCGTTCTTACCGGAATTCGGGATCGCGTGAGGGCGTCTCCAATGGCCAGTTACGAAGAATGAAACCAGCATTCATAATGGGAAATTGGGGGACTCCGGAATAATTTTCATCGGAACATCATAATAAATTAACAAATAAAACTTTGGCTGCCAAATGGATTTGTCGATGCTGGAGGATATGTAAAAGTGTATGGGGATATGCAATCCAATAAAGGTAAACTGGCTATCGTTTTTTCTCTGTGTCTCTAGTCCTTGGTTCTTTATTGTTATACCCTCGTAGAGGGTATTATAATTTTGGTTACAAGCTTGCATCGCAGTGAAGTAGACATTTTCCCTTAATTTATAAATATCCTTGATCAAGATCACCTCCTGAGTCGATATAAGCAGGAGCTTCTTTTTTGAAATTCGGAAAACTATATTGTATAGATGCCATATAACTGAACAATCAGCAATACTATAACTTTTGTACTTTCAGGAGTAGAAGCTTGGGACTCATTTCAAAATCTATTTTAAAAAGTAAGAAGGTTATTAGCTGATATGATTCTGAAGTTCTTTAAGGATCGGCCAACTACATTCTATATTTGCCATGTAACTGCAAGGGTATTTAAACATCGGCTTCGCCCAAAGTAAGTTTTTCTTTCATGTTTTTTATTTACGGTCGACATAATTATTCTTCAAACAAGAATTAAATGTCAGTTTCCGACAAAGACGAAACCTTTATACCCTTTCCTGTGCCAATATTTATTCCTTAGTATTCCAAGCAATAAATTTAGGCATTTATTTTTAAAGCTTACAGAGGGTGTTATAATTTGGGTGACTAGTGTGAAACGCAGTAATGACACATCTCCGGCCCTATGAAGTCTATGGGTTCTTGATATGGATCAAGTCGCTTAGTTCTAAAGCAATCGAGATCAAACTTTGAAGTATATATATAGTATATAAGGCTCATAAGGATCAGCCAACTATATCCCATAGTTTCTATGTCTCTTACCAATACAGTCTTATTAGAATCGGCCCAGTTCAGCAAATAGTTCTATATCTCTTGCCAACAGAGTCTTATTCGGGCAATAGTTTCAATATCTCGATCCAATAGAAACCGCGTCTCATATTTTTAAGTGCGAATTAAGAAACTTATTTTACATTGGATTATATTATATTATTTTGAAAAAAAAAATTCAAGTTATTTTATTGTGTATAAAAAGGGAAAAATAATAATATAATTTTTTAATTTTTTTAAGAATACTGTGCTATTTTTCGCTTAAATTTCACTAAAATTTGAAATATTAAATGATAAAAATTTTTTTGACCTGCTAGTTGGCTGCCTAACCGACCAGTTAAGTTACAAAAATTACCAAAATGAATGCTCAAACGACAACTCCACCGCTTAAAAAAAATAAATCGTGGATGAGAAATAAGAGACCTGACACATCCGTCCGGTCCGGTTTGGGCCATTAAAAGATATCAAAGAAGATGCTGCGAAAGCTAATGTTACCTTCAGAATGGCTTATAGAATGAACCTTAATGAAATTCAATTCAGAGTATCCACCAATCCGCCGGTGGGTGTTACCTTTTGGCTGTAAAGTCAAAATGTGGCATCCAAACACCAGACAGATAGGTGGACACAATTTTTTTTTTTTTAATTTTTTAACCACTATCGCGTCTGCATCCTTTCTATACGTCTTTTGTTGTTATTATTATTATTGCCGTTTTTTTTAAAGCTACTTCAGGTCCCTAAGCGCCGCCGACTCAGAATAATACGATGATCGTTCCACGCATTCACACGGCCAGACGAAAGACACCATCATGAACTGAGTAAGGGGACTTGAAAAAAACCATTTCAGAACACGCAAATTGTCTGCTGTGGAGGCCAGGTTAAGCCGCGATTTTTTTAACGAACTTCGAAAAAATCGATCATCGCACGCACTGTTTTAGTTGCCAAAAAACAAAACACAAAAAAAATGCAACAAAAAAACAAATTAGAGGCAGGGACTCCGCGAATTGAATGTATATCAAAGTTGCAAGTCAATCTCAAGAATCTTACGAAATCTGAATCAGAAAGGGGAAGATGAAAAGAAAAATCCTTAGTTTTTGTCTTGGTTATTCATTTATGGTATATTTTTTTTGAAAGTCTAAGGAACCAACCATATTTCTCTTCTTTAATAAAATACAGTCCATATTTTACAGTCTTTGGGGAATTATGTTATAACGTATATAATTTTGGATATTCTTCTTTTGTAAATACGATTTACTTGTTTTGGGAGTTAAGTTAAGTATTTCACAAAAAATCAAAATTGAAATAGGTAAAATTCAAAGAGTTTTTCACGCCAATAAAAGCAATTTAAAAAAAAAACACAAAACGGGGAAAAGTGTGTATGCCCATGAAAACATTAGTTGGCGAAGGTAGTATCGGGTATTATACCGGACAACTATCCTCTCTTTTTTCGAATGTATGGTTTCCACATAGTCTTCTTAGGATTTTAAAATTCTTCGCTTTAAAATTCTTCGCTTTAAAATTCTTCTGCAAAAATTTGAATTATTTAAAATGGTCTTCTTTAAACTCTAATCTAATCCCATATAATATTTTTGGCGATATAACTGAATTTGTAAGATCAACGAGCGATTATTTTTTTTTTTTTTTATATTTGTTAGTGTCTTTGTAGAGTTGAAGCTTTCTTCAAAATCTATATTCTAAGGATCTGGATTGATTGCGCAGTTTTCAATAAAGATCGGCTAACTATATCCGATATTTTCTGTATTTCTTACCAATGAAAGCCGCCATTTAACTGCATGGCTATATAAACATCGCTTCCTTTCGAAGTTAGCTTTCTTTTCGTGTTTTTAGACACTGATATATTTTCTACAGGACCAGTGTGGCTAAATATTTATACATGATTGATAATTTATTCTTTTATTAGGTCTACCAAAGCCAAATAATTAAATATTATATTTAAAAATAATAAATATATATATATATTTAATTTTTATATTTTTGGATATCGAATTTTACGCCATCCTCAGATACCTATTAGTGGGTTATGTATTGTATTTGCCTGATCCGTAAAAAAAAAATATACCCCTTTTCCTGTTATATTATTATGTCATATTTTAAGAATATTAATTGAACACGCGTGAAGATTTTAGGCAGTAAGATACCGGTTCTTTTTTAATTTATTTGAAAAACCGGTTTCACACAGAAATTTAAGTGGCCGAAGCAAAAGGATATAATCCCATCAACCGAATGGGGTTTCTCATGGTGGGACAGGAATCTCTATAAACGGATACTGAAGAAAGTTAAAAATCTTTTTTGCAGAAATGCAAAACTATTCTTAATGATTTTACTTATTTTTAAATGCCAAACCAAGTAACTAGGAACTTATCTTAAATATTTTTAGTTTGGGACAAAAATGTAAAAACAATTAAAAAGTTTGATGTTTTTATATTCCTTTTCTTAATTGTATTTCAACTTTTAATTTTGTTTGTGGATAATTTTTTAAGTATGGGATTGCATTATACAATATGTATGTAAGAGTTACAAAAATTTCGCAAACGCAAAACGACCCCTGAAGACATTGAAAAGGTCTGGTTTTTAATTTAAACCTTAGGTAAACATAATGTTACACTCAAAATATTTATTAGTCACGAAAATCATACATGTTTCGGTATACAGCTAAATTTATTTATTCTAAGCTGCTTTTAATATAGGCTACGCCCCCCCAATTCCAAGTGTTAATGGTGCATGAGTCAAATTATTCCTTAAATCAACAAAAAGCAAACACAAACAAAATGACGACAGAAAGAAATCATTTGTTTTGTATATAAACGAGCTCTCGAAAAGATTTGTAACAATACATTCCAAACTGAACAAGGAATGAACCAAATGCCTACTTTGGGCAGAAGAGGCGACTAACAAATACTTTTAAGTACCTTACATTTGTTTACTTTCAACTAAATATTTAGCCGAGATCGAAATCAAAAATGTATAGTAGGCAAATGCCCACTAATGCCTTATGTACATTGTTCACCCACCAAGCCGACCGCTTTCGGCCCGCTATTCTGGCTGAGAGAGGTGCTAGTGAGGGGATAAAATTAAGTTGAAGAGCTGCTGCCAATGCATAAAAGAGTCTGTCCAGATTGGCATTTTCCGTTGGCACTCGGTTCTTGGTTCCTTACAAAATGAATTTAAAAAAAGTTCCAAGTTTCCACTATATGGCAGCTATAGGATATAGTCGACCGATGTGCATGAAATTTTCTGGATGGCCTCAGATCCACATAAAAGCAATTATTAGCAAAAACATAAAAGTTGTAGCAAATCCGATCGTTCAGTTATATGGGTTCTATAGGATATAGTCTGCCGATTTCGGCCGTTTTTACTTTTATAGGAAAGAAGGAAAGAAGCGTGTGTCCAAAGTATATATACTAGCCGTAGATGTCTTATTCACTGGGTTGCAGATTTACGACCAAAATTATAATACCCTCTGCAAGGGTATAAAAGTACAATATTGGAATTAAAAATATTTTTTACGAAAGGATTTAAGCTTTAATTCAATGGAATGTTGAATATAGGTGCATCTTATTTCGAATCAATAGGAATTTCTTAAATTTGGCATAAAAGCTTGAAAATTAAAAAATTCGAAAAATACTACTGCTTAAAATGTTTACTGCAGGAATAAAGCTACAAATAACCAAATATCGAAGCTGGCGTGAGCAACTTTGAAGTAGAGTCTGAAATGTGTCTAGTACCGCTGCCTCTCCACTTCTCAATGATGACACAAAGTCCTTCAGTGACTGTTTATTCGGGAAGTACGTGTGATCAATCAAACATTGAAATTGAATTACGTTACAAGATAATACTAGATTCAGTACTACAATAATTGTATAACGTGTACCCACCGATATATTTTGACCAAAAAATGTTAGGCCCTGCCAGCAGTATTTGCATTCAGAATACAGAGGTAGTAAGGCGGAAAGGAAACAAAAACACAAAATAAAGTTTCACACCGAATAAGCGGTCCGAATAGTAAGTACGTATCATTAAAGTTCAGAACGCCGTTTTCAATCGTCAGGATTACCATGGTCACCGAGTACTTTATATGTACAAGATATGTAAAGATATGTATGTATAATATGTACATCCACGGTCATACAAATCGCATGATAATCAAAGGGGTGAAGAGAAATGGCTCAGTGCCACCGATGATACTATTTGTGGAGTTTTGTTTGGCCTGGCGTTTGTTTGCTTTTGTATTATTGTTATTAGAGCACATTTTTCATCGTAATTCTTTCACATGAAATAGTAAAAATAAAGACTACTAAAACGTTCCCCACTGTGTTTTTGTTGATTTTTTAATACTGTTTCTTTTTGGCTCTGGTGCGTTTAGTGTTTCTGCTTGTGCCTTGATGACTGTGCGGCAATCGGTTCCAAAGGCCCATCAATGTGTGTCGGTTTCGCGCTTTACCAAGCCAATGATTTTATTTTGTGCCTGCACTCAAAAAAGAGAAATGAAATTTTTGAATATAAGTAATGCTATTGTACATATGAATAAATAATAAATTTAGTATATCAAACTGTAGGTAAGAACATTACATGTTGGGTAAACGGAAGCGACTTGACTTTTTTGACATATTACGATTAAGTTTTTCTGTTAGCGAAATTAATTATTTCAGCTTGTCTAGGGCCTTTAAAGACTTTTATGTACACAATTTTTCTAGTCAAGGTAAGTACATATATACATACACATTCCCAAAAGTCATCAATAGAAGCACCACATACCTAGGTTTTCACTCGTCCATCTTTGGCCGTGTACAAAATACTTAACAGTTAAGTATCAACAAAGTATAAATCTAAGATGCAAAGCAAACCAATGGAATTGGCAGCGACTTAGTTATTTCGAAAACTGTTGCCTCGCCTCGGAATATTCTTAAAACAAAATAGACAAAAAACCAAAAGCCAAAATGTATACAAAAAAGTAAAAAATTACCATTAATATAGGGCAGCTCACCGACAGAATCTAAGTGCGAATGATGTGCAACACATGGCCCCATCGAATTAAATTCTCGCTAAGCTGATGCCGGCTACTACCCTCGGTACGGTGGCAACCAAAGCATTGTCTATAAACGATGCACAGTGGGATGTATTCCTATTATTCCAAGTAATTTTTTAAATACACACGTGTTATAGCGTAAAGACAGTTTTTATGAATTAATTCGATAGCTTAAAACATTTTTAAATTTTTAGTCGAAATGCTTATTTTCGATAATCGTATTTAAGTTTTTGAAAAACCTCTTACGAACAGCTCCAACACCAGCACTAGGTGATTTTGGAAGGATCATAATCACGAATTACGACACGTTTAAATTTGAAAATGGTTTCCATTTGCAAATAAATCAAGAAAGGAAAATCTAACTTCGGGAGGAACCGAAGTTTATACACCCTTGCAGTTAAATGGCGGTTTCTATTGCTAAAAGTTATTCCAAATATCGGTTGGCCGGTCTTTAGATGAATATCGGAATCAGACCAGGTCCTTATGAAATGGATTTTGAAAAAAGTAGCAAGCTTCTACTCGCAAAAGTACAAAATTTGTGGCATTTTCGATGTTCAGTTGCATGGCAACTATAGGATATAGTAGCCTGATCCCGGCTGTTCCGACTTAGGTAAATACTGCGTGCCAAGGAAAGAAGAGTATGTGCAAAGTTAAATTAAAAAAAGTCAAATTTTCATAAGGTGTTGGTTTAGTCCTCTAAGAATGTGTTTTGAAAAAAAAGCTACAGTTCCCATAGCCATTATGACTATTTCTAACCCTAGATGTACGGTAAAAAAGGCTTAATAGGCAACACAGAGTGATTAATTTTCTCCATGAACTTTTTAAAAATATGAATAAAATATTATTATTTTGGCCCATAGTACTTTTTTTGTAAAATTTTCAGTGAACACATAAGCAGCAGCAAGAATGGTTTACCCGAATAGAAAGGCACTTGAATTGTCAAAAAAAAAAACATTTGAATCGTATTTTGTGGAGCAGTGTGCAAGTGTGTATAAAATGGATAAAGACCGTTTCATCTTGAGACTTTTCAAAAGCACAGCAGGTTGTCTCTGGAAAAGAATAACATGCCGATATATGTAAATATTTACGCTTCGTTTCCGATATCCAATCCCGTGCTTTTATAGATACATCTGTACATAGATATACATATATGTATATATTATAATATAAATTCATTATAAATATTCCGCAATTGTCATAACTTTCTTCAAAAGTGTGTAACATAGTCATCTAGACATCTTCGACAGAGTTGTACACTTTAATATTTTTAATCATATATTATTATGTTTAATGCTCGAAAACTGTATACCGCTCGATTTTCATGGCTGTTTCTCAAAATCAATTTGCTATGTACTTTTCAAGCCAACAATTATAAATACGATTCAAATGTTACCGAAAACATTTATTACGCTAAAGACACGAAGTGTAATATATGAAGTACTTTTTCGTGAGGCGCGGTTACTTTTATAGGAATATACAACTAAAAAAAAATTTAACTTCGGGCGAAGTCAAATTTTATATACCCGTGGAGCCAAATACCGTCTTTTATGGGTAAAAACAGTATTTTTATAATATTAAATTAAACGATAGTTTTTTTAGTATGCCCACCTGGAATATGGTCGACGATCCTCAGGAATGTCAGGAGTTATGTTTATGACATAGTTTGACTGAATCGTTCTCTTTATTTCCTATCATATCAGAACACAAATTTTTGATCGTGATGAAAATAATTACTCCTGGAAATGTAATAGTGTATGCATTAAAACAAATCACAAAATAGACAAAAAAAATTATTATTTTATATATTGAGTGTTTGAGAATAGATGTTCTCAATGGACGCTACAAAGAAATGAAGTGGCGGGAGCAATCTCTGCCAATTTGAAACAAACTAGATCTGGGTGGGCATTACAGGAGTCTGCATGAATACAATAAATCTTCTAGTCTACGAGCACCGGGTATAAAAATTGGTAATACTCATATGTATACTCATTTCTTAAGAGCGGCTTATTTTTTATATTTGAACCCAAAAAGGTATCCCACGTAAAAAACAGCTTGATTGATCGAAGTACAAAGCTGCATGAAAAATACCAGTAAACAGAAAATTTTAAATACGCCAAATCGAAATTAGTCTCGATATATCATTAACCGAGTCTTTTCCCTGCTAAGCCTGTTGTTTGCCCAGCAATCAACTCAATTTGAATTGATGAACATCAACCGCAGCATCTCAGCTGGGAACGTCAAAATGAGAAAAAGGCGGGTACTTTTAAAGCAGGGTTTCTGGTAACGTATGGCATGGTAAATGTAATGATAGAGCTCCAAGTCCGACCTCTTAACTCTTTATAAGGCCGCATCTATATAGACACGGGGGCTAATAATGGTAAAACATATACTTGTACATACTTTATAAGGACGGTTACAAATGATGTCCATCATAAGGTTATCCTTATGAAGGATATTCATATACCAAATAGGGTTGAGAATAATCTAAACTTTAAAAATTTTAATTAGGCGACTTTATTTTTATTTACAGAGCCCAAATTCAATGCTAATCAAATGGTTTATCACGATTTTACCTAACAAAACTTTGGTTGAATTCGGAGACTGATATTTCGGTTTAGATTAAATCACCTTGAAGACGGCGTCAACTATTCATCTCCTTCCACTTTAATATCTTCGGTGTTTTCAAGAGGTCAACGTTACTTCACTCTCCGACAAACTGAGAGTTTAATTATTTTGTCACAAGCTTATCGAAGTTGCCATCAAAAGATCTTGACAAAAACATGATATTAAACAATTTGTTTCAAGCGTCGTGTGATTGTGACAAATTATGGACAGAGTACTACGAACAAAGAACGGTGGCGCCATCAGCCAATCCGTCCAAGCAATCCAGCGTCTTCGAGGTGAAGCAATCAATCTCAATCAGATAATAACGCCTTTGAAGACCAAGAGTGCCCGATGGAGCCTGACCAAAATGTACAAAGTGTACAAATGAAATCAAAGTCACTGAGTCACATACGCTTTCAAATCTGGTTTCTGGTATATACATAAGTGTTCTTGGAGGATTCCTTCTGAACTATCATATTTTTTTATCAGAGATGTCAGACCCTAGGGTCAAAAACTGGTAAAAAACGGAAACATCAATCCATTTCCATTTTCAATTTATTAAACAATAAAAAATCTTTTAGACTTCATACTCAATAGGGATTGAAAATATGATTACATTTAATCATATGTTAAAGTTAAGAAAAAATATGAAATGTATGGTATATGCTCTATATATGGACCACTTTTAATTGTCATAAAAAAAAAGTATTGAGCCAAAATTATACTTCTTCAATAATAATTTATAAATAAAATATTCCTGAGACGCTCTATAGGTTCGAAAAAAAAACGCCATACGTCCAACACTGATTTTAAAAGCTATCAGGGGTGGTGGGCTTTTACATAATTATTATGTTTCTATTCTGCAAAAAGCGCTGTCTCATCTAGTAGATAAATAGCGAAAGTAGCGACAGAAAAAAAGAGAATATGTAAGAGAAGGTATGCCAGATCCATCCCATTTATTGAATCCGGAACAAGACTCAAAGTAAAATGTAAATGCTGATGACTATGGGCTATCTTAGAAATGACGGAAAAATGTCAGTCACTATCACAGATCAAGCGATGAAAAATACATTAATTTTAATTGTGGCCATCCTATCGGAATCGAAACTAACCACTGGCCAGAAAGTGCCCTTTGTCTATGAAACCAACCACCATCATTGAAGGACTAAAGGACTGAGAGCACTATTATTTAAATAAAAGTAAGACAAAAAAATAATAGCTTCATTCGGGACGAGACGAAAATTATATACAATACATACACTTGCAGTCAAATGGCGGCTTTTATTGGTAAGAGGTATACAGATACCGGATATAGGTGGCCGATCCTCGTAAAAACTTTAGAATCACACCAGTTCCTTGTGCTTCTACTTGTAGGAAAAAACCAAAGTTGAGGCATTTCCGATTGTTCAGTTATATGGGTTCTATAGGATATAGTCGGCCGACTATATATACAGCGCCGTTCCGTCTTATATACTGCATGGGAACGAAGGGTATGTGCAAAGTTTGAAGTTGATGGATTAAAAACTGAGGCCGGGTAACAAATCGTTTTCGATTGTTCAGAAGGACGAACATTATTAAATGAGTTTATATTAATTACTTCATTTACAAAATGTTTTCTAAATAAAAATGTTCCAGAAAAAAGGTACTATTTTACCCGTCTAATTTTTAAATATTCGTTCTAAATAATCTTCTTTTGTGTAACTTATTTACTGTAACTCACTTCGATAAAAAGTGTCAATCAATTTATTAATGGTATACATTCTATATACAATATAAGTTTAGCTTGTTTAACTCATGTATTAATCGACCTGTAATACTCATTGGAAGAAATTCAGGTATAGGGCCTCGAGTTGGTATGATGGGTGCCTCGTCAATAGAATGGTTGCTTGAGACAATTTTTTGGAATATTGAATAATGAGAAAATCTTAAGAAATTCATATTGTTCCTCTGTGTAAAAAGTAAATAAAGCATTTCCCTTTAATTTAAAACGTATCCCTACATTTTTAAATATTGTTCTTAATGATATATGAATATTATTCTATACAGAGACTTTTCTCTAAAAAAAAGAGTATAATACAAATATATTAGAAGTTTGAATCGCATCAATCAACATTCAGCGGGTCAAACTCTAAAATGGGCTTCTCTGGGCCACTAATGAGAGACATTTGGAAGCGGCTTGTACCCTTCGTTCAAGGTAACAGCCGGGTGTATATTGGTGTGCCACCAGTTCGTTCTGGCTGTTATTGTCGGGTAACCCAAAACAACCACTAAATCCAATTCCACCAAAAGAACAGATGAAAAAACGCCTACCGCAGAAACAGAAATTTGGACTGACCAAACCCGGCGATTATAAAAATATGTGCATTAATAAAGCGTATCAAAAAGAATGAGCTGCCTGGCGCTGCCCCTGTCTGATCTCACGGTTTGTGTCTTCGCATACGATTTCCTATTCAGAACGCAGTTCATACCCTTTTTGAAGGTATCATCTTTATACACATGCAGAGGGTCTTATAACTTTGGTCACAAGTCTGAAACGTAGTAAAGGAGACATATTCGGCCCCATAATATATATATATATATATATATATATATATATATATATATATATATATATATATATTCTTGATCAGAAGCACATCGTGTGCCTATAGTTATATATATATTTATGTGTATAAAAAATATATATAAATATATATATGCAAAATATATGTTTATATAATATTTATATAATATTAATATAATTCGGAATTTCTGTAGCTGCTATATAATTGAACAATCGGATATGCTATAAGCTACATGTTTTTGATTAGTGGAAGTTACAATTCGCCGAGAGTCACTTTTATGAGGATCTGAGACCATATAGAAAATTTTATATGTGTCGGCTGACTATATTCTATAGCTGAAATATGGTGTTTGGTGTTTTTGAGAGTATAAGCTTGGGACTCTCTCTAAAATCCATTTTATAAGGAACTCTGATTTTGATTTTAAAGTTCTGATAAGGATCAACCAACTTCTTTCCATATTTGGTATATTTTTTTACCAATAGAATAGCCCCCATTTGACTGGAAGGGCATGTAAACTTCGGCTCTGCCCGAAGTTAGCTTTCCTCTCTTGTTTTGAAATAATATGGGGAATATTTTAACATCGTTTTGCATGCAATACTGAATTAAATTCTCAATCTTATGTACATACATATATAAACTAAAAACTATACCATAAACATATTTTTTACCAAGTAATTAAAGTGTGCATTAAATATAAATATTTGAATTACTGGAATATAAGAAAAGAATTCTTCGGGTCAGACGATATGGGATGTATTAGTTGGAGAGTTGATCAAAAATAAAAAGCTTAAAAAGAACCCTACATAAAAGAATGTATAAATTGCCATAATACCTTCGTTTTTCGGAAACAGACGAATAAGTTGCAACTTAACACTAGTAAGAACCAAAAGTTTCATTTTCAGATATGTATATAAGCTTTGAACTTATTGTATTCATTCCATTCCGATGGTTAAATTTAAAAAAAATGTTTATTTTTGGGCAAAGAAAGAAAAAAATCCTATATCCCGACTCAGCCAAGCAAATAAAAAATTGTTGCGACAAATCAATATATTTTTTTTCGTTTTTATATGACGAATTACACATGCACCGAAACGGCAACATAAATTTTGTTACTAACGGGGCATTTATTTATAGTTTTCAGTGCATTTAAAATGCTTGGTGCAGCCGTTAGCGGCAAATGACTAACAAATCATCAACAGAAGGTGACAATATACAATAAACAAACTGCCAAATGTCAAGACTTTTCTATAAACATTACAGATTCCTCTACGCAAGCCTTTGGCGGTGGCGCCCGTCCAATGTGCGGCATTTGTCTAGCCCGATTCTGTGGGGGTCGCTCCACATCCAGGGAATTTTTGTTGACAGAATAATCGGTTGCAGTAGCGTTGCAGAGGAATATTTTGGTTCAATATCGCGCATAAAACCAGACATCGCGTTCCAGACAAAAAAAACTTAATTGATCCGCTGGGGAATGCAATTATATATATATTTGTTGTTCCTTTATGGGTGTTTATTCATTTTTGTAGTACAAAATAGAAACTTGAAGGGTCGGCTATGCGATACCTGCACTCACTTTAGACCCTTTTTGTTCAATAAATGTTTATTGGAGGAGCACATATGTTTTCGGCTATATAATAAAGATACCTTTAACTTTGGTGTCCGATCTTTCTAAGTCTTTCTTTTCTGATCATGATTTATGGAGAACTATGAAATAGCTTCATACTTTGGTAAGATAGCACCAATGTATGGAACTGAGATTATTATTAGGAGTCTGCGCGACAGATGTTTATCTCTTTAGTCCATCATATCCACGCATTTATACAGACGTATACACATTTGTTCATAATTAGACTATAAGCTGAAATTAAAAAAAAAACAAGAAAAATTCACTTATACAAAATCCGAATGTCCGTACCCGTGCTTAAAATTGCAACCGAATGCTCAGGATTTTTTCGGACGGGACAGCGCGAATGATATTTTGCAGGTCGTTTCCATGGCAGCTATAATCAAATTTTCATCGGCAATCTTTTAAGCTGTCAATAAGTCCAAAGAGCATGAGAAAATCTCTATTAAACAGTACGAATATTGTTTTACAAAAAAAGCACTTTTTAATTTTTTGTTTAAACAAAAATTTATTTAACTGTTTCTAAATACAATGTATCAGGATTATTTTTCGTTTCATTTTTTAAGCGGTTATTTTTATATTAAATGTTAAGAACTTTTATTAGGAATTCGTTAGTTAAATCTCTTTTAACGAACTAATTAGTTTAATCAAATTCGCGTAGTGCTGGCCCCTTCGCGCATATAAAGAAAATTTTAGAGAGTGTTTTAACTTTGTGCAACTTTGGCATGAAACATTTAATTGTGGTGAGCAATGTTGGCTTTAAATCGTATAGAAGCCACACTCGCAGCATGAATTGCTACCTTTCATTAAACCAGACATAAAGACATTTATGGATAGAAATTTTTCCCAAGAGCTTTGAAAATTTGCAAATATAATTTGCAGATGTCTTTCGTCGTTAGCTAAATGGCAGCAAGTGCCATTTCGCAGGAAACAAGCGTTGTGTCTGGTCCTGGTTCTATGTCCTGTAATGCCAAAAAAAGCCATCTAGACTAAATCTTAAGGACATTAATATATGAAAATGGCAAGTTACAGCATAGAAAAGGAGCTGCTAGTGGTTTGGTTAAAGTGTGTGGCTTTTGATTGAGGACAAAGCGAGAGCACATGGCAGTGTCACTGTTTCAAGTCGGTCAGTCAATCTCAGGGTTAATTCAACGTTAAGACTCTGACGTCGTTATCAACTTAATTGCGATAATCATTCATCAATGTGACATTTGCGTTTGACACATTCGAGCTGATTCACAGCAATGATTGATTTGGCATTCGCAACTTTTCCGTCGGATTCCGAGATAGTTCGCAATTTTTGTCATCCCGTTTGACTTGAGTTAGATGCTTTTGCAAAGCCATAATTATCAACTCTGAGACTATTTCTTTTCATTATATATGTACATATGTATGCATGTATGAGTAGTGCGCTTGTGTTCTAAATGAAAATCAATATCATCGTTATTATATAATAATTAATTGTATTGTTGTGAATGTGCCTCGTTTCTGCACAAAACATTCCATTATTGTTACGAAAATTTCAGCTTTAGTCAGTGTATACTGTGTATAAGAGTATGGGTATCTATTTAGCCAAAAATGGCTTCGTGCAGCTTATTTGTAAATCTGAACTTTCGTCATCCA
Organism: Drosophila ercepeae; assembly: GCA_018150545.1. NCBI lineage: Eukaryota > Metazoa > Arthropoda > Insecta > Diptera > Drosophilidae > Drosophila > Drosophila ercepeae. Next base: position 382,873 of record JAECWL010000197.1, read on the forward strand.
TTTACGCTTGGACAAGCACATGACCACGAGTGTCTCATAGGAGCTTGCCACACTGCAACTCGTAATTCAAGTGGGTTGCTCGTAAATCGCCATCGCCATCGCCACGGCCATCGACATCGCCAAAGACATTACCATATTAATTATTGCACCGATTGCAACCGTCTTACTGCATTGCAATGGCGATGATGGGGCAATGAGCTAGCCACTCACGATCAGATACTTACGATAAGCCAATATGGCCTTAAAAAGGGACTTAACCATTATTGGTGTGATTTTCATACAACATTCTGTGCATCTAAGATTATCCATCAATCACATCACTTCGGTTTTCGTATATCTCAGCCACGTCTGAAAGTCTACGTTAGAGATGAACTTCATTCGATTGTGTGGATATAGACCTTTTTGGACCCCTTATTCTTAAAGAATCAATAAGCGACATTTACATTCATACATCAGATATAAAATCTCTTAGGCTGCTAACCCAATTCTCATGCAAAAATTTTATATTTATATACCAGTATATTCTTTTAGGTTTTAATTTTGTTATGTCTTTATTTATTATTATTGATAAATAGGCTTTTGATTTTGATATGACTCGAACTGTTATTATTAGCATTTAATTTATATGTGGAATTTTGATATCCCTTTATACATATGATTGTTATGCAGGTTTGGAAGTGTTTTATTTCCTGGATTAATGTATATACATATGTCAAAAAGGGTAAAAAATATTATATATAATATATATGCTTTGCTTAATTCCATCAAAAGTCTATCATCATATTGTTATCCGAGTGGATCCTGACTTCTGACTAACTTATACATATATACGCAGACATAATATAATGGAAATTGCTTGTCTCTTAATATGTATCAAACGACTTATTTAACACTTTGACGATGCAAATTGCGACATAAATTTAGGGAAAGTCGAGCTTGGGTCCGGCATCAGCTTCAAAGGCGTAGGACGAAGACCGCGAAGAGAATCGCACATTTACATATGCAAATCAATCGCAAAAAGGGGGTCGGTCATAAAATGCGCCACATCGTGAGAGCCAGTTCGTCAGGCTATGCGCGAAATACCCTTGGGTTTTCAATCATATCTCAAATTATAAGCCGGCGCTCTGAGACACCGCAATCATTAGCAGATCCTTTTTAAGCACTTCCACAGGGCACGGACCTTAAGTATGCCCCTTTAGTTGGGGTGCATAATTTGTAAAAAAATCAATTATTGCGTTGTTTGTTTTGGCTAAATGACGGCGATATAAAAAATTGTTTTTGACAGTATATATGGGAAATCCCACCACGTATATAACAAATGGCTTAATTTTTAGGTACTTGGTGCCGTTTTATTCGACGTTGAAAATTATATATGGTAAAAACAGCTTAGATCTTAAGCCCAAACAAATCATTTTTAGCAAGCTAGTGTTATTAATGTAACATTTTTATATAGGGACATGGCACATGACTATTTGCTGTCCTGCTAAGATCATTTTACCATATTGGAAATCATCGTATACGTACAAAAAATCTCATTAATTATCGGGTAGAAATGCTTCTGCACCGATGAAATGAGTTCGTGCAGTTTTTTTTCGAGAATTGGTGCCTTATTATAAAAAATTATACATTTAACCTGAAAAATACCTTGATCCGGCTTTAGCCACTGCTTTTTCCCATCTTTCTGGCAATTGACGGGTCCTATCATGAAAAAAGTGCGGCTCTTAGGCTGCTAACCATGAATCGATCCGGCCCATTTTTTGACTTCAGCACAATTAGTGGAGCGTTGGTCAGCCAAGGCATGTTGCATCAATCAGAAGAAGCTAACCAAAGGAGCAATGTATGGAGTGTACGGCGGGTGGGATGAAACTTCGCATTTGTGCTTTTGTCAGTAATTTTTGCGGGAGCTGGAACTTGTGGTAGACTATATTATCATGTTGCAAAATAACTTTGTCGTGTCTATTGCCGTATGGCGGCCGTTTTTCTGGGAAGGATGAACAAAACGCGACCCACCTGGATCCACCAAATAAGTAACATTATCTCCTGACTATAAATATTCGGCTTAGCATATTGTAACACGTAAATACATATCTGTGCACCTCTTATATATATGTAGGTATAAAAATATAATGGACTAATGGACACATTCCGCCGAATTTTAAATAAAAGAATCAGCTTTTTGTCTCCCTTAAAGCTTATTGTCGACCAGGATAACATGTAAATTAATCGATACCTGCCGGATTTTCCTGCATATTGGACAATATTTTATTTTACAATTTCCAATTCTATTTCAAAGATTTATTTGGTATTTTTTGCCATCCAATAGATTTCATATTATTTTTTTCTCATTGGCCATTTAAGGAGTACAAAAAATAATTTTTAAGAGCATATTTGTGTCGGTTTTGTATAGAGTTTGCCATTCATTTGTAATCCCAAATATTCTTGGAATGAAGTATCATCTAAATGGTATGATTATATTTGATTCTTTTAATTTTATATGACAAGATAACTTTAAATAAGCAATAAAAGCTACTTTTAACAAGTAAGGAAGCAGCAGTCGAGTTTCCCGACTGCAAAATATCCTGTACCCTTAGACATGCTTAATGTACCAATCACATGTATGCAAATTCACCTCCTTTTCTGAATAGGCATTAATTTTTTGCAGTTGCACCTGCATCAGTCAAAATTTTATAAAGTAAACTCATTCTTTAATTTGTAGATCACAGGTACTTAGTAGATATGTATACAAGATATGTATCTAATTTTTATACCCTGTACCCATTAAAAATGGGTGAAAAGGGTATCATAATATGGTGCAAATGTATGTACCAGGCAGAAGGAAGCATCTACGACCCCATAAAGTATATACATTCTTGATCAGCATCAACAGCCGAGTCGATATAGCCATGTCCGTCTGTCCGTATCAACGCCTAGATCTCAGAAACTACAAGAGCTACAGACATGTGCCATATATTGTTGGATAGATAATTACCATACGCAGTACAAGTTTGTTGTTTTATTTTGATATCACCCCCCGCTCCCCCGCAAACCGCAAAAAACTGCCACGACCACGCCCACAATTATTAACATAATGCTATGCAATTCGGCATATACGTTGTTGCTTATAGAAGCTATCTAATTTTTAAATTTGAACCAAATCGGATAAAAACCCGTAAGTTATGCCACATGCAAAATCTATGGCAAGGGAAGCAGAAGCGCAGCAAAACACGCATTGCGCGACGCCGACTGCGAAGTTGACATCGAAATGTGTATGGCTTTATGACACACGAAACTTATTTTCATAACCAAAATCATACCAAATTTATATTGTTATGGTCCTCTTTTCTAATAGAATATTGTTTCATTTATTTAATGATATTAAATAAATAAATTGTAAGCATGTCTAAGGGTACAGGGTATTTTTCAGTCGGGAAACTCGACGGTTGCTTCCTTACTTGTTTTTGGCTTAATGGGTGCGTAAATAAGCAAAATTGTCAATTCGGGAGTGAAGATCAGACGGAAGCATTGCAAGAGCTACCAATGCATCCAGAAAAAGACACAGTTTTTTGCGGTTTATGGGCTGGTGGCATCATTAGACCGTACTTCTTCAAAGATTATGCGATTCGTAACGTAACTGGGAATGGTGAGCGCTACCGTGAGATGATTTCAACATTTTTTTTACCAAAATGCAAAAGGATGTTAATCCTAATGTCTATACAGACAAGTCCGCTTCAAATAACAACATTCAAAGGACAACATTGAAGCATTTATTCGTGAGAGTATGCCAAAATTGGATTAAGCGACTGGACCATTTGAGGCGCAGTCACGGTAAAAATTTTCATTAAATAATCTCCAAACTTAAAATTATATGGACCGTTCTATCAATTCAAATAAAGATTTCATACATTTTTCTGAATATTATGTTTTTATGAAAAACTTTTCTATAGCTCTTAAAAAATCACCTTTGAAAGAATCGTAGCCAAACGATAAAAATAACTTGCGATGTGAAAGTTTATAAGAATATCTATCATCTAATTCTTAATTTGTCAGGCACCTTTTGTTTTGAAAAACCTGTGAAAAAAACCCAAAAAATGCTTGGATTCAATTTGAATTTCCACTCCCGTCCAAGACGAAATATACAATATAAATACAGGTATTGTATAATATGTGAACCTCTGTAGGAACAACGACTAATTAAGAGAAAGACGCTTTCGACGAGTATGCAAACGAATGTCTGGGGCGGAAATCGTTGGATGGACAAATTTAAAGTCCAGTTGTCCATCCAAGTATATCATTTCTGAAACTGGGGCTGAGCTGGGACTGCGTTATAGTTGGCGATTCATGAATATTTAAACGTCACATTTGGTCGCACTTTTCACGATGCTCATTAATAAGGAGAGACGGAGAAAAAGACTAAAAATTAAGAAAATGTGGCGATCATCGCCGCTTCGTTTGAGCGTTTGTTTTGCGATTGTGTTTGTGTTTGTGTTCACGTTCGCGTTCGCGTTCGCGTTCCATTCGTTTCTGGGGCAGTGAACAAGTGCCGTCTCTATGCACATGGACATGGCACGGTTGGACTACTGTGTGTAGCGGTGAAGAGTTTTCTTTGTTTCGGTTTCGGTTTCGGACATGGGCACATGCATGTGCATCTAAAAAAATACATATCTTGGGGCTCTGGTGAATGCAGCACAGCACTTGGATATGCAAGATAGAGCCGGGCCGAGCCTCGTCTCAGATACGTTTACGAGTTGGATTTAATTTCATGCCGCAGTAGTTCGCGCATTCGCTTAACGCCCCAACTTTTCCAGCTAAACGGCAATGGCAACGAACGCATATGCGGCGACGCGGACGGCAGCGTTGTAGAGGGGGTACATTTACTTATGCATGAATACATAAACAGGAACTGTCAGCCGATGCCAGTCCGTAACATCTTCACGGGGTCTTTAAATGCGGATAATGACCACAAGAACCTTTGCACTTGCCAACGCGGACCTGAAACGGGCCCAAGGCTTTTGTCACCCATTGTATATGTTTTGCGGACTTCTTCGCAGGTGCGGCCCTAGCCTCAGTTCGTCACGGTCAATAAATACAAATATTTAGTAATTCCAGCACTTTATATTCAAAGTCAGCCCAAGACTCTGCCGCTTCCCATTCTGTCAACAGTTGAATATTAAAACAGAAAATTCTCAATATCTTAGGCGGTAATATGGATATAGACTCTTCCTGATATCCAAGTCTCATCGAATAAACCTTCAAAAAAAGCTCATATTCCTTTGCAACTTACAAATAGAAAGCTCTGTGTTTAAAATTGTATTTTAAAAATAATAAATATTCTTAATCCTGTCGTTTTACTGTTTGTATAAATTATGCCAGGCAAAGTTCTAAATTTAAAATCAATTTTATCGATGGAGTGGTTGATACAATCTGAGAGAAAATCGAATCTGCATCGAAACATATAAAGAAATTGACAGAATGAAAGACTTGGCGGGTTGATCCTAATAAGGAATATATACATATATTTTCTATATTTAAAGATGTGTTCTCCAGTAGCTGTACACTGTTGGGACAAATTACCTGCACAAAAAAAAATTAAAAATTTTAACCACTTTATTTCGCGAGAAGTTCTTTATAAATGTCATTGTGAAGAACCGTTTATAAACAATCTTCCCAACAATAGATAAATACAACTTGTTTTGAAAGATTGTAAAACTCTTCAACGGTCTGAGACTTAAATTATAAAAATATATAAAAATGAAACAATTATATAAATCTTTATATGAGAAATGACAAAATTGTAAGTGATCAGACGACTATTTCGTATAGATGCCATACAAAGGAATGATCAAAAATGCCACAACTTTGGTGTTGTAGGGAGTAAAAGCTGGGGACTTTTAAAAAAACATTTTTTTTTTCAAATTTCCTCAATTATCTTTTTTGTAGCAGCAATTAAGAAAAGATTTAAGAAAAAGTACAAATGGGAAGAAAATTAGCGTAGCTAATTATAATGATATCAATAAGTTTATAATAAGGCTATAAAAGTGTGGCCCGTGGATGATTTTATAACCTGCTTAGGTTGCTTAAACAAACTATTATTCATCAAAAATCAATAAGCGTGCCCCCATTTTAAGTATGTTTGACAATTTAAATTCGGCTCCGAGACATTTGTATTTCTCTTTGTGTTATTTTTCCTTTATCATGGTAAAGACCCTTTATCGGTCAAACAGTCATTTGTCTCATTTCTGTGACATAAACGATTAGTAACGGTCCATTTTGGCATTACAGTTCAATAGAAGTCAATGACAAAATGTGCGAATAAAACATGAAACACCAAATTTAATGGAACAGTACTCGAGTAGTCCATAAAAATATGTATAAATTTGTATTTCAACATTTTGCAATATATTTCTAATTTTTACAATTTATTGTTAGAACACCTACGATAAAAAAAATTTGGCTTCAGCACGTTTCACTGTGTGGCATTTGTGTTAAGTGGGCTTCAAAAGGCGGCACTATATTTGACGGCTGATATTGCTTGTGGATGCACAGTGGATGGAAACTCTTTATTTTTTGAAACTCTTGGTTTTGAACAAATGTAAAAATTAGACATCGCAGGGCCAAAAAATGTACGTGATGAATTTATTTATTATTTATTACTAGAAAATGAATAAAATACCCATATACTTCTAGGGTTTTAAAAAGTTGCACGACCTATTTAGATTGAAAGTAGCGCTTGTACCAAACTTTGAAATTTAAGTTGACAATAGAGTTTACGCCCAACACCGAAATATTTTCGGACCAACGAACCACTCATTCAACATTAAGAGCCCAGGCTGGCAAAGCCCGGGCCGGGGTGCAGCAAGAGGACAGGTGGATTGGCGTCGCATTCAAGGCTAATTCTGTCACCTGTCAGTGGTGTCTGAAGTCGTATTCACAATCACAATCGCACACCAATGCCGGAGTGTTTTGAGATTGGTAAATTGTCACCTATGAAAGACTTTGACTTTGACAGATTTGGGGCCAACGCAATTTTCTGCATCTGTGAGTGACAATATGAAATTGGCTCGGCTCAAATGGAGCGGAAAAATGTATATACATAGTTCATGGGAATCAATTAAGTTATAATTTGAAATTTTTTTTGAACACGTAGAAATTCTTAAACTCAAAAAGGGTTCCTCTAAGTAAAGCTTATGAAAGTTAGAAAGACAGCTTGGTCAAGTGCAAGTCTTATATATTCAGTTTATTCGGTAAAATTATAAGTATCAGGTGAGGTTGGGTAATGTAAACAGAATATCTGGAAGCCATACACTAAATTTTAAATGGTCTTTAGTATTTCGTTCGGTAGTGATATGGGTCACTGGTAGCTCTGCCCAGTAGTAATTCCGACAAAGGTGAAAAGCCACAAAAAGCCTGAAGACGTGGCATCGGGACATCCGGCCCGATGACTGTGGGCTAACTATGAGACCATCCCGTCCGAACTTACGACACCCGAGGGAGTAGCCAATAATTTCAAATCGAACACATAACCACCGACACACCCGCACCCAACATGCTCATAAACATTCAGCCTCAGCCGCACGCACGCAACCCCAGCTTCGGATCTCATGAATCAAACGACGCACATCCAAAAGCAAGGCGCCTTTGAAGAGGAATTTCTTTCCCTGATTTCGACGAAGGTTGAAGGTTTATGCAGTCACGTAACGTAGATGAGCTGTTTTTAAAACTTCTTGCTTCGCATAAGAGAATATGGGAGATTGAAATTGAAATCCGTTTATTACATCCAGTTCACATCCAAAAGACAGCATTTTGCTAATATTTCTGAACGCCATAAACACTTAAATTACTACGGAGGATTGGCTTATGTACCCTTGATAGTTCTTTACAAGATGACATTCCTAGTTTTCAAAAAACTTTCCACTGGTGTTGCTTAGTAGCGATAGGACTGGGCGGATGATCTTAATGAGACATTAAAGTTTAACCAATAAACATAAGAAAGATACTCATAACAAAAATACTCAAAAATACTTCAAAGATTGAAAGGTATTTTGAACATTTACCTTATCCGAAAAAATATGTCTTTTATTTTTATTTCTAAATTTTTTTAATGCAATCACACAACAAAAACCATGTTCGTGATCATCTATTCTTGGTACTACTTTTTTCTATGTTTATTAATACTATATTCTCCGCAAATTTGATTCGTAGCATCTGAATTTTCAAACTTATACCTCTACTCTATTATCATCATACGATTAGAAAAAAATGAAAAAACAGTGTTCATCTTATTAATAATTTTGAATGACAGAAGCTACGTTCAGGCTGCAGGATTGAAGGTCTCATAAATTCACGAAACTTCATCGCAACCGTTATAAAGTCCTATCAAAAGGCAATATACTTTTCACAGATGTTTTTACTCAGAAAAGGGAAGAAGGTTTCTGCTGCAGAAGTCTTACACGCAGAAGCAAGCATTACGTGCCAGTTCCGAAGAATCTTCGTCAAAGAAATATATAATATGGTCGTCTGATCCGTATAAAATTTGGTTCAGCTATAATATACAGGAGCTATAGGATAAAGTCGATCGATCCCATTCCGACTTATATACTGCAAAGGAGTGGAGGCTATATGCACAGTTTGAGGTAAATTTATATTTAAAACTGAGAGACTAATATGTGTAGCAAAAGACAGATGGGCACGCTTATATCGACTCAGGAGGTGATCCTTATCAAGAATATATGAACGTTAGAGGGTCGAAAGTCATTCTTTTTTACTGGATATCATTCTGTCGGATCGAACTCATATGCGCACTACGGCTGCGGTTCGTCACCTACGTGGAATGTCGCTAATTTTTGTATCGGAAATTTCCGATTATTTCTATGATGTTTTTGGAGTTCTCATTGTAAATTTTCAATAACTGGCCATTCAGCAGTTCGGAAAACTACCAACACGATATCGACTGGCTTAACTTACAAAAACCTGGGCAGAACAATTTGGCCAGAATTTGATATCCTCCTTCTTAAGCGTGACCACGAGACCTACTAGGAAACCTTCCGGACTCATTTTTCCCCTAAGCGCCTTTGTCAAAACGTCTTTAGCAGTTATTTAAGAAAAATGTTGGCATCGTATTTATACATGTGTGTATACATTTGAGCGGTATGACAAGCCAAGTAAATACAATATATGGGTACAAAAACTAGTGTCTTAGTTTTAAAAATCACCAATTTCACATTCGCTCGGCCTGGATCGGTCGACTGTATCCTATATCTATCAAATGGATCGGCTCCACCTGGACATTGCTTCGATTCTTCTTACATGTATTTCAAGATTAAAATCGTTGCTTTTCCTACCGCATAAACTGGAAATTGCGTGACAATACGCTAAGAGTCCAAGAATAAATATTCGCTGGACAATATTTGAAAACAAGTTTTTTTCTTACATGTTCCGCGGGGTGCCCGTTGACATTTTATACTCTTGTCGTTAAGGTTTTGTCCAACTGTTATATTTTACAGCTATATACATTTATAAAACCGTATATCAAATGTATACATAAATATGTTTTGATTATGGTAGGGATTAAATAATTATAAATTTACATGTTTCGTATATTCCATATACATATATGTATACATATGAAAGGGCATCTTAGCATGGACTCCAATCACAGTAAGCTATTCCTACGTTATGAAACGAGCAATCAAATTGCATTCAAAAAATCAGTGACATATTGAATTGTACTACCAAAATTTTTGTTTAAAATAACCGGTACGTTCCTTTATTAAAGAACTACTTGAAGGGATGCGAATGTGCTTTTATCGGACGAACCTCTCAGAGCTCTAACGAGGTCTTCAAAATTGCAAATCGCTGGGAAGAAGGGACCGCGGTGTCCCAGCCCTATTCGAGAAAGTGTTTTATGGCCATGGATGCCCAGTGCCATGCAGCATGTGGCATGTGCCATGTAGCACGTAAGTGGATGTGGGTGAGCGGATATACGAGTATCTGCAGGTAACGGGTCATATGGTATGCTGCTGCTGGCATGCCCTTCTGCGGCGTCTGCGGCTTCCTTCGCTCTGTCGTTATGCCTTTTCTCTGAAGCGAAATGAAATAAAATATTTCAAATGACCACGACTTGGCTATTTTCCGTTACATTATGTTAAAATATTGCGCTGCCAATGTCGACTCTCGGTTTTGCTTTGAGTTCGGGCTTGGGCAAGAGATTGGGTTCTTTGGCCGACTGGTCAATGCCCAGTTTACTCCAGTTCCTGGGTCTCTCTACTACGAACAAAAGAGAAAGCGTGAAGCGTACAGAGTCAGGGTTTATGCATGAATTGATTGCAGTATGCGGAGAGAGGGGGCCACATGCTCATCCGGAGATGCTCGCTATATAATAACAATATACGAATTATGTCTTTTTTTGGTACAATTCACTTTAATAATGCATGAAACGGGTGGAAAATGGCTTGTTGCCACTGGCGCCTCAAGTGGTCAGAACTTTGTTTGCGGCCACCGCTCCACGTTGCTTCACGCCGCAGCCAGTCGTGACCGCTGCCTGTGGCTTTCATTTCTTGTCTTTGAAAACCACCCGTCTTGCAGTGACATGTGAAATATTTGAAATAATTAAATTTTGATGCTAGTTCATAACTATTGGGCGTCTAGCACTCTGGCATCTTGGCATCCTGGCATTCCGCACGTCGGGCAAGTTGGACAGATTTACTCAGTCCCTGTACAAATGTCGAACTTGAGGTGAAGCGACATCGGAGATGTTGTTTGTTTGCCAAGTCAAAGGACTTGAGCGTTGTCTCGAGCCAACCCGGAAGCCCCTTGCACGTACCCGGCAGAGCATTCCACTTGTCATTAACCTTGTTATTAAAACACTTTTGTTTATGGCCATAACATCTGATGTCCGGAGTGGTCAAGCCAAGGGACAAGTCAAGGGACAAGTCAAGCAAATTACTTACGTGCCGCTCATTTATCTCATTGTTTCTGTTCTTGTTTGAGGATGTGTGTGAAATAGATGTGACCAGGCCCACAAATGTTTACCGGCACGCGAACTATCAGGCAAACACTGATAAAAATAAGGCCCCATTTCATTCAAAATGTTGAGATCAAGTCATATACATTATTATACAATTTTAAAACAATATTCAGTTGCTACAAATAAAAATAGGATTTATTAAATAGGTCTTAGATGTGACCTATAGGACGATTAATTCTTTTGGGCTTGGGTTTAATTTTTTTTTCTGGTGCTCACCACAATGTAAACGAAATGAATTCAATTTGTTAGCGTTCCAGACACACTCGCATTAAACACACTAATTTGAGGCATCGCTTCTGGACATATCCGCAATTTTCTTTCAGCAGCTGTCTTCAACTTTGCAGGACTCCTGGCAGTCAGCGTCCTGATCTGGTAAATGCCGAAAATATTTTCTCCCCTCGTCACCCGCCAAACAAAATTGACACAACTAATAAAACAAAACAATTTTGTGGCCAACTGGTTAGATGGATAAGTTCTGGGGCTTCGTGGGTCTCTAGCAATGTTCAGGCTTAGGAAACAAACCAGCCCCACGTACGACCACATCTGGGACATTGAAAAACCGGAATGCGGACAGGACTTTTGGTTGTGCCAACCATCAAGGGATAAGAACGATTTTTATGCCACATAACTACCTGGTAGTTACTGAATTGACATCCCTCTCTCTAGTGCTTTTGACAAAAAAGTATTATGTCATTTGATGCCCGAACAATGCCCTGACAGATTTGCTATCCTGGGCCGATTTGAAATCCGATCAGCCGCACGACTATGGCCAGATTTGTGCTCATTGGACTTTTGAATTGGGCTTTAAGCCTTTGTGGTTCAAACTCAACCTATTCATGCAGAAAATGTTTTACGAACATGGTCTGATTTGGTTTTTTTTTATATATTTGAAAAAATGCGCAATGCTAAAAAAATAACAAATTTGAGTTTTGCACGAATTTTACATAACAAAGATACAAAGATTTTTATCCCCAAGGCTCGATAAACTTTTTTGTAATAGCCTAAATACTTGCATCACACCGCAATGTAGGAATTACCGCACAAGTTGACGACTTGATTCTTAACCTTATTCTTAATTAAGTAAAAAAGTCTAAAAAAAACAGAAAAAAACATAAATATAACTTTAAACTTCACTATCCAAAACTGGTACGAAAATTTGGCAAATATGGTACCCTATTAAAAATTTAAAATTCCGACCAGTCCTTATGAAATGAATTTTAGAATAACTTCCAAACTTCTACACCCAAAAACACCAAAGTTGTGACATTTCTGATCGTTCAGCTATACGGCAGCTATAGGATATACATACCTGTATACCGTTCCGACTTATACTATATACTGCGTGCAAAGAAGAGTCGATTGAAGTCGATAGTTCCATGCTTATATCGATTCAACAGGAGATCCTGGTCAAGGTAATACATATATACGTTATAGGGTCGGAGATGTATCCTCCACTGTGCTGCACATTTGTGAACAAAAATATTATACCCTCTGCAATGGTATAAAAATAACCCGATTCAGGCTCGGGCACACCAGATTACCCACCAACACTATCATTATCATTAGAACACCTTCTCTCCTTATGTAACTTAACTTAAAACCATAGGCAATCAATATTCATGACGTCTACTTACTAAAATTATTAATAAATCTAACACACCCCAAATATGACAAAGCATTCTTAAATTTGTAACACAATAGGTATTTATATACATATATGTATATGTTTATATATATTATATATATGTTAAATATAATATATAATGTATATATATATACTGTTTAAGCTGCAAGGGCAAAATTCGGCTGTAGGCTTTCGTTTCCAATGCTCGTTCTTAAAATTTTATCTTAATATACTCTACTGTGTTATAAATGTGTCAAAAATACGGTCAGTCTGTTGAAATACGTGGAAGAGAGGTCGTCGACCTACCGCTCACAGTTTCCTGTGATTTAGAAACTACCATTGTACCACAGTATTTAGTTTAAGCTATATATATTATCTGTAAACTTAACAATAAAGCCATTCCGAATTTATTCCTGACAAATCAGAAGAAGGATTAGCATCGGATATCGCGCAAAATGATATAAAAGCTAAAAAAACAAAAGAAAAGGGAAAAAAGGAAAGTAAACAAGTAAGGTAGCAGCAGTCGAGTTTCCCGATTGCAAAATACCCTGTACCCTTAGACATGCTTACAATTTATTTATTTAGTATCAATAAATAAATTAAACAATATTCTATTAGAAAAGAGGACCATAACAATATAAATTTGGTATGATTTTGGTTATGAATAAGTTTTGTGTGACATAAAGCCATACACATTTCGATGTCAACGTCGCAGTCGGCGTCGCGCAATGCGTGTTTTGCTGCGCTTCTGCTTCCCTTGCCATAGATTTTGCATGTGGCATAACTTCCGTGTTTCTTATCCGATTTTAAAACTTAGATAGCTTTTATAAGCACCAACGCATATGCCGAATTGCATAGTATTAGGTTAATAATTGTGGGCGTGGTCGTGGCAGTTTTTTGCGGTTTGCGGGGGAACGGGGGGTGATATCAAAATAAAAAAAACAAACTTGTACTGCGTATGGTAATTACCTATCCAACGATATATGGCACATGTCTGTAGCTCTTGTAGTTTCTGAGATCTAGGCGTTGATACGGACAGACGGACGGACGGACGGACGGACGGACGGACGGACGGACAGACGGACATGGCTATATCGACTCGGCTGTTGATGCTGATCAAGAATATATATACTTTATGGGGTCGGAGATGCTTCCTTCTGCCTGTTACATACATTTGCACCATATTATGATACCCTTTTCACCCATTTTTAATGGGTACAGGGTATAAAAACGGCATGGACAAGCGCGAACTGCAAAACGGTCAAGCAAAGTTGACACAACGGCAATGCCAACGGTCATTTTGCGAAACGGCACACGAAAGGAAACGAAAGTACACAACGGCAAAGGCAAAATGGGCTTTTGCTAACGGAAGAACGGTCACACCACACGGAAAAAAGAACAAGACTATGAAAAAGAAGATGTTAGGAACAAAAAAGGGTGCCACGGTCTACTAGCTTATCCAAAAGTGTTGTTTAAATTAGGTCAGCTACGGGTTTAGGATCTGGATGTTATTCTATGGGATACGGGATGTTATTCTATTCATGCTAAGGGAGATGACCAAACTGTTGAAGCCATGACTCTGCCACGATAGATTCCAGCTTGTAACCAAGGTCAAAAAGTTTCAAAATATTTAAGAATGGAAAACCGGAGAAGTCTTGTTCGCTGTGCAGCTCTATATGAGAGGTGTTGCCAAGAAATGGTTAGACGCACAGGCTGTTTTCCAATCTCCTTATCTCCTTATAAAAGGATTTTCCAAGTATGTTTAATACAGCTAAAGTTCACAGGGAATATAGGCTGCGTCAAAGGAAATAAAACGAAATATTAAGAGATTACTCTTACATAATGCTGACAATTGGAAGGTGTGCCACATTGATGAGCCATCGATTAATTCGTATATTATAATTTTATTACATCGAGATGATTGTACTAAGGCATTGCTGACTATTAATTTGTACTGCTATTTTCAACTATTCAGATCGCTGGATAACATGAAGTCAGCTCAAGCTGTGCAACAGCACTACAGTCTGAATAAAGCTTCATACCTGAAGAACCCGGATGCCATGGGTGAAGATCGTCAAGTCGAAAGAGCCAAAAAGCTATAACTTTAACGCTAATAGGGGAATCGTCTATACCGGGCGAGACCATTCGACAGCCTTCATTAAAACGTCTGCAAATATTTGGAGGATCGATGGTCGAATTCAAGGAGTGTATTCTAACATAGTTTATGTTCGACGAGATTATGTTCGAAACCCCACAAAACGAGACTGATGTACGCAGATTTCTTGGAATAACAGGATTCTTCCGGAAATTCGTCAAAGATTACAGTAAGTAAGTTTTTTTAAATATGGCATGGCATTTTTTGGAAAAGCATTCCAAACGTTGAAAGAAGCTATAATATCTCAACCAGTCTTGGCACTATATGACCCCTCACGCCGTCACGCGGGTCATACGTATGCCAGAGGGAATTGATTTTTTAAAAAAGTTCCAAGTACTACCAAACACATGAAAGAAAAGGCAAATACGAGCAACCTCGGACTTACCTCTGACTTATACACTGTGTGCACGGTAAAGAAGAGTCTACATGTATGCACAGCTTGAAACGAATTTGTCACATGTCAGATATAAGGACCTAAACGGATCCAGAAAAATATATTCGGAAGACTATATTCTGTAGTTGCCATATAACATAATGATCCGAAATGCCATTACTATCGTTTTTTATACCCTTGAAAAAGGGTATTATAATTTTGTCCAGAAATGTATAACGCATTAAAGGAAGCATCTCCGAACCCACAAAGTATATATATTCTTGATCAGCATCAACAGCCGAGTCGATATAGCCATGTCCGTCTGTCCGTCTATCCGTCTGTCCGTCTGTCCGTCTGTTTCTATGCAAAAAATAGACAGTAGTTTTAAAGCTAGCGTTTTGAAATTTTTACCAGATCATTATTTTTGTTGCACGCAGATCAAGTTTAAGAATCGGTCGGATCGGACCACTATATCATATAGCTGCCATACAAACGACCGATATGAAAACAAGTCTTTGTATGGGAAACTTTTTTGTTTTCCCAGCTATTGCAACTGAATTCAACATTTATGCATTTGACATAGCCACACATGATTTGTGAAAGTTTGGTCCGGATCGGACCACTATATCATATAGCTGCCATACAAAGGACCGATATGAAAACAATTCTTTGTATGGAAAACTTTTTTGTTTTCCAATCTATTGCAACCGAATTCATCATTTATTTATTTGACATAGCAATACATAATTTTTGAAAGTTTGATTCGGATCGGATCACTATATCATATAGCTGCCATACAAACGACCGATATGAAAACAAGTCTTTGTATGGAAAACTTTTTTGTTTTCCAAGCTATTGCAACCGAATTTAACATTTATTCATTTGATATAGCCATACACGATTTGTAAAAGTTTGGTCCGGATCGGAGTTCTATATCATATAGCTGCCATACAAAGGACCGATATGAAAACAAGTTTTTGTATGGAAAACTTTTTTGTTTTCAAGGGTATACCATCTTCGGCAAGCCGAAGATAACTTTTCTCACTTGTTTATGTAGAATCTTGGGATTTTTTTTAAATCCATAATATACGAAGCTCTTCTGATTCTTAAGTTCCAATAGAAGTTACCAATAGAAATCGTCATTTAATTGTAAGGATATACAAAAGTCGGCTCAGCCCGAAATTAACTTACCCAACTTGTTGTTTTTAATAAAATCATCTCGAGACTTATTGTTGAGCGAATTAATCTTCGAATGGGTATGTAAACTCAAAACATGGTTCCCCCTTGCATGTTGAATATTTTTGTCAAATTTTTTTTAGAACAATTTCCTACGACAACAGGCTTATTAGAAAAGACGAAAAAGAACAGGGCTCAGATATGAGTCCAAATTGAATTCGTGTTCGTTAGTTGGTATCCTTTATACACGAATTGCTGGGAAATTATTTATGGATCCGATGGGAAATGCGATGAATGTGTCGCAATGCGAACACACGCCCACGCCTGCCAGGGCGCCGGACCCCTTTTTCACGGGCCCACTAAGTCGGCCGTATCCGGAGCCACACAAGTGGGAATTCCTGGTGCACAATTGTAATAAACGAAAGTGTTTCCCGATATAAGGAACGCTTTATCCTATAATGTGGTAATCGTTCGCGTAAAAGGCGACAAATCATTAAGCCCGACCCAACCCTCCGGTCTAAACGTATCGGACAACGTGCCTCCTTTCCATACCCTCGGGCGGCAGGAAGCTCTACCAGAAGGGTGACAACATTCTCGCAGAAGCCTCCTTGGCTCTCCTGGGATTTGGCAAATGTATGCTCACTCCCAACCCTTTTTTTCCATGAAAGTGGCAGCTAATGGTACACAGAGACCAAAACCGAGTTAATTTAACATGAGGATGCCCGATCATTTTTCTGCGAGTCTTCTTGATGCCTCCCAATTTGTAAACCCACCCACTCTGACCCTTTTTCCTGACACAGAACTTGAGATTTAAAGGACCTTTTTTGGAATCTCAACGAAACTAAAATATTAATAAATTAATTTTTAATAAGATATAACACTGGAACCCTTGGAATTTCCTACTTCGAGTCCTTCGAATTCTTCCACTTCTGGAATGTTAATTTACAAATTATATAAAATACGTTACTTTATTTTAAAGGTAAAAATTCTTAAAACCTAACTTAACAATTTTTTTTGAGTGCAACTGAATTACCCCAATTACGATTCTCCGCAAAAGCCAATTCGAACAGGCCATGAATCTTTTCGGCCGCTGACCGTGCCAAAACATAAAATTTGAATTAGTTTTTTATTTGGTATAAATAACTACAAAGTATCGTTCGCCTGTGAGCCATTGGTTAAGCTCAACTAGCACTCAACCCTTTATCGCCCGGTCCCAAAATCCACAGCTTCCCCTTATTATTGATTAGCAGCCCGTTGATGATAAATGGGATGAGTAATTTGTGAGTTCTGAGAAATGTCTTGCTGCTACTGCCTCTTGACCACCTATGACACTTGGATATATTAGTTCCTAAATGGCACGAGAAATGTTTCTTAAGCAGTTACATGTCTCAACAGGGTTATATTTTGCGTCTGGCTCAATGATTCTTATTCCTAGATTAAAGACGAAAATTCGATAAAGTCCAGTACTAATTTACTAAATGCTATTTTAAATAAAAAAAAAAACCCCGAATAAGCTATTTTATTAATAAAAGGCTAATTGAGAAACCGCCTAAATGGCCAAAGGCTCAAATCGAGGGGTTAGATCGCAGAGAGTAAAGTATAGAAAGAATTATGAGGAAGATGCTAGCTATGAAAAGTAGGCAAAAATAGAGGATTTAATAGAAAAGGAAGTGTAAAGTGGGTTAACAGTATCCAGGCCATTAAAATCCGAAGCCAGTACACAAAAAGGTTCATGATAGATAGACAGACGATACCTAGCATCATTCTACGGCTTATTAATTAACTTATAATTAGTAAGAAGCTGCTATAATAAGAAGGGAGGTAGACTTTGCGTCTCAATTGAGTCCCTTAAGACTAAATATTAAAAATTCGTATGTACAGATGCAATGCGGACTTGATAAGCTCCATATTAGGGGCTCCAGATTCATGAACCCTACTCCAGTATCGGACCGACTAAAGACATATATAATCTTTAGGTTAGGTTATTTTGGCATCTTATAGGAAAGCCATGGGCACACTTGGGCGGGGTCAAAACTCATCAAAGCCGTGATTTCGTAATATTTGTACTATTTGTATTTGTATTTCGTTGTATTTGTACCGAAAGGACTTGGAAAAAATTATCAAAGTTTCCCGAGATAAAATGAAAATCTTAACAAGAGTTTTGCAAAAAGCTTCGGTGCAGTTCATCAGCACGCAGACTAGGTAGACAGAAGATCGGATAACAAACTGCTTTTAGAGAAAGATGATCTAAAAATAAGATTGGCTGGTTAAAGATAATATGGGTAAGGTCGACCCGCAATTGTTTGTGGTGAATTCGTGATATATATATTTTTAGAATAAATCTGCAACAGCCTAGTCAATATTCGCAGATACGTTTTGAAACGAAATCAATGGAGAAAAAGATACATGTTGAAGTGCTCACAATATGATGGGTAAATTGAATCAAACAGCACGGTGAAGCTTGATTGGGCTACTAAGTATCTTGAAACAGTTGTGTTACATCCAGTTTTTTATGTTATTTTCTGTTATATTTATTGTTCTATTTGTGTTATTGAAAGTTCATTTTGGGCATGGCTATGGAATGGGTGATTCCATCAGGATCAGATGAAAAGCACTCGTCTAGCGGAGCTTAGAGATTTCTAACGTGGTTAATTTAACCTAGAGGCATGTTAAACAAGCCCGCTGTGATGTCATAGTTTGTTAAAAGGGATAAAGTTGGTAAATTTTGAATATTTGACCAAGTCAGTTCTGGTAGATTAAAGATGCTCATAGTCACATATATATGTATATCGCACATTAGATTACCACGAAAGCCGAAGTGAACATACCCTTAAAGTTAATGGCGGGTTATATTGCTAAAAGATATAAACACTATCGGGTATTCTTATATTCTTATTCGATTCTTATAAGCACTTCAGAACCGGACCAGTTTTTGAAAAAAATTCAATCTTTTGCTCCCAAAAGCACCAAAGTTGTGGCATTTTTGATTGTTCAGCTTTATGGCAGCTATAGGATATAGTAAACCGATTCGTATGAACTTTTCTAGATGGGTTCAGATCTCCATAAATGGACTCTTAGCGAACTTCAATTTTCTATCAGAAAAAACATGAAAGTTGTAGCATTTCCAGTCGTTGGAAGCTATAGGATATAGCCGACCGATCCCATTGCGATATTTATAATGCATGCGAAGGAAAAAAGGATTTGTGCAAAGAGTGAAGTCGATAGCTTTTAAACTAATGACCAGTTTGCCTAGGAACAGACAGACGGACATTCTTATATCGACTAATGACGTGATGCTGATCGAAAATGTATATATTTTATAGGGTCGGGGATGTCTTCTTTTCTGAGTTGCCCACTTTTGGCTTAAAAAATAAAAAACCCTCGGCAAGGGTATAAAAAGGACACAAATTCTTAAGAAAATCTGAAGTCATTACAATTCCCATGGCCTAGTATTATGGCATCTATTATAAATACAGTCGAATCGATCCCTATTACTACTTTTGGACAGAATTAAAGCCCTCTGTAACTTCTGCCAATTAATAAGATTCGTAGGTACTTGTTTTACCAGAACTTATCAATTTTCAAGTCTCTAAATACAAAAAATCTAACTTTAAATAAGAGTCTGGGCCTGTGCCAGAATGTATTTCCGATTAATCAATGTGTGACTTTCATTTGCACGGACTGAGAGTTTCAGATGACATATCTGACAGGATGAAAGATTGTTCCGCGGTCGCCTGCCAGCATTTCAACAATTTCATTTATGTTAATTTACATGTTCAACAAAGGTCGTGAAATAAATGGCGACAACAAATCAGGACCAGGCGTTAGGGCCATGTAAATTTTATCTGCTGCCCCCTGGTAATTGTTTCTGGTTCAGGCCTCTCGCTCGCTCCCGCGCTAATGAAGTCAGGATGTGGGCGGGGTGGGCCGGTGGGTTGGTGAGCTGTTGAGCCGTCAGGAGGCGGGCCAGCCTGGTCTGGAGACACACCCAAACATGTCGTCGGGTGGCAGCCAGTCTCAAGTCCCATGTGAGCTGTGAAGTTTTTTAATCAAGCCGCCTGTCAAGTGTTTGCAAAACAAATATCGCGCTTATCCATCAATCAAAACACGCAAAATGGCAGCGTGACTTTCTACAACTAAGCAACGGCAAACACGCCCGAGCTGCCGAGAGCATCAAGTGGTTCTGGCACTTGCATGATCCGTTATCCTCCCCTTCCCCACCCCAACATTTGCCAAGCCATATGGAACGGAGTGGAACAATAAAGCGACACCGTCAAACATTTGCATAAACATCGCCGGTACCGGTACCGGTACCAGCTACATTGTCATAACTCGAGTGGGGCGCGGAAGCCCTACAAGTTGATGCATCTACATACATATGTATATCATTTCTCTTTGCAAAACTATGGACTGCCGAATAATGTACATATCAGCTAGGAAATGGCCAGTCAACCTTTATGGTCCTTACTGAGACGACCTTCTGTCTCTGAAACAAACACCGTACATTCGTCGAAATTAACGCTTTCGCGCCAAATTTTTGTACCCTTTCAGAGGGCATTATTATTTTGGTAATAAGTGCAATGCAGTCAAGGAAACATCTTCGACTCATAAAGTATATATATTCTTGATCAGTACCGCCTTCTAGATCAATATAGGCATGGCAGTCCATCTGTTTCTTCCGAACAAGTCTCTTTTTTTTTTAAAGAAATCGACTTTGGACACATTCATCTATTTTTTGCACGTAGACGGAACGGCTGGGTTCAGTCGACTATATCCTATAGCTACTATATAAATGAAAAATTGGAACAAATAGGACATTTATTTCAAAATTAGATCTGGAGAAACGTTGTGCGCGAAAAGGTTAAGCTATTCCGAATTTATGTCTCATTTGTAAATCGCGAAATTCCTCAATAAGCAACGCAACTTTGCTAAGGATGATTAAGTTTTTAATCCAAACTAGCATAGAAAAAGACAGACGTAACTCTGGGCACTAATATATATACTTTATAGGGTCGGAGATGTGTTCTTGGGTGGCACTTTTGACAGAAATAATGATACCCTGTGCAAGGGTATAACGACAGAATCTATGACGTCGTAAATTGTTTGATTTAACTAATATTGCTTCATTATTGAATTTCCCGTGGAGTCGATTTAACTAGATCCCCTTTTAAGTCTATGTATTGTCTACACGTCACACAATCCCTTGGAAGCCGTAGCCCCCACCCGGAACCACCCATGTCGGGCAGACAGGGGACTGGCGTCAATTTAAAATGCTGTCAAAACATCTGCGTGAAAATGTGTCGGGAAGAGGAGGTGGGAGCATTAAACTATTTGTCAAGTCTGTCGTACTCTAGTACACATTGTCGACACTATTTTAAAGTTGATGTGATAAATGTGATCTTGCGAGAAATTATGTTTTATTAGGATCTGGGTCAATCTAGACGAATCAGAGGAAAGGTGACGGAGAAAATAATCAAAGGTCCCGCAAATGACGTTTATTTTTGAAAAAAAAATTGTAGAAGCCGAAACATATTAATTCTGACCAATTACCAAAATGTGTTTATAGAATTCATTATACACAATAGAAACGGAGGTTTTATATAAAGAATTTTTTTTTATATTGGTACATTACTATTACCTTCCGAAATCCGCAGTGTGGCCTGCTTGATTGGGCAACATGTGTTTCAATTCAAAATAGCCGATAAGTAAGGAGGATTTTCTATTATTCTCTGAAATTATTTGTCTCTTTGAAAAAAGTCAATATTGAATAATAGAGAACGTAATTTGGTGGTAAGTTAACTATTTTGTTCTTGTGAAAATATAAATGTTACTTTGCATACCCGTTCTGCTGTTACCCATTTTAAGTCTCATAGTGCAACAAACCTAATTGCATATATAGTATGTATAAAAATGGTTGTTCAAATTTGGAATATATTTTATTCATTAGGTTTTCCAGTAAAAAAGTAGTTCAATACTAAACCAAATAATTAATAAGCTACATAAAGCAACGAGTTTCCCCTCTAGCAGTTAAGTTTACTTTGGAAATTGAAGTCGTCCTCTCCGAAGGCGGAAGTTCCCGCGACGCTCTGCGACTTGGACATCCGTCCGTTGACGTATAGAAGGTCCTCGGGGTGGGGCGGCCAGCTTTTGTGTTCCGTGGTCCAGTGATAAATCTAAAAATACCCTCGTTCGTGACTAAAACTCAAACATATCGAGACGTGTTGATATTACACACATCTGTCCGAAGAGTCACGCTCTGGACTCTAAAGTTGCAGAATTGCTGGAATAGTGCCGATTAATGCTCGTATAACCAGTGACCTGCACAGTATATGAAACAATAATTCCATCAATTTGCATTTCCAGACCCAGACCACCAAAGATGACGTATTCGATGCCTCTGCCTTCGATTCGTGGATAAGCCCAGTGGAAACAATTTTATATGCGGACTATGAAATAATATATCGGGTTTGTAAGACTGAGTGTGCGGGCAGGGCACGAAAATACTTCCGAACACATAAAGTGAACACAAAAAAAGGAAAGGCAGTGTCGAAGTTTTAATACCCTTCGCTTTGCCAAGGTTTCAGTTTAAACTTGATAAGCTTGTCTAGAATCTAACCTATACTATCATAAAGTTTTATACTATCATTTCAATTATACGGATTACTGTAATGGATTCAGTAACCAAAACTGTTAGGTGGTCCCAACCAAAGACTGGGGGTTTTGGAAATACGTAGCCCGACAGCGGACGGACTGTATTAACTCGACCGCTGATCGAAAATGCGTTCTCCGCCGCGCTGCATTTGGAATTCGTTTGGAGGAAATTAAAACACCCGCCACACTATAAATGTAAATTTCTTACTGCCAACCGCCAGAGTCGCTGCACTCGCCGCGGCGTGCCAAACATGTATTTTCTAGCATGTTTAACGGAAAGAAACTTAACGTTGCGCTTCTCCATGTGCTATATTCGGCTGACGAGCCGAAGACTCTGGGGTTATATGCTCTGCTTTTTCCACTTATTAAAGAACCGCCCCCGCACCACCAGTTTATGACATAAGTAATACAGTAGCCCCTCAAATCCTTCTCGTGCCACCCTTCTATATTGTTTGAGTTTAAGGCCACTTCAATTTAAAAAAAATTTTTGGACAGCTCAATCTGTAATAAGCATATATTAACTTTTTTATACCCTACCTTAATTGCTCTCTCCATGGCCGTTTTGTATACCCGTTAGCCTAAGAGCCCACGTGTAAATAGTATTCGTGAACACAGAAAAGGAACCGTTTCCGGCCTCATAAAGAATATATATTCTTGATCAGCATCAACACCGGACTTTCCGTCTGTCTTTATGGATTGCGGATGGATTTCGGAGGCTGGAATAGATAGAAATATGATATTTGGCATGTAGGAGTAGCGGGTATCATATAGTCGAAAAACTCGACCACTCTCGTTGTGCGGTTGTCACAGTTGTCATCTGATTTTGGTAAACATACACGTATAAAGTTCATTTACGCGAATTAAAACATTATTTCCCTAAAATAGATTATGATTAATTGGAATATTGACTATACGTTTTTACGACAAACTCCGTATTAGCATTTCCGAGATGACTATACGTAATAGGATCTGGCAAAAAATTTGGATAACTCCAATATTTTGTATACCTTTTAGTCGTGGAGTACAAGGGTATATTGTATTCGTGCAAATATATGTAACACCGGGGAGCAAGCGTTACTGACCCCATAAAGTGTGTATGTATGTATATTCAGCATCTACATCCGAGTCGATCTAGCCATGTGCGTCTGTCCGTCTCACCGCTTGCATCTCGAAAACTATAGCAGCTACCCTTATAAGATTTGGCGCGTAGACTTGTGTCATTCCCGAAATTCAAGTTTGTTTTAAATTTGTGCCACACCCCTTCCGCCGCAAAAAAATAAAATTTTTCTTCATGCAAACCTTTATAGTTAATATTTATTGGAAAAGGAACGTGGAAGCGACAAGAGAATTACCGGGAATCATATAGTCGAGAAACTCGCTAGCTCCTCTTGTCACATTTGGAAAGATTTCATTGTGGATTGATAAAACAAAGTTTGTAAGACAAATTTGAATGAGAAAAGAGCAGCTACGGTGCAAGGGGGTGACGGGGCTAGACCAAACAACAGTTTCCTTATGGAGAAATTGTGGCATTCCTAGGCCCCTGCCCTCAACTCTGAACCCGCAATCCCCAACCTCCCCGACTCGATCACATCTCACACTCGCCCCACCACCCGCCTATTATTGATTACACATAACCCGACACTAGCCAACATGCACACGTCTCCGATATTTTTAGCTAGTGTTGATGTCTTCAATTAAAGAACCGCGGATGCTGCTAGCAACAATTAGATTTCTGTGCGTTTATTTAGCGCGGGTGTGATGCGATGTCAGGATGGGTGCGGTTGGTGGTTGTGGCGGTGCAAGCGATGGGGATCGAGGATGTGGAATGGGGATTTGGGGGATGTGGAACAGGGGCTTTCATCGACTTCCTATCGGTGGGACGGAATGGATGCTGCAAGGTGTCGTGTTTACTGCCACCTCGAAAAATTAGTTGTCAAATACTTTTAGCGATTTCTGGGTGACAGATGGCTTTTTACCATAGCGCCTTTGTGTCGTTCCGTTCGTTTTTGGTTTTTTCAGGCCATGCACGCACCAGACTTTGGAGCTGAAGCGAACTGAACGATAATTTCAATTTGTTTACGTTAATGGTCTATAAATGTATTATATGCCGCCCAAGTCGGTATTAGCTTGTCTTCTCCCCACCCACTATTTGTGCCCCATTGTCGAAGTCGCCTTGTTAAAAAAGAAGAGAAACGAAAACATTCCGCCTTCTTGACAGATTTCATCGATTTAATATGAAATTTTCCATTCGACGTGGGCTCTAATTTTTTACTCGTAAATCGTAAAATGCAAACCGTTTTTTGTGTTCTAAAATTTAGAATCTAAATTGTCTCGTCGATTTCAGGCCCTTTAAATGGGCAGAGTAGATGCTATAATTAATAGCCTATCTCTTTTTTTCTATGAAATAAATGTATTTTATTAGTAATATCAAGTATATTTGAATAATTTTGTACTTTTTTGTATTTGAATATTTTTTTAAATTAAAGATCTCTCTCTCTAGATCTAATCTCTCTATAGATAATCCAAAGATATTAAGTGGAAATACCTTCTTAGATATGTATCATATTATTTTTATATTCACAACTTACCAAAAAGTTGGAAATTAAAACATTATATGAAATATTTAAAGAAGATAAAATAAAATACATACTTTATGCTAATCAACATCGCGTTTTTCGGCATCAAAATGCTTAAGATCGCACCCATAATTAATCCAATTTAAATAATTCCTTCCTGATACGGAAATAAAAGCCGCTGCATATAATTCGACTTAACCGTCTTCCAAGGCGATCAAATTTGTGGACAAGAAAATTCTTCAGCTGTGACTGCAGCTCTTGGCGAAAAGAAAGACCACCAAACTCGAGAATACAAATTAATTTTGCCACTGCTGTCTTCAATAACCCAAAACCCAGAGGCCACCAAATCTGAACCGCAAGCCGAGGCAAGAAACGTAAAGCAATGCGCTTCAGTGATTGTGTTGGGGTCGTATGTGCTATCTTAATATTGTCATTGTCACAAATTTGCAAAAAGTTACGCTAATGGATTACATGATTTTCGCATTATCGCTTTGTTACTAAACCGATCGCAATCGCAAGTGATCGGAGCGAAAGCTTTAGATTCGCCCGACTAAGAGCTCCCAGTTCGCGGTAGCAGCATGGCATTGTATATAAAACGCCGCCTCCAGTATACTGCAGTACTTGGATCTTCAAAAAGGCAACGTCAACTCCATGAGTTCGGATAAGAGCCGAAAGCGATTTTAAACAGGCCAGTCAGAGTCAGAGTTGTAGTCGTAGTCGGAGTCAGAGTCGAAGTCGAAGTCAGATCCAGCCGGCATTACAAGAAGGAAACTGAACTGAAGAGCTGCCGACTCGTTTCGCGTTGCCTTTCAAAGTACCCACAAGCATTATTCCAGACACTTTGTCTTTGACAGCATCGGCATCAGCATCAGCATCGGCATCGGCATCGGCATCAGTACAGGACCACTAACAGCGGATACAGGCCAGATCGCAGATCAAAGACCTGGTGAAGGTGGGAATCAGATGTCAGATGCTGCGGCTCTTATCAGGATCAAACACAGCACGTTCCATTGTTGCTTCGCGTTTATCTAATCTGAAAATTGTGACCGCGTTTGCGTTTCATTTCGCAATTTCTTAATCCCCTGTCCCTCGGGCGGCCTGTCTTTTTCGATTCTTTTGGCTCGTCTTGGTACACGCTCGTAAACAAACGGGTCCTCGAAGCCACTGAATCCACTGGAACCAGTCTCCCTGTGTCACTCAGACTTGAACTTGAGTTTAATCCGAAGCCGACTGGAGCTTGACTGGGCTTAGAGGCGACGGGATCCTGAATTCCGTCAATTCACTGGCAAAATATTGGGCCAAGCATAGAAACTATAATTTAGACAGGATGACTTCAGGCGAAGCCAAACCCATGGCCTTTTATACCCTTGAAGATTCCTTAAAAAATGGACAAATTATCATCGGAAGTATAAAAGGTGTACAGGTAAAGATCAAAAGCCAGAGTGAGAAACTCGATGAACAGGCAAACTAGGGGATTCAGAACATGGGTATACCATATTTGATATTTGCTTTATGAGATCGGATGCGCCTTCCTCACAGAATAATTTATTTAATAATATATTAACGCATGACATGTCCTTCTGACTAATTATTACGAATCTAAAGTTTGCCTTATAACATGTAAAAGAGATTTACTTGCATCTCTTATTTTCATTTTTTTAACTCTTATTATCTTAATTATCTTGATGTAAATATAATTTTATTTCTAAATTTTATTAAGTGTGTTTAAAAATGTGAGATTAAATTAATTTTTAAATTTTCGGTAAAAAAAAAGAAAAGCTAAAGTAAAAATATTTATGTTACGTATGTTTTATTTTTTACCCGATTGGCTTTTTTTTTGTTTAACTGAAACATCTTGCTTACGTTCCTGTATTTCCAGTATAATACTGAAAAACTTCGATTTTATTAGTCCAGAAAAAAGGTTGAAAAATTTTAAACAATTTTTTATAAATAAAAATTACACTCTGAAACCACGACCCAACAAAAATTGTCTGCTCAGTCCTAAAAAAGGAACTTTTGATCTCAACAGATCCACATTTGTATAGGAATTTGTTACTTTAATTTCAGAAATGCATTTACCATCAAATTTTAAACGGTTTTCTTAAAAAACAATATTTAATCGCACTTAAAGTTATAGATTATTGGATTTAAAAGTAAGTCAACAATAAATAGCATTTTTTATCATTCAGCCTCCATTGGTATTTTTGCGGCGCCCTTGATAAAGTTATAATTTCAAACAGCACGTACGGAGTTGAGGCCGAACGCGGAACGGCCTACCGCCCAGTTAACACACAACAGTTACCCGGCGGCGTTATTTGACACCTGGCGCCGCCGAACGGATCGGGATGTGGTCTTGTCGGCCACCCGGCGACTGCCCATGCGGCTGCACTTATTATCTGGTTAAACAATTGATTAAGTTTTAATAAATTTGCAAAATCAATATTAAAAATTAAGTGCAGTAATTACTTAAATGGCTATTTACTTTACCAGCGCGCAATGCAAATATTTTGCGATCAACAACTTGCAGAATCCGGGGTCCTGCCGGCGCGTTGGCAAGAGCGAGTGTGAGTCTCGGTGCGGAGTGTGTGCGGATGCCGCGGGCGTGTGTGCAAATGCACAGATGAATGTGTTCGCACACAGTCATGTGCATAAAATTTACCTGCTGCATTGTATAAATATTTACGCAATACATACAGGCAAAATGCGTAAAGCTTGTTGTCAACAACATAATCAACAACAGCGCCATCGTCGTCGTCAGAGCAGCGCCAGGAGCGGCCATTGGAACGGCAATCCCCGGACCGCGGACGCCAGACCCCGCACCCTGGACCACTAAGCTCCACACCCCACATCTCATTCCCCAAACCGCTGGTCAACCAATTGCTGTCGCAGTGTCAAATTGTCGAACCATCAGAGCGTCAAACCCAGTCAGTGCCCACCAAGCTGGATGGCTGGAAGCTGCCGGATCGGGAGCCGGATCGGGTTGCGTACCTGTGGTGCTGGTGCACCAACACGCACACGTCGCGCTTCTCTCGCAACTGTCAAAAAAATTCAGAAAGAAATTTATATTGTTGGGCCAGTCCCAGAAGTCCACCAAAATCTTATCGGGTGTTTTCATCTCGTTTTTGGCCCAATATCCCCTATATCTAGTCCCTGCGAGCGCAAAACCAGTTAAGACTCTACGTGGTCCCAAAACGAGGGCCAGGAAGTGATGATGCAGAAAATAAAACAAGACCCTGTCCGCAAAGCAAAGGCCAAAATGCCCAACTTAAAGCGATTAAAAGTGTATTGAAGTCGGAAATTATCGCCTTCTGGGCAGAGCTCCTGCGTCCGCGATATTGGCCAAATCATCCAACATTCAACCTGCAAATGCGACAAGTATATAATAAAATCGATTTGCATATTTTCCGTTTATTTTTGTTGTGATTAATTAAATTACTTTGCACAAATTGCAGCGACCACATCACAACAGCGGCATCAAAGGGGCACCGTCCGCATTGTGTGCACCAAGTAGGGTGGCCGGTTGAGGATGGGCAGGAGGCTGGAAAGGATGCAGGGGCAACCCGAAACAATAACAGTTGCCGCCCCGCATTCAAATCAAACCAGCCAACAAAACCCTCGCCTGTAATGGGGCGACGGTGGCTAAAATCAAAACACAAATGGAGGAATTGCTTCAAGTGGTGCGTTGATGTGATACGGGATTCTGCGAACAAAGCCCATAAAAATGTTTATATCTATGGGGTCGTAAAGTTTGCGGGTCAAATATTCACGCAGGAAAAAGTTCAACTGTATTTCCAACCCAAATTTTTCAATAAAAATCATTAAAAATTGAAAGCTGGTGTTTTTTGTTAGTGTTTATATTTAGGTGAGAAAAGAAGATATTTAAAAATCAAAAATAAAGAAGTCCAATTGTATATACATATTAAAATTTAGATAATTATTACTTGACTCTCGAGGTGTCTTTAGGAAGCCCGGTAACGAAAGAAACCGACAAAATAAGCAGGTTAATTTTTGTTTTTGTGTAAGTAGATATATATATAAAAATGTAATCAACGGAGGAACAAATGCATCAGGTACCCTACAGTATATATGTAGATGAAAGTCTATTATTTAAAAATATCCATTCCATATAACTTTAAGTGATAAGTCGATTCGCAACAAAAAAATAACAAAATTGCTTTTTGATTTGAATGTATCTTATAGATGTATATATTTATAAATTCTGATGTTATATGGCTGGAGAATATCCGATACTGTAGTTGGTTCGGATTTATTCGACTGCAAGGTAATTTAAAGAGGTATCATGTCCGGATTTTTATAATTAACAAAATAAGTAAAGTTGGTATATGCTTTGATTTAGAATATATTAACCTTTTTTGATTCTCAATAGCCCGTGGTTGTTTGTAAGGCAGTTTTTGCTTCAAAATACCTTGTAAGGCACCAAGTTTACCTTGTAGGACGTATGTATATTTGGGGCATCTTCAAGTATATTTTCAAGTCTTGGACGACAGATAAACCTTCCCTGCGATTACAATTTCTGTAAATAATCACCAACGCTTAGTTGACCCTTATGCGTTCCCTCCTACCATATGTGCTGGAATACTTGATGGCACACGATATTAAAGTTGATGCTTAATGCCATTAGGAGTATACGTACAAATAGTACCATCCAGCCCTGACTACGGTCGGAGGCGAGAAGATGGAATACAGCTGGTTCTGGGATAGCCCCGTAATAGGTTTCGGACAAACCCAATTAGCACTTACCCACTAGATTGTCAGAAATACAACAGAAGCCATTTCTTCTGTTCTTTGTAGATGTTGACACAAGACATATACCTCGACATCCAAGAGATCCTTCAAAGACAGATCCCCAAAAGACAGAGACGCGATGCGCTCAGATCACACTATTATTATCAAAGTGTTTGTTTAGCCCAGCGCTCGGCCAGATTCTCACACAATTTTAGTTATATGTGATAATTGCACTTGGTGATGTTTTCCTTGAAAAGTGATCCTTTTTCTACCCGACACGACCCGTTCCGACCCGACCCGACCTGACTCGGTCTGATCTGACAAGATCCCAATAACAACACAGCTCGAACCTACAAAAGACACCAGATTAAACAGCTTCGCCGACATTAGCTTTATGATGATATTCGGCCAGCACCCTGTCCTGTCCCATCCCGTCCCGGGTCTCGGATATGTATGTCTGGGTAAACATATTTAGACAAGATTGGTTCGTGGGTCGTTCGGTGTGTCGTGCGATCGTAAACAGAAATTCGGTAGCATGTTTTTCCAGCATGTCGCACAATTTACCCTTTTACGGTTTTTCTATTTATCTATTTCGTTATATTGCCGGACTGTCTTTCCAAAAACTAAACTGTCTCGGACGTGTGAAAAGGAAAATTTTCATTGCAAGGGTACTTGTACGTTTGAAACGATCGTATCTCGAGGAATAGCGCAAAGCTCGATTGATATAATAAAAAAAAGGAAGGAAAGTTAAATTCGGGCGAAGCCCAAGCTTGTACCATAAGCAATTACCATTGCAGTTAAATGGCAAATAGTTGACTGAAATTGACAAGAACTTTAGAATCCTTAAAAAAAATAGATTTAAAAAAAGCCGCAAGCTCCTCCTCCAATAAACACCAAAGCTGTAGCATTTCCAATCGTTTAGCTATAGGATATAGTCCGCCGATCCTTGTGACTAGGATCATTTTCTAGATGGGCTCAGACCTTAATAAAAAGCATTTTCGCGAATTTCAACTGCCTATCAGCAAAAAATTAAAGTTATAGTATTTCCGATGGTTCAGTGATATGGAAGCTACAGGATATATTCGACCGATCTCGGCCGATCCGACTTTCTTCGTGCAAAGGAGGGTGTGTGCAAAGTTTGTCGATAGCCTTAAAATTGTGGAAACTGTTTGCGTAGAACCTGACAGACGGACAGACAAGGGAACATGCTTAGGTACATATACTTTATAGGGTCGGAGATGTCTCTTTCAATGCGTTGCATACACGTGAGCAAAATTATAATACCTTCTGCAAGGGTATACAAATTAAAGAAACATCGATTTGAAATTCACATAAAAACCGTTGATTCCCAAATATCAATATGTGTGGCGATCCAATCGATAAGATTTATGTCACCTGAAGAGCCTTCACACTAAGTTGCTTTAATGAGTCGTTTGGCTTAGGGTTTGAGATACAAAAAACATGTGTAAAGCGGCAACTTTCAATACACGCCGAATGATACAGAACCCAAATCATAATCCGATCAACCAAAACATTTTATTTAGTTTTTAAGGTCACCAAAACTTTTTTCAAAGAAATCTAAAGGATTATTTGCATTCACAAAGCTGTTGTCCTAACTGCTTGAAAATTTGTATATATTTTGTATACCTGCGTGACAATAGGTACATTTTACCTGTGGCTAGTTTATCATCTTTTACCGTTTGTTAAGAAATTTAATATATTTATTTTCTTATTAATTATTCGAAATCTGTTGTTCAGATGGGCAATCTTGTAAACTTCTTTAAAACGATGGAATCTAATCTAACCCAAATTAAACCTTTTATGATTTTTAATGCTTCTACATAATTTCGGTTTTATTAAGAACAAAAAAGTATGTTGAAAACAAAACTATTGTATATAGGTGTTTGATGAAAACATTTTTGATTTCCCCAATAATACCCTTTAACCTACAAACTGAGGGTGGGAATTGCATAAAAACATAGAAGACGGATACTGTAAATTATATTTTGCTAAATAATTTTTAACTCGGATATACAATAAAACTGGAATGACGCGTTTATGGGAAATTTCTTTTAGCAATGGTGTTATCCTGATGTCCTGACAATGGACCAGAGCTTGTAATAATTAATGTATCCACATATCCCATGCACTACAATATGTAAAGTTGGAGGACCTGTGGTAGGGAACAGGGGTACTACTCAAATAACAATTTTCATTTTTTCAACTCTTCGCAGGCAATTTATGCACCTAGCGGGTGCGGGCCCGCCGGGTGACCAAGGACCAGAAAAATTAGTTGGCTTTTTTCCTGGGCCTGGGCCTGGGCCGGGCGCTGGTTGTTGTTTGTGTGTTGTTTTTTACCAATACGATTCACATCGAAAGGCGGAATATCGAAAGCAACCGACTGCATGAGCGTTGCTTCTTTTTCTGCCGTTTTTAACAAACACAAAATCAATTACACAAGCTTCATTAAGCTCCCAGGTGAGTGCGCGGGTGCGGGTTCGGGATTTTTTGAGTGCGTGTGTGGTAAACGGTCACCTTACCTTTGGCATACCTGTGCGGAAAGCCGCAGGGAAATGAACCGAACCGTTCCGTGCCGGGAGAAGAGGGAAAGAAAGGAAGAACGGTCAATGGGGTTAGAGTCAGCTTACTGACCTCCCGCACAGGTGGAGGAGGTTAAAGGGCGCACTTCTTTTTATAAAATGTTTCAATTCAAATTGGAATCGGATAATCTCCCAAAAATAATTTCCTCAATCAAATCGAACATTTTCTGAAAGGATGTTTTTATCCAAAACCATTTCAAGGGCTTCTATAAGTAAAACCAAAAAGTATACGTTTTAAGAAGAAAGGAAAACTGACTTCGGGTGGAGCCAAAATTTATATATCCTTGCGGCTTCCATAAATATAAGTATTGCAAATATCAGATATAGTTGGCCGATCCTTATAAGAACTTTAGAATTTGTCTAACTCCTCATTAAATCGATTTTAAAAACGTCCCAAGCTTCCCCAAACACAAAAGTTGTGTTTAGTTATGTGGCAGCTATAGGATCCCGGCCGCTCTGCCATGTACATATTGCGTGAAAATTTTGGAATCCATAGCTTCAACCCTGAGAGACTAGCTTGCCTAGAAACAGACAAACGGATGGAAAAGGTGTAAAGTTTTAGATTTTGGCGAGGCCGCCAAATCCGGATATTCTTTGTCACATTCATATGCCCAGCCGCATCTGCATCCGTAGCGGTTTTTGCGGATGTATCCATATCCACTTCCATACCCGTTTCCTTTTTAAGTCCCACTTAAACCCATTCAACCCCCTCCACAGCGACACCGCCTCTGGCACAGATGCCTTAATTTAGCATAAGTGATTGATGCTTCGAGAAGTTTTCAATTTCAGCAGGGACCCTTCCTAGAATTGGGTGGTGAGGGAGTCGATGACAGGTCCTCATATATTATCCTTTTAAAGCTCCTGAATAATTTACATTTTTAATGCAGCATATTTAAGAATCTCCAAAATGTTTAATAATTTTTCACGAACTTTAATGGACAGCCGCGAAATGTAAAGTTCTTTATTTTTTGTAAAGTATGTTGAAACTTGATGGTGAGTCTGGTCCGTTGATATAGGTGACGAGATCCGTGAGGATGGTAAAACATGGTAGAACATGGTTCCCCTTTTAAAAAAAAGTAATTTCTATCCTTAAATTTTAAATCAGCGCTTTTAGTGAACCCGACTTAATAATTAGGTTTCAATTCATCAATCATGTTTAAATTTTGTCTATCTTTGACATTCCTGAAAATAAATATTTATAGAACTTTAAATCTGATTGAATTAATCAGTTAAAGGTTCTAACATTTATTGTAGTGTGCGTTCGTCGGCAGGTTATTACCTCGTTTATTGTTTCTTTAGCCAATGAACCTCAAGACTTACAGAATTACCAAAAATTAAATCCGGAACCACACCGGCAATTACAAGTAACAAATAAACGGAGACGCAGGATATCAAAACGTCCGCCGCGAACGGCTTGGTTAGGTGGTGGCATCCATCCACTTCGGAATATTAGCTGAAGCTACAAAGGAATACTTAACCCACAAATATTTGGACTTCGACCGCAATGTTTCTCTTGCAGGAAGTTTGGTTTTTTTAGTTTTGTGGGGGGCAAAGAACGCAGGACGAAGGCTGTGGAGCAGGCAGTGTCCTCGCTCGCCGTGGTCCTCAGAACCGGGTGTTTATCCGTTAAGTTCCTTTTATTGACATCGACGTCGCCGACTTCGGTGATGAAATGTAAGTAAGGAACATCAAAGCTAAATTTTCCTTGTCCTTGCCCTTCCACCGAAAACGGGCTCCGCCCGGCTATTTGTTTATTTGCCAACTGGGTGGGTTGCCTGTTCCGAATGTTTGTACACCCAGCGACTCCGGGGCACCATTATGCTGATCCCTTGATGGACTCGGCTCGCATTATAAAAATCAATGAATTAACATTAACATGCAAAAGAATTTGACCACAAAAAAGAAACAAATGTACAACGGTTGGCGGCGGTGCGACCTATGCCTATTTGTATATATGGCGTTTGCCACCCCATTACTTCCCAGATTCCATATCCCACATCCCACATCCCACACCCAAAATCGCAGAGCCTGGGGGCCAGACATCCTGGCCAGGCCGTCCAACATCCAATCCCTTGTATGCATACACTTGATTACTGGTGTTTTGGCCCGTGTTGTATTTGTTTTTTATGCGAATGTTTTCCCTTTTTATTTCCAACTTTGCCGCTCTTTGCCCATCGACATTAACGTCACTCTGGGTATTCATATACTAGTGGCAGCTCCATGAATGTCCTGCCCTCCACCTCCCACCGAGGTGGTGCTTTCACTAGACGACAAAGGACCCCACCCGCAGGAATCATTTCAATCGCAAATTTAATCATTCTAAACAGTTTCCCCACCCGCCACTTGATTCATGTCAGTGCCTTTCAATTGGTTTCTCCATCCAAAGGAGAGTCTGTTAACCCGTTCGTGATTTCTCACATCAATTCATTAGCATAAAACGGCAATATTTGACAGATCGGTACATATGTCGAAATTGGCTCTAAAAAATTAGCCAGCACTTTTGACGATTGCCCGAAATCAATGAAAGGGGGTATTCATTAGCAGATCTTAATAGTGGCAAACAATAAAAAACCTGCGAATTAGCATCAACCATTGGTGCAAATTTCAGCAGAAAATATTTACAAGCAGGAAAAAGACTTAAAGGGATATGAATTCTTGGCTATTTAAATTTTAATATGTTATTTAACATAAAACAAGGAAGGTTAAATACAAAATTATATTCGGCTAAAATTACACTAACACAATTAAGTTTCCGGAAAATGTCCCTTAAAACTGCCCGTGCCAAATATTTTCAAGGTCTTTTTTTTTAAGTTGATGGCACTTTCCTTAATTACGACGTCTAACATGAGCGCGATTCTGCCAACCAATCTGCAGCAGCTGTTGAAATCAATCGACCTCAGTAGTGTAATGCAAAAAATATTGAACACAGCATTTGCATCAAATTTTGAGTTATGGTGAATCTATTCTATCGAAAACACAAGTCTACGGCTGGTACAAAGCTTTTAAGGATGGTCGAGAAACCGTCGAAGACATGCCTTGCCATCAAGCTATCCGGAAAATATCACAGAAATTAAAAAGCAAAGAAAATAAACACCCACAAAAGCTTTAAGTACAAACTGAATAATCTATTAATTCACATATTTTGAGTTTCAATGAATAGAAGTTTTCCTTCTTTTTCAAAAAACCAAGTCAACCGATACCCAACATTTGCAACTTTAACCTTCCTTGAAAAGCATTTCAAAAGTCTCTTATTGATAGGTTTTAATACGAGATATTTTGAAGACGTATATAGTATGCATTTTCTAATTTATTTTGTATTTGGATGCCAAAAACTCTTCCCTTTCCATCCTTTGTTTTTTAAATGTACCCAGAATAGGCATTATTGCAATTAGACTTTCCCGCGGGCAGACGTTTTTGCAGGTCAAGGACTATTTTTTCGGTTTATGTACATATATTTATGGAAATTGTTTGATATGAATGAGAGAACTTTTAACCATATAGTCAAGTTTCTTTGGAAATAGTTTAAATTGATTTCTAAAGGATTTCATGGTTTTGTGAAAAAATTAAAAATGAAAAAAAACAATGAACTCGTTCCAGGAAAAAAGTTTAAGTAGTGATCAATGTGCCATTTTGAGGGTACTCAAATATACAGCAATCTAATAGAAAAAGGACTTTGTGACTAGCAAGCGCAAGAAAATTGAAAGCTCCGAGCTTCATTAAAACTTAACAAAATCAGAAAGAAAATATCATACAAATGCCCTAAATTCGTGGCCACCACTAATCCACGTAAACAAGTGAGAAAAGTTATCTTCGGCTTGTCGAAGATGGTATACCCTTGCAGATCTTTACAAAATTGCAATAAGTACTTATGTGAAAATCAGAAGTCTTTTCAAAATTATTGGTATGGCTATGTTAAATGAATAAATGTTGAATTCGGTTGCGATAGCTTGGAGAACAAAAAAGTTTTCCATACAAAGACTTGAAATCTGATTGATCGTTTGTATGGCAGCAATATGATATAGTGGTCCGATCCGACCGATTTCAAACTTGATCTGTGTGCAACAAAAATAATGATCTGGTAAAAATTTCAAAACTGTCTATTACTGTCTATTTTTTGCATAGAAACAGACGGACAGAGGGACAGACGGACATGGCTATATCGACTCGGCTGTTGATGCTGATCAAGAATATATATACTTTGTGGGGTCGGAGATGCGTCCTTTAATGCGTTACACATTTCTGGACAAAATTATTGTAAAATACCCTCTGCAAGGGTATAAAAACGTAATTTACAGTGACTCTGGTAGATGAAAATAAAGAGAACAGAAACCCCATAAAGGTTTGCTCAAGTAAATTCATTAGAATTGTGGTCCTAAGATTTGAACAATCATAAATCCGTTTGCCCATTGCCACATGGTTTTCCTTGTAAAGCATTCTAATGTCACTCTCAGCCGTTTTAGGCGGTTTGGGGTGAGCCGTCCTCCATATCCTAAATTATGTAAATTACCCACTGTTAGCCGGATGACAAGGCTTCCAGCCCCCTTATCCTGGGCAACAAACACAAGTCACCATGTCACTCGCATATCATGGGGATCTGGCCCCTCATGACGACCATTGGACAGCGAAAATTTCCTAAGTATTTTGAGCGCGCATTCGAATCAGTAGAGGCAGTGTGGCCAACGATGGTCGAGAACATTGATCCTATTTCAAATGTCAAGTTACCTCGACGTGCCACAATACTAAGCTCACTCGACTTCAACTACTTGACTGTCACATCTCAATAACCCTCTAGTGGTTTCCAATTGTCTCCAAAAATAAACGCATTCGCATCCCTCAAAAGACTGCGAAGGCCCATTCACCGACACACATGCGAGTCAATCCGAATCGCATTTGAAATTTTTAACGCTTTGTACATTTTTCGTAATATTTCATAATGCGAAAGAAGCACCCATCAAGCAGAAAACCCAAATTTCATGACCCGAATATGAAATGCTCTTCAAGGTTTTTACCTCCAAAATCTGTTTTGACAAATTCTTTTGTTACTTTGTTTTAATGAGGATCTTCAAATTAATGATACAACGTAAGGATATGGAATAAATACAAGTCATGGAAAACGATTTATAAAAAGAAAAACCATAACATAAGCCATCAACACCTTGTATCCTGCAGTCCAACACAAATCTATCCTTTTGATTTGGAAAAAAGTAGCCTACACCTAAGAACTATTAAATGAGGTTAATACAGACGGTTTGGGCTCAGCGGTGTAGGGAGACCTCCATATTTGTACTGCCATCTGTCGTCCACCTGATTTTGCAAAAAATGGAAGGAAGATGGAAATGACAATCGGTAAAAAAGTTAGAATACCCGATGCAAGGGCATGGGGCATGGGGGATGGGGTATAAAAGACACCCACTTGGCGGTGTTCTTCAACTTCTTCATCCCCGCGACTTCAGTCAAGTCAGCGTCGTGACATCATCCAATTCAAAAACTTAAAAGTAAATAGATCCCAAGAGATGAGTTCGCATCATTCCCGTCGCTGTCCTTCTGTCTTCTCTTTTTTCCCTTTTCCCTTTTCCTTTGCCGTTTCCCTTTTGCCGTTTGCCTTTTCCCTTTTCCCTTACCCCATTTCCATTTCCATTCCATTCTGTTTCGTTGCCTGCACGACTGTTCGTCTCAAGTGACATTGCTGCCAAGGATCATCTCATAATGTGGCAAACGTTTAGCTTCAGCTGTCTCGAGACCCCTTCCCTCCGCTGTCACCTACCCTTCACCCTCCCCACCCCACCATCCCCACTCCATCCGACAACACCCTATGTATTTGTGCCCGCGATGAGGCACTGACGGATTGGCTGAGCTGAAGTTCTCATCTCTAGACTCCGGGCTCCGGTTATGGGCTCTGAGCGTGGAGCTCTCGACCCGGTGGTTGGGGGGCTGGGGGGCTTGGGGCTGTGGGCCGGGTTATAGGAGTCGGGGCCCGGGGGCCTCGGGTCGGTATCCTCTGCTTCCAGCCACTTGACATTTTTACAGTCTCGTATCTCGTATCCATGTCAATTTTGCGGTTTGGGAACACAGGCATGTGTGTGCACGTCTGTTCTTAACTCCGGCCGAATGCGGCCTTTTCAGCCTTCATATTTTTGTGGCACGGAGAGAAAGGAAACAAGAATCTGAAATACTAGCCATAAATAGTCGCAGACTACAATGCCATTTTCCTTGGCCAAAATGGAAGCGTTTCCAAACTTGCCAAGTACCTTGGACCTTGTGTTATATACGCATATTCAATATACGAGTATACTGTATGTTCTTGGTCACCCCCACTCGAGGCGATCTCGACATGTCCATCTGTCTGATCGACCGTACCAATATCGACGCCACTCATAAAATTTTGTGTCATAAAGAAAACATTCCCATAAGTATATAAATAGATTCAGGCCATTTTTTATCATATTTTGAGGTTCCTACGAAGTGTTCATTTTGAACCAGGTCCCTAAAGTCCGATACCCGCAACACTTTCCGCATTTTGCATGTCATTCGGATATATTGAAACCCATTTAAAACAACGTATAACCTGTGTGACTGATTCTCCTGCTGTCCTGTTGTGAAGGTTTCAATATTTCTATCAAATGCAGATCCTATATTCCCAATCCGAAGACGGTTTAGTTTATACAGTTTTCCCACTGTTTAAGAAAGCATAAATATCTCCACCTATAAATGTTTACTTTCATATTTAATGTTCATGTGGTAAGTATTAGTTTGTTGATAAAAGCATAAGAAAGTTTGCAAATTTTGTTAACACATTAGTACGGAACAAACACATTGGCTGGTGTATGGAAACAAAGCTATAAAGGAAAAGAAGGATAAAGAAGGATTTTTATATTTACAATAATTGCACATATCCAAAAATTATAATCTGTTTATTAATTTATAAAATTGACATCTAAAATAATCAAAAAATCAGGCCCATTTATACATTTCATATTTAATGCAGTTAGAAACATTCCACTAATATATATGAATTTTTATAGCCTAGGTCACCCAATTTTGGGAAGAACCCACAATTAACTATATAATTTTTTGTAAATCTCGGTTATCGCAAATACAAATAATTTAAAACAGGCATGACCTCTGTTGTTGCTGAGTCGGTAAGTATTTGGCAAGATGAGCAGATACAAAAATACCTTTTAGTCAAGAGCATCATTAAAATCTTTCGCCCTGCCATGAATGTAGCGAAGCTTAAGAAAATTAAATCACTATTTGCGATGACGAAGGGAGCCGTACGAAAATTGAAAATAAACTTGATCGGCGGGTATATCGCCAAGTTCCCATACACGTGATGGCTCCAAGTCTTAAGGTCTGAGAGATCAATGCGTCCAGGCAGGCCTGACGGGCAGTTTGATTGATGCTGATCAAGGTTTTATATACACTTCTTCGGTTAGAGATGTCGCGTCCAATGCGTAGCTAGATTTGGTGCGGAAAGTACTAGAAATGTACATATGTATCTGCAATTGTTTCCATACAGGAACATAAATACATGTTAATTAACGTATTCTAGTCTTGGCCTTTTTTTTAACTAAAAAAACTAAAGGGAAAGTACATTTTTGATCCTCCTTTTTATATATTTTAAGAATGAAAACACCATTTAAGGCCAGCCAACAAAAAACAGATATTTCTTAAGTAATAGAATAAAGAAATTCTTCAATAATAAAAGTTTATTTAATTGCTGGAAATAAAAATAGAATAGACCTAAAACGTATTATTTAAAAATTCTTTAGTTACAAAAAGTATCTTCAAATACGCAACCTTTTCAACAATTTTAAAAAGTTTTAGGCAATTTGTATTCTTACAGAATTTTGATCAATTTTGTCGATCGGTTTTATAACCCCCCTATGGAAGCCATAGAAAATGAAGAAATTATTTCGATTATTTAAAACTTAAAGATCGCTTATCCATAATGATGCTACAGTACCGTCCTTTTGGTATGTAAACTCAACTTTACTTTTCAAAAGTCAAAAGCTTAGCGTAATAAATGACTAGGAACCTGTAAAGGATATGAAGTGGTTGCCATTGATAACTTTAATTTTCTTCAATCAAATCGAAACCGAAAGGTCCTGAATTGATGTCCTTTATTCCACGCTATTTTGTTACACGCTATTTTTTATTTACGGGCCTTCAGTTCACGTTGACACTCCATTAAAAAACAATTGGGTGTCTGCATTGTGAGGTAAGGGAGTTGGCGTGTTGTTCGAGTGACACTATTACAAGTAATATTTTGCAGGTCGTTTCTGTGAAATCCATTAGACATAGGCGGTCGAACTTGAATTCGAAAAAAATTGTCCAGATTGTGCGGCAATTTATAATCTTGAGAACTGACAAAATGGGCAGATACCGGTTGTTCGGTCTTTCTAACTGCAATGGAAGGAAAGGTGTGCATGTGCTACAGATCGATGACCTCGGACTGGGACACGGACTGGGATTGCTCGGCAGATGATGGCCTTTAACGCACAAGTACGAGGGGTCAGGTATGTCGCCACCGAGAGCTGCACACCTCTGAAGATCTGAGAAAAATTGGCAGATTGAAAGATTGAAATGTGTACCGCGTCGCTGATGAAACCGCAGCTGTTTTAATAAGCCATCGGAGCCGAAGTACATAAGACAGCATGTAAGTGTGTGTAAGAGTGCTGGCGTCCCCTCTGACCTGCCACAATTGAAAGGCTTTGTAATTGGCACAGTGTAAGTGCGTACAAGTACATACGTACGAGTATGTATGCACGCCGGAGAGAGTAATTTATCCGTAAGTAGCCTCAAAACCTCCGTCGCAAGCCCTCCGCAAGCTTTCGAATACCTGTGTTGGGAGCTACACCGTCCTAATGCCGCTGTGACCAATTGGTGGCCATTTATTTGAAGGGGAGGGTGATCTGCGGTCGGGGGACAGCACGTCAAAGCCAGCAACATTCGGAGTGTCCCGCCTCCTCAAGAAATGCTTTGATTCACACACACACTAAACAAAACACACGCACACTGAGAGAGAGATACACGCACACGGGGCGGGGAGACATTTTGGAAGGCGTTTCCGATTAAAAATCCCATCAAATTCAATCTGTACACATTTAAAACTATGTCCGTCGCAGGGGCATATCTGGCTGAGGCACTGACAGTGGCTGGGGCATAAGAAGGGGCTGCGGCTGGTGCTGGGTATCTGGACGCTCCACAGAGCCGTCGCCAGAGCCAGAGCACCAACCAAAAGTCACATCAAAGGCCTTCGGCTGCGCCGTCATCAATGTCCATCAGAAATGGTGGAGCGGATCGGAGCTCAATTCGAAAGTGTTCGTGTTCGGCAGATCATAAATAATACATTCTATTCAACAAACACATAGAAGTATTGCCAATGCTAAACATTAATGGAAAACGGGGAGACGCACAACGCACAAACAACAACGCACAACGAACAACGAACAACGAACAACGAACTAAGATAGAAAAGAAGAAGGGAAATTAGTCAAGTTAATTTAGCATTTTTTGAAGTGGCACAATCGAATCGATCAAGTTATTCCCATGCGGAATTGCAAACTAGATTGAATGAATCACTTACCATGGATATAGATATAGATCCCAAAGATTTGCTGGATTCCAAATCGCTTTCCCCCGAAATGTAGTAAAAAATTGGATGTTTCTTGGTTTTCAATTTCCACATATTTATTGTTAATGAAAACTTAAAATCATGTTATACAGTACACAATCGTTTCGTATGGAGCAATACTATTTCTTGGGAGCATTAACATTTCGTTCACTTACGATCTAAGGGGTCTGGATCTTACAAGGTCTCACAAGACAATCCTTGACAATTCGGATATGTTTCAGTAAAGTACCATAAAGCTTGCATGCGGTTAGTTCTTCCGGCGACGCAATCCGTTTAGAGGTTACAAAAAAAATATCTTAGAACTATTTAATATATCGTGTGTATAATCTATTTGTTATAAATATCAATACTTCGTTGTACACCCATCGAGAAGGCAGGAACCCGAACCCATTGCCTGCTCCTTCGGTGACCAGCCCGCACAGGTGACTCTGACTCTGACTTGAAGATCCCAAGCTACAAAAAAAAACACTGAGATCCTACGCACTCTCTCTTCTCACACTCTTCACCGTGCTGCTTGCTGCACTGAGGAACAGATTAAATACTATACACATACACGATTACATAGTACATACTACATATTATTACATATTACATAAAGAAAAAAAAAGGGTTTTATAACACAATTGTGAGCAGAAAAAGCTAAGTTCCGGATCGAGTCCGAGTTGTAATACCTGGGGTAGGGGGCGGCGATGGCGGTGGCGGTGGCTCTGGCGGTTAGCCATTTAATGACCTACATTCGGCTTGTGCCTTCCCACTGCCGCCCCTCCTAATACATCCTTACATCCTTACATTTGACTAAGCAACTCCGAAGCACTTTTTACACGGATATTGCTGCGTTGGAGGTCGCCGGCGCCGGCGCCGCTGACGACTTTGGGGGCTGCTGCTGGTGGTGACGCTCCAGTGTCAGGTGGCTCAGGTGCAAG
This sequence comes from Drosophila ercepeae, assembly GCA_018150545.1. NCBI lineage: Eukaryota > Metazoa > Arthropoda > Insecta > Diptera > Drosophilidae > Drosophila > Drosophila ercepeae. The sequence continues at coordinate 426,354 of JAECWL010000197.1, forward strand.
TGGTGCTCCGGCTGCTGGGACTGCAGCTGCAGCTGGTGCTGGTGGTGGTGATGGTGATGGTGCTGATGCTGGTGCTTCTGCTGCTGCTGCGTCTTGAGCAGAATGGTGCGGTACATCTCGGAGAGGAGGCTCCACATCGGAGGCTCCGCGGGCGACCCGCCCGACGGCAATGCGAACGTGGCGGGCGGTTGGGCGGCAGCGGCTGCCGCGGCGGCGGCAAACATCTGCGTCTGCAGCAGTCGGATGTGGTGCTGCTCGTCGATCTCCAGCAGCGGCAGTGGGGGCGGCAGCAGGTGGCGGTTGGAGAGGTCTATGCTGTCCCCTTCCAGCTCCATGCTGCTGGGAGCCGAGGCGGATGCGACCAGAGCCGTGGCGGTGGCGGTGGCGGTGGCCGTGGTGGTGCCGGTGGCGGTGGCATTGGCGGAGAGGGAGCTGGCATTGCTGTCGTGTCGCTTGCGTTTTCCCAGCAGCCTGTCCATGGAGAAGGAACCTCCGCTGGGGCTGCCTGAGCGCTTCTCCAGCTCGAACTCCTTCTTGATGGGCTCCTTGTCCGACTCCTGCTCCTGGTCCGCGTCCTGCTCCCACTCGCGGTCGCGCCGCTTGTGCAGACTGAAGTCCAGTGGCTGGTCGACCCTGTCCTCGTCGCCGTTGCTGCTGTTGCTGCTTTCAAGGCTCAGGCTGCAGTGCATATCTTCATCGTGATCCGGATCCTGGTCGTGGTCAGGATCCTGGTCGTTGTCCTCTTCGCAGGAAGCAGTCGAACTGGAGCTGTTGGCCTGAATGTCGACGTACTCGAAGCCGGCCTCCGTGTCGATGTGCGCCTCGGACTCGGCGTCGGGCATGTCAAGGCAGCCGGAGAGGACGTTAAGGCCAGGGAGGCGCTGGCCGCCAAACATGACGTACGAGGACTGCGAGTGAGGGTGCGAGTGCGGGTGCTGGTGGTGGGGCGGCAGGAGGCCGGGGAAGGCCACAGGTAGGTGACCGGCGGCAGCAGCGGCGGCGGCGGCTCCCGTTGGAAAGACGGGAAACTGCTGGGCGGTGCGGCCGTCGTGGGGCGAGATCTTGCGCCGGATGTGGGGCGAGTGGAGCTTGGGATTGGGATTGGCACTGTGGCGGTTGCGGGAGCGGCGCGAGCTGAACACCATGTTGCAGCCCTCGACCGTGCACTTGTGCATCTCGCGCAGGTGCACCGCCGAGAAGTGGATCTTGAGGGCGCCTTTGTCGCAGAAGGTCTTGAAGCAGATGGAGCACTGGACGCGCTTCTTCCCCGTCGAGGGGTTGATGAACTGGCCGGCCAGGTTAATGGGCGGCGATCCCCAGCGCTTCAGCTTCGCCCCCGACCCGGAGCCCGATCCGGTGGAGCCTCCAGGCGAGCTGGCCGGCGAGGCGGCACTGCCTTTCGGGTTGCTGTGCTGGACATGGGGATGGGCAGCGTGCGGGTGTGCGGCATGTGGATGTGGGGCATGGGCGAGCAGATAAGCGGGCGACACGAACGGATTCATCATATGCTCCATGCTATCAGTCCTAGTCCTGGTTGTGGCTGTGGCTGCAAAGAATCAGAACAGAGTCGTTAGAAGTGTCAATCAGGAAGGAAGTCATTCGATCAATCAGCAATCTTGAACTAAGCCAGGGATGTGAAACTTTTTTAGACGTCTGGAAGCTGTTATCGCCGCACAACTGCCCTTTGGTCGTAGGACAACACACACCCTTCAAGCATTGATTGAAACGATTGCGAGTAGAACTAGAAACTAGAACGGTTGAACAGTTTCCAAGTAATTCTAGCGCCTAGTTGGGGCAGATTGGGCGCTTTTTGTGGGATTTTCTTTTCCTGGAAATCTATTGAGGTGTTTTTTCAGTCAAAGCGACAAAGACAATGACAAAAAATCGACAAACCTACTTGGCAACCAGTTTTTTTTTTAGCTTCAACTTCAAGTGAAGTGATTTGGAAGTAAAGTGAGATTTGGATTTGGATTTGGACTCAACCCGGACCCCAGTAAGCGGTAAGCGGTAAGCGGCAAGCACAGGTGTCTTCATTTGTTTGAGCGAAATCGTTTACAGCTTTTCGGGCTTTTGGCCATTAAAATGGCATCTGACAACGACAGAGACAGCGACGGCGACGACATGTGGCGATCCCGTCAGATCCATTCCCTTCCGATCTAGCTTTATTGTTGGATTCGTGCTACCGTAATTTTGAGCACCCCACCTGAGATGGGAGATGGGAAAGCTTTAGGGTGGCGAGGGGCATGCGGCATACGGCTCCGACCGAGGACAATTGTACGATTGGACATGTGGCAGTAACATGCGGATGATCATCATCATCGTCGTCGTAGTCGTTGTCGTCGTCTGTGATGTCGTGGCCAGCTATCTGGAATCGATCTTAAAACTCGAACATACCCGCCGCTTGCCCAATGCCAGCGACAACCTCACAGATACAAAGCTGTGGATAGTAAAAAAAAACCGAGAGCCGAAAGCCGAGAGATGGAGATGCCGGACTTTTATAGGGCTCATTAGTAACGATAACAACAATAGCATTAAAACGACTCTAAGTACACGGAGAGAATCTAATCGAGGTTTGTTCTCTTCCTGACCAGACCCGACTCGCTAAAAGCCAACTTGGCGATTCGATTTCAAATCAAAAATCGTTACATTTCAGCGTATTTGAAGTAGATATTAGCGGACAAATAACGGCAACGATTTTTTGTACAGTGCATTGGACAGTCTTTGGTGCTCGGGTGCTCGGGTGATGCATGTACGTACATGGGTAATTATTTTTGTCAAGCGCATAAATGCAGACGGGGAAAACCAATCACATGATTTGATGGTTCGGACGAATCGTTTTTTTCTTTTTATTGTTATTATCGGCACCGTCAGCAGTTGGAAGTCAGCAGTTAGCAGCTCTGCCAACGGCAACGTCAATGGCAACAAAATGTTGAATTACCCTGAGAAAGAGCAAAGAATTCCGGGGTCTCTGAGAGACGCAAACACATCAGATCCGCGTTCACTTCGCCGCCGTCTCTAATTGCTATAGTTCTTCGCAATAGTGGTAGTACATTATAATAAAAGTGGCAATAGCGCTACTGCCGCTTACCGCTTACCGCTTTCAGAGATTGTCTCGGACAAGCGGAGAACCGTGTTTGATCGGAGACTAAAATGTCAATTACAACTTTGACATTTGGCTTTTTGCCGATGACTGGGAACGCCTCGACTCTGTTGCAAGCAATCTCTCCCAGAGGTTGAGCTTTGGTTGAGGTTGAACAAAAATCAAAAATCAGATTTCAAAACTGTCAACCGTCAACCGTCGACTGTCAAGTGTCACACTTTCGATTGGAAACTTCCCGCAACGCAACCCACAACGCACTGCCGACGGCAATTCGAACTTCAATCCGTTTTCTCACTTACCTTCAATGACAATTCTGAGCTGCCAATTTTCACGTAACTCCTATTGTCCGTACAGATTCGAGTTTGAACAAAACTTTAAGCGGTTTCCATAAAAAAAAATCAGTTTTTGAAAGATTCAAGCGGAGCGGTTCACTGCCATGAGCCCAGTGCAGGTTCTAGAGCATCGTTGGCGATATTAAAAAAGTTTGTCGTCGCGTCGTTCGCTTTCAGAGACGACCACTCGCGGCTTGCGGCTCCCAGACACAACACAAGAGGCGACGGATGCGAGATGCGGATTAAGCAGCACGGATGCACGGGTGCGGAGTGCGGTAACGGTATACTGTATACGGGGTATACGGGGCATGCGGCATGCGGAATGCGGAGTGCGGCGGCTGAGCAGGGACACGAGAGAACCACTTCTTCGGAAGACGTGGGTGACAATGATTGTCGCTGTGTCGGCAACGAGGTTGCGAAGCAGCTCTACAGCAGCGGCGGCGACTGCGACGGAGCAGCGACAGCGGGCAGAAAAATGTAACAGCGACGACAAATGCGACGCACAGCCAAACACTCACACTTACATTCACACTGGCACTCGCACGCACACAAACACCGTCCGGGGTGGGTGACACTTTGGTCTCGCTCGCTCCCGTTAGATACACGCAGCGTTGGACAAGTTCAACGCAACTGCCCCACAATTGTCTACCTGAAAACGAGGAGTCGATGGCACTGCTATGGTGTGGCCCGTAAGTGGTGGCTAACTGTGTGTGTGTGTGCGTGGAGAGAGGCAAAAAGTAGAGAGCGGCGGTGTGAGAGAGCGAGCTAATGGAATTGAAATTGGCCTTCCCTGAAGCGGCTGGCTGTGACACATTGTCGCGATGGGTCACTAAGAGAGGCGCAGCAAGAGCGAGCGAGAGGGCTCGCGCAAGTGCCCATGTCGGGTGTCCCGCTCGCTCAGCCTCGTTCAGCTTCGGGGAGTTGGTCGGGCATGAAGTCGGCAAAGCAGTGCTCGCCGAAGAGAGAATCCCGCGCTCTTATTACTCTTCGTAATCGTCGGTTCGGTGCGGCTCGGTTGTTTGGCTAATTTGTGGTGCGTCCGAATAGAGACGCCTATATGGGAGCGCGTTTCAGCTGTTGCCAGCCCGCTCGCACACTGTCGTTTGAATGGACGAAACCGAAGTGGGTTGACATGCGACACATGTATTTGTGTTGCTGACCACACAAATACTCGCGAAACTGCTCTGACGCACATCAACGACAGCCAAACGGAGCGCTCCCTTGGCCGTGCGACTGCGAGTGCGAGTGCGAGTACGAGTGTGTCGCCTACAGCAAGTTTGCGTGTGACAGAGCCGAAACGAGTAGCTGGGATGCCGAATGAAATGGCAATGGCCAGCACCAGCACCTAGCTTGTCGCTGCAGCGGCGCTGCCCGCATATGGCATATGTGTGTACATAGTTCCATCTTCGCTGCCGGGTGCCAGCGGCATCACAACCTACTGCCCACTACCCCCTATCCGCATACTCAGTTCACCGACTCCACCCTTTGCCCGCATCGTTAGCCGTTTTGTTATTGTCGTCACACGCTGCTTTTTGCTGCTCGGTTCCCTTCTTTTTAAATTTTGTCATTTGATGTCTTGTCCGCCGTGAACCGTTAGTTGGAGAGAGAGAGGGACCCGGGACCCCGAGCGCTCTGCCCGTCTTTTTCTAGCACACACAAATATTTATATCGGCCAGATTCGATTGCCAGAGCTGGGTGTCAGCATGTGTGTGTGTGTCTGTTTTTGTGTGTTTGTGTGTGCCTCTCTTTTGCTTTACTGGCTGCAGATATGCGATTGCGATTGCGCCACAATCGACTTCGACAGTGTGTGCGTGTGCCGCACGCCTGTGTGGGTGCACGGTTGTCACATACAGCTCGACACTTTGGAGGCGATTGGACTTCTCCTGTCGCCCTGCACCAATGGAATTCGAGCACTCCGCTGGTGACAAAGGTCCCGAAGAGTCGCCAACGTCGTCGTCGTCGTCGTCGTCGTCGTCGCCGCCGTCGTCGTCGTCGTCGTCGTCGTCGTGTAGTTGTCGCTGCGCTGCTCCACATTTTTTAGCTCCCGCTCATATTCCTTTCTCCTCTGCTGGCCCTCCATCGCCAACCGCCGTTCCCCATTTCCCGTTCTCTTTTCCCATTCTCTGTTCCCCATTCCCCATCCCCATTCTACGTTCCCGATTTCCCTTCGTTCTACGTTGTACGTTGTCCGTTTCCGTGTCCGTTTCACTCCTCGTCACCTTCGCCATCCAAATCCCCATTCTTTTAGTTTATGTAAATCGTAAACACATATATACATATATAAAGATGTGTATGTATGTATGTTCATTTGATAATCATGTGGAAATGGAAATGTATTTATGTGGCCACTTGTACCGTGTTTGTATGTATGGCCTTATGTACATATATGTATATGTACATACATGCATGCGTATCTGACGGCTGTGTTTTGTTGTGTTTTTCTTTTGCCTACTCCGCCTGTTCATTGTCCTTTTGTCCTTTTCGTTGCATGTAATTACGGTCCGTGATTTCGTCGAAATTCGTTGTTATGTATTTATTGTACAGTAACCTTATATACATACACACACAGACACACAGATACATACATACATACATACTGAGATACAGAGATACAGATACCGAGGGAAGGTCAGCGGCCCCCATTGCCTCCCATGGGAACGCCCTTGGCTATAACTATTGTTAAATATGTTGATTTCTGATGATTTTTACGGGCTCAGAATAACTTAAACACACTTTCCGTCTCCAACTGATTTGCATTCAAAAACAACGCCAGACTTCAGTTTGAAGAGCTTCCAATTAAATATAACGACAAATTGCTCAAGAAAAGCTTTAAAAAATATATAACTACTATTTGAAAACAGATTTATTTGCACAAGAAAACGCAAAAACCTAAACGTTCTAATATACAATATTATTATTATTTAAATGTATCTTTGAAATTAATCAAGAGTCTTCCAATCACTTCAATAATACAGTTTTTGTTATATTTTTAAACCGAATTAAATATAAATCAAGGACGGAAGACCGATAGCCGAAATCTATATGCTCTTTGAAGTTTATTTCAATAATCAATATTTGCAGGGATTCAGTCACGATTGGATTCAATTTTTAGTTTTATTTTTAAAGCTGCATGGCATATAGATTTGATGTGGTAAGCAATAGTTAGGATATTTCGATAAATGGCCAGATGCCAAGAGGTTTCAAATACATATTCGCCACAATCCAAGAAAATTGTGTAAATTGTGCTTTAGATTCGTTTATCTTTAAGATCCAATTCTATCGATCCAACTAATAAGGTTATTAAACTTATTTAACGAAAATATTCGACTGCCAAGCCTGCTTTTGGATATACTTTCCCGGAAATGCGCCGATAATTCGATTTTATATTTTATAATTGTACGCAAAAATATTGGTTTTACCGCAAAGTTTATAGAGTCACTTTTATGAATGTTTTTAATCAAAAGAATATTTATTTGAAAGGTAGCTTAAAGTAACATACATATAGATTAATTTAAAAATAATAAATATTTTTATAAAATAGCATATTTATTAAAATGCCTCTGACTTGTTTTCCTATATGGCCTCAAGATGCTATAATTTAAACTGTTACCTTCACATTGTATTGTGGAGTTGGAGAGGTGTGAAAAATTTGAAGGATTAAAATAAAAAATTGTTTCCGAAGAACAAAACCCAATGGTTGACAAAATTGTGTGTTTTCTCCAGATACAGATCCAGATCTAGATTGTGGATCGATTGGTGTGCTCTGATCATTACCTTCACAGGTAATTAATGGCATCGTTGTCAAATGCTCACCTGTTTCGATACGGAAATCAGGAATCAAAAAACAGAAATCGAGGCAAACAAATTGATGGCATGGGAATCCAGCTGAGGGAGTCCTCATCTCCGGGGTACTAATTGACTGTCCTTGCGCGAAAGAGCTTGGGGCGTGGATGCGGACTGAATGCGGACTGGATGCGGAGATTACTGGGAGAACAAAATGAGAAAAACGTAATTAAAGTCGAGATGTGATGTGACTCTTTTGGCTGTGGCTGTGGCTGGGGCGAAGGCAAACCTGGAACTAGATTGACCGACCGCCTTCCCATGGCCTTCCCATCGCCATTCAGACCCGGGCATTTTGTGTTGTCCAAGAATCGTTCGTAATCGATGTTGGTTCGAACTCTGAGGTTATTAATGGATTTTTAATATCGTTTGTGTCGGCGTAAATTGTATTTTAAAATAATGAAGGAGAGCGATCAAAAACGAAAAATCTGAAAAATCTGTAAATCTGAAACGATTTATTGACACGAAGTCAAGTACGCACCGCGCAGCGGCCATGGGAGAAATGTATCACATGCAATCCGTGGTCTGATCTATGTGCCCCGCACCGCCGTCAAAGAAACGCACTCCACAGGGCCTCTGTTTCAATCCACTTCACTCTACTCCACTCCACTCCACTCCACTTCACCTGGCCGAGGACGACAAAATGTAAAAAATGATTGATCGATTTATATTCGGACCTCGGACTCGAATTCGGATTCAGATTCAGTTTCGGGTTTGGGTTTGGGTACAAAGGGCGCCGTGCCGTGCCGTGTCGTGCCGTGCCGTGTCGTACCGTACCGTGCCGCGTTAATAAAGAACTTTACACATCCAGTCCAGTCCAGTCCGTGGAATAGCTTTGGATCAGTGACAGACTACGTCTCTGGAGCGATTCACCGATTCACCGAGTCCCTGACTCCCTGATTCCGATTCCGATTCCAACCGAGCGAAGATGACGGCGGCGGCGACAGCAACGATAATCGGTATAATATGATAGCAATTATTTATCAAATCTGGACAGGAGATTGGAAGTGGGAATGACAAGAAAGAAATACCTATGCTTGATTAATGAAAGCAATTCGCCATACAATGGAAGAGAAAGGAAAAACGAAAGTGTTGACTAGCATTGACCAACTGCAGGGGGTGATGCGGAGATAGGCCCTGGAAATGGGACTGGAGTGCACTAGGCCAGAGTGGAGTGGAGAGGTAGAAGGAGGAGACATTTCCATTTGTCTCATTGACTTTTTATATTCTACCAACAATCAATACCAACAATAAAAGAGGCTAACACATCCACTCCTAGGCCATTTCGCATTTAAATAAGTTACATCTTTACTATTTTGTTAGATCCACAAAAGTCTCTGGCTTCAAATAATTCGCAATAGGAGACGATATGTCGAGGCATCACTTCTATATAAATTGATTGAAAATAACAAATACCACTATAGAAAATAGTAGATTGATCCGGGTCTATCCGATGTGAACTTATTGGGAGATTAAATTGAAAATAAATAATCTGGTGATGCCGCTGGTGGGCATCTAAATCCTTAATCTATATCAAAATCTTAATACTGATTTTCTAGAAGAGTGCCATTTGAGATGAACCCATGATTGGAAATTAAATTAACTCACTCAGTGCATCAAACAGAGGATGATTAAATTTCTTACACACTCTAGATTGCTGCCCAACGAAAATTAATGCATCATTGACTTGAAAATTGTGTAGAACACTCAGTTTGTAAATTAGCGAAATATAGTCGTTAGGATCGATTAATTTCGATTATAATTCCTTGCAACATAACAAACAAGTTTGCTTGGTTAGTTATGATCTCACGAATGGGATAGTCGTTATAAGCAAAGTAGTCTCCTAGTTTTTAGGAAATCAAAAGGATCGGTCATTATATAACTGAAAGATCAAAACGACATGTCTGGTAGAGAAGCTAGGTGTCTGAATCCCTGAAAATCCATTCTATAGGTCCTGGTCCGTTTTTTTCTGCAAAGATAATGTTTTGAATGAATCGCGGATATGAATTGCGGGAATGGGTCGCGGGTCGTGGGTCGCTGGTACGAAGTATATAGCGTTTCCATGTGCTCGGTGGTGGTGGTGTTGGTTCTGGTGGTGGTGCAATAATCGCACTGCGCCCTTGACAATTCCTCAATGAAGTTGTGAGGTAAGCGTGGTTTGTCTTAGGCACTCGGCTATTACACAATCGCGGACTCAGGTAGGCTGGCCAAAGGGATCGGTAAAGGATAAAGGGTGGAAAATGAGGAAGGAGGACATGGAACGGAAACCGTTTCCTTTGTCGATACTCGGTTGTCTGCCGCGACTGACGGTTACCATGAATATGGCACATTATGTACCTAATAATTAAGTGAAAGGGATACAATGGCTTTATGAGAACTTTGCTAACCGGGTGATAAAACCCCTGAGCGCCGAAAGGGTTTACCTTCGCTCGTTCGCTTCCAACATGTCGTCGAAATTTTATAATGACCCCTTATATAAATCCATGCCAACTGCGAGACTTGCCCAATGTAGAATGGATCGTCTTATTTCGTTTTACCATAGGCTGTCGGACCCAGGACGACAGGAGACAACCAGGACAGACGGATGGCAGCTAAATGCCATTGCCGCCAGAGAGCAGAGAAGGTCGATTAGCAAGTTCGACCTTAAACGACGCCGCTCAATTTTTGGGGCCCAAAGGTTCCATCATAAACAGCCTCGAGTCGAGATTCCCAAGATCGGCTGTGGCGATGGCGATGATGATGGTGGTGGCGGTGGCGGTGACGGGAAACAGGTACCGGCATGCAACTCATATATACGAACCTTCGCCCGCTTGACGTCCACGACCACGACGACGACGACGACGACGACACGCACATGTGGAAGTGCTGGGCGACTGGGCGTCTATTTGGTCCATCAATTTATCAAATTCAGTTCGTCGGCTTGTCTGAATCAAATCGCTGCCCCCGCCTCATGGGTTTCGGCCCTCCGAGGGCATCCTTTGTCTGCCAAATAGCCGTACGACGTTGTTTTTTCGAGGGCGAGCATGGCAATCCCACCGACTGCCTTGTCATAAGAACGACCGACCCCAAAGTGCATAGGAGTCCCAGACTGACCCGCTGCAGACATTTCTGACATAGCTGTGAACTGGACCTGCAATCATTTCATTAATAATCTATTAAAAACGTCATCGTAATCGGTTTAATTTTAAGTTTCCGGACTTTACATTCGAAACAACCAAAAAATCAGAGGTAAACACCAAAGTTATGGTAGTTCCGATCGTTCAATTATATGGCAGCTATAGGGTATAGCCGACCGATCCCGGCTATATACGTTTCGACTTGTATAATCCGTACAAAGGAAAGCAGGGCGTGTGCAAAGTAAAACTGACATGCTTATGTTAATCCCAGAGGTGATGCTGATCAAGAATATATATACTTTATAGGGTCGGAGATGTATTCTTCACTGCGTTGCAAAATTGTGACCAAAACTATAATACCCTCGGCAAGGGTACAGAAATAAATGAATTAGAGTCTATTGTTCATAATCAATGCCATCAAGTGTGAGTCAAGTACGGAAGGTCAAAAACTGAATACATATCATTAGAGCATGTTTTTGAATCCCAACTATTTTATTGCGATGTACTTTAATTATTCAATACTAAGAGCTTTTGTCAAATAAATAAATAGATTTATAGACAGTTTTCTTTGGTCATTTACGCTTTTCAAACTGCAAAATATTTAATTGCTTACGAATAGTGCAGTATTCTCTCATTTTCAACGTTTATATATCAAAAGTTCTTTCCTAATTCATAGATTTATTCATTATTATTTTATTAAAACAAAACATAAAAAGATCGTATACATTTAAAATAAAATGTGGGATATTGTATTTTCATGATTGTTAAACTTTACCAATGAAACATTTTTTAAGATGAAATATAGTTTAAAACCTTTATGAACATTTCGTTTGGTTATTAGAAAGATGATAAACACGATCATATATAGATTACGTAACAATCGAAGTTGTGTCAAATTCGTCTCATCCCATCTTCAAAGCCCTTTAAAACAAAAGCGCCAAAAAGTACATTTATGTAGATGAGATTTTTTTAGATGCGTCAGTGTTCTCCAAACTTTTAAAGAAATTGAATGAAAAACTGCTATTTTTTACGAAATGATATAATACAATATGAATGTAATTATATACATATATTGTATGCTAGTTATCATTTCTAATAATTTGATGAAAATAACTCATAAATGTTACATCATTTAGTTATATTTTAACCCAGTTTACTAGAAAATTGTATACATATTTTTATGGCTGTCAAAAAATTGAACATTGAAAGTCGCCATCGCATTTGGGGTTTTAAAATTTGGAGCTTGGTACTGGGTTAAGTATTCATCCTGAGCCTCTATCCTTTGTTTTTTCTAAAACTGAACAATAGAAATTTCCAGGATTTTAGATTGCGTAGGAAAAGGCAGACTGGCGGCGGATGGACACATAATTGTAAATACCTTCGCTAATATTTTATGTTCAAATCAAAATAAATCAAATAAAATTTGTATGCAAAACAATCGATAAGCTCGATGTTCGATTCTTTTTCGTTTCTTCTTGGAAGTACAGTTGAGCCTAAAACTACATATTACGTCACAGGCACAGGAACAGGAACTGGCATTTCGGCACATAAATTTTATTTATAATTGCAATAATAATTAAAATGGACGTTGGCCGATCCATTGTGGAACCTTATCCGATGAAGTCGCAATGATTATGGCATAGAGTCCCTGAAAACTAATATGGCTGGTTCCTCTTGCCTACAATGCGCATCAATTACTCCATAATTACAACAGACACTCGAATAATGGCAATCCGCTAGCAGCAGTTGCAACAACAAAGGACGATCCTAGTTCTTCTCGGAGATTTCGGAGGCCTTTGTGCTCCAGAGGATGGGATCGAATAAAGACAGTTGTTTAATATTGAATATTAGTATTATTCCCGCAGATTCCTGCAGATGTTTCCTGGAGATAAGCTCTTGAACTGACTCCGATGCTGATGCTGAGACGGCCGCTCGATCTCATTTCCCGGCATTCAAGCTGAAAGGGTCAGCTCGGGGATTTAATATTTATTATCCGAACTGGGGCACTCAAAATTAGAATACTTCTGCTCTGCCCTCATTATCCAGTAATTTGATAATAACGAGATTTCCCATTATCGAGGGGTTTGTGTATATTCGATTTTTTATATGTACATATTGTACATATTTGTATGAAATGACCTTTTACTCTTGAGCATTTCGGAAAAATCACGTCGTCTATCTTATGTTGCAATGTTATAAAAATAATTTGTCTTTTTTTCATAGAGCAAAGAGAAAGCAGATACATAGTTTCGGGAAAACAATGTATTTATTAAACAAATGTTTTTTCCATCCCATTTTGAATCATAGTTCGAAAAAGGGATCGATACCAATTGATGTTCGATATTCGATACCGATCTACAATTTCCAACATGTTTTAGAATAATAACGAAGTAATTGTCTTTTTAAACCACTTCGGAAATAATGGTTGATGATATATAATAACATATAGAAATTATTAAAATCTAATTTTGTGTTTAAAATCATTTTAAAAAAAGTTGATTGCTAAAATTTGAACTTTTAATAATATCAACTCCTGCTTCTCTATTTTAAAATCTAAGTTGATAAAAGGTGAATGGATATGTGAGTCGCCTACAGACATCCTTTTTAGTCGACTGGATGCCTGTCTGAAGTTATTAAAAAGTTTTGAACCAATCAATCAGAAAGGTATTTAATGCTGATAGTTTGTAGTCAAATAGTTAGTGCAATGTATTAAAAAAAGCGCAACAACTTTTTTAATACCTTTCTGTATTTATTTTGCAGAACCATAAAATAAAACATATTAAATATTTTGATTTTCTGTTAAAAATCAATGAAGAGCGACAAACCCTGGATTTCCGGTAATACAATTTTGTAATAAATAATTTTAATAGGAAACTATAACAATTTTTTGTATTTTTTCAAAGCTTAAGTTATATTGTTTTAACGCTTTTCTCAAAAAATTGTTCGATAATTGTCTGTAAGAAAGATGTTTATGTATTTGATGTTTATTTGTGAAAATAATATTCTAGAGTCGCTTCTTCCGTAGCCATTATTTTTATTGGAAAAGGCTTACATAAAAATGACAACAGATTTGAATCCTTTCGGGGTATTTATTTCAGCCTCACCAACACACGCAGGGAAGCCACACCCATACTAAATGCGGTATCTGGAGGTCTATGGGTGTGCGAGTGTGTGAGTTGACGACCACACATCAAGTAATAATTATGAATTTTTTGGGGTAGGTTTTCCGCAGATTTTCGTTCGTTCGTTCGTGTGCGAGGCAGACGCGGAGTATGTTTGATATTCGTAGGTCGGCACAAACTATTAAAGGACATTAAGGGTTCCACCCTAGTGGGCACACCACTGTACGCGTCTGTGTGTGTGTGTGTGTGTGACAAGTACTCACAGATTCACAGATTCAACAGCATTATGTAGGCTCGGGAACCAATTTTCCAGGATACAGGATAGCAACCCCGATTCTCGTTTCCCGCTGCACCAGGACTTCTATCTGGGGATTATTTGTGCGGTATGGCTTACAGTTTTTAATTATGCATTGCGATATGCCAGAGATGTGGAGTTTGATTCACGAGATGAGCAAAAATTCGAGGGGGTGAACTCAACTGAAGTGGCGAGGCACAATTGGAATGCATCAGCCAATAACTTCAAGGGTCGAGCAGGACGAAAAAAAGCAAGGACACTGATTTTTAGCGGGCAAAGCACTAAAAAAAATTTATAAATAATAAAAAAAACTTCTAAAAATGCGTCATTTCAAAAATGATACCCTTTTGGTTAGAATCCTAAAGACACAAAATATACCACAAAATATTTACGTGGACATAGCCGCAGCAGATACCATATAGAAATTTCGATGTTTATAAAGATCGGTACACAGATTTTTATGGAACTTATACAGCCCATATAAAATTTTTATTAAATATATGCATGTATGCAAGCTTATAATATTTCAAAATAAAATTTAATATAAGAGATTAAATGTCTTTTCTATCATGTTTAAATATGGTTATAGTTGTCCTAGTTTCTGTCCCTTGATTCCGGTGGATTTTCTCTAAATTAAGTTTGGAGAAGAATAAAAGTATAGTATGTCACTCTTGCTAGCTTCAGTAAAAGATAAAAAGTGCATCACATGTCATTTTAATTTTAGGTTAATTAATGAATTTTTGACAATAGGATCGGATTGCAGACTCTATGGGTCCAAATAATACATGCATATAAATATAAGTAAATGTGCCACTGATTTTTTAAATTTCTCTTTAAATACTTTAAAACGCTCATTCCCATCCCCTATGTGTGCTTGTTTTCTATTGGCCCCTGTGCTGACATATGACGGTCCATCATCCCTTTTCATATGTGTATGTTAAGCCACTGAGAAGGGGTATATTCCAGTCGACACTGTTTATATCCGGTACTTTCAAAAAACAATGATAATTCCAAATATGCTACAGACTTGCGTAGGTCTCTTCCAACAAATTTCTGGTGTTTCTGACGGTCTATAAGGAATAATTGTATTATCAATTGATGTATTCGTTGAAACTGTTTGCCTTTCACTTTCTTTTCTTTGGCGTTAAAGAAAGTAAACATTTTTTTTTAAATTTTTTACCAAAATCATTTCCCAGTTTATTAGTACAAGTATTTTTCGATAGTTGAGGGAATATTAAACAAAATCTATTAGTATTCGTTTTAAAATCATCTCATCTCACGAAAAAACTGATAAGGTTTCTAGGGTTACCGAGTCATCATTCCTTAGAAGATATGTATAGAAATAGATAATTGATTAACTTAAGAGTATAGAATCTAAGCTTAAGACCTTTAAAAAAGCGCTATAGTTAGCAATTCTTTTTTTAAAGATTTGGTTAGATTACAGTTATGCAACTAAGCAGTGACATTCGGATTTCTTTTGAGAATAAAATCCATGAAAAATCTAATCAATAGATTAAATAAGTTTTATGGATCGGTCGAATGTAAGTAACCATGTATTATACATACCTATACTATATATAGCTATTATATAGTTATAATGTGCTTAATGATTCAATATGATAAATACTAAAGTGGAAGCTTGCTTGGACTAGTGCTAAGTTAATTATTTTCAATTATTTAGGAAAATGGTAAAAGAATTTAGCAATTTGCGGTTTGATTGCACATTTTTATTATCCCTTTCTGTTTCTTTTATTCATTTCCCCACAGACAGTTGGCGGCATATGCCCTTAAAGTCACGATAGCCGGGGTTAAAATGTTTCAGGGGATCTGGAGGAGGAGGCCCACCCACTGGGCTTGACACATCCTGTCGCTGGGAAGTCTGCGATTCTGTGATTTGCCGAACTCGAGGCAATCGGATCAGGCAGGCTCTTTGGCAGGTGGGGATCCGTATTCTTATCCGCAACTCCACTTGCAGGACATGGCCAGCAGGAATACAAAGCTCGCCGTCCACCGTCCACGGTCCACCGTCCATGGCCCCCTCTGGTCCCCCCTGGCCGCAGTCATATAGTCAGTGAGTGCCGTTACTTTTGTTGCCCGTTTTCGTTGTTCGTAGATTGCGATGCGATTGTTTTCAAAAACGAATGAAGATGGTGTCGAGCGATAGCTGCCGCCTGGTGACTGAAGTTCCGTCCCCATTGACGGGCTGAGCTAACCGTCCCCAGTCCCCCAGCGCCCCTCCAGTCCACCAGTCCTCAGTCCCCCTCTGGATGCCACCTCCCCCCGACATGGTCTGGACCAACAAAAGCCGTAAAAATTGCGGATTACAATCGCGGATTTCCATCGCACAATTGTTTATTATTGCAGCTCCATTTTCCCCCCGGTGCGCTTTCCGTGCTGTTTTTATTTTCCCGCTTGCCTTTTGCGGCACTTACCGCGCCATCCAGCTGGCCCCCCTCCTTCCCCGATATTTGCCCAGCTCGCCCATAGTGACAGCCGCAACGACAAAGAACAACGAATATGACTGCGATGACGCGGGTTCATTTCTTGTTCGTGGCTTTTGCTACCTGCCCTCTCAGGGCCACCGGGCATGCCGGACTTGGGACGTACCACGGAGGAGTTGCGCCTAAAACACTTACTACAATCCAACAAATTGTGTTTTTAAAACATAAATAAACTATTTAAATCAATTGTTGTTTGATCAAAGCATTATTTCTCAAAAAACTAAAAACTTTTAAGAATATTACCAATTTAAAATACAGTTTGTAAGCTGTTTTCAATATGGCAACAACTATCGAAACGATTTAAAAAATATTGCAAATTGGCAATCCTGATAAAAGTATATTTCAAAGTTCAAGAGTGTTCAAAATTATATTTTGTTTGAATTACTTTGCAATGGGTATGAAAGCTATCGCATCAGCCCAGCCCGCTTTCCTCTCCCTTTTTTGTTGGCTTTTTATGCCTGTTTCACGCGAAAAAACATTTGTATCTGTCAGTGGGCGGACCGCCCACCCAAGGGTATTACGGATATCACTCTCACCTAAGGCTTCTTGTAGGCAAAAAGGAATTCCTTCCGTTTGCCTGTTGTTTGCTTTGCTTTTCTCGCTGACTCGCCGACTCGCCGGCTCACCAACTCACCAACTCACCGATTCCGAGATTCTTAAATTTGCTAATTTGTGAACTTTTCTTGCCGCATTACAATTCGCTACGCTCTGTGCTTTGCGCCCTTGTCTTGTTTGTCATTGGGAATTGGATTCGCGTGTCCTTATGGGTGGCCCTTCTGTCTTTCGACTCTGGGCTCTCGTCTCTTATCGCCTCCCCCTCGTCTGTCTGTCGTTTTTTATTCCTGGTTATTCCTTGAGTCATCGATACTCCTTGTGCCTTGGGCTCTCGTGCATTTCGAGTACATTAGGCGGCTCATTTTTTGCCCACTACTTCTCCCCCTTTGCCAAATCAATTTAGGACGATAACATCTTAATTTGTGTACCAATAATAAAAACAAACAATTCTTGCAGACAAACAGCAGATTTCTCCTTTCCACTCCACAATTAGGGACTTATAATTTTATTAATAAATGTATTGACTGATTCTTGATAACCGATCTTTCGGGTCGAGTTATTGGACTTCTTTAAAATTTGGAGTCCCTTCTCTTCTTTTCTATTTACCAAGTTCCGAAGGAGTATTTTAAAGTACGATGGATCGCAATCCCATTTTTAAAGATTCAAACGACTCCTTTCGAGGCTGTCTTAGTTTTTATATCATATTATATCATATTCTTTATAGCCAACTCACTTTTTTTTTAATTTAAACAATTTAAAAAACAAATGTTAGCTTAAATTCGTCTATATTAGCTTTCCTTAGATTTTATACCCTTGCGGAGGGTATTATAATTTTGCTTACAAGTGTGCAACCTGACATCTCCGACCCTTTAAAGTATACATATATATTCTTGATCAGGATGTCAAACTAGTCTCTCAGTTTTAAAGCTGTCGACTTTAAACGTTGGAAACACCCTTCTTTCCTCTGAATGCAGTATATAATTCCGAACGGCTAGGATCGGTTAAATATATCCAATAGCTGCTGATCCTTCGGAAATGCTATAAGTTCCATGTTTTTACAGATAGAAACTTTAAATTCGCTAAGACAATCTTTTATGAGGATCGGAGCGCATCTATATGTATCTTAAAGCTGCCATATAACTAAACGATCGGAAATATATATAACTTTGTGGTTTTTGCAAGTAGAAGCTTGGGACTATTAAAATCTATTTGAAAAATAACTGGTGTGCTACCAAAATTCTTATAAGGATCGGCCGACTATATCCGATATATCTGTTATGTTTTTCGCTTTTTAACTCTACTTACCTACATACATATATGTATATAAACTTGTGTGCCTCCCAATGTTAACTTTCCTTTCTTGTTTTAATTTTATATTTTGACATATTGATTATTGGATTGCATTCAATAAATGACAGTGTTAAGATATGTTATGACCTTTCCCTTTTGCTATACTTTTACTTAAGTATATTAAAATATTGACTGGAAATAGGCTCCAAACATACATTAAAATAGTATTAATTAGCATAATTAGTCGATTTTCGATCGATTTAATCACGGCCTTGACATTTTTTATCCTGTGACTAATTAATGCTCTTGAAAACATCATAATTTTTTTAAAAACACAATACCTAAAACACTGTACTGAAAAAGTTTGATTTAAAAAAACTGATATTTTTATTTTTTCAGTGTGTGAGAAAGAACTTCTTTGGTGGATTAATAGTACGTTATTAATATAAGAAGAAAGCCATATGGCATCTTCTAGGTAGACAAGGGACTTGGGTGACGAATCGAACCCTCGTTGTGCGGGTGGCCTCTAATACCTTTTCCTTTCATACCTCTATAAGGGAACGTGAAAATTCATTTTTAGTCAATTTTAAAAATTGGAACTTTTCCAACCACATATAAATTTTACTCCAAAATACGCGAATTTTATTTTTATCAAACAAAAATTCCTTGCAACCATTGCTATTCATATATAAGTTAAAGTTGAGCTAAAAACTGGCGGTCACCTTTGATAAAATATAAATACGAGTTTTAGATAAGTTTTAATCTGTTAGGGTATATCTATATTACCTTTGAAAACTGTACCTAGATTCAATACTGTCAGATCTATATTGGGAATACCAAAGAAAACTGATAAACGATAATAAATAAAATATTATTAAAAAATTTAATAGAATTATCCAAATCGTTGAACGCAGGAAGCACAATCTTTAACCCTAATAAACGGGCTCGAATCAAATATGTCCTCTATTAGAAAAAAATGACAACTTAGCATGACACTTAGCATAAATGACAACTAGCAGTTATCATACATATATCTGTGTTCCTTACATAACATATTGTGCATACAATGTATTTTTTCTATGGCACATAATTAGAGCAACAAGTTTTTGTATCAATTTTAACTCTCGTTACTATCTTCGAAAAGTCGAAAAACCCATATTGTAGACACGTTTAGATATTTCCGGTCCCCATTTTTAAGCCCCGTTTAAAGAACCAAAATAAAAATATTTGTAGATATACATCGAAAGAATTAAGTATGTATATAAAATATAGTCCAGATAAGTTTTTCTTCCTATAATAAATAAGGAAGTTTTGCCCAGAATAGTTCCCACGGATAGGGATCTTTACAAAAACACAATTTTTAAAATAAACAAAAAAACAAAAAACAAAAAAACAAAAAAACAAAAAAAAAACAATTTTTTATTAAGCTAATACTAGTTTAGACAAAAAAGTATCTCTCTGATTTTTTAAAGCTCTAGAAGTTGTTTTCTTTGATGTTTTTGTTTCAAAAATTACTAAGCCTATTATATTGTTGAAATCGGCCGATTCACAAGTTTTATTAGAAATAACTTGAATTAACTAGAATTAACTTTGTATTTAATATTTAAATTGGCTTTCATAAGAGAGTCTAAAGTCAGTATATTTCATTTATTTTATGAGAAGTTTTAGTTGATTAAATTAATTATTTTTCAAATTTTGATCTTTAGAAGTAATTTTTATCGGAAGGGTGCAAAAAAAGTACCGTCTAAAATGAGTTTGATTAACTCTTTGTATTTAAGATTTTATTAATTATCATTTCTCATTTAATGTCATGTTTTTGTCATGTAGTTAGTGCCTAAATAGAGATAGAGCTTATGATAATAGAAATAATTTCTTTGACGCCCGTTTGGAGTTTTTTCGGGTAAATTTGTTCAAAAACCTAAGTTTACCATTTAAGAAAAATATTTCGAAACTTAATATTAAAGATTGATATACTTTTTAAGGATTGATCATTAAACTAATTTTGAGACATATTTTGCGATATTAAATTTAGTAAGTCGCGTTTAAGTTTGTGTCTTTTATTCATCGAAATTCGAGTTAAAATGAGACCCAAACCGGCCTGCCGTCCCATTTTCACCTGCATAGAGAGGAGAATTAACCTCCGAAGGACTTCTATGGAAAAGCTAGCAAAGCAAAAAGAAGTGCGCATTAATTAAGATGTGAAACCTAATAAATTTAAATTAAAACTTTCAATATAAACTTTTTAGTGCCTCTCCACAGAGCCCGTCCCGTTCAGACGGGTCTATGATGCTTCTGATTGTGGGCCTGAATTCCTGTAAAATATGGATGGGAAAGGGATGGGGAGTTGACGGTAAGGAGCAACTTTCATGAGTCGAAATTATTTAATGAGCATGAAAATTGCGGGGCAGCGAAAACATAACGAAGTCAGCATCGCAACGCCCCCATATTATTTTTTCCCTTTACACGTTTTTTCCATTCAAAGGTTCAACCCCAAAAAAGCCAGAGCCGAAGAGACATCGGAGCGCGACAAATAGATAACCTCAGGTAAAAATTAATAAACAGCATCCCCTCCTTGGGTCCGTTTGTCCTTCCGTCCGGACGCCAGTCCGCCGAGCAAAATTGTCGAAAATGCCGCAGGGGGCAGAGACAAAGTCTGCGTTTGCGGAAGGGGGGAAAACGAAGTAAAACAAAGAAAACACAAACGGATGGCGATGAATGGCTGCGGACAAAAAAAGAGGCTGGAGGAGAAGGAGCAGGCCCTGTTGTTTTTCTTGTAATCAAAAGCGTTTTTATTGTTTAACAATTAAATTGCTGGAAAAGGCATCATTAGCAGCCGGGAGTCGCGAGACCGGATCGCGAAACCGCCAACCGCCGACTGGCAAAGAGCAAAGCCATGAGCCATCAGCCATGAAAAGAGCACAACCACTCACTGTGTCCTGGAAAAAGAGCTTCGGGAGCAGCAGAACAAAGGAAACTTGTAAGGCACAGGGCAAGTAAATGAAAACACTGTTCACTGTTGGAATATCCCACGGTAATGGGTCGTAGTTGCCCCATCAAAACACAAAACACAAAACACAAAAGGGAAACTGTATTCACGGTTTTCCTATCTCCCTTCTAATTACAAGATTTTCTTCAAGTGCACCCGGAGTTGAACTACGACAAAGTTGGCTTTCTATTAGACGAGAGAAGCCGATACTCCAGACATTAAAGGGTAGAGGACAGGGGGCTCTGAGCTCCAGGGTCGGCCAGGATGGGGTTGGGTTTTCTCAACGTATTACGGAGAATCAATTTCGTGTGGGGAAAAGCAAATTATGAGGAAGCTGCGTCACCGCTGCCGGCAGCGTCGACCTTCTAGCCTAAACTTTTGTGCAAACAGTTGTTTAAATATCCAGCAAACACGAAAGGGTTAAATTCATAATATGGCCAAATTAGATACAGGCGGGAGAAGCGACTCCGGAATACCATAATAGAATGGCTTAACCCTTTTGTCGTCTCTGCCTCCGTGACTCTTTACCTTATTACGCCCCCGTCTTTATTCCGAGGCAGAAATCCAAGTCCGGGCTCTGTTAATGAATTCCCAAAATGAAATTTTTCCTATTGCGGACGCGAAGTGTAATACTTATTATTTTTGAATGCAAAAAATTCAGCGGAAGAGGCGCGTTACGAAGGTTTTGTTCCGCTGGTTCCAATGTCCTCCTCCAGGTGAAATTGTCCAACCTAGCGATTCGACTTTCACTTCCTTCGTGCAAACTAATTTCATTAAGTCTCCTGTCTTCAAAATATTCTCCTTACCCTTGGCTATCTGTTAACCTTAAAGAGGTATTTTCCACTCGTTGGCAAGTCCATAATTTTGGGAGTCTAGTTAAGAGAATTTTAGCTCTCCACTGGTGCATGAGGCAGCTTTGAGCGGTGCTTTAAAGAAAAGTGTAAAATAAAGGCCCGTGTCTCTGTAAAACCAATTAATTTTGGTCACAATATTGGTTCTTAATCAGGATTACCTTCTGAGTCGGTACAAGCATGTCCCTCTGTATGTTTCGACACAAACTAGTCTCTCAATTTTAAAGCTACTAACTTCAAACTTTCCACATTTATTGACTATATATCCTCCTATAACTGAACTATCGGAAATGCTATAACTTAAATCTATGGTAATCTTAGGTGATGTTTGTAAAGCGTAGCAGGATAGAACTGAAATCGGGGAATTAATTTTTAGGAAATTTATTTTATTGATTTGTTTTAAATTTTATTATTTTAATATTCCTTGTTTTTATTAATTATTTTTTTTATTAATGTCAGACTTGAGCTGTATTTCAGTGCCCTCTGGAACCTTCATACATGCGATAGATATAGGACATTGTCAACTAATCCTTATGGGGTAATAATTCCATCCCATCCAGCTCCATCTTCCATTAGGATTGGCATATTCTTCGAGTTTATGTATGTTAGACCTTTCTGTCGAATATATTTTATAAGGAACTACTCCGGTGTAGAATATGCGATATGTTACTTTACAATAAATAGTAGATTAAAGACTCAAATAATACAACAGGAGTTTAAAGGTTCCCCAAGGCTTGTCTCCAACTCGTTGTTAATTTGTGTTTTATTTTAAGTATCGCATTAGTTTTTCGCACCAATAGTTACAATAACCTCCCCCCTGGTAATTGCCTCGGTAATTGGCCCCTTTCCGAGGTGGAGAGTTGAATGGACGCGATCCAATCCACACTAAAGGGAAGATTACAGCCCCACTTATGTATGTCCAACTCCAATTCCAAATGCCCTCCCCCGGGCTAATACACATGTATTAAAGTGATATATGAATTTGAACAAGCATCTGTGTGCGACCGAGTTCGTTCCACAAAAAATGGGCTTTTGACACGAGAACATACATTATAAGCTGCACTAAATTGTGTTGTTCCCGGGATGAGTCTGTTTGTTTGTGTCTGTCGGCACAGAAAAAAATGCGTGACCGACTGAACCCCAAATAATGCGTGTTTTGTTACACTCTCAAAAAATGCTTTTTGCACTTGGTCCTTGGTCCTTTTCGTCCCTCACATCCTCTTCCACTTCCAGTACCTCCATCCACATCACCTGGCAATTTCATCAAGACTAATGGCGACGACGTTTGAATTAAAACCAACAGAAGAAACTCAGCCATGGCACGACTTCTAAATTTTGTGCCCCATTATTTCTTAGTTAAATGGGTCCATAGGATATTGGTCCTTAACACTATATATACATTTATTTAATTACGATCCCTGGTCTCTTTAGCACAATGTCATATATGGGCCAAGGATGTTTTATTTTAATCGGTTTAAGTGTAATGGTCATACATTGTATTTATTGTACGTATGTTAAATTTACATAATATTATGTGGGGCTTATTATTTCTATATTGTATGTAAATGTATATGAATTGGTATTAGAGCATTCCCCAAACTCCCATTTAATAATCAAATGCGACAACAGCAAATTTTAACAATTCAACAAAAATTTCCAAAGCCTCGGGTCTGTACATGTGTTATTCTATCGTTGCAAAAGCGTAATATAGTTTGGTCACAAGTGCTCCGACCCTAAAAGTATATATATTCTTGATCAGGATTACCTCATATGTATGTCGATATAAGAATGTCCTTCTGTATCTGTTTCTACGCGCGCTAGTGTCTCAGTTTTAACGATATCGAGTTTGAGCACATCCTTCTTCACTTTGCACGCAGTATGTAAGTCGGAATAGCCGGGATCGGTCGACTATATTCTATAGCTGCCATATAACTGAATGATCGGAAATGCCAAAACTTTTTTGTTTTTCGGAGAAGCTTGGGACATTTTTCAAAATCCATTTTATACGAAACTGCCTAGATTCTAAGGTTCTTATAAGCATCGGCCAACTACAGGTATATCCGATATTTGCTATATCTCTTACCAATAGAACTGCAGCTCGGCCCGAAGTTAGTATTCTACGTTTTTTTGTTTAAAAACTTTATCGTCTTTCTTCGGGAAATATTCTTACAATACTTTATATTTTTTTGCTCTATTCAAATTGAACCGCTCCATGTACATGTTTGTACTAAACAAACCCTTCAAAAACTTCTGCATTTCAAAAAAATATTAAATCATAAATTGAGGACTCAAAAGAGATGTGTCTGGTATATTCACCTATATTCATAATATCGCCATTGTAAAATATAATCTGTTCTAATCTTGTTATGTAGTTTCTTTGTCGATTGGGGGAGGAAACACAGTTGTCTATATACATTATGTACTTAAACAAATAAAATCGCATGGCCCATGTAGTCATACATGAAATCAAAAACTGAGCTGAACAAAAAAGGCACTAGCGACACAAGGAAACAGGATTCATGGGAGACATTTTGTTTTGAGAGCAAGGGGAACAGGAACGCGGCACTTGAAACTGAAGTAAGGGTGCAAATTTTAATAGTCTTGCTGTGATCCTCGCCTTGTCCAACATCCTGCCATCACTGTCATTGTCATCCTCATCGTCAATGGCCATTGCAAATATCAACACAATCCAGCAATCCAGGAATCCCCGCAAAACTCGTTCTGCACCCCGCGCTGCTTAAATAAACATTAGCTTATTGAGTTAAAAAATAAATTCAGAGCATTCGCCGGGGGATGCTTCTGTTCAGGGAGCTATGATTTGCTTCCGTCCACCATTCAAGGAATCCTTCCAGGCAAGCCGATCACAATTGCGCATTGTAGTCACAATGAGTCCTTATGTACGACGGCACTTATGTGAAACATTTGCCCAAGTGATTTTGGTTTCATTTGCAGGATCCCTTCTACCGGGCCGAGTACGCTATGTGAACGAACGAATTTTGCCACTCAACTCATCGGCATCGTCATCGTCATCGTCCGCGTTCTCGTCATTTGAGCATAACATTTCAAAAATGGCCTCGAACCTTTTCAGCTTCGTATATACCTTCCATCCCTCGGTGATCAGATTTAACCCAATCTCCTGGGTACATATTGCTTTCCCAGCTGCTACTCCATTACACAGCACATAATAAGACTCCCATGCTCGATTCTTAATCTCCTACAGACAAATTCGACATTTTTGATTCCAATTTTTTTTTTCAACAAAATGAAGTTCAATAACATTGTCAGTTATCTGTTAAAAGATAGTTTTTTTGCAAAGGACTTAATGGGTAGAAACGCTTAGTAAAATTCAAGTATTCTTATGTTTATACCCTTGCAGAGGGTATTATAATTTTGTCTAGAAATGTGTAACGCATTAAAGGAAGCATCTCCGACCCTACAAAGTATATATATTCTTGATCAGCATCAACAGCCGAGTCGATATAGCCATGTCCGTCTGTTTCTATGCAAAAAATAGACAGTAAAGCTAGCGTTTTGCAATTTTTACCAGATTATTATTTTTGTTGCACACAGATCAAGTTTGAAATCGGTCGGATCGGACCACTATATCATATAGCTGCCATACAAACGATCAATCAGATTTCAAGTCTTCGTATGGAAACCTTTTTTGTTCTCCAAGCTATCGCAACCGAATTAAACATTAATTCATTTGACATAGCCATACATGATTTTTTAAAGTTTAATACGGATCGGACCACTATATCACATAGCTGCCATACAAACGACCGATATGAAAATAAGTCTTTGTATGGAAAACTTTTTTGTTTTCCAAGCTATTGCAACCGAATGCAACATTTATTCATTTGACATAGCCATACACGATTTGTTAATGTTTGGTCAGAATCGGACCACTATATTAATAGCTGCCATTGTAAAGATCTGCAAGGGTATACCATCTTCGGCAAGCCGAAGATAACTTTTCTCTCTTGTTGTATATGAGGTTGGGAAGCAAATCGTTAAATGACTTTAAATAGTTTCACGAAAGCTCTTTTCTGCAAATATAATACAAATGTTTAGCGATTATATATCTTCAAATTGTCGTCCACCTATACAAACTTTTCTTGAGAGCTATCCCCAAACGTTTACAATGATATTAAGATCGGGGAGTAAGTTGGCGATTCCATTTAATGACCCTTCGATCGGTGATCCACCGTTTTACTACTTAAGCGGTATGTATGGGGGCATTATCTTGCTACAAATTCCAAGATAATGGTCCAAAAATGTGGTTAAACAGTGGACACGCCTTTAAGAGAAGTTTCTTGTAGCGTGTGGCATTTATTTTGGAAGATACTTATTCAACAGCTGCTGTTTTATAGTAGGAGATAGCACCCCAAACCATTATGCCACCCTCACGACTGTGGTGACGGGTCTTCTTCCTTTCTTCGCAATAATTGAAACCGTGTGGTCCATCTAATTTAAAGCGCCTTTCATCGGAAAAACAGGGTGGTCCCATTTTCATGTCTTATGGCTGCAAGCAACATTAGCTCAAGCTTTCTTGCAAACATCTGTTAACGGGGGTTTGGCTTTATACTGGCTTTAACTTCTAATTTTGGCCTAATTTTTTTTACAGAATACCTTGAGTATGAAGCCGCTTGCAGGATTATTCTTCTTTCGCAAAGCGCGACATCTTTTCTATTAGGTTTTATTATATAATATTTTTCCATAGTTTGATGGATCTTTCAGGAAATGACCCACTACTGTCTGACTTCGTGCGATTTTTTCTGCAACTGTTCTAGTAGAAAGATTGGAGTCACGATATGCCAATACATACTTTGAATCCTTTGGTGGGTAAGCTTATTCCGAGAACATTAAACAAAAAATGGTCTAATGAGCTAATATAATTTGCATAATTACATTGCACAGCATATCAGAAACTAATTTGACAGCCTCTGAGTCTATTCCAATGACCGCCCTAAGAGCGCTGCTTTTCGTAAAGTTTCAAAGCAAAATCCAATGGAATATGCCTTTTCGACAAAACCCAATGATTAATTTTCAGATATCCGCAGATTGATAAAACAACTTTATTCGCACCCCGTTCCCATGATTTTTTCCAGATATAGTCATAAAATTTTAATGAAACCCCCGACTGGCCCAAGGCTTGGCCTCTCAAAATTTAGCAATTCATTATTGTTGAAAATAATACAGGTCGCCTTGGCCAGATAGCTCCATTTGAAAGATAAATGATTGTAAACACATCTTACGGGGTTGTTTGACGAGGCCTACAATGTACCATACGAGTATATTTATGTAAATTAATATCTTTGTGGTGATCCAGCCCAAACTTTGGATTCGAAAGGAATTTATTTATGAATTGGAAGTATGGCGACTGGATTTGATTCAGAGTCCGACATAAATCGGCATATTCTATTCCGTTTCGACATTAAAACTTAAACAATTTCCACCCACCACGGACCACTGGCAGGAGGAGGCTGATGGAAAGTAGATGGGAAGGGTTGAGATGGATAGTCAAAGAACAAGCACCCCTGACTCAACTGCGGATTAATTAAATGCTTATATACGAAAATGTATGACCAAGCGGATGGACGGCAATACAGGGACAATGCAGGGGCTGTACGGGGACTGTGGGGGACTGTACGTGGTGTACGGGCGGGGGTGGACGGACTTGTCCGGACTCCATGAAAAGAATGAAGAGCTGCGTGTGTGGGACGTGGGTCGTGTGCCAATGGCATTGTTTTTCATAACTCAGTGCACTTTATTCTACCAGCACAATGGCAGGAACACCCACCTATAAGCCAGGTCCTCGTCTATGCTGGAGAGACATATAGCCGGAGATTCGGAGTACGGACGTATAACCGTACATTCGTACACACTCTTATGCATATGAATTTCAATTATGTGTATGATTTGCAGTGTTTGCAAATATTTGCTTACTTCCGTTTACATTCAGCTGCAATTTTGTCGGCTTTTTTACGGACCAGTCCAATCTGAATGGGGTTCCTTCTTACTTTGGCTTGACTGACTGCCAGTTCGCCAATTTCGGTCGCAAGGCAATTATTACTGATATCGGGTATTTCCGAGCTGCCCATGGAGACAGAAGAAACGAATTTAATATACATTTTGCCATTTATTTATTGCATTATAAATTATACCCTTGCAAGGGGTATTATGATTTTGATCACAACGCTGTGAATATATATCCGACCCTATAAAGAATACATATTCTTGATCACGATTATAACTTGAGCGATCACCTTCTGCCAAGAGAATTACTGGGTATAGCCGTCATCTCTAGAATTTCATTTTCAAACTGTTTTTGGCAAAATTATATTTGGAAATTATACTACAAATTATATTCACATCTTTATTTTAAAAGATGCATTTAATAGGTGCCAGTATTTAAAAAAGAGAGGAAGTCTATAGTCTAGTTTCTCACCTCGGTACTCTTGTTGTCACCTATCCGCCCGTTCCCAATAAATATTCATTGTTAAAATTATTTTTTCCATATAAGTCTATATAGTCTTAAAAAACTGTCCAATTTGATTTTGCAGGCTTATAGTGACCATTCAAATGGTTCGGCACGACAAAAGTTGTTCTGAATGGGTGCAACAAGACTTAGGGGTCGGAAGGAATCGTTTTAAAAATTTAAAACAAACTTGATCTCCGTGGACATAGCATTTAGCATGTACATGCCAAATGTTATGTCTCTATCGGTTTTACACTTGCACGAAGACTAAATACCATTGTACTTTACGTGTACCGGGTATCATTAGATTAGGAAATGGAATACATAATCGTGTAAAACTAATAATAAAGCCCTTTTAGGGGCAGATTAACTTATAAGTAAAGAGTACATATGAGACAACTATTTTGTATAATCTAAGATTCTAAGATAATCTAAGATAATCTAAGGTTAACTAAATATCTATTACCTTGTAAAAATATTTCTCGCTATTATTAAACACATTCACTATTTCAAAGCTCAAATTTGAAAACGAACCATTTTCACTTCCCTGAACGTTTGTTTTACTTATATTGTCTTGTCTACCTATTTTTAAAATAAAATATATCTGTCAAATAAATGTAACTAGATTATTTAAAATAAAATCTAAAATTTTGTTTTTTTTTTAAATCCGACCGGGGGTATCTGTCTCTATTTAGAAATCGTGACGAATAGCATCGGCATGGATGTCCAGTTGATGAAAACTTCAAGAAAATGCCCTGTAGCCGGATTTTTATTTTTGGGCAAGAAGTTCGATAATTTAAGGCAGGGCGGCATCTTTATTTAATTGCTGGACCGCGTCGGAGAGGTTGATGGGACCACAAGTTGGAAAAACGATAATATGGCAAGCTGTGGTCGCACATAATTGCGGTTCATCAAATCGGGGACGGATTTTGGAACGAGCGTAATTATAATGACATTTTGGGTCAAAAAGACCCAATAGGGCATCACTAATAAAAAATTTGGAGCCAAGTTTAGAGATTTTTTAAATAGAAAGTAGTGTGAAAACTGATTTTTTCAAGTGTCCGGCTATGTACGTGCTGGGAAGCAATTAACCCTTTAAAGCAGCAGACTAAGACGAGTCATCTACTTGTCCCTGTTAATGTGGGTCGTATAATACAGTTTTTGAAAGGCTTTAAATCGAGAAAGGGATGCAAATATTAAGGACCCGATGAAGGAACTTTGAGAGTTCCTTCCGGGTTCATTATGTATTTTAAAGCATTGGTTAAAGCATTTGGAATCTGAATCTCCTTGAACCTAGAGCTTTCCGCCACTCTCGTACATGGTACTTCATTCGTTCTATCGGTTTTGTCGGTTTGTCGTTGGCTTTTGGTTCGTGATTAATTGGAGAACGGCGTCGAGGGGCATTCCGGGTTGCGTGGCAATGCTTTTTACCTAATTTATAGAGGCCAGGTGGTACTCATCTCCACAGCGCGGCTACCATTGATGTGAACCTTAATTATAACGCCATCGAGCTGCGTCATCATTTACAAAACGACTCCCAGCATATGGCCGAATCAGGGCAGCCATTATTATTACTATTGGCATGGACGGTACGGTACGGGACGGGATGAAATGGGACGGTCTATGGTAAGTACATAAGACCAACCGAAATTTCCATACACCATTAGCGCGCTCTTATGTACGAGCCCCGGGGTTTTGGCTTCGCTGTCAGGGGTTTGGGATAAGTGCTCCGTCCTATCCCGTTCCTGGTCAGGGGATTTGGGTAAATCAAATTCAAGCTGACACTGAATAAAGTTTTTCTCGTCAAAGGGTTCGACGGGCTCGTCAGAAAAGCAAACGTCCTTAACCTCACCCCCTTATTCTGAAAAGTCCTCATAATATTTAACCTTGGCAGGCTATTGGGAAAACTATGTACTCGAGTGGAGAAAAGGGCTTTAGCGTATTTCTCAAGAAAAATGATACTTTCTTGTAACAATTAGTCCAAAACATAACTATGTAACTTTCGCCTTTTCCCATCAAAATTAATTCAGAGCGGGGTGTTTCAATAGCGAGAGCACTTTGTGGGATTTTGTTCACATTCAATGTTTTGCTTGGATAATTTTCACGCTTTGGAGGAAAAGTGAAGGTAGTTTGGAGTTGCTAATGAATTCACAGCCAAGTATTGCACATTGAATTTTGCCTTTAATTCGACGTCAATCATTTAAAATAAACCACAAAGTAATAGAATTTACAAGTTAATTGGAAGTCTGAGTGCTGGAAACATGGGCTCGAAAAAAAGATTTAACTGAGATACCATCCTTTTTAAAATTTTTTTACTAGCGTCGTGACGAGTTGGAAACATGGATCAATTTTGTACCTTTGGGAACAGGTTCCGGATAATATTTAATTTGGTGTGTCAGGTGTTTTTTTTTTTACTGAAGTACAAGCATGGATTTACAAACAGGTCTATTTTTTGCCCTGTCATTTAATCCTTGATGACAAGTCGACACTTCGGGGACAGTGTCAAGTGTGGTTATCTTGCTTTAAATCTTTGTACCTAAAAAAAATATTTGTACATATTTGATAAATACTTGAAAAAATAAATTTGAAAAGGCGCTTGGCTAATACAAATAAATTGAAGGTCAGTTTCAGGCGAAACAAAGTTAAACAAGAAGCTAACTCCGGGTGGAGTTACCCTTGCAGTTAAGTAACGGCTTCAAATGGTAAGAGATATAGCAAATATAAAATATATTTTGCCAATCGTTAGACAAATTTTTGAATCAGACCTGTTCAATATAAGATTGATTTTGAAAAATTCCCAAGTTTCTACTCCCAAAAGAACCAAAATATTTGCATTTCCGATCGTTCACTTATATGGCAGCTATGGGATAAAGATGACCGATTCCGGTTAATCCCGATTAATTAATATATATAATGCAAGATTGTAAAATAAAGTTATTAATAATCTGCAATAATGTCGCTCTGACTGGAACTTTACTCCATCGCGGTTTTTTTTAATGGCGGCTGTTAAAAAATTCGGTTCTTACCACTTATTAGAGTAGTCCAGTAGAAATTGAGAAATCATCTTAAAAGTTTTGAAAATTACTGTTTTTAGATAAAAGTATCAAAGTTCTCGTTTCGAAGTATTGTCAAAAGGATATGTATATCACCGAAGGGA
The DNA here is from genome assembly GCA_018150545.1 of Drosophila ercepeae. Taxonomy (NCBI): domain Eukaryota; kingdom Metazoa; phylum Arthropoda; class Insecta; order Diptera; family Drosophilidae; genus Drosophila; species Drosophila ercepeae. The sequence goes on from JAECWL010000197.1 coordinate 457,980, forward strand.
GTTTGAATTAAAAAAAATAGTTTTATAGACATATTAAATTTATAGTTGAATTTAAATAGAACGTAAATCTAAAAGTATTTCTTATAAGGAGCAATTTATTTTAAAAGCTGAAATATGTTAAACATATAGGTACATAGTTTTTAAATCTTTCGATTTTGTGGGGTTAATCAATACTTTTTCTTGAATTTCCGTTCACAGAAAAATAATAAATTTTGTAAATTTTCATATTTGTTAATTAACTTTAAAAGAGGCGTGATTATATAAAAATTGTCTTTTAAAAATAAAAAAAAATAAATTTGTAGAGTTTTCTTAAAAAAAAAACCAAATTACTAAGAACCTGTAAATTTTAGACTGCAACTTCTCAGGTACGAGAGGGAAAAGTGTCACTTCGTGATTAAAGATGGAGAATTCTTCGAAAGTAAACTATGGTAATCTTTCTATTTGCTAATTTAATAAATCCCTCTGTTGACGATGGCAAATAAAAAACATATGAAAGGAACAAGGAGGCAAGGCACCCTGGGCAGATTAACCTTCAGAAGTTGAACAGAGTCGTAGATGCCAAGGAAAGGGAATCGAACTCAAAATTTTTCTTAGCGGCTAAGACGAATTCAAAAACAGAATACAGAAACAAAAACAGAATCTGCATTAAACCGAAACATAAACAGAGAACAAAGGCGCAGCGACAATGGCACAGTGTTGCGAATGAATAATTAAAATAATAGGTCAAGTGGATTCGACAAAGGCACAATGCCGGGATCCTGGCTGATCCTGTAGGCGCAGCGTAGCGCCATGCGCTTAGGCTTAGCGCACCGAAACAAAGCCCCGGCCAGTGTGCCGGACAGGTTCGAACTTCGGGTCTCGTATGCTGGATTCTTCGGGTCAAAGACAATGGGCTGCGAGCGGCAGAGCAGGCAAAACAAAGCGGCAAAGCGTTAAATATGCCGAGTAGGCAAAATGGCAAAGGACCTACGCAGCGGCGCAGCAGCAGGGTTGAGCCCAGTTGATCCTTGTAGTAGCAGCGGCAGCGGTAGCGGCAGGACAAAGGCCAAACAGGACTAATTCTCCTATTCACATCAAGTGTGTGTAATTACTGCTGTCCGTCCTGAACCCGGTCCGTGATAGGACAGTGATCGATACTCGTCAAGTGCTCCGGCCTTACCATAATCCCAGTATGATACTTTCCATCCTGCATCCTGTCCGGCGTTGCTCTGTTCCTGCCGCGGCTCCTGTAGCTGCCGCAGCGCAACCCTAAGCCAATTACCGATTTTATCTGACAAACGGTAAACGGTTTTCGGGCAGCTTGAGAGTCCATCCGAGTGACAATGGGCGAAGGCACCTCGTTGTCACTGCTGTCGTCCTTCAAGCAACTGGCGTTGATTCTGATCCCAGCCGGCAAATGTCCCAGAACATACAAATATCCATATAGCCATGTTGCGATCATCAATCAATCTCTGGAAAGTGTACCTGTTCGAGGAGGGACTGCGTCTGCGGCCGTGTCCAAAAATCAAAAGGCAATAGAATGTCAATTCGAATTCCAAGACAAAGTAATCCGGCATGATTTCTCATCCAAGATGAATCGACTAATTATTCGCACCCCGTCGATAAGCAGTTAATTATATTTATTCCCATTTGGTTTTAACACATCCATGGGCGTTGCACGTCGGCGGCTCCGGGCCGAGCGCATTATTTCAAGTACGCGTGTCTACTTGTAGTTTTCCGATTTCCGAGGTTTCGGCGCCAAGGATGATTAATCAATGGCAGTCAATACAATCATCCATCCAATCCGTCCATACACTCGGGCTCGGACTCGGACTCGGACTCGGACACGGAGTCAGAGCATTCATTGCAACATCATGCAATATGCCCCCTCGGTGGAAAACCGTATAAATCATAATTTCATTCCCAAATTATACATCGTCAATCAACATAATGAAATACGCACTCGGGTCGGGACTGGGATCCCAAACTACAATAATCTTCTCGAAGTGAGACAGCGTTTTTGATCAATCCATTTGCAAGCCCAAAACCCGATATTGTCCCAACGGGAAAGTAATTACAAAACCTGGTGCACATAGAGAGCTATATATTACCCAAATGAGTATGAAATTTCCTTGATCCAAGCAGTTATAAACGATATTCTCCGGTAAGAAGCACATTCAAGATAAATGGTTTTCAAATTGTAAAATTGTAATTTATGGGCATGTTCAGAATGAGGCGCATGATTTTAGACCCAACAACATTCCTAAAACTTTTGGAAAAAAGAGTTCATAAATAATAAAACAAAACAAAAATGGAAAGCTAACTTTGGACGGGGCTGAAGATCATATACCCTTGTAGTTGAATGGAGGCTCCTACAAATTGGTCAGAGATATACCAAAGATCAAATATAGTTGATCTTTAGAATTACACCAATTCCTTTTAAAACGCATTTTGAAAAAGGGCCAAGCTTCTACACCACAGTTATGGAATTTCCGATACTTCATATAAATGTCATCTATAGTACATAGTCATTTGATCCGTATGAAGTTTTCTAAATGATCCCAGTTTCCCATACAAAAATTCCCATCAAATTTGAACTTTCTATCTGGAAAAGCATGGATGCTATACCATTTCCGATCGCTCAGTTTTGTGAAAGTTAGAGAATATTGTCTACCGAACTCGCCTGTTCCGTCTAATATTTTTCATGCAAAGGAGAGAAGCTTTAAAACTGAGAGATTAGTTTGCATAGATAAAAATAGACGGACAAAAGGACATGCCTATATCGATTCAGCAGGTGATCCTAATCAAGAATGTATATACTTTAAAAGGTCAGAGATGCTTTTCACACTTGTGACCAAAACTATAATACGCTTTGCAAGGGCATTAAAATGGTCAACGGTGGCACTCGGTCCGATCACATTTGCCTTCGGTTTTGCAGTCAGCACTCCCTAGCATTAATCCAAACAAAATTATATTATAGCTGTGTAATAATGCCAAAAAATAGTATAACAGCAGAATATGTCGTTACTTGTGTGTTATTTGTGGTCCGAGTCCTCAAAAGGACGTTGTTTTAAAGTACCCGTCTATTTCCAAAAAGAAATATAATATATCCATCCGATAATTTACTCAATAGATATAGTCATTAGATAATTAAAGTCATAAAGTTCGAACAGACAGACAAATATGCATAATACTTTTTTTCTTGTCGGGACGCTGGAACCCGCTGTAATATTGGTAGGCATGCGAGTTCTGCGGCTAATAGTCTAACGTGAGAGTTCAATCAGGAATAAGCTAAGGAGGAAATAGAGTAAAAGTAGCGAACGATACGATCGTAATATATCTTCAATCTTTGCCCTTTAAGTTATATTCTTAGACGGTCGTCCGATTTAAAGGGATGCGTCAGTTTGCATTAAAAGTAAAGGAGTGATAAGAGAAGAATGTGGTACGGCTAAAGCATTTATCCCAGATTTTACTCTGCCATAGGCCATAAGAACCATAAATCCATCTCTAAACTCGCGTATTCAATAGTTTAGAGTTAGGGCCATGTCCGTGTTCAAGATCGGCGCGATCTACTACTATTGATGTTTTTATTTTTCTTTTACCAAGCTAGTAAAGACGTAAGTGAATATTATTTTGTGCACTTTTACCCAAATTTATGGTTAACCTAAACTAAACATATCCTATATATTTTTATAAGCTGCCATATACCTAATCACCTGAAAGATCAAAAACTTTCGTGTTTTTGAGAGTAAAAGCTTGGGATTTTTTACTCAACATGGTCTGATTTGGAAGTTCCCATAACGATTAACCAATCTTTTCCGATATTTGCTGTATATTTTATCAATAGAAGGGTAAGGGTTTTTAACCTTTCCTTTCTCGTTCTTACACGACGTTTGCCAAATATAACTTATATAAATAAATTTTTCCAAATTGGGTTTTACAATTTTTATCATTTTAAGTTAAATAATTCTATAGGGACATGCTTATTAATTTTAAATTTACCTAATTTACAAATTTGTATCGGGACTTCAAAAATTTCAAAATCAATTTCATCGAGACAAAATTCTATTAAATAATTTACCATTTGATTCGGCATTGGATTTAAGACTATTGAGATTTTCGATTTCAAAGTCAATTTCTTTCTGATTACATGTAGCGACCAACTTATATGAACTATAGATAACTATAGATAGTTTCTAAAAAAAGTTGAAGTAATTGGTGGAGACTACAAGTCACACATTCTTGTGGGGCAAAAACACAGCTTAAAAGAGAGGTCCTTGCGAAAAAATAATAAAGTTCAGTTACCTAACAATAGGGAACGTTTCCTTTATAAGATTCTTCAGACAAACTAAATCACCAGGATCTGACCAGCACTATGGCAGCTAAGCCGCTGTTCAGACCTCGCCATAAACTGGTTATAAAAGTTCATTAACGTTTGGTCTCAGAAAAATTGTCTTTATTCTCGGAGCGGGCGAAGACTCACACACATCAAAAACCGAGTCTCGTTATTTCTTCTCAAGATTCCGAATGACTTATAGTCAGCCTTATGGTTAGCCTTCACCCTAAAATGACCATCAGACCCCGGTGCAAGCTGAAGCAACCACGCCTATTGGAAGACCAAATCTACCATGTCGGCATTCCACACAGTAGTTTTGTTTCCCACATAGAAAAATCATTTCATCTTGGGCAAGATTCAGCTGTGGCTATTTCGAAGGGCTTCTACTGGACGCAAAAACGTGCGGTCTTCTGAGGGAACTAATCGATAAGTGGCTTTTGTCTAATCTACTTGGAAGATATCCTAACAGTCGCTTGGGTTTTACTATATAAGTTTTAACAGGATTTTGTAGGAACTATAAACAATAAGGAAGCAGAAGCTATTAGGCACCCCATAGTCCCATCTCTTATTTTAAATTTCTCCAAACTCCTTTTTGTATTTACCAGTAAACAAGAAAGCGACTGTGTTTTCGTATATCCCTGTGTCCATCTCAAGATATATATACAAATCTTGCGAAATTGTCCGCCTAATAATGCTGACGTACATAAAACATAAAACGGGTTTCATTCTCAACAGAATGACAATGGGGCCGCCAGCCACCACTTTCGTTGGTTTAGCTTAACTCAAGAATAAAACAAGATGATGATTAATTTCTGTTCCCTGCGAGCCAGAAAGGCCGACAGATCCAAGCCAACAGAGTACAGGGTGAGCCGTCTTCGGCATTTCAACAAAATTGACTTGAATAACCAGTGTCAAAAGAGGAATTCCTCGTAATTTTTTGCCCAGCTAAGTAGCGGGGACGCTTAAAAGATTTAAAAACGTTTTCTTAAGCTCTGATTTGCGATAAAATGGAAACAAACTCGATCTGCCTACAAGCTACATGTCTCCATATTGTTTCGGTAATAAAATGGCCTTTTTATTAAATATATGCTTGTTTGTATGTATTTTCCAAGCAAGAACTTTGATGTATAGTCATTGAGCTTGTATTGAATAAATACGCAATTAAATTAAAATATAATTTTAGAAACATACTAAAATTTGCAAGGGGTATGGCAATAACACAGTGAAGGAAACATCTCCGACCCTATATAGTATATACATACATTCCTGTTCAGCATTACCTCCTGGATCAATATAGGCATATTAGTTGGTCTGTTTCTACGCGAACTAGTCTCTCAGTTTTAAAGATATCGCAGTATATAAGTCGGAACGATTGGCGTCGGCCGACTATATTCATTATCTGCCATATAACTGAACGATCGGATCTGTTTTAACTTTCCTGCTTTTTCAGATAGAAAATTGAAATTCGCTAAGTATATCTTTTTTTGAGGCTTCGAACCCAAATAGAGAAGTTCAAACGGATTGACCTACTATATCCTATAACTGCCATATAACAGAACGATCGGAAATATAACAATTTTTGTGTTTTTGGGAGTAGAAACTTTCTCAAAAACATAGTTTATAAGCAACTGGCCTTACTATGGAGTTATTTTAAGGATTGATCAACTATATCCCATATTTGTCATTTACCTGCATTTAATAACAAATATAGCAAATATGGGATATAGTTTGCCGATCCTTATATGAACTTCATGCCTCTATTTCCATGAGTGTCTAATGTAGCAAAAGGTCTTAAAATATCCGATTGTGCAGTTATATCGCAGCTATAGGCATAGTCTTTCGATCCGTGTTAAATTTCCTAGATGAGTAAAGATTTTCATAAAAAAAGATCTGAGCCAATTTTAATCTTTCATTTGCAGAAACATTCAAGTATCTCGTTTCAGATCCTTCATTATATTCCAGTTATGGGATATATCCATGGTCACTCCTATTATTTTGAAAGCAACTGTATGCATTAATATATGTATAATGCGTTCTTATCTGTATTAAAACCAAAGAATTGTATTGTATTGTATTGTAGATTCAGATTGTGATCAGATGATCATTTTTTAATATGATCGGTTATATATTTAGACGGAACACACAAAGAATAGACGTCAAGAATTATAGCAACGTTATATTCTTTATTTAGACACAAACCTATCGATCTGAAAAGCGCCATCTGCTAGTAAACGTAGGAACTTTATTTGTTTCATTTCACAAAAATTCCAATTAGAAAATTAATAATATTTTTATGGGCCTAAGTTTGTTGTTTTAAATTTTATACTTATAGCGAATAAATAGTTTATACCGATCAGATGCCAACTGATCGTAAGTCAATAGGGAACTGGTGCGACTTTAAAGGTAAGCATCTGCCACCTATATCCGATATCTGATATATATCTTACCAATAGCCCCTTTTTACAGCAAGGGTATATTATCTTCGGCTCCGTCTGAATTTAGTTTTCCTTGTTATTAATTTTTTGAAGATCATAGTAGTCCTAGTAGTAAATAATAATTATGGCAGATCACAGTGGCGCTCTGGTATGCGGTAAGCTGGTGTAATCGCATCATCCCAATAAAGCCACTGACTGCTCGGTTCCCGGCACTTAATCGCTCTCAATTTGCCACAAACTTCCACACGCTTTTCACGCATAAAAGACGTCAAAAGCATTTTCTTATTGGCATGGCATGCTCACAATAATATTTGTCTTTGACCCTATTATTTACTCAATTACCTTCTGCTTTCAACAAGAGATTATAAGCCCAAAGCACTTTCGCCCAACACAACTAGTACGACACAACACACAATATGGGTGTGCGGGTGTGCGTGGGCCTTGAGGAGCACGCCAGCATCTGCAGGTGAATTTATTTCTGTGGCTCAAGCTAATCTATTGCAAAAACAACCAAGACACATTCGAACACAGCCCGCCACTCGGTTTCCTTGAGCTCTGCGAGGGTGGTTTGTAAAAGAAAGAAATCAACTCGGTCCCGCACAGTGGTCGAAAAATGTGATTCCTGAAACCGACTGCCCCTCGATTTAAACCATTTCCAGAATCCCTTCACAGAGTTGACTTAATTTTTATGCGATTTGATCATCACATATTCAATTTTTTTTTTGTAAAAATATTTTTTTTAAATATTGTAGTTTCAGGTCACTGTTGCAAGAAAAATGAAGCCATGCGATGGTATTTGGGAAAAGCGGGCAACCCCGAGGTGCGAAGCTAGTGTGTACATGTGACTAAAATTTCTATAAATGATTCCAACATGACCTTAAGGTATTTCTCCCTAATTGAAAACATTTTACTAAATGTCTGTGGCAGGCGTGTTTGTGGTTGAGTTACTTTAACCTGTAATCCTAGTTCGAGGGGAGTCCTGTAAGGCTGTTTGATAGTGAAAATTAACTGACTGCTACTGTTCTGTTCTATCGCAGGAGTACTTGAATATATCATGCATCTCAGCTTGTCAATAGAGCTTATTGTTTGTTTTATCAAGTTTTTATAAATTTTCAGGTAAGGGAGTCACTAGAGGTTGTTGACAGTTTCAGAGTGCTCAGTTGCAGACCAATCACAGGATAAAGAGCAATAGAGTCAGTCATTGTCAGAATTTAAGGAAAAACTAATTTCCTTTTTTTTTAACTCTTCAAAATTGAGAGCACTTTACTTTTTACGCCAACAAATAAAAATAATATAAAAACTAATATGGAAATTTGCGTAACTTTACTGGTGATGGAAGCAAAATATAGGAATTTGTACATAACCAAGTATGGGAAGGCTAAAGTCTTCTTTAAAGTTTGAGCCTTCTTAAGCGACCATTTGACGAGGCGCCGTAAATATATGTATGGATCTGTATCTGAATATATAGCTGAAGTTATAAAAACGCCCCGTCCCAAAGATTGCATATACAATATGCATGCCCCAATAACAGTCCTTGCCTAGTTTATTTCATTGAAGGAATTCCAACACGTCTACCATCGATGGCTGGATGGTCAGGACTCAGAACCTTACTTGCGACAAATGTCGTGCCATTAAGGGGTTAAGTATCCTTTTTCTTACCCGACTACAGGCAAAAAATTGGGTTGATTTTTTATTTAAATGATGTTTAAATAAATCTTCCCCAGATTAATCGGAAAAATTGTAGAGGGGTATCTATTCCTAAGGTCGAATTTTATAAATATGTATATACATATGTGCGTTATATACATTTGAATATTCGGTGTTGTTAATATGCTATTTAATAGAGATACTTTCAAGTTTTCATTAAAGTCGAGTTACGACTAGATCGATGAAACGATACCTAAGTGAAAAATTGATTCTTAACGAAAAAAATAAAACAATTATGTGTAAATTGATCATTAATAATAATTGACAAACTTAATAATTTCTAACTATCATAAAAGTGCGTCAAGATTATTTTTTATACTCTAAAACGCTGCTTATTGCTTAACTTTAGTGTTTGATGATCAAGAATATATAAGAACTACGGGGTCGGAGATGTCTCCTCCATTATGGAAACTATTGATCAAAATTATAAATCCCTCTGCAAGGGTATAAATATCAAAAATACGAAACCCCAAAATTGGCATCAATCCAGCTTTAAGACTCGATAAACATAAGGTTAGAAACACTTTTTTAAATATTAAGAAATTATTTAATCATTTTGTAGGGTACTTTTCGAATGTTACTTTTGGCTGCTTTGACTTAAAAGAAGTTATTTCATAGTAGTAGTACATTTTTTAATTTTTTCTACCAATTACCGCTAGTTTTTTCCCATCAAGTCAAAGACCTGTGTGTTATTGCTCATAGCCCTTTTTTCTGTCCAATTTAGTGGCCTTGCCAATCATTTTAGAAATGCGTGCAGGCGGGCCTTTTATCTTTTGCAGGTAAAAATTTTAGTTGACTTCTAATTAGTTTAAATATTTAGCTTTTGTCATGAACAGGGTTCTTGCAAGAGTCCTGTTTTATATTAAACACGCCATCGGAGTGGAAGTAGCAGTGGCAGTGAAAGTTGAAGTGACCCTCTGCTAGAATTTTTGCTCAGTCATAATTCCTTGACAACTGTTTACATTATTCACATAAAACTTTATAGCTTAACCCATTCTGGGAGAACGGCGACCCCTTTTTGGCTTTTCCCATTGGCCTTTTGGCTATCCCGTTTAGGCCAGTTCAGTCTCGGCATTTGCATTTTAAACATTAATAGGTGCATAATTAAAAAAAAGCTAGAGCAAATGAGGCCGCTGTGGGCGAACAAAGGGTTAATTAATAATTCCCATCCTTAAAACATAACATGTACTTATTCGCAGATCCATTCGACAAATGAATGCTTTAAAAAGGATACTGCCTTTAAGTCCTCTCGCAGCCCTTTTCGGGCTATCTTTTTTTTCGGAGTTGCAAAACTTTTTTATATTTTAATTATTATAACGAAAATGTCCAATACTTACCACGACCTTCAGATGGGGTTCTTCCGAGTCCTCCCCTTGGGAGTCCTCTAGGCAGACGGAAGCTTCTTACAGCCGAGTCCTTGGACAGCCTGACACAGTACTTTGTGTCCTCAGCCTGATCCTGGTCCTGGGTTTGGGTCTGGGTCTGGGCTAAGTTTACTCCGCTGTCGTCACAAGATTGTCGTTTGTAATCTGCAAAGCGGTTGGTTGTCTGCCGGGCGGGGAATCACCCGGAAAGGTGGCAGGATGCGGGTGGATGGATGGCGCAATGTGTCTGGGGTGCCAAAATGATTGCGAAATTGAATTTTCAATTTTATTTTTCAAATAAAAAATTCAAAAGCAACCCAAGAAGGAGCATCAGAAGCTAAAACGTGTTAAAGCAAAAGCAAAAAGTACTCGCCCGTAACCAAAAAATATTTACTGCATATAAACTTTTATTACAATTTGTGTTTATTTTCCCAACCTCTTTTCAATTAGAAGTCAGGGAGTCGAGTGAAGAGCGCCGTAAAACAAATCAAATGAATAAGGAGGAGAGTATGGCATCTGAAATTAAAGCATTGAGTAAACTTTGAAATGGTATTAGATGCTTGATACAGCTGCCTTTTGGGATATCTGCAATATTGTCGGATAGATTGTCGTGGCAGTTATTCAATTCCTTTGTGTATTTACTATCTGAGATCTGGCACAGTTGCTTATTGACCAAAGTACTACTTAATAGTTTCCGACTATATTTTATAGTGCCATATAACTGAACGACAATCGTTTTTGAGAGTTAAAGCTTAATTACACATTCGAAGTCCATTTAATAAGGACCTAGTCTGATTCTGAAGTTCTTCATCCGATATATTTCCCAAAAAACAACGATTGATTGCTTCTTTTATTTAAAAACACTTAGTCAAATGTTATCTAGATTTCATCTGGTGTCCCGCTGGGTAGTCACTTAAGACCTCTGCTTTTTTTGTTGACAACGACCATCTGAATGTCACAAGTTATGCTCCTACATTTATGTACGCTGATGATGTTTTCTGGGCAGATACATCAAGTGAACCTTGAGCAACTCTATTCCTTAAATGTTCAAAAGCCAACCATATGACGTTTTATTGCTGCGTCCTCTTATAGATTCGTACTCTCATGGGAACCACGTCGTCAGTATTGTTAGCCTTAAACGTTGGTCAAAACAATTTTACGATGCTTTCACTACCAGCCCCTTATATTTCTCCCTAGTTAGTCCTATTCATAATTATTGCATTTGGAACTCTCAAAAGCAGGTTTCTGTAACTTGCACTGAATAATCTAAGCTGGGATCCTTTTAATCGTATACCGCCATATGGTTGCAGGTTTAAACTGTTAAACCTACCTTCTTTGAAGGAGCTTCAAACTTGTGCTGGGGTCATTTTTCATATGCTAGTTTATTCTTTGGCTTACTCCAAATATCTTTTGGGTCAATTGTTTTTTACGTTTTCCAACAGATAACTAGGTCCTTTCAATCTCTGTGGTTACCGATCCGCAGATTCCATCATGCTGAACATGATCCGTTTCGCAATATATGTAAAAACTATAATCTCTTATCACACACTTTGCCCCCTGAACTGTCCCTTGATGTATACAAATCTAAAATTCTTGAATTTCTTTTAGCATAGTTACTTATATTTTAATAAATAAATAAAATCGGTTTTACAACAAATTAATTTAAGATTAATTAAAGTGTAATTGAAGCAAACTCTGTGGAGCAAAACACAAACAAACCCGACTCAAAAATAGAGTTAATAGAAAATTATTACCTACATATCATAAAGCCTATAATAATTTAAAAAAACTTCCCTGTGCCTATCCTGACTGACTTAAGGCTGTTAATATACTTTTATCCCATAGCGCAGGAGTACGTTTTTGACGAAATGAAGAGACGTTGTATCATCGATTTATTATATAGATTCCTGATCCGGTCCCCATGCCACCCATGCTTTCTTAGGGGTGCTTCATTGTTGCGAAAATGCAGCAAAAAGTAAACAGAGTGGGGGAGTGTCCGGCGGATGGGACAGCTGGAAGCGGGAATAGACCTAACATGCCATCCTGTGACCAAGCTCCATAGACTCCCTGGACTGCTCGGGGCTGGCGATCACATCACGCAACAGGAACGGAAATCAAGAAAGGAGCGCCAGGAGCGGTTGAAGCGGCAGGAGCAGGACACACCTCAAAGATTGATGACAGCCCAGGACAGTGGCGAAGGGATTTTTCAATTATTGGTTTGACATAGTGGTGGGTTGCGTGATTTGCTTTGTTTTAGGGTCGTTGGCTTTGGCATATCATCCTATCGGGGACCCTCTGTCCCGGGGTCTGGACTGATGGTCGTAAACAGAAACAGTAAGCGAGGCGGGGTGTGTCTGCATATGCAATATGGATATGGATTCCCGTGTGGGAATGATGATTTGTTGAAACCCGGATCCTTAATAACGGCCGAATGCTGCAGTACCACAAGTCACTCTCATTAATTAAAAAGGGAGGCACTAGACACAGTTGGTCCAAGTTTGCTGATTCCTTCAGGAATGCATTCCGTACACACATTTTCGGCAAATCATTTATGTCAAAACCAAAGCTGCCGTGACCTTGTGGCTTTTGATTCGCTGCTTTATATTCTATTTGGCAATAAAATGCCTTCGATTTGATATAGTTAAATAAAGTTTTATACCCTTATAAAAAACCTAAAATTCTGTATCCATAAAATTCTGTTCCATATGGCGAAGGAAGCGTTCCAGATTTTAATTTATATATTTAATTTATATATATTTAAATTTATACCCTTGCAGATGGTTTAATACATTAGGTGTCAAGTGTGCAACAAATTGATGGAGACATCTCCGACCCTATAAAGTATTCTTTATATATTCTTTTTATATATTCTGTATCTGGATATGATTCGGAACGAACGGCATCGGTAGACTATATCGGAACTTCGGTTCCTCCCAAAGTAAGCTTTCCTTTCTTGTTATACGCCTGCAGAGGGTATTATAATTTTGATTTTATTTCAATTTAAATAAGTCATAGCACATTTAAAAAAATATAAAGAACTACCGAAGCGAACTGAAAACTTTAACCCAAGCGGTTTCTAAGCTTATAGATATGTACTTCCACACTATTGAGTATCCTTTTATATTCAACGTTTTAGACAAAATCAATAAATTTAATGTTATGTGTTGTATGTAGTAGTTATTTTTAACTTCATTTACTTTCGAGATCAAATATACGATCAATAATAATAGAAATAAATAAAAATGCTTCAACTCTTCTCCATCTGAAAAGCAAAAAAATACACTCGTTTTACTTCGCTGAACTTCCAAAGTTGCGAGTGACCTTATACATAGGTGACGAATTCAACTAATAATTGTGTGGTGGGAGTGGCAGAACTGTTTCAATATCTGCTTTTTGAATGTTCCACCAAAGCTTTGGGCTAGGCATAAAAACATAACAAGTCAGGATCTGTCTAAAACAATGAACTTGCTTACTTCCGCCTAATTAAGTTTAAGCCCCAAATGCTGTTGTGGCAGTGCAAATTTCCTTTATCCTGCCGCCCAAAAATGCCTCCGGGCCTTAAGCAAACAGCCATACTCAGGTGGTAAGCTTGGAGGGCGGGGTGCAGATTGTCACTCCGGCAGCCACTCGACCTCTGCAAATTCTTTGTACTTTCAGCAAATTAAAATTTGAATCCACCTTTTACTCTTGTTTTATAATTTAATCAGAAAATGCAAAAAGTGCCGCGATTTTACAGACTTATTTTTTCTATCAAGTAGTTCATCTAGTATATTAAGCGAAGTATGGTTTCGGTGACGAACGAAGTGCCGATACCACACTATTCTGATTCAAATTAAAGTGATTTTTAAGCAATTTTGTTACTCCAAATACATTTTATTCTTTAAAATAGAAAAATGATTTTGATGTTTCTGTTTTTATACCCTTGAAAAAGGGTATTATAATTTTGTCCAGAAATGTGTAACGCATTAAAGGAAGCATCTCCGACCCCACAAAGTATATATATTCTTGATCAGCATCAACAGCCGAGTTCGATATAGCCATGTCCGTCTGTCCGTCTGTCCGTCTGTTTCTATGCAAAAAATAGACAGTAGTTTTAAAGCTAGCGTTTTGAAATTTTTACCAGATCATTATTTTTGTTGCACGCAGATCAAGTTTAAGAATCGGTCGGATCGGACCACTATATCATATAGCTGCCATACAAACGACCGATATGAAAACAAGTCTTTGTATAGGAAACTTTTTTGTTTTCCAAGCTATTGCAACTGAATGCAACATTTATTCATTTGATATAGCCATACTTGATTTGTAAAAGTTTGGTCTGGATCGGACCACTATATCATATAGCTGCCATACAAACGACCGATATGAAAACAAGTCTTTGTATAGGAAACTTTTTTGTTTTCCAAGCTATTGCAACTGAATTCAACATTTATTCATTTGATATAGCCATACTTGATTTGTAAAAGTTTGGTCTGGATCGGACCACTATATCATATAGCTGCCATACAAACGACCGATATGAAAACAAGTCTTTGTATGGAAAACTTTTTTGTTTTCAAGGGTATACCATCTTCGGCAAGCCGAAGATAACTTTTCTCACTTGTTTTTTGTTAAATGTGTTCCAAGAACCTTATTGGCAAGTAGTACTACTTTAGTAATACTCTTTACTACTGTATATATTATATTATACATATATTTTGTTAAAAGTTCATAAATTTTAAATTAAGAATAAACGAGACCAAAGAAAAAAAAATGTGCAATTAAATGTTTATAGTATGTTGCGTTCTTATAAATATTACAAAAAAAAGCAGACAAATGTGAGCTAACATTTGCTGTGAGGACCTTGTTCTCTGTGGTACCACAATGCCCTCTGGTGGGACTACCACACCCCGCACAGCAATAGCAAATGGAAGAAGCGTCAGGACCAGCTTCCGATTCTGACGAGGCTTAAAGGGTGGACAAGTGGGTAATCCGATATCCGGTCGTACGCCCACTGGCGAGCACCACGAACCTTCCTTTATGCAAATTAATTTCAATTGATTGCTCTCGAGACTTTTTTTTAACATTCCGCTGATTCAAACACATTATTGTTACATAACAAGACTCGCTTTGATGTCGCTCATGTGGACAATGCCAGGCATTATATTGTTGTGTTATCTATCATAGGTTAGTCAAAAAGTTTTTGGGTTGCGGACAGTCGCCTTTGGTCCAAATTAATTTCATATTTCTTATATAATTATGTTAAGAAGATCAATATGTATAAGATAACTACAATCTTGCAGAATAGGGACGCCATTATGATAATCTTAAAAGATTTCATAATTTATACTAACATATTAATATAGATTTCTTTCCATTTTTTATAATAGAATTTTAAATAATTACCTTATTAACTTTTTGAAGCGTATAGAATTTAGCTCAAATAGGCAAAGAGTTAACATAAAGTCTTGTATTAAACACGAAAGGGAATTCATTTTGAATGTTTTTTTTTCAGAAATATTTAGAATAATCTAAGGTCGCCGAAAATAGCTTGGCAAGAAGCAAGTTGCAGTTACCTGTCGTATTTACTTGCATGTGAATGCTAGGAATGAGTTAAAGATTCGAAGGAGAATTGGTCCTGTGGAACACGACACTAACCTGTGGCGGAAAGCTTACAAGTGGGTGCAAGTACCAGGCTTAATAAGGGGAAACGGTGGAGTATTGACCTTCCAGCGGCGTTTTCCTGACGGTAGCTCGGATTCACAGGGAATCAGGTAAGCACGAAGTGCCACAAAGATGCCTAATTTCGTCACTGACTTTATTGGCGATAATGGTCTGTATTATATACTATTGGAGAATTGAATAAGCTTAGTAAGAGGTTAATTATGAAGCGACTAGGTCTCTCAATTGGTGGGTAATTGTGCAGCTTTAGTCAGCATCACCCATTTGTGGTAGCAACTGTAACACCATAGTCTGCAACTGGTCATTTTCTGTCTTATCTGCAACTTGGTGACTTGTAGATAAAGAAACTTTGCTACTCGCAAAAACAACAAGCTTATATATATTGCCGAACGTTTAGTTATAAGGCAGCTTTTAAATAAAGTCTATCGATCCCGGCCGTTCCGACTAATTACTGCGTGCAAAGGAAAGAAGTTTGAAGTCGATTACTTTAAAACTGAGAGACTAGTTTGCGTAGAAACAGAAAGACTAAGCATTTCCGTCTTTCGTTTTTACAACGACTCTCAGGGTCAATCAATTCAGAATTCAGACCTGTGTAAATATTTTGCAGCACAACACGTCGCAAAAGCCATTACACAGAATGCGGTTAACAATCCAAGAGGGTGAAATCAGTCCTCTGTAAATAATTTACGTCAGCGCCAAAACAAAATTGGGATTGTACAAATTGTCAAGTGATAAATGGTCTTAACAGGATTCTATTTATTTTTTTCCGTATTATGCTCTTCATTACATTTTTACGCCACTGTTTGGGGCCATTACTTCATTTTAGCATAAAAGTGTACATAATTTGACATTGACAATGCACGGGACAAGTGCGCGGGGTGGCGAGGCCAAGGGTCCTGGCCCAAGGCTCTGTGCCTGGGCTTGTGCTTGGGCTTGGGCTTGGGATGGGGTGTGCTTCTGAATTGACACTGAATTCCGGAATGTGGGGGCAGAAACGCAAATTGATTAATTGGTTTGTGAGCGTCTAATTAAATAAAGCGGTTCGTCGTTGGGATGCGGGGACTGGAGCCCAGGCTGGAATGGGCACCAAATAGATCGGTGTTTGGACCCACGTCACCATGCCAGTACAGGCTAACCTCGGACAGATGGATGGACGGATGGGATGCCCGAATGGTCCCACTTTTAAGCAGCACATTTTTCGCGTTTGCTTATATTAATGCGATAGCTATTTGTTTCTAGTAAGCAATTACAAAGCAATTTTATAACAATTACCTTCTTCTAACAGCTTGAAACAAGGCTTTTTAATGCTGCATACAGCCGCGCCAAAATCCCTCCCTCTACAGGACAATATATTGCCCTGTCCCTTGAAATATGCAACTCACCCCGCCAGTGTTCTTTTCATTATCCTGCGTGGCTCGTGGGTCCTTTAATGTAATTTTGGTTTTCGGTTGGCACAGATGTGACCGGGCCATGAGCTGTAAAATATTTGCTTCTTTTTTGGGCATTGTCTGGGCTTTTTACTCCAATTTCAGGCACTAATTCCATTGACGAAATTACCGGTGTCTCCGCCACGTTTTAAAAATTTATGTTTAAAAGATGGATTATTTTACATAATTGCAGGTCAATTAAATCGAAACGACAATTATTATTTGTCTGAGAACCCTTTTTTTGGTTTAAAATAATTTTAACATTAAAAAAAAACCAAAACCTTTGCGCCAATTTTGGTGATTAAATATATCAGACTATATCCATATAACTGAACAATCGAAAATGCCACATCTTTGGTGGTTTTGGGAGTAGAAGTTTGGGACATTTCATTAGCCCAGCTAGGTGGAATAATTGGTCTCGTTCTGAAGTACTTATAAGGATCGGTCATCTATATCCGATATTTGCTATATCTTTTAAGAATAGAAGCAGCTGTTCACAAGCAAAGAAAGTCCGTTTGACATCCCCCGGTTTTAAGTCATACGACACCCAGTATCCTTGCTCCCGAGTCATTCCCATGACTTTGATGCGTTTTGACATCTGTCAATTCCTCTAGCGTTTGAAACGAATCTTGGCCAAGTAATGCTTCCAATTTTAAATGATGCGAAGGAATCCACAAATGTTCTGATGCAACAATGAACGAGACGGATCTCTACGATTTTTATTTTCAATCGATTAATATCAATCAGAACTTCTCCTAGAGACGCCTGTTGAAAAACGGCGGAAGCAAAGTTTTCAATATTTTTTGAATTTTTAAAGGTGTTCTAGAAGTGACGTCCAATCGCGTGATCGCCAATTTTAATTTCCTGAAAACTTGAAAGGAAAGCTAACTTCGGGCAAAGCCTGATTTTACACACCCTTGCTGTTAAATGGCGGGTTCGATTGGTAAAAGATGGAGCAAATATTGGATTTAATCGGCCAGAATCAGTTCCTTATAAAATGGACTTCGAAAAAGGACCCAAGCATCTACTCTCAAAAGTGTCAGAGCTACGGCATTTCCGATCGCTCACTTATCCAGTCTGATCCATTCAAATTTTTTTGACAGTAATAATATGGTCATGAATATCATGAATATTTGCTATATATTTTAAAAATATAAGCAGCCATTTAACTGCAAGGGTGTATGTATATTCGTCGGCTCCGCCCAAAGTTAGCTTCGTAACGTCTTAAGAGTATAGCGCGTAGGGTAAGATCTCCCATTTCGGGGATTTCGAGTATTATTTTACCACTTTTGCCACGTGGGGTCGTATGCCTCTGTAAGAGCATACAAGTGTTAGAAGTTCACGAAAGTCGGTATCAATTTTTTTTTATTACCTTTATCCGTATACACGGGTTCCAGCAAATTTCTAATGGTTTGGAAATAAATTCGCGTCCAGTTGCTAAAAGCAATATTTTAATGCAGAATCGAAAGATCCAAAATTAATTTTAACCAAAGATTAAATCAATAGTATCAATAGATACTATAAATAGGATCAATAAAAGATCAATAGAAATCAAGTAGTAACAGCAATACAACAGTACGATAGTCTTACTGGAAATACGCTTGCAAATTCTTTTAAAGCTACCGATTGACTGCAAGTGTTATAGACCTTGATTATACTCTAATCGAAGGATCCAAGGATGGTTATAAAATTCACATCAAACGATTTGGAAATTATGTATTGTACTAAAGACAGCAAGAGGTGAAGTGCAATTTTTGGTTAGCTACTGACCCGACGTTATTTGTTTTGTAGAACTGACTGAGGAGCATCCTGACGCGTAAAACTATGTAAAAAAAAACTCCTCTACGATGTTTTTTTTTGTATTTATTACAAACATTTTATTATTTTTTTAATGTTTAGATATTTGATTTGTTTTTTAATCTTAAAATTTTCTTTTTTTTTTTAATTTAAAAACAAGATTTACTTACATTTATTTCCATGCAAAAAATTCCCAATCTTTTTCAAATAGCATTCTGATATTTTTATCAGAGGCATCAGAGAATAAAAACCCTAGGATACGACTTCAGATCTGAAGGTAAATTAATACTATACTACCATACACACAAAATCAGTGTACAGTGTACAGATGAAGAAACCTATTTCCTTTTAGAGGACGGGAGAAACCCCCTCACTGCGTATCTCACTCATGAAAAAAACACAACATTCTCTACAAGGGTATAAAAAACTGTCAGATGTCAGAGGGCACTTGTTGATTTTTTCGTTCGAAACCACAATTTATCAAGAGTTCGTTTCACTGGTTCAAAGGACATGTTATAACGTTTTTAACCATCCGTAGCCAGGCCGCGTGTGGCGAAAAAGGTAAAGGCCATTTGTTTCACGATTGTACTCCATGTCATCAATCAAAATTTGTGGCCGCTTTCTGATAAAAATGAGGCTTCATCAACCAGTTACTGTAGTAAGGGCAAAGCTTGTACTTTTTGACTATATACACAGTAATATATTTATATTTAGCAATAAAAATCAATGTATACAGGTGTGTTAGTATTAGATTGTAAAGATGGATTCCACTCGGTATATGCGGTATCGATCTTTTCCATCTACTTGTAACTTCGAACGGAACCGAAATTATATCCCCTTGCAGGGAAATGCCGGCTTCTATTAATAAAAGATATAAAAAGTATCATATAGAGTTGGCCGATTCTTATAAGTACTTTAGAATCAGACCAGTTCTTGATAAAAAAGTCCCCGGTTTCTACGCCCAAAAACACCAAAGTACCGATCGTTCAGTTATATAGCAGCTACAGCATATAGTCGTGCGATTCCGCCCTTCCGTGCAAAGTAAAGAAGGGTGTGTTTAAAGTTTGGAGTCGATACTTTTAAAAGTAAGACACTAGTTTGCGTAGAAACAGACGGACCGACAAACGGATATGCTCATATCGATCCAGATGGTCCTGATCCATAATATATATGCTTTATTCGGTCGGAGATGTGTCCTTGTCTTAATATTATACTACTCCCTGCAAGGTTATATTAAGCAATCAAAGATCATCGGAAATAATTAAAAAAGAAATTCGAATTCGGGGGAACACGTGTCGGAAACTTTCAGATTATGTAATTTCCTCATCGAATCTTTGAATCTATCAAACAATTTGACCTTTGATTTATTTAAATTTTGTAACAATAAAGCATTACTTGTAGTCCTTCCACTCGACTGTCTCGGTAAATGGTAATCAAAGCATGTTGATGAAGATAAAATCTGAATACACTGCGAGTGGGCACAAATATTTTCTTTTCGAAAAATGCTGGGCATTCCTTTGAAGTGTGTCGCTTGGGTTTGTTTGTCCGACATGCCCCGGCAGTTGCTCAGTCTTGCGTCCCTGCGGCATTTTTTCTCCAAGGCTCTGGTATTTTAAGGACTCTCCTAACGGTCATCAGGATAGGAATTGACAGGGACAAGCACGAAAGGAGCTGCAGACAAAAAGCTTTCTAAAAACGCTCCGATAATGCGTAAAATTCCATTAAATCGGGTGTAATTAAATGACATTTACTTTGGCCACATTAAAAAGGGCATAAATCAGCGACTTCTGCATCATTCCTTACTGGCTCAGACCGGAGATCGGACCCTGAGGGGGGATGACAGGATGGCTGGATGGCTGGATGAAACCAAAAGTTTTAAGTTGTAAGATTGGTGGTTGGAGGAAAATGGGGCGGGGAAGCGTCCTCCTCAAAGTTTCCTCCTCGTTTGCGTACAAAAAGCCGAAACAAATATGGGGTGAATTGCTATACTTCTACTAAGGATATGGAAATGGTCGAGTCTGGGGTCTGAGGTGTGGGGCAAACGAAGCGAAATCTGCTGAGAAACCTAATTTATTGAAAAATTGTTTTTTTTCGGGGTGGGCAGGCAGGCCTGACTTGCTGCCGTCTCGTCCTGATGCCTGGAGCGTGCTGTGACCTTTTTTCCGGGACTTTGTTTGTGTTCACAGTGTTATAAAGACAACTTTCTATTACTTAATGTCCGTCGCACCATATTTTTGGGGCTCTGGATTCCTGCTGCCACCCCCTGTTCCCTTCTCTTTACAGAACATAAAAAAATTGTGCTTCAAAGAACAAGTTCTACCATACCACCTTTTCAAAATCTGCGTTTTGCCCTCCGTTCTCCTTCCAAACTATTGTCGACAGCCAAATGCCACAGAATGTTACATTAAAACGAAGGGAAAGCATATTTTAAGCAGGGCCAACGAATTTTGATATAATTTTAATTTATTGGTCTTGTCAGACGAATCTACTGATCGGAGAATTCCTTCCCATCACATGGGACGCAAGTCACAGCGAGGAACTACTTTATACCATATGTACTCGTATATGTAACCGAAATAGAAAAAAAGAAAATATAGGCAGGGGGCAGGGAAAAAATAGCAATTCACTTATTATGGGCTGCTGGGGACATTAGAGGTACTTGATAAAAAACATCTTTAATTCGTTTCGGTTCCTAAATACGAGTCGATTGATACCTCATCATTCCGATCCGACGATGTTTTGGTACTGGAATGTGAGCAACTATTGTTCTACAATTATTTAAAAAGCCTTCAACTTACCTTAACTGTAAAACTAATGAATATATCTTAACGTGATTTAGGGTGTTTACAACGTTTTTTAAATGTCTACTCTACTCTCCTAAAGATGATACTACGTATCATACTACGTATCATCTTACGTAGTTAGAGAAAAGAAATAAACTGAAAAGACATTTTCTTTGAAGAAACATTTTTATACAAGCACACAGTACAAGGATACTTTACAATAATACAATATCGGGATAATGTACCTATATAACACAGACAAGAGATCATTTCCGACCCCATAAAGTCGAATATCGTTAGCATCAAGCCCCAAGTCGATCTAGCCATGTCAGTATGTCTGTAAGAACCCGAGGATCTTAAAGACTACAAGAGATGGATATATATTCAAGTATAATTGTTGACTGTAATACCCAAACAGACAAGAAGCTAGGAACACGCTCCTCACGTTTCCTAAAATAGGATTTTTTCTAAAGCAAATTTTATGTTCACCAGAAAAACAAAAAATCAGTCAAATCGTACTATTTCCAAAGAATTTACCGACTTTTTTAATTATTTGTTTAATTTACACTATCACAGCAGTACGTAGCAGTATGTAAGAAAATTTCGTTTCTTATAACCAATTTTTACAAAGGATTGCTCACCTTAACAAGAAATATTTATTGGTTAAAGAAGTGGGGAAGTGACAAGAGGAATACCAGTTAAGAAACTCGACTATAGAAGTAATAGCTCAAGTACCGAAGTAAATTGCCAAATCTTACCAGTAAATGCTGAAAGCCTTAGAGAATCAGACTTGTGTATTTTTAATTTATTTTCTGCTACGCAGTGCCATAATTTTGACAATATAAAATTAATTTGAGAAACGGCAACGAGGTTGGCAGTGTCACACTGAAGTGACTCTGAAAGCCTTCAGCCATCTGGGAGCGGAATCCCAATGGCCCCAGGGACCTGATGACGCCTCAGACGCGGCAGTTATGTATATTTACTGCAATACGTAACTGTCCATTTGTGTACAATAATACTATGTACGTACAACAATAACACCATAAAATATGCAGCACAAGTGTAAATGAAATGCCAACAGTGGGCGGCACGTCTCCCCAAAACAAAATTTGCATATTAAAAATTTAGCACCTGCAGTTACCGGAATCGAGGGGGGCGCTAAATGCGTGTAGTCAATGCTAATGTGCCATTACCATCGTGTGAAATTCATGATCTGATGCAAATCCACAATCCGCCAGCCGCGCACACATCCGGCCTATAAAATTGGCAACTTTGGGGACAACCGGGAGCATCCTTGCTCCTTGCGCCTCGAACATCAACTCGAATAGACACGGAAACGGAAGCGGAATCGCAATCGCAATCGGGGGAAACGGTTTGGCAACGGATGGCATTTAAGGCAATGGCATTCCATTGACAACGCCTGTCCTGGTCCTGGTGTCATAAAAATCCTATTATGCACATTACAATATCAAAGGAACAGATACGGATACCCTGGAGTCCCAGCAGGAAATGCGTAACATGCGGCCGATGCGGCCAATACGGGGCGGAATAATGTTGTTTGTTTTTGGTGGGCTTCCTCTCGGCTGGCAGCCAAAAACCGCACTAAAACCACAGAGGAGATTCAACTTCCCACAAAGCCCATAACCTGGCACGACAGCAGCTGGCTCTTCTGAAATATTACCCTGTTTTTGCATATTGTGGGTCGGGTATTGACATTCAACGCAATATGAACTCATAATAGCTCCCGGGAAGCCTACGAAATAAATTTTGTCAGGCCCGATAAAAGAATTCTTTAATTCTTTCCTCATATTCTTAAGTTCTTCTCTCATTATATATATGTACTTTTAATACAAATTACTTGAATAAGAAGTTTAATTTATTCTTCATCTCATGATGTCTTTCGATATCATCGATAATTTTTTTTTTTAATTTTTTTAACTTCCTGAAATAAGTAACTGAAATTTATCTTTTAGGAGTTAAACAAAAATGCGATCAAATCCCACAACTTTTGGACAATCCCGTCCAGTTTTTCGCAGAATAATACCATATAATAACAGAAATTGATGTGAAATCAGACTACACTTGCTGTATACTATATTCTTTATATACTTGGTATATGTTCCTTTTCCTGTGTTTGACAGAAAAAACCTTTTAGTGGACGAGACTCTCCACCTTTTGGGTTTCGTTAGGGTCGCAGTCTTCCAACAGCTACGCCGTAATAAAATGAATCAGCATAAGATTTTTAATAAATATGCAATCGAGCCACTGGCAAAAAGGTGTTTGGCTGGTGCTGGCGCCGGCAATGGCGATGGCGATGGCCCGAACCCTGGGCAGGAAGCACGAAGCAGAACGGCGACGACCAGAGGTCGACCCAAAACATAAAGCAACAACACCCAGGGCGACATAAATTATGACAAAATATGAACCGCTAAGCTTGGGGTGCGGGGTCACGACCCCGCTGCCTCGACTGCAGGCTTCCTTTAGCCTTGAAATTCGCCCGATTGGCACCGGGGAGGATGTATCTTAATGAGTGGGGGGTGCCCGGTTGCCAGTTCCTGGTGCCCGAAATCGGCGGGGGTGCTTACTTTATGCCTTGCACGGGATTTGAACGCCAGAAACCAGAAAACGGCAGAAAACGGCAAGGAGCATGAAACCGAGCGGCATGAAGCGCATAATAAGCAAATTATAGAACGTTTAGAGGGGACACAGTATCTGAGTTGCCGCCAAAACATCACCGGAAGCCGGGGCGGAGACGCCCCTTTTATTACAATTTGCTTCTGGCCAATACAAATTTACATTTATTTAGGCAAGCGGCAGGCAGACATCGGGCCCGGGCCTTTGGATTCCCCGTTCGATAAATTGTTTCTATTACAGCAACGAAGCGGTAAAAAATGTAATTTTATAGCCCAGCCCAATTTTGGAATGACTTGTCCTCCCGGAATACCCAAAATGGTTTGCAAATTGAATCATAGCAATAGTATCGCAGATACTTGCATCATCAAAGATATTCCTTTGATTAGATAATGTTGGGCAGGTTCGGATCCAAATGGGTGCTTCCGCCATGATATAATCAGTACTCAACAATGCCGTCAATTTGTTTTCGAACCAGACAATCCGAGGCACTTTTAAGCAACTTTTAAACTTTATAATTAATGGTATTACCAAAAGTCAAACGGTCTGTTCACAATATATCTATAAACAAAACAAATATTGCATATAACTTCAGCGGGTTAAATAGGTAATTTTTCTTCAACGTTCATATTTTATATTTTATATACGGAACATCTTATCTTGTTGTTGCCCAATAACTAAACAAATTTTCTTTGGAAAATCTGGATCGGTCGACTGTATCCTATAGATTCCATATAACTCAATGATCCATGTTTTTGCAGATAGAAGGGTTATATTCTCTAAAAGACTATTTCATAAGGGCTTTAAGTCTATAAAACTTTATTCAAAATTTATTTTGCAAGTACCTGGTCTGATTCTGAAGTTCTTGTTAGGATCGGCCAACCATATACGATATTTTATTTATTTAACTGCATTTACGAGAATTTAACTGCAATCTTATATATCAGCTTCAGCTCCGCCCGAAATTGGATTTCCTTTCCTGTTTTCAGTGTAAATTAGGTAAAATAATTTTGTATTTTTTTAATATATTGTATGTATATGAAAAGACATTTTCGTTTGGAATACGTTTTTATACCAGGCTTTGAAATTTTTTTTTGATGATGGTCAATATTTAAAAATAATTTGTGTTAAGCTTAGTAAACCACACGAGTATAGTTCTTAACAGTGGTTTACAGATTCCAGACTTTCTGACTCTGCAAGGGTATACGAAGCATACCGTTAAAATATTGCCTTATCAGTATTCAATGTAGGTTGGACTATATGCAATAAATGTTTTAATAAAATCAATTAAACTGTAACTGTGAGTGCAGAAGTCAAGTGGCAGTTAGTGGAAGTGTAGATCTCGTGCTCTTTCCCCCACGTTTAATTTTAAATTCAGGATTTGTCGAAAAATAAATTTGTGAATCGAAAGGGACACTGCCGCAGATTATAATAAATTGAAACGAAGTCTAAAAAAATGGCCAATCATTTTTATGTTCCTATTTGGGTCTACAGTGCTTAGGTTAGTTTGACATTCAGTATTCGAATTCGGCACTCCAATATCCCATATCGCGTACTATGGAATATCCGCGCGTGTGCCCCGAATACAAAACATACGGTGGCCTGTGATTCCGATGCAAGATTTATACTTAACGGCAGCGGCGCTCCGGAGTCCGTCGTACGTCGTCCGGAGTCCGGAGTCCGGCGTCCGGAGACTTTCAATGTGGCCACTGTTTGCTATTTATGTATGAACCCACCAGTCAGTCCGCATTCCGCATTCCGGAAAACACTCGAACCGGGGCTGGAGACTGGGGTGTCCGGTCTGGGAAGTCAGGGGTTGAGGTGTCTAAGTGACCAACACCAGCTTCCCCTGGGTGTCGTAATTTTCGAGATATGAATGTAAAAAAACGTACGGCTCGAAACTGTCGAATATTCGGTTTTTATAAATTGTTACTCTCTCGATATTTCCCCTCCTTAAAATGTGGACTTGAGTGAAAATCGATTTGAAGGAAGTAATCGTTTATATAAAAGATAGATTGCAAGCTTTTGTTGAATATTTAATATTATCCTTTTGTAACTACACCCAGCTGCCAACTTAAAAATTGTACATGTAGCAAAAACACCCTCAACCATAAATAATAATAGAGTTGTCTATAATTTTATTATTGTTTAGGAGTGACTATAAAATTTCAAAGATAGTCTTTATCCAGTTATTCGTCAACAAAATTTCAATTCCTGACAAGGTCTAGGTATTTATTTAGTTAAGCAGCCCAAAGGGGAAAGCGCACTCAGGTGAATAATCCCACTTTGCCGCAATATGGTTAGCGTCAAGCCTCAAACAGCAATTAGGTAACGAAGATAAATTGTGAAAACGAAGGATGGATAACTGAGGGCGCACTCAGGAAAGAGCTAAATATTCCTACTAGTGTATGTATATATATAAAGCTCATATGAAAAGGGCCAAAAACTAAATAGCTTTATTTTTTTAACTTTTACAAACGGTGTTATAATTTTTGTCACAAGTCCGCAACACAGGAATAGAGGCATCTCTAACCCTATAAAGTATATACCATCGTGATCAGACACACCTCAATAGTCGATAAAAGCATGTCCGTCTGTCTGTCGGTCCCTTCGTCCAAAGCTAATTTTGGGAGAAGACGGTTTATATATAATGCTTAAAAACATAGGTTCATCCTCAAGAGCCTCAAGATTGTGTCTTTAAATTTAAGTGCTTTGATCGAATGATTAGCCTTTTGCATATTCAAGACTCTGCCGAGCTCGAAAATTAATCAAATGAAAAGCTATTATCAGCGAAAAGGACAAACAAATTCCTTCACAGTCACGTGACTTAAAAATCACAATAAATCTGTTAAAACTCTATGAAAATTTACCTAAGGCTCTGCCAAGCTTAGAGAATTTTCAATAAGCAAAACAAGAAGACGCGATTGGGATGAGGAACCGGGCCAATTTACATTACAACCCCCTCCGGACGAACCAGGTTAGTACCTTTGACCGTCCTCCCATCCTGCCATCCTGCCATCCTGCCATCCAGCCATCCTGCCGTTCTGGCAACCTTCCATCCAGCCATCCTGCCATCCCGCCCCATCAAAGGCGATGGTGCCTGGACTGGCACATTATTAACTTGTCATACAAAGATAAAAATTTATCAACGCAGATGCGTGTGCCGTGTTACTTCGCTGCGTGAGATCAACATAAACGTCGACAGCTTTCCGCCGTAAAACCCTCCAGCCCTCAAATCCACCTTCCTCACTTCCCACTCCTTACTCCTTCCATTGGGCTTCCTTCTGCCTATCCGGATCATCGGAAGAATGGGTCTTGCAGACCGCCGAAAAGATGAAAAATTACTATAAAACGTTTTGTGGCATTTTAATGTCCACAAAATTCGCCTCTGCTGCCTTATGAAAAATTCAAAAGAAATCAAAAGTGAGGAGTGGGCAAGGGCATGGGGCTGGGCAAGCGACTGGGCATGGGACTGGGCATGGGCTTGGGAATGAGAATAAGAATGGGACTGCGAATGGGAATTGGAATGGGACTGGGCATGGGAATGGGACGAATTTGTTTTGTTTTTCGTTATATTTTGTATTTTTTTTTATTCCCTTCCGTTGTGCTCCATTCTGTGGATATGTTTGTGGCGATTTGCCTCTCAACCGGCTCAGCTTTGTCTACCTTTTCAGATTAGGCGCTAGGAAATTAACATTTCACCCTTTGTGTGGGGCAATCAGACTGAAAGCTATCACGTATTCTTATACCTGGTACTCGATGAGTACAAAGGTATATTGTATTCATTGAAATGTACATATATAGCACAAAGAAGGAAGCGTTTCCGACCCCATTGATTAGCATCATGAGCCAAATTGATCAAGCTACAAGTATATGTACTTATATATGTCCGTCGTCCGTCTATTAGTATAAAGACTATTAGAGACTATTAGAGATGAAGACATAATATTTTGATTGTAGACTCCTGTAATGCCCACGCAGATTCTTACTTACCACGCCTTTGCCACGCCAATGCCATTTTCTGTAGCACCCATTTAAAACAACTATTTATAGTAAATATTTTTTAAAATTATTTATGGTAAATATATACCTGGAAAATAAAATTCAGACAGATAGCACCATTTTTAATTTGTAATTTAATATAAACTATTTCGGCTATAACTATGGGTATGCAGTAGAAATTGTCTTCCTACAAAAATTTGTGCAAGGGTTTGCTAAACTTAACAACTGCGAAGGGAAAGGGGAGGATACAAGAGTACCGGGTATTATATAGTCGATAATCGCTACTATAGCCGTCTGTTCTTTTTTTTACAGCCCAGGGAATTTCTGCAAAGGCTACTTACAAAAATCTGTGAATTTCCTGTCAACGAGTCCTGTGGTTCTTCAAACTAACTTCAGATACACCAAATATTCAGTTTCAAGAGTTTTTTATACGAACATTTTAATACCCATGCAGAAAGTTCTATAATTTTGGTCACAAGTGTGCAACGCAGAGAACGAGACATCTCCGATAAAGTATATGTATTCTGGATCAGGATCCATTAGTTTCTACGCCAACTTGCTAGTTTTAAAGGTATTGATTTTGCACCCACCCTTCCTTACTTTGCACGCAGTGTTTAAGTCGGTACAGTCCTGTAGTTAGATAAACTATTGGAAATGCTTTAACTTCCGTGTTTTTGCAGATAGAAAGTTTAAATCTGCTCGGAGCCTCCTTCATAAGGGGTATTGGGTAAATATGGGATTTAAACCGAATCAGACAACCATATACAATAGCTGCCATATAACGGAACGATCAGATATACCACAATTTTGGTGTTTTTTGACTAGAATCTTGGGACTTTTTGAATCCACGGTGTGATTTTGAAGTTTCTTAAGGACCGGCTAAATATACTATCGGTTCTATATCCGTCATTTGAAGTAAACCAAATGTACATATATATATACAATTATACATTTATTTACATTTAAATACATTTGAATGAATTCTTTGGTAGTATTTGGTTTGGAGTTTAAATGTCAAACAAATTTTGTGTCAAATTAAACAATCGAGTGCTGGAGTCGATTTATTCGAGTATTCTGTTCAATATCGGGTGTTAGCTATAGCGAGGCAAGAAAGAAAAGAAGAATGGGAAGAATATCGAAACTCCAGCAAGGTGCGACAACACAGTATTGGCCCGCAAGTGCGTTTTGATTTATTGTGAGGCCATTCTCCTGGTTACCCATTCCCGAATTCCGAGCGTAGTATTGTATTTTGTTTGATTCCCTTCAGTTGCGTTTGTCAAACAGGAGAGTCGTTAGTGGAATTCGATTCGGTTTTGACTCGATCTCGGCAAAGAGCAATAAAGTCGAATTTAATTGCCCGTTTGAAATGAGCAAACTTAATGGACAATGACTCATTAACACTGACACGTCAAACAATAATAGCGTGTCTGGAATGCTTGTCGAAAAAGAAAGCGGAAAGGCGGAAATTGAAATAACGCTTCCTGCGAAAATGGGACGGCAACGCACCATGGAACACGTCCTTCCCGAGTCCATGACAAAAGCTCGCCTCTCGCATTGGCACATCAAAAGAATGGCAACAAACGCACTCTCGCACACTCACACACTTGGCACAAGAAAAGCAATTAAGAACGTTGAAAGCAATCTTAAGCGCTGCTGACGGTGACAGTGAGGACGACTTGGGCTTGGGCTTGGGCTTGGGCGAAGGAAGTGGAGGTGGTGGTGGCGGAGGGGGAGGGGGAGGGTGCCCCTTCTATGTGAACTCTGAACTCTGAACTCCTCCAATGTCTGCAGTGCATGGACGAAGGTTGGGGGATGGGCGAGTGGAAGCCCTTGAGGATGTGACATGAAATGCTTATCAGAGGCGTACACACACGGGCTCAAAAAGGAAGGACTACACGCAGAAAAAAAAATTAAGTTTAAAATTCTTAAGGAAAAACATCATCAAAAATAGTGACAGAGAAAAACTTTTCATTTTATCCCGTAAATGAAAACAGTTTAATGTGGCTTATGTTGGCACGTCGAAAAGGAGTACCGCGTATCAGAGCTCCTTCCTATTATGACTTCTTTCAAATTAAGCTTTAGGTTAAAAATTTTAAATTATATTCTTCCTTTTCTTTCTTTTACTTTTTTGAGTGTATCAACCCGCATTCCCACAACGCCAAGACAGTACGCCTAGAAAATTAGTTTTCCCACAGATAAAACTCTGTGTGTCAATTAAGAAAGCAATGGACACGGGGCAACCCATCCGCATCGAATGAGTTCAAATGAGTTCAATCAAAATGTGAACGGCGTAGAGCTCTTTAAATGTTTCCCCAGATAAAAGTTACTCCGTTGAATCGGTCAGCCCACAGAGCCACCAATCGCCCAACCACCCGAGCCACCCAAAAATGCAGCCTCCCTGTTTGTTTGTCTTCAAAATTATTGGCCTGCCATCGATTGGTGGCGACTAATGAATAAGGCCTGATTTAGCCTTCTCTGGCTCCTGGGCATCTCATGTTGTCCATACAAATGAGCGCCAGCCAAGTGGCCAAATGGCCAGGACAAGTGGCTGGGATTGGCATTCCGCTCGGCGTTTGCACAGTTTATCGCAAATATTTAGACACTCACTTATGCGTTCCCCAAAAGGCACTTTCACTGTGGTACACACGCAAATCAGATATCATCGATTAATTAAATCCTAAACAGAAATGTTGCAATGATACTATCCCAAACTAACCACGTTTACCAATTTTGTTAAAAAAAATAACATTTTAAGTTAAAACAATAGAGGGCGTGTAGATCGAGAAACTCGACTGTATGGCACCCGGTACTCTTCCTTTCTCCTCTTCTCCTCCCTTTTCCCACTAAATGGATATTACTTGTGAAGACATATCTATAAACACATCCGCTTTTTTGTATTTATTTAACTGCTACCTTCTGGACAACTTAATGTAATGGGAATATTATTTTAAACGATACTAGGGGTACGGGAGACACGATTTCAATTTGGAGGAGATATTCTGGGCGGTGGATACAAGGTCAGCACTCGGCGTAGCAGGTCTTAGAGTGGTGGCGTTTGAGTCTTTTCCTCAGCCTAGACTGAGAGGAACAAATTTGGTGTAAACAGGAAAATTTTGTTGCACCCCAAGATATTGCAAAAATAGTGTAAGTTAAAGTGTCAATTAAAAATGTTTGCAATTTCATTAAAACTATCTCCTAATTTAGAAGTCCGGTAATAAAATCATGATCATTAAACCAGAAATATGAGCAACTGAATTGGATTCCTAAAGACCAATAAGCCTTCTTCGATTCCTGGGAAAAATTATGGAGATTATTACGGTGGTTAATCCTCAACAGGAACTGGAAAGGAACGAGTACGCTATCGCTACCTTCCTGTTAAGCCAGTAAACATTTGACAGGTTGGTCTTATATACAAAGCCAAGACCCACATTTCACTCCATTTTCACACATTTTCACCACAGATATGTCTACCCAAGTATACAGTATTTCAGAAAAAGCTCATATAAATAAATTACGGATTCTTTGGGCTAAAACTCTGCGAAAGATCATGAAGTTACCAAAAAAGTACCACAAGAAACTATGAACGCACCCCTACAGCCTAGCAAGGCGACTAAGCATCTTCAAGCTCTTCAAAATGCAGATCCTAAAACTAGACTGAGAAGACTCTAACGACACCACATTCAAGACCTGCTACGCCGAGTATTGACATAGAATCCCACGTCCAGAATATCTCCTCCAAGTCGAAATCCTATCTTCCGTATCCCTAGTATAAATTTCTTGTCAATACTTGCAAATAATCGTTTAACATAATTTTCTCATTAAATTAAGTTTTTTAGAAGGTAGCAGTATTCTATTGACAGTAAATATTTCGTAAACAAAAAAAAAAAGAACAAAATTTGAAACAGGTCTTTACACTACACTACTAACTACTAACCCTACTTAACTACTTAACTCTTAACACTACTTAACCTTAATAATTAATATTTATTGAAAAGGGGCTGGGAAGAGGAAAAGTGGAGTAACTCGATTTTAGCCGGTTGTTTTTTGTTCAAAATTATATTTAAAATGTATATTTAAATATATTTAAAATGTATATTTAAATATATTTAAATATGTTTTAAAATTAAACATGTTGAGCTGGTCTGATTCTAAAGTTCTTATAAGGATCGACCAACTATACTCGATATTTGCTATATCATTTAGCAATAGAAGCCGACATTTAACTGCATGACTGTGCCCGAAGTAAGCTCTCCTTTCTTGTTGTATTCGATGAGTTTTTATAAAAGGTGCATGCCGTACATGTCAAGGATATGGAACATACAAAAATATTTATCAACATCAATATTCTTTAGAATAATAACTGGCTGTCAGACTCTTTTTCTGTATAAATGCGTGATTTTTTTAGGAAAAGATAGAGTCAAGTTAATGTGAGCGATTCCCAGAGAATTAATAGATAAGGAAGGTATATTCATCTGTTGTTCTGATAAGGCTTTATTAACGCATATTTGGGAAAAATCGTAAAACTTCATTTGGCAAACTTATGCTATAAATTAATACTCGAGTGTTAGGGTTAGTCGGGATTTTCGCATATCCCCAGAGCTTCATTATGCAGGACTTGTCATGAGATGTCACATGTCAAGTATGGAAGCGTGTTGGTGTGTAGTTGTGGCACATAAATCAGTTGCACGGAAGCCAAAATAAAGGATGGGCAACATAAATAATTAACAAACTTGACTCAAAAGATAAATTTTTTTCTACAGCAATCCAGCAATGACGAAAGAGATAAGTTCGTTTAATATTTATGACAAAACAAAGATACAAGATATACATACTCGCACTCGCACTCGCACTCACACTGAAACAATGTTGTTCATTCTGAATGCCCTTGGCACTTG
This sequence comes from Drosophila ercepeae, assembly GCA_018150545.1. Classification (NCBI taxonomy): domain Eukaryota; kingdom Metazoa; phylum Arthropoda; class Insecta; order Diptera; family Drosophilidae; genus Drosophila; species Drosophila ercepeae. The sequence continues at coordinate 490,997 of JAECWL010000197.1, forward strand.
CCTTTTGGGGCTCAGGATTCATGTCCTTCCCTTCGCCTTCTCTCTAATCAAAGGCTGAGGGGTGCGATCTGCCCTATTGTCAGTGATTTACGAGCTCTCCAATCATTCGGGACACAAGAGCAAACGGCCAGCACATCCAGCTCCCAGACACAGCCCTACTATCATAATTCGTCATTGCATTTGATTTTATTTCAGCGTTATTTATTTGAATTATTTATTTATCCTATTATTGGGACGACCTGGTGGTCGAGCAACTTGCCCATATGGGGTTGAAGTCTTGTAACATATCTTATATGTGATGTGGATGTTGTGGTAAGGAGGGTGCTCCGTCCACCACGCCCCGCACATTTGACATTATTGTATTCCTTCCCGCATGAATATTCCTACGCCGGCCCAACATATGTCCATTTGCGTGTCCCGAGTCAGTTTTAGCCGGTTCCAATCAATAATTCGTAGTGAATCAAGATTTATAGGTTTTGGGTTTGACCGCTGTTTCCTTGGACCATCTTACTTATGTATGTACATCCCATTTTTCGAAGCTCGACTAAACCACAGGCTGCCGCACTTTGCACACTCAAACTTTTTTTACACTTTTTGATAAAAATATCCAAAATGAAAGTTAAGCTAACTTCGGACAGAGCAGGATTCTACATTCACTTTAAGTTAAATAGCGGCTTCTATGGATAATGATAGATATAGAATATATAAGATATAGTTTGCCGATCCTTAGATCGGAATCCAAGCTTATACCCCCAAAAGTGCCAAGGTTATAGCATTTCCGATCGTTCAGCTATTCGGAAGCTATAGAATAAAGGCGACCGATCCAGGCCGTCGAAAGCTTTAAAACTGAGAGACAAGTTTGCGTAAAAACAGACAAACAGACATATTGTACTATATCGATTTAGGAGGCGATCATGATCAAGAATATATATACTTTACGGTGTCGGGGATGTCTCTTTCACTGTGCTTCGCGCTTTTGACTAAAACTAGAATACCCTTTGCAGGGTTATAATAAAAATTATAAAAGAAATTTAACTATATTTATTAAAAAATAAACTAAAGTTTGTAGTTTTGATATTGGTATAAAAATAGCCAATTAATTAAAAAGAATTATGAAAAAAAAACAAGTTAATTAAAAAACGCCGGCCTTTAACAATGATTACAGCAGCCTAGAAGCTTATTTCAAGATACATATATGTAAGTCGACATTTTATGATTCCGCATGGTAAAGAAAGGAAGAACGGATTGATCTAATCGGCCGTCGTGCTCTGTACATTTTTAGGAGTAGTTTTCAACTTTTGCAGAGTTTGAATGCAATTCGTCACCTACGTGTACGGCTGTCCACACTAATAATGACAAATGGTTCGACTCGTCACCAGGACCAAATACCGGAAGTTTTTAAAACTTTTTCTTTCTTCTATTCGTCAAAAGTGAACATTCCGTGCATGAAATATTTTGTTCGAATATTTAAGGACATGGTTCAGTTAAAGAGTAAAAAGGTTTGAAGGTGTGGGATGTCAAACCCTTACATTTAGTGGTCAGATATTCTAGCAAACTTTCGTACTGCCCAATACGATTAAGACCGTGTCGGCTTTAGGCAAAACGGACCACTTGATACAGTTTACAGATGGATTGTGGTGGATTGTGGACCCTTTTCGACAGTTAATGGGTTCGAAATGAAGGCATTTCTCGAATTCTCGATAAAGGGATTTGTAAACGTCAACGAACTTTCTAGATAAAACAACTTTTGCACGCAAACGCAAAAAGGAATGAAAAATAACCTGAGTGGGGAAATAACTCCAGAGTTAGTGACCCGGAGTAAAATTTCTCTTACAATATGCAAAACGCGTGCTTTAAATTTCACAATACCTTTTTATACCCTTGAAGGGGGTGTAATAATTTTCGTCACAAGAGTGCAATGCAGTGAACTAGACATCTTCTATCCCATTGAGTATATATATTTATGATCAGAATCTCAGTCCGTCTTTCTCCGTCCTTCTTTCTGTCTGTTTCTACGCAAACTATGCTCTTAGTCGGAGTCGGATGAGTCGGAACAGCGTAGATAGGTCGACTTCATCCTAAAGCTGTTATAAAAATATTCGATGGGGAATGCCCCAACTTTGGTGACTTTGACTTTTTTCAAAATCCATTACGAACTGGTCTGATTCTGAAATTCTTATACGAATCGGTCAACTATATGCAATATCCACTATGTCGCTAACAAATCACAGCCTCGATTCTCATACATTAAGTTTTTCCTTTATACTTTAACATGTTTGTGCACATTTCGCTGTATTTTATTTATATTAATTTTCTTGCCACACCACTTCACTCTCAGTGAGTGGCAGTGCCATATAAATTGGAGTGGTAAATGAATTGCTAAGTACATCAAATTGCAAATAAAACTAATTCTGCCTGGTACTCGTTCAGTACGAGGGTATATTGTACTCTTCTGGATCAACATCAACAGGGTAGTCCACTTTAAAAGATAGACCCATGACATTTGGTACGCAGATTTCTGTAACACCCACGCAACTAAAGATTATTTTAAATTTAGCCACGGGCCCTGTCACCCTCAAAAACGGCATTTTTTGTAGCACCCATTCAAAACATTCTTTTAAAAACTTGCAAATATGTTTGGTCATTATTTAAGATACCTGCAAAAAAATTCATCGAAATCGGATAATTTATAAAGAAATTACAGACATTATTGATCAGATGTTTAATTTACCATTTTTCGACCCTAGATCAAATCAAATTTTCGACAGAAAAACTCGACTATAGTTTTCATGCACTTAAACAAAAATGGCTGAGTCTCTTTTCAGAAAATTTAAGCTTCATTCACACAAATGAAAGCGTATTAACACATACATATACATATATATATAAGGAAGTTGATTGAAATTTAATTTTTATGTATATTTTTTTAAGAAACCCCGTTTTTTTGCCTCATTTGTAAATATTTTTAATGGGATACCACCCCGTAATGCATCTACATTATAATCCTATAAATGTAAAGGGCAGTAAAGCGTCTGGATTACAATTTTAAATCCATGGTATGTAGGACACTAAATTCGAAAATGTTTGACAAGTTTGACCATTTTGTCCATTACAAGTATGCGATTTTAATGGTATATTGGAGCAGAAAATGCGGCAATAAATTAATCTTGAAGGCGATTTCCATTGCATTCCGACTACGAATTATGACATAAGAAATCTAATCTAGAATGCAAATTTGAGCCACTGGGATTCTGTGTTGGCCACTGGGTTTTGGGCTCTGCATTCTTTTGTACTTAACTTATTTTAAAGAATTTAAAGCATTATTTGTGCATTTTGTTTTTTGCCATTCTCTCAGTATGCATGTACGTATTGCATGTAATGAAATATTTATTTATTAATTTTAGTTATTAGATATTGATACCTTTCGTTATTATAATTAAACATTGTTTTTTATTAATTAAATTAATTTATTCATGGTATTATTTATGGTAAAGGGTCTGAATAGTCCGGAAAAAAATGTATATTAATTCTGTATTATGTGAGAAAACCTAGGGTGAGGGCTTTATGCACATCGGAGTATCAGTTACAAAAAGAACTTTTTTTGCGGAACATTCAACAAGAACGGAGCGAGAAGGGAGCCATTCATCTGGAATTTTATAGGAATCTGCTTTATGGGAATCTTATATGTCCTGTTTCCATTTAACACCAATTCACTCCATCAATAAAATGTCTTGAACTTGCATACTTTAGTGTTGACACTCTAATAGGGAACTGGAATTTTTATAGGTCTTTTCTGGCAGTCGTCCATTGTTTGGCTAATTACTGCACGTGCAGGACCGCCACGGCAGACAAATAAATTTGCGGTGATTTGTTGAAGTGCGGATGGGCCGAAACATTACGGCCACCCACCAACCAGCCACCCACCTACCTTCACTGACGTAACTACAACGCATTTAACTACTTAGCGATTACATAGAAACACTTTACGAAAAAATAGTACGCAAAGCTCCTTTAATCTTTACAGTATTCGAATACGCTTTTTATTTTATTAAATTTGTTCGTTGTTTGTCGGTGTATTCAGAACAAAATTGTAACCATGTAACCTTTATAAAATATATATTTTTTAGACTCTTAAGTTAAAGTTAACTTAAAATTAAAACAAAAAATATCAAGTAATAAGTTCAAAACACTATTGCTGCTGTTTAAGGAATAACAAATAATTTCGTATTAATAAACTGATTATATTTAAAATTATTTCAAAATTTTTCCTAATTTGGTTCGATTTAAGGATAAACCTAAGGTAATAATAGGCAGATATTTGGTTTTCAATTAGTTTCCAAATGTTTTTTGTTTAATCACTGAAAAAATAATTACGACAGATGTTTAAAGAAATTCGAATTTAATTTCGACCAAAAACTAGAAGTTTTTAGTGTAAATATAATGCTAAATTTATATAGATCCTGAACATACCCGGTCGCTATGTACATATGTATAGAGCATTGGTTAGAGTAAGAGAAAAGTTGCATTTACCGGACATACTGAACGACCTATCCATGATACACCTACTCCGTGAGGTGGGTTAACCAGAGGGCGTATTTTTGGGGACGGGGATGGGATTCCGCCGGTCTGACGGCGGCAACGAAGTGGAAAGACTAGCAGGACGACGAGCCCATAAAGAAAAACTTCATTTATTCGCAAAGAAATAAATCTTTTAATGCACATCGGAGAGTCGTTATTCGGGCATTGTTTCCTCATTTGCCACAACACCTTCGAGCACACCCATCCGGTAGCCCTCGGATACGCCGATATCAGACAGACAAGCTGAATTTTCGTGTGTCGTGCCGGTCAACCATCCTACCCCTTGTTCCTTGGTCCTTAGTCGTTGGTCCTTGGCAGCAGAAACATCCTGCCTCGGCAAATGAATGGTGAATAGCAATTTCAATGATTCTAATTATGGAGCTGCCCGCCACAAAAGTTTGTTAAGTATCGCGTGCATCATTGTTATTGTTTTTCTTGTCCAACCTGAGATGCTCCTCAGAGCATCCAAATTGGCTTTTTCTGGCAAAACACGTTAATTGTCATAAGATTAGCACTCCCGTTCGTCAAATATTAACATTGTATAAACAAATCTATTCAAATGAAAACGGAAATGAGGCAATTACCTTGTTAAAAATTCTTACATATTTTGACATACATGTCCAAGCAAAGAAAAAATGTATTCAAGAAACGAACGATTCCTGAAGGTTTCCCTCTTTCTAAGGAAAAATCCTAATTGCCGTTTATATGAGCTGCTATTATTTTGACAGCTGCTGTTGTTGGGTGTCCGTGTGTGTCCTTCTGTGTCTCTTGCCCATTTCATTAAGGGGGCGGTGCGCCCTCATTAAGTTGCTTCCTCCAAACTCACAACCTCCATTGTCCTTTCCTTTTCTCCTTCGACTGCAAACGACCCATCGCATGCAAAATGTCTGACATTTAATTGTCGCACTCTGAGCTTACGAATGTGTTCCGTTCCTGTGTCCTGTGTCCTGTGCTCTGTGTCCTGTGTCCTGTGTCCTAGGTGCGTGGCAGTGTCCCGTGGCAAGGCCTGTGCATGAAGTTTTGAGTAATAACACAGAAATATCGCAGAAGGACAAGCTTCAGTCGTAAAATAGCTAAACGAAGGGGAGTGTTTCCATGGCTCTATTATATGCGATGGCTGGACACCCTTTCCTATCGAAAATGAAGAAATTATCTTATATTTAATTAAACAATTAAGTAGTTTGTAAAATACATTTTTCATATTTTGTTTTTAACATTTCTGACAGCTTATGATTTTAATAAGGAAAAATAACGCCTATAAACTTAATATTAAAAACATATTACTATTTGTTAAAAATCAATTATACAAATAATAGCAAAAAAAGCATACAAAAAATAAGTGGTATTTAATGGTTTCTCTATTTTGTATTAAAATAATTTTTAATATAAAGTATAATTAAGTTAAATCATGTTTTGGCTCCTTTTTAGATTTTGTTTATTTTTAATGATTAGTTTATATTATTTGTAAGGATACTAAACTTGTCTCCATACTCGCAAGTAGTTCACAAAAGCACAAGTTTCACATCCGTGGCAATCACATCTCTCCAAATGTAGTGACAAATGTATCCAAAAAGAACAGATTAATTAGCCAAACGTGTCCATGCATTCCCAAAGTATTTGTTGTCGCTGGTGTTTGGACCATAATAGCTCTTCAGCCGCTCTTCCCTGTCCAGGAACAAAGTAGCCCACATAAACCTCTAAGATGAATGGTTTTTGCCTATATGTGTGAGAAATGGGAGGTATGGGAGGTTCGGCGAATGTGTACAATAATTACGAATGCTTCTGTTTCTTGCAACCACATGCAGGAAAGTTTTTGAAATCGCAAAGTTTAGTATCCCCAGGACCCAGCGAAAGTCAAGGTAATAGCATTGCGAAATTGACGATACTCTGGGGATCCTGATGAAACATTTCAACATTCCCTTGCTGTCAATACTCCAGTATGAGTGTATCTGTCAAATTTTCTTGAAATGCTTTTTCAGCACAAGTATTCTTTAAATATACATATATGGGCGAATGTAAATATAAAATGTGTCAACGATTTATTCAAAATATTTGTAGGCTTTTCGGTTACATTTTTTTCAGATCTCCGTTTAAAGGTAAGCAGTTTCGCGCGTTTTATACGCATTTCGTATTTTGATACACCAAAATCTTTAAAACGTCTTGAAAAGTTAAGATTTGTAAAAAATATTGTACACCCTTGGAGCGAGTATTATAATTTTGGTCACAAATGTGCAACACAGTGAAGGAGACATCTCCGACCCTGTAGAGTATATGTATTCGTGATCAAGATCACCTTCAGAGTCTGTGCGTCTGTCTGTTTCTAAAATGGGTTTCTCTATAATTAAGTATAATAATTGATTAATTTTAGTTTTTACTTTTCTTATTATACTGCTGTACCATCTACACACCCCATCTAATGTACAACAATATAAAAAATATTAAAAAAAATTTAAAAAAAAAAGTTAAATTGGTTACATTTTCATTTTGCTAATCAAACTGCATCCAGTTAATAAACGTTGTGATTGCTGATCCAAGTGCGTTGAAATGAGAATGTTTTGTATTCACAATGTCACTTTGTAGCTTGTCTCATTAACAGCTGACGGCCGCGGATTGCTTTTGATCTTCTTCTTGTTGAACAAGTACGGAGAAGCGGTGAGGGCGGCAGAGGTCCTCTCCTCCGGCCGCGCGGCCTCGTACGAAGTGCGGACAATCTCCGGCAAATGGGCGTAATAGACGATTCGTTCGTTCCGAGCTGGAAGCGCAACGTCCGGAAGCTTCGCCGAGCCGTACTTGCTGCTCCCGTAGTAGTCGGACAGCGGAATGGTATCCTCGGGATAGCCTCGCCTAGACTTCACGCCCAAGTTCGGAGTGTCCAGGTAGCGATCGGGATACAGTACATACGGGTCGGGGTACTGCGGCACGCGGGGACTGTAGCTATCGTAGGGATCGAATCTTTGCCGATGCATGTACATGTCCTCCAGGTACTGGGGATATGTGCGATGGTATTGCTCGTCAAATCTTGAAAAATTAATTTGTAATAATGGAATCATTTATTTTAAGACCGGAAGTGCTCCAAAATTAAACTATCAGACGATTTATCACACTAAAGGACTCAAAATAATATCAAGGGTGTTTTGGCTAGGTTGCAACTTAATTTTATAATATCTAAGTCTTTTACGGAATTACTGAGTTACTAAACATTTGATCCCAGTTTCAAAACCTCGTGTTTTCAATTGTCGGTGGGAATGTTGGAGTTCCAAAAGTACTCCTTATAGTAGTCGTTCTGATATGTTAAATTCTGTATATTATTATCGAAGTAACCCTAGAGAGTTTTACGGAATTGGTTATAATTTTCCAATTTAATTGTTCCAATTGTTTAAACAAAAATTTCAAAATAATGTTTATTTAACGATAAACCCTACATGTATGCTCTCTTAAGGAGTTAGTTTATACCTATTTAAATCAAACTCATTAAACGTAAGTTTTAAATTAAATAAACCACTTTACTTAAAAAGTTAATATATTGTTGAGTGTTTTCGTATATCCTTGCGTCAAAAACTTTCGTTTTAACATTCCTGCCAGATGTAAAAAAATACGGCATTCCAATTTTTTCCGTTAGTCCCCTCAAAACTAATTAATTTATCCATTCAAATTTAACGTTAAAAATTATGTTATTGAGGAAGTGGCCCCTTAGAACTCCCCACAATGTTCAGCGGGCTGTAACCTATATCAGCAACACAAACACTCAGAATTACCACAAATTTCGCTTCTTTTTATACATCTATAGGACTTTCTTTGGAATATTTTAGGGAACTGGTCTAATGTCGACGTTCTTTAAGAGACCGGCCACCTAGTTGCAGAATCTGCAACATATTGTAACAATAGAAATAATTATCATATCCTTTTGAAAGGAATTACGAGCTCCATCTAGTTGGCTTCCCTTTCTTGATTGTTTGTGGATGGCAATGAATCTTACCTATCGTAGCGGCGAATGTACGGATCGTACGACCTCGAGGGAAACAAGGAAGATCTAGCCAGCGGGCTAGCGTAGTAATCTCCATGCATAGGCTGAAGGGGCCGATTCAGGGATGAGAGGTGTGATTCTCCATTAATCTTCTGCTCCATGGTCAGACTGACATCGTTGACAGGATTCTGGGAGTCAATCAGGCGACGATGGCCCAAGAAGTGATCGTACTCCTTGTACCCTTCCAAAGGCTGCTTCGGGATCTTTAGCTGCTGGGCCTGTCCCATAAGCAGCGATCCAGTTCTACTAACCATACTGTCTTCGGTCTCAAAATCCGAAGCTGTGTTTCGCTTGTTTTCCCAGTTTGGAAAGCTCGTCTCGGCCAGAACGCAATGTGCCAGAAGAACGGGCACCCAGCAGAGGAATACCATCATATACTGCTCCTGCAATATGTTTGTGTTGCCGATAAGCTGGAGCTGCACGACCGATCTCCACAAAATGCCAAATAAAACTGCTCCAGCCGTGGGCAGTAACGCCGCCAAATGTCATCGATAGGTTGGGCACTTGGCAGAACAATGGTGTGGTGACATGGTAAGTTGAACTCCAAAACTAATTGTTCCGGCCGTTCGTTGCCCATTTCAGCGGATCAGTCGACCGCAATCGTGCCCCCAGCATTCGGAACTTCCGCAAATCGCCGATGCACTCCGCGATATATCTGGCTGGTGCAAACGCTGTGGGAGCCCCAGACCTGGGCGGATCCCTATTATTCTAACGACAAAAGGCAAAGCCACGCACCGCTGGCCATTTCTGCATTCTGCACATACCAAACTGAATTTCGTTGCTTTATACCCCTATAATAGTTTCTAAATGGCTAGAAAGACTGGTCAAAATGAATACAAGCTTTCCCTGTTAATATGTATATTCATTTAAAAAAAAACTGCCTGTATCGTTCATAAAAAATGTTAAATTTATAAAACTTCTTCACGTAGTAATGCAGACAGAGCCACCACATTTGCCGCTCACCTACAAAATGTATTTGCGCCAAACGATGCTACTAGAACATTTGCGCTACCGTCTTTAACCGCGAACTGCCACCAGCAACACACCCCAATTGTGTTTCGCCCAAAATAAATATCTAACATAATTAAAGAAAATCTCAGCCCGAAAAAAATCCCCCGGCTACCCCGGAAATGATCATCGAGCTGCCACATTCTGCAGTTCGATACCTAACGCAGCTCTTTAATGCCATCACAAAACTTGGCTACTTTCCACAACGACGGAAGAGATCGATCTATATAATGATTTCGAAGCCTGGTAAGGACCACACAGTTCCCTCATCCTACAGACCAATAAGTCTACTCTCATGTATATCGAAACTATTCGAAAAATGCCTGCTAATCCGACTGAATCCACACCTGAGAGCCCACAATATAATCCCAGTCCATCAATTTGGCTTTCGCGAAAGCCACGGAACCATTGAACAGGTGATTTTGAAAATCGAGAATACTGTACAGCCGTATTTCTAGACATATCCCAAGCATTCGACAGACTCTGGCTAGATGGCCTAATGTTTAAAGTTAACACAGCTTTACCCGAAAGCACACACAAAGTTCTAAAGTCATACCTATACGGCAGAAAGTTTGCAGTGCGGTGCAACACTGTCACTTCCACTGACCACGAAATTTAGGCAGGAGTCCCCCAAGGGGGGACCTCATCTATACTGCTGACATTCCTACAAATAGTCGCCTAACAGTGTCCACGTTTGCCGACGATACAGCTATCCTTAGCCGTTCAAGGTCCCCAATCCAAGCTACAGCACAGCTGGCATTGCACCTCATAGACACTGAGAAGTGTCTCTCTGCCTGGCGAATAAAAGTAAACGAGGAAAAATACAAGCACGAGACATTTACGCTAAACAGACAAGATTGCCCACCACTTTTGTTGAACAACATACCACTCCCGAAAGCAGATGAGGTAACGTACCTAGGAGTACACCTTGACAGAAGACTCACATGGCGCAGGCACATTGAAGCTAAAAAAACCCATTTTAAACTCAAAGCCAACAACTTACACTGGCTCATCAACGCTGGCTCTCCGCTCAGGCTGGACCACAAGGTCTTACTCTATAATGCTGTATTGAAACCCATCTGGACCTATGGCGCACAGCTATGGGGCAACGCCAGCAACAGCAATATTGACATCATACAGCGAGCACAATCAAATATTCTGAGAACTATCACTGGGGCACCGTGGTACGTTCGGAACGAAAACATCCAAAGAGACTGCAATGCAATCACAGAACTTATGAAAAAATATCATAGCAAACTTTCCTCGCACCCCAACCACCTAGCGAGAAATCTAACCCAGCTCAGCAGTCGTTCCCGTCTCCGACGAAGGGACCTACCAACACAGCGAAGAAATTTTAGGGACGTTTAATGTCAGAACAGTTGAAAAAATAAAACAACTGTTTAGAAAAAATTGGTAATAGTTAAGATTTTTAAACTTATTGTTAATTCTTATTCAAGAGGATTCAAATTCTTATTCAAAAGCAAAGTTTATATAAAAATAAAAAAAAATAAAACTTCTATATTATCGATATTCTAATTGATAATATAACAATACAACCTATACTATACTATATACTAGGCAACCTGCGTACCAACCATCCATCTTGCCGAGTGTGGTCATTGAAACCAGAAAATTCATTTTCAAGCAAAGACTTCACTTATCATCTTTTAGAATTGTTGTGCCCGCCCTGCGAATGCTTTTGATTCTACAACTTGGTCCGACTACAGTATCGTTCGCGAATTTTTCGGCAGAGATTCTCAAGGTTCCGTTTCTGTAGCAACTCCTCGAAAAAAAGTTGTCTAAATAAATTGAGCCAAATTTTTCAATTCAATTCATTTTATTTATCCCTTACGTGTTACTATATACCGCCATTGTTGATAGATGCGTTTATATGCACCACCTTTCTGCTATTAAATTTGATTTTTTTTAATTGCATAACATTTTTTATATAATCCTAGTTGGGTGATTACAAGTTTCCCCTGGTTTATGGATTCCCCGTGATAATGGACGTTATTTTTTCAAATTTTACCCCTCAGCTACAGTAACTAGGTCGTCTCCAATATCTCTTTTAGAAGACTTACACCACCCAAAAACTATTGGTTTCTGTGAATATCGATTCAACATCGATTTAAACTGATTTTTTCCTTGAACTATTTTATTAGTATAGTGAAAACCACCCTGGGTTAAGCTTTCTTCTCGTCTTAAGAATAGAAAATTAAGAGCTTACGAAAAGTTTCTTAGGTCAGGTTTCTTGGTTCATTTTAAAAATCTACATATTCGTAACCTCTTTGTTGACCTAATCCATCAACTAAGTAGCCTTTTTTTCTCCTTCGAAATGATCCTTGTTCTTACTATTATTTTTTAAACATTAAACGTCTTAACCCCTTAACTTATCTGCTCTGACTTTGGGCATACTTTGAGCTTACCCTTCACTATACTAATTAACCTCTTTCTGGAGCTTACATACCTTCCTAAGCGATGAAATATAATTTCAACTCATAAAAGGGTTCATTGAGTACAATCGTGTAAAAGTAAATTGCATATGCATATGCAACATTCGTTTAAGAGCATAATACAAGTATGGTGTTGTCAAGCATCGCTCGACAACAAACCTACTGGAATTTTCTTCTTAAAGTCGATCTTAAAGTGGATTGCTTCTTTTATTTAAAAACACTTAGTTAAAGGTGATCCAGTTATCATATAATGTCCCGCAGAGTAGTAACTTAGGACAATTATATACGCTGATGATGTTTTCAACACCACACTTCAACACCTCAAGTGGACGTTGGCGAACTCTATTCGTGGCACTCAAACAATCTTCTCTTTCTTCACTGTTAAAAATGCAACCATATGCCATTTTATTGATGCGTCCCTTTATACCATAGTTGCGTACTCTCTTGGAACCACGTCTTCCTCAGTCAATGATCTTCGGGTCCTTTTTGAGCATAAGCTTTCGTAAGTATGGTTGCCGCAATTAAACGTTGATCAAAAGAATATACAAAAGAATCTATACTATACTAAAGCTTCCAATCAATCTATCGAATCAAGCTCTATTGCGCTTCAGCTGAAAAACGTGACTGCTGAGTTTTCTAGCAATAAATACGAACTAAAAGAGCCTGGGATTTGGGTACTCCAGCGATTGTACCCAGCGAAATACCCCGTTTCCCAGGTCTAGGAGGAAAGACCCCATGCGACAATTTTCGTCAAGAATTAATAAGACCTAGGAGCTTCGAATTCCTAAGTTCGAAAGTATCTTCTTCGAAAGTTAGTTTCTCTTTTGCACACTTCTACAGGATGTAAGCTGCTTTCTAATAAGATAAAATGTGTAAGAGTTAATGGAATAAGTGACATTTTAAAAGATCCTTTCATGTTTCCAAGATTCTATCTTTCAAAACGAAATACATGTAAACTTTTGTTATGTTTTCCTGCTTAATTGAACATTGAATGTTCAATTATTTATTTTTTTTGTATATATTTGTTATAGCATAAATGCACAAAATCTTTATCTTTGATTCTCAAAACAAAAAAGAATACATACAACACAGTGTCCAACAAAAAGAAACTAATCCGATGGAATAGCGTACATGGTGATGTTGACTTTGGCAATGAATATGCATTAGAGATCCCGCGGGATATAACCCTAGGGCCCGGTGCCAGTTAAATAAAAATTGGTAAAGGTTAATTTATCCCAATTTTTGTTTTATAATGGTTATACTTATGTAATAGTTTTATAAATTAGTTGAATTGTATAAATCATTTAATGACTTAAATTGTTAATGCTGACCAACATGACTCGGAATTGTTTCCGATCAACTGTTCCTGAATCATCAATTGTTTAAAATTCTTTTTGGCAGCTTAGAGCGACAAGTGAGGCCACTCCCTTTAACTCTGTTTCTACGCAGTTTACAGGAAGCTGGTGGTTTTCTTTCTTTCTTTGTTTGACTATTGTAATAACGGCCAAGAGCAAATCTGAACCCGAAGGACAATTTACAGATAAATGTGCGTAAACCTTAGAAAATAATTATGTTTTGCAGTTGCGACAACGTGGTTCCCAAATGGATGCTTTCGGGCAAGTTTTTGATCTGAAGCAGCCACCGTTGGCACTCGGCGCACTTTCTCTGACGATCCTCACGCGTCACATCCACACCGAGGCCATTAGCAGCCCACGAATCGAGGTTATCCTGGATGATTGGCAAGAAGTTTGACAGAATTATACGCAGTGCATCACAGGCTCGGGTGAAGTGGCTAGAAAAAAAAGTGGGTCAGTTAGCTATATTTTCAACAGCACAATGTTAGAACATACAACTTGTGTTGGCTTTGTAAAAGCTCATAGATCTCTGGCAAAACAAACATGCAGAAATCCAAGTTCCACGAGGACCTAAAAGTGGTTTAATTATATTTTTTAAGCACATGGTTATTTTACTTAGTGTCTTACGGTTTTTCTAGGATGGCTCCAAGCAAATCTATAAAAATTGATCTTCCGCTATTCTTGGCTTGCCTTAAAGCGCCCAATACATCGTGAGACCTATAAAATAGATAAAAAATATTTGTTTTTAACATGCATCATTTTATTTAACTGAGCGCAACGATTTGTTGGAACTTAAGCCCCCAGACTCACCGAGTGGCATTGCGCAGCATATCCAGACTGGTCTGGCGATTACTCAGTTCCTGCAACACAGCTTCGTGGGATCTCGAAAGCATATCAAAGTCATAATGCTCGTTGCTCAATCCCGTCTAAAATATGAATTATATAAGAAAATTCACGAAGAATATCAAGCTGGGATGCTTACATTAATGTGCTTCTCCAAGGTTTTTTTCGGACGTGGGGCGCGCATGTCCAAGGTGGTGCGAGACCGAATCGGAGGTTTCGTGATTATTTCCACGCTAATGTTCTTTTGGTGACTGTTTTCCTTATACAAATGCGAGCCCATGGGGCGCTTATTCCTGTTGACAACGCTCGAGGAAGAAGACTTCTTGAGGACCATGTTGTCGTCTAGTTTATGTAGCTCCATGGAGCTAACCGAGGATACTTGACTAAGCTTGTTGCCACCGAAAATTCCAGTAGACGCCTGTTTGTTGCTGACCATGCTACTTGTGGTTCTCTTATGCAAATTAGTTGTGGGTTTCTTAATAGACTTCAACGATGCATTTATGGTCGAGGTGGTAGGCACGGGCTTATAGTTGTTGGACATGCCGTTTAGATTCTGGTTGACTGGAAAGTCTTCCACTATATCATAGTTATCGTAGTTAATGAGTATCGGAGGGTTGCTCTCGTTTAAGTTGATCTCCACATGCTGCTCGTCCGCCTCAGCGTCCACTTCTTTTCCAAGGGAGTAAATATTGTAGTTATCAGGCATGTGCAGGGAGCTGGGTCCCGTCATCGCCAAAAAGCGATTAGATCCCCCAACTTCCATCCCGTAGCTGTCGTTGTGCGCCAGGCTTTCAGGGAACCGGGACAGCTTTCCGTGCCTTATCGAGGAGTCTATCCCACTGCTGAACGGATGTGAATTTCCAAGTTCTGATGACGAGCCCACGGGAACCGGCAAGTGAACAGGAGGTAGCGAGGACATTGGCGACGGGTCTGCGGACTCCAGTGCCGTCTCACTGACCACCTCCAGACTTAAATTTGGCGACGAAAGATCGTCGTACCCTTGGCCTTTGATGCCCTCGTGCTCCTCCTGAACCTTTTCTGGCTTTGTGCCTCCCAGGGACAGCCGAAACTTTGGGTTTCCACGCGAAAAACTCTTTCGGTTAGTCATGTTATGCTTAAAAGGGGAAATCGACTTCACCGATTGATAAAACGGGTTAACGCGATCCAAGCTGATGGTGTTAACTGAGACTGAGTCATCCTCATGACATCCGGTAATCTATTAAAGAGATTAAACAAAGATTAATATTAAGACACAATCTAAATCAATATTGTATATATTTTTACATTAATTGTTATTTTAAGAGGTTCTCCTAAATGTTTTTGAGTAAGTTTTGAAGGTGAACTGGCTTACGTTTGAGAGGTGTGTTCAAAGGAATTTTGTTTAAAGTACTTATTTATTCATCAATATCTATTTTATCCCCTTCAAAATAGTCCCCCTTGGATAAAATAAACTTGTGCCAAAGCTTTTTTCAATCCTCGATGCATTTGTGAAATTCCATATGACCATCAGCTTTCTTTGATTTTGATTTGATCTTATCATTTGCAACAGGCTTTATTGTCATTCAGTTTTAGGAACAGAAAAAAGCTCCTGCAGCCAAAACTAGTAAATATAGTTGCTGAGACCTGTTTAAGGTTTTTTTTTCATCGAACTATGCGTTTAGTCTCTTGGTCTTATACCATTTTTAAATTATTAAATGGTTAACGAAAAACTTAATAAATATTCTTTGATCTACTTCTTTCAAGAGTCAAAAAGTCTAGGAACAAAGAAATGTGACTTTTATCATGCAAAACCAAACCGCACTAATCGAAATTGTCTTCTAATGCAAGCACATGCTGAACGGATGTGTCGGACTATAGAAACAAATCAAAAGCTTTTTCCTTGAACCCATCTCGTATTTAGAATATGAGTATTTCTTGAGTTAGAGCGTATAATAAAGTATTCGATAAACAATAGCATCCTTACAAGTTTATTTTTGACCACTTTCATGTCGCCCAATGAGGACCAAATGCTCTTAATATGGTCCAGTTCACGATCGGGTTCCCAGCCAATGACCGAAATTCCTGAAGCGCTGCCCACAAAAAGGCATTCGCCATCTTCACTGCAATAGAGAATTAGAAATAAAATTCAAATTATGCAACAAATTGTTGTTTAAAAATTGTGTTAAAAATAAAAAGCTTACCTAAAGGTGATGCACTTAATGGGATCACCGAACTGAGAAGTTTGCGATACAAGCTGCTGGTGTTCGAGGTCATAGATGGAGACGGTCCCGTCCACTCGTCCGGCGGCCAGAAGAAATTCAAATGGATGAAACTGAATGCATGTAATTGCCTTAACCGGCGCCTC
This sequence comes from Drosophila ercepeae, assembly GCA_018150545.1. Lineage (NCBI taxonomy): Eukaryota > Metazoa > Arthropoda > Insecta > Diptera > Drosophilidae > Drosophila > Drosophila ercepeae. The sequence continues at coordinate 507,602 of JAECWL010000197.1, forward strand.
AGCTACGAATTCCATGATCTGCTTGCTCTTTCGTATGTCCCAGATAAGGATGGATCCCTCCAAGCCAGCAGAGGCGATCCACAGTCCATCCGGAGAGAACTTGACTGAATTAACATGGGATATGTGTCCCCTGCACACCTTGATGCAGTTATTTTCATTTTGCACGTCCCAAAGTCTGAGATTAGAAAATGTATAAAAGAATTAGATACGCTAGGAAAATCGTAAAATGAAACAGCAAAAGATAGTCTCTTCCTTTCGACTTAAATAAAATAGATGCTTAATTGTATTGAAAACTTAATCCCTTGTGTTGTATGACAGTTGATATACTACTTAACCGACCACGACCTATTTCCGTAGTGGCGTGTGTAGGCAATCTGGAGCTCAAGAGACTACTTTCTCAATAATGAACACAAAAAGGCAGAAATGTTCAAATGCAATTAAACACTTTCTAGAGAATAAGTTTTTCCATCTGGAACAATATTTTACTTCTGAATCATAAATAAGTCGGATATCTTAAGACACTTTCTGCGAAAGTGCAATCTGTTCATGAAAAAAAACTTTAACTGAAAAATAATACCACTTTGTAGACACATATACAAATTTATTTTTTTATATATATGTTTATAGGAGAAAATTAATCATTTAACAATTTCGCTAATACGTTTTATGATATTCAAGATAAAAAATCTTTTAATGATTTCTGACTTGGCCTTGTCTTCTTAAAGGGTCCTCTTCATACGAAAAATTTGTGGAATTTCATTTTTTAGAATGTATAAGTAAGCTGCTTTAAATTAACTAAAAGGTGTAAGAACTTATACAATATTTCATAAATTATACCTATTACTCATTTCCTAAACTTTAATAAAAAGAAAATTTAAGTTTAGCTTAAAAATATCGTATCCATTTAAATTTTTCCACAATAAAATCTTGGTTTTTTGGTTTCATACTTATGTTAGGAAATTCAATTAAAATATAGACAAAAACACATTTAGAAATCTACTTTAATTTTTTTAAATGTAAATATCTTGATATAACCACTTTATCTCGAATTTTTGTTTTTAATATACAGTTTGTCAAGAAACTACTTTCACACTGAAAATAAATGGTATTTTCTGACTTTGAATGCAAAATTAAAGGCCTTTATTTATATATATTTATTAATAGGTTTTTTTATCAATGTGTAAACAAATAAAAAAACTATAAACAGTCGAGAAAAACAAGTAAATTAAAGATCTCATCATTTTGGCACTGTCAAGAAATTTTTATCACAAATCACTCTAGCTCTCTTATACTTCAATTTTACAACAAAAGAAAATAAAAAACAAATAATTTTAATATTTTGTATGCCCTCCATTTGCATTAGCTACACATTGGAATCGTTTCTTTATTGATCCAATCAGTTTTTTTCGGTCATATTCGCTTGGTATCTTTTGCCACTATTTTAGTCACTGCTGCTCGGTGGTTTGGTGTCCTTTTTCCCACTTTTTCCTAAGGTAGACCCAAAACTTTTCTATTGGGCTCAGATCTGGGCTTTGGGGTGGTGTGTCGATGACCTTGCCGCAGTTATACAGAAGCCAGTTCCGCACAGTAAGCGCCTTATGCTTAGGGTCATTATCGTGGTAAAACTTAAAACTAGGCTTATCATTAGTATAAAATTCAAATTTTTGGGCGCTGGATGTCAAATTTGATTTTAAAATCAACAACAGTCCTTAGTGATATTTGTGGACGTTGATCAATTTTTCTTATAATGAGTCGGTCTACAAGGCTGCTAAATTTTCGTTTACGGCCTGTTCCCTTATCGGTGTTGGCGCGATTAATAACATTATAAATAGTTTTTCGCGTGGTAGAAAACATTTGTGACGATTCCGCGACAGATTTGCCCAATTGGTGATGATATTAAATCAGTTCAATGACTTCAAAGCTCAATCTTTTGCCAATGCATTCTTAAATTTCGCAAAACTAGCTTGAAAGGTGCTTCCTTTGACGAATTTAACAACCAAATGTAAGGAAATGCATAATAACCGGCCACTTACAAAACTCATAAAGCATAGATGACGATTATGAACCGTTAGTTAATCCGAATTTTTCGGAAGAGGAGCCCAATAGAATTTAAAAAAAAAAAGTAAAAACAATTTCTTGAAAGTGCCAAAATTATGAAATCTTTAATTTAGTTGTTTTCTCGTTTACTGTTTATAGTTTTGTTATTATTTTTTTAAATATTGATAAAAAAAAACATATTAATAAATAGATATAAATAAAAAATATATCATAAATTTTAATAAAATGCATTCAGAATCAGAAAATACCATTTATTTTCAGTGTGAAAACAGTTTCATGATAAACTGTGTGTCAATTGTAAACACCATATTAGAGAGACCGTTGCACAAAATACCAGCAAAAGCTGAAAATCCGATACATTTGGAATTCGAGTGTGCCAGTTGACGGTCCCACAAAGTTTACTTCACTTGTTCGATCTTATCTGAATTAAAAAAGGGGGGTATGTACTTTGCACCTTAGATACAAAGGAATCCGAGAGGTGTTTATTTTATTTCGGAGAACAACTTGCAGCTGGAGAGCTTAGGCATGGTGGTTTCCTCAACTGCACAGCCTCTGTCAACCGTTCATCTATTTTTGTGGAGATAAAGTGTATATGGAAGTGGAGCTCTTTTGATGTTGTGGTGCATCTACTGCGTCCAAGGTGGGGCCATCTGCACAGAGTATTGAACCTGAACCCTTGGACTCGGACCGGACCGCGCCACACAAGCAAAGGGGCTCTTCTACCCCATTACTCTCTCTCTACGATGAGGCCGCTATCGTGGATTACTCGAGATTACAATGATTGCAACGCTGTCGACCAACTATTTACCGACAAACGACTTATCAGTTCATTTCATTTCTCACCCAGGAGCGGTAGAGTAACAACGAATTTTCCCCGTTTCTGTTTCTATTTGCAGTAGACAGTCACAGCCGCTTTTGTGGAACAAAAACCTGTTATAAGCTAAACCAGTCATGTCCTCATCTGACGGAAAGGTGCGCTATGATGGTCGCGTGGCGGTGGTAACTGGAGCCGGCGCCGGTCTGGGACGTGAATATGCCCTTCTACTGGCTGAACGCGGCGCCAAGGTGGTGGTGAACGACCTGGGCGGAACCCACTCGGGCGAAGGTGCTTCTCAGCGCGCTGCAGATATTGTTGTCGAGGAGATCCGACGTGCTGGAGGCGAGGCAGTGGCGGACTACAATTCTGTCATTGATGGGGCAAAGGTCATCGAGACAGCCATCAAGGCTTTTGGCCGCGTCGATATTCTAATCAACAATGCCGGCATCCTGCGCGATCGCAGCCTGGCCAAGACCAGCGAGCAAGACTGGAACCTGGTGCACGATGTGCACCTTAAGGGCAGCTTCAAGTGCACCCAAGCCGCGTTCCCGCACATGAAGGCTCAAAACTACGGTCGCATCATCATGACCTCGTCCAATTCAGGAATATACGGCAACTTTGGCCAGGGAAATTACTCGGCGGCCAAGATGGGTCTCATCGGTCTGGCCAATACTGTAGCCATTGAGGGGGCGCGCAACAACGTTCTGTGCAACGTGATCATCCCCACGGCGGCCAGTCGCATGACTGAGGGTATTCTTCCCGACCTTTTCTTCACCGAACTGAAACCTAAGCTGATCGCCCCGGTAGTAGCTTATTTGTGCCATGAGTCCTGCGAGGATAACGGTAAGTACCTCTTCACAAACCATTTCTAAAATGTAAATTTTCAATTAATTTCAAGCTCTTAACACTATCCCTAGTTGGTTTAAGATTAAACATATTTTACCTTATCGAAATGGCTTATCTGTACTATTATCGTACCACGGGCTTACGGGCTTTGCACTTAATTTAATCAATTCTCAATTCTCAACAGGAAGCTACATTGAGAGTGCCGCCGGGTGGGCCACCAAGGTGCACATAGTGCGCGGAAAAGGTGCCATGCTGCGCCCTTCGCTGGAGGACAACGTGACGCCAGAGTACGTTAAAAATGCCTGGTCCAAGGTAACGGACATGTCCAAGGCAAAACACCTGAATGCCATCGGCGAAGCCTCCGGTACCCTCTTGGAGGTTCTGGAGAAGATGAAGGAGGGTGACGCTGACGCAGTGGAGGACTACTTTGAGTTTGACAACAAGGAGCTCATCTTATACGCCCTTGGCATCGGTGCCTCAGTAAAAAGAACCGAGGACGTGCGTTTCATCTACGAAAATGATTCCGACTTCGCTCCCATTCCCTCCTTTTTCGTGCTACCCGGACTATTACTGCAGATGTCCTCCGATAAACTGATTTCTAAAGCCCTGCCCGGCAAGCAAGTAGACTTCTCAAACATTCTGCACGGCGAGCAGTACCTTGAGATCGTCGATGACCTGCCCACCAGCGGCACTTTGCTGACAACTGGCAAAGTGTTCGACGTTATGGATAAGGGCTCCGGTGCCGTGGTCGTCACCAACTCTGAGTCTTTCGACGAAAGCGGTCGACTGTTGGTGCGCAATCAGAGCAGCACCTTTGTCGTCGGAGCTGGAAACTTTGGAGGCAAGAAGGAAGCCATTGCTGGAGTTGTCCCACTGCAGCCAAATCCCAAAACCCAGCCAGACTCCTCTGTGCAGTACGCCACAAGCGAGGACCAAGCCGCCCTCTACCGCCTTTCCGGCGACCGCAACCCACTGCACATCGATCCCCAAATGGCCGCCTTGGCTGGATTCAAGACTCCTATCCTGCACGGACTATGTACTTTGGGATACTCGGTTCGCGCGGTGCTTTCCCAGTACGCCGGAAACAATCCAGCTCTTTTCAAAGCTGTGAAAGTCCGCTTCTCCGGTCCCGTACTCCCAGGTCAGAGCCTGCGTGTGGACATGTGGCTGAGGGGCACTAGAGTCCACTTCCGCACTGTCGTCGTTGAAACTGGCAAGGAGGTCATCTCGGGCGCTTACGTCGACCTTAAGAGCACTAAAGCCAAGCTTTAAACACACTGAAGGTCCTCTTGACTATGAAGCACCTCGAAACGAGGAACTGGCTTCGTAAATCTGTTTTGTGTTTGGTGATTAATCGTTTACATGCCAGCTGTGCAATACTAAGGTGGTAGTTCTTAATATACATTTTTATATTCATCAATAAACGTTTTTACTCGATTTTTACACTACGTTTTGAACAAACTTTTATTACCCTTCGTTATTCAACAGCCAAGTTTAGTTAAAAGGTTATTGTTAACCAATAATAAAAACAAATAGGTGTGAAGCAAGAATTCAGGTCCGACCTAAATTTCCTTTTCATTTATAGATGCCCCCATACGAACTCTTATTAAACACATAAAAAAATCAAAATCGGTCTATGGATGGTAACATATACAAAATAGATAAGCTCCCATCAAAATGTGTATATATTTAAAACTTTGATGAAAATGGAAGGGTGCTTTCATGGAAATGATGTAAAGCGAAAAAATACCTGATATATGGATCAGCAGAATAAAGATGAAATATTTTATATACATATATAAATTAACAATAATATTACATACAAGGGAAGCGCATACTTTCCAGGACTAATATAATTTTTGGGGAAAACCCGAATCTTAGTTTGAACGATCATTGTACGGTGGAGCAACTTCACCGCCATTTGACCGTCAATTGGACATCAAGGAAGCGTTCGACTGAGTTTGGCACACAGGTAAGGAGAGACTATCTGCCCCATATTACTGAGCCACCTACTGAGGTCATACCTTAAGGGAAGTCAATTCGCTTTCACTCGGCCGTCTCTGCCAAATACGAAGTGAATGCTGGTGTCCCATAGGGAAGTCTCTACAGCAGTGATATGCCGCAACCAGACAATCCGTCAACTATGCTGGCCAGGTTAGCTGACGAAATCTGTATCACCCACAGATCAAGCTGTGAAGCCTGTGCGACCGATGGTATCCAGGAGTTTGCCACAAAGTTTGCGCAATGGGCGAAGTGCTGGAACATCGACATAAACAGCGATAAATCTGCCAATGTTTGTTTTTCCTTATTAAGGAAAACTCCGCCTGATATCAGCATATAAGGAAGGCCTGTCCTACAGACCAATTCAGCAAAGTGCCTTGGTCTTATATTGGATCGCAGACTCACCTTCGCCAAGCACATCACCGCCAGAAGCCGTATACGAAACGCAGTGACCAAACCATTACTGGTTACTGAGTAGTAGGAGCAAACTGTCATTGGCTAACAAGGTGACCATCTACAAGCAAGTTTTCGCGTCGAATCTGGGGACTAGCCTGCGATAACCAAATCAAAAGAGTTCAGACGGCCCCAAATAGAACTCTCAGATTGATCACCGGATGTGAGTGGTACATTCGAAACTCGACGCTACCCAAAGATCTCAAGCTAGCCACAGTATTAGACGAGATTAATAACCACTCCAGACACTACAACAGCAGACTATAGGATCACAGGAATAGACTGGCACAAAGACGGGCTAATGGAACGTCGCTAAGGAGGCTGAAAAGGCGTCAGCCGAGGGACCTGATGACTCGATCCCCAAGAGGTCGATCCCGTAGATGACTTTAAATTCAATTGTTATTTTTATTGTTAAATGTTTTCCACTATTAAGCTAGTCAAGTGGCTAGCCGGCGCGCCCATTGAAGCTGAAGTAATAGATAGCAAGGGTATAATGAGGTCTTCACGGGGTCACGGTTTCCTTAATAAATATTTTATAAAAAAAACTAGTTAGGCAAGAACTTGCTGAGAGCTAGTTTATGTGTAAAGAAGTAAATATTTAAAATCCAAGTTTCCCCTTCAAAAAAGAATGTAAACATATTTTTTAAGGGTATACCTATAATTAAATATAAAAAACACAATTGAAAGAGGGAGAGACTGCTGTAGCCTTCTCTCTTTAATCCACAAAAATTAATAGATATAAGAGTAGATCTATGGTTCATGATTTGTATACCTTGCAGAGGCTATTATAATTTTGGCCACAAGTGTGTGATGCATCTCCCCTATATCCATAGGAGTCCCTAAATATATACAATATATTCCTGATCAGGATCACCTTCAAGTACCTCTGCACGTCTTTATATTTCTTGGCAAACTAGGTTCTAAGTCTTAGAGCTATCGACTACAAGCTTTGCATAAGTCGAAACTGCTGAGAGGCTCTGAGATCAGTCTACTATATCCCATAGCTTCCATATAAGGGAACGATCTCAAAGGCCACAACTCTAGTGTCTTTTGGGGAAGACGCTTTGGGGGGACTTTTTCCGGACAAATCCGTTTTCTTAAAGGGATCATCCAACTATATCTCACATTTGTCAAGGGTATACAAAGGATACTTTCTTCCTTGTTTTTATTCAAGCCTTCTTTTCTTATCAAACTTACCTGACAGTTGTGTCGTTGCTGCCGGACACAACGTACTCCCCCGATGGGTTGAAATCCAAAGTGCGGACACTCTTCATGTGTCCGTTCAATGTGGAATAAATCTTTTGGGCGTTCAAGTCCCATCTGCGGATTATTCCAATGTCGTCCGCCGAGTAAACGAAGTTATCCTTATACGCAAAACGAACACAATCAATAGAGCGATTATGTCCTGTCAAAGACTGTCAACAAAATCCCATTTAATATGCATTTTACAACTATTCGCATCGCAACTTTCGCACTCACCATAAAACACTCATTCTGGCCAATTGCCCATAGGTTCACATTCCGATCCTCGCCGCCGGTGACTAGCACGCGTCCTGTCTCGCCCAAATCCAGACTTGTCACTCTGCCATCGTGTGCCTTGATGTCGTCTGCACCGAAAACAATATTTGATTAGTATTTGAAGTTTCATTTTACTTAAAGAAGTATTTGCTGTTCTGATAGATCCCAAAACCCAATTGGAGTTGAGACCCCAGCCACTAAATGACAAAATCGAGTTCACTTAATGGTTGTCTTTAAATCATAAAAACGTTAGGAAGGTTGGGAAAAAGACTACAAGGGGTATTCGTCATCGTCTTTCCTCGGATACGTACAAAGAAGCACCCGATTTAACGACGTTTCCAAGTTATTTACTTTAAAACAGAACAATCTTTCCAGCGAACATCGAACTGAATCGTAAACTCTACTTAAGAATTAATAGATCTCTCTGGCTATTGAATTACTTGAAGGCTAAAATCACAAGCTAAGCAGGATAAGCAGGAACTGCAATGAATAATGATCTTCGGATTTATCCTAGTTCTTTTCCTAGATGTACGGATGTCGTGTATATGTACAAAAGTATGTACAAGCATTATACATATGCACATAGATCTATGCACACAAAAAACTATCAATATAGGGGAAATTCTACGGCACTGTAAGGCATCGTTGTACTTACAGATCTTCGATATAAGACTCCTGGGCAAGGCCATTATCAAATTGGGCTTATATAAAAAGGCTGGCAGCAAATAAGTTGTCTTCTGAAGCCAGTTTGGTAAATAATTCTCTATTATTTGGAGCAGGTGTGAGACAGTCTGTGATCAGCTGTCAGTCGCGCTGAGCAATAACTTAACTTGGCTTCCAACTAAAATCGAAATGAATAATCACTGCAATTCCCGTCCGCATTACGTTCTTATAGGCTACTGCAACCACGATCACATTCAAACAAAACAAACAAGAGGCTGGCAAATCTAACGAATCTTATGGACAAAAACAAATGCACATTATAGTTCCATTAATGACGAGGGCTGCGTCAACTATCGGTACTTGTGGTACCTAGGGCTGCAAGCCAAATGAACTAAATATATGAGTCAAATATTTATATACATATTTTGAATAAGTAACGATATATGGTTAATTTTCAAATACATAAATATGTTTAATACATTTTTTTTAATTTAAAGATGAACATGATAGGCTTATAGAAATATTTGTATATACTCATTGAATAAACTGATTAGGAAGACCTACTGTTTCAGTTTCCATTTCAAGTACAGTAAAATAAAACTATAAATGAACTAAGAAAAAAATATTAACGGGTAAAAATATTTATATTTATAGTTTAAAAAAAATAATAATAAAAGTAACATAAACAGATAAAAATTAGAGATTTTAATTTCCAAAAAAAAAATAGTTTCTTAACCCATGAACAAAAGCTAATATCCGCTAGTTAGGATGCAAATTTAAATGATTAAGGTTCATTTTATTGTCAAATTTTTTATTATTTATTTTAAGTCAGGACTAACCCAAGAATCGTTACGCTTTCCAACGAACCGATATATACCGACATCACGACAAAAAATACCAACCTAATGGAATGGTATATCTCACCGCCTTCTAGCTATGGTCATACCAACTTTAAAAAAGCATCATCATTGCCGACCGAGACGAAAAGCGGCGACTTAATATTCCAAAACTAAACTTTGTCATTTACTGCAAAAGAAAAAAAAGATGTCGCGCTACGATCGGGCTGTTACCATCTTCTCGCCTGACGGCCACTTACTGCAGGTCGAGTACGCCCAGGAAGCTGTCCGCAAAGGCTCGACTGCGGTAAGACTGTTGCTGTTCGCAAATTCTGGAACAACTATCTAAAACTTGGGGTTTCTGTTTAGGTTGGTGTTCGCGGTGCTGACTGCGTTGTCTTGGGTGTGGAGAAGAAGTCGGTGGCAAAGTTACAGGAAGACCGTACCGTCCGTAAGATTTGCATGCTTGACCATCACGTTGTAATGGCCTTTGCCGGTCTGACGGCGGACGCTCGCATTCTAATAAACCGCGCTCAAGTTGAGTGCCAGAGCCATCGCTTGAATGTGGAGGACCCGGTGACCCTCGAGTACATAACCAGGTATGGACGGTGTAGATCGCCTTAGGTCGTACCATCTTTAAGTATTTTGACTTCTAGGTACATCGCTCAGCTAAAACAGAAGTACACGCAGAGCAATGGTCGCCGTCCCTTCGGCATTTCATGCCTTATTGGTGGTTTTGACGCTGACGGATCTCCTCACCTGTTCCAAACGGAGCCATCTGGTATATTCTACGAGTACAAAGCAAACGCCACTGGGCGTTCGGTCAAGACGGTGCGCGAGTTTTTTGAGAAATACTATTCCGAAAAGGAAGTCAGCACTCAAAATGGGGCTGTCAAGCTCGCAATTCGTGCCCTCCTTGAGGTGGCGCAGTCTGGTCAAAACAATTTGGAGGTGGCTATCATGGAGAATAATAAACCTCTAAAAATGCTTGACAGCAAAGAAATAGCGGAGTATGTGAAAATCATTGAAAAGGAGAAGGAGGAAGAGCTTGAGAAGAAAAAGCAGAAAAAGTAACCCACTAATATAATATAAATATTGAAATTTTTTCAAAATCGGGACTGTAGGACAGTCTTACTTCTAATTGTTTCGTTTATTAGATGATTGCTCTATAATTCTAGCTTTAAAAGGGAATTTAAAACGGCTTGATTTTGAAAAGGCTTCAAAAACTAGGTTCGGTTATCCGAATGCTCATTTTTCATAAATCTTTTTCTGTAAATCATTCTTCGGAATGCGCAACGGTTTGAAAATAATTCTTTGTATAAAATACATGGTCAATCAAACAGTTTAAATCGTATTTAACTAAACACGATATTGTGGATTTGGAAATTGATAAATATTTAAAAGAATAAAGTGTTTTACAAGTAGACAGGCAGTGAAAGAAATAATGTTTATACAAAATTTTCATTGCTTCAATGTAAATAACATAGTCAAAACATTTTCATAAATCTGCATTCGACTCTGCTACAAAAAACAAAAAAATTCGTTACATCTATTACATTATTGAATACCCTGGATATGAATCGTATTTCGTAGTTTCTTTAGCAATAATTGAACTTTATATAGATTTTCGACGCTAAGTGTAAAAAAGGAAAAAATGACAATGCTTACACTCGGAAAATTTTATAAAAAGATGTATCTTGAATACCAAGAAATATATATATGGAACCATTCTATGAACTTAGCGGCTCGCTTCTAGAAACTTTTTACATATATTTCTTAAAGGTAAGCCCGTACTCATTCGAGTCTATTTTACCATTTTTTCGATTCCAAAGGGCTATGTACATAATTATAAAGAACTTTTATTTTTCAGCCATCAAAACTCTTAGATATATTAATACAATATGCATACAAATTCTTAGAATTCCTTTAATATGCACAATTTAGTCTTATTTATAGTATCATGATTATGATTTAATTAGTTTTATAAGTAATCTTGCGCTTGGCAATGTATAAAATCCCAACGATACCATTCAGACTTTACAAAAAACAGACTTTCTGGGGTCGGAACGTTCGACTTTATTGAGTTATGAAAATATAACCGCTTCCGATTTTTTAAGTCGCGGCAAAGCGAAAATCGAAGCAAAAAAGGTCGCTCAAGAGAGTTCAGTGATTCGTTAAAAACGCCGAAGAGTTCCCACCTTTACCAAAGAGGGAAAGGTAGAGTTGGATAGTGCTAATTAATTCAACCAATTTTTTTACAGCACCCCTGGCTGTGATCACGTATGCTAAAACTTATCTCAGACACGCACGACCTAGCATATTACCTCTACGATATGCCACAAAAATCGATAGTCTCCATAGAAATCGGTTGTTTAAATACACGGAATATGCAACTTTGATCGCTGTCCGAGAATGTTGCATAAAAAAGCAAAATTAACAGAAAAGTCATATCACAGACGACTCATTAAATTAATAGTATGCCAAAATATTTTCAATATTTCTCCCACCATTGCCAAATCAATCCCTAGAAGCCAAGTACTTCGATCGAAAAACCTCTTACGACAAAAAAGATTTATCTTTCAGTGTAATCGAATGATTGTGAGTTATCGATTTACGGTCCAAGAGTCAATCAGCTGCGTTTGTTTAAATGGAAACGGTGAGCAGGTAAATTAAATTGATTTTCCAATTAACAATTTTGAGAGCAAAGAACTCGACAATTAAAGATGCTGTTGGCAATCCATCAAATTTATCAAATAATTTATTTATTACTATTTTTAAAATTTCGTATTATTTTAATATTCTTGGACACTCAGTCCTACAAACGGCGGCAGAATAGCGGGGTATTCTGTTTTAATGTTTTTATTGGTATAAAAACCCGATATTCTTTCCTATCGATATTGCGTTATATTTTATCTCACAAAAAAAATTGACTTGAAACAACGCTTGAGATTAAAGTTTTTAATCTTTTGCTAAGGGCCGTTTTCCATCATACCAGTGGGCTAGTATTTTGGGTAAATTTTCTGGTATTTTTTGTTTCGATCTTTACTAGCTGGCAAACAGTTTCTGGCCAAAACTTTTTCACCTATATGCCTCTCGCTCTATTTCATAGTTGAAAGACAGTTTGTTTCAATCTGAGTACTAAGATTTAAAAAAATAGCAATTTGCGAAAATTACCATTCTGGGGAAAAAGCTTAAAACATAAATGCATAGTTTTTTTCCAATATCCCATTAAATACGAGGCTTTTCAAAAGTTTTATTACCTATGATAATGAAATTTGGCTATGATATAGTAAATGGAATCTAATTGGAAAATAGGCAAATCATTTTAAGACAACTTTCACAACAAAAAGTTGCGATGAAAAACCCGAAAGCTACCCCTTGCTTTTATATTCAAACTTGTGCTAAGAAAATTGTGTGCGGGTCACACTATATTTGATATCGATATATTGAATAGTGATGAACTATTATATTAATATTCATTGTTGGCGGATAAAAAATCAACAACCCTACCCAAATACCCAATACCAAATACCAAATAGCAAATACCAAATACCAAACCCAAAGGTACAAAGCACGTCGCATTGGCAGTGGCACTGGCACTCGCATTTTCATCGCTTTGCTTACTTCATACCCGAATACCCGAATAGTCGAAAGCCAAAAGCCCAAGCAAATCGTTGAACCGCTGCTTATACCGCATACCGCATACCGTTGACCGCCCGGTGGCAAATCCCCACCTCGTTTCCATTTAAGTCTGTGCGCCAAACAGCGGGCTAAAATCAATATCTAGTTGTGCGGTTTTCGCGGCTTTTTTTTTGTGATTTCTTTCAAAAACAATCAATACCCGAAGGTAACGTGTGTAGATAAATAACAGTTCACCTCAGTGTGCGTTGCGTTCGTTGACGCTTGACATATTGGTACACATTTTATTTTATTTTATTTGATTTTACCTTGTTTGCCATTTGCATTACCAATTGCATGCTAACCCAAATCCAAACCAGACTTGGCTAAAAAATCCCGAGTTATCCTTCCAACAACTCCCCTACACGCCCATTCAGAAGTGGGACTAGGGGAACGGGGTCGACAGGCGGCGGGCAGGATCTGTCGCAATGGGTGGCAGTCCATTTCGGGGCTCCACTCGGAGCCCTCGGATAACCAAAAATTAACGCATGCAGGAAGTGTGTGTATATAAACATTAAACTGGTTGGCCACCGACTCGCCAAATATTGAGGAAAATAAGGCAAAGTAAAGCCAAAACAAACACTGCTCGCGTACAAACGACATCTGTACCGCCCACTCTCTTTTCTTTCTGTTTTTTCTGTTTTTACACCTGAACATTGCGCATATTTCTCATTTTATCAACACATAATTCTATGGAGCATTATGAGTACGGCCTCCTAGTTGCTTGTACGAGTGTGTTCCTGCATTCGCATGCGAACTCACACGGCGATACACCTTCTGAATCTGAATCTGAATCTGTACACGTTGGCGGTTTCGATTCCGATTCCGATGCTGTGCCACTCTTCCGGGTTCCGGGTTCCGGGTAAGACTCAGGGAGATCCCGTCTCGGGGCTCGTTGTTGATGCGATTCTAAGGATTCAGGTTCTAAGGATTAAGGTTCTAATTGGGTGAATCAACCAAGTCCGATGAGTGTCTAGAATAGTTCACTACATTTGCCATAACTTTATTTATTTATTTTTATAAACAAACATACATTAATATGATATCTGAACGATCTCAGACTCGGTTTCGGTTAGCTTTTATACTTTTTTTTATATATGTTTGTATATTTCTTGCTATTAAAATTAGCTAATTACTAAGTACATGTACTTCAAATCGTAAATTAACAAAGCAATTATTTTCAAAGGCAAATTATTTGCGAGGCTCATTCATTCTGAAATCAAGCGACAAAACCTAGGACGGTAATGTTTTTGAAAACCAATTCAAAGCCTTGCCTTCAAACGAAGTTCAAAAACATTTATTGGGCGGGGCTACTCTTGTACATAACCATTGCGCTTAAGGGTTACACACCCAAAACTTTTTCGCGAATTTTTGTTTTTTTGCTCGATTGGTTGCACTGGCAGGAGGTCGATCGAATTACGTTCCTGGTTAGTTTTATTATACCCTGTACCCATTAAAAATGGGTGAAAAGGGTATCATAATATGGTGCAAATGTATGTAACAGGCAGAAGGAAGCATCTCCGACCCCATAAAGTATATATATTCTTGATCAGCATCAACAGCCGAGTCGATATAGCCATGTCCGTCTGTCCGTCCGTCCGTCCGTCCGTCCGTCCGTCCGTCCGTCCGTCCGTCCGTCCGTCTGTCCGTATCAACGCCTAGATCTCAGAAACTACAAGAGCTACAGACATGTGCCATATATCGTTGGATAGGTAATTACCATACGCAGTACAAGTTTGTTTTTTTATTTTGATATCACCTCCCGTTCCCCCGCAAACAGTAAAAAACTGTCACGACCACGCTCCCCCGCAAACCTCAAAAAACTGCCACGCCCACAATTATTGTCCTAATGCTATGCAATTCGGCATATGCGTTGGTGCTTATAAAAGCTATCTAATTTTTAAATTTGAACCAAATCGGATAAGAAACACGGAAGTTATGCCACATGCAAAATCTATGGCAAGGGAAGCAGAAGCGCAGCAAAACACGCATTGCGCGACGCCGACTGCGACGTTGACAGCGAAATGTGTATGGCTTTATGACACACGAAACTTATTTTCATAACCAAAATCATACCAAATTTATATTATTATGGTACTCTTTTCTAATATGGTAGAATATTTTTTCACTTATTTATTGATATTAAATAAATAAATTGTAAGCATGTCTAAGGGTACAGGGTATTTTGCAATCGGGAAACTCGACTGCTGCTACCTTACTTGTTTTATTATAACGCATTCCGTTTTAAGTCCTATTCCGAACTGCAGTGATGCCTTAACTTTTAGGGGGTCAAAAAAATGTACATAAAAAATAGGTCTACAATGATTTATGAAAACTAAAATTATGTACATAGGTGTTTTAAAGATTTTCCAATCTAAAGTCTATATTATCTAAAGTTTTTTTTAAAGAGTTTGAAGTGTTTGAAACTACAATCATCCCAAACAAATTTTTGTTAGTTTTTTTTTTCAAAATTTTGAACAATTTAAAAAAAAGCATCAAAAAGTTTCTTTTCTATGAACAAAAGTGTTTTTTAAGCTTTTCCGTAGTTCCAACAATAGAGAAAATATAGCGAATATTTTCAATAATTAATTGATTTTGTATTAAATATCGACTATTTGAATCGTAACATTTTTTCGCTTTAAATGGTAATAAACTATTATTTTAACGACATTTAAAAGTCCATAAAATTCATGTCTTTATACCAGTACACCCCCTTAAGTTAATCCCTTAGAAATTCTACCCTTTAAAAGGCACTACAGAGGCACTATTTAACGATTTGTCTTCGAATCTGACAAACCTAACCCTTCGAAAGCAACCCTTCGCGAAAGACTCTTCTTTTGCCGGTGCCCACTATTACATACATTACATATTTCCAAAGAGTGATCAATAAAATTAATTATTTAGTAATAAAAAGAGTGTCGAAACGGAAGAGTTTCTGTAAGAATCCTCGAAATCCGTAGAGAGTGTTGGAAGGATAGGAAGCTGCTGGTTTGGCTTATATTTTCTGTTTTTGGCTACCGTTTTGATGCTACCGCTACTAACGTTAACTGTATACTTGCTGTACTTGTTGTTATCGCTACTATCGTTGTTGTTGTACGTGTTTGACCCGACCTGACACTTTCGTATCTCACATATATAATACAATAGAATGGGCACTGAAACCAAGAGCAACAGTTACACAGGACAGATTTCAACAAGTGGCGGCAACCCCAAAGTGATGAAAGATTCTTTATCCTTAGTTCGTCAGACGGTCAAGCAGCAATCGCAATCGAACTCTGTCCAGAATCACAGCCATTCAAATTCCGAAAATTGCGAAAATTGCGATATTGAATTCGACAACGACAACGAACAGAAAACGAGTGATATTCGAGCAAAGCAGCAGCAGCAGCAGCAGGATCAAGCTACAAAGGAGGCGGTTGTGCCTTTTGTCCCCATATTTGTTGAGGAGGCCGATGTGATTCAAGGGGCCAAGGAACTGTTAAAGGTTATTAGACCGACCTGGGACCTAAGCCACGTCGAGTTTAAGGTAATGTAGACTCCATTCATTCAAAAATCAAAAACTTCTTGCCAATGATCACTCACTCCATTTCCTTCAAATCATTCAAAACCCATTCAAAAAATCAAAAAACCACCAACCACCAAACCACTGTCAATGCCATATTCTCTACTCCATTAGATAAGAGTAGTTCGTTCCGTTCGCCGATCGATCGCTACCCGGCCAGTGTCAGTTCCCCAGAACCGCTGATGAAGATGATGTACGTTTCTCTCTATATGGTGGTACAATATTTTATTACGATCTCACCAACTGGTGTGCGGACTGGAGATACATATATGTACCATACCTACATACAATATTTACCATAGATGCTAACACAGCTTGGGCAGGGCTATTGCACAACCAACCAACTTTCAATAATAACAATAATCATCAGATACTACCTACATTTATACCATACATTTACCATATACATTTCTACATTTATATACAACGTGCACGCTCTAACCTTGAGAATTGTAAATAGACTTTGTTATATTACTTCGAGTCATTGAATTGTTGTTATTCTTGTTGTTGTTGGAAATTAACATTATTCCCGCTGGTATTAGTGTTAAGGTCGCGATAGTTTGAAATTCTTAGCGCCCCACTCGAAGGCAATAAAAACAAGTTTTTAATCTAGATTTTGGCACAGACGGCAACTATCGGGCTGGCTGGTAAAGTTACTACATATATAGAATACAACAAGTAAACCCCAAATAGGTGCTCCTAAGTGCATGTACTCCTAGGTGCCCCTAGGATGACACAAATTAAAGAGCCACCCACCGCTCCGCCATTAACATTCTGTTGTTTTTTGGAGTCACGGTTGCGATTGCGATTGTGATTGCGAATGGCCCGGTTTGATAATTATGGTGCATGTGTGTTGTCTGTTGTGTCTGTTGTGTGTATATATTCTTGAGAGGAATTAAATTATAATTTCGTTCATTTTCCTTATCGGAGCCCCCACTCATGTTCCTTGACCTCCCCGGTGCGCAGTGACGTGCCCAGTGTATGGTTTTGGATTTCCTGAACACACCAGAACAATAAATACTATCTGTTTACTCATTTTTGTACCTATCCAGAGATGCTGATGCGAAGTAGCTTAAACTACCATATACAAGGCAAATGATACTAATCCCTCATTTATTTGTACACATCACTCTGTTTGATTTGGAAAAAAGACACCAAGATTACAAATAACTCAAAAAGTCAAAAGTTTATCACCGCGCAATGTACACGAGTTTAGCGCCCATAAAATATATATTTCTATATAAACGCATGTGAAGCCAAAGCCGATAACGACTTGAAAGTCTTGAGTGTCCCTTATTGTAGTTTTTGTGGACGGGTTCCGGGCAATACGATTGGTTATTTATTTACTTGTTACTTTTTTTTCTTCAATTGTTTGTTTGTTGAAAAATTTCCACTGCCTACTTACTTAACATACTTAACGCTTTTATCCCGAACCCGAATCCGAACCCGAACCCGATTGATATCTGACCTCTTACATAATACTTACACGTATACATACTTACAGCAATCAAATCAAATCAAATCACGTAGAAGACAACTGACAACCGGCATTAGTCTTAAATCTTTCCATTTCACTCATTAACGAAGATCACGAATTAACAAGTAACGCTCTGAGCCTTGCTAATTTTAGAGCTTTACCGATGGCATCACGAACAAGCTGGTTGGATGTTTCCACAAACAAATTGACAAACTAAACGATGAGGACAGCGGATCGTATCTGCCGATCAAGACTCTGGCCCTGGGCCTGTCGCCAGTGCAGACGGAGAATCCAGTCATCATTGAAAAGGACGACATCTCCGATGGTACACCGTCGGCGGATGCCAATGCCGATGCACCTGTACAGTACTCCGATAACGTAGTGCTAGTCAGGATATACGGCAACAAAACGGACCTACTGATCGATCGCAAGGCGGAAACGCAAAACTTTTTACTACTGCATACCTACGGCTTGGCGCCATCGCTCTACGCAACGTTCAAGAACGGCCTCGTCTACGAATACGTACCTGGAACCACCCTGAATACCAATAGTGTGCTCGGTCCAGAGATTTGGCCCCTAGTCGCTCGCCGCATGGCCGAGATGCACCGCAAGGTAAAGAAACCCGGGGACACGTCCAAGCCATTGCCGATGATTTGGAAGAAGACGCAGAGCTTTCTTGATTTAGTACCTGAACGTTTTAGTGATGCTGAAAAACACAAAAGGTAAGGGCTTCTGAAACCAACCATCCTTCGCCACCCTAATATAGTAATTTTGAATATTTTTAGAGTGAAAGACACGTTTCTACCTATCAGTCGCTTGCGGGAGGAGTTCAACAAGTTGTACGAATACCTGGAGGCCCTGGACAGTCCTATTGTCTTCTCCCACAATGATCTACTTCTGGGCAACGTTATCTACACAAAGAACCTAAACACGGTTAACTTTATCGACTACGAGTACGCCGACTATAATTTCCAAGCCTTCGATATCGGCAACCACTTCGCCGAGATGTGCGGCGTAGACGAGGTGGACTATACTCGCTACCCAAAGCGCGACTTTCAACTCCAATGGCTGCGCGTCTACCTCGAGGAGTTCCTTCAGCGCACTCAAATTACAAATGAGGAGGTCGAGCTGCTCTACGTCCAGGTCAACCAGTTCGCACTGGCATCTCACATTTTCTGGACCGTGTGGTCGTTATTGCAAGCCGAACACTCCACCATCGATTTTGATTACGTTGGGTGAGTATTTATCTATTATAGCTATTAGAATATATGAAGAAGCTAAATTGCAATCACCTTTTTTGTTTTCCTTTCAGATATGCGTTTCTTCGCTACAATGAATACGTGGCCCGAAAGGAGGAGTTCTTATCATTGTCTGCAGCAGAGAGCAACAAGTGATTCATTCCCCCGGCCACCCAGTGCATTTCGAGAAAATAAATTATGTGCCCAGTGATATACGTGTAAACTAGGCCAGGAACGAATACTTATGTTATACAGTGTATATATAACGTGTGTTCACAAATCTATAAGAAATTAAAAAAACTGAAAACCAACTCAAATTGGTGCTCGTTCCAGCCCTTAGTACATGTATATAAAGAATTTGTATATGTTCTTTGATTTGTAAATTGATATTTTGTAGTCATATATAAAAAAAAGTCTATACTTTAAACATTGCCATCGTCCATAAATTCTTTTACTGCATACATTTACTGATTTGTTTTTAATACCACCACAAATGGATTCTAATATAACACCAAATAAATTGAGGTTGGCGTCAAATAAAATAAGGCGCAAAACGAGTGTGATTATATGCCTAATTTTGATATTGAAGATTAAAGCAATTCACAATATATCCATAAGTGGCTCCTTTTTCTACATATTTTCTTGTTTTAAATGAATCGGTCTACTCTGCTGAATTATTAGTTAGCCAAGTTAAGGTGAGTGCTTAATATTTGCTGCATAAGAGTTTTTTGGAAAAGGCATTAAAATTAAATTAAATTGACTGAGAATGTAATTACACATACAGTGTCTGGTAACAAAAAATCAAATTTTCAAAATGTGTATAGGTTCTTATATAAATTCAAAAATAAATAAATAAACGAATCTTCTTAACTTTGTTTAAGCCATTTAATTCAAAATTAGGTATTTAAGTCTATAACATTTTTTTTAGTATTTAAACATTGTTCTATGTAATATTGTTAGCCTAAATCCGGTGTTAAAAGAAACAAGGACGAAGTCGAAGTTTATATACCATTGCAGTTAAATGGCGGTTAACCGATCCCCATTGGAACTTTAGAATCACGCCATTTCGTGATAAAATTTTTTTTTTTAAAAAACCCAATTTTCTACTTCCACAGCAATAAGCTGGCATTTCCGATCGTTAAGTTATATGACGTGATCCGTGTAAAATTTTTAAGAAGGAGCCTCATAAAAGATGATATCGAATTTTAACAGAACCACAGAAAGTCATGGCATTTCCGATGGATCCTGGCAATGTTGGCTTACATATACATATACTGCGTGTAAAGGCAAAAAGGATGTGTACAAAGTTGGAAGTCAATAGTCTTAAAATTAAGGACTACTTTGCGTAGAAACAGACGGACATCGACTCATCCGGATCCTGATCAAGAATATGTATGATTTATAGGTCGGAGATGTCTCCAAAATAATAATACCTTTTTGCAAGGGTAAAAAATTAAATAGGGTTTTTCTAAAAGGGTAAAATAGTTGTTCTTCAACTTTTTATTTAACGTATTAATTTTATTATTACAATTTAGCAACATTTTAGCATATTAGCTCTTTAAAAGTCTCTTAAGAAGATAAAAACAAGGCTTTTCTATCGTTAAAATAAAAGCTTCTGCTATAAATATGATTAGAGCTCTTAAATTTATACTTCCAATACGAATTGTTTTTGCTTTACTTTATAGAAAAAGAATAAAATTTTAATTTATTATTTCCATTATTATTTTAGGATTATGACGAAAAAATTTTATAGAATGAAATATTCCAAAAGCATTCCATTGTGATTACAGAAAAACAAAAGCCAAAATTCGGCCGTTTTGTTCATTTTTAAATTTTTATGTTCACCGCTGGAACTAGTGGATGGAGTAACAAAGAGCCCTTCTATTGGTATTATGGTTACCATCTCAGCAAATAGAACTTTACAATCATTAGGTAAACGATATACATTATTTTTCTAAATGACTGTTTCTTTTTTTGTCATTTCCTTCTAATTGTCAAAATATTGTATAAGAAAAAGTTGAAAAACCGATGGTAGTTCATATTCAGTGTAACGAATAGACACGGATAAAATCCTGTAGCGTTTTCCAACACTTTCCTTTTTGCATCCCTGCTACAATTGTTTACTTCGGAACGTTTGAATGGACGTCAATCAGCTGATCGTGCTTTAAAATTGAGTTGGGTGTTTACGTGGAATTTCTGCGCACCAAATTACACAAAATAAATAGGAAACGAGGGACACAATGATTGAAATAACGGATTTACAGAGTACGTTGCCCGACTTCGCTTATCCAAATAACGACTTTCCCAATGTATCTTTACAGAAATAGGCATCGGTCTGGCTGGCTTTGGCATATCGTTCCTTTTTCTTGGCATGCTTTTGCTTTTTGACAAGGGCCTGCTCGCTATTGGCAATGTATATTCGCATCTGCGTTGCTTTTTGTGGCATGAAATGCTAAACATTTCCTTTATTTTCCCGACAGATACTGTTCATTTCGGGTCTGGGATGTGTGATTGGCGTGGAGCGTACTTTGCGCTTCTTCTTTCAACGCCATAAAGTGAAGGGTACGACAGCATTCTTCGGAGGAATAATTATCGTCCTGTTAGGGTTTCCTATAATTGGTATGATTATAGAGTCTTACGGATTCTTCGCCTTGTTCAGGTTCGTATCAAAAATATTAAAACTTTAAGCACTTTATATAAAAAAAAAGAAAATATAGCTAACTTCGGACAGAGACAAAGTTTATAGACCCTTTAACTGCTAAAGGGAAAATATCGTATATAGTTTGACGTTCCTAATAAGAGTAGTCATTGTAAAATGCACTTTAAAAAAAGTCCAAAGCTTCTCCTCCCAAAAACAACAAAGTTTTGCATCTTCTGATCGTTCAATTAAGTGGCAGCATATAGCTTCCGATTTAGTCGACCGATCTGTGTGACATTTACTAGATACTAGGCTCAGATCCTCAGAAAAGATTCTCAGGTAATATGACAACTTTCTATAAGCAAAAACACGAAAGTTATAGCGTGCCAGAATAAAAGTAAGGCTTCGACCCTCAAAAAAGACAAGGACTGCTATAGTCGAGTTTCTCGACTATATGATACCCAGTACTCTTCTTATCATCTCCCTTTCACCGCCCGTTTCCCAAATAAATCCAATTGAAAAAACGAATTGTCCAAATCTGCTGTAAAAACCCAAATTTTTGTTTTGCCAAAAAGAAATCTAAATTAAGCAACTGTCCTTTATTTTTCTTTATAAATATTCAGATTTGATTGAGTTTTCCTGCAGATATTGACCATAAAAGTCGAAATCTGAAAAGAATTCTAAGTTTTTGAAAAGTCGTTCTGAATGGTGATGGGAGGGGGCGTGGCAACAATATGAAACAAACTTTATCTGCGGGGGCGTTACAGAAGTCGAAATGCTATAGGCTTTTACATTTCTATATCTAAAAGTTGTACCACGTTCATGCGGTCAGATCGACTTGGCTATTCATCAAAAATATATATTCTTTATAGGGTCGCTTCATTGTCTGTGGTACATTTTTTTATGATATGTTCGCGGTTTCATTCGTTTTTATGTATTTGATTTAAGTTTGATGCTTATCAAACTGCGTACATGTTGTTTTCAAAACTAAATGGAGATTAAATGAAGACTACTCTTAAAAAAATTAGTGAAATCTATAAAAATATTTAATATGATTTTTGTATTTAACCAACGCCCCTTTTAATAAGTAATAAATGAAAGGTACGGAGCACACCTACGAGCTCGTTTTTTATATCTTTATATATAATATGAGTTTAGATTTCTGCAAGACAGAACTAATCAGTTTCAATAATGCATTTTAAACGTCTACGACGCGAAAGCTTGCAAAAGTACTTTAAAAATTTTGTGCTACATACAAAAGTAAAACAATATTATTGAACACATAGAGGCGTAACTTTGGTTTGATTTGACCATAAAGCATCTGATTTTGAACTACTTTTTCAATGAATGATTTACAAAAACTTATAAATTCTGAATTTTATTATGGTATATTAAACAAGTGTATATTATTTTTCATTCAAGTTCGTGCTTGTGATTCATTATCCTACTAAGAATATTCTCTTTCTTCCAGCGGGTTTATGCCTGTGGCAATCAATTTTCTTGGAAGAGTTCCAGTTTTAGGATCACTTTTAAATATACCATTTATGCAAAAGGTAAGCTTTAAGATTTGAATCTTCTTGCAATGAACGTGAAGATAAGACTCCTTAAGTAAATTTTATCAATCCCAAGGCCCTTTGAAAATGCTGAACCGATCTACCCGCAACGACAATGCAAAAGTTGAGTGTGGATGCAAATTGGTTTAATCTACACTATGTATTTTAACATTTACAAGCCAGCCAGTGCACAATTCTAATGGTTCTTGTTCCAGTCCTCACGCTCCTCGCGCTCTTTTACCACCTCATTCAGATAGGGCTCCAGGTACTTAACGTCGTCCTCGTACTTGGTCCACTGCTCCTTGGGCAGGATTGTCTTTGTCATCGAGAGATGCAGGGCGCGCATGATGCGGTAATTGCGCTCGTCATACAGCTTACGGGGCAATCGACGCACGGCCTCCTTAACGTCCTCGTTCTCATACAGGCAATCGTCGCGATGCAGACCTGTACATCAATCAAGGGAAATTCGAGTTAGCATTTCTGAACGTAATGAACGTGTAATTTTTTTTCATCATCCTACCGTACTGGTTGAATCCGGACAAGTTGTATGCCCATCTTCCCAAGTTGGCTGTAAAAGTAACATTTTACGTAATCATCCTGGTGAACTATTGTGCCAACGGCATTAAGATACGGGAAAAGGTATTGACCTTTTCTGAAGTTATACTCACAGAAAACGGCAGGACCTTTTCTGGCAATGTAACTGGCCATAATTTTTAATTGTTTCAAATTTTAAGAAAATCGGTCGTATGCCTTTTAATTTAGGTATGACAGCAACTCTTTGCTAGAGATGAGTACTTTAGTACTTCTAGAGCGCTGAAATCGGGCCAAACTATCGGTTGAAATGTGTTGCTTAACTTGGAACTTTAAAACATCCCACGTTTATTGCATTTTTTCAAATAGATTGTGTTTCAAATTCCAAATAGATTATTTTTAAAGAAACACCCTAACATATAGCCCTTGCTTTTCTTTTTTTCTGTAGATTGTGCAAAAACTTGGTGGAGATGGAAACCGAACGACGGTATAAAGTGTCTAAAAAAATTTACCATAATTAAAAGGCTTTTCTGTATGTAGTAACTAAATTCAATTTAAATTCTTGTAAATTCAACTTAGTTTTATCGAAGATTCTGCCACTATAAAAACAAAAAATTAGATTAACAAACACAATATTGTTTTATTTTGTTAAGGTATAGATTTTTAATCAGGTAAAGTGGGCTCTATTTTATGAAATGTAAAACAATATATTAATTATATTAAATTTGGAAAGAAACTTCTTCCACATTGATTTAAATTAACGCCCACATAGCAAGGGACTATGCACGCAAATGGAGTGGTTTTTTTTTTTATACGAGTATATTTTTAATATTTCTGGTTGAAATATTTCATGTTAAAAAAAGTATTATTCATATATTAAATTTACGAATTTTCGTTGTATCCATTATGCATTGTATAGAATCATTACAATAATTAAAAATTATATTCATTGTATCATTCTCTCTTTTTTAAAAAAATTCTTCTTACCAACTGGCTTTAAACATTTCTACTTTAAGTGGGACCGTCTATTTAAGGAAAGATAGTGTTTCCCATTTTTCTAGTATTTTTTCGATAACTCATGTTTCATTCCAGTTGGTCAGAACACATCACTAACGTATTTTCACACGCCATTTTTACAATAAAATTTTTGTACCATAGTGACGCTATACTCTTTTAGGCGGCTTGTGCATAAGGGGTATTGCTACTCCTGTATTTGTATTCATAAGAATAAAAAGACTGTTTTAGCATTCACTAGCGATGGATCGTAAGTTCCTCCCGAATCGTAGAATTAATGAAAGAAAAAGTAATAGCAATTGAATGTGTGCGATTTAGGTGGCGGTTATGGTGGTGGTGGTGGCGGCGGTGCCGGACAGGGCTATAATAATTTTGCTGTTCCCCCGCCAAACTATCAGCAAATGCCCAATAAATCTGGAAACTACAACGAGCCACCTCCAAACTACAGCAAGCAAGGTGGTGGTGGTAAGTAGTTACATTTTTTGCATTGATTGCTGGTAAACCAATAGCATTTTCTTTAAGGTTATGATTCCGGCCATCGTGGTTCCTCCGGTGGTGGTAGCGGCGGCGGCGGCTCCTGGAACGACCGAGGAGGAGACTCCTATGGGTATGTTATTGATATTTTTCTTACCATACCAGTTACCAGTTAGCAGTGTATCAAGGGCAGAGGTCCACCGAGGTTACCATTTATAAGAGTATAAGGTTAATTAAACATGTATGAACAAGTCCATCGGCAAAAACATTTCCCTAAAGTAACGCAATTCCTTTAGAATATAAATAAAGCAGTAATGCAGTTGACTTAATACAACAGTCTGCGCCATCGTGTGTAATGTTGCAAGACTCGTAAGAAAAAAAAACCAGCTTACTAAATACGATCCCAGCAGTCATCAAAAAATACAATTTTTTGTCCTTATCTGGATGCATTGGATATCCTTTACTAGTTAATTACTAGTATTTGGTTTCAACATTCAACATTTTGTCAAGGGAATGGTAAAATGAAAAGGACATCAAATGACAAAAAATATATTTAAAAAAATAAATAAATAAATAAAAATGAAAATGGTTGAATCGCACGAGTTGCAAGTGGTACACATTTTCCGTTGGGGAAAACTACAAAACTACAGAGCTGCGTGAAACCATCGATCAAATTTGTGTAAAAACAAAAAACAAAAAAACCAAATAATGAGTATAAACAGAGTTCGGTATGTTTTAATATAATTATTAGGTTTACAAATATGCTCTTGCGTTTCTTACTACCAATAGTATAAACAGTAACCAAATCAAAACCAAATTAGTTACCAAATATGCTGAAAACAACAACAAATTCCTTATATATTTCTTTACAAATAAGTTATGAGTTATATTTTTTATTCTTAATAAGAGAGACTCGAATCAATTACAATGTATCGCATAAAATCAATATAATGCAAAATTTGATGCCTGAACTAGAGCGGTGTATGAAAAATCAGTACGTTTTATATACTATAGTGTAGTACTTTACTTTTGTCTATATTTTATAGTTTTATTCATAGATTTTCGTATTAATATCGAAAGTATTCATTATTGATATTCAATTGATCGAAAACTATTTTGGATTGTATATAGAAAAGTTGAAACATTCCTGAATGGGACCCATGTGACGGTCGCTCTTCAAAGGGTATTGTGCGATTGAATGTTGATTTATTGCCATTTTTTTACCTGAAGTTTGTATTAAATAGTGGCTTCTGGATTTAAGAGATATACCTAATATATATATATATACCATATATATCCATCATTAATTTTCCCATCTTTGTGGTCGAGTGATCCTGTCCGGTACTTGTAAAGTGTGTGAAAAGCAAGGTTTTTGCAAAATTTGGATTCGACAGTTTCAAAACTGAGAGACTAATTTGCATAAAAATTAACTTTAATGCGTTGCAGACTAGACCAAAAGTGGTATTAAAGTGGAGAGGGTATCCATAGTAATAAGTGTCTTAGCGTTCTTCACGATTCTGGCTGACAGCTTGATCCGATTTTGAAATTTTCAAACAGTTTAATCTGGATGTCTATGGTTACCATGTGGACTAGGATTACTTTAAAACATTAAAGAATACAGATATTACACGATTTTGAAGGAAGTTTTCCGGTGCTGAATATGTCTTATAAAGACGTCTTCAAGACGACCGGTCGCAGTTGAACAAATATTGCTTCGAGAAAGACACATTTGAAAATGAAAGGACTTTCAAACCGCATAAGAGATTGAAAAATCAGTTTAACTAACAGATCCCATCAATATATGACGAAAGTAAATAAAAAAATAACAAATGGTTTAAAACCGTCACATGGACCAATCCTTTAAATAAAAAAGAAATTATTACATTAATTTAAAAAACGTAACGTGAAACCATAATAAAAGTATCCTTTCTCAGTAGTTGGTTTGCTGTTATTTCATGTAGCGCTCTAGTTTTAGTTTGCGTTTAATTTGCTTTAAACAAAGTACTAATAAAGTAGTAATTAAGTATTAATTATTAGCATTCTCTAAACGATTATTATACGACGATTCACGATTTAGCTTATTAAGGCAGTAAGTACTTATGTAATTAACGTTTTTTTTAATCATCTTAAAAATCCATACCTATTAAAATAGATAACATGCCCAAAATTTTGATAAAAGCATCTAGACACACGGCTTTATATATATACGGCTTTACCTCCAACTGAATAATGGTAAATGTGCTCCTACTACAGGTTACAATAACAACAAATTCGATTTAAATCGTTTCTAAAACAAAGTTTTCAAGTTTCTTCGTCGCAAGTAGCCCCTTTGAAACAATCCTGAGTGTGCCGTAGTGTGTTTCAAGTTTTATTTGCTTTACTCTCCATGCAGATACATTCATAAAAGTTTTGTTTTTGTTTTACAAATTTCCACACATCCTGACATCCTTTCCCATGCAATCTGAAAATCTGAAAAGGTGCGCCTTGTCGAAGGCTGCCTACGGGTAACATTTACCAATTCGATTCTTCCGTCCCTTTCGTTTCTATGCTTTGTTCTGCAGTAAGGAAAAGTCGTTCAGTATTACCTACCCATATACCTAAAAGTGTAAATAATAGCGTTTAAGTATTCGTCCCCACCAGAGCACTTTGATCAATGATTCGCCAAGGATTAGTACAAGAATGGCGGGTTAGTTTCGGCTCTCAATGTCGTTAATGACCAAACTGTGCTGGTGCTGGTGACTGGACGTTTGGACACTGTGCCATACAGTGCCATAGAGATACCATAGAGATCGAAGGAATACAAAATACAAATACAATTGTTTGATCGTAGGGATTGTAGGTGTATGACTTACAATATTGAATTACCACCAAACAATCAAAATTAAAGCATTAAATAAGTTATTCAATATCCTCTTTTAGAAATGGAGGCGCCAGCAAGGACAGCTACAACAAAGGTAAAAATAATGCAAGCAATTTGCAGAAATATCGAGTAATGTATAACAATATTTTTCTACATACTGAATCTCAATCAAAATACAAAAGTAACAAACAAATTGAAATCGAAATCGAATCGAAATCAGAAGAGAAACAGAATAAGAAAAGGAAAATTAAACTAAGTAAACCAAAACCAAACCGCACAAGTGCAAATCAATTGTTAGTTTCCTGTTTGCCACGAATTATTCAAATTAATTAAGGTTCATATGTCACAAAGGTGTAGTGTTTTTTTTTTTTGCGGTTTTGCGGTTTTGAGGTACTTGGAACCTCATTGGATCGCTTAATAAGGATTAAGGATCGAAAATCTGTGTGCAGCAGAGTTAATTGGGTATTGGAATTAGATTCCTGCTGAAATGCTGATATTTATGCATAATCATATTATTCAAAACTGTGAGCTATGTCGAGTTGAGTGTGCATTGAAATTGAAGCGTATTAACCGATACCGATACATCGTTGGCGGTTTCTCCTCGCATATGCAAATCCTCAGGCGAATTGGTATTCGGCGGTTAATCTGTCTCATCGAAAACCCCCAAACTAAGTGTCGCCGCCCTCAGTGTTTATAAGTGTTTTGGTGTTCCCCAACATTTTCTGGTTCTAAGCACATGCGCTTTGCGCCATTTCAGATTATATTAATAAGAAGATGTGAACATGTGAATATACTGGGCTTTGGCTTTGGCTTCGTTGCATGTTGGGGATTTCGTCAAAAAATGAAAAGGAAATTCTTGAAAAGGACTTAAATTTTGAGTTTCGACCTGCTTTGGCAACGTTTTCTAAGGTGTTTTTTGTTTTATAGGATCCGGCGGATACTCCGGAGGCGGTGGAGGCAGCGGCGGCAGTGGCGGCGACATGATCACCCAAGAGGACACGATCTTTGTATGTGGCATGGATCCATCGACAACAGAGCAGGATATTGAGACTCATTTCGGAGCAATTGGCATTATTAAGGTTTGTCGCGGAGTTGGATTTCATTGTGAACGCTTCATTATTTGTTGTACTTGCCAATTGCAGAAAGACAAACGCACAATGAAGCCTAAGATCTGGCTGTATAAGAACAAAGAGACAGGAGCTTCCAAGGGCGAAGCCACCGTAACTTACGACGACACCAATGCGGCGCAGTCGGCAATCGAATGGTTCGACGGCCGTGACTTCAACGGATGCACCATTAAAGTATCCTTGGCTCAGCGTCAAAACAACTGGAGCAAGGGAGGCGGTGGTCGCGGTGGATTTGGTGGACGTCGTGGAGGCGGCGGCGGTGGAGGAGGTGGCGGCGGCGGAGGCCGGTTCGATCGAGGAGGCGGAAGCGGCGGAGGAGGCGGCGGTGGCGGCGGCGGTGGTGGCGGTGGAAACCGATTCGACCGCGGCGGAGGTGGAGGTGGTGGCGGTGGATCTGGCAACGTTCAGCCCCGCGATGGCGACTGGAAGTGCAACAGTTGCAACAACACCAACTTTGCCTGGCGCAACGAATGCAATCGGTAAGAAAAAGTGTTGCACAAAAGTGCAACGCAATGAAAGAGACATTCGAAATTAAAAATTATATTTTTTGTTTAGCTGCAAAACTCCCAAAGGCGACGAGGACGGCTCCGGCGGTGGTGGCGGCGGATACGGCGGTGGAAGCGGAGGAGGAGGCGGCGGAGGCTACGGGGGCGACCGTGGCAGCGATCGCGGATCTGGCGGCGGTGGATATCAAAGCAGAGATCGTGGCGGAAATTCTGGCGGCGGCGGAGGCGGTGGATACTCTCGCTACAACGATAATGGAGGAGGAGGTGGTCGCGGCCGTGGCGGCGGCGGTGGAAATCGACGTGACGGAGGCGGACCGATGCGAAACGACGGCGGCATGCGTTCCAGACCCTACTAAAGAAAGACGACACCTTTTCTTTCACATTTACGTATTAATTGTAGCGAGTACTCTCTTTTAAATTTACCACTCAGAGCAAAAAGAAAAGCCAGCGCATACTTCTTTTAACTGATTACTCGTTAACACACGTTGGACGCGGTTATCGCTCGTTTTGACTTAGACTATACATATATATATGTAATCTAATTTAAAAAGTAATGTAATATGGTACATACAAATAAAGGCGTATATATACATATACAACTCGTAATATACATGAAAAATGCGTTTGAAAATCGCTAGTTTGCTTTAAATAGCCTTTGGATTTCCCCTTTCTAATTACGATTTTTTAGTCCCGAAATATTGAGACCTTATAGCGGTCTTTTTCCACGCCAACAAGCCCTGTGTTCTTTTTACACAATATAACCCTCTCAGGTTTCTGCTGCTTTACGACAATTTCAGAAATTCATTATTCAGTAATGTTAACACAATACAAAATATAAATGGATGTAATTTTCTATCAGCAACAAAATTAAGTGAGATGATTTTGGACATTGACATTATCGCTGAATATACTATACGAATGTTTATTTCTGTCGCGACTAAATTTATAATATACATGCGTGTTCGGTTTATTGATTGTCTACTTTCCATACTTTCATACTTTTTTCCATAATTATTCTTATTTCTTGTTGAAATCATCCAGACTCCCAAAAAGATTTCATTACCTATCTACTTCAATTACTATAACAGCGCTTAAAGTCTATACAGCCAATTATTATTTGTAAGAATAACAGCTCCGCAAATTGAAAATGGTTATTTAATAAGGAATGAGCTCTGTTTCGAGATAAGCCGATAGGACAATTGAACTATCAAACATATAATCATTTTTACGGTAGGTTATTTTTAAAAAATTTTAATTTTTTCTTCAATACACATATTAATATTACAGTTCATCTTTTTCAAGCAAAGTGTAACGATGCTTAGAAGGACCCAGCTCCTTGAATTTTGACTCTGGGGGCGAGGTTCCTTTACCGGAGTGCGGGTCAGGTTGAACATCATTTGTGGGATCCGGCCCGTAATGAAACTCCCTTCAAAGCAAAAAACCATTAGCATTAGCATTACTTATTAATTGCCTGTGAATAGTTATTATTACCTGTGAAGTTTTCCGCTGTAGAGATCCTGGAGAAATTGCTTTAGTTTGCCCGGTGTGTACATGTCGCTAAAGTGCGGGAACAGATACATGTGCTTGAACGAATCGATAGCGATTAAGGGCAAATCATCCTCTGATTTCCCCAAATGGTGAAGAGGATGCGCAAATCTCTTGCCATCTGCGGTCAAAAAGTTGACGTTCTCTGCGGGATTCAATTTAAGTTGGAATGCGGCTTTAAAAATGAAAATCTAAGAAAATCATACGTTTCTCATCCAGCAGTTGTCGCTCAATTATCGATTTATAATCCTTGATGGAGTTAAGATCGTCTGGCCGATGGAATAGAATTAAGAATGGCAAGCCTTCCTCGGTGAGCTCTTCTGCGTTTTCAAAGGTAATTTCTCGCACCAGCGGCACACACTTCTCCTGAATCCAAATTTTCAGCTCATCAAAGTTCTGTAGGCTTCCGGTGTAGGTCTCATCGTTTTCGTGTGATAGCGCCACATCGGGTCTAAATACTATGATTGGTGTACCTTTGGCCAGAAAGATTGCAGTTAATTCATGCACATGTACGATCGTATCAATAAATTGGACTTACCTGGTGGATGCATAGCCTGGGCGGCGTCACCGAAGCCTACATGGAATTGGCAGTCTTCCTTAAGGTTTGTGGCAACCTTGCGGAAAATGTCGTATTCCGGTTGATCCCTGCGATCAAAATAACCTAGTATTAGGCGTTTCTTCGAGTCGAGATTCTCTAGGTCTTTCAAAGACTTAAACTCCTGGATAGGGTCCTCCAGTTGTTTCTTGACAAACTCAAGAAACGCATCCGCCGAAC
Source organism: Drosophila ercepeae (assembly GCA_018150545.1). Lineage (NCBI taxonomy): Eukaryota > Metazoa > Arthropoda > Insecta > Diptera > Drosophilidae > Drosophila > Drosophila ercepeae. Next base: position 539,772 of record JAECWL010000197.1, read on the forward strand.
GCTGTCCGCGGTATTCGCGCTTGCTAAGCTGCCCATTACGGACAATTTTTAGGGTAGGATACTTGTTTATGTGGAAGCGGGAGGCTATCGCCGTTTCCTTATCGCAATCTACCTTTCCGAGCACCACTTTACCTGCCTCTGGAAACTCTGCTTTTATCTGCAAATAAGCTGCCATTAATTTCCGTCTAATATTTTTAATAGTTTTTTTCTTTGTATGGTATAGTTGAAAAGATAACCGTTTTTTCAACCGTTCACGCTTGCAATTACCTTATCTGCAGCTTCACCAAATATTGGCGCTAAAATATTACTAAAACGGCACCATTCAGCATAGAAATTAAGGAAAACCAATTCATTAGACGCTGAAAAACAGGAAAAAAATGTTAAACAATTGCAGTGGTTATTATTATTTTGGTCGCAAGTGATATGGACTATATCGCCTTCAAACTTAGCACGGCCCACACAGTTTAAAAGTCGGAACTTTAGTCTCGATCGGCTTTCGGATCTCTGGTCGGATATGCTACAACTTTCATGTTCTTGCAGATAGAAAGTTTAAATTTGCTTACGTCCTTTTTTATGAGGGTCTGCGTCGATTTAGACGAATCAGACGACTATATCGTACAACTATCATAGAACCAAACGATTACAAATGCCATAATTTAAGTGTTTTTTTGGATTGTAAGTTAAAAATCCATTTTATAAGGAACTGGTCTGATTCTGAAGTACTAAGGATCGGGCAACTATATCCAATATTTTTCATATCTCTAACAGTTTTCAGTTTTTATTTAACTGCGAAGATTATTTGAATGCAAAACCCAAGTGTGCTCAGGATTTTAATTATCAAAGGACCCTTTACTTTTGAAACCAATTAGACGGACGAAAAATTAAGAAAACCAAAAACTTTAAAACTTTTGGCATGTGCCATAGAAAATTTTCTGAATTGGATATGGTAATTCAATTTGAGATAGTTTTGCAACCTTGCCGATTTATTCCCTTTAAAATTTCAATTATATGGATTAAAATGTGTGAGGGCCTGATAAAGCATAAAAGGTTGTAATTTCTAAATAGGTTTGGGGAGCTTGCATTTCCTAGCCTTTGGCGCTAAGGTCCAAGCCTGGTTTCGGGTAGTATCCTATACCTGCCGCATAACTGACCGATTCAAATATGGTGTTTTTGTAGTGTTTGAGAGTAAAAGATCGAGACTTCATTTAAAATTGTATTTATAAGTAACTGGTCTGATTCTAAAGGTATCAGTTCCTTTGAACAGGGTTGGGGAGCTCGCATTTCCTAGCCTTTGGAGCTAAGGTTGGAGACTGCTTCCGGGTAGTTGAAACTGAAAGACGACCAAAGTCGGTGGAGTATATCATATACCTGTCGTATAACTGACCGATTCAAATATGGTTATTTTTGTAGTGTTTGAGAGTAAAAGATCGAGACTTGTTTTAAAATTGTATTTATAAGGAACTGGTCTGATTCTAAAGGTATCAAAAGAAGCGTCCAACTATAACCTACATTTTCCATAACTTTAAACAATAAACTAGGTTTAAATGACTGTTGGAAATACCGATTTTATCAGGTTTTTTTTTCGTGGTAGAAGCTTGTTTAATGAACCAGAAACTTACAGAGACCATCGTCATACTATACAGTATTTTTAAATTATGACCGAATCCGAAAGTAATATATTTATAAAAATATATTTGATAGTTTAAATAAGCTAATAAGATATATTCTATCGTAGAAATGTACAAATTTCGCTGTTTTTAATTAATAAAGATATTTCTCCCTTTTGGAACCTTGCTTAAATTTTTCACAACAATGCATGGAATTAAACCAGTACCGTAGTTAGTTTATGGTTGTTGAAAAACCCAACCTTCCATAGTCATGCACGTTCGTCCGTCAACAAAAGAAACTGAGAGCAGTACACCTGTTTACAGAATATCCCATTCAGAAATCAAGTGCGACCCAAATATACGGATATACCACGTTGGCAACGTTGGCTACTACCGCTACAGATTTTCTTGTGACACGTCAATAAAAACAAAGTTAATTGATTTTATACACCCCATGTCCCATGTCGACAGCGTTATCGGTGGATACGGGCCGTATGAAACCGTATCAGTCTTACCTAGTGTCATATCGATGTTGTCACTGGTCATCGCCACGGCCCCCGCATCTACCGCTGATGGCTGCTGAAGGAGATGCAGAACCTAATATGGAGCAGAAAGGAGACAGTATCTTAGTGACTTACTACTAAGCGCAAGGGGTGGTTCTTGGCGACCGAAAAAGATCAGAAAATAACATCGTGACTGCCCATTTTGACATGTGGGCCGACCGGCGCATTGCTGCCGCCACTGGCGGCCGCTGATTCAACGTCTCCAAGAACCGAGAACCGAGAATCGCGAAACTGGAAAACCGGAACACGTCGACTTACCGTAACCAGGGCCACACAGGGTCCGAGCTTTCGGATTCTCGCCTCGATCATTTTGGGATGTGGGGAAGGGCCAAGACGAGTTGCGTTCACCGGTGGAAAATCCGAGAAAGGAAGTGAACTTAGTTACGCATTAGCTAATATGGAATGTTGCCAGTGCGGTGCAAACGTATCCACAACACAAGTTTAGACAATTTTGTAGAGATGTCGGAAATATATGATTATATCGTTATATCGATATTTTTCCACAAAAATATAAATATATTTTAATCGAAGTTTGCATTTGCAAAATATCGATGTTGTATTGGCTACATACGGCCTTTCCGGCACGATAGCCGAACGATAGCATTGCGTACTTTAGTGGCGGTACATTTTATTTATTCTGAGTTAAAATTGCAAAAAATATATACATTTTAAATACAGAACCCTATTAACCCTAAAATTTTGAATTTGGTTCTAAAATAGGCAACAGCTTTGCATTGGGTATATATGTTATGGATACAAATCTACTTTTTTAAGCCAGAGAAATTAATTATTATTATTATTGCTGACGATAATTATAAATGGCTACATCGTTGGTAAATCCCACTAATTGCATCGTTTAATATTAATTAAATTGACCAATACCATTTACCATGAAATATTAGTACACTTTCCGAAGCTTACATCTGATTATTCGCGTTCCACCACTAACTGATTTGTTGACATCATTATGTGTTCCTCAACACTGTCTCGCGATAGCGATAACAATAACGATGACAACGTAACCAAAAGTATCTAAATACTTACACATATATATGTATGTGAAAAAATATTTGTCAATCTTTGTTTATAATATCGTCGTTTTTGTATTGTATGGTGGCGAAGAAAGTTTAGAATATCGAAGACGAAAGAAACTTTAATGTCGGCAGGCTAAAATATTAAATGCAAAACAGCTCAGAATTACGAGTTTCGTGTGCTCGAGCATTTCAAGATTGTCTTATTGTTGCTTCTAAAATATCGGAATATGTGCACAAAGCCATACATATAAATGTTCCAGTACTTTGTTTGTGGCAACATAGTTCCGTGTTTACCAGAGCCATTAACGACCTACCACCAAGTTTGACGAAGTATGTTTTTTTTTAAATATTTCACATTTCAAATATTTCACATATTGGGATTGCATTAATAGTTCAATATATATGCGTATTCGTATGTAAATACTCACGTAGGGCCCATATATTGCGCACCTTCTGCCACTGCAGCTGTATACTCTCATAAATACGTCCATATGCATTATCTATATTGCCACTACACACTCAAATTTAACTTTTATTTGTTCCTGTTCTGGCCGTATTGGGCCGTATTTTTGAGTGTCAATACATACATTCACAAATATATGGTCCACACAATTTTCGCGAATCGCGAATTGCGATACTAAGCAATAGATTATCGTTCTATACAACAAACAGAATACAGAAATCTGTCCGTCCACCCTTATTTATAAAACACGTTTATATAAATATGTACATTTGTTCTCATGCTCACGCACTCATGCACGGATGTTGGTAGATATTGGGCCATAACCGGATTTCAATTAAAACCAAATTCACCTGCCAACCTGCTATCCTCAATAGAATATAAAAAACTCTTAGTTTGCGTCTTTTTTAGCGAATCAAAAAATGTCAGATGGATCGCCGCCTCCATCGATTTGCTTTATCCGTGCCGCTGAATCGTATCCGAAGTCACAGATGGAGAAGGAAGACTCCCAGTTGCTTGTGCCCTTTCAGGAACGTGAGTATTGAGATTTATTTTCCATTCAAATGGCTAGCTGTGACCTTACATCTTCCACCCATCCACCATCTACCAGTGCCCGGAGAGTCTATCAAGTATCTAGGTCGGACTGACGACGGTGTCTTGGCCCTGTCCAACTACCGCATATTCCTCTCAAAGAAGTCGACTGCCTTTGAGACCTACGTTCCCCTGGGCCTCATAGAATCTGTGCAAGTTCGAGACCTGTTTCAGCTAAATATCAACTGCAAGGATGCAAGCACTGTGCGTTGCTCCTTCCAGTCCCCGGGACAGTGCGTGGATTGGCAACGCCGCATTCACTCGCATATAGGCGTTCCCGAAACATTGGAAACTCTTTTCGCATTTGCTTTTTACTCTTGGACCTGTGACATATTCGGCAGCGGCAATGAAAATGCGAGTACAAATGGCTATAAGGGCAAGGATCGGCCCTCCCTACTTACAAACCAGGCGGCAGCACAGATACCACAGAATATTGAGGCTATACCCTCATCTAGCAACCGGCTACAGCGAGCCATGAACTACGAGAGCGACTTTATAAACGAGGTCGCCCGCCTGGGATTCGACCTCAAGGGCTCTTGGCGAATCTCCACGGCCAACGCCGACTTTAAACTGTGCCCCTCGTACCCGCCCAGACTGCTCGTACCTTTTTGCATCACCGACGAAATGCTTCACAATGTAGCCAACTTCCGTGGATCGCGCAGGCTGCCCGCGGTGGTCTGGCGCCACCAAAAGTCAGGCGCTATTCTAGCTCGCTGTAGCCAGCCGGAAGTGGGTTGGCTTGGGTGGCGGAACACTAAGGATGAGCAACTCCTCAAGGCGCTGACCGATGCGTGTGCCTTTGATAGGGGTGAGCACGTCAGACGGTCCAACTTCACAAGCAATCATCAAACGAAAGATACAAAGGATGTAAACGGGCAATCGGGTTCATCTGGAAAAAGTTCCCCATCGTTAGAGGATTCTTCGCACGAGGAACTTACGTTAGACGAAATTCGGGTATGTTTGGACAAACTGCTAGCTTCATACTAATATAATATTAAATAATTTAATGACCTAACTACCTTTAATACCAGGAACCCGAAGCTAAATTCCATATTTACTTAAACTCCAAGTTTTTTAATAATGTAATAAATGAAACGTTTAATTCCGTTTTTTAGAAAATATTGATAGTTGATGCCCGAAGCTATACATCTGCAGTTACGAATCGGGCCCGAGGTGGAGGTTGTGAGTGCATTGAATACTACCCGTGCGCCGAAATTGAATTCATGAATTTGGGTAACATCCATGCGATTCGCAAGAGTTTCCATGCTGTCCGCCTGCTGTGCGCCTCCTCGACAGACGACCCAAAGTAAATATGACAATCAGATTGCCACCTATAGAGCCTTTTTACTTCCTCCATTTCCACCTAGTTGGTTTGGTCAGCTGGAGAAGACCATGTGGATGCAACACCTGTCAGGATTATTGGGAGCCGCAATGACTGTTGTTCACACTATCGAGAAAAATGGACGCCCCGTACTTGTGCACTGTTCAGACGGCTGGGACCGCACGCCTCAAATTGTGGCAACAGCTCAGCTCTGCTTGGATCCTTACTACAGAACGGTTGAAGTACGGTCAAATAATTTTAGATTCATTGAAAAGACTACTATGTTTTTCATATTAAAACATCAGCTTAAGGTTAGAGCAGAGTTGTTAATTCATCTCTCTAGAATTATAAATCTTTAGGAGACTAATCATATAACCATATGGCTAGCCCTATTTATTGAGCGATGTTAAAGAAAATGTCGGGTAAGATGCAGAAAGCTGGTCCGACAGTATAAATATGTATGTATAGTCCTTTTGTCATTAATGGAGCATTGATGGATGTTTAATTCATCTAGAATATAGTCTCTTGGTAGACTCATTTTCATTAAACACTTAATTATCGAAGATTATTTCAGCACAAAAAGTTAAAAAAGAAGAAATAAGTTATTTTACCTATTTTGTTTAGGTTATAAATAGTATTTTTTTTTAGGGTGAAATGGCATGCAAAGCCATAGCTAGACATTATTTTATTACTATTATACATTATTTGTCAACAACTATTTTTTTAATGGAATTGTGAAATTAATCATTAACCTGCAGGGTTTTCGAGTTCTGGTAGAACGCGAGTGGTTGAATTTCGGTCACAAATTCGCCGATCGCTCTGGTAACGGCCCCCATTCCGACGAAGTAAATGAGCGGTGTCCAGTGTTTTTGCAGTGGCTGGATCTGGTCCATCAAATACAGCGACAATATCCCTGCAGTTTTGAGTTCAGCGTAGGCTACCTGGTGAGTTGAGGCAAGCTTTTACGCGACCAGTGAACAAAAATCTCAAAAATAATTTCAGATTAAAATGGCACAACATTCGCTTTCCTGCCTCTTCGGAACTTTCCTTTGCAATTCGCTTAAAGAACGCCTCGATAATTCCGTATTTGACCGAACATTTTCGGTGTGGCCATTTTTAGCGGAAACTATGTACAGAAATCCTCTATATAAGCATGAGACTGAAAAGGTAACCCTTTTTACCTATACATATATATACTATACTATACTTTTTCTTTTATCCTCAGGTTCTATGGCCAGCGCACAGTGTAAGATTTTTACATTTTTGGTCCGACGTTTACCTCGGTAGTTTAGGCAACAAAAACGGCATTGATCTGCCGTTACTTAGTAATGAAAGACCAAACGCCCATCCAGGTGAGTAGCAAAATATGCAGAGGTTGATACTTTACTTAAGCCATTTTTTCGCATCAGGTTCGATGTCAAAGACGAGATCTTCTGAAAATTTAACAACGAATGAGCTTGCGCAAAGCACCATTTCAAGGAGATCGAGTGACCCCAACCTGACAGTTGAATCGATGTAGGTCCACTGTCATGTTAAACAATTCAGAAATAATTCAAATGTCATCTATCCCTTAAATTACAGTATTACAGAATGCCTTAATGTTAACAGCAACTCCATGTTCGACATACGATCTGAAGCAGACAATAGTGTTAGGAAAAATGTCCAAGATTGTGTTGAAAACTCCAAAGACTTAGAGGTAGACGTAACGGATGCAAACATTGAGGGCCAAAGCTGCCTTGAAAATAACTTATCTGAATCCCATAACGACCAAAGTAAAGCTTCGAAACGTGATATATTAAACGTAGCATCACCATTACCAGCGCAAAGTAGTCTGATGAGCTCACAGCATCTGAATTATAGGTCTAGAAGCAATGTCCATGCCTTAAGTAACGCTGGAAATGGTAAGGAATCATTAAAGCTAAGATTTAAAAGCCTTTAACTTTATTTCTTGAAAAAATAGCAAGTGCGAAGAATTATAGTCAGCTGTTTCGTGGTCAAGATTCCCAAATCCCAGATCCCAGTAAATGGTTAATTGTTAATTTCCTCTCAAACATATGGCTGTTACATGTAATTGTTCATATAATGTATATGCCATTACATTTCATAGCCGTGTATGTGACTCGGCTTTGAAAGGCCTTGCGATATTTAACATTTATGGGGTATTATCTTAAATATTCAAGTTAATTCGACTAACAATTTCGACATAAAAAATCTTTATTTGTGAATATACAATTTAAACAATGTATGTTTTTGTCTTGCCTCGTTACAAGATGTCCTAGAACACAGACGGAAACTTTAAAGGAATTTAGTCATGACATTAATTTTCTTTGCAAACTAGTTTCTACATTTTTAAGTTAGTTTTAAGTTTTTGTAGCACACTTTTTTTTGCGGCTCAATGCTGGGTAACTTAACGTAACTTAATTATTATTTAATTTAAATTATTAATTATAAAAATTTATCGATTTTAAATCGGTTTTTAACATAGTATCGAAAAATATAAAAACTATATCTTGCATTTTTATATGAATCGAAGCTTATTGAACCATTTCATTGTAAGCCAAATTAGTAGTAAGGTCTTTGCCTGAAGATAGGCTTTGTATCTCGTTTCGTTCCTAAATTGATAGTATTACCAATTTTCTTGCAGATCAAATCCCCCCTTTAAATGATAAAAAAGCGAATGCTACAAGTGATACAAGTCGAGCTTTCTGGGATGGGCCCATCGATAGTGCCGATACCCTGACTTCCGGAAAGCCAACACAAAAAACCGAAGAGGAAAGTTGTAGCAGGAAAGACACAACGGTCGGGGATAACGGTCTCCATAACAGTCGAAAAAATTTGGATTCGGCCAGTGCTGTTCAAAGCAGCAAAATTAACTTAAGCTACAATGTTCTACCCAAGGTTCACATGAAACTTAATGTGGGGCGACGTTCAAAAGCAGACGACGCGTTTCCGCATCACCTAGACCTGCATGTGCCAAGGGAGAATGCTAATGGTCTATGTAAACGGAAGCAGGAGAGTCTTTCCAGAAACACAAGCATACAAGGACCAGCGTTAGCAGCAGATGGCAACAATTTTGACGACAGCCAATACATGACGTTCGATAACATCGTTGGCAAGTCATCCTCCGTCTGTCCTCTTGGAGCTAGAGTGCGAAGGAATACCTTTGGTTCAAGCTATAGTCGCGATATTGGGCACCTAAAAATCACATCGGAAAATGGAAACGGAAGGTCTGTAGCCGAATATATCGAATTAAATATTTCTGCTTTAACAATTCCTAAGATAACTTTGTTAATTTCAATTTAAAGTAATCTTTAAAAGTTATTGTACCAAGACTTCATCTCATACTTGTAGCGGAAACCAAGTCAACTCTTACGGACTAGTTTCGTTGCCGCCCACGCCTCAAAGCAATCAAGAACGAATGCAATTCACTATTCCCTGCCCTGATGGTCTCGCCCACGGTTTGAGCGAACAAAATATACGACTTCACCAAATCGTACAGGAACATAAGGTATACCTTAACCTCCCTTTATTTGTCTGCTTATCCTTTTAAACTAAGATCGATAAATACTTACAGATGCGCGAGGAAACTCTTATACGAGAAATACACGGCATGCGACTGGCTTTGTTGGAAAAAGGCTGCCCCAGTTGCAATAGCATAGTTTCGGCCAATATGGAACATGTAAATATACCAGTTTTTAAAGAAAGTTTGAAAAACTAAGACAACATCAAATAAACGTTTAAGGAGTTTCAAAACTCTTTTAATCTTTATACAAAAAAGAAAGCAGCTTCATTTTCTCATTTTTTTAACCCTTGCAGACGGTTTTATAGTTTTGCTCAGAATTGTGCAACGCAGTGAAGGAGACATCTCTGAACTTAAAAAAGTATTAACTTCTGACAAATATAAAAGGTGATTTTTCCCCCGCCCCCAGCAATTATCATACAAATAGCACACAATCGGTTTTAACTATTAAAACAATTGATCTTCCGAATAGCTTTCAGACCCTTCTGCAACTCACAATCTTCTGCAAAGCACAATACCACCAAAAAATTGTCCGGCTTTCCAAGATTGATTTTGTTATGAAGTTTAATTCTATCTTTGATAATCTCATTTTAGAGATCTTAATGAATCTATACTGTGGCACAAAGATAATCCTGGTATTGGAGAGGATTTCCACCTGTGGAAAAGTATATGTAGTTATTTAAACTGAGAGGTCGTTTTATGAGAAAGATTTATAAATCCATAATATATACGGCAACAAATACAAAAGTATGATTTATTTGTCAATTCATTGTTCATTGCGATTCCATTCCATATCTATCAGATTTTGAAAGAATGTGCAAAAGATGAATCGAATAGTGGCAAAGATCCGAATATTTCGGCAATGGATTCTTTCAATTTTAAGAGAAATTGGAGTAGTAATGGCTGATGACAGAAAATAACTATTAATTATTGTAAAATACACTTTCCACTGTGCGGAATTATTTGTTATGTGCCAGCGGTCTTGTCCAAACACGTTTTTAATGGAAATTTTTTTCCACAAATTAATAATAAAATTCCATAGAAGATATTATTAAGCTGATTTGAACAATTTTTATAAACAATAAAGTGCAGTCTTTCAATAGGAATACTTTTCTTTAGTGGTAGAAAAAAATGACAGAGATTTTAAAAGAAATCAATTATTCCCTGGGAGTTTCTGCGAATAGAAATTACAAAAGACATCTAATTCTTTATCAAAGTCGGAAATTAAACAGGATCATAATATATAAACTGCATAACGAAAGAAACTAAAAAAAGAGGATACTATACATTTTTAATAAGGCGTTACAGACATTTGACAAAATTATAATACCCTCTGCAAATTATTACTAAAAATGTATTGGTTTTTTTTTATTGTTCGTATAGTCACATTCTGTCTAATAATCTAACTTTTCTTTAGGAAAATGGATCAGATATCGTTGAAAACGCTTCGACTTGTTCCTGGGAAGCCGTAGAAGAGCGTAGTGGTCCTCCGACATTTGTCCCGAACTTGATCCAAGATAAAAAGGCCTCCAGTGTTCTCTGGGTACCAGATCACGCAGTTTCACGTTGTTCTAGTTGTCAAACAGAGTTCTGGCTCGGACGAAGAAGACATCATTGTCGGTGCGCATCAAAAATTGTTTATTTTGTTACGAATTTAAACGCTTCGAATTTCTAGCTCCAATCATATGTTATGAACAAGAAAGGAAAGCTAACTTCGGGCGAAGCCGAAGTTTTTATACCCTTGCAGCTAAATGGCAAGTGTATAGCTTATAACTTCAGAATCAGGCCAGTTCCCTATACTCCCAAAAACAATAAAGTTGTGGCATTTTCGGTCGTTCAGTCATATGGCAGCAATAGGATATAGAAGACGGGTCCGAAGACGGTTTAAAATATTCTATTCTCTGGGAAAATTTCAACTTTCTAAATGCAAAAACATGAAAGTTATAGCATATCCGATCGTTCAGTTATAAGCTGCCATATAACTGCCATAAATAGGATATAGACGGCGGATCACGACCGTTCCTACTTATATACTGCGTGCAGGGGAAAGTCGACAAAACTGGTAGAATAGTTTGCATAAAAAAATACAGACAGACGGACATGCTTATATCGACTCAGGTGTTGATTTTGATCAATTTACTCTATAGGATCGGAGATGTATCCTTCAAATCGTTGCGTATTTGTGACCAAAATTATAATACCCTCTGCAAGCGTAGCATCAGCAGCAATTTTTTTCATTTGTTGTCGCACATTTGTAATAATTTTTAAACTAATCTTATTTATACCCTTGAAAAGGGTATTATAATTTTGTCCAGAAATGTGTAATGCATTAAAGGAAGCATCTCCGACCCCACAAAATATATATATGCTTGATCAGCATCAACAGCCGAGTCGATATAGCCATGTCCGTCTGTCCGTCTGTTTCTATGCAAAAAATAGACAGTAGTTTTAAAGCTAGCGTTTTGAAATTTTTACCAGATCATTATTTTTGTTGCACGCAGATCAAGTTTAAAAATCGGTCGGTTCGGACCACTATATTATATAGCTGCCATACAAACGACCGATATGAAAACAAGTCTTTGTATGGAAAACTTTTTTGTTTTCAAGGGTATACCATCTTCGGCAAGCCGAAGATAACTTTTCTCACTTGTTTTTTGATGAAATAATTACTACATTTGTTGTTTGGTCGTTTGTCGTCTTGGTGTTCTCTACGAAACCCATTTTATGTTTAATAAGGATATATTACTAAACGATCGGAAATATAAATTTCTCAGAGCTTCCATACGAATTAGACGCAATATTTTATCTCTGCCATATAACTGATCGATCGGAAATGCCTCAATTTTGTTGATTATGAGATTAGAAGATGGCGTTTTTTTCACATTATTTGGACGTAATCTGATTCTAAAGTTCTTATAAGCATCGTCCAACTGTATCGATGCTTGCTATATCTCTTACCCATTGCAATTCTATTCTTCTATTATATCAGCCATATAATTGCAAGAATATACATTCTCGTCTCTGCCCGAAGTTCGCTTTCCTTTCATGTTATTTTTAACTTTTTTTTCTTCCCAACCCTATAATATTTAAAGTAGTTAGGAAACTATCTGATATGTTGAATTATCCACATTTTTATCAGAATCTTCAGTCAAATCGGTAGTACATACATTGAAATGATAAAATATTTTTTAAAATTCTTAAGTAACCGTTTAAAAAATGCATGACTGTTCATTCTTATAGAAATAAAGAAACTTTCTAATCTATAAAGTTCACACAAATAATATTTTGTTTTATTTATTTAGCACAACAATTTTTAGTAATACATTTATTTTTATTGTTTAACCAAAATTGTAACCATGGAAGTGCAGCAGTTCATTAATTTATTTACTTTCTAAAACTTACAGATCCTGTGGTGAAATTTTTTGTGCTGACTGTTCGGAATATTGGGCGCCCTTACCATACGAAAAGCTTTTCAATCCAGTTAGGCTATGTGGTTCTTGCTACACAACCGTCACAACCAATGTTCAAGAAAACACTGCTGTTCCCTTGGAGCACTCAATAAACGAAGCAACGCAATGTTCTGCAAACTCCTAAAAACTGTTCCCAATAAAATTAAGGCTCTTTTGTTGAATCATTATGTAAATTTAATTATATATACTCAAACATATTTATTGCATATGTGTTAGCACTATGGTAGCAAAAATTCTTCTGTGCGATTCTATAGATCATGAAATTATACAATTTTGTTAGAAATATACATGGATATGTGAACAAATTTGTTTGTCTCTAAACTCCTTATTTTCAAATTGTTAGAAAAAGAAAACTGAATAAGTTCTTAATTCGTATGATTGTTTGTGGAAGAAAATAAAACAAGATTCGACATTTAAAATATGGGATATTTCTGCGAGACGTTTTTTTAACGAAACGCTATAAAAAGTGGAAGTTAGTTGGGAAAACAGGGAATATTCGTATTTTTCACAATAATTTATAAAATATCATAACTAGAAAAGAAATTTTTTTTATTTTCAAAATCCTCTCTTTCCGTGAACTGTTAAAAAAAATGCCACTTTAATTAATTAAAGTAATGTTTTTTGTGGTGTTCAGCTTAAATTAAATTCTTCTTAGCAGCCATAAAAATATACTTATAACTGCATGAAATGCATTTTATTTTTTTTTACCCATGCAACTTTGATTCCGGCGGGAGGTAACTTTTCTTTCTTCTTTTATTATACATATGTAACTCAAACAATTTTATTTCCCTCGGGTATTACTTCGGGTATCCTTTTCTGTGAATTTCCAATCCATAATTAAACAAAATTTATGTAGTATACTTTTATCTACATATCTATATAAAGTTAAATAGATATGTACATTTGTATATTTTATGATTTAATGAGTCAACTTACGACGACATTCGGCGATGCATAAGCACGACGATTCGATAGAATCCTTTTGTGATAAATCCAAGCTGTGAGTGAACATAAACAATGCGTTGACTCTACTAATCAAAACGTTCCAAATGGATTCCTTGTCGGTTCATATAAGAAAAGAGAATGTATTTTTTTTTTAATTCTGCCATTAAACTTAAACTTAAACAATGTTTCCTTCAAAACAATGAAAGGAAGGTCCTAAATTAAGTTTAACAACAATTTTCTTAACGTATCCGGTTTTCGTAGAGTGAAAAGTCGCGAGTACTGAAAGTCGAGAGTCTTTAACATCTGGATCTGCCACATTGGCTTAATCTCACGGTTCCCTTGGACATGTGGTACGAATTTATGCGTCAATTAGCGCCCCTTTGGAACCATGTTCCACAGGATACCGAATAAAGCCATTCTGTTCGGTCATGTCGAAATTCTCGGTTAAGGATGGAGGCCGATCTAAACATCTTTCAGTCTTTGGGATCACGCACACGGTTGTAAAAAGCGATTCCACGTCGAACTCAATTGTTCTACCCGTATTTATTTACCCGTATATTTCTACCCGCCAGGATACTCCAGCAAGTGGCCTACTTCTCAGTCTGACCGGAACAAGTTCCAGGGGCTTCTGGACTCCCGTGGTACCAGAAATTATCACAGATTTCGGTCAGGCTCCGTATTTTGACTCACCGAACTATCACGGGTCGGTGACCCTTTTAAGTGTATACAGCTGCTAGGAATAGATATGAGATGGTCAAGACCAAATCACAAGGTGGTAAAGTCTTATTCACCATGCTCATGGACATGGCTTTGTCACTGTTCGAAGGCGAGGAGTGATTCTTCCTCTTTCGCAATTGGGGCATTTACCTGCTGGTCAGTAATCACACCACTCAAAAGCGGCCAGCAATGTTTCCAACAATCCTACAAGACTTGTGACAATGCGGAGTTGACGCAACATCTCCGTAGTTCCCCATCTCATGTACCAGACAAGTCATCTGTTCAGGTTGGTACCCCTAAAGAAACCCTCTTAGTATCAGTTTGGAGACTGGTCACCCCGACAAGGGTTTCTTGTACTCGTGCAAATGTTTGTAACACAGAGATGGAAGCATTTCCGGCTCCATAAAGTATAGGCTATATCAATTTTGCGCTGACAAAAGGTATCCTGGGATTACACGGTGATATCCGGTCGTTTGCTAAGCTCAGCTCCGACTACTTACCTCTTATCATGGCGCTGGACACAACAGCTACAGAATATCCCAAGGTTGAGAGGCTTATTAGCAGGGGCACTAACATAGAACAATTCCAAGAGCACCTCGAGTCATCACTAAACTTTGAGGCGCTGAACTCCGAGCGGGATATCAGTCTCTCTGAGACTGAGGACTGAGATTCGCAGCAGCCAGAATACCGGCACCCAGAGAGATTCTGCTGCTCATTGCAGAGAAGAGGCGCTTACGCTCTAGATGGATAAGGTCCCAACACCCGCTGGACAAAGCAGATTTTTACAGGGCGAAGGGTATCCTCCATCGTGGCTTGGTCATCCAATACGGGGACTGAAGCCGACGCGACGCACTCGCATTGGAAGGCCACACGCGATCGAAAGACGTTCCTTAAGGAAAGCACCCGCCGATCAGTCCTTCTTCCCTCGATCTCAAAGGTGTTTGAGAGACTGATTGCCGCCCAGATGGTCAGGTTTATGGAAGCCCAGGGAATCATGCCAGTTGACCAGTTTGGATTCCATGCTGGTCACGGCACGGTGAAGCAGCTACATCGAGTGGTCGCTTTCGAAAGCGACGAGTACTGCAACGCTCTCTTTCTCGATGTCCGGGAGGCGTTCGATCGTGTATGGCATTCTGGCCTCCTGGCGTCGCACCTCGGAAATAGGCAATTTGCGGTTCGGTTCCACTCTGCGCTCTCAACTGAGTATAAGGCAGCTGGAGTACCCCAGGGAAGCGTCCAAGGCCCGCTACTATACAGACTATATAGCCACGACATGCAGCGTCCGGCTGACGGTCCTTACGGAACGTCTTTCGATCGCGTGTGGCCTTGCAGAGCAAAACGTACAGGTTCAGGTGTAAGCATGAGCCTGCCGACGGTATCCAAAACTACACAAATAGATTTGCCGACTGGGCTAGGAGGTGGAACATTTGGATAAATGGCAACAACTCCACGAATGTTTGCTACACACTTAAACGGAGAACGCCGCCAGCAGTTCTCATTGATGAGACCCCAGTGGAACAGGCTGACTCGGCCAAATACCTGGGAGTCAGTATCGACTGTCGGCTCACTTTCTCCAAGCAAGTGAGTTCAATGAGAATACGGCTGCGGCGTCAAAGCACTTCTGGCTTATGTGCCCGCGTAGAAAACTCTCGTTGTCGAACAAGATTAGCATCTACAAACAAATCATAGCTCCTATATGGAGGTATGGGTGCCAAATTTCCGCTGAAAATAAAATAGGATTGCGAGGACGATCACTGTCTGCGAGTGGTATGTGAGAAACACCACTCTCCACAGTGACCTAAAGCTGCTCACGGTTTTCGAGACTATTAATTTCCACTCCAGTCGCTACAATGATGGACTGGAGCGTCATAGAAACCGACTTATTAAGGATTTTGATCCCGCCCACAAAGGAGGCTCAACATGCGACTTCCAGAGACCTAATCCACCGTCTGCCATTAAGACGCACAGCGAGATGATGATGAGCCCAACGATGCACTCCTCCAGCGTCCTTTCTTTTCATTTTTATTATTATTTTATTATTGTTAATTTATTATACATTTTTGTTAATTATTGTTACCGCCAAGTACACTTTCCCGGCGAGCCCTTTGGAAAGAATTAATAGAAACTAAGGACACCAATGTCCTAGATGTTCCTAGATGCCTTAATAAAAGGTATACAAAAAAAACCTATTTTGACGAATGTTTCATGGTCATTCATGGTCAAATCGAAAAATGTATAAAGAAATAAGTCATTTTTATGGACACCCTAGAAGTATGCAACAAAATTTTCTCTGTGTATTCATTTACATGAATACAATATACCCTTGTACTCTACGAGTACCGGGTATAAAAATTTCCCAGCAAAAATAATTTAACCGCCAAAGTTCACGTTTCAAAGACAATTTTTGTGGACTTTATTTGGGAATATTTTGTTATTGTCTAAATATGGTCAATAAATCGCACACTCCGAGTACGCACCGTACCGTAGGGTTTACCTACAATGGGCGACTGTCCATAAAAAATTTACAAAATGTATCTTACGATATTTTTAAGAGATGGGCTTGTTATAAGCTTTATGGAATTAAAAATATCATTTCGTTTTAAAAATATTTTTATTTTATAATATAAATTATTAGTTATGAAACTTAGTATATAAATATTTATATAAAATCTTCTTACAAAAACTAGATATATTAAACGTTACATTTGAAAATTAGTGGTGACAAAATTTTAGAGTCTGAAATTTGTGGGAGTGCGGTTTCTGAAATAAACAGAAAAACTAAAATTTAATTTTCCTTTTAATATATTATACATTTTTCTACACATTGTTTTATTTTATTCGTTAGCTTAACCCGTGTTTCAATTTCCATCATTCCGATAAGTTCTGGCACAAAAAAATCATTGCACACCTGGAGAATTTTTGATGGAACCTTTTAAGTTAACAAAATAAAAACTTTAATAATAAAAATAGTCAATTTAAATTAAATTGATTATTTGCATTGTGCTTCAAATTATATAAGACGCATGAGTGGAAATGAAACGAAGGCCTACCACCATGTATGCTTTGTGTAGTATCGTACACGCGGTCATACACGATGGTATTTTTCGGTGCAACTCTGATCCGGCACTTTCGGCACAAGTCGGCTGCGGCACTTCACATTGCGGAGTCCGCCATTTTAACTAAAAAATCTTTAACCCTAGCTCGGTCGGCAGGCAGTGTGAACACAGGTCACTTGCAACTTAGAATTCAGTTTGTTCGCGAATTTTCGAGAGCGTCGAAGATGAGTACTTTACCTAGAGTATTTTTTGATATGACCGCCGATGGCGAGCCCCTCGGCAGGATAATCATGGAGGTAAGTCTAATTATTTAAAATAAAATATAAAAAGGTTACTATTTTTTTTAACTGTTGACGAGACCACGTGATTTTGTGAAAATTAAAAATAGGCGTGAAGTGTCTTAAATTGATTCATACCTATGTGTGTAAAGATTAACACATATACACGTGTAATAAATCTATATTAAAATGTATATGTACACACTAAGGATATTCTTACACGCGCATGCAGAAGTAGCGCTTTAGCACATTTATGTGTGTATGTAGGCACACACATGAACATGTGCACCGGTCAATATCTAACACAGTTAAAGCTTCCATTAAGATGGTGCATACTGATAAAACCACATTGGGTACTGTGCTGCAGTGGTTTTTCAAAATTTAATTGTGTTAAACGCTGCTTTGCATGTGTGTGTGGCGTACAACTAGCCGGTATTTACAAACGTTTGTGTAGGTGCGGGTTTAGAAGCTTACGTTCATATGTGTGTATACACTCGCATATTAGTACCGATGAATAACCTCTAAGCATTTTGGTATATATGTATACACATATATATATAGATTCACTGCGCATGAGGTCAGCCGATGACATATGTACATGCACACTTACATTTTCTCGCCGAGATACAATTCTGCATTAAATTGTATTTTTAGTATCCCCAGCCAGCTAATTCATTGCTCCGTTTAGTACATCAGTTCAGAGAGACAAAGATGCATGATCCTACTACTACGGTCAATGGCTGTTAGTTAGTTTACAGTTGCTAAATACCGTTTTACCGTTTATTCAAACAGAAAATTAATCGATATTTTTGTAACATTCTTTCCCTTTCCAGCTGCGCTCCGATGTCGTACCAAAAACTGCTGAAAACTTCCGCGCGTTGTGCACCGGCGAGAAGGGCTTTGGGTACGCGGGTTCCATTTTCCATCGCGTCATCCCGAACTTCATGTGCCAGGGCGGTGACTTCACCAACCACAACGGCACTGGAGGCAAGTCCATCTACGGCAACAAGTTCCCCGACGAGAACTTCCAGCTGAAGCACACCGGTTCTGGCATCCTGTCAATGGCCAATGCCGGGGCTAACACCAACGGATCCCAGTTTTTCATTTGCACTGTTAAGACCGCTTGGTTGGACAACAAGCACGTCGTTTTCGGCGAGGTCGTTGAGGGTTTGGACGTTGTTAAAAAGATCGAGTCTTACGGCTCCCAATCTGGAAAGACCTCTAAGAAGATTATGGTGGCTAACAGTGGTTCTCTTTAAGATGAATATCCATGAAAAGCATCATGCATCATGCAAGATAAAAATCTGTTAAGACGAAAACCATTTGCATTTTCTCAAACAAATTTTTTTTACAAATCACTGTAATATTATGAAATACAATATAACAATATTTTCAATAGACATGTTTAAATATACTAATGGGTTACTGGCCAATAAATAAATTGTATGCTGGGGCCAAAATTTGAATCACATTTAAGTCGCCTGATAAACTTCCGAATTCGTATTTCGTAGCTCACCATGTCAGTGCAGTTCTCCAAGTTCTGAGTTCTGGCTGAGTGCAAAGTTTAAATTTCTTATTCATACATATTCCCATTGTATATCAATGAGCAATGGCGTAAAGCGTAACGCGAAAGGTATAAAAATGTTCTTGTTCAAAATTAGGATGTACGTTTTATAACGCTAGTTACAGACCTGCAACGTATTGTATCACGTACCGGTATTGGATATGTAATTTCTCGTCTTAATAAAAGCAAATAAATGGTTCCCCCAACAAGATATATCTATCGATGTTATTTTTTGGGTAACAATGTTTATTGGAAGAATATTTCAGCGCTACTAAGGGTGGCGTACAGGAGCTTGTACTCATGATCATAGGCGTTCACATGTCGCTCAGTAATTGCCACGGTTTGAAGCAGCTTTTCGTCGACGTGTTCTGTGCTTGCTTTCTGTCCTTCCACTATTCCGGACACTTTGGAGCGCTCCATATTCAGTTGCTGGGTAGTGCTGTGTTTCCAGTCTAGCTTGTGAAAATCGCCAAGCTGATTTAGCATGGTTAGAATATAGATCAAGCCGATTGCAAATCCGTCCTCGAACACGGAGAACTTCGTTTGGTCCTTTTTATGCACCTTCAGTTTCTCCTTAACCCTGTAGTCAATGTAGTTCGTGATCACTGCTGGTGTAATGAGATAGAACGTTTTTAAATGTTGATTGTGCGGGTTGCACAGGAACGGCTTGAACCCCAGCAGTAGCAGCTAAAAATTTGACATTGAAATAGACCTTTAGGAAAAAGCACTTTGCACTCACCTTGAAGTAGTTCGTGCTATCAGAGTAGCACTCCTTCATGTGAGCCACGCTCTTCTCATATTCACCGATCGAATGTCCAGTGACTTCGTGCATCCCTTTTGGATCCACGGAATTGAAATGGTTTTCAAATCGTGACATATATGATCGGCTCCTGTAGTTGGCATTCTTGCTTCCGGCCTGCAGAAGGCGCACGTATCCCACGGCATTGCCTTATCAAAAAACAAAAATGCATTATTTTGCCCAGTACTTGTAATCTACAACGGCATACAGTATTGTAGCGAATGTAACAAGGATAGGTAGGACAAGTAGCTAAATTTATGATATACTATAACCATATTTTTAGGTGTATAATCATATAGAAAATTAATCTAAAGGTAAATTTATGAGATAGATAAAAAATAAAGCAATATCAGATTTCTAATGTAGTTATAGAAATTTTTAGGTACCCGTTTATATTACGCTGCTACGACAAAACTAAAAAGTTTTCAACAAAATGCTTTTTTCCTGAATTAATTTTATTTTGAGAAGCAACCTGAGTAAGAGATATAAGTTCTTTCTATTTAATTATTGCTTTCTGCTGTGCTTTGGGTAAGCTTAGGTTTCCTACATTTTGTATTTTTGAAGAATTTTCATTTAAAATTCTATATGAAAACAGTAGTTTGACGGACGGACGGACGTACTTAAAAGAACTCAGATGGTGCAGAATTTTTTGAAATATCTCTTTATACTTCTTGCGCTACCACCAAACACACAAAGAATTCGAGTGCTTTCTTCCTCTTAAATATGTACATTCGCAAGAATACAATTTGATGCTGTAGTTCAGAGTTGGGGTTAAATTTGTTGAGTATTTACCCACCGACTTGTGTGATGACCTTCCGAAATAGGTCCATGTAGGTCTCTCCATTGGCAGAGAGACCAAGTTTTTTAATCTTTTTGAGAAAGTTCTCGGCCCTTTCAAAGGGATAGGATTCGAATTTTTCACCATGCTTATTGTCCAATTGAAAGCGAAGTTCCCGCAATAGCCGCGACTTTATTTCTTCATCGTGCAGGAAAGTGGAGAACGTGTAGAATTTTTGTCGCAAGAACTGGTATACAAAATTGACGGTAGTGTTAATAATGCCAGTGCCATGGGTCTGAACCGAGTTCGCAACATGCCGAGTACTAATGACGTCCAGGTGCTTGCCAATACTGTGCATTTCTACAAACAGCTGCAGATTCATGTTATAGGCAAATGAGGAGGCAAAGGTGTGTATGTTTCGCATGATTTGCAGCACATCTATGCCCTGCAAAATATGAAATGGACCGAAGGGGTATAAATAAGGCCATTCGAGCTGATTGGACTGAGATTACTTGGTCTATTATCTGGTTGGGCAGGTGATCATCGATGGGACTGAGAAGTAACACCTTGTTGGAAAAGTGACGCATCTTTTCGTACGATTTCCAGTCGTGGGGTGCAATTGTCGTCAGGTTGTAGAAAGTCTCAGTCAAATAGTTCTCGAGGTTATCTGAAACAATCGGCAGAACTCATTACCTGTTACGAATATTACATTATATCATACATATATACTAAATCTAATGAAATCAATGATGAATTATTCAATTCGAAAAATAAAATAATAATTATAAAAAACTGGCAAACGTGTTTTGACGATATAACTACATATTAAGAGTAAAACATTTTACTAAATAACGTTGACCCACCTCGTATTATGTCGTAGCTTCCGGAAAATTCAGTAGCTGTTGCATTTATGCAAAGGCGATAGTCTAAGGCGTTTTTTTGGAAAGGTTCATCTTGATTTTGAAACAAATGAGAGAGAGCTTCAACCCGAAGGAAAAACTCAAAGTTGACTCTAAGAAACTCGATCATCAGGTTATTGGGCATATGCCTGTGGCCGTCAAAAGTAGCAAAAATTTCCAGGCTCTTATACAGTTTTTGACTTACTGCAACAATATTCTGAAAATAATATTCAACTACATAAAAAACAACAACATAAGAGTGTGCTGTGATATTACCTGTAGGGAGTACGAATTACGTTGCAACTCAACATACTCCTTTAGGACCGATGCGTTTTTAATCCATAAGATATAAATCATAGTAGTGGAATCTAGTTGCATCCTGATATCCTGCTTGAAACGGCACAAATTGTTGG
Source organism: Drosophila ercepeae (assembly GCA_018150545.1). Classification (NCBI taxonomy): domain Eukaryota; kingdom Metazoa; phylum Arthropoda; class Insecta; order Diptera; family Drosophilidae; genus Drosophila; species Drosophila ercepeae. The sequence goes on from JAECWL010000197.1 coordinate 561,787, forward strand.
CTCGCAACAGAATGGAACTAAAATAGTTACTTTTATCACCGAGTTGCAATCGATCCTTATCAAGAAACTCGCCCAGGGCCAGTTTAACAAAAGTCATCCGCTTTGTACTTGGAAAACCTACAAATATTTTTTCAGTCAACTTGATTGTTGATATAAGGTTTGCCTTTCGCTGAAGTAATTTTATGCCCGCGATCTTTCTTTTGGTAGCCTGTAGAAGGTGCAGAACCTTCTGCTTTTGCCACTGTATCAATGAATCCAACAATCGAACGAAATTGATTTGGTTTGATTCAAAAACATCCTGGATAATCTGCAGATATTGCAACATGCGGAATATAAGAAAAAGATCAGCCTTAGCCAATGGTGTTCTCAGCGCTATGTTGCGGTTGATCAATGAGTTCGTTAAAGAACATATTTGGTCCGCATACGAATGACCATTAAGGATAAGGTTGAAGAAGGCCTTGAATTGCCCGAAAACCCCAGATTCGGTTACTTTTTGAATACTAAATGACCAAAGTGCAATCTGATTGGCCAACTGGCGACAGCATTTTAGGTCGTTAAGTTTTACTTTCTCAATATTTGATGATTGTACCTTTATGACATTGCCGTTTACATCGTTGGGCTTTCCCGGCAATTTAAATAGTGTTTTGGAATGCTTATAAAGAAATTTGTGTGGAGACCAATAAATTTTCTCGTGTAGGGGTAAAAGTGAGTGCTTGGTTAAAAGGTCGCACACGCTTTTGACCAACTTTGCCTCCATTTGGATGCCCAACTCGTGGGTAGTTGCGGCAAATGCTATAAGTTGAATGATTAATTTTGGATCTTCGAAGTTCGCGAATTCGGTATCCTGATTCTCCTCGATAGCAACGAGCTTCCTGCGAATGTATGCATTGGAATGCTGAGTAATGTGGCTTACATCTTTAAGGCTAGGTTGTTTCTTTAGTTTCAGAAGATTATCTAGAAGAGTCTGTTCAAATAGAAATCAAATTACGTGTATCATTGCTAATGAAATTTCTCTTACACGAAAAATATTGCCAGCAATCACAAACTCAATATCGGTAAGAGATTTACTAAGCCCTTGAAGTTCCAAAGTGGTGCAGTGGTCCAATGCCACTTTATTATTGGTCAGCGTAGTCAGCCACTTTTTGTATAATACCCATATGGATGCAAGGTCAGAATGCTCCACTATTTCATCGAAAACTACTACGCTCTCAAGGAGCTCGTTCATACAATCAAATAAGGTCTAAAAATAATGTAGGTTGTATATAAAATGTACGCTACTATGTTTCGAGGTTGCTTACAAATATGTATACTTCATTAACTTCCGACGACATGCACACAGCTGCGATTTGCGTCCACATATTTTGAACAGTCGCAATTATGCGGTTCAAAGTAAAGTTTACCTGGCAGAAAAAATCAATGGAAGTGCTTATACGAAACAGAGTCTTCTCCAAACCAGCATTGTCACGTCCTAGCTGTTGTCGCTGATCTTTGAGCCTAAAGTCACTGAGTAAAAACGACAGCTGCAACTGTTTTGTTGTCTGGGACAAATCCCGGCACTGGTTGCAAAGGTTGGCCAATGTAGTCAGGGGTTTGTTCGCCAGTAGCTGTGACTCCTCCAAAAATACATCTGCCGTAGCAGAGCCGTTGGAAACATAGCTAAGCTCTATCACAGGGGTCATGGAAATCAAGGAGTCATTTTGGCATTCGGACAGACCCGGTGTTTGGGTCCTTAACCATTTCAAGGCTCCATCGTGTTCTTCCATGAACAACCCATAGTTCCTGAGTATGTCCTCGGCGAATATAGCTGTGAAAATAAACCTTATATAAATAAGGGCGTTATTGGTGAAATAATTGTTACTCATACACGTTGAGCTTTTATCTTTTTTCATAATTATGACCAAAATATGTGCAGAGTTATTTCCTTTGTTTACTTCGGCGTTTATGCTATATTGAACTCATGAATTTTCGAATATAAACAAACTCGACTTGCTAAATCTTTGTAAGTTTGAAGCATTTCAAGCGCATCCAAATAACATTTATGACCTTTATTTTTTTAACAAAACTTAAAATACAAATCACATAATAACAGAGAGGTTTATTTTTTTTATCTTTTTATTTCGTATAAAAGAAGCTCGAAAAAAGCCAAATCTACTATATTAGACATATAAACAAAAAAACATTTTTGTTTCCTATTTTTATAATACGTGAATTTGATCGTATAAACATTGTCATAGTTATGTGTGTTTATGTCTATATTAATCGATATTTCTAAATATATCGAAATAGTAATCTCATTGTAATGCCCGGTTTACGTTCGCTTGCCAATTATTTTTACCATGGTTTTAAACAGCTGTTTAATACGACCAAAATGCGAAGATATTTAAGATTTTTTTTAAATTAAATTGTAAAATATTTTTTTAATACATACCAAACTTTTTTGATTTCTTTATTCCGAATTTTTGTTAAATTTCAACAAAAACGACTAACTACTGCCTATATAATTAAATAACCGAGCATTATAGACGTCATTTGTCATAATTGAGCTATTTTCGTTTAAAATACGATCCGCTGTTTTATTTATTTATTTATTATTTTTTTTAATTTTTAGCAATATTGCGTATGTAAAAAACTCGCAATGAACACACAGATTCAGTGAGCGTTATAGCGTAATAGAGTAATAACTATATACATAAAACACTTGATTTTATAAACTGTAAAACTTAGCACTCAGATTGTCAAAAACTGTTATTGAGCTAAGCGAGATGAAAATAATTGTACAACTAACTTTGTCAGGGTCTGCTTACCACATAGTAATAGATCGAAAAAAGAAAATACTAGACACTTAAAAAAAAGAACCAGAACTCAAGGAGAATGTTATTACGGCCCCTAGCGACAGATTGAAAATTGTATTCTTTCAAAGGTACCAAAATCCTAACAGAAACGTTAATTTGTGAGTTCTTTTCCCGCAACATTGTAAATAGCAAAATAAATTGTATTAATTTGTTCGCCCTTCAAATGTTAATAAACACAGATGATTGACTGTAGGACCTTTATTTGATAAACTCACAAAAATTGGAACAAGCTGAAAAGATTCAATTCATCAAACATGTGTTTCGATCTGAGTATTAGGCTTTAGCATTAGAGCATCCACATTGCGTAAAAAAAAATATACCGAGAATTTTCTCAGAAATCCATTATATTTACTTTCATAATAATATGATGTATTAAAGCGGAAATAATAGTAGATTTACATCAGACATCTAAAGTTCTGATTTCAAAAGAATGCCTTACTTTTCGTGTGTAAAGGCCTTAAAAAACGTTGTGCATGTATGTGTGTACATGTAAATGCGTCTGTTCCATGTTCATTTTGTTTCATTGGCGTGATAAATGCTGAGAAATCGCGTCGTATTTTATAAGTTGCACGATTTTTATTCGGCTAATATTTATTCGCTTAAGGAATATCCCGTCTGGGATTTCCGTGATTTGAAGGAGGTGCTCCTGTTTTGTTTAATATTTGAAGTCTCGTGCGATAGAGGTTGGTTATAAAACATCCATATTTTTATTGAATTCTTATTAAACTATTTAATTTTAATAAAAAGTATGAGCATCGTGCCGATTCCAAAATCAGTTGAAGCTGCCGAAAGGCAAGCAGCTTTACCAGATTCGACTACCGATGAGGTTGCCGATGCGGTCGGTGAGCTTACCGGTATCAGTAACAGAGTAATAGAGGAACCGAAAACTCCAGCAAATGACAATGGGGTTCACAGTGGCTCGGAGCACTCTGTAAGCTCGTCCAAAAATGGGCCAAATCGATCCCGTAGCGGCTCCAGGAATTCAAACCGCAGTGCACGTTCCCGCAGTGGCTCAAAAGGCTCGCGAAGCGGATCACGGCGTTCGCGTAGCGGATCAAGGCGATCGCGTAGCGGATCAAGGCGATCGCGAAGCGGATCGAGGCGGTCGCGAAGCGGCTCAGTATCTAGACGATCCCGAAGCGCTTCAGGCTCGAAACATTCGCGGAGTGGCGACAGACCCTCGCGCGACGGATCCGCACGCTCCCGAAGCGGCTCTGTGCGATCTCGCAGCGGGTCTAACGCCAGACGATCTAGAAGCGGCTCCCAACTATCTAGGAGCGGCTCCAGGAAATCAAGAAGTGGCTCTAGGCGATCTAAAAGTGGCTCCCGGGCATCTAGAAGCGGTTCTAGACGGTCCAGAAGCGGATCAAGGCGATCTAGAAGCGGCTCTAGGCGTTCTAGGAGCGGATCCAGACGATCCCGAAGTGTATCCGCTCGTTCTAGAAGTGGATCAAGGCGATCTAGGAGTGGCTCCAGGCGATCTCGGAGTGGGTCCAGGCGGTCCAGAAGCGGCTCCGGGCGATCTAGAAGTAGAAGCGGCTCCAGGCGATCTAGGAGTGGGTCTAGGCGGTCCAGAAGCGGCTCCAGGCGGTCCAGGAGCGGCTCTAGGCGGTCCAGGAGCGGCTCCAGGCGATCAAGAAGCGGCTCCAGGCGTTCTAAGAGCGGCTCGCGGCGGTCTAGGAGCGGCTCCCGGCGTTCCCGAAGCGGTTCTAGGCGTTCTCGAAGCGGTTCCAGGCGTTCTAGAAGCGGTTCCAGGCGTTCTAGAAGCGGCTCTAGACGTTCAAGGAGTGGCTCTCGGCGATCTAGAAGCGGCTCTAGGCGATCTCGTAGCGGTTCCCGGCGCAGCGGCTCTGGCTCTAGACGTTCACGCAGTAGATCCGGATCCAGGCGCTCTCGTAGTGGATCCGGATCCAGGCGCTCTCGCAGTCGTAGTCGCAGTCGCAGTGGATCAAGTCGCTCTCGTAGCCGTTCAGTTAATTCTCAACGAAGCGCGAGACGATCCCAAAGCAGGACTAGTAGCGCTGGTTCGAAAAACAAACGGATCGCGAACAAAGATAACTCCAGACGCAAGAGACTGCTACTCAGTGACTCTGAAGGTAGGTGAAGTGTATTATTCAGACAAAATGTTATTGACAGACGAAAATAAAAACTTGTCCCCCTTGCGTGCAGATGAGTCGCCGAAAACTCAGAAGAAACGAGTCAAACTCACTGACACGGACAACGAAGAAGAGGAGGAGCAGGTGCCTGGCTTGGAGAAAGCAACTGAAAATAAAATAGTGGAGAGCTCTGACGATGAGAACACTCCAATTTTAAACGAGACAGAGTAAGATTGCTCAATCCCAATCCCCAGAATCCCAATCCCAACGTCGTGCTTGGCATTCTAATACCTTTGGATTTGTATTTTTCTTCATTTCAGAAGCAGCAACTTTATATCGGACTTTGACGCAATGCTGCAGCGAAAAAAGGCTGAGAAACGCGTTCGCCGGCGCAAGGGAGATGATATTGATATAATTAATGATAATGATGATCTGATTGATCAGTTAATAATGAACATGAAGAACGCTTCGGACGAGGATCGACAGCTCAACATGCTGGGCCAGCCAGCCACTAAGAAGATATCGATGCTAAAGCAAGTGATGTCGCAATTAATTAAGAAACACTTTCAGCTGGCCTTCCTGGAGCACAATATTCTCAACGTACTTACTGATTGGCTGGCGCCTCTGCCAAACAAAAGTTTACCCTGCCTTCAAATACGCGAAAGTATTTTAAAACTATTATCAGATGTGAGTGTGCTTTCATCATACTAGTATAGGTTACCATTTGCAATATCGAAAAGAATCTGTAACATGCAGAGCCACTTACCATTCTTAGTCGAAACTTCAAACATCATTGTCAGTGATTTGATGAATTTCAAATTGAAAAAGAAAAATCAGCGTTAATTATGCACCTTTTTCTCTTTCCTTTTTATAAGGGACACCCAATCAACCTTTTTTTTTAATGTTTGCACAATAAACTGAGAAATGAGAGTTCGAATTGGGAGTATATAAAACTAATTTTTCAAAGCAATGTTTGACAATAAATTCTTTGCTTCTATCTCTATGCTTCAAATTATTCAATGTAACATGGCTATAACGCTTATATTTTAGAACTACAAGACACCCATCTGAACAACTCCCATCCATTTCCTGTCCAATTAAGTACTCAACAGTTTTTGGGGCACTGCCCTCCTTATTCATAAATCCATCCCCAAAAAGAATCTCTAACGAAATGCTGGCTTGGATTCCTTTGGAGTTTCCGTCCAATCCAACAAAATCTCTTCATATCTATCTTCCACCAAAACCTTAAAAACATCAAAGCCCTAACAGAACCTAAGCCTTTTACCGTTCTTAGACCGTTCTATCTATATTCTTTCAAAAGCATCTCTACTCATCAAAATTTAGTCACACCGAAATTTCCCTTGCAAGAGCTAATAGCTCCCTTCTCCACAGAAGTGACCACTTTCCCATCCTATTCTTTCTCGACGACAACACAATCATGCCCACATTTACCTCAAAATCCCCCTATAAACTTATAGAAACAGACTGGAATCTCTTTAGGAACGAAATAGAAAGATTGTCCGCCGATACCCGCCATTAAACCCTTGCTTAGCCAAAGCTGTAATTGTGATAAAATTGAAGATAAAATTATCAAATTTAATGATTAACTAACTTATATCTTTCCGAAAATGTATATAGTTTTGATATTGCTTCGGTTTATTTCCTTATATATATATTGTATATACGCCTTGTACGCGGTTTACATTAAAAATGTTTTGTTTTTAGTTTCCAACGATTGATAAGGGACTTCTTAAACAATCGGGCATCGGAAAGGCGGTAATGTATTTGTACAAACACCCGCAAGAGACAAAGCAAAATAGAGATCGAGCGGGTCGCCTGATCTCCGAATGGGCTCGCCCGATATTTAACTTGAGCTGCAACTTCTCGGCGATGAGCAAAGAGGAGCGGCAAGAGCGCGACCTGGCGCAAATGTCAAAACACCGCCACAAGAGTCCAGACCCGCAACCAGCCTCATCAAGTAAAGCACAACCGCAAACCCTCAATCAAACTTTACAAGGCGAGGACAAACTACTGAGACCAGGTGACCCCGGATGGGTTGCTCGCGCCCGAGTGCCCATGCCCTCTAATAAAGACTACGTGATCAGACCAAAGTCAACTGTCGAAGGTGAAATTTCCAAGGTGGGTATACCTATACATTTTTTTTTGGTTTTTTTATACCTATCTATTTATAATTTGTATAATTTCAGTCAACAAAGCGCAAACCAAACCGCTACGAGAAGCACATGAAACGATTTCTGGACTCGAAACGGTTAAAGGAAAGTCGCCGGGCAGTCGAGATTTCTATCGAGGGTCGCAAAATGGCACTATAAGCTGCTTTCTAGTTAACTTTAATAAAATCGCCGAATTATAGAAAAATATTACCAAATTATATTTTTGAATATAATGATATTGCTGAGAATTTTTATTTACGTATGAGAACTTCAAATAATTCTGTATCTTAAGGGTAAGGTATTTTGAAAAAAAAACAAGACAAAAGCTGTCTTCGGGTTATTATTGGTAATAAATATATGTAAGTAGCGAATATCGGATATAGTTAAGCGATCCTTATAAGAACTTTTGGAATCAGACCAGTTCGAAGGTGTCTCCTTCACTGTGTTCCACACTTGTGGCCAAAACTATAATACCCTCTGCAAGTGTATGAATATAGGCGGGTTCATCAGAATAATATTAAAACCACTATTGGAAATATAGTCCATTACGTGTACAAAAATTATGTCATAGGGTATAAAATTTAAATTTTTCGTGGGTCTTATTGCCGATTACAATTTTGAAATCTTAGACATACAATCTTAAAAAGGAAATTTTTGCCCAATCGCTAGTGATAATTTATAAGTAATAACTTTAAAATATAGCTGTAATATATTGTACATTTTCATCCTATTCTATAAAATCAAGTACAAAAAAACGTGTTAACGAAGTAAATTACCGGTGACGAACACTTTTGCAACGCCCAAAATATCTGATATCAATTTTGGTGACGAAAATAAATATTATATAAGTATAATAGATTTAAAGCTTTCATGCATTTACAAGAAAAATATAAATATAACAGAGGCACGTACTCTGACAAACTATTGCCTTCACTCCCGACTATTGCATATGATTGATCAGATGTGAATTTTTGTTTTTTTAAGACCGATTTCACAGTAACATCAGTAACGTCAAAAATAAATGTGCTAGAAGCAAAGATAGCGGATAATTGTACTCTTTTTTCCCTTTCACCTTTGTCGCATAGCTACGCAACCGTTTTACTCAGACATTGGTCAAAGCATAAAACTCTAAGATCAGAGAGAAAAGATATATAGCTCTATTTTTATACCCTGACCCTGGCCGTTCCGACGCTGGGTGCGTGTAAGCCGACAGCTTTAAAACAGAAATGAAATACACGTAGAAATAGTCAGACAGCTATAAGGATCGTACGGCTATATGCTATAGCTGTCATATACATTTTTTTCAAAATGCATGTTATAGGAAATTGTCTGATTCTGAAGGACCGGCCAACTAAATCCGATCTTTCACATATCTTTATACCAATAAAAGCCGACATGCAGCTGCAAGGGTATATAAGCTTTTCTTAGAGCAGAAAGTACATTTCAACAATTTTTTCGTCGGATAGAAAATATACCATAATGTGAATTCACAATTCTTGAAACAAAACAAGTGCAACGCATAAACTCTGTCAGACAGACAAAGATGGATAAATCTTTTGTCCTTGTCGTGCTGACAAGGGTATAATACTTTTATAAATATTTTATGTGCGTTAGAAAAATATATTTAAAATTTGGTAGCTTCATATATATTTTGAAAAGGAGGATTATCACAGATAAAAGCCATATATCAAAAGTTGCGTCACCTCAGGGTCTATATCGTAAGACATAATTTTGAAAAAAAAAATTGGTTTGTTTCGAAAAAGTTTTCCTTTTAGGGTATCTTATTGTTCTTACAATCTTGATATTTGGTCTTAAAGAAAGTCAAAAATAAATGTAAGAAACCTTTCGACCTATGTCTGGATAGCTTCATTGGTTATGAAGTTATAAGATTTTGAATTTATAAAGTTTCTCATTTTTCATTTTCTACATTTAAGCTTAAGGTAATCGTTGTTTCTTCACTTTCACCCCAATTTCTACTTTTACTAACTAAACTACTTTTGGAACATGCTGGGATAAAAACCATCTAATTAATTCTTTCCTGTTCATTGGAGCATCACTTATTTCGATCGGACTAGAACAGGAATTTTGAATTATTAAATAATAAATATATTCGCTTCCTACGGAGTGCGGTTCGTCACCTTCGTGGACTACCGTCCACAGTGATTTGTTAATTTGAAAAAAATGAGAAACTTTCCAATCCTTTTATACAAAGCATACTGACATATATCAGTTTGAAACGTATATCTAATATTTACTGAAATAAATAATAATAAGCCAAATATTAGGGCACAAAAATAAACTCTTATCATTCAGCATTTATCATTTTCAAAGTTTTTCGTGACAGTAGCGTAGTAGTGTGCGCCCAACAAATTGCTAAGATAATCAGCGGTTAAAAAACATTATAAAGTGACGCTTCCAATAAATGTCAAATTAAGGGCGTTTTGACACAGTTTCTCTCGAAAGTACCCAGTAGGAAATCGCCAAGTCTGCTACAACCTGGACAAAGTCTTCCGGTCTACAACCTGGAAAAACACACGGAATGGAAACTTTCCGCTTCGGATAAGAATATTAAAGACATTAAAGATAAACGGTAAACAAGAGCCTCGGGGATCCAATGGCTACTGGATTAGTGTTTCTGTTGCGGTCCATTTTCTAATGAGAAACTTGCGCCCTGGCAAATGTTTGCCCGGAGAACAATGCTATCGCACGGCAGCTCACTATCTTTTTAGAAATCACCAACAACACCCATCAGTGGCACTCAGCTCCCGACACCCAACACCAAACACCCAACACCCCACAACTAAGCCACTCAGTTGGGGTTCACCTCTGCGTTATCACGAAATATTAAACCGGTTGCACAGTTGTGGCGCTGTTCAATTGCCCGCACACCGAGCTCTGTTGTGGTCACTACCTCGTCAGCTCCACCAAGCACCGAAGCAGCTGAAATCTCTAGAAAAAGAAAAAATGTCGCTGAAGAATGAGAAGATTGGCATCGTTGGCAGGCAAGTCTTGGATCCCGTCGAATACCGCCGAATCGATGTACTAATCTGTTATGTTCTACTTTTTTGCAGCGGTCTCATCGGCCGCTCCTGGTCCATGCTGTTTGCCTCAGTCGGCTATCAGGTGGTGCTATACGACATCCTGCCCGAACAGGTCTCCACTGCCCTGAGCCTTACCCAGAAAGAACTACAGAATCTGGAGTCGAAGGGTCTTCTGCGCGGTAAGTTGACCGCCGCACAACAGTTCTCCTGCATTTCGGGCACGAACGACCTCAAGGAGCTGGCCAAGGGTGCCATTTTCATTCAGGAGTGCATTCCCGAGCGTCTGGACTTGAAAAAGGCGCTCTACAAACAGCTAGACGAGGTGGTTGGTCCAAACACCATTCTGTCCAGTTCCACCAGCACCTTTCTTCCCTCTCTCTTCAGCTCCGACCTGAAGAACAAGGCCAACGTAAGTACAATTCATATGACCTTGGCTGCTAAGAACTCGGACAAGCTCGTCCTCTGCGCTATGTGTCAATCATTGTGACTACATCTAAGCGATATGATTCATGCAATCTCGCTCCACTAGTTGATATGCTCTCGACCCCGATTCAATTCTACCTACTCAGTGCAAGCGTAATCGACACGACGTGACGTTTTTATATTGTGTTGGAATTTTTTTCCTAATTTAAAACGAATTTTATTTTCGTGACAAACAGGTTTTGGTCTCGCATCCCGTCAACCCACCATACTACGTGCCGCTGGTTGAAATCGTGCCGGCTCCCTGGACCAAACCGGAATGGGTACAAAAGACCCGAGCCATTATGGACGAGATCGGCCAAAAACCGGTCACGCTATCCCGCGAGATCGAGGGATTTGCCCTGAACCGCATCCAATACGCCATCCTCAATGAAACGTGGCGTCTGGTCGAGGCCGGCATCCTAAACGTCAAGGACATCGACAGCGTGATGAGCGACGGTCTGGGAATGCGCTACGCTTTCCTGGGCCCGCTGGAAACGGCGCATCTAAATGCCGAAGGTATGGCCAACTACTTTGAGCGCTACTCCAAGACCATCTATGCAGTCAGCGAGACCATGGGCCCGACGCCCAAGATGGAGGGTCCTGTGGCCGTTGATGTGGCCAAGCAATTGGGCGAAATGGTGCCCCTGGACCAACTGGTTGCTCGCCGCAACTACCGAGACAACTGCCTCACCCAACTTAGTATCCTTAAGAGCCAACTCAATAAGAAACAGTAGGAAAAATATTGCGCTATTATGGTTTCCTTTTTTTTTTGTTTATGCTACCAAAATGTACGTTAAAAAGGCAAATTTCATTGAACTTATATAAATCTATATGGATTGCGTATGAATTACATTTTCAAAGAAGCTATGTTTTTATTTAAGTTTGAAACATTTTATATACTAGGCATTTAAAGGATAATATTGGCACCAACCTCCTTAAAAATAAAATGTTCTGAGATCCATCTAGAAAATTTCAAACGTATTGGACGACTATATCCTATAGGTTCTATATGGCTAAATGATTTGAAATATCATAACTAAACTACTTTTGGGTGTAGGTGGGGAATTTTTTCAAAATCCATTTTACAAGGAGCTTTTAAGAAACGGCCAAAAGTATCCGACAAATGTATCTCGTACCAGTAGAAGCCGTACCAGAAATGGTAGTTAAACATAGGTTCCTCCGGAAGTTAACTTGTTAAAGACCAGATTTAATTAAATCGGTCTTTAAGGGATTGGAATTTCCCAAAAGTCCTTAATCTGATTTCATAGGATCTACCATAAATAATAGTGTTTTTTTTTCTCTCAAGAATATTCAGTAATCTACCCATAATCCCATACCCATAATAGCATAATGCAGATATTAGGCAAAAATAATAACAACTTTAATGATATTCCTTTAATACGAAAAGCATTTTACCCAACCCTTATTTCTACTACACCTCCTTAATTAATATATTCAGTTGTGGTCATTTCAAAGTTAGCCTTATGGACATAGTTATAGCACCATAGGAGGCTATCCTGAAGAAGAAATACCTTGGTTTTCACAATCAACATTTTTTTTTGAAATATCCGAGTTTTTAAACTAGAATTCATTTATTTGAACATTTAAAAACATTATTTGTTAAACTTAAACAAATTTAAATTTTATTTTCAAATAAAGATAGTAAGGCAGAAAACTATTTTAACATTTAAATCAACTTAGAGCAGTTAAGAACTTCTTTTGCTTATCTAACGACGTTGGGCGGAAACAAACACAAAAATATAAGGAGATAGCCTAGACGTATTCACATTATCGCTTTATCTTTCAAGGTTACTAACTTGACCTCAGACATCACATTTAGATTCACTTTCAAGCGACATTGTCCTATAGGACAAGGCAGTAATTTCAATCCGTATTTAAAACTCTCTGCATCTCGATATTTGGGTTGTCAGAGAAGCAGAGGCACGTCTTTAAACAGGGGGCTTAAGGGATCTGCGGGGCTGGGAGCGCATCGGGGGTAAAGGTGTGCTGGTGCTGAAAATTTTTTGCCCAGCCTTGTTTTTTGATGACATTGGCGTCTCTGGAACAGGGCAGCGAGTTGCTGGCACGTTTAGGCTTCTACTTTCATTGCAGGCACCCAAGGGCTTCATAATGGGGACCACTCGTTTAACGGGGATTACGGTCTTGATTGCACCCTGGCTCTTGACTACGGATTCGGTGATCGACGGCGTCTTTATGCGACTTCCCATGATTGAGCGCCTGCTTTCGCAAGGCTTCGAAGTGTTGTTAATTGTCGTGGAAAAGGAATTGCGCCTTTGCCGAAAAGCAGTTGTTGAATTTGCAGACATATGCGAGGAAACCGTGCTTCTAGTATCCCTAGGCTGAACGTTCTCCAGATTTTCCACTTGCCGACTCGACTGTCCTGACTCCTTTATCAAATTAGTCTTGTCATGAATTGAAAGTGAAGAAGATCGGCGACGCATCGCGCTTGCATTTTTTATAAGACCCGGGGGCGTAGAGTTGGACGGCTTCCCGCAGATCGGTGTCTGAAATTGGGCATCGTTTTTTCTGGGATTGACAAGTAGGATTACGGTCCTTGGATCGGTGCTGTGCTGATCATTGAGACGAGTGGTAGACGTGGCCAGGCTATGCTTTTCTAAAAGCTTGTTGATCTGCAGAGCCAGGCTCTCATCTACCAACTCTGTCATGAATGTATCCTTTCCGTCCAGTGGTGCAGCAGGTAAAGATTGTAGGCATTGGTTGGAATCTTTTTCGAATGGATCCAATTTAGATTCGCCGTCAAAGGTTGCCGTTGAACAGACCATAGCATCAGGAAAGTCTTGAATCTTGCCACCAACCGCGGTGGATGTGCAGCTCGCTTGTAGTTTGTCATAATTCTCACCGGTGCTTGTCCTCTTATACTAGAAACATACAAAATACAAATATAAAAATTAAAAAAGTCGATTGTATATCAGGGAATTTCAAAGAGGAAAAAGATACGGTTACTTGTTAAAGATTTTTAAATATTGATCTGCGTTACTAATAACATTTTATGACTGGACTTAATTTCTAAACTCTAAAAAGTCTACAATGCACGTATATACGTACTTGAGGATCGAGGTCAAATGTTCCCTGCCGTGTGTAGGCATAGGGTAGGGGAAGCGTTGTCTTAGTGGTAAGGTCAATTTCGTCAACTTCCAAATTAGCGTCAGTACATCCAAATATAATTTGACAAATAGAACCAATTATCGAGTCAAAATGATGCCATTTTGCCTTGTCAACATTTTCACGAGTCAAAACTTTTAACTGCTGCAAAAGTTGTCCCAAATTCATAGACTTTGACTGATTATTGGCCAGAGGCGGATCTTCCCTGCTTTTTTCGCACAGTTGGCTTTCTTTCGGTTCAACGACGATTGATGTTGTGCTTTGTTTTTTTTCACTCAATGCATCCAAAATTGGTATGCGCATCATTTTTAGGTCTTCTTCAAAGTTGGCACTGCAAGATAGGGCATCGTCCTCTATGAGCTTCAGTGGTGACTCTGCAGCCAGCATCTGTAGATTTTCACTCAGAATAGTCCTTTCGAACTGGGAGCTGTCGTCGCAACTACTTGATTGAGTGTGAGGCAGCATGTGGACTACCGAACGCGAAGCATTTAGCTTCAGCAGCTGTTTCTGGAAGGAGTTGTTGGTACATCGCTGGCGGGCTGCTTCAGCGGGCAAGGCATCCGATTGCATGCAAACCGGAGGGCTTTCGTTGATGAGATCTGGGTACTGGCACTGCGCTCCCGACACCTTTTCATCTATCTGCGACTTTAGAGAAATGGCCTGAGAAACAAAGTAATTAACATTACTTAACTGGCATACATTTACACTCAAAAGCTAACCTTATTGTAAGCCTCATTCTCGACCAAGTCAAAAGGATCGTAAGGTTCCTTGAAGCAACTCGAGGACACTATAGGGTTATCATTCTCCGACACAGTAACGTCCTCTTTCTTCGGCTCTTCACATTCGGTCAAGTCAATCAGGTTTCCAGTATCACACATGTTTCAAAGTAATAGACAATTAGATTTTTTCGAATGAAAATGCAAGCAACGGAGGATTTGGCGCTGCTAGTGATGGGAGTAAGTGTTTCGATAGACTTTTGCAACATTTCGTATTTGCCATAGTTTACGACCAAAATAAATTATGACCAAATAGTGGGACCGTAAAACGATGCAAAAACCTTCTTCCATTATCAAAAACTCGGTACTTAATTCCATTTTTACGCTACTGTTCTATTTGTGGTTTCCTACACTCCGTACAAATGCGTCTATTTTGCAACTATAGATAACTTATTTAAACACCCGCTCATTTTTAAAAGAATATAATTTCGATAAATTTCATTTTGCGCCTAATGTGTGAGTGAAGCAAAACATTTCCATGCATAAATTGCATTAGCAAAGTTTTATCAAAACAAAAATAATTGAAAATAAATACATTTGTAAACGCTGAATTTAGCTTTAATAAACGTATATAGTTTGAATCTTAAATTAGATTTTAATATATTTTTAAAAGATTTTGCAGACCTATTAAAAAAAAGTCGATAAGCTTTTATCTTTCGATATAATCCATCATTACATTAATAAATCACTTTTGTATAAAGAATATCGATATATTGATATTCTGATATTCTGATATATTATCAACAATTCTATCATACGAATTAGGCTTAGGCTGTATGTTTGCATAGAAAAGTACGAATTATTAAATCCGCATTGGAAGTTTGTTTGGCGAATCAAGCTGTAAAAAAGTAGCTATGGTGATGCTTTGGGCAATCAAAACCTGTGTAGTATTGCACTTATTATCCAATGGCATTGGAACGCAAGCCCAGTTAGACAAAATTGAGCTTGCGAAAGAATTACCGGAAGAGTTTAGGCGGAACTTTAGTTTCCTCGATGCAAAAGACACTTTTCGCAACAAATGTTTCGCTGTGCTTGGCGAAAAAGCCGGCAGCAAGGCCTACGACGAAGTAGAGTCTAGTTTTGGCGTGCTAAGCGAATGCATGGAAAACATTGTTAATTACACGGCGATACAGCAGGAAATTGAAGAAGCCAGTCCCCGGGGCGAACTGGATGTTGTTTTTAATAAGTACTGCAACAAGCGGTCGGATGCCATACACTGTTTCGACGATTTCACATCGATTGTTTCGCCATGCTTGGAGAAGGACGAACAGGAGGGCACCAATGTTATAAAACGCATTGTACAAAGCCTGCTTAATTTTGTCTGTCATAAGAATGGCGACCAGATAGCTCTTTTCATCGCCGAGAAAGGACCAGAGTGCCTGCAGTCGAAGAAGGACAGCATCCAGCAGTGCATGAATAGCACCTTCTCGGCATACTTCAACGCCTCGGAAGTCGCCGACAATAGAATAAAATCAATGCCAAAGCTTACTGTGGGTCAGAAGCAGTGTGACGACATGTTAAACCTGCAGACATGTGTGGTTGCTCGCCTCGAGACTTGCCCAGACATAACCCCAGCGAATCTGGTCGAGTCCATGTTCAATTTCATCAGAAACGAGACATTGTGCCGCAAGTACCAGAAATCGCACCCAGAATCTGCATCAATTAACTCTGGCAGCCAAGCATTCCTCCCATTGCCGTTCATTCTATTTGTCTTTAGACTTTGGCTACTAGATTTTAAGAGATTTATTTAAATGTGTCCCTATTTTTGAGTAGTTACGATTGTGCCCAAAACTGCAGATCACCAATTATCTCATGTCTACCAAATGTTTCGTATTCGTAGTCAATGAAACAATTTTTTTTAAATAACGGCTCTAACGACAGCTCTTACGTATATATTTTATTTCAATTCGAGGAGTCGGGGTGTCAAGGTGTCGCCCCTCGTTACGGTATTTATAGCAACAATGTAAAATATATATATACGTGATACCAGATCGACCAGATTATAATTCAATCGCAATCGCAACGTATTATTTTTGTACTGTATAAGAACGATTGATATTTCATATAAAGCAGCAATGTTTATTAATATTTCTATAAGGGGAAATAATGAAATCTCATTTTGTGAAGGGTATGAGAAGGGTTTTGGATAAGATTATGTGATTACAAAATAAAAGAATGCGGAAAATTTAGCTATCTAGGAAATAAATATATGTAAAAAACGCCTATTCCGTTGTTTTATATTTTTCTATTTCATAGAATATTGAAATATGATCAAACAAGTATTCGACGCCATTTCGACACAGGTAAGAGTTATTCTTTTATTGTATTTATTTCTCCTGGTTTGCTCAAGCCAAGGATGGTCTTATACAAGAATAAAAATAGTCAAGGTGCTAAAATTAAAAATAAATACAAGTATGTCGACTCCGCTGCTCCCTTAAGCCACCGTCGGGGGCATATCTCTGCAAGCTAAGCATTCCAAATCCGTCCGGCAGCAATAATTCCTCGCAAGCATAAACGGGGCTGGCAGCGGACATTAGCCCCAAATGGCGAGATATATACAGACATCGATTTATAAAAATTGTAATATAAACAAAAATCATAATTGGCTATGGAATTTACACTACAAATATAAAGCAAAACATTTATTTAATTTTGAACAGAAATTCTTAAAAGAAAAAAATTAATTCATGAGATCAGTCTACATAGAAGCTTTTGTTTTTGAAAGCTATTATAATTTTTGTTAACTTATGTTAACTAAGTTGATAATGCGCGATCGAAATGATTTGTCCAATTTTGATAAAAACTCTCTCGGACCCTCAGGACTTGGCAGAGATACAAAAATTTTTCTTTCCAGTTCCTTGAAAGGATCCATATATTTGTAACACTTCTAAAAATAGAATTATTTATTTTATTTATTAATTATTTACTCAAACTACGAAATTTATAAATTTACCTTTCATAATTTACAGGACTCGCATGTTTCGAAATCATTTACGCTTTTTAATCTTGTATAAGCAATAAGATTCCGTCCGAACGCCTTGTACTTGTGTTTTTTTAAAAAGACTTCTTCCAATACGCGACATACTTAGGACTATCATTGTGGCCATCGGTGTAGCGGTGCTTGTTCCATATCAAAACGTTCTTTAAAGCGGCCACTCAAAATGTTAAACGCATGTATGGCTTCTGGGCTTTTGAGACAAAACTTTTAGTTGCATTTCGCAAACCATAGGAATTACAAGCGTCTTTTCCTTCCACCCATTGCATTTTGCCACATACTAGACCCCCTCGAGCTCAGACCCACTCAAGATCTTTTCTCTAATGATACTATAGTTTGGGTCATTATCATTATCTCTGAGCTGGGCTCAGCTCGGCATTTTATATTTTGGGTGCGTCAACCGTGCTAAACGGTTTCACGTCCTCTGCTATCATGAGCATTGGATCCTTGTCCAATATTGATTTTTTTGGACTCTGGCGGATTCTCTAAATGCCATTACATACTACTATCCGACATCGGTTACTGATTTCTCAGTGACAGAAAAATTTCACAAGTTTTAAATTTTCCATGATTCCGTTTAAGGGGGTCCATAAGGTTATTTGTACTTCCCGCCGTTTTTAACAATTTTTAAGCCATGCAGCTGCCACACGCTGGATGATTCTCGCTTTCAGTTTGGAGACGATGCTTCGCTCTTTTTCATCGTTGTACCTAATTTAGAACAAAATGTACAGATAATCAATTGCCGCCAACGGGACGAACGTACAAAACTAACTACATTGTTTGCAGTTTTTGAAATTACTTACCGTTTCGGAACTTATCCATCGCTAAGAACTTATGCAGCGCCGGCCTCCAACACCAATCACATTCCCTATAATTTCAAACAAATAATAAAACATTAAAATCAATACAATAGTGAAAATTTAACACATTTCAAACCTTTTACGTGTTTTCGATCTTCTTCTTTAAACAATGATGGCACCAAAAAACATCGATAGTCAAAAATAAACATAGATTAATAGGAAAACAATGTTTGTATCGATAATTATTAGTTTCATTAGGGTTTATAAATTGCTATACCAAAGTTTTAACAAAACAAAATTAAATCATTTTTCTTATAAATAAATAAATTAAAATGGCAGCTTCATTTAGAATAAATTGGTTTACCGATCATTTATCAGGGATGAGATTTTAGAATGTACGATCAAACGGGACTTTTTACGTTGTTGAGCCACCTCATTTATTACGTATTACCTACTTATTATTTATAAATATAAATTATTTACAAATAAAAATAACGTTTGCGGTTTTATCCAGATTCAGATTTTCAATTTGGCATATTTGTTCGGTGAAAAATCTGGCAACACTGGCGGTGATATTGATCGTTCAGAAATCCCCGTTTTCATATCGGTGGGTAATGTTTTTGTTAATACACAAGCTCAGTTTATCGTTAGATTTCAGATGATCGTAAGATGAATTACTTGATGGAGCCAGTAAGGAAGCTAAGTTTGGCCTTGATCGGAGCGTCCATTGTGTTGCGATTCGCTTCTATATTCATGAATTGGATCCTAGCCTACGAGTACTGGATCAACGAATCGTATGCCTTCATGGCGTGGACAATAGGCTCAATCATAGTGCCCATGGTCATCACCTCGCTCATATATATACACATGTAAGCGCTCATAAAATAGTCCCGGGCTAACTAACTAGAACTAACTTGAACTTTCAGCTCACAGGCCAGTTTATCAACACAACAACGAATCTCAGACCAAGGAGTGTTCTCAAACGTTGTGCTAGCTTATCTATTTCGGGATGGCTATGCCTTCTATTACACAAAAAAACTAAATACAGCCAAGGAGCTTGGTGATCGAGAGGGGGAGATAATGTAAGTCCATAAAGAGCGTTTGGGACCCAACTGCCTTGTACTTCCATATTAATCATGTTAGCTTTGCACTAGTCACATGTATGAAAAACACAGGTTTCGAGTTAATAATGTAGATGATAAAAAATGCATCATCCTTTCTTTGAACACAAAGCGTGAGATATGTATACATGCTGTTCCGACGTTTTTTTTACACACAACACATCGGTTTAAACTCTTGTAGTCAAAAATCCTCAAGGTTAATCACAAGTTCCCTAAGTTATCTTAAACGGATTTGTCAAACCCCGTACACAAAACAAAAAAAAACTATTAACTATTATAACTTTGGCCATTGAGACTTTTGTAGAGAACTAGGTTTGCCTAATAATAAAGGCGCGGCTCAATGATTTGTTTAATAGAAAAGTAATTCATAGATATTATAACACTTTTTATACCCTTGCAGAGGGTATATATATTCTTGGTTCACCTCTCATTCTCAGGAACAGGAACAGGATCAGGGTAAAAGCATGTCCATCGCCTTGTGTCTAAACTTCGGCTCCACCCGATGTTAGCTTTCTTTCACCTGTCTTGTTATTTTATCTTGTACAATTATTCACACTGGTTAGTATCTAACCTTATTTAAATAAATTCGTTTTTTTTCAGGTACTATCAAAAGTTACTATCGGAGGAGTGTAATGTTGGCTTCGTCCGGCTATTTGATTCGTTTTTGGAATCCTCACCTCAAAAGATTTTGCAGCTTGTCATAGTTCTGTGGTCGTTGAATGACCTGTCATGTAATATAACATCAAATCTTGTAAACTAATTTTTGTTGGTGATGTTTGCATGTAAAAAAAAGTTACACATTCCCCATTTGATCTGGTGTCAAGAACTCCTGTTCCAAATTATGTAAAATGAAATTATTAATATTTTGATAATGAATGCATTCAATGATCCTTTTTCAGACTTTCGAGTGGCTACCTTTGTCATGTACTTCGGGAGCATTGCATGGTGCATCCAATCATACAACCGGTCGAATAGATCGGTTCAATTTGACAAGCGCGATATCGCATCAAAGGGTCGCTACGTCCAGTTTGCTTTTCTCCTCTGCCTGACTGGTGAGTAGTGGTTTTCGATAATGTATGCTACCAGTTATTTGCGATTTTGATTTGCTTTGTAGTATCGAGAACACTTTGCATCGCCTACATGGCCAGTTTGTTTCCAGAGCGCACTTTGATCATATGCGCCGCTCATGTTTTCCTATGCGGTAGTATTATCTTTTTTGTGGACTCGCCCGAGATTGCGGACTCGCGCATCCTGAACTATATGTACTGCATTTGCTTTGGAGTAGTGTATTTATTTATTTTTACTTCTGTTAAGGACACACCTACAAAGTTGAAATATGTATTTTATCTTTCCATTTGCTGTTTTCAAAACATCCTAGCTTGCGTGCTCTTTCTTCCAATTTACATTTCCATTGCCATAATAGGTCTGTATATTCTCGGCATTGTGCTTATAATAACATACTACTCGACATGCCATCCAAGTATTTAGCGTCCTTTTTCAAGGAATCATTTTTTATACACAATGATTGTGTAGTTGTAATTAAAATAGAAAATTGAAGTAAGAGTAAAACCACAAGTTGTGCCTTATTATGATAGTTTTTGGAATATTTAATTATACAATTTAAGAAACAATAAGTTAATTTGGCAATTAATTTTGATTAATTAATTTAATTTTTTTAGAATTTGCAAAATTACCAAGCATGTCGCATTTTTAGTTGTTCAAAATAATAGGAAAGGTCACTTAAGTAGGTTCATGAAAACGAATTGTTCAAAAATGTATCAAGGAAGCGGTTAATTAGTGCTGCAACTTATATTTTTAATTATAATTTAAACAAATAAGAGTTTAAAAATCAAAGAAATAAGCCGTAGTAAGCCTTGTACACCTGCGCGGCGTAAATTGATCGAAACCTTGATTTCGAGTGGAAAAACATATAAGAAAGTTCAAAGTATTATCCGGTGCGGGACTTCTATGATCCGAAATGCACTTAATTATTGATTTAAGCCCGAAACACACGGCCGTCCTCGAGTGTTATCAGAAAAACTTGCTAGTCGTGTAGCCAGGTACTCGAAGAAGCATCCTTTCTCAAGCTGTAAAAAAATAAAGGATGAACTAATACCTACAATAAGTTGTATTAAAGATTAAAAGACCTTAATTTAAGAGCTCACAGCCCGAGGAAAATTCCGTTACACACTAAGAAACACATAACCGCTCGAATCGAATCGTAGAAAACCATGTAAACTATACAGCTGAAAATGTCCTGTGGTCGGATGGATCAAAAATACTTCTGTGTGGTGGAAAAGGTGCTCGACAGTATGTCAGAAGACACCCCAAAGCTGAATTCGATTCAAAATACTGAGGAAAAACGATCAAACATAATGACTTGGAGATGTTTTTCCTATTATGGCGTAGGGCTAATACACTGGATTAAAGAGATCATAGATGGGCCTGGATATGCTAAAATAATGCAAAAAACTATGCCACCTTATGCTAGTGGGGAAAAGCCAGATCCCAGATCTCCTTGCGCAAGACAATGACCCGAAGCACACGAGTAAAGTGGCTAAGAGGTGGTTTTTGGTTCTGGAATGGCCCGCACAGTCTCCCGCCCTAAATCCTATAGAGAATCTTTGGGCAGATGGTTAAAAAGATTATTTGTTATAAAAAATATACTTTAAGCAATTGACGTTTGTCACCTGCGTTTTTGATAAATCTAATTATCACTCCTAATATTTTAAAAGCAGCTGTATGTATTAACAGCGAATAGACTTCATGTGATACAAACCAAATGGTACAAAAATATAAATGTACTCTAAATAAAAATTAAAGAACTGATGCCAGAAATATTATTTTTAAAAATTTTATTTTTTAACCCTTGCAGAGGGTATTATAATCGAAAATTCTATGATTTTCATGTTTATCCATATAGAAAGTAAAAATATGTGTGAGACTCTTCTATGCGGATCTTGGTCAATCAAGAAAATTATATATGGATCCCTATACCCTATAGCTACCACATAACTGAAGGATAGGAAATGCCACAACTTTGGTGTTTTTGGAAGTAGAAGTTTGGACCTATTTTTTAAAATTGGTTTAATTTTAAAGTTCTTATGAGAATCAGCATCTTTATTCCATATTTTGTATAGAAGCTAGGTAAGAAAAAGAATTTAATTTGGTAAAAAAATATTTTTTTTACACATTTTTAAGGAATTTTTCTTAGAAAATTATGTGTCTTAAATTAAGTTTCTTGAGTCCACTTGAGTCCAAAACAAACTAAATTTTTAGAATTGGCCATACAATGGTAATGAAAATAAAGACACTGTTTAAATAAAATATAAGTTTGTTTGTAACAAACTAAAGTGATCTCGTAGACTTTAGATCTTGGTGGTTATGTAAAATTGATAAAATAAAACTGTATTGCATTATTTTTATACATAGGTAGCCTCGACTTTATAATAAAATAAAAATTTTAGCTAGACGTTATAAAATCGGTTGATCTTTATGAATCTTTTTTACCAAACGTCCATCTAAGAAACACTTTTATTACTAAGAATTTCGAGATGTTGATTATTATTTTTTTTTTGTTCGTTTTGTACGAAAACTGTAATCTGGAGTTTATAATGTATCTTATTATTATTGTATGATAGGGGCACCCCAGGTTTAAGCCACACTTAAATTAGATATGAATTTGCTTTTGCGTTTGGGTTAAAGGGATCTAAAGGGATCTGGAGGGATATATCTCTATTAAAACTTCAAGTTATATTGATGAATGACATGAGTGGACCACCCTAATGTACATACATAGACACACTGGTATTTTAGTGAGTTGGCAAGCAGGTGAAGATGATCGACTATCTGGAACCAGTCGCCGTTTGAGCCAGTGTTTGGGCCCAATTATATTGTTCACGTAGTTGAATCGAACCGGTTCGCGCTCAACCCTAGTCTGCCTTCCCGGAGCTAGCCCGAGTTCAGCTCGTCTCAGATCAACTAGTTGGCAGTGTGTATTTATGCAGTTTATAAACTTTCACTTCGCTTACAACGAGCTGCGGAGCGACCTACGAAAAAAATACAATTATTTCGGAGCTGAGGACGCAATCTGAGATTAGGATCGGGACCAAAAGGAGGAGAATGTAAGCAGAGGGACCATGACGGCAATGGCATCCAAATACGAGCGCATATTGAGCGACTGTCAGACGAAGAACATATTGTGGGAGGATCCCGATTTCCCCGCCGTCCAGTCCTCAGTTTTCTATTACCAGACGCCTCCATTCACATTCCAATGGAAGCGCATCGCGGAGCTGAACCACGCCCAGGCGGTTTTTCTCAGTGAGGGCGCCGAGTTTGACGTGGTGCCCGGGAAGATGGGGGACCGCTGGCTCGTCTCCTGCCTGGGCGTGCTGTGCTCGCTGAAGAATCTCTTCTACCGCGTCGTGCCCGCTGACCAAACTTTGGCCAAGGCGCATGGCGTCTTCCGCTTTCGCCTTTGGTGGTGTGGCGAATGGGTAGAGGTGCTCGTGGACGATCGCCTGCCCACGATCAACGGGCGCTTGGCCTTTATGCAGCCACAGGCCTCCCAGTGTTTCTGGGCTGCGCTCCTGGAGAAGGCCATTGCCAAGCTTCACGGCTCCTATGAAGCCCTGAAGTATGGTACGCGCTCTGACGGGCTGACGGACCTGCTCGGCGGCGTGGTGCGCTGCATGCCCATCGTAGAGGACACAACTCGACCCCAGACACTCAAGAACAAGTTGGCCACCACCTGCATCGTCACCTGCCTAGCCTCTAAGAACGTGTTGGTGCCGAAGAAGAACGTGGCGGAAAGACTTCCCAATGGGATTATGTTGAACGTCAACTACAGGTATTAATCTTTTGGAATCTTTCGTTACATATGTGACAGTTTTTTTTATATATCGTTTAAGGAAAAGGAACACTATTCTATTCAATAGTTTGCAATAGCTTAGTTTTGTATATAACTTTAATTGGTTGTAAAATTGAATACACCTTTGACATTTCAATTTAATTTTTGGGCTTAGAGGAGTGCTCGAAGTCTTTTAGAACTACATATGCTTGATCTGTTTGCACGGTAAAAGTGTTTCAAGAGTTTTGCAAAAATTGCTGTATAATTTTTCAATTTGTTTAAATTAATTAATTTGTCGCAAAAATATTAGAATGTCAAGTTATTGTACCCGAGGAAATAATTCTTAAAAGTTCCCAAGATTTCGAATTATTTACATATATCTCCCGTTTCACCTTAAGAACAGTATCTTAAGAATCAGCATTCAGTTCAATTAAAATAACATTGTTATGGTTTTATTTTTTCAGGCTTTCCAGTCTTGACAAAGTTGAGACACTAATGGGAGACTCCGTGCAACTAATCAGCGTCAGGGACACTTTTTCCACCAAACCCTTTGGAGAAAATACACATTTCCTTGGCGACTGGTCACCGCTGTCAAAGATGTGGGAGCGAGTCTCGGCAACGGAACACGACCGTTTAGTCAGTCAGCTGGGCCCCGGGGAATTTTGGATGTCATTTTGCGACTTTGTGCAGATTTTCACCAACTTGGAAGTGGTCTACCTAGACTCGGAAACGGCCAACGACGAAGAGATGCTTAAAAATCGGCCCCTTCATTGGAAAATCAAAATGTACCAAGGCCAGTGGAAACGAGGAGTAACAGCCGGTGGCTGCCGAAACCACGAATCGTTCCACATAAATCCCCAGCTTCTGATTTCCGTGCAGGATCGGCAGGACGTCGTAATCGCCCTCAACCAGCACACAGCGGTGGAGCCGAAAGTTATTGGATTTACAATGTACACATGGGACCGCGACTACGGCTTCAACGAGTGCCTGCAGAAGGACTTCTTCAAGAGCCACGTGAGCCTTCTCAATTCGGACTACGGAAACACGCGGCACGTTAGCTACCATACACAGCTGGAGGTGGGTCACTATGTGCTGATTCCCACCACATATGAGCCAGCTGAAGAGGCGCATTTCACGGTCCGGATTCTGGGCACGGGGTCCTTCAGGCTCTCCGGCCTCGAAACGGAGACCATGATCCTGCTCGACCCGTTCCCTGCTCTAAAGCCGGAGGACAGCACGGCTAAAGGAAAAAGCGTATGCCAGTACGAGCCCGTTTACATGCAGATAGCCGACGAAAATAAAACGATCAACTGTTTCGAGCTCCACGAACTCCTGGAGGCCTGCCTTCCCAACGACTACATTAAGGGCTGCGCCAACATCGACATCTGCCGCCAGG
Organism: Drosophila ercepeae; assembly: GCA_018150545.1. Lineage (NCBI taxonomy): Eukaryota > Metazoa > Arthropoda > Insecta > Diptera > Drosophilidae > Drosophila > Drosophila ercepeae. The sequence goes on from JAECWL010000197.1 coordinate 587,490, forward strand.
TCATTGCTCTGCAGGACAAGACTGGCAGCGGGCGCATTACCTTCCAGCAGTTCAAGACCTTTATGGTGAATCTCAAGGCCTGGCAGGGAGTCTTCAAGATGTACACCAAGGAAAAGGCTGGAATCTTGCGGGCGGAACGCCTGCGCGACGCGCTCTGCGACATAGGCTTCCAGCTCAGTACCGACATCATGAACTGCCTGATCCAGCGCTACATTCGAAAGGACGGCACTCTGCGGCTCAGCGACTTTGTGTCCGCCGTCATCCACCTGACCACTGCCTTTAACCAGTTTCATTTGAAGAACTACAGTCAAGTGAATGTAATCGAGGTTCACCTGAATGACTGGATTAAAAGCATCTTGAGCTCCTGATTGCTTCCGTAGCATAGTGTTCCTAAAATTAATCCATTGGCAGTTTTAAATATTCTCAGGTGCTCAGATTATGTTTCAAAATCCATTGGAATTTTAATTGATTCAGTTTCCGATTCAATTTTAATTTTTTCTTAAAGGGTTTATCAGAAAGTTGTTGGCATCGCTCGATACGATTGTCGAGGGTTTCTATGCATTCTATGCTGAAGAAACAATCAGAGAAAAGAAATATACCAAAAAAATGTTGGAATGTTGTCTAAGCCAGTCCTGAATTAATTTAATAATTGCAATATTCTTAAAATCGAAAAACTGAATAAGATCGAAGGATAGCTTCGGCTTGAAACATTGCTTTTAGCCGTTTTATGGCTCTAAGATTTAATCAGCCGTTCTTGCAACTAAAATTATATATTTAAAGCGTAGAATCCGAGGGGCGCACTGTCGTCCCAATCAAGAATATAAATCATCTTTTTATTTATTTATTCTTTACACACTTCTGAGTGAAATAAGAATAACCTCTACAAGTTAAGACTTTCCACTTCAATGTTTATTTAAATAAATAAGTCTTTTATTGCAATTAAAGCATTAAGAAACAAATCTTCCGGATCCTGGAGGTATATAATACATCTAGGGACTGCCTTAAAGTAACACTTTCGAGTGGGTACGTTTTATTCTGATATTTCCCGAGACGTCAGATCAAATCTAATAAAGGTTTTTGCAATATTTGTGATTTTTAATCTATTAAGGGGGATTAGAGCTTAAAAATTCTCTGTAGACCTTTTTTGTTTTAAAGAAATATTAAAGTTATTAACGATGATATTGTAAAGGAAACATCAAATTCTTGATCAGCATCTCCTAAATCGGTTTAATGTCTGTTGGTTTCTACGCAACCTATTCTCTCATTTTTAAAGCTATTAAACCTTTCACACACCTTTCCTTTTCATTTAGCATTTAAGTCAGAACGGACGGGGTTGCTCGACTATATCCTTTATATCGGATAAATTAAAGAAATTACATTTTAGCCGCGCTTAAATACGTTTTATCGGGAACACCCTAGAAGTATGCTTCCTACAACAAATTTTTGAAAAGGTTTTCCAAGGGACGGGGCGAGACAATATGAGTACTAGATACCCTATAGTAGAGAATATCGAGGCTCTGGGCCATCTTGGCCCATTTTCTACGGATCTTCCGACTATATTCCATAGCATTTATGTACCTGAACGATCCGAAATGCTATAACTTCCATGTTTCTGCAGATACAAAGTTATAAATGAGCAGAAAGCCGTTTTTATGAGGATCGTGGCTAATCTAGAAAATGGTATTCGGGTCGGATGACTATATACTATAGCTTGCATCAAACTAAACGATCGTTTTATTATTTGGATCGGTCAAGTATACCCGAAACTATACCCGAGCTATATCTGTTACTAGGGTATACAAGGGTATATGAACTTCGGCTTGGCCCGAAGCTAGCTTTCCCCTCTTGTTTCTCACTCATGTATAACGTCGGTGCCACTCGTAACTCCAAAACTACTGCACCGATTATTATGAAATTTTAAATACTATTCCTTGATTGATATATAGTAATTTGTATAGGTGACGCTGTCTATATATTATACAGCAAATTGAAATTTCGAAGAATCCTTCGAGAGATATCTGGACACATCGAGTGTCTAACAAAATAATTTCGTTTTTTTAAGTTTTAATAATCCAACACCGTGTTATGAGTGACCTATAATTTTAGAAATAAAATAAAACCGGATTGCGAGTGTTTATAAAAAGTACGCTTTATTTAATACTTCAGTGTTAGGAAAACGCTTTACAGAAATTTCTGCTTAGAAAATAGTCCCCCACTCTATTAGCAAAACCAAAGCCCGCGAATGTAGAGTAGTTTGCAGAGGCTTTGATCGACTTGAGCGATTAGTTAAGACGCATATTTTAATATTTATTTCTAGTACGTACGAGTGTACAAGCAAGTAAGACGACGCGAGTATTATGTGTGTATATAGTACACTATCTTTTGCCTTAAGAAACTTAATTGGCTAATTAAGGAATCGAATGTGCGTGTGTTTGGGACCTTCCTCGTTAGCGGGTAAGGAGTTTTTCTAGATATCGTGCAGTAGTATTGCTATTTCCCAAAGCAAGTTCTGATTACGTAACCGGGACATTTAAACCGTGAAGGGTCTGATCTATGTATATGGTTCTTTGGTTCATTGTCAGTGCTTTTCCAAACAACACACACAGCACTTAAAATAACTTGAAATGTTTGCGAAACAATGCTGCAATCTATTGTTAGTTATGGACGGCCCCAGAGTGCCTCCCAGTTTGCAAGGTCCTTTGCCAAGGACCTCATTACATGGATGTTCCGTTGTGGGAAGAGGCATCGCTAACCCGACGGCAGATCATTGTCTTGCGGCTGGCGGTCAGTGTATTCTGATTCAGGGCCGGGCTGGGGCCGCTGTAGGGGTTGGAGTTGTATTGCGATTCGCCGCTGGAGGGGGTCTCGTTTGTGGAATCCAAGACGCGCATCGGCGAGCGCTTTAGAGATCCCGTAACATCGTGGGGCTCTTGGTACCCAGAGTCCATGTCATCGTGGTATGATTCCATTAACGGCGTGGGGTCCTCATAGTCATAGTCGACAAAGCCATTGTTGTCGAAGGACTAGAAAATATAAAACATTATTTTAGAATGGGATAAGTTAAAATAATTTTTTAACTAATTTTGGTAACAAGTGCAACGCAGTAAGGAAACACCTACATATGTCGACCCTATGGTATATTCTTGATCAGGATCACCCCGTTAGTCAATAAGCCCGTCTGTCTTTCAGTTTTGAAGCTATTAGCTCCAAAATTTGAACACAACCTTCTTTCCTGACCAGGATTGGTCGACTACGTATGTTCTACGACTTATTATATTCCAAACGATCACTTCGAAATCGCCATAATATTCTTTTTTTGATATTAGAAGCTTGGTATCCTTTTTATAAGGATCGGATTTGATTTTGGCCAACTGTATCATATATTCGCTATATCCCTTATTAATATAAACTGACCTTAAACTGTTTTTTTTTTACTTATTTTTTGTTTTAGTTTCAATTAGAATCATTTCGTTTAAACATTATATATAACGCAGTGAAATCTAACATGTCATACATATTTAATAAAAATCTATTTTATATGCTGCAAAACCCTGTATTTTTCGAAAAACTACATTTTGAAATAGAGGGAGAAAAAAAAATAAAATAGAACGAGAGAGGGGACCACTTTTTTTTAAAGATAATACATGGTATATACGACTATATTTTTAATAAAATGGATTTAACTTTGATTTGACTTATGAATTGAAAAATAAAGAATCTAAAATATTTAAACCAATACTCCAATTAAACATACATATATGTTGTTTATTTTCGATTCAATATTGTTGTTATTGTTGTATGTTGTGTATGTTAGATGTTAGGTTGTTTTGAGGTAATGGATGAATTATATTTGAGTTAGGACAATTTTAGGGTAAATTTGATCAGTTTTTTTTATTGAAATTGTGGAATATTACGAAATAATTACATTACGAAATCTATGGAATGTCGTTCAAATTTCAAATCAAAATGAAACTTGCCGTTCGAAAGTATTGGTTTTGGGAAGCGCGGGATAGGTTTTCAATCATTTAAACTTAAAGGAAACATTAATATTAGTTAAACAAACTGAATTTGTTTAAATACGCAGAGCTTTATACTCGTATATCTGAAATCAATTATTTGATTTTTTTTCCTCTACATTTATTTGATTTTACGTTACAGTGACTTTTTATTCAACTCCTACCTTTACAAAGGACTGCGAGTGCTTGGCGTACCCGCGGAAAACTTGGCTTTGTGACTTTCCGCGGTAATCGACCGATTCGTAGTGATCGCCGTCCTGCGAGTTCTCGATGATGAAGTGCCGGGTGCCGTGGGGAGTGAGAGTGGCCCAGAGCAGACGGCTGTCGTTGACCAGCTGGCTCTGGAGGAGATCCCGACTATTGGCCGTGGCGCAGGGGTACAGGATGCCTCCGGAAGTGAAAGCGTTCGACTTGGCGGCCTCGCCCAGGGCGTTTATGGTGGTCTGCTTGAGGTTGGCGTCATGGTACGAGAAGAAGGACCTTGAATCGGAAGACACTGTCAGTAAGAAACAGACAGATAGCTTAGCGTTTAAATTACTCCCGGCAGCGAATCACTATGAGGGCCAGGAAGCATCCAAGTACGAAAATTCCGATGCAGGACGAGATGAAAAGCCAGAGGCTCTCGAGACTCCTGGAGTCGTTTCGCACCAGCTCCATTATCGCGTTTCCGCTCTCGTTCCGATTGTGGGCCTGTACACACATGAACGCGGCGAAACACGGTTGGGACTCGTTGAGGGACACCAGCGTGTCTACGGTGGCGGGTTTCGAGATGAGGAACGATGGCAGCGGTGGCGGAGGCATCGATAGGATGAAGTCGGGCGGCGGACCAGCCAGCTGGTCACAGCTGCCAACGCAGTTTCCAAAGAACATGTTCATTTTCGAACTATAAAGATAAATGTGTCACAACAAGAGCTATAAAGGACATCTTTAAATAATGATTTTCAATCTTCTAATAAATTCTTTTATAAAAAAGGTGTTTAGGAATTTCTGTTTATAGAAAACATAAATTGTATCTCGGAATGACTTAAATCTCTGGGCAGAATCATTTGGGTTCCAAACTTCACCAAGTCACCAGATACACATCCTTAAACACCCACAGGAAAATTATTTGGCAATTTGTAAGACAAGGGTTGCAAGCCCCTTTTATTAGAACATTGCGTTTTTAATCACAACAAAAAGTAGGAAAGCCTAAACCTTTTTACACCTCAGAACACACCTCAAACGTCTTTTCTTGTTCCAACGAAATCCTTTTCTGTACTGAGCGATAAAAACTATCTACAATATGTGGCTTCGATACCGGTGCGCGCGCATCAACACCCTCGCCAAAAGCAGCCCCCAAAAGGAGGTTTGCCTGACGCGTTACCTCCTGGAATTTTTGGTCACCCTAGATGTGTGGGAGCGGGCAAATGTTACAAAGTCTAATTTAAAAATATATTTTTTTGTCGAGGATAATAATGATTTTTATACCCTTGCAGAGGATATTAAAATTTTGATCAAAAGTGTGTAACGTAGTGAAGAAGCCCTCTTTGACCCTATACACTTTATGGATCACCTCCTGAGCCAATATAAACATGTCCAAAATTTTTTCAGAGCAAAACTTTTAAACGGATCAGACGACTATACCCTATAGATAATATATAACTGAACAATCGGAAGCGCCAACTCTTGGTACTTTTGGGAGTAGAAGCTTGGGATTTTTTCCAAATTTTGTGAGAAACTGGCCAACTTCTGAAGTTCATATAAGGATCGGGCAACTATATCCGATACTTTAACCAACAGAAGCCGCCATGTAGCTGCACGGTTATATAAAACTCGGGTCCGCCCGGAGTCTGGCTTTTTCGAGTCAAAAGGTGATACTGATCAAGATGTTGAATCACATAAAATATATTAAAAAAACTGACATTCGATTTTGGATATTCACAACAATATTCACAAATTTCGCGAAATTATACTTAAGGTAAAAATATTCAAAATTATGAATAAATATTTATTTCCATTTGAAGGTTTCCTCTCGACTGCCACTTTATTTCTTACTTTTATTTTTACTAATTCTTTCTTATGAACTGTATTGTCTTTTAAAAATTTTAAGCTTATAATATTTGAAATGACTAACCTTTTTAAAACAAGAACAAACATAAACTTGAAGAGCGAAATAGAGACCTATTCAACTATTTTATCGCTAGATCATGCTTCTCATAAACAACAGTTTCTTCTTTCTATTTTCCTGTTAAAATTAAAATATAAGATCCTCTTAGGATTATTTAGGACAGGCCAGTTCCATTAGAGTAATTATAAAGATATAAACAAAAATTATGAATTTATTACAATTCCTATTATTCACGGTTCGTCACATTCGTGGACTATTTTCAGTTATATATAGCCGACTCCCATGGGAATTTCTTGACCCGTTCAATTTTTTGGGAGCTTATATTACAGACCTGTACGCGTACGCATAAGTGCCTGAATCATGAAATAACTTCAGACAACATTGTTATAAAGTATTTTTTACTATATTTTATTGCTAATAAATACTTCCAAATTTAATGTTTGTTTTTAATATAACGCGTATCACATGAAAAATTAAAAAGCATTAATGTTATAAACACCCAGAAAACCCTCTTCCGAAGTTGATTTGTACAGATTTTGACGTTTTTGTATATACATATATTAACGCACTACAATAACAAACCCCGATTGTAGTTTGATTTAGCCTATCTCGTTAAAGTTCATAAGTTTACAAATCCACATTCTTGTTACTTCTTATCCGAGTAAGTCATGACGACGCCCGCAATTAAAGCAAGAACAGTAAAGCCCTGAGCAGCAATCCTGGAACGCATCATCAGCTGGGACATCTTTCTGTTTCCAGTGCGAAAGTTATACAAGCCTGCCGTGAGTGCAGCTGTGGTAGCCAGGCATCCTAAAAAAACATTATTTTATATTATTTGAATTTTTTATATAACTCGGAAGCGGCGCTATCCCGCCTCTTACCAATCGGAACCAGGGGATTCTCCTTTATCTTGCGCTGTAGCTTTTCCTTGGTGGTCTCGATTTCGGCTACAGGACCAAGGTCCTGGCGGAGTTGTATCCAGTCCAGCTCCCCATCGGGCAGGGGGATGTTGGTTTTGTTAGACATCTTATTCCGGTCGTCTTTCTATTTTCTATGCAGCTGATGGGGACACTTAAATCTATCGATAGTAGACTATTATATAGCGGCTTGCCATCGATAGTAATTCTAAACCTGGCAGCGTCTCGTTTTGAATGCTTGCTGTCAAATTACGCGTCGTATGTCGTGTGCGAGCGAGATGTGGCTCTTCCCTCTCCCTTTGATCAATAAAAATGTTATCGATTTCTTCCGACCAACGTTGCCAGAATTTTATCCTTCTGGGTCCAGCCACCCCTCCAGAGAGAATAGTTTCTCTCTCGACCAATCAGGCCCCTTTTACTTACCCCCTCACAAGAGAGGATTGTAGAGCCCCACTCGCGAACAAGTGCGAATCGGAACGGCATCACTGTGTTTTTCTGAATGACTTTTTGAATTGTTTTATTTATTGAAACATGTATGATATTCTGTTAAATAGCTGGTCTAAAACCTAATAAAAATACTATCGATACATCGATAACAGCCGCTTGACATTCTTATTTTTTACCCATAAATTAAATTACCCGCCGAAATAAAATAACCTAAAATCTTAAACTGATCGCCTTAAATATTTATTTTATGGCTTTTTATTAAAATAAAAAGCAATATAATTATAAAATATATATTTGATCAATTTGATGAAAGAGCGAGATTGCCTTCAGAAGTCCCCAGTGCCATATTTAAGGCTTAAGCTGAGAGCTCATAAACCCAATTTTTCTCGTAGTAGAAAAATAAAACAGAATCGTTAGTATCAAAAGAAGCTCTCAAAAGAATTAATAGAAAGATAAAATAACAAAATAAAAATGTCTGGCTACCTTTGCTGCTATCAAAAGTCCGGTAATACTCATTTAAATTTCTTTCTCCGTCTGGTAGGGTCTCGCATAATGGATAATTTATCCTCTCTTTGTTAAAAAGCGCGAGAGAGGAAACCTGGGAGAGGAGAGAGCTGGGAAGTACAGTCAGACTGCGAACACAAAACGAAATATGTGTATGTAGCGAGCACTCTTGTGTACGTGCCTGTATATGCCTACGTTGGGTATGTATCGGTGTAATGTATTGATGCATATTAAATACTATGTATGTACGTATAATTTGAAAGAAACGGAATAGCAGACGCATGTATGTACATATGCAGACATGTTGCCTGCTTATGATGCATAAACATATTAACTAAGAGCGCAACTTGTCTGCTTTTAGATATATGTATGCTAAGGATATATGTTTATTGCCTGGTAACATTTTTAAATTTGTCATCAATGAATATAGACAACATATTTAAGGTATACCATGTTGAGATGTATGTACTTTTCAGTATACGACATAGTATGTACGTATGTTGAGTGTATTAAAGTTACAATCCGAATTTCTCGCGGGGCCCTCCACTTTTTGTATGTACATACACGTATAAAATGAGAGCGAGGAAGGCAAGGCAAGGGAGTGCTTGCTCAGTAAACTGTACTCCGAATGGACTCTCCCGATTTGCCTTTCTCGCGCTCCCATTTTTCCTTTGGCGGTAAACGTACCGTACACACACAAGCACTCACAAGCACTCAGAAGCAGTCGCTCCCACTCATACTCGCTCTCTCGCACACCGTTGCGCATTCGACGCATACAGAAGATTGCTGGGCTGGCTGGCCATGGTTTACGAAGCACAGTAAGGCAGAGACCAGAGACAGCAATTCAATTCAATAGCCTTTGCATTCGTTGTTGGTACTCTGTGTGTGTGTTTTCAATCAGGCGTGCGGCGCGCGAACGAACCTCATCTTTTCCGCATTGCCACCAACAAAACAGTGATACAATAGACGGCGTTGCAGCGCTGTTTGTTTATTTTCTACTAACTAAAAACAAACGTAAAACAGATTGCTAGCTAAGCCGCGTTGCTGGCGTTGCAAACACACGGTATATTGGTTTGGTTTGCGGTTTATTCGTTGCGTATGGTGTTGTCGTTGTCGTCGAATCGGTGACTTTTTCTGTTCAACGTGTGGCGTCTGCTTTTGGCTTTGGTTTAGCTTGTACTTGCCGTGTACTTGCATATATGTACATGCATGTATGTACGTGCAATAATCAATAAGAGCTACAGCCCGCAACCCCAAAACCAAGCTAAAACGTACAACAAAAGACGTAGAACACAGTATTAAAGGCTGTCCCCAAGAACTGGCTTGGACTGCCATTGATTTCGTTAGTGTGTGTAGTGCAAAAAACAAACTAGTAAAAAAAAAACTAAACTAAAAAATAAAATAGCGAAAAAGACGATACTCCCGATTGGAATATAACTGACAGACGATCCATAAGATTGGAGTCAATCCAATCTCTCTGTAATGGAACACTTTCATCAAATTCAGGTAAGCTGTGTGCAGGTATACCACTGTATTGTATTGTATTGTACATTAAGTATATTGACACACACACACACCCGCAATATATACCCACACGCACACACATACAGGCGAGAAGCACGCTGTTTGTTTACCGCGTATTTTGCGATGTTAGGGCTTTTCCCGCCAATGCGGAATAATTATAAAGCATTCTTGGTAATCATAAGAAATGGGAATAAGGCTGCATAGTTCAAGCAAAATCAAAACTTACGGCATACACACTTGTTTTACTTTGCCTTTTTTCTTCTCCTTTGTAAAATATATTGTTATATGTGTGCGCGTATGCATACAAACAAAAACGACGCTGTACAAGAAACATTTTATTTTGCGTGCGCATCTAGGGCCGCCATTTTATTTATTAGTTTGTATGAATGTACACATATGCACAGTCATATGGACTGTATTGTACTTGCGCTTTTTTCAACTTTTAAATAAAATCAAATCTGTTAAAAGACAACCCAAACCGTAGACGACAATAGAACATGATGGATTCTGAAATTTTCAAAGTAACACCAATGCGCAGTGTCTGCTTGTATGAATGTGTGTAGCTTGCGTAATCTCAAATTTGATATTTTCCGCATGTGCATAAAATGAGTGCCAATACATAGTTATGATGCTTTGTGTGTGTGGGTGTGCTACTGTTCGTAGTGGTGTGTATTCTCACACGCCATACGCCATACGCCACCATGCCTTGCGAATATATGTACATATGTATGTACGTATGTACATCCATAGATACACCTTAAAATTTGTTCAGCGGCTACAACTATCTATTTAATAATTTAATATTTATGTGTGTTATTAATCCTCGATTTAGCAGAAAAAAAAACAAATGTTTCATTTGCTTGAGCACATTTGGCTTGAGCTCGACTGTTCGCTCTTCACACCGCCCTGGTAGCGCGCACGCGGCCCTGTTACTGTTACTCGAAATAAAAGTGGTGTACGATTTGATTCACAAGACGGAACCAGTACCAGTACCAGTGCGGTTCCTTTCGGCGACAATCTATGCTTATTCAGCTTTTATCTCCACGCCAACAGCTGGTTGGGTGCTTTATTTGTAAACAAAAAAATAGCTTTGTTGGGGTTTCCTATGAGTTTGTTAGTTCTATATCGCGATCGTAAGAAATCGGACAGTTGATGGTTTTCTAGATGAGTTTTAAGAAATCAGAAGAAAAAAATCGATAGTTTTTAGTGAAAAATAAGAGCTTGACTGCGGTATCGTACGGTATTTTTTTTCATTATTCCTTTTAACTGGATATTTTTTTATCTGAAATCTATCAGATAGTCAGATGTATCTGATAAAAGCTCTTTATCACATTTAAATAAATTGCATTTATTTAGTGACTTTTTAAAAATGCATTAAGATCTAAAAAAATGTTCATTTAGTTGAGAGTGAAAAATCCTGTTGCTACTAAACATTAATTGGCTAAATCTTTTCCACTTTCAGCAGCAACTGGCTGCGCAGCAACAGCAGCAAGTGCAACAGCAACAACTGCAGCAGCACCAAGTTGTAGTGCAGCAGAACCAGCAGCAAGCGCACCAGAACAGCTCCAACACCACGGCCGGCGTTGGCACTCAGCAGCTGTTCACGTACAAAATGGCCAGCAGCTTTCCCAACCCAGCCACGACAATGGCCCAAGTGGTGGCCACCTCAAACGCCGCCGGCACCACGGGCTATGACTACCGCCTGAACATGGCCCAGGCAGCTGCAGCCGCTGCCGTTCCCGGCTCGCAATGGTGGTACTCGGCCGCCAACCAAGGCCAAGTGGACGCCAACACAGCTGCGCAGCTGCAGCAACAACAGCAGCAGCAGCAGCAACAGCAGCAGCAACAACAGCACCAGCAGCAACAGCAACAGCAAATGCAGCAGCAGCAGCAGCAACAGAACGTCATAAATTCAGCCGGCGTAAGTTGACACAAACCTCTGGAGTGCTGGAGTGCTATCAGTGTCTAATTAGCGATTGGTTTTATTCTATAGAGTCCTATGATCAGAGGAAAGGCCGACGCCAAGCCCAGAGGCCGCATGACCGCCTACGCTTACTTTGTACAGACTTGCAGGGAGGAGCACAAAAAGAAGCACCCCGATGAGACCGTGATATTTGCCGAGTTTTCACGAAAGTGCGCCGAGCGATGGAAGGTGAGTGGTCCTTGTCCGTGGAAGTCCCGAAGGAACTGGTCCGTAATTTCTGATTTACTTATCGGTAGACAATGGTTGACAAGGAGAAGAAACGCTTCCACGAAATGGCTGAGAAGGATAAGCAGCGCTACGAGGCGGAAATGCAAAACTATGTACCACCTAAGGGGGCGGTCGTCGGGCGTGGCAAGAAGAGGAAACAGATCAAGGACCCAAACGCTCCGAAACGTTCATTGTGAGTTCGTAGCAAAATGAATTTCCCTATTAACATAATTATATATTCAAAAGAGTTGAGAGTTGAGAGACCAGCAGAAATGACACGTTTTTTTGCCATATTTTCTTTTTTAAGGTCTGCGTTTTTCTGGTTCTGCAATGACGAGAGAAATAAAGTGAAGGCTCTCAATCCAGAGTTCGGTGTCGGTGACATCGCCAAGGAACTCGGCCGAAAATGGTCAGACGTTGATCCAGAGGTGAAGCAGAAGTACGAGTCGATGGCGGAGCGAGACAAGGCTCGATATGAACGGGTATGTTTTTATTTTCCACCCAACTTTGCGAAGGAAAGTGTTTAATGTGGAATGAATTGTTCTGCTGCAGGAGATGACCGAATACAAGACGAGTGGGAAAATAGCCATGTCGGCACCTTCAATGCAGGCCTCGATGCAGGCGCAGGCGCAGAAAGCAGCGTTACTTGCCGCCGCTGCCCAGCAACAGCACCAGCAGCTGGATGAGCAGCACGACGACGACGACGGCGATGGCGATGATGACGAGAACCAATAGGTTTAGCAGTAATACTCTTCACTATTTATACAAAATGTCGTTGGTCTGGTCATCGGGACCAGGATCAGGAAGGCATAAACATGGTATCGTTGGCTGATCTATTATCAGGTTGGCTGATGTGTGTTGAATATATATACATATATATATATATATATATATCTATATATATATATATAAATAATTTTTTTTTTTTTAACAATAAGTAATCAAATTTCCATGAATTACGAAGGAGAAATCACAAAGAAACTTTTTATAAGTTCTATGTTAAGGTGAATACTATTAAGTAAGGTTAGATTAAAGTGACACATCTATCTAAAAACCTTATTTGTGCTTCGAGCTAAGTTTCTCCTAAAATACTAAGAATTATTTTATAAATTGAAGTCCATTGTCATTCATTCTCAACAAGTACGAAAATTACCACTACATTTATAAATATTGGTACATATTTCCCATTTATTAAAGTTAGATTCATATAAATGAATTACACTAAATGCGTTTGCTCAGTCGAGATCGAGATTGTTAGCCTCCGAACGACTCTCGATGAAACGTGATAATGTCAAATACTTAACTCAGTGGCGGGTAAAATCTCTATTTGTTTCGGTATCTGCGTGTGCTTATTAGCCATCTATCCATCTATCCATCTAGCCATATAAAATTCGTAATCAGAATCAACCAACAGGACATGAAAGTTGCTTCCCATCGCCTAAATTTGTTTGGCATCACCCATACTCTTTTTTTTTTTGTGGTTTGTTCAAGTTTTGTAAGCGACATTTTAATAAAGTCTTGGGGGGAACATTGAGGTAGTATTTATTTGTAAATATGTGCATCAATACTAACTAAAAGCTAATACCGAAATATTAAGGAGGTTATTCTGGGAATTGTTGAGTCGATTGAAAAAGTACATAAACTACACTCGGAAACGGAGAAATATCTTGACTTGGCCATGTACATACAGTTTAAAGTATTGTTTAGAAGAGACTTTCTAGAAATTAGTGAGAATCAATAAAGCGTTTGATTCGTTAGTAAAGCAGCAGCGTAACTTCAGATAGGCAGATAGGCAGGAGCTGTGCCCATATTTATCTCCACGTACATGACATTTTAAAAGTGAGAAAAAAACAAGTCTTTAGAAAAATAGCTTTGGCAATTGCTGAGTGTTCCTCAGTGTCTGCTAGACCAGATTTTTTTTGATAGGCATTGTCCAACGCTCTACGCTCTTCAAACCAACAGTCTCGATCAGTTCATCTGTCCGATTCTAGGCAATCTTGTAGCGGGCTTAAAGCTATTGGGGGTTTTACCACCCTAAATGTATATATGTACGTCGAAATAGGCTAAAACCGCACCCCAATAAATAGTTAATAAAAATTTGATTTTTAGTTGTTCAATGAGAAACGGGTTCGACCTAATCCAGATATATTGTATTTGTTTATTTGAAGATAATGCGCTTTTTAAACCCTCTTATGGTTGCAAAAAGGCCGTTTCATAAAAATATAACTGCAAGGGTTTTGGCAACTTTTCATTGAATCCAAATTGCCTTCCCCGTTTTTTCGTTTTTTTTTTTTCTTAATTAAGGGGTGTATAGACCTAGTTTATAGTAATTTGAAATGATTATACATTGTATATAGAAATACAAAAAGAAATCAATTAATATATATATGTATATGTATTATATATTTTTGACTCATGAAATATATATATATATTATATGTATATGTATATAAGAAATTACGTATCTTAGTACATTATATACCCCGAAATTAACAAGCATAATGTCTAAATTGATACATTATATTTTACCATATATTATTTGATAGAGAATGACTCGCCACCGAGATTATATTCATAGAAGATTCTAGGTTACATTTTTAATTTTAAACTTTCTGCAATCGATAACTCCCATAATATATTAAATGACTAAATAATTCCAGTTCCCCTGTGCGCTTATTATAAGAATAAATCTAAATCCATGAAATAAACTTATAGAAACACGAGATTCATGTAGGCGAAATGGTGTGCTCTTAAAACGGCTTTTCTTTTCTATTGTTCTGTTTCCTTTCTGTAATACCAGTAGATTATGGCTGTATTTAAGTTTACATTACGGTTGTATATTTTCCAATCGCAACGCAAGTTCGGAAAATTGACCTATTGTGTGAGTTAGCTATAAGATGTTTTTCATTTCAATTAACTAATCTGTAAAAATAGTTGAAAATAAATAATATTTAGCTAGATGACGGCTTAGGTTAACGAATTTAAGGACTCAAGGACTCCGCCCCAAATTGCTGGCGACTAAGCAAGGCTGCCTCTGCATTTAGTGGGAGTGTTCTTTGGGTGAGTGATTCCTAGGCGGGGAAACTCTAAATGTATGATGAGTGTTGAGGACGGACCTACCAGTTCCAGTAGTTCCATGTGCTCAAGACTTTTTTAGTCTAAAGTCGACACGATATAGTATCAATATATTTGTTATACAGTTTTTCCTGCATTGAGTTCTTTGGGGCACACAAAAGTTTCATTGACAGGACGACAAAGTTTGCAAAATTGGAGAGTCAAAAATGTCGAAGTGGGCGCTGTTGAAGCTTTAATAACATTGCAGATTCAGTTGACAAAAGAGAAATGTATAATTACAGGAACCCAAGGAAAAAGTTTCTCCAGTCCCAAATAATGGCGGTATGTATTCATTTTGAATTTTAGGGGTAAAAGGAAATGTTCATTTATTCTTGAAGGAGGTTGGCGATGACTGGGATGAATTGCACATTTTCCTATAAAATGTGATGAAATGCTAAAAATTAAATGCTATTCATGAATATTTCTTTATCTTCCTCCCTTTAAAGCATATACACATTTGATAAGGATCATCGCCCGCATTTTTTTCCAAAGTTCACCAGACTGTTTTTTTACGAATAACCAGACACGATATGTATTTGTTTTTAAAAAACTTCAGATTTTGGCACCCCTGCTTTGAAGGGTCGGGACTGGGCCGTAAAAGACGCTGTAATTCCGTATTTTTTTTTTAATTTTTCCAGATAAATATGTTGAGTTTTCATCCATTAAAAAAATAAATATAGACATGTTTTAGTCACTTATATCAAATTTTGTTTATTTTATTTATTCCAAAGTATTTTCCAATTCTGTTATGCATTTATATTAAGTTTCATTTTTTCGGGACACCCAAAATGGTTAGTCAGTTCGGTGGAGACGGTTTAAATTGGGATATGATACAGAAACTACAGAAACAGAAACGTTTTATATACATATATGCTTTTCGTATTAATTTAAAGAAGCTCAAGCTAAGGTAATTGCGCATCTCTAGCAGATGGATATCCGATTTCCAGTCAATTAAGTGTGGCCAGAAATGATGAAAATAATGCTCTTTTTTGTTTGATTTTGAAGAAAGATTACGGCGCCACTTGGCCACATCGGCCATTGAAAATAAATAATATTTAACAAGTGCAAGTTCCACTTAATATTTGTGCGAGTGTTTTTATTCTGCCGATGAGGAAGCACGAAGTAAATAAATAGCCAAGCGACTGGCTATCAGTCGGTTCAGTAGTACAAAGAGTAGGGCACCGGCTTCCTAATATTCCAATTGCTCAGTCCGGAGGTCGGATGCACAAATGAGCTGCTTCAGCGCGATGAACGCCCCGCTGCTGGGTGAAATGGAGCAGACCATTGGAATGTTGGAGCGGGGCACGATCGTGACGAAGTTGTATGGGAAGCAGAGGCGACCAGACCGCCGCCACCTGATGCTCATTCGTGAGACGCAGCAGTTGCTATGGGCAACGGTGGCCGCCCATTCACCCCGCTCCGACTACGAGGGCGCTATCCAGCTGCGTGAAATCCGCGAGATCCGCGTTGGAAAGCACTCGAAGGAATTCCGGCTGTTTGCCGACGAGTGCCAGCGTTTCGAGAGCAGCAAGTGCTTTGTAGTCCTGCACGGAACCAACTTTAAGCTGAAAAGTTTCTCTGTGGTGGCGCTTTCCGAGATAGAGGCCGAGAACTGGGTGCGTGGTCTTCGGTACATGGTGCGTGACACGTTGGCCGCCTCCTATCCCATGCAGATAGACCGCTGGCTGCGCCGAGAGTACTATCAGATCGAAAATGTCAACTCGCATTCGACAAAGTCCTCGGACCAGGCTCCCACCCAGGTGACCATTAAGGACTTTAAACTGTTCTTGGCCAGCGTTAGTTGCAAAATGAGCACCAGCAAGTTTATGGAGTGCTTCAACGAAGATGTGAGGCGCAAGCATGACCTTAAGTTCGACGACTTCTCCCGTCTCTATCAGAAGCTCCTGCAGCCCACAAATTTCGTCAACATCTTGTGCAATAGTGGAGGCGGAGGCGGTGAGTTTCCCTACTCGGAGGACCAGCAGACGGTGCGACAACTAGAGTTGAAGCGATTCCTCGAGACGGAGCAGCGCGAGCACAATCCCAGTGACTTGAGCAGCGCATCGATTGCCTCCTTTATTCGCGACTTTGTCCAAGATGTGGAGCGGGACGTGCAGGAGCCATATCTTACGGTCGCCGAGTTTGTAGACTTTCTATTCTCCAAGCAGAATGATATGTGGGACAGCAAGTTTGATAAGGTTCTAATGGACATGACCCTTCCGCTGTCTTCCTACTGGATCGCCTCGTCGCACAACACTTACCTCACCGGCGACCAGTTCTCCAGTGAGTCTTCCTGCGAGGCATATGCCCGGGCGCTTCGCATGGGTTGTCGTTGCATAGAGCTGGACTGCTGGAACGGTCCGGACAATCTTCCATACATTTTCCATGGCCACACAATGACGTCGAAGATCAAGTTTATGGACGTCATTAAAACGATCAAGGACCACGCTTTCACTACCTCCGAGTATCCGGTGATCCTCTCCATCGAACAGAATTGTTCCCTGGAGCAGCAGCGCAATATGGCGCAGGCGCTTATCGAGGTGCGTTGGCTGTACTCTTTTTTGTATCTTAGTTAAAGAAAAAACATTTATTTAGTTGTCAAAAATATTGTTGGGGTATCGAAATCACGTTCTATGCTTTCAGTGCTCGGCTTATCGAATTGATTAACGATACTTTTTTAACAACCTTTTTATACCCTTGCAGAGGGTACTATAATTTTTGTCGCAAAAGGGCAACGTAGTGAAGGAAACATCGACTCTATAAAGTATATATATCCATGATAAGGATCATCTCCAGAGTCGATATAATCCGTCTGACTCCTCGCAAACAAGCTTCTCAGTTTTAAAGTTATCGGTTTAAAATTTTGTACTTTTTTGTAGCTTTTCGCGATATCGGTTGACTACATCCTATAGCTGGCTTATAACTGAACAATCGGAAATGCTACAAGTTCCATGTTTAACCCGATGGAAAAATCGCTGATCCCATACATGTAGAAAACTTCATACGGAACTAAATATAACTGAAGGATCGGAAATGCTATCACTTCATGTTTTTGCAGAGACCGTATGGGTCCATCTAAAATATTTTATTCGGATCAGACGACTTTATTCTGTAGCTGCCATATTGGCAGCTGGTCTGATTCCAAAGTTTTTATACGGATAGGCTCACTATATCCGATATCTGCTATATCTCTTACGAATTAGCCTTTCCCGGCGACTCCAAGAACAAAAACTATGCCAAAACATGGCGCGACGAGAGAAGTACCGGGTATCGCATGTTTTTTTTTGTTATTTATATATTTTCCCGACGAGTAGAGATAACCCTTTAACGGGATAATTAAGTAATGGAATAGGAATGTACCTGGGTCTAACACATCTATGGACTTATCATTAATTGTGCATATATGTAAAGTTCAGCTCGATATCGCGGATAACACTTGACAATTGTGTCCAAATGGTGGTATCATTTTTGTGGGATATTTCTTTAAAAAACATCAAATTTAATTCTCTCGCATTAGGAATACAGTTTTACAATAATAAATTTAAAAAAAAATGGGTTTTCCGTTGTTTAAATACATTTTGTATTTTTTCACCCTGAACTGAACTAGAATATAAAAAAATAAACAAAACCTGGACACATCCGCGGCTGATCTTTGTCTCTTTCTTTTTCACAACATTATTTACATTTCGTCACGTCTGTCCCTTTTGTTTTCATAAATCAAAATAGCTCAGGACTAGGAATAGTCTTCAAACAGGATATGTCTGTAATTTATGAGAAGACTGTCCAAAGTCTAAAAACATGATTATTCTATATGCTCTAGTAATTAGATTCCATTGCTTGGAACATTCAATAAAATCAAAAAAAAAAGTATGAAAAACTTGGTAGTAGATACCACGGTTTCGACATACAAAATAAATATACGACATATGTAGAACGGATATTTAAGCTCTGAAGATTTCCCCGTCATTTATCATGACATCGAGGTAAAAATATCAATAAAATATTCAAGAAGAATAAACGTGAGTGCCTCCGTTTTTTAAAAATAATTACAAGTTGCAAAATCGTTAGGAATATAATTTTGTTTGCCTATTATTTCCTGCAGGTATTTGGGGATATGCTGCTTACCCAACCCTGTGATCGGAACGAGCAGCACTTGCCTTCGCCGTTTCAATTGCGACACAAAATAATACTGAAGCACAAGAAACTGCCGCAGTTTGACGATATTGGAAACGGAATTGTACCGGGTGTGACGGGAACGATGACACAAAGGTCTTCCCTTAGCGGCGGTGCTGGTGGAGCCGGCGAGATTGATGGCGAAAACGTGCGGAAAGTGTTTAAGGAGGGCTTACTATACTTTAAGGATCCTGTTGACAAGTCATGGAATCTTTACCAGTTTGTGCTAACGCATCAGGAGCTCATTTTCTCTTCTGAGATAAACGAGTCGCGAAATGGAAACTCCGAGGATGACGACTTTGGTGTATCCCTGTCCAGCACATTGAAGAACAATATGCAGCAGAAGCAGAAGGACACATCAGCGAACGATGAGTTGCACTTTGGGGAGAATTGGTTCCACGGAAAACTGGAAGGTGGGTTTGTGTTAAGGGCTATATACGAGTTTCCGCAATAAACTTGTCAAATTTTTTAGGTGGAAGGAAAGAAGCGGATGACTTACTAAAAAAGTATAAGCATCTTGGAGACGGAACATTTTTGGTACGCGAGTCGGCCACCTTCGTTGGGGACTATAGCTTATCGTTTTGGCGCCGGAACAGGCCCAACCACTGCCGCATAAAGCTGAAGCATGAAAATGGAACTATCAAGTATTACCTGGTCGAAAATTTCGTATTCGACTCGTTGTATTCGTTGATCGTTTACTACCGGAAGAATATGCTGCGCAGCTCGGAGTTTTCCATCATTCTAAAGGAGCCGGTACCACAGCCAAAGAAACACGAGGACCAGGAGTGGTTCCACCCAAACACAACCAAGGAGCAGGCCGAGCAAGGCCTGTTCCGGTTGGAGATAGGCTCATTTCTGGTTCGGCCTTCAGTGCAGAGCGCGAACGCATTCGTGATCTCGTTTACGATCAATCGAAAAATCAAGCACTGCCGCATTTTGCAGGAAGGGCGTTTGTACGGTATTGACACCATGAACTTTGAATCACTGGTCTCGCTCGTCCACTATTACACCCGTAACCCACTGTATCGCAATGTAAAGCTTAGTCATCCCGTCTCCCAGGAAATGTTGGCTCAAGTACTGACTGAGGGCGTCCAAGGGGATCTAGTGGATACCCGGGATGGCAACGGAGCCTCTAACTACATGGGCTCCAGCTTAGACGAGTATGTCACCTGCAAGGCTTTGTACAGCTACAAGGCCAATAAACCGGACGAACTATCCTTTCCCAAGCACGCGATTATAACGAACGTGCAGCGGGACAATTCCATGTGGTGGATCGGGGACTACGGCGGAATGATCAGAAAGCATTTACCGGCTAACTATGTTAAGGTAAGGATGGATGGACGTTGGGTTTGGGAGAAACATAGAACTTATGATTTGCATTTCATTTTGTGTTCAGGTTATAGACTGTGCCACAGAAGACTACAATTCGATGAGCGAAGAAGGCACCGACGGGCGTACTGACTCGATCGAGATCTTCGGGGCTGTGGCCTCACTCTTCGAGTCCAATGAGCCAGGCATAATCTTTAAACTGCAGATACAAACGCCGACGATGCAGAACCCGTTTGTGATAGGCTTTGACAACCAGGAGACTGCCTACGAGTGGATAAAAGCCATCCAGGAAGCGGCTCTTGTCGCCAGCCAACTGGCTACAGAGCGACGGAAAAAAGAGCGCACAGCCCGGGTGGCCAAGGAGATGTCTGACCTGATCATATATTTCCGCAGTGTACCGTTCCGAGAGCATTCGTGGATATTCCAGGAGATGTCCAGCTTCCCAGAAACAAAAGCGGAAAAACAGTTTTTCCAAAATAACCAGCAGCTTTTCCTTTCCTATCACCGTCACCAGATTAGTCGAGTGTATCCCAAAGGCCAGCGTCTGGACTCATCCAATTTTAATCCCATGCCCTTCTGGAACGTTGGCTCCCAAATGATTGCGTTGAACTACCAAACGGGTGACAGAGCCATGCAGTTGAACCAGGCTAAATTCCGTAACAACGGCCAATGTGGCTATGTTTTAAAGCCGTCGTTCATGCAGTCAGACTCTTTTAACCCAAACAACCCGCAGTGCGGCGGAGTGAGTGAGGTCAAGGTGAATCTTCGTCTAATAGCGGCACGCCACCTGTTTCGAGGCGGCAAGTCGAACAATCCCCAGATCGTGGTCGAGATTGTGGGCGCCAGTTTCGACTCAGGCGTTAAGTACCGCACTAAAGTCAATGAAAACGGGTTCAACCCGGTGTGGAACGAAACCTGCGAGTTTAGTGTGCGAAACCCACACTTCGCCATCCTTCGGTTCGAGGTGCAGGACGAAGACATGTTCGCAGAAACCCACTTCATTGCACAGGCATGCTATCCCCTCACCTGTGTGCGCCAAGGATATCGCAGTGTAGTCCTGCGTAACAAGTTCAGCGAAGAGCTGGAGCTGTCTTCCTTGTTGGTTCATATTACCATTGAAAGTGCCGCTTCCTCCTAGAGGGGTTAAGTTACCCACATACGTGTCTTCCATCTATTTGCGAACACAATCGTTAAATGTATTGTTTATTCAATTTCTTTTTTACTAAAAAGTTTCCAATTTCCATTTGTGGGAAAATATCAGGGACCGAAATTGTAATTTTATTCTTAAGTAACAACAGAAGTACTAGTTTTTCTATAATTCATGTGTTATTCATAAATGCTAGAAATAAGACAACCGGACTTTATTCCCAAAATTTAGAAATAAAACTTTGAAAATCAGTTTGTATATTGATTGGGCTTTTCCGGGTATACTTCTAAACATGCGGGTTCAAATACACTTCTGGGCAATAATTAAATTTCGTTTTACCGAGATTTTCTCAGGGGCCTTAATACACATTTCTGCATCCAATTTTTCCTTTAAATTGGCTAATTATTTTTATTACTTGATGATAGGCTGGGAATGATGAACTTACATCTTTCCACTTATGTTTATTTAGAGAAAAGAAAATTTAAACAAGATTACCAGAACGTGTAATAAAATTATTTTCAAAAGAGAAAATACACCGCAAAATTAATTAAAGTACTATTGTAATACTAGAATGAAAATAAAATGTAACTGAAAAGCTTTAAAAGCGCCTGGTAGGTAAGTTGTACAAGTTAAATTGTAAAGTTAAGTTCAAAATGTCAGTGGCGGAAAGTGTAATATTTCAATTAACACATACTTATATAGTTTTATTTGGCTGAAATTAATACCCGTTTTTAGATATAACCGATTCCTTTTAAGAAACACGTCTACAAGTACATTTTTACTTTATACTTTGAAAGTGATGAGATATCCCGTATTTAATTAATTTCGTATATATGTAGGTATATTTTTGTTGACAGTTTTAAATAAAATGATCAGATCAAATAGGTCAAAATAGAAATATAAAAAAAAAACACGTAAGCGTCAGGAGATATATTTTAATCTTTATTTGGCCTGTGAAAAATAGACCGTAACTAAATCAGATTTTGGTTTGCTTGTTGGATGCCTTACTTGAACGAAGTTTTGAACGGCACACCGTTTGAAAAGAAAAACATAAGTAAGCTACTTTTCCGAGCATGCGGTCTGTCAGATCTGGTACTTTATTAATGTTCATTTCTTTCTATTATAGGATAAATATAATATATAAAATTATAGAAAAACCTTTTCTGGGTTTATTTTGTTATATGATATTTATTGGACAATCGGTGAATGTGAAAAAATACGATTTTTTTTGTCTAAAATTCGCGTCTATGGTATTTATCTGGATCGAAGTACGAAGTAACAACGACACGATCGCTGAATTTTCGTCCAGTAAGCGCTTGCTGAGCCTTCTGACAGTCGAGAACAGAGTTGAATTCGACAAACACCTTGCCGCAGCCGGGGACTTCTACCCCCTCAATGGGTCGCGGTATCTCAACACTACGCACCACTCCGTACTTTGTGCATTCCTCCTTGATGTCCTCCAGAATGTCTTCATACTCCTCTTCATCGCGGAGTTCGTCAGGAGTCACCATATTAAGCAAGCACAAAACCTCGGTCGGCGGCCCGGAAGTCACAACTGTGGACAGGCCAGGAACTTGCAACATAACCGATTGAGAAGTGTTAGAAGCGTTTTGGGCGTTCTTTGCCCCCACACTAGCACGTTGAACAATGAGCTTCTTGTCGCCCAACTGCATTCCATTCAGTCCTGCAATTGACTGTTGAAACAATAATATTCGCATTAGACAGAATAATATATTTGAACTGAACTAAAGGTTCAACAGAATAAAAAACAAAAGACCAATTATTTGTTGAAGTTTTCTGGTGTTCCATTTACCTGGTCCGTAATGCTTAGATCCACGTATTCGCAAAAGGCGTACCCCTTACTTAGTCCAGTTGCTGCATCTTTAACAAGGTTGAACGCGCGTAGTTTTCCAAATGACAATAACAGCTCCTTAACCTAAACAAAAAGAGAAAAATATAAATTAATATACAATATACGAGTATAGCTGACATCGAAGAAAAACGACTTACCTGATCGTCATTTAAATAGTTTGGCAGACCACCAATGAATATTTTGTGCGGCGAATCAGGAACCACCGTCGATATTACTCCACTGGAAACTGCAAAAAAAAAACACGTCTTTAGATGAACGAACGAATAGTGTAGGATAAGAAAATAACTTACCAACAGCGGGTTTTATTGCTGGTGTGTCTGTGATACCCGGCATCGGTTGATAATCATGTGGCCGCCTAATCTTCAAACTCTGGCCCTTTAAATTAATACCGTCAAATGCCATGGCTTGGGTGGTTTCGTCAATGGACCTGAACTCGAGGAAAGCAAAGTTCTTGTCAAGGTTTATTTGACAGGCCAGAACTGGACTGCCCGCTGCCTGTGCCAGACCAACTAAATGCATTTGCTGGTTAAAGAACTCCATCATCTCCTCCTCTGTGACGCCAAACGGAATGTTTCCGACGTAAAGACGACGGGCTTGACGGGTGATCGTCGATCCGACCACCGGCACCGCAGTCTGAGGAGTATCTGGCACAACGCTGGCCGGTATTTGTCCAGACGCCTGCATGGCTTTGTACTGCATTGGGGTGATATGTTCGAAACCTGGTGGCGGCACATCCCAGTACAGTGAAGGCTTGCGCCTAGAGTTGCGATGATGACGGCGGTCCCTCGATCGGTCGCGATGGCGGTCACGGGAACGGGAACGGTGGCGGCGTCTCTCCCGGTCACGCTCTCGATCTGAATAATATATTTAGCAGAAAATGAACTTCAGTTTTTTTTTGCAAATCACTGTACAGTAGCCGCAAACGTATGAACCGACAAAAATTCTATTCTTTCAATGTAAATATTCTCAAATAATTCGTATTTTTCATTGAAAGATTAGCTTTCATCTTTAGGTAAGAAACATTACATATGAAAGCGTGAGGGGATGTACGTATATATGTACATCTGCCGCTCTAATGGAATTAACCGGTTCACATTTAAAGACGATCCATTGCGTCTAAGTTCACGGGGAAACAAGAAAAATAAATAGGATATCCTTGTTGCGTTTATTACCGTATTTTGATTTACATTTTAAACATTACTTTAACAAAATCAGCAAATGCATATATAAGTACATATGTACATGGTATGGGGGAACGTACACATTCTTTTTTAGTATACTCTTTTGTTCAGCAAACACTGATGTGCTTGTACTTTCTTGTATAGTTTTAATTTCATCCTTACCATCATATCCCATTTCTGTTTAAATAAAAATAGTCCTTTAAACGAAAAAAATTTAACTATATAAAATGCCGATGAAAAGTGTATCCCTTTAATGCGTATTTTATAGAGGCGTATTTTTTATGGAAACATCGGTAACATCGATGTTTGCCAATGTAATATCGATGCTTGGCAGGGTGACCAGTGTTGCCAGAAAAGCTATTTACCCGTCAAGTTTAGCAATTTTTAATAGGAAAAAACTGTTAGGTTTCAGGCTGTAAAATTTCAAAATTAATAGTTGTAAAATTTATCTAAGAAATTCGAAGTTCTTTTTCATCTTATAGTTTTTCGTTTTCAGGTTTTTTCCGAAAAATGTTCATTAGATGTGTATATTATGTGCAAACTGTGGAAGTTAAAAAGCAAGTGCAATTACGTTAAAACTCGTAATGGCAACCAAATTGTTGAATTTCGTATTAACTATCAAGACATGGTTGTAAAATTTGCTTCGATTAGTGATACCTTACAAATAAATTGGCCAGATTTTGGTAGGGAATGGGTCAAAGTGGACTTATTTTCCTACACAAACATTTTTTATTAGTTCAATTCGAATAATAAACATAGTGTTTTATTATCAAAGTAAAAATACACAAATCTTTAATTGGTAAATAAAATATGATTTTTTTGTTCCCCCCAGTAGAAAACTAGCCTATTTTTCTATCTCCTTTGCTTTTTTCAGCTTTAATTTACAAAAATTATTTGGCATCACTAAGGACAATAACGATGTTTTTTTCTCCCCTACGCGAACCGGGCGGAATCCATAATCAAGCGGTTAGGATGGAGTGACAAAGCAGATATATAAGAATCGATAACAAACTAAACGCTTGAAAACGGAATGGAACAAAAATACTAACGATATCGCAAACATGTATTTTTTTTATCGATTATCGGCATGCAAATGTCTTAATGAGCTACAAATCAAAAACATTCTTACAAAACATAAATAAGGATAAAACAAAATGCCGAAATTGGGCATTCATATATATATATCTAAATAAAATGCGAAATTTACCTGTCACAGAATTCAGAAAACCAAATATGATAGCTTATTATTGATGACGTCAAAGTGTTTACCTCGTACTTTGGGAAATTTTGGAAATTTGGGAATATTGTTTTGTTTGCAGAATTTTGTGCCGGTTAGCAATCATGAGCATTAAAATTTATCTTCCGGCGACATATTTCTATTTAAAAAAACCAATTAATCTCTATGGCCAAGTACGAATCAGCAAAGACGATGTCATTGTATATTATATTGTTGAGGCCACATTTGATTCTAAACCAAGTTCCAATGTTATGGATATTGAGCCCAGCCATTTGCGCTACTTGGGTTGCATTAGAAGTTTCAAAACATGCGACGAAAAAAATCAATGTCACAGATTTGATATGCGACTTTGCTTCACATATGACGAAAGCAAAGAAAATATATCTCTAATATATGTAGGAATTACCCCAGAAAACGTGAAACACACTAAAATAATTTTATATGAAAGAAATATTGAAAAATGTTTTGTTGCCGGCGATAAGTTCGACCATGAAGGCGAGGAGTGTGACTTTTTGGAGTTGTCCAGATTGGTTGAGCACACTGTAGAAACCCAAAGGCACAAAAATGGTGTTAAGAAAAGTTTAGTAAATATAGGAAATTTTTTTTCGGGGTTTCCATTCACATTCATCCAATTCCTAGTCGAAAATATGTTTGTCAATAAACTAATTGAGCATACTACGGTATACAAGAACTTTAAAGAGTGGAAAGAAACATTTAATAAAGGGTAATACGTTTGAGTGTTCTTTAAATAAAATAAATCTAATATTTTATTTTTTATCACCACAAATAGATCCCGACCTACGAATATAATACTTGATCGTTTGATAGGAATAATATTAATGGTTATATTGTTCTCTTTAGCCACACAACCTGGCGACTTTCTTATTCATGTATCTCACGTAAGTAAGCTATTGGATTTTTAAAACTTAACTTAAATTTTTTATTTCACCATTAGCGCATTATTAGACACCTGTACAGCCTTCTGAATGTATTAGAGGGAAGCCCCATTGGCATGAAACTAAATGTTCATTTAAATAACTTCTTTGTTGACTGTTTTAAATATCACCTTGCGTTATGGTCTACATTTTTGGGTATGTAAAGTTTAATTTTAGTTTTTTTTTCATAAAGGTATAAAGGTATAGGAATACATACCTTTATTCAAATATATAATATGCTTTATGAAAAAAACTAAAATTAAATTCGTTTTCTAGTAGTATATATACATATATACCTGTATAAATCTTTGTAGACCAATATTCATAATAGAAAAAATTTACCAGCTTTTCTGTTTTAACTTTACTATAGCAGATGCTCCATCCCAGTTATCTTTTAATTTTAACTATTAGCTAGCTTTAAATAAATAAAGAAAATATAAGTTTTGTTCTCTTTTCTGCAACAACAATATAACAAATTCTTTTAGTGTCAAAGAACTTTTCAAATATTTGTAATTTTTTCTTTAAAGAAATTGCTTTTAAAACTACAAGCATTGGTTAAAAAAGAATAATTTTTCGTCTCGTGAGTGATTTTTTGACGAAACACATTTCCTGGAACTCCCTTGGAATATGATGTGCCAAGGGAAAGGTAGCTTCCTTTAAAATCCCTATAGGTTTAATTATCGTAATATTCCAACTTATTTTATCTTAATAAAAAAAAAATAAAAAATAGTTTTTAAAGCTACCGTTGATTCAAACTGGTTTAAATATTCTTGTCTTACATTAATAGATTTTATCGAGCCGTTCGTCCGACAAGTTTATTTCGCCATTGCACTCTTCGGATGTTTGGGTTTTACGTTCCAAATATCGTTGCTGGCGGACTTAATATCAGTAATTGGCCTACATTCACATTGCTTCTACATTTACACAAAAGTGTAAGTATCGCTTTTAATCAAAATAATACAAATAATTCGAAAGTTTATTATTTTAGCCTTTATAATGTGGAAAACAAGGGCTTGTCGGTGCTATGGCAAGTGGTTCGCGGCAACCGATACAATATTTTAAAAGGTATCTATTTAATAAAAACAAAAACAAAATGATTTTTTAATACCATTCATTTAGGACGCACTGAAGTTCATAATTACATGAATAGACAACTATACCTGGCCACAATATTCTTTTCGGCGATATTATTTCTGTACCCAACTACCTTCATATATTATATTGTTTTTTCTGCGGTAAATTTGAATAATTTATTACAAGATTAAATAACAACAAAATTTTATGCAGCTGAAGGCGCTTACCTCCGCCACGCTAACCATATTTGAGTTCTTTCGACGAAATTTCTTGTTTCTTCCTATTGAAAGATGCATGGTGTGGTTTATGAAAGGATGTGGTAAAATAGGTAATCGACGTAAGACCAAAGAAAAAAATTTGTGATTAAACTAATTGTACTTTTTTCAGATTGCCTTAAAATTAAAAGCACTTTTCCCCCAGACGAGGAATTTTTTATGAATAATCATCATAAGGTCGTCGTTTCTGTGTTTAAAATTGAAACCTGACAGTATAAGCAAAATTACTTTGTTAGTTAGTTCATGTAATTTATTACGGTCCAGCGGAACCAATTTGTCAAACCCTACATAAACTACAACGTTATTTTATTGGCTTATTTTATTAGTTAACCTTTATTTTGAAGTCATTAAAAATGCACTATTTTATATTTTTGATATTTATTTTTCTGATTTTGTATATAATTAATATGAAGATTACTTTATATGTAGTGAATAAACCTAAGTTCACGAAAATAGTTGAGTTTGTGAGTATTATAAGTTAAAACAGCAATGGTTGGTTCAACCCGAAATAGTCGCTCTGGAAAAGGCAGGGATTTTTCAATGAAATTTCAATGAAAACAGTAAAACCTCTTGAAAAGTTTTGAAGTCCCGCACCCATTTGGGGTAAATTTGGATACTTTTTTCGCTTCGTTTTGTGACCCGGTTTTTTTTGGGCCTCTTTGACATATTAAAAGACATATTATTTGGATAGTTTCAAAGTTTCTGAACATAATGTAATATGGGAATCCCCTTTGGACTGCTTATGCTCAGGATCAGGATCACTTCATAAGTCGATATAGTCGGTCAGTTTTTACGCAAACTAGTCTCTCAGGTTGCAAGATGCTGTCCAAACTTATTACACACCCATTTTTAGTATCTAAGTCGGAACGGCCGGTCGACTATATCCTTTAGCTTCTATACGACGGAACGATCAGAAATGCTATAACTACGGTGTGTTTGGCAGTAGAAGCATAGGCCTTTTTTGAATCTATTTTAAAATATGTATATACAGGGTGCGTTATGAAAGTAATGCGCATTTTCTAAGAAAAATATATTTGTTGATCCAATCAGTACAAATTATTAAAATTCTTCAAAATATTCCCCTCCTGCGTCAATACACTTGCGGAGACGTGTATGCCACGCCTGGAAAGCACCCTGAAACTCCTCGACAGAAATGCCTTTCAGGAACCTTGTTACGCGAGCTTGGATGTTCTCCACCGACTCCCAGTGATTTCCCTTTAGCTCTCTCTTCAGTAGGGGGAACAAAAAAAAGTCGCACGGAGCTAAGTCAGGGCTGTAAGGAGGCTGGGGCACAACTGAGATCTTCGTCTGGGTCAAGAAGTTGGTGACGACGAAGGCCGTGTGGCTGGGGGCGTTATCGTGGTGGAGCATGAAAACGTCTTTGATGTCTGGCCTGACGCGTACGACTCGGCGTTTCAGTCTCTTGAGTACCTCTTGGTAAAAGGCTCCGTTGACAGTTTGTCCTTGCGGTACAAACTCAAAATGGACGATTCCTCGGACGTCAAAGAAGACAATCAGCATTGTTTTGATACGAGATTTGCTCATGCGCGCCTTCTTGGGTCTGGGAGAAAATTGTGTGTGCCACTCGGAGCTCTCGAAATGCACTCCCCCTTAAAGGCCCCTCGAAGCATTTGATAAGTTTCCGATGCATTTTTGCCAAGTCGCACACAAAACTTTATGGCGTACCGCTGTTCCAGCGAACGCTCCATCGCACCGTGACACAACAGAAAAAATGACTTCGCTCTACGACACGTCCTACCACTTCTATTGCTCAGAGCGAACTAAGACCAAGCGCGTTGGAAAGGAGAGACTCCGCCCCAAATTTTCAGACAGGTCCGAGCGTGCTACGACAGGTAGTTACGTGACAATGAAACCATGCGCATTACTTTCATAACGCACCCTGTATGTTATTTCCAATAGAAACCGCCACTAGACCTTACCAAGAGAATTTCGGTTCGTCCAAAGTTAGTTTTCCTTCCTTAGTAATATATGAAATGCTTTTTTGCCATCTCAGTTTAGATGATTTATAAATTTTAATACACATTTCAGAGCTTATTAAGAAAATGCTGCATCTATAGAACAAAACAGAGACACCTGTTTTTAATAAGAGAATCTGGGTTCCATAGCGATGTTCTAATGAATCTGGGACCTTATAAGTCACAAATTAACAAATGCATAAAACTAAAATGGAAAAAAATTCAAACTAACCAAAGTCCATCAATTTTTCACGTCCTAGTATCTGGTTCCTTTAGAAAAGGCTCACACTTTTCTATTTTTGCAAATTGTAAGTTAAGTAAAAATGTTCTAAAACTACCTTATATAACATGTAATTTATATACATTTTTAGGTACTAAAAAAACAAATCGAATTACTACAAAGAGATTTATAAGTGATAAAGTTTCATTTTTAAAAAAATATAAAATGTGGGATCCACTTGTATCTAGAAAAAGGCACTGTTCGAATAATGTTCCGATTCTATTTAAAAAATTAGCTGCTTCTGAGTTACCGCAATCGAGCGTAAGTTTACAGACCTACTCTATTAAGTCAATAGAGTCTCTAAATATTACTTCCGCGGCAGCCGTTCCAACAGCTATGACGTTGTCCCAAGGATTTCGAAAAACGCATATTCGGAATTCTTATTTTTTTCAATATAAAATTTGCGGGGGTTTACCAAGTGAATGTTACCAAAAAAATATTGTGTATTTGTCAGATGCCAAAATAGTAATAGATGTTTCATTAAGAAGTAAACACAAGAAACTTTCAAATACGAAAAAACCTTCTACTATAGAAAAATTTATGGAAATGGTGCGATTCTTACATATACCGAAATATTTTACTACATGTACTCGAGGTTTAAAATACTCAGCATCCTCACTTATTATTAGCTTAGATAAAGAACTTACTGAGCCTATAAATACGGGTTTTTCGGAACAAAAGACTAATGGTCCCAGGATATTCTTGATTGAGTTCACAGACCCTGTATTTGAAAAAATATTCGCAATGGTGGAGAAATTAATTAAGTTAAAGTTAAATTATTTGTATGGGCATGCTGAAAGCTACCATTTCAAATTAAGTTCTTTAAACTTTATAGTTTCAACAGAAAATCTAGGGTTATCCTCCACTACAAATTCGAAAGTATATACAACTTACATTCTGTCCTTAGTATTATCGAAGCCAAGCCTTAATCAATTCAATTATTTCTCAACGACACATATGTATATATTAAACATACTTTCCAAAAATCACCTTAAACAATTATTATTTTTCACGTCAACGGAAAGTTTGGAGCTTACCTCTGCAGAACCCTCAGAAACCGCCACGCCGCTAGTATATTCAATGGGATCATTAACTAGTAGAAATATTTATTTCATATTAAGACTTATTTCAAGATTAACATTAAGCACATTATCAGAAGAAAAAGAGGTAACGTTTGGAGAATTGACAAAAACTGTAACGCCAACGGAAAATTCAGAACTTACCTCTGCAGAACCCCTTGGAACCGAAACGTCGATAAGATATTCAACACGATCATTAACTAGTACGAATATTTATTTTATGTCAAGCCTTATTTCAAGATTACCATTAGGCACATCATCAGAAAAAGAAGAGTTACCGTCTGAAGAATTAACAGAAACAGTAACGTCAACGGAAAATTCAGAACTTACCTCTGCAGAACCCCTTGGGACCGAAACGTCGCTATCACAATCTTCAACTAGTATTAATATTTATTTTATATCAAGCCTTACTTCAAGATTAACATTAAGCACATCATCAGATGAAAAAGAGGTAACGTTTGAAGAATTGACAAAAACTGTAACGCCAACGGAAAATTCAGAACTTACCTCTGCAGAACCCCTTGGGACCGAAACGTCGATAACACGATCTTCAACTAGTAGGAATATTTATTTTATATCAAGCCTTACTTCAAGATTAACATTAAGCACATCATCAGAAGAAAAAGAGGTAACGTTTGGAGAATTGACAAAAACTGTAACGCCAACGGAAAATTCA
This sequence comes from Drosophila ercepeae, assembly GCA_018150545.1. Taxonomy (NCBI): domain Eukaryota; kingdom Metazoa; phylum Arthropoda; class Insecta; order Diptera; family Drosophilidae; genus Drosophila; species Drosophila ercepeae. Next base: position 619,545 of record JAECWL010000197.1, read on the forward strand.
GATCTTACCTCTGCAGAACCCCATGCAACCGAAACGTCGATAACACGATATTCAACTAGTAGGAACATTTATTTTTTATCAAGCTTTATTTCAAGATTAACACTAAGCACATCATCAGAAGAAAAAGAGTTAACGTTTGGAGAATTGACAAAAACTGTAACGCCAACGGAAAATTCAGAACTTACCTCTGCAGAACCCCTTGGAACCGAAACGTCGATAACACGATCTTCAACTAGTAGGAATATTTATTTTATATCAAGACTTACTTCAAGATTAACATTAAGCACATCATCAGAAGAAAAAGAGGTAACGTTTGGAGAATTGACAAAAACTGTAACGCCAACGGAAAATTCAGAACTTACCTCTGCAGAACCCCTTGGAACCGAAACGTCGATAACACGATCTTCAACTAGTATTAATATTTATTTTATATCAAGCTTTATTTCAAGATTAACACTAAGCACATCATCAGAAGAAAAAGAGTTAACGTTTGGAGAATTGACAAAAACTGTAACGCCAACGGAAAATTCAGAACTTACCTCTGCAGAACCCCTTGGAACCGAAACGTCGATAACACGATCTTCAACTAGTAGGAACATTTATTTTTTATCAAGCTTTATTTCAAGATTAAGACTAAGCACATCATCAGAAGAAAAAGAGGTAACGTTTGGAGAATTGACAAAAACTGTAACGCCAACGGAAAATTCAGAACTTACCTCTGCAGAACCCCTTGGAACCGAAACGTCGATAACACGATCTTCAACTAGTAGGAACATTTATTTTTTATCAAGCTTTATTTCAAGATTAACACTAAGCACATCATCAGAAGAAAAAGAGTTAACGTTCGCAGAATTGACAAAATCTGTAACGCCAACGGAAAATTCAGAACTTACCTCTGCAGAACCCCTTGGAACCGAAACGTCGATAACACGATCTTCAACTAGTAGGAACATTTATTTTTTATCAAGCTTTATTTCAAGATTAAGACTAAGCACATCATCAGAAGAAAAAGAGGTAACGTTTGGAGAATTGACAAAAACTGTAACGCCAACGGAAAATTCAGAACTTACCTCTGCAGAACCCCTTGGAACCGAAACGTCGATAACACGATCTTCAACTAGTAGGAACATTTATTTTTTATCAAGCTTTATTTCAAGATTAAGACTAAGCACATCATCAGAAGAAAAAGAGTTAACGTTTGGAGAATTGACAAAAACTGTACCGCCAACGGAAAATTCAGAACTTACCTCTGCAGAGCCCCTTGGAACCGAAACGTCGATAACACGATCTTCAACTAGTAGGAACATTTATTTTTTATCAAGCTTTATTTCAAGATTAACACTAAGCACATCATCAGAAGAAAAAGAGTTAACGTTTGGAGAATTGACAAAAACTGTAACGCCAACGGAAAATTCAGAACTTACCTCTGCAGAACCCCTTGGAACCGAAACGTCGATAACACGATCTTCAACTAGTAGGAACATTTATTTTTTATCAAGCTTTATTTCAAGATTAAGACTAAGCACATCATCAGAAGAAAAAGAGGTAACGTTTGGAGAATTGACAAAAACTGTAACGCCAACGGAAAATTCAGAACTTACCTCTGCAGAACCCCTTGGAACCGAAACGTCGATAACACGATCTTCAACTAGTAGGAACATTTATTTTTTATCAAGCTTTATTTCAAGATTAACACTAAGCACATCATCAGAAGAAAAAGAGTTAACGTTCGGAGAATTGACAAAATCTGTAACGCCAACGGAAAATTCAGAACTTACCTCTGCAGAACCCCTTGCAACCGAAACGTCGATAACACGATCTTCAACTAGTAGGAATATTTATTTTACATCAAGCCTTACTTCAAGATTAACATTAAGCACATCATCAGAAGAAAAAGAGGTAACGTTTGGAGAATTGACAAAAACTGTAACGCCAACGGAAAATTCAGAACTTACCTCTGCAGAACCCCTTGGAACCGAAACGTCGATAACACGATCTTCAACTAGTAGGAATATTTATTTTATATCAAGCCTTACTTCAAGATTAACATTAAGCACATCATCAGAAGAAAAAGAGGTAACGTTTGGAGAATTGACAAAAACTGTAACGCCAACGGAAAATTCAGAACTTACCTCTGCAGAACCCCTTGGAACCGAAACGTCGATAACACGATCTTCAACTAGTAGGAACATTTATTTTTTATCAAGCTTTATTTCAAGGTTAAGACTAAGCACATCATCAGAAGAAAAAGAGTTAACGTTTGGAGAATTGACAAAAACTGTAACGCCAACGGAAAATTCAAAACTTACCTCTGCAGAACCCCTTGCAACCGAAACGTCGATAACACGATCTTCAACTAGTGGGAATATTTATTTTATATCAAGACTTACTTCAAGATTAACATTAAGCACATCATCAGAAGAAAAAGAGGTAACGTTTGGAGAATTGACAAAAACTGTAACGCCAACGGAAAATTCAGAACTTACCTCTGCAGAACCCCTTGGAACCGAAACGTCGATAACACGATCTTCAACTAGTAGGAACATTTATTTTTTATCAAGCTTTATTTCAAGATTAACACTAAGCACATCATCAGAAGAAAAAGAGTTAACGTTTGGAGAATTGACAAAAACCGTAACGCCAACGGAAAATTCAGAACTTACCTCTGCAGAACCCCTTGGAACCGAAACGTCGATAACACGATCTTCAACTAGTAGGAACATTTATTTTTTATCAAGCTTTATTTCAAGATTAAGACTAAGCACATCATCAGAAGAAAAAGAGGTAACGTTTGGAGAATTGACAAAAACTGTAACGCCAACGGAAAATTCAGAACTTACCTCTGCAGAACCCCTTGGAACCGAAACGTCGATAACACGATCTTCAACTAGTAGGAACATTTATTTTTTATCAAGCTTTATTTCAAGATTAACACTAAGCACATCATCAGAAGAAAAAGAGTTAACGTTTGGAGAATTGACAAAAACCGTAACGCCAACGGAAAATTCAGAACTTACCTCTGCAGAACCCCTTGGAACCGAAACGTCGATAACACGATCTTCAACTAGTAGGAATATTTATTTTATATCAAGACTTACTTCAAGATTAACATTAAGCACATCATCAGAAGAAAATGAGTTAACGTTTGGAGAATTGACAAAAACAGTAACGCCAACGGAAAATTCAGAGCTTACCTCTTCAAAATACCCAGAAACCGTCACACCGCTTGTATATTCAATGCGAACGTCAACTAGTAGGAACATTTATTTTATGTCAAGCAAAATTTCGAGATTCACATTAAGCACATCATCAGAAGAAGAAGAGTTACCGTCTGGAGCATTGACACTATCGGTAACAAGGTCAAAAAGCTCAAGTGTGTCAGTAGAAGCCAGCTCTCATCCCTTATCAACAACAGGTGCACTTTCTGAAGCTAAAATCTCTTCGAAAACATCCTCTCTAAAACCTGATGAAGCAAATCAAACCGTCACAATCAATAAGTCTTCTTGGACTTCACAGAAAATTAGTATCCAATCTTCTGAAGCTCAATCTTCTAGATCATATATAAGTTCAGAAGATCATTCTAATCCTTTGACAGAGAGTGCGGAGCTATTATCTTCGGGACGAAACTTTTCAGTAACAAAACAGTATAATACAGGAATACATTGGACTTTTAACAATATTTCTTCTATAAAGGAACTTATAACAAAGTCGAAACAAACCACCGTGGCCAGAACGTTCACAATTTTGTTTACTTTCGAATCTTCTTTTGAAGGTTCATTGGTAACACAACTAAGTACATTTCCAGAGTCCACTTTACAATATATATCAGAAAGTATGTTGCCAGTTTCAGAGAAATCTGCACACATGACCACAAAATCCTCTTTTCAGTCATCGGGAGCAGTAAATGACTCATTGGCTACAAGTAAAACTCCTGTTACTCACTCAAGAATGCTGTTAGTATCCAACCCAAGTGAATCCTTTAAGACCATTTCGAAAAATGAATCAGAAAGTACGTTGTCAGTCTCAGAAGAATTTGCACACATGACAGCAATATATGATTTCAAGTCAACAGGGGCATTGGACAAAAGTTCTGTTACCTACACAAGAATCTCGACACATAGAAAGTCGTCAGGTATAATGAGTCTTTTTTCCGAAGCGTTTTTTCAAACGCCCTCCTGGCATATCCAAAATTACTTTGATTCTTCTCTCAGTTTTTCATATGAATACTATATATTAACAAAAATGTTTGTAGTTAGTGGAATATCGCAATCAATTCCGGAGTCGACTAGATATATCTCTGAAAAGTCATTCAAAACTACAAAGATGTTTTCAACTGAATTGTTGAAAACAGATGGACTACAAAGTCATTCAATAGAACTTCTCAAATCTATGACCACTTCATTTTCACATCCAACCTATAAAGAGATTGGGGCATCATACAAATCAATATCGAGAAAATCCTTTTGGCAAGTCACTTCCATGATACATTTTAGTTTTACAACAACTTTTTTCCCTCCAACATTGCCAACATATTCTACCTCAAAAACTAAATGTACAAAACTCTCGACTTACACAAATACTTCAAGGATATTTTATAAGATATCCATATCCACCTTTAGTCAATTAAAAGGAAATTCCCCAACGACAAACCTCTTACCGGAGCCATCAAATAGCCAAACGAAAAGTTTTAGTAGCAAACTTACATTTCCAACTAAGTCGTCAATGTCTTCCGATACCCAAGAATCCATCGAACGAATCTCAACGACTATTTCCAATCTGTTACCGCTTTTAAGTCAATCCAGTTATTCCAATGTTCCTCCAAACATAGACTTAACAACTTCATCCCTACTAAAATCCTGGGAGCTACCCCATACCTCAACACCATCCAAATATGTTGGAAGTAAAATAAAAACACAGAGCAAAGAGCTCTCATCTAAGAAACCTCCAATATTGCAGGAATCGCGCTCTAGAACTATTACAAAAATCGGTGAATCTTTATTTTCCAAGTATTCAATTTTACAAATTCCATATACCACGTCAACGGAAAGTTCGGAGCTTACCTCTGCAGAACCCCCAGAAACCGCCACGCCACTAGTAAATACAATGCGATCATCAACTAGTCGGAATATTTATTTTATGTCAAGCCTTATTTCGAGATTCACATTAAGCACATCATCAGAAGAAGAAGAGTTACCGTCTGGAAAATTGACACAAACGGTAACGCCTACGGAAAATTCAGAGCTTACCTCTTCAAAATACCCAGAAACCGTCACACCGCTTGTATATTCAATGCGAACGTCAACTAGTAGGAACATTTATTTTATTTCAAGCAAAATTTCGAGATTCACATTAAGCACATCATCAGAAGAAGAAGAGTTACCGTCTGGAGCATTGACACTATCGGTAACAAGGTCAAAAAGCTCAAGTGTGTCAGTAGAAGCCAGCTCTCATCCCTTATCAACAACAGGTGCACTTTCTGAAGCTAAAATCTCTTCGAAAACATCCTCTCTAAAACCTGATGAAGCAAATCAAACCGTCACAATCAATAAGTCTTCTTGGACTTCACAGAAAATTAGTATCCAATCTTCTGAAGCTCAATCTTCTAGATCATATGTAAGTTCAGAAGATCATTCTAATCCTTTGACAGAGAGTGCGGAGCTATTATCTTCGAGACGAAACTTTTCAGTAACAAAACAGTATAATACAGGAATACATTGGACTTTTAACAATATTTCTTCTATAAAGGAACTTATAACAAAGTCGAAACAAACCACCGTGGCCAGAACGTTCACAATTTTGTTTACTTTCGAATCTTCTTTTGAAGGTTCATTGGTAACACAACTAAGTACATTTCCAGAGTCCACTTTACAATATATATCAGAAAGTATATTGCCAGTTTCAGAGAAATCTGCACACATGACCACAAAATCCTCTTTTCAGTCATCGGGAGCAGTAAATGACTCATTGGCTACAAGTAAAACTCCTGTTACTCACTCAAGAATGCTGTTAGTATCCAACCCAAGTGAATCCTTTAAGACCATTTCGAAAAATGAATCAGAAAGTACGTTGTCAGTCTCAGAAGAATTTGCACACATGACAGCAATATATGATTTCAAGTCAACAGGGGCATTGGACAAAAGTTCTGTTACCTACACAAGAATCTCGACACATAGAAAGTCGTCAGGTATAATGAGTCTTTTTTCCGAAGCGTTTTTTCAAACGCCCTCCTGGCATATCCAAAATTACTTTGATTCTTCTCTCAGTTTTTCATATGAATACTATATATTAACAAAAATGTTTGTAGTTAGTGGAATATCGCAATCAATTCCGGAGTCGACTAGATATATCTCTGAAAAGTCATTCAAAACTACAAAGATGTTTTCAACTGAATTGTTGAAAACAGATGGACTACAAAGTCATTCAATAGAACTTCTCAAATCTATGACCACTTCATTTTCACATCCAACGTATAAAGAGATTGGGGCATCATACAAATCAATATCGAGAAAATCCTTTTGGCAAGTCACTTCCATGATACATTTTAGTTTTACAACAACTTTTTCCCTCCAACATTGCCAACATATTCTACCTCAAAAACTAAATGTACAAAACTCTCGACTTACACAAATACTTCAAGGATATTTTATAAGATATCCATATCCACCTTTAGTCAATTAAAAGGAAATTCCCCAACGACAAACCTCTTACCCGAGCCATCAAATAGCCAAACGAAAAGTTTTAGTAGCAAACTTACATTTCCAACTAAGTCGTCAATGTCTTCCGATACCCAAGAATCCATCGAACGATTCTCAACGACTATTTCCAATCTGTTACCGCTTTTAAGTCAATCCAGTTATTTCAATGTTCCTCCAAACATAGACTTAACAACTTCATCCCTACTAAAATCCTGGGAGCTACCCCATACCTCAACACCATCCAAATATGTTGGAAGTAAAATAAAAACACAGAGCAAAGAGCTCTCATCTAAGAAACCTCCAATATTGCAGGAATCGCGCTCTAGAACTATTACAAAAATCGGTGAATCTTTATTTTCCAAGTATTCAATTTTACAAATTCCATATACCACGTCAACGGAAAGTTCGGAGCTTACCTCTGCAGAACCCCCAGAAACCGCCACGCCACTAGTAAATACAATGCGATCATCAACTAGTCGGAATATTTATTTTATGTCAAGCCTTATTTCGAGATTCACATTAAGCACATCATCAGAAGAAGAAGAGTTACCGTCTGGAAAATTGACACAAACGGTAACGCCTACGGAAAATTCAGAGCTTACCTCTTCAAAATACCCAGAAACCGTCACACCGCTTGTATATTCAATGCGAACGTCAACTAGTAGGAACATTTATTTTATGTCAAGCAAAATTTCGAGATTCACATTAAGCACATCATCAGAAGAAGAAGAGTTACCGTCTGGAGCATTGACACTATCGGTAACAAGGTCAAAAAGCTCAAGTGTGTCAGTAGAAGCCAGCTCTCATCCCTTATCAACAACAGGTGCACTTTCTGAAGCTAAAATCTCTTCGAAAACATCCTCTCTAAAACCTGATGAAGCAAATCAAACCGTCACAATCAATAAGTCTTCTTGGACTTCACAGAAAATTAGTATCCAATCTTCTGAAGCTCAATCTTCTAGATCATATGTAAGTTCAGAAGATCATTCTAATCCTTTGACAGAGAGTGCGGAGCTATTATCTTCGGGACGAAACTTTTCAGTAACAAAACAGTATAATACAGGAATACATTGGACTTTTTACAATATTTCTTCTATAAAGGAACTTATAACAAAGTCGAAACAAACCACCGTGGCCAGAACGTTCACAATTTTGTTTACTTTCGAATCTTCTTTTGAAGGTTCATTGGTAACACAACTAAGTACATTTCCAGAGTCCACTTTACAATATATATCAGAAAGTATGTTGCCAGTTTCAGAGAAATCTGCACACATGACCACAAAATCCTCTTTTCAGTCATCGGGAGCAGTAAATGACTCATTGGTTACAAGTAAAACTCCTGTTACTCACTCAAGAATGCTGTTAGTATCCAACCCAAGTGAATCCTTTGAGACCATTTCGAAAAATGAATCAGAAAGTACGTTGTACGTCTCAGAAGAATTTGCACACATGACAGCAATATATGATTTCAAGTCAACAGGGGCATTGGACAAAAGTTCTGTTACCTACACAAGAATCTCGACACATAGAAAGTCGTCAGGTATAATGAGTCTTTTTTCCGAAGCGTTTTTTCAAACGCCCTCCTGGCATATCCAAAATTACTTTGATTCTTCTCTCAGTTTTTCATATGAATACTATATATTAACAAAAATGTTTGTAGTTAGTGGAATATCGCAATCAATTCCGGAGTCGACTGGATATATCTCTGAAAAGTCATTCAAAACTACAAAGATGTTTTCAACTGAATTGTTGAAAACAGATGGACTACAAAGTCATTCAATAGAACTTCTCAAATCTATGACCACTTCATTTTCACATCCAACCTATAAAGAGATTGGGGCATCATACAAATCAATATCGAGAAAATCCTTTTGGCAAGTCACTTCCATGATACATTTTAGTTTTACAACAACTTTTTTCCCTCCAACATTGCCAACATATTCTACCTCAAAAACTAAATGTACAAAACTCTCGACTTACACAAATACTTCAAGGATATTTTATAAGATATCCATATCCACCTTTAGTCAATTAAAAGGAAATTCCCCAACGACAAACCTCTTACCCGAGCCATCAAATTGGCTAACGAAAAGTTTTAGTAGCAAACTTACATTTCCAACTAAGTCGTCAATGTCTTCCGATACCCAAGAATCCATCGAACGAATCTCAACGACTATTTCCAATCTGTTACCGCTTTTAAGTCAATCCAGTTATTCCAATGTTCCTCCAAACATAGACTTAACAACTTCATCCCTACTAAAATCCTGGGAGCTACCCCATACCTCAACACCATCCAAATATGTTGGAAGTAAAATAAAAACACAGAGCAAAGAGCTCTCATCTAAGAAACCTCCAATATTGCAGGAATCGCGCTCTAGAACTATTACAAAAATCGGTGAATCTTTATTTTCCAAGTATTCAATTTTACAAATTCCATATACCACGTCAACGGAAAGTTCGGAGCTTACCTCTGCAGAACCCCCAGAAACCGCCACGCCACTAGTAAATACAATGCGATCATCAACTAGTCGGAATATTTATTTTATGTCAAGCCTTATTTCGAGATTCACATTAAGCACATCATCAGAAGAAGAAGAGTTACCGTCTGGAAAATTGACACAAACGGTAACGCCTACGGAAAATTCAGAGCTTACCTCTTCAAAATACCCAGAAACCGTCACACCGCTTGTATATTCAATGCGAACGTCAACTAGTAGGAACATTTATTTTATGTCAAGCAAAATTTCGAGATTCACATTAAGCACATCATCAGAAGAAGAAGAGTTACCGTCTGGAGCATTGACACTATCGGTAACAAGGTCAAAAAGCTCAAGTGTGTCAGTAGAAGCCAGCTCTCATCCCTTATCAACAACAGGTGCACTTTCTGAAGCTAAAATCTCTTCGAAAACATCCTCTCTAAAACCTGATGAAGCAAATCAAACCGTCACAATCAATAAGTCTTCTTGGACTTCACAGAAAATTAGTATCCAATCTTCTGAAGCTCAATCTTCTAGATCATATGTAAGTTCAGAAGATCATTCTAATCCTTTGACAGAGAGTGCGGAGTTATTATCTTCGGGACGAAACTTTTCAGTAACAGAAAAGTATAATACAGGAATACATTGGACTTTTAACAATATTTCTTCTATAAAGGAACTTATAACAAAGTCGAAACAAACCACCGTGGCCAGAACGTTCACAATTTTGTTTACTTTTGAATCTTCTTTTGAAGGTTCATTGGTAACACAACTAAGTACATTTCCAGAGTCCACTTTACAATATATATCAGAAAGTATGTTGCCAGTTTCAGAGAAATCTGCACACATGACCACAAAATCCTCTTTTCAGTCATCGGGAGCAGTAAATGACTCATTGGCTACAAGTAAAACTCCTGTTACTCACTCAAGAATGCTGTTAGTATCCAACCCAAGTGAATCCTTTAAGACCATTTCGAAAAATGAATCAGAAAGTACGTTGTCAGTCTCAGAAGAATTTGCACACATGACAGCAATATATGATTTCAAGTCAACAGGGGCATTGGACAAAAGTTCTGTTACCTACACAAGAATCTCGACACATAGAAAGTCGTCAGGTATAATGAGTCTTTTTTCCGAAGCGTTTTTTCAAACGCCCTCCTGGCATATCCAAAATTACTTTGATTCTTCTCTCAGTTTTTCATATGAATACTATATATTAACAAAAATGTTTGTAGTTAGTGGAATATCGCAATCAATTCCGGAGTCGACTAGATATATCTCTGAAAAGTCATTCAAAACTACAAAGATGTTTTCAACTGAATTGTTGAAAACAGATGGACTACAAAGTCATTCAATAAAACTTCTCAAATCTATGACCACTTCATTTTCACATCCAACGTATAAAGAGATTGGGGCATCATACAAATCAATATCGAGAAAATCCTTTTGGCAAGTCACTTCCATGATACATTTTAGTTTTACAACAACTTTTTTCCCTCCAACATTGCCAACATATTCTACCTCAAAAACTAAATGTACAAAACTCTCGACTTACACAAATACTTCAAGGATATTTTATAAGATATCCATATCCACCTTTAGTCAATTAAAAGGAAATTCCCCAACGACAAACCTCTTACCCGAGCCATCAAATTGGCTAACGAAAAGTTTTAGTAGCAAACTTACATTTCCAACTAAGTCGTCAATGTCTTCCGATACCCAAGAATCCATCGAACGAATCTCAACGACTATTTCCAATCTGTTACCGCTTTTAAGTCAATCCAGTTATTCCAATGTTCCTCCAAACATAGACTTAACAACTTCATCCCTACTAAAATCCTGGGAGCTACCCCATACCTCAACACCATCGAAATATGTTGGAAGTAAAATAAAAACACAGAGCAAAGAGCTCTCATCTAAGAAACCTCCAATATTGCAGGAATCGCGCTCTAGAACTATTACAAAAATCGGTGAATCTTTATTTTCCAAGTATTCAATTTTACAAATTCCATATACCACGTCAACGGAAAGTTCGGAGCTTACCTCTGCAGAACCCCCAGAAACCGCCACGCCACTAGTAAATACAATGCGATCATCAACTAGTCGGAATATTTATTTTATGTCAAGCCTTATTTCGAGATTCACATTAAGCACATCATCAGAAGAAGAAGAGTTACCGTCTGGAAAATTGACACAAACGGTAACGCCTACGGAAAATTCAGAGCTTACCTCTTCAAAATACCCAGAAACCGTCACACCGCTTGTATATTCAATGCGAACGTCAACTAGTAGGAACATTTATTTTATTTCAAGCAAAATTTCGAGATTCACATTAAGCACATCATCAGAAGAAGAAGAGTTACCGTCTGGAGCATTGACACTATCGGTAACAAGGTCAAAAAGCTCAAGTGTGTCAGTAGAAGCCAGCTCTCATCCCTTATCAACAACAGGTGCACTTTCTGAAGCTAAAATCTCTTCGAAAACATCCTCTCTAAAAGCTGATGAAGCAAATCAAACCGTCACAATCAATAAGTCTTCTTGGACTTCACAGAAAATTAGTATCCAAACTTCTGAAGCTCAATCTTCTAGATCATATGTAAGTTCAGAAGATCATTCTAATCCTTTGACAGAGAGTGCGGAGCTATTATCTTCGGGACGAAACTTTTCAGTAACAAAACAGTATAATACAGGAATACATTGGACTTTTTACAATATTTCTTCTATAAAGGAACTTATAACAAAGTCGAAACAAACTACCGTGGCCAGAACGTTCACAATTTTGTTTACTTTCGAATCTTCTTTTGAAGGTTCATTGGTAACACAACTAAGTACATTTCCAGAGTCCACTTTACAATATATATCAGAAAGTATGTTGCCAGTTTCAGAGAAATCTGCACACATGACCACAAAATCCTCTTTTCAGTCATCGGGAGCAGTAAATGACTCATTGGCTACAAGTAAAACTCCTGTTACTCACTCAAGAATGCTGTTAGTATCCAACCCAAGTGAATCCTTTAAGACCATTTCGAAAAATGAATCAGAAAGTACGTTGTCAGTCTCAGAAGAATTGGCACACATAACAGCAATATATGATTTCAGGTCAACAGGGGCATTGGACAAAAGTTCTGTTACCTACACAAGAGTGTCGACACATAGAAAGTCGTCAGGTATAATGAGTCTTTTTACCGAAGAGTTTTTTCAAACGCCCTCCTGGCATATCCAAAATTACTTTGATTCTTCTCTCAGTTTTTCATATGAACACTTTATATTAACAAAAATGTTTGTAGTTAGTGGAATATCGCAATCAATTCCGGAGTCGACTAGATATATCTCTGAAAAGTCATTCAAAACTACAAAGATGTTTTCAACTGAATTGTTGAAAACAGATGGACTACAAAGTCATTCAATAGAACTTCTCAAATCTATGACCACTTCATTTTCACATCCAACGTATAAAGAGATTGGGGCATCATACAAATCAATATCGAGAAAATCCTTTTGGCAAGTCACTTCCATGATACATTTTAGTTTTACAACTACTTTTTTCCCTCCAACATTGCCAACATATTCTACCTCAAAAACTAAATGTACAAAACTCTCGACTTACACAAATACTTCAAGGATATTTTATAAGATATCCATATCCACCTTTAGTCAATTAAAAGGAAATTCCCCAACGACAAACCTCTTACTCGAGCCATCAAATTGGCTAACGAAAAGTTTTAGTAGCAAACTTACATTTCCAACTAAGTCGTCAATGTCTTCCGATACCCAAGAATCCATCGAACGAATCTCAACGACTATTTCCAATCTGTTACCGCTTTTAAGTCAATCCAGTTATTCCAATGTTCCTCCAAACATAGACTTAACAACTTCATCCCTACTAAAATCCTGGGAGCTACCCCATTCCTCAACACCATCGAAATATGTTGGAAGTAAAATAAAAACACAGAGCAAAGAGCTCTCATCTAAGAAACCTCCAATATTACAGGAATCGCGCTCTAGAACTATTACAAAAATCCGTGAATCTTTATTTTCCAAGTATTCAATTTTACAAATTCCATATACCACGTCAACTCCATTCCTATCTAAAATACAGTCAGAATCTAAAAAACTATATCCAACACTTTTGAGCAGATCAGAATCAAGCCGACACCAAGATAGTGGTTCATCAAAAAAACAATCTATATTGACAAAAAAAAGCCATACCAACTCAATTTTCACTCCCATAAAACAGTGCACATTTAAAGAGGTGTCTAAAACACTTAACGAAAATGAACTTGCTTCTACAAATGATTATGCATATTTAGAAACTACTTTTCCATATTCAAAAAATTTAGGCTCAAAAGTAACTTCTAAGATTCCATCTATTACTAATTCATTAGGTAAAAATCTATTTTCCACGAAATACTTCAAAACCGGTACAATTTCCAAAATTTCAAAGGTATCCAGAAAAAGTTACACTGCTTCGACTCCAAATCATTTAATGGCGTCTAGACCCTACAAATTTCAAATGTACACTAAAAGTGGAATTATTACAAAAAGCCGTACAGAGCTATCAGGAAAATCCTTCACGTATAGCGATAAACTCCAATCTAAAAGCCCCAGCAAAATTTTTACTGAATCACCGATAACATTTACGTCGCTCAAATACACAACACATACCAATGCCAAAACGCAAAGTCGTTTTATAAATGCAAAATATTCTATATATAGTCCATGGGTTTTACCCTCGCAAATTTCGAAATTTCAAACTAATTTCACAAGTGGCAGTTCAGATCGAATTCCTGCAGAATCCACAGAATCTATTACAATATCAGCATACTCAACTATGAATATCCCCTACAGTAATTATATGATACCCTTTGAGACCAAATCATCAAAAATTATATCTCATTTTCCATCTACAAGTCAAAGTATAGTTACTGAAAAAACATCTGCAGAAACCGATGATTCAAGTATAATGAGTATGAGCTCGAAAGCTTCGAGCTCGACAACACAAAGTCCGCAGCTACCTTTTCAAAGCGAAGAATTCTCTACATACAGCCCACATTATTTGCTCTCACAATCTACAATCACAACCTCACAATCTAAGCCTAAGACGACTTCTAAACTTGAAACTTATTTGACAAGTGAAAGTTTAGATCAAACACCAGCAGAAACCACAGAAACATATACGATACCAGAATATTCAACAGTGACTACCACATATAGTGATCATATATTACCTTCTGAGCCCAAATCATCTAAAATAGAATCAAATTTTTCATATACTTCCCAAAGTGAAGTTCCTCCAGAATCCGATGAATCGGGTACGACGGAAATAAAAACAAAAGTGACCAGCGCAACAGTACAAACTCCGGGGCTGCCTTCTCAAAGCGCAGAACACACTAACCCAGAAACCGATGATTCAGGTACGACAGAAATAATAACAAAAGTGACCAGCGCAACAGCACAAACTCCGGGGCTGCCTTCTCAAAGCGCAGAACACACTAACCCAGAAACAGAGGATTCAGGTACGACAGAAATAATAACAAAAGTGACCAGCGCAACAGTACAAACACCGGGGTTACCTTCTCAAAGCGCAGAATACACCAACCCAGAAACCGATGATTCAGGTACGACAGAAATAATAACAAAAGTGACCAGCGCAACAGCACAAACTCCGGGGCTGCCTTCTCAAAGCGCAGAACACACTTACCCAGAAACAGAGGATTCAGGTACGACAGAAATAATAACAAAAGTGACCAGCGCAACAGTACAAACACCGGGGTTACCTTCTCAAAGCGCAGAATACACTAACCCAGAAACAGAGGATTCAGGTACGACAGAAATAATAACAAAAGTGACCAGCGCAACAGTACAAACACCGGTACTATCTTCTCAAAGCGCTGAACATACTAAAACCAAAAATGAAACATATACACATTCAACCAAAACCGTTACTACTTCCCCGACTACGATCAAAACAAAAACCACGCAACCCAGTCGTACGCGAATTAAAATTAATATTAGGCCACCTGTTCAAATTTGTTACGATAAAAAGTATAAACATGGTAGGTATTTGGTATTTTTTATGACTTAAAAGAATTTTTTAAGCATTGAACATGAATTTTTGAAGAACGGGATATATGTTTAATTTACATTGTAGCTTAATAAAGAAGCATTTAAAGAAAATAAAACAGTTTCAAAACCGAAACTAATTGGAGTAACATATGGCTTCTCTTAACAATTGAAATGCAATGCTACAATTTTATTTTGTCACACAGGGTAAAATCTTAAGCTTAAGCTTAAAAAAAATACATAGTTTGTATTTTGAACAAGATTGGTCATATGAACTGAATTAGTATTTAACCAATGAGGCTTGTTTAAAAATGGACTTAAGAAATTATCCTGTTTTAAAAATCAAACGTGAATACTTATTATTTATTGTATTCGGTTTTACGGTCGTGGAGCTTTCTCCAGTTGGAGAGAGGTAAGAAGAGAAGGATTTTGGAAGTACTAAAGGAATAATTGAATATAATCGTATGATTGAATTCTTAGTTGGGAGTAGTGCGCATGTAAATTGCGTTACTTTGCGGAATGCGAGTGCATGTTTAACAATCCGAAAGTTGGTACATATATTTTAATATATCGGTACTCCGGTGAATTTCGCCTATTTTTTCTTTGCCTACCCACTGGAATTGGTGAAGGTAAAGGGGAAAGATGGAGTACCCTATGCTTGAAACTTCTTCAAGAAAGCCCTCAACGCCAGGGACCATCAGCATGGTAGATCGGCGATAGCTTCATTTTATGCTGATTTAGAATTTTTCTTGAATCGGTCAGGAAGGTAATCTTGCATGCGATCGAAAACCGAATCTTATTGTACTACTCTAGTGGTGGACCTGGATCATCAGATTCCAGCCGCAGTGCGACGAGTCAGGTGGCCACATTCTTTGCCAGTTTCCTGCATTTTTAGCCATGGAGGCTTGAAGGCGCAAAAAAATTGCTGGCAGAACCAAACTATATCTTAATTGCCTCAGAAATTCTCGTATGTCCCGCTTCACCATCAGCAAAGAATATTAAAAATATTTCTAAAATCACCATATGCTGCTGCCTGGCAGTCCTTCCAAGCTTGGCGCGTATCGATGTCCAATTTGGATGACAATATTAAGATTAACCAAAGATCTTTTTCTTCACAATCTATTAAGCCTCGTCGGCACCATCCGCTGGCTCGCGCATAGTGCCTAACTTCCCCTGTGGCGCTCAAAAGTGTTAAAAAACTAACGCAGGGTAAGTGACCGCTTATTGTATCGCCTTTCTAAGAGGTCCCAATCTTCACTGTTGTTCTCGTTGGTCCCGCGAATATGTTTAACTAAAGCGAGTTCTGCTTCATTTCAGTTTTATTTTAGGTAATCGAACCGTTGGCAGTCGGTGAGCCCCTAATTGTTGCAGATAAGGGATCCTATACATAGCCAAACAATGTTTCCAGTCCTAATGGCTTTAAGAAAACAAGGAAAGTTTGGTGCTTTCTTACTGAAGATCAGCTCCTCTTTGTTATAAGTACCGTAATCCTATAAGATCTAAGACCGTAGTTCTGTAGTGTTAAGCTATAGTCTACTGCGGATTGGTGCAAGCTGTACGAAGATCTTCATCTTCATTTTTTCAAACTCGAAATCTAAATTGAATGAAGAGTGTCTCGATATGGCAAAGGGTGTATAGTTCCCAAAAAAGAACTAAAAGGATTGGGGAATAAAAAAAGGGGGGGGGCGCAGGATATTAGCTACTATTTTGACTAGTACGTATGCATTACATGGACACAGACCTGGATGCTAAACAAAACCAAGTTGCTGACGCTGAGTCTATGACTTTATTTTACAACAAGTTGCTAATAGACCTATAAAATGCCCAGTTAAAGACTAAGCTACTCCAAATTCCACTGAGAGCCGAATTAAATTAGATTATTACGCCACCTGACTTAGGAAACTCCAGGAAACAAGGAATTGCTTTGGGGCCAACGAAATGTGCTTCCGAAATGTGCTTCTACGCTGGGATCACATATACTTTCAAGACACCGACTAGTTAAGCAAGCAGTTACCAACATATCTGGCGCGGTACAGGCCAGAGGGAAGCAACCGAGTCATTTCGGGAAGAGCACGGACCATACCCAGGATGATGCATGATGCGGCGTCAGATCTTAGAGTGCGTTTGAGCGAAATTAAACTAATTCTGGACACCGTCGCGAGCTTGCGACCGTCAACATATTGAGTTCTTTTATTCACAACCAGATCCCCAAATTTGTGTCCGTGCTCTCCTTTACGCCTTTTGTCGAAATTTCGTTTATAGATCTGCTGTGCATACTTTATATTATGCTTTACCATCTCTCGCAACTTTCGGCGCTCATCATCGGAACTACGAACAGTTAATTTCCCTTTATAAATTTGAAGAGAAGTCCTTCTTTCAGCATGTAGTTTTGATAGGGACGCTCACTAATTATTTCCATAACAGCTTTTATGTTTTCATCATTCAGCTGTGCCTTTTCCACATGCGATGAAATAACGACGTAGCAGGCTTTTGGGTTGCAGCTGAGGTAATCGACATGTTTCATCCTACCAGCTGAACGGTGCTCCACATGGATTTAAAAATCTTGCATATATAATATCGATTGTGCCACATCTCTTGGTACATCAACCTTGCTGGTTGTTTGTTTAAAGGCAATGCAATCTGTCATCAACTTGAAGTGATTCAATGTGCAATACTGGTTCGCAAACAAGAGCCTGCTTTGGCTGCTGTATGGAATAATTTTCTACCGGAACAATTGAAAATTTGACTCCCTTCGTTAAAAGATTAGTTAGCGGTCGAGCTATATGAACATTCTTCGGAACAAACTTTCTTAAGGATCCTTTCAATCCAAGAAAGCCTTGCACGGCTTTGATATTCTGTGGCTCTGCAAAACGACGGACAGCAGTAGTTTTTTCAGTTCCTGGCCATATTTTGCCATTTTCAACAGTGTGACCTAGTAAACTTATGCGAGATTGAAGAAAGCTGTATTTTTTCCATTTCATTTTCAGCTTATATTAACTTACCGTTTCGCACCCACATTCATAAATAATGATGTCCTCCATATAAAGCTAAATGACATCTGCGTTGATGAAATCTTGAAAGATGTGGTTTACAAATCGAATGAAGGCGGCTGGTAAGTTCTTAAAGCCCAGCGGTGCTTTGTTGAACTGAAAGAGTCCATCCTTGGTGACGAACGCTGTATAATTTCTTCCACTGGTACTTGAAAGAATCCAATCTCGAGATCCATGATGGTGAAGTAACTGGCAGCTTGCAGCTTCTCAAAGACCTCCTCCATTAGCGGCACAGAGACACAGTCATCGAGTACCATCTTGTTAAGTCTCCTGTCGTCGACGCAAACTTATTTGAATGTCAATATCGGGTATAGTTTTTTTCAATATTTTTTTTATAATTGTAAATTCTGATCCAGTGTCCACAAGACCTTCATTTTTACACCATTTTTCTAGGTAGTTTTATGCGACGGCGATCAACAATAACACGCACTTGGTTATTATTTTTTGGACAGTTAATTGAGATGTGGCCGTTTTCACTACATTTAAAGCATTTCACCGCGGCTGTGAAATCTTTTCTTTTATGTTCAGCGGAACCATAATGAAAGCAACAATATTTTTTTAGCATTCTGTTCGGACACGTTTGTAAACTGCTTTTGTTTATTTTGATTTTTCTCATTTAATTAAAATGCCACACATTTTATTTCGCTCCTAAACATATCTTTGTTTATCGAATAATTCAAATGCTTCAGCGTTTTTTTTAAAAATTTCATACCCTTTTTGCATTTGACACAGAGTAGCCATCGCACTCGCTCACAACTTTATCAAAACTATCCACTGGAAATCGAATTGTCACGCTCTTCGTCCACTTAACTTTAGCCCTTTTTGTTCATTCCTTTAGTCAACTACTTGTATGTATGTGTGTACACGCGATCGAACATAACCGAGATCTAAACTAGAACTGGTTGATCCCCCATATGTAAAGTTTATTATATTCTTATTAATTGATGACAATGAATTTGAATATTATGAATATTGTTAAATTATAATTCTAGTGCCATCCGAACTTCCAAAGACAACTGACTACTGAACTGACTTCTTAATGACAACTTCACCAAACGACTGCGCAATCGTGACTGTTTGTGTCGACCTCTCTGCCTTCCTTTTTTCGATGGCTGGCGTCTTGAAGCTCAAGTGCGACGATCGGCTGTCTGTCCTCTGCTTACATACATATAGTACAAAGTACTACATCAATGGTAATCCACATTGCAACCTGAATCAAGCCGGTAATGATAATGAAAGTTTTAAGCCTTATAGCTTTCAGTCCACACCATACGTTCGATTTCCAGCATTTCTTCGCGATCATTTTGATCAACATAGCCCTCAAAGTCATAACAATATTAAAAAAACACGACTTTTGGAAGCCATCATAATCATACACATAATCATATTCAGAACGCTATGGTCCGATCCAATGGGAGGCACTCATTATACCAAACTAAGACACGCCTACTAATTTACTTATTATAAAACATATCGCCGCAAAAATAAAAAAATACCAGCGGCCCGCAAATAAAATGACGAACGTCACCGCGCCGCTGCGAAGGTCTCAACATGATTGCCAGGGCAGATAAGGGTGACATTTTTGTACTCAGCTCACAAAATCATACCAAATAACCCGGTTGTTCTCAGCCAATACAAAAATTATTTTCTTGTTTTAATTACAAATGAAATCTTTCACTGGCGCCCGAGCAGTCGGTGGTCCGAATTTACCATTAGAAACCCTCACAGAATATTAACGTCGGATTTTTTTGTAGAAGCTTTAAAAGGAAAATTAACAATTTACACACTCAATTAAATTCTCAGACAACTTTTAGACAAAAATATGGAAATAACAATAGGACAACTATATTAAATGGAACAAGTAAGGTAGCAGCAGTCAATTTATTTATTTAATATCAATAAATAAATGAAACAATATTCTACCATATTAGAAAAGAGTACCATAACAATATAAATTTGGTATGATTTTGGTTATAAAAATAAGTTTCGTGTGTCATAAAGCCATACACATTTCGCTGTCAACGTCGCAGTCGGCGTCGCGCGTGTTTTGCTGCACTTCTGCTTCCCTTGCCATAGATTTTGCATGTGGCATAACTTCCGTGTTTCTTATCCGATTTGGTTCATATTTAAAAATTAGATAGCTTTTTTAGAAGCACCAACGCATATGCCGAATTGCATAGCATTAGGTTTATAATTGTGGGCGTGACAGTTTTTTGCGGTTTGCGGGGGATGATATTAAAATAAAACAACAAACTTGTACTGCGTATGGTAATTACCTATCCAACGATATATGGCACATGTCTGTAGCTCTTGTAGTTTCTGAGATCTAGGCGTTGATACGGACAGACAGACGGACAGACGGACGGACAGACGGACATGGCTATATCGACTCGGCTGTTGATGCTGATCAAGAATATATATACTTTATGGGGTCGGAGATGCTTCTTTCTGCCTGTTACATACATTTGCACAATATTATGATACCATTTTCAATGGGTACAGGGTATAAAAAGCAGGAGGAATTTTTATCTTTTGTTGTTTTCTTTTTTGCCGAAATTCAAAAAGTAAACCAAATTTAAGAGTGAGATAAGCCTTCATCTTCGACTGCTGAGTGTTCCAGTTTGTTTCTTTTCATTTTGCATGTGTTTTGGTACTCAAATTCTCATTTGTTCCAAATATTTCGGCATACAGGGTGCGTTATGAAAGTAATGCGCATTTTCTAAGAAAAATAAATTTTGTTGATCCAATCAGTACAAATTAATAAAATTCTTCAAAATAGTCCCCTCCTGCGTCAATACACTTGCGGAGACGTGTATGCCACCCCTGGAAAGCACCCTGAAACTCCTCGACAGAAATGCCTTTCAGGAACCTTGTTACGCGAGCTTGGATGTTCTCCACCGACTCCCAGTGTTTTCCCTTTAGCTCGCTCTTCAGTAGGGGGAACAAAAAAAGTCGCACGGAGCTAAGTCAGGGCTGTAAGGAGGCTGGGGCACAACTGAGATCTTCTTCTGGGTCAAGAAGTTGGTGACGACGAAGGCCGTGTGGCTGGGGGCGTTATCGTGGTGGAGCATGAAAACGTCTTTGATGTCTGGCCTGACGCGTACGACTCGGCGTTGCAGTCTCTTGAGTACCTCTTGGTAAAAGGCTCCGTTGACAGTTTGTCCTTGCGGTACAAACTCAAAATGGACGATTCCTCGGACGTCAAAGAAGACAATCAGCATTGTTTTGATACGAGATTTGCTCATGCGCGCCTTCTTGAGTCTGGGAGAAAATTGTGTGGGAGCTCCGTCGTTTGGATTCTGGATCGTACTCGAACATCCAGGATTCATCCCCAGTTACAGTAAAATTTAAAAAACCTGGATCATTTCTAATCGATTCCAACAATTCTTCACAGCGCAAAACTCGAACGATTTTCTGCTCCTCCATCAACACCTTCGGCACAAGCTTCGCACAGACCTTTCGCATTTGCAAATCCTCCGTCACTATTCCATGTACCGCAAATGTTGACAAGTTTAGGATGTCAGCGATTGCCCGGATGCTTAACCGACGGTCTGAACTCAAAGTTTCTCGCACACGGCGAACGTTTTCATCAATTCGTGCTGTTGTTGGACGTCCGGAACGTGGATCGTCGGTGACCTCCTCTCGACCCTCCTTGAAGGCCTTGTGCCACCTTCCACACTGAGATCTCGAAATGCACTCCTCCTTAAAGGCCTCTCGAAGCATTTGATAAGTTTCCGATGCATTCCGATGCGAACGCTCCATCGCACCGTGACACAACAGAAAAAATGACTTCGCTCTACGACACGTCCTACCACTTCTATTGCTCAGAGCGAACTGAGACCGAGCGCGTTGGAATGGAGAGACTCCGCCCCAAATTTTCAGACAGGTCCGAGCGTGCTACGACAGGTAGTTACGTGACAATGAAACCATGCGCATTACTTTCATAACGCACCCTGTATGCATACCATAAGAAACCAGATAGTGGCTAATGCCGATGTAGCTCTTAAATCCTACAGCATCCCACTTAACTGGCAGCTTTCATTAACAGGTCTATAATCTCCTATCACTTATAAGATTGGTTGCAATTGGTTAATAATATTGGTTGCATGAATAGAGAATTTTATCAGTTCATCAGTGGAGGTAGGATCTATCAGAGGCTCACACCCTGTTGGATCGGTACCTAGCAGTAGTTAAGACCTTTCCACAGCGGAAGCAACACCCTTGCTGCGTTCATAGGGAACTTTGTCTTCCAGTATCACATACCTGTTTATCGGTGATTAACTAGTAACTGTTTGCTTAACTAGTCGGCGTTTTCTAAGAGTTTACTAGCGATATAATGAAAGATTCAGTTTGTTGCCATTTTTAGGTGCCAAAATCACCCGGTGCCGGTGTTCAGTTCTTTCTGACCACAGTTTTCAGGAACCAAGCTCAAGCTCAAGCCGATTAGCTGCCATCTGTGGCGTGTTTCCATGCTGACCTTTGGCTGGAATCGTGAATGCAGCAGCATATGGTGATGTTAGACATATTTATAATACCCTTTGTTGCTGGTTTAGCGGGACAATTTAGCATAATTTTCGTGTATTTTGAGAGTAGACGCTTGAGAAATTTTGTAAAAACTATTTTATGACGAACACACTGACTAAAATATTTGAATCTAAGGCGCCTTCTGGTTATTTAGAAAGAACTATTATTCGTGGTTTGCTCCTGAAAAATACCCAGCGAAATTACAGCGAATTGATGGATTCGACGCTATTACCTGAGTCCAGTAATAACACAGATGAGGTCCTAAGATTCAATACTTTGCCTTTATTGAATGCCCTTGGTTAAATATCGTCGCTATCCTTTATGGGGTTGGGTCCGCTGGCTGCCATTCCATGTCTTTCCGTCTCCGAGGCCTGCTCGGTACTGCTCTGACATTGCCGTTTCCGACTACGCTTCGCCGACTTAGGGGCTGATCAAAACTCAATGCGTGCTCTTGTTACCGCTCTAAATTTTAGCCGGCTTTCTATTGGGTACTACTGTGTTCTTCACTTGATCGCCACTAGGAAACTTAAGTTATTTGACGTAGGAATCTTGCTCTGTTTCCTAAGGCACGGCGGCTGCTCGCAACTTGCACTCGTCTTTCGGAATCTCCTCTGGCGGTCGTCAGACTGAACCCTACTATATGTATGGTTTTTTCCTTTTCCAGTCCTTCTTTGAATCGTGAACTTTGGCTTTCAGGACCACCCAGCTGTTTGCTATGTGGGAGATCTAGTCCTCAAACATTTTTCCCTTTATGTTGTAAGTAGATTGGAAATAAACATTGACAAAGGTATATAAGCCTTGGCTCCACCCAAAACATACTTTTGTAAGCTTAATTGTTGTTATTTTTTTACATGACTCACCTAAGTGCCGGCTGTTCTTAATTAATGAATGAATAAATGAATAATTTTATTATTCATTTAACTGTTAAAAGGAGCCAAAGTCTTACTCCAATGAGTTTCGTTTAAAAACAGACGTCATTGATATACGAGGGCGGGTCAATAAGTCCGTGACTTTTTGAATTTCCCGCCTCTTAATTGAAATGGTAACACTGCTCTCGTCAACAGTCATCTGTCAGTTGACTCATATCATTAGGTTTATAATTGTGGGCGTGACAGTTTTTTGCGGTTTGCGGGGGAGCGGGGGATGATATTAAAATAAAACAACAAACTTGTACTGCGTATGGTAATTACCTATCCAACGATATATGGCACATGTCTGTAGCTCTTGTAGTTTCTGAGATCTAGGCGTTGATACGGACAGACAGACGGACAGACGGACGGACAGACGGACAGACGGACATGGCTATATCGACTCGGCTGTTGATGCTGATCAAGAATATATATACTTTATGGGGTCGGAGATGCTTCCTTCTGCCTGTTACATACATTTGCACCATATTATGATACCCTTTTCACCCATTTTCAATGGGTACAGGGTATAAAAAGCAGGAGGAATTTTTATCTTTTGTTGTTTTCTTTTTTGCCGGAATTCAAAAAGTAAACCAAATTTAAGAGTGAGATAAGCCTTCATCTTCGACTGCTGAGTTTTCCAGTTTGTTTCTTTTCATTTTGCATGTGTTTTGGTACTCAAATTCTCATTTGTTCCAAATATTTCGGCATACAGGGTGCGTTATGAAAGTAATGCGCATTTTCTAAGAAAAATAAATTTTGTTGATCCAATCAGTACAAATTAATAAAATTCTTCAAAATAGTCCCCTCCTGCGTCAATACACTTGCGGAGACGTGTATGCCACGCCTGGAAAGCACCCTGAAACTCCTCGACAGAAATGCCTTTCAGGAACCTTGTTACGCGAGCTTGGATGTTCTCCACCGACTCCCAGTGTTTTCCCTTTAGCTCGCTCTTCAGTAGGGGGAACAAAAAAAGTCGCACGGAGCTAAGTCAGGGCTGTAAGGAGGCTGGGGCACAACTGAGATCTTCTTCTGGGTCAAGAAGTTGGTGACGACGAAGGCCGTGTGGCTGGGGGCGTTATCGTGGTGGAGCATGAAAACGTCTTTGATGTCTGGCCTGACGCGTACGACTCGGCGTTTCAGTCTCTTGAGTACCTCTTGGTAAAAGGCTCCGTTGACAGTTTGTCCTTGCGGTACAAACTCAAAATGGACGATTCCTCGGACGTCAAAGAAGACAATCAGCATTGTTTTGATACGAGATTTGCTCATGCGCGCCTTCTTGAGTCTGGGAGAAAATTGTGTGGGAGCTCCGTCGTTTGGATTCTGGATCGTACTCGAACATCCAGGATTCATCCCCAGTTACAGTAAAATTTAAAAAACCTGGATCATTTCTAATCGATTCCAACAATTCTTCACAGCGCAAAACTCGAACGTTTTTCTGCTCCTCCGTCAACACCTTCGGCACAAGCTTCGCACAGACCTTTCGCATTTGCAAATCCTCCGTGACTATTCCATGTACCGCAAATGTTGACAAGTTTTGGATGTCAGCGATTGCCCGGATGCTTAACCGACGGTCTGAACTCAAAGTTTCTCGCACACGGCGAACGTTTTCATCAATTCGTGCTGTTGTTGGACGTCCGGAACGTGGATCGTCGGTGACCTCCTCTCGACCCTCCTTGAAGGCCTTGTGCCACCTTCCACACTGAGATCTCGAAATGCACTCCTCCTTAAAGGCCTCTCGAAGCATTTGATAAGTTTCCGATGCATTCCGATGCGAACGCTCCATCGCACCGTGACACAACAGAAAAAATGACTTCGCTCTACGACACGTCCTACCACTTCTATTGCTCAGAGCGAACTGAGACCGAGCGCGTTGGAATGGAGAGACTCCGCCCCAAATTTTCAGACAGGTCCGAGCGTGCTACGACAGGTAGTTACGTGACAATGAAACCATGCGCATTACTTTCATAACGCACCCTGTATGCATACCATAAGAAACCAGATAGTGGCTAATGCCGATGTAGCTCTTAAATCCTACAGCATCCCACTTAACTGGCAGCTTTCATTGACAGGTCTATAATCTCCTATCACTTATAAGATTGGTTGCAATTGGTTAATAATATTGGTTGCATGAATAGAGAATTTTATCAGTTCATCAGTGGAGGTAGGATCTATCAGAGGCTCACACCCTGTTGGATCGGTACCTAGCAGTAGTTAAGACCTTTCCACAGCGGAAGCAACACCCTTGCTGCGTTCATAGGGAACGTTGTCCTCCAGTATCACATACCTGTTTATCGGTGATTAACTAGTAACTGTTTGCTTAACTAGTCGGCGTTTTCTAAGAGTTTACTAGCGATATAATGAAAGATTCAGTTTGTTGCCATTTTTAGGTGCCAAAATCACCCGGTGCCGGTGTTCAGTTCTTTCTGACCACAGTTTTCAGGAACCAAGCTCAAGCTCAAGCCGATTAGCTGCCATCTGTGGCGTGTTTCCATGCTGACCTTTGGCTGGAATCGTGAATGCAGCAGCATATGGTGATGTTAGACATATTTATAATACCCTTTGTTGCTGGTTTAGCGGGACAATTTAGCATAATTTTCGTGTATTTTGAGAGTAGACGCTTGAGAAATTTTGTAAAATCTATTTTATGACGAACACTCTGACTAAAATATTTGAATCTAAGGCGCCTTCTGGTTATTTAGAAAGAACTATTATTTTTGGTTTGCTCCTGAAAAATACCCAGCGAAATTCCAGCGAATTGATGGATTCGACGCTATTACCTGAGTCCAGTAATAACACAGATGAGGTCCTAAGATTCAATACTTTGCCTTTATTGAATGCCCTTGGTTAAATATCGTCGCTATCCTTTATGGGGTTGGGTCCGCTGGCTACCATTCCATGTCTTTCCGTCTCCGAGGCCTGCTCGGTACTGCTCTGACATTGCCGTTTCCGACTACGCTTCGCCGACTTAGGGGCTGATCAAAACTCAATGCGTGCTCTTGTTACCGCTCTAAATTTTAGCCGGCTTTCTATTGGGTACTACTGTGTTATTCACTTGATCGCCACTAGGAAACTTAAGTTATTTGACGTAGGAATCTTGCTCTGTTTCCTAAGGCACGGCGGCTGCTCGCAACTTGCACTCGTCTTTCGGAATCTCCTCTGGCGGTCGTCAGACTGAACCCTACTATATGTATGTTTTTTTCCTTTTCCAGTCCTTCTTTGAATCGCGAACTTTGGCTTTCAGGACCACCCAGCTGTTTGCTATGTGGGAGATCTAGTCCTCAAACATTTTTCCCTTTATGTTGTAAGTAGATTGGAAATAAACAATTAAAAAGGTATATAAGCCTTGGCTCCACCCAAAACATACTTTTGTAAGCTTAATTGTTGTTATTTTTTTACATGACTCACCTAAGTGCCGGCTGTTCTTAATTTTATTATCCATGCCTTCATTTAACTGTTAAAAGGAGCCAAAGTCTTACTCCAATGAGTTTCGTTTAAAAACAGACGTCATTGATATACGAGGGCGGGTCAATAAGTCCGTGACTTTTTGAATTTCCCGCTTCTTAATTGAAATGGTAACACTGCTCTCGTCAACAGTCATCTGTCAGTTGACTCTTGTCAAAAATTGAACAAGCTCCGACATTTAGTTTGTTTTTGACAGCCGTTAATATCAGACTACCGCGTTGATTGAGAAGAAAATGGAAAAAGTGAATTTCGTGTGCTCATTAAGCATTATTTTTTGAGGAAAAAATCCATTACGCAAACCAAGGCCAAGCTTGATAAATATTATGGAGACTCTGCACCATCCATTTCCATGGTAAAAAAATGGTTTACTGAATTCCGATGTGGCCGTACAAGCACCGAACGTTCTGGACGCCCAGTTGAGGTTTCCACATCCGAAACAATTGAAAAAATCCACGATATGGTTTTAGCCGATCGGCGATTAAAAGTGAGAGAGATTGTGGAAGCCGTAGGCATTTCACATGGCTCAGTGGTTTCAATTTTGAATGATCATTTGGGTATGAGAAAGCTTTCCGCAAGATGGGTGCCGCGTTTGCTCACAATCGACCACAAATGCAACCGTGTGACAATTTCGCAGGAATGTTTAGCGTTGTTCAATCGCAATACGATCGAGTTTTTGCGCCGTTTCGTAACCGTGGACGAAACGTGGATCCACCACAACACACCGGAGACCAAACAGCAGTCAAAACAGTGGGTTTCTCGGGGTGAATCGGCGCCAAAGAAGGCAAAGGTGGGTTTGTCAGCCAATAAAGTCATGGCGACTGTTTTTTGGGATGCACGCAGTATTATCCACATTGACTACCTTCAAAAAGGAAAAACAATCAATTGTGAATATTACAGCAACTTATTGGGTCGATTCGATGAGGCATTGAAAAAAAAAGCAACCGCACTTGGCCAAGAAAAAGTTCTTTTCCACCAGGACAATGCACGGGTGCACACATGTGCAGTTTCCATGGCAAAATTCCATAAAATGGGCTACGAATTGCTCCCTCATCCGGCCTATTCACCCGATCTAGCCCCGTGTGACTATTTCTTGATCCCAAACTTGAAGATATGGCTCGGCGGAAAGAGATTTGCCTCCAATGACGAAGTCATCTCACAAACAAATGCCTATTTTGAAGACCTCGACAAATCATATTTTTTGGAAGGGATAAAAAATTGGAGAAACGTTGGGCTAAGTGTATAGAGCTCAAAAGAGACTACGTTGAAAAATAAAATAACTTTTTATCTAAAAACCTGTGTTTCATTCAAATAGTCACGGACTTATTGACCCGCCCTCGTAATTTCTCACCTGAAGAAACTTTCATGAATATTAACAAATATATAGAATTATATAATATAATATTATATAATATAAACAATTGTTTACTCATGTACTATGTAAATGCTTTTATCAGCCATACTTTGGATATGCACTGCAAGACCAAAACGTTAGTACTTATGTGCGTTTTATGGCCAATTGTTTTGTGACCCTTTCTAGAGCTTGGTGATGTCAACTTGCGCATGCGCTTATGTTGTCTTCAAGGGATGTGGGTCCCATACCTTTTACATTCTTTTAATCGACTTTTTTCTTATCATGTTCAATGCTTTAACACTAATGCTAGTTAACATTTAAGAATTTGTTAGTGGCATAAACCAGGAATAGTTATAATGTAAATATATTATAATATAGTATATAAAGTATGATATATGATTTCATATATTCCATAAAAAGGAATTTTATGGTCGCGCTGAAAGTAATATCACAGTCCCTGAAAGGGTTCGTTTTAAGTAAAACTGAATAATCATTTTGACTTGTGAACTTAAATTTTGTTATTTATAATAGTACATTGTATATTATAAGAAATTTCGGCTTATGCCGAAGCTATCTTTTATCAGACAGGGCTTACACACTATTAATTATTATTTTTTTCTTTCTTTTCAGAGCGTACGTATAAACCAATTTATGTTTTGTGCATCTAACCTTAAAATGTATTTAATTTACATTAGAATATATTTTCTTTCCAGCGCGATGTAAAAAGAAAATTCGTAGATATCTCCCAGCCAAACGATGCTCAATTATGTAAAAAAACTGTACTTCATTTCTTTACTCTTGTTTCAGCATCATAAAAACCATTAAATCTTTATTCTATTTAGCAGCTCCGTCTAGGTATATTTGTATATGTAAGCCATGGGAGATGATTGCGCTATACCGGATCGCTAGCAGCAAAACGGTTTCCGTTTCCGGACTGTTTGAGAGTTAAAACCGGTAGTAGTAGATATTATTTGGTGCCACGGAAGACAGCCCACCGGCCAGTGCCGGTCTGACTGTAAGGATGGTAACCTTGTGGGAGTGTCGTGATGGCTGCAGTTTGATACCCAAATACGGGTAAAACCAATAGGAATAATAGTTCGTCGTGGAGTTGCGTTTTCAACCGGGTGCCGTGATCCCAAAGATGGGAAGATGGCCATGGTCCTCAACCAAGGATGAAGCCATGACCGAACAAAATGCCTTCATTCGGTATCCGGCCGTACATAGATCCAAAGGGACTGCTGATTGACGCAGTAATTTCATTCTGCGCCTATGGACGCCGTTAGATTAGGCCGTGGGAACGCCGACTATGCGTTAATGGCGTATGGAATAAGTGGGTGATCATATTACAAAATCTCACTTCACTTGATTCTATATAGAAATTTTTTTTTTTAGGTTTTTTTGCATATGTATGTGATTGCATGGGTGAGTCATCAAAATTATTTATAATTTCAATTTCTGCCAATCTTAGCTTTGTTGTATACCAACAAAAGAACTGCAATACCTATTCTTATTATGGTCATCACCTTCTCAGCAGCCGTATGGCCGAGAGTGTAAATGTCAAATGTCTCCAATCGTTGTCGGAGCGAAGCATGGTAGAGTTATAGAAGTTTTTTTTTGTGTTTGACTAGTATCTTTACCTCTAATATGTTTTTTCTCTAATGTATAATAAATCCAATACCTACTAAATATTGGACAAATAGGGATAAATAAGCTAATAATCTTATTCCCAGCAGCCTTTTCATGTCGCTGCTGCTTGGTACCATCGGGATTTACAAATACCCGTTGAGGAGATTCCGATTCGATATAAATTAAGCGTTTCTTAATCTCTCCCAGATATGATTAATCCTAAGCAAAATATATACGTCAGGAATGGACTTTGCGTTGATTTGTCGGTAATCGACGTACGTGCAAGTGCCGCTTGTCCTCCTCTCCGTCTTCTTATCTACAATTACCATGGGTGCAATGTACGGAGTGTTCGGGGACCAAAGTTCATTCGGCAGGTTAAAGAACAAAAGATGAAAACCGTTCCTTTAAGAGACAAGTATCAATGTGTCTTGTACTATCAGTATCTAACCTCCTTTCCTGGGATCCGTTACCCGTGTTCCTTGGCTTACCACCGTTGTTTCCGCTACGAACTCCTGGATAATAAAATTTTGCTTCAGCCAGTGTATTTGGTCGCTAGTCTGTGATGTTCACAGGTGTCTACTTCGTTCTCCATTCAACCATTAACTACTGGAAGTGGTGCGGACATTACAAGTTCTAGAAGCTGAGGGTCCCCAATTGACAATTAGGACTTCTCCTCGACCATGATCTCAGCAGAAGTAAAAACGAGGGTACCGCCTGCCCTCCCGCAGAAATATCCTGGTCCATTGAAACCACGGCATTTGTTGTGTACATCGATACTTTGTTCAAGGGCTATAATCATGTCTATCGTAATCGTGTCGGGTCCGTTCTATGATCTTTTGCTTTACGGCCTCCAATTTCATGGAGTCCGATGGCAGTGGTAATTTAGGGATGCATTCTCATTAAGACAATGTAATTTCTGCTTCCGCGTGTATGTAGCGACATAGCCGTTCGGGACGGGCAGAAGCCGAGGGTTCGCCATGGAAAGAGGTCCACGATAGGGCAGGACCACTGACGCGGAGAGTAAATTAGTCGGTGTGTGTGACAGCGAGTTAGTACCGTTGTTCACATTAAGAGTTCTGGTGTTCCCACTAGTAGACGAGGGCATGTCGCATTTACCGTTGATGACTTGTGACTTGTCATCCATTCTAGACGTTTTGTCGCCGACGACAAGATTACGGATGCAGAGGTTTCTTGTGTAGTCTTAGCCTAAGTAGCAAAATTTCTTCGTAGCTCACCGACTTTGCCATCAACAGAGCCGGAAATAATATCACGCAGTGCCAACACCTTGGTTATTAATTCTAGTTGGAACGGATTCACCAGTATCCATTCCTGTGTTAGTGTTCCTATATGGTCGTCGAATGGAAAATTCCGGAATTTTTGTTGATGAACAACGAGGAATTCTAGCCCAAATATCATGTGGTCCGAATAATCATCTTTCTCGCAGTTCCTCGATTTCTCGATATTTATCTTGATTTTTCTTACTTCTTTTTCTTTTTTCCCCAAGTTTTTGTTCTTGTAGCACTGTTGTTGCCAGGGCGAGACTGATAAGCCATTTTTTATTAAGTGGGTCAATTTTCTTAGCTCACGAATACCGCTGGAAATAACGCAAAGTAGCATCAGAATTTTCATTTGGAGAGAAAGTGGAATATAAGAATAAATGGAATCTCGGGTAACGAGATAGAGAAGGGGAGAGTAGATAAATTGCGAATATACGCTTCAGTACTGACTCGTTCGGATAACTCCCCAAAAATAATTGCAAACTGAAGCATGTATTTATGGGATCAGTGGAGTACCAGCTCAACTTTAAGAGCAGCGAAACTGAACTACATACCGATGAAAAAGGTATGCTTCACGACTGATAGACATTTCGGGCAACATCATCGGAAGAGAAAAACTCTGCCGTCACTTGGGACGCCAACCAAAAGACCAAGACTACAAAAACATATATTGGAAGCTTTTGTACCCCGGGAAAAACTCAACGCACCCACATCCAACTACTTGGGAACATGCATGTCTGGGAGGTTTTAAAATGGAAGTTATGTTATGTGAAAAATGGTTTTCTGACAGAAGTCAAGGCACCCTTTGCATTACTGTGCGTTGATTTTGCTGAACTTTCGGCTCCACTTAAGCAAGGAAACACAACGCTGCGAGTTTGCTTCACCTCATTTCCCGAATTGGTCGAAATACACTTCTATAAGCCTTCTGCAAACGGTAATCTTATGGTCCCGAAGAATCTGATCAAGAAAAGACACCTGCATAAAAGTATAACTACAGTGCACCTCCTGGTCACTTGAGCCTAATCAAAATGTCAGATGGATGTAGTATCTTATAAGAAATTTTTAAGAAAGGGGCAAAAAATCTGAAATTTACTGCGCTAGCTATCGGAAGGCTATAAAAAGGTTAGGCAGGACCAAGGCGGTATATTTCAACCATGGAGGTGTGTACTTGATTCAGGAACTCAATTCAATTATATAACTTCACCACTTGCGTCACCTAGACTTGGACCATATTTTGCAAATAAATTATTTGTTAACGCGTTAAGGCGCAATTTATTATTTAAACTAATCGTAAGCTTAATATGGGAAGACCATGTAAAAGTTTTTAGGAAATACCGCGAACCTAAAAGCGCCTGAGTCAGGGGACTTGCACTCATTGGTTCAGAAATTCTGGGAGTGTGAAGAAGTTTAGCGACCAAAAGAAAGAAAACCGCACCCGCAAGGTTTACTGGGATCTTGGTGAAACGTCTAAAAAGGTACTTATACCTAAAACAGTCACACTAAGCTTTGCAGATCAGGCTCCACTTCTTAATTAAGCCAAATAGAACAGAAAGTAATGGACTTATTCCCACTTGCATGGACTACGAGATTTGCATGGACTACGGAGGAGTTTAAGACATCGTGGACCAAAATTGCCTGAGGTTTATTGTTGCGGGTGACTGGAACTGTCTCTGGGGTTCATGAAGGTGCAATCAACGAGGTGCAATCGTGCGTTAGCGAATCTTGCCCTGAGCACTGAGGTGAACTGTCTTGCCACAGGTGGCCCCACATGGTACCCGTCTGGCAGACGAGGCTCTCCTGGCTTTATCGATTTTAAGATTGCAGTAAGATCGAAGTAAGATTGCCTCGGCAATTGTCTCTTACCTTTCAGAGCGACCAATGCAGCGTGAACCACGCGAAAAAAAGGCCCAAATGGGATTGATGGCTGCAAAATTACAAAAGAGACTTATGGCGGAGGTCGAGTGATTTAGTGATTATATGCATTTGAAGAAGAAGAAATAAAACCAAACTTACCTTTCTGATCTTACCTTCGATCTAAAATAAGAATAATGATAAGTATGATTCAAAGAAGTATCTGGCATGATTAGCCAGGTATGAAATGTTATCTAATCCCTAATTATTTTAGGTTTGTTTAAGTGCCTCAAACGTAAAAAATGGCTAAGAAATATTTGTAAACAATGAATATTTGATATAAGAAGATATTATTAACAGTCAAAACACTAGGACGTGTGATTTGTAGAAGGCCGAATTAAAATGTTAGGACCTATGTTAGGTGGGTGACTGTGCCTGGATAGTTTGAAACGCTAGAACATTTACTTTTGCGGCATTATTTCAATTCCGATAAAAAGACGAGACCAATTGCCAGAACATTGCTTATTGTATTGCCTGAGCTACGTTTGGCATGGAACTGAGTAAGGTCAGATAACAAGCCGTAACTCGTGAATTATCGTGAACTCAGACCATTTCGCGGAGAGACGCACTTACGAAAAAAGTGGTTACAGGTAGTATGGCCGTCCTTTTCTGATAAGAAGGGCAATAAGGTAGCAGAAGGTAATAATGCCACAATTGAAATATTGATTGCGCATAGGCAAGAGGTTTGGGACTTGAATTTTTAATGAAACGATAGGATAGGTACCATCACAAGGGAACTGTTCTCAGGGATATGGCCGTCGGGCAAAGCCAGTGGGCGTTCAAATGGGATTGGAATGAACCTTTCTGATACAACGATGGGGATAAGTTCCAGCTACGGTGGGAATGCATCTAGGGGGGAATGCCTAAAGGGGTATACGTCTCTGGAAAAAAATCTTTGAAGAAACGTTTTCGAAGGAAATCGTCCTTGCGGACAATGTCTACGAGGGAGGTGCCACCCGAGGCCTCATACGATCAAAAATAGGAAGGTGAAAGTAATAAGCTTAGATCTCCCACACACCAAGACAACGCGAGGATTGGTGATCGATTAAGGAGGGGGAATTGATCGGCCGCATGGGCGATCGCACAAGTCCAACCAGCCCAGTCAAGTCCGCGGATACGAGCAAGTGCGCGTATAGCCAGTCTAGAGGGAAAGGGTAGAGAGCGCTACAAAAAGACCCGCGTATAGCGAGTTAAAAGCAAAGTAGGTACAACCCTAATAAGCGCCAACATTCAACAAGCTTGCAGTAAAGAGACGAGGAGGTCAACTAAATGAAGAGGGAGAATCATGAGAGCAGTGAGGGAAGAGTTCAAAAGAAAGAATCCAGGTGAAGCATATGCCTTACCAATTTCCGAACGTGCCAAATAGATTTGTGGAGTGCCAAGTTCATGAACTTAAACCTAGTAAAAAAGCCTCAAGGTCGATAGAGTGAAAGAGTACCCTAAAAAGCTGCCCCGGGGCAGCTCAGAGGTTTGGGAACGTAAAGTTACGACATAAAATCCTTGCCATCGGGCACTGGGACGGTGATGAGGAGGCACCTAAATGCAGGCCCAGACCTCGTTGGTTAGTGGGTGTGTATCTATCGGACGGACTCACCTGCTTGATGGATAAACAAGGAACCTACGAACAAGGGAGCGATGACACGGCGGCAATTGAATTATTAAATACAGAAAGATAAATAAATACAGAGTTTCGCGTTTGGTCCCGCCTGTCGAGCCATCTTCGCGACTGGCGACCCGATAACCGACACGGTAGCCTCAAGGCGAAACTCACGTTTACAAATATTCCTCTTTAACCTGCTACTACAGCATCCTACGCAGATGTCCTGGGCCCGCTGCCCGCTGATCCTTGATAAACCTGGTTAGTTAGTAAATCCGCGTCCAACGCTTTAATCTTTCGAATGGCACGAACTCAAAAAATTAGATTAGAAACTTTTCTGGCGATATACATCTAAATCACATCGAATCTACAGGGTGCGGCAGCATAATTTCCTTTTTTTCAGAACTCAATGAAAACTATTGTAGGCATCGGAAAATATTTATTTATTTTTATAATGTAGGTACATGTCTAAAGTTTTTATTTATATTTTTTTGAAGATGAAATCTGACGTCCCCCATTCTCCATACATTGCGTAAACCGATTTTTGGCGTTTGTCGTGACTCTTGTTAGCATAGCAGGTGTTATGTTGACAATTTCTTCTTGAATGTTGGTTTTCAAATCTTGTAGGGTTCTTAGACGGTTCACATAAACACGGGATTTCAAAAAACACAATAGAAAAAAATCACAAGGGGACAGATCGGAAGAGCGTGCCGGCCATTCCAGATCGCCTCTAATTGAGATAAGACGCTCTGGAAAGTGTTCCCTCAAAACAGCCATCGATGCTCTTGAAGAAGAAGAAGCTCAAACGCGCTCATCCGAGAATTGAAGTCACGTTCTAAAAGTTCCTGCACTATCGCCATCTTATACGGATGAAATTGAAGATCATCATGAAGAATTCTTTTCACAGAACGATCGGATAGTCCAAGGGCAGATGCGTGTTTGCGCGCAGAACGCCGTGGAGATCGTAATATTGACGCTCTCACTGCTTCAATGTTCTCAGGTGATCTAACGGGTCGAGAGACTCCAGTTCTCCGTTTTGTCGCACTTGCAGTTTGCCTTAATGTAGTGACCCATGTAACAATTGATTTGCGATCTGGGACGGGAGCCAACGGGGCTAAATTAAAGCGATCCCGAAATGCACGCTGTGTTGTAATAATCGAACATCCGCTTGAAAAGTAGGCCTCGACGGCAAAGGCACGCTCCTCACTTTTCCAACGCATGATGGAGACTGAACCGTGTCGGGAAAAAACTTTGCAGTAGCCCCTCTGGAACGGGACAACTAGCGCTCCGCCAAGACATCAACTAACTGAATGGCGCGCATTTTAAAAAAGCAAGTTATGCTGCCGCACCCTGTATAAATTCAGTTGAGCGTTGCCGCAAACTCTTTAAGCCGTGGCATTTTTTGCGGACAGACCAATAAAAAAGTTCGGTATACACCACACTTAACCTCTCAAGACCAAAAGATGTTGGCAGGGAAAACACTACAGTGGAACTAACTAACAATTCTTTACTACAAGTGAATACAGACAACCCCCATTCAGCACCATAATCTCAAATAATTGTAACACAAAACTGGTCCACAAAATTTTAACAACAAGGAGTAAGAAACTTTTCAAAACATTTTTTAAAAGCAGTAGGGTATTTTTTTACTGTACTTCACCAAAATAAAGTTAACCATTATGCTTTCCTCTTGTCTGTTGTAACAAAACATATAATGCACAAATCTGATAAAAACATTAGTCAATTGGGACATTACAACATGACAACAGCACATTCAACAATTGGACAATATATAATACTACATATTATAATCATTGACTATTAATAATTTACTTCACATATATAAATGCTTAGTACGCCTACCGTCATGCAAAGTAGGCGCTCAGGAGAGGGAGCCTACAATCTCCGATGATTATCCGTATCCCATAATTTTAATTACCTGAGCAATAACTTTTGATAATATTTGTTTCTGCTTTTACGGGTTGTGGCTGATCTTCAATTCGAAAAACACAGCCTTTCTATGCTAATAACGTTCAAACGTGCCCAATTTAAATAGTGAATTACACTAATATTTTAAGGAGACAATTGTACAAGTGCTAACGTTTCTTTTATATAACATTCGTAATGATAAAAACAAATTTAAATACCAAATATTTTTGGAACTTATTAAACGTATGTTATTTATTAAGATACATAAATTGTTAACATATTACATCATGTGTTTGAACTTTGACTCAGAATTTGACATAATGCATATTTCCATTTTAAATGTGTTTCATTCCATTTGGTTCTAGACAGGCATCGTGATGAGGTATTGACATTCCCAGTCTTGTAGTTACAGTTCCGACAATTAATTTGGCAGTACTTTTCATTCATTGCAAGTTCCATTTTGAGAACGGTTGGATTACTACATTTGTTCTACGAATTTCTGTCATTAAATTAATTAATTTGCAATGGAAAGTGCGGTAAAATTGGACAATTCCAACAATTCTGGACCATTGCCTCAACGGCAACAAAGAGGAAACCAAGCCAATAAAAATATTGGAAAGCACAACGCTCAAAAGCAAAACGACGCCGATGGAAGTCCTGCTGAAAAAAAGGCACGATTTGGTGGGCCAAATAACCAAAATGGTGGTCTAGCTGGCAGTGGTGGTGGTGGTGCTAGTGGCGGTGGTGGTGGCGGTGCCACTACCGGTCCCATGCAAAATCAAAATCAAAATAAGAATTTCCCTAATAAGGGCGGATTTGCACAGAATCGCAACCGGAACCGCGGAGGAAACCAGAATCGCCAAAGTTTCCAAGCGCAAAATCAGAATAACGCAAATGTAAGTATATTATCTCAGGACAACATTTTTTTCATACTTAACTTGCTATTCGTTGCAATTGAGTGAATGTAATCAATTGCAAAATGTATGTACATATGTGTGTATACATACAAATTTTCTTTAGAATGGAAGAAAATTTTTAGGTATAGGTTATAAAGTCAATTAATAGGTATTTACTTTTAATTGGATTTGACAGAATATTTCAATATTCTAATATACAAAACCGTATGTGTGTATGCATTTTACAAATACAGTTTCTGAAATATATTTCAATTCCGGCTATGTATAAGCTTTTTGATAAATTTATTCAAATATTTTTTTCCCTTTTTTGTTTTATTTATTAGTTTACAAATCAGCAGTAGAATCCAAGTGCCGAATTATATTTTTTAATGGTAATTAATTTAATTTTTAAAAAATTCAGCCTAAAAATGCCTTTTATTCGATCAAAATCGTTTAAAAGCTCGTTCTCTTCATATATTAAAATTGTCTCCAAAAAAACGTGCGATGTACAGCATTTGAAAACTAATTAGAAAATCATTTCATACATTTTCGATATCAAAATATTAAATACGGTATCAAAACATATTCTTATTAAGATACAAGCAAAAATGCAGTTGGATTTATTTCTTTGGAATTTTAAAAGAAATTGAAAGAAAAAATAAATACGAACAGACCCGAAATTTATATACCCTTGTAGATAAATGCCGGTTTTTCTTAGGTAAGCAAATATTGAATATAATTTGCCGCTCATCCTCATCGATTTTGAGAAACGAACTATCGGAACGATCTTCTGAAAATTCTTTTTAAAAGGAACTGATCTGACTCTTGAGTTCTTATAAGGAATATTTATTTTATTCATTTTAGATTATTGTGCAAGGCACTTTTATGCTTTTTGAGTTTATAAACCAAGAGAATATTTTTTTTTATTAATATACATACTTAACCGGCACTTAAATTCAAGTTACGGTTCCTTGGATTTATTTTTTTGAACCCCATAAAATTCCTGCTAAATATCAATACCACTCGACTTGGGTTCGATCTGGACTGGAACGTCGTCAGCTATTCCAAACTTTTTAAACCAAAAGCAAATACTAATGTTTTCGGAACAGTACAGCTGCTTTCCCATTGCTTGATAAGTCGTTTTAGTTTGTCGGAAACGGTAATAGCTATATATATAATATAATAATAATAAAGAAAATCTCTAATTTGAAATACAAACAAGTACAAAACAAGTACATTTGTCATTTAATAATCATTAAAATGTATCAAAGATTTTGGTCTTCATTCGGAAACTTGTAAAAATTCCATAAACCTCTCGGTCTATCTCTTGAGAAGAAACAGTTTCTTATAGAATGAATATTAACAGTAAAAAGGTTTCATTATATACAGCCGACTTTCTTCCGTATTAAACAGTGTATGTATTAAAAATATTGGTTTATATCTATAGATGTACCCATTATAGTGAGCCATAGTATAGTATAGTAACATTTAACATAAATTCTAATGTGGTTCGTCTTTTAAATTACTTGGATGATGGATCTCTGATTTATTTTCATTTACTGATCAAACTATATATTCTGCCATATGAACAGAAATCGGCTAACGAAGCTTCTAAACCGGATGCAGCAAGTGGCCCCGAGAAACAAAACAATTCACCATCGGCCAATCAAAATCAATCGAATCAGAACGCGAACCAAGGTCAGGGACAGCAGAGCCAAGGCCAAGGCCAGGGTTTCCGCGGAGGCCGCGGAGGTGGTTCTGGTAATAATGTTAGCGGAGGAAGTAGCGGTGGCGGCGGCGGTGGTGGAGGAGGCGGCGGTGGTGGTGGTGGTAATACATCCCACCAAGGTGGTGGCGGCGGCGGAGGAGGAGGTGGTGGCGGTGGCGGCGGCAACCAGCAACATCATCAACAGCAGCAGCGCGAAAACAGAAATCGCGGCCAACGATCAGGCGGTCCTGGCGGCCCCAACAACTCCATGGGTGGACGGGACGGAGGTGGTCCCCGTGGCGGTGACGACTTCTTTATAGCCCAAAGGCTGCGAAGCATTGCCGGACCCACCATAGAGCTGGCGCCTGTTGAAGTGCCC
Source organism: Drosophila ercepeae (assembly GCA_018150545.1). NCBI lineage: Eukaryota > Metazoa > Arthropoda > Insecta > Diptera > Drosophilidae > Drosophila > Drosophila ercepeae. The sequence continues at coordinate 659,401 of JAECWL010000197.1, forward strand.
ACTGAGGCAAAGTTCTCGGGCCGCAACCGTCTGTACGTTGGAAACCTCACCGGAGATATCACTGACGACGAGCTGCGTGAGATGTTCAAGCCCTTCGGCGAGATTGGAGAGATCTTTTCAAATGTTGAGAAAAATTTTACATTCCTAAAGGTTGACTACCACATAAACGCCGAGAAGGCCAAGCGTGCTTTGGACGGTTCGATGCGCAAGGGACGCCAACTGCGCGTCCGCTTCGCTCCCAACGCCACCATCCTGCGAGTGAGCAACCTTACTCCATACGTGTCCAACGAGCTGTTGTACAAGTCGTTTGAGATTTTCGGGCCTATCGAGAGGGCTAGCATAACGGTCGATGACCGCGGCAAGCACCTCGGTGAGGGCATCGTAGAGTTCGCCAAGAAGTCATCGGCCAGTGCCTGCCTTCGTTTGTGCAATGAGAAGTGCTTCTTTTTGACTGCTTCTCTTCGACCTTGCCTGGTGGAGCCAATGGAGGTCAACGACGATAATGACGGACTGCCGGAGAAGGCGCTGAACAAGAAGATGCCGGAGTTCAACCAGGAACGCAGTGTCGGTCCCAGATTCGCCGACATAAACTCGTTCGAGCACGAGTACGGCTCCCGCTGGAAGCAGTTGCACGATCTCTACAAAAGCAAGCAGGATGCTCTCAAGCGCGAACTTAAAATGGAAGAGGACAAGCTGGAGGCCCAAATGGAATATGCGCGCTACGAGCAAGAGACGGAGCTGCTGCGCCAAGGTTAGTATCCTAAAGTATCCTAAAATGAATCTATTTCTTTAAACACTTAACACAGGGAATTATCGTGTTTATACGATTATTTCAAGTAACTTGTTTCAATCTTGTATAAATCAACGACGGATTAATGACCGCCTATTTGATTTTCTTTAATAACATTTAGATCAAATGAAAAGAAGGGAAAAGTATCTTCGGGCGGAGCCGAAGACTAGATTCCCTTACAGCTCTATTGCAGTTTTTATTATAGTTTATGGTTGGTAAGAGAAATAATATAGATCGGATAACGAATTGGACGTTTCCAATAAGAACTTTAGAATAGGACTTGGGAAAAAGTTCCAAGTTTCTACTCCCAAAAACACCAAAATTATAGCATTACCCATCGGTCAGTTGTATGGCAGCTATGGAGTATAATCGCCCGATCCCGGAAAGAAGTCAATAGCTTCAAAACTAAGAGACTAGTTAGCGTAGAAACAGAAAGACGAACAAACGGACATGCTATTGACTCGGGAGGTGATTCTGATCAAGAATATGTATACTCTATGGGGTCATAGATGTCTCCTTGTGAACAAAATTATAAATCCCTCTGAAAAGGTATAAATTTATCAATTTTAATAATTCGTATAAATGTGATGTAAGCCCATAGTCAGTCTACAGGTTAAAAGAAAACAAAAGGCGCCAAAGTAACACCATTAAAGGCTCCTTTTTGTCATTAATAATTATACTAAAAATATTAATATAGATAAAAAATGAGGAAAAAAAAGGCTGGCAGACGTTATATTTATAGTTATATAGTTATATATGTATAAACATTCATAACTTTTTATTATATGGAAGCAAAATCCTTTGGAATGGAATTCGACGAGGACCTTGTCTAGGTTTTTGTCCTGGTTCTAAGGTATTATCGTCTGCACTCTTCTAATCTATGAATCAGAGCGAAATGGCAAAAAAATAAAAACTGTTTTGTGGATAAATCGGTTGAACGGGATTTTAGAATTTTATTGTGTTCAATTAGAGTTGTGTAAGATACATCTTGTAGATACAATCGATTCATGTTTAGTTCATATTTAATCCTAATGTTGACATACTTTTTAAGTAAGGAACGAAATATGATATTTCGCCTTGTCGAATCGTCAAAGTTGTTACATTTGCAGGGTTTTCAAACTTGTTTCTGAATTTTCTACCAAATCAAAACAAATGCCTGGGAATAGACAATATGATTCTTAGTTTTGGTTTTAAATATTTGAAAAAATATTCAAATACACTGCAAGTTGGGGGAACAAAATTCTACACCTTTTGATTGTAAACTACATTAAAACTCTGTTAACTCGCAATCATTTCGTGGTTCGCAACGCATATCGGCGTATCGTACTAAGATAATATTAATTTGATTATTTACAAAAAATGACATCTAAAATATATTCAAGTTAGACTTGCGAAAATAATTGAAATTGCTAATTAATAATCAATCATTTTGCAGAGCTGAGGAAACGGGAAGTGGACAACGAACGCAAGAAGATGGAGTGGGAAATGCGTGAGAAGCAAGTCGAGGACATGCGCAAGCGCGAGGAGGAGACAATGCGACGCCACCAGGGTGAGATGCAGAACCACATGCTGCGCCAGGAGGAGGACATGCGTCGGCGTCAGCAGGAGAACACTTTGTTCATGCAGGCCCAGCAGCTGAACTCGCTGCTTGATCAGCAGGAAGGCTTTGGCGGAGGCGGCAACAACTCCAGTTTTGACAATTTCGGGGGCAATAGCAATTCACCATTTGAAGTTTTTAGAGGTAGTCTATACAGTTTTTTAGTTGTCAGAATGAACAGCCTGATAATGTGATAATCTTTAATAGGCAATAACAACAACAACAACAACTCAACCATGGTTGGAAGTAATTCTGGACCCGGCGGTGCCAATAAGCAGGTATGTAGAAAGCCTAACAAGAATATCCCACAGCAATTACCACACCACGTCAATGTGGTGCAGCTTCGACATCTGTCACTTCTCTTCAAAATATTAACCACAACCCAAGTTCCATTTTGAAAGGATATCTATGTCAGTTTTTTTCTTTAAGAACTTTTGCAAACATTTGTAAGGGTTACAAATGGGGTTTTTCATTGTCAAACGGGAGTATCATTTTTTGAAAATGTTTTGAATGTTTTGGGGGAAACATACATATTTTTCCCAACAGTCTCTTAGACTTGTAAGAAAGCAAAGGTTGCGATTATTATTTGCCAATTGTTGTGCACAACATGGAATACATGTGTTCTTATGTTCAAATTTTTCAAACTGATATTACGGGTTCGTTTAGTGTTCTATTGGCTTTAGAGATATGTATGTCTGTAAATTTGTATACACTTTCTTAAAGTGGGTGGACTATGAACTATGGCTTCATTTACATAGGTTTTTCTATATTACTATATTGTTATTAATCAAAGACACAGATTTCTGGTATTTCTTGTCTTTAAGGCTTAAGGTTTAGACCAAATTTGATTGTAAACATAAATTGAATTTAAATTCAATCGCTCTAACTTTATTTGGGAAATCAGTCCTTTTTTCTACTTTGGATCTGGTGGGGGGTGGGGTTCCTTCAGAGGAACGATTACGATTAAGCATATTTGGGCTTATATAACGATAACGATAACGAAGATATTTTCCCCTTTTAAAATTGGGCTCATTATGGTTAAGTAACACTCAATTGAACAATTGTATTTCATTGCTCGAATAGGACTCCTTCGCTTTTGAATTTGGGGTTAACAATATGAACCAAGGCGGCAATCAACGTGGAAATAATGGCGGAGGAAATAATGTCCCATGGGGACGGCGACGTTTTTAGACTCTGGAGCCAACATACATATAAGGATGCAAATAAACGTAATTTTACGTTTTACGTTTGGTTTAAACTCGTTCATGAGTAACCAATGAACGAACTCTCACAGAAGGATATGCACTCAAATGAATACCAAGCTTTGATTTAACATTTTGACACATGTAGGCGACCGTCAAATCAAATCGTAAAAACAAATGAACAACAATGCCGCTGAAAAGGAATAATCTTAAACATAATATTATGAAAACCACAATATGCTTCAAATGCAGTATACAAACAATGCCCTTCATCTTTTAAACATTACGTGCATCTATTTAATCATGACAAAAATTTTAGAAATATGTAGTCTCCTAATTTCTTCAGAAATATGAATATTTTTTTGTCAACCATTAAAACTAAATATATAAAGATATCAAAATATTCGACTAACTCAATTTTAAGATTCCTTTGAATTTGTTAATTCCATAAATTCTTGGAATGACGGTGAGTATTGAAAAGGCCACATGAACACGGGGAACAGTGATGAGGCAAGGTTTAATGACTATAAAGGATATTCTCAGAGCTTGTCCACAAAACTGAACAAAAAATCCTTTAGTTGAGTTTTTCAACTCTATACACATTTTCCTCATCTTAACCTGTCCGTAAACCGCCATTTATAGGCTTCAATAGGAGTTTATGTCTGTATATTTTGTGTTTTTTTTAAACTTCTAATACCGTTTCCAACTAAAATAAAAATAACGTCAAACGACGTTATTTCCGCGACGGAACTCCGCTGCCTCGTAATCCAACTCTTTATACCCACCCGTAATGGATGGAGTTCCAAAGTCGGAAAACGTGGTATTGAAGGGCATTACCCCGACTTTTTTAGGCAATTTCTTGTGTGGACATTTGAAATCGGAATCCGATTTATGAAAATTACGGGGGTGCTGCATTACCTTGAATGTGGAAAGCCAAAACTAAATTATATTGTCCGATCACCAATGCATTTAATTTTTGTGGCTTCATTTCAGGCCCCCTGCCTTATTCCTATTTTATTGTATACAAATTTGCATGTTGGATTCGTTAGTTCAGGCTTTCCGCTTGGGCTTTCAGAACATTGTATGCGTTCTAAGTGCTCTAGTCATCTGACCTGTACATACTATAAAATAAATATTGTTATATCAAAATCTTATGTCCGTCACCCAAACTATCACCTGATTGTTCTAATAATAACAAGAGGATAACATCACACGCAAGCTGACTTCTAAATCTGAAGAAAACCAAGGCCTGTTCCGGTTTACCATTAAAGAAATAGTTTTTAGAAATAGTTTTCAACCTGCATATTTCAATGCGAGTTCACGTTGTCTAGCTACATTTTTTCTATAATCGCAATGATTTTTTTTGGTGTGCCGGATGGAGTTATTATTTAGTTCGAGGCGCAAAACTCCCCAGCTCAGAGCTTGGGATTTTACATTTCCATATATTGTCCTGCCAAATTTTGGTTTTCCAAGCTACGGCACTGCATTCGAAATTAAACGTGATTCAGAACTCGTTGTTATGCATTTCAAATTATTTTTCTGGAAGATGATAGTGAATTGAAAGTTTTTATATATAGCCCACCTTTTTAGCTTAAATAATTGTTCATTCTGAGCTGGTGCTCTTAAAACTAAACCCTTTCCCACATGAAATAAATATTTGGGTTAACAAAAATAGATTGGTGTGCCATCTTTAATGGTTGTTACACACTTGTGTAAATTCTTTCAAAGAAGTATGTTTTTGTAAATTGAAACAATGAATTCTACATCTATTATTTGATAAAAACGTTTAATTAAGATTGGAACCGTAACAGGCCTTATGCTTTAATATTTTACACAAGATTTACCCGGCGAATCATATCAGAACATTTGTGTTCTTACTGGATTTGTAAAACACTCTCACGTAGTAAAAATTAACGCCATGACATACTACTTAACGCGACTGTTTCTGTGGCTTCTATTGGAAATTCACATAAAATTTTGTCAATTTTAAAACATAACCTGCCTGCCTAGTGGGTATCTTCTTTTACAGCTGTCAATAGTCTTAAAGTGCTCTCACCAGCGGCTTGGGGCCAAGTAGGATGATGACCTACTGCCAAATTTTAAACAATGTTACTCTTCATTTAATCCCTTGATTAGAACTATCCCTAAATGTTTGTATGTATAAAAAAATGTTAACAGAAATTTAAAGTTGCATAAATTGTGAGCGGTCGGTCCCTCAGAAGCGCATTGGCTTGAAATCTGAAATCGATTAGCATGAAGACCACCTTGCTTTACAGCAGTAATATATTCAAATTATTTCTTATACTGAACAGAAACTAAATTTGGGAATGTTCTATTTGAATTATTACTTTCCTTTCTGTTAGTTAGTAAGGTTATAGTAATAGGAAATTATTTTCTGCGCATTTATATTCCTATTTAATCATAAAGGTTAAGCCAGTTTTGAGGATGAAAATCTATAAACAACTTTTTGAAATTTAGTTGGTGTTGTTGGAATCTTTTAAGGATTTAAAGACAAACATAAATAACTTTGAATAAAATAAAAAAATGTGTTTTTTTTATATAAGTATACTGGTTTAGGTATATTTACTATATGTTTATACTTGTAGTTCAAAATTCGTTTAATAAAGCCTCTCCTTTCGTTTGATTTTGATTCAGTCCGACTATGATCTGCTTATATTTTCATAGATTATACAATTTTAACTCAATAAGTAAATCAGTCTCTCCCTTAATTCATTTAAGTGATATAATGTAAAAATAAAAAATATAAAAATTAAAGGCTAATGTTACGCTAGTTTTATAACTTTATCCAATTAAGAGCGATACGTTTAAACCAAGTTATGTTTAAACCTGTCCCAGTTTCTGTGTTTTCAACAGAATTAAATTTTTACGATATCCCCGAATTAGGTGGTTGAAATCCTTCTTTTATGTATATTTTGTTTAATAGAATAGAATTCACAAATAACAGGTTTTTATTTTGCAGTATTATTTTTTCTACAAGTACTTTTTCTAGTTTGATTGACGGGCATTTGAATATGATTATTTTCATTTACATATATTTACTTTTATTCTTCAAACACCTGCTTCAAACTGGTTAATGCGGACTTTGTAAATACAATGGGACTTCTGACCCTATACGAGTACTCTCCATAATACCCTTTTTTCTACCCGAACTTTATCTTAAAGCTATCTAGCTTTACTTTTGTCCACACAGATCTTGTTGTTTCATGCAGGAAAAAATTCAGTCACGTGGAACAACAAACTTTATCCAACAATATCCATATAATAGAAAAATATGAATTTTCGTGTCTTGGGGAGAGCGAGGCTTTTAACTGACACGAATTTCAAAAATGTCCAACTTTTTGAATAAAATTCTCTTGTAGATCCGCCTCGTTGTGGGGGGGACCTGTGTTGGAATAAACATCTTTTATTGGGACTTCTTTAAAATGTTTTATCATTGATGCAAAAATGTGTTTGTTTCGCGTCAGTTAAAAAACCCGGAAAAGACGCTTAGAATGCAATAGACTTTTTGATCCAAAAAAATCCCAACATAACCGTGCAAATCTTTCTTTTTGATAAGTTTATTTATCCATGATAGACGGCTCCATTTTGGAAATTATCCTAAAGGCATCACTTATATTTTTAATCAATGATGATCTTATTCCTAAATCTAGAGGTAAATTTAGTCTTGTTTTTTTTTTAATAAGTGGTATCTCCCAAAAATTGTAGGCCCAAAACATGTAACATAAAATAGGTACCTTCTCCTGCAAACGCTAAGGACAAAGGACCCAAACAACGGGGCGTAATTGCATAAAGTTGGTATTCGGGAAGGGTCCTTTTCATGTTGGTAAATAAGTTTGATAGATTATTTTTGAAAAGAATATATATATATACACTATATAACTAGTTAGGTTCTTAATAATATTGCTTTAAAAGACATATATCCTTGATTTTTTGGCCAACATATACAAATGTACTCTACTCTATCGAAAAGTACCTGGCGTGTACAAGTTGACTTTTTTTTTAAGTGGCCAAATCTGTCATTTAACTCATTCAATTTTCAGCTTAATATTTCTAAAAGTTATTCAACAATTATTTTGTGTTCCTAATTTCGCATAGTTTGCAAATGCTAATAAACTTGCAATAAGATGATTGTATTCATTTTGACTTAAATACTTTTTTTTTTAAATGTAACGACAAAATTGTAAATAATGGAGAAGTGTTTCGGCACACCAGTAGTTAGCAGAAAATCGCTATTTTCGAGTAGCACGGACACAATGTCGGACCGTCAACAAGGATCTTATTTGGACACTTTGGTGATGGAACTCACAAAAACCTTATGTTTTGGTAAACCAAACTTGGATCTTACTTGGATCACCACAAATAACAACCGTCATAATGGAACCGCAACTCGTGAACCAAACTGAGCTCAAGAACCACTCTACGGAACCCGTGTTACCACCTGGGATGGAAAAATCAAAGACGATCATAGTGGTTATACAGCAAATCGAATATAAGAAGTGTCCAAGTCGATGGGAAGTACTTTGAGGGTGATTTGTATACACTATATAATCCGAAACTATATAACCAAGGTAGTAGTTTCAAATACTTTAAAGTGATTTGGATATCCTCAACTGGTATAATATATGAAACAACCTATCTCTTACTCGTGTTTTAATGTCCCAAATTAAACCTGACGTTCAAACTTTTCCATGAGATAAACAAAAACTTGATATAATATCGTAAATTATTTAATATGGATCTATCACCTATTTTTAGCAATTTTTCTTATCAAATGGTTAACTTCATTTACGCCTGTCTACAGTGGCATTCGAACTTCTAGAAGAGGGCCTCTTCGGAATCTACTAAAGCTGTTGCGGTATTTAATGATTATATTTTATGATTATGGATGTCACCGATCTATTGTAGCATCAAAATCTTTTAAGTTTCTTCGCAATACTTGGTATTGGGTTCTCCCTATCGTCAGTCACTAAATTCAACAGGGGAATATTTATCAATAAGGTTTCTAAAATTATCATTTTCGCTTTTAACGCAATGGGACTGAGTAGCAGGCCTATGGATTCAAAACTTGACTTATTACTAAGATCAATTATATATTTAAACAAAATAAAATATCGTTTTAAGAAGCTATTCAATATAAATACACTTCTAAGGCCCCCACTTTGGTATACTCCACTAATCTTACCTCATCAGATTGGAAAAATCCATTTATTGGGAGGGATAGTCAGGGCTATTTTGAAGGGGCTAACTCTGTTGACTCGATGATGAACATCACTTTCAAAGGTAATCTTCGTGCAACCGTCGCCAAACATATAAAGAATATTTTGGTAAACCATACGAAACTCTACGAATGGAGTACGTAAAAAAATATATCTGCGAAATAAGAAATTCTATTATGAACGTACAAGTATCACAAAATTGTGATCTGATGAACCAACTGTGGAAAATTGGGAATGATTAACCTCAGGTATGAATGAAAACTGTGGTAGTTGCTACAAAAAACTTATTGTATTCAATACATACAAATTTCCTTGCCATTTCTTTAATTTTTTTTCTATTTAATAAAGAATTTCGTATAAAATATCATGAATAAACATTTTTGGGATGGTATTATAATTCGTGTCAAAGTTGTGCAACGGAGTGAGAGACATCTCCGACCCCAAGTATATATACTCTTGATCATGATTTCTCGAGTCGCTTGAAGCATCTGCTTCTGTCTGTTTCTAAGGAAACTAGTCTCCAGACTCCAAATTTTGCACACACCCTTTGTTTCTTTGCACCAGAATATAATTCGCAATAGGCACGATCCTATAGCTGTCATATAACTGAACGATCGAACATGCTATAGCTTCCATGTTGCAGATAGAAACTTGAATTTCTCCCACAGCTTATATACAAAATTGATCCCTTGCATACCATATGCGCACCTGAATCTTATATATATAAAAGCTAATATAACTAAACAATCGTAAATGTTACATCTTTCTATTTCAAAATGGTTTTCTACGAGAAACTGGTCGAGCCATCTATATCAAACTATTTCTTAAAAAAAGAAACTGCTTTTAACTGCAAAGGTATACAAGCTTTGGTTCCGCCCGAAGTTAGCTTTTCCTTCTAATTCCAAATACAAGTTATACTAATTTAACGTGTAAATATACGTATAATCTACACTCACATATATGTACCACCTTGTAAAAATGCAATAATTCTATTAAAAACAAAAAACTGAAACTGTTAACCCTTTTCCGCTATCTGATATCCGATATAGCATCCAACTTGCTTTTTCCCTCTTAGAGGTCCAAACCTACACCATTCTTGGGCTTTATAAGTCAAATACCGAAACTCGATCCTGATTCTGGAAGTTCGGATGTCATTACGTGGACTCGATTTGCTCTTTTATAGCCGTGTGTAAAGCTAAGAAGCGATCCACTTTTCAGTAGTTCTCAAATAGTCAGCTGTTGTGGTATAAACTGGCCACAAGAGTAATGCACCTACCTGTCAATATCGGTTACCGAAAGTTACTCAATTAATATATTTAACGCGCATTCATATCCAAATGACAACTAACCAGAAGGCAGCTGAGAGGTTTCAAAGTTGGAATCCGTAGAGGAGAACCCAATGTAACTCCTTTTCCGACCAGCTGTGGGTGCGTAGTGGTTTTGTCACCTCCCTGAACTCACAAAAAGACGCGTTCGTCAGGAACCATCCAACCTCAATATGTGTACGACACCGTCGTCGAAAAAAAAGAAGTTCACGCTGGAAGTGCGTATTTACGCAACAAATACACAATAGGGAATATCGTCGCAACATCAAAACAAGCGAAATTTCTTAATTCCACGCACTGTAGCAGGCCTGATGTTTTTTGGTTCTGTTGGTAATCTTCCGCGTTGTAACACTGTGCCTATGCATGTACATGTACCTGATACATCTGTCCAACACCCAAACTCTTTATCCATCAACAACGATCAAATACGAATGCTTATCCAAGACGAAGCGAATCGAAGCTGACGCGGCTACCGCCTCAAATAAAGTTCCAGCATTTTGGCATTTTGGACTGCGGTGCAAGACGGACTGCAGAAGAACCCGATTCATCGGAACCAAAGAGCATTTTTAAACAATTTGGTGAGTCCATTTGGTTTTGATTCTTACGCCTAAGTTTCTTTTGTAAAGGAAAGCGTAGCGTCAAAGCTACTGGGAATACTTCAGGAGTAACAAGCTTTTCCAAACCCATGAAGTACATTTATGATCAGTTTTAATAGCCTAGTCTAACTAGCTTGTGTAGCCATCTATCTATCCGTTTGAATATCCGCCTTAGTCTCTGATCACGCAGATAAAGTTCGTTTTCAATTTTGTCACGCCGACTACCCGCTCTTCAAAAATTACCTTTCTAGAGCACTAATTTGAATAAGAATCCACAATCCAGTTTTGCTGCCAAATTATTTGAAAGATAAAATTTTATCTTAAAAGGGCAGGTAGTCTCGGGTATCACATAGCTAATCAAGTATTAAAGGATTAAGGGGCGAATATTTTAGGATCTTAATATTCAAGTTACCATTAGCTTTTTGACTTGGCCTTTTTCTGGGAATAAATTAATTTCCTTGGCTATTGCTTCTAAAATTGCTGCAATTTTAATAAAAGCTAAATAAGTAAAACATAATTTTATATATTAAGGGACTGATTATATACTCTCCATTGTATATACGTTTGCGATCGATATGGGATGATTGCTTACAAGGATCTGCAAGATTTGTCCAATTTTTATGCATTATAGCATGTAGTTTCCAGTAAATCGTTTTGTATTTGTTCCAACAAAACAACAAAACTAAACGATGCAGTAGGAATTTATAGAAGAAATAAATTTTAGAATAAAGCTACATTTCGGTTTTAGTACTTTCATCTCTTTACTTTTACTTATAAATATTTGTATGCAGCATACAGGTTTTTGTTATTGTTATCAAGTTTTTTAAGTAATCAGAGCGACGTTGCTAAACTTTTGCACATACTCGTATGCAAATGAGGAAATAAAATTTTGTCTAATCTGACTTTTTATAGCTAACGCTACCTAAAATAGAGCTTCAGCAGCTTGCCATATTATTTTAATGGGCCCTATTGTGTTGTAACGCCTGTTTCATTGATTTTGTTTACATTAACCTCAACTTTGTTTTTATTCAGTTTCTTTCTTAAATTAATTTGTAAAGATAAATTTATCAATTGAATTCAACTTAAAGTAAAGAAGGAGTGTTTGCGGGCGACATAATTGTGTTCTCAAACTATTTTTTATACTAAATTTCAAAGTTAAGTCTATTAAATATAATTTAACATTCTAAGCATAGTGTATTCGAATGCAGTTACATTCGAATGCTCTATTCGTCTCTAATAAGTTCCAGAAACCAAACGCATCGATCATTTTCAAACAAGCATCTGGACAAAAGGCAAACCGGACCGATTTGGAAAAGGCCTAAAACACAAAACCTCTCTGGAATGCGAATGAATATAATTGGTAGAAAGTTTTCAATCAAGACACGTATCTACATTGGTCCTTTCGTTGATCTCAAGCACCTATATTTTTCAAACGAAAATATGGTAATTTTAGAATTCATTTTATCGATTCTACAATTTACAATTTTACGAGTAATAAGAGGGTGAATTCTATTTTTGTGATAAACCTTTCTGCCAGATTTTAAATCTAGCTTATACAAATGAATATTTATATAGCCGCCGCCATCAGATCATCTTTTTGGACAATTTAAACCTGCAATTCAGCCAAATCGAGTAGTGTTGCTGTAACACTTTTTAGGAATTCTCTCCAAATAACAACTGTATGGGGGATTGACACGAATACCGGGTATCATATAGTCGAAAAATAGTCGACTATAAACCTTGTTTTAATTACGTCTGTTTCTACGCAAACTTAACACTCAGTTTTAAAACTGTCGACTTGAAACTTCTTTCCTTTGCACGAGATTAACATACAAGTTGACTATATCCTATAGCTGCCATATAACTAAACATTTTCTCATAGCCTCTTTAATAGGGATTGGGGCCCATCTAGAAAATTTAAAACGGGCAGGACGACTATATTTTATAGCTGCCATATAACCGAACGATCGGAAATGCCATAGCTTTTGTTTTTTTGGGAGAAGAAGCTGGCGAATTTTTGAAAATTCTGATTCTGAAGTTCTTATAAGGATATTTGCTATATCTTAAACCAAATAGAAACCGCCTTTTAACTGCAAGGATATATAAACTTCGGCTCCGCCCGAAGTTAGTCATCCTTTTTTATTTTTCAAAATATTTTTATTACAATATTTTCTGTTTTCCATAGATGTATGTAGTTTATATTCCGTTTGGATTTGTATTTTCCGCATATCTGCTGACTATTTTAATGATGAAATGCTATAATCATTGCTTTTTTTCCTAACAATAGCACAATCAATCGGTTCAAATTGCATTGTTTCCTATTTAAATGCAGAAATATAATTGTATCTCCATTTTTAAGTATAGATTTAACCATTTATACATGTTCTAAAAATTATCGAATTGTATAACCATCGTATTTTTGAGCATGAAAATAAATCAACGTTCATGAAATCATGGAGATGTTGTGCTAAAAAAGTATTTCCAAAAGAATGTGTCGGAATCAAAGTCTATACATATGTGAAATTTATTCTTCATGTTTGAAATGCCCAATTATTACATTCCGATCAAGAATCCTATAAAGAACTGAATGTTCTATGGAATATGAACAATAAATCCCAATAAATGCATTGGGTGAGACCCTCTTTGCGGACTGATTTCATTTTTAAGCTTTTCTTCCTATTTATGACATATGATTACCCGATAATCCCCGGTTTCTACTACAGTAGAAAGTAGAAAGATACATACCTTATTATTTCTGTTTTAGTAGTCTGATCTTTATTTATTTATTGTGTGTAAATAATGATCGTGTTGCCAATGAAAGTTTTTGTTTGTGTGTTTGGGGAGGAGAGTTCAATCAAATTTGCTGGGTAAATTGAAACTTTATCGGAAAACAGACACTACTGTACACTGTACAAAGCATGGGCGGGTTGGATGGGACTTTTATCAATCACCGGCGCAATCAATTCAAGATTTCTGGATTGGCACAGGGGCGCTCGCTTTGATTAAGGAAATCTATATGAATAAAAGCACACATGTGGTATGGATAATGATGATGATGGAGCAATACTGCTTTCGAATCAAATTCTGGGTGGATTTGGGGTCAACCTGGCGATTGCTACTGCCCCATAAGAACTCTTCAGCTTTAGCAGAAGAAAACTTGTCAAGATCGCAGTATGGTGTCTTTGCTTGCAATTGAAGTCCAGTTGACAGTTGACTGGCAGCAAAGCGCAGAATATACATCAGGTAAACCTATTTTTAAATGTAAGAACACATCTATGTATGTAGAGGTGTTTGTTCAAATATTATATTCTTTTACCGACGATGTTGGTTTTGTACCAGCCCAACTTACAACTTACGTTTTTGTCAATTTTTCTTTATTTGGCAGTTAATCTGGAAATGCACCGCATTTCACTCTGATCATTAATATTGAGAAATATTACTAATTCAGTTTTTGTTTGCAGGGGGTCAAAGGTATTGAAGATAAATCAACTTACGGTGCCTCAGATGACCCTACTACAATTCCTCGCACGGAACCAATGGCTTATGTCTACGAAAAGATCACCACCGTTCGCTGTTTCAAACAATTTGTGCATACTTCCCATGAAAACACAGACTCAAACTTTAATTCCAAAATATATACAAAAAATATAAATATAAAATTCGTTAAACTGTTTTAAATAAATGGAAATGGAAATGGGGTACACTGAGATTTAGAATCCCTATCTCAGTCTTTATATATTTAATTTCCAGGCAAATACGCAAATTACATGTTATATATATTCTTTATTTAGATTTTGTGAATGTGTTAAAGTTATAACAGCTATATATAATAATTGCCTGGTGTGATTTTTCTTACTTTACGGAACGAAGACATCCGGTTTTATTCCACGATAATACACCATTTCAAATGAATATATTTTTTATTTTCAAAACTCCAAACCAAGATGAAAGAAGCGCTATTTTAATCTCCCACGAATGATGTAGCCATACACTAAGTCAAGTATTTCATTTTTTATAAATAAATAATACCTTTTACCGATAATATGTGTATTTTACTCTAAAGAACATAACTTATTGCATTTGTAGGAAACAAAGTGTAAGATGCACTAATTCCAAGAAAAGGTTTTGTAAAATATAGAGATTACTTTAACAGTGTGAGAATAAATCTTATAGAAACCATTCATAAGAAACTACATCGACCTAGAAGAATTTATAAAATTCTTGGTGAATGGGAATGATTGATTAACAATTTTTTACTGAAAACTGGGATATAGTACATTGGAATTGATGTTTTGGATGTTTTTAAAGGAAATAAATATGTTTTAAAATTAGAAAAAAAACAAGAAAGTTTTTTACAACACACGAATGGTTAGGAACCTTTTTATATCCTACTCTGGCGATATATATCATTTGACGCTTGTGACCAAAATAAAACCCTCTAAAAGAGTCAAAAGCATCTATATATGTATGTATCTGCAGAAATTGATATTTCCAAAAATTTGAAAAACATCGATATTTGTCCACCTCTACTGCGTTCTGATCAAGGAAAATTCAAAATAAATGTTGAAACGGAAAAATTTTGATCCTCTACAAATGTAGAAAAGCTTGATGGAACCGGATATTTGCGGTGGAAAATACAGAGTTTTTCAAAGAATCAATGAAGTATGGAAATATTATGTTAATGTCTAATATTTTTTCAAAAATAACTGAAAATGGTAGGGACGTACTTTTAGTTCCTCGAACTTGGTCAAATATACACACGTAAGTCGTACAACCTAAATGGAACACAATTTCGAAAACTTTAGTCGAAGCTACTGAGCCACTAAAGAAAAAGGGGTGTTAATAGTTTCTGAACGGTTAGGAAAGAAATGGCGCTCCTTTAAGTTGATAGGATCTGGTAATATGTAAAAAAACAGAGTTTTGGAATATTTTAAAGCTTCTTTATAGCCGAGCCATCAAAGATCTTCAGAATGTAGAATAAAGCTCGAAATTTATTGAGTATGCGCATTTAGGGACTTTTTTCCAGCCCCATATGTTTATCGATACTGCCCGAACAACCGTTTCGTAAATACTTGTTTTTCTGATATTTTCTGATTCGGTTTTTATAAAGATGCATACACCGATCAATTTCTCTTGGCAAAATTTGGGGGCTTAGCCAAATAAAGTCGTCAAATTTTAAGTCCCGACTTGAAATACACGCCTACGCTCGCAAAAATCTATTGTCCTTTTTCAAAAAGTACATTTTCATTGATGTATTGTATAATTTAATGTTTATTTCGACGCATACGCACCCACATGCATACCTATTTACGTAGCCTATATACATACATACATACATGCATGTTAATTCCTAACCAAAAACAACCATAACCTGTCCTAACCGCAAATGAGTGCTCACGAGCGTCCAAACTTTTATAATTACAAACACATATGTATGTACATTTATATATGTATACATATGCAGTTATACATACATATGTATAAATTTAAATGTATATATATTTAAAAACATGGAAGTATATATATATTTGTATTTTTGGGGATAATTAAAATAAAACTAAAAAGATGGATATGAGGCTTAAATATTCATTATGGCGAAAATTGATCAAAAACAAAATAAATAAACAAGCCAAACTGCCAAAAAATATATATTTCATACATATATTCGTGTACATATGTTTGTAAGACAAACTTTGTATACATAATGCCGATACAGGCGCCAGCAGAAAAAATATTAAATGTTTCCTGAGCAAACAAAACAAAATTTTAAAGGTGTCAGTGTCACACACAGTCAAAAAGAAATACAATATGGCGTATGTATAGGTGCATACGTAATACTAATTAGTAATATTACAGCACAGTCGCGCTTGTTATATTTTGCATTATGTTTTGTTTCGAAAGCTCCGAAAGCTGTGCTTTCGCGAGTTTCAAATGCACACATCAATAAGCTGATCCAGTGTACGAATTGTGTGTTTGTTGCTAATACATACACACAATGATACCCCGGCGTATCATTGTATGTGTGTACTGCCCCTAGTGTGATGTATGTATGTGCTTATGTATGCGGTTAGCACAAATCCAACGAGAAAGAAACAGCCAAACGAAGTCTGCTTTGTCTATATGTATTAACTTCAAAATAGTGTTCAGTTTAAGCTTAAGGCCCAGTCAGCGTTGCGTCGCTTGTTCGTTCGGTCGGGTCCGCTCGGCCAGTTCCTATGTACGTATGGTAAGCACGCGTTCTCTTTTTATTTATTTTTTGTCGCTTTCAATCTCGGTTTCAGTCCCAGTCTCGGTCCCAGTCCCAGTCCCAGTTTCAGTTTCAGTCGTTTCGCTTGCGTAGAGCTGCCACAGTCGAGTCATCCGTGTTAAAACTTCTGTGATTTACTCTAAAATGTGATTGCCATAAATCTTCTTCGTTGGCCTATACACAGACACAGCCACAGACACACTTGCGTAGAACAACGTAATGTACTTGATGCAATACGTCGATACATAAATGCCAATTTTAATGCACAGCGGATGTATAGACGAAAAACGCACACAGGTATACAGACATGCATATATATGTATCCGTTACGTGCACCCAACACTGTCTAACACGTTCAAGCCGTCCATACAACCATACAACACCGCATATGCTTTATCAAGTCTACGGTAACTCACACATGCACTCGCCGATGCCAAAATTGTGCCTTGAGCTTCTCTTTTTTTTCTGTTAATTCGAAAGTGTAATTTGTGTAATCTTTCTCTGATAACAAACTGTGCGAGTGCGAGTGGGAATGCAAGTGCGAGTGGGGAAGTGCTAATTCGTGAAAACAATTCCTAAAATCTGTAAGCAATGTTGAGAATCGTGGCTTAAAATACAGAAGAAGCGGAATTAATGTATGTATAATAATATCGGTTGAAATCGGTGCAATCCCTAATGCCTGTATGTGTTTATGTGCCCAACTATTATGTAAAAACTACATCAGGTATTGTACCGGATAAAAATTCCAGTGCAAGAATTCATCCTACCGCTAACCACGTCCCGCACCCGCACCCGCACT
Source organism: Drosophila ercepeae (assembly GCA_018150545.1). Lineage (NCBI taxonomy): Eukaryota > Metazoa > Arthropoda > Insecta > Diptera > Drosophilidae > Drosophila > Drosophila ercepeae. The sequence continues at coordinate 677,194 of JAECWL010000197.1, forward strand.
CGCAAACCGAACAATCATATGATACGTACGTATGTACTATGTATGTTTATCTATAAAAGAGACAGTTATGTGCATCAGGGCACGTTCCTATGTACATATGTACATGCATACGGTGTTTATGTACGCATTTCTAAAACGTCCATTTGGAACGTGCACAACGAAGGAGTGAAGGAATATGTATGATAACGGTTAACATACCACTGTCGCGCTTCTTTCAACGCTTCTCAAATATGTGTAATTAGAAATAGCGGTCGAAAGCTTGCGCCATGGAATCACGCTTATACTTGTACTTTCCCGTTTTCGCGTTTTCGCACAGCCTGATTTGATGTACATGCAGACATACCAACACTTGTGCATCTACATATACACCTAAATATATACCTAAAATATATGCAAATACGCTTTACATAGACACCATGTCTATCATAGATGTGCTACATGTTGCACATTCTGCATTGTCAAATATGTGTTGCATCACATTTTGCAAGGTGAAGGAGTATTTATCTGTGTTTGGCCGCTTTTCAGTGTGTGCTGAGAGCTTTCAAGCAGATGATTTCAAGCTTTGCTTGGACCGAAAGAAATACATACAAACTTTACATTATGTTTTCGTACTTATTCCACGCACTTTTCACTGAGGATGTGCCGCTTTATTGTTTTCGAAAGTGATAAGAGTATTTTTTTTTCTTTTTTATAGTATATACACGTGCATGTGTATGCCTATATACTCGTACATGCATGTGTATTTACCAACGAGTTTTATTTATTTGTCAAAATAGTTTTTATATTTCAAATACGTACGAGTATTTATCAACACGTAAGTAAAAGCGTTTTTCGGAAATATTGATAAGGTTTTTATCAAATTATTGTTTCTTCCGCAATTAATTTTAAATATTGTAAGATTTTTAAATATTTCAAACAATCTTGTTACGCTTTAGAGAGGAAATAAAATGTTTAAGAAATGAAAAAGCAGTTTGAATGAATGTTATATTTGTTTATATTTATGTAACAATTTAATTATTGATCTGCTGCTGAATTTTGCAAAATATAAAAAATCAAGGAAGGATTTATATAATTAATGGTATTTCTTAGAGTAATATATATAAACAGAAAAAATAGTCAAAAACTTTGCTACAAACAGGAGAAGTCAATGTGCAAACGCACTCCTATTATTTTGAACGCAACTGTATATAAATATATATATAAATAAAATATATGCTAAATACAATATGACTATTCCAAGAGGGATTCTTAAATTTTCTATCTATAAACATTAAAGGAGAGTTTAGGAGATAGAGTGTGGGATGAGAGGTTATAATTTTTACATATACTCGTAGAGCGTGTTCAGCGTGATTGGATCTGCAAATAGGCAACCATACAGGTCGGAAGGACCTAGTTTTCCTTTTAGGAATGGAAAAAGATAGTTTTTCTAAAAGGTGTTTGGAATCAACCATGCCATGGCTCAGGTTCGGCGATCCTTCAACAATTTAAGCCTGCAACGGTACAGGATAACAGATACAGGGATAATTAGTAGTAACTGAGGATCAGAAAAGACGGGCTCCTAGGCCCATCAAAGTATTAGTTCTTTTCCCAGTCGAGTCCCGATGTTACTTGGATGATAGTTAACATTATCAACATTCCTAAATACTTCTGCAAGACCCGATGATGATCATCTTTGACGACAAAGCGAAACACAATTTAAACTGAAAAGAGATTGGGTTCTAAAAAATGCTTTGAATTATTGAGTTTTCAATATTTTTACTTCCTCCTCTATTAAATCATTAATTCTAAACTACCTTTGGGAGCAACCAATGCACTCCGCTTCTCCCTCCTCGTAATCTTTATTCTCTCGGAGCCGTACGGCAGCGCACCATCGGTCGGTTGGGCGAAATGTTTTTTACGAATTCATGAATTTCTGTCGGAAATTGGTTAAGGTTAACCATAAAGGTTAACCATAAAGCGAGCTACGGAGTGGAAAACTCAACTACGAGTACCGGGTATCAATTGAAATTGAATTGTTTAAAAACTTTAGACATTAATCTTCCCGAACCCTTTCAAAAACTGGAAATATTTTTTAATCAAAACATAGTAACTGAAAAAAAACAAGATAATTGAGATGGATGTTTTCTAAAACTAGTTTTCAAATTTCAATTTAAGGTATTATTTATTTGTGTTACTTTTGCATAATTTCTTTGATAGGTAATCGTAACTGCGTGAGTTTATTTCTTTCCCAAACTGGATTTCTGTGCCACAGGAAATCTGTATAAAAAACGAATTTCCGCCTAATTTTTCATTTGTACAAATAATGTTTTTTTTTATTTTTTTTGCCATATTTTATATATTTATTTAAATTAAATTGCCATTTTTTTATATTAATTGATAAATTGACACATTTTTGTAGTTTTATGTTACCAGAGAACCCAAGAGTTTCTGACCAATGGACTGAGAAATTAAATAGACTCTACGAGGTAGAGGTATAGGGATGCTGTTCCTGATGAGAAATCTTGGGCTTTGAAATTTTTAGGTTTTCAAGAAGGAAGATAATGAAAGTAAATGTTATTGTTGTGTTCGAATTTGTTACTTTAACTTTGATCCTTCGATCCGTTTTCTATGAAAACCTAACAGGAAAATCTTGCACTACCCTAACCCTAACCCTACGCAATATAGTGAGTAAGGTCGAGGAAGTAGAGTCCATCTGTGGTTCGAGTCCATCTGACAAGGCAAAGGCATTTTTTGGCGTTAAATTGAATTCGTATTAAATACAGGGTGCAGAGCATCTCTTGTGTTGGGAAGATATACGTTGAATAATTTGAAAAAAAAAACAAAACCGATTTCTATGCATGAATTATATGAAATTTTTTTTTAATTTTCTTGTATTTCATTTTCAATTTATTTAGATTCATTTTTGAACACAATATCAATCAAGTGTCCACCTTTATTGTAGGTTTTCCATTACCTTTTCGAGCAACTCGAGTAGATTTCGTGACGAATATTTTCTCTTCAATTGCCTTAACTCTTCAATAACCCCACATAATGAAGTCTGCAGGGGTCAACTTGGGAGATCTGGGTCAATTTCCAGGGACTTTTCGTTGCAGAAACTGAATTGTTGGACTTGCAGTGTGGCAAGGCGCACCATCTGGTTGCAAGCAGTAATCCTGAATCGAGTAACCTTTTTCGCGCAACGATATCGGTTTCCATCGATCGTTTCGACTATTTTCAAATGTACTATGGAGTAAAGCGATGAATGGTTGAAATTCTACTGAATTGATGTTTCCAAAACATTTAAAGTCAAATCAATAGGTTTTTAATTTTTAAAGTTATTCCATGTTGCAACACCCTGTATGATTTTGTTTGTTAAATTCACGTTTTCTTTCGGAATTGATTAGATACTCGCTTAAATCGATGGGTTTTTGGCATTAAAGTGATTATCAAAGATGAATAGACAAGAAAGGAAAGCCAGCTTCGGGCGAAACCGAAGTTGAAATGCCCTTTCATTGGCAAGAAATGTGGAAAAATCGGATACAATTGGTTTTTTTCTAATGACAAACCAAACAAGGTGAAGGCATTTCTCATCGTTCAGTATAGTAACTCCACAAGTATGATTAGCAGAGCTTAACTACTAGTTTTATCCATTAGTCATTGTTTATTTCTGTCTGTAAATCCCCCGATTTTTGAATGGAGTGCCGCTGGCCTGAGCACTGGCCTGAGCGATCACCCAAAGTGAAGCACTAAAGCTGCCCTTTAACGATACATCAGTGAAAAGTAAAAATGTGATTCATCATTCAGTTTTTTTTTGACTCCACACTCACGTTTGCCACGCCAAGGTTTTCTGTTTTCAATGTTTCTGACAAATAAAGTGTTGTTCTTCGTTTCAGATACGGCAGTCCGCAGATCCCAAAAATAGATAGATGAGCACTCAAGCAGGGCAGGACGACGAAGGAGCCTCCACAAAGAAGAAGAATCAATCTACCTTAAAACCATAGCTGAAACCGTAGCAGATAAAATGCCGACTACAGGAGTCGCCACAGAATGTAGCACAGAACGACGGCAAAGTTGTTCGCGTTCGCGGCCAACCTTCTCCATAGAACCGACATACCGAAAGCATCGAGGTCCTGGGAGAGCAGCGACACTGACCAGCAAAACCAGAGATGCAACACTCAATAGAATCTGTTTATGTACATTCGAACGAATGTCGCAGAGCTGTATATATTTTCTATTAGTTTTAGTAATCCTAAGCCGAAATACTAGTAGTGCTCTGCAGAATAGCGAGCAACACGCCACAATACTCAGTAATGCGAGTGCGGTACACACGAGAGAAGACTCGCCAGCCACTCATCGTTCAGCCAACAAGGTTGTCTCGAGCTCCGGCTTTGAGAAGAGTCTTGCGGCTGAAGCGGCTAAAGCGATTGAAGCGCAGGTGCCCGAGGGTCAAGCACAGATAATTAGCGGTGGCAAACATCTGAACAATAATGAAAATACTCACAAAAACTCCAGACCGGAGAACGAGCATGTTGATGAGCAATTACAAGGCCTTGACACCGACACCGACGCTGACGGGGTCGACATTTTCGGCGCTTATACCATTCCCAAGGATGCGATATTCACGAACGAGTTCGCGGTTAGGATTCCGGCTGGCAAGCTGCAGGCAGACGCCATAGCAGCCAAGTACGGCTTTGTGAACAAGGGACAGGTAAGATTACTTCACCTACATCCATCGCGGAAGGTATTTTTTTCCAGACACATGGTGTCCATTACAAGTGCTCCTCCCCTTTATGGTGCGGCATGCTTTGCTGGCCACAAGCTCCGCCTGGCACTTCCTCGTTCAAGCAAGAGTTACGCAGCTGTAGACGAGAGAGTCGCATAACGCCAGTCGATCAGTCTTTGTAGAGACTGTTTAGCTTTGTAGTGTTTGCAAGAATGTAGATCACGCTTTTTTATGATTAACTCTCTGAAAGGATCGTATCACTCGCTAATCATTCACTTGCTTTCTATCCTCGAATACAAGTATATTCCATTAGAAGTTCAACCGTGCACCCGAGTTGAGTTGAGTTTGCTCCAAACTTGGCTAGAGTTTGTATCTTTTTTGACTTTTTTGATTTTCAAGTGAAAATTACTTCCACCAAGGAAAAGCTTAGCATGCAAAAAAAACAAAAAAAAGGTTGAAAAGGTCACCGCTAATCCGAGGGTTAAGGTTCGGAACTTTCGGGTCATCGATGATTAATCAATTCTTCCCATCTTCCCATAGTTATTCTACTTACAATTCATGTTTCAGATTGGATCCCTGGAAGACTACTATCTCTTCCAACACCACCATGTATCGAAACGATCGCTACGTTCCAGTCGAGAGCACCAAAGAGCCTTGAGATCAGAGGAGGCAGTAAGTTGATTTGTTTTTTAGTTTCTGATTAAGTGTACTGACCCAGATACTGACAACTGACAGGTACAATGGATGCAGCAGCAGCACGAGAAAGTTCGTCGGAAGCGGGATGGTCCCTACCAGGACCTGCCCACCTTCAGTCCGTATAATGTTTTGCGCCCACCCGGCAGCTTCGCAGTCGATCCGAACTCGCCTCTTTCGTTCTCCCCAGAGTCGCTGTCGCTGTCCACGCATTCGACGCATTCGACGCGCATGGAGTACCGGGATGTCGGCTCGCACTCCATCTTTCCGGATCCGTTGTTCAAGGAGCAGTGGTATCTGGTGAGTAAAGTATGTAATCTTCTCTCACTTGAATTCATGATTTACAAATCAATCTAGTAGAGCAAGAATTTGTTTCTTTCTTTCCTAACCTTTAACCTTTCTTTTTAAACTATATTTTGTATTGGGTTTCTGCAAATGTTTCTGCAAATAGATTTAATAATATTGTTAGCTTTTCTCCAGTAAACTGATGTCCTACTAAAACAGATCGAATGGGATTCATTTTAAGTCTAGCTTGTGTTTTCTTAACGAATGCCTCATGATGTAATGTATTTCTTCTTAATTCTCCTGCTTCCCAGAACGGAGGTGCCAAGGACGGGCTGGACATGAATGTGGGACCGGCTTGGCAAAAGGGCTACACCGGAAAAGGAGTAGTAGTGTCCATTCTGGATGACGGCATTCAGACGAACCACCCGGATCTAGCTCAGAATTATGCAAGTTTTATTTCTTATTGTCGTTTGATCGATAATTAAAGGCTATTTCTCCCCTAGGACCCGGAAGCTTCGTTCGATATAAACGGAAACGACTCTGATCCCACACCCCAGGACAACGGGGACAACAAACATGGGACGAGATGCGCCGGCGAAGTCGCGGCAGTGGCCTTTAACAACTATTGTGGAGTGGGTGTGGCATATAATGCCAGTATAGGTGGTAAGTCAAAGTTCAGACGAGTAAAAAGGTCGTGCAAATAATGCAAATCGTGCAAAAAAAATAGGAAAGGAGGGAAAGGATAAATTTATGTATTCCTGCAATGAAAAATGAAAATGTTTTGCGACTTTAATTGATTAATTCCGTGGAAGTTATGGGCCTGCAATATTGGAAGTTAGGATGCCTTATCCCGATGTTAATAAAATAAAAATGTTTTGCGACTTTAATTGAACAATTCTGTGCAAGTTATGGGCCTGCAAATGGTGGAAGACGAGATTGAGATCCATAGAAAACAGATTTCTGTTGTGCAATTTACTTGAGATTTATATTTGTTATTTTGGAACATCTTTTCATGGAACATCTGAATATAGAACGAAAAAATGGCGCACAATTCCAAATAATGTCTATCGCATTGCAGGCGTTCGAATGTTGGACGGAAAGGTCAACGATGTGGTGGAGGCACAGGCCTTGAGCCTCAATCCTTCGCATATCGATATTTACAGCGCGTCCTGGGGACCCGAGGACGATGGGTCGACGGTCGACGGACCTGGACCACTGGCGCGTCGCGCTTTCATTTACGGAGTGACTAGCGGACGGCAAGGAAAAGGCTCCATCTTCGTGTGGGCTTCCGGAAACGGTGGTCGCTACACGGACTCGTGCAACTGCGACGGATACACCAACTCGATCTTCACACTCTCCATTTCGAGCGCCACTCAGGCTGGGTAAGTACCGAAATGATCTTCTTTCTCCCGTGGGCATAGTTTTAATCGCAAATGTTTGCTTTTCAGCTTCAAGCCTTGGTACTTAGAGGAATGCTCCTCCACCCTGGCCACTACTTATAGCTCGGGAACCCCGGGTCACGACAAAAGCGTGGCCACCGTCGACATGGACGGACGCCTGAGGCCCGATCACATTTGCACAGTGGAGCACACGGGCACTTCTGCCTCGGCGCCCCTTGCAGCCGGCATCTGTGCCCTGGCCCTTGAGGCCAATCCCGAACTGACCTGGCGCGACATGCAGTATTTGGTGGTGTACACCTCTAGGCCTGCACCCTTGGAGAAGGAAGACGGCTGGATGCTAAACGGCGTGAAGCGCAAGTACAGCCACAAGTTCGGTTACGGGCTGATGGACGCCGGGGCGATGGTGTCATTGGCGGAGCAATGGACGTCCGTTCCGCCGCAGCACATTTGCAAGTCGCGGGAAAACAACGAGGACCGCAGAATCGACGGGGGTTACGGATTCACATTGGACACGCACATGGACGTAAACGGGTGCGCTGGCACCATTAACGAAGTCCGCTACTTGGAGCACGTCCAGTGCCGCATTACGCTGCGCTTCTTTCCCCGCGGAAACCTCCGCATCCTGCTCACGTCTCCGATGGGCACCACCAGCACCTTGCTCTTCGAAAGGCCACGCGACATCGTCAAGTCCAACTTCGACGATTGGCCGTTTCTCAGTGTCCACTTCTGGGGAGAGAAGGCCGAGGGCCGATGGACTCTGCAAGTCCTCAACGGCGGCCGGAGACGCGTCAACCAACCGGGCATCCTTTCCAAGTGGCAGCTCATATTTTACGGCACCTCCGTTCAGCCGATGAGGCTTAAATCGGAGCTTCTCACGAGCAGCCCGCAGCTGCGCAGTCCCCTGGGATCTAATCCCTTTCTCTTCCCCTCGGCCCCACCCTCGGGGTCGAATATCGGGCAGCCGGCCAACGAAGGCGGCAACTTCAACACCGACAGCTTTTCGAGCTACCTCAACTACCAGAACATCTTCACCAGCGCTGGGTCTAATCCAGAACCAGCGACAGCTACTTTGGACGGCCGCAATATAAGCAGCTCAGGCGACGCCTTGACTTCCTCTTCTGCCTCCTCCGTGCAGGTCTTGGGAGCAACTGATCAAAGCAGCAGCAGCAGCAATAAATTGATAATGCACTCCTGTGATCCCGAGTGCGATTCCTTGGGCTGCTACGGACGAGGACCAACACAGTGTGTGGCCTGCAGTCATTATCGGCTGGACAAGTAAGGCGACAACAAGCACCAGCAAGCATCTTTGTGTCCATAACACGACTTTGTTTTTTCAGCACCTGTGTCAGTCGCTGTCCGCCGCGCTCCTTTCCCAACCAGGTGGGCGTTTGCTGGCCCTGCCACGACACTTGCGAGACGTGTGCCGGCGCAGGACAGGACAGCTGCCTTACCTGTGCTCCAGCGCACCTGCACGTAATCGATCTAGCTATTTGCCTGCAAATATGTCCTGATGGGTACTTTGAAAGTGAGTCATTTACGCTTTCCTGTATTCAAAAGATTCGCCTATTTATACTCAATGTTTACAGACAGCAGGAATAGAACTTGCATCCCTTGCCAGCCCAACTGCGCTTCGTGCCAGGACCATCCGGAGTTCTGCACAAGTTGCGACCATCACCTTGTTATGCATGAGAACAAATGCTACTCGGCTTGTCCCCTCAACACATTCGAAACAGAGGATAATAAGTAAGTTTTTTTTTTGTAAACTCTATGTATATTCTTGAGGAACTAATTTAAATAATGCTTGCAACAGATGTGCCTTCTGCCACGCCTCGTGCGCCACCTGCAACGGCCCGACGGAGCAGGACTGCATCACGTGTCGCCCGAGTCGATACGTCTGGAAAAACAAATGCCTTAACAGTTGTCCCAGCGGATTCTTCGCGGACAAGAAGCGGCTGGAGTGCATGCCATGCCAGGAGGGCTGCAGAAGCTGTACCAGCAACGGAATCTGTTCCGAGTGCCTTGAAAACTGGACGCTAAACAAGAGGGATAAGTGCATTATGCCTGGAAGCGAGGATTGCAGCGAATGTAAGTCTCTAATCTGATTCAAAGGAGTTTTCAGCAAATGCTATTGAAGAACTAGATGTCTTTGAAGGAAGTTAACTTCGTCAACTGTTAGATTTCTTAGATTTTAATAAAAAATGGTTGACTTTATTTTTGCAGCAGAGTTCTTCAGCCAAGCGAAAGGCCAGTGCCGAGCGTGCCACAGCTCTTGCGAGAGTTGCAGTGGACCTGCGGACACAAATTGCACATCCTGTGCCTCGAGCCGGCTGCTGGAGGTGAACCGGTGCGTCAGCGGCTGTCAGGACGGGTTTTTCATGGAAACGGGCGTCTGCTCGCCGTGTCTGCACACTTGCAGCCAATGCGTCTCGCGTACTAACTGCAGTAATTGCTTGAAGGGCCTGCAACTTCAGAACGGCGAATGCCGTGCAACCTGCGCCGATGGGTGAGTAAATTTTGAAAAGTTTCTCCAGTCACAGAAATTGATATGCATTTTCACATTTCCGCCTTTTAGCTACTATAGTGACCGGGGAATCTGCGCCAAATGCCATCTCAGTTGCCACACTTGCAGCGGACCTCGTCGCAACCAGTGCGTTAAGTGTCCAGATAGTTGGCAGCTGGCTGCCGGCGAGTGTCACCCAGAGTGTCCGGAAGGCTTCTACAAGTCTGACTTTGGATGCCAAACGTGCCACCACTACTGCCAAACTTGCAACGGTGAGACTTTTGCCATTTTTCAAAATACAACATCGACAAATGAGCATAAAAATGTTGGAATATATAGCTCTTAAGATCCATATACCCAAAAACGCTCCCGAACTCGATTCCGAAAATGTTTTTGTACTACATTAATTTACCGACGTTTACAGAGGAGTCGGGTTAGCCATGCCCTCTTAATTTATCTATAAGATACACTGTATATAAGGGATCAGAGCCAGATTTGGTGTATTGGATATATTCCTCATCTGATGAATCTAAATTTTAAAAATGTTGTGTAGTTTCAATCCTAACATAAGAATTGTTTGAATCATCAAATAATGTTTGGCAATCAGCGCGAGGTCAAAATATATACTTGTGGGATCTCTCAAATATAAAATTAAACCCGATATTCGTAGAGTCGAGGGATATTTTGTTTTAGTGCAAATGTTTGTAACACAACAAGATTCGTTTCCTACCCCATGAAGTATATATATTCTCGATCAGAATCAACTGTCGTTTCGATTCTGTCATGTCCGTTTGAAAGCGAGGATCTCCGAAGTAGACTTTTTTAATGCCCTCGCAAATCAGGTTTATTTCAAATAATTGACACTCTCCTTCCCGCCTCAAAATTGTAATATTCTGAGCGCCTTCCCTTAGTTTATGCCTTAACAACTTTTTTATTTACATCTCAAAATCATAGTTAATTTTTTGTATATTGCACCTTGGTATATGTAGATGCTGGACCTCTCGCCTGCACCTTGTGTCGTCCACACTCTATGCTGGATGGCGGCCTGTGCATGGACTGCCTTAGTTCACAGTACTACGATTCGACTTCAGCGACGTGCAAGACGTGCCACGACTCGTGCCATTCCTGCTTCGGGCCCGGCCCGTACTCCTGCAAGACTTGCTTGGCGCCGTTGTTCCTGGACCAGCTGAATAGTCAGTGCGTTCCCTGTTGTCAGAACCAGACAACTTCTTCGAACTGCTGCCACTGCAGTGGGGAAACAGGTAAGAATCAAAGATATAAAGAAGGCTTCCTGGGCAACCAGTTTAACTTCCGTTTATGGTTTTCTTTAGGCCAATGCAAGACCACTTCAACAGGCGGAAAGCGTCGCACGGTCATTGGAAACGGCAATTCGTATGCAGGGGACGCTGAATCAAGAGCACTTGGCAGTGAAGGAAATGGTAAGGAGTTCGTTCTGCAACTGAACTCCCCATTGACAGCTATCACAGCCATTGCCGTGGCAGTCTGCTTGTTGATCATAACGATTTTCTCTGTCATCTTTGCTATTCTGCAGGTGAGTAATAATATTACCCGCAGACCGCAATTAGCCAGCCATGTATTTGCGGTGTTTGAAATAAAGTCAAAAAGTTTTGGTGTTTATTTGAATTTGAGGTTGATTAACCGATTAATCCTCCAAAGATCCAGAAGGCTTACAATCTATATTAATTTAAAAATAGAAGGACGGCGCATTAGTCGCGTTTCTTGACTCTATCATATACGGTGCCCTTTTCGTCCACTTCCAGAGCCGTTTTTCAAAAGGATACTTTCCATTTTAACAAAAATTTAAAGGTAATTGCCTGAAAAAAGTTTTTGTGACGTTGTGTGATCAATGCCACCAGTTTCCCAGCAAGGAGTAATTGAAGCGCCGGAATTTTTTGTGCAAGTAAAAGTATATAAGTCTTGCATACAAAATTTTTCAAACAGCATTCAAAAAGTATTATTGGCACTACAGAAAAATGCCATTTGGCGGGAGGGAACGTAAAAAATTGTAATTTACATGCCAAATATGTCCCTATTGCGTATACTTTCTGACATCACGCATTCATAAAGACAGACAGCCGCTTATGGATAGATCCACTCGACTGTCGAAGTTGTTTAAAAATATAACCATATGGGGTCGAAAACACTTCCTTCTCCATGTCTATCTCACTGCCTGTATGCTTCAACGTAAAAGATAGAGACATGATATTTGGCATCTAGAATCCTGTAATAACCGCACGGATCAAGTTTACTATAAAATCTCAGAGACTATAAGAGGTATAATGAGTTATGTAGAGTGTGGAGTCTTGCAATGCCCACGCCTATTAAGTTTGTTTCAAATCTGAGCCACCATCCTGCCAAAATCCTGTTTTAGGAATACCAAATTGTGCAAAGGTTTGTTAACCTTAACAAGAATTAATTAGGGGGCAGGGGAAGAGAAAAGAGGAATGCTGGTCATCGAAAATAGGCTTCATCTCTTGTTTATTATCGACTTGGTGTGAAAGTTTGAGCCAAATCGGATTAGCGAGTTTTCAAGAATCGTGGTCACTGACTTTGGTGTCGAGAAAACCCAGTTTAAAACGCATCACTTGTTTTAAATCGCACGGAAGCGCCTTGCTAATTTGTCAGTAGTTTCGAAAGATTTCTCCAATACAAATTTAGTTTACAAAGTCAACGATACAACATAGCATATAGATAGTCTAAAGCGATAAAACTGCAAGACAAATATTACTTTTTTAATAATCGTGGCTATATGTAGCTTTTTTATTCGTAAATAACTATGATGTGCCTTAGTCCCTCGTACCCCATCCATAATCACCTGAAGGTAAAAAAATAAAATCTTTTATGCTCTTTTTGTTTACACCAAAAAATCGAGGTTTTTTTACCTTATAACCTTATTCACAATTTAGTACGCTATAACTTTGGTGTCTTGGGAGTAGAAGCTGGAGACTTTTCAAAATCTATTTTATGAGAAACTGGTCTGAGCTCTTATAAGGATCGGCCAACTATATTCAAAATTTAGAGACGTATCTCTAAGAGCCGCCTTATGAATGCTAGAGTATATAGACCTTGTTTTTGTGAATTATCCGCACAATTATTATTCTTTTCGTTAACCAAAAAATGGTACTTTGGAAGCATCTGGTCATTATCCAGATTTAAAGTCCAACGAGGTGCTTGAGAAATCTTTTCTGATTCGACCAAAGTTAGCTTTTCATTCCTCTAATACCTAATATATAATATATTTCGGATACATTTAAACACTCTTAAATTATGAATTTTATTTTGCAGCGGAACAGTAACCATGTCTTTAGGAATTCAGTGCGCTATAGGAAAATAATGAGCAAATCATCGAGCGGGCGAAAGAACTCCTCAGCAACGCCCAAAAATGAGGCAAGATTCATTTTTAATATTGGCGAGGACGACGATACCGAAGACGAAAACTCAGAGGACGAAGAAGACAGAAGTGTGGGCTCGGAAGTCAAAAGGGTTCTCTACGAGCCGAAAGCTAAACGCATACTCCACGGAAACGAATTTTACATTGAGAGTACAAAGGATATTGATACGATCAAGTTTCAATGCAAAGGCGACCAGAGATTGGAGTCTAAACCCAAAAGTTTTGAGGAAGCCGGTGATGACATTAATCCCAATAGAGACCCGGACAGGAATTCGCCAACAAGTCGTACATACGTCTGCAGCTGATTGCCTAATCAGTGCTAAACTCAACCGAACGTAATTGTACTATCAAAAATTTGATCTTGGATTTCTTGCTCTGGACAAGTAAATTTTTACATTACTTTGAGGAACATAGCGAATCGAAATATTTAACATCCGAAAATGATAAAAATTTATATGTGATTGTGAATTGTTTTTATATATATATTTGTAAATTTAATGTTTGTATTAAATTTTTATGAAAATGTTATGTCAAGTTGAAAATGCAGTTTGTTTTTTATTAAATATATTAATTGGGGTATGGATTGAATTCAAATTCCACGTTTCAAGAACAATGGCATCATAAGCTTTATTCTTTAGAAAATACTTTAGTTAAAAATATACAACAGCTTAATTTTGAAGTCTATTTCTAGTCTAGTTATTTCGATGTCCCGGAAAGGCTACAACAGCCGTTCCGGTAGTAGCGCGAGTGCTGTCAGCGCAGGGGCCTTTTAAGAAGTTGCGGTCGATATCCTTGGAGAATGGTGGACGACGTGGGTAAGTTCTCGGCAATAAAGGTGCGCAGCTCGTCGAAGAAGGGTGCACCTCGTGTTGCAGCTTCATATCTTGGAGGCTTAAACTATGCTGGAGGTAGTGCCGGTCTTGTGTGGTGAAAGGGGAGGATTCTAAGCTGACGGGCCGCCAGGTCGCCAGGAGCTGCCGAAAAGGTGACGAAGGAGTTCGCCCCAGCCCTTTGAGCGCGGTGAGGAGCCATCATCCGCACGCAGTCGACTAAGGAAGCCTTGAGGGTGGTCGCTGCCAAGAGGTTCGCGAAGCCTAGAGTCTCTGTTTTTGACTTTGACACGGCTATCGCCCCCAGGCATTTATGGAGAAGCTCTTCGTGAATAACCTGAATAAAAGAAATAACCCTGACAAAATACAAGTCACCTGACCAAGCCGTGGACCGCGTTTGATGGGAGCACCACTAACTTGACTCTGGAGGTCAGAGATAAGGCGCTGCTTGCTTTGGACACCGGACGGGTATACATAAAGGGGTTCAGCTTTCGCTACTATTCTTAGGTCTGTACGTACGCTTGCCCCCGGTGCGTCGGGTTCTACTATAAGATAATGCAATAATGCAGGCTCCAAGTGTTTGCCGCCAGTGCTGTCAGGGGGCCATGTACCGGATAATTGCACCAATCCGTTGTACTGCCGAAACTGTCCCTTTAAGGGGTTGCCCGCGGGTCCTTACCTGCTTTCGGTTGGAATCCTACAGGTTAACTGTCAGGGTTCGTTTGCAGTCATGTGAAATGTGGGGCAGATAATATGTGCGTATGGGGATGTCTGTCGTATGGATCTGTTGCAGAAACCGAGAGTGCGGGGTTTGCCAGCAGACAGCAGGCGCCATGCTGCAGTAGTTGTGAATGGCATTACTTTAAGGAACATAGCGGATCGAAATATTTAACATCGTAAAATGATAAAAATTTATGTGATTGTACATATTTTATACCATATAAAGATATATTTCTAAATTTAATGGTTGCATTATGAAAAAATTATGTCAATATAAATTGGCGTATGTTAAAAAACATCAAAAATTTCATTTTTTAGAAAATACTTTATTTACAGATATACAAACAGCTTAATTTTGAATATACATGAGTTTCGATTCCATTTATTTTTAATCACATTTAAACCAAATTCAACAGAAAAAGCTACAAGTTGGTTTTGGTTCGGATATATTTATATAAATGTTTATATGTATTCTTGTAAATTATAAATTCGTTAATACTTTACTTCTGGCTCATTTTATAGTACTGTAATTATGCTAAGGTTTACAAAAATAAGATTTTGTACACATTTAACTGAGAGGTATTTTACATGGATACAGATTCACCGAATTCACCGAAGCTTCTTACGATATAGTACAGTCGCAGCACATGAGGGAGTAGTACAAACATTTAACGACCTTCTCGTCTCCATTGTCGTCTGTTTTGCCCTTGAGCTTTGCCTTGGAATCGTCGTAGTCAAAGACCTTTCCGTCCAACTGGTCCGTTTCTGAACTCTGGAGAGCCTTCTTGGATTTCTTGCGCTTGTTCTTGTGCATAAGCTCGTTGCAGTTGCGCTGCTGAACCATCTCATCGATCCAATCAAAATCGGTACTGCATTGGAATCTTGGTAAACTGGTTAGGCTCTCTATGGAATTGATGTCCTCCTAAAAAAATGAATCAATTAGAATGTCACTTGAGCCAATTTCGCATTGTATTGTACCTGGTTGTTATTGTGATTCTTATATTTAGTCTTCTGTGGAGTAGTCTGTTTGGAAGAAGACGTGACTGAAGCTTCCGGTTTGTGATGGGCTAGTGGCGATGAGGTTGTGGCTACCGAAGCGGTAGTTCCTGTCGAGCTGTTCAATCCTGCCTCTGTGTCCCCAACCGTTGTGATTATAGCTGGAATCTTGGTCAAGTCGTCGGGATTGAGGAAGTTTTGCTATAATAAGGTTGATATGATGAACTTTGCGATAGATGGAATCGGATTAAGATTGATTCCTTACCAGATGCTGAATCTCAACTGTTGTGATGACATTGGGCGACGCCATTGCTCTAGTCGACGAAGTGGAGGGCGCAATATCCGAAAAGGGACTACTCAGGCTTGGCGCGTCGGAGGATGCTGGAGTGATCGGTGAAGTGGCAATCTCAGATAAAACAGCTATATCTTCGGTAGAGCCGATGTTGCTCTGTACCAATGAACAAGAGGCCACAATGCTCAAAGATGAAGACGGTACATTGTTGGAACCATCAGAGGTTGGACTTAAGAGGGCAGAAATAAAAGTAAATAAATGATGGATGAAACAGAAAAAAATTATAAAGAATGTAACATGATGAAAATTGTTGTAAGACTAACTAACACTTTCCAATTGTAAGAAGAAACCGCAATAAGGTGCACACTTCCAAAATTATGTATTTCACTTGCTATTCTTAATGCTGTTCCTAAAAACTCTAAACTTATGACTAATATTTTCTTCCTGATATGGGATATTGGTCATATAAGGACATATCAATATTAAATTGCATCTATTTTTCGTAAAAACAGACCGAAAAATCCAGCGGAGATGGTTGTATCGGCTCAGAAGGTGATCTTAATCAGAAATGTCTTCTAGTCAGAGACGTCTTCGTACCTCGTGGACCACTTTTGATATTAGTTACAAAATTTTCATGAAAGGTGTGTACAAATTGTCGTACACTTTTATGGTTTCTGTGTCTATTCGCGGATTAGTAAAATTTTTTGAGACGAAATGGGATACCACTATATAAAGAACAGAAAACCAATCTTCCTTGACACTCAAAACAAATGTTCTTACATAAAAATGATAATGATTGGCGTTATCCCTTAAGATTCTGTTGTGTTCTAGTTACCAAGGCGATCACCTTACTTACAAGTCAATCAGTTCGGACTGGGCTTTGGTGCCTCCCAAAGACCACACTTCGCTCTTTTTTTGCGGGCCTGAGTACGAGATGTGCTTGCTGGTGGCGTTATAGCGACCCTTAGAGTGGGGCTTGCGGCCCGGTATCCACAGAATACGCATACCGGAGGACTTTTTCTTCGAGGGGTTGGAAGCCATCTGAAAATCGTTTACTAAGTTCAAAAATTAAATAGCAAATATGTAAGTCTAGTGTTATGTCACGCACTAGCTACTAGGCCACGAAATGACAACCGAACACTGTAGTGTTGAAAAAATAAAGACCACCATTGAAATCAAAAACAAAATGTGAAATATACAAACTAGTTGGATGCAAATTGGAAACAATACCAAGGAAGGCTTTGTCAATACTTTCAGAGTTACTTGTCAAGTGCTTGTTTGGAAATTAAAATTAACAAATGTATTTACATAGTTGTTTCACTTATATATGATTGCTTTGCAATTTTATAATAGGAATTGGAATACTTTGAAACATTTTTTTTACGATTTAGAATTAAATCAATCTTTTTACAATTGCCTGCCAATTTGTAAGTTTTTGGTAATATCCGGTATCTGGTTGTTCCAAATTAACTCGATTAACGAGACAAATAAACATGCATACAATCGAAACAGTGTTTCCTCGCGTGATCTAAAGTCTATATAAAGCAAAAACTGACAATTTTCCAGCTAATAAAGGACAAAAACGTATGTATCTATTTACATCTATTTACATATTTACTTGATCAGAAAGAGAATGTGAGTTGATATAGTTTCACCTCACCTACTATCTGTTGCAACATTGTTTACATGACCAGAATAATTTACAAACATGTATTGACAAATTTCTAATACTAAAGAGGGGGTCGTGTGAAAGGAGTCACTACATCCAACGGAAAGAAATCGTCTGAAGCGATAGGAATAGGACAAACCAGGTTCAATTCGTGGCAGATCTAAAGCCGATTCATCAATCCAGTTAATAGCGTCGTAGTCCGCTCTAAAAACAAACGATAAAATGAATTTCGCATATAAACAGTTTGACTAACGAAACCGGCAGATCGAGCATACATAAACATTAATGTAATTGGTGGGCAAGGCCACGATATGTATACTACGTGGTGCCCTCTAGAAGAGCCCAAACACCCAGAGTTTACGTTTACTACTTCCGAGTCTATCGAGTCTAAACAAAAACACTAATTGAAAAGCATACAACGATACATAAAAGCAACACACAACACTGTATGTACAAACAAACGTAAATATATGCGTATAAAAATTTGGTAATCTTGTGTTTTAACGATGTGGTCGTGCGTTCGTGGGAAAACAGGAATTGACTTAGAGGCACAGTATCTTGAAACCTGAATGCCTTACCTTTTTCGTCACACTGCGACCTCAATACTGCTTGACACGATATAAATGCACCAGGAACTCTGGGCTATGATCACATAAATAGAATAGACTTTCTTTTCCTATTTTTTGATGCAGATATCATTTAATAAATATAAGAATACGCTGAGTGGACTATTTACGGAATCAAAACTTTATGTTTATTATAAGCTCGGGATCTAACCGTGCGGAATATGTACATATGTACATAAACATCCAACTTGAAATAAGCCAGTGTTGTTAAACGATATTTTACAAGTGATGATTTCCCTTGATTTAAGTTTTTACATAAATTTTTATATACTTCATGTAGTATGCAAATTTTTCGAATAGTGAATATTTTTTTTTTGAGAAATGAGCGGATACAGTAAAGTTTACACACTTTAAAGAAATTTTTTTTGGTATATATAGATGGCCTTTTTTTGTTCAAAAGGTTTGTGGCTAGAAGAAGAGCTGAAAAGCAGCTGGTCGAACTGCGTCAATCAACCGCAGATATTGTATACGACTTTGGTGCGAATATCGTAACTAATATATATAATATATTAATATATATAATATATGTGTATAAAATATCGAAAATAATGAAGAAAAAATAAATTAATTATATATTATTAATTTAGAAATTTCCCCTAATACGATACGGAAGTCTTTCACGTAGCGCTCTTAAAATTGAGCGGAAAGCTAAGAGTTTATTGTTAGCCTTCTCTTTAATAATAATATTGTTATATTAAGGTTATTGATACAGCGGAAAAATTTTTTTTTTTTATATTTATATATATAAACAAATAATATATTATATTATTTTTGTTAAACATATTTATATTTACCCCATCCAAATTCCACGCTTGAAAGATTACAATTTATACAGGCCTTAATAATTTCAGTGTAAATTTATTCGTGGGGGCTGGTATTATTCTCAATTTTTTTGGTATTTTTTTCGATCTGAGCACCCTATGGAAAACAAGTGACTATAAGTGATTTTCGGCTATTTGCCTCTCACTCTCTTTCAAAGCTGAAAAAAAATATTTGTCGATCTCAGTGCTAGGCTTAACAATCAACTACTCTCGTAAAAGTAACATTTATATTGCTATATAATATATATAATAAAAGTTTAAAAGTATATATCTTATTTATATTTATTTTAGCTCTAAAAATCGGAATGAGCTTTTTAATAAAGCTTTTGATAATAAAATAACAAAACCGCTTTAGGGTTAAGCTTAGTATTTTCTTTGGCGCCTCAGTTTGCAGCACATCTCTGCTAGTATTTTGCCTATTGGAATTTCATGGTATCACGTTTTTTTTGCAACCAGGTTTGTTTGGATTGCAACCGGCGAGTGCAATTTCTAAGATGCAGATAAAAAGATTACAAAGATGTTGAATTTATGTATAAAGTAAAATCAGGACTTTGCTGCTGGAAGATTTGTAGTCCTATGTGCTCATTACTGCGATTGCGAATGCGAAACCAAAATGCCTAACCAAAATAAACTTGCCGCCGATTGTGGCAGTCCATTGCAGGCAGTATTGTGTGGGTTGCTCCTAAATCTGATAGAGAGGGAAGCTCATGCTGCATATTCGTTCTCCGAAAATTGAAAATTCTAAATATATAACACGATCTCGAGAGCAGCAGACATGTAATAAACGGACCGCAGACCTGGCCCAGTCTCCCCGTGTTCGTGCTGCATACGCCTGTTTTCTGCTATCCGTTATCTGCTGTTTGGGCTTTAGACCATAGGTAAAAATCGGTTCTATTCTTTTTAATTATTTTTCAAAGCACCTGGATGTGTGTGTGTGTATATACATATGTATGTGTCAGTTACCAACGGTGGAAGTTAACTCCTTATCAGATACAAAGTACAATATAAAAGATACAAGTGATTTTATTAGCCGTACACTCGTGTATACACATACACGAGTACTACTCAAAAATAGCTAGCTGTCGGCGGGGCGCAGAACAGCTTCTGCACTACCCCTAAAAACAGCATGGGCCAGCACGTTAGGACCAAAAACACTGAAAACAATACAATACAATACCGATACTGAAGGAAATAGATTGAAATTGGGTTCGCGCTACAAAGTTTACAGGTTTGCTGGGTAAAAAAAAATCATATTAATGGGTTATGCAAAGTCAAATATTTTCACATCTGCACGAGTCTTGTCAACGCGAGAACTATCTAAATACACATGCCCGATTGTCGCTATGTAGCTGGTATTCTAGATATGAATGTATGCATATGCATATGTACATGTGTCGAGCCCGACCCGGCGTGCTTCTTTTAACAGCCCTCACTGATTCATTAGCGAAATTTATTTTTGGAACTGCGGCCAAAACAGCGACCATTTTTACTAGAAAATGTTTCTGTTTCTGTTTTGCCAACATGAACACAGAACACGGTAAATTTGAAAAACCACCCACAAATACTAGCACTAGACTCGGGAATTTTCAGAATTTTCAGAATTTCGAGTTAAAAAAGCGGTTATGTTGGCTAATGTACATCACTGAATAGATTTGCTTTTTAAAGGCTGGACTTTTCAACAGTAGTATAGTTCTTAATGTGTAGAATTCTTTTATATTTTATATGTCTTATGTAACATATTCAAAATTAATTAATAGGCAATGTACTGGGAGTAATCAAAATATAACAATATATTTTTTAAGGAAATCTGCGCAATGGCTTTTGATTAGTGTAAAATGCATTTAAAAATATTTATTTTTTGACGAATAAAATCGATTTTGGGAATATTTGCACTACATGAATGTTAAACTATTTACGAAAATGTTTGCGCAAAATTAAGAACTAAAACGCTCCTCTTAAAATTTTAAATATTAAAAAAAATTTTTGGGAATTTTTAAATTATCTTTATCACGAAGTAGCGAGAAATACTATATAGCCGAAGAATTGAACGTGCTTGAAAGTGAAAAACCTTTTTAAAATGTTTTAATATAAGTTTTTCCCAAATCTCTCTGGAAAAGGCATAAAATGGAAAAATATATATAAGACATGCAGTATTGAAAAAAACTTTCGATGTTTAAGTTATATCTGGATAAAAATCAAGAAAGGAAGCCAGCTTCGGAATGAGCCGAAGTTTATCTAAACTTGCAGTTACACGGCGGCTTCTATTGGTAAGAGATATAGCAAAGATCGAATATAGTCAGCCGATGTTTAGAAGGACATCAGAATCTGACCTTATAGAATAGATTTTGGGAAAAGTCCCAAGATTATATGTTATATGGCAGCTAAAGGATATAGTCGTCTGATACGTATGCAATCCAGTTTGATCCAGATCGTCATAAAAGAGGTTTCGACTTATATACCGCGTGAAAAGGAAACAAGGGAGTAGTTAGCGTAGAAACAGAGAGACGGACATGCTTATATAACTCAGGAGGTGATAAGGAGGCCCAAATGGCCTGAGTTTAAATCCTGATAAATTTCTTTTTTCTTTTTGATACCAATTTTTTTTTTATTTGTATCTATTTTGTTGAAATAAAATGTAACACTTCATTATAGTATGCACAAACTCAAAAGACCTCAAATGTACATACGCAAATTTCACAGGAGGCGATGGCGCTGCCGTTTATCGTACTGCTCGAATCGCGCGGATTGATCCGAGAGAATAAAGTGTAGAAAAGAATACGAGGAAGAAGAGTGCGTTGGTTTCTTTGAATGATAGTTAGGAATTGATAATTTGATAGATGAGGAACTGCAAAGTAAAGTAATGCCATAGAGGCCGTTGTAGTCCGAACACAGTACCCGAAAAGGCTCTGGGTATATGTTGAGTTACAACTATGCGGAATGTTAAATTTTAAGATAAGATAGATTAGAAGACACTGGCTGTCACCATCACTATTATTAGGGTTATGATGGTTTATCTTTCTACGTATTGTTAGAGAGCGTAAGTTAATTAGTAAGAGTCTGCTAAGATAAGAAGGAAGGTGAAAATGCATCCCAAAATGCTCTAATCCTCTAAGAGCGAATATCAAGAAGTTCTTTTGTACAGATTCATTGTGGTCTTGATAATCCCCCTATTTAGGGCTCCAGACTTGTGATCAGTCTCCAGTAGTCAGTATTGAACGGAGTTAAAATATCTGTAAACTTTTAATTATAAACGGGTCAAGTAAAATTGTTTTTTCGTCGATAAAACCTACTCAATAATTTTCGTATTAATTTTATTTATATAAAGGAGTCGTATATAAATATCTGTTCAAAGTTTAATATTAACTGGGCGAGTGCATAATTAGAAAAATGCTTAGGAAGTTAATTTTTATTATCCAAGCACATGTGGGTAAAAATACAGGTCATTCAATAAATATATTAATTTGTTGTACATTATAATAACTGCATTATAAAATCTTTTGAACTGAGACCTGGTGGTTTAATTCAGAATCGGAAACTGAATCGGAAATCGGTGTTTTTTTATAAGAGTTTCCTTTGGGTAACAGACAAGTTTTGACATTGTATGTCGGGTAAATATTTTCAATTCTTTTTGAGCCTCTCCCTGAATTTTGATGTAAGTACAAATTCTTATTGCGCAGCTCAAAGATAGTAAATGAAGTCTCTTTTACCCAGCAAAATACTTTTGATTATTAGAAAAATTAAACCAAATGTCCTTTATGGCTTTGATTCTTTTGCGCGAGTCATTTTCCTCCACGTCAATTATAAAAAAACGCGCGTTGTTTGATGCTCATCTAAAAAAAGTATTGAATAAAAAGAATAAAATTTGTGGTACTTTCAAGCTGAAATTTCAATTAATTACACCTAAATAGGTGCAGAGATTTTGAAGATATTTCAAACTGAATGGGGATCGTTTTTTGCTAAACGAATACTTATTTCTGCAAATAAACGATTTTTTTTTTATTATTTTGACATATGTATTACAAAAAACCGTGTTGATTTTCCGCATCAAACAATGATATTGTATGTATTTATCTTTAATATCTATTCGCTTTTATTTGTTTCAGATTATCATCCGTGAAGGCAGAAAATAATATCATCTGTGACCATGGACCCGGAAGCATTTTTGGACGTGGCCAATCAGGTCATCAAACTAAAAATGTTTCCGTTTTTTGACATCGCTCACAGTCTCCTTGCCGCGCTGGCCGTGCGCGAGGACTTGGGGGCGAACGCGCAGGCATTCTCGCGGAAACACCCGCTGGCTTGCTGGCTATCCACGATGCTGGTAATCTTCGCAGGCGGCATGGTGGCCAACGGCCTGCTGGGAGAGCCGATTCTGGCACCGCTGAAGAACACGGGGCAGCTGCTCGTGGGCACGGCTGTGTGGTAAGTCTTCTTTCAATGGAATTCAATAAAGTTTGGGCTTTCGACTTAATGGTTCTTATTCCAGGTACGTCGTATTCTACACACCGTTCGATGTGGGATACAAGGTGGCGAAGTTCTTGCCAGTCAAGATAGTCGCCAGTGCCATGAAGGAAATTTACCGGGCAAAAAAAGTCTACGACGGCGTCGGCCACGCCGCGAAGCTTTACCCCAACGCCTGGATAATCATGATTATCATTGGCACGCTGAAGGGCAACGGAGCTGGCTTCACCAAGTTGATTGAGCGCCTTATCCGCGGAGCGTGGACCCCGACTGCCATGGAGTTCATGCAGCCGAGCTTGTAAGTATCCCATATAAAAACTGTAATATATTCCACACTTCTGACTGGTTCTGGTTCTGAATGTGCAGCTACACTAAGGCATCGTTGCTGGCCTCAATTATCTTCGTTCTGGATAAGAAAACCGACTGGATCTCGGCGCCACATGCACTGGTTTACTTTGGCATTGTCATATTCCTGGTTTACTTCAAGTTGTCGTCTATTCTACTGGGCATCCACGACCCCTTCTTGCCACTCGAGAACCTGTGCTGCGCCATCTTCTTTGGCGGAATCTGGGACAGCTTGGCCAAGATCCTTGGACGCGGCCAAGCCAAGGACGGAGATGCCAAAGATGTAAAGAAGAGCAATTAAACTATTTTTAATTATTCAGAAAAGTACTTAACGCTGCCATTCAAAGCTAACGCACGCAACTTAACAGAACACAACGTAACGAAAAGGAATGTTTTTCCCAAACGCGAACCAAAGACATTTTGTGGAGCGTCTAAATCACTCTTGAGGATTAGCAGTGGGGTGTGTCTGCTAGTCCTCGACTTTGATTTCGCCCTGGGCCTCGGACCCGAACAATTTTTACTCTTATTATTTAACAATTAGTAGCATTAATTAGCAACAGAAACCAGAGACTTTTTTAAACGCCATACATACTTCTCGGCTACCGAGCACTTTTCGTAATAAAAACCAACGACTACCGATACCGATTTTATCTATGACCTAAGGAAGTACGGAAGATTTGCAAGTGGCACGTGCGACTTGCTCTCCGAACGGAATGTGTAAATATTGGAAATGACAATTAAGTATCAGAGAATTTAAGAACTACTTTATAATTTACTGAATTAAACATCACTATTAAAATATAGCGCAAGATAAGGGTGCGGACTAAAACACGCATTCAAGCTTAATTGAAATCTTTTTAAGAGGTATAAATGTTAATTGGTTGCAATAAAATTCTATATTCTAATCATTGGATTTCTTTGTGTTTTGCCAATAAATTTACAGCTCCCAACTATATAGGATCGGTACTCCCTACACTGTTGAATTGTTCACTTTTTACAAAAATACAAATTTTAACAATTCAGAAGCGTCGAGGCTTTTAAATTTTTTTGAAATAATTGCCAACCCTAGTGACTTCTCAAAAATAAAACAAAGTTTATAACTTGATTTTTAATGACTAATTTGATTCATTTTAATAAAACGTTTTTGGTCAATTTTCTGATTTTTAACAAACACATGGAAATTGATAAATAGTTAATCGAACAGAAAATTTTAAAATTGAATATGCAATTAAAAATTCAAAAGGGAACTTGAAATTTGTTGTGGAATTTTCGACAATTGAACGGTTTAGGGAATATGCTAAGTTACAGGGAAATGGATTTGTTTTATAGTGTTTCATATATCTGATCTGAATGATGAAGTTGAATACAACGTTGTCCATAAGTTAATAAAAAGAGTTGTATAGACTTAAAAAGTAGTTTAAAATAGTGTCTACAAACAAAATTTAATTAAAACATGTTGAATCGAAAATATACTATTGAAATTTTATCAAACGGTGGTGTAGTGCGCCTTACAATGAACTGAAATATACACAAACGGATGTTTAGTATTAAAGAGCCCAAATAATCACTAAAAAACTCACCAATAAACTCAGACACAGGATCATTGTCGCCTTCCCCACGCATCGTACCAGTTATTTCTTCGTTCTCTACCATCGGCAGAAAGAGCTGCACGAACTCAGGAGAGTAGGGATGTGTGATGGTTTCGAGTACCTCCGTGACAAAGTACCGTATTAGAGAAATGTCGGTGTCCTCAATAGCGCAGCACTGTTTGATATACCGCAGAACGGGCACAACGCAGCCGCGGGTTAGCAGGTTGACCATTCTGTCCAATATCATTTTTTTCATCTCCAATTGCACAAGAATCTCCAGCTCGTCTTGTTTCGACTCGAAAAGGCGAATAAGCAGGAACAGGATCTGCTGCTGAAGTGTGGGATGCACAGCTGCCACCTCATCCAGAACAGCCAGGTGTGTGGGGCAGCTGTCCGTTGAAAGCTTAAAGTACGATGGTTCCATAACAACATTTTCTATCCACCGGATTACACCGACGCCTACTACTGGATACCTGAAAGCAAACAAGTTTTACTTCCTGTCCTGGTTGATCTTTCTTCGCATGGGGACTTACTTGATGCAGTTATATAGAGTTTGCAGTTCCGCGATTAGCTCCGTAGATCCTTGGTCGACATTGCAAATGGTGTGCGCCTTTTCGATGGCTTGGATTGTACTCTTCAGCTCCTCCTTGTTTAGTGTCCGCTCGGTTAGAGGTCGCTTCTTCGCAGGCTGGTCAATTACGGCTGACGCGTAGGCTAACAGAAACATATATTTGGGCTTGTGTTCTGGATTGATTTTGACTCCAGACCGAAACAGAGCGTCCACCAGAAGTTCTAGGAATTGCGGGTTGCGGATCAGGTCGATAGGCGGCGGGTCAGAACCGGAGTAGTTGCGATACAGTACCGTGATGTCAGCAGGGTTGAGAGTATTTCGGGTCAACATGGAAGTCAGAGCCTGGCAGGCTTGCGGATACACCGCGGAACCGTTCAGGGCCATCGTAATCGGGGTCACATTTTGATTGCTGAAAGAAGATACAAAAACTTTTTAATAAGATTATACAAAATTATTAAATGAAAGACTCATAAACAGCACATTTTTTATCTTTTTAGAGCAAATAATTAAATAACCAGTTTAGCTTTAAAATGTCCTCGTGTGGCTTACTTTTGCAAGGCGTATTTAATTATTTCCTGGGAAAGGCGCTTCATGTTAAAACCACCTTTCTGCTCCTGGCTGAGCACTTGGATGAGAACTTGAGAGTAAACGTAGGTATGTTGTCCGTGGCAGACCATGCGAGCGCATTCCTGGATGGCACCGTGAATGTCGTCTGGATTGTTCAAAAACTTGACAATTGATGTTTTGAGCACCCTCGAGAAGACCTCTATCTGCTGTGCCGCTGTTGAAATAGACGTAATTTCACTTTGGAAGCCGGCATCCGAGATGAGCTTTATGGTAAAGTTAAGCATAAGGCAGTCGGGATACTCCTCGGCCAGTCGGTAGATAAGCGACCGCCAAGTGTAGTGATCGATCATTTCCGTGAGCCAGTCTGGGGTCTCGCCTTCCTCCGTGAATATGGTGTCAGCCTTCTTCGGATCAAACGACTTCAGGATCATCTCCTTCAGATGGTTCTCCACCATCGCCTGCACTTCCGTTACCTTGACGCCAGCGAGAATTAGCCACTCCGCCAGAAGGTTGGCCATCTGGGCTACTGCTTTGTAGTTCTCCGAAAGCATTGAAATGACTTCTTCTGGAGACCCGCCGGACTGGAAGTAGCGTTTTAGCTGTGTGAAGATGCCAGGCTCCATAATGTAGTCAGGTGTGAGAAAGCGTTCCAGGCATTCTTGTATCGTTTTCTGTGGGTTGTCTTCTTGCATTTCCTGTAAAAATAGGACATTATATTAGTTGACCTATTATACGATTTAAATTCCAAAGCGTGAGAGGGTCACAAATATTGTGGCGTCCAACATGACAAACCTGGAATGCTATTACAGCCACATGCTAACTTACCTCGGCATTTGTCTGGGCCTTGGCTCTTCCTTGCCATCCAGAGTCGTCGTATTCCACTTCCATTTTTAAAAAAATATATAATTACATTAAAAATAACAAATTTTGATTTATTTATATTTTCAGTTTGGTTTCAATGTGACCGTCTAGTCCAAATCTGAGAGTTAGCGTAAAGCAGGAACGCGATAACGATAAATTATACCATTTCCACTTATTACACATGCCCTTAGGTATTTATTCGATCTTTCCATATGAAAATACCATATTTATAATCAAAATTTTAAATATTTTTTGATAAGCAGTGAAATCGCTTTTCCAAATCTTTATAACAGTATTAATTATATACGAGGTACAAACTGTATTATGAGCTAATCGCTATATTCGATATCATCAAAATATATGTCAGGCGCTTCGAAGCAGATATTACTTTTTACAAGTTCAATCGGTTTCTTAGCCCATTTTTTACTAACTAGACTAGAAATCCGCAATATTAGCATCGCAATAGGCAATAAATTGATTGATTCCTTAATTTGACTTATTTGAAGTCAAAAACATGACGGATTTTTAAAAACTTTTTCGTAATTTGGTGAACGAAAGCAACGACATCCTTATAAATAGCAAGTGGATCTAAAATTTAAAAAAAATTAAATTCATCAAAATTTCAACAAAACAAAGGTTAATAAGGTTAATAAGAAAGTTTTGATAACACACAAAGGCAAATAAAGTTGGCTTTCCTTCTCAAAGTTGGAAAAATGGCCATTCGCGCGGGCTTGTTTTTTTTTTTTAAATTTTCTGGTATTTTTTTTTAGTTTAAACTGAGTACTTTGTTGCAAACAGACCACCGCAAACACATTTTTCATCTATTTGCCTTTTCCTCTATCATAGCTGAAGAGTAAAACTAGGCTTTAATCAAAAGCTTACCCTTATTTTTAAAAATTAGTATTCAGAATATACCACGAAGGGATGGTATTTGTTCGATAACGTGGAATATTCCCCGTCCCACTTAAAAATACACCCTATCAGAAGTACCCTTAGTATCCTCGAGCACCCGGTTTCCCTGTGAAATCGTTTACTCTTCTAGTGTGAACGAATTTTCAAGAATTTCGAAAAACACTCGATTCTTTTGCATATCTGGTGCTATCGGAAAGCGGTCAATCGACTTATCGACCTATTGTATGCCAACAGGTAGTCGTCTTGACTATATATAATATTGCCCTCGGCGTTACAAATTACCAAAAAGTCCCGCGTCGCTCGTTGGGTGTTCTGATACTTAAAGTAATTAAAAGTGTTTATAGATATGTAGTTTTATGTTAGGGGCTTTTTCTGTGCTGTACTACGATTATTTCGGGCTTTTTATCCATTTAAATTTCCATAAATTTAAATTCAACTGTGTGATAACCTACATATATTTGGATAAACCGAACTGTGTACATACATAGTTATTAAACAAAGTTGTTTTCTGACCTAATCCCAGAGTCGTACATACATACGCATAATAAGTGTATCAGCTCCTGAAAAAGTGACGCATGACATTCGGATGGGGGGCTTGGAGACTAAAACATAATTCTTAAAGTTTAGATACTTAGATACTATTGTATCTCGAACGGTCTCTGCACTCACACATGCACTGCCGCTGACACGAACACGTGCAGGCGGTGCATCTGTGTGCGCTGCGGCAATCTGTTGATTCGCGACATGGAAAAGTGTAATTACTATTTTAAATAGAGGTTTTTATACCGATGTGGGTTTCATCTGGGGCGGTTTATCCCTGACATGAGTAATGAGCGAGTAAAGGGAAACCATCTGATTCAGCGATTAAATAGAGCCGATGAATCATGCTAACCCCTTCTGCGAGAATTACATTAAATTATTTTATCTTACAACGGATTATGCTCTTTCGATTTCTACAGACCTGCCTAACCGGTGTGTTTGGTTTTAACCTTGAATTAAATAATGAAACTAGACAAAAATATATATTAAAACATAAAGTAAACACCCGACCCTTTCCCACAAACCCAGCACTTGCACAAAGGCGGGTTAAATCTATTTTCGGCGTTGGCACGCATTTTCCATAAGTAATTACCAGTGAGCCTGGTGAAAGTTATGGCCCTTTTTGTTGCTTCTTCCTTTTTATCAATTTTTTTGTTTGTTCATGAGTTTCTCTTGTTTTCCAGTATATATATGCATATATACATGTACATATATATTTCATATTTTCTTCTGGGTGTGTACTTTGAATACCACGTCACTTTCTTCGTCTTATAAAAACATCTCTTATACCCTCGCAGAGGCTGTTTCATGTTATTTAGTCTAAAAGGTTACAACACAATATATGTGTTGTATACAGCCGCTTAAAGGCTCATTTACATTTTAAAGTTTGCATTTATAGTTTTAATGTTTCCTGTGAAAATACATAGCACTACTATAAGACCCCATAGTAACCGGGTAATTGCGATTTTATCCTACATATTTTTATCAGCTATAATTCTAAACAAAATAATTTGTTTCACACTTGCAGGGCGTATAAAATTCTGCTCCGCCAATATTTTTCTACCCATGAGTAGGGTATTACTGCAACAAAATGAAGGAGACATGTTCGACCCAATTAAACATATATTTTCTTGTTCATAATCACTTCCTGAGGCGATATAAGCATATCCGTCTGCCTGTTTCTACACAAACTAGTTTATCAGTTTTAAAGCTATCGACTTCGAACTTTGCACAGAAACTTCTTTCCTTTACAGGCAGTATATAAGTAAGAACACTGGGAATCGTTCGACTATATCATATAGCTACCATATAATTGAACGATCGGAAATGCCAAAACTTTGGTGTTTTTGGGTGGCGAAGCATGGAACTTTCTTCAAGATTGATTTTAAAAGGAACGAGTCTGATGCTGAGGCTTTTCTAAAGATCGGCAAACTAAATATGATATTTGCCATCCAAAAGCAAGGGTATACAAACTTCGGCTCTGCCCGAAGTTAACTTTCCTTTCTTATTTATAAATAAAATGAAAATCTTTAACAAGACATTAAATATGTACGTGTGTAAAAAAACAAGAGTGGACGTTTTTAGTCAAATTTCTCGACTATATGATACCCGGTACGCCCGGAACTACATCCCATATCCCTATAAATAATTATTTTTAAATTAAGAAATTCTTTGCACAAATTTGTTGCTTGTGGAACGGAACAAAAATGAAACCGTAACTTATTGAAAAAGGGTCCGATTTGGTGGCATTTTGATATGCAGGCCTATGTCCATAAAAAATGTTTGTTTTGAAAAAGTTTTTTAAAAGCTGGTTCCAAATGGGTGCTAAAAAAAATTCCATATCTCGGCTAATTGCATAGGAATTATGTACATATCACTTATTTGCTAGGAGACTGTCCTAACTCGAAAAATAGTTTTTCGTTATAAATTAATTTAAAATTTTCAAACACCATAAAGACACTCCTATACACTTTCTCAGTCTAAAGTCTTATTCGCTGTGTAGTAAGGATAAAATTATAACATTTTGACACAACACAGATTGCCCAGAGAACATTTTTGCATAGTTGACTAAAAACTCTATTTTTTTAACTTAGAACTGAAACAGTTTTAAATGTGTCAGATTGATTTTTCACGCTCAAAGATAGTTATATATTTCCGCATGTACCTATTTTCTCCGTCGTAAAAAAAAGCACCTAAGCGTATGTATGTATTTAGCGCCTCAAAACACCTAATTAAATAAAAATAAAACACTTGTATTCTTTAAGTTGAATAACTATTTTGACTTTGTAAACAAACACCTTATTTTTACCTTTTTCAGTACTGAATCTCAATTAAAGGAATACTCATCAATAGAATCTCCCCCATAATGTACCCCTTCGTAAGTTAAAGCTTGTATTATCACGTAAAGTAGAAAAATTATTATTTTAAGCATGAATTATCTCTTTTTTTCCTACTCAATTTGATTGAAAACGAAAATAGACACCTATATTCAAGTTTCTCGACGATAAGATACCCAATACTCACTTTGTCTCTTCCTGCATGAGATGTTTTTTTGAGACAATTCTGGATATGTTTTTAAAAACAGTACTATTTGTTTGAAAAAATTTTGTAATCATGTATATTTTTTTGGTGCAAGATGATTTTATATAGTTTTTTTTTTTAATTATTTAAATGGGGGCTTCAAAAAATTATGAAGATCAATTTGCATAAAAAAATATAATTTTGAAGAAACTAGCAAGAAATTATATTATTTACAAAAAAAAAGTGAGAAAAGTTATCTTCGGCTTGCCGAAGATGGTATACCCTTGAAAACAAAAAAGTTTTCCATACAAAGACTTGTTTTCATATCGGTCGTTTGTATGTCAGCTATATGATATAGTGGTCCGATCCGGACCAAACTTTCACAAATCATGTATGGCTATATCAAATGAAATAATGTTGAATTCGGTTGCAATAGGTTGGAAAAAGTTTTCCATACAAAGACTTGTTTTCATATCGATCGTTTGTATGGCAGCTATATGATATAGAAGTCCGATCCGGACCAAACTTTAACAAATCGTGTATGGCGATGTCAAATGAATAAATGTTGAATTTGGTTGCGATAGCTTGGAGAACAAAAAAGTTTTCCATACAAAGACTTGAAATCTGATTGATCGTTTGTATGGCAGCTATATGATATAGTGGTCCGATCCGACAGATTTTTAAACTTGATCTGCGTGCAAAAATAATGATCTGGTAAAAATTTCAAAACGCTAGCTTTAAAACTACTGTCTATTTTTTGCATAGAAACAGACGGACATGGCTATATCGACTCGGCTGTTGATGCTGATCAAGAATATATATACTTTGTGGGGTCGGAGATGCTTCCTTTAATGCGTTACACATTTCTGGACAAAATTATAATACCCTTTTCAAGGGTATAATTAATCATTTTATAAAGCATGTTTTTAAATTATTCCTTTTGGATTGGATCGTTTTTCCCTTAAGTATCGATTTATTATCCTAATCGTAGAGTATCGAATAAATCGATATTTTTTAATAAATCAAACGGATATCTGGCGTCCAGCAACAAAATTGTTTACCCTAGTATTATGGATATCTTTGTTAGGATATTGTCCAAGGGCATATCAGCTCTAGAAGATAGGAACCCTTCGACGTATTTGGAGTACATAATGATGTTTCCAAAAATTCAAAACCTGTCAAAATCTAAGACTTTCCTTTCCTTTTTTTTTTAAGTTTGAAACAGATGTATTTGTGATAGAGACAGAAAAGTAGTCCGGTTTTTATGCAAAATGAGTCAGTAGGAGAGAAATAAACGAAAATGGGGAAAAGCGTTGTCTAGTTTTCCTAATCAGATTTCCAATTTTCTGAGTAAAGTCAAAATTTTCCGCATAAACGGTACTCGTAAAAACTTGTCTTTATTTTATCAACTAACTATTCTTTACAACAATGAATTGATTTAGGGCTCTGGAATGCCTTACCCATCGCAACCTCCCACCTCGTCTAGCGAACCACCACGAGCACCCTTTGGGGCTGGGTGGGTGCAACCGATGAATTCGAACTCACCATACCCGCCACCCAGCCAGCCACAGTTCGACTCTCAGTATCCGCCCCAGGCACAGCCGTATGCCCAGCAGAGTGCTCGGACCCCGTATCCTCCTCCACCGGTTTCTACGCCTTACCCGAGCACTTCATTTTCTGCAAACCCAAACCCGTACCCAGCACCTTCACACAGCGCACCATTCGCTTCCCAACACCAATACCAGCAGCATGTGCCTTCAGGCTCAGGTTATCCCGTAGGAACGCCAGCGGGCCAGTACGGACAGGGTCAATGGCAGGGATACGGAGGCGGACACGAGCAGGGTCATTGGCATGGGCAAGGGTATGGGCATGGTCAAGCGCACGAGTATCGGCCACCCACAGCTCACAAAGAGGTTCGTCTCCAATCGCTGCCCATAATAAGCTCTATCAGGAGTTTATCCTTCCTTTTTGTTTTTCGTTCATTTTGCTTATTAATATCTGCATCCAAACCATCATGCACCAGCTCACGTTCCTTTGGTTATTTCTTGCAGGGAACACCCACTGTAAAGCCCGCGCAGGGCTTCGATCCCGTCAAGGATGCTCACGACCTTCGAAAGGCCATGAAGGGCTTCGGCACGGACGAAAACGCGCTGATCAACATCATCTGCCGGCGCACGAACGAGCAGCGCCAGGAGATCCAGCGCCAGTACAAAACGAATTTCGGCAAGGACTTGATTGAAGACATTAAGTCGGAGACGAGTGGAAACTTTGAGAAGTTGCTGGTTGGCCTGCTGCGTCCGATCGTGGACTACTACTGCGCTGAGTTGAATGATGCCATGGCCGGAATTGGCACCGATGAGGAGGTCCTCATTGAAATCCTCTGCACGCTCTCCAACATGGAGATCTATACAATCAAAAATCAGTACTTACGGCGTAAGTATCGATCGATCCGCATGGGTTCCTCGGGTATTAACCTTGTACTTTGCTATTTGTAAAGTGTACGGCGCTCATCTGGAGTCAGAGCTAAAGTCAGAGACCTCTGGCAACTTCAAGCGGCTGCTTACCTCGCTATGCACAGCGGCCCGGGACGAAAGTGGACGTGTGGATCCCAACGCGGCCAAGGACGACGCCAGGGAGCTGCTCAAGGCCGGAGAACTACGGGTTGGCACGGACGAGAGCATGTTCAACATGATACTCTGTCAGAGGAACTATCAGCAGCTGAAAATGGTCAGAAGACAAAAGCTCAGGCTTGTCCAAGTAGAGAATCTATTGACGGTTCTTTTCCACAGATATTTCAAGAGTACGAGAACATGACTGGCCACTCGCTCGAGAAGGCCATCAAGAAGGAGTTTTCTGGTGACATCATGGAAGGCCTGATCGCCATCTTCAGATGCGTCACCAACAAGGCCGAGTACTTCGCGTCGCGCTTGCACAAGTCCATGGCTGGCATTGGAACCAACGACACCCAGCTGATACGCGTGATAATCACTCGCTGCGAGGTAATTCAATAATAAATCTCTTATCACAATTAGTTATTAATGTAATGATCTTGCTTACAGATCGATATGGTTGACATAAAGGTGGCATTTGAACGCCTGTATGGCAAGTCCTTGAAGAGCTGGATCAAGGTATGAACCATTAGAGTCGGAAACTGGGATATGCTCAAATTTTTCTTTTTTGCAGGGTGACACCTCCGGCCATTACAAACATGCTCTTTACGCCCTGGTGGGCGAACAGCGCTCTTCTTAATGTTTCTTTATTATTAAAATTATAAATTGAATCGGAATGAATGCAATTATTCGAAATACTTTATATTTGATATATATTTATACAATATATTATACAAGCCCATGGCGGCGCTAATTTGTGGGTCGTTTTAAGAGTTGCTAGTTTATGCCCAATAAGACTTTCTTGTCTGTTTGTCCAGCTCATTGTAAATGTTTTTCGTAAAAAAAAGCCAAAAATGTTGATGGCAGAACTACATTTAACATTAACGTTATTTATTTATTAAAGGAATGCCCATTTCCGTATTACAATCAAATATAATACTATAGTCAATTAAGCTTAGTTTGCAGCTTACCAGCTTCGTCTCAACTGTGCCCAAAACTATTAGCTAATGTTGATAAAGCATTTAAACCTTCTTAAGGTATACAAAACTATTTGCATTTGCAATCAGATGGAGTTTTTGTAATGCACTTTTAATAGTAAACGTTTTAGCTTTCAATAAAAGAAAATATTCAAAAAGGTATCCCTTGTCTATGTGGAATCCTGTGTACTGGGAGCCTCTGCTACATACTAAGAACTTTCTGGTACTTTGAGCCCCGCTGGAAGGGACTTGCGTTCCTAGGAACAAACTACTTCAGCACGCGGACTTCGATGAATATGGAGTCGTTTCGCAGGTAGTTACGACTGGCGATGACCTTGTGGGGGATGTGGAAATACTGGTTGCTGTGGATGAAGTCATCGCTCTTCTTGCGCACGGATATCGATTTCACGTAATCCTGGGCCTCTGCTAAATTTGAACTTTGGTCTCGTATCACAATTTCGGCCTGCAATCGGCAGGGCCATGCCAAAAGTGGATCGTACTCCCCGGCCAGGACATTGAGGCAGGCGATCAGGTTTCGCCCTTTCCAAGTACCCTTGCCATTTAAGTAGATGTCCAGCTGAGGCGTGATCATGGATTTAGTAACTTTCTTAGGAGCGTATGCTAATTTGGTGACTCACCCGCAGGGCGTATCCGAATGCTTTGTTGGAGAACATGGCACTATGCAGGATTGTGTCGTACTGCTTGGCTTCATCCAGCTTCTTGGAATAGTCCTTGATACGCCAAATTAAATGCCCTGAAAATTTGATACGAATTATTGGGTTATTAGAAACTTATAATAAAACTTTCTACCCTATACATTATTTTTAATATTGTACAATAACTTTAAATGTCTGGAGTAGAAATTTTGCTTCGGGATAGAGCTCCTAACCATTTCGTAATAATTATGCAAAAATAACGATCGTTTTTGTATCTACCCAGCAGAATTATAAACTTTCAAACGACGATAATGCCCGCGAATTAGAATAGAGCAGATAATCTAGCAAATACATTACACTTTTACACTTTTTCAAAATGAATTTAAACTTTTCTTAAAATAGGTGGTTCATCCTAGGTAGAGTCTAGTGGTATTACAAGTTATTTAATAAGTTACTTGGTTAAATTAATTAATAACTTAATTTCTGCGATATAAAATACGAAAATTGAGATGGCGCCATATTTTTTTAGAAGGTACATCTATGGGAAACCACTTTACAAATCTTACCTATAAATTTGAAGATTAACTTGTCATAACTAATTCAATGATTGAGTTAAAGTGATATGAAATTAATATCTAAAATATGAATTAATCAGTGCACGGTTTTTAGTCCGAAATTTTACGGTTGCTCTAAATACTTATATCTGTGTAAAGACGTTTGGTTTTAATATATGTACATACAGGTAAATAATTGAATTTTTGTTGTACTTGTACCATAACTCCCAACTCTCGAATACCTCTTATATTTTGAACACTGGCAATGCGCTGCTGCATGGCCATTTGGCCCTCCAAGTCCGATAAATTTTGCATGGTCTCATGCAAGGCCCGATCCAGCTTGTCGCAACGCTCCTCCGTCTCGCAGACGATGTTCTTCATGTTCTTGACCTCGTAGTCCAGGGTGGCATGCTTCGAGGTGATGTAGTCACTGTTGCCCAGCTTCATCTTGATGTCCTCATTGATCTGTTGCATAAACTCTTCGATCTGAAAGAACTTGTCACTGGAACGAATAAAATATTCTCTCTTTATTATTGCACCAAACTTTGTTTTTTTTAAATCCTTTTAGAAGGTAATATTATTTTGGTCACAGGAATTCAACGCAATGAGGGAGACATCTACAACCCTGAACTTACCGGTTCAGTTTCTCGTTCTCGAAAATAATCTCCTCTAGCTTAAGGATGTTGTCATTTAATTGATTCTGATGCAGGTTTACGTCCACCATGAGCCGGTTAATTAGCTTCTGGGCTTCATCAAGACGCGCTTCCACTTGATCCTTGAGGGACTGAAGTGGCAATTGGAAAATATATTGTATAAAGTTCAGTACTTTATTGTAACTGAACCAATCTTTAACTATTTACTGGACTCTATAGATATATTCTTAGTTTTTTTTTAATGTTAAAGAGCTCATAAACATTGCGTCATTTTTTTGTGACGCAGAAATTTAGAAAATCCATTTCAAGGTCTTTTCTAATGACTTCAAAAGATTAGGTTCGCAGAAAATTGGATTTCAAGCCGACTTACCTGAGTGATATCGCAGCAATACTGGAAATCCAGTCGATTTTGCTCTGTCCCAAAACTTTGCTGTGACACTTCTTCGGTTAACTGGCGGCGAAGGCCACCGATCTCCTCCTCCACATCGCGAGTCCAGTCCTCGACGACCTGGTTCTGCTTTCTAATGTTTCCCACATCGGTGATGAGGTGCAGACGCTGCCGGATCTCCTCGTTGAGCACGGATCGTATGGCGCCCACGTCCTGTTCCAGCACTTGTAAGCGGTGGATGGAGTGCTCTTGGTGGTCCATAGTAACGCTGCCTCGCTGGTTTTGGAGTTGCTTGGATCGGGGGCACTCCTTAAGGTGCGAGCGCATACGAATGCGGGGAATGAACACTTGACAGCCGTTGGAGCACTCCTCGAGCACCTGTCCGCAGTGGATTAGATGCTCCTAAAGGACAAAGGAGGTTAGAAACGGGTTGAGACAGGGTATGTTTTATCGTACCGTAAACGTCTGGGCCTCAAACCACTCGTTGCAGAAGAGGCATGATGATTTTTCGTACTTCACAATGGTGGTGGACTTCTGGGGGTTTTCGTTCCGGTTTCGATCTGTCAGGTCTTCCCTAGACAACGCCTTGGTCTGGGACATTGTCGGAGTGGGGAAAAAAGCAAGAAATATTAAAATATGTGGTTCTACAGCGCGAATTCTGTGCTACTCATTGGGCCAACTTAAACACACAGAGTCTTATCGAAAATGATTAAGAGTTTCCATGGATTTAGTCATTCGATGGTCGTATCTGTATTCACACGAACATGAACTCGGCTGGGGCGGGTACAATTTTTTGGAATTCGTGAAATGCCTATCTGATAGCACTTGTATCGGGGTATGGGAACGCAGCACCAAAGATTATATTGACCACTGATCACCAAGCGTGAGCTTTGCCTGCTCTTCTCCATAAAACGTAACCAAAACCCAACCAAGTTGACAAGAGCAGCGGGCCAACAGAGTTCCAAAACTAAGTGTGTGTGCGATTAGTTTCTGGTAAATACATATATAGTCGTGTGTGTGCTCCGGGGGAGATAACATTATCAATGAAAGTGGCCCACAATTCTTTTATCAATGCGAATAAGAACGACGCAATCATCCAGGCAATGTAACGCTCCACAGCAAACAGCTTTCATGGTTTTCCGTGACAGGTATTGTGTGATACCCTGTACTCTTCTCGACCACTCACTCGTAGTCTGTACATTAATATTTTCGTATATTTAATATGATAATTGTCTTTGCTAAATAATTCAATGCAGGCGACGCACCTTTTTTTTGCATACTTTTAGGCTTAACGTTTAAACTTGAAGGAAGCTTAAAGTAATTTTAGTTTCGGTTGATCTTCATGTTAAATCTCTTCATATTAATGGTTTTTGCCTTCAGAAAGAAAAAACTAACTTAAAAATTCTGATGCATACAAGCTACTTACCAAAAAACAGAAGGCAAAAGTTTCGGGTTTTTTAAAGTTAAAAAAAATTAATCTTATTAAATTAAATTATTAAATTATCTTCATACATTTATCTGTGTTTGCGCCACGGAACTCGCACAGGTTTCACTTTTAACGAAAACTTTACATCCCACTGCTGACTTGGAGAGCCCAAATTACACCAATTGAAACTAAATCTTTGGGAAAACTAAAAAAGTTCGATTGGATCTATCATTCCAGCTAGCTTCAAATGGCCACTAAGGTGCTATTGATAAAAGCAATTTTAGCTACAACTTGGACCTACCCTATCCAAGTATGGGGAACCTGCTAAAAGTCAGCTTAATTTTCTTAGAGTCGTCCAGTCGCGAGCGGCACGTAATGCATTTGGTACGACTAATCACGTCATAGAAAGGGATTTGAAAGTTGTGCCTCTTGTGGATGAAATCAACTTCTACAGCAGGCGATATGCCGAATTCGTTGGCGAATGATCTCGTTGATATCATCTTCCTCCGTCGTCTGAAGAGGACCCATCGCAGTGATCCCCCTACCCGCAGGATATCCTAATCCTAATTAATACTCATAAATACATTATTGTATTGAAAATAATATGATCCCATATAACTTTTTAAGCTACCCATTAGGTTAAGTTCAGAAGTTACTGAACGTTTCATTTGGACTTATAATTCATGAACCAACCAAAACCAACCCAATAAATAAAAATTTGTATAATGTCAAATATTTAACAAACAAAAATTTGTATTTTTGGAAAAAAAAATGTACACATAGTATAAATAAATAAGTGAAAACATAAAAGCTAAAGTCTAGGATGGATTACAAGTATGTGGACTCGAACTTTTCGCGCATCTTAAGTTTTCGTTGCTTTCCAGGAAAAATGCTGAAGTGCTTGATGTTCAGCGCCCTTTGAAGCATTCTGATGGTGTAGTCTGGAACCAGGCACGCAACACACGTCACAAGTATCCACAGCCATGTCGGTAGCGATGCCAATAGGTTGTTGTAGGCCCAATAGATGTCCGTGTCGAAGTCCCTGCAGAGAAGTTGATAAATCAGATCAACCAGACCCTTGTTTTTGTTTCTATCAGTACTTACAAATTGATGACGTTGTAGATAACAGTGGTGACTATAAAGCCCAAAATGGAAAGGACGATGGTGGCTATGTACCAAAAGGAGAGGTACATAGACTCCAGCCAGAGCTTCAGGTTCACGACGATCACCACAGTCCAAATCAGGAGTGTTCCGAAGCAGGAGAAGGCTGCCGTCTGTCCCACGTTGAGGATGACATTGTTATACGAAAATAGGCAGAAGGCGAAGTAGAATATGATGACGGAGTGGTAGACGGCGAACATGACCCACATGAGGAAGTACGGCCACTGCAACTGCTTGTTGTCCGTGTTCTTTTTGTATAGTTGTGGCGTTCTGTAGGATTATACCATATTGGGATGAAATTGGTATCAAGGCAAGTAAAATTGGGGCAAAGGTTCACATCGAATTATAAAATGTTAAGCGTGTGTACGCAGATGCTATACCAGCATCAATAGTCTTTAAAAGTTTTTCTATGCACATAGCCAATATCTATTATATATAAATTTTTTATCAGGACCACCTCCTGAGTCTGTTTTTACGCAAACTAGTCGCTCAGTTTTAATGCTATCGAATCCATACCTTGCACACACCCTTCGTTCCTTTACAGGCAGTATATAAGTCTGATATAGATCGGTCGACTATATTCTATAGCTGCCATATAGATGAATGACAGAAGATGCTATAAATTCCATGTAGTTGCAGAAAGAAAGTTTAAACTTTCTCAGAGCCTCTTTTATGAGGTTCTGAATCTGAAGCTTGGGGGTTTCTTTAATATATATTTTTTACGGAACGTTTTTTTAAGAAATTGAAGTACTTATAGGGATCGGCCAACTAAATCCAATATTTTATATATCTTTTACCAATAGAAACCGCCATTTAATTGCAAGGGTATATAAACTTCGGACCCACCTAAAGTTAGCTTTTCTTTCTTTTTATTGAACAGCTTGCGTTAATCGATTAAACAGTTTAATTTTGGAATTGAAAATCAAAATGGCGCTTCCTTAACAAATAGAATGGCGTTCGTGTTTGTAAAAATGTGCGTTTTTTTTAAGATCGGACCACGATTTTCAAAAAAACTAATATTTTGTACCTTAAAATGCACTTATTTTCGTTAACTTAGGGTTCGGGAACAATACCGGGTAGTTATCCAAAATATTTTGAAGCTTCCATGCTGGTCATGGTAAGACAATGGGTACAAATCAATTATAATATATATTTTCACATTAATTTTTTTATATAGCACCTATTAGAATCTTCTGAAATTGTCAAGGCTATCGGAGACGCAAAGTTGGTTAACATAGAATTTGTACAATTAGAAATAGAAGTATGGTCTTTTTACTTCTAATTTTAAAAAATGTTTGTGAACCAAGTTTCCGTTTAACATTTTCCCAAACCATTGAAATATTTATTAATCTACGATTATATGACGAATGTACTAACTCATAAAGTTCTTGGCTTGGCCCTGATGTTATGGCTAAAAAAATATCTTTATCTTATCAGGAAACTATCAGAGGAAGGGCGGTGTACCGAGTGTGAAAAAAATGAGTGCGTTGAAGTTTTTTTCCGCTTAAGAAAAAAAACAAAGTTAGTAAAGAAAATGAGTAAATGAGAATACTTACTGCATTAGCTTCTCCTCCGTGTAGGGCTTTTCGGAAATGGCTATGAATAGGATGGGCAGGGACGTGTATATCACATTGTAGAGCGTCAAGAAGAGCGAGTCGTAGACGGAGGACGAGGAGAAGAGCGTGTGGAACTGGAACAGGAACATGATGCCCATGAAGACAATGTTTTTGTAGAAGAAGTAGAGCACCAGCAGGGACAGTCGGACGCTGTGGTAGTGGCCGTGGACCAGCAGCAACCGCTTTAGCATGCAGAACTTGGCAAAAGCAAAGTCCGCGCAGCGTGCCGCCTGCCTGCCTTCGCGTCCCATAATCCCGATGCCTACGTGGGCTTCCTGGATCATGGACACGTCATTGGCGCCGTCGCCGATGGAGGCCGTGTTGTAGTTCTCGTTGGAGGACTTGATCAGGGACACGACCTCGCTCTTCTGTAGGGGACTTAATCGGCAGCAGAGAACGGCTGTGCACTTGACGGCCACGTCCCGGAACTCGGGCCCGGCCTCCGACAACGCCACGCTTAGACTCTTTCCATCTATTAAGAGGGCGCACTCCTGGCCCAAGCCGAAGATCACCTCTCGATCTAGGGCGTTCAAATGCAGCAGTATCTCTTCCCGGTTTTTGCAGTCAATGATAAAGTATTTCTTAGCGTCGGGCGGTATGTGCCCGCAGGACAGAGCTATGTTCAGGGCCGTCTCCACTTTGTCGCCTGTGAGGACCCAGATCTTGATCCCAGCTGCCTGCAGCGAAACCAGGGTATCGGCCACGTCATCTTGCAAGGCGTCCTCCACGGCCGTTGCCCCCAGCAGATCAAGCTCTAGGAGAAAGGGATACATTAAAGGGGTAAGGTGAAGTAAATCATTTGCTATTGTTCATAATAAATAAATTGATTCCAACATCGTTGTAATTGAATCATTCGGATGCCGGTCGTTGATTTCATTTTAAAGTATCGATGCATCCACAACCATTTTAAAATCAATAACTTGGAACTTATTATTTCAATTTTAAAATTGTTTTTTCGATTAAATGGGTTTAAGTCGATTTTTTTTATTGATCAAAAGAAATCTATGGATTCAGAATTTTCTTAAAAGATAAAAAAATTTATTAACTGCGAGTTGATTTTTCGCAGCTTAATTATGAGATAATTTAGAGGCCTAAAACCTCTTGCATGTTATTGTGATATAGGTTGTTCTAAGCTTTAACTTTGAAGAAGTGATATTAACATATTATATCCAGTGATCAAGAATTCACTCAAAGTAAAATGATAGGGATTCATCAGAAGACCTATCGATGGATAAATTTTAACAGAGAAATTAAAACTTACCGCACTCGATTTTCGCATAGCACTCCTCGCTCAGTTGCTTCCGATTCTCAAGGGAGCTGTTGGCTTGCGCCAGTTCGACTAGAAAGTCTTGGTACTGCTCCTCGGTGATCAAACGCCGGGCAATGGCCAGGGTGCGGAGCCCTTGGCGGGCGAAATCACTGATGTGAGCGTCTGTCTTGGAAATCCTTGCCGCCGAGCTGTTAGCGCACAACGGGAAGACATAGCTCTCGGCTCCCTTGGTGTAGATCCACTTTTTGCCATCGCTGTCTCTCACAATGACACTCATGCGCTTGCGATCCGACGTGAATTCCAGGACGTGCAGACGGTGAAAGGTCTCTTCTTTGGGCTTAGCACTCGTAAATGGCCGCTTGTAGTCCACGTGTGGGGGAACGATGCGAATACGGAGTATCTCGTCGTCGTCTCCCAAGTAAACCATGCCCAAATTGGCACAAGCTTCAACTAAGGCCTTCTCGTCTGGACTTGAGGCCTGATAATCTAAAGTGCTGTAAAAAGTTAAATGGTAAATAAAGATTATTAGTACTTTAAGTAATACTTTATTGTCCTACTTAGTACTTGATTGCTTAAAATAAAGTTCTTCATTTGAAGGAGTTAATGGATTTTATCCATGTTTTATATTTTTTTGTCAGTTTGAAAAGAGTCATGAAAAAATCTCCCAAATGTCCCATTTTAGGATGTGTTGATATAACTTCTATAATATGATTTGAATAGAATAATAACTATATGAATACCCCTTTAAATGTACAGATATTTTTTTATAGACTGTATTTTAATTCTCAATGACTTACAATATAAAATCGTGGATCTCCTTCTTCCTTCGTTGGGACTCGGCCCGCACTAAGATAGTGGGTTGGCGGGTGAACGTAGGCGCGGCATAGGACTCCCGAGAGCCGGTGCTTGGAGATCGGAACAAAACGCTGGGCACCGGGGCGTCGGCAGTTACCGGACTGGTCAAGTAAGCGTTGGGGGCGCCGTAGGAGTGGGCTCGCCGGTGGCCAAGGGGCAGTCCACTGTGAGCCTCCTGGTACTGTGGCAAGTCCCGCTCTGAGGTAGATCGCTGGAACTGCAGGGAAATGGGACGGATGTTGGAAGTGGCCTGCAAGGCAGGGTGACCTGCTCCGTTCAGATCGGTTTGGCTGGACTGCGAATCGACACCGGTGGGACTCGCCAGCACCCGGTTGGCTGGGCGAGCGAAATTGGGGCTGCGCTTAACCACCACCGGCCTCTTACGACGCTCCACGCCGTAGCCATCGTCAGTGAGCAGCAAAGGATTGACGTCGGAGGCTGTGGAGGTCGAGTTGCTGCCATTGGGGTGTCCCGAGACCGAGTTCTCTATGGTCTGGGACACATTTAGCTCGCTCTGCTGACTAGAATTGTGACTCTCCTCGGTAATGTCCGATATCGGAAACATCTCGGAGGGGCCCGACCTAACAGGGACAGCAGTACCCGGGCTCCTTGGCTCCTTTTTGGTGCTGTTGGACTCACTCCCCTCTGAGGTGTCGGAGGCCACCTGAATGGTATGGCAAATTGAAAGGGCCTGAAAGAAGACTCGCTGATCCGCCTGAGGGAAAATAACTCCTATTTAACATGGTATTTAATAAGTAGCACAATCAGCTTACATTAAACTTATTGATGTCCAGAAGGGCGCTGGTCTCCTCGTCCTCCAGCCGAGTCGTTTTGAAGAGGAATTTTCGACCAGCTATGGAGCACTGTTGGAAATTCATCTCG
Organism: Drosophila ercepeae; assembly: GCA_018150545.1. NCBI lineage: Eukaryota > Metazoa > Arthropoda > Insecta > Diptera > Drosophilidae > Drosophila > Drosophila ercepeae. Next base: position 721,553 of record JAECWL010000197.1, read on the forward strand.
TTTTTGGTAAGAGTTCCCGTTTTGTCTGAGAAGAGTATGTTGATTTGCCCTAGTTCCTCGTTCAAGTTAGATGTGTTAACCACACAGGGCTGGTCAGTCTCGCTCTCATAGAGCCCCAGGTCCCATTCCATAAACAAGCTACCGATCACTCGTTGCAGCTCAATGGTCACATATAGGGAGATGGGAATCAGGTAGTTAAAAAGGATTAGGAAAGACAAGTAGTCCTGCAGGAACTGCTTTACACTATAGCTGTCTGTCGCGTCCCCCAGGTAGGTTAGCTTTGGTATCACAAAGAGTTCGTTGTAACTGAAAGTGTGGAGGGTCACTTCTTTAGTATTTTGTATTATTGCAAAGGATCGGAACTCACCGCTTTAGGAAGTACAGTAAGGTCACTATTGCGATCAGGGCCACGAGGATGACGATCAGAAATCGGTTAATGTATGTCTCGCTGGTGGCATTTTTGTTCCGCGTGAGGCGACTGTTCAGCTGTAACTTGGTCACCATACCTGTGTATACAGCGCACCCAATCACACACTCGGTGTTCTTTACCCTGGACCCGCGCAGCAGTACGTTCTCGGCGGTCAGGGGCAGCACCCGCCCATCTGCGTTTTTCAGCTCTATCTTGCCGTTGAAGCTGTACAGGTCGGTGGTGGCAGCCTCGCACTCGATCATACCCAGCTTGTGCATCTCCTCTAGGTCGACGGCGGGCAAGTCCCGCGGCACCAATAGCGTCTTTAGGTTAGACTCGCCATCCAAGTTGGCTGTGGTGATGAAGCACTTACCGTGCGGATCCGTGGAGCGCAGAAGCACCAGGTCGCAGGGCACATCGCAGTCCCGCTCGACGACGACCAGGTCCCCGGGGGCCACGTTCTGTGACTTGATTATCGCCTCCTTTCCTTGCCGAATTATTGTCACTGTAACAGTAGCAGACTTTAGTACTTCTTGCCCCGAGAACAGGTGCTACCCACCAGGCTACCCACCAGGAGAAGAGTTGACCACGTTGTCCGTCCTGTAGCGCAAGACGTCTTCATATCCCTGTTTGGCCGCGGTTACGGCAATTACAAAAACCAGGGGAAGGAGCGATGTCATCGGTGACACAGGACTATCTGCTCAGAAATGAAAAAGAATATTGATATATTAGAGAGATTTTATAACCAGGAAGTCTTATTTTTTATTCTATTTAAAGGTAAAAATAAACCCTTTCTTTAAACCGTTCTTATCAAATTTATGGGCAGGATGGATGCTGCAGAGGCGGTCCTTGGAGGCGGTAGAGGGCGTATAAAAAATTTGAATCAAACACTGAACATTACAGGATTCTACACGCCAAATATTATGTTTCTATTGAGATCCACGGGTTTATAAAATCAGACAGACAGACTGACATGGATAGATCGACCCGGCTGTTGATGCTGATCAATAAAATATAATATATAATATAATTTATAGGGTTGAAAACGCTTCCCTTTCTGTGTCTCTGTGTGCGAGTAAGAAATACTCTTGTTCTCTACGATAACCTAGAACCTGGAACAAAAATCGAATCGTATTGAGCTTTATTAAAGTGTGGAGACCTCTAAAATGCTCCTTAAAAGGCCACATTAAATATGGATAAGGATATACCTAACTATGAAGTGTTCTATTGAGTTCCATAGATCTAAACATTAGAATTATTAAATGGTCACATATTTTATATTTAAATAAGTTAAGAGAAGAAATAGCTTAGCACTTGTGGAAAAAAAAAGAATAAGAAATAATATTTCATACTCGTATATGGTATTATAATCACTCCAACATGATTTTTGCATGAAACAATTTGGTTTTTAATAAAATGGAAATATAAATCATTAAGAATACATATATTCTTCGTAATGTTTTTAGAGAAAAGCTACATATATTTTGTAATAATTACCTATGAGTAGGGATATTATTGTCATCACCAGAAAGTAAAAATTCGCTATGCGCCGAAATTGTTCCAGTAAATTTTGTGGCAGGAATGTGATTAATGTGTATTTTGTTGATTTTATACGATTTTGGCATTTTGGTTTTTTCTTCTTGACGTCCTCCGATCCACCGATTTGTATTTGCAGCCAGTCATTTATTGTACTTACTCTAGAGCCCTAGAAAAGAAAATAAAATTAATATACAATATATATATAGTATAATATTAACAGTAATAATACATAAAAAAAATCACAATTGTTCAAAAAATACTATGAAATAAAAAATACAAGAAAGGAAAACTAACCTTGTGCGAAGCCGAAGTTTATTCACCATTACAGTTAAATGGTAAAAGATAGAAAATATCGGGTATAGTTCCCCATAAGAACTTTAAAATTAGACTAGCTCCCTAGAAAATGAATTTTAAAGAAAGTCGAAATCTTCTACTCCCAAAAACACGATCGTTCAGTTATATAGCAGCTATGGGATATAGTAATCTGATCTCGAATGTAAATGTTTTTACAAAACCAATTCTTAAAACGTTGGAAGCCTTTGTTAATTATACAAAATAAAAGAATTAACCTTTGATACCCATTGACAAAAGCTTAGGGCTTCCGGGTATCACTTATCCCTAAAACTTGCCGCAGGCAAGCTTAAGTAATTTTTTCGGTGGATAATAGCAACATTCTTTACTTTATTAAGTTATTAAGAATCATATTTCAATTTCTTAGTCATTGCGTTATTATTATTTCAATGAGCTTCTAGTTTCACCATTAATTTATATATATTCTTGATCAGCGTCCACACCGGGTCTATCTGTCCTGTCCGTGTCCCGTGGGTCTAAAAAACTATAAGAGTTGGAGACATAATATTTGGTATGTAGACTCCTCTAATGGCCTCGTAGAAAATGTGGTTTCAAATTTTTCCGATGCCCAACGAAATTCTTTTTTATACAATAAAATTATGCATAAGCTTGCTAACTTAAAAAGTAATGTTTAATGTGATTACGAGCGGGGAGGAGACAAGAGGAGTACTATTTTAGGGTCGTTATTATTTCGAAAACGTAATGATTTAAGGTATTGCAAATTCTTTAGAAATGCAACTTAAGAAATATATTTAATTATATTCATTGATTAAAGTTTTATGGAAATTATAAAGTCTAAACAAATACCAATTAAATAAAAATATTTTTAGAAACTCAATACTTAAATTAAATAGTAGTAGAGTATTGATGATTCATGCCCTTTAGTCCCTTTATTTTATTTGATTTTGATTAGTTTAATTAAAAAGAATTATGCCGGTCTTTAAATATAAAACCCAACAGTTGGAAATAACTTTGATCCAAATTTTGTAAAAGTATGCAAATATTCGATGCTTGTTAGACTAATACCCAATTACCCAATTTTTCTTAATAAATATTTTTATAAAAAATAAAAACAATCAATTTACAAGCAATTTTGGGTGAATTTTGTTTTGGAGTGGTAGCTTCGGATATAATATAATCGGATATAAATACATATTAACCAATTTGTTGTGATAAAGAAAACTAAATAATCTCAAGGTTCTTGAGTTATTTAAAAAACTATAATTTTTGTATCCAATGTATGTTTGATACTTTGTGGGGTTCGAATCACTAATGTTTCACCAGTCGAAGGGCACAAACCTTACGCCTGTTCCACAGGAATGGCTCCTTGAGGTAAAACGAGTCCTTGTCGACCCAGGCGGGGGTCGAATAGGTGCCAACTCGATCGATGCGCCGGAATCCGCTTAAATATTCACGGCCAAAGAAATTCATGGTCTAAGTCCGGGAGGGAGCCTGCAGCGCTACGAAAACCATCAAGGGATCTCATCTCCTGGCGATCGGCGACTTTACAGCTTTTACAGCCAACAACTTTTGGCTGAAAGTTCTGGGCTAGTTTCGGGGGTTTTGGCGGTTTTGGGGGAGCTTAACGTTCGATCACAACTGCTGTATTTGCTAATACTGCTATTTGGCTATTTTGCAATTTTTTGTTTGGCTATTTTGCTGCTTCGCTATTTTTTTTTATTGTACATTTGTCGATATTCGGCCTCACATTGAGCTGGAGCTGGAGCAGCTGTTGTAGTCACACACACACTTTTCTCAGCACACCTTAACCTCAAGTCGATGTTAAGTGGGCAATTTTAACACTTCAATTAAAAGTTCTATGATGCAGGTCCACGATCATTGTGTCGCGAATACACAAGGCCCGGCAACGGCGCGATTGTGGTTACGGTTACAAGAAAGGGTACGAGATCGAGTTCGAATACGAGTACGAGTGCCATGGGAATAGGTTCTACGTACATTTGGTTAGTGCGTGGATCATGTTTGCGTTTAGTGTTGACACGGATTGAAGTTATTTTAAATGTGCTCTTAGCTGGCAAACAAGCATTTATCGGGTATCAGGTCCGACTTGCGCCCTTGTGGCAGAAACGCCCACCCCTCGCAAAGTAAATGAAGTATTCCGAATATACCCGCCACCGCCCGTTCAATGATCGATCGCGGAAAAGAACAAGTCGGTCGCGTGATGTGCGACACTGAAAAGCCGTTCTCGCACTGAGAATTAGATCTTCAGTTCCATTTAAATTCTCAGCCCAAGCCCCATACCCCATCGCTCATACCCCATCTCCCTCTTACCGTATACCCCACACCGTACACCCCATGTACTCATTCCCATTTAAATTTCTATTTACAGCTTCAAACCCAGGAGCTTCAGAGCCAATAAAAGCTTGAAACTTATTGACATTGCCAATCGGCAGTCTCACAGTGCGCAGACGATATTATCTCGAGCATGCGAGTTCAAAGGGCATAGTTAATTAGGCGCTCTCCGCCAAACCGATAGAATTCCGCTTAATAAAATCACATAAAAATCAATTTTTTGAGATCCCCCTTTCTGACGTTATTATGTTTTATTGGAAGTTATTTTTTCGTGTATAGCGATCGGTGCTCTCGGTCGTTCCGCATAGATACTGCAGCACGATCTCACTTTGAATACCCAGTCTTTTATTTCGTTAAACCTATCTAAATCTTTAGGTGCTCTATGCTCTTGGAAGTCTTTTTTCTATGTTTTCTTTGGGGAACAATTACCATCAACTCTCAACTAAGACAGAGAATCACATTCTTAAATTATGGTTCCGTCACATTTAATAGTAAACTACATTTCATATTTTAGTGTATAAAATCGATTTCATCCAATTTTTCGAAAAAATTTTTATATTTTTCCCACTAATACGGGTGGGCTTAACATTTCTCAGTGTAAGATGTTTTATTTTTCAGTGCTAATTGTTTGCAAGTCATGATTAAAAATCAATATTAGTACGATTTTTCCGAACTTTAAATTTCTCATTTGAAACTATATACATTTTATTTTATTTTGTATTTAAATTCTTTGTATTCTTTGTGTAAAAGCAATACCATATTCATTCCTCAAAAAACATCAGTTGGAAAAGAAAAGCTACACTATTTTTAAGTTTCAAAAGTTAGCTGCAAGTGATTTTTTTGATTTATTATAATTGTTTTATTTGTATATGGACAAACACAATATCGTTTTTTTTTACTGATTAGCAACTTTATCTATAGTAAAACAAAAAACTAAAACCTAAAAATGAAAGTTTTGAAATAAAACTGTTAAAAAACAATCTTGGAAAAGTTTCCGGATTCTAGATCCACAATAACCACCCTATTTAGGCGGGCCGCGTTTTTTAAGTTCTCAGTAAAATCGCCAGAGCGTTGGGGTGACGAAGGAGCTTTGTATTGTATCTTCCCGCTTTTAAGTTATGTTAAGTACAGTGAAAACCTGGAACCTTTAAGAGTGAATATTCGACCCAACAAAATTCATTTATTCTGCATAAGGATCATCTAACGATACGAAGAAGCCTTACTTGGTCTTAAGAGTTGTCCCTCTATTTTTTATATCATTTATATATCGACTCTCAACTGTATTGTGTATGTAAAATATTATATACATAGTGTATATATATTTTAATTGGGTTATGATATACAATTTTATTTGTAATCTAGTGAATATCTCGTGAAGTTGCTTCTTCAAGACTGCTTTATAGTAGATAGAGTGTTTAATTTTTGTCTTAAGTGTATGATTCTTTGAAGTGTTATAAAGAATAACCCCAAAAATGAATATAAAGGAGAGGTCTTTCAGCTTCCTATATGTATAAAAAATAATTTTTTATTAACAATTTTAATGTTCCGATAGGGGTGACCATATGGGTGCCAAATTTGGGGCCTCGCCTGCGACAGCCAAATCCGCAGAATCCAGATCATCCAAAATAAGATTGCGAGGACGATCACTGGCTGCGAGTGGTTTGTGAGAAACACCACCCTCCGCAGATACCTAAAGCTGCTCACAGTTTTCGAGACCATAAATTTCACTCTAGTCGCTACAATGAGAGACTGGAGTGTCATGGAAACCGACTCGCTAAGGGTCTCACTAGATCCTGCCCACCAAATAGGCTCAACAGGCGACTACCCAGGGAACTAATTCACCGGCATTCCTTAAGAAGTACAGCGAGATGATATTAAGCCCAACGATGTACTTCTACACCGTTTTTTCTTTTTATTTTTATTATTGTTACTTTATTATACATTTTTGTTAATTATTGTTACTTCTGAGTACACATAGCCGGCGAACTCATTGGGAAAATGAATAGAAACTGAGGACACAAAGGAGTTCGTAAGATACACTGTATGCCTTAATAAATAGTATATAAATAAAGGTATATAAAAAAAACCTTTGGGATTTTATATTTGTTTGCCTACTTTTAGGCTTCACATAACTATCCGTAAACAAATTTGGACCTTCCTTGTGGATAAAATATTTGGCAAAGCTAGTTCTAGCTTGTGTTAAAATTTTTTCAGTTTCAAATTAGCGTTCTTACAACATTGGAAAGAAAAACTCCTAAAAGAGATGAACCTGAAACTATATTAAAAGGCATTTTCCACGATAAATGGGATTATTTTTAAAAGGAATAGGGTTAGTGTTTGTAACAGTTTTCTTAGACATATTTGGTAAGGATTTGAGAATTCATAAATTATTTATTACATTTTCCAGCGACGTTTTTATTTTGAATGAGACATTAACTTTTAATCCTTAATAAACATTGATTTTTGAACACTGTTTTTCTATAAAATTCACTGAAAATTTGATACAAATTTCACAAGATGGAAAGAGGATTATAAACCACTCTCTACGCATATAGCGACTAATATAAAGTCAATAAGCGCAAATGGACATTTAAATTAAATTAAATCCTATTAAATTTTTAAAATTTGTAATCCGTTGCTTCCTCCATATTCAGTCTCAAAATCTGACCCTAAATAACGGATTTAATCCGTAAAATCAGGGCGGGCTGGTATTTTTTTTAACTCTGGTATATTTATACTCTCGCAGAGAAATTATAATTTTGATTATAATTAAATATGCTAAGCAGTGAAGGAAACATTTCTAACCCTATAAGATATATATTATATATTCTTGATCTGGATCACCTCAAGATGTGATAAAAGTAGTTTCTTAGTTTTAAATCTAATAATAATATTAATATAATAATAATCTAATATAAGGCGGTACGGGCGGGATCTTATGGCTATATTCTATAGCTGACATATAACTGAACGATCGGAAATGGCACAACTTTGGTGCTTGGGTGTAGGAGCTTGGTACTTTTTTCAACTGGCCTGATTATTATGTTTTTTTAAAGATAGGCGAACCATATAACACATTTGCCATTCAACTGCAAGGGCATAAAAGCTTTGGCTCCGCCTGAAGTTTGCTTTCCTTTCTTGGTTTATTTCAATCTGAATATTAGCCCTGAGAAAAAAGGTTTTTAGCTATTTGCATCTCCCTCTCTTTCATAGCTAACAAATAGTTTTTGCCGATCTGAGTATATATGAGAATATAGTCGAAAGTCCCAGCAGCTAGCACTATAATACTATTTGTTACTTCAGTTTTTTTTAATCTGTATCACCTACAATAAAAAAACAAATAATTCGCTTTTGTCGATCTGAGTCTAAAACGAGAAAAGAAGTAGAGTATTGTTTGAGTATTACAATTGCCTAGCTATTGGATGTATACTCTATTTCGAAGCGTCTTCACTATCTAAGTATTTTTTAATCGTAAAGAACCAAACGCAAACGAAATTTAAAGTCTCAAAAGAGACGTTCGGCTAGTCCAATAAGTTGCTTAATTACTCTTAAAAATTCATAAAAATGATGTGTTAAGTACTTCATTTATATCCTGGACTGTCAGATTGAGTCATATGTCATAAATATTTTAAAGGGTTGCTTTTAAAAAACATTTATTGACGGAAGAGCGGGAGGCGACTATTCGCGAAAATTTGATCAAATTTTGCGTTTAATTTTTTAAATATAAAAAACTTTCCATCACCTTATTACTAAATAACACTGTGTGTTAATAGCGCTCTTGAAATACATTTTCCATAAAACTTTTTAAAATTTTTTCAAATTTTTACAGGAAAACATTTCAGTTTGATGGGTTTCAAAATTTAGTATAAATGTAGTTTGTATGCATGAAGTATTTTGTTTTATTGGCAAACGAAACGAAATTAGAAAAAATAATAATAAATAAACATTATATGGAGAAATATTTTATTAAATTGTACATATTTTTAACACAATGTTTTAATACTTTCACAAAAACGTACACTTTTAAGTAGTTTTTCTTGAATTCAAAATAATCAGAGTAATAAAAATAATCGGCCGTTTATCACTTTTGTCTGATATGATTCAGAGTTTTAACTTCGGTGGACTTTTTTTCTAAAATGTTATCAATATTTTTCATACTTCCTATTCTATTTTTAATGTTTTTATATTTTTGTAAATAATATTTTTTATAAATAAAAGAATAACCATTTTTTTACGGTCCCTGTACTTTTAAACGTCGACGACTCTATCTACTCGTTATCACCAGAATATGTATTAGTAGACGGATAAAAACACAATCGCATACATATTTTGCTATGACCTAATGCCAAAAAAAGAATCCGTCGAATTTTTCGGCTTAAACTGACTCAAACTGAGAGTTACGAAAGGACGGTCGAGACTCACCCTTTTGCGAAGAATACCTTCGATGCACCCAACCATTATGGCCTTTTTTCAGCGTTGAAATATTTTTGATTTAGTTTAAGGAGAAATACGGCACCGACGCGAAACAAAAGCATAACTCCAACTGACCGACTTCTGTATCTCTCCAAAATAATTTGTTACCTCGAATTGGTGGTATTGCTTATCGGGAATAGCTTTCGAAAACCAATAACCGACTAGGCTCGACAATCTCTTAGTCGCAGTTCGCACGTATCGGCCGACCGTGTAAAGGATCGTCGCTGGTCGAAGTCCGCACACTCTTACCCCGAAGAAGAGATGAACGCTATTATCCCAGGTATTGTCTGGCTGGTCGAATTGCAATTTCGGTTTAGAGCCAAAAAGCGGTCTCTTTTTTAGCCAGCCAGAACGAACTTTCCCGGAGAGTTTCTCTTTGGATCCGAAAGGTTGCCTGGCCGCTCTTCTCCCATTTATTTGTACGCACTAACAACGAACTGACAAAAAAAAGCTGATAAGATTAAGGAAATATGTAAGTGTTCGCGCACCTGAGCTGACTAATCGTCATTATCAGGAACCCAAACATCTGAATGACAATTTCAAAAGCTGCCACCACATATCAGGAGTTAGACTCGGTGTGGCGAGAGCTCGGAAAGGCAGGGCTTAGTGTCGGTAATTTTATCTGATCGATACGGCTGCCAGTGCTCTTAAGTTTGCCAATTTCTTCTCTTTCGAGCACCCCACGGTTCCAAAGTTTCCTTTTTCCTGAATCCGAAACGAAAAATATAATGTCCACTCGAACGACATTGCGAAATATACAGATTCGGCAATTTTTATGGAACACATTGAATCACAGATAATCGGATATTCCCAAACTTTGGGCAACGGTTAAGATAAACGGAAACTTAAAGCTTTGATTTCGCTATTTCATTAATTTAATAAAAATGTTGCAAGCACGCAGTCCAAATCATAATTCCACAGTTAAGGATAATATTAAAGGAGATTCGACACAAACAAAAAACAAATTTGTAATTCACAGTTCACAGTTTCTGGTTTTTAGTCGAATATTTCGAAAAATTGCACAAAACTTTTCAAATTTTTTATTAAAACAGCACCGAAAAAAATGCTTTTTCAATTTCTTAGAATAGTTTTTATTTTGATAACCATACTTGGGTTTTTGGCACTAGATTTGTTTTGGTTTATTTTTAATTGGAGTAGAGTTTTGAAAAAGTTGTGATTCATTTTTGGGAAATTTTTTTACCAATCGGGTGACATACCATTTTTTTTTGTAAATAAAACGGATTGGAAAGACAGCGGTCGAGGTCCTCACTCAATAAACAAATCTCAATCAACCTCGATGCTAAATCAATTGGCTCTATTTCTTGGTGGTGGATTGAATAAATAATTGTAAGCTCTGCAATGGAAAGGGACCCTTCCACGCGCAAACTGATCTATCGGCAAACTGTCGAAGAATTGTTGATAGCGATACCACTAACAAAGCCCCACATACATATTCGCGCCCAGTCGGACTTTGCATGTATTTTCGCCGTTTCGCCCGTTGTTAAAACCCATCGAGGAGTGGGACTCCGCTCTCCCCTTTGCCCACCACGGACTGGCCCATGGCGGGCCAGGAACTCACCGATTTGCCAAATGCAGGCGCAGAAAGGCGCATAGCGCCTCCGAGAAATTTGGATAATTTGCGCCTCGGGTGGCACATCCGCAGCAGGCTTCTGATGCTCATGTACCAGTAACGATGACCCCCAGATTCTTCGTCGGAGACGCTATCGCCTCGGGAACGCTATCGGAGCCACCCGGAGCTCGGCCGGTCCCAAATCTCTTAGCCGCACCAGGCTGCTCGCGCTTTGTCATTAGCCGAAGAGATAAAGTCGATAACAATATCTTATCGGACAGCATTGAATCACACTCGCACACACAAAGTCACACCCACGATTACCTACGATTACCTACGACTTCCAGTACGTGTACGCAAGTGGGCTTGTGCCTGCCGCGGAATAATGCGTAACCTTAGCCAAATCGGTTGCCTCATCTGCCTGAGGGCTGCACTGGAGTAGAGGTCTGCGCCATCTAACCCCTGACCAGCGAAGATACCTTTGTCGGTTTTGGTAACTCCAATATGACAGGGGTGTCAGGTCGAACTGAACAAAACTATCTTTCGACCTCGAACTTGATGGGATCTTATCTTGCCTTGAAATCTTTATAAACAAACGCCAAAGCCATTTAAATTTAACAAATCCAACAGGAAAGGCTTCAAATATGTTGTGACTTGAACATATTTAGCCTTTTTTTGGTAAATTATGTCCATATAGCGATCAAAAATATCGATGATGAACATAAACATGTATTTTCGGGCTTAAGTACCTCACTCATTCCTATCCACAAGCGACTTAAAAAACGCCTTAAAAATAATAAATATAAAATTCTGTTGTCAATTTCAGAATTCAGTAATTTCCAGTATTATTTAATCTTATAATGGATATAATGGATTATAGCAATATACTTAAAATAAAATGGCTTCCTTAAAGCCTGCAACACAATATCTAAGCAATATTTATAGAAAAACCTTCCAGGACTGCCAAGTCCTCCCAATCCCAAATTCCAGGACTCCTTTTTTATCTAAATAAAACCATAAAAAAATATCGGCATTTCTGATTTTTGAGACTTTTTATATGATAATTTATGTTTTTGATTGAATAATAAAACATTTAAAATTAATCATTCACACAAACAGAGCCGGATATCCATTAATTTTGGATGCCATATACCTGAAAAATACATATCGGCATTACATTTGTGTTTTCACCCTTGCAAGAGGTATTACAATTTTGATCACAACTATGCAATGCAGTGACTCCAAAAAGTATATATATTCTTGATCAGGATTACCCATGAGTCAATATAAGCATGTCTGTCTTTTCGTCTGTCTGTTTCTACGCAAACTAGTCCCTCAGTGTTAAAGCTATCAAACTTTGCACACTCCCTTCTTTTATTTGTTCGCAGTATATGAGTTGGAACTGGTGGGATCGGTGTACTATATCCTATAGCTTCCATATGCTTAAACGATCGGAAATACTAATAACTTTAATAGTTTTACTAATAGAAGAGTACATTTTGTCCAGAGCCGCTTTTATAAGGATCTGGGTCTATATTAGGAAGATTTTACGCATTAGACAGGTATATCCTAAAGCTTCTATAGCTCCTATAACCGAACGATCAGAAATTCCATAACATCGGTCTATTGTTTAATATTTAATGAGTAACTGGTATATCCGATAAAAAAGAAACCAGTATTTAATTACAAGGGTATATAAGCTTCGGTTCCGCCCAAAGTTTTCCTTTCTTATTTTGGATATAAAAACTTGGTGAAATTCTTATCTTTTTTTATGGAGAACAAGTTCAATCTAGAATATAATTATAAGAATTATAAGCCAATAATAACTAAGGTTCACGTTCTAGAACATTATGGTTTTAAGATAATTCTTAGGCAATCTATAAAACACTTAAATAGCATGATAGGACTGCTGAACCCGGTACTCCTCTTGTCTCCTCCCCACTCCTTACCACAATGAATATTACTTGTTGTGGTAAGAAAACCTTCGGATAAATTCGATGTAAGAAACACAGTTTTGTTGCATACTTCTATGTATTCCCGAAACAGCTTTAAATAAAAAGCAAATTAAAAATGCCCGATTTAGTAGATATTTATTGACCACAAAAATTGTTTGGCATCAAAAAAATTTAAATGGGGGATACAAAAATATGTAATTTTTAGGCATTATAGGCGGGTAAACAGAGGGACATTGATAGAATATACGATGTCAGTTCAAAAAGTTTTGTTATCTTTTCGATTCCAATATTTTCTTTCAGCAGCGTGGTGCATCATGAGTTCTTGCCTCAGGGTAGTGCGGCCAATAATAAATATTACGTGCAAGGTATGCGTATTTTGTGAGAGCAAAAGTCCAGATTTGTAGAGAATAAACCCTGGTTTTTTCACCATGATAACGCCCTTCTGATCGCACATCCTTGCTTGTGGGCGAATTTTTGGTCATAAACAACACAGTAATGATACCGCAGCCAACGTAATCCCAAAACTTGGCCCCCTGTGACTTTTTTCTGTTCCCAAAACTGAAGATGCTCGTGAAACGACGATGAAGACGGCATTGATGGAAGGGCTGGACAAGATCACAGAAAATGATATTCTTAAGTGCTTCGAGGAATGGAAAAACGTTGCCATAAGTGTATAATAATATATATGAGGGGAATTGCGTTTAAGGGGACAAAATATGTAGATATTCATGAATAAATGAGTGATTTTTAATGGACCTTGTTTATACTTAATGGAGTCGGAAACGCTTCCTTTTCTGTGTTACATATATTTGCACGATTCCAATATTATTTTGAATTGAATTGAATTGTATTTTTGAATAAAAATAGGCAAATAGTTTTCTATAACTTATTAGCTTAAATTTATACAAAAAAAGCTTCAAAGTATGCAAGATAAAAATTTTCCGCAACACAATTTTATCCAAAACCTTCGAGCTGCACAAATAAATGCTAATTGTGATGAGGTCTATTGGTAATAATCGGATAGATAGAAGAGATCCGCGAACAAATAAAGTACAATATTACTTATATTATTATTAAAATTCAAACCTTTATATTAAAACAAAGAGACATAAACTTATATAAGATTAACATAAACTGAAACAAATTTACATACATTCATTTGAAAGTTGGTGTCGAATGCACCCGCATCGACCCCAAATATTCAAAATTGGTGACGAAAAAATGATCTAACATTTCATTCATTTTCAGTTTAAACTGAACATATCTTAAGTATTCATGCAAGTTTTATAGTAGGAACCTTATAAATAATATTAGACGCAGTATAAGAGGATCCGTCACAATTTAGTTCATTTTACTATAACTTCGAAAGATTTTTATTCTTCGGTTACAAATATATAATAGCCACCTTTCGTGCACGACGAGTGCGTTTCGTCACGCACGTGAACGGCCGTCCATAGTGATGTATAAATATTGCCCTTAAAAATGATCATTAATGTTTGCCATAAGATTTGAGGCTTTCGACCGACAGAAAATTAAAAAAAAAAAACCAAAAATAAACGGAGCTTCTAATGATTTTTGATCAACAGATCATCCGAATATGAAAATGATGAAGTAACAGGCTTACGTATATTTTCTCCACTTCTTCAATTCAACGTAATAATGCATGAGTATACAAGCTATTAAATGTATTTTTTTTCTCTATAAATGTCGTTTATTCATAAACAATTTTCACCTTGAAAACATGGAGTTCTTATACCCTTTACGAGTTAAACATTCTTTTGGGAAAGAAACTTCGGAAACGACTTAAATTTACCCTTTTCCATAATAAATTGTATATATAAACACATTATAGGTATTGGAAAATTAAAACCGAATTCTTTGATAAACATTGAGTTAAGTATTTTAGTATTTTAAAAATAATTCACCTGACAACAGCTCATGACTTCTGTAAGCTATAAACTTTCATAGAATTGCAGTACCCGGAGAGGGTATAACAAAAAACACTTGCCAAAGCGATAATCACCAATCCATTCCCCGAATGATTAGGCCACCGATAGGTTAGTACACTGATATCAAGTGGTATTTGGTATTGGAATTTTAAATGTCGTTTAAAAGGGAGCTAACTATAAGTTCGGGGATACAGAGCACCACAGACGTAACATAATACATAATACATAAAAAAGTAAAGTCAGATGCCTATGGAAAGATAAATTAATGCGATTTTAAGAGTGCAACTATAGTCTGATTGGATGAGTCGAAACAAAGCACATTGTTGTCTAATCCATATTTTTAATCTGTCATCGATTTGACGGAAATATGAATTATCATAATTATTTTGTATTGGATTACAACAAAAACATATCGCATCTTTGAAACGGATACCGCTCTGACAGCCCACTTGCAAACATATGTGCGCGTGTATAAGCGGGAATAAAGTTTGCATTCTTATCGGGAACCCACACTTAAGTTGACTATTTTAGGCATTTGGACAGGTAGCAGAGACTCAGTCATAATTCCGCCTTTAAGGCTAGCACCCGTGGACATAACTCTACATGTCCATTGCTATAATCCGATCGGTCTAATTCAATTAAAATAGGATAGTTATGGTATCTAAAAATGATCTCCCGGGCAATCCCTTGCGGATACCAATCGGCGGCATACCAGCGAAAAGGCGGCCCCAAAATCGAGTTACAACCACCAAGTACAATTGGCTAACTTTCCTGCCAATTAATTTTTACGACCAGTTTAGGCGCGCCGTCTATTTTTACTTCCTGATCATAACCATTATATCGTTTTTCGTAAGTAAGTGCTCTCAGATCAGTGGTACTTCTTAAGAGCCAATTCTTAATCCTGATCTACCAATCACCAGATGATACCATATCCCCGCTCGTCTCACTCCTGCCCTTGCTCTTCGTGATGGTCATTACGGCCCTCAAGGAGGGTCTCGAGGACCTTTCCCGAGCCAAGAGTGACAAACTTTTCAACACAGCCAAAGGTAAGATTTATTTAGTAAAAAATCTTTTCTGAACTTATGATAAACTATATTCATGTTAAGCATCAGCTCCCAACCATATCCCTCTTTTCCGACTGTTATTATGTCCTTTAGAATATACCTCCTGGCCCCATACCGAGCCCTACAAATTCGTTATTCCAAAGCATCAAGCTTTTAAAATTACTCCCATGAATTAAACTAATTAAAGGAGTAATTAAAATTACTAGTATTGGTATATTTTTAATAAACAAAATGTAGGCAGAAGATTTCCATTCTTTGACAACTCACAAAGCCAAAATACTTAGACTAAATGAAAATTATATCTGACATTAAACTATCCAAATACAACTGAACAATTTAACGAGGAGTACCGAGCCAAGAAACTTAATTGTACAGTCCTTTGTCTTTTGATCGAAAGTGGCAAACTATAATTAAAACAACTTGTTAAAATTATAAACATATTTTAGCTATATTTATTACCGATAATTAAAAGCCTTAATCAATGATAAATAATTTCTCAACTACAATTCTAGTTACCGTAATAAGGAATGGCAAGGAGATAATTATTGGTTCAGAGTGTATTGTGCCCGGTGATCTCGTGGTGGTGACGAGTGACAGTGACGTTCCATGCGATCTAGTCCTGCTCCAGTCTTCCGGACCGGAGAACAAATGCTTTGTGACTACAGCTAACCTGGACGGCGAGACGAATGTGAAGACGATATTCGCTCCAGCGAACTATGAGCTTGGTCCTATGGGTGCTTCTTCGGGCAGAGGGACCATTGTGTGTGAGAAGTCGACCCCTGACCTTTACAGCTTCAATGGCCGCATAGAGATTAACTCGCCCAGCAAAACCGAACAAGGCGACGACAGTGGAGCCTTACCTTTGACCATCGACAACCTTCTGCTGCGGGGGGTACGAGTCCAGTGCACAGATCGAGTCGTGGGGTGTGCCATTTATACGGGAATGCACACCAAGTTGCAACTGAACAGCAGGTACACGGGCAACAAGTCGTCCTCCAGCGAGAGGTACATCAACAAATTCATGGTGGTGCTCATTGTGGGGATGATAGTGGTCGTGGCAGTCCTGTATCTTATCCAAAGGTGAGGTTACTAAATAAATTACCAAAAGACTGTTTAAGAAGTACTAAATACAAAAAATATAATGCATCCTAGACACAAGGAATCCAAAATTGTGCCAACCATGCCCTACTTGGGACCACCCACCAACTTTAATTCCGCTTGGCAAATCTTCGAGGATTTCCTCTCATTTCTTCTCCTTTTCAACTATATGGTACCCATATCAGCGTACATGAACATCGAAGTGTATCGGGTGTTCGGTATGTATTTCATGCATCATGATCTCCACCTTTACGACCAGGAGACCGATCAACCCTGTGTGGTCAATGCCTCTAACTTAAATGAAGAGCTCGGCCAAGTGAACATACTTTTTTCCGATAAAACCGGTACCCTTACCAGAAACATGATGAAGTTCGTCAAGTGCTACATAAATGGTCAGAGCTTCCACGTTCAAGGCACCAAGCTCCTCTTATCGGAAACTGGAGCGCAGTTGAAACTGCAAGATTTTGGGGTAAGGCATCAGGAAGCTACTCAGCCTAGAAGCAGGTACTGATTTTTGTTATTTCTTTCGAATTAAGGATTTGGAAAATACGTTCTTTGAGGCATTGACCGTATGTCACACCGTAGAAGTACACAAGGGATTGGGTGGAAATTCCTCGGAGTCGCCCCAATCGGTATCAGAACAAAGTCGCCTCATGAACGAAGTTCGTGGCATCGTGGGAAACTACCAGGCGTCTAGTCCGGATGAAAAAGCCCTCCTTGAAGGGTGTGCAAATTTGGGAATCGCTTTTGTGGGTAACGAAACCCATTTTCTTCACATTCGAAAGAATTTTTCTGGTGTGGAAGAAAGCACCACCAAAGAGCTTCGCTTTGAGCGACTTCATGTCCTAGAATTTACGTCTGAGCGAAAGCGGATGAGCGTAATTGTTAAAGACCAGGCCGGTACCATCTGGCTTTACAGTAAGGGGGCGGAGAACGTAGTACTACCACGGTGCAATCCGAATCCCCTGCTGGACCAGACAAATGATCAAGTGACCAAGTACGCCAAGGAGGGTTTGCGCACCCTGGCGGTTGCCAGACGAAAACTCACTGAGGAGGAGTTCTCCAACTTTGAGGCTGAGTACAAACACGCCAACATTCAGCTCAGCAACCGAAAGGATCTCATATCCCATTGTTATGGAACGGTGGAGGTTGGTAAGTCAAACTTGAAAATATAACCTCGTGGTCGTATAATACTAATAAAATTGACTTGATAGGACTTGACCTGCTTGGTTCCATCGCCTTGGAAGACGCTCTCCAGGACGAGGTTGCCGAGACCCTCGAAGCCCTGCAGAAGGCTGGGCTAAAGATCTGGGTTCTTACCGGAGACAAGGTAGAAACTGCTGTCAACATCAGCCAGGCCAGTCGCCATATCCCGCCGGGAGCGAAACCGCACTTTGTCATCCAACTGACCAATAAAGAGGAGCTACTCAGGCGGTTAAACGAAATTGAAGCTGCTAACCCGGAGGTGCTGGTGGTCGACGGTACCACTATCGCTGCACTTCTGACGCACTTGCCCAAGCAATTCGCCGACCTGGCGCTTCGCTGTCAGGCCGTACTTTGCTGTCGACTAAGTCCTCTGCAGAAGAGCGAGATAGTGACCCTAATCAATCGACGAAAGAAGCACATCACCGCGGCCATCGGCGATGGAGCCAACGATATATCCATGATTCAGGAGGCACACATCGGTATAGGAATCGCAGGACGCGAAGGAATGCAAGCGGCCCGCTGCGCCGATTTCTCTATAGTCCGCTTCGAAATGCTGCGGCGCCTGCTTCTTGTCCACGGGCACTACAACTCACAGCGTCTGGCCCTAATGGTGCTTTTCTATTGCTACAAGAACATAATTATCACTGGGTGTATGGCTCTCTTCCAAGTCTACGATCTCTTCTCGGCGACCAACGTCTATAACTCGATCTATCTTTGGCTGTTTGACATCGTCTACATATCCTTTAGCTTCACTTACCTGGCTCTAACCGACAAGGAGTACAGCGAAGAAACGCTGCTTAGGTAAGAATGTTTCTCGCTCTTATTAATTAAAATTATCTGTTCACTTCCTACTCCAACTCCAAAACTTCTGTTTGGTAACTCCTTATTTCTCACTTACTCAGCTTTGCTCATTATTTTATGTTTTGCATTTTAAAACTGATACTTTAATAATATGTTACATATGGAACTTTGATTAATCGTTAAAATGGAGGGTACTCTTAGTGCTCTTTTATGAACAGTGAACATATGAACATCTAAGCAATAAACAGTGAGCAACTGAATAACCAAATTAAGATATAAAGACCTGATGGGCAGTTTTTACCCTACAATAATATCCGGTACTCTTTTAAAATGTCACATCTTCAAAACTTTAGGCATCCAGAGCTGTACCGAAAGTTGGCCCACAACAGACAGGCATCGATGAGAGTGTTTGGCTTGTGGATGCTCAACGGATTCATTCAGTGCTTCACGATATTTTATTTCGCCTACGCCGTACTCAACAATGAGAATGTCGTGCATAACGTGGGACAGACAGCCAGCTTCCAGACCTTTGGCACCATGCTCATCACTATAATCGTGATAGTGGGCAACCTCAAGCTCTTCCTAATAGCCCGCTATATGACTCACATCAACATCGTCCTGATTTTCGTCTCGATCATCGCCTTCATGGTTACCACCTTCCTGTACAACCTGGACAAAAGCGGGGAGCTCTACGACGTCTATAACCAGTTTCTGGCCTCCCTACCCCTTTGGCTCTACACCATAATTTGCTCGGCGGCATGCCTGCTTCCGGACCTGGTGGTGAGGGTCGTTAGGGATGTGCGCCGAGAGGTTTATCCCGGCGAAAAGGCCACATTGGAGGATAAGGTTGGCAAACCTGTGGGGGTTAAAGTAGGGGAAAGGGTATAGAATTGTCATTAGCAATAATTGAATAAAATAAATAAAAAATTTATACTTTCCGTGTGGCTATTCGAATTTTATAAAAACGCAACATGCAACATAGCTATAAATATAATAATCGTCTCCAAAATTAGGTAACCTCGTATCTGGAAATTCTAATAATTTTCTAATATAGATTTATTCAATTGTGACAGTGTTTAAGGAATTATTCTTGAATAATATTTCACAATTTTAATTCGTTATTAAAAGTAATTACCAAATTATGTTATTTTCAACTGGTCGAGACAGGAGTGGTCTCAAAAATCTTCTGAACTTTAAACGCAATTATCTTGAAATTAAATCGAGTTGCGTCTAGAGTCTAGTTTGCGTAGAAACAGATAGAAGGACAGACGATCTTATATTGACTCAGGTGATCTTGAAGAATATATATTCTTCATAGGGTGGAGATATCTCCTTCACTGCGTTTCAGGCTTGGGATCAAATTATAATACCCCCTGCTAAGGAAAAAAAAAATGTTTTTCATTAAAATGAAAAAAACGCAATCTAGACCGTTCCTTTATAAGTGTTATATACTAGTATTATATAATATAAGGTATTTACTATCTTACGATTATAATCATTACAAATAAGCATTTCTTGTTTATTTTGAGCCACAATAAAAGCGGTTCAAGTGTAAAAAATCGAAAACTCCATTAAAAATACATTGGTGATGTATTCTCACATGTCCGGATTTTTTTACAGGAGTCCGTGTGGATGGATTTATAAGGATAAACTCTTTTTTTTTTAGAGTTTATTCCGACCCGGCCCCTGCGCAGTCGTTCAAGAACCAGAAGCATCATCAAACGAAGAGCAGAAGCACTAGAAAGAATGAGTGCTACTTCTATGTATATGCTTTCTATCATTTTTACTTTTCAATTTTAAAATGAAATTGTTAAGTATGTGGGGTCCGGGATTCGTATCTTGGGTGCGGACCCTTTGCTTAAATCATAAAAAGCGTCTGTTTTTAAACTTGATGGAGCCCCCGCAAATGTGAAGGTCCCGGGCAGCGGGTCCATCGGCAACATCTTCATCCCTACCTACATGACCCGGAAGACTAAACTATATCTCTGTGGGTAGCTAGCACTTTAAAACCGATTTCTTCATTCTTTGTTTAAAAATAGTTTCTATAACCTTTATAATTAAATATTTATGTTTAAAAAAAATATAGAAATGACAAAATTAATTTTGTATAGTTTATTCTTTATGGTCCTATATCAGCATTCTTCCATGTAAATCGATCTGAATTGATTAAGAAATTCAATAATTACAAGAGTTACTTTTATTTACTTTTGAATAAAGTGCGTATGTTTAGAAGTTCGTAATGAAAAATAATAGATAAGCCATTTCACTATAAATCGAATGCAGAATGTAGTACATATGTCAAAACAATACACATTATATGTTGTATTCTTACAAGACACACTATTTGTTTTCGGTCCACCAATGGGAACATTTCCATAGCGACGTGATGCAAGGAATCTCCACATAATATGCTTGTTTTCGTCTTATCGGACTGATAACGACTGATTGCCAATTGTTAGACTTCGATTCTTACTCCCTGCTTCGCGCAGCTTCTGGAATTTCAGTTTTCATTGACACTCGCTTGCTGACGCAACTCCGCTAAACACGATGTCTTGCTGGTGGATATTGGGCTGCACCTGGCTCTTGTGGCTCTTTGTCCCCTGTCAGGCTGGTGGGCAGCTCCAAGTGGCGCGAATCATCAACGGCAGCGCCGCCAATGCGAATGAGACTCGCCATTTGGTTTCCATTCGCCTCCGAAAGCATGACAACAACTTCGGCAGTGGCCATATCTGCGGCGGAGCCCTCATCTCGGTCAATAAGGTCCTAACGGCAGCCCACTGCCTGTACAAGTGAGTGTACCCCACGTATCCTTCAATCCTTTTATCTCCAGCCAAACTTTTCCCCTCTAAGCAATCAAAAGAAGCGCTACCGCCACCCCAGCGAGTTTGTGGTAGTCATGGGAACCTTGAACCGCTTCGAGAGACAAAACGGCACCATAGTTTCACGGGTGAGCTCCATGGCCTACATGAACACCTTCAGTCCGGACACCATGCGCGACGACGTTGGCATTTTGTTTCTGAACACCAAGCTGCCCTTGGAGAAGGGTGGGCTGGCAATAACTCCCATCCAGCTGACTGGGGACGTCATCCCTCCGGGAAGAGTGTGCCAAATAGCCGGATGGGGGCGGACGGAACAGGTGAGGAGGCAGCTGAGGACCTCTAAGGATGCAATCTGATATCCATTCCTTTTAGAGCTCTCTGTCCAGCATTCTGCTGACCGTCAACGTGAGCACCATACGGTACCAGACGTGCCGGATGATCTACAAGTCCGGACTGCTGCCCGGCATGATGTGCGCTGGACGCCTTCAGGGCGGCACCGACTCCTGCCAGGGGGACTCAGGAGGTCCTTTGGTCCACGAAGGGCACGTCGTCGGCGTGGTTTCCTGGGGTTATGGTTGCGCGGAGCCGGGACTTCCTGGTGTGTATGTGGATGTCCAATACTACCGCCAATGGATCGAGGAGCGGAGTAGCTCCATTAGCACCAGGATAACGCCTGCCTTTCTCAACGTCGCCCTGCCTTGGATTTGTATAGTTTTCGGTACATTGTCATTTTTTGCATAGTAATTAAAATTGTCATAAAATTGATATTTATTAAAAATTAAGCAACAGGCATTATATATATTTATGAGACCTGAACCTGGGTTCGCCTTTGATTAGGAAAATCATGCATAAATATATGTAGATTTTGTAAAAGTAGAATTAAAGTTTTTTTTTTTTAAATTTTCCAAATGAATAGCTTTATTATTATTCACGGAATATTTAAAGCTGGTATTAAATAATGGTATAAGAAAAATAAAATTTCTTTTAAATTCATAAAATATTTACAAACTAAATTCTAGCTTGAAAGTATATTACGATCTGCGCTTTTAACAGAAGCGATTTAATATACAAAATAAAATTTGATAACATATTATTTTTTCAGAAATTGACACCCTTTACATTAGAGAAACAAATATAAGAAATATAAAAAATAATATAACGTAAAAGTTAGAAAATAATTCATTGTGTAGTAGATGGTTTGAAATTTATACACGCATGTAGTTGCTGCGCGGTTCGACGTTCCAACAATTTTGTTTCCTTTTAATTAAACTTAATCTTTAAATCTAACTTAATTTATTTAAATCATTAAATGCTACTATTTTCAACCGTTAAAACAGAATAAAAATGCGAATAAAAATCGAAATGTTAAATTTTAAATCATGTAAAGAATATTTTTTCTACCTTCAAGAAGTAAAAATGTATTGGAAACTGTATGAACAGAGCTTTATTTTACAAAATTAACAAATGTGCTGTAAAAAATACCAATAGAATACTGTTTAGTGCTGTAAGGCGCACTGTTATATAGGAATAATTATTTTTTTAACGAAATATTTACAGTGAATCGTTTTATTACAATTTTTTTAACGAAAATATTTGCAGTGAATAGCTTTTTTTCAAATTTATTTAATTAAGTATTTACAGTATTTAAGTATTACCTTTTTACACATCCGAAAGCTTTAAGGTTTAACGAGAAATTTAAAAAAATACGTTTTCTTTTTCATCTATCCAAAAAAGAACTCGAACCATCTTACCTCGAACTAGTTTATGTGAATATGCTCTTTAATTCAGATTCCAGCGACATTTTTACCTCCTTTTGCCTTTTCCTCCCTGTTTATTCACTTTGCACACACCGAGAGCCAATTTTATGAGGATCTGAGCCCATCTAGAAAATTTTAAACAGATCGGAAGACTATATCCCATAGCAGCCATATAAATAAACGATCGGAAATGCCATGACTTTGGTATTTTTGGGAGCAGAAGCTTAGGATTTTTTTTCGAAGTTCATTTAATAAAAAACTCTTATAAGGAAAGACCAACTATATCCGATATTTCCCATATCTCTTATCAATAAAAGCAATTCCACTAAAATGTTAAATAAACCTCGAACAGATTTATCGATTATTTGAAAAAAATCTAACTACCATGAGTATAAACTTCAGAAATACAATACAATACAATATATATTGTATAACAAATAATAGAGTAATAAAATAAATAAATATCATATTCCAATTAATAAAAGTATATAATATGTATTAAGTAAATTTATAAATAAAATCATATTTATTGTGACTAAAAAATTTGATTCGCTGGAATCTGGAAGTTGGCCGGGCATTTGTTTCTTGAGGATTGGTTCCTTGGTTTCAGGGAAACTTCAGCTCTGCAACAACGGTCGGTCTGCAAACGGACACACGTTACACCGTGTTTTTAATCGCGCACTCGATCAATATATATGTTTAGTTTATTGGCCTATAGCGCGCCGACCGAATGGATGTTTTATGTGCCTCGCGCCACCAAGAAGTGATTCCCGATTAACTCCAATCCTTTTTCCTGTATGCCTCCCAGCGAAATTCTACGCCCCTTTGAGATCAACCACATCCGATCTCCTTTTAACTTTTCAAATTTTAAAATTCAAATGTCCCCGCCGCCTTAATTCCGTTGGCCAACACGCGCCGGCCTCTCCGTAACTCACCAGGGAGAGGGATCATACATAATTTCTGATGGTATATGATTTTTAAAATAATATAGTTGAATATTCTTAGCGAAATAATAGTTTTCTATTTCGGAGCGAAAATATACATATTTTTTTAATCTAAAATTTATTAAAGTAAATTAGGTATTTTTAATACAAGAAAAGGACTCAACAATTAAAGTCCTTTTGGCATTCGGACACCAAATGAATAAATTATTTATATTTATTTTAATTACTTATTATAATTATAATTATTTTCAAAAGCTCATTCTATTATTTAACCTAAAGCTTTACTAATGTTGCAGTTATCGTATTATTCAACCTCGCCATTATTTGGTGTTTTTATGATTCGCGTGTTTCGGTCCCACTTTAGGTGCAGCTGATTTTTTTAAAAATAAAAGGACGATTTGATTGTGAGGTTCAAGGTGGAAACTATGCTGTTTTTTAAGAAAAGCGACCGTGTTACTTGCTGCTTGTTATTCGAGTATATTGAGAACCTCGAGTTTGAGACTCCATAAATCTGATCTTGCAAAGGAAAAATCATTAATAAGGACAGCATGTATGTAGGACTAACTGTGAATAGTCTTATTACCGTCACAATCGGAATCTTGGCAGCAGGATATTTTTGGCGGTATCCAGGCAAAGGTAGTAAATTAGAGCCCTTTTACTCTTAAACTAATAACATTTCCTGTTTCAGCTCCACAAAAGGTGGGCAGACGACCCCCGAATCCCGAAGCCCCTCTTCCCCCCTCGGACTCACCATTGCATAGGTTTTCCCGAGCGGCCGTTTGCAATGACAACAATGTCTGCAGTCTCCTGTCCAAGAGCGCCATGGAAAAGGGAGGAAGTGCGGTGGACGGGGCCTTGGTGGCTCTCATTTGTACTGGAGTTGTCGGGATGCAGAGCATGGGACTAGGCGGCGGCATGCTTATGAATATTTACAGCCACAAAGATCGCAAATCGTACAGCATTCTGGCTCGCGAAATTGCTCCGCGCTTGCTAATGGCCAAGGACCTGTCGGTTTACCGCGGGGAGGAAGAGTTCAAGCAGTCCAGTTGGTCGATTGCAGTGCCAGCGGAGGTGTTCGGATATGCTTTAGCCCATCAGAGGTTCGGGCGCCTACCCTGGTCAGAACTGGTGCGCCCTACAGCGGAGCTGTGCCGCAGGGGATACAGGCTGTACAAGCACCAGCACGACGCCCTTGTACTGAACCAAAAGATGGTGATGAGAGACCCGTTCCTTCTGAAGATGTTCATAAATCCCGAGACGGGCCAATTTTGGCGGATCGGGAGCCATATCCAGCCTCCGAGCCAATTGTGCGACACATACGAGAGGCTGGCCTTGGAAGGGCCTTACAGCTTTTACAACGGATCCGTTGCTAAAGATTTGGCAGCCGACTTAAAGGGCATTGGCAGTGTCATTGACAAGGAGGACCTATACAGCGCCAGAGCCACACTCACTGAATCGGTCGTAATACCGCTGGATGAGTTCGACCTGCATTTGACTCCTCCGCCAGGCAGCGGTCACATCCTGGGGTTTATACTCAGCATTTTGCGGGAGTTCAGAGCTGATTTCGCACAAGTCCGCAACATGGGCGCCCTGCAGATACATCGAATGGTGGAAGCCATGAAGTTTGGTTTTGTCCAGCGCTGGCAGCTAGACGAAAATTCTGATGTGGAGGTACACGAATATTTTTTGTCTCTTTCGTATTTAAGAGCACTTTATTTTTATGCCTTGGGTTATATTTCATTTCTTTAATATTATTCCTTTTAGCATTTAAAGAGGCTGATCAGTCCGGAGCTGTCTAAATCTATAGGGAAAAAAATAGATGATTTAAGGACCTTCAACCAGTCTTCCTTCTATGGAGCTTCCTCAGAGATAAGGGCGCGGGACGAGTACGGAACTGCCCACACCTCGGTGCTCCTTGACAACGACGCCGTTTCAGTCACTAGCTCAATAAACTTCTAGTGAGTTTGGATCTTTTTTTTAACACAATTTGGCATAATCAGGATTTTTTTCCAGCTTCGGCAGTGGCCGTATAGGCAAACGAACAGGAGTTTTGTTTAACAATGGCATGTCGGACTTTTCCATTGAACAGTTGCGAAACTACTTCGACCTGCCTTTTGTGATGGGAAAAAATATGGTTGCTCCCTCTGCCCGGCCCATGTCCTCGATGAGTCCTGTCATCGTTACGGAGCGCTCGTCGGGCAGAGTGCGCCTGGTTGTTGGTGCGGCTGGCGGCACCAAAATCATTTCCTCCTTGGTTCCACTCCTGGTACGCATCCTATGGCAGAATGCACACATAAAGACCGCCATCGATGCCAGCCGCATCCACCATCAGATGTCGCCGAATGTCCTGCTCTACGAGTACGGACTGCTGCAAAATTACGTTGATCGTCTGCGTGAACGGGGACACCAGTGTGAACGCTACGAGAGCCGCGGTTCTGTAATCTGCGGCATCGTCCAAGATAATGGAACTGTTTGGGCGAACTCTGACTTTCGAAAGCCTGGCGGTGTCTCTGGCTTTTAAGAACACATGTATTATTCTAGTCGCTGGCACTTTCTCGCATAAAATATCCTTTCATCGGGTTTTAGCTGGGCTTGCATTAAACGGCAACTAATCGTAAATGTTAAATATATATATGTACTATGTAATTTTTTCTAATGTCGTCGTGTTTAACTTGAAATAAATTAAACATTTTTAATTTAATTTTGAATTGTTTCAGAATTTTATACAGGAGTTTGATAAGTATTGTATATATTTGTCTGTGCTTGTTCCCTGATATTTTAGTTTCTGACTTTTAAAAGGCATCAAGTGGAACCCATGAGGCTTATCAAGTTTATAAACGTAAAAATCATGGTTGCTATCATGAAGCTGTCATAATAGCGAGAAAATCTATATTCGCTGATTTAATATCCAAAACTCGAGCATTTGTTTTATCGCTTCATTTGTAAAAGGAAATTTTTATTTTTTATTAGTCTCTTCTTGTTTAAATTTGTTAAAGTAAATTTTTAGTTTTGGAGGGAAATCCATTTGAAAATATGTATTGATTAAGCCATCTTTCAAGTCGCATTTATACATATATTTTTATCCACGCTTGTTAAGAATTTAAGCTTTTTTGCTGATTATTTTATACCCGGGTTAGTTTCATTCAGT
This sequence comes from Drosophila ercepeae, assembly GCA_018150545.1. Classification (NCBI taxonomy): domain Eukaryota; kingdom Metazoa; phylum Arthropoda; class Insecta; order Diptera; family Drosophilidae; genus Drosophila; species Drosophila ercepeae. The sequence continues at coordinate 748,946 of JAECWL010000197.1, forward strand.
CGTAATATTTTCCCTAACGACAAATCAAGACTTGAAATTAAAAGGTTGTAGTAGGGTTTTCGTGGGATACGGATTTGTCACTTCGGTGGTAAGATAACGTTTAAAGGTTCAGTACATTGTCGAAAAACACAGAGGTTTTTTGAACTTTTCTATTTAAAATAATTTATTAATGTAATAAGAAATGACGTAAAGAAGACTGTACTCTTAGCAGATATTTAACTTACACGTGCGTGTAAATTTGTTTTCGACTTACGGCTACAAATAAATAACGTTATATATAAGAATGTGGTTATTATTCCCAACGAGTTAAGAACCATCGAGAAGGCCAACAGATACTTCGATTCGGTTCGAAACCGCCGACATCCTTCGCTGCTGCAAGCGTACAAAATGTTATTCAATGATACCAATCCTTCCGATGGGATACTCACCCATCCTCCTCCCTGCCCATCGCGTCCGAAACAGCTGCAGCGGAAATACTGCTCTTCGCGGGGATCGCGTCAGCTCCAGGCGAAAAGCAGGTGCAGTGACGGTAGCTCATCAATTTGCTCGTGGCTGGTCCACAAGTCCCGTTCACGGACGAGCTCAGCTCCGAAAACTCGATCGCAGCGCCGACTAGGGCCAGGCAGCAGAAAATGAGTGCCGGGATGGAGAAAAGAAAAGATTCCATCTTGTGGCAGTTCTTTGGGGGTCTGTGATCTATTCTGTTCTTCCTTCGCAGGATAACTGTTCCAAAAACACTGGCCAACAGCAACTGAACAGAAGCAGATAGACGGTTGTTATTATGTCAAAATATCTCTTATTCGGACAAGAACTCACTGAAAGGCCACTCAAATACGGATTGATTAGAATGGACACGTACGGCGCCAGGAGGAAAATCCACAAGGCAAGGCCCAAGATTAGAAGCCCAACAGCCAGTTGCATGATCAGCAGTTGACGCGACATGTTCAAGTTTAGGATGTGCCTCGAGTATGCGGCTTGGAGACCTTCAAGGGTAATGGAAACTAGTTATAATTTTGATTATTAATGGAGGTTAATGGTATGGAGATTAATGGTATGACGGTAGTTCACGAAGGTTCGAGGAGGCTACTATATCGTATATAGTCGAAGAAGAAAATGTTCTGTGGAAGTCCGATCTAATAAAACTATACACTAATCGAAAGGTATTGGTTTATATAATTTTTATCCCAAAATTAATGGAAAGTTAAAGATAAAGAGAAATTTGGCTAAAAGCGCAAAACTGCGATTCACTTAATAGAGGCTAGTGGGGTCGATCAACTAAGGCAATTTTCGATTCAATTCTTAAATGCCGCTCCTTCACTGCGACCAAAATCAGAATACCCTCTGCGGGGATATAATTTTTTTGGAACGATTTCGAAATGCAAACAGCGAGGGCGAATTTAGTCAACTTTCTCGACTATATAGTATGATACCTAGTACTTGCTTTTGCTTCTCACCGCTGCTTCTCCCAGCAAATAGTTGGCAAATCTTTGCACAAAGATTACAAAATAGTTTTTACATAATTCTAGATGTTGCCAAAATAGCGTAATTTAAACAACCAAACCGAAATGTCATTAGTTTCTGTAACATTTGTCCTTTTTGGCTGAATTTTGTTTTGCAGAAATATATAAATATATTAACCATTAGAATTGTTAAGCACTGAAAACTTTTCGAAAAAAATACCCTTTCGACACGGCTGTTTACGGTGATCAAGAATATATACAAGTAGTACTCTGTGTGGGAGGAAGCGCTTCCTTCTCCGTGTTACAAACATTTGCAAGTATACAATATACCCTTGAACTCTACGAGTACCTAGTATAATAAAAGACCCCTTTGAAGATTTGTGTTTACTTTTTGGTTCCAAAATTTGTACACCGTTAATATTGTTTATAAATCTATTGTATTCGGAGTAAATGGCATTCGAATAAGACCACTTTTCTGTACTTCCTAGAGTGCAGTGGATTTTAGACTTCCTACAAGTTCTTTTTGCGCATAAAGCCTTCTGTCTTTTGTTCTATTATTCATAGAAGCATTAGTCTAATTCGTAACACGCCCACACACATTTTTTGGGAAGAAACCTAAAGTAAACTTACTGTCGTGGTTGCTGTGATTCACGACAATCATTCGACTGTGTCTCAGGCTGTTCCGGGTGGGCGTGTGACGTCCGGCGATCTTCACGGCTTTCATGTTCTGCGGCACCGTGGTACTCATGTATACGGCCTATTTAAGGAAATGGGGCTTTAATAGAAATGGCGTAGGTTGTCTTCTGGGAAACCAACCTGGGATGGCTGCGGAACGTCCAAGTCACAGAGCGGAATCTGCTCGTAGGTGGTGGAGTTGGCCAGTGTCTGGTCCGGCAACTCCTTCAATAGAGCAGGGTTAGAAGTGGGCACAATTACCACAGCTGCGACAGACGGCGGCTTTTCCAGCAAAAAATCGCGCTGCGGAACATTCTGGTACTTTGGTTCCGGTTTGGCAGCCGCCGCTGACTCACAGCTGCTGATCCCAAAGAACTTTGACTTGGCATCGTTGAGGGCCGCCTTGACCGCGGCTATGCTGTGGCTGGCTGTGGCCCCACTTTCCGTGCCCCTCGGCTCCAGCTCCGGCTCCAACTCCGACTCCGGCTTGAACATACTGGGAGTATAGTCCAGGCGCTGCTGAGTCGCGCCCAGGTTGTCGTAGGTGCTGATGGGTCTGATTGGTTGTGCTGGCATGGCTCCTGGCTAGGCTGGCACTCTCGAGGGGCAAGGTGGTTTGACGTGGTCTAGGCAGGCCGGTGCACTCATGGCTTCTAGTGTCGTAGCCATGCTGTTGTCTGCAAAAAAGAGAACAATCTCAACGCTTTATTCTATATCGTAATCTAGTACAGGTTTCGAGGTTGATTTTTAAATTTTTTTTATAGGAATTTCTTGAAAGTTATCTCTTAAAATTGTCAGTATTGATTATGGAAGTGATTTAATATCTTTAGTTACGGAGATACTTATTCTAGTAAATTTACATTTACAGTAAATTTTATTAAAAAAAGTGAGGGGAAAGTGTTGAACCTCTAAATCGGGTTAACTTTTTATGTAATGTTTAGTGAAATGTCGAAAAAGGGTTGGGCTTGATCCGCTGCATTGAATTCCAATCATGGCAACAAGTAACTTCTCGGTTATGGTTCTTGCATTGCATTCTTTGGGGCATGTTTGGGTCGTGGGACTCACAGACGGCTCACACACGAACTAATGTCGATGAGATGGCCAGCCAACTCTGGCTTTCAGGGCAAGGTTTAGTGTGCTTGTTGAGGTGGAGAAATTTCTGTGTTGCAGGCGTTTTTTGGTTCACTGCAAACGCCTCTATCGGACTGTGGGCTGGGTTGGGTAATAGCCAGGCCAATGAATTTGAGTTGGCAAACTTTGCGTTTAATCTATTTAGAAAGACGACGACATCGCGGTCACACATACACAGGCACGTCCCAATGCTCTACCAAAACATTACAACTTTCGGAGAGGCAACTATGTCTTACCAATGGCCACGACAGAAGAAAGTCGAATTTCTTCGAGCCAGTCGATGCGGTGCGAGATGGGTGCTGGGAGCGGGGTAAGCGGGTTCTGATTCAACGGCAATACAATAAACGAAGCGCTATGTTAACGATCAAAACAAAAATAAAACAATCGAACCAAATGAAACGAAACTAAACGAAATGATACAGAGCCGCTGTACGCACCAACAGACGAAAACAAACTAAAAACTAAAAATAATTCTCACCAACCATCAGCCACCAGCCACCAGCCCGTGGCCTCTGCTTACCTGCGTCTGGCTGGCTCTCTGCTCCCTCTCTGTGGAGGAAGGTGGGGAGGGGATGGGGCAATACGAGCAGAAGCTGGGCCTAAGGCCGTGATTAGTGGATAGGTGTTGAGGTTGCATTCGCGGACGTGGCCACTGCTGAGAGCCAGCAGAAACAGCTCTCTATAGAACGATCCGATCGGGTCGATCGAGTCGGGGTCGGAGTCGGAGAGCGGAATCAGGGAGGAAGCTCGGAGAACAGTTACCACTCTCAAATACCAGGTAACTTCTCTCACGGCTTAACATAAAAATTTCTCCCAACTCGCGTTCAAGCCAAAGCTGGGAATTTAAACCGTTCATTGCATTACAAAAAATGAGCCTCATCGCTTTAGGAGACTGTTCCCCCTTTTGCATATCTGACCACTAAAGTTTTCTTATATCGGACAGCTTCCAAAAAGCCCACGCCCGATCTTTTTCAAACTTTCCGAAGCATAGACTCACTGTAACTCACAAATTAACAAAGTTATTATAAATTGCATTATACAATGCAAATGCAAAACAAAAACAAATGTAAATACAATAGAACCGGATGTTTCGTATTAATCTATTTTTTTCTTTTAAAAAAACTAGTTTTTGAGAAAAACTGAATCAAACATTTACTTGAAACGGTCGTCAATATTCAAATTCTATATGGATGAATATATGATCACCCTGTAAAATGATTATCGATATATGCCTATGGACAGTATTCATTATCGACTGAGCATAATGTATAAATGCTAAGCCCTAAAATTAAAACCTTTAAGCGTTAAAGTAAAAAGAAAAGGGGGAAAATATTTGTATAGTGTAACAAAATGGGCGCGATTTTTGTTAAAAAAATTGTTATTTGCGCAAAATAAATAAGAATATATTGAGATAAGAGAACATCACTTCTACCTAGATCGATATATCGATATGAAATTCCTGGAGTGGGATGTTTGATTGGGCAACGGTTAAATTAAAAAATAAATTTATAAAATTAAGAAGTTTTTCCTTTTGTCCCTGAAAGTATATATTTTTTCGGAAAATTCTCTATGAATCGTTTGTGTATTTATTATTCAACTATCATTATAGTTTGGCGAGCATCTTAAAAAGGGCGTATTCAATGAAATATTAGCGAAAACACAGCTCATAGGGTTTAACAGTATTTTCCTAAAAAAACGTACTTTGCGGGTAATTTAACTTTATTTTCTGTAATTAGCAATTTAAAATATGCATATTCTAAAAGTTAAAGCCAAAACGGGTTATTTGGTTATTTTATCGTCTATAGCTGAGGATTGGCAACGGTATTTATTAAAAGGTTGGCGTTTGCTATACCCTTGAAAAGGGTATTATAATTTTGTCCAGAAATGTGTAACGCATTAAAGGAAGCATCTCCGACCCCACAAAGTATATATATTCTTGATCAGCATCAACAGCCGAGTCGATATAACCATGTCTGTCCGTCTGTTCTATGCAAAAAATTATACAGTAGTTTTAAAGCTAACGTTTTGAAATTTTTACCAGATCATTATTTTTGTTGCACGCAGATCAAAAAGTTTGGTCCGGATCGGACTACTATATCACATAGCTGCCATACAAACGACCGATATGAAAACAAGTGTTTGTATGGAAGACTTTTTTGTTTTCCAAGCTATTGCAACCGAATTCAACATTTATTCATTTCACATAGCCATACCAATAATTTTGAAAAGACTTCTGATTTTTACATAACTACTTATTGCAATTTTGTAAAGATCTGCAAGGGTATACCATCTTCGGCAAGCCGAAGATAACTTTTCTCACTTGTTTTACGTTAAGATTGGTTAAATGTGTTTCCTTTCTTCCATTACAATATTTTGTATAGTTTATATTAGTAAATTCTAGTTTATATAGTCTAAAATTATTCAATTATCTGGAAAAATTCAATTGATGGGCTATATTAAAATTTGAAAATCTATAACTTCTGGGTCTCAACACCTCTATGGACCATTAGATGCTAGAATTTAGTACTTACATACTATGCACAGATTTATATTCGATGCAATACCCGGTACTCCTTCTATCTTCTCCCTGCTGCGTATTCCGTATACCATATATGTACATATATCTGCGTATATATGTAAATATAGCTTTTGATGGTTAGAAAACCTTTTTACAAACATGTTGTTGAAAACAAAAATTTGTTTCATTCATGGCGTCGCTGTCAGCAATTTTCTCATTAAAAAGTTGAACAAAAATTTCTTTATTTTCTTTAAAAAGTTTTTCAGGTGTATATTGAAAATTTACATAGTTTAGTATAACTTTAAACTTTTTTCACTTTATCTTATTTTATCTGCATAAACAAAATATTGCAGATTTTATACATATAATATATTGTCTCTTTCTCTTAAAGTCATGACATGGCTAGATCGACTGGGCTGTAGACGCTGATCAAAAATATATATTAATTATTAATCGGATCAGAAACGCTTCCTTTTCTGTGTTACAAACGTTTGCACAAATATAGGCGTATAGGGGTATATCAACTCCAAAAGTACACAAATTTTTACATTTCGAACAAAATCTTAAAAAGTGAAAAGGCACAAATAAATAGCACTATCTATATTTAGTCGCAAATACTATTTGTTTATTTTAAACTCAGGAACTCGCACTAAACAAATGAAAAACGGAAATAGAACCAGAATGGAGGATAAAGTGCATTTTTTATTGAAGATATAAAAACACATTATGTGTAGTTGCACAGGTATATTTGCTGCTTAAAATATAAAATCCTGTTCTTTTTTTTTAGGGTTGTTAGTTTTTTAATTGCCTTTTTATACCCTTTTTCGCAAACTAGTCTCTCAGATTTAAATCTCTCGACTTCATAATTTATACACACCCTTCTTCCCTTTTCGAGGTCCGTGATCGGTCAGCTATATCCTATTCGCTGAGAACATTTTTTATGAAAATTTTAGTTCATTCTTTGCAACAGTAACCGCAATTTATATTCTAGGGTATATACGTATCTTTTTATTTTGTTTAAATATAAGAATAGAAGTGCACAATGATAAATTATTTAATAGAAATCGTTTAAACCTGTTACAATCATTTATTAAAATTTGTTGACTAAATTTTAAAGTATTTTATTTAAGAAGCTGAGGAATGCTGTTTTCAATTAAGCCCTATTTTGTTACAGTTATTATAGTAATATGTATATAACTGAATAGTAACAGGTACTTGGTAACACTTTTTCAAAAGTTGTGAATTGGAAGTGAATAGTTTTGGCAGCACTATAGTAATTACCAAGTACTCAGACACGATTATAATTTATTTTACCAAAATAAATAAGACCACAAAATGCGGCAAGTACAGTAAGAAATACGTTCCGGTTAATGGAGTTGATTGGTTCTTTTGACCACAATAAGAAGTGCCATAGCACAGATTTTGTGATTATGTTCCCACATTGATTCTAATTGTCGTACAATAGAAAAATAACCTATTTAAGTTAATGAACCTCTTCGAGGTTCTTCAAGACCTAATAAAAAGTTAGTTAATCTTCACCATTAAAAAAATGTCGAGACACGAGTACCTTTATTTTGTGAATCGTTAGTGAGTTAGTTTTATAAAACACAGTTCAATCCAATCCCCACTGAATGAAATGCAATTTTTGAGGTCAAATACCCCAGCTGGAGTCGCCACAAAATCCCCAGGTACCGTAATAGACGTAATTCCGAATTGCGGCAACGGAATATTTTCGGTTTCGAAAGCCGGAGGGCTTGAAGATGCCACGAATTTCTTTTGGCGTTTCTTCTGAGTTATCCATTCCGTTCAACTGACAATCTATGTATACCTTGCTGCATTGCAACTGCAATGATGCCAATCCATCTGTCATTATTTAAAAAGCATTGGACTTCGTCTGCCATTTGTCATTTTGCTATCGTCATAATAAATATTATATATGTACTCAGAGTCGCCGCAGCCGTCCACCTCGTCTTCCCATGAGCCGATGTCAGTCACGGTTGTTTGAACTCATTTTGTAATGCTTCAGATGGCAAATATTATTTAACTTTTTTATAATGAAATAACTAAATTAACTGCTAAGCGAAACCCGAAAGCAAAGGCAAAAGCCACGGAAAAACAATCCGATGTGCAAATAATACGCGGCCCCCTTAAGGGTAAATTGAGGCCAAAAAGGATATTTTCGAAATCAAATGACAGCAGATATATTAAAGAAATCCCTTTAAATATTTTCCAACTTAAGCTAAAAGATAAATCGTGCTTTTTGCCGCTGATACGTAGTTTACTCATTTTTTACGTTTTAATTCAAAGTTTTAATGAAATTTATAAATTGGGCTTAGATGCCAAAATATATTTTGTAAGTTCGAACTAAATTTTTCGACATATATTCGACATTTGTAGAATATTCTATTTCGCAATATTCGAAGAAAAAATACATTTCACTTTCGTGCAATTTTAAAAGTAATTTTTATTATGATCCTTACATTTTTTTTTATTTTAAGTACCTCGATGGATCCTAAAAGCTTAAAATATCCATATCTAAAAAGCTTTTAAAATGATTTTTTAATTAACTATAAGACTCAAGTATAATTCTATATCATACGAAATATAATCTTGGGGACCGAAATCTTAAAGCTAATATGTTGGCTTCTTTTGTGCTATCTCCATCGACGGCGTACCGAACGCCTTGGTCCACCCTCTCAGGTATTGTGAAAAATCTGCGAGTGCTCAGGTTTTATTTCGCGTCGCCAACAATGCCACAATGACAAACCAACCAGCAGGCGAGCAGCGCGAACGGAGCGAACTGCTGACCACCGAGCGGTAAGCGATCTATTACACTTTCAAAACAGAAAGGCTTGTTTTGGGTGGAGTCGACGCTATGATACCCTGAAAGTATAGTTTTTATGAATAACATTAAAATAATTTTTGTTCTCTTCAAAATTTGTTGTGTATCATTGTTTTTCTTGATAATAAATTGAATTGAATTTTTGAAAATAGTTAAGAAATACTTGTTCTGTACTTTAAAACAATGTTTGAAACCTTTATGAAAATTTAACCCAATCAATATTTAAATCTAACATTTGATATTTTCTCCCAAATTTTTTTTAAGAATTTTTGTTTTGGAATTTGGGGAAAAAAATTACTTGTATATCGACTATATCTTATAGTTGCCGTATTACAGATCGACCTGATATAACTTACGTATATTTGGATATAGAAAGATGCAAAACATATTTTATGAGGATCTGGGCTCAACTGAAAAGTTTCAAATGGATCGATGGGCTATATCCTATAGCTGCTATATACTTAACTGAATGATCGGAAATGCCTTAACATTCCACATTTTGCGATTTTTTCCAAATCCATTTTATACGAAACTAGTCTAATAATGAAGTTCGTATAAGGATCGTCCAACTATATCCAATATTTTTCATTGTTTAAGAATAATAATTATTTTTACTGATCTGAACAAGAAGAAAATGTTAAAATCTGAAGAAATTTACATATTTTAAGAATTAGATGATCCATAGAAAGGGATCTTAACATTGCTAAGATAGACGATGTATGCAGGAAGCAAGCGGAAGGGGAACATAAGACGTCTTAGCATCCACCCCAACACCCTGGCGAGAAGGATAACCCAAACCTAACGAAAAAGAAGACTGAAGAAATATAACCCACAAGATCTTCCTTCCAGATTTTTCTAACAAGTAATAATAGTGTAAGATAATATATGGTAATAGTATAAAAATGTAATTGTTATGTAATGTAATTAATGTAATATAATTAATGTAATGTAATTGTTAATAGTAACGTACCAGATGTCCAGTATGTATTGACATACGTTTCAGAAAAAATTTTATATAGGTTCCACGGATTGTATTAAATAAAACCTGCCACATAGGTATAAGTAAACGTGTTAACTTCAATTAATAGAATAACTTTCACAATAAAAAAAAAGATGATACTAGCGGGTTTAATATGTCTGCATCAGGTGCGGGATTATATACTATAATTATTAGTTTTAAATTGCTAATTACAACGAGAGAGGACGGCTATAGTCGAGTTTCGTGAATATATCATACCCGGTACTCAACTTGTCTCCCTCCCGCTCTTTTCACAATAAATGTCAAACAAAAACCTTTTTTGTTTTAAACTTGTTGCATACTTTTGGGTATTGCCAAAGTAACATCTAAAACGTCTATAACTTCTTCAAATCTGCCGATTTTTCTGAATATTTTTTTGCAAGTGTATTTTGACCATAAAAATAGTTTCAAATCAAAAAGTTTTTCAAAAATTAGTTTTGAAGCTGGTGCTTCCGACAAATTTAATTTTTGGCGGCGTTGAACAAATTTGAAACAAAGTTGACTGGAAAAGATTATTGACAAAATTGAGAAAAAATTGGAGTGCAGATACTACATGAGCACATATCCGTAATTCTGAATATTTTAAAATTATTTTACATAAAGCTTAAAAGTGACGGATTGACACGGAAACTGATGCAAGTGGCTAGAACAGTTGTTCGGATAATACCTGTAATGGAAATTTAAGTACAAGTACCGGGTATTAATTACACGGAGGGTATTAAATCTTCGGATCTTCCGAAAAAAGCTTTTTTTGTTGTGTTATTTTTTGAGTGTTTTTTGTTGAATGCAACTGGAAAGAACCAGTCGAGCGACGAATTAACCTTTTTGTGACGGCAGCGGCTTCGAGCTTCCGAGCCGGAGTCGAAGACGGATCTCTCGGACCGACTTGGTGCGGCTTAGACCGAGGCTGGAGTCCGAGGCTCGGGTCCGAGGCCCGCTCAGCCCAGCTTACTTCGGATCTAGTTTGGTCGGCCGGGCTGGAGCGCGTCGTGCCTCGTGAACTTCTGTGAACCAAAGCGGCCCAAAGGAAAACCAGTTATTAGTCAACTTTCATTCCAAGCAGACGTCCACAGTGCTCGGAGCGGATCGCGACGGTTTGTTTTTTGGAGTTGCAGCAGTAGCACCATTTTGCCACCTAAAATACCGAAGTGTGTGTTGTGTGCAGAGTGCGGTGCTCGGCCACATTTAGCCAAGTTAACATAAAAAATAGTAATAAATTCACGTTCATAGGTAGCCATTCATTTTTCGCTTTAATTTTCCATTTTGCTTATGGGCTGAAGGTGCAATCCTAGCCCCACCGTGAAGGTTTTCTTTTATTATTAATTTTTTTACCACTATTCTGCTGCTAAGCTGCTGAGCTGAGTGATCTTTTTGTTTTTGTGAACTCCATATTTTGTTATTTGTGTGAACTGTTCCGAGAGTGAGGTCCAAGATTTGGCCCAAAACTCCTCCTGCTCGGTGGTTTTTGGCGAGCGAGTAACCCAAATCGTGTTGCACACATTGAATCATATCAAAGCACCGAGTAAATGTGTAAATAAACTTGGAAACAAGTATTTGATCCAGTTCTTCAAGTTTGCCATTATCGCGGTCGCCGTGTACTTTCCCATTCTGTTTCAATTATCACCCTGGACATCGAATTAGAGCGCCGAGTCTGGCTTTATTCCGAAACTTTCCAAGCACCTCCAAAGAGAGACACTATCGCCCGAGGCAAGAGCTGATAATTAGTACGCCTAAATGAAAGGCTTCAACTGGCCGGAATAGTTCCCAACTTGCAGCCGTTGTATACCATATTTCATATGTATAGCTATAGGAATAGTCGTGCTTGTTGTAACCCTGAAAAAAAGCGAAAAAGTCACCACCAAAGCACCAGCTCGTGTGCGATAATTTTGTTAATATTCATGCCAGGTTCGAGTCCCAAAAACAGGGGGAAGCCGTTTAAAGTTAAAGTTTACTTTTACTTTTCGTGCGGGGCTAGCGATTAAAAGCGCCGAATCGAACCCACTACGAATATTGGCTCTTAGGAAAGCGGTTGCGATTCGATTTCAGCGGGCAGGGCCGAGTCAACGGCCGACTACTGTGATTTTTCTCAACGACTACAATGCATTATCATCTGTGTTTTATACAGTAATATGGAATCATAATTATTATGCTGTGGAAAATACAATATTGTATGTGGTTGCAAAGTGAAAACTAATAAACGCAAGACGCTAACGCTGACGCTGACGCTCACGCCATATGCATATGTATCTCTATAAAATAAAAAAAAAAAATAAATAATCGCCTAGTGTGTGCATAAATTAATCGTTGCTTATGCCACAAAAACAACTGTGAAGCCCCGAGTTAATCAACATGAGCAACAACTTCAGGAGCAGGAACCACATCGCCACAATCGGCAAAATCGCCAGCTGCCGCCAGCGAACAATGTTGGGCCGCATGTCATTGTTCCGAGTTTTGAGAGGAGCGACGACGACGACGACGACTTTTTCGCATCCAATGCCCCTCATTATACTGCTGGTGTTGTGCACAGCCGGAAATTGCCAAAGTAAGTTCATCCACTCTTCCCCAACACACTCCACATTCAACAGCCGGTAGCATTGAGCCAAATCCATCTTTTCAACACAATTTGTCAATTGGTCAGTGGCTAGTGACCGTAAAATGTCAGGTCACCTCTAAATATCCAAATAAATGACCAAAGCTTGGGACTCCCTCAATAGTTTTAAGATTTCTATTCTTATTTTTATTTATTTATAATATATGGAAAAAATAGACAAGCTTTTTTTGCATATATTTTGCAATATATCAACCTCTAAAATACTGCTGCGAAGGGTCAAGGTACTCTGGCAACATTTTGAAAACATTAAATCATGACAAAGACATCGAGAGGTATGAGTAGTAAAGCTTAACCCTTAAACCAGATTTCTTCTACCTTTTTTCATAAAATACCTCGAGAGACAACTTTTAAAAGAGGTCAAAATTTGACCTCAAAACGGGACTCCAGAGATAATAGATCAAAAGAATAAAAATGGGGAAAAAAATGGAATCTTACTACAGACGGGAATGAAGTGATTGTTTGAAATAAAGCTTAGAGATAATAGATTTGCAACACTAGATACCCTTGAAGAAAACTACACAGCCATTTCGAAAAAATATGGTTTTTAAAACAGGCAAAACAGCAGTTACTTTTCATATTTTTGTGAATATAAGAGTTGTTACAAGCTTCAACTTTTCGATTAGATCAAAGAAAACCCATGAAAGAAAAGCCAACTTCGGTTTCTATTGGTAAAATATACAGAAAATATCAGAATAGTTCGCCGATCTTTATATGAACTTCAGAATCAGACCCGTTGCTTATAAAATGGAGTTTGAAAAAGTCCCAAGCTTCTGCTCCCAAAAACGCCAAAGCTGTGGCATTTCCGATCGCTCAGTTATATGCCAGCTATAGGGTATAGTCTACGGATCCCGGCCGTACCGCGTAATATACTGCGTGGAGAGAATTGTGGTTGTGCATAATAAAAGGTTGTGTTTAAAGTTTTAAACTTTAAACTAGTTAGCGTAGAAGCAGACATACATATATACCTCATAGGGCCGGAGAAATGTGTTAAAGTCATTATACCCCCTGCAAGGGTGTAAAAAGCTACTTCAGAACGAAAATAAGAGTTACGAATATAAATGTTAGATACTTTTTGAAAAGGAAAGCAAAACCTTTGTTTTGATTTCGGTCCGTATGATATAATCTGGCCAATAAAAGCTACAAAGCAAAACTGTTTTCGTCCCGAAACCGAAACCGAAGTTTTAACACACTTGCAAAATTGTGATAATATATGACCCTAAAAAAGTAATACTATGACCACTTCAGATGATCTCTTCTGGACAATAAATACAAATACGAGTATGATATAGAAACTAGAAACGGTGGATTATTAAACCGGATTTGCCTGCAAGCGTTTCACGACTTTGTGTGAAATCTCAAATCGATAACTTTGAAAGTGAGCGAATGAAATTCGACTCGACATGTCGTGCCGATCGAGAATATATATAGTTTATGGCATCAGCGTTGCTAGGCTCTGAAGAACATGTTAAAAAAGAGAAAACAGAATTAGAACACTTTGGTTTGATTTAATTACAAACGATTTACTTTGAACTCATGGGAAGAGAGTAATTGATGGTTTCTACGAATGTAGTCCATGTCTGGGAAGAGTGACTTGTGGACCAAACACAATTTCGGCATCAGCATCGCCATCGGATCGATCTCTAGAGGCGGGAAGGAGAGAAACACCTGGCCAAAAGCAGTGAAAGTTTCCGGTCAGTGGTACGATGACTTCTGGCCATATGTAAGCAAATGATTCGGGCCAGGCCGACAGCATGAGGCCAATTGGCTGTTGGGATTCTTGCCTTACCAGTTTCACAAGTTTTCGATACGTGATGAAAACTTGGACGTTTCACTTCTCTGGCTCTGGGGGCAGTGTTGCGATAATTTCATTACCTGGAATGGCTACGTTGACAAACAAATAGCTGGAAATGGCTGAAAAATATAGTACAAAATGTACGTCGTTTTATTTGAAATTCAAACTAGTTGTACATAATATTTGCATATTTTTTAAGGTGTCTAAAAAGATGATGTTCTGTGACTCAACAAAATTCGAAGATATCCTAAAGATTAGCTTATTGGAAAAAATATAAATTGGTATCGAAGTTTAAATTTATTTAAGGGTGTTATTTTCTTACTAAATAAATTAACTCACCTTAAAAAAAATGTTTAAAAATTTCTAAAATTTGTAACAAAATTATTTAAATTAAAATTAATAGCAACAATATATATTTTTTGTGTCGAAGACGTCCTTCTCAGATTCCTTTTAGTTTTCATTCCTTAATAATTCTTATAGAATCCTTAAAAATTCGTATAAAATCTTTTTACGTAATTCGTAATTAAAAAAACACAAACTTCCATTGGAGAATTAAAAATCCAAGATTTTTATCTTATGGAGAGTGTAATATATGAACCCACAATTGCCTATGTGTGTTGAAAATAAATATATTCAAATTCCAGCTAAAAGTTTAAAAGAAACCTAAAAGCTGTTTATAAAGATCCAAGATCTAGCTGAAAAAAAGCTATAATGGAAGCCCTGCTGGTGGGCCGTGTGCATTGCGCTCTCCTACGTGCAGAAAATTTCAACTCCGTAGTGTTTCTGTTTTCTGTTTGGCCCGCTGTTGTCATAACGGTATTTGGGAAACCTTTATAATGGTTACGCGGCCAACCTGCAATCGGTCTCCTAACCCATTTAACATTGTACATACAAATATGGTCTTTAAGCAACTCAGCTGGCTGTTTCACTGACTCGCACCCTGCCAGGCGGATAGCGGTCGGCCGTGGCAGGCGGGGCGGTCGGGGCTGAAGTCCCGCCATCCGCAATCCGCAATCCGCGTCTTACCTCCGAGAGTGTAGGAATATCGTACCTCCGGTAAAACCGGATGGCTGCGATCCCAGATTTGTAACACAAAACAGCCTCTTGCTTGGGAAAAAATAAAATCATCAACGCAGCCCTAAATTTTTTTTTATTTATTCTTCTTTTTTGCGGATTTAAAACCTGGCGAGCACAGCTGCAGACTGAAAGCGATTCCAATCCTAAATCTGTTGATCTGAGTGCAACATTTTCATGGTTATACGCCAGAAACCACACACATTCCTGCCTCACAGAAGTACTTGTTTTTAACCCAACGGAACTTTAACATTGACTTTCTTTCAATCACAATCCATAACATTCATAAATCAGAGGTTTTATTTACAAAATTAACCGAAGGAAGTGCGACTATTTCAACGCCACAAGAAACTTTATGCCTATTTTTATACAATACAGAAGTTTGCAGTGGTTACTAGGGTTTTACAAGTTACTCAATAATAATAGATTTACGTTTTCATTATCAATATTTTTACAGGTTTATGAGATATCGCCTCATAATATCAAATTTTTTAATAGAACCTTTTGCTTACATAGACTAGAATCTTAAACTTGAGCGAAACTATGGAGTCTTTAGTTATAATATTTGGATGGACTGAGGGACACTTATTTCTAACTATTTGACATTAAAATCTTATTTCTGCTAAAAACACGAAACGCGATTCAGCGGAAATGCTTCGATGGGGCTTTCTAGGATTGGGGTAATTCTTTTAAACATTTCTTTTAACCCTGTATATCGCAATGAAACCACTTTTTGGTCAGCTTTTTTACAAGATTTATTGATAAGCATGTAATATATAATACATATATAATATATAATATATATAATATATGTACATAATAAGTTTAATTCATTTAAATAAAATCCGTTTAAAGCATTCATCAAAGACGAAATGTATGTTGCCCCTAAACTATAAAAAAGATTCTACAATTTTTCTTAAATTTTCATTTTTCATTTAAATATTTATTATTTCACGTAAATCATATTTTGATTGCATTTAAAAAGTGAGCATCTCATACAATTTAGTTCTTAGTCCTTTCCTTTCTGTAAGTTTTCTGACATAAGCTTTTGATTTATTTAGTAGAAAATACTTTGTGTTTTTGCGATCACAGGAAAATATTTTCTCACATAAGTATAAATATAAAAGTTATACTTGTAGATAGGTTTTAATTATTCAGTTATCAATAAAAATAAATATATAACGCAGGTGAAAAAATCCGAAAGGAAAATTAGTCATATAGCATTGTTCAATGAGGAAATTCATAACATCATATTTATTAAATTCAAAAATAGTTTTTTTTATAAATTTTTCGCGAGTATTTTTGAGAGTTATTATTATATATTTAAGATTAACTTTATTTTAAGCTACATTTAGTAGCTTTTGAGGGCTACACTGATATTGCAGGATATAACATTTATTTATACTTATAAAACATGATGAAAAGAGATGAGATGAGATGAAAGCCATCCAGCCATTTAGAATTTTATATTATAAATAAATTAATACCGTAACCCATATTAAACTTTATTCTAAAGTTTTCCAATTTAAAACTGAAAGTCCTGTAACGATCCCACGAATTCTCATTGACAAATTTTCACCAGCCAACCTTTCTAACTCTACCAAAATTTTGGGTTGTGGTTACCCACTAGGGGTATACTATAAATACTAAGCATTACATAGACGAACTCTCTCCTTGAGAATGGCAAACGCATTGCACGTGGGAATGTAATAGTTTCCATCTGGCGTGCCCATTCCGCTGGCTTATTACCATTTAGTTCCCGGCGAAATTCTCGAAAATTTTTTTAAACGTGCTTATGCTGACAATTTACATAGAAAACAATAGTGGGAAAGTTCTATTGTGTCACAAAAAATTGCACATGTATATTCATGATGGGAATTTAAAATGTAAAATAGTTTACAAACTTCTTGGCTTCAAATTTTGTTTAAACGATGGGAAAACCTCAGTCTAGCCAGTTTCAAATAAAAATTGGTAACCGCCATTTTAACCTTGAAAGTGGTGGTATTCAAATTTGTTAAACTAAAATGTATTGTATTATATATATATATATATATAGGAATGTGCATAAGATATAAAAACCTATGACAGAAGTTATACAAATTTAATTGATTTTGAAAGATTCCGTTCGTTCAGTTATATGGCGGCTATGGGATGTAGTCGACCGATCCAGGCTGTACCGATTTATGCACTGCTTTAAAATTGAGAGGCGTGGAAATTCTTAAATCGACTATGGAGGCTATCCTGATCGAGAATATATATAGTTTATAGGGTCGGAGAAGTCACTGCGTTGCACACTTGTGACCAAAATTATAATACCCTTTGAAGGGGTATAATAAGAACTGTCTCAATTCCTTCACTGAATAAATGAAAATTATTATTGAAATCTTCCTTTCTCAAAATATATATATATATATATATATATATATTTTTTTTACGTTCTTACTTTATATTTAAAATCTATCCGAGTGGACAATCGTTAAATGGTTTGGGGGTGACATTGACTTAAGGGAGGTACATGGATGTATTTAATGAGGTTGACTTAGGTGTCTATTGGTGGGGGAGGTCAAGCGGGTGTTTCCTCTTCTGGCGTCTTAGGGATTGGCTATTATCTAGGAGGTTGATGGCCAGGTGGTTGGCGTGGTTGTCCAATCTTTTTGTGTATCTTTCGCTGAGACGGGTGATCTCCTCTGCTACCCATGGAATTCAAAGCTCTTTATGGATTATTGAGTTTTCGTGGTACGGATGGGCGTTAGACAGTGTTCTCAGCCATTTATTCTTAAATCGCTGGATTCTGGTGCGGTTAGAACAGCTTGCCGTGCCCCACAACTGTATCCCATAGGTCCAGATGGGCTTCAGCACTACTTTGTATGTGAGTAGTTTGAGTTTTTCCCTGATCTTGGTCGGCCTGGTTGCGCTTGTTGATCAGGTGAGGGCGCCATGTGAGCCTGCAGTCCAGGGTCAGCCCTAGGTATTTGGGAGTGTTATTCAGTGGGATGGTTTCCCCGTTGAGTGTGACGGGGGGGTATTCTCCCCTGCGTAGTGCGAAGGTTGTATGTGAGGATTTCTCCGCTTTCTGGAAATATTAATTATCTTCAAATGTCACAATTTCTACCCATTGGCGATTTTTATAAATTAACGTCTTCCGTCTTAAAGTCTGAGAACTTTCTCGTGTGAAATTCTCTTACTAAATAAGGCAAGAACCATAAAAATGTTGGTGATCTCAGCAAGCTCCCTTATTTTGACGAAGTTTGCGTCACTTTTTTAGAGTTGTTCGTTTAAAAAATTGTGTCTCTTTCCAAACTTTGCCAATTTACAAGAATACAACAGAAACGAAAAACTTTAATTGTCAAATTTATATTTTATACCTCCATATTATACCTATATAATTCTCAATATTCGAAAATCTAAAGTTTTTAATCAAATGTGACCTTGGAACTTTACAGAATTTTAAAAGCACTGAATCAATTCTTTGTTTTTATTTAATTTCGTAGACCATTTCATTGCCAGAAACCAAGATTTTGCCATTTTTGCAAGCCGCGTCACATTCACCTTTTTTCGAATTAAATCTACCCACGTATTTTTTGTTATGGAAAAAAACATGTGCTTAATATAGAAACAATATTTTATCTGTGAAACAGGTCCACGACAAAATATTTTCTCTCGGGGACTCCATGGGAGTAATCACATTAAATAAGAAAGCAGAGTCGATTTAAAAGTTCGAAGCTTCGAAGCTTGTATACCATTTCAGTTGCAAATAATTATTAAATCCACCTAATAATTTTATTGGGGGAAGTTATAGAATACTATGTATTTTTGTTCTTATATTAGGCATATATTAGTGGATATAGTTACCATCCACCGGAGTATGGGAGTTGCTATATAAGTATTTTTTTTAATTGCGAGAGTTCTTTAGTGTCCGATTTATCATATCCTGATTCAACCTTAAATGTCTATTGAACATCTTCTGACTAGACCCTATATCCCCGGTACCAAACTGACTTTTCTTCTAAATATTGAAACAAGCTAGGGTCTTTATTTTCTTTCCTTTCTTTTACAAATATATTTCATGATGTATAAATTAGATAAATTCATTCAATGAAAAACACTCGCATGTTTTATTATTTTTATTTGGCAATAATATATAAAAATGTTTTGATTTCCACTGCTGTACAATGAAATAGGTTCGTCATTACCGTTGTAGACAGTTTTTTATAATTCTTAAATTAAAACTTAAATAATTTAAGTGACAAAATATTCAATTAGACAAAATATATTTAATATGGTTCTCAAATCATTTTTCTCCAGGTTTTACTAAATTAAAAAAAAGAATGAATGATTTTTAAGTTTGTGATAAGACTTGTGGATAAAACTATAAATCGTATTTATTATCTTTAACGAAAATGATAAATAGAGTGATAATGAAAAAACTTATTGAAAAATGCGCCTAGCCATGCAAATGCAAAATATTTGAGATAGATGAATAGGTACATTTTTAAGAAACAAGATCAAATATGGTAGAAGTTTAGAAGGGGGTTTTTTGGTCTTGTGGTAGCGCACACTTTACGTTTTCTTTAAATTATCAAATCAATGATTTTTTGTCTTTTGTACACAAATATTTTTGTATAGCATCTGCGGCTTCTGTCAGTTGGGCATTTCTTATCTCTTCGCAGTATTATCTGCCCAGTCCATCGCGGTACGCACTTGTCCCTCTCTAAGCTTTACGCATGTGCGGCCGTTCTTGTTTCGCCCGGGCGCTCTGCGTATGCGCATTGCGCATGCGCTTTGAAGCTCTATACCTTTCTTTTTCTTTTGCCCGTGGTGTGAGACTTTCTTAGCTTTGACAATGCCTTGTATTGGGCCGCCGAGTACCGGGAAGCTGCAGTTTCACTTTTTCAGATAACATCGCCCCGAGCAGACCACTACTTCCGACCCCCAGCTGCGCCATTACCTTGAGTATATAACCTCTAATAATGCTTAATTCATACGCATTGATATATAACATAATTTGGGAACATACATATGTATAATATGTTATGTTTACTGTTACTGCTACCCATAGAAATATGATCATTTATGAACGGATATTGTTTGTACGTTTTGTATAAATCAGCAAACTATTCTGTTTAATCTAAAGTTTACGGTAAAGAAAAATCTAATAACATGACAATGACAATTTTTTTGCAGTTTGCGGACCTCCGGCGGTGCCATTGAATGCCAAAGTGCGGACGGTGCCGGGAAGCTCCGGCATCGCAGAAGCGCATTACGAGTGCGATCCCGGCTACGAGCTGTTCGGACCCACCTCGATAAAGTGCGGCGACCGGACGGGATGGGAGCGGGACCTGCCCTTCTGCGGCGTTAACGTGGCCTACCGCAAACCCGTCAACCAGAGCTCCTACACCCGCAGCGGTCCTGCAAGCTTCGCCAACGACGGAAAGCCAGGCAACAAGGTGAGTCTTCAAACATCATATTGCGTAAAAGTTGTATGTTCTTTGAAAAATATGAGGTTTAGGCAATTTTTAAACAATTTTAAATTGCCAGGAAGCAAAAATTAATGACTAATTAAGCGCACGTTTAAAAGTGCTATTAATAGACAATAAAAATCAGAAAATAATGTTGGGGAAAAGCATCCTAAACGATGCATTTCAAATCAAATAAATTAAAATTATTAATTTTAGAATAAATGGTAACTCCAATGGATATTATCTGTTACATAAAAAATATATCTTTCATAGATTAATTGAAAATATTTTTCTTCAAAAAGCCAATAGGATAATTGAATTAATGACTCAATAAAAATTTGCTATTATCGATATTTTATAATTCACATAAAAAAATAAATATTGTTTATTTTTACTCTAAAGTTAATTTTTAAATAAAAAAAATTACAATTGTTACAATACAATTGTTATTGAAAAACTTAAAAAGTAAAATGTAAAATAGAATATAATAAAATATAAAATATAAAATAGAAAATAAAAATGGAATTTTAATATTCGTGCCACCAAGTGTATGCCAAAAATACATAATTGTAGTTTTATACTCATAATTTATGATTTAATATCTATCTCATGATATTATAATATCACATGCAAGCCTTATAATCCCCTTATAAGGAGCTAGTCTGATTTAAAAATTCTTATCAGGATCGACCATTTGTATGCGATATTTTCTATATTACTTACCAATAGAAATAAGCATCGGCTCCGCCCGAAGCAAGCTTTGCGTTCTTGTTTAAAATTTATTTTTAATCAATGTTTCTTATTGCTTTTTTAGAATCCTGATGGCCAGGAGTGCTCGGAGACACAGAAGGAGCCATCGCCCTGGTGGCGCGTCGATCTCCTCACGCCGCAGGCGGTGCACGTCGTGCGAATCACGACCCGAGGCTGCTGTGGGCATCAGCCTCTGCAGGACCTCGAAATCCGCGTGGGGAACAGCAGCGCGGACCTGCAGCGAAATCCTTTGTGCGCCTGGTACCCAGGCACCCTGGACGAGGGCGTCGTGAAAACGTTTACCTGCGCCCGCCCACTGGTCGGTCAGTTCGTGGTCATCCAGCTGGTGGGTGTCGAGGGCAGCCTGAGCCTGTGCGAGGTGGAAACCTTCACCAACGACGAGTTCGCCGTGGACCGATGCCTGAGCCCCAAGCTGGGCGTGGACACTGTGGTGACAACATTCTCCAAAACCTGCTACGACTTCCACGTCACAAAAGGAGAGAGTTTCGAAAAAGCGCAGGCCATTTGCAAGCAAACTGGTGAGTAGTAATTACCAGAGGTGTACCTGGTGTGTCCGATCCAAAACCGGCTGCTAATTGCTCTCGTCTAATAGGTGGCGACTTGGCCTACGACTTCCGAGGCGCCACCAGCCAGTACATACTGTCGGAGCTGGAGCGCCGCAAAACTGAATTGAAGCCGCAGCTCGTTTGGATTGGAGCCCAGAAGGAGCCTGGCATCACCTCTCGGACCTGGAAATGGGTGAACGGTAAGTACTTTATATAGAGGGACTTTATATATAAATATAGAGTATGTCTTTCAAAAATCATATAAAGAGGAAGGAAATCCCTTAAGTTGGTTTTAGTTAAAGGTTTAGTTTTTATCATCATGGGCTTACCATGATCTTTAAGCAATCGACTTTCGTAAGTGTTTTGTAAAAACTGAGCAGGACACCTTTAGGACAAACCAGGCAGGGAGACTCTCTAATAATAATATAATAATATAGTCTAGGATTAACTTGGATCATAATCTAAATATAAATATTCTATTTTAACACTGTCTGTCTGGTCTCTTTCTAGGTGAAGTGGTGCAAAAGCCCACTTGGGGCAAGGACCAGCCAAACAACTACAATGGTGAGCAGAACTGCGTGGTCCTGGATGGAGGTCGCAACTGGCTGTGGAACGATGTCGGCTGCAACCTGGACTACCTGCACTTCATCTGCCAGCACTGTGAGTATCCCCGAGCCCAGTGTCAGTGGCATGTCTTCACCTTTTGTTTCTCCGTCAGCTCCGTTTTCTTGTGGCTCGCCGGATGTGAAGCAAAACACCACTGTCATGGGCAAGAAGTTCACATTGGGGGAGAAGATTCAATACGTCTGCCCCAAGGGCCACTCGCTGCTCGGTCAAGTGGAACGGACATGCAGACCCGATGGCACTTGGAGCGGCTTGGCGCCCACCTGTAAATGTAAGTTGAAATGTTTCAATTCGAATTGATTCAAGACATTAATTTAACTTCCGCGAACCTTTGTTAGTTATTCGTATTTAAATCAAAATTAAAAAATTAATCTTGGTAATTTCAAAAAATTCTTAAAATTGACAAGGGTTTTGACGAATTTGACGAACTCGTTTATATCAAATCTATATTTTAAAGTATATTTCCCATAACTCATGTCGTTGCCGCTTTTAAACCTGATTGCAATTTTTTAACTTTCACAGATGTTGACTGCGGAAAGCTGCCGGAGCTGACGTTTGGCTCCATTCACCTGTCGGAGGAGCGTACCAGCTTTGGCGTGGTGGCCACGTACAGCTGTCACGAGAACTACACACTGATTGGTAACGAAAACCGGACCTGCGAAGTAGAGGGGTGGAGTGGTAAGCAGCCAGAGTGTTTGGTGGACTGGTGTCCTGATCCCCAGCGCATAACTGGAGGAACCGTGCGCTTCAACGATAAGCGGGCCGGGTCCACTGCCACCTACGAGTGTGAACCTGGCTATGTCCTAGTGGGAGAGGCGGTATGTGCCAAGATCTTGCTCTAACGTTCTGGATTCTAATAATTTCCCCCGCATTTTCTGCACAGATTATCTCCTGTGGGCTGGGCGGCGAGTGGTCCAGCAAAACCCCGTCCTGCCGATTCGTTGACTGCGGAGCTCCGGCACGTCCCGATCGGGGCAGCTCCGTCCTTCTGAACGGCACCACAACGGTGGGCTCGGTGGTCAAGTACGAGTGCGATGAGGACCACTGGCTTGACGGACCGTCGGAGCTCTACTGCACGCGGGACGGAAAGTGGTCGGGCGAGGCCCCCGTATGCGAACTGGTTACCTGCGAGATGCCACCTGTGCCGCCCGGGTCGTACGTCGTGGGATATGACTACAACGTCCACTCGAAGATCAAGTACTCCTGCGACCCCGGACACATCATGCATGGAATCCCCGACCTAGAGTGTTTGGACAGCGGCGATTGGAGCGCAGATGCCCCCATTTGCGAATGTAAGTTTCAAAAGTATAATATATTAAATAAGTTCGAGGGAAATTTGAAACATAGGGTACCTTATGACTAATTGGTTGGATTTTAGAAACTAAAATATTGCGATTTTTAGAATTAAAATCCAAGCTAATAATAATAAGAACCGAATTATAAATTCGAGCGGATCCGAACTTTACTGTATACACTGTTGCAATTAAACGGCAAAATTCGGATATAGTTTTCCGATTCTTATAAGAAATAGGCCAGATCCTTTTAAAATCGATTTTGAAAGGCCCACTGCTTCTACTTCCAAAAACGCTAAGGTTATAGCACTTCCGATCGTTCAGTTATGTTAAAGCTATCGGATATAGGGGCCTGATCGGTTAAAAAATTCCAGATCCTCATAAACGAGGCTCTACTTAATATCCTTGATTAAAAAATAAAATTATTTTTAAATTAATAATAAGATAAAAACAAAACCTCACTTAATTAAAGTTCGATGTATAGTGACTTCTTGAGTTTTAAATAACTTTAATATTCATTTGAATATTGTCGGTTCAGATATCGACTGTGGTCCGATCCTCCCGATCCCGTATGGCAGCCACAAATACGCGACCAACAGCACTTACGTGGGATCGGAGGTGGTCTTCAGCTGCACCCAATCCCACAAGCTCAGCGGCGTGGTGAAGCGCCAGTGCCTGGAGTCTGGAGTATGGAGCGACGTCTCGCCAAAGTGCGAAGGTAAGTTCCATCATGAGATAATAGCCCATTACATTTTTATAAGTCTTGTAATACCTGCTCAGAAATTCGCTGTCCGGAGCCAAGACTGGCCGCTCACAGCTTGCTCTCCGTAACCGGAAACGATCGCATGTACGGACGCACCCTCATTCGCACCTCGGAATCCACCCAGAATACAGCCCAAACTTACAAGTAAGTCGACCTGTTGGCTCTAGCAACGACATTTTAAAAATATAATACTATCCTCCTTAAATTTTAACAGAATTGGGGCTTTGGCCAAGTATCGTTGTGAACGTGGCTATAAGATGGTGGGCGAAGCTCTGGCCACTTGCATGGATAATGGCCAATGGAGCGGAACGATTCCGGAGTGTGTGTGTAAGTAACATATTTGATTCGTTTTATAAATTTTGTATCAATCCATTACCTATTTAAAAGAAACTCTAGTTTTATTTAAATATTTTTTTTAAACAGTAATTAGGCTTAGAAGAAATTAGTTTTTTTGGGAAACTTGGAAAAAGCACTTTCGAATCGATTTTTTCAAGACTTAAAAAATATCGAACTAGAATTGTTTCACATCTCAAAATTATCATTTTTTTCATTTTTATTTTTCATAGCGTACCCTAAAGTAGAAGGGCGGTTACGTACACAGTTGGAAATATATTTTTAATTTTTTTGAATATTAAGATTAAACAACAACAACGAAATAACAACGAAGTTTCTTTTTACTCTTCACTTTATATGATTAACAAAGTACCCTGGAAAGGCGTTTGTTAGCATACATCAACTTTGATAAACAATGTTTATAGGAAATAATTTTAATAATTTCTTATAAAATATAAAGATACCACCAAATTGGTAAATTTTTCTGGAAACCATCTTTAAAAAACGGTTTAGAAATATAGCCGCACAATTGCCTTTTTTTTATTTTTATACCCTGTACCCATTAAAAATGGGTGAAAAGGGTATCATAATATGGTTCAAATGTATGTAACAGGCAGAAGGAAGCATCTCCGACCCCATAAAGTATATATATTCTTGATCAGCATCAACAGCCGAGTCGATATAGCCATGTCCGTCTGTCCGTCCGTCCGTCCGTCCGTTCGTCCGTCTGTCCGTATCAACGCCTAGATCTCAGAAACTATAAGAGCTACAGACATGTGCCATATATCGCTGGATAGGTAATTACCATACGCAGTACAAGTTTGTTTTTTTATTTTGATATCACGCCCCGTTCCCCCGCAGACAGCAAAAAACTGTCACGACCACGCTCCCCGCAAACCTCAAAAAACTACCACGCCCACAATTATTGTCCTAATGCTATGCAATTCGGCATATGCGTTGGTGCTTATAGAAGCTATCTAATTTTTAAATTTGAAGCAAATCGGATAAGAAGCACGGAAGTTATGCCACATGCAAAATCTATGGCAAGGGAAGCAGAAGCGCAGCAAAACACGCATTGCGCGACGCCGACTGCGACGTTGACAGCAAAATGTGTTTGGCTTTATAACACACAAAACTTATTTTCATAACCAAAATCATAACAAATTTATATTGTTATGGTCCTCTTTTCTAATATGGTAGAATATTGTTTCATTTATTTATTGATACTAAATAAATAAATTGTAAGCATGTCTAAGGGTACAGGGTATTTTGCAATCGGGAAACTCGACTGCTGCTACCTTACTTGTTTTTTTACAAATTTTCAGCTTTCATGCAATAAATTTATACGTTTTTCAACTTAATTATTCTTTAAAGAAGACTATAATATATTACTATTATCGATCAGATAAAAATATTAAAATTGATAGATTTTTTACGAAACGCCGTGAAAACGAGGGACTTAGATTCTTCTTTAAGACTAAAATGGAAACTATTTGAGAAAACAAAATAATTTTTCAACATTAAATTCCTACTTAATAACATTTTTCCTCCAAAATATTTAAAGGGTTGGGTTCAAATATTCGGAATATATACTTTCTTAAATACATCCACATTCCGTACCATATAACTAAAAGTTATCTAAAAACGAATATTCTTTTAGACGTGGAATGTGGTGCGCCAGAGAACATCACCAACGGAAAGGCGAACCTGGCCACCAACGCCACCTACTACGGAGCAGCAGTGCTCTACGAATGCAACGTGAACTTCAAGCTGAACGGAGTGTCGCGCCGACTCTGCACGGAGCACGGGAACTGGAGTCACGAGACGCCGGAGTGCGTCGAGGTGGTGTGCGACATACCCAACATAGCCGAGAACCTGATCGTCGAGGCCGGAACCCGTGCCGTGGGCTCCGTGGCCACCTTCAAGTGTGCCAAGGGCCGCATCATGGTCGGAAACGACACTCGCATCTGCCAAAAGAACGGAAAATGGGCAGGAAAGACTCCAACCTGCAGACGTGAGTATTCGGAGATTAACGTCCGGAGACTGTCTAACCGGGTTCCCTGTTTCCTTCGATTAGCTGTCGATTGTGGACGCCCGCTGGCCATCGAGAATGGACGCGTGATCGTGGTCAACGACTCGACCCTATATGGGGGCTCGGCGGAATACCACTGCATCCCGAACTACAACCGGATTGGGCAATACTTGCGGAAGTGCACAGATGATGGGGCTTGGAGCGGCAAGCAGCCCCGCTGTGAACTAGCCACCGCCGAGGGCCAGGAGAGCTCCGACCTGGGCACCGGAGTAGGCATTGGGGCCACCATCATAGTGGCGTTGCTGGTCGTGTTCGGATTCATCTTCCTGTACCGCAACAAAGCGCGACCCGTGAAGAACACGGAGAACGTGCAGGCGGCCGAAACGAAGGACGAGCGCAATGCCGCCGTAATGTCGTACTCCACGCTGGAGGCCAACAATCGTATGCACATGGACAACAACGCCTCGGCCACATTTAACACGTTCCACGGCGGCGGCAGTCGCGGCAACAACGGTGCATCCCCGGCGGCCGGCGGAGAAAGACTGAACAACAACCGATCTGGTAAGAGGGCTCCCAGAATTCCCTAGAATTGATCATAATAATTATTTTTTCGAATCCGCAGAGAACATCTACGACCAGATCCCGAACGAACAGTTCTACGACGCTCCTTACGAAATGCGGACCAACGACGAGGTGTACGAGCCGGAACCGGTGGCCAGCAATGTGATTACCATCAACGGGATATCCGTAAGATAGGATTGCGAGAGGACGGGCCTCTCAAGAGACTCCATTGGTCAACGAAAGGTTACATAGGTCGACAGAGTTTTCGATGCCGGCTTGGACTCATCAAAATTTGAAGCTCAAATTCCTATATTCCTGATAGTATTTCTTCAGGCCTAGATTTGAAAAAGGCGTCCCTGATCGGAATAAGAAGCACATAGATTTTCCCGATATATACATTATTCTTACTCTATTTTTTTTTTTATTGCTTGTCACTCTTTGCTCTCCCTTATATATACTCGTACTACCATTAAGTACTGATGATACTTTTATTATTCTTTTATATATTCATAGCGCTACTGTTGTGTAGGCTTAGCTTCACTTAAGGAAGGTTGACACTTTTGATGGGCCTGGGCCTGCCGCCTTAAGAAATTGCAACTTGTAGTCCTGTGTTAACGTTAGTTGTGTACGATTAAGTGTATATAGTTATTGTTTAAGGAAGGACGTAGTTACTCATAGTTTTCTTTCGGATGCACTGCACCCCTGTAGGAGTAGGACCGTCTATAACCGCCTAAAGTACCTAACAAGTATGTTCTGTAGTCTGAACCTGGAATCGCGTTTGATTATAAACTGCAGAGGGAAAATCAATACAAATTCTGCCAAATACTGATGTATTACAGCTCAACGTGTACTTTAAACACATTTGAGTTACTTTTTTTTATAGTGTTTTTAAATTATTTTAATCAAAGTGTAAAATTTTGTTATGCAATGTGTAAGAGCTCGCCAGTTGTAATCTTACGGTCAATTAAACATATGTGGTTAACTAATTTATTAATATTCAAGAAAATGAACTGTTTTTATTGGCTCTGGTTGCTGGGTAAATTTTGTTTGATCAATAGTTCATCGAAAAAAATTACCAAACGTTTGGCACAATCCAGAAAAGGTAAACAAATTCTCGATTTCGCTTACAAAATTTTATCAAAATCACTTTTCGGCCAAAACAAGCCAAATTCCGTGACATTCGCACTTTGGACTCCTTGCTTTCGAGTTCCATGTAGACAATGGCAAAGAAGGCAGGACAACAACAACTGCAGGCGGATATCCAGAGCGACGAAGACTTTGAGCGATTCCTGGAAAGACCCGGCCTTCTTGGTAGGTCGAAAGCTTTTTTTGGGTAGCCTTTGTAATTTGGAGTGTCCTCTTCTTCAGTTCTGGATGTCTACTCCGAGTGGTGCGGGCCTTGTCTTGGGATGGTGGGCAGTCTGCGCAAGATCAAGCTGGAAATGGGTGGCGACAATCTGCAATTGGCCATCGTTGGTTTCTAAGTAAGTTACTTCTTTTCATAAGCCACTAACCGGAGTTTTCCTAGTGCAAATCGGATAACATTACGGCCTTGAGGCGGTTCAACAAAAAGAGTGAGCCCACTTGGCTATTCGTGACCGTAAGTCGAAGGCGTTAATCTACTTATCCACTAGATTATGGAAAACTCCTTTGCTTGCAGGGCGGGAGGGCCGTAAATATAATGTTCGGGTCGGACGTGCCGAAGCTAGTAGGCTTGCTGACCAGGGAGCTGGAGAAAACCATTCAAAAGACGTCGCGGGCGGCCTTCTACCGCCTCGACGAACTACAGCCCATTGAGGTCGAGCAGCAGAAAATAAAGATGGAGGCCATAGAGCGGGCGGAGCGCATCGAGCGGGAGGCTAAGCACAAGAAGCAGGTGGACTACCTCACCCAAGTTACCGAGTCCATTATGGAGAATATGCCGGACATTGGTGTGACGGTGTTTGGTCCGCAAGTCAACCGCGACATGTTCAAGAAGCTAACCGAGCCCGCAGAGCCCCTCAAGATGCAGTGCAAGGACCGCAGGGTGCTCCAAGTGACCGCGGAACAGTTCGACATCGTCAACTTTGCCTGCAAGAATCCGCTTCCCCCCGACGTAATCGAGCAGCTTGACGGCAAGGAGCTGCTCATGTGCTTCTGGAAGATCGACGAAAGCATCGGCACCGTGCCGAACGTGCTCGCGGCATACGCCCACGAACTGACTAGGGAGCGGGTTGCGCCGCCTAACGAGGAGATCGGCGAGGAGCACATAATTCCGCCTATCATCGCCACCATGAAGCTCAAGATCGAGGTGGAGCTGAAAGAGGGCGAGGTGTGGATCGAGGAGGTCAGCTCCGAGGAGGAGCTGAAGCTGGCCCAGGCCAAAGCCAAGGGAAAGAGCAAGTCTGTCACTCACGAGGAAATTCACCCCGCCGATGAGGAGGCCGCCGATATCGACGGGGAGGAGGAAGCCAGCGAAGAGGAGGTTCCCGAAGCACCCGCCGAAGCCCCCCCAGGATTCCCCGACATGCCTTTCGACATGGAAATGGATAACGCCGACGAGGCTGGTGAGGATGAGGAGGAAGCACCGGAGGTCAAGGAAGAAGAACCACCGAAGCCGCTCACCCGCATCAAGACTGTCAAGGTGCCGCCAGTATGGGTACCCAACAACCGCCGCACCCACGCTGCCCTCGTCTATGTATTTTTCCGGGGACAGACCAGCGGCTTCCTGCCACCAGATCCCAAGCCGGATCCTCCCCACGTCATTATGGCCTTCGATGCGTCCAAGCGCAAGGAGATTATGCACGTAGTCGACCGCCACAAGGACGAAGTTCCGCTGTACGGTTACTTCACCAGCGGCGATCCCGAGGAAACAGAGCTGATTGCCAACTCGACGGACAAATACGAAAGCAGTCCCCACCTTCCGTTCGTATTCCAGCCGAAAGAGGATAATACTGAATCTTTATTTATTTTCATATGCTTCCAGAACCGACAAGATCGTCCTCAAGGTCAACAAGGTCCAGTCCAACATGATGCTGTCGCTGGTCTCCTACGGTCCCAGTTACGTCAGTCCCAACGTCATTGTCGGCAAGGACGAGGCCCTCAGGTTCTTCCCGGAGGACTACAAGCTCCAGGAAGAGGTGGTTGTCGAGCCCGAAAAGAAGAGAAAGAAGGTAGGGGTTGGTTAAAGGGTAACTTGAAACCTAAAAGACGTCATAGGTCCTTTATGTATGACATTTTCTACTTAAGATATATTCCTAAGCTGAATTTACCTCTGAGCCAAGAAGCAGTTAACTTATATTTCAAACTTTTCTATTTAAAATGATTTTGTTTATTCATTCAAGCAAGCTAGATATTTTAATTAGTTTGAGTAACAAAACGGAATATATAAAATCATGTCTCAGTGAGAATTAAAATAAATAAAGAATATTTCTAAAATTATTCCTTGAAACATTTTACATTTTTATAAAAAACTTTAACAATTTTAATTCATTAAGTTATAAATTCCAGAGCAACTAAGACCTTCAACCTGTTTTAGTTTGTATTGATTTTTTATGTTTAACTTATTTAACAATGGCTAACAACTTTTTATATTTCTTACGTTGGCATTTTTGAGGAGTTGGTTTGGCGTATGGACTTTTAGGGTTGTGCCTATATTTATGTATTATGTATAATTTTTATTAATACAATATTTTTTATCTTACAGAGTCAGAAGATGGGCGAAGCGCGGAAATCGGAACCGGAACATGCGGCAGCAGCTCCACCACCACCAGAGGCGCCTCCTGCAGAAGCAGTGGCGCCAGCAGGCGAAGGCGAAGCACCTGCTGCCGCTGCGGGAGAAGGCGGAGCAGCTGCCGAAGGAGCACCCGCAGCAGAGGCGGCGCCGGCAGCTCCCGCAGAGGCAAGCGCCGAGCCCGCTGCTGAGGGAGCCGCACCAGAGGCACCACCCCCAGAAGCTGCACCCGAGGCCCCCAAGGAGGAGGCGGCTCCTGCGGAAGCCCCAGCTCCTGCGCCCGAGCCAGAGGCTGAGGCACCAGCCGAGCCTGCTCCGGAAGCGGCAGCCGAATAATTGCGTCTCGGATAAAAGGCTGAGTTCCTTGAGACTCCATTTGGTTTCCAAATTTCAAGTATTAAAGAAATGTTTAGGTAGAATGTTTATTTGGTAGCTACTATAAATTCACAGTATTGTATAAAATTAAAAATTAAGTTTGCCAGTGGAAAAAGTGTTTTTTTCATTTCATGAAAAACTCGTTTTAAAATTATATACATTTTTCAGGAAATACTAGAAAATATTTGCTTATAATTTTTTCTCCATAACCTTTCGGGCTTCCCGAAGCAAAGTCCCGAACAAACTTAGGTTACAGCACCCTCAGGTTCCACGGTATACATTAGAATAGAGATCAAATTTTAAAATAAGTGAAATATGTATGTCACATAATTGTGCACACTAGCAATTTGTTTAGTACACAATATTTAGGCATGTATAGGTAACAAAAAAAAATTAAAAGTTGGAATTTTAAAAATTCGTATATAGATTGCACATTTTAATAAACTAAAAACTTTCTTTAACATAAACTTTAACTGATAAAATACACGTCGTTAATTTTTTTCAATTTAACGAAAAAATATAAAACCAGCCCTTTCTTTTCGAACAATATAAAACGTTTTAGAACCTGAAATTCACTTTTGAATGCATATTTTCTCAAAATGCATCGGGCATTCTTAAATATTTTGCTATTTACCCGCTAACCTAGAGCTGAAAAATGCAATTTGATGTGAAGTGTAGTTGTCAGTGTCTAAAATATTTGACCTTATTGTGGAATAAAGAGCATAACAGACTTTTTATGTTGAAAAAAATGTTGAGACCTTTGGTAGAAATACAATACTGAAAAAACTCCCGAAGGTTATTTAAAGCTTTTTAATTGTTTTTCTTTTTCGAGCTATTAATTTATGTCATAAAAATCGGTGGTCTGAACCAGCACTGCTGTTCTCTTTTTTGATACATTTAATTTCGAGACACTCGCGGTCCTTTTCCAATAAAGAATATTTGTCACCGGATGCATATTTCCTTAATTTAAAATATTTATATACCCAGTACTCGTTAAGTTTCCGACCCAAAAGTACATATAATATAATATTACAATAATAATATACATAATACATATTTAGCATATACCTACCTGATCAGTATCAACGCCTTTCAATAGTCCGATACTGCTTGTTGAGAAGAAAAACAGTAGAGATGGTCTTTTAGGAAGATTACTCCGCTTTAAGTGATAACACAATGGCAGACTTGTCGTGACTTTTATCAAATGCCGATACATCCAGTTTGATACATCTTCATGTCAAACCATACGCTGTAGTGTACAACACCCCATACCGTATCCAAAACGAACGTTTTCAGAAAAGTTTTCAACGACTTTTTGAGGCCCAAAAACTGGTGTCACCATACCATAGGCAAATTTGTAATCGATTTGATGGCAATATCCTGAATTATGCAACAAAATTTTCTTTTCTATAACATCTTTCTGCAGTAATATTCAGAAAGCTCTGATAGGTAAGCACCAAATAATACATATTTGTGGTGAGCGGGAAGGTAAAAAGCGGATTACCATAAAACAAGGATGTTCTTTTTATACCCTTGGAAAGGGTATTATAATTTTGTCCAGAAATGTGTAACGCATTAAAGGAAGCATCTCCGACCCCACAAAGTATATATATTCTTGATCAGCATCAACAGCCGAGTCGATATAGCCATGTCCGTCTGTCCGTCTGTTCGTCTGTCCGTCAATAGTTTTAAAGCTAGCGTTTTGAAATTTTGACCAGATCATTATTTTTGCTGCACGCAGATCAAGTTTAAAAATCGGTCGGATCGGAAAACTACATTACAACCGAATTCAATATTTACTCACTTAACATAGCCAAACACGATTTATAAAAGCTTGGTCCGGATCGGACCACTATATCATACAGCTGCCATACAAACGACCGATATGAAAACAAGTCTTGGTATGAAAAACTTTTTTGTTTTCAAGGGTACTATATACCATCTTCGGCAATCCGAAGATAACTTTTCCCACTTGTTTATTGCTACAACGTGTTAATTTCGGTGTTAAAGCTCGGAAAATTTAGTTGAGTTTATCATGGCAAAGAAAATAATTTTCACTGGACGGGCAGTGGCAATAAAATGGGAGTCCATTTTTGACATGATTGTTGTATTAATCGTTTTTAATAAACGCCTTGTGTCGCAATTATATTTAGTATAAGCAAGCCGTTTAAGAGTAGGCTTGCGAATTAATCTTTAAGAGATATTTGATTTTTCTAAAAATGTGTCCTGGATATTCTTCCCAGTAAATATGTGAACAGTGGGTTGACGTTTAAAGTCTTAAATTTTTCTCTTTTTTCAGGTCGAAAATAGTTTTAAAGTTGTGTATATACTAAAAGAATTCGGAACCTTTGTGTAAGTCTGTGGTGCGACAAAATTTATTATAAGCTACAGTACTTTGATTAGTTTTAGTTGAAAACACGGTGTATTTAAACTTTTTTTGCCCACTGTATTAGGAATAAGCTTACCGATAATGGTAAACCTTTCGGAATACCATTTTTGGCTTATCTTTGGAGTACAGATCTGCATGGATGCATTTATTTGTCCCAACCAATTGAATCCATTCGAATTGCATGAGTGTAAGAGTCATAACGAGTTAAATTTGGTCAAGTGAGGGAATAAGAGAACATTCGAACTCATTTCTATTCTCTTTTTGAAGTCCCAACGCTTGGGGGTGGAAAGCAATTAAAGTGTTTTCGGATTGCCGATACCAGCGGAATAATTTGAATAATTTTTGACCCATTACATCCATTCACCTATATCCTATATATGGTTTGACCAAAATAATGTTTTTACATTCAAATTACAATAAAGTTAAGAAATAAGTCAAATAAGTTTTTTGTATTCTAGATTCTTATAAGAGAGGCTTTGATCTAATTTCAAATTGTCAATCTGCAAAAACATGAAACTTTAGCATCTATTGGGCATTCTATAGTCGACCGATCCGTCCGTTCCTACTTATATAGTCCGTGCAAAGGTGTTCAAAGTTTGAAGTCGACAACCCCCTGCTTGGACTATATTTGCTGCCAACATTTTTGTTTCGGATTTTAGTGCAATGGTTTTAAGCTTGCTGCCTTTCTAGGGTGTTATTTATTTTAATTAATAAAAATTTGACACCTCATTTTTTATTTGTATTCATTTTTTTACTGCATGTATTTTAATTTACCGTGGAATTAATTTTCTGTCAACATTTTTCTTTTGAATTTTCGTGCCATAGTTTTAAGAATGCTACTCTTAAAGAACGTTGATTATTTTTATATAAAAAATTTGTACTCTTCTTTCCTAAAAACATTTAAATATTTGAGAAATATTGATTGCATTTATTTCTTAAATGCATAAACTCATCAGTTTCATAAATCCCAATACTTTATTTTTATTCATTCTAGTTATACTCAACATTTATATTTATGTTAATTTGGCATTGGATTAAGAGAGGTTCTCATTGGTGGAGATTGGTGGCATTCTCACTTTGGTGATTATTTTATATTAGTTCATATTCATTAGTTATTTGTCATAAATTTCGAAATATGTTTTTTTAACACTTTGGGAAAGGCAACTGAATAGGGTATGAGTGTTTCAAAAACCACTGTGGAGTTTGACATATGTACATATCAACAAAAGATCTCAACTCCTGTGGTCGTGTTCGATTGCCTCGCTCGATCAGTCATCAGGCTCGTCTCCATCTCCAACAGCGCCTAACAGCCCGTGTAGGTTAACAGATAATAGGTATTGTTTTTGAAACAATAACTCGTAACTAAATAGTAATTTTAATATGAACATTATTAATGATAATTTAAGATAAGATAAAGTAATCATATTTTGTGTATTTATTCGAATTTTTTCAAAAAGAGTAAAATGCTTGGTAGTAGTAGAAGGTTTTTATCTAGTTTGCCAGTAAGAAATTTCCTCTTTAGTTCTTATGGGACTAATTTCAAATCGGACCGCCAGTATTAGTTGGATCTGTTTTTATTTATATTAATTTATGACTCACCGAGTACCTCAATAATGTTGTTTGATTGAGCGGTTAGTCAAAAATGGTACAGATCTTTCCAAAAATGAAAAATAATAGAAATAAGTACAAACTCAAAAGGTAAACTTAATAAGGGCGGGTGTCTCGATATAAAAAGGGTCAGTTCCCCAAGAATATGTGCTATATATAAATATAAGTAAAATGCAATAGTATTAAAATAAGATTTGCATGATCATTTTCAATTTCCTTTTAGAATCGTATAATAATTTTTAATAATATAATTAATGATTTACTGCATATTTAATTTCGATGAATACTCAAACTAGTAAAATACCATTCAACACTTTAAATACCAAAGCCTCTTAGGTTTTCGCGGCGGTAAAATTTAGTGTATTTTTCGTTTTCACGAAGCTTTGAAAGGAAATAAAAGGCCGCCCTAGTGGGATTATTCTGCTTAGTTGGGGCTTGGCAGCCCAGGGTGTGGGCATCCGGGATTTAGTGAATTGCTTGGAATTACAGTTATGTTATTTTAAAATTTGGGGCTCTGGTCATGGCCTGAAAAACTTTTCTGAAGTTAGTGTTTCCATGCCACGAGTACTTTTTATAATTTCATTCGTATTTCGAATAGAAAATACAAATAAATTGTAATAATTTGAAATTAGTATCCATATTTGATGCTAATTTTTCCAAACTAAAGTTTTAAAGGCGGTTAGAGATATAGTCAAGAAACTATTTTCACACTGGAAATAAATGGTATTTTCTGACTTTGAATAAAAAATTGAAGGCCTTTTATTAAAATTTTTTTTTGTCGATCCAATCAGTTTTTTAAGTCATATTCGCTTGGTATCTTGTGCCACTCTTCCAATATACGAGCCCTGACCACTTAATTCGCACGGCCAATGTTTTTACGCATATGCAATGTTTAGCACACAATATATGTGAAGATAATTCAGATAACACATACAAACATATATTTTTTTGAAAGATAATTTTATTCTCTATATGATAGATTGGCCCTGCTTTGGGGGTGGTGTGTCGAATACCTTGCCGCAGTTATAAAGGATCCAGTTCCGCACAGTAAGCGCCTTATGCTTAGGGTCATTATCTTGATAAAACTTGAAACTAGGCTTATTAGTGTAAAAATCAAATTTTTGAGCGCTGGATGTCAAATTTGATTTTAAAATCTCTAGATACGGTTATCCAGCGCAGTTTGCGGCTTGCGCCACACTCTGTTCGGCCCATCGTTGTAGTACATCATCTTGGTTTCATCGGCGAAAAGGACGTTATCCCAGTAATCTTCCGGCTGATTTTGCATCCTGGTAGCAAAAGTAAGCCGCTTTTCGATATTGACTGTCGACAGTATCAGTTTCTTGCGTGCTATTCTCGACTTATACTGTAAAGAATAACCTCTAATTTGGGTTTTTATTCTTTAGGTTCTTTTATTTAGAGTTGGGAGCAGCGATGGTGCCGCTTCCAAGGTTCACTTATCTCTCATTAAAGAATTATTATTTGTATCTTTACTATATTTATCTTATCTTCTTATTATATATGAATTATTTTGCATTTACTTTAACAATTTTTCCTGCCTATTGTTTCGTATAGCTTTACAGGCTATACTTCTAATCGAGCGGAAATGGTTGCGCACAATGTTACAAATTTTCTTATTTATAATTAATTTAATTAATTCTAATTTATAATTATATAATTAAAAAAATTTATTTTTTTTTTTTTATAATCCTATGAAAATGATGTTATCCGCGTCAGCTGGTCGTCGCCGGTTTGGCTACGCTGACGCTCCTTCGTTGGCGAACGTGGCGGAGTGCCCCTCTCGCTTTTGTCCTTACTGCTGCTGATGTCCGGGGCCTATCGGCTCAGGCGGGGCCGGTGCTGGTCTTCGCACTGGTCTTCAGTTTCCAGCATGTGAATTTGCATGCTGCGGCGGATAATGATCCAGGGCAGTCGTTCGGGCAGACGTCATATTTTTTTCGGCAACGGCTTGGGAGATGGTGGATTTTTAGGCAGTTTTTCATCTATTATTTTTATATTTGCTGAGTGAGTTGTGGTATTTGACTTTCTTTGCTGGAGGGTTTGCTTCAGGAAATCTAATTCGGCAGTTAATTTTTTTGCCGTAGCCCATGCTGGCGGTGGTTTATTTGTATATAATAGCCACTTAATGTGTGCTATTCTTTTATTTATTTTATTTTTCTGACCTCTGCGTTTGCCCATTGCTACACTCTACTCACTCAGTATTTTCGGTTTGTTTTTTTTAGTGTCCCGTCTCCTGGTCTCCCGCTCTGGTGTAAGGGGCGGCCTGCCTCTCACACTTGTTGGTTTTGCCGTTGCTGCCCTATTCCATCGTTGGTACAAGTGACGGTTTGCCATTCGTACTTGTCGAATTGTTGTTTTGAATCCTCTGATGTAAAGGATAACCTCTGTATCCTTCCAATTTTTTTCCCAATTTGCACGTGTGACTAATGCACGTGTCCTGTCACGGTCGCCATGTAAAGAATAACCTCTAATTTGGGATTTTATTTAGAGTTGGGAGCAGCGAAGGTGCCGCTTCCAAGGTTCACTTATCTCTGATTTTACATTATTCCTTAAGTTCTAACTAAGCCTTGGTCTGATCGCTGCGCTGCCCACAGTTGCTAAGCAGCGAGTAACTGTTATGTATATGTTCTACATTATACTTCTATATTATATTCTATATTATGCTCTCTTAAGTTGAAGCGCGAGGGTATATGCATACACTTGCACTTTCTGTGAACGTGCCGATCGAATCATATTTTAGTAAGTACTCTTGGTACAGTAGCTATTCAATATGCATGCATACTACAATACTTATGCCGAAGGATGGCTTGGCGCACAGTTTCATGTGAAACATCCAAATCGCACTCTTTCTTAATCTCCTCGGCAACAGTCCTTAGTGATATTTGTGGATGTTGATTAGTTTTTCTTTTGGTGAGTCGGTCTACACGGCTGGTAATTTTTCGTTTACGGCCTGTCCCCTTACCAGGTGTACAAGTATGAAATGTCGTTTTTTTTAAATCATAAAACACGTTAAATTTTGTGGAAAAAGAAAAAATCATTTATTCAAAGTATTTGCCGTCGCTAGCTACACAATTTTTCTATCTCTCGGGCAATTTGTGGATTCCACGCCAGTAGAACTCATCGTCTTTTGCGATCGAGCCATTTTTTCACACTTTCGTAAGAATCGAAGCGCTGCTCAGCGAGTGCGTGTCCCATCGAAGCGAATAGGTGGTAATCGGATAGGGTCAGGTCTGGTGAGTAAGCCGCATGCGAAAGCACTTCCCAATTGAGTGTTTCCAACATGTCGTGAACCGCTCTTGCCGTATGTGATGGTGCGTTGTCATGGAGAAAAATGACCTTGTGTTGTCTTTTTTGATATTCCGGTCTTTTTCTCTGAAGCGGACGGTTCAAATTGATCAATTGTTGTTGGTAGCGTGCCGTATTCACCGTTTCGCCGGGTTTCAAGAGCGATAAATATTTACGTTTGCGAGACATCTATATGTTCGAACCGACATTCCATACTTGTACACCTCGTATTATATTCCAATCTTCCCTGGGTGTTGGCGCGATTAATAACATAAATTGTTTTTCGTGTGATAGAAAACATTTCTGACAATCGCGCGACAGATTTGCCTAATTGGTGATTATAATAAATCAGTTGAACCATTTCAAAGCTCAATCTTTTGCCAGGCATTTTTAAATTTCGCAAAACTAACTTCAAGGACTAATGCTCCCTTCGACGAATCTTCGAGCAAGTTGGTGGCCAGTGGAACTGATGTAAACCAATTATCACAAGGAATATTTCGAGAAGTACCATGTATTGGTTTTGACAATTCTTTAACAAAATATTCGCTCAAAGGGATGCCGTGATTATTTGTTGATTTGCCTAGATATGGAATGGCATTAAACATATATTTTGTGGCACTGTCGCAAATCATTACTATTTTTATGCCATATTTATTTGGCTTATTGGGGATGTACATCTTAAATGGACATCGACCAGGATCATCAATTGTTGTATGCGATCCTGATTTTTTTTTTTTTTTTTTGTAACGTTCTTATTTTTAATTTAAAATCTGTCCGAGTGGACAAACGTTAAATGGTTTGGGGTGACATTGACATAAGGGAGGTACATGGAATGTATTTTTAAGGAGGTTGACTTATGTGTCTTGATGGGGGAGGTCAAGCGGGTGTTTCCTCTTCAGGCGTCTCAGGGATTGGCTATTATCTAGGAGGTTGATGGCCCGGTGGTTGTCCCGTCTTTTTTTTGTATCTTTTGCTGAGACGGGTGATCTCCTCTGCCACCCAAGCAATACCAAGCTCTTTATGAATGATGGAGTTTTCGTGGTACGGATGGGCGTTAGAAACTGTTCTCATTGCATATGCGTAAAAACATTGGCCGTGCGAATTAATAGTGGTCAGGGT
The DNA here is from genome assembly GCA_018150545.1 of Drosophila ercepeae. Lineage (NCBI taxonomy): Eukaryota > Metazoa > Arthropoda > Insecta > Diptera > Drosophilidae > Drosophila > Drosophila ercepeae. Next base: position 788,953 of record JAECWL010000197.1, read on the forward strand.
TGTTTGGGATTTTTTTTTTTTTAAGATGGACCCACAAATTTTCGATAGGGTTCATATCTGGGCTTTGGGGGTGGTGTGTCGAAGACCTTGCCGCAGTTATAAAGGATCCGGTTCCGCACAGTAAGCGCCTTATGCTTAGGGTCATTATCTTGATAAAACTTGAAACTAGGCTTATTAGTGTAAAAATCAAATTTTTGAGCGCTGGATGTCAAATTTTACTTTAAAATCTCTAGATACGGTTATCCAGCGCAGTTAGCGGCTTGCGCCATACTCTGTTCGGCCCATCGTTGTAGTACATCATCTTGGTTTCATCGGCGAAAAGGACGTTATCCCAGTAATCTTCCGGCTGGTTTTGCATCCTGGTAGCAAATGTAAGCCGCTTTTCAATATTGACTGTCGACAGTATCAGTTTCTTGCGTGTGTAACGGGATGGCTTTTTCGAGTGGTGGAGTAATCTTTTATTGGAAAGATTATGAATATGACATTAAGAAACTAATTTTAATTATCGTTCTACAAAAACTTGGCGTGCTCCCCGTTCGCTCGTGCTTCTTATATCTAAATCGGTATCGATAGATTACCGAGTAACTATCGCTGTTCTTCCTTGACAAGAACCTGCTCGTTACATTCGGCCTCTCCTGACAATCGCAGCGTCCTCGCGAGATTAGTCGTCTGGGTCGTCTTCTACGTCGTTGTCTTCATCTGACTCGTCGGGTGGAAGTTCGCACCAGCGTTTCATTTTATCTGATGAATACACTGATTTATAGTGTCTCTGCTTTCTGTGTGCATGCGGGATATCTTCAACTAGGTATCGGTCGTTGGGCAGCACTTTGGATACAATAAAAGGACCTTTGTATCGCGGCTCTAGTTTGCGCGACGTGCCCGTGCTGAACAGCTCGTTCTCGACCAAGACAATGTCTCCAGGATTATAGACAGTTGGCTTGGAATGGATGGCATCGTACCTCTGCTTGGCAGCAGCTCGGTGGTCGTTTACTGTAGTCGCAGCATCAGCTTGGAGCTTCTCCAATTCGGCATAAGTTATAATGCCTAGCTCTTGATTTTGGATCACGTTCGTCAGCGTCAGCATATAGAAGCTGGAATGGGGAGCATTTAGTAGTGCTATTTACCATGGTATTGATGCTCCACTGGATTGATCGCAGCATCTCGTCCCAACGTTTCTCGTTTTCATTTGAAGGCAAAAGCATTGACAAAATAATTCGATTTGTCCGTTCTGCATGACCATTGGCTCTTGGTGTTCTCACGGCGTTAAGTATGTGCTTCACATTATTTGATTTACAATATTTCTCAAAATCTTTTGAGGTGAATGCGGTCTCTCGATCGGTAACGATACGATCTGGCATTCCAACGTAGCTTGTGACTTCTTGCAGGGCATCTAGGACGTGCTTTGTTGCTATACTTTTCACTGCTCGAACTATGGTGAACTTCGTAAAGGCGTCGACAAGGACTGGAATATGTTCATTTCGCTTTGAACTCTTCGGAAACGGTCCCAGGTGATCCATGTGAACGGTTGAAAAGGGTATCGGTTTGATGTCATCGTAATGATACTGACCTTCTTGGCGTCCTCCTGGCGCTTTATACATTGCGCAGCCGACACAGGACTTAATGTAGCCTTTTAAAAAATTACGCATTCGGGGAAACCAAAACAGATTCAAAATCCGACTGATGGTTTTATCTGTGCTCATGTGTCCGGCTTTGTCGTGACATTCGAGGAGAATATGGAATCTCAGCTGCTTCGGCACAACCCATACTCTTCGTTTTCAGATTTCTTCTCGGCTTTCATATTCGCAACAATTTTCTGAATTTTCTCGTCTTGTAATTGTATGGCAAACAACCAGTCAGCTTCATCAATGATTGTTTTAGAGATCTTCAGGGATGCTGTCTCCATATCATGTTCTTTTTCAACTGGCGCTCTACTTAGCGCGTCAACGTGGCACATCTGTGTTCCTGCTCGATGTCGAACTCTTGGATTCGTAACCACCATCTTGCAATTCGTGGTATCAGCTCTCGTTTTTTCATTGCTGTTTTCAAAGCGTTACAATCAGTGATAACCTTAACCATTTTTCCATAAATGTAGTATTTGAATCGTTCTAATGACTCGACGACGGCTAAAGCTTCTAGCTCGTAACTATGGTAGTTTTTCTCTGGGTTGGAAGTGGCTCGGCTATAGTATGCGATTGGCTTCAGTTGATCTTCATCGTTCTGCATCGAAACTCCCGCTAACCCAACGGCACTTGCATCCGTATGTACTTCATGTTCGGCATCTAGGCGGTAGCTAGTCACAACAGGCTTTGACGTAAGGCATAACTTTAACTTTTCAAAAGCATCGTCTTGTGGCTGTTCCCATTTGAAGTTTTGGTCCTTGGCTCTGATATTATTGCATATCCGGGTACGAATTTCCGGAAATATCCCGTGAGACCCAAAAACTGTCGAACTTCGGTGATATTCTTTGGCTTTACAAATTCTGCAATGGCTTTAGTTTTGACTTCTCCGGGGCTGATTCCATCTGTGTGTATTTGGTGACCTAGAAATGTGATTGACTGTTTGTACAACTCACACTTATCTCGATTCAAAGTTAATCCGCAGTCTCGTAACACTTGTAAAATTCTCTCAAGTTTTTCATACATTTCATTAAACGTTTGGCTGCCAATGAGGATATCTTCCATGTAGTGCATCATGTCGCCTTTCTTCACACGCTTTTGCAACTCTGCCATGAGTCGATTGAATGCAGCAGGTGCATTCTTCACCCCAAACGGAAGACGTTTAAACTCAAACAATCCATCCGTGGTGATAAATGCAGTGAACTTTCTGCTTTCTGGATCCATTTTGATCTGATAATAGGCGCTATTCATGTCAAGGGATGATAAATATGCGAAGCGCTTCGCTTCCTGCAGCCTTTCCTCAATATTCGGTACTGGGAAGTTTTCCTTTCTGATGAACACCACTGGGCTGGCGTACTCTGACGTGGACGGAGTAATAATGTCTCGTTCCAATAGTTCGTCGAGAGAATAAAGTTTAGAAAAGATTACGAGGAAAAAGTAGAGTTCGTTTGTTGCTCTGAAAGGTAGGTGAGAATTGAGGATTTGATAGAAGTGGACGTGCAGAGTGAAGTAATATAAGTCATTGTAGTCAGAACATAAAACCCTGAAAGGCTCATGCTGGGCATTAGTAGATCTACAACAACTTAGGAAAAGCGGACTAAAATTTCTAGTACGTCTATTTGGAATGTTAAATGTTAGTCATGTTAGTAGATGCTGGCTGTCTACATTACCATTAATAAGGTTATAAAGGAAAACGACCCCCAGCATCTTTCTACGATTGGTTAGGGAAGGTAAATTAATTAGAAGGAGTCTGTTAGAATAAGATGGGAGGTGAAGATTATAAGGGTCATTGAATTCCTTAAACCATCTTTTAATGAAGCCGAGCATGCCCTTGGCTTTATTACCCATCGTAGAAATATGGTCGGAAAATTTAATTTTATTATCTAATAGGACACCAAGATCGTTAACCTGGGTTAATCTATTTAAGGAAATCCCATAGAGAAAGTATGTCGCCTGGTTAGGGCACGAACGATAGAAAGACATAAGTTTACATTTAAGAGATTGGTGGGACACCACTTTTGAAAATTGTCCAAATCTGACTGAAGTTTATATTGGGCAGAAGGGGATTTGTATTGAAGACAAAGCTTAATGTCGTCTGCATACATGTAGGATATTTATTGTTTAGCACAATTGTTTATCTTAGTAATATTTTGATATTATAATAGTTTGCTTATTATATTTGGTATTTAATAAAAAGATGACTCGTGCCAACACTTCTTGATCTCCGGACATACGACGACTACACAACTTTGCCTTACTCCGGACACGACAACTTTCGGCTTGACGATCTTTTTACTGCACAACTTTCAACTCGCTTTGTTCTTCTTCGACTGACTCTATGCTTGTCCTTTTTCTTATATCTCCTTCTTCCTCTTCTGCCTGCGCTCACGACGCTACCCTTTGCGATAATTATCGATCATCGCATATCGATAACTATCGTTACATACATAAGAACCAAAGAGTTCGTTATGGCAGGGGGTAGGTCGTTAATAAAGATAGTGAAAAGTAGTGGCCCAAGATGGCTTCCTTGGGGGACTCCCGAAGTAGCACTAACAAGACGAGAGTGTACATCCTTGAAAAGAACACGTTGGGTTCTCCCAGCTAAGTAGCTAGAAATCCACGTGAGAAGGTCTGAGGGAAATCCTAGGATACTAAGTTTACTCAAAAGGAGTGAGTGGTTGACAGAGTCAAATGCTTTACTAAAGTCTGTGTAGATGACATCTGTTTGAAGGCCTTTACGGAATCCATCTATAATAAAGGAGGTTAGCTCCAAGAGGTTTGTGGTGGTGGAGCGACGCTTTATAAAACCATGCTGGCATGGAGAAATAATTGAACTGCAGAGGTGTTGAAGATGTGGTGTTACCAATTTTTCAAAATGCTTTGGAATTGCTGACAATTTAGAGATTCCTCTATAGTTTGTAGCATCCGATTTTTTTGTGTTAGGGAATTATGAAGGATTCCTTCCACATTTGGGGAAAAATCGAAGTTTCCAGAGACAAAGAGAAAAGTTTAAGAAGGGGTCTGCACAATGGCTTAGCGCAGTTTTTCAGTACACATCCAGGAACACCATCAGGACCTGGCGAATAGACTGGTTTCACCCTCAGAGAACACAGTGCTTTCGGAGAAAGTGGGTCTGAAAATAAGGTTGGCTGATTGAATGTTGTATGAATAAGGCTGATCCATAATTGTAGGAAATGCGTACGTTGTTTGAAAGAAAGTTGCGAATAGATCGGCAATACCCTGATCAGTAGTCGCAGATACATTTTCAAACGAAATTAGAGGGGAGAAGATACATGCTTACGCTTAGTGTTAACAATATTATAAAACTGCTTCGGATCCTGTGTAAACTGGATCCGACAGCGGTATATATAATTCTTATAACACTCAGCGTTATGCACGGTGAAATTTGACCGAGCTACTACGTAACTTGGGAAAGTTACATTACAGCCAGTTTTCTTATGTCTCTTATTAATAAATTTATTTATTTTTTTGTTTTAATTTTCTTTAAAGTACAATCTGTTTTTAAAAATAACAATAAGTAATTGGTTGACTAGTTGTGAAGAAAGAAAAAAAAAGTAGCGGCCCTTCCCATTGCAAGTATACGCTAATACATTAATAATTTAATTCTGATGGAGTTCTGCGTTTTAATCTTCTCGCTTTCAACTCTGTCATCGGTATTTATCTCAAGTTTGAGTTTTGGTGTCTAAGTAGTTGATTTCTGTACTTTTTGCTGCTTATTTTTTAATAGTTTCGTTGACTGTCTCTATGTTTAAATCATTATGGATATCTTCGTTTCTAATGTACCATTCGGCTTTTGTGATTATTCTGAGCATTTTCGATTGAGTTCGCTGAATTAGCTGTAAGAGGGATTTACTGGCAGTTCCCAAGAGTTCTATTCCATACGTCCATATTGGTTTTATTATCGCCTTCTATATTGCAATTTTATTATGTTATTCTAGTTTTGAGTGTTGTCATATTAGCCAGTTGTCGAATCTTTTTTTTTATTTCATTTCGTTTATTTGGAATGTGCTGTTTCCATGTTAGTTTTGAGTCAATAGTTACTCCAAGGTACTTGGCATATGGGTGTAATAATATTTGATTGTCATTGACACTGGCATAATATCTGAGCATTTATTGTCGTATTTAATATAGAAATATCTGTCCGTTATATAGCTTTGAAGGATGGTATATAGGTTATATGGTAGTATATTTCTTAGCTTATGCAGCAGTCTATTGTGCCATACTTTGTCAATGCAATGTCCGAGTACACAGCATAGCAAAACAACTTTTTGGCGAAATCGTCTGTTATTTTGTTAATTACTCGATGGACCTGTTGGACAGTCGAGTGCTGCTTTCGAAAGCCGAATTGGTGAGGAGGTATTATATTTTTTTTTTTAGGATTGGCTCGATTCTATTAAATAGGACGTTTTCAAATACTTTTGAGAGGACAGGTAATAAGGTGATTGGTCTGTACGAGCTTACAGTATTGGCGTTTTTATTTGGTTTTGGAATTGCTTTAATTTGGCCTATCTTCCAAGTTATGGGAAAATAGTGCAATCTAAGGATTCCGTTAAACAGGTTTCTAATATAAGTGATTTTAGCGTCTGGTAGTTCTTTAAGAAGTTTTTCTCCGATTAAATCATATCCGGGGGCTTTCTTGTTTTTAATTTGTTTTATGTGATATTTAATTTCTGCCTTTGTTATAGTTTTCATTGCACAATTTAAGTTGGTGATTTGTGTTGGAAGCTCAGCGTTGCCGTTGTACATGTCATTGGTAAATGATGTTTTAAAGTGTTCAGCAAGAGTGTCTGCTTTTTCTTTGTTTGATCTCGCCCATGTGTTGTTGTTTCTTTTTATAGGCGGTTTGTGTATAGTTGAGTTCGTCAATTTTTTGGTCGCTTTCCACAGAGAATAATTTGTAGATAAGGAGGTTCCGAGGTTGCTAAGGTAGTATTGTAGCCGGTTATCTTTGTCTGCCCTGAGAATTCTCTTGAGCTCGTCTGTTGCTCTATTAAGTTTGTTTTTATCTTCTGGATGCCTAGTCGTTTGCCATATCTTCCTAAGGTTACGCTTTTTTCTGATTTTGTCTTTAATAAAGGCGGTAGTTTTCTTTCATGCAATCATTTTTATGGATGGTGTCGATTGCGTTGCTGCATATATGATGTTGTCATTTAAATATGCTATTGCGGAGTCCAGTTGGTTGTTTGTCTTTAGAGATTTATTTATTTTCATGTTCTGTACCAAAATATCGCGAAACATATTCCAATTTGTTTTGTGGTTAAATAAAGGGGAGTCATTGTTGTTTTCTTCTAGCCCACCATGTGATGAGGAGGAGAGGTCTAGGCATGATTTTATTGTTAGGTTCTGGCATGTTATATTTCTTGTTATGCAGAAGTCAATTAAATCCGGTAGTTTATTGGTGTCAGTTGGCCAGTAAGTCGGCTCTCCTGTGCTAAGAGCACGGCTATTATTGTTTATTATTGCTTCATACAGTTGACTTCCCTTTGCAGTGGTAAGTCTGAACCCCCATGTTATGTGTTTGGCATTATAGTCACCTCCTGCCAAATACCGATTTCCCAGTGATTTTAGAAAATCGAGGTATTGGTCTTTTGTATTGTTAAATTTAGGTGGGCAATAAACTGCAGATATATTTATTGGACCCGTTGTGTCTGAGGTCGATATAGTAGTATCCTGTATGTAGTCCTTTTTGAATCCATCGAGCTTTATGCACTTGATGCTTTTTTTTAATTATTACTGCAGTACCACCATGGGCCTTACCGTCCGGGTGATTAGTAGAAAAAATATTATAGTTAGGTATGTTTATATAGGTTTTCTCAGTTGAGTGTGTTTCAGAAATGAGCATGACGTCAATTAGCTTTTCATTTAAGAATGTTTTTAGTTCAAGTAAATGGCGTGAAAGTCCGTTAGCATTCCTGATGGCGATTTTTAGATGTTTATTTGTCAAGTTTAGATAATAAAAAGGTGACAATGTTCATCGTATTTGTCATTTGGGCTATTAATTGTTTCATCATTTGTTTTAGTTCGTCAAAATCATTTTGTGCGGTTTGGCTTAATTGAGTTAAAGCAGGCTGTATATCAGGTAAAATAGTAGTTTGAATTGTTGAGTTGGTTTGATGGCTAGTTACTTGGTTTTTATTAAAGACTTCGGCATAGGATATAGCTGGCGTCTTTAAGCTTACTACGTTATTTGTTGTACTGTATGGTGTCGTTTGATGATTTGTTTCTGTTACAGGTATTTCTTTTTTCCGAAGAGTTGGGTATTTTTGGATTTGCAGTGCTTTGTACACCATACAACCTTTATAGTTTGCAGTGTGGTTTTCACTGCATAGTGCACATTTATTGCTTGTTCTGTCCGATCTTGTATTAATAGTACAGGATGATGAGCTGTGTTTTCCAGCGCACTTTGCACAAGTAGGGTCTTTGGTGCAGTAATTTTTTGTATGTCCATATTTTTGGTAGTTTGTACATTGGGGAAGTGTTTGCTTTGGTCGCGGTGGCTCAAAAATTACTTTGCAATGAAGCAGGTGCTCAATTTTATAAATGTCTATTATTGTCTTTCATTCTGAGTTCAATAGAGAATAGAGGCAATGGTTGTTTGGAGTCGTAGCGCTGGATGTTGTGTAAATTTATAACTTCATGCCCTTGCTGAGCTAGTTCATTGATAATATCGTCGTTGTCTGTAGCATGATGGACGTTACGAAGGATTACCTTAAACCCTCTCTGGTCTTTTGGTCTGAAGGTGTAGTATTTGGTCGATTTATCTTTTAATAGTCTTAATATGTTGTGATAGTGAGTAGTTTCTAGTGGCTGTATTTTTATTTCATTAGTTGTGCAGTGCTTTCAGTTCATATCATGTTTCTTCCAATGAATTTAATGCAGTAGTTAGTGCGTATATGTTTTCAACATTTTGAACATATGTATATAGGGGGGGTTTTGCTTTTTTGTGCTCAATTTTCATTTGTGTATTTATCGTTGCATTTGTCCCATTGTCAGTTTGGTTTTCGTCTTCATCATCTTGTGCTAGTAACTCAAAGCGGTTGCTTGAGTTTGGCTCGGCTAGCCAGTACTCTTTGAGTGTTTTTTGAGTAGCGGTTTGAGCTTTATTCCTCTGTTTCTTGTTGCTATTTAAAAGATCTTTGGAACCGTTTGGAGACTGATTGTCTCGGTGACGTTTTAAGTTTTGTTGGTTTTGGAGAGAGGATTGAGTTTTGTTTATTGTTGTTGGAGCGGGTATTGAGGTTGTGGGCGTTTTAATATTTTCTGAAGATGAGCGTATCGGCATTGAAGCATAGCAAACTGTAGTTGTTGTTGCTATAGTTGCTGTAGTTGTGGTATTGGTTTCTGAGGTTGCTGAAAGCGGAAGAGTTGAGAGTGGGAGAGCTGAGAGTCTCTTATGAAGTCTGTTTTTAATGTATTTTAAGTTTTTAAGGCTCCTTGTAAACTAAGGAGGGTCAGTCGAAGCGGATGGATACTTCCATGGCACGCAAGAGTCGAAGAAAGCGAAGCGTTTTGTAGAATGTTTCTAAAGCGATATTAATATCGGTGCATTCCCAGAGATCGGACCAATCGAATGTATAAATTAAATTGCTTAGTCTCTAAAAATCAGCCTTGCGAAAGCAGCGAGTTTTATATCCTCCATGGTGAGACTGAAGGTTGCTAGCAGTAAGGGTTTCAATCGACACCTCAAGCGTTGGGTGGTAAGAATCTTCTGGGGACGAAAGTGGCATGGCTCTGGAAATGGTTATTCCATTTGGATCAGAAACGAAACATAGATCTAGAAGCCGACCTAACAATTCCTTACGTGGTTCATTTGACAAAGGGATATGTCGAACATACCCTCAGTAACATCATGGTGTGTTGAGAGTGATAAAGATGGTGAATTCTCGATGGTTGACCAGATAAGTCCAGGCAAGTTGAAGATGATGCTATAAAATTCCATTATAATATTTTTTTGATAGAAACTTAAACGAAATTTAAGATATATAAAAAATATATTGACAACAAATAAATAATTTTACACAAACTAGTAGTTTTAAACCACTGTACTTGTTAATAAGAGCGCGATACAAGGGAGAGGTAATGGAAAAAAAGAGCGCAAACTAGGAGTAGTAAACGTATGAAAAGGGAATAGAAATAAATAGGGCACAGTACCTTACTTGGGTAAATAATAAAATAATTTAAACACACCAAATACGGTACCGCGCAGACGCGAGTGCGAATGGAATCGTTTAAAGTATTAGATTTAAATAATTAATTTCTTAACAAACGCCGGTTTGTCTTTTGCAAGAAAATAATAACAAAATCGAATGATCGCAAGAAAAACAAGTAAGGTAGCAGCAGTCGAGTTTCCCGATTGCAAAATACCCTGTACCCTTGCTTAAATGCTTACAATTTATTTAATATCAATAAATAAATTTTTTTTTTTTTTTTCAATGTTTTGCTTATTTATTGAATCTTCCCTTTTACTTAAGAGACTAACAATAAGTTTTCAAATCTTATTCTAAACTGACTACATATCATTTTATGAAATGATTCGTGCTGCGTGGCCTAACAAATTTAACGCTGGGCTGGTTGGTCGTTCCGGTGTAGTCGGCTTTGGCTGCATACTCGAATAAGTTTTCTTGCAAGAGGATTTGGATGTGAGGCTAGTTTTTCAGTGTATTTAACTTTTTTCTCTGCAATTGTCTCAATGACAAGTTTTATTTGTAAGTCTCTGTGTATATTCTCGTTCCCAAGATACCATGGAGCTCCAGTAATGATTCTCAGAATCCTAGACTGTGCTCGCTGTACTAAGTCGATGTTGCTTCTCGATGCGTTGCCCCATAGCTCGGAGCCATAGGTCCATATGGGTTTTAAAACGGAGTTATATAAGAGGACTTTGTACTCCAAGCTTAGGGGAGAGCGAACGTTTATAAACCAGTATAGATCCATTGCTTTTAGTCTGAGGTGCGTCGTCTTGGCCTCTATGTGTTTCCGCCAGGTGAGCCGCTTGTCCAGATGAATACCTAAGTATGTTACGTTATCGGCTTGTAGGATGCGCGTGTGGTTCATTACCAAGGGCGGGCAGCTTTGTTTGTTTAGGGTAAATGTTACCTGTTTGCACTTTTCTTCGTTTACTCGTATGCGCCAGTCTGCAAGCCAATGTTCTACACAAATTAGATGGCGTGCGAGTTGCATCGTAGCTTTTACTGGGCATCTGGATCGACTTAGAATTGCAGTGTCATCAGCGAATGTGGATATCGTTAGCTGGTAGTTTGTTGGGATGTCCGCCGTGTATAGGGTGTATAGAATTGGGCCCAGAACACTTCCTTGAGGCACTCCGGCTTCTATAGTATAATCGTTTGAAGTGCTTGAACTGCATCTAACCGCGAACACTCTTTTATATAGGTAAGACCTTAGAAGCTTATGTATATTTTGAGGCAGCAGTTTGATTATTTTAAACATAAGTCCATCCAGCCATACTCTATCGAATGCTTGTGCAACGTCTAAGAATAGAGCTGTGCAATATTCACGATGTTCAAAGGCAGTGCGAATTTCTGTTGTGATGCGGTTAACCTGTTCGATGGCTCCGTGTTTTGCCCGAAAACCAAATTGGTGCGATGGGAGTGTGTTGTGTGTTTTGAGGAGGGGGCTGATGCGTAGTAGCAGAACTTTTTCAAATAACTTGGAGAGACAAGTAAGTAAGCTTATTGGCCTGTATGATGATGGCTGTGTTTTGTCTTTCCCGGGCTTAGGGATCATAATTATAACTGATTTCTTCCACTTTTGAGGGAAGTATCCAATTTTAGTAATTGCGTTGAAGAGCAAGCAGATTCTTAGAACTGCACACATTGGGAGCTCGATGATCATTTTCGGGGTTATTAAGTCGTAGCCAGGCGATTTTCCAGTCTTCAGTTGCTCTTTAATGACTTTCGTTATCTCGCTTGGCCGAAATTCTACCGGATCTTGTGGTGCTAAGTCAGATGCAGTTAAAGGCGGGAGAGTAAATGAATTAGTGGCTGGATTTGGTTGAAATACTTTTTTAAGATGATCAGCGAAGACTCTTGCTCTGTCCGTGTCACTGCGAGACCAGTTTCCGGTAGAATTACGGAGAGGTACAACCGTTTCTGTTGGTGCCTGTAGGTTCCTGTGGTTTTTCCACAACGAGTTCTTTGTGCCTGTGGGCGTGAGATTCTCGATGTACCTTAGTTGTGCGCCCGCTTCTTCTTTCTTAAGCGCGTTTGTAAGTCTGCGAGAAGCTGCTTTTAATCTACTCTTTGCGCCAGGTGATCTGTGCTCCTGCCACTCCCTTCGAAGTCGTCGTTTTTCAAGCACAAGCAGTTCAGTTTCTCTACTTGTCTTGTTAAACTTTATACTGCATACATGATTGTCTTGTGGAGTTGACGCTTTTGCTGCTGCAACAAGTATTGATTCTATGTCATCAGCAAACTGATCAATGTCTTGCTCGGTTTCCAGGGGGCTAGAAAGGCCGGTGTGGGAACAAACATATTTTTTGTACCTCGCCCAGTTGGTCCTGTTGCTTGTGAGCCTATGCGGTCGCTCGATGTGTCGTAGCTGGTACAAAAGATGAAATAGCACCGGACAGTGATCAGATGAGAGTTCTGGAAGTGCCTCAGCTGTAATCATTGATTGGGATATCCTTTTTGTGATGGCAAAGTCGATCAAATCTGGAAGCTTCATGGGATCTGCTGGCCAGTATGTAGGCGCTCCCGGGGAAACATAGTTTAGTTTGCGTTGCGGTTTGATGATTGCGTTGTACAGCTGTTTTCCTTTAGGGTTCTCTATCCGAGATCCCCAGTACATGTGCTTGGCATTCCAATCGCCAGCTGAAACAAACCTTTCACCAAACGAGTCAAAAAGTGTTGTGAATTTTTCCTCAGAGATTGTGAAGCGAGGTGGGCAATAGATAGCAGCCAGAGTGAGAGCACCGTTATGGCATTGGAGGTTTATAGAGGTACATTGTAAGCAGTCTTCTTGCCAATTGCCAAGGAAGTGGTGCTTAATTCGCAATCGTATTAGTATGCCAGTGCCTCCATGGGCCTTGTCATCAGGGTGATTCGTAAAGTAAAATTTATATCCTGGTATCTGGAAGTTGTACTTTTCGGTAAGGTGAGTCTCTGAGAGTAGCATAACGTCAATGTTTCTGTCGGCTAAGAACTGAGCAAGTTCTAGCTTGTGCCGCGAAACGCCATTAGCGTTCCAGGTAGCGATTATTAAGGGAGTCATTATCCTGTTTTAGAAGAAACGAGCATTTGCATAAGGATGTTTTGGTTCCTCATAAGCTGTTGCATAGTTTCTTGCATGAAGGTCATGAAGTCATTCATGCTTTGCTGCATCGAAAGCATAATCGCTTCAAAGCCAATTGGCTGCTGTTGCATGTTCTGTGTGTTTATTTGTTTATTTGTGTTTATTTGGTTAATTTTATGCTGGACGCTGGAGGTGACTGCTGTTGGTACTTGGATCCCTGATTTTAGTACACTTGCAAAGGAAGAATTTGGCATTGTTCGGTGGCTGGCAGACGAAGGAATGTTAGTCGGTTCCATTACTTTGTGAATTGTTGGTGTGATACGATCACGAGCTAAATCCACTCGTTTGTTTAGGCGACTCTTGAGTTCCTTGTAAACAATGCATCCTCGCCAGTTGGCTGTGTGTTTTTCGCCACAGTTGCTGCATAACTTAATTGAGCTGTCGTTTTTATTCTTAGGACAGTTTACTGTGGGCATCGCTGCAAACGACGCAGATGGATTTTAGGGTGCAGTACGCTTTGGTGTGGCCATATTCTTGGCAGTTGGTGCACTGCACAGGTTGCCTGCGCTTGTGTGGCTCTTCTACGGTTATTCTTCGGTGCAGTAGATACTGTAGCTTATATATAGGATGTACTTCATTTTTGTTGTTTTTCTGACTCGATGGCTCCAGTTCGACTTTAAAGAGTGGCTGCAGCTCTTTGTTCCTGTTGAGAATGTTGATCACCGTTTTGGCGTTGAAGTTCTTCTCCTTTAGTGCCGCGATAATTTCGGATGAGGTCGCGGATGACTCTATTCCTTTGATGACTACCTGCAATCCTTTGGCACTTTTCAGCTGGTAGGTATAGTAACTCTTCCCAGCTTCGTCCAGGTACTTGGTCACTGATCGGTGGCTAGACTCATCCTGAGTCTGCACTTTCGTTTCTTGTATGTTGCCCTTAGTAAGAGGTATAACATGGAACTTGTTCTCTCCAATAATTGCAACTAGTTTGTTAACCAGCGCATTTGAGGTTTTCTCACGTATATATATTGGTGGCGGCTTTATCTTCTTCTGCTCCTGTTCCTGCACTTCACAGTCATCCAGTAGTGCAAACCTATTTGAACTTGAGTCATTGGCAGCGTTGGCGCGATTTATTTTCGGCTGATTACCAGCCTGTCATTGACCGGGTGGGTGGTTTGGCACTCGCGGGCGTCAGACACGACGGTGAAGTATGCATTATTCCGCTGCAAAGAGAGTCGGCGCTCGTCTTGTTGTTTTTGCCGCTGAGCGCGCAATTCGCGTTGGCTCATTTTAGAACGATCGATTTGTTCGTTGTCTATTTGTTTTTTAGTTTTACTTTATTATTCCACACACAGAAAGTTTTGTAAGATAGCAATTTAACATTGCCAATAGCGTCTCTTTCGCTTTCGATTTATGTATTTATTTTATGTTATTAGCTATTAGCACTTCACTAAAATCAAGTGATTTTATACGGAGCTCGATGAAAACACGTCTGACTTCGTACAAGTGCAAGCTAAAATAAATAAATGAAACAATATTCTTTTAGAAAAGAGTAGCATAACAATATAAATTTGGTATGATTTTGGTTATGAAAATAAGTTTCGTGTGTCATAAACCCATACACATTTCGCTGTCAACGTCGCAGTCGGCGTCGCGATTCAAGAGACAAGTTGCTCCAAAGTTTCCAGTTCGTAACCCAGATGGCACTTAGGCAAAATCACCTCAGGACAGAGCTGAAGCGTTTGCAAGAAACCTGGAGGAAAGATTCCATCCGTTCGAGATAGCATCGCCAAGACGAGTACAACTGGTTGCCGCATTGCAGATGACTCTTCCTGTAAAGCCTATTAAACTCACGGAATTGGAAGATGATATCAAATCCCTTCGCAATAACAAGGCTCCTGGTGCGGATCACATCGACAACCGCTCCATTAATGCCCCACAGAGCTTTGTTATTCGTTGTACTGATTTTCAACTCTGCTCTTCCACTGGGACACTTCCCAAGCGCCTGGAAGAAGGCGAATATCATTATGCTCCATAAAAGTGGGAAGCTAGCAGAGGAATTAGACTCCTATCGCCCAATAAGCCTGCTTCCAGCATTTGCAAAATTACTTGAGAGGTGCATCCTGAGAAGATTGCTAGAGTCCCGAAAGGTCCAGAAAGCTATTCCGAAGTTTCAGTTTGGTTTTAGACTCAGGCATGGCACACCTGAACAGCTACACCGCGTAGTGAACTTTGTACTGGAAGGTTTCCATGGAAAGGGTACGCCGTTGGAGCTTTTCTGGACATCCAGCAGACTTTCGACAGAGTGTGGCATGAAGGACTTCTGCATAAGCTTAAAAGCCTACTAAATCCTCAGATCCTTTTGATAATAAAAAAGCTTTCTCCACGAGCGATCCTTTAAAGTTGTACAGGATGGGCTGTCCTCCCAAACAAAGAGAGTCAGAGCAGGTGTACCCCAGGGAAGTGTGTTAGGTCAAACACTTTATAGCCTGTATACGCACGACATGCCTTCAGCTTCAACATGTCGCTTACAGATCCCAATGACCTGCTAGTTGCCACCTTTGCTGATGACTCTGCAGTCCTGGCCAGAGATACTTTCGTCTATACAGCCTGTGATACGCTTCAGCTTTATCTAAAAAAATTTGAGAACTGGGCCTTCCGCTGGAATATCGCAGTCAATCCGGAAAAGTGTGTTTCCATGACGTACACCCTGAGAAAAGGCACATCACCAGGTGTGTTTCAGCATGGAGAGCTCCTCACACAATCGAACGCCCACAAATACCTCGGTGTCACTCTGGATAAGCGACTTACATTTCACCGAAATGTAACGGATGTAACGGATGTAACGGATGTAACTCGGGGACTCAAAACAAAGGCTAACAGCATGGCTTGGCTCCTTAGGCCTGGAAACAAACTTTCAATTACCAACAAGGCCAAAATTTATAAGGTTGTCTTGGCTCCTATTTGGAAATATGGCATCCAAGTGTATGACATCGCCGCAAAGTCGCACCTCAACAAAATTCGTGTGGCTCAGTCGCAAATCTTTTTTTTTTTTTTTTATAACGTCCTTAATTTGTATTTAAAATCTGTCCAAGTGGACAATCATTAAATGGTTTGGGGGGGACCTTGACTTAAGGGAGGTACATGGAATGTAAATCTTATGAGGTTGACTTAGGTGTCTATTGGTTGGGGAGATCAAGCGGGTGTTTCCTTTTCAGGCGTCTTGGGGATTGCCTATTATCTAGGAGGTTGATGGCCAGGTGGTTGGGGTGGTTATCCAGTCTTTTTATGTATCTTCCGCTGAGACGGGTGATCTCCTCTGCTACACATCTAATTCCAAGCTCTTTATGGATTATTGAGTTTTCGTGGTACGGATGGGCGTTCGAAACTATTCTCAGGCATTTATTCTGAAATCGCTGTATTTTGATGCGGTTCGAACAGCTTGCCGTGCCCCACAACTGTATCCCATATGTCCAGATTGGCTTAAGCACTACCTTATAAATAAGTAGCTTGAATTTTACTTTGAGTTTGGACCTCCTTTCCAGGAGCCAATGCAGTTGCTTAAGCCGTAGGTTGGCCTGGTTGCGCTTATTGATTAGGTGCGGACGCCATGTGAGCCTGCGGTCCAGTGTCAGCCCTAGATATTTGGGAGTGTTATTAGTTGGGATGGTTTCCCCGTTGAGTGTGACGGGGGGGCATTCTCCCTGCGTAGTGCGAAGGTTGTTTGTGTAGATTTCTCGGCGCTGACCACGATGTTCCATCGTTTCATCCATGGACCGAGGGCATTCAGTTGCCTCTGGATGATGGCTGAAGCTTCCTGAGGATCTGTGGCGGAGGCTAGGAAGGCGGTGTCATCGGCATAAGTGGCTACTGTGAGGTTCCGGGAGGGGGTGATGGGG
The DNA here is from genome assembly GCA_018150545.1 of Drosophila ercepeae. Classification (NCBI taxonomy): domain Eukaryota; kingdom Metazoa; phylum Arthropoda; class Insecta; order Diptera; family Drosophilidae; genus Drosophila; species Drosophila ercepeae. The sequence goes on from JAECWL010000197.1 coordinate 805,733, forward strand.
AGGTCCGCTGTGTAGTGTGTATAAGATGGGTCCAAGAACACTGCCTTGTGGTACTCCTGCTCTTATGGGCCTAGGGGTGCTGATTGATGATCCGCATCTCACTCTGAATTCTCTTCCCTCTGTGTATGACTTGAGGAAGGCGAAATGGGAACTTGGGAGGTGGGTTTTAATTTTGAAAAGTAGTCCTGGGTGCCAGACTCTGTCAAATGCCTGTTTGACATCAAGCATAACGGCGCAGCAGTACTTCTTCTTTTCGAAGGCTTCGAAGGCTTATACTTCTTTCGAAGTATAGTCTCAAAAATCCGGTGGCATTGCTCAGGTGTTCCGTGAAGGCGTCTGAAGCCAAACTGGTGGTCAGGGATCAGACCCGCCTCCTCCAATACTGGCAGTACTCTACGTAAAAATACTCTTTCAAGTATTTTGGAAAGGATTGCTAGCAAGCTAATCGGTCGATACGATGCTAGGTTGTCTTCAGGTTTCCCAGGTTTGAGGAGGACAATTACTTCCGCTCGCTTCCACTCTTTAGGGAAGTACCCTAGACGGAGGCAGCTGTTGAATATGTTGGCCAGCCTTTGGGAACAGATTAGGGGCAACATTTTCAGTGCTGTTGCATCGATACGGTCAGGACCCGGTGACTTGCCATTATTTAGGGAGGCGATCTCCTGCGCAATCTCCTCTGGTTCGACGGGCTGTATTGGCAGGCCAGGAGCACTTGGGCTGTCTATGAACCTTATGGTTGCAGCTCTCTCTTCGCCAGTGCATCTGTCGAACGGTGCGAATGCACTATGTAGATGATCAGCAAAGGCTTCTGCTCTTTCGACCTCAGTCCGACACCAGGAACCGTCCACTTTTCGCACGGGTGATATCTTCTTTACAGGTCTTTTTATGTGCCTCGTGACATTCCACAGATTGTGTTGCGGGTCTCCAGGTTCCAGCTCCATAAGGAATCTATGAAACGAGTCCTGCCGTAGGATGCATAGCTTGTCCTTCAAATCTTTGGTGGCACGATTAAGTGCTGTCTTGTCCCTGGGGTTGCGCGAGGAAAACCAGACTCTTCTGAGGCGCCTTTTTTCGGCCACGAGGGCCGCGATTTCCGGAGACCACAAGTACACGTCTCTTTTAGGTATTCTCGGGGTAGTCGGTGGAGGTGGATTCGCAAACTCAGCGGCATTGTGCATCTCTTTGGTTAGTTTTTCTATGGCCGCATCTATGTTGCTTGGTGTGGAAAGAGGGGTATCTGGGTACTGGGAGGAAAGCATCCAAAACGTAAACTTGGGGGCATTTGTGTGTTTTCCGGTGAGTCTTCTAAGCGGGATTTTTCTGAGGACGGGGATGTTTAGGAGCAAGTTTACTGCGCTGTGGTCAGATAGCAGATCCGGCTGTTTTGAAGGGTCGGTAGGCCAGTGTGTGGGTTCTCCAGTGGAATGGCAGTCCAGACTCTTCCGCTGCAGGTACTTATAGAGCTTTATGCCTTTGGGGTTGTTTGTGCGGGACCCCCACCAGGAGTGTTTGGCGTTAAAGTCTCCGGCTGCTATAAACCGAGGACCGAGGGACTCGAAGAAGTCCTGAAGGTGGGTCTCGGTTATCGAGTGTCTGGGTGGGAAGTAAACCGCACCAATGGTGATATCTCCCTGTGGGCTAGAAATCCTGGTCACGGCGCACTGAGCCCATTCCTCCTGAAACGCGGGAAGTTCCGTGTACTGAATGCCACTCCTGATGAGCATAGCTGCTCCTCCGCGTGCTCTGCCAGATGGATGGTTGGCATGTAACAGTTCGTACCCGCTAATTATACCCTGTACCCATTAAAAATGGGTGAAAAGGGTATCATAATATGGTGCAAATGTATGTAACAGGCAGAAGGAAGCATCTCCGACCCCATAAAGTATATATATTCTTGATCAGCATCAACAGCCGAGTTGATATAGCCATGTCCGTCTGTCCGTCCGTCCGTCCGTCCGTCCGTCCGTCTGTCCGTATCAACGCCTAGATCTCAGAAACTACAAGAGCTACAGACATGTGCCATATATCGTTGGATAGGTAATTACCATACGCAGTACAAGTTTGTTTTTTTATTTTGATATCACCCCCCGATTCCCCGCAAACAGCAAAAAACTGCCACAACTACGCTCCCCGCAAACTGCAAAAAACTGCCACGCCCACAATTATTAACCTAATGCTATGCAATTCGGCATATGCGTTGGTGCTTATAAAAGCTATCTAATGTTTAAATTTGAACCAAAGGGGATAAGAAACACGGAAGTTATGCCACATGCAAAATCTATGGCAAGGGAAGCAGAAGCGCAGCAAAACACGCATTGCGCGACGCCGACTGCGACGTTAACAGCGAAATGTGTATGGCTTTATGACACACGAAACATATTTTCATAACCAAAATCATACCAAATTTATATTGTTATGGTCCTCTTTTCTAATAGAATATTATTTCATTTATTTATTGATACTAAATAAACAAATTGTAAGCATGTCTAAGGGTACAGGGTATTTTGCGATCGGGAAACTCGACTGCTGCTACCTTACTTGTTTTAAAGTAGGATCTGGGACAAAAGTGGGATTCCGAAACTAGAAGAACATCGATATTGTCTGTTTTGATGAGATGCTCTACTTCGGCTTTGCTCCTCTGCAGGCCGTTTGCGTTCCAAAAAACTATGTTAAGGCTTATTTGCATTATTTTTTGTTGAGGATGGGAGCTATGAACTGCATCATCTGTGAGAACATCTGCGATAACATCTGCGATATCAACTTTTCCATCATCCTTTCAATTGATCCTTCCATGCGGGCAAGCATCGTATCAAACTGGTTGGGTTGTGGGGCTTCGGGAGTGGTATGAGGGGTTTGTTGGGGATTTGTTGGCTGTGTCACTTGGTTTCCTAGGAGTACGTCCCTATAACTTGTACCATTAATGATAGTTGGTATCTGGATGAGAGGTGGTTTGTTGCTACTCTCAACGGGTCTGGCTTTAGGAGATTGCTGCGCTTTTGCCTTTTTGTAGGCAGGGCATCCTCTGAACGACGTAGGGTGATCAGCTTGGCAATGTAAACAGCATGCTTTCTCGTCTTTTTTTTTGGTGCATGACCTAGAGTCATGAGAATCACCACATTTCACGCAGCGATGTTCCAGGAAGCAGTAGCGCTGGGTGTGTCCAAACCCTTGGCATCTGAAACATTGTGGAACGTCGTTGAATTTCAGAGGGGGCTCTACGGTGACGACTGATTTGCAAATCCTCTTTATTTTAAAAACCTCTGTGTTGTTGCTTGCTGGTTCTAGATTGACAAAGAAGATCCCCAGTGGTTGTTTGGATTTCCTGCCAATGGGATTGTGCAGATCCCTCACAGTATGGCCGTATTTGTGGAGTTCTTCTTTAATTTCAGTCTGGTCCGTTGAGTGGTGAAGTCCCTTGATGACCGCCCTGTAAGCTCTCTCATCCTTTGGTTGGAAGGTGCGGTGTCTTTTGTTATGTGCCACGAGGTGCTGGCGTAGAGCTGTGTAGGACTCCTTGTCTGGCATCATTACGCGTACGTTATTATTTCTCTCTGTTTTATAGGAGAAATCCTTTTCGGATCCGACTAAATCCGATATCATCTTGACAACCGCTGTAATGTCGGTCACGTCTGGGATGTAGATCGGGGGAGGCTTGAGGGTCTTCGGGATCGGGATTGGTTTCTCTTCTGTTTTAGATGCGACTGCCTCTGAAGCAGTTTTGGGTTCGTCATGATCGTCGTCATCTTCTTTGCTTGAGAGGAGGGCAAAGGGGTTATTTGCCAGCTTGCTGCGCAGAACTGCGCTGGTGCTAGGTGTGACGTTTGGCTTCTCTCCTTGCCTATTACGCGCGGACTTGCGCTTGATTTCGCTGGGCTCCGAGAAGGAAGAGCTCCAGCTTGAGTCTCTGCTCGAGCTGCACTTCCTTGCTTTGAGGGCCTTCTTACTGGGCATTGTTTTGCCGAGCTTAATGGCACGCGGCGGGGCCTGCCAGTCCATACTCTAGGTTGGCGTTCTATAACGTTTATGCAGATAATAAGTCACAGCAGCAACGGCAGCGAAAGGGCAACGGACAAAGTGGGACTCCGCTCTTGGCAGCCCGACCCGGCCCGTAATATGTGCAATCCACCAAGTCCCACGTGCGGGAATAACAAAACACAAAATTCCGAAAAATAATTCAATTTAAAATCAAAAACAAAGTTCCTTTTTGATGAACGATTTTTCAATGAGTCGCAAATCTTGCGTAAACTATCTGGAGCGGCTTGGTACATTCGCAACAAAGACATTGAAAAAGAGCTGAAGGTACCAAGGATTGGCGATGTCATAAACAAACAAGCAGTTGGTCCGAACCAGTTGGTTCGAAAACTCTTGACGAGGAGACGTCAAGAGTGGGACTGAGGGCGAGAAGGAGGCTCCAGCGCATTCACCCTATAGATCTGCCAAGCAGATATATAAATTAATTGCTTAAATTAATTCATGCCTCTAGATTCCCTAATTAGGTTTAAGTAGCATATGTAAATACTCGCTAGAAATTATGAATCTCTGTAGTATAAGTTATTATAGATCGTAACATTTGTCTGAAATATAAATAAATACATTTAAAAACAAGTAAGGTAGCAGCAGTCGAGTTTCCCGATTGCAAAATACCCTGTACCCTTAGACATGCTTACAATTTATTTATTTAATATCAATAAATAAGTGAAAAAATATTCTACCATATTAGAAAAGAGTACCATAATAATATAAATTTGGTATGATTTTGGTTATGAAAATAAGTTTCGTGTGTCATAAAGCCATACACATTTCGCTGTCAACGTCGCAGTCGGCGTCGCGCAATGCGTGTCTTGCTGCGCTTCTGCTTCCCTTGCCATAGATTTTGCATGTGGCATAACTTCCGTGTTTCTTATCCGATTTGGTTCAAATTTAAAAATTAGATAGCTTTTATAAGCACCAACGCATATGCCGAATTGCATAGCATTAGGACAATAATTGTGGGCGTGGCAGTTTTTTGAGGTTTGCGGGGGAGCGTGGTCGTGACAGTTTTTTACTGTTTGCGGGGGAACGGGAGGTGATATCAAAATAAAAAAAACAAACTTGTACTGCGTATGGTAATTACCTATCTAACGATATATGGCACATGTCTGTAGCTATTGTAGTTTCTGAGATCTAGGCGTTGATACGGACAGACGGACGGACGGACGGACGGACGGACGGACGGACGGACGGACGGACGGACGGACGGACGGACGGACAGACGGACATGGCTATATCGACTCGGCTGTTGATGCTGATCAAGAATATATATACTTTATGGGGTCGGAGATGCTTCCTTCTGCCTGTTACATACATTTGCACCATATTATGATACCCTTTTCACCCATTTTTAATGGGTACAGGGTATAAAAATCGCGTGACATGGCGCTGAGTTTCGAACGCGGATAGCAGCACGTTGATTTTGTTACCCATCCTGGTGAGAATGCTCCGTAGGTCGTCGTTTTGGAATGCCGTGGCTAACTCTAAGGGCCTTATAATCGATCCAGTTGGTAATTTTCCTCCGGTCTTGTGCGTCGGCACGCTAACAACGTTCATTGCCTTCTGATTGCTCGTAGTGATAGAGCTGCTAGCTACCGAGTTGTCCAGCTCTACAGCACTGTTCTTCATTCAACACAACCGCCGGCGCCGGGATTCCGACTTCCTGCACCGCAGTTCCTGCTCCTCTTGTTAGGGACCTCGACATTCTGGAGCTCCTCCTGAATGGGTCGTCGTCGGTGGGGGCAAGGCCCCCGCTGCACTGTCCATTTATTCCCGATGTCCAGAGCAGATCTGGCAGCACTCGGTTTTGGTCGCTCACCCGAACAATTACACATTACCACGATGTGGCTCTGTGTGATAGACACTTTTTCTGGCTGGGATGACTCTGACTTTAGGAGATTTCGTGCAGCGTATATGAAAACACGTCCATATCGGAAAACTCCTCCTAGGAGTGTCGAAGCTGGAGTTGTGCCCATATTCATTTGTTGAAGTTTGGAATTTTTCGAAGTGGAGATTCACTTAGGAGTTTGAAGCCCAGGAATAGAGATTCGAGATGCAGAAACTGTTAATTTAATAAGATGAATTGTTTCCGAACCTCTCGAAAACCATTTCGAGTTTGCCGCATAAACGTGCGCAACACAATAGACGAACATCATTGAAAGTGAGAGTGCTTATACCGCATATGAGTAGACCTTACTAGACCTAAGTACTAGTACTAAGTAGACCGGTACTCACACGCCACTTATAGAAGAAAAAGAGGGCATGGGCATGGGCATGGCTTTATTTATATGAAAGCTCTTTCTCTGACTAAAAAACTTGGCAAAACAGTCCTCACTGTCATTTAACTCGCCAATCTCACAACTTCTTAGGTTACGCATAACAAACCCAGCACGGCAATAGGAGTCATAACGGGACACTGCCTAGAACCAAACTAGGCAACATGTTTCTGATAAACCCCTTATTTATTTATTTAAAAATTTAACGATGATCTGCTAAATATTCATATAAATACAATATAGCTATTCTAAGAGGGATTCTAAAATTTGCAATTTATTAACATAAACGGAGAGTTCAGGGGATAAAGTATGAGATAAGATGTTATAAGTTTTTACAAATAGTTCGAAAGGGATCGTTCAACGATGTTGCGTAGTTGGATCTGCAAATAGGTAACCATAGGGGTCAGAAGGACCTAGTTTTCCTATTAGGGATAGAAAAAGATAGTCTAAAAGGTATTGGGAATCAACTATGCCATAAATACGCATATGTAGAAACATGACCCCAGCACAGGTTCGGCGCTCCTTAAGAGGAGGAAACTTCAACAACTTAAGCCTGCAACGGTACGGCGGGAGACGATTGTCAGGATCCCAGTTTAAGTTTTTTAATGCGAATAACAGAAACTGCGTTTGCACCGACTCAATGCCATTTTGATGAGAGGAGTATTGAGAACTCCAAACGCACGAGCAGTATTTAAGGATAGGAAGAACTAGGGTGATATATAGGGATTTGGTGATTCTTTAGACCATCGCTTAATAAAGGCTAACATTCCTCTGTCATAGAAATGTGATCATTAAACTTAAGTTTATGATCAAAAAGATCCATGATTGTGAAAACACGATCCAGGGCGTGATTTCCGAAAGAGTAAGAGACCATAAGTTGTACACTGCGATGGAATGTCATAACTTTGCTTTTGGAGCACCACGTATAGAGTTCATCTAGGTCTAGTTTCAGTTGCCTGTGCAGAAAATGTTCCGAGAAGGAATAGCATAACTTGACATTATTAGCATACATACGCGTAGAGGCATAACTAATCACATTAGGAAGATCGTTTACAAAGAGTATAAGAGTTTCCGTAGCAGGAGCTGATGATTAACTGAATAAAATGCTTTGCTAAAGTCAGTATAAATTACATCAACTATGTTGTGATGGTGAGATTATGCTCTTGCATACATGTTGCAGCTGCGATGTAATGAGTTTCTCAAAGAGCTTGGAAATCGCAAATAGCTTACCAATGCCGCGGTAGTTATCAATGGAAGCCTTAGAGCCCATTTTTATGAATAGGTATAAGGTATAATTCTTTTCATAACTTAGCCCTTTATCCGGCATGAAAACGGATTTCGACGCGGTTTTTTTCATCGGATAGATATCCAAAAATAAAAAATACACTTTTTTTTTGTTTTTTAATATTTTGATTTTTAAGGGTTTTATCAAGGATAATATATTTGTTGCATATATGCATCAAATGTGCTATGGGGGAAAAATAGATTGGATATAACCCCAATTCGCAGATGGTATGACCCTCGATCTGCTTGGTGATCTCAAACAACATGTCGATCTCCCCGAGTTGGGCCTCGCCGGTGACGAATCTCTGCATGATCATGCTCACCCAGAGGAGGCCCTCGCGGCAGGTAGTGCACTGCCCTCAGCTCTCGTGCTTGTAGAAGGCGCACAGCTTCGCAATGGGTTTGTTATGCGTAACCTAAGAAGTTGTGAGATTGGCGAGTTAAATGACAGTGAGGACTGTTCTGCCAAGTTTTTTAGTCAGAGATAGAGCTTTCATATAACTAAAGCCATGCCCATGCCCATGCCCTCTTTTTCTTCTATAAGTGGCGTGTGAGTACCGAAGGTCTACTCATATGCGGTATAAGCACTCTCACTTTTAATGACGTTCGACACCAATGACGACACCAAAAGCCTTCGGCGAGTGCAAACGTGTTTCGTCGTGCTGTTCTCCAACTAGTATATAATCAACTTATAAATAAATCACAAAATCAGTGAAATTAAGTGAAATTAAAAAAAAAGTAGAGCGAAAAGAAGCTTTTGTGATGAAAATTAAAAATTTAACTAAGCTATCATCTAAAATTGTTGAGAATATTAATATTACTGGCAACGCTGCATGTGCCCTTTTAAATTACGTCTGGCAATCCCTGACTAGAACTTTGCTTTTTGTTAATATATCAGTAAGTCGTAATCCGTAGTCGAATGAAGTTATAATACATATACCATATATCAAATAAAGATTCTTACATTTCCTAATAAATTGACTTCTGTTGAAATCCAATTAAGAATGCAAAGCGAATGTCTTATACTAAATGTAACGGGATCTAATTGATCTTTCTCTTTTATTTATTCTCTTAAGCGCGTCACGAGTTACGCATCGCATAGTCACGCATAGTCGAAAAGACTTGTGTGACTCGTGTTTAATATTTGAAATAAAAATGAGTTCCCAATACTCAATTGAGAAACTGGACAATGAAAACTATAGTGTGTGGTCTATTCAGATGAAAAGTGTGCTAATACATGCCGAATTATGGTCAGTGGTCAGTGGCCGTTTGCTGAAAAATGAAAATGACACTGCAGAACAAAAAGCCTCTTTCGATGCTAAAGACGAAAAGGCACTTGCAAGTATAATGCTATGTATAAAGCCGACGCAAGTTAATCATGTGAGACATTGTGTAACTGCTAAGGAAGCTTGGAAAAAACTTGGTGAAATTCATATGCCATCCGGTCCAGCGAGACGCATACATTTGTTTAAGCAGTTGTTGTACATGAAAATGAGTGAGACAGAAAGTGTGGAGGAACATTTAAATAAATTCAGTGCATTGGTAGAAAAACTGCAAGAAATTGAACAAAGTGTTCCAAAAGAAATGCTCGTCATAATTTTGCTTTCGAGCTTGTGTGACTCGTTTGAAAATTTTGTTGTCGCCATTGAAACGCACGACACATTGCCGGGGTTGACCGCTCTCAAGGTTAAACTTCTAGAAGAGGGAGAGAGGCGCAAGACAAACGAAACGGTGATCGGAAAGGAACAGAAAATGTTCGCGTCGGGTACGGAAAAACAATACTCAAAAAGGAATATCGAAAAAGGTGTCGAATGTTGGTCATGTGGAAAGCGCGGTCATATTGCTGCAAAGTGTAGATCGAAAGAAAAATTGGCAAAACATAACAAAGCAAAAGACGGAAATTCAAACGGGAATAAGCCAAAAGCGTTTTCGGTTTTCGGTGCAGATAAAAACGAAATAGACAGTAAAAGTACATGGTGTCTAGACAGTGGAGCAACAACTCATTTGTGTGCTGAAAAAACAATGTTTGTATCAATGCGTGAACACAAGGAAAAAATAATGTTAGCAGGATAATTACGTAGAAGCCGAAGGGCGCGGTACAGTGAATTTGTGCTATGGAGATAATACGATCAAACTGCTTGATGTATTGTACGTAAAAAATTTGCAATGTAACTTTATTTCGGTGCAAAAGGCAACTGCAAAAGGATTGAAAGTGATTTTTAGTAAGAACGAAGCGAAAGTAATAGACACTGACGGAGACACTTTACTAGTTGCTAAACGCAAAAATGAATTGTTCTTATTTGAAAATAAATCAGTGTTCGCAATTAATGGAGAAAAGTATGAAATGATTAAGTGGCATAATCGGTTTGGACATTTGAACTTGAATAGTATGCAGAAAATGATTAACAAAGACATGGTGTATGGTTTGAAAATAAATTCGTGTGATTTGAACGGTTTCGTATGCGAAACGTGTGCCAAATGCAAAATTTGTGTAAAACAGTTTCCAAATGCGTCAGAAAGCCGCGAGAGTGAATTGTTAGGACTTATACACACGGACATATGTGGTCCAATAAACACAAAATCAAATGGTGGTGCACGATTCTTTGCAACTTTTATCGATGACAAAACACGGTACATGTCAGTCTACATGTTAAACACTAAAGATGCGGTTTTTGAAAAATTTAAAGAGTTCCAGTCGTTGGTCGAGAAGCAAACAGGAAAGAAAATAAAAAGGATCCGTAGTGACAACGGTCGAGAATATGTTTCCCGAAGGTTTGAAGAATACCTGGTGAGTCAAGGCATACAAAGGCAGCTAACAGTCCCCTATACTCCTCAACAAAACGGAGTTGCAGAACGTGCTAACAGAACCCTCCTGGAAATGGCTCGCAGTATGTTAACTCCTGCTGGAGTGGGTGAGAGTTTTTGGGGAGAGGCTATAATGACAGCGGCATACTTGAGGAACAGAGCAGAGACGTCGACACTAGCTAATATAACACCATTTGAAGCCTGGTTTGGAAAGAAGCCAAGTGTATCCCATCTACGTGTGTTTGGTTGCAAAGCGATCGTATTGAACAAAACACATAGCAAGAAGTTTCGTCCAAAGGGAGAAGAGCACATATTAGTAGGCTATTTCAAACTTCTAAGGCTTATCGTTTATACAACCCGGAAAAACAAAGCATTGTGATAGCCCGAGATGTTGTGTTTATAGAGGATGATAGAGCATCAGTTCCAGGAGAAGTAATCATTGAATTGGATGAGTCTGCTGGACACCGAGAAGATCATATTGACAACAATGAACAGTCGTTGGATGTTCAAGGCAGTGATGACGACGAAGAGTCTGGGACAGAACAAAAAACATCGCAGAAGGGGGGCCCAGGTCGCCCCAAGATAGTCCGAACAGCATTAGTGGGCCGTCCACGAAAAGAGTACAATATGCTAAATGTTGTAGCCGGAAATAATATGGTGGCACCAACAAACGTGCGTGAGGCATTAACTGGAAAACATTCTGATGAATGGAGAATCTCGATGCAGAAGGAGTTTGATCACTTGCGAGCTACAAACACCTGGAGCTTGGTTGACCTTCCTGAAGAGCAGAAAGCAATCGGGTGCAAGTGGGTGTTTACCATTAAACGCGACAAAAATGGTAAGGTTGATCGACTTAAATCGAGGTTAGTAGCCAAAGGTTGCGGACAGCAGTATGGGGTGAATTACCTGGAAACATTTTCCCCGGTGGCACGTTACTCGTCAATAAGGTTAGTGATTGCATTGGCTGTCGAGCATGGCATGATTATGCACCAAATGGACGTGTCAGCAGCGTACCTTAACAGTGAACTGAAAGATGAGGTCTACATGAGACAACCTGAAGGTTTTGTAGACGCAAAACACCCAGATCGAGTCCTGCGATTGCATAAGTCCTTATACGGTCTAAAGCAGAGTGGACGCGAGTGGAACTGGAGGCTAGATGAGGTTCTTAACAAAATTGGATTCATTTCCTGTCCTAGCGAGCCTTGCATATACACAAAGAAATTTGAGGAAAACCTAAACATTATTGTAGTATATGTTGATGATTTAATTCTTGCTTGTTCCAGAAAAGATGACCTCCTTAGCATCAAGAAGCAAATATCGGATGAGTTTGATGTTGTTGATGGCGGAGACCTGAAACATTTCCTAGGCATGGAGATAGAGAGGTGTGGCGAAACTGGCAGTGTCACTATAGGCCATAAACAATTTATTGCCGGTCTACTAAAAGACTACGGTATGGAAGACTGCAAACCCAACGCGATTCCTCTGGAGGCGGGCTTTCAAGTTATGTGCGGGGATGCAAGCTGCACAAACGTGGATCAGAAGAAGTACCAATCACTCATTGGTTCTTTGATTTATTTGGCTATGACGACAAGACCAGATATCATGCATAGTGTGGCTAAATTGGCACAAAGAAATGCTGATCCTCACAAGGAGCACGAAGTGGCTGCAAAGCGTGTCTTGAGGTACCTTAAGGGCACAGCTGACATGAAGCTATGTTACGAACGTACAGGTGTACATGTCCATTGTTTCGTTGATGCAGACTGGGCTGGCGATAGCACAGATCGCAAATCCTTTACTGGTTGGGCATTCATCATGGCTGATGCGGCGATTTCATGGGAGTCCAAAAAGCAGACCATTGTGGCACTTAGTTCAACTGAAGCTGAGTATGTGGCGCTTTCAACAGCAGCAAAAGAGGCAGTTTATCTTAAAAAGCTGGTGAAGGAGATAGGAATAGGACTGTTTCCAAAGATGGTTATCTACAGTGATAATCAAAGCACACAATGTCTGGCAAAAGACTCCAAGTTTCATGCACGAAGCAAACATATTGATATTAAGTACCATTTTGTAAGACAATTATATAAGGAAAATGTTATTGATATTAAGTATATTTCAACAGAAAATATGATTTCTGATATTCTAACAAAAAACTTAAATAAGATCAAGCACACAGGTTTTGTTAAACAGTTAGGTTTAAATTGAATTGAAAATTATGTTTAAAAAAAAAATGGATAAATTGGATATTGGATAAATTGGATAAAAAATGGATATTTAAGTTAACTTGTAAAGACATGTCTCTTTGAGAAGGAGTGTTGAAATCCAATTAAGAATGCAAAGCGAATGTCTTATACTAAATGTAACGGGATCTAATTGATCTTTCTCTTTTATTTATTCTCTTAAGCGCGTCACGAGTTACGCATCATTTTATGTATTAGTTAGTCGCAAATAAACTCTCATTCTAAGATCAATACCTATTTTAATTTATACGAATTGTATTTAGTAAAATATGAACACACAAAATGTAAAAATACAAAACGAAATTCGAGAGCAACGTCAAACGTGAACATGACGAGCGTCGGCTCTCTTCAACCAAAAACAACGCGTATTTCTCATTCGTTTCTACGGAAACGCTCAAGCCCTCCCAAGACCAGAGAGCGCACTCTTGCTCTCCGTCGTTGCCAAGCACAGTTCCAAAATCTTGGAGCGAATTAAAATAAGATGTTCATGATCAGTTTAATTTTCTTTTTAAAATAGTATAATAATTTTTAATAATATAATTAATGATAAATAGTGTTTAAACTGAATAATTAATACTAAACTGTGAATACAGCATGTTTAATTTGGAATATTGAAAACCCAATATAAAAATACCATTCATCAAATTGTATATAAAATACTTCATTAGTTATTGCGGCGGTACAATTTAGGGTATTTTCAGCTTCTGTGAATCTCCCAAAGGAAATAAAAGACCGAACTCATTGTATTCTTGTGCTCAGATGCGCGAGTAGAGCCGGGGGAAACTTAAGTGGATTGCTTCACGTTTTTTTTCGATTATTTGTTATCCTGGAAAAGTTTTTTTATTGAATTCTATTTGAACAAATATAGAAAAAAAATTTCTAAAATTGCTTGGCACTGTAGCTGCGACTGCTGCATAGGAGACACTTGTGGGCACTGTAGCTCCGTGGTGTCATCTGCTTTGTTGCTGGTTGGAATGTAATTTGGGGCACTTGTTTCCTTGCTATTCTAGCGGGGCCAGGCGCAGGAACCTGCACGTACCTTGTAGCAGAATATTGATTGGCCACATTGCCATTAAGTGATCTAGTTTCGATTGAGGATTTTTTTCGGAGACTCCGATGACCGACGAAGATACTCCTGGTACGACTTGCAGCCGTTGTAGCTAACTTTATGAGCTCCTGAACAATGGAAGCAGGTAGGTGTTGCGTCAAGGGGGCGTATACACTCACTTGTTTGATGACCCTCGCCACATCTGGCGCAATTGGGGTGTCGTCGGCAATATCTGGCAGTGTGGCCGTACCGCTGGCACCGTTTGCACTGTGCGACGTCTGTGGCTTTTCTCATTCGCTCCACCCTTACCTTTTGTCTGCAGAGGATTGTGATTTTAAAGCCGTCATTTATCGTACCGCACGGTTTGATGTTGATAAAGAAGAGATTTAGCTTCTCTTCCCTGTTAGCCCTGGATGCGGGATTATGAATGTGGAGTACCTCAAAGCCGTACTTTTGCAGACTATCTTTGATGTCCTTGTTTAGAGTGCTGTGGTGACAACAATTCGATGCGGCTTTTCTGTCTGCATTTGGTATGTGTGGAACTCCACACAATGTCTGTCCAGATGGTCAACAATAGCCCTGTAGGTGTCACTATCCTTGGGGATAATTCTGGTGGTTCCTAGGTTGCTCTTGGTGACCACATTGTTCACATTAACTCAAGAGGTCATTTATACTGCAGTCTGGGACAACAATTTGAGGTGGCTTTTCCATTTTTCTTACTTGTTCGGGCTGGGCAGGGTCGTTGCTTCAACAGTTATTTCGTCCTGTTGATTCTCTGCAGTGTCTTCAGCTTCTACTTCCATGTCAAGTAGCGCGAACCTGTTGCTAGAGCTTGGAAGGTCAACTTCTCTAGTCGCTCTCTTAACACTTGCGATGGGTGAAGAAGGCTTTGCGTTTTTTCTTTTCATGCTTTTTTTTTTTTTGCACTTGGGCCTGCAACATTTTTTTTGCGGCCCCACTGATCACTGTGGCTAAGTCAGTAGTGACACGCGGGGCAGCAGAAGAGCACTGAAGCGACGATTGATCGTTTTTTTTCGAGTTCAAACCAGAGCAAAGTTTGCTTGTTGTAGCAGTTGCCATGGTGTCAGTGCTTGTGCTGGTTACACTGGTGAAGGTCCTGATGCTAGTCGTGGGAGTGATGATGTTGGTACTTCTATTGCCAATATCAGTTTGGTTAGTTCTGCAAGCAGCCCGATGCTCGGATGAGGCAAAGGAAAATCATAAATTCTAGTGTTAATATTTCGTTCGACCTCCTTTTGCGGCAAAAACTGCTTTGAGGCGACCCTGCATACTGTGCACCAACACCTTTGTGTCGTTTGCTGTGATCTTGTCCCACTCAGACTGCACCACTGTCATTAGGGACCGCTTTGAGGATATTTCGGGCTTCCTTATCCTTTTGTGTAACAAATTACGAATGTGCTCAATAGGATTGTGGTCGGGAGACTGAAGGTGTATGCAGTAGAGGGCTGCATAACACTATTCAAACCGGCGAATGAAACAACGGTGTTGAAATGAACGAAGTGAATTCGGCTCGTTTGCAAATGATCGTGCATTTAAAAGCGCGAGTTGCCATCCGTGGGTTAGGGTAACCATGATCCATAGCAGTATTGCTTTTGGGATGTTTAAAGTGTTCTAATAAAACACGTCTTCGTTGGTTGAAGTGAACAAAACGAATGTTTATTGAAAGCGATTATTGTGCTGCTCACAGGCAGCTCTTATATATATATATGTGTGTTTTGCTACGTAGTTCCGCAAGTAGATCGCTCTGTTCCCGTCTCGCATACTTCTGTGAGTTGTGTGTGTTGCTGCTGCCCAGAGTCCCGGTTGATGGCATAGGCGTAATACGGGAAGTCTGCAGGGGAACACTGAAAGTGGTAACACGCGCGTTGCCGACTTCAATTCGGCACATTCTGAATCAAATGAAGTGAAGTCCGAGTAAAGTGAATGGTTGATTCAAATGTCTTGTCTGCGTATGTGTGTTAGTTTCAATAAAATACAGTTATGGTATGCTGCGTTCGTGTTTTTATATTTATTTAAACAACAATTTAACAAAGATCTGCTAAATATGGATAAAAATTATAAATATAACTACACTATAACTATTCTAGGAGGTATTCTATGATTTTAAGTTTATTTACATTAAGAGAGAGTTCAGGGGATAGAGTATGTGATAAAAGGTTATAGTTCTTACAAATAGTGCGAAAGGGGTCGTGTTCAGCGAAGTTAGATTTGCAGATAGGTAACCATAATGGTCGGAAGGACCTTGTTTTCCTATTAGGGATGGAAAAATATAGTTGGCTTAGCAGGTGTTTAGAGTCAACCATGCCATGGATCAGCATGTGTAGAAACATGACCCCAGCACAGGTTCGGCGCTCCTTCAATGGAGGTAACTTTAACAATTTAAGCCTGCAACGGTACGGCGGGAGACGATTATCAGGATCCCAGTTCAGGTTTTTTTAGTGCAAATAGCAGAAACTGCTTTTGCACCGACTCAATACTATTTTGGTGAGAGGAGTATTGAGGACTCCAAACACACGAGCAATATTCGAGGATGGGACGAACTAGGGTGATATACAGGGATTTGGTGGTGAAAGGATCGTTAAATTCTTTTGACCATCGCTTAATAAAGGC
Source organism: Drosophila ercepeae (assembly GCA_018150545.1). Classification (NCBI taxonomy): domain Eukaryota; kingdom Metazoa; phylum Arthropoda; class Insecta; order Diptera; family Drosophilidae; genus Drosophila; species Drosophila ercepeae. Next base: position 822,040 of record JAECWL010000197.1, read on the forward strand.
TAACATTCCTCTGGCTTTATTCAATGTCACAGAAATGTGATCATTAAACTTAAGTTTATGATCAAAAAGAACTCCAAGATCATTGATTGTGGAAACACGATCAAGGACGTGATTTCCGAGAGAGTAAGATATGATAAGCGGCACACTGCGATGGAATGTCATAAGTTTGCATTTAGAGCAGTTTAGGAACAGAAGATTAATTGAGCACCACAAATAGAGTTCGTCGAGGTCTAATTGCAGATGCCTATGCAGGAAATGTTCCGAGAAGGAATAGCATAACATCATCAGCATACATAAGCGTAGATGCATAACTAATCACATTAGGAAGATCGTTCACAAAGAGTATAAACAACAGTGGTCCTAGATGACTACCCTGAGGGACACCCGATGAGACATGGATGACCTTCGACTTGGTAGATTTAAATAGGACACGCTGGGTTCGATCTGAAAGGTAGGAAGCAACCCACATCAGGATATTTGGTGGAAAACCAATAAGCGAGAGTTTCCGTAGCAAGAGTTGATGATTAACTGAATCAAATGCTTTGCTGAAGTCAGTGTAAATTACATCAGTTTGCAGGCGATGTTGAAAACCTCGGTTGATTTTCGACGAAAATTCTAGTAGATTAGTTGTTGTCGAGCGAAGCTTGACAAAGCCATGCTGTGCAGGTGACATTATGCACTTGCATGCATGTTGAAGCTGCGATGTGATAAGTTTCTCAAGGAGTTTGGGAATCGCAGAAAGCTTAGCAATGCCGCGGTAGTTCTCAATGGAAGCCTTAGAGCCTTTTTTATGAATTGGTATTAGGTATGATTCATTCCATAATTTAGGTAGGGAAGTTTGCTCCAAGGATAGGTTAAATAGAATGGTAAGAGGTAGGGTGAGAAGATCGGAGCACCTTCTGAGGATGCAGCTAGGTACGTTGTCTGGGCCTGGTGAAAAAGAGATTTTAATAGATGAAAGAGCCGTAAACACATCATGACAGTGGAATTTAGAAAGGGAAATGTTGTTTATGTAGGGTAAATTATATGGATAGTTAGAGGAGGGATCAAATGAGTTAGATGAGTAGGTTGACTGAAAAAATGACGCAAATAGATTAGCAATACCGAGATGCGAAGAGTCGGAAGTATTATTATATGAGAGCGAAGGGGGGAAAGAGTTTACAAAAGAGTAAAAAGAGATTGGATCGTTGCGAAAATTGAGTTTGCATTTAGAAATATAATTTTTATATAGTTTATTGTTAAGGTCAAAGAACTGGTTGCGGATTAGAAGGTAATTAGAAAGATGTATCGAGGTTGGAGACTTTAATCACTTTTTTTAGGCTCTAGATTTCCTATTTTTTAGGAGAGAGAGGTGCTTATTAAACCATGGAGGTTTAGACGTTGATGGAGTTAAAGTTTCAGGGACAGATCTATTTAAGGCGATATGAATTACTTCATAAAAGAGTCGGTAGCTTCCTCGATATTGCTGAAACTAGATAGGTAACTCCAGTCAATATTAGTCAGGTGATTTCTTAGGTCACAGTAGTTGGTTTTTTTAAAGCATTTTTGACGAGGCTGCTCGCTGTTATTGGGGGGGACTTCAGGAGAGTCAATAATTAGCGAGACTAAGAGTGTTGGGTGGTGAGAGTCCTCAGGAGTAGATAAGGGAGGAAACCTTGCTATTGTGGCAGAGGAGGTAGTGTTAGAGAAAATTAGGTCAAGCGACCTGCCACGGGAGTTCCTTATATGGTTAAGTTGGAAAACGGCAGAGTCGGCTAAGCCATCAAGGAAGTCATTTTGGTTAGTGGGTAAAAGCGAGTTATCCTCATCCTAGTTGATCCATGAAATGAGGGGCAGATTGAAATCCCCCATAACTAGAATAGGATCAGCATCATTTAGCAGGGACACAACTGATTTTATGGCAGTTAAGTGGTGCATATAAATGATTGCATCACTCAGAGGAGGAATGTAGGAACAGGTGATGAAAAGGTTATGGGACTCAGAATGAATTTTAACGGCTAAAAATTCAATTCCGAAAGGATTAGTAATAGTAATACGTTCAACTGTGTAGATGTTGTTTACGGCAATCAGAACGCCACCTCCAAAGGTTGGGCGATCTTCCCGAAAGACAGTGTACTTCGATACCAAAATTTCATTGTCTATGACAGTGGAGTTTAGCCAGGTTTCAGTTAGCACAATAGCATCGAAGTCAAAGGAAGAACTGTTAGTATAAAGTAAGTTCAGTTTTCCAAGAATACTGCGAACGTTTTGGTAGCAACAAGAAAAATCTTGTTGCTTAGTTTTTTGAAGTATTAACTAGACTGGAACCTTGAGAATCTCTGATCAAGAACTCATGGACAATACTGTGCTCGGGCCAGGTAGTAGGATCTAAAGATTTATCAAGGAAAGCTTCTGGTAAAGTTATTTTGAAAGAGGATATTCTACGTTTATGCTTAAAATTAAATTTGGTTACAGACAGTTCTGAGGGAGCTATATTTAAATTATTTGAAAGGTGAATCCTAACGTCGTCGGCAGAGGCATCAGGCATAAGCCGCGATACAAAGATGGCTCTCAGCGTAAGTCCAGAAGATCGGGTTTCTGTTGGAACACCCGTCAATGGCTTTGGTGATTTTACAACGGGTGGGCGGGTAGTTGCGGCGGCAGGCAGGCGTAATGATGGAGCAGCAGGCTGGCTTGGTGATATGGTTATTGAAGAATTTTGAATGGAACCAGGTGGGAGATTCCTACTGGCCGGTTCTGCTTATCAACTTTTGCAGGGGGAAGACCGGGTTGCTGAATAGCTAGGATGGGTGGCTGTTCGACAGGAGCATCAACCATAACATTGCTTACTGGCAAATGTGAGGCTGGAGTGGTACACATATTCATATTCTGGTTAGTGTTAGCGATTTTTCGGCGTGGTGATTCGCTTAATAGTTTTAGGCCCAGAAATTGAGATTCAAGGTTAAGGATCTGCTCATTTAATGTGGCAAATTGTTTCCGAACCTCCCGGAAACCGTTTCTGGTTTGCCGCATAAACGTGCGCATCTCGCCTTCAATCTCTCGACAGGCCAAACATGACCATGTCAAACCGATGCCTTTGCCCAGGAGATCACCAAGTCGGCCATAATGACCAACGCCAGCGCATTTCATGTGCGAGCAATTGTCACATAGCCAGCAAGTTAGGTAGGAGTCGCCAGTAATAGCTCCTCCAAATTCGCATCTCTTTGAGGTACAAACCAAAGACATTTTGGGTAATGAAAAGGGAATGCGCTCAAAAACAGAAACAGAATGGTCCAGCGAATGTATAATGAAGAGAGTGATCCAGCGACGAGAGTGATCCAGCGACGATAGCGTGGGAGCGATTTCGGCGAACAGCAGGAGCAGCGTCAATCCAGACGGAGATGAAGAAGCTCCACAAAAAGGGGGGGAGCGATAGAGAGCGGTGAGCAGATTGTAATAAGGAAACAAAGCAACGGTTAATGGTTACTTTGTTATTGTTGTATGCGAAACACAGTCTTATCGCGTTTAAAGTAAAACGAAGATTAAACGTTTAAAATTAAACTTTCGATGTGTTTTTCAGTTTGCGGACCACTTCGCGATACAACAGGTTAATTAAATCAGTTCGGAGCTGATAATAGGTTTCGGGAAACGTTTAAAATTACGGAGCGAATAGGCCGACGTGCATAAGGTTCAACGTAGGATTTCTAAAAAATATATTATTACTTAAATGATTATACATTATATGCTTATTTTATAAATATACTAATTTTTAATTTTCAATATTATTATGAAGAAACATTATTTTATTAATATTCTCTGAATTTGGAGAGATGGCAGAAACTTTGTTTCGAGCGTCTGAAAATGCTCTTTCAGAGGCTGCGCTAGTTGCTGGTATGCAAAAATTTTTGCAACTGGCTTTTTATAAGTTTGGGAAGATATTTTTATGATCGTTCCACCAAGCCAGACAGTTAAATCCGTCAACATAAATAATATTTGTATTAAAATACACATTAATTTCTTGATCGAATTGATCACTGCTACTGATGTCATTTCGTTTTTCGATGAAGTCGTCAAATGTATCATCATGCACTGGTATATTCTCTTTATTTTCCATTTCGAAATTTTCAAATTCAAAACGGGCCAAGAATTTTTTGCAATTCTCAATATTTTTTTTTCCTGCTGCAAATTTTAGTAACTTATTTGTGGGTTGAAATAGAAATAAAGAAATTTTGTTGCATATGGAAGAAATGTTTGAGTTATCTGTTGGAGAAGAGTTGACTTTATATTGGAGAAAAGGTCACTATCCGACAAGTCTGGTTGACAGGCCTTGTTTTTATTTGTTTATGTATGGCATTGTGAAATGAATAGTAGGAAATTGGCTGCTTTCAAATTTTTTTGATATATCGGTAAATGTTTCAAGAACTCTTGAGATACCTGTAAGCTCGCTTATATGAATTTAGGTTAATGATTTTGACAATAATATTTATTTGTTTAAGTATAAATCATGGAATAAATGCGGTCTGCATTTGATGAGGCGAATTTGTATGTTTGTGCGTGGCGATGACCGACGCTTCTGATCTCCAAATCTCGACTGCTTATTACTAATCTCTTGATCTCTTAAGATTACCCTAAGTTCTTAAGCAAAGCTTAGATCTTGACTCGAAAGCTCCGATACTGTTACATTAAAGCGGGAATACGCAATAAGTAAGTAACTCCAGTTAACTTATGAATGCTTTCTATTCTATCTGTTTGGTTTTTTTCTTTCAAAATGTTTGAAATCTCAATCCAATTTCCCCCTATAGATTCAATCAATAGTGTCCAGAGGGGGAACTTGATGGATTTTTATTATTATCGGTATCAATGGTGTCCAAAGCTGATGAATAAAATGCACGACTCAGCTCTTCTGAGTTTAAAACCAGAGTGGTCTTTATTGTGTCGGAGAAGTCTCCTCTAGCTCTTGGTTACTCAAGTTTTGTCTTATACATAAGTGCCTTAGTTTTAAGTGTACATGGGTTCTTAATGTAAACATGATCATGGGTTTTTTGTGCCGCCTCAGCATTCGGCTGGCCGGGTTCCTTGTGGACAATGTTGCTGTGCAACTTTGTACGCGAAGTCAGCATTTGGCCGGATGCGGTGCTCAAGTTGTTTGCCTTCCCGGTTCAGTGACCGACAATGTTAGAGGCGTGGAGGTTTAGGGGGTGGGGTGGTAACTCCTCCCTCCCCAGTTCGAAGCGACGGCCATAGCGAAGGTATGGACGGTGCGTAGATCGGCAGCCGATGATCTTCATGGACATGGACGATGTGCTTCGTTCATCGGTGCAGCCATAGGATTATTGCTAAGGATGCTACCAGTCCGAGCAGAGTATAGAGTGTCCAGGTGTGTCGTGTGGTATTGTGTTGGACGGCCAGGATTTTACTCATTGTTTGAGCGGCTTCGAGATGAAGTTTCTCTTAATACCATAATGGTGGTATTCCTAGTGATTTTTCGCGCATAGGGGGGAGGGCAAAATCCAGTTGTTCGGGAAAGGTGTCAGCCGTGCTGTCGTTATCGATTCCGTTAATTTGTATCGTTTCGTTACTATATCTGATGATGGCTGGAGAGCTCAGAGCCATTAGTTAGGGATATTTTCAGGTTGTTCACGTTGAACGCGAAGATGTAACATTCTCTCTCCGCTTCGAAGACATCGGTGATGGGACCGGTTTCTCGCACATTACAGGAACTATTTTCTCCGTTTAAAAGATTTGTCAGGCATGTATTATTCTGCGGTGTGTCGATAAAAAAGTCCTCGTCGCACAAGAATGTGTCATCTAGTTTAGGGCATCTCCGTGTCATATGATATTTCTTATTATTAGTATTATAGGCTAAGTAGTTTGGGGTAATTATAAAATAAGTTTTTTTATGGGTAATGGAACTAGTCTTGCGAGGGTATAACCAGGCTGTTTAAATATTGGTATTTTGATATTAAAAATTTTTTTTTGTTCGTAGCTTAGCGTGTTAATTTGTAGGAAGTTGTATACATTTTCTTCGTTCTTGATTGTAATATTTTGTTATTCCAATATCTTTTTTATTTTATCTATTTCCTGTTCATTTAAGATAAACTTGGGAATTATATTTATTTTTGCTAATAACATACTTTCCGTTATGTCATTCAGGTGATTGATGAATAATTCTACGTTATAGTTAATCCTGTTAATATACTGCATTTATTCCAGAAGGGTATCATGCATGTTTAATTGTTTGTAAATTTTATTTTGTGAGGTTTCAAGGAATTTGCTTATCAAAATTTGTTCATTGTTTATATGATTCGTAATGTTTTCGAACCGTGTAAGTATTTCGTTATTAAACAATTCTTGGTTTAGGAAGTTGTCATTAATGACTTTAGAATTTTTCTTTATATTGTCTAATTCTTTATGGATCTCTCTGTCGTCATTGGCATCCATGTTGCCGGTAACAACTTTTACAAGACTACCCAGTTCGTTGACCAAACCACGTTTGTTTCTATTAAATGGAGTTAAGGCTTTGAGCTTGACCTGGAGTTGGGTTAGTTTGGCTTTTAGGACAGTGACAGTCTCCCAAAGTAGTATCGGGGTGAAATCCATTAATAGACAGGTAAAATTGTTCCATACATCTGCTGTAGTCTTGTAAGTTAATGACATGACTAATTATCTTGTATCTGTCAGTTAGTAGAGCTTTACCTAGTTCTAATCTGGCTGGGGTGTTATCGTTTAGGTAACGGACAGAGATGGCTTTAATCGACCCGAAGGTGAATCTGAAATGGTAAATTAAGAGGGCGTGGGGTCAATTGTCAACAGTGTCAGGTAATTTATTACTTTTCTTACTTTTCAGGACTATCTTTCGAATCTTTGACTTGTGTAATTTTTGATTTTTAGTAGTAATTAAAGTGTGGCCTTTAACTTTGTGGATGGAAAACCTAGGTGTAATTTTGTTCCGTCTGTTTTCCTTCCTAAGGATTAGAGTGTCGGGTTCAAGGGTTATAGGGTCTGTTCTAGTTTCATTTGATTTTCTGTAACGATGGGGTACAATTTTTCTCGGAATTCATTTAATTTTGTCAAGTAGTCATGTTCATTATTGAACTTGATTGTTTGATTGAATATATGGGTGCGTCCATTAAATAGTTCGAAGGGAGTATGTTTAGTCGCGGAATGAATTGCGTTATTATAAGTAATTAGAACTTCGGACATTATCTCGTCATGTCTGCTGTTTCCTAGCATCAAGTACTATTTTTTAGATTTCAGTTAATGTTGAGTGTAGCCGTTCAACGGGAGAGTTACTGGAAGATTGCTGGAAAGACGTTACATGTAGATCAATATTAAATTGAGTACAGAATTCGTTGAACATGTCGCTAGCGAATTCTGCTCCCTGGTCATAGACTATCTTTTTGGGGATACCAAATTGGGAGATAAAATGTTTTAAGGCTTTAACTACGTTAATACAGTTCCTATTAGCTATAGGATATGCAGCCGCAAATTTGGAGAATTTGTCAATAATGGTAAGGTTGTAGTTTTTGTTAATCGTGTAGATGTCTATATGTAAAATTTCCAACGGTTTTGAGGGTATTTCGGGTATTTGATACGAAGTCCTTTGAGGTTGTCTATCGTATTTTAATTTCAAACATGTCTCACATTCTCTGATCATCTGAGTAATTTTCTCCTTCATATGGGGGAAAAATTGTTGCCTTTTTAGGTGTAAATATGTCTCATCTTTTTTTTTTTTTTTTTTTTTTTCATCTACACCACGATGATTACTGTTAAGATGATAGTCGGTTATAGTTTTCTCGATCTCCGTATTATCAGTTATTTCGGGGAGGAAACTTAAACATCTAATAAGCTTGAATGCACTGTTGGCAGAGAAATAGGTCTGGTAGACTTGTTCCACCATTAGAAATACGTGATCGGGGGCAAATGCCGCGCATGTTTTGTTTAGTTTAAATGACTGTTTAAGAATGGTAACCATGTCGTCATATTGGAAGTCGGGTCTAGAGAATTCTGTTAGATATAAAGTATAAGTTTTATTACGCGCTTAACACATCTGCTTAGTCGATGAGATTTAAAGGAACTGACAGAACATAAAGGAATTCCAAATAGGCTGTATACATACAATATGTGTTGCCAGATCGCTAGTTTGCTTAAGTTTATCGTTACAATTCAAATGGGAAGCTTAATATAACAAATTCCCTTCTAAGTTTATGTGTAAACGGGGTCAGCGTGATATAGTTTATATTCGGGGTTATTTTAAAAAGGAGCTGGATATTAAAATCATTAAGGGGTTTTTCCGAAATAGGGCAAACGGTTTGGGGAGTCGGTAATACTTCCGAATGGTTGGTAGAGGCCTCTGGTCGGCTGAGGGCATCAGCAATTACATTTTGAGACCCCTTTTTATAGACAACTTCAAAATCGTACTCTTGAAGCTGGAGTCTTCACCGAATTATTTAAGAATTGGGTTGTTTGAAGTTCATTAACCAAGTCAATGGTTTATGGTCGGTGACTATGGTAAATCTCTTGCCAAAGAGGTAGGGTCTGAAGTATTGCACCGCCCATATAATAGCCAGCATCTCCTTCTCAATTGTGGAATAGTTTGTTTTCGCAGTTGACAAGGTTCTGCTAGCAAAACATACGGGTTTATCATTGTTTACGGGACACTGTGATAAGACAGCTCCTATTGCGAAATTGCTTGCGTTCCTGGGTAATGTAAAAGGTTTAGTAAAGTCTGGGTATTGGAGGATTGGGTCATTAGAAAGTAAGGTTTTACATGACTCACAAGGCTTCTCTAAAGTCGTCATCTATTATAATCGACTTATTGTTGCCTTTTAACTTCTTCGTCATGTTGGTTGGATAAGTCTTGCAAAATCCCTAATGAATTTCCTGTAATAGCCTAACAAGCCGAGAAAGGACTTAATTGTTTTTTTACTACGAGGACATGGGAAGTTTTTAATGGCTTCGATCTTATTGGGGTTAGGTTTAACACCCTCTTGTGAAACGATGTGGCCAAGGAATTCCGTCTCCTTCCTGAGGAAGTTGGACTTTAGTTGTACTTTGAAGTTAGCAGACCTAAGTCTTTCGAAAATAGTTTTTAAGTGTGTAAGGTGCTCTTGTAGAGAAGTTGAGAAAATTATTATATCGTCCAGATAGACTAGGCAGATGGTTCCAATGAGGTCCCCAAAAATATTGTCCATCACCCTTTGGATGGTGGCTGGAGCATTTTTAAGGCCAAACGGCATCCTAATCAACTCGTAATGACCTCCTTTTACTGTAAATGCAGTTTTGGGTATGTCATCAGGGTTCATTTCTATCTGGTGAAATCCACTTGCAAGATCGAGTGTAGAAAAGTATCTGGCTTTGCCCAATCTGTCTAAGATGTCTGCAATGTTAGGTATGGGGTACCTATCAGATATAGTTTTTTCATTGAGTTTCTTATAGTCGATGACGAGACGCCATTTTTGTTCTCCCGTAGGAGTAATTTTTTTGGGAACGACCCAAACAGGGGCGCTCCACGGGGAATAGCTAGATTTGATGATATCTTGGTCTAGCATTGATTCTATTTGCTTTTTAACTTCCTCTTTGTATATGTAGGGGTACCTATAGGATTTTGTATGAAGGGGGGTATCGTCTATAGTTTTTATGGCGTGTGTAACCTTATTGGTGAAGGTAAGTGGGTTTTCTTCGTTGTAGAAGATATCTAAATACTTCTTGCAAAGTGAAAGTAGCCCCTGCTTCTCTTCAGGGGATAGGTTCTCGGTATTAAGGGCTTGTAAGGATGTTGCGGTGTCTTGGGGTTGTGGGGAAACTGAGGTAATGTTGAAAAGTTCGACGCTATCGACTGTGGAGTATGGCATACCTTCTATCGGGCTTTCGAGATACAACAACTGATCTACATCGCTATAGTTTGTGATAACGAAATTGGCAGTGTTGTTTTGGGAGTTATAAATACCGTCTGATATTATTAAATCATCATTGATTGAAATTGGGTTAATGTAGAAATCGCCTTGTTTGGTTTCCACTGGTAGTGGCAAAACAGCATTCGTGTGCCCAGAGATGTTAAATACGTTCGAAGTTAAGTTGCTATTGGTCTATAAGGGAATAGTGGTAGTTGAGGTTTTTAGTTTTAAGTTAGGTAAATCTATTTCTATTTTTAAGTAGGATAATAAGTCCATTCCTATCAGGCCGTCAAAGTAGGAGTGGAATTATAAAGGAAGGAGAATCATTTCGCCCGTGATTTGAAATTCGGGTGGGAATGGTATAGATACATGTTGGTAGATTGTAAAATTATTTAGGGCCGTTTTGAGTGTTATAGGCGTTTGTAAGGTCACACAGTTTTGGGAATCAACGTATTTTGGGTCGATAAAGGAGTGTGTGGAGCCTGTGTTGATCAGGAATTTCAGAGGGTTTGTATGGGGTAGTTTGATTTTAATGAAAGGGAGAGAAGGATTATGCGTGGCCGGACTTATGTACCCGGTTGGCTTCCCGATAATAATAATATTTTATATGCATGTGTACTCGTCGTCAGTGTGATGATCGGCGTTTGATTTCACACCGACGTGGCGACACAGTACATATGCACAAGCACATGGGTATTTTTTTGATGCGGTTGCCAGGGTGTATGCGTACCGGTGACATGATTATTATCGTTTGATTCCATGTCACCATGGCAGCATTCACACTTGCATTTATCAGGTGAAAACTAAGATGTGTCTAATGGGGTAAGAGCAAACCGACGACAAGGTGATTCCATGTCATGGCGGCGGGTTGGGATTTAGATTTGTGTGTGTGTTTCAATTGGCGTATCACAACTAACTTTAATTTATACGGATTTCTTTATAGTCACTTATAGTCACTAGTCACTGGTCGACATTTAAGTATACTTTGTTTCGTTTCTCACATTTTCTTTATTACAAGTAAGTGATTATGGTTAGGTAGTTCATCCTACCGGCTACGCCAGATATCAATCGTGTCCAGAGGGGGAAGCTGATGGAGTTATCAATGGTGTCCTGGGTGAGGCTGATGGAGTTATCGATGGTGTCCTGGGTGAGGCTGATGGAGTTTATCAAAGGTGGAGTTATCCAAAAATGATGAATAAAAATGCGACTGAACTCTTCTGAGTGTAAAACCAGAGTGGTGTTTATTGTGTCGGAGAAGTCTCCTCTAGCTCTCGGTTACTCAAGTTTTTCTTATACATAAGTGCCTTCGTTTTAGGTTTACATGGGTTCTTAATGTATACATAATCATGGATTTTTGTGCCCCCTCAGCATTCGGCTGGCCGGGTTCCTTGTGGACATTGTTGCTGTGCAATTTTGTACGCGAAGTCAGCATTTGGCCGGATGCGGTATTCCAGTTATTCGCTTTCCTGGTTCAGTGTCCGACAATGTTAGAGGCGCGGAGGTTTAGGGGGTGGGGTGGTAACTCCGGCGTATTTGAGGCACATGTGCGCTTTACGGCAGTATTTGGCCGTGTGACCAAATTGCTGGCATCGATGGCATTGGGTTGTCGTATTTCGCTTGCGAAGGGGCTCGATGACTACTTTCATGTGGCATAAACCCTAAAGAGCCAGGATCTCCTTGTTGTTCGTCGCAGCAGCGATGTTCAAAAATAACATGTTTTGGGATTGGCAGCAGGAGCCCCTGGCTCGTTTCGCCTTTTCGGTGTATGAACGTCTAGCACCTTGTGACCGACCCACGATTCGCACAGTAGACAATGAACCGGTGTACTCCAGAGCTTACCCAAATCTCATGGGTGTTTCCGACTTCGTAAACAACGAAGTCAAGCAATTGCTGAAAGACGGCATTATCAGGCCCTCTAGGTCACCCTATAACAGCCCGACCTGGGTCGTGGACAAAAAGGGGACTGACGCCTTCGGGAACCCTAACAAGAGGTTGGTCATAGATTTTAGGAAGCTTAACGAGCGAACCATTCCAGACCGTTACCTGATGCCTACTATTCCCATGATTCTAGCGAATCTTGGCAAGGCAAAATTCTTTACTACCCTTGACTTAAAGTCAGGGTATCACCAAATATACCTTGCGGAGCATGACCGTCATTTTCGGTAAATAGCGGCAAATACGAATTTTGTCGTCTGCCATTCGGATTGAGAAATGCAAGCAGCATCTTTCAAAGGGCGTTAGACGATGTGCTGAGGGAGCCAATCGGGAAAATATGTTACGTCTATGTTCTCAGAGAACGAATCTGACCATGTCCGCCACATCGATACTGTGCTGAAATGCCTAATCGAGGCGAATTTGAGGGTGAGCCAGGAAAAGACTAGGTTCTTCAAAGAAAGTGTAGAATACCTCGGCTTCATAGTGAGCAAGGATAGAACTAAGTCCGATCCAGAAAAAGTAAAGGCTATTCAAGAATACCCTAAACCCAAAAGCGTCTACAGCGTTAGATCTTTCCTTGGTTTAGCCAGCTATTACAGAGTCTTCATCAAAGACTTTGCCGCCATAGCCCGTCCCATAACAGACATTCTGAAAGGGGAAAACGGTTCGGTGAGTAGGCATATGTCTAAGAAGATTTGTGTTGAGTTTAATAACACTCAACGCAGCGCATTTCAAAGGCTTCGTAACATTCTGGCATCAGAGGATGTCATACTCAAGTACCCCGATTTCAAAAAGCCCAAAAAGCCCTCACCACAGATGCTTCAGCAAGTGGCATCGGTGCAGTCCTATCACAAGAGGGTAGGCCGATTACCATGATATCTCGTACCCTGAAACAGGCTCAGCAAAATTATGCCACAAATAAAAGGGAATTGCTAGCCATTGTATGGGCCCTAGGTAAATTACAGAACTTCCTGTACGGCTCCAGGGAAATCAATACATTCACTGACCACCAGCCTCTCACGTTCGCTGTCGCTGACAGAAACACGAACGCCAAAATAAAAAAGGTGGAAATCCTATATAGACCAACATAACGGCAAGGTCTGCTACAAACCTGGCAAAGAAAATGCAAAATGGCAAAATCTTAATGCCTTACAAAACGAACCACAGTAAGACTATGCACAGCGAGCTCTCCCTCCCTGACACGGTCGAAACCACTGATAAACCTTTAAATTGCTTCAGAAACCAGATCGTTCTGGACGCAGCACGTTTTCCACTCAAGCGAAACCTAGTGCTGTTCCGAAGTAAAACTCGCCACTTGATCAGTAAAAACCCTGAAAGAAGTCGTTATTCCTGACGACGTAAACGCTATTCATTGCGACTTGCCCACTCTAGCAAGTTTCCAACACGACCTTATTATGCACTTCCCAGCCACTCAATTCCGTCACTGCAAAAATGTCGTGTTAGATATAACCGATAAAAACGAGCAGTTAGAAATCGTCACTGCAGAGCACAACCGTGCGCACAGAGCCGCGCAGGAAAATATTAAACAATTCATTCGAGACTGCTATTTTCCAAAAATGGGCAGCCTGACAAAAGAAGTGGTAGCTAATTGTAGGGTATGCACCCAAGCAAAGTACGACAGACAGCCGCAGAAGCAAGAGCTTGGGGAAACGCCCATACCCAGTTATACTGGCGAAATGGTGCACATTGACATATTTTCAACCGACAGGAAGCAGTTCCTGATGTGCATTGACAAACACTCTAAGTTTGCAGTAGTGCCACCGGTTACGTCCACAACTATAGTGGACATCACAGGCCCCCTGCTCAAGAACAGCTACGGCATCGACATTGTGAATGCGCCTCTGCATCACAATGGTCCAATGGCCAAGTTGAACGGTTCCACAGCACCTTGGCAGAAATAGCCAGATGCTTGAAGTTGGACGAGAAGACAAACGACATAGTAGAGCTAATCTTGAGGGCCACGGTGGAATATAACAAAACCGTGCACTCGGTTACTCGTGAGAGACCTATTGAGGTTGTTCACGCAGGGGCCCACGAGCGCTGCCTAGAAATCAAGGCAAGATTAGTAAAGGCACAACAAGACAGCATCGGAAGATGCAACCCATCCCGGCAAAACCGTGTGTTCGAGGTAGGAGAACACGTGTTTGTAAAGAAAAACAAGAGGTTAGGAAATACACTGACCCCACTATGCACGGAACAAAAAGTGGAAGCAGACCTAGGAACGTGTGTTCTTATTAAGGGGAGGATGGTCCACAAGGACAACCTCAAGTAGCCATTCCCCTTGCAATTAGTTAGTAGGTTTCTTTAAGAAAAGCCGAGAACTGTAATCTCACCCTGTATCTAAAATCCAGGTTTGCCCTCATGATGTTACATCCCTGTCGTAGATGGTGATGTGCTGGTTTTTGAAGAGCGTGACCTCTTGAGGCATTCCAGCAACCAGTCCGAATTCGCCTTTATAAGAGACGAAACAGAAAAATTGTCCGAGTCTTTTTCCCATTCCCATATGCGAAAGTTACGAGTACTAAGGTCGATACCGACCATTTTAGAACTTTGTCCGTCCTCAAAGTACACCATAGGATTGCTAGGAGTCTAGATTTCCTAGAAACAGCCTTAAAGGTAGTGGCGGGTACCCCCGATGCCTCTGACCTTCTAAAGATTAAGATCACAGAGGCTCAACTAGTAGAGTCTAATTCCAGGCAGATAACCATAAATTCAGAAACAGATAAACAAGTTAACTGACACCATCAATAAAGTGATCAATGCCCGTAAGAGCGACTTGGTTGACAGTCCACACACGAAGCACAACTGGCAAGAAATAGGATGCTATCAACAGAAATTCAAAACTTAATTCTCACTATTACTTTGGCCAATCAAACATAGTAAATCCCACAATTCTTGACCATGCCGATTTGAAATCACTTCTAGAACAAGACACCCCAATTGTTAGCTTAATAGAAGCCTCCAAGATCAGGGTCCTCCAGTCCGATGATAGCATTCATATTCTAATTGCCTTTCCAAGAGTCAAGTTCAGTTGCAAGAAAGTCGCCGTCTACCCTGTGTCTCGACGAGGACACGCTGGCCGAATGCGAGCATGACACCTTTGCGGTCACTGGATGCACAGACACCACGCACTACACGTTCTGCGAGCGGGTATCAGGAAGTTAAAAGAATTTTTATAATTTCAGTTTAAGCTCTAATATTCCATTTTTTTTTTTTTTTTTTGTTAATTCTGCTTTTATTTATTGGATCCTCTTAAATAAGAGCTAACAATAAGTTTAAAAATCTTAACTAATACAATTTTTTTTTTCAAAAACAGTCGTTTTAATTAATCCAACTGTTCCGTGATTCAGCGTCCCTAAAGATTTCTTCGCTGGGTTGGTAGGTCCCTTCGTCGGAGACGGGAACGACTGCTGAGCTGGGTTAGATTTCTCGCTAGGTGGTTGGGGTGCGAGGAAAGCTTGCCATGATATTTTTTCGTAAGCTCTTTGATTTCATTGGTGACTGTTGGAATATTTAAATCTCGATGGATGTTTTCGTTTCGAACATACCACGGTGCCCCAGTGATAGTTCTCAGGATCTTTGACTGTGCTCGCTGTTGCTGTTGCTGGCGTTGCCCCATACCTGTGCACCATAGGTCCAGATTGGTTTCAGTACTGCATTGTAAAGTAAGACCTTGTGGTCCAAGCTGAGCGGAGAGCCAGCGTTGATGAGCCAGTGTAAGTTGTTCGCTTTAAGCTTAAGATGAATTTTTTTCGCTTCAATGTGTCTGCGCCATGTAAGTCTTCTATCGAGGTGTACTCCTAGGTACGTTACCTCATCTGCTTTCGGGAGTGGTATGTTGTTCATCAAAAGTGGTGGGCAATCTTGTCTGTTCAGCGTAAATGTCACGTGCTTGCATTTTTCCTCGTTGACTTTTATTCGCCAGTCAGAGAGCCACTTCTCAGTGGCTATGAGGTGCAATGCCAGCTGTGCTGTAGCTTGGATTGGGGACCTTGAACGGCTAAGGATAGCTGTATCGTCGGCAAACGTGGACACTGTTAGCCGACTATTTGTAGGAATGTCAGCGGTATAGATGAGGTATAAAGTTGGCCCAAGAACGCTGCCTTGGGGGACTTCAGCCTTAATTTCGTGGTCAGTGGAAGTAGCAGTGTTGCACCGTACTGCAAACTTTCTGTCATATAGGTATGACTTTAGAAGTTTGTGTGTGCTTTCGGGTAGAGCTGTTTTAACTTTAAACATTAGGCCGTCTAGCCAGACTCTGTCGAATGCTTGGGATACGTCTAGAAATACGGCTGTACAGTATTCTCGATTTTCAAATGCAGTTCTTATCTCCGCTGTTATTCGATTCACCTGTTCAATGGTTCCGTGGCTTTCGCGAAAGCCAAATTGATGGGCTGGGATTATATTGTGGGCTCTCAGGTGTGGATTCTGTCGGATTAGCAGGCATTTTTCGAACAGTTTCGATATACATGAGAGTAGACTTATTGGTCTGTAGGATGAGGGAACTGTGTGGTCCTTACCAGGCTTCGGAATCATTATGATAATCGTTCCCAGCCGCCTGCGGAATTCCTTATGGGAAAAACGGTTTCAGTCGGTGGGCAAAGGGTTGGGTGGGCTCTCCACAGTGACTTATGTTTAATACCTGTTGGTGAAAGTTGCTCTATATATCGGCCCTGAGCGTATTCTTTCTCTTGTTTCAGAGCGTTGGTCAGCTTCCGTGTGGCTGATGGTGATCTGGAGGATTGCCATTCTCTACGTAAGCGTCGTTTTGCGTGGACGAGTTGCTCGATTTGTGCGTTAGTCTTATTCGGATTAATCGTAACGTTTGTGGTTTTAGGTGTTGCATTTCGTGCTGCTTCCGTAAGAATGGATTCCAGTGTTTCTGTGCAGCTCTCTATATCAGGTTCTGTATTGAGTTTTGGGTTTAGCTCAATGTGTGAGCTTATATATTTTTTTATACCTTAGCCAGTTCGTTTTGTGCGAAGTCAGTTTGTAGGGTGGTTTTACGTTTTCTGCATACCGGCTGAGATGAATTAGCACAGGCGAGTGATCAGATGACAGATCTGGTAGACATTCAGCTCTAACGAAACTGCGAGGAATATTTTTCGTGACTGCGAAGTCAATCAAGTCAGGCAGCTTATTGAGGTCTGATGGCCAGTATGTGGGACTCCTAGGGGAAACATGATCTAGTTTATTAGTGGCTTTAATTAAAGCCTTATAAAGCTGTTTTCCTTTTGGATTTACAAGGCGCGATCCCCAGTGAGTATGTTTAGCATTGTAGTCGCCTGCTGCAATGAAGTGTGGTCCTAGTGCATGGAAGAAATCCAGGAATTGGTCTTCCAATATTGTGAAACGAGGGGGGCAGTATACGGCCGCTAGTGTGAGGTGAGTGTTGTCCTCCAGCTGTATGTTGATAGATGTGGCCTGTAGATAAGTTTCAGCAAACTCTTTGTAAAAGTGGTGCTTCATACGGTTCCTAATTAGAATGCCGGTCCCACCGTGTGCTATACCATCGGGGTGATTTGTACCATAGAAGTTGTAATCTCTTATTTGAAAATTGTATTTGCTTGTAAGATGAGTTTCCGAAAGAAGCATTACGTCGATATGCTTCTCATGTAGGAATTGAGCTAGCTTAAGTTTGCGCTGTGAGACGCCATTGGCGTTCCACGTAGCTATGCGTAAGGTAGCCATTATTTATTTTGATTGTTGGGAGACAAGCATTTGTATCAATAGGTTTTGATTACGCATCATGTCTTGAATGGTGGTTCGCATAAATGTCATGAATTCCATCATGCTCTGTTGTAAGGCTTGGATCATAGCTTCAGTTTTCGTTTCTTTCTGCTCGGATGGCCAATTTTGTGTGTTCTTCATGTGAGGTTTGGGAGTTTTGGGTTGGAGGTGTCATACCTGATTTTAAAACGTTTGCAAAACTTATCTTGTTAGTGCTTGGTATAGGCCAGGGAGCAATTCTTGTTGGTTTCGAAAAAAGTACTTCTGGATTTGTTTCCGATGGAATCAGCGTAGCTGTTCCTTGGTGTACCCTTGCCGTGTTCATTCTTTGGTGGAGACGGGTTTTCAGCTCTTTGTAGATTGGACAGCCTCTGTAGTTTACTGTGTGATTAACCCCACAGTTACCGCACTTTTTCGCGCTTGCATTATCTTTATTAGCTTGGCAATGTGTGGAGACGTGGAGATCTCCACAGACTACACACACTGGGCGAAGTGTGCAATACGATCTCGTGTGGCCGTATTCTTGGCAGTTCATACATTGAACAGGAGCGTTACGTTTATGCGGCTCTTCTACTGTAATCCTACGGTGCAGAAGGAGCTGGAGTTTATAAATTGGATGAACCTCGTTTTTTTTACGTGCTTGTTTTCTGGTTCAAGCTCAATCTTAACGAGTGGTTGCGGCTGCCTGTTTCTGTTTTTGATATTGTGTACGCTTTTGACGCAAAATCCCTTATCCTTTAGGGCCTCAGCTATCTCTTCGGCCTTTACATGAGGCTCAATGCCCTTCAGTACTACTTGCAAACCCTTGCTACTTTTAAGCTGGTAGGTGTAAAAGCATGTTTTGTTTGCAGTAAGATGGTTTGTGACTTTTCTGTAGATTTCCTCCGTTTTCGTTTGAAGTTTGATTTCATTAATAGTACCTCTTATGAGGGGTATTATATAAAAGCTATCTTTTCCAATAAGGCCAATTATAGAATTTACCAAACTGTTTGTGCTCGCGGATGTAAATTGGGGAAGGCTTTATTTTCTTTGGTTCGTTATCGATGGATTTCAGTGGCACGTCCTCGTTGGTATCTGCCAGCAAAGCGAATCTGTTGCTATTTGCGGGCGCTTCATTGTTGATCGAGGTAGTATTGTCGCGTATATTTTTCGGCTTGTTTTCTGTATCGGAAGTTTTAGGGCTAAGCTTCCGCTTTATTGTAATGTAGCGGTCCAGTCCAGTCTGTGAGGCCGATCCAACTTTTTTGTTTGCGTTTTGTTTTGCTAGTTGTGCAGCAGTGCCGTTTGGCTCTTGGGCTTTTGTTTTTGTATTCGCTGACTCAGTAAAAGCGTGAGCGGGTGCAGCCAATGGCGAAGTAGAGCGGGTTGTCGATATTGCTCCAGTTGTTGTTGTTGCAGATTGCGGAGCTTGTGTCGGAGCTAGAAGTGCGGGAGAGCAAGAGCGCGCTCTTTCTTGATTTGTTGGTACAAGAAGGTTCGTTGGGTTATGGGTTATTGGCCGCTCGTTGTCTTCGTTTGCAGGTGTCGAGGAGTCATAAGAAAAGTACGCGTTGTTTCGTTGTAATGAGAGCCGGCGATCGTCTTGCTCTCGTTGCCGCTGAGCGCGAGTGTCGTTCTGGCTCATAGTGCCTTTTTTTTTTTTTTGTTTTATTTAATTTGTTTGAAACTATTATTTAACTATTTCAAACGCAGAATATGTATTCGGGCGATGCAACATCGCTCGAGCGTCTTTTTCGCTTTCAATATATTTATTTGTTGTTAATTAATAATCATTCACTTCACTAGAATCAATTGATTTTATTGGAGCTCGATGAAAACACGTCTTCACGCATCAGCATACGACTGCATAAATGAAGTCCATTTGTTAGTTTAGTTTTGTAAACTACTCTATCACCTACAATAAATAAATAAATAAATATATTATTTTACGTTTATTCATTAGTTCAGAATAGGTTACAGTAGGCAATTTTATAGCTAACAGTTTACTTGCCTGAACAATTTTCCGCATTAAAAGAATAGTTTCTCAACCTAGAATCTCTATTTCTGGGTCTAAACTACCAACTGAATCAGCACGCCGGAAAATTCCTAACATATGCAAATTAAATTTGTCGTTGGTAAATTATTTAAAAAAATAATTTTTTATTTTAATATTATTTTATATTTATTGGTGATAAACTTTTTCACTTAACACAATATTACAAGACACTCGTTTCTAACTTATCCTTAATGGATAACCGTTCTCGATCTTATCCCGAATCAGACTGATCTTATAATTCTTAATTCTAATCCAATCAACCTCGGCCACAAGCTTTTCTTTTAGAAACTTCTTGAACTTTCAATTATGTTTAGAATAAAAGCTTTATGCTGAAATTATTTTACTTCATTGTGAAATTCAAATTTGCTGATTGATGCAGTTTGATTGAAGCGCAATGAGTTGACCATGGCTTGTCTCCAAGCGGGAGTTATGTTTACTTTACGATGGCTTGTTTCCAAGCGGGAGCTGTGTTTACTTTAAGTTTGGTTACTAAGCGCCGGCAAAGGCAATAAGGAAAAAACAAAGACAAAGGAAATGCCGCCGAGATTGAAATTTAAAAATTGTTTATAAACTGGGGTAAGTAAAGTGCTATGTTTGCGGGTTGGATAACTTGCACGTATGCACCATTCCAGCCACACATTTGCCAGTAAGTTATGTTATGAATGATGCCTCTTCAACCGACATGTCAACCAGCCACCCTGCTATTAAATCGTATTCTTTATATAAACAATGTTGAATTAAAGACAATTTAAGATAAGATAAAGTAATCATATTTTGTGTATTTATTCGAATTTTGTCAAAAAAGAGTAAAATCCTTGGTAGAAGTATAATGTTTTTAGCTAGTTTGCAGTAGGAAATTTCCTCTTGAGTTTTTATGAGACTCATTTCAAATCGGACCGCCAGTATTAGTTGGATCTGTTTTTATTTATATTAATTTATAATTCACCGAGTACCTCAATAATGTTGTTTGGAATAATGTTTAATTTGGAATATTGAAAACCCAATGGAAAAATACCATTTATCAAATTATATATAAAATACTTCATTAGTTTTTGCGGCGGTAAAATTTAGGGTATTTTCAGCTTCTGTGAATCTTCCAAAGGAAATAAAAGACCGCAATCATTGTATTGCTGTGCTCAGATGCGCGAGTAGAGCCGGGGCGTCCGTATTAAAACTTAAGTGGATTGCCTGACGTTATTTTGCGATTATTTGTTATCTTGAAACATTTTTTTTATTGAACTCTATTTGAACCAATTTAGAAAAAAATCAGAGGAAAACAAAATCAACTCCTATGTACTTACATTTGCTTATTTACAAAAAAAAAAAAAATAAAATCAATTTACAATTTATTATTTATATTTTGAGTTTTTTTTTTGTGTTCACATGTATTGCTACCGGTTGACTTATATTTAACTCTTTGGCTATCATATTAGTCGAGGAGGCATTTTTTTTTAGTGCGACACTCAGTGGGCCAAGTTTAAGTACACCGTGGTTTTTCGATTAAACCAATCAAAATACTACAAGGGTTATGTAAAAAGTACCTCCCAAGTACAAGTACCTCCAAAAGTACAATGACCTTTGTCAATACATTTTTTAAGCATCTTAATCCAGTTTTGGTAGCCCGCCGCGAAGTACTGCCACCTCGTTAAGGTAGTTGGTGACAGCAGTTTTCACTTCCTCGTCACTGCTGAGTTTTATTTCGCATAAGGGGTTACTTCCACCAAATGCTCAAAAAAGTAAGGCTTTTACAAGTTGTCAGCAATTGGCCTCTGTATTTCTTTCTTGCTCATCTACTCGTAAGACTTCATCTTGTCTACGAGTAGCATGAGCAGCAGCATCGAGTTCGCGTTCTAATTCCCGGACTTCAATATTTCCTCGACGAACAGAATGGAATATCATATTTAATACGCGTTCATTTTGCAAAATTCTTGCACTTCTACGCATGGTACGCGAAGCAGTATCCCTTATGCGTTCTCGTTGCCTAAAAGCTTCATTTTCACGGGTCTCTGCTAACCGTTGAGAGTTCTGAAGGCGAACATCTTCAACATTGTCATAAAATTCGCGGCTACGATTAAGCGCATCCCGACGCCTTTGTTCAGTTGATTTTATTTTTAATCGAGGCATTATAACAAATTTAGTTTCTAGCGACAAGAAAAAAATATGAAAATAGTTTATAAACGTTTTTAAATTAAAAGCAGCTTATCTACTTTTAAATTGCTTATATTTAGTCTAGTAATGAAAATACTCCTAAACAAATTATCAAAGGAAAATAAATAAATTTTGTATGTATATATTTAAATTAAATAAATTAAAACAAAAAAATAATTTCGAATTTATATATGTTAATACAGTGTTGGAAAAGATAATAGAAAAAGCTTGTTTTCGTCCATTAACTTGAAATATTTCATAGGAAAAGAAACTAAGATTTATTTAATTATTTTTTTTAAACATATATATAGGTAACTTATATAATAAGGAATACAAATATTTTCTTTTGATTTTCCATTAACGTAAAAAATTAATTTCATTTTTTGAGCTTGGAAAAAATAATAGAAAAAAACGCAAAAATACAAGTGAGACGATTTTTCTAAATTTTTAAACTGAAATAGTGGTTTTGCTAATATTTAGTGGTACAGCCATTACTTTTTATAACTGAGGAACACCTACGATTCATAGATTTCACTAAATTGGCGCAAATTGAGGCATCAATCCCGTACCATTCTGATTGCACTTTTTCACACAAATCTTTTTTGTTTTTGCGACTCTTTCTTAGCACCCAACTCTCTTTTTTAGCACCCCCCACAAGTGCTCAATCGGGTTTAAATCCGGTGATTGAGCAGGCCACTCCATTACATTTATTTCGTTATCCTGTAACCACTTTACGGGTTTTGACGCATGTTTGAGGTCATTATCATGCTGGAACTCCCACTTAAGAGGCATTTCTTCTTCAGCATATGGCAACATTACATTTTGGAGAATATTTAAACAATCTGGAGCACACATTTTTTCTTTTATCCAGAATATCGGACCAACTTCTGAAGTAGAAAAACATCCCCACAGCATAATATTACCTCTACCATGTTTAAAGGTCTTTTTGGTATGTTTTGGATCGAAGGCAGTATTTTTTGGGCGCCTTACATGAGTTTTCCCATCTGATCCGAACAAATTAATTTTGGTTTCATCAGACCAAAGGACATTATTCCAATTTTGGCGGCATAGATGATGCTTCGCAAAACTTAGTCTTTTTCCAATATTTTTTTGGCTCAGATATGGTACTTTTCTTGCTGCATATGCTTTGAGGTCTTTCTCAATCAGCCTGTTCCTTATTGTGCGACTAGATACTGATGCCTTTAATTGATTTTTGAGCTCATTCGACGAAAGAAATGGATCTATTCTTGATTCGCGAATCAACAAGTCGTCAAACCTTTTTGATGTGGCACGCTTTCTACCTCGATTTTCCTTTGTCGCTACAAAGTGAACTGCGGAAAACACTTTTTTTAGGGAGCACTGCATTAGTTCAGAAATTTCTTTTAATGTGCTTCCATCTTCATTCATTTTTTTCATAACTACTTTTCTTGCTGAATATGCTTTGAGGTCTTTCTGAATCAGCCTGTTCCTTATTGTGCGACTAGATACTGATGCCTCTAATTGATTTTTGAGCTCATTCGACGAAAGAAATGGATCTTTTCTTGATTCGCGAATCAACAAGTCGTCAAACCTTTTTGATGTGGCACGCTTTCTACCTCGATTTTCCTTTGTCGCTACAAAGTGAACTGCGGAAAACACTTTTTTTAGGGAGCACTGCATTAGTTCAGAAATTTCTTTTAATGTGCTTCCATCTTTCATTTTTTTCATAATTTCTCGTTCTTCAGCACTGCAATGTACTCCGCGACCCATTCTGAGAATAATAGCCAAATGTAGAACGATTCGAAGATGTTTCTATTTTTTTTCCAGCCTAAACACGTGGTGACCTGCAAACTTAGCGAACAGCGCAAATATTTGCTGCGAAAATGACTCAAAAGGGAGAACAAAATAAAGCACCGTTATTAGTGCACATGTGTAATTGGTTTCATGCATATATTTTTCGTACATAATTAGCAATTGGGATTGAAGCGCAAAGAAGAATATTTTTTCTATTATTTTTTCCAACACTGTATATACGAGTCCGTGACTATTTGAATGAAACACAGGTTTTTATATAAAAAGATATTTTATTTTTCCACGTAGTCTCCTTTGAGCTCTATACACTAAGCCCAACGTTTCTCCAATTTTTTTATCCCTTCCAAAAAATATGATTTGTCGAGGTCTTCAAAATAGGCATTTGTTTGTGAGATGACTTCGTCATTGGAGGCAAATCTCTTTCCGCCGAGCCATTTCTTCAAGTTTGGGAACAAGAAATAGTCACACGGGAGCAATTCGTAGCCCATTTCATGGAATTTTGCTATGGAAACTGCACATGTGTGCACCCGTGCATTGTCCTGGTGGAAAAGAACTTTTTTTCTTGGCCAAGTGCGGTAATATTCACCATTGATTGTTTTTCCTTTTTGAAGGTAGTCAATGTGGATAATACCGCGTGCATCCCAAAAAACAGTCGCCATGACTTTATTGGCTGACAAACCCACTTTTGCCTTCTTTGGCGCCGATTCACCCCGAGAAACCCACTGTTTTGACTGCTGTTTGGTCTCCGGTGTGTTGTGGTGGATCCACGTTTCGTCCACGGTTACGAAATGGCGCAAAAACTCGTTCGTATTGCGATTGAACAACGCTAAACATTGCGAAATTGTCACACGGTTGCATTTGTGGTCGATTGTGAGCAAACGCGGCACCCATCTTGCGGAAAGCTTTCCTATACCCAAATGATCATTCAAAATTGAAACCACTGAGCCATGTGAAATGCCTACGGCTTCCACAATCTCTCTCACTTTTAATCGCCGATCGGCTAAAACCATATCGTGGATTTTTTCAATTGTTTCGGATGTGGAAACCTCAACTGGGCGTCCGGAACGTTCGGCATCTTCCGTGCTTGTACGGCCACATCGGAATTCAGTAAACCACTTTTTTAACATGGAAATGGATGGTGCAGAGTCTCCATAATATTTATCAAGCTTGGCCTTGGTTTGCGTAATGGATTTTTTCCTCAAAAAATAATGCTTAATGAGCACACGAAATTCACTTTTCTCCATTTTCTTCTCAGTCAACGCGGTAGTCTGATATTAACGGCTGTCAAAAACAAACTAAATGTCGCAGCTTGTTCAATTTTTGACAAGAGTCAACTGACAGATGACTTAACGGGAGCAGTGTTACCATTTCAATTAAGAGGCGGGAAATTCAAAAAGTCACGGACTTATTGACCCGCCCTCTTACCAGGTGTACAAGTATGAAATGTCGTTTTTTTTCGTAAGAATCGAAGCGCTGCTCAGCGAGTGCGTGTCCCATTGAAGCGAATAGGTGGTAACCGGATGGGGCCAGGTCAGGTGGGTAAGCCGCATGCGGAAGCACTTCCCAATTGAGTGTTTCCAACGTGTTGCGAACCGCTCTTGCCTTGTGTTGTCTTTTTTGATATTCCGGTCGTTTTCTCTGAAGCGCACTGTTCAAATTGATCAATTGTTGGTAGCGTGCCGTATTCCGGGTTTCAAGAGCTCATAGTAGATGACACCGCTCTGATCCCACCTCTCTTTCAACTCATGTGGCACCCATCTACCGACCTTCTGAATCTTTCCCATCTCTCGCAAGCGATTGGAAACTGCTTGTTGACTTACTACCAACTGCTCTGCGAGTTGTTTTTGCGTTTGAGCATCGTCTTCATCCAATAATGCTGGCAGTTCGGCGTCTTCGTACCTTTTTGGTGGTTTTCCGTGCTCTTTGTCGTCGACTTCAAAATCACCACTTTTGAAGCGTTGAAACCACCGTTCACACGTTTTCACAGTTGGTACTTGTTCGCCAAAGGCTTTAACAAGCGTTCGGTGCGATTCCTCAGCTCAGAAAATTAACACTGTCCGCGTTTGCTCTTTATTCGGCACGGAACTCGACATGTTGACTGCTCTGAGAGTAAACGATAATGACGCTCGATTTGCGCAAAACTATGGTGGTTTAACCCTGAAACATAGAAACAAACGGAGACTTATTAACATTGCGGGCTCAGTTTTTAAATACCTATTTGGAACACTAGATGAAAATGATCGAGTCGAAATACAGAAAAAACTTGACATCAACGCCCATAACTCAGTAAAATTACATGAACACATGCAAAAGATACAGAATTATGAAAATAACCACACCATCATTAACAGTCTTTGGTTCGAACTAATGTAATTTACGGAATACGTAGAAGATTTGGTAATGGCTATGCAGCTTTCCAGACTTGGACTGTTTAACCCCAAATTTCTAAACTGTGACAAACTTGAGAATGTGAACAGCCAAAATATTTTAAACATTAAAACATCCACTTGGATTAACTACAATTATAACCAATTATTAATTATATCCCACATACCCATTTACTCTTCACTAATAAACACAATTAAAGTAATCCCTTACCCAGACTCCAACGGCTATCAGCTAGATTACACAGACACACAATCATATTTTGAAAAAGAAAATAAAGTTTATAATGCTCAAAATAAAGAAATAAAAAATGAATGTGTCACCAATATTATTAAACACTTAAAACCAATTTGTAATTTTATGCCAGTGCACACGAAAGAAATAATAAAATACATAGAACCAAACACAATTGTAACCTGGAACTTAACTCAAACCATTCCTTACCAAAATTGGCAAAATTCAATTAATAATATAAAAATAGAAAGAAACAAAATGATAAGAGTAACGCAATGCAACATAGAAATCAATAGTATAATTTTATGTGAAAATCTGTTAAAACCAGAAACCAGTGGTGCTCATATACTTAAGCCACAACCCTTCAACCAAGTATTTAAACGAA
The DNA here is from genome assembly GCA_018150545.1 of Drosophila ercepeae. Taxonomy (NCBI): domain Eukaryota; kingdom Metazoa; phylum Arthropoda; class Insecta; order Diptera; family Drosophilidae; genus Drosophila; species Drosophila ercepeae. The sequence continues at coordinate 848,579 of JAECWL010000197.1, forward strand.
AATTAACAAAAGTTTTTATTTTACAGCTCCAATTTTTTTTGTCACATTAGTTCTATATATCAGGGTTGAAATAGATGAATAACCAAGTTATAAAAATATTTCTTCAATGAAAAACTTAAAAAAATCTGAGACTATCTCCAAAATGTCCTGCTCACCTACTTAAGCCACCTGGAAAGAAATGGTTGAAAAAGTAAAAATTTGCCCAATATTCCATATACTTTTAATAAATTTACTTTAATATTGAGTGGGATGACCTTTCTCCTTAAGAACAGCGGAGCAACGCTTTGGCATTGAATCCACATGACGTCCGCACTGTAGAGGGGTGATTTTCTTCCACTCTTGCAAAATTCGCCACAAATTGTTTTTATTTGCTGGTTTTTTTTGGCCAACTACTTGTTTAAGAATTCCCCACAAGTATTCTATAGGGTTCAAGTCGGGGCTCTGCGGTGGCCATTCCAAAACATTGATTGCCTCTTGGTTAAGCCACGACTTGACTATCTTGCTTGTGTGCTTAGGGTCGTTGTCCTGTTGAAATCTCCAGGCAAGTGGCAAATTATCGGCATATTCTCCAGATAAATTGTCAATAAGAATGTCCCTGTACATTTCGCCGTTCATAATGCCTTCTATCTTCACTAGGGGACCTACGCCCGATGCGGTGAAACAGCCCCAGACCATAATCGAGGCGCCACCATGTTTAACGGTCTTCTTAGTGTATTTGGGGTCAAATTGTATGTTGGGAGGACGTCGGACATATGGTTTACCATCACTCCCAAAGACATTAAACTTGGATTCGTCGCTCCAAACAATATGCTCTGTGGCGAATTAAAGTCGTTTTTTTACATTTTGAATGGACAGCAATGGTTTTTTTTGGGCAATGCGTCCATATAGCTGGAACTCATTTAGCCGTCTTCTTATGGTCTGAGCTGACACATTCACGCCATAATCTGCCCCCATTTGTCCTCTGATTTGCGTTGAAGTCAAGAACGGATCGGCTTAACAGATTTTGGCAATCCGTCTATCGTCCTTTAAAGTGGTTTTTCTGGGCCTTTCTCTCGGAATATTTTCCCAGGTTCCATTTTTCTTATAAAATGCAATGGCATTTTTGACTTTGCCACGCGAAAAATGTAAAGTCTTACAAATTTGTTGAATACTTGTGTTTTTTTCGTAATATTCCCATATTAGCTTCCTTTCGGCCGGATTTTTATTTTTAGCCATAGCGGTCAAATTGTTTTTGGAAACGTATTTAGTATTCAATATCGTAGTATAGAAACTAACTATTATAACTTTAGGTTCTTTTGTTATTTAGGCCGGTAAATAAACAATATTTCTTCTAAATTAACTTTTGCTTTATTTACTCTCTTTGACAGCTTTCTTAGGTTATGTGTTACTTGAATCGATACATCGATAAGAAAAGATGTTTTTTGGCAAAAAGCGCCCTCTCTTTAAGGCGGGAAGTTTCTTTTGAATTTGAAACATCCTCAACACTTTCCCTTGTGAAAATTCAAAACTTTATATTGACATACATAATTGAAAACTTAATGAGTCTATACAATGCAAATAAATCATCCCTCCTTTTTCTTTCTTAAGACAGTCCAATCTTGTCGCAGACAATCCTTAGTTGAGTGCTGGGGATCGGCTTGGTCATCACATCGGCGAGCTGTTGTTCTGTCGGAATTTGCTCAATCTTGAATTCCCCCTCGGCGATTTTCTCACGGATGAAGAAATGCTTGTTGGCGATATGCTTAGTCCGGCGATGAAATTCCGGGTTCTGAGCCAACTTCATGGCTGCAGTGTTATCGACCTGAAGAATCGGGACTCGGTTCAAACTGTCGATTTCCTGAAACAATCTTTTTAACCAAATTATTTCTTTAGCAGCCTCATTAGCTGCTACTATTTCAGCCTCTGTCGTGGACGTGGCCACCGTTGCTTGTCTTTGACTTTTCCAGGAGATTATTCCTGAGGCAAACTTGATAATAATCCCGGAGGTAGATCTTCCTGTCTTTGTACAGCCACCAAAGTCTGCATCGCTGTAACATTCGAGGATCCCCTCCTTCTGTCTCCGATAAGTTATTCCGAGGTCGACGGTTCCGGAAATATATCGAAAAACCCTCTTTACTTGGGAGACATTTTCGTTTGTAGGGTTTTCTAGTGACCTTGAGAGAAATCCAATACTGAATGCCAAGTCTGGCCTTGTTCCGAGCATGGCTTGGCGATAAGGGAACGCAGTTGGCTTTGATTCTTTCCCTGCTGACGAAATCTCCGAATTCTTGAGAAGTGAGGAAGAAACTGCTTTGCATTCCGAAAACTGAAAACGGTCCAGAATCTTTTTGGCATATCCTTGTTGACCAATTTTTATTCCGTTCTCTTGCTTCTTGATTTCGAGTCCTAAGAAGCACTCGGCCTTGTTCGTGATTATTTTAAATTCTGCTTTTAGTTCATTTAGAAAAACTTCCAAATCTTGAACATCCGTCGCTGCGACGAGTCCGTCGTCTACATAAATAACAAGTAGAATCCTTTTGTTATTTCTTTCCCTGATGTAAAGACATGGATCCGCCTCGCTGACTTTGAAACCGAGTTTCTGCAGGAAACCTCCAAAGCGCTTTTGCCAACCTCTTGGTCCTTGTTTGAGTCCATAAAGGCTCTTTATCAATCTGCAAACCAACCCTTGTCCTTGCTCGTATCCTTCAGGTTATTGCATGTAGATCTCTTTGTCGTCCAAGCAGTCGAGACGTCGAACTGGGCCAAAAACATGTCATTCTTCGCTGCAACACTCAACACTGAGCGAATTGTCTCCATTCTTGCGACGGAACTAAAAGTTTGATCGTAATCAATCCCTCGTCTTTGAGCAAATCCTTTTATGACCAAACGAGCTTTGTATTTATCAATATTTCCGTCAGGGTGGGTTTTAACTCGATAGACCCATTTGCACGAGAGTGCTTTCGAACCTTTTGGAAGTCTTGTCAATTTCCAGGTTTCATTTTCGTGTAAAGACTTAATTTCCTTGTCCATTGCTTTCTTCCACTCGAAGTTGCTGTTGACGGCTTCATGGAAGGTGTCTGGACTCTCCAACACGAAATTCTCAGCTGCTGATACGTAATCATCCAGATGTCCTGGCCTTTTTAACAACGAACGATCTCTCAACCTCATCGACTGTATTCCTCTTTTGTCAATTTCTTTGTCGAAGCTCGTTTCTCCTCCTGTCTCGTAATTGTCTTCGCTTTCTGTCTCAGTTGTGTTTTCTTCGAAGTCTTCCTTCTTAATCGTATATTCGTCCTCGCTTTTGTGTGAACTTACGTCGTATTCTTCCTTATTGTCTTCTACGACATCTTTCTTCTTGGAATCTTTGAAAGGAAGGTTGACACTTGAATCACATTCGCTGAATTTTTCTTAAAATTTTACGTCTCTCGACACAATTACTTTGTGCTCCTCTGGTAAGTAAACACGGTATCTTTCATCACCGTCGTAACCCACCAAGTACCCCTTCTTTGCTTTTTCGTCCATCTTTCTTCTTTTCTGCGATGGAATGTGTACATAGCACGTTGATCCGACGATTCGGAGATGTTTAATCCTTGGCTTCTTGGACAAACACAGTTCGTAAGGCGTTCTTCCTTTCAGCGATGATTTTCCCGTCCTGTTGAGAATGTAGATTGCTGTGCTGACTAGTTCGGCCCAAATTGCCTCTGGAAATTTAGTTTCATGATTAGAATTAGAATGTGTTTTAAAAAAACCCTATATACTCCTGTGAATAAAATAAACAAAAACAAGTGAAAACAATAAACTAAACAAAATATGAGCGCACCCGGCGCTCAAAATCAGAAGCGAGAGCTTCAAGCAAAACAAAACAAAAACAACTCCTACATCTCACTCACCCACATATCAAATCACACAAACAATTATCAAAACTTGCACCCGCAGAGTGATGAAAGAGCGCGATCTTGCTCTCCAGCATTGGAGAGACCCAACAATTACTCTCAGCAACGAAGACCAGAATGCGCGCCAAATTTACCCGCGCGTATACCAACAACAACTTCCGCGATACAAATGAACACACACTCAACTCTCCCGCTCACAGCAGTTACGCTCTCAACTCTCCCACTCTCAACTCTTCCGCTCTCAACAACCTCAGACACAAATACCACAACTACAGCAACTATAGCAACAACAACCACAGTTTGCTATGCTTCAATGCCGATACGCTCTTCCTCAGCGAATATTAAAACACCCACAACCTCAATACCCGCTCCAACAACAATAAACAAAACTCAATCCTCTCTCCAAAACCAACAAAACTTAAAACGTCACCGAGACAATCAGTCTCCAAACGGTTCCAAAGATCTTTTAAATAGCAACAAGAACCAGCGGAATAAAGCTCAAACCGCTACTCAAAAAACACTCAAAGAGTACTGGCTAGCCGAGCCAAACTCAAGCAACCGCTTTGAGTTATTAGCACAAGATGATGAAGACGAAAACCAAACTGACAATGGGACAAATGCAACTATAAATACGCAAATGCAAATTGAGCACAAAAAACCAAAACCCCCCCTATATACATATGTTCAAAATGTTGAAAACATATACGCACTAACTACTGCTTTAAATTCATTGGAAGAAACATGATATGAACTAAAAGCACTGCACAACTAATGAAATAAAAATACAGCCACTAGAAACTACTCACTATCACAACATATTAAGACTATTAAAAGATAAATCGACCAAATACTACACCTTCAGACCAAAAGACCAGAGAGGGTTTAAGGTAATCCTTCGTAACGTCCATCATGCTACAGACAACGACGATATTATCAATGAACTAGCTCAGCAAGGGCATGAAGTTATAAATTTACACAATATCCAGCGCTACGACTCCAAACAACCATTGCCTCTATTCTCTATTGAACTTAAAATGAAAGAAAATAATAAAGACATTTATAAAATTGAGCACCTTCTTCACTGCAAAGTAATTTTCGAGCCACCGCGACCAAAGCGAACACTTCCCCAATGTACAAACTGCCAAAAATATGGACATACCAAAAACTACTGCACCAAAGACCCAACTTGTGTAAAGTGCGCTGGAAAACACAGCTCCTCATCGTGTACTATAAATACAAGATCGGACCGAACAAGTATTAAATGTGCATTATGCAGTGAAAACCACACTGTAAACTACAAAGGTTGTATGGTGTACAAAGCACTGCAAATCCAAAAATACCCACCTCTCCGGAAGAAAGAAATACCGGTAACAGAAACAAATCAAACGACACAATACAGTACAACAAATAACGTAGCAATCTTAAAGACGCCAGCTATATCCTATGCCGAACTGCTAGTGTACCTGATATACAGCCTGCTCCAACTCAATTAAGCCAAACCGCACAAAATGATTTTGACGAACTAAAACAATTGATGAAACAATTAATAGCTCAAATGACAAATATGATGAACATTGTCACGCTCCTAGTATCTAAACTTGACAAATAAACACCTAACAATCGCCATCTGGAATGCTAAAGGACTTTCACGCCATTTACTTGAACTAAAAACATTCTTAAATGAAAAGCTAATTGACGTCATGCTCATTTCTGAAACTCACTCAACTGAGAAAACCTATATAAACATACCTGACTATAATATATTCTCTACTAATCACCCGGACGGTAAGGCCCATGGTGGTACTGCAGTAATAATTAAAAAAAGCATAAAGTGCATAGAGCTCGATGGATTCAAAAAGGACTACATACAGGCTACTACTATATCGACCTCAGACACAACGGGTCCAATAAATATATCTGCAGTTTATTGCCCACCTAAATTTAACAATACAAAAGACCAATACCTCGATTTTCTAAAATCACTGGGAAATCGGTATTTGGCAGGAGGTGACTATAATGCCAAACACATAACATGGGGGTCCAGACTTACCACTGCAAAGGGAAGACAACTGTATGAAGCAATAAGAAGCAATAATAGCCGTGCCCTAAGCACAGGCGAGCCGACTTACTGGCCAACTGACACAAACAAACTACCGGATTTAATTGACTTCTGCATAACAAGAAATATAACTTGCGATAACCTTACAATAAAATCATGCCTAGACCTCTCCTCCGACCATTCCCCAATATTAATTACGTTACATGGTGGGGTAGAAGAAAACAACAATGACCCCCTTTATTTAACCACAAAACAAACTGGAATATGTTTCGCGAGATTTTGGAACAGAACATGGAAATTAATATCTCTCTAAAGACAAACAACCAACTGGACTCCGCAATAGCATATTTAAATGACAACATCATATATGCAGCAACGCAAGCGACACCATCTATAAAAATGATTGCATTAAAGTAAACTCCCGCCTTTATTAAAGACAAAATCAGAAAAAAGCGTAACCTTAGGAAGATATGGCAAAGGACTAGGCATCCAGAAGACAAAAACAAACTTAATAAAGCAACAGACGAGCTCAAGAGAATTCTCAGGGCAGACAAAGATAACCGGCTACAATACTACCTTAGCAACCTCGGAACCTCCTTATCTACTAATTATTCTCTGTGGAAAGCGACCAAAAAATTGACGAACTCAACTATACACAAGCCGCCTATAAAAAGAAACAACAACACATGGGCGAGATCAAACAAAGAAAAAGCAGACACTCTTGCTGAACACTTTAAAACATCATTTACCAATGACATGGACAACGGCAACGCTGAGCTTCCAACACAAATCACCAACTCAAATTGTGCAATTAAAACTATAACAAAGGCAGAAATTAAATCTCACATAAAACAAATTAAAAACAAGAAAGCCCCCGGATATGACTTAATCGGAGGAAAAATTCTGAAAGAACTACCAGACGCTATAATCTCCTATATTAGAAACCTGTTTAACGGAATCATTCGACTGCAATACTTTCCCATAACTTGGAAGGTAGGCCAAATTAAAGCAATTCCAAAACCAAATAAAAACGCCAATACTGTAAGTTCGTACAGACCAATCACTTTATTACCTGTCCTCTCAAAAGTATTTGAAAAAGTCCTATTAAATAGAATCGAGCCAACCCTGAAACAAAAAAATATAATACCTCCTCACCAATTCGGCTTTCGGAAGCAGCACTCGACCGTCCAACAGGTCCATCGAGTAATTAATAAAATAACAGAGGATTTTGACAAAAAGAAGTTTTGCTATGCTGTGTACCTGGACATTGCTAAAGCATTTGACAAAGTATGGCACAAAGGACTGCTGCATAAGCTAAGAAATATACTACCAGACAACTTATATACCATCCTACAAAGCTATATAACGGACAGATATTTCTATATCAAATATGACAATGAATGCTCAGATGTTATGCCAGTGACAGCGGGTGTTCCCCAAGGTAGTGTGCTTGGACCCATCTTATACCTGATTTACACCTCCGATATTCCAGCGCCAACTATCCGTGGATCAATGATTGCTACGTTCGCAGATGATACTGTGTTAATGTCGTCAAGCGCGTGTGAAAAAACAGCTGCAAGTACATTACAACAAATCATGACACAAACAGTATCCTGGTTCGAGAGATGGGGCATCGAGATAAATAAAGACAAAACTCAACAAGTAATATACACAAAACGACAACCCAAAAACTTCGCAATTAAAATCAACGACAATCAAATATTGCTACGCCCATATGCCAAGTACCTTGGACTAACCATTGACGCAAAACTGACATGGAAGCAGCACATCCTAAACAAACGAAATGAAATAAAAAACAAATTTCGACAACTTAACTGGCTAATAGGAAAACACTCAAAACTAAAATTACATTACAAAATTGCTATATACAAGGCGATAATAAAACCAATATGGGCAAATCTCACTTACAGCTAATTCAACGAACGCAATGACAAATGCCGAATGGTATATTAGAAATGAAGATATCCATACAGACCTAAACATAGAGACAGTCAACGAAACTATTAAAAAAAGCAGCAAAAAACACACAAATCAACTACTAAACCAACAAAACCCAAATACCGATGAGAGATGTGACAAATACCGATGAGAGAGCTGGAACCGAGAAGATTAAAACGAAAAACTCCAACAGAATTAAATTATTAGTAATTATTAGTAAACTATTAAAGTATTAGCATATCCTTGCAATGGGAAGGGCCGCTACCTTTTTTTCCATTCTTCAACCATTACTCATTGTTATTCTTTAAAAAAACAGAATGTAATTTAAAGGAAATAAAAAAAAAAAAAAAAAAAAAAATCAATTCTTCGAGGGGCTGATCGGAATAGATATGCTGCAGCAGTTGAAGGCGGTTATTGATATACAGAACGGGTGGTTCGAGGTAGCAAACATGAAACGGAAGATTCAGTTTGAGACCTACAGACCATCAGAACTGTACACAATAGAAGCCGAATCGAAAAGAGTTATATCTGTTCCGGTGCGACTAAAAGATGGGGATTTCCTAATAAACAGAACCATATTAAAGGAAGACATGGAGATTTCAGGAGGTATCTATAGGGCAGTGTCAGGGCAAAGCCTGATAGAGGTGATCAACTACGCAGAGTCAGACCAAGAGTTATTTTTAGAGGAACCAATAAATGTCATTGAATTCAAGCCCACACAACATGTTGAACTAAATATTATAGAAGAGGAAAGGAATGGTAGTAGTAGCATTCCATTTGACAAGATCAGAACGGACCACTTGAACAAGGAAGAACTCGGGGAACTTCGCAGAATTTGTTAGAGGTATCCGGGAATATTCCATAAAGAAGGAGACCAATTGTCTTTTACAAACGCAGTCAAACATCAAATTAGAACAAAGGACGACATTCCTATCTATGCCAAGCCTTATAGATATGCGTTTAAGGAAAGACAAGAGGTGAGAAGACAGCTGGAGAAGCTGTTACACCAAAGAATAATTAGACATAGCCATTCTCCGTGGAGTGCTCCAGTTTGGCTGGTGCCTAAAAAGAAGGATGCCTCAGGAGAAAGGAAATGGTGGTGGTGGTGGAATTTAGGAAGTTGAATGAGAAGGTGATAAAGGATAGATACCCACTTCCGATAATAAACGACGTATTAGACAATCTAGGTAGAGCGAAATACTTCTCGACATTGGACTTAGCAAGTGGTTACCATCAGATTGAGGTTCAGGAAGAAGACATTCCGAAAACTGCTTTCTCCGCAGAAGGAGGGCATTTCGAGTATGTCCGGATGCCGTTCGGTTTGAACAATGCTCCCGCAACCTTTCAGAGGCTGATGAATAACATTTTTGGAGAGTTGTTGGGGAAATGTTGTCTCATATATATGGACGACATCATGGTGTTCTCAACATCGTTGCAGGAACATATTACGGATTTGGGGAAGGTCTTTAAAAACTTAAGGAGGCTAACTTTAAGCTGCAGTTGGATAAGACGGAATTTCTGAGAACAGAGGTGGAATACCTAGGACACGTAGTGACCCCACAGGGAATCAAACCGAATCCGGGAAAAATTGAATCAATCAAGAAATTCAGCGTCCCGAAGACCAGGAAGCAGATAAAATCATTCCTAGGCTTATTAGGTTATTACAGGAAGTTCATTAGAGATTTCGCAGCAATAACAAAGCCGCTGACGAAACAACTTAAGGGGAAGAAGGCAGTACAAATAGACGAGTAATACACAGAAGCATTCGAAGTGTGCAAAACCCTCTTATGCAATGACCCAATCTTGCAATTCCCTGACTTCGAAAAACCATTCATCCTGACCACGGACGCAAGAAATTATGCCATTGGAGCGGTCCTATCACAGGGAAACTTGGGAACGGATAGACCAATAGCATACGCAAGTAGAACCTTGTCAACATCCGAGATAAACTATGCTACTATAGAGAAAGAAATGCTTGCCATTATCTGGTCAATAAGGCATTTCAGACACTACCTATTCGGCAGTAAGTTCAAAATAGTGACAGACCATAGGCCGTTAACCTGGCTAATGAGCATTAAGGAACCTGACTCAAAACTTGTAAGATGGAGACTCCAGATGTTGGAATATGACTACGAAATAATATACAAGAAAGGCTCATTGAACGTGGTGGCGGACGCACTAAGCAGAATCCAACCAGAGCTCAACATACTAGAAAACGCATCGGAAGTAGCAACGAACGGGGAGACGATACACTCCGCAGGGAAAGACTTACAGTTGGGATTCCCAATTTCCGAAAAACCACTGAACGAATATAATATCCAGGTGATTATAGAGAAAGGGAGAACGGCTAAAGTAGAAAAGCAAGTTCCATTTAGGAACAAAATGCGGATAATCTGGACGGAAAATAACTTTGACGACGAGACAATTGGACGCAGACTCAAAGAAATTTTAAAACCTAAGAGAACGGTAGCATTGCTGATACCGGAAGAACTGGTTTAAACCATCCAAGAGGTATACTGTAAATATTTTGCCTACAGCAGACTATATAGGGCGATAAGATGTACAATCCTGTTGCCAGACATAGTCGAGAGAAGTCAACAAGAGGAAGTCGTTAAGGATTATCACCTGAGGAGTAACCACAGGGGGATAGAGGAAACACTAGCACATTTAAAAAGGAGGGTGTTCTTCCCTCATATGAAGCAGTTAATAGCACAAACAATTAACAATTGCGATAGCTGTCAAACGCAAAAATACGACAGGAAACCCCACAAAATCAAATACAGCGTGACAGAAACTCCGGGCAGACCCTTAGAGATAGTACACATTGATTTATATTTTCTTAATAAGAAAAGCGTTTTTACGATTATCGACAAATTTTCGAGATATGCATGGGGAGTAACTATTCCAGCCAAGGAAAGTATTAACATCGTGAAGGCGATGAAAAACTTTATGGCCCTGTTCGGAATTCCTAAAAAGATAATCTGCGACCAAGGACTCGAGTTCTCGTCAAACCTTTTTAAGAATTTTTGTAGGCAGTACGAATTGGAACTGCATACAACATCCTTTCAACAATCGTCGAGCAACTCCACGGTCGAGAGATTACATTCAACGATAACAGAAATATACAGGTTGATTGCGGAGAGCAAGAAGGCATGAAGACATGAAGAAATACTGAGTGAGGCGTTTATAACATACAACAACGCCATTCACTCAGCAACAAAGTTGACACCTCAAGAATTATTTACAGGCAGAACGCAGGAGTTCCTAAATAACGTAACATTCAATAATGAACATGATTATTTACAGAAAATCAACGCATTTCAGGCTGAGGTATACCCAAAGGTAAAAGAAAGGGTAGAGAATCAAAAGATAAAGAGAATTGAGGCAGCTAACATAGATAGACAGGAACCAAACCCGGTGCAGATTGGGAACACGATATTCAGGAAAGAGAATCGGAGAGATAAACTCACTCCTAGGTTCTCTAAACACAAGGTGTTGGAAGATAATGACCTAATAATAACAACTACCAAACCGCAGAAAATTCACAAGGAGAAGATCCGAAGAATTAACAAACCAAACGAATAACATTTTTTTTTGCAGATGGTCCATTGCTATGGCCGAAGAAAGCAGGTTCGAAATAATACCCTTGGAAGGGAACGAACCATTGGCTCAGATAGAAATGGGGACAGCAAGGGTAATACAAACTTACCAAAACTACATCCACATCATAAAGTTACAGGAATATAAGGAAATAGTAGACGGGATAGAAAGCACATTTGGAGAGATCGTAGAGGAGCCAGCAACAAGGGACTTAGTTAAATCGCTGAAAAATAAATTACAAATGGTGAAAACTAGGTTAGAAGGAATATGGCCCAAGCATAGAAGAACGAGAGGCTTGATCAATGGATTAGGATCGGTAGTTAAAGCGATAACAGGAAATTTAGACGCAAATGACGCGGAAAGTTTAGAGGAAGAGATAAGGAAGATGAGAGAGGAAGAGGAAAGGCTAAGAGAGAGCATAAACTCACAGGAAAAAGCAGGCAGCAAGGTCAACTTCATGTTTAAGAACTTAACGAAGTTCATAAACGAAGAGCAGAGTAGGGTGAACACGTTTATTAACAACTATAATAACCTATATAATAACCTGAATGACGTTGCCGAGAGCCTATTATTGGCCAAACTAGGAGTAATTTCCAGATTCCTATTCGATAAGAAAGAAACGGACAGGTGTGCCCACGAATTAGAGAGGCAAGGGATACACTTATTATCCGACGAACACATGTACGAATTGTTAGAATTAAGAGCCATCATTAACAACACAGACATACTATTATTAATCAAATTACCTGTATTTAAGAAAGAAACATTTTCATTCAAAAGATTAATACCACTTCCCATGAACAACACAGAATTTGTGATAACTCCAAATTATGTGGGGATCCATGGGAATGAAACACACTACTATAAAGAAAAATGTCAGTTAATAAGGAACACTTATATATGTAAAAACGATAGAAGTATAAGTCAAATCAATTCAAAATGTATTAAAAGACTGTTAAGTGGAAAGGAAGCGGAATGCGAAACGAAGGACGTCGGATTGGTCACAACGATCTTCGAACCGGAGGTCGGTTACATCGCAATCTTCAATGGAGAAAACGTCAGGATACAGACAGATTGCGGAATCGACAAAACGTTGAATGGATCAGCCCTTATAAAATTCACCCAGTGCAAGGCAATGGTAAACAACGTGCAGTACGAAGCGGTAGAAAGGCTTGGTACAGCAGAGATGAAGTTAGACATACCTCGGATAGAGACGATTAAGAGAAACAGGACAACCCAGGAGTTGGGAGTACACGAGCTGAGGATGGAAGATCTGGAAACAAAAATACAGATTAGCAGGATACAGGCGGGAAACACGATCCACACGACAACAACTTACTCAATGCTCGGTATACTACTGATAGTAGTACTCATCGTGGCATGGTTCCCAAAGAAGACAACAATTTTCACACCACGGACTACACCTCAGGCCACCTTCACACCAACCATCGCTTCACCTGCTACGGTACCAGCAACTATATCCCCGCTATGGTCGGTAGTTCAGTCTGAGGGGGGAGGAGTTACCGCCTCAGCATTCACCCTCGGCGGTCCCCCACCAAAACCGCCTCGACAACCAGAGGCCTAAAGGGGGCACCAAGAAATACTTTGTTGTACTTTGTTGCGGCACTTAAAACGCTGCGACATAAAATCGGCCTACTTAAAACGCTGAGACATTGTAACAACTAAATATCCGAAATGCTGCATCGGCGATCACTTGAATCGCTGAGTATTGGATCGATTACCATCGGAGATGCTGAATCGATCCAACAACGGGGCCACTTGACAAAACATGGAACCGCATCCGCTCCACTTTTACTTTCGGTCAATCAGCACACTAGACTAAGCATAAATGTACCAAAACCAAAACTATAAAAACCACGAGAAAGAAATAAAAGAATCATTCAGAATCTCAAACCCAAATCCAGCGGACGTTTCTCTTGGGAGCCATTCACCAAATCTTCACTACACAACCTTCAGGACCTACGATAGGAGGTAATTCGCGCTCTTTCTTGATTTGTTGGTACAAGAAGGTTCGTTGGGTTATGGGTTATTGGCCGCTCGTTGTCTTCGTTTTCAGGTGTCGCGGAGACATAAGAAAAGTACGCGTTGTTTCGTTGTAATGAGAGAGAATCGAATTTGAAGGAGAAACATATTCCCGAGTCCGACATAGAACCACACATCTTAACTAACGATCAACAGTCACAACTCAAGCTAGTGATCAACTGCTTTCCCTCGTTTTCCCAGGAAGGTTTAGGAAAAACCAATCTGATAACACATTCTATCGACGTAGACTCGGTTAAACCCATAAAACAACGACACTTTCCGGTTTCTCCAGCGGTAGAAAAGGAAATGTACGCAGAAATTGATAGAATGCTTAGTCTTGGAGTTATATAAGAGTCAGATAGCGCACGGTCTTCACCGATAGTGATGGTGGCCAAACCAGGAAAAGTTAGGATTTGTTTGGACTGTCGCAAGGTAAATTCGTACACTGAAAAGGACGCCTATCCACTTCCTCAGGTAAGTGGCATATTAAGCCGTTTGCCAAAAGCTGAATTTATAACCAGCTTAGACTTAAAAGATGCTTACTGGCAAGTTCCATTAGAGCAGCACTCTCGCGATAAAACAGCGTTTACAGTACCTGGTAGGCCGCTTTAGCAGTTTAAGGTTATGCCTTTTGGTCTATGTAATGCCACCAGTACCATGTCGCGTTTAATGGATAAAGTGGTTCCATTCCAACTCAGGAATGAGGTCTTTATCTATTTAGACGATTTGCTGATAGTTTCTTCAGGTTTTGATGACATCTTGAAGTTCTCAGAGAAATTGCTCTCCACATAAAGGGTGCAGGCTTGACGATCAATATTGGTAAAAGTCATTTCTGCATGCGGCGTGTGCGGTATTTAGGCCATATAATTGGTGATGGCGGAATTCGCACAGATCCTGATAAGGTGTCGGCTATTACTCAGTTTCCAATTCCTTAAGCTTAAGAAGATTTATGGGAATGTGTGGGTGGTCCGTAAGTTCGTGCCTAATTTTGCAATGCTATCTTCCCCTTTGACCGACTTGATGACAACTAAAAGAAGATTTTCGCCAACTGAGAATGCTATAAAAGCCTTTGAGAAGTTAAAGTCCCACCTCACTAACGCCCCAGTACTAAGTAGCCCTGACTTTACCAAGCCTTTCGCTATATATTGCGATGCAAGTAAAACTGGAGTAGGAGCCGTATTAGCTCAAACCTTGGCAGAAGGAGATGAACGCCCAGTAGCTTTCATTTCGAAGATGCTTAACAAAGCTCAAGGAAACTACACTGTCACCGGACAGGAGTGCTTAGCAGCTATTGTAGCGCTGAAAAGTTTTCGAGCTTACGTGGAAGGCCATAACTTTACAATTATAACCGACCACGCGTCTCTCAAATGGCTGAGGTCCAACCACGATCTAAATTCTCGATTGGCTCGTTGGGCATTAACCTTACGAAGGTTTAAATTTAAAATAGAGCATAGAAAGGGCTCCCTAAACGTTGTACCAGATTCCTTGTCACGCGTAAATGAAGATAAAGTAGCAGCGATAGACATTAAACAAAGTTTGCTCGATGATCTAAATTCGGAGCACTTCAAGTCTATCGAATATCAGAATCGGGTTAGAAAAGTTCAAGCAAATAGCGCGTACTCCCCGACTTAAAGACTGTCTAAAAGACTGTCTTAAAGATGTCTATCGGCGGTCAGAATATGCCTGGAAACTTTGGATTCCCAAACAATTAGTGCCTGAAGTCATATCGCAAGCGCATAATAGCCCATTAGCCTCGCATGGAGGCATGCACAAAACTATCGAGCGAGTTTTGGCCTGGATTAGTTTCCAATATTAAATTTTAGATTAACGCATGTCAGGTTTGTAAATCGACTAAATCTCCCAATTCTGTTTTGAGACCTTCTATGGGAAAAGCCGCCGATACTCAAAGAGTTTTTCAGCGCCTTTTTATAGATTTTCTCGGCCCATATCCGCGATCTAGAAGTGGAAATATGGGAATATTTATTGTATTAGACCATTTTTCGAAGTTCGTCTTCTTAAAGCCCGATAAATGCTGATGTTGTGGTAAAATACGTCGAAGGCGATCTTTTTATGACATTTGGTGTGCCAGAAACAAAAGTGTCCGACAACGGGTCGCAATTCCGGTCTGCGGCATTCCAAAAGCTTATGAAGATGTACGAAATAACGCATACCCTAACAGCCGTACATTCGCCACAAGCTAATGCCTCCGAACGAGTCACCCATCGGAAGGATCTCTGGACAATAAGACAAAACCTAATTTTTAGGCACAACTCCATATCACAGGACATTCGGTCAGCATATGATGACATCGGGAAGCACATATTCGTTGTTGAGGAAGCTCATTATGCTAGACGACCGATCATTGGTGTTTAATCGACAAGACACATTTGAGATAATTCGTGCAGATGCTGGAAAGCACATGCAAAAAACTCACGAACAACACGGAAAACGATATAACTTGAGAACACGAGAAGTGAAGGCCAATAAGTTTTCAGACGGAATTTTAAAAAAAGCTGTTTTGCTACTGGTTAAAACTCTAAATTTGGTCCATCCTTTGTAAAGGCTAGAGTAAGAAAAAAGATAGGAAATTCTTACTACGAGCTGGAAGATATGAAGGGTCGACCAATAGGCAATTATCACGCGAAGGACATACGTCAGTGATAGTGCTTCAGGCGGTATCCGTCTATGTTATTTTATAAAAATAAAATACCCTAGAGATCGGGAAATATCCAAAGCTGAGCTTTAGTATAAAGTCATAAAACGATCAGCTTGACCATGCCATTTTTCTAAAACTGTCTGGAAGAAGCAAACTGTTGAAATCTCAATTACGTGTGCAAAGCGAATGTCTTATATTGAATGTAACTGGATCTAATTGGTCTTTCTCTTTTGTCTTATTCTCCTAAGCGCGTCACGAGCTGCGCATCATTTATGTATTAGTCATTCGCAAATAAACTCTCATTTGAACAGGTTATAGGCCCAGGCTGAGCTCCTGTGCGTTTTTATTTCTTGCAAAGTTTAACAGCGAAAAGTTGTTGATAATAGTCGAAAAGACTTGTGTGACTCGTGTTTAATGTTGTGAAAAATTAAATTGATTTGATATAAAAATGAGTTTCCAATACGCAATTGAGAAACTGGACAATGAAAACTATAGTGTGTGGTCTACTCAAATGAAAAGTGTGCTGATACACGCCGAATTATGGTCAGTGGTCCGTGGCCGTTTGCTGGAAAATGAAAATGACACAGTAGAACAAAAAGCGTCTTTCGATGCTAAAGACGAAAAGGCACTTTCAAGTATAATGATATGTATAAAGCCGACGCAAATTAATCATGTGAAACATTGTGTAACTGCTATGGAAGCTTGGAAATAATATGTTGGTACCAACAAACGTGCGTGAAGCATTGACTGGAGAACATTCTGATGAATGGAGAATCTCAATGCAGAAGGAGTTGGATCACTTGCGAGCTACAAACACTTGGAGCTTGGTTGACCTTCCTGAAGAGCAGAAAGCAATCGGGTGTAAGGGGGTGTTTGCCATTAAACGCGACAAAAATGGTAAAGTTGATCGACTCAAATCGAGGTTGGTAGCCAAAGGTTGCGGACAGCAGTATGGGGTGAATTACATTGAAACATTTTCCCCGGTGGCACGTTACTCTTCAATAAGGTTAGCGATTGCGTTGGAGTCCTGCGATTGCATAAGTCCTTATACGGTCTAAAGCAGAGTGGACGCGAGTGGAACTGGAGACTAGATGAAGTTCTTAACAAAATTGGATTCATTTCCTATCCTAGCGAGCCTTGCATATACACAAAGAAAATTGCGGAAAAGCTAAACATTATTGTAGTATATGTTGACGATTTAATTCTTGCTTGTTCCAGAAAAGATGACATCCTTAGCATCAAGAAGCAAATATCAGATGAGTTTGATGTTGTAGATGGCGGTGACCTAAAACATTTCCTAGGCATGGAGAGAGAGGAGTGGCGAAACTGGCAGTGTTACTATAGGCCATGAACAATTTATTGCTGGTCTACTAAAAGACTATGGTATGGCAGACTGCAAACCCAACGCTATTCCTCTGGAGGCGGGCTTTCAAGTTAAATGGGAGGATGCAAGCTGCACAAAAGTGGATCAGAAGAAGTATCAATCACTCATTGGTTCTTTGCTTTATTTGGCTATGACGACAAGACCAGATAATTTAGACAATTTAGCCACACTATGCATGAAGTGTGGCTAAATTGGCACAAAGAAATGCTGATCCTCACAAGGAGCACGAAGTGGCTGCAAAGCGTGTCTTGAGGTACCTTAAGGGCACAGCTGACATGAAGCTATGTTACGAACGTACAGGTGTGCATGTCCATTGTTTCGTTGATGCAGACTGGGCTGGCGATAGCACAGATCGCCAATCCTTTACTGGTTGGACATTCATCATGGCTGGTGCGGCGATTTCATGGGAGTCCAAAAAGCAGACCATTGTGGCACTTAGTTCAACTGAAGCTGAGTATGTGGCGCTTTCAACAGCAGAAAAAGAGGCAGTTTACCATAAAAAGCTGGTGAAGGAGATAGGAATAGGACTAATTCCAAAGATGGTTATCTACAGTGATAATCAAAGCGAACAATGTCTGGCAACAGACTTCAAGTTCCATGCACGAAGCAAACATATTGATATTAAGTACCATTTTGTAAGACAATTATATAAGGAAAATGTTATTGATATTAAGTATATTTCAACAGAAAATATGATTTCTGATATTCTAACAAAAAACTTAAATAAGATCAAGCACACAGGTTTTGTTAAACAGTTAGGTTTGAATTGATTAAAATTATGTTTAAAAGAAAAATGGATATTTAAGTTAACTTGTAAAGACGTCTTTTTGAGATAAGAGTGTTGAAATCTCAATTACGTGTGCAAAGCGAATGTCTTATATTGAATGTAACTGGATCTAATTGGTCTTTCTCTTTCGTCTTATTCTCTTAAGCGCGTCACGAGTTGCGCATCATTTATGTATTAGTCAGTCGCAAATAAACTCTCATTTGAACACAAACTCCTCGTGGTTTAGCCGTAGTTTTTTTTCTTCAAGCGATCTTTTCTACGCCTTTATATAACTGGCTTAAACTTAACTTAACTGCTTAAATCAAACAAAACCCTCTAGAATACCTATCCATTGTGGCTGAAAATGGATTTGGCTGTTTTATTAACCAGCAGATCAGCAGACAACTAGCAGCCTCGACGCTGCAAACTTTTTCCCTTTCCCCTAAAAGTAGACAAGAAGCAAGCACGACCAGGGGAGTCCATAGGAGCACCCCTTTGCTTCTCCGGCCAAAGGAGCACCCCTTTGCTTCACCGGCCAAAGGAGCACCTTTGCCGTTCTGCCCCGTAGGAGCAGTACTTGCGCACTTGCCCATAGTAGCACCGCTCTAACAGGAGTATCTGCGGCGGGAAAGTGCCCAAGTTCTCCTGCTCACCGGCCGTAATTGGTCTAACCTACAAGTCCAAATTTTATTGTCACACGTACAGAAAGCCACCTAGGCACATGCAGGACCCATTATAACCTCCAAATCCATCATCCGTCGTTAGACTCAACCCGTCTATAATTCGAAAAATAAAACGCTAACCTCACTGCGTTTAATTTCGCATCCGAGGGGGATATTAACAGAATAAACGAAGTACTACAGCGCCCATTCCAGATGTCACCTCCAATAAGACATATCCGTCTGGAAGAAGTCTCAAACATGATACGTACCCTCAAAAGTCGAAAGGCGCCAGGTCACGACCTAATAAGCAACGCAGTACTTAAAATCCTTCCCAAGAGAGCACTATTACTTATCACATTGATATTCAATGCGATACTTAGAGTGCAATACTTTCCCAAAAAATGGAAGAGTGCTAGAATCAGTATGATTCTAAAGCCAGGGAAGCCGGAACAGGATCCAATCTCCTACCGGCCTATCAGTCTCCTGCCCTCCTTATCGAAGGTAATGGAAAGGCTGATAGCTTCCCGACTTATAATACACCTAGAAGACAATGATACTATCCCAATGCACCAATTCGGATTCAGAGCTGGTCACAGTACGATTGAGTCAATCATATCCTGAAGGCCTACGACCATAAAGAATACTGCAACGGAATCTTCCTTGACATTCAACAGGCATTTGATAGAGTTTGGATCCCGGGACTACTAGCCAAAGTCAAAACAGCGCTGCCAGCCAACCTGTTTGAGCTCATCAGATCGTTTCTCACAAACAGAGAGTTTTGCGTCCAGTCCAGAGACGCAACCTCTGCAAATGTTTCCATTGCAGCTCTCGTACCTCAAGGAAGCGTCTTAGGACCGATACTGTTCTCCATCTATACAGCAGACATCCCCAAGCCAAGCTATTATGAAATGACCTATGACAACAGCAAAATGCTGTTGGCCAGCTTCGCTGACGACGTCTGCTTTCTCAGCTCCTCGAACAGTGAGACCGAGTTGTCACAAATGCTGCAAACTTATCTCTACGAATTCTACGAAGACAACATTTACAGGATCCAATCTCCTACCGGCCTATCAGTCTCCTGCCCTCCTTATCGAAGGTAATGGAAAGGCTGATAGCTTCCCGACTTATAATACACCTAGAAGACAATGATACTATCCCAATGCACCAATTCGGATTTAGAGCTGGTCACAGTACGATTGAGTCAATCATATCCTGAAGGCCTACGACCATAAAGAATACTGCAACGGAATCTTCCTTGACATTCAACAGGCATTTGATAGAGTTTGGATCCCGGGACTACTAGCCAAAGTCAAAACAGCGCTGCCAGCCAACCTGTTTGAGCTCATCAGATCGTTTCTCACAAACAGAGAGTTTTGCGTCCAGTCCAGAGACGCAACCTCTGCAAATGTTTCCATTGCAGCTCTCGTACCTCAAGGAAGCGTCTTAGGACCGATACTGTTCTCCATCTATACAGCAGACATCCCCAAGCCAAGCTATTATGAAATGACCTATGACAACAGCAAAATGCTGTTGGCCAGCTTCGCTGACGACGTCTGCTTTCTCAACTCCTCGAACAGTGAGACCGAGTCGTCACAAATGCTGCAAACTTATCTCTACGAATTCTACGAAGACAACATTTAGATTAAAGGCTTTAATTAGAACTGTTCCTGAATAATATTAAATAAAGATGTTAATTAAGTAAAAAAAAAAAACGCTAACCCAGCTAATAAACCAATTTAATTTAATGAGCTGCGCCTAAAAGCACGCCCGATGTTCCTGCGTAAGCAGAAGGGAATTTAAGAAAAAGTGTTACGTAACAATGAGCTTTTAGGGCAGTACAAGAACAGTTTTAGTTTGAATTTTCGTTTGAAATTTGCATGACTAATTTTGTAAATGAATACTAATAAAAATAAATATTTTTTAGTGATAATTAGATAGGGAAAAGATGCCCAGCTCATGTTAGAGGAAAATTAAATCAAATTAATTAAATTAAATAATTGGTAGCAGCAAACAAATCACCTCAATGCAACAATATTCCAGGATACGGAAGATCGATTTTTCGTCGTTGGAAATTTAGCGCGGTGAGTTCGTTCCCTTTATATACTTTATAAATCTATTATTATTTGGTTTCGGTGATGAATATTGTTTTCAAAATTTTTTTATTTTTTTTTGCATAACACGAACAGTCATAACTTCTCCGCCATTAAGACATAAAAGCAAAATATCGTAAAGTACTCAGAAACTACAAAAATTAGTAAACATGAAAACTAAAACAGAAAAAGAAATAATAATAATGAAAAAATAAAAGCAAAGATTCTAGAAAAGAATATTAGTTTAAATAAACTGAAAAGCACAAAACTTAGCAGCAACTCATTTAAAGTGAGGAAGAATAAAAGTTTTATAAGATATATAGATCTAATAATAGGTATCAACTCTAGCACAGAAATATTGGGAACAATTAGATTTTTCCTTACCCTGAACAAAAGGTGCTAAACTGATTGCACGAATAAAAATTATTTTTAATTATTATTGATACTTGAATGCTCTCTATTGCTACGCCATATGCTATACTATATATGCCACATAAATATTTTTTTGTACCCTTATATAAAACTTTTGTAACATATAAATAGAAACATACATAATGAAGCAATCTTGATATTATTGTTATATTTTAGTAGAATTCCCTAGGCATGTCCGAATTTTCTTTAGTTTTTTGCAGATGCTCCTTGATGGATGACTCCCGATGCTTCCCCAGCGCCGCCCGGAATCTATGATGAGATGATGTTCTGCTAGTTATCTTTAGCTTGAACTCATGCTGATGATTCCGCGGTTGTAGGGGACAAAGGGGACACCAGAGCCATGCTCTCAGGTGGGTGACCGTAGGTAGGGTGGGCACTCGCGACCACGATAACACCTGTGGCTTCGCTTTCGCCAAATTTTCTTGTCCGTTTTTCCATCTTCTACTACTCTCCGATTCTCCTTTCATTTCTTTTCTTTTGGATCCTTCCGTAAGCTCTGCCGGTTCCTTCAGCTATGGTTCTTTGTCGCATTCTAACTTTTCTTTATTAATAATTGAGTGCGCCGGGTATGAGATCTGTCCAAGCAATACCTCCACCCCCAAAGCCGACGAGTTAAAGCCGAAATCACACATATACCGTTGCACGTTACGAAGACCCTTGCCGCGCTCCCAACCAAACATCAGAAAACGTTGCGCCAAAGCCATGCAGAGGAGTGATTCCAAGTTCGAATCGGAATTTAGTTTAACAGTATCTCCGACAAACATACAAGGAAAAACGTCTCGCATTTGCCTTGGAGTATAAAGAGAAGCCTCTCGAGTTCTGGTTTGATGTTTTATGGACTGATGAAGTTGCGTTTCAGTTTCAGGGATCCTTTAGCAAGCAATTTATGCATCTCCCAAAACAACTAAAAGGGTAATGCCGTCCACCCAATCAATCGGTTTGGTGGTGGCACGGTGATGTTCTGGGGCTGTTTAAGCTACTATGGATTTGGAGACATGGTTCCGATAGAGGGTACACTAAATCAAACAGGATACCTCCATATCTTTAATGACCACGCATTCACCTCAGGAAATATAGTAGACTGTTTTCTTCGAATGACTGGATCTTGCAGCAGGACAATGCTCCATGCCACAAGGGCCGAGTACCAATGAAGTTCTTGAAAGACATAAATCAGGCGGTACTTCCATGGCCCCCACAAAGCCCCGATCTGAACATTATCGAAAATGTCTGGGCTTATGTTAAGAGTCAGAGGACATTTGAAAGAGATCGCCAGCGCGATAAAACTATAGCCGAAATTACGGAAATTTGGTCCAAATTACCTCTTGAGTTTGCGCACAACTTGGTCCGGTCAATACGAGCAAGGCTCCAAGCAGTCATTGATGCCAAAGGCGGAGTAACCAAATATTAGTTGGCTTAAAATAATCTTATTTTAAAATAATATAAAATATTTCGTTTATGTTAAATAAAAAACGCAAAAATCAATTAAAAAAGCTGTGTGTAAATAATTTTGACGCGTACAAATTGTGTAAATACTTCTGACAACATACAAGCATCATTTCGATGCTTCTATTTTTAGCCCATGAACAGTTATTTTTTCCACTTCTTTAGTTTGTTTCTGTATAGATGTAGAAACACGACAAATACCGTTATGTTCGTTTCTGAGTAAAATAGCAGCAGCAATAAGCGATCAAAGTTGACAATTGAAAAAAAAGCACGTTGTGTAAATAATTTTGACCACCTCTGTATATTTGAAGTCCATAAATAAATAGAAAAAAAATTAATAGAAGAAAATCCAGCCATATGCATACGTTTATATGTATATCTATATATACATTAGTTTTATAACATTTTTTTTTAATACTTATATAAATAATGAAACACCGGTTTAAAACAATGTAATTGTAATGCCTTTAAGGGTAAATAAGTATTCATATTTTTTTCAATCAAACTAACAACACAGAAAAACACAATTCTGTCAATGCCAAGGCATATGTTTTAAGAGGAGCCAAAATTGAGTTGTTACTCCAATGAGCTCCGCTGAAGAACTGATTTTATTAATACTACTCCACATCCGAAGAAACATTTGAAGGTCTTTCAGTTGTTTACTTGTGTACAATACATGAGTTCTAATCAACTATGCATATGCATTTGTATGCTCACAGCGACTTCAATGCGTCGCACTATGGGGCCAACGACCACTTTTTGTGACCGTTGAAAAAACAGGTACTTGTTTTTTAGAAGTTATGGCCGATTTTGCTTTAATCTTAAAATTAAAATAATAAATTTTTATATATATGATTATACAGTTATTTAATAATACCATAAATTTGACGTTGCACGCCTTTGAAAATCAATTTAGATCCATCACGTTTTCAATCACGCAAATACATATATTACTTGTGCGATCAACGTGTTTTTCCCAGTAATAACAGTGATACTTTACATTTTATATGTTAACGTAGCTCTGTAGCTCTGTTAATGAAATAATAAAGTTTGCTGTTTTCTTTAAATAATGACGTTATAATATCATTTTGCTAAAGACTTTTAACAATTGACGTTGCCCATAGTGCGTTGGCATGTGAACTAGCGGCCTGTATTTTATGACCCTTTCAAGGGAATTTATTTTGAAGGGATCGGTCATAAAATTGCTTACTTATTATATTATTATGTTGTTGGTCCGATCCATTTTACACTTTTTTAATCAGGTATCAGGAAGTTAATAGAATTTTTATAATTTCAGTTTAAGCTCTAATATTCCATGAAGTCCATTTGTTAGTTTAGTTTTGTAAACTACTCTATCACCTACAATAAATAAATAAATAAATATATTATTTTAGGTTTATTCATTAGTTCTGAATAGGTTATAGTAGGCAATGTTATAGCTAACAGTTTACTTGCCTCAACAATTTTCCGCATTAAAAGAATAGTTTCTCAAAAACACGCACTAACATATGCACGTATGCACCATTCCAGCCACACATTTGCCAGTAAGTTATGTTATGAATGATGCCTCTGGCGAACAGCCAGCCAGCCTACCTCTTCAAAAACTGGGTCATCCCACTTCAAAAGTTTATCCGCCGGAACCTGCCAGTAGGAATCTTCCACCTGGCCCCATGCTGGACAAATCTTCAACCGTCATGTCAACCAGCCAGCCTGCTATTAAATCGTATTCTTTATATAAACAATGTTGAATTAAAGACAATTTAAGATAAGATAAAGTAATCATATTTTTTTTATTTATTCGAATTTTGTCAAAAAAGAGTAAAATCCTTGGTAGAAGTATAATGTTTTTAGCTAGTTTGCAGTAGGAAATTCTTCTTGAGTTTTTATGAGACTCATTTCAAATCGGACCGCCAGTATTAGTTGGATCTGTTTTTATTTATATTAATTTATAATTAACCGAGTACCTCAATAATGTTATTTGGTTGAGTAGTTAGCCTAAAATTTTACAGATCTTTACGAACATGAAAATGAATTGAAAAAAGTGCAAACTCAAAAGGTTAACTTAATAAGGAGGGTGTCTCGATATAAAAAGGGTCAGTTCCCCAAGAATATGCACTATAAATAAATATAAGTAAAATGCAAGAGTATTAAAATAAGATTTTCATGGTCATTTTAATTTTCTTTTTAAAATCTTATAACAATTTTTAATTATACAATTAATGATAAATAGTGTTTAAACTGAATAATTAATACTAAACTGTGAATTCAGCATGTTTAATTTGGAATATTGAAAACCCAATGGAAAAATACCATTCATGCGGCGGTAAAATTTAGGGTATTTTCAGCTTCTGTGAATCTTCCAAAGGAAATAAAAGACCGCAATCATTGTATTCTTGTGCTCAGATGCGCGAGTAGTGCCGGGGCGTCCGTATTAAAACTTAAGTGGATTGCCTGACGTTATTTTGCGATTATTTGTTATCTTGAAACATTTTTTTTATTGAACTCTATTTGAACAAATTTAGAAAAAAATCAGAGGAAAACAAAATCAACTCCTATGTACTTACATTTGCTTATTTACAAAAAAAAAAAAAATAAAATCAATTTACAATTTACAATTTATTATTTATATTTTGAGTTTTTTTTTTGTGTTCACATGTATTGCTACCGGTTGACTTATATTTAACTCTTTGGCTATCATATTAGTCGAGGAGGCATTTTTTTTTAGTGCGACACTCAGTGGGCTAAGTTTAAGTACACCGTGGTTTTTCGATTAAAACCAATCAAAATACTATGAGGGTTATGTAAAAAGTTATGTAAAACTTTCCCAATTATTTTTCGAGTGTACAACATGGTTTGTTAATGGATCATCATCATTGGAACGGTCATTTTTTATTTTTCAACATTCACGATGTGTCTCAAAAATAACCGAAACTTTGGATATAAAGTAAAATTCGCATTATGTTCTCAACATAACGTTTGGAACGATCAACCAGCGCATGCTTGGTTTTTTTTGTGTCATTTATAGTAATGTTCTTCAGTATCTCGGTTACAGCTGCTTGAATGGCTGGGATATCGTCATAAAATGGTCCCTTCATCTTGGTTTTCAGTTTTGGAAATAAAAAATAGTAACATGGTGATAGATCAGGCGAATACGGAGGATGGTCGAGGAGAGAAATCCCTCGAAAGGCTCATCGTAAACGGTCTTTTGATTTCAGTGCTTTTTAAACAAAGTTTAGCAACAATTTTTTTAGATGTAAACATTAGATTTATTACTTATTCAGCATTAAGCTTTACAACTAGTAGCGAATTAATATTTTCTGTACTTAAATAGCTTCTTCGCTCGCCTAAAGTGTAATGAAGCGCTGAAAAGGCCCTTTCAACAGACAGCCGAGTCGCCGGTGTAGCCAGTACAACATGTGCAAGCGCATTGAGGTGTGGCGACGGCAGCTTAATATCGGTAAAATATTGCAAAATGTTCGCATTTAGTGGCAATCGTCCATGTATAAGGTCGAAATTTTCTATGTCAGCATAGATATGCATCAGTTTTTTTTTTTAGATGCAGGCTCTTTAGATTCAGAGGTTGTCTTTACGCCATCCAAATAGGCGGAAAACAGACTCTTCTTTGTTAGCACATTCATCACCGTCGGATGTAAACTCCTTCTGGTCTTGGATATAAACCTCGCATGATGGCGCACTTTGTGTTAGGGAATGCACCTTAAATAAAAACTAAATTAGAACATATTTTTTGCAGTTAGCTTAGAACAATTGTAAGTTTTTGAAATGGACAATATACTTTGTTAAAACATTTAATAGCAATTAACAACAATAAAACAGGACATTAACTTCAAACACACGTAGCCTTACTTGTTTGAGCTTAAATAAACGATATATTTTTTTTAGATTTAGCTTTGCTAAGCATTTTTTTTTTTATTTGTTTTTTTTTTTAGCAGAATGTAAAACTAAAACTCTGTCTATTGCTAGTTAAGAGAAGCTTAAGGGGTTTCTCCGGTGTTCTGATGTTCACAGAGGGGGTCCGATTCCGCGCTGCACGAGCGAAGAATACAAGTCTCTGGTCTGCGCAACATCGGGGTTGTCGGAAACGAAAGACTGAAAGCGCATTGGGCGCCGGCTGAGAGAATGGCTTGATCGCCATTCTCGTCAACTTCAACCCGGTACTTGTCGATCATAATAAATCGAGAGGATTTGAAGTTTGGGCTGAATAGAATGCGGCCTTTGTTTTGGACTTCTCTGACAGCTCGAGCGATTTCGAGTTGTTTAGAGACGGTGCAGCGGACAAAATTTTCATTCATTTTGATTATTGCGGGTCTTAGCAACATTCGAAGGGTGTTCATGGCTGATCGAATCTACTTGAGCAATTAACCCTGATTAGAAGGCGGATGGATAAGCGACGTGCAGTGCTCCTTGAAGGTACACGTCGGCCCAGATGGTGATGGAGCTTCTATGAGAGTGGGTGACCTCAGTCATCACCTGGTGAAGGCAGAGGGAGACTCATGGATCGTCGGTGAGTGACTGGATGAGACATTTTATGAGAGAGCAGTTCATGGCGCTTGGAAATGAGGAAAGCAATTTTGGTGATTGCGAGGGAAGGAAAGAAGCGGCCCAGGAAGCGAAGCGAGAAGCGTGCATCCCGAGGTACTTTATTCGGCTGGCTCTTGAAAGAAGGGCGAAGATCGGTCGGGAGAGTGTTGAGCCCAGCGCGAGCAGGACGTCGTCGGGGACTTCGCCTATTCGGAAAGCCAACTTTAACTCACGAGGAGCGTGTCGGCAAAGGAAGTCAAAACAAGCGGATTGATAGGGTACTTGATCGAGAGGGAGGACTTAGCCATGATGAGCTTGTACAGGAGTGGTTTCGGCGCACGGACAGCTCCCTCATGGCCAACACAGTAACCGCAGAAGGTGGCGTACCTTCCAGTTTCGGTCTTGAATTGCAGATCCGGGAAGAAGGCTTGGCTGAATTGCCATGAGGTCCGGCATTTTGCGAGGGAAGCTCGAGTCGTCGCCTGAGAAAAGACCTCCATTGAGGCTGATGTCAAACTTCATGTTGGAGATGGCGATGTAGTCTGTGTTATCATCATAAGTTCCGGGTTCGCCTGTGAATCGCATGGAGGTGAGATTGGTCTTAATGAAAAGATGAAGGTCGGAGATGGGATCCCAACTCGGTGCATTTTCTACACCTCGAAGAAAGTGGTTTCGAAACCCTGGGACTGGTTGAAAGCGGTGAAGTCGTTCCAGATGCGAGTAGCGTCGCGAGGGAACTGTTTTTTTTTTACAAATTCCGACAAACAGGGGATTTGCCAGCGTAGACGAAGATTTTTGGGTTCGTCTTAGCGCGCGCGAGAACTGCGCGTTGGTATTTCTTGACCGGTCCGAAGGTGAGTATGATCGCGTCGTGCATCAATGCCAAAGTCTGGCAGGCTTTCCAACCGCCGAACAGAGAGGCCTCGTTGATTTTATGCTGGGTTTTTGAGAAGATGCGCACAACCGTGTGGCGCCAGTCGGGGTCGGATCTTGTCGAGTTCGCGACAATCGTGGCTTGAGTTTTTGAGCTAAGTTGAGCGATTTCATTCTCCGCGATGCAATCAATGAAAAGCTGCTCGTCGAAATGGAAGACGAGTGAGGAGTCAAGGTGGAGCGCCGAACAATAGGAATTGAAGAGAAGGTGGGCCACCAATGTTTTGCGGGCAGTGGGTTCCCGTGGCTCTGTGGTGGCGCGAAAACGAAGCCTTTTCTGGATTGAAGAGAGGAGCAAGGTGGGGTCTTTCTTCCCGTTGTGAACGGGGGCTATTATTTCCAACGTGCCTGAAGTGAGCTCAAAAGGTTTGTCCAAATAAGGAAATTGGTTACTGCGCTCTGACTTCCAAATGATTTCGAGGTCTTCTGCAAATTCGTCGCGCTCCATCTCAGGCAAGAGCAGTTCGTAATTGTATCCGGGGTAGGCAGGTCCGATGGCCGCTCTGGTGGGTTGAACGTCGGATAGCTCGACAGATTCTTGCACAGCGCACTGGATGTCGATGTGCATCGGGCGCCTGGTCTCAGGCAGGTGAGTAGTGTCGATTGAGGGAATCACCTGCGGAAGTTCTATGCGGTTGTTAAAGTCAAGCAGGACGTCATCGGTTTTGTGTACGTTGAATCGACCGTTGAGGAATTGGAAGCGGTGGTGAGCAGGGTCGAACTTGAAGTTGGTCATGCGGTGTCTTCGGTTGTTGACCGACGCGAAGCTACCTCCGCTCAAGACGGGGGTGCGCATTTGGGCAGGGCCCAAGGCTTTGAATTCCTGAACAGAGTTGAGGATGACGGCCTGCCCTAGAGCTTCTCGTTGCGTTGTGGATCAATGTAGATTGCGATAACATCGCATCATTTTCAAGTAACTTACATTCTCGAATTTTGATCTGTCCTAGTAATTTTTTTTTAATATAATTTTTGCTGTTCTCGCACTTTAGCTTAAGCTCCATCCATATTACAAAGAATTCGCTGTATACTAATTTTTAAGCAACTTTAAAGTCGCTTCGTATGTGTCCTTGAACGCGTCAATTTATGTCTCCATCCAATCCCAGTCCGCATCAATACTTATGCTAGGGTGTACAGCAAGGAACTCTTTTAAATCTAACAATTTTAATATCATTAAATATGTAGAGTTCCATCTCGTAACAACATCGAGACATGGTATGTTTTTATTGCCCTCGCTCAACCAACGTCTGCTCAGGTTGAATATTTTTAAAAATTTTAAAAAATTTTAACTTTTTACTTACCTTTTCGTTTCTGTACGCAATAATTTACAAATTGTGCGACATGACGAAACTTTTTCGCTGATCTCATCTATCTTGTTGATGTCGTTTACACACAGTTGAAGTGAGTGCGCAGCACACCTTACAAGGTGAATATTCGCCAGCTGTATGGTATCAAGTTTTTTCATCACATTTTCACCGTTAATGTCATCGTGTGTGTCATCGTCAAAAGAGACTCCGAATCATCATTTAATATTTGAATGGCTTTAGGGCTGGTTATGTTTTTTCCATTATCCGATGTAATGCTGCGGTTATAGTTTTAGGTTTTCAATAACAGTCCTTTAAAACATATTTTGCAATTAAGATTTTACCTGAAGACTTGATCGAGGGTTATTCCGTAGTCATGTATGATCTCCATAACTTTTTCTTTAATGTACATTCCAGTGTGCGAATGACGAAGCTGTAAATTTAGGTTAATCGTTTTGACAATAATATTTATTTGTATAAATCATAGAATAAATGCGGTCTGCATTTGATGAGGCGAATTTGTATGTTTGTGCGTGGCGATGACCGACGCTTCTGATCTCCAAATCTCGACTGCCTATTACTAATTAGATCTCTTAAGACCCTAAGTTCTTAAGCAAAGCTTAGATCTTGACTCGAAAGCCCTGACACTGTTACGTTAAAGCGGGAATACGCAATAAGTATGTAACTCCAGTTAACTCCTCTTTTACGCTTTGCTTAAATTATTATAGACTACAAAAAATATAAACTGCAAATACATTGTAAGTTAATAATAGTGATAATATATAATAAGGTACAACGCTCGTTGATTAAATTTGTTTTTTTTTATTATGATATAAAAATAGGATGAAGAAGGCCATTAATAACACTAATTGGTAATAGTACATAAAAATAATAATCCTAACGTAAATTATCTTTATGTACTACCCTCCCCTTTATTAAGACACTTGTCCCAATGCACACTGGGCCAGATACACTTTTTTTTGGCATAAAGTCTAATAATAAAGCTAGAGAGCTGAATTTTTGAAGAATTGGTGCATTTGACATTTAAACTACGTACTTTTAATTTCAAGTGAATCGGACCACGCCCACCCATATAAGGATATAAAGTTAAGGAGTAGCCGTGATCCTGCATCACTGTAAGGGAGTCGTGGTCGTCCCATTTGACAGTCTGAAGCGATTTGGTTGTTATTTTGCTCCACGACAACCATCATGGTGGATGAAAGCCAACTAAAATGTTTTTTTTTGCTTCAATTGTACGGTTACATTTAGCCAGATTTTTCGTCATATACAGGTGAAAGCTTCTGATTTTCTTAGCGATTTTAGCTTTCTCGTCAATATTAATATCATTAAATTTAAATTCGCCAACAACTAAGGCTTTGTCATTTCGACCTCCTTTGATCCACTCATCCAGCAGAACCGATCGGCTAATCTCAAACTTGCCTTTAACAACAAAATATAAAGAGCATAGGCTAATTTAGGCAAAAGGCACTACTAGGATCAATTTAATTACAGTTTTTAGTAAACACATCAGTTATTAGTTTTTGGCACAAGTTGGCACAAATTATTTCTCACTCCACAATAGACGAATACTTGGTTTAGATTTTGCCTAAACTAAGACATAAACAAAGACAACCACAATTACAACATGGAACACATAAATTGAAATCAGTAATTTATATCTGTATTAAGCATACCTTGATCTTTATGTTCCATTTTATTTGAAAATATTTGGACACGTGTTGTTTTTTTAACAGAAGCACAAAGTTGAGTAAAAGCTTCCCGCCAATTTTGCTTGAACAAAAAGCAGATCAAACATTTGCATTTTTTATCGAATACAAAACGCAGTGTTGCAACTAAAATGTTTTTAAATATCGTTTTGGTGTCCCTAATGTATGCTCTTTCATAATATATAGTTAAATTTAAAATAGAATTTACAAAATTTTTTGACTTTATGCCAAAAAATAGGGAATCTGGCCCAGTGTGCAATGTCTGCATGTCTCTGCTTCAATTTTTTCTTCTTTGTAGCGTGGAGTAAGTTTATTTCCGAGCCGTTTGTTTTGCTTTACAAAGACAGTGTCTCCGACATGGAAAGTTCTGTCACATCTTGATTTATTAATTCTTCTTAATTGTATTTCTTGTGCTCTGTCAATTTTTTCTGAGATTTCCTATGCAAATTCTGGGGGCATTGCATGAATTATGTCGATCGGCTTTTATATTGGTGACTGAATGTACTGTTTTGTTGTATTCCACGGTTGCTTGAAGTATGAGATTTACCGTATCAACTATGCCTTTTTCTAGTTTTAGGCATCGTGCTATTTCTAATAGTGTGCTGTAAAACCATTCGACCTGTCCATTTGAGGTACTATGATAGGGTGGTGAATTTTCCACTTGAACATTGAACTGATTTGCTAAGAGTGACCTAATTGACTCAGAGTTAATAGATGGCTCATTGTCGCAAAATATTGTCTTGAGTTTGGATATAGGTTCATTAACTGCATTATTGCGGGCTCTATGTGGGCTATCGTTCTGGAGCCTATGGGTTGAACGACTGCAAATTTTGAAAATTTATCTATTTTTTTTTTTTTTTTTTTATAACGTTCTTAATTTGTATTTAAAATCTGTCCAAGTGGACAATCATTAAATGGTTTGGGGGGGACCTTGACTTAAGGGAGGTACATGGAATGTAAATCTTATGAGGTTGACTTAGGTGTCTATTGGTTGGGGAGATCAAGCGGGTTTTTCCTTTTCAGGCGTCTTGGGGATTGCCTATTATCTAGGAGGTTGATGGCCAGGTGGTTGGGGTGGTTATCCAGTCTTTTTATGTATCTTCCGCTGAGACGGGTGATCTCCTCTGCTACACATCTAATTCCAAGCTCTTTATGGATTATTGAGTTTTCGTGGTACGGATGGGCGTTCGAAACTATTCTCAGGCATTTATTCTGAAATCGCTGTATTTTGATGCGGTTCGAACAGCTTGCCGTGCCCCACAACTGTATCCCATATGTCCAGATTGGCTTAAGCA
This sequence comes from Drosophila ercepeae, assembly GCA_018150545.1. Lineage (NCBI taxonomy): Eukaryota > Metazoa > Arthropoda > Insecta > Diptera > Drosophilidae > Drosophila > Drosophila ercepeae. Next base: position 881,340 of record JAECWL010000197.1, read on the forward strand.
CTACCTTATAAATAAGTAGCTTGAATTTTACTTTGAGTTTGGACCTCCTTTCCAGGAGCCAGTGCAGTTGCTTAAGCCGTAGGTTGGCCTGGTTGCGCTTATTGATTAGGTGCGGACGCCATGTGAGCCTGCGGTCCAGTGTCAGCCCTAGATATTTGGGAGTGTTATTAGTTGGGATGGTTTCCCCGTTGAGTGTGACGGGGGGCATTCTCCCCTGCGTAGTGCGAAGGTTGTTTGTGTAGATTTCTCGGCGTTGACCACGATGTTCCATCGTTTCATCCATGGACCGAGGGCATTCAGTTGCCTCTGGATGATGGCTGAAGCTTCCTGAGGATCTGTGGCGGAGGCTAGGAAGGCGGTGTCATCGGCATAAGTGGCTACTGTGAGGTTCCGGGAGGGGGTGATGGGGAGGTCCGCTGTGTAGAGTGTGTATAAGATGGGTCCAAGAACACTGCCTTGTGGTACTCCTGCTCTTATGGGCCTAGGGGTGCTGATTGATGATCCGCATCTCACTCTGAATTCTCTTCCCTCTGTGTATGACTTGAGGAAGGCGAAATGGGAACTTGGGAGGTGGGTTTTAATTTTGAAAAGTAGTCCTGGGTGCCAGACTCTGTCAAACGCCTGTTTGACATCAAGCATAACGGCGCAGCAGTACTTCTTCTTTTCGAAGGCCTCAAGTATAGTCTCAACAATCCGGTGGCATTGCTCAGGTGTTCCGTGAAGGCGTCTGAAGCCAAACTGGTGGTCAGGGATCAGACCCGCCTCCTCCAATACTGGCAGTACTCTACGTAAAAATACTCTTTCAAGTATTTTGGAAAGGATTGCTAGCAAGCTAATCGGTCGATACGATGCTAGGTTGAATAGGCGTTCTCCCAAGGACATGTTTTTGCGGATGGCGTACATATTTGGCTTTTTGGCAAACCAGGCAGTTACCTACTATGCTGGCTGCCAGTTGCGACATTTTTGGGAAAAAATAATCTTCCAGAATATGTTTAACATTTTCTTGCGCTGCCCTGTGCGCTCTGTTGTGTTCAATGGTTACTATTTATTTTTGTTCCTCTTTGTTATAGATGCCGGTCATCAGCTTTTTTGTATGCCGGAAAGTCGTTTCTGGGAACTCTTCTATAAGTCTGTTCTGGATGAATGCCAGTATGGGCAATTCGCAGTATATTGCATTCACTACATCTTGTTTTACTACAAAACTACAAAATTATACAAAATTTTTACGTTGTGCTCATCTATAAATGCCATCCACCTTTTAATTTTAGCATTTGTGTTTTTATCTGACACGGCAAACGTTAATGGTTGGTGGTCTGTGTAAATATTCAGATTTTTAGCGCCATACAGATAGTCCTTTAATGTTTTTAAAGCCCATACAATGGCTAGGAGCTTTCGTTCGTTAGTTGCGAAACCAAGCTCTCCACCTTTTAAGGATCTAGATATCATTGTAATAGGCTTTCCGTTTTGTGATAAAACCGCGCCCAGGCCAAGAGCTGAAGCGTCCGTAGTTAAATCGAAAGGCTTTGTGTAGTCTGGGTAGGGTAGCATTACATTTTTGGACACAAGATATTTTTAAGTTTCTGAAATGCAAAGCGTTGCTTATCGTCGAAAATAATGGGTATCTTTTTAGAACGAGTGGCGGAAACTTTTCCGTTTTCCCCTTTGAGGATGTCATTCAAAGATCGAGCTATTGAAGCAAAGTGCTTTATAAAGCAGCGGTATTAGCTTGCTAACCCTAAAAAGGATCTAACGTTGAACAAATTAGTGGGTTCTTCATAGTTATGGATAGCCTCTACTTTTGTAGAATTTGTTGTGATGCCGTCTTTGGATACTATGAATCCCAAATATTAAACACTTTCCTTAAAGAAGTTCGATTTCTCCTTAGACACCCTCATGTTGGCTTCAAGTAGTCTATCTAGTACCCAACAAATATGATTCAGATGGTCTTCAAGTCGTTCAGAAAAAATAATAACGCCATCTATGGCACGTTGAAACATACTGGGCGCATTTTTAAGGCCGAAGGGAAGTCTACAAAACTCGTATTTTCCATGTGCAACCGAGAATGTGGTTTTCTCCCTATCATTTTCTGCAAGTAGGATTTTATGAAATCCTGACTTCAGATCTAATGTGGTAAAAAATCTGGCTTTTCTTAAATTTGATAGGATGAATACAACATTTGGCACCGGGTATTTGTCGTCCACTGTCTTTGATTTTAGCTTCCGAAATTCTATAACCATCCTTATTTTCTTATTTCCCTTTTCATCTGTACCCTTTTTGTCGACTACCCAAACCGGATTGTTGTAGGGTGAGCGCGAAGGTCGAATAATTCCGTCTTTTAACAACGCTTTCGTCTCTTCATTTACAAAATCTGCTACGCCCATGGGGTATGGATAAAGTCTTGAGTATACCGGTTGGTCATCTTCCGTCCTTATGGTAGCAATAATATTGGTGTTAAATGGCAGTGCTTTTTCTGGGTCTGCAAAGACACCCAATCGGTCTTTTAACATTGTGTGGAATTTGTCGGCTATTTGGTTTGGTACTACGATGTCCTTTATATCAGAAAAATTTACGCTATTGCATTTTAAAAATTGAATTAGTTCGACTGAGTTTTCGATTTTTAAAATTTTATTTTTCAAGTCCAATGTTGCATTCATCTGCGTTAGTGTGTCAAATCCTAATATAGCGTCAAAGCTTGAGAGGTCCGGTAGAATGAAGAAGGGAATAGTCTTGCTGAAAAGTTCAACAATGCATTTATATTTCACCGTGTTGCAACCATGAAGGGACTTAACTGAGAATTCTTTTTGTACCGGTGTTATGTACTAAAGTTCTGTGAAGGGCTGTATATAGTTTTTTGAAGAGCCGGTGTCGATTAAGATTTTTATGGTCTTCCCTGCTATCTTTCTTTCTATGAACGGTAGCAAGGACCTGTGGCTAAAAAATGCACGTTGTCGTAATTTGTAAGTTCGTGGTCAATATCCTCAACAGCTGCTGTTGCCCCTTGTTCATAATCATTTTCATCGGACTCCTCTAGATCTTCTTCTTGGGCTAAATGGTTCACTCGTTGATGTTTCGGTCCTGTAAACCTGGCAGTGCCACTATTTGGTATTTTTGTTATGTGTTTAAAGCCAATTTGTGCCTGAACAGGCCTTGGGTTATGTTGTTGTTGCTGATGAGTTGGCCAAACATTTTGAAGCTGGGGTAAATTACCTTGGTTCAAAATTGGTACTTGCCTAAGTTGGTTTGATCGAATGGTTCGCATAGATATGTCAGTATCAAACAGCTGAGTCGGTGCCTGGACTGGTATTTGAGCTGCTTGCCTGTCAAAACTGGGCACAAACTGACGCTTACTAAAATGTGGGTTTTTGTCTTGCATATTAGTGCTTCTATCCCTATTAGTATTTTTTTCCAGTTTGGGAACTTTGTCCCGACAGTTTCTTGAGTAGTTCAGAGCGAATTGATAACGCTCGTGATTTGACTCAACCTCCTGTGCTAGAGCAAGGGCTGTTGGTAAGACCTTGGCTCCTTTGGCAAACAGGATATCACTCAATGACTTCTTTGTGCCCGTTATAAATACACGTAATGCGTCAGCCCTATACTTTTCATTGAGTGACATCGCCAAGGGTTTATCGCATGTCATTATAGTTTTATTGGTAAGCAGAGTCAATTTTTTCTCAACTTCATCATAAAATTCGGTGAGCGTCATATCACCCTGTCTCAACGTCGACAACTCCTGCTCAATTAGGTAGATAGGCCTTTTGTCAGCGTATGTAAAGTCAAGGCGATTAATTATTGCCTTAAAATTCAGCGGTGTGCTGAACGAAGCTAGCACGTTGTTTGCTGAATTTTTAATTTTATTTCGGATAATACCAAGGGCTTGATAATATTTTGAACTCCCCTCGTATGATTCATAAACTTTAAAAGCGACATGAGCCGCTTTTCTCCATGACACATAGGTTTCGCTTTCGCCCTCGAAGTCTGGCAGCGACTTTACTATGTCTAGAGATTCATTACACTCTACACCTGGTATAATTTCAGCATCTGTGTAAGTTTCAACTTTTGGGGTGTTCACTGTACATTTTTCTATGCGCTCGTTAATCGCTTCTAATTGTTTGTCAAATAATTCTTTTTGACTTGCAAGCGCCCCTGCAACAGCACTTTCTACAATAGCTTTCAGTTGGATTGCTGATAACTCCATTTTACTAGTTCTGTTTTCTGATTTCGCTTTTTTGCTTGCGGTTTCTAATTTTCTAGTCCTTTTTAATATTCTATTCCAACTTGCTATTAAGTCGTCTATCTCTTTGTCACCTTCACTCATCAACGTGTCAATAACCTTCAATAACCTTTAATAACCTTTACGTGAGCATGAACAAATTTTTTATTTTATTTTTTGAAAAATTTGCATGAACAATTTTTTTATTTTATCTTTTAATAATTAATCAAGGGGCGTTGTACTTACAATTTGTTTGGTGTTTTGGAATATCTAGTGATTTCTATTGTAATCTCCGCTTGAGTAGGTCTGCTCCAGCTGTTGTGTTTCTCCTTTTAATGTCGTGGGTTTTAGATTTATTTGGGCGCCAATTTAGGTTGAAGATTTTGACAATTATCTTTATTTGTATAATATAAATCTTAGAATAAATGCGCTCTGCTTTGTTGAGGCGAATTTGTATATTTCTGCGTGGTGATGACCGACGCTTCTGATCTCCAAATCTCGACTAATTATTCCTAATTCGATCTCTTAAGATTACCCTAAGTTCTTATGCAAAGCTTAGGCCTTGTCTCGAAAGCTCCGATACTGTTACGTTAAAGCGGGAATACGCAATAAGTATGTAACTCCAGTTAACTTGTATATATGTATGCGATCATATAACGCTTCCACTTGAACATTATTGTTTATGCTAGCACTGCCAATGCGTATGTAATTATGTTATTGATTTATGCAAGTATTCTGAGTACATTGTACTCTATGTAAATATGTACTCTAAATATATATGTACGCATACCACATCTCCCTCCTTTTAAAAAATAACGTTACATAGTGTAGTTATTTTATTCTATTAATATTATTATTATTTTTTTTTTTTTTTTTTTTCTTTTTGACATCTTAAATTGTATTTTTCCATTATTATAATGCTTTTTGTATTAAATCATGACGTCATTTATGAATAAAAAACTTTTAATAGATCTTTATGTACTATTTGTTTTTTATTTTTATTGTGTGACATTGTTATGTTGTCTCTGTCTTCTATCTTTTCTACCTTATAAGGTCCCGTATATTTAAAATCTAATTTATGACCTACTTCATTTCTTAATAGAACTTTATCTCCTACTGTTATTTCTATATTTTTTGTTTGTAAATCATAATTTTCCTTATTTTTTCTTTTATGCTCTTCAAGCATAGTTCTAGCTCTTTTATATGCTACTTCTAATCTATATTTACTTTCCTTAGCATAATCATCTATATTGTATATTGGTTCTATGCTAGTTATATTAGTGAAATTTCCGGGTAAATTATTTGTTCTACCAAAAACAAGTTCATATGGACAATAATTATGTACCATAGAAGGGGTTGTATTAAAACAATAGACGAAATAATGAAGCCATACATCCCAATCAGTTTTATCAACCGATATGTAAGATCGTATGTATTCATTTAGAGTTCTATGACTTCTTTCGACTACACCTACTGTTTGATGGTGGTGAGCGGTAGACGTTATATTTTTAATTTTTAGGTATTTGCAAAGGTCTGTAATGACTGAATTCTTATACTCTGTACCCATGTCCGTAATGAACGTCTTCATTGGACCATAAGTAAGAATAAAAGATTCGAAAATTGCTTTAGCGACTGTTGTCGCGCTTTTTTTCGGTATGGGTATTGCAACTAAATATTTAGTTAAGTCACAAATGAGAGTGACTGCATATTCGTTGCCATTTTCCGACTTTGGTAGAGGACCTATAGTGTCCACTATCACTCTGTCGAAAGCATGATCCGGGGTTTCAGTTAAAGTCATTGGGGTCTTTGTATGCGTTGTTATTTTCGCTTTTTGGCATTTTTGACATTTTTTAATGTAGTCTGTTATTTGTTTAGACATACCTTTCCAAAAATAATGTCTTTTGACCTTGGCCAAGGTTTTTGCAATGCCTGTATGACCTCCTTGTAATGGATCATCATGTAGTGTAGACAAAATTGCTTCTTTTTTTTTTCATTGTATATTAAGGTCACCGGTTGAGTAGCGCTACTCTTAATTTTGTTAATATTTTATTGCCCTTTTGCTTAAAATTATCTATTGAAACGTATTAAAAGATATTTTCCCACGGTGCCATTTTTATATGATTGATTTTATATATACCGGCCTGCATTTCAAGCCTTTGGAAAAATTGATCTAAATCAAGAACTCCATTTGTATATAAATCATCGATATCATATCTTGCAGTAATCTTTTTTCCATGTTTAAAGAAACATATCATATTTTTTACTTGCAAGGTCACTACTTTACGTATCTCGTCATTATTGATGACTTGGTATATGTTGGGCATTGAAGCTTTTTCTATTGATTGCGTATGCAATTCAGATTGTTTCTCCTGCGCAGGATTTTTGTCTACTTTGTAATCTTGTATCTTTCTTAATATTTCCGGTTATATCTTTCAATTCTTTGATGGTTATTCTTGATAACGCATCAGCTACATAGTTGTCTTTACCCCTCAGATACTCTACTGTAAAATTATATTCCTCCAATTTAAGTCTCATACGAGTCAATTTTGAGCCAGGATTAGTCATTGAAAATAAAAAGGTTAATGGTCTATGTTCAGTTTTGACTGTAAAATGTTTACCATAGATATCGGGTCTGAAGTGGGTTATTGCCCAATGTATTGCTGCTAATTCCTGCTCAGTAGTACTTTTATTACTCTCGCCCTTAGTAAATGATCTTGATGCGTATGCAACTGGAAGTTGGTGGCCATTGTGGTCTTGAGATAAGACTGTGTGGTATGCGTACATATGTATATATTTAGAGTACATATCTACATAGAGTACAATGTACTCAGAATATTTGCATAAATAAATAACACAATTACATACGCATTGGCAGTGCTAGCATAAACAATAATGTTCAAGTGGAAGCGTTATATGATCACCCGCTTCTGAAGCACACTGCACAAATGCATGGTCAGCATTCCCACGCTAACCAAAAGCCCACTATATACATACTGTGCGCATATAGCATTTTCCCCCAACTCTTTTATCATACATATATAACAGCCGCTTCACTGCCGACTTCGCCAGGCAGCGAAAGCTTAATTCATGGCCTAAGAAGAATATTATATTAGCTTTAAGAATCGGTCGGGTTTGAGAACTGACACAAGCATAACTGAGAAATAAACGGAGCTATGCTCCACAAGGAATAAAAGGACTTTCTATTTTACCAAATAAACGGAGCTATGCTCCATGATTTAATACAAAGGACATCGGACATTACATGGCGACCGTGACAGGACATTGGATCTAGGACCCAAGAAGCAGGAACTCATCGCTCTGCACGCTAAGGACTAAAATTACTACCATATCAAAATTATATTGGACTGGACTGGAGATACGGATGGAATACAAAATTCTTACGGATGGAAAGCAAAATTCTGAGTGAGTAGAGTGGGGCAATGGGAAATAAGCGCGGCGGTGTGCGGCAAAAATTAAAAACGAGAATAGCTCACCTAAGATGGCTATTATATTCTCAAACGCCACCACCAGCCTGGTCAACTGCTCGCAAACTACAAGCAGAGCTTGACTTCTTACAAGAAGAATTAAAGAAAAAAACGCCAATAAAAACCCTAAGCCCAACTCTCTCATTCATAAAAACCATAAATAATACAAAAATCAAATCCGCAACACCACCACCCAGAGCCAGCATACCAGTCTACAAGGAACAATGCCCGTTGGACTGCGAGGGACTATGGAGCGCCTATTGCAAGTACACTTGCAAACATTGTAAGGACATTAACCAGCAGAAGGAGGCCTGTGCGATAACCAGCACCGGCACCGCTTAACGTGCCAAGTTAAGCCAGCAAGGAAACCGACAGCGCTTCCTAGAGCGCAAAATTTTTTTGTAAATAGCACTGCGTTGCAAAATTTTTTTGAGTGCACTGCGATGCATATTTTTTTTCTTAACTATAAAAACCATAAATTGTAAAATTGAGCGGAAATATTTCTGCCCGATGAGCAGTATAGCCTGTAAAGCTATACAAAAACAATAGGCAGGAACATCTGTAAAAAAAAAAAAACAAAATACAAAATTTGACATAAAAATACTAATAGTAATACAACTTTTAACGTAAATGTCAATAGTGACAAACAGAATATATAAGGAAGAAATTTTCGAAAAAACTGAAGAAATTTTAAAACCCAATATGGGCTTAATTGATACAAAAACAGTGGATTCCACTGCAAATGTAATAAACAAAGTGGAGATAGAATCAAACAATTTAAGCTATATAACAATACTATTGTTAGCAATTTTTATATTAATGTTGATACATGCACTCATAAAAGTGTACAAACTCCACAATAAATGTTTAAAGAAACGCTATAATAGCAGGGCCAATGGCCTAGAAACAATTTAATTTTGAAATAATGAGGTCATTAATGAAATAAAAATAATAATAAAATCAAAAAAAAATCTTCCTTCTAAATACTTAAAATGTCTTAAAAATTATGGATTGGCAAAATTTAACAGCCATCTTAAATGAAATAAAAGAAAAATTTGATAAGTCATATAAATGTTTGTCTCAGAATAGAACTATCCAAAAACAAACCGTATAACCATTCTGGTAGAATCATTTAATCAGGCTAGATCCCGTATACATGACCAAAGAGGGAAACTAGACAAAAAACAGTGGACAACAGTGTCCAAATTTTTGATTAGATTAAGAAGTAATCTAATAAATATCAAAGAAAGGTTCGATCTAAACATATCGATACCAACAATTCTTAATTCCCCTTTGACTCTAAGTGAAGGAGAAACAGAATCACTCAATCATTCTGACTCGGAACTAGAAATCAAAGAAGAAGATCTGAACGATCTAACAATACCAGCAATGTTGCAATTTCCAGAAGATTCAGGAAATAAAGAAGATCGGGAAATAAAATTAAGAAAAAGGACAGACAATTCAGCCGCCATCAGGGCCTATATAAGGGAAGTGTCGAGCGCAGTACCGGAGTTTGATGGACAAAAGATCCATCTTCAGAGGTTTATTATGGCCATCAAATTAGTAGACCTTGCAAAAGGACCATTTGAGGACATTGCAGTCCAAGTAATAAAATCAAAATTGATTGGCACTACTCTGAACCTGGTACTGAGCGAATCTACAATTGAAGCAATAATTAATAAACTGCAAACTTCATTGTTGGGAAGACATCCCAAAACATCAGGGCAAAATTATCCACTGTACATTGGTTCTGTTGTCAGACCAAATATATCAGTGTATTTACTACAAAGCTTTGTCAGCTGTGTTTTGAATTGTGGTGGGAAATTTTTTGACTATTGAGACATGACAGTTTGTTCTCTGGTTTCTTTATTTGGATGAACCACATCATAGTTTGAAAATGGCTCGTATTTTAAATTGTTTGCATCTACTAGTTTATCAGTATGATGCGTATTTAATATTCGGATATAAACATCGTTTGATGTTGAAATGGTATTCGCTACATAAATACCTGTTTCTATTTCTTGGTTTGGGATCAATATATTTGTATCTTCAATTGAAGTTATATTGATTTTTCGGACAACTTGTGATCTAGCTGGTAATAATATTCTATTATTACCAGAGTTGTATGTTATTGGAACATAAATCGAAAATTTCAAATTATTGGGTCTAATGATAAACCAATCTTCTTTTGGTTTGAAGTCTAATTGGCAGATAAATTTTTTTATAAAATCAATGCCAATTATTCCGTCGCATGGTATGGGAAATTGTTGATGAAAAATATGAAAATTATGAGGGATTATGTATTTATCGGTTTGTAGCTCGTTTGAGGTTAAGCCCTTAGATTTAATAATCTCTTGGCTTATGCCTTGAATGTTTATTATACTGTAATCTTGGATATTATTGAAGTAGTCGGCTTCTTCTTTTAGTATTGAAATATCTGCACCCGTGTCAACTAAGAAAATCAATCTTTTTCCTGTTGCCACATGGTCAAATGCAATGAATATATTTATACTTAGATTGATTGAATGTACATGAGCTTTATTTATTGCCTTGTATCTGAGGGTTGTTGCGAGTTTCCCGAATTATTTTGGGTTACTCTCACACTAGCATTATTATTGTTATTATATCTATTCTGATTGTTTCGGCTTCCTTTATTTGAGTAGCCACGGTCTCTATAATTGTTAAAATTATTTTGGCTACCGTTATTGCCGTAATTGTTATTGTATCGGGTATTGTAATGGCCTCTGCCGCGACCATTACCTCTATAACCTTGGCCTCTATAGTTAGAGTTACAGTAACCTCTCTTTGAATACATGATTCAAATTTCCGGTTACTCTGGTGCTAGTTCTTATGTACGCACCTATGGCAGCATCCATAGTTGTGCACGTACCTGCTTCTACCACAGTTTTCACACATTCGTGTTTGGTCTTTTTGATGATTACATCGATGGCATCCCTAGTACTCAACCTATTGGCTTGCTCACTTTGTAAACCTTCATCGATATACGAGGCTTCTAAGAGCTTACGTAAATTATCTACTTCGGTTGTGAACTGTGTAGCTGTTTTGCCTCTTTGTTGTACAGTGGTTAATTTTGCCTTGATGTTGTGGGATGTCTCCCCAACAATTGAAGTTTGCAGTTTATTAATTATTGCTTCAATTGTAGATTCGCTCAGTACCAGGTTCAGAGTAGTGCCAATCAATTTTGATTTTATTACTTGGACTGCAATGTCCTCAAATGGTCCTTTTGCAAGGTCTACTAATTTGATGGCCATAATAAACCTCTGAAGATGGATCTTTTGTCCATCAAACTCCGGTACTGCGCTCGACACTTCCCTTATATAGGCCCTGATGGCGGCTGAATTGTCTGTCCTTTTTCTTAATTTTATTTCCCGATCTTCTTTATTTCCTGAATCTTCTGGAAATTGCAACATTGCTGGTATTGTTAGATCGTTCAGATCTTCTTCTTTGATTTCTAGTTCCGAGTCAGAATGATTGAGTGATTTTGTTTCTCCTTCACTTAGAGTCAAAGGGGAATTAAGAATTGTTGGTATCGATATGTTTAGATCGAACCTTTCTTTGATATTTATTAGATTACTTCTTAATCTAATCAAAAATTTGGACACTGTTGTCCACTGTTTTTTGTCTAGTTTCCCTCTTTGGTCATGTATACGGGATCTAGCCTGATTAAATGATTCTACCAGAATGGTTATACGGTTTGTTTTTGGATAGTTCTATTCTGAGACAAACATTTATATGACTTATCAAATTTTTCTTTTATTTCATTTAAGATGGCTGTTAAATTTTGCCAATCCATAATTTTTAAGACATTTTAAGTATTTAGAAGGAAGATTTTTTTTTTGATTTTATTATTATTTTTATTTCATTAATGACCTCATTATTTCAAAATTAAATTGTTTCTAGGCCATTGGCCCTGCTATTATAGCGTTTCTTTAAACATTTATTGTGGAGTTTGTACACTTTTATGAGTGCATGTATCAACATTAATATAAAAATTGCTAACAATAGTATTGTTATATAGCTTAAATTGTTTGATTCTATCTCCACTTTGTTTATTACATTTGCAGTGGAATCCACTGTTTTTGTATCAATTAAGCCCATATTGGGTTTTAAAATTTCTTCAGTTTTTTCGAAAATTTCTTCCTTATATATTCTGTTTGTCACTATTGACATTTACGTTAAAAGTTGTATTACTATTAGTATTTTTATGTCAAATTTTGTATTTTGTTTTTTTTTTTTACATATGTTCCTGCCTATTGTTTTTGTATAGCTTTACAGGCTATACTGCTCATCGGGCAGAAATATTTCCGCTCAATTTTACAATTTATGGTTTTTATAGTTAAGAAAAAAAAATATGCATCGCAGTGCACTCAAAAAAATTTTGCAACGCAGTGCTATTTACAAAAAAAATTTTGCGCTCTAGGAAGCGCTGTCGGTTTCCTTGCTGGCTTAACTTGGCACGTTAAGCGGTGCCGGTGCTGGTTATCGCACAGGCCTCCTTCTGCTGGTTAATGTCCTTACAATGTTTGCAAGTGTACTTGCAATAGGCGCTCCATAGTCCCTCGCAGTCCAACGGGCATTGTTCCTTGTAGACTGGTATGCTGGCTCTGGGTGGTGGTGTTGCGGATTTGATTTTTGTATTATTTATGGTTTTTATGAATGAGAGAGTTGGGCTTAGGGTTTTTATTGGCGTTTTTTTCTTTAATTCTTCTTGTAAGAAGTCAAGCTCTGCTTGTAGTTTGCGAGCAGTTGACCAGGCTGGTGGTGGCGTTTGAGAATATAATAGCCATCTTAGGTGAGCTATTCTCGTTTTTAACTTTTGCCGCACACCGCCGCGCTTGTTTCCCATTGCCTCACTCTACTCACTCAGAATTTTGTTTTCCATCCGTATCTCCAGTCCAGTCCAATACAATTTTTGATTTGATAGTGATTGAAGTAGTCCTTAATCCTTTGTAGTCCTTAGGCCCTTTGTACTTGGGCCTTTGATCCTTGTCCTGTCACGGTCGCCATGTAATATTAAAAATCCTTTGAATGTTTCTTTATGGAGCATGGCTCCGTTTTTTTTATAGTTAGACTCGTGTCAGTGGTAAAACTCGACTGATTCTTAAAGCTAATACAATATTCTTCTTAGGCTATGAATTGCGCATTCGTGCCTGGTGAAGTCGGCAGAGAAGCGGCTATTATATATGTATATATGTATGCGATCATACAGGGTGCGTTATGAAAGTAATGCGCATTTTCTAAGAAAAATATATTTGTTGATCCAATCAGTACAAATTATTAAAATTCTTCAAAATAGTCCCCTCCTGCGTCAATACACTTGCGGAGACGTGTATGCCTCGCCTGGAAAGCACCCTGAAACTCCTGGACAGAAATGCCTTTCAGGAACCTTGTTACGCAAGCTTGGATGTTCTCCACCGACTCCCAGTGTTTTCCCTTTAGCTCTCTCTTCAGTAGGGGGAACAAAAAAAAGTCGCACGGAGCTAAGTCAGGGCTGTAAGGAGGCTGGGGCACAACTGAGATCTTCTTCTGGGTCAAGAAGTTGGTGACGACGAAGGCCGTGTGGCTGGGGGCGTTATCGTGGTGGAGCATGAAAACGTCTTTGATGTCTGGCCTGACGCGTACGACTCGGCGTTTCAGTCTCTTGAGTACCTCTTGGTAAAAGGCTCCGTTGATGCAAGTTTCCGATGCATTTTTGCCAAGTCGCACACAAAACTTTATGGCGTACCGCTGTTCCAGCGAACGCTCCATCGCACCGTGACACAACAGAAAAAATGACTTCGCTCTACGACACGTCCTACCACTTCTATTGCTCAGAGCGAACTGAGACCGAGCGCGTTGGAAAGGAGAGACTCCGCCCCAAATTTTCAGACAGGTCCGAGCGTGCTACAACAGGTAGTTACGTGACAATGAAACCATGCGCATTACTTTCATAACGCACCCTGTATAACGCTTCCACTTGAACATTATTGTTTATGCTAGCACTGCCAATGCATATGTTATTATGTTATTGATTTATGCAAGTATTCTGAGTACATTGTACTCTATGTAAATATGTACTCTAAATATATATGTACGCATACCACAGCATACTGTAAGTTGTTTGAAAAACAGGCTTTGCGAGATTCATCATTGCACAGAACTTTTTTATACCGTTTATGCCTATGCCAATGACGCGCATAGCAAAAATAATACGGCAATTGATCTCATAAGCACGATTATGTATTTGAGGACAGTTAAAAATCACCGCAGTTCGAACAAGACACAACAATTTTGAAGCCTAGTCCACGCGTGCTCGACTGAGAAAACCGCCCCAGAGCACGTGTTTATGCGAGAAATTCCTCGTGGAAAGTTAGTTATTCGACGTTTATTCGTTCGTGCTACGCTGTTTTTCTCTCTCATTCATCAGTTTTATTATCTCCGAGTGATTATCTGACTATTTCCAAGTGTAATTGAATAAAAAAATGGGTAAAGACAAAGTGCATCAGGGGAGGAAAGGTACAAAACGAGCGTATCCTACGCGCCACCGAAGTTCATCGTCGAAACGACTACTCAACAGGTTCGATGTTGAAGGTGGTTCACAGGAGAGGGTCAGTGCTTCAACTAACAAATTGAACTTCTCAGAGGACAACTTCAAAATTAATCATGAGTTCGGTAATAGAATCATAAATTTTTTCGCTGTTTTCTCTGTACTTTCGCAAGTTGTGAAATGCAAAAAATGTGATTCTGACGTGACGTTCATGGAGAAAAGTCCCCGTGGCTTAGGATTCAAAATTGTTGTTGTCTGCCCAAAATGTCCTGATTATGAAATTGTAAGTACATCAGAAATGCCTATGAAATCAATAGAAGGGTCGTACTAGCAATGCGGGTATTGGGGATAGGTTTGAATGGGATAATGAAGTTCTGAGCTCTGATGGAATTGCCACGTCCGATTTTCCAGTCCTTTTACGATAAATTGATTACAACAATTGGTACAGCCACATCATTTGTTAGATATGCGAGCATGAAAGCTGCTGCTGAAAAGGAAAAAGAAATGAGTTAAGCAAATGGAGAAAAAGAGGGAATTACAGTCTCAGGAGATGGGTCTTGGCGGAAACGCGGTTTTTCTTCTCTGTTTGGAATCACCTCTCACATTGGGTGGTACACTGGTAAAATTGTTGATGTTGAGGTAAAATCTAAATATTGTAAGACATGTGAGCACTGGAGAGCTCGTTTAGGTAGTGCTGAATACGAAGAATGGCAAAAATTGCACATGGACAATTGCGAGGCCAATCACAAAGGCTCTTCGAAAAATGGAAGTTGACGCGGTGATAGAAATGTTCAAACGTTCTGAGGCTCTGCATAACGTCAAATGCCCATTATATCGGAGATGGAGATTCTAAGACATTCAAGGGACTCATAGACTCTCAGCCGTACGAGAATTTGTTAGTAAGGAAAAAAGAATGTCTTGACCATGTTCAAAAAAGAATGGGAGCAAGATTGAGGAATCTCAAAAAAGTGAAAAAAGGTCTTGGTGGACGAGGGAAATTGACCGCTAAATCGATTGATCAATTGACAATTTTTTATGGTTTGGCAATTCGTCGAAATTCAAACTCGGTGGAAGCTATGAAGAAGGAGATTTGGGCAACTCTGTATCACAAAATTTCCACTGACGAGAATCCCCAGCATCAGAACTGCTCAGACTGGTGGAAGGACTGGACTGTGGTGTGGCTGGAAGAAGGCGCAGGCTGCTGGTACCTTGGATGAAAACGAACACAAAACACCTATGTCTCAAGAGGTTTATTAAGCTATCAAACCAATTTATGGGGATCTCAGTCGAGACGATTTGCTGGAACGTGCCTGGGTTACACGCAAAATAACAATGAAAGCTTCAACGCTACTGTATGGGACCTGGCTCCTAAATCTCAGTCAAGTGGCAAGAAAATCTTAGATATTGCCACTGACATTGCTGTATGTAATTTTAATGATGGTATGACATCTCTTCTTCACATCATGGAGGCTCTTCAGATGGATGGTCTTCAATCATACAATTTTTGCGTTGAAACCGACGCGAAACGCGTAGACCAGGCTGAGCGCTCTTTGACTGATGTGGCGAAAGACGCGCGCTCGAGCCTGAAATCAGCCAGGAAGGACTTGGAGGACGGATATTCCAACTTGAAAGGTCAGCTTTATGGTGCTGGGATAGCAGACTAATGGTAATAATTTTTGAATTCCAAAAATTTCGATTTTATGATGACGATATCACATGTCAAAACTTTAAACGCGTTTTTCTCGAAACACGTTTTTTGAAATTGGCACGCAGCAGAACTCGAACAATTTTCAAACAAAATTTTGACTTGAAATTTTGACCACATCTTCAGAACGCAAATACGCAGTGACGTACGTACGGATTTTTCGATAAATTAATTAGGCGATTTTTAATCAACAAAAAACTGGCATATTTTTGAGTGAAATTCCGACTTTTTTTTCAAACCTTCGCCAAATTCACAAAAATCAATATTTTTAAAAATGCGTACGTATTTCACTAATGTACTAATGTAGATTAACAGGATTTTTTTTTTTCGACAGGTTCAAATTTACACAACTTATGCTGCGTGCCGCGGAGGCCTTCCCGCGAAACACGTCCCAGGGCGCCGGCCATATCGCCGCCATTTTAAATTTTTTTTTAATGAAAAAATTATGTTGTAAACTTCAATATATGCTTAACAACATCCCCAAGTTTCATTCATTTACTCCCCCTCTGTGTGGTCTAAAAAAAATCGCAAAAAAACGTCAGATAAACTGGGGTTACAGTGGTGTAACCCCTTAATGGTATGAACCCTTGCATTTTCTACTGTTAGTTATTTAAAGGGATTTACGAGTTTTCCAATGTATTATTGATTACTCTGACATTACTTGGGTTATAATAGTTGTGGGCTCGATTCGAGTTGCCACGGCCTCTTGAGTTTCCTCTATATTGTCCATTGTCCATTGTGTCTCGTCCATTCTTATATTGGTTATTGTAATTGTTATTGTTATTATAGTGACCGCGAAAGTTGCCCCTATAATTTTCACGTCCGCGGTTTCCGCCGCGCTGTGAATTATTTTTGTAGTATAGGACAGTGTTTGGCTGTCCGGTTGCCTCTGTGCAACAATTTACAAATTTAGATATGGCCTCATTCATAGTGTTGAAGGTACCGGCTTGCATGATAAGTTTTACCTTATCGATTGTGCAATTTTTAGTCATTGCTTTGACTGCATGCTTAGTGGAATAACTTCTGGCTAACTCTAGGGGTAAACCATCTGTTATGTATGCACCTTTTAACATTTTTGTCATCTGCTCAACCTCTAGTGTATACTGGTTAGCAGTTTTATTGCGTTGCTGTTGGTTCATCAGTTTTGCTGATAATACTTCCACAGTTTCGCCTTTGACATTATTTTTTAATCTGGAAATGACTTCAGTTATTGTCGTTTCATTTCCGATTAAATTTCTGGCGATACCTGTTTGCCTTGATTTTATAATCGAAACTGCTAGTTGTTCGTGTTCGCCTTTTATTAACTCCAATATTTGTAACGCATCAATAAAACTTTGCAAGTTTTCAGCTTAACCATCAAAAACTGGTATAAGCTTAGATGCTGTATTGATAAAATCATAATTGGTTTGTGCCATTGTGTTAGTGTTACCTGGTTTATTCTCTGTTATGATTAAAGAAGTATCAGAATCTGTATCCAGATCTGACATCAAAACAGCTGGAATAGTGAGGTTATTTAAATCCTGCTCTTCTATTTTAGGATTTGTACTAGGCTCTTCTGACTCTATTTGGTCAGTGTGAGCTTGTTCTATTGATTCTGGTTCATTAACTGTTTCAATTAATATAGAAGTGTTCAGTATTGTTGGTACAGATATATCTAAATTAAACTTTTGTTTAATTGATATCAGGTTAGATCGTAGTCTGATCAAAAATTGATACTTGTGACCAAAGATTTTGATTTAATTTTTCTTTTTGGCCATATATTAGTATACGTGCTTCATTAAAGCAATTTACTAATATCTCTACATGTTTTTTAACAGTAGTTCTTTGAATAGGCCTGTTTTGTGTAAGTGACTTGTACGATTTATCGAAGTCACTTTTTATGTTATTTAAATTTTTATATAATTCACTCCATTCCATTATTTTATGGATATGAATTCTATGCTATATTATCTGTTTCCCTAATTGCTTTTAGTTTAGCCATACTGTATTTAAATTTATAGTGTTAAAAAAATTTTTTTTTTATTTATTTATTTTATTTAATTGTCATTAACTTATTTCAATATTTTATCTTTCTGAAGTTAAAGTCTAATTGGACTCCACAAATTTAAATATTTTGTTTTTGTGCGCTTTATTTTTTTCTTATATTTTGTCCAGCTCATATGCCTGGCTCATATATTTTTTCAGACATTTATTGTGCAATGTTAGAAATATACATATTGCTAATTGGCAACGCACTCTTATACGCACCCTTCATTGCGCTTACAAAATTGTATAAGTATAAGTCACACTTCTGTAAATATTTGTAAGCATCTCTCATAAAGAAAACATTAAATCAGTCTTAATTGAACCATCACATGAAGAACACGATATAATAAATTCATCAGGTTATGGGCCCAGGAAGCTCAAGAAATACAATTGTGCGCGAAGTTATTATATCGAATTAGTAAAGAAAGTGAATAGCAAATATTCTGGACTTTCTTGTTTGTGACAATGAATTCAATTATGAACTCGATAGAGAAATTGGACGACAATAATTATGGTGCGTGGGCCGTGCAAATGAAAAGCGTGCTCATACATTCCGAGTTGTGGGGCTACGTGTGTGGACTAAAAGTGAAAAATGAAAGTGATAGTCCCGAGAAAAAATTGGATTTTGATGCCAAAGATGAGAAGGCCCTCGCGAGCATTATGCTCTGCATAAAGGCATCACAAATAAACAATGTCAAAAATTGCGTAACTGCTGAAAGTGCTTGGAAAAAACTAAAAGAAATCCATATGCCCGCTGGTCCCGCGCGTCGCGTTCAGTTGCTGAGACAATTGTTGTATCTAAAGTTGAAAGATTCAGAAAATATGGTATCGCACATAGCAAAATTTTCAGACTTAATTGAAAAACTGTCTGAAATTGAGTTTACATTGGCCGATGAGTGTCTGTGCATATTACTATTGTCTAGTTTGCCGGAATCTTTTGACAATTTTGTAGTTGCCATTGAATCACGTGATTCGTTACCTACTTTAACTTCGCTAAAAATCAAGTTAATCGAAGAGAGTGAGCGCCGAAATATAGACACAGAACAAAGCGGAGTGCAGAAAATGTTCTCGTCGCGACGTGAGAAAAGTAGTCTCGCAAAATAAAAACTTTAAGCAGCGAGTGTGCTGGTGTTGTGGTCGTCAAGGGCACATTGCGGTTAACTGTAGAAGTGCAAAGAAAAACGAAAAAAGAAACAATGAAGAGAGTGATAATAAGAAGTCATATTCTGTGTTTGCTGCTGCGAATCACAACTACAGTTTTTCAAAGAATATTTGGTGCTTGGACAGTGGTGCGACTGCACATTTGTGTAACGATAAATCGCTTTTTATAGAGATCAAAAAGCACAGAGAAAGAATTGTGTTGGCCGGAAAAAATTATATTGAAGCGATCGGTATCGGAACAGTGCGTTTACAGTGGAAACATAGTACAATCGATTTGACCGATGTACTTCTGGTTAACAATATTCAATGTAATTTTATTTCCGTGGCGAAAGTGGTGAACAAGGGATTCACAGTAAATATTTCGAATAGCTGTGCACGCATAAAAAATCGCACGGGCGATGTTGTTTGTGTTGCCAAGAAGCAAAACGATTTGTTTTTGTTTGAAACGAGCGAACAAAAATGTTTCAACGCACAAACGGATAATAAAGGACTTATTAAATGGCACTATCGCTTTGGCCATTTAAATTTTGCCAGTATAGAAAAAATGATGAAAAAACATATGGTTCATGGCTTAACATCCGAACAATGTATGAATATGAAAAACTATGTGTGTGAGACTTGCGCAAAGTGCAAAATAAGTGAGAAGCAATTTCCTAAGCATTCTTATAATCGGGCAAAGGACGTATTAGATCTCATCCATACGGACATTTGTGGACCAATGCATAAGAGTTCGGTTGGCGGTGCTCGTCATTGACGATAAATCGCGTTACGTTTACGTTTGTTTTTTGAAGACGCGAAACGAAATCCTCGATAAGTTCAAAGAATTTAAAGCAATTGCGGAGACATCAATTGGCAGGAAAATAAAGTGTCTGAGAAGTGACAACGGGCGCGAGTATTTGAGTAGCGCATTTCAACAATTGCTAAACAGCAATGGTATAAGGAGGCAGCTTACTGTGCCTCATACACCGCAGCAAAATGGGGTGGCAGAACGAGCAAACCGTACGTTGGTGGAGATGGCACGCAGCATGCTGAGTCATGCTGATCTCGACGAGAGTTTTTGGGCAGAGGCCATAAATACAGCTGCATATCTGCGCAACCGCTCTGAGACTTCGACGTTGACCGATATGACACCTTACGAGTCATGGAATGGCAAGAAACCAGGCGTAAGTCATCTACGAATATTTGGTAGTAGAGCTATCGTGCTTAACAAGACGCAACGCAAGAAGTTTCAACCTAAAGGAGAGGAGCGAGTGTTGATTGGCTATTCTGCAACAGCAAAGGCATATCGTTTGTTTGACCCAAAAACAAGGAAGGTAACAGAGGCACGAGATGTTATATTTCTTGAAGATTCCCTTACAGACGACAGTGTGAGAGATCAGGGCTCAACAAACAGTACTGAAGTCACGCTGGTGATGGACGAGTCTAATCCTGCGTGTAACATAGACGACAATGTTGAAGATGTGGCACTGGACGGTATGAATCACCAAGAACAGCAACAAGAGGCAGATAAAATTGGAGAAGGAGATTTGGAAGTCGACACAGCTGATGATTGCGGGAAGAGAGGACCTGGACGCCCAAAGCTTATCTACACTGGACAACCCGGACGCCCTCGCAAGCAGTATAACATACTGAATGTTATGAAAACTGATGATGTATCAGTGCCTGGAACTGTGGATGCAGCTTTGAATTCTCATCATGCCAAATTTTGGCAGGCATCGATGCAGAAGGAGATAGCAAGTCTACAAGCCAACAAAACCTGGACGTTGACTGACCTACCAAAAGGAGAGAAGGCTATTGGTAGCAGATGGGTGTTCGCAGTCAAGCGTGACAAAAATGGCCAGGTGGATAAATTCAAGGCCCGTTTAGTGGCTAAAGGCTGTGCGCAGCGCTTTGGCATAAATTACAGCGAAACTTTCTCACCAGTGGCGAGGTATTCTACGATCAGGCTGGTGATTGCTCTGGCAGTTGAGCATGGTATGTATGTTCATCAAATGGATGTTTCTTCTGCTTATCTCAACAGTGAACTGCGAGATTTGGTGTACATGCGGCAACCAGAGGGATTTGTTGACCAGAAGTTCCCTGAGCGTGTGCTAAAACTAAACAAATCTTTGTACGGCTTAAAGCAGAGTGGCCGTGAGTGGAATGCGAAGCTAAATTCTGTTTTGGTGAAGATGGACTTCAACCCCTGCGCCAGCGAGCCGTGTCTATACATACGGCGACAAGGTCAAACAATAGGCATCATAGTGGTGTATGTAGATGACATGATTGTGGCCAGTACTAGCAAAGATGACCTAAAAAGAATAAAGATGTCGATTGCCGACGAATTCGACGTCACTGATGGCGGTCAGTTGAACCATTTTCTTGGAATGGAAATAGATCGTGAAGGCGAGACTGGCAACATAAATGTTGGCCATAAGCAATATATTGAAAATCTCTTACGTGAGTATGGTATGCAAAACTGTAAATCTAATGCTATACCTCTTGAAGCAGGATTTCAAGTAAAATGCGATCAAGACGACTGCAAGCGTGTAGATCAAACGAGCTATCAATCATTAATAGGCTCTTTAATGTATTTGGCAATAACAACACGGCCGGATATACTACACTCAGTCGTAAAACTTGCACAGCAAAATGCAGATCCACACCAGGAGCACGAGGCAGCTGCTAAAAGAATACTGAGGTACTTGAGGGGCACTGCCGAATTATGTCTACAATATAAGAAGACTGGAAAGCCTGTATATTGCTTCGTCGATGCTGATTGGGCTGGAGACAGCATGGACCGAAAATCTTTCAGTGGCTGGACCTTCATCGCAGCCGGGGCAGCCTTTTCATGGGAAAGCAAGAAACAAGGTGTGGTAGCCTTGAGCAGCACTGAGGCGGAGTATGTCGCACTATCGATGGCGGCAAAAGAAGCAACGTACATACGGAAGGTGATGCGTGAATTGGGATTTGGTGACGACTTCGCAACACAAATCAACAGCGATAATCAAAGTGCACAATGTCTAGCTAAGGACTCGAAATTCCATGCACGCAGCAAACACATTGACATCAAATATCACCATGTACGGGAAATGGTTAAGAATAAATTTGTAGAAATTAACTATGTACCTACTGAAAATATGATAGCTGATATCCTAACTAAAAATCTTTGTAAAGTTAAGCATATGAAATTCACATGTATGTTAGGTATGCAGTAGATCAAAAATTTGTATAATTGCGTTGAGAAGGAGTGTTAGAAATATACATATTGCTAATTGGCAACGCACTCTTATACGCACCCTTCATTGCGCTTACAGAATTGTATAAGTATAAGTCACACTTCTGTAAATATTTGTAAGCATCTCTCATAAAGAAAACATTAAATCAGTCTTAATTGAACCATCACATGAAGAACACGATATAATAAATTCATCATGCAACTTATATAATTTATAAATACAATTTCGGGGTAGGCCAGTATGTGGGTTTCCCAGGTGATAGACAGTTCAACCTATTTATCGGATTGATAATTGCAGTATATAGCTGTTTACCTTTGGGATTTACTAAACGGGATCCCCAGTGTGTATGTTTGGCGTTGTAGTCGCCCGCAGCAATAAATTGATCCCCAAGGGTGCAAAAGAATTCCATAAATTGATTCTCAGTAATTGACGGTAGACGGCGGCCGGAGTTATATTACCGCCACCAGAATGGACCACCACAGATGTAGCTTGTAGGTAATTTTTCTCAAAACGATCAAGGAAGTTATGTTTAATGCGACTACTGATCAAGATGCCGGTTCCTCCATGTTCTTTTCCATTGGGGTGATTAGTGGCGTAGAACACGTAGCCATTTATTTGAAAATTGTACTTGCTGGTTAGATGGGTCTCTGAGAGCAACATAATATCAACTTCTTTATCTTTCAAGAACCTAGCGAGATCAAGTTTATGGCGGGAGACGCCATTCGCATTCCATAAACATATACGAAGGGAGGTCATTTTTTTTATTTTGAATGTTGAGATGCAAGTACTTGTACTAAGGCACGCGAAAGATCGCGCATTGTTGTTCTCATGAACGACATAAATTCCGTCATCGTTGCTTGGAATGATAACATAATTTTTTCATCATTTTTGGCACTTGTGGGTTGTTGCAGGTCGTCTGGCACGGCTCGAGGTTGCGGCGTTTTTGAGAACGCTGTTGTGGACGCAGGACCTTCCGTTCCCGCTTTTAGGGCACTAGCAAATGAAACACCCGGTATGGTGCTTACTGGAGGAATTATTATTAGTACTACGAGCCGAAGCAATTCGTTTGTTCATGCGCCTTTTAAGATCTTTGTAGACAGGGCATCCCCGGAAATTAGCTGTGTGGTTTTCACCACAATTTCCAATTTTTTTTAAATTTGGATCAAGTTTATTAGCCGGGTAAGTGCCAGATTCGTGCAGATCTCCGCATGCGACGCAAACGGAAGGATGGGTACATATGTCTTGGTGTGGCCATATTCTTGGCAGTTGGAGCGTTGTACTGGACCATTACGCTTATGTGGTTCTTCTACAGTAATTTTACGGTGTAATAAGAATTGGAGATTGTAAATTTGGTGCACTTCATTTCTCTTTAGTGTTTGGCTAGTTGGGTCTAGCTCGACCTTGAAGAGCGGTTGGGGCTTCCTATCTTTATTAAGAATATTAATAACTGATTTAACGTTAAATCCCTTTTCGTGAAATGCATTCGCAACTTCATTGGGTGTGACATCAGGCCTAATGCCTTTTAGTACCACTTGCAGCACTTTACTGATTTTGAGTTGGTATTTTTTGCCGTTTTCGTTTAAGATTTTCGAAACCGCATGAAACTCGTCTTCGGTTTTAACCTGAAGCTTAGTTTCTTGCACTTTCCTCTTCCTAGATGTATAACGTGAAAATTATTATTTCCGATAAGCTGAACTATTTAATTAACCAGTGCGTTCGTAGTAATCTCTCGGATGTATATTGGTGGAGGCTTTGGTTTTTGAGATATACTATCCGTCGTTTTATTAGCTTCCTCGCTTCCGTTTTCTGCTAGCAGTGCAAACATGTTTTTATTGTTGGTAGTAGTAGTTTTTGTTTCGCTTCCACAATTTATTTTGGCTCTATTACTTGCTGTGCGTTGCGGACGTAGCGATCCATACCAGTCTGCATGACCGAATTCGGGCGGCCACTTGGATTGCTCTTTGACTCACATAAATCGGTAATTGTAGCTGTTAATTGTTTTTGCAATGCAAAATCCGGTGAGGTCGTTTGAGTTGAAGAGACTGTTGCTGTTGTTGTCGATGCGATTGCAGTTGAGAGAGGCAACCGTGCTGGTAGTTACTGCAGCTAGGCTTAAGAGAGTAGGCTTGTCTACAATTCTTAACGGAGTATGTGTGTAATTTGTTGTTGGTTGCGGCATCGGGGAAGCGCACTCTTCGCTCCAAGATTTTGGAACTGTGCTTGGCAACGACGGAGAGCAAGAGTGCGCTCTCTGGTCTTCGGAGGGCTTGAGCGTTTCCGTAGAAACGAATGTGAAATACGCGTTGTTTTTGTTTGGTAAGAGGCGACGCTCGTCTTGTTCACGTTGACGTTGCTCTCGAATTTTGTTTTGTATTTTTACATTTTGTGTGTTCATATTTTACTAAATACAATTAGTATAAATTAAAATAGGTATTGATTTTAGAAGATAGCTTAGTTAAATTTTTAACCAACTAAGCATCACAAAAGCGTCTTTTCGGACTACTTTTTATACCATGTACCCATTAAAAATGGGTCAAAAGGGTATCATAATATGGTGCAAATGTATGTAACAGGCAGAAGGAAGCATCTCCGACCCCATAAAGTATATATATTCTTGATCAGCATCAACAGCCGAGTCGATATAGCCATGTCCGTCTGTCCGTCCGTCCGTCCGTCCGTCCGTCCGTCCGTCCGTCCGTCCGTCCGTCCGTCCGTCCGTCCGTCCGTCCGTCCGTCCGTCTGTCCGTATCAACGCCTAGATCTCAGAAACTACAATAGCTACAGACATGTGCCATATATCGTTAGATAGGTAATTACCATACGCAGTACAAGTTTGTTTTTTTTATTTTGATATCACCTCCCGTTCCCCCGCAAACAGTAAAAAACTGTCACGACCACGCTCCCCCGCAAACCTCAAAAAACTGCCACGCCCACAATTATTGTCCTAATGCTATGCAATTCGGCATATGCGTTGGTGCTTATAAAAGCTATCTAATTTTTAAATTTGAACCAAATCGGATAAGAAACACGGAAGTTATGCCACATGCAAAATCTATGGCAAGGGAAGCAGAAGCGCAGCAAGACACGCATTGCGCGACGCCGACTGCGACGTTGACAGCGAAATGTGTATGGCTTTATGACACACGAAACTTATTTTCATAACCAAAATCATACCAAATTTATATTGTTATGGTACTCTTTTCTAATAGAATATTGTTTCATTTATTTATTGATATTAAATAAATAAATTTTAAGCATGTCTAAGGGTACAGGGTATTTTGCAATCGGGAAACTCGACTGCTGCTACCTTACTTGTTTTTTTTTAATTTTACTTAATTTCACTGATTTTATGATTAATTTATTAGTTGATTATACATTAGTTGGAGAGCAGCACGAAACACGTCTGCACTCGCCGAATGCTTTTGGCCGATGATTCACTCTCCTTAACATGCATAATTCTATGCTTGTAGGCATGCGTCCTCACCAGCTCACTCCTAAGTTGGGCCGCGCCTTCCGCATTGGCCCTTCTGGGTCTTTGGAATCTCTTCCTCAGGGACCGGAGTTACCGCCGCTCAGCGCTCAATTCTTTGGTCCACCACTTGACACGCTTACGAGTCACCTTACGGTGTCTCGCAAAAATGGCATCATTCCACCCGGATACGCAGACAACTAGCTTATCTACAGTCAAAGCACAGAAGGTGCTGAGCAGGACTGAGCAAAAACCAATTCGCACCTCTAGTACGCCAACCATGACCCCCCACATTCGAGTCCAAAGCCACGTCTCGACTCACCACAATCTCAATGGGATTGTGATCACTCACGCCGGGGCCTCCCAAGACAATCCACCTAATTCAAGCATTCGTATTGCTGCATCATTCCCGAGAGTGACATCTTTATCGCTGGTCCCCGTGGGGCCGTCGAATGTGAACCATTCGCTGGGTTCGTTAACGACCTGCATTCTCCGAGTGATCACCAACTCCGCTAGCGTCTCACCCCGCAAGTGGTTCGGACGGCCAGGGGTGTCCCTGGACATCTTACTGAACCACATGGGGGACAACGCGTTTGCGTAAGACCAAGAACTTGAGGTACGGCTCAAGAGGCTCAGAATACTTGCAGTACACACTCACCACATACAACCTACCAAAACTACCTTCCAAACCAACGCATACAACACAGTCAGTGGAGTTCACCAAGGTGGACTCCACGCTGGGGACATTTACAACCACTGCGGCCTGGTTCCTGGTGCCAAGAAATGCTCGCATTTATGCAGGCCCGAAGGCCACCCCTTGAATCGGCAGTTTCGGCAGTCCACTGCATTAGTGCAGGTCGCCGCTACAAGGTCCCCCTGCCCACACTGACCTTGTGGTCAAAGTCCACACACCGGTGGCACGCGTATGTCTTTACTTGCGATCGGCAGCGGAAGCTGAACCACTTTATATAAACGCGTCCAGCATCCAAAAGCGGCAACGCTTTCTCGCTCACCTCCAGTGTGACGTTGACGGTGCCACCGGCAGCCGCTGTCCAGGGCTTCGTCAAGTGTACTGCCGTTTTAAACTGCGCCGGGGTCAGCTCCTCCTTCAGGTTTTTCCGGTAGAGTTCATCCATGAACTTATCGGGGGCGATCACAGTGTCCACATCGAACACGGTCACCCTTGGCCTCACCGCGGCATTACGCTCCACGCTGAGACCTACCTCGGCGAACCGCTTCGATGCTACCACTTTGGAGACTTCGCTCCCGAACCTCGTGGAACCGGACCCTCAAGGCTGCAGCAACCTCTTTGCGGACTTTCTCAGCCACCTGGCGGCTCGTTAGCTCGGGATCGGTTCCCTTCACTACACAGGACCAAGTTTCCCGCACTTTGGTGGTACGGGAACTGGCACTGGGGCAGCAGGAGCGACGGCAGTGGCAGCAGGCATCGGGATCGGCATCGGTATTGGAGTCGCCATGGCCAGGCGGGTGTCCAAATCTCCCAGCCGGAGCATCAGCGCCATCACCAGTTCATCATACCGAGAAACCACTCTCGATATTTGGTGGCAACTGCCCTCCATCATGCCTCCTCTTATGGCCCGCTGTATTCCTGACAGCTCCGCCAAGACAGCTACGGGTCCTTCCTTCACCATAAAAGTTGCCGAGGCCCTCGGGGGTGCTTGAGCGGCGGGGGCAACAGGGACAACAAAAACATCTTCGGTGGGGGCAACGGGGGCAGAGGTGTCAGGTGGTGTCAACGGTGTCAGCGATGGCAGGGGGGCTGCAGAGGTTACAGCCGCGACTCCAACGGAGTCCAAGCCTCCAGGGCATGAGGCAGCTACCCCAGGTGCCACATTCGCAGGCAAATTGGCCTCCGATACCCCTCCATCCACTCCATCTTTAACCGACATTGCCCGCAGTTTCTTGGTCCGCCGCGACGGCAACGTCTCCTCAGCTTAGCTTCTTAGAGGACCGGCACTACTACCCGACCGACTACGGAAGCCTTTTCGGGCCTCTCCTTTCTCGTTTCCTACTTCTAGGCACTCTCTTTAACCTTACTTGTATTCTTAATGTCTTGGATACAGTTTACTCAGCCGGTTCGTGTCTTTGGTAGACTTTACTAAACTTTAAAGCGTAAAGCTTTAAGTTTAAGTTTAAGTTTAAGTTTAAAGCTTAACACTTTAACTTTTTGTTCAAAACTCAAAGCTTAACGCTTAAAGCTTTTCTCAAGCACAATGTAAACACAACCACGTGTTTACACTGGAAAATTGTATGTTTTTCCACTGGCAAATTGTATGTTTTCAATCGTTTTCTCAAAGGTTTTTCTTGCCACATGCACAGCACTTGGTCCACTAGAAACCTTAAGCACTCACACAATTTTTAGTCTTTATTTTGTCTTTTTATCTTGTCCAGTTCAGTTTTTATTCACTTTTTAACTTTTTTCGGGAGCAACACAAAAACACGTCTGTCGTTAATCCATTCATGCGCGTAGATAGAGACATGAAAGTCGACTTGATTTAACAAGATCACCTGCAGTGTTGGCTTAATCTCGCGGCCCCCTTGGGCAAGGGATTGAATTACTGCGTCAATCAGCGACCCATTGGAACCATATTCCGTCGGATACCGAATGAAACCAATCTGTTCGGTCATGGTTATCACCCTCGATTAAAGGCCGAGGCATATCTAAACCCCTGCCAATCTTTGGTTTCACGGCACCCACTTCCAACAAGAATGTTCTGCCCGCATTTAGGCATTAAACCACAGCCACCGCGATACAAGGCTGCCATCCGCTACCGGTGAGTACCTGACTCACGTCTAATTCACCGGCTACCTGAACCACACCTAACCCCACCAGATCTCGTAGATCGTCATACACAGGACACTCACAGAGAACATGCTTCCAGGTCTCTTTTCTCGAGCCACAATGGCATTCCGGACTGTCTGTCAGGTGCCGATTATGCAGGAATGCATTAAGCGACCCATGGCCAATCAAAAGGAACCCAGCACTGAGGTTAAAGCCAAAGTCCGGTCGATCGACAACGAACGAGACATTGGGAATGAACTCGTGCGTGGTCCTCCCTTTCACGCTTGCATCCCAGCGGACCTGCCAGTCGGACAGAACACACTCTCGCAATAACTCCTTTCATACACTACACTTTTTATACACTAGGTGGTAAACTCTCCACGTCTTCTCCATATAACCATTCCTCCGGCAACAATGGCAGTCCCTTCTTAAGCTTGTAGCTTACGGCTCTACGCCATATCTCCAAGTCAAGGGGGACTGCTCCAAGCAACACCTGCAAAGCCTCCGTGGAGACACTGCGGCACACAGGCATACATCCAAGCATCAATAGGCGCTGCACGGAGCTGTCATACCTACGACTACCTCGCTCCATACCGGCGCCCCGTTTGCTGCACAGGCAACAAAAAACCGCTGTATATGGATCGAGCAGCCCTCCTACTCAGACTCCAATCATTCCTCAATATCCGTCGCGTACAAGAACATCCGAGTACAGTTAAAAAAAAAGTTAATAAGCCTTTGGGAGTTAAACTCCCAAAGCCTAAAAACCCTGTACCGTCTTTGTCTTCCGTACCTAAACCTTCATCCTCAAAAAACTAACAACATCTATCACTCTTACCTATCAAAATACTAGGGGACTTCGGAGTAAGCTCCCTAAACTGTATTCTGATAGTTCATCTTTTGCATTCCAGATTGTAGTTTTCACAGAGACCTGGTTAAAGCCGGAGATTTTTAGTTCCGAAATTTTCCCAGA
The DNA here is from genome assembly GCA_018150545.1 of Drosophila ercepeae. Taxonomy (NCBI): domain Eukaryota; kingdom Metazoa; phylum Arthropoda; class Insecta; order Diptera; family Drosophilidae; genus Drosophila; species Drosophila ercepeae. The sequence goes on from JAECWL010000197.1 coordinate 910,933, forward strand.
CATGTACACCACTTACAGACGGGACCGACCACTACGAAGGGGAGGAGGAGTCCTAATCTCTGTGGACTCCGACTTCGCTTCTGAAGAGGTTAAGTTACCGAACCCTAGTGATATTGAATTCTTATGTGTGAAAATCACTGTCGCTTCAATCACTGTTCATCACATGCTCATATTTACCACCTTCTTCAGAACCTCTTACATACTGGCACCACTTATCTGCCATTTATCTGGTTTCTAATCGCATGTCCGACAGTGACCTTCTAGTGACTCTAGGAGACTCCAATTTACCTGAACTTATCTGGTCAAGCATCGAGAATTCACCATCTTTAACACTCTCAACACATCATGATTTTACTGAGGGTATGTTCGACATATCCCTTGGTCAAATAAACCACGTAAGGAATTCTTTAGGTCGGCTTCTAGATCTTTCGTTTCTGACCCAGATGGAATAATCGTTCCAGAGCCATGCCACTTTCGTTCATCACCCAACGCTTGAGGTGTCCATGGATACCCTTACTGCTAGCAACCTTCAGTTTCGCCATGGAGTTCATAAAACTCGCTGCTTTCGCAAGGCTGATTTTCATAGACTAAGCAATTTAATTTATACATTTGATCTCTGGGAATGCACCGATGTTAATATCGCTTTTGAAACATCCTACAAAACGCTTAACGCTTTCTTCGACTCTTGCGTGCCATGGAAGTATCCATCCGCCTCGACCGACCATCCTTGGTTTACAAGGAGCCTTAAAAACTTAAAATACATTAAAAATAGACTCCTTAAGAGACATAAGAAAACTGGCTGTAATGTAACTTTCTCAAGATACTTAGTAGCTCGGTCAAATTTCGCCGTGCATTACGCTGAGTGTTATAAGAATTATATATACCACTGTCGAATCCAGTTTACTCAGGATCCGAAGCAGTTCTATAATTTTGTTAACACTAAGCGTAAGCAGGTATCTTCTCCCCCCCTAATTTCGTTTGAAAAAGTATCTGCGACTACTGATCAGGGTATTGCCGATCTATTCGCAACTTTCTTTCAAACAACGTACGCATTTCCTACAATTATGGATCAGCCTTATTCATACAATATATTATATATTATAATATATATATTATATATCATATTTTCAGACCAACTTTCTCCGAAAGCACTGTGTTATCGGATCTTCTGAGGGTGAAACCAGTCTATTCGCCAGGTCCTGATGGTGTTCCTGGCTGTGTACTGAAAAACTGCGCTAAGCCATTGTGCAGACCCCTTCTTAAACTTTTCTCTTTGTCTCTGGAAACTTCGATTTTTCCGCAAATGTGGAAGGAATCCTTCATAATTCCCTAACACAAAAAAATCGTATGCTACAAACTATAGAGGAATCTCTAAATTGTCAGCAATTCCAAAGCTTTTTGAAAAATTGGTAACACCACATCTTCAACACCTCTGCAGCTCAATTATTTCTCCATGTCAGCATGGTTTTATAAAGCGTCGCTCCACCACCACAAACCTCTTGGAGCTGACCTCCTTTATTATAGATGGCTTCCGTAAGCAGGCCTTCAAGCAGATGTCATCTACACAGACTTTAGTAAAGCATTTGACTCTGTCAACCACTCACTCCTTTTGAGTAAACTTAGTATCCTAGGATTTCCCTTAGACCTTCTCACGTGGATTTCTAGCTACTTAGCTGGGAGAACCCTAAGTGTTCTTTCTCCTTCTTTTCTAAGCTTTGTTCTCTCAGGTCTATCCCCGCGATCCGAGCCGTACGATAAACGGCAGCGCTCCTCAGTCGGTTGGGCGGGAGGTGGGCTGTACGTTATGCAGTGGGAGCCACGCGAAAAAAAAGTTCCATATATATGGACCACAGATGGAGCCCTGTGGACAACCGCTAACCACATTCTCTGATACCCCCATAACGCATGCGCTCCGCTCCGAGAAGTAGCTCTTCCATAGAGCTAAGTCCCGGGACCAACACTCGTGCAACCTACGAATAACACTGGCCCAACTCAGGTAGTCGAACGCACCCTTGAAGTCAACAAATATGCCTAATGCCTAATGTGACTCCCCACGAGATCCTGAAGTCGTTCCACCAACATTCGCTTCAGAACTTTTGCAAGGACTGGAACAAGGCTGATTCCCCGAAATGATCGCGGATTGCTCTGGACCCTGTCGGGTGACTCCAACAGCACGCTGACCCTCGTCCGCTTCTATTCACTGGGAAAGATCCCTTCGCTCATGCACTTAGCATGTACTTAGTATGTACGGGATGTAGTACATATAGTCCGGGATGGACCTCCATACACTCTTTCAAATCTCCCCAGTAAATCCATCCAATCCGGGTGCCTTCCCGGAGCGAAGCCTGGAGAAGGAAGACTCCAGCTCGCCCCTAGAGAGAGGATCAGGAGCAAGCATTGCATCAGGCATTAGGTGCTCCTGGTCCTCCAGGGGAACACAGACAGCAGACATTCTACACAATCTATCCAGGTCGTTAGCAATTGACCTCTGACCTCTAGGGCACACATCCCCCCCCTGGTTCTCTCGCAGAATTTTATAAACCCGATCCCAGGGATCGTGTGTATTCCGTTCTACAAAAGCACGCCATTCACTCTCCTTCACATGCATAATCCTATGCTTGTAGGCATGCGTCCGCCTCCCCAGCTCACTCCTAAGTTGGGCCGCGCCTTCCGCATTGGCCCTTCTGGCCCTTTGGAATCTCTTCCTTAAGGACCGGAGCTACCGCTGATAAGCGCTCAATTCTTCGGTCACCTTACGGTGTCTCGCAAACATGGCATTATTCACACTCGTTACCCACCCGGATACGCAGGCAACTTGCTCATCTACAGTCAAAGCACAGAAGGTGCTGAGCGGGACTTGCGCCGCAGCCCCTCACATAATGGCCATGCTAAAACCAATTCGCACCTTTATTGAGTCAACCATGGCCCCCCACATTCGAATCACGTCGCGAGTCACCACAATCTCAATGGGATTGTGATCACTCACGCCGAGGCCTCCCAATACCCTCCACCTAAATCCAAGCATTCGCATTGCTGCATCATTCACGAGAGTGACATCAATATCGCTGGTCCCCATCGGGCCGTCGAATGTGAACCACTCGCTGGGCTCGTTAACGACCTGCATACTCCGGGTGATCACCCATTCCGCTAGCGTCTCACCCCGCAAGTGGTTCGGACGGCCAGGGGTGTCCCTGGACATCTTACTGAACCACATGGGGGACGACGCGTTCGCGTCAAGACCAAGAATGACAGGTTCGCTACTAACCAGTAATAGCACCGCATTCAAGAACTCGAGGTACGGCTCAAGAGGCTCAGAATACTTGCAGTACACACTCACTACATACAATCTACCAAAACTACCCTCCAAACCCACGCATACACCCCAGTCAGTGGAGTTCACCAAGGTGCACTCCACGCTTGGCTCATTCACAACCACTGCGGCCTGGTTTCTGGTGTCAAGAAATGCTCGCATTTCTGCGGGCAATCCCCGTACACGACCGTGGTTTGTGTACGGTTCTTGCAACAGGGCCACACCGCAGGCTCTTTCGCACATCATTGACCCCACATCAACCATGACAGCAAACGAACCCTGGCAATTTATTTACAGGGTTCTGGTCATCTTAATGTCTCGCGTTCACTCGCGCCAAAACTGCCGAGTAAACCGGGCAGCATGCTGACAGCATGCCGTGGCCCGAAGGCAACCCCTTGAACCGGCAGTATCGGCAGTCCACTGCATTAGTGCAGGGCGCCGCTACATGGCCTCCCTGCCCACACTGGCGACACACATTCACCTTCAAACGGCAGTCACTGACCTTGTGGTCAAAGCTCACACACCGGTGACACGCGTATGTCTTCGTCTGAGAGCGGCACCGGAAGCTGAACCATTTAATATAAACGCGTCCAGCATCCAAAAGCGGCAACGCTCTCTGGCTCACCTCTAGAGTGACGTTGACCGTGCCACCGGCAGCCGCTGTCCAGGGCTTCGTCAGGTGAACTGCCGTTTTGAACTGCGCCGGGGTCAGCTCCTCCTTAAGGTTGTTTCTGTACAGTTCGTCCATGAACTCCTCGGGGGCGATCGCAGTGTCCACATCAAACACGTTCACCCTTGGCTTCACCGCGGCATTACGCTCCACGCTGAGACCTACCTCGGCGAACCGCTTTGATGCGACCACTTTAAAGGCTTCGGAAGCCGACGGCGTGCGGATGATGGCTCCGCCACGCTTCAGCTCCCGAACCTCGTGGACGCGGACCCCCAAGGCTGGAGCAACCTCCTTCCTGACCTTCTCAGCCACCTGGCGGCTCGTCAGCTCGGGATCCGTTACCTTCACCACACAGGCCCAAGGGGGGGGACGGCAAAGGTTACAGCCGCGACTCCAACGGATTCCAAGCCTCCAGGGCATGAAGCAGCTACCCCAGGTGCCACCTTCGCGGGCTGACTGGCCTCCAGTACCCCATCCACTCCATCTTCCACCGATATCGCATGCAGTTTCTTTGCCCGCCGCGACGGCAATGGCTCCTCAGCGTCGCTGCTTAGAGCACCAGCGCTACTGCCCGACCGGCTACGGCAGCCTTTCGGGGCATCTTCTTTTTCGTTGCCTACTTTCAGGCACCCTCTTTAATTGTAAATAAGTTCACTTACCAGGGTTTCTGTCTGTGCCAGACTTTTAAACATTAAGTTCAAAGCTTAAAGCTTAAAGCTTTTTCTCTTAAAGCTTAGCTCTCTTATAGTTTAGCTCTTTAGAGCTTTTTCACTAGCACGTGTGGAAATTTTCCACTAGCAAATTTTTATGTTTCTGACGTTTTTCTTGCCACACGCACGGCACTTATTCCACCAGAAACCTTAAGCACTCGCACACTTTTTCCACTAAGTTTTGTCTTTTTATCTTGTGTAATTCCGATTTTATTCAGTTCTCAACGGGAGCGACACAAAAACACGTCCGACGTTCACCAAGTAGATAGGGTCAGTAGACATGAAAGTCGAGTTGGTTTAACGTGAACACCTGCCGTGTTGGCTTGATCTCACGGCCCCCTTGGGCAAGGGATTGAATTACTGCGTCAATCAGCGCCCCTTTGGAACCATATTCCGCCGGATACCGAATGAGAACCAATCTGTTCGGTCATGGTTGTCACCCTCGGTTAAGGGCCGAGGCCTATCTAAACCCCTGCCGATCTTTGGTGTCACGGCTCCCGGTCGTATAACGCGACTCCACGTCGAACACGAATGTTCTGCCCGCATTTAGGCATTAAACCACAGCCACCACGATACTCCCACAAGGGGGCCATCCGCTTCAGTCAGGCCGGAACGCATCTGGTGGCTCCTGACTCCCGTGGTACCAGATACAGCCTCTGGTCAGGCGTTGTGGCACATTTGTGACACTACCGACTTTTGACTCACGAACAGTCACGGGACGGTGGCCTCTACGTTGACATCGCTGCTGGAGATAAATATGAAGTGGTCGAGACCAAATCATAGGATGGTACAGTCTTATCCACCATGCTCATGGACATGGCTTTCTCACTGTTCGGAGGCCGAGACTATCCCTGCCTCTTCCACAACTGTGGCATTTATACCTGCTGGTCAAAGACCAGACCGCTTAAGAACGGCCAGCGATGCTCCCAACAAAAAAGTGACAAGGCGGAGAAGCACTGCCTCCGTTTGTACCCTCATCACCCGTGGTCCCAGAAAAATCCAATGGTCAGGTTGGTGCCCCCTAAAGAACACTGCCAGTTTCAGCTACCATGAAGCTCGGGGACTGGTCGCCCCGGCGGCGGGCGACAACACAGTGGACCTTACATACACCTAGTTCACACGCCATTCACCCAACATTAAGACTCCCAGGCCTCCGCAAATCAACGCCTTTGGCGTCGTCTGGCAAAGACGGCTCTCGCAAACACATTCAGCACATTAATCCCATCCCTACTGCAGAGTACCTGACTCACGTCGAATTCCCCTGCTACCTGAACCACACCTAACCCCTCCAGATCTCGAAGATCGTCATACAGAGGACACTCACAGAGAACATGCTTCCAAGTCTCTTCTCTCGAGCCACAATGGCATTCCGGACTGTCTGCCAGGTGCCGATTATGCAGGAATGCATTAAGCGACCCATGGCCAATCAACAGGAACCCGGCACTGAGGTTAAAGCCAAAGTCCGGCCGATCGACAACGAACGAGACATTGGGAATGAACTCGTGCGTGGCCCTCCCTTTCACGCTTGCATCCCAACGGACCTGCCAGTCCGACAGAACACACTCACGCAACAACTCCTTCCACACACTAGGTGGTAAACTCTCCACGTCCTGTCCATACAACCATTCATCCGGCAACAATGGCAGTCCCTTCTTAAGCTTGTAGCTTACGGCTCTACGCCGTATCTCCAAGTCAAGGGGGACTGCTCCAAGCAACACCTGCAAAGCCTCCGTGGAGACACTGCGGCACACAGGCATACATCCAAGCATCAATAGGGCCGCACGGACTGTACTTTCGCTCGGCCCGTCAGGCCTACGACTACCTCGCTCCATACCGGCGCCCCATTTGCTGCACACGCAACAAGAAGACCGCTGTATATGGTTCGAGCAGCCCTCCTACTCAGACCCCAATCACTTCTTAAAATTTTTCGCAATAGACTCACTATTCCGGTCAGTCGATCCCTCAGGCCGGCTAGGTGAGGCTTAAAGCACATCCTCTCACCCATGAGAATGCCGAAGTACTTTACCTGCCTCACATATCTAACTCTGGAATCATCGAGCCTGACTATTGGGGGTCGACTAGCTGCCATCTTGTCTTTGAGCAACATCGACACCGTCTTGTCCATAGCCAGTCCGACGCCAACACTGTCGCCCCATTGGCGCACAATGCGCAGGCACTCAGCGGCATTCTCCTCAACCTGCAGTCTCGACTGGCCCTCAATCATAATGAGCAAGTCGTCTGCGTATGCACAACACTTGCATACCCGTTCGAGTTGCCACAACAGGGAATCCATCATGAAGTTCCATATATATGGACCACAGATGGAGCCCTGTGGACAACCGCGAACCACACCCCTACTCACAATTTAAGATACCCCCATTACGCATGCGATCCGACCCACACTCATGCAATCTCCGAATAACGCTGGCCCAACTCAGGTAGTCGAACGCACCCTTGAAGTCAACAAATATGCCTAGAACATACTTGGAGTTGCTGGACTCTACTGAGTCCTTAACAAACCACCAAGCGTCCTCGACACATTTGCCCTCCCTAAAACCAAACTGCCTCTCGTTCATGCGACTTCCAACGAGCTCCTGAAGCCGTTCCACCAACACTCGCTCCAGAACTTTTGCAAGGACTGGAACAAGGCTGATTCCCCGAAACGATCGCGGATTGCTCCGGATCCTGTCGGGTGACTTCAGCAGCACGCTGACCCTCGTCCGCTTCCATTCACTGGGAAAGACCCCTTCGCTCATGCACTTAGCGTACATCCCGTACATATAGTCCGGGATGGACCTCCATACACTCTTTCAAATCTCCCCAGTAAATCCATCCAATCCGGGTGCCTTCCCGGAGCGAAGCCTGGAGAAGGAAGACTCCAGCTCGCCCCTAGAGAGAGGATCAGGAGCAAGCAATGCATCAGGCATTGGGTGCTCCTGGTCCTCCCCAGGAAAGAGCTCGGACAGCAGACATTCTACGCAATCTCTCCAGGTCGTCAGCAATTGGCCTCTGACCTCTAAGGCACACATCCCCCTCTCACGCTGGTTCTCTCGCAGAATTTTATAAACTCGACCCCAGGGATCGTGTGTATTTCGTTCTACGAAAGAACGCCATTCACTCTCCTTCACATGCATAATCCTATGCTTGTAGGCGTGCGTCTGCCTTCCCAGCTCACTCCTTAGTTGGGCAGCGCCTTCCGCATTGGCCCTTTGGAATCTCTTCCTCAGGGACCGGAGTGACCGCCGCTCAGCGCTCAATTCGTCGGTCCACCACTTGACACGCTTACGAGTCACCTTACGGTGTCTCGCAAACATGGCATCATTCGCACTTGTTACCAACCCGGATACGCAGGCAACTTGCTCATCTACAGCCAGAGCACAGAAGGTGCTGAGCGGGACTTGCGCCGCCGCCTCTCTCACATAATGGCCATGCACGAACCAATTCGCACCTTTAGTGCGCCAACCCTGGCCCCCCACATTCGAATTCAAAGCCACGTCGCGAGTCACCACAATCTCAATGGGATTGTGATCACTCACGCCGAGGCCTCCCAATACACTCCACCTAAATCCAAGCATTCGCATTGCTGCATCACTCACGAGAGTGACATCAATATCGCTGGTCCCCATCGGGCCGTCGAATGTGAACCACTCGCTGGGCTCGTTAACGACCTGCATTCTCCGGGTGATCACCCATTCCTCTAGCGTCTCACCCCGCAAGTGGTTCGGACGGCCAGGGGTGTCCCTGGACATCTTACTGAACCACATGGGGGACGACGCGTTCGCGTCAAGACCAAGAATGACAGGTTCGCTACTAACCAGTAATAGCACCGCATTCAAGAACTCGAGGTACGGCTCAAGAGGCTCAGAATACTTGCAGTACACACTCACTACATACAATCTACCAAAACTACCCTCCAAACCCACGCATACACCCCAGTCAGTGGAGTTCACCAAGGTGCACTCCACGCTTGGGGCATTCACAACCACTGCGGCCTGGTTCCTGGTGTCAAGAAATGCTCGCATTTTTGCGGGCAATCCCCGTACACGACCGTGGTTTGTGTACGGTTCTTGCAACAGGGCCACACCGCAGGCTCTTTCGCACATCATTGACCCCACATCAACCATGACAGCAAACGAACCCTGGCAATTTATTTACAGGGTTCTGGTCATCTTAATGTCTCGCGTTCACTCGCGCCAAAACTTCCGAGTATATCGGGCAGCATGCTGACAGCATGCCGTGGCCCGAAGGCAACCCCTTGAACCGGCAGTTTCGCCAGTCCACTGCATTAGTGCAGGTCGCCGCTACATGGCCTCCCTGCCCACACTGGCGACACACATTCACCCTCAAACGGCAGTCACTGACCTTGTGGTCAAACACCGGTGACACGCGTATGTCTTCGTCTGAGAGCGGCACCGGAAGCTGAACCATTTAATATAAACGCGTCCAGCATCCAAAAGCGGCAACGCTCTCTGGCTCACCTCTAGAGTGACGTTGACCGTGCCACCGGCAGCCGCTGTCCAGGGCTTCGTCAGGTGAACTGCCGTTTTGAACTGCGCCGGGGTCAGCTCCTCCTTAAGGTTGTTTCTGTACAGTTCGTCCATGAACTCCTCGGGGGCGATCGCAGTGTCCACATCAAACACGTTCACCCTTGGCTTCACCGCGGCATTACGCTCCACGCTGAGACCTACCTCGGCGAACCGCTTTGATGCGACCACTTTAAAGGCTTCGGAAGCCGACGGCGTGCGGATGATGGCTCCGCCACGCTTCAGCTCCCGAACCTCGTGGACGCGGACCCCCAAGGCTGGAGCAACCTCCTTCCTGACCTTCTCAGCCACCTGGCGGCTCGTCAGCTCGGGATCCGTTCCCTTCACCACACAGGACCAAGTTTCCCGCACTTTGGTGGTACGGGGAACTGGTACTGGGGCAGCAGGAGCGACGGCAGTGGCAGCAGGCATCGGCATCGGGGTCGGCATCGCCATCGGCATTGAAGTCGCCATGGCCAGGCGGGTCTCCTCCAACTCTCCTACCCGGAGCATCAGCGCCATCACCTGCTCGTCATATCGAGAGACCACTCTCGATATCTGATGGCAACTTCCCGCCATCATGCCTCCTCTTATGGCTCGCTGGATTGCCGACAGCTCCGCCAAGACAGCTGCAGGTCCTTCCTTCACTAAACCAGTTGCCGAGGCCCTCGGGGGTGCTTGGGCGGCGGGGGCAGCTGGGACAACAAACACTTCTTCGGTGGGGGCAACGGTGGCAGCGGTATCAACGGTGTCAGCGATGGTAGCGGTGGGGGGGGGGAGGATGGGGGGGGGACGGCAAAGGTTACAGCCGCGACTCCAACGGATTCCAAGCCCCCAGGGCATGAAGCAGCTACCCCAGGTGCCACCTTCGCGGGCTGACTGGCCTCCAATACCCCATCCACTCCATCTTCCACCGATATCGCATGCAGTTTCTTTGCCCGCCGCGACGGCAATGGCTCCTCAGCGTCGCTGCTTAGAGCACCAGCGCTACTGCCCGACCGGCTACGGCAGCCTTTTCGGGGCATCTTCTTTTTCGTTGCCTACTTTCAGGCACCCTCTTTAATTGTTCTTGATAAGTTCACTTACCATGGTTCGTGTCTATGCTAGACTGTTACAGGCGCTGTAGGTCCTTCCTTCACCATAACAGTTGCCGTCGCCCTCGGGGGTGCTTGGGCGGCGGGGGCAACAGGGACAACAAACACATCCTCGTCGAGGGCAGCGGTGTCAGTGATGGCAGCGGGCGGGGCGGCAGAGGTTACAGCCGCGATTCCAAGCCTCCAGGGCATGAGGCAGCTACCCCAGGTGCCACCTTCGCAGGCTGACTGGCCTCCAGTACCCCATCCACTCCATCTTCCACCGATATCGCATGCAGTTTCTTTGCCCGCCGCGACGGCAATGGCTCCTCAGCGTCGCTGCTTAGAGCACCAGCGCTACTGCCCGACCGGCTACGGCAGCCTTTTCGGTGCATCTTCTTTTTCGTTGCCTACTTTCAGGCACCCTCTTTAATTGTTCTTGATAAGTTCACTTACCATGGTTCGTGTCTATGCTAGACTGTTACAGGCGCTGTAGGTCCTTCCTTCACCATAACAGTTGCCGTCGCCCTCGGGGGTGCTTGGGCGGCGGGGGCAACAGGGACAACAAACACATCCTCGTCGAGGGCAGCGGTGTCAGTGATGGCAGCGGGCGGGGCGGCAGAGGTTACAGCCGCGATTCCAAGCCTCCAGGGCATGAGGCAGCTACCCCAGGTGCCACCTTCGCAGGCTGACTGGCCTCCAGTACCCCATCCACTCCATCTTTCACTGACATCGCCCGCAGTTTCTTTGCCCGCCGCGACGGCAACGGCTCCTCAGCGTCGCTGCTTAGAGCACCAGCGCTACTGCCCGACCGGCTACGGCAGCCGCTTCGGGGCATCTTCTTTCTCGTTGCCTACTTCCAGGCACTCTCTTTAATTGTACTTGATAAGTTCACTTACCAGCGTTCCTCGGGGGTGCTTGGGCGGCGGGGGCAACAGGGACAACAAACACATCCTCGGCGAGGGCAACGGTGTCAGTGATGGCAGCGGGCGGGGCGGCAGGGTTACAGCCGCGATTCCAAGCCTCCAGGGCATGAGGCAGCTACCCCAGGTGCCACCTTCGCAGGCAAACTGGCCTCCGATACCCCTCCATCTTTAACAGACATTGCCCGCTGCTAAGAGCACCGGCGCTGCTGCCCGACCGGCTACGGCAGCCTTTCCGGAGCATCTTCTTCTTTGTTTCGTACTTGTAGGCACTTACTTTGATCTTTTGGGTTGACGTCTTTGGTAAACTTCTCTTTTCACACTGTTCGTGTCTTTGATAAACTTTTAAAGTCTTCACTAAACTTTAAGCTTTTAACGAGGATGACTTGAAAGTTCACTCTATGCCAAGACAGGATATGTATTGGCAAACAGACGAGGATAGTCGCTCCTCAGTCGTTGCCAACAATATGACGCACTGGATTCAAGGAAATAAAAAGATTCCTTCACCTTGCGGATAAGAATAATTTAATTACCGATAAAATGGGTAAAATTAGGGCTTTGGCAAATATCAACTTTCAATTGATGAGTCAATGGTACGATACATTGGAAGTCATTCTTCAAAGCAATTTATCATAGAAACCTGTTTGGGTTTAAAAATTGGATGATGACAAGTAGCTGCGGTTATCTATACCAATTTGATATGTATTGTGGAGCTAAAGGCGTGGCCGCTACAAAACTTCAATTGCCTCTTCGATCCCGGGTTGTTATCGATTTTTTAGACGAGGTTTTGAGCCGATGCATTCCGTGAATCGATGGTGCTCAACAACATAGTCTAAAATAGGTGTCAAACAACGAAAACTTATCGCTCAATACAACACGGGAATGGGTGTTGTTGACCTCCACGATCAAGCACTAAATAACTACAGGATAAAAATCCGTGGTAAGAAGTGGTGGTGGCCACTTTTCACTTCAATGATTTCTTCCGTTATGGTGAACGCATGGAAGTTTTATAATGCAGCTAACAATTGTAATATGGATTTGCTAAATTTCCATCGTACTATTGTCCGCCATTATCTAAGAAATGACACAAATACGCCATCAACTTCGAAGCGATCAATAGTTTCGTGTGTTTCAATTACTCCTGGAAATCATTGGATTAACGACAGCGTAATGGCTCCTTGAATGTTACAATAGAGTAAGATGGATTTGTGAGCTTTGTGACATCACGGTTTGGGTAGAAAAAAACAATGTAGTTGTATGTGACATGCAATCTGCCATTGTACCCGCTCGGGTACAGGCTCAAAATCATTGAATAACGGTTTTTCTGTTACAAAATCATATTTTCTCTATTCGTTATATTGTTTTCTATTAAAATAATTTAATGCATTGATTAAATTTTGGTTTTAAACACTCTTGGCTATTAATGGGTTAAATCATTCTACTGGCTTATAAATAAGAAGCTTGGAGGATGTTGGTAACTTGGAAATTTTTACAAGGCGATCATTAGGCCGATCTGGACGTACACAATCCACTTCTGGGGAACGGCTAGCAAGTCCACACCCTAATACGATAGATTGATCGTAGGCGCTCTGCACCGCCTACGGTTCCATTGGTTCAGAGAAGAGTTGAAGAGCAACGAGCCATGTGCCACGAGGCTTCATACGCATCCCAACATAATGACCATTTTCTTATTGGATAACAGCAAGCAGGTCTGAACTCATTCCCTGGATCTGGCATAAGGGCCGTTGAAAATTATCCGAGGCAATAGAAAATTAAATGTAATAATTACCCGTTAAGTGCCATGACCCATAATTTAATGGTTATCCATAACAGATAGTTTTATTTAACACGTTAAGGGCGGCGCAGTTTTTTTTAAATTATGTTAGCATCTGGCGGCTGAAAAAATCAAGCGTTGCTTTATATAGCGGCCCCTTGCAAAAAAAAAAAAATTTAAAAAATTGGAATTCCTTAAAATAGTTAAAATAAGCAACACAATTGAGAAGTATATTTGGCTGTTATTATACCGTTACTTTTTCTTAGTTTAGCTTTGCACTCTATTTTATGGAAGGAATCAACAAGGAGTTCCAGTTATTGGAATTGGTTGCTATTTTTAAACATTCCGTTTCTTATATTTCTTTAGTTGTTACTGATAGCTTGTAAATATTTGAAATAATTCTTGGACTCCTGTGTTTTATTTTATTTGCATGAGTTTGGACTTTCATAGTTATTTCTTTATAAAAAATAGCGTTTGTACGAGCCCCAACCACTATTAATTCGAACAGCATGTGTTTTTGGCAGTGTGCAATGTTCAACACACGATATTTTCAATACTATTGCAGATAACGTATGCCAATGTATTTTGTCTAAAAGAGCATTTTATTCTCTTTACGATGACAAAAAAAAATTTCTTGTATTTCCAACAACAACAACAACATGAGTAATTCATTCAAACGGTAGACTTAAGAGATAAGAAAAAAGTGACCACTATTAATTCGAACGCTGCGCAAGCTTACTGTTATCTCAAAAGAAGAACAAAGCAAAAGCAACCAATGTAACGGGATCACTATCTAGTTATAATCTGCAAATAATAACACAATGCAGAATGCAAAAAAATTTTAAATTACTGCAGATCAGTAAAAGTTTAGCAACGATGGTACGTGGTAAGCCTATTTGCACCGAAATCAGAGTATTGATTAGAGATTATTATAAATCTGGGAAGACAATTACTGAAATAAGCAAACAATTACATTTGTCTAAATCGTCAGTGCATGGGGTGATCCAATTGTTCAAAAAAACTGGAAATATTGAAAATAATATTGCAAATAGAGGGCGAACATCAGCAATAACACCCCGTGACAAAAGGGAACTGGCCAAAATTGTAAAGGCTGATCGTCGCCAATCATTAAGAAATTTGACTTCGGAGTGGTCGCAGAAAATTGGCAAAACTGTCAAGCGAGAATGGACGCGACTGCAGTTAAAAAATATTGGATATGGTTTCTATAAAGTATGTTTTGTTATTATTTATGTATCACACCCAATAACTTATCTGACTTGTAGGCCAAGGAAAAACCCTTGCTAACGCTTCGTCAAAAAAAAAAAGCGTTTGCAATGGGCTCGGGAAAGGATGTCTTGGACTCAAAGGCAATGGGACACCATCATATTTAGCGATGAAGCTAAATTTGATGTTAGTGTCGGCGATACGAGAAAACGCGTCATCCGTACAAAGACAGAAACATACCATAAAGACTGCCTTAAAAGGACAGTAAAGTTTCCTGCAAGCACTATGGTATGGGGATGTATGTCTGCCAAAGGATTAGGAAAGCTGAATTTTATTGAAGGGACGGTTAATGCTGAAAAATATATTAATATTTTGGAAGAAAGTTTGCTGCCATCAATACCAAAACTGGCAGATTGTGGTGAATTCACTTTTCAGCAGGACGGAGCATCATCGCACACAGCCAAAATAACCAAAAATTGGCTGCAATATAAGCAAATGGAGGTTTTAGATTGGCCATCAAATAGTCCAGATCTAAGCCCCATAGAAAATATTTGGTGGCTAATGAAAAGAAAGCTTCGAAATGAGCCACAAAGAAGCATTTCTGACCTCAAAATTAAGTTACAAGAGATGTGGGACTCGATTTCTCGAGAACATTGCGAAAATTTATTAAAATCAATGCCAAAACGTGTTAAATGTGTAATACAGGCTAGAGGCGACGTTACACAATTCTAATATTAATTAATTTGTTATATTACGCAGCGTTCGAATTAATAGTGGTCACTTTTTTCTTATCTCTTAAGTCTACCGTTTGAATGAATTACTCATGTTGTTGTTGTTGTTGGATATACAAGAAATTTTTTTTTGTCATCGTAAAGAGAATAAAATGCTCTTTTAGACAAAATACATTGGCATACGTTATCTGCAATAGTATTGAAAATATCGTGTGTTGAACATTGCACACTGCCAAAAACACATGCTGTTCGAATTAATAGTGGTTGGGGCTCGTATATCCTAAAAATGGATGAAATGAATTTGTCGGACGAATGAACAATTGGATTCTGCAAAAGATCAAGACCGAGGCATCTTCTTCAGAGATAAACAATGAAAGTTTTAATTGGAAATTGGATTTGGCACATGACAGTAGTATACAAGATTTTTTATAAATGGATTAGGAATTTAGTGATGAGGATACATAATGGCGACGAGTAACAGGAAGAAGTAATTTGTTATATCAGTATACGGAAAACGAGGAATTTTTGCCAGAGGGCGTTAATAGCGATGACCCGTTCTCATTGTACCAGATATTTCTGTCAAGAAACCTCAAATTATAAGTGAAGGAAACAAATCGTTATGCTGAACAATTTAAAGATGGAGTTGACACTAGTTCTTCATCCAACACTAGAAAACACCAACAATCCTGGAAGTCTGTTACAATAGAAGAAATACAAAAATTAATTGCCATACTCATAATTATGGGTATAGTTCGGATGCCAGAAATTAAGCTGTATTGGTAAAAAAACACTATGTTCTCAAACGCTCGTATAAAAAAAGTTGAGACATGGTCGCTTTTTGTCAATTTAAATATTTACACTTTTCTAATAATACGTATATCTGTAATTGACGACCAATTGAACAAAATTCGTGATGTTTTAAAAATAATCAATGACTAATTCAAAAATGCAGTGAAACCTGGAAAAAATCGCGTAATAGGTGAACGCCAAAATATTCCAGGAAAACGGCATAAATATGGAATTAAATTATATAAATTATGTTTTACTGGAGGCTACACACATAATTTTGAAATATACAGTGAAAAAAATTAAAACTACATCAAAAGGCCATGCACACGACATAGTAATGCGATTGATGGATGGATTAATATTTGAAGGTCGCACTTTGTATACAGATAGCTACAAAAGTGCACAGAAACAGAAAGTGCAAGTGTATGCATATACCCTCGCGCTTCAACTTAAGAGAGCATAATATAGAATATAATATAGAAGCATAATGTAGAATATACATAACAGTTACTCGCTGCTTAGCAACTGTGGGCAGCGCAGCGATCAGACCGAGGCTTAGTTAGAACTTAAGGAATAATGTAAAATCAGAGATAAGTGAACCTTGGAAGCGGCACCTTCGCTGCTCCCAACTCTAAATAAAAGAACCTAAAGAATAAAAACCCAAATTAGAGGTTATTCTTTACATGGCGACCGTGACAGGACACGTGCATTAGTCACACGTGCAAATTGGGAAAAAATTGAAAGGATACAGAGCTTATCCTTTACATCAGAGGATTCAAAACAACAATTCGACAAGTACGAGTGGCAAACCGTCACTTGTACCAACGATGGACTAGGGCAACAACGGCAAAACCAACAAGTGAAAGAGGCAGGCCGCCCCTTACACCAGCGCGGGAGACCAGGAGACGGGACACTGAAAAAAAAAACCCGAAAATACTGAGTGGGTAGTGTGTAGCAATGGGCAAACGCGGAGGTCAGAAAAATAAAATAAATAAAAGAATAGCACACATTAAGTGGCTATTATATACAAAAAAACCACCGCCCGCATGGGCAACGGCACAAAAATTAACTGCCGAATTAGATTTTCTGAAACAAACCCTCCAGCAAAGAAAGCCAAATACCACAACTCACTCAGCAAATATAAAAATAATAAATGAAAAACTGACTAAAAATCCACCATCTCCCAAGCCGTTGCCGAAAAAATATGACGTCTGCCCGAACGACTGCCCTGGACCATTATACGCCGCAGCATGCAAATTCACATGCTGGAAACTGAAGACCAGCACCGGCCCCGCCTGAGCCAATAGGCCCTGGACATCAGCAGCAGTAAGGACAAAAGCGAGAGGGGCACTCCGCCACTTTTGCCAACGAAGGAGCGTCAGCGTAGCCAAACCGGCGACGACCAGCTGACGCGGATAACATCATTTTCATAGCATTATTATAAAAAAAAAAAATTTTTTTAATTATATAATTATAAATTAGAATTAATTAAATTAATTATAATATAATCATTATATAATATAATAATTAATAATTATAGCTTTTAGAAAAATCCAGAACTATGTGGTACTGTACAAGTTAATAGAAAGTTTTTGCCCCCAGAAGCCAAGCTAAAACAAAAACGTGGCAATTTTGTGGCTCTTGAAAGACAAAAGATCAGTACGTATTGGATGAGTGCATAAGTTCGTGCCCGATTCCGCTGGATGCCGTTCGAATCGTTTGAGTGGCGCTCGTGAAAGAAATATATACATATTATATATCGTTGGAAAGGTGACAGTCCGAACTGTAAATCAAGCATAAAATAACTTCATTTTGATTTGAGTTGCTTAGTGAAAAGCCGCATGGAAGATGGACAACGAAAAAGATCATATGCGTCATGAATTGGGAAATCATGCCGCATCCCCCATATTCACCCGACATTGCACCTTCTGATTATCATTTGTTTCGATCGCTGGAGAACAATTTTAATGGAAAAAAATTTAAAAAAGTGGAAGACGTCAAAAACCACCTTGACACCTTTTTCAACGAGAAACCGTGCGATTTCTATGAATCAGGCATCCGTAAATTGGTTGAACGTTGGGAGTGGATTGCCGAACATGATGGCGAATACATAATTCATTAATAAAAGCGCTTTCTTCAAAAAATTTAAATTTTAGTTTGCACTTGAAATCGGGCACGAACTTATGCACTCATCCAATATGTCAACTACCTGTAGCAATCATACTTGCAATATTGTTGTGGGAACAAATGGTAAATCCAAACCTGATGCTATTTCTGATTACAATTATGCCAAAAAAAGCCGTTGTTCTATCCGACCAACTTGCTTCATATTACAATTCGTTACGCAAGACAGTAAAATGGTATAGAAAAATTATCAGAGTTGATTTGCTCACATCAATTGTAAATGATGGTACATTCATCAGAAGTGGGGTACCAAGTACATGGATATTTTACAATTTAGAGAATCTATTATCGATTGGCTCCTGAATAAACTTCCCACAGAACCGCAACCACATTTTCATCAAATGTATACTGGAACTGCCAGAAAGTCGCGGAAACGATGCCGTGAATGTTATAAAACGTCTGCTCGAAGAAGCAATAACTATGCAGCAAAAAAGACAAGAGTCACGTTCTAAAAAATAAAAAAAAATAAAAATCATTAAAATCAATAAATATCCCCCCGTCTCATTTAATTTTTCTATATTTTAATTTCAATAAAAAATTAGTTTTGATCATAAATAGTTTAGTTTTATGATACAATTACAGTTAAGGGCTTTACACATTATGAGCCACCGGTGGCACACGCCGTCTTAACGTGTTAAATTAATAAAATAGCAGACAAAATAATAAATAAATAATATTCTTGTTCAAGATTAAAATTAACGCAATATAATGCAAGTCAACCCACTTTTATGTGGACGCTCCGGCTCTACCCGTGCATCTGAGAGCAAGAACGAGATAAGTGCGGTCTTTTATTTCGTTTCGGAGATTCACAAAAGCAGATAATACACTAAATTTTACCGCTGCGAAAACTTATGAAGCTTTTGGTATTTAATATGGTTAATGGTATTTTACTATTCAGTTTCAATATTTATCAAAATTAAATATGCAGTAAATCATTAATTATATTGTTGAAAATCATTAAACGATTTTAAAAGGAAAATGAAAATAATCATGAAAATCTTATATTAACACTCTTGCATTTTACTTATATTTAATTATAGCATATATTCTTCGGGAATTTACACTTTTTATATCGAGACACCCTTTTTTAAGCTTATTTTTTGAGTTTGTAACTTTTTCAAAACACATGCAGTAAAGCTTAATTCTCATGTTTGTAACGATCGGTCACATTTTTTGCTAACTACACTACATTATTGAGATACTCGGTGAATCTAAAATTAATAATAATTAATTAATTAATTTATAATTAATATGTAAATAAAAATAGATCCAACTTATACCGGCGGTCCGATTTGAAATCAGTTTCAAAGGACTCAAGACGAAATTTTCTTACTGGCAAACCAGCTAAAAACATGTTACACTCCACAGACTCCCCGATGTTAAAGCACAATTGGCAGAGTAATAAAGATATGCAGAAAATATTCGTTCCGATACCTGCCAATTTAAAGACACAAATGCAACATTTACAACACAGCAACCATAGCCAAAGACACAACACCGCCTATTATTTTTCATTAGCTCTTTCAATCCCTCAAATCCTTATATGCTAATCACAACTTCGTATAAACTGGTGGATCTTAATCTGCAGGCAATCACCTCTTCCAACATAAAAAAATGTAACTATCAAAAAAATTGGTTTTTTGTAGTTTTGGGAATGCAAGTTTCATTTAGCATTTTTAATCTACATACATATACCCCTAATCATAACCACGTTTATAGCTTAATAATTCGATTCGTTCCCCAGAAGGTTGTATTATCCGTTCAATTACTACAGCAGCTGCTACATGTAAACAGAGAGCATGATGAAGGCGAAGCCCGGCTGAAAAAGTATGTGTTGCTAACTAACGCCTCAACTCGGCACTAAAATCTGAACTACAACTGGCAAGTCACGTCACTATAGTTTTACTAATATTTGCATTTGACAATTGCCCAAAATTCTGCGAATCCATTAAATGAAAAATGTATGCTTTGTAATTAATTAAATGTCAGAGAGATGGTGCCGAAACACTTCCGTATTAAATGTGTAGAACGTATAATAATAAAATCGTAGGACAAATGTGTGAATTACAATTTTAAATATGTTTACGAATAGAAACAGTTTACATATGAAGATATTTTTTAAAAGTTTAAAGGTTTTCATTATCTAGGGTTTTGATGTACCAAATATGAACAAAAATGATTTTTCTTAGTGTTAAAATGTAATATATAGTATATATATATATATATAGTGACATATCCACAGTACCCTTAGTATATGCCTACACAAACCACACGCCTACTATATAAGCACACACATAAAATGTAACCTCACACTACCCTACACTATTAAACCAATACATCCTATGTCACCCTTTGCTATAAAAACCAGACTGTTATTCGAATCCTCAAGATAAGTCCAGATGGAAAATTCCCAAAAAGAATTAAACTGTCATTTGAATCCTCCAAATGGAAAAACCCCAAAACTTCAAAACAGGATGTAAACATTTCACCCACTGGTAGACTAAACAAATTTTTATTGCATAAGTCTTCACCCCAATTGTCACGTTCCCACGTTCAAAGCTCGGACTCGTTAAACTCGAAAACAAAAGTATTAGATTACAAGATCGGAAGACCAAAATCAAAGATCAATTGTATCCAAGAGCAAACGCACTTGAATCCAAGAGTAAATTAAAATCAAGAACTCCAAAGCTTTCTCCGAAATTCTCTTAGGACCCTAAGTCCAAAGTCCACATCCAAAAAGCTCGAGACCGAGGCTTGATCGTAAACCAATCCAGATCAATAAGTTAAGTTCAGTTTGGGACCTAAAACTATTCGGGTCGGTGTTCTTCAAATAAAAATAACTTGTAAAACTTAATTCGGTAAAAATAAATTTATATTTTTTTTACTTACGAATAAACCAAGTTATATAATTGGCGCAGTCGGTAGGACATTTAAAGAGTCCTTTTAATACGGTATTGGTTAAATAAAGGATAAGCTATACGACTAGCTATCCTAAACCAACGAATTAAAAATAATGATTCAAAAATCGTGATCCGCAAAAGAATCTACGGGCAAGTAGTATTCTAAATCATAAAATCCCGTGCGGTCGGAAACAAAAATTAAATAAAATTTTTGAATTCCGTAAACTCAACAAAATCTAAAACCAAACACAATGGCAAATCCACCACAACTCTCCGAAATCCATTTGAACCAATTATTGGCTCAAATAAAAGAATTGCACTACTACGATGGAACACCAGGAAAATTATCCGGATTCATCAGTCAAGTCGAACAACTGCTCAGCTTGTACCCCACCCAGGACACCCGACAGGCTCATGTAATCTATGGAGCAGTAAGGCGAGTACTCGTGGACTCAGCACTAGAAGCCGTCATCCAGGCCAACGCAACCACCTGGATGGACATGAGAGCAGCTTTATCCATATCATTCAAGGATCACAGGCCCTACGTAACATTGGTGAAACAACTGGAGGAAACAACATATCCGGGTAGCATAAGTAAGTTTATTAATATTCTTGAGGTGCAATACAGAAATATTTACGATAAACTCGAGTTAGAAATTGACCCTGTTAGTAAATCAAACTATACAGAAATGTTAAAGAGAACAATTAAATCAACAATCGATAGAAAGCTACCAGATAGAATGTACATGTCATTAGCTCGTAAAGATATCGATACTATCCCAAAATTAAAACAAGCCACAATGGAGCTCGGACTCTATGATGCTAACCCTGAAAACCAATATTTCAGTAGATCAGAATGGCATAAGAAAAAGAATAGGGATCATGGTAATCAAAAAAATAATCAAAGATATTACAACAGACACCATAACTATAGTACAAATTATCCTTCACCAAACCAAAATCCTAATACTCCAATTCAGAATCCAAATCCCAATATTAATCAAGTCCAAAACTCGCCTCGCCCCATTCCTCCTAATCAGAGGGGAAATTATTACGATTTCAGAAATAAGTTAAATCAAGGTAGGCAGAATAATCCTCTAAATTATCAGCCGTCAACCTCAAATAACGCGAATAATAATAGACCCGTAAAGCGACAGCGAGAAAATCAGAGTGATCAGAGCAGGATGGACGTAAATTTTCATCAGACTGCCTCGGACACTCAGGACACTGGGGACGAAGAGTTAGTCCCTATGTCCGAATAAGCTATCATAATAAAATTTACAAAGGAATGATCGACACAGGTTCTTCCATCAACATCATAAAGGAAAATTATGCTAGGCTAGAAGAAAACCAAGAAAATTTGACGGTATACACAATAAATGGGCCAATAAAATTAACTAAAAGTATTATGATGAAGCCCAATCCAATATGTCTGTCCGAACAAAAATTCTATGTCCATAATTTTTCCGATAATTATGATTTCCTGTTAGGTCGAAAGTATCTAGAAGATACAAAAGCAAAAATTAATTATGAAAACGATACACTAACCTTAGGTTCGAGAACTTACAAGTTCATATACGAAGAAAAGAAGGGCGAGACCGCACCTAAAAAATGCCTTGACCCAGAAGTAAAGGTTGATTCAGCTAAAGTAGAGCGAATTAACACAAAAAAGCAAAAGGTTAAGACCGCACCCAAGTGCCTTAAACCACAGCTTAAACAAAAAAAGCAAACAACAAAAGGAGGAGACCGCATCAACTAAATGCCTCACTCCAAAAGTTGTTATTAATACAGTGGACAATGATGAAACACATCTTGATCCCTCGTCTATTAAGGACGATATAATTAACTACGCGATAAATAATGAATTACGCGAGTGTAACGAATACAGACTTGAGCATCTAAATGCTGAAGAAGTCGAATGTTCAAAAAAAGTCCTATATGATTATAGAGACATTCAGTACAAAGAAGGCGAAAATTTGACTTTCACTAGTACTATTAAACATGTCATCCAGACTCAACATGAAGATCCAGTCTATCGTAAACCTTATAAATACCCCCAAAGTGTTGACGAAGAAGTTAACAAACAAATTAAAGAAATGATAGAACAATGGATCATTCGCAAGTCAAAATCCCCGTATTGTTCTCCCATTTGGGTGGTCCCCAAGAAGGCAGATGCCTCTGGGAAGAAAAAATTGAATTGAAAAATTGAAATTGAAAAAATGAAGTATCCGTCAATGATAAATTCCCCATTCCCCGAATGGATGAGATTTTGGACAAACTTGGTAGATGTCAATATTTTACTACAATTGATTTAGCCAAGGGATTCCATCAGATTCAAATGGAAGAAAGCTCCATTACGAAAACTGCATTTTCTACCAAACATGGGCATTATGAATATACGTGAATATACACGTATGCCCTTTGGCCTTAAAAATGCTCCCGCAACATTTCAAAGATGTATGAACAATCTTTTAGAAGATTTAATTTATAAAGATTGTTTAGTATACTTAGACGACATTATAATTTACTCCACTTCATTGGAGGAACACATTTTGTCTTTAAGTAAAGTCTTTGGAAAGCTCAGGGACGCTAATTTAAAATTGCAGTTAGACAAATGCGAATTCATGAAAAAGGAAACAGAATTCTTGGGACACATTGTAACTACTAACGGCATTAAACCTAATCCAAATAAAACAAACGCAATTACAAATTTTCCATTACCAAAGACACCTAAGCAAATTAAATCATTTTTGGGCCTATGTGGGTTCTATCGCAAATTCATACCTAATTTTGCGAAAATAGTTAAACCCATGACCCTCAAATTAAAGAAAGGTGCAGTAATAGAGACTAAATCTAAATATTACATCGAATCATTTGAAAGATTAAAAGTTTTGATAACATCAGATCCGATTCTTATCTACCCTGATTTTTCAAAACCCTTTTCTCTGACAACTGATGCGAGTAATGTAGCTAGCCATTGGTGCTGTTTTATCACAAAATCATAAGCCCGTTTGTTATGCCAGCAGAACGCTGAACGAACATGAAATAAATTATGCTACTATCGAAAAAGAATTATTAGCTATAGTTTGGGCGACAAAATATTTCAGGTCATACCTATTCGGAAGGCCATTTGAAATATTAAGTGATCACAAACCTTTGGTATGGCTTAATAATATTAAAGAGCCAAATATGAAATTACAAAGATGGAAAATAAAACTAAACGAATTCGATTATAAAATCAAATATCTTCCTGGCAAAGAGAATTATGTAGCGGATGCTCTTTCCCGCACAAAAATTGAAGAAGCCATGCTAGGTGAAGTTGCCGATAGTGCAAATGCAACTATAACTATAACTGCAACTAAATAACTTATAAAGAAATGACACTTGAACTCGCCAAAAATATCATTAAAGAGTATGTGTGCACAAAGAATAGCGCTATATTCTTCTCTAATGATAATGACTTCCTGATTTTCCAAAGGGCTTTTACCGAAATCATAAGTCCTAACAATTTCACAAAACTATTGAGATGTACAAAGAAACTAATTGACATACTCACTTATGCCGAATTTAAAGATTTAATATTAAAAAGGCATAAAGAAGTTCTACATCCAGAGATAGAAAAAACTATTAATTGGTTTAAAGAAAAATACTATTACCCGGATAGTCAGAAGCTAATTCAAAATATTATCAATGAATGTGAAATTTGTAACATAGCAAAAACAGAACATAGAGATACAAAATTAAGTTACGAAACCACACCGGAAATAATGAATGCTAGAGAAAAGTATGTAATAGATTTCTATCTCACTGGAAACCAAATCTTCTTATCTTTCATTGATATCTATTCAAAATTTGCATCATTAATTGAAGTAAAAAGTAGAGATTGGCTAGAAGCAAAAAGAGCCATTATGAAGATATTCAATGACATGGGAAAACCCCAAGAGATAAAGGCAGATAAAGATTCAGCATTCATGTGTGTAGCTTTACACAACTGGTTAAAATCAGAAGGTGTAAATATCTCTGTAACAACAAGTAAAAATGGCGTATCTGACATTGAAAGATTTAATAAGACTGTAAACGAAAAATTGAGAATCATAGGTAGTGAACAAAATATTGAAGATAGATGCACAAGATTTGAAACAATCTTATACATCTATAATCATAAAACAGTACATAGCACTACTAAACGATCTCCAGCAGATATTTTTCTATATGCAGGAAGCCCAGACTTTAACGTACAACATAATAAAATCGACAAAATCGAGCAACTCAACAAAAAGAGACACGATTTTGAGGTTGATACAAAATATAGGCAAGCCCCACTTGTAAAAAGTAAAGTTACCAATCCATTTAAGAAAACAGGAAGGATTGAACAAGTGGATAGTAAACATTTTGAAGAAACAAATCGAGGCAGGAAGATCGTACATTATAAATCTAAGTTTAAAAAACAAAAGAAGATTAATAAGAGTAAATACGATAATTCCAGGGCAGTCGAAGAAGAGTAAAGGTCTAAACATTCCCATAATGCTTATTTGTTTGATCTCCTTTATCAACATGGTCCAAAGCAGCAATATTGAAGTAAACCCACTTAGTGCTAAAAATGGATACCTAATATTCCAAACAGGAACAGTGGAAATCCCCATAAACTACGACTACCATTCTTTAAGTATAAACATAACAAAGACAATGTCAACGTTCGAAAACCTAGTAGAAGAAGCAAGGAATTTCTCTAGAGTACCACAGGTGCAATATTTAGTTGAAAAATTAAAGCGAGAAATTAACGGGTTACGAATTATTAAGAGACATAAAAGAGGTCTTTTAAATATGGTAGGAACAGCATACAAGTACTTATTCGGCACTCTAACCAAAACGATAAAGATGAGCTACAAGAAAGAATTAGTAACTTGTCAGAAAACACAGTACAGAAACACGATTTAGACACAGTAATAGACGTGATCAATAGTGGAATCGACGTTATTAATAAGCTCAGAGCAAAGAACGACAAAGATCAACAAATAGCAATTTTGATTTTCAACTTGCAACAGTTCACAGAATATATAGAAGATATTGAACTAGGTATGCAACTAACCAGGCTGGGAATCTTCAACCCAAAATTATTAAAACATGATTATTTAAAACAAATAAATTCAGAAAAGATTTTGAAAATAAAAACATCAACATGGTTAAAAACAGATACAAAAGAAATTTTAATTATTTCCCATATCCCTAGTAAGATTGAAAAAATTTCGATTTTACAAGTAGTACCTTATCCAGACGAGCAGGGTTACATTCTAACTGAGCATACGTCCGATAAATTCTACATTTATAATAATCAAGTATATCACAAAGATACAGAAAAAATTGTATTTGACAAATGTATAGTTGGAATTATAAAACAGGAGCCAACCGAGTGTAAATATACAAAAACTCATAAAAACTTTCAAGTAAATCACATAGAGCCAAATATTTTAATTACCTGGAATTTGCCAGAAACAATAATAAATCAGGATTGCACCAATAACAAAATTATAGTATCAGGCAACAATATCATAAAAATTAAAAATTGTACAGCTCAAATTAATGAATTTATAATTTCAAACAATTTAGCAGATTTTACACAAACCGTTTATATCACTAATAATGTAACAAAATTAGAGCCTATGGAATATTTGCACACTAAAGAGATAGTAAACTCCCATGTAAAATACTACAATGTATTTCAAATTATAAGTATCACAACATTTGTCATTACAATCATAAGCTTAACTCTGTATTTAGCGTATAAATTTAAGAATATACCTAAGAAACTCATTGTAAAATACTCTAATACCCGAAACGAAGAACATACGAATCCTAACATCATTGTACAAGATCAAATTCAACCAGAAAATAACATTATGATGTATCCAAATTTAACTGCCTGAGGACAGGCCAAATTCAATGGTTGGGGGAGTGACATATCCACAGTACCCTTAGTATATGCCTACACAAACCTCACGCCTACTATATAAGCACACACATAAAATGTAACCTCACACTACCCTACACTATTAAACCAATACATCCTATGTCACCCTTTGCTATAAAAAACCAGACTGTTATTCGAATCCTCAAGATAAGTCCAGATGGAAAATTCCCAAAAGAATTAAACTGTCATTTGAATCCTCCAAATGGAAAAACCCCAAAACTTCAAAACAAACATTTCACCCACTGGTAGACTAAACAAATTTTTATTGCCTAAGTCTTCACCCCAATTGTCACGTTCCCACGTTCAAAGCTCGGACTCGTTAAACTCGAAAACAAAAGTATTAGATTACAAGATCGGAAGACCAAAATCAAAGATCAATTGTATCCAAGAGCAAACGCACTTGAATCCAAGAGTAAATTAAAATCAAGAACTCCAAAGCTTTCTCCGAAATTCTCTTAGGACCCTAAGTCCAAAGTCCACATCCAAAAAGCTCGAGACCGAGGCTTGATCGTAAACCAATCCAGATCAATAAGTTAAGTTCAGTTTGGGACCTAAAACTATTCGGGTCGGTGTTCTTCAAATAAAAATAACTTGTAAAACTTAATTCGGTAAAAATAAATTTATATTTTTTTTACTTACGAATAAACCAAGTTATATAATTATATATATATATATAAGTTATGTAAAACTTTTTACAATATTCCATTGTATATCAGAACATTATGCAAATGTCATATTATCAAAAGCCTAGATAAATTATCAATTGTAAATAGATGTTTATGTTTTAGATTCACACGCACACAAAAGCCAAATATTTTACAAAACTGTTCCTTTGTGTTTTCCATTTAATTGCCAATTGCCAATTGAGTTGTTTTCATTCCAAAAAAAACACAAATGAATACTGCTAAGGTCGAAATTCACGCAAAGCTTTAGAATAGTAGTAGAAGTTTTCTATTTTTATTAGATCTATCGTTGCCCGAAATCTTATATGAATAAATTAATCAGATCAAGCTCCAATTGGTGTTTCAGAAGTTTCAAGCATTAAGACCAAAGACTTTAGACTTTGAAGAGGGTAAAGCAAGACCACTTCATCCTTACCAATGCCGCCTACATGGATCCAAAAAAAGTAACTAATGTCCGCTCTACAACACTGATCGGCTGGATGTCAGATACATACTTCTCTCTTGCCCCGCACTCACAATCCAAGGTATCTCTTCATTCAGCAATGTAAGCCCCATCCTAGCAACTAGCCAATCCCAAAAGTTTCCCAAGAGTTTTTTCCAAAAAAAATACCTAGCAAACATCTGATAACCTCTAGATAAAGACGAGGCGAATAAGTACACAAGGGTTCAGATCTTTCGTTGATATGTAAAAAAGTATTTTATTATGCCAACTCATTAAATAAACTTTTGACACCACCTCACAAGCCATCACTTTATAGAAATCCTTACAGAAACTCATACCGTTCCGTTGCCTTTACCAAAGTGTTACAAAAACATATTTTAAAATTTATAACTGAATATAAAGAAATATACAAAGTAAAAAATGACACCAATCTCCACCAATGAGAAGCTTCTTTTAAATCAATGCCAAACTAACATACAAGTTAACACCAGCTGCAAGCGGGGCCTTCCTTACCTCGCCGCGCGGGGCCTTTCTTACCTCGCCGCGCGGGGCCTTTCTTACCTCACCGCGCGGGGCCTTCCTTACCTCGCCGCGCGGGGCCTTTCTTACCTCACCGCGCGGGGCCTTTCTTACCTCGCCGCGCGGGGCCTTTCTTGCCTCACCGCCCCAGCTGCCCCCCGGACCTTTATGCGGAGTTGCTGGGATTGCACTCAGGATTGTAACACTCGAGCGCGAGAGCAGCAGTCCCGTTGCTCGTGTTCGGCACTGATGCGGGCCGACCGAGGGCTCTACGCTCGTGGCGCCAGTTAGCACCGGCTAAACGCTTCCCCTGGCCCCTCGCACCATACACGTGCCACGGCTGAGCTGGTCAACGGTCTGCAAGCGGGGCCTTTCTTACCTCGCCGCCCCGGCTGCCCCCTGGACCTTTATGCGGAGTTGCTGGGACTGCACTCAGGATTGCACTCAGAGCAGCAGTCCCGTTGCTCGTGTTCGGCACTGATGCGGGCCGACCGAGGGCTCGACGCTCGTGGCGCGGGAGCCGGGTGGCACTTGCAGAGGAGAACCGGAGCAGAGAAGATCTTACTTAACTTCAACTAACCAAAACTAATAAAGGTGAACCATAAGCAAATACTTCGCCGTATTATTTCACGTGGAACAACACATAATTTGGTAATATCTGACCTTGTGCCGATCTGGGGTCATTTCCCCAGGTCGTCGGCACGTAAGTTACATGTAAAGTGGCATCACACTGATGTCTTGCCACCCCCCTAAAAGTAGAAGTTGTTGAAAACTCAACGAGAAAGATGGCAACGCTGAAAAGAAGAAAAGTTAGTTGATCGTGGACAGTAGTGAAGAAAAGTTGTAAAAGCAGAGTCGATCGGGAAAAGCAAATAAAGCATCGTCGTCAGTTGAGCGAGATTTATCAAAACAAAAATTAGTTACTAGTATTAGCATTTGGATTGAACCATTAATAAACATATTACATTAATAAATATCTAACAATTGTGGCCTTAACCTGTCTAAGTGCAAAATACTAGTAAAAACAGCAGAAAGTTTAAAGTCGTTGGTGCAGTTAAGTGTAATTCCAAATCAAAGTCGTACAGCTAAACAGTTGTGGAGTTACATTAAAAGTACCGAAAACTTAAGCTGTCACTGAGCAAAAAGATACATCTGAAAAAAAAGATCAGATAGTCTATAACATGGTGGAGAAGTCATTTTTAGCTTCAGCCCCACGAAAATATAAGAAAACTGTTGAAAAAATGATCGAATGCAGTTACAAGTCGCCAGCAGTAAAGATGCTATGTCCTATCAAAATGGATATTATATCAGATGGAGTTTTGATACCATTTCGACATTTCGAACAGGTGAATATGGGGCTCGATCAAGGGATTGTTCGTAAATCGACATCACACATTTCAAGCAGAGAATCATCGGAAACTGAACAGTATGGTGTTAAAGAAAAAATTCTCCAGCCGCAATTATAAGTTTTGTTAACCATATCTTTCAGCAGTTGATTGATGGGGATACTATGCAGCTATACATGGACGATATAATTATATACGCTAAAGATGTTGATGAATGCATACAGAAAACAAAACAAAAAAGTGTTGGAGTTAGCCGCTAAGTATGATTTAAAAATAAAAATGTCTTGCAGCAGCAAATACAATTTTTGGGCCATGCCATCGAGGATGGAAGGATCTGGCCTGGCGCTGATCAAAGCTGTCCAAGCGTTTGTAGGACTTACTGGGTTTTTTCGTAAGTTTGTGCCATAATACGCGCAAGTAACACGGCCACTTACGGAGCTATTATATATATTATTAATATTAATATTAATATTATTATTAATATAATATATTATATATTATATATATATTATATTATATTTTATATTATTATATTATATATTTTATATATGTACATACTTACGGATACGAAATTCAAGATCGGTCCAGAGGAGGTGCAGGCAATACAGCAATTAAAAGACTTGTTGACAAGAGAAGTTGCTCAGTAAATCCTACACTAGTAAGATTTTGATGTAGTGTACAAATAGAACACCGGGCTGCTGAAAAGATGAGACATGTGGACTACTTAAGTCGGTATCCTTTGCAAGAGTTACCGTCTAAGCATTCACCCCCGGCGGGCCCCATCGACAGACAGAGGCTAAGATGGCACACATAAGCACTTTATATCAACCAACACTTGGAACGCTAACGACAGAGAACCGCATCCGCTCCAATTTCACTTTTCAGCCAGATCAGCACATTAAGTAAACATAAATGTACCAAACAAAATTGTAGAAAAACTTAAGAAAAGAAATATAAATTCTTTCAGAAAACCAAACTCCACCCCAATGTATTATTTCTCCACAGTTTTTTAGAACCTACAGGGACTTAATTCGAGTATACAATGTGACTACAAAACTGGCGGTGCGTCTGGAAAAGCACAGCAAAAAGATGATAATGTGAAAGCAGTGGTCAAAATTTTACAAAACAGTCCACATAAAAACTTTAAGCTAAGACATAGATATACGTTGCATGTGGATCACATAGGACCCATAGATACCAAGTCAAAGCAATATAAGTACATCTTTGCATTTGTCAATGGGTTCTCCAATTTTATCTGGCATTTTACAACGAAATCTATTCATTAGGATATTAGAAGATACAGGCTCAAATAAAAATAACATTCAACCATAATTAATAGACAATCCAATTCGAAACGAATAACCTTTCTATGCTGCCTCAGTAGGCGGCATTTTATAATATTATAGACATTAAAATACATTTTCTTTTTGGTTACCCACATTTCTAAGATGCCTAGCATTTTTCAAACTCTACAGGATTGCAACATGAAATTCCAGTTAAACAAATGCGAAGTTATGAAGAATAAAGTCGAATTTCTCAGATTTGTTGTCTCCGATAGAGGAATAGGAACAAGCCCGAGTAAAGTGGCGGCGATAGCAAATTATTATTATTAATTGATTTTAGATACATCCTCGGCCCCTTTGGTCAAGAGAATGTACTCAAAAAATCAATTTTACTAGACAAAGAAGAAGAAAAAGAATTAATTGCAATAAACAAACCACACCTCTCGATGAAAGAAAATATGGAGTCTCGATTTTGCATAATAAAACAACATTTCCGTATATTGTAAAGGCTCCAAACCTAA
The DNA here is from genome assembly GCA_018150545.1 of Drosophila ercepeae. NCBI lineage: Eukaryota > Metazoa > Arthropoda > Insecta > Diptera > Drosophilidae > Drosophila > Drosophila ercepeae. Next base: position 942,506 of record JAECWL010000197.1, read on the forward strand.
AAGAAATAAAATACCAAGACATAATCATAAAACACATAAGAATAATTTAATTGTACATCTAAATTCACAAGAACTATTTGTTTTAACAAATCTTACCTCTTACCTCCCCAAAAATTGTGAACCATTGCTTTGCATTGAGCTTTAGCAACGCAGACCACGTAACAAACGTAAAAGAAAGATGACAGATCCATACCACTAAAAGACTACAAAGCAACGTAACTTAAAACACTTAACTTCAGTCATCAGTTGACTCTATGATAATCCCAAAACACCAGTTCAGTAATTTGGAACCCAGTCTTGACTACAGGAGCGCCTCTTTTAACTAAATAACTAAAGATTCAATCACTAGAAGCACTAGAAGCGTTGCATAATAATAACACAGGCCAACTAAGGCACATAAAAGCACACTCAACGGTCAAAAGCATCACCCTGTTGTCGTTTTTTAGCATTGCTTTGATTCTCATTATTGGGTTGCAAACATTCAAGAAAAAGCAGAGAAATATAACATTTCAACAAGGTCCTACACCGAGAATGAAAAGAAAGTTCACCACGACCCACGCACCATCAATCTGCGCTCAAGCTGTGGCTGGTGTGTAATAATAGCTACCTCGCTTAAATTGGAAGAGTTAACAACAATTAGGTATTAACAGCAGCCTGACTTGTGTTTTCTCCTTATCGAAGAAAAACTCTAAAATATAACGTATTTTCTCTTTGCTATATACAATTTGGACCCACCCACTAGGCCGTCGAGATGCAGTTCATCGCCCACATGATTTCAACTAATCGCACCACTTTGTTGCAATGCCCACACAGCAATTTTGAGAGTGTGCCGATAGAGCTAGTTCTTATTAAAGAAACTAGAAAAGCCGCAACAGCACTTGCGCAGATACAATGTTAACAACTTATAAACAAATCTTTGTAAGCATTTAGCTGAGCTTTAGTTTGATGATTAAAATACATATCAGTTAAATTTTGGAACACAGAAGAAACACTCAAGCATTCTTTGTGACGAAGGCTCAAAATCAAATCAAATAAAAATCAAACACAACTACTTAACAAGTGCACCAAATTTTCACTTGTAATAGGTGCAGTCGACTTTCCGACAAGATTCAATCCCAAAGACAGCAGGATAAAAATCATATTTAGACTGGTTTTATACTAAAACACTTACACAACAATTAAGAAACAAAGTCTATACATCTAAAATACTACACAAATTTAATAAAGGGTTTTCCAATAGGGACGCTCGAACTTTGACAGCTCATTGCGGGCATGTTGCTTGAGTGACAGATGTCAAATGCAGTGTGTTATATTTATTAAGTCCTCCGAAACCACCATGGCAGGTTACAGTGTCGAGCAGCACGTGCAAATCATAAAATTGTTTTATGAAAATGGGTCTTTAGTTCGAGCAACGTTCCCCAAAAAAAACATCTTCAGCGACGAGACGCATTTTTGGATGAATGTATTGGGCCGAGACCAATCCACACGAGGTTCACCAAGTGGCAATGCCTCCGCAGAAAGTGACTGTTTGGTGCGGATTCTGGGCCAGAGCCGTGATTGCGTCGTGAGGTCCGTCACGCCACGCCATCGATCAAATACAGCCCGATTTGTGCGCCAGAGTCATGTATTTTTTTTTTTTATTTCAAAGACCAAGCGTTTTTCCACAATGCCCTTTATAAGTAATCAATATATTCAATATTCAGTCAAAGCCGATGATGCGGTTCAAACATCTGGGGCCGCCCTTGATTGGGATGAATTGAAAGGTGCATTAATTTTGCATTGTTCCGACAAATGAGACGACCAAACCCATTTCAATATTGTAAAAAAACTTTTTAAAGATGTTTCTGCAAAATATAGCAAATACAGCACATTTTAACACTCTTCGTGTACCATTACCATATAATAATTTAGGATGTCTCTCAGAAAACTAAACGAATTTCGTAATACCGGAATGAAAGACAGAATAACAAAAAGCAATGAGAAGAAACATCTTTCGCTAAGTACTTAAATATTTTAGCTTTTCCATAACTAACATAAACAAGTTTTTCAATTTTTATTTATTTCTTTCGTAAATATAGTTTAACTTAATACAGGGTGCGGCAGAATAATTTCATTTTTTCAGAACTCAATGAAAACTTGTAGGCATTGGAAAATATTTATTTATTTTTATACTGTAGGTACATGTCTAAAGTTTTTATTTATATTTTTTTGAAGATGAAATCTGATAGATGACGTCCCCCATTCTCCATACATTGCGTAAACCGATTTCTGGCGTTTGTCGTGACTCTTGTTAGCATAGCAGGTGTTATGTTGGCAATTTCTTCTTGGATGTTGGTTTTCAAATCTTGTAGGGTTCTTGGACGGTTCAAATAAACACGGTATTTCAAAAAACCCCATGAAAAAAAATCACAATGTGACAGATCGGGAGAGCATGCCGGCCATTCCAAATCGCCTCTAATTGAGATAAGGCACTCTGGAAAGTGTTCCTTCAAAACTTCCATCGATGCTCTTGAAGTGTGTGCTGTTGCACCGTCTTGTTGGAACCAAGTGTCCCTCAAATAAAAATCCTCTATAAAAATCTCTTCTAGCCGTGGGAAAAAAAAAGTTCTGTAGCATGTTTACATACCGGTCCGAATTCACTGTCACTGTAACCTCATTTTCCTCGAACAACCAAGGACCAATGTAGGCCTCAATGACAAAGGCATGCTCCCCACTATTCCAACACATGATGGCGGCTAAACCGTGTCGGGACAAAACTTAGCTGTAGCCCCTGTTGAACGGGACCAGTAGCGATCCGCTATGACATCAACTAACTGAATGGCGCGCATTTTAAAAACGGAAGTTATTCTGCCGCACCCTGTATAACTTAACATTTTTATGAGTCATTCTTATTACCGGCTGCGTCTTTCTTTTTGTTGCAACTGCTGTTTTTAAAATACCGCTTTTTCTGCAACTGGAACGCTTTACGAAGTTGGTCCTCCGCTGGGCCCACTCCACCCACCAAATTTATTGCATCTGGAAGAAAAATAATATCCATTATCCATAGTATTTAAATGAGTTAATTAGTAATTAGCTTGATAATTGCCGAATAGGAACCTACCCAGCACAACTTCAAAAATATTAATTTCATCTTTGAATGCAGCTTTGCCTTTTACACCATCTACATTGTAAGCTAAAACAACAGTATTGGCAAGAACGTTTTTTAAATTTTTTAATATTCCGCCAGGCATAATTAAATTCCTAATTGCATCAACCTGTAAAGAAAATAATAAGTTGAAGGCAACATGTGAACTGTTTTCTGTAAGGACAATACATAGAGCTCTCTGTTTGTGGGCTTTATTTCCTTATCAATCATATTCAGATCGCTCACGGTTTGAATGGGAAACTTTCCGGCTATTTTCCGTCCTTGTTCTTGTTGGTTTTTTATTCCTTTCATTTTTCCTTCTAAAAGAGCTTCGATCTTCGTCTGCGTTACTTTGTGGTCAGCTGAAAATTAAAATATAAATATACATATATGTACATCATTGCATAACTTTCCCGGAAATGCGTTTATCACATCATACTCCCACCTCTTAAAGAATGAATATCACCAATAAGAACATCCAATTTATCCTGGGCCATCCTTGCTTCGTCTTAGAATAAAAAAAAAATGTTTTAATTGAGTAAGTTTTATGTTTTTTCGTGGACCACTACCTCTCGAAGAACAAATTTTTTCAGCAAGATCGGATATTATTATTTCCAGGCTGTTGATTTTGGCAGAACAGTTGCATCCAGATTGTTCATCTGAAATTTTATCGTTACTTGTATAAAAAAAAGTAGTACAATTTGTAAAACTTACCTCTGCTCGATAACTCCATTCGTTTAATTTTCCTCTTCGGACTGCCCGACATATTTTTTATGGATTTAAATTATTATAAAAGAAACACCTAGTTTTCACGTTGGTACTATTTGATAAAAACACATTATATTTTATAATATTATATTATATTTTAAATAAATAAAAAAAAAGTACGACAATCCTATCCAATTGAATATGTTAAGGAAATTAATTGGTCAATGCATTGTCTTAAAAATATAAAAATCATATATATTTTAAATGTTCTTTGATTTTATTGAAATGGGTCTAAGTTAAGAATAACCGTTGAGAAACCATTGAAAAAAGCAATTGCATCCAAGTTTTTATAAAGTTATTAAGGGGTAAAGTTATAAAGGTCAACCGATAATTTAATTAAATTTTTTTTTTAATTTTATCTTTTGTTAATTTTGTAAAGCATAGGTGTACTTCTGGTTTTTTGTCTCAATCTATTAAAAGAAAGGATCGAATTCTAAATTATTACTATTATATTGAATAACCTTGAACAGGGTATTTTTATTTTGGTCACAAGTGTCCACAGTGAAGGCCACATCTCCGACCTTATACACAGGAACCCCTTCTCAGTCGATATGACTATTAAGTATCAGTTACCTATATGTACTTTATAAACACGATTTTCGGGTAGTTCGGGTAGTTTATTTGTATCATTTTTTTTGTCCATGTTGATGTCTATGTCATTTAATTCAAAATTTTATTTTATTTAACTGACATGGTTGACATATACATGTACATGACATGTGCATACATAAACACTGAACTTTTGCCGCTTTCAATTTTATTTTCTAGTTATTCTTTTATTCACATTGCATTTTTAGTAGCGCGGTACTTAATTATTTATTACATTTATTATGATTGTCGTACTTTCTGTCGTATTTAATCCCTAAACGTTTATTTGAAGTACCTTTCGTTTATATATTTTACTTCCTCTGATAAACTATGTACTATCAGCTAAATTGTGTTTAATACCAAACAGGAGCACAGGACCTACGTACAGTTCTGGGAGTCGGTCCACAACTGGTGAAATTACCGGCTACTAGGTAACCACCACTATTTACATTGCTCACCCTTAAAAATGCCTCCTTTCATTTCCGTTTGCACTATGGGGTCAAAACCCTCTTATTGTAGAAAAGTTATTTTTCAAAATTCCCTAAAAATGAAGTTACAATTTTTTTTAGAACACCAAAAAGCTTAAAATTTTTTTTAACAGCTAGTATTAAAATTAAATTATGAATAAAGTGATATTATCCAAGAATATTCTAGAATTCATTTTGTCCAACAAATCAGGTCGTTGACGCATAGTTCATTGTTTGCCCGGCAGCTACAAGTAAGAGGTCCCATATGGAAGGTACTTACAAGAGTAGTTACTTTGCACCCCATATTGCCTCACAACCAAGTACGTGTCTTAATACAGGAACAATGGATAAAAATGAAAAAGTAACCAAAAATTAAGGAAAATAGAACAATGATTCCTCATCCGGTTTGGCTCCAAATTTCAATATGTATGCACGTTGTATATTAAAATTTGCGCAAAATAATTTTTTTGGAAAAAACCGTTCTTGCTCTTTGATAGGTATTCATTGGTTTATTAAATATAATCTTTAATTAAATAATCCTTAAATAATATACATAGGTATGCTCATTAATAGAAAAGTTCACACATTGTTTTTAAGATAACTTTCGGGAAAAACAAAAGTATATAACCGCTATTTAAAATTCAAATTTTTCCTGCTCAATCAAAAGTTTCCTAAACTTTTGGTATTTAAAGCCAAATTTGACATAAAAAAACTGTTTTACGGTATTTAAGGGTATATTTTTTCTGAAGCCTAGTACGCAAATCGAAAAACTTATTTTACGAAAAAGAGTGTTTCATGTCAACACAGCCCTACAGTCAATCTACTGAGTTTTTCAAACTAAAAATTTATAAAATTAAATAAGTAATATGTGGTATATTTTTGAAATCAATTCGGTATAATTTATCGATAATTGCATACGACATACTAAACAGCATATCACCTTATTAATGCATGGGACGACTGCATTGATCAGCTGATCTGACTAACCTACCCTCAGAGGTTATTTGTAAACAAATGACAAACCCTATGCCGGTTCAAATGTAACATAATAATTAAAGATATAAATTAGGATTACGGAGCTTGTTCTGGGACTTTTTATTCCCCTGCAAAGGCTATTGGGCCGTCTTTGAGCCTATAAGATATTTATATTCTTGATCCTGATCACCTCCTGGGTCACTGTAAATACAATGTATGTCCGTCTTCCCTTCCGTTTGTTGCTGCGCAAACAAGTCTCTCAGTTTTAAAGCTACCGAAACAACGCTTTGCACACACCCTTTCTTTCCTGGGTTCGGTCGTCTCTATTCTATAGTTGCCATATAACTGAACGATTGGAAATGTTTAAAGTCATGTTTCGGTTGAGTGCCTATGCTTTATTCTCTTTTATTAACATACACAAGGATAAACAGGGCTTATACAGTATAAATTAAAAAAAAAAATATTAATACCTTCGCTTATTTTGGTGGAAGCTTTAAAATCAAATTTATAAAGAACTACCCTGTTCCTGAAATTCCCATAAACATCGGCCAACTATATCCAATATTCGCTATATCTCTTACCAATAAAACATCGTAAGCATATTTATATACGTTTGGCTTCACCAGGCGTTCATTTTTCGTCTTATTTTGACAAAACTACCTTTTGTTCTGCCGTATATTTATGTAGGTAACTGTTTCTTCCAGTAATGGTTTAAGCTTTTAAAGTTCTTTAACGGTGAATGAGTTTGTGCATATGCACTGTGGATCGGTTGCCAATAAACGATTTTGCGTTGTACCGTGGAAAAAAGAACCATTATTTCAATAAAAATTTCAAGTATGCTATTATTAACCCTATTTTTTGTAAGTGGGAGTGCAAGTAGTTTCAAAAATAATTTAGCGGGGCAAAATTTTAAAGAGAGCTAAAGATCTTTATCATTATATATCTTTATCATTATATAGAGCAAAGTTTTTGTATAAACATTTTTTCCATTTATGTATGTATATCTAATTTTTAAAACCAAATTCGTAAAAACAACAATCAATTTTTTTATTAACTTTGAATGGCTTTATAAAAGAGGTATTCAACATTCTGTAAGTGATGTCTTACTTATATATTAAATTAGATATGAATTGATTTATAATTATTGCCGACGACATTATTAATATATGTACATATTTGTATAAATAAATGAATATTAAATATTTTTGCGAAATAGCTCTCCATTGATAAATTTTACAAAAATGTCACAAAATCGATTGAAAAAAATATATACATATATACTCTCAGAAAATGTAAAAAATTATGGAATATTACACGTGAAGTCTTCATAATTTAACAAACTACTATTTTTTTACAGTTAAATATGTATTACAAAATTCTTTCCATATACGATGTGCTATTTTAATTTTTATTTCTGAACACCACCTGGAAGCTCCTAAAGTTCGAGCTTTTGAACTTTTCTGTTGACTGGCAACGCTGACATGAGCTATGTATGTCTAATTTGATTGTTTTGAGTCGCTGATTAACAAAATACACTTTAATAATTAAGCCGGTGCTACAACGTCAACCTGCCCGGACAACCAATCGTTTTTTCCTGTTGCCGTCGCTAGATATGCGATTTTGTAGGAGTCCGAGTTATACCAGGAATTGAGATGCAACTGCGACTGGCGGCGCTACTGATCATGTGCCTTGGGCGATCCCCTGAAGCTGCTGCCCAAGGCATGCCAATAACTCCTTGTCCCAAAATCTTCCAGTACCGCTTTGACGGGAGCGAATGGTTTGGCCTGATGGCGGTTCACAGCTTGGACTCCCGGCACCCACTGCACCTCCGGGTCACGCTTTCAATGCGAGGCAAGCCCACAACGGTGCGTCCTTTCCATTTGGTTACGTCTCTTGGGCGAAATAACCATAACCGACGTCCATCCCCACAGAACTACCTGGGCGAGATCGAACTTCTCACGCGCGGCCAGTTCGGCGGCAATGCGCCAGTGCTCTACAAAATCCGCTTTCCGAAACACCACTTCCCGCCAAAGGTTCTCCTTATTTCGGCCAACAAGCAAGTTATCTGCTTTGGAACAGGAGGTGTGTGAGAATCAAGGTGATCAGGATCACATGCTACAACTTTCTTCCCTTCCTATTGATACACATAAATATATTTTCTAATACTAATGTGCCTTTCTCACAGAGCACAGCATCTTTATGACCCAAATACAGCTGGAGCACATCAGGAAGCTGACCTTTATTCCCGATAAAAAGAGCTCCCTGCTGAACAGCGGAGAAGCCCAAAAGATGGTGGACGAGATGGCGTTTCCCAGCCACGGCTTTCAGCCTCCGCAACCGCAAAAGTCGCAGACCCAGTTGAAGAAGTATGCATCCGGAATGTGGTCGGTTGAGGCAAGTTGGCATCGCATTAATTCCTTACTCAATGGTATCTTTTTAGAAAGCTTTTTGCCAATTTTCCCAAGGAGATGTGCGGACGAGTAAACCGAGGCTATGACTTTCGAATGCCAGACGGGCCCCTCGATTCGAGGATTTTCCAGGGAAGCCCCAGTGCAAGAGGCTCCGATACCATCACATCGCCGGTGTTTGCAGACGACGATGATAGTTTTGCGCACATATTGGATGAAGACATGGAGATGAGTGATGCGGAAGGAGAAGCAGAGGACGATGTTGAGGGCGGAAGTCTTTCGTCCATTGTACGCGGCTCCTGGCCCTGGCTGGCTGCCATATATGTTAACAACCTCACTTCCCTGGACTTCCAATGCAGTGGGACACTTGTGTCTGGTCGCGCGGTCATCAGCTCTGCGCACTGTTTCCAGATGTTCAACAATCGCTACACAGCCAACGAGGTGCTCGTTTTCTTGGGTCGGCACAACCTGAAAAACTGGAACGAGGAAGGCTCCCTGGCGGCACCCGTCGATGGAATATATATCCATCCAGATTATAACAGCCAGCTGAGCAGCTACGATGCTGACATCGCGGTGATTATTCTCAAGAACGCTGTCCGGTAAGCCACAAACAGAACATCAACATCTGGAATAGTTGTAAAGAATTGTAAAGATAATTTTGTCCAATTTACGAGGATTTAGGAAGATTAATTAATCCCAATCCAAATGTAAGGGCACGTCAAGACATACATATACGCACACACATAATATTTCTTGTTTTCTTTTGGATTTTAAAAGTACAAATAATCGCTAACCCCGAATTTGGTCGAGACAAAAAAATTAACACGATACGATGCAATATAAAAACGTATCCGATAATTTCATCTTCATTAAAAAAATAACAATTTTTTAAATGTATAATCACAATATATCTTTCAAATTAGTTTTCAATATTCCTCATAAGAAATTGGATTTTGAAAAATTATCAAAAAAACATTTTTTTTACAGAAAAGTCTAAATTTAATGTTAATTACCTGATTCCTTAATCTATTCCTTAAAAAACTCTTGGATTTTAGATAATTGAAACCGACAAAATGTAAATGTCTGTGTAAAACTCATTCAGGTTTTTTATCTCAAAACTATGTTGGAAAAAATCGTTATTTTTTTTTTTAATACAGACTTTTTAAAAATAATTTAAATATTAAAAATAGTTTAAAGTTATTTTTCGACATATTTCCTATTTAAGAATAACTGACGAAATTATTTGTAAAAGCTGTCTTTTTGTCGCAGGTTCAGCACGTTCATTCGACCTGCCTGTCTCTGGTCCGGGTCCAGCAAACCGGAGTACATGGTGGGCGAGCACGGCATCGTCATCGGCTGGAGCTTCGACAAGGCAAATACCACTGGAGCCCTTCATGCGGCAGTGACTGTAGGCAAAAAGGTGGTCGAAACGAGCAACCCGAAGATGGTAAAAGCGCCCATCGTTAGTAGCGTGGAATGCTTCCGGGCAAATGTGCACTTCCGAAGCCTCTCCTCCAACCGCACCTTTTGCGCCGGAGTCCAGTTGGAAGCCCACAATGGGGACATGGAGCTTTACACTGGCATATCGGGGGCTGGGCTGCTAATCTTTAAAAGCAATCGCTGGATGTTGCGAGGAACAGTGTCGGCGGCACTTCCCACTAAAAAGCTGCCGGGGTCAGACCCCAGTCACGGGCACTGTTGCGAGAAACAGCTCATGATTTACGCCGACGTGGCCAAGTTCATCGACTGGATTACGGCTTTCATTATTTAGCAGCCTTGCTAGCAAGATATTTAAAAACGCTGTGATAGCCCTTGGATATTGTGATGGGAAAGTAAGACCGGTAGCTCAGGAGACCGAATTTACAATTTTTATTGGTTTATTTTTTTTTAAATAAAATAGTTACAAAAATGTAAATAAAAAAATACATAATAATTAAATCTATGTATAGACACATTAAATGCTTTTTCTAAAAGGTCTCTTCTGGTTTCATGTATTTGGAGGTCATTTAAATTAAAACCCCATTTAAATGGAAAATATTGGCCGATCCTTAATAAAAACCTAATTTAATCAGACCAGTTCGCTATTAAATGAATTTTGAAAGTCCCAAGTTTCTACTCCCAATAACACGAAGGTTGTGGCATTTCCAATGCCACCGAATGTTCACTTATATATTGTAGTAACTATAGAATATAGTCGACCCATCCCGGCCGTTCCACTTGTATAGTGCGTGTAAAAGATCTAAACATAAAAGTATAATAATATAGAAATAGTTTTAAAAGAGGTTTAGGTGGCCTCACTAATGTCGGTCAACATGGGTGCACCGAAGAGGAGCAGCCTGCTTCTGCCTAGGGCTGACCTCATCTCGGCAGCTCCGACAACGACAGTTGTCATTGTGTGATATCTAATGCAATGGTGGTCAATCAACCAGTGGCCAGTTATTGATTTAATTGCAAGACTTCAGTCTTAAAGAATAATAGCTTCCTAGATTTTTTTCGTAGGCTAGGCTACTAGGCCAGATCATGAACATTAAATACCAGGTCCTGACGTTAATCCATACTAACAAATAGGAAGGCGTGGTCCAATTAAATTAAGTTTTGTTCACATTTTTTGAGTGTTAAATTTTTTAAATATATCAAGTTTGAGCTTGATATCTTTAATATTCAACTATGTCCTCTTGTTGCGACACAGCCCACTTTCCTGGCAGCCCTGAAATTAGGAATACAAAATTCTTTAAAGTTCCTAGGGCAATTTTGAATTTCTTTACGTGCAGGAAAACTTGATAAAAGGCGGAAAAAATATGAGTATTAAGGGTCTTCAAGGAGCAAGGGTCTTCGGTAATAAAATTTGATATAAGAAAATCAAATTTACCTTTGGCGGCACCAATGTTCATCTATTCACATACCAATAAAAATAAAATCGCATTTTTTTTAAATATATATATAAAATTAAAATCTGAAACAAAAGAAAAAACATAACGAAAACGAAAAAACGTAACGAAAAACGAAAAAAAATAAATTTGAAAAACCAAAAAAAATTATACTATTAAAGGCCTCCAAGGAGCATCTTGAACAAGTCAGAAAAAAATAAATTCAAACTTTGGAGGCATCAGTGGAAATTCAGTTAATTCATGGCATTAAAAATATATATATAAAAAAAAAACAAATAAAAAAAATAAAAATCTGAATAAATAAATGAAACAAATAATAATAAAAAAAATCAAATAAAACTGTTACCCATTTACCAGTTGACTGACCTGAAAAGGTCATTTCGACCGAATGAAAGCTATGAAACTAAGATGGAGGAACTAATACAAGTTCCGATACATCAATGATTCTGCATCCGGAAAAGCCAAGTAACTAATTGCAATTTGTTGCAAAAATATTCAGGTTCGTGTACGGCAACAAAGCACACAGCAGATGACTGCCAACGAATCCTGACAATTGATTTTTAGGATGCGTGTAGGATATCTAGCATTCACGCACGTCAAAGTGCCGAGTAAATCGAGCAGCGTACTTTGACCCGAAGGCAAACCCCTGAATCGACAGTTTCGGCAATCCACCGGGTTAGTGCACTTCGCCGCTACATGGTCTCTCTGGCCGCATTCACGGCAGACCCTCACCTGGCCGCGGCATTCGCTAACTTTGTGTTCAAAACGCACGCACTGGTGGCACGCGTATGTCCTGACCTGGGATCGGCAGCGAAAGCTAAACCACTTTATGTAGATTCGCCCGGAGACAAAAGGGTCACCACGGCCCCGCTTACCTCCAGCGTTACGTTCACGGTTCCACCGTCAGCCGCTGTTCAGCGCTTAGAGCACTGCCATCTTATACTTCACCGGGATCAGCTCCTCCTTGAGGTTGTTTGCGTATAATTCCTCCATGAACTCCTGCGGGGTGATCGCTGTGTCGTCGACGAATACGGTAACCCTTGGCCTCATCGCGGCGTTTTGGGCAGCGCTAAATCCGACCTCGGCAAACCGTTTCGACGCCACCATTTTTGAAGCATCGGAAGCTGACCGCGTGCAGATGATGGCTCCGCCACGCTTCAACTCCCTAACCTCATGAACAAGGACTCCCAGGGATGGAGCAACCTCTTTTCTGACCTTCTCTGCTACCTGGCGACTCGTCAGATCAGGATCCTTTTCCGCACTTTGGTAGTACGGGAAATGGGACTGGGGCATCAGGAGCGACGGCGAATGGGGCAGCGGCAGTTGCAACAGGCAACAGGTCGCCATGGCCAGGCGCGTTTTCAGCTCTCCCACCATGAGCATCAGAGCTACCATCAGTTCGTCATATCTCAACACGACACGAGATATTTGGTAGCAACTGCCCATCATCACTGCTGCTCCGCTGTGACAGTTCCCTGCTTCTCCTTCACAAGTACTGTTCCCGAGGTCTCGGGGGTGCTTGGGCAGCAGGAGCAACAAAAACGTCTTTCTTGGTGAAGGCGTGGGAGCCGGGGGCAGTAATACTGCAATCCTGCTTAAAATTAAATCAATTTAATTAATTATTGGCGCTTAATTGATTGGAACGAAGCGGGATATTTTCCCCTCCTCTCGCCACGTATTTTCTTACTTTTTTATGCGCTTCGCCTTTTCTGTTCCTCTTTCTGTTCCTCCCCCTAGGAGCCCCCTGCTCCAGAAACTGAAAGAGGATCCCTAAGCAGTATATCTCGAACGAATCCTAAATCAATTCTCTATCAATCTGCACCAAACCCCGATCTTACAAACCCTTGGAAAAATTAAAAAATAAATAATTTCATCCTCTTCGTCGTGAGATCGCGGAGACTCGCGACTTGGGTGGTATTTCGCTAAAGGGGCATTTTGTTCCTTATTTTCTCATTCTTTTACTTATTATTTTGTTAACTTATCAATTTGACCCCTGGGACCTCGTGAGACCCCGAAGACTCACCACCCCTTTATTGGTTCAATGTTTGCCTATTGAGTTAAGCTTCCATGCTTTCTTATTTCCTGTTGCGGTAATTTTTTTCATAACCATACTGTCTGTAGATTCCTCAATAGCAATAGATCAATATGTGGCATTGATTTTCGCTGTCCCAATTTTCTCTTATTTCGATTTGCAATCAACTCCCTATTTTTGTTCACTGAATTTCTCATTTAATTTCTTCTTAAATTTTATATCTTGGTTGTCTAGATCCTTAAACCGATGTCTCTCCTTTGAATTTAATTATACCCTTGAAAAAGGGTATTATCATTTTGTCCAGAAATGTGTAACGCATTAAAGGAAGCATCTCCGACCCCACAAAGTATATATATTCTTGATCAGCATCAACAGCCGAGTCGATATAGCCATGTCCGTCTGTCCGTCTATCCGTCTGTTTCTATGCATAAAATAGACAATAGTTTTAAAGCTAGCGTTTTAAAATTTTTACCAGATCATTATTTTTGTTGCACGCAGATCAAGTTTAAATATCGGTCGGATCGGACCACTATATCACTATATTTTTTTGTTTTCAAGGGTATACCATCTTCGGCAAGCCGAAGATAACTTTTCTCACTTATTATACCCTTGAAAAAGGGTATTATAATTTTGTCCAGAAATGTGTAACGCATTAAAGGAAGCATCTCCGACCCCACAAAGTATATATATTCTTGATCAGCATCAACAGCCGAGTCGATATAGCCATGTCCGTCTGTCCGTCTGTCCGTCTGTCCGTCTGTCCGTCTGTCCGTCTGTTTCTATGCAAAAAATAGACAGTAGTTTTAAAGCTAGCGTTTTGAAATTTTTACCAGATCATTATTTTTGTTGCACGCAGATCAAGTTTAAGAATCGGTCGGATCGGACCTATATATCATATAGCTGCCATACAAACGACCGATATGAAAACAAGTCTTTGTATGGGAAACTTTTTTGTTTTCCAAGCTATTGCAACTGAATTCAACATTTATGCATTTGACATAGAAATACATAATTTTTAAAAGTTTGATTCGGATCGGATCACTATATCATATAGCTGCCATACAAACGACCGATATGAAAACAAGTCTTTGTATGGAAAACTTTTTTGTTTTCCAAGCTATTGCAACCGAATTTAACATTTATTCATTTGATATAGCCATACACGATTTGTAAAAGTTTGGTCCGGATCGGAGTTCTATATCATATAGCTGCCATACAAAGGACCGATATGAAAACAAGTCTTTGTATGGAAAACTTTTTTGTTTTCAAGGGTATACCATCTTCGGCAAGCCGAAGATAACTTTTCTCACTTGTTTTTTTTATATCTTAGTCATTAAACCAATTTCACTTTTCATATCTTGGTTATCTCGATCCTCAAACCAATATCTCTCCTTTGAATCGGATTTCCCCAGAAATTTTTTATTTTAGTTTAAAAATGTAGAAATATCGGGGTGGTTTTTTGGACCTAGTAAAATTGTCAAAACAAAAAAGCATCGGTATCTGTAAAAAGCAGATAAGGTCGAGTTTCGGGATAGCGATATCATGGCGGCGGCAGGGGTATCTGCACGTTGCCCTGCACAAAGGGTCCTGGGACCTTTAGACATGACAAATACCAGCAACCAAACCACTGCAGTCTGCGCAGCGCTTCCAAAAGATCAAGCGTAGGATGGATCCAGGTACTTCTCCTAAATTAGTTAGGTAAGAAGCCCATTTAGATGAAAATTCGGTAACATACATCAACATACAGTTTGTCAAAAAAATGTTTACACACTGAAAATAAATGATAGCCACAGTGGAAACACTTACAAATTCCAATTGCTCGCCGAATTCACCACGGAAATTGATAGCAAGAGCAATGCTAAAGAATAGTGTGATCAGCCCAGCTCTAGCCAACAAGCCGCCAGAGCTGCGGGAAACCGTACTGTTGGCAAAGCTTCTCCCATGCCTCCACCTATCGTTATGGAAGGCAATATACTGATGCAAAGCATCAGGACGATCACTGACGCAGGTTGAGTTTCGTGGGTGGGGTTATGAACTTAACGCGGCCGACGCCTACACCTTCCGTTGTATTGTCAAGTGGCTTGGTGACGAGAACTACGAATACCACTGCTACCAATTGAGGGAAGAGAGGCCATTCAGGGTATGCATTAAAGGCCTTCACGATAGCACTCTGCATAGTCACATCAATGAAGAGCTGGTAAAACTTGGGCCCAGCGTCGCAGCGAACCAGGCTGCCCCGAAGCGAAACCGATTAACATGTTCTTCGTTAACATCGCCACTGCGTCAAATAACAAGGAAATATTAAATGTCAAGATACTGTGGCTCATGAGGGTTGCAGTCGAACCGCTCTGGAAACGAACATCTGTTGTGCAGTGAGACCGATGCCAGCAATTTGGCCACTCGGCCAAATACTGCCGAAAAGCCCACGTTTGCGTAAAATGTGCAGGAGAACACCCCGCGAGGAGTTGCACTCGGCCATTTAATGAGCTATGTATATGCCACAACTGTGGAGAACACCACCCAGCAAACTACTCAGGATGTGCCAAGTTCCAGGCATTTCTACAACGCTCCAGGCCCAAGTGCGGCAAGGGTGCTAGAAGATCAGTCAACGAGCGTTCGGTGCCCCAACTTGCCCCCAGCGGCCAGATGGCCATCACTAGGGGTAGTGTCTCTTACGTGGACATAACAAGAGTCAGAACCACGGAGCATAACCAGAATTAGGCACAACAGTGTAATGAAAGAAGCCGCATTCGGTCAAGAAGTCGCCGCGATCCAGCTCTGCATATAATGGAAAGCTGCAACACAACCGAGGAAATTCTGAAAAAATTCAACGATAGCATCAATGCTCTACGCTTTATCCAAGAGAAGCAGATGGACCTATTGTTGATGTTGCTAAAGCAGGGCCAAATTCTCAACTTGCTCTCTGCTCGCCAAGTGCAGCAAGCCTCAAAATAATGCTGCTGCGCATTTTACTGTGGATCGCCAATGGTGTGTCCACGAACCGACATATGGCTGCTTAGCGAGACTAACTGCCGAGGCTCGCCTAGGCTGTACGGTTTCGATGCCTATCCCGCAAACGACCCAAGCGATGGCAACCTAGCCTAGTCCAGCCTACTCCAATTCCCGTTAACTCCAATTACTTCTGACAAGGTGCAATTTTCGTCTACAGATACACAAATAAAACTCGGCACCATTAACTTTGGAGCACTCTACTGCCGACTGAGATTTCCATGGACTACGGAGGAGTTTTCCGACATCCTGGACCAAAACTGCCCGAGGTATATTGTGACGGGAGACTGGAACGCGTCCCACTGGCTCTGAGGTCCAGGAAGGTGTAACCAACGAGGTCGTGCGCTAGCGAATCTTGCCGTGAGCACTGAGGTGAACTGTCTTGCCACAGGTGACCTCACACGATACCCGCCTGGCAGCCGAGGCTCCCCTGGCTTAATCGATTTTGCCCTGACAAAGGGCATCCTGGGTATCCACGCTGATACACGGTCTGTCGTTGAGCTCACCTCCGACCACCTACCGCTAATAATCACGCTGGACTCATCCGCTATGGCATACCCGACGTCGGATAACCAAGCGAAAGCAACCTTGAACTCTTCAAAGGACAACTGGAGAGATCGCTGAACCTCGATATTAAGATCAATTCTGGGGATGACTTGGAAAACGCCGTTAAATTGTTCAACAGCAAAGTTAAGACGGCAGAAAAAATGGCAGCACACACTCCGCCCCGAAAGCCCGCAGCATCAGGAATCCCGATCACCAACGCGATCCAGCTTCTAGTCCGCGATAAGAGACGCCTACGCACAAGGTAGATGAGGTCTCGACACCCCCTGGACAAAACAGAGTGGAATAGAGCACAGAGCGAACTTCAACGGGCCCTGGCAGATCACAAAGCTGAATGGTTCAATGCGAGACTGGTGAACACTGGAACTGATAATGACGCGACGCACTCACTTTGGAAGGCCACACGCGCCATCAAAAGGAGGTGCACCATGAAGTCGCCGCTTCTAGACAGCAAAGGGACATGGTGTCGGACGGACTTGCAGCAAGCCGAGGTTTTTGCTGGGCACCTGGCTAAACGCTTTCAGCCATTTCATCTAGCGAGCTCGGAGCAAGTAAACGAAACGCATGCCAGGCTGTCTCAGTGAGATATCCGAACTTATTGGTCGCTTAAATATCAGCAGAGCACCTGGCCACGATACTATATGCAACGCCACACTAAAGGCATTACCAATTCACGAAATTCTCTATATAGCGTTGATGTTCAACGCCATAGTGAGATTGCAATGCTTCCCTGTGCAGTGGAGGCTCGAATTAATATCTATGATCCAAAAACCAGGTAGGTCGGCAAAGGACCCTGAGCCCAAAATAAAGGAGAGACTACCTGCCTCATATTTCCACCTACTGAGGTCATACCTTGAGGGAAGGCAGTTCGCGATTCGGCCGTATCAGCCAAATACGAAGTAAAGGCTGGTGTCCCAAAGGGAAGTGTCCTGGGGCCGTTTCAGTACTGTCTCCACAATAGTGATACGCCGCAACCACACAATCTGTCAACCATGCTGGCCACGTTTGCTGACGACGTCTGTATCACCCACAAATGAAGCTGTGAAGCCTCTGCTGCCGATGGAATCCAGCAGTTTGCCACAACGTTTGCGCAATGGGCGAAGGTTTTATTATTTTTACTCAGTCTTTAATAAATTTCCTATAATAACTCAACAACCCTATACATGATTTTATTTGTCTCCTAGTTGTCGGTAAGACAAAATTTTGTATTGCCTCTATTTTTTTTGGATTAGGTTTTGTACCCTCGGGTGTCACTATGTGTCCCAAGAATTCTAACTTTAAGATAAGCTGATTTTAATTTATTGAAAACAACTTTGAAATCCTGGATATGTTGTTGTAGTGATGCTGAATAAACGATGATATCGTGCATATATAAGCAACTTTTTCCTATGATTTCACCTAATAAATTCTTAATAAATCTTTGGAAGGTGGCTGGGGCATTGGTTAGTCCGAAAGGCATTCTATTAAACTCATAATGCCCCCCTACCGCTGTGAAAGCTGTCTTTGGAATATATCCCGGGTTCATTTTTATCTGGTGATACCCGCTCTTTAGGTCTAATGAAGAAAAGTATTTAGTTTGGTTTAGTTGATAGCTCCGTCATCTGTCCAAAGAACCTGAAAACCTTCCTCTCCTTTGGTTCTGTCCTCCGTTGCTATTTCTATCGTCATTTGACCTTTCTCGTCCTCTCTTGTAATTATTGTTTCGTTGTTCACCGTTATTAATTGTGTTATTGTATTGTTGTTATTCTGAATTATATCTGTTACTACTATAATATCGTCCTCGTCCACGTCCCCGTCCTCCAGGGTTGTGGTACTCGTCTCTATTTCTGTCTCTTATGTAGTCATCTCTCAACTCCTTTGCTATTTCGTTAGCCTGTCTGAGAGTCTTAGGGTTTTGTGCCTTTACTGTCCATCTCAAAGGATTCTTTAGATTGCGACTCTTATTCCTGCAATCTCCTGATACAGATTCTTAATAGATAGTCCTTTATAAGGAATCTCGCGGAGATCGTCCATTAAATGTAAGTGTCATCCCAGTTTAACGGCACTCTCTCTCGAATTAATATTTTGTCTGCCTGTCCAATAACTTTGTCTCTAATTACTCCTAATAGTAATTCCCCATATGCTGTCTTGTCTACATTCGTGATCAGTTTCAATACTCGTTCTACACTTGTAATGAATTTGTTTAGTAATTCTTTGTCTCCGTCATAAGTGGGTAATAGTTTTATTGCGTCGGGTATCTGTAGTTCGTCCATTACGTCTCTATTGGTTCTTTGTGTCATGGTGGTTTGGTTTATTAGGGATAAATTGTTTTCTTCTTCCTCTTCTTCTGTAAGTTGCAAGTTTCTAATTGCTCTTTCTCTTTCTGCTGCCCTAGCTAGGTTTCTCATTAATGGTATGGTTCTTCCTTGTTTAGCTGACATGTATTTACTATATGAGATTGATAAAAGTAGATATCGAAATGCGATTTAGTGATTGCGATCGTGAAAAATGGGTCACTTACGACAACATCGAGCGCAAACGGTCGTGGTCAAAGCTCGGGGAAGCGGCCCCGACCGGATTGACGAACAGGAAGGTTTTGCTGTGTGTTTGGTGGGATTGGCAAGGAATCATCTACTACGAACTGCTCCCCTATGGCCAATCGCTCAATTCGGCCCTCTACTGCCAACAACTCGACCGCTTGAAGGCAGCACTCATCCAGAATAGGCCATCTTTGATCAACAGAGGCCGAATTGTGTTCCATCAGGACAACGCTAGGCCACACACGTTTTTGGTGACGCGCCAGAAGCTCCGGGAGCTTGGATGGGAGGTCCTAATGCACCCACCTTATAGTCTGGACCTGGCACCAAGTGATTACCATCTTTTCCTGCCCATGGCGAACGCGCTCATTGGTGAGAAGTTTGCCCCAAGAGAGGCCTGTAAAAAATGGCTCTCCGAGTCCCAATAGGGACGCAGCCTTCTACGAGAGGGGTATAATGAAGTTGCAATCTCGTTGGCAACAAGTTTACTAACAAAACGGCGCATATTTGAAAATCGGACAAATGTACACAAAGTTATCATCTTTTAAAAAATCAATAAAAAACCGAACGAACTTACCTAATTACTTGACCTAATATGAGTATATTTAAGGATTTATATATGTAAGATTAGTTATTATAATGATGTTTATTTGTATTAAATTTAGGCAATGGTATGAGTAATGATATGATGATATAATACGACTAATTTAATGACCGCGGCTAGACTGCTCTCGACTGCTGACTACTGACGACTCTGCAACGACGACTCAACTACGACTGCCCACTCTCTCTTTCCGACTTCTTGTTACTGCCGATCCTCGACTTTTGTATTACACTGCTGACG
Source organism: Drosophila ercepeae (assembly GCA_018150545.1). Classification (NCBI taxonomy): domain Eukaryota; kingdom Metazoa; phylum Arthropoda; class Insecta; order Diptera; family Drosophilidae; genus Drosophila; species Drosophila ercepeae. The sequence continues at coordinate 962,689 of JAECWL010000197.1, forward strand.
TGTGCGCCTCTGCCAACCATACCACCGTTAGCCTTCTTACATTCGGCCATTCTGATTATTCATCAGTCTCTGATGACCACTCGCATTCGTTGTCTACCACAAACCTCCATAGCTTCATATGATCGCAACTTGTGGATGTGAGGTTAGGGCCTTCAACACCTGCTGACTTTCGAACATCATATCGGCCGTTTCTCTTTATTTTTGTTACCTCGTACGGCCCCAAATACTCGCTGGCCAACTTCTTGCCTGCCACAAATTGGGTGCGACGTATTGCGACAAGATCTCCGATTTGATACCCATGCTCGCCTTTTCTTTTTGTGTCGTAATGCTTTTTATATGAATCCTGTGCCCGCTGTATTTCCAATTTAGCATTGTGCCTCATTTGCTTAAACAGTTTGCTGTTGTCTTTTTACTCCAGAAGTGTACTGGGAATAGCCTATCGCCGAGCCACTGCATGAGAACAGCACCAAATCCCTCCTTTGATGCATCAGTGTGAACTTCAGTTCTGGCATTGCGGTCGTACAGCTTCAACACAGGTTCCTGAATAAGAGCATTTTTTAAATTTTGAAAAGCCTGAAGTTCTTTAGCTTTCATTTGAAAAGCTACATCTTTACGCAACAGATTAGTCAACGGCCTGGCAACTTCTGAATAACCTTTTATAAATTTGCGAAAAAATCCAGTAAGTCCCAAAAATGACTGTACGGCTTTTATATTCTTCGGCACAGCAAGTTTACCAACAGCATTCGTCTTCTCTTCTCCTGGCCAAACGTATCCGTCTTGAACGAAATGTCCCAGGAAATTCACCGTAGTTTTCAGAAAATGACATTTTTGCCATTTTATTTTAAGACCGTATGTTGCAGCTGTTGAAAAGACCATCTTCATTTTTGATAAACATTCGTCGACGGTTGCTCCATAGATTATAATGTCATCCATATAAAGCTCTAGCACATCTTGATTTAGCAGATTTCGAAACACGAAATTTACATATCGCATAAATGCAGCTGGCGAGTTACAAAAACCAAAAGGAGCACGGTTAAACTCGTATAGCCCATTCTTCGTTATAAAAGCTGTATATTTCTTGCTGCTTTCGGCGATTGGCACATGGAAAAACCCGTTTTCCAAATCCATAACAGTGTAGAATTTGGCCTTCTGCAGCTTTTCGAGTACGTCATCGATGATCGGCACGGGGAAGCAATCCTTTAACACCATTGAATTCAGCTTTCGGAAATCGACGCACATACGGTGTGAGCCATCTTTTTCTTCACCAAAACAATACGGCTAGCAAAATTCGAAGTCGACTGCCGAATAATGCCTGTGTCAAGCCAATCGTCGATCTGTTTCTTGACTGTTTCGGCTTCAATAATGGAAAGGCGACTGGGCGACTGGTTAAACGGTGCAATTTCTCCATCGGGAACAATGTGCAGCATTACTGGAACCTCTTCAACTGACTGGTTTGGTTTGTAGTCGTTGATCATCGCACGCACCTCGTTCTCGAACTGTAACGGCACATCTATATCAGAATTTGTATTTGAAACATTATAAATACTTATCTGATTCAGGTTTCCACAAGTTTTCTCCCCAGCAGGGAAGAAAACTTGTATCCAGCTCCGGACGACGTGAAGTTAAATTGGCTGATAAAGTCATATCCCAGCAGTGCATCATGTTGGAGATCTCTATCCGCAACCACGACAAGTTTGTGGTATATTTTTTCTTCATCGACAGCAACTTCTGCTACAAAGCAACCAACTGGACGAGTGATGTTGTTGCCTAGACCACGTAAATTCAACATGTAAGGCTGCAGCTGGACATTATGAATTTGGTCGTAAACACTTTTCTTGAGAAGTGTCACATCTGCTCCTGTGTCCACCAGACAATTCACCTCCACGTTGTTCACCCTTACTGTTTTGAATCGCTTTTCATTTTGTGCAACATTTATACCTGCTGTAGCTGCTGTTGTTGGACAGTTCTTCGATATGTGACCGCTTTGGCTGCAACGGAAACATTTTGTGGCTGCTTGGCAATCCTTCCTTAGATGGTCAACAGAACCGCAGTTGAAGCAGTGGTTCTTCCTTTGTGTACTGTCGGGCGGTGATTTCCGGTTCGGCTGGAACGACTTCTTTTCCACTTCGGATTTTTCAGCTATTCGTTCATAAACTCCGTACTGGTCCTGCAGCTCACGAAAAGATTTGCAATTATGAAGGGTGTACTTAAAATCGCTCTGCAGCTGTAACCCATCCACAACGTAGCGTATTATTGACAGTGTGTCAATAACTCCTAGCGACGCAATCTTCCTCATATGGAGCACATATTCGTGAAACGTCTCTTGTTTGTGCTTACGGCGTCCACGCAACTCGGCATGTACATCGGCGCTACATTTATAGTCGCGATCAAACTCATCCTCCAAATGCATCCTTAGGTCAGCATAGCTATAAACTTCTGTTGAATCTAAAAACAACTTAGCCATATGGGTTATTTTTGCGCGTGCCTGCACATACTTCTGCTTATCGGTGAGCCCATACGCCTCCGCATTCAACTCGAAGTTTCGGAACCATTGTTTAACCGGTATGTTTTGCCCGTTAAACTCTGGAATAATTTTTGTAAAGCTCTCTGCGACAATTGTACAATCATTTTTGCTTTTTTCATCAATATGCATTTTCAGCGTGAGCAATTGAACTAGTTCTTGTAACGTTCGATTGTTGTCTGCTACGGAACTTCTCTCGGCTTCTATCTCTAATTTGTTGTTTCCCTTTTCTCGGTTGTCCTCTAGGTTTTGCGCTGCTGCTTTCGGTAGCGTAAGCTGTGTATGCTTTTCGTTCTCGGTCATTTCGACTTTTTGCGACGATCGCAGAGTATATGGATCTCTAACTCTGACTTGCGACGTTGCCGACTGTTTCTTCTCTTTTTCGTTTCCACTCATAAAATTAACAGTTATTTTTTCTAACTGCGCAAAATGATTTCAGCCTTTTCACTTGTACTTCGAATTTTATTTTTTTCAACTTTTTTTTTGAACTTTTTTTTTGAACTTGTGTTATTATTACTGCTAAAGAACACAACGGCACTAACAGTTTTTATTTGTTTTTTGGCTACGGTTGAGCCCCCAAATGTAAGATTAGTTATTATAATGATGTTTATTTGTGTTAAATTTAGGTAATGGTATGAGTAATGATATGATGATGTAATACGACTAATTTAATGACCGCGGCTGGACTGCTCTCGACTGCTGACTACTGACGACTCTGCAACGACGACTCTGCAACGACGACTCAACTACGACTGCCCACTCTCGCTTTCCGACTTCTTGTTACTGCCGATCCTCGACTTTTGCATTACACTGCTGACGTGTGCGCCTCTGCCAACCATACCACCGTTAGCCTTCTTACATATATATATATATATATATATATATATATGTTATGTAAAACTTTTTACAATATTCCATTGTATATCAGAACATTATGCAAATGTCATATTATCAAAAGCCTATCAAAGCCATATTATCAAAAGCCTAGATAAATTATTAATTGTAAATAGATGTTTATGTTTTAGATTCACACGCACACAAAAGCCAAATATTTTACAAAACTGTTCCTTTGTGTTTTCCATTTAATTGCCAATTGCCAATTGAGTTGTTTTCATTCCAAAAAAAACACAAATGAATACTGCTAAGGTCGAATTTCACGCAAAGCTTTAGAATAGTAGTAGTAGTTTTCTATTTTTATTAGATCTATCGTTGCCCGAAATCTTATATGAATAAATTAATCAGATCAAGCTCCAATTGGTGTTTCAGAAGTTTCAAGCATTAAGACCAAAGACTTTAGACTTTGAAGAGGGTAAGACAAGACCACTTCATCCTTACCAATGCCGCCTACATGGATCCAAAAAAAGTAACTAATGTCCGCTCTACAACACTGATCGGCTGGATGTCAGATACATACTTCTCTCTTGCCCCGCACTCACAATCCAAGGTATCTCTTCATTCAGCAATGTAAGCCCCATCCTAGCAACTAGCCAATCCCAAAAGTTTCCCAAGAGTTTTTTCCAAAAAAAATACCTAGCAAACATCTGATAACCTGGAGATAAAGACGAGGCGAATAAGTACACAAGGGTTCAGATCTTTCGTTGATATGTAAAAAAGGATTTTATTATGCCAACTCATTAAATAAACTTTTGACACCACCTCACAAGCCATCACTTTATAGAAATCCTTACAGAAACTCATACCGTTCCGTTGCCTTTACCAAAGTGTTACAAAAACATATTTTAAAATTTATAACTGAATATAAAGAAATATACAAAGTAAAAAATGACACCAATCTCCACCAATGAGAAGCATCTTTTAAATCAATGCCAAACTAACATACAAGTTAACACCAGCTGCAAGCGGGGCCTTTCTTACCTCGCCGCGCGGGGTCTTTCTTACCTCACCGCGCGGGGCTTTTCTTACCTCGCCGCGCGGGGCCTTTCTTGCCTCGCCGCGCGGGGCCTTTCTTGCCTCACCGCCCCAGCTGCCCCACGGACCTTTATGCGGAGTTGCTGGGATTGCACTCAGGATTGCACTCAGAGCAGCAGTCCCGTTGCTCGTGTTCGGCACTGATGCGGGCCGACCGAGGGCTCGACGCTCGTGGCGCGGGAGCCGGGTGGCACTTGCAGAGGAGAACCGGAGCAGAGCAGATCTTACTTAACTTCAACTAACCAAAACTAATAAAGGAAAACCATAAGCAAATACTTCGCCGTATTATTTCACGTGGAACAACACATAATTTGGTAATATCTGACCTTGTGCCGATCTGGGGTCATTTCCCCAGGTCGTCGGCACGTAAGTTACATGTAAAGTGGCATCACACTGATGTCTTGCCATCCCCCTAAAAGTAGAAGTTGTTGAAATCTCAACGAGAAAGATGGCAACGCTGAAAAGAAGAAAAGTTAGTTGATCGTGGACAGTAGTGAAGGAAAGTTGTAAAAGCAGAGTCGATCGGGAAAAGCAAATAAAGCATCGTCGTCAGTTGAGCGAGATTTATCAAAAAAAAAATTAGTTACTAGTATTAGCATTTGGATTGAACGATTAATAAACATATTACATTAATAAATATCTAACAATTGTGGCCTTAACCTGTCTAAGTGCAAAATACTAGTAAAAACAGCAGAAAGTTCAAAGTCGTAGGTGCAGTTAAGTGTAATTCCAAATCAAAGTTGTACAGCTAAACAGTTGTGGAGTTACATTAAAAGTACCGAAAACTTAAGCTGTCACTGAGCAAAAAGAAAAGATCAGATAGTCTATAACATGGTGGAGAAGTCATTTTCAGCTTCAGCCCCACGAAAATATAAGAAAACTGTTGAAAAAATGATCGAATGCAGTTACAAGTCGCCAGCAGTAAAGATGCTATGTCCTATCAAAATGGATATTATATCAGATGGAGTTTTGATACCATTTCGACAGGCGCCAATCCGTTTGTCTGAAGACGAATCAAAAGCCATAGCGCAACAGGTGAATATGGGGCTCGATCAAGGGATTGTTCGTAAATCGACATCACACATTTCAAGCAGAGAATCATCGGAAACTGAACAGTATGGTGTTAAAGAAAAAATTCTCCAGCCGCAATTATAAGTTTTGTTAACCATATCTTTCAGCAGTTGATTGATGGGGATATACATTTATACATTTACATATGTATGCGGAAGGCATTGACCACTTGAGCTGCAAAGTGCATGCTCAGCATTCCCACGCTCCGCGATCGGCTTATGTATAAGCGTTAGATCGTATTACTGGGGCGCTGGATTGCTTACGTAGTTTTGGTGGTCTTTTTGTATATTTATATATTTATATTTATTATGACAAAGTCTCACAATGTATTGACGCTAAGTTATACCCAATCATTTATTGTATTGTTAGGGTAGATTAGTTCAATATGCTACACCTCCCTTTTTAAAGAAATGACGTAATATATGTAGTCATTTAGTTCTTAATATTATTATTGTTATTGATTTTTCTTATTAACTATTAGCAATGTTTTGTCTCAAAGCATTTTTGTATAATGACAGAATAATACAAAAATTTATGTTGAATTACGATATTTTTGGATTTATGTTTAACTTTCTTAGAAGGAAAAATAATTAAAAATTTTTTTTTTTTTTGAGGTTGATCAGACCTTTTCTTAAGTGAAATGAAACGTTTCATTGATTATATATTTTTAGTCTATCCTTATGTACTTTTTGCTTCTTTTGTTTTGTATCTCTAATTACTATGTTATCTCTGTCTTCTATGGTTTCAACAGTATAAGGGCCTAGATATACTGGATCTAACTTATGACCCGATTCGTTCCTTAGTATAACTTTATCTCCTATTTTTAATTGAAAATCTGAAGTTTTCTCATCATAAAGTTGTTTTCTATAAGACTTAGCTTTTTCTAACATAAGTCTAGCTCTTTTATATGCTATTTCTAATCTAAATTTTATTTCCTTTGAGTAATCTTCTATATTATATAGTGGTTCTATCCTATCTGTTTTATTAAAATTTGCGAACTGCCTTGGTAATCTTCCAAAGACTAGTTCATATGGACAATAATTATGCATGACTGATGGTGTTGTGTTGAAACAATATGTAAAGTATTGTATCCAAACGTCCCAATCAGTTTTATCTGCAGAGATGTATGAACGAATGTATTCATTGAATGTTCTATGACTTCGTTCGATTGTCCCTAAAGTCTGGTGGTGATATGCAATGGATGTAAGATTTTCAATCTTCATATATTTACACATATCTTGAATTACATTGTTTTTATACTCGGTACCCATGTCCGAAATGAACGTCTTCATTGGACCGTACTTTAGTATACAATTTTCGAATATAGCTTTTGCGACAGTATTTGCGCTCTTATTCGCTACAGGTATGGTTACTAGATACTTCGTCAAATCACATATTAGTGTGACGATGTATTCGTTGCCATATTCTGATTTCGGTAGTGGACCAACTGTGTCCACTATCACTATATCAAAAGCATTTGTTGGGGTTTCTGTGTGAGTCATTGGGGTCTTTGTATGTGTCGTTGTTTTTGACATTTGGCATTTATGACATCTACGTATGTACTCTTTTATATGACGAGTCATATTTTTCCAATAATAGTGTCTTTTTATTTTCGCTAGCGTTCTTGTAATGCCTGTATGACCTCCTTGAATTGGATCGTCATGATATGTAGACAGTATCGATTGTATCTCTTTTTCAGTTTTTATAATGGTCACCGGCTGGAGTAGCGCTACTCTTAATGATTTCAATTTTTACGTTGGGCTTAGATTGGCTTTTTACGTTGGGCTTAGATACATTTTGGATACTTTGCCTAGGCAATAGTTCCTTATTTGTTACTGTACAGTTTTCTTGTCTACTTTGTTGCCTGGTAGTGACTTTCAGGACTTTATGTTGCATGTCTTTGAGTTCCTTTATATTTATACGTGAGAGTGCGTCTGATACAAAATTATCTTTCCCCCTTAGGTATTCTACTGTGAAGTCGTATTCTTCAAGCTCTAGCCGCATGCGAGTTAATTTAGAACTGGGATTAGTCATAGAAAATAGGTACGTTAATGGTCTGTGGTCCGTTTTAATGGTGAAATGTTTGCCATAAATGTATGGTCTAAAATGGGTAATTGCCCAATGAATTGCCGCTAGTTCTTGTTCCGTTGTACTCTTATTGCTTTCTCCTTTTGTAAATGAACGTGATGCATAAGCTATTGGGAGCTGAATCCCGTCACGGTTCTGAGTTAGAACCGCTCCGCAAGCTTGTTTACTAGCATCCGTTATAATGCAAAATTCTTTGCGAAAATCAGGATATTGTAATAGTGTGGGGTTCATAAGATTTTCTTTAAGGTATTCGAATGCGTTCTGGCATTCGCTTGACCATTCAAAAGGGACATTCTTTTTACATAATCTAGTTATGTGCCGTGAATAGTCGGCGAAGTTCCTTATAAATCGACGATAATAGTTGCAGAATGCTACAAATCGTCTCGCACTGTCCGCATCATGAGGGACAGGATAATTTTTGATGACGTCATATTTCTTGTCATCTGGCAATACTCCTTTGTCTGTGCATTTGTGACCCAGGAATGTCACTTCGTGCATGAAAAATGAACATTTTTCTGGATGCAACTTTAGGTTACATTTCCTACATACATTAAAAACGTCAGTTAAGTTTTTAATCATTTGTTTTTCGGAACATCCTATCACCATTAAGTCATCCATGTAAAGGAATGCCTGAGAGGGTTCCAATCCCGAGAATGATATAGTCATCATCCTCTGAAATGAATTTGGTGCTATTTTAAGACCAAATGGTAATCGCGTGAAGCGATATGAGCCATTGCTCGTTGAAAAGGATGTTATATTCCTAGAGTTTTCCTCAAGTTCTATTTGGTGGAAACCTGACATCAAGTCAAGGCACGAAAAGTATTTAGCTCGACCTAGTTGATCTAAAATGTCATCAATTCTAGGGAGTGGAAATTTGTCAGAAAGAAGTTTTTTGTTTATTTGACGATAGTCAATTACTAATCGCCATTTTTTCTCTTGTGAATTTGGTAATGATTTTTTTGGTACTAGCAAGAGTGGGCTGTTATATTCAGATACAGACGGTTCGACGATTTTGTCGCTTATTAATTTCCCTACTTGTTTTTGAATTTCCTCAATATGGCTATGCGGGCTTCTATAGTTTTTTATATAAATGGGTTCATCATCTTTAAGTCTTAATGTTTGTTTATAAAAATTATTTGTTGATATTGGTTCGGTTTCCAGTCCGAACACATCACTATACTGTGTGCATAATTCTGTTAATTGATTTTTAAATTGGTCTGGAAAATTTTTCTTTAGTTTTGAAAGTATTTGCTCGCTTCTATTTCCAGTGTCGGTATTATGAATGTCATAATCTTTTAGATTTTCATATTGTATTTTATTTACTTTGACCACTTGGTCGAAATTAGTTGTATTTAGAAGTCGAACGTATACATGTTTGGATGCTGCTATTGTATTTGCAACATAAATCCCACCGTGTATTTCTTGATTAGGAACAAATATGAAATCATTTACAACATTAATGTCTATTTTCCGAATAACTTGTGATCTGGCTGGCAGAAGAACTGTATTGTTGCCAGCGCTATATGTTATCGGAACATATATTGGATAATTTAAATTTTGGGGTCTAATTATAAACCAGTCTTCACTTGGTTTGAAATCTAGTTGACAATTGAATTTCTTTATAAAATCAATGCCTATTATTCCATCACATGGTATTGCAAAATTTGGGTTTACCAAATGAAATTCATGTGGAATAATATATTTTGTTGATTGGAGTTCTATTAAGGTTGTTCCTTGAGACTTTATCACACCTTGGCCTATGCCTTCGATGTTTATTATTTTTTCATTTTGAATTATGAAGTTATCAGAATTTACTTTCAAAAGTGAGATATCTGCACCAGTATCTATGAGAAATGTTAGTTTATTTTCAGTTGAATGATTATAGAAAGTTACGAATATATTAAGACTATAATTGATGGAATGAACTTTTACATTTATTGGTTGTTTCCTAAAGGGTTCTGTTAGTTTTCCGACGTATTTTGCGCGATTCTCACACTGCTATTATTATTATTACCATGGTTGTAGTTTCCGCGGCCTCTCCCTTGATTTTGGCCTCGTCTACCTCCACGGTTATTATAGTTATTATTATTGTTGTTATTGCTGCCTCGGTTGTAATTGTTGTGGTAGTTATTTCTTCCACGATTATAACCCCGGGCGCCTCTATTATAATTATTTGCACCTCGTCGATAATAGAGTACAGTGTTACTTTGACCTGTTATCTCTGTGCAACTGTTTACAAATTTGGAGATGGCATCATTCATGTTTGTGAATGTGCCTGCTTGCATGATAAGTTTTACCTTATCAATGGAGCAATTCTGTGTCATTGCTTTTACAGCTGTTGTAGTGCTGTATTTATTTGCTAAGGATTGGCTGAGACCTTCACTGATATAGGCACCTTCAAGGGCCTTTGTCAGTTTCTCCACCTCTTGGGTGTATTGGTTAGCCGTTTTATTTCTCTGTTGTAGATTCAGAAGTTTGGCAGATATCACTTCTACCGATTCTCCTTTTACTGCACTTGACAGTTGGGTAATGATTGCAGCAATCGTCTGCTCATTACTTATAAGGTTTCTTACATGGCCTTTAAGTTTAGTTTTTATTAGGCTTATTGCTGTCGTTTCATGTGTGCCCTTTAAGCTATCTAGTAGACCTAGAGCATCCAAAAAACTTTGTAGATTTTCTGGTTTACCATCAAACTCTGGTATCAGAGATGTGGCTAGCCTGATAAATTCTATCAACGTCTGTGCCATTTCAGAAATTGTTATTGGTTCAGATTTAAATTCAATTCGGTCGCTTCCTTCTAGCGTTTCAATGTCACTATCGGACTCAGCGCCGCTTGATTGAACAGATTCGTCTAGTTCTTTGAACTGGTCTGTGTTGAATTCAACCAATTGACTTAGACTTTCTGGTACATCTATCAGAATATGCCTTCTTTTTCTGATGTTATTTAATCTTGTGTTTAGGGATTTTATAACCCTTAAACATTTTTTATTATGTTCAGATGTGAGCCTATTTGCATATTTATTTACTAATGTAACTATATTATTATATTCACCTACTAATATCTCTATATGATTTTTCAGAGTTTCGGATTTTATTATTGCGTCTCTATTGATACATTTATAGGACTTATCGAACCTGAAACGAAATTCGTCTATTCGTATCGCTATTTCGCTCCATTCCATTCTTTTCGTAAGAAAAAAGTTTTTATTAAGCTTTCTTCTAATCCATATTATTATTTTTTTTTTTTTTAAATCTGGTCTAAACGATTTGCCCTATTTATGTAACGTCTTTTAATGATCTTGTTATGCTTAACATAAATTGTAAGCAGAAATTGTAGAAGTAGTACTATTGTAATAATCAGCAATAAGATCCACAACGCATTTATATCGTCTGTGTGATCTATAATTTTTACGTTAGTAACTACGTTGGCAGTATTGGCCTTTGCCTCACTAGAATCGCTAAACCATCCCATTTTTTTTTTTTTATTTTCAATGAAACGTTTTGTTTGAGGGAGAAGAAAAAAAATGAGATTTTCTATTTATGAGTTTTTTCTCATTATTGTGATATTTATTTATTCTTCTAGAAAATCAAAAATAAAAAATGTTTACGTTTAATGAAGATAAAAATTCTTCTGTCATTAAAAAAAAATGTTTGCAGCTGAATATATATATATACTCAGTAGCGGAGACGTGGAAATATTAGTTGTTAATAAATGTGGTTGGCTCACATATTTGTTTACAATATAAAAAAAAATTGTCCAACCGCATTGTTAGTAAAAAGCCTAACAGATATTAGTGTTTTTCAAGCAGCGGTTTCCCGCATCGGCTTGGGTTTAGAAATTAAAATTAAGGCAAATTGGGGCATTGGCATTTATTTATGCAGCCCGTTTGCGTTGTTTCGCACCTTGCGAAATCTGGCTTTCGATGTCCTCAAGACGCTCTTTGTAGCGTTGTCGGGATGCCTCGTCTCTGGCCAACTGGGTCATTTCCTTGACCAGTCGGCGTTGCCTAAGTAGCTTTACCCTTTGTCCGGAGCGTTTGTGCTTCTTCGGTTCCTTCCTTTCCTGCCTTGCCCGGTACTCAGCTATTGTGAGTGGGCGTGGTCCATCTGCAGGATTTTGCTGCAGAGCTTCTTCCAACGTTGGCAAGTCCCTTTGCGTCGTGGGCTGTGCGGTTGAGAATTGTGGCTCGGAATCTTCGTATGGGTACAGACCGATGCGGTGTCCAGGATGATGCAGTATCCAATGGAGTGGGAAACAATGGAGCAGCTATCCGTGTGGCGCAGTTGACATTCGTGACAGCCGCATTGATGGCGTCCCAATCTCAGAGCTTGTCCTTGTGTTAAAGATGCCGTCCAAGTGATGTCCTGGTAGAGTCCTAGTAGGGTCCTAGTAGTGTCCTGTCACGGTCGCCATGTTCTAACACCCTCTTGATTGTTCGAGGTTCTTTTATTGAATGATTAAAGTGTGCTGAAGTTGGGTTCAGCTAACCCGCACATACATTGCTTATATCTATTTATTCTTTCTTATATTTATACATTTACATATGTATGCAGAAGGCATTGACCACTTGAGCTGCAAAGTGCATGCTCAGCATTCCTACGCTCCGCGATCGGCTTATGTATAAGCGTTAGATCGTATTACTGGGGCGCTGGATTGCTTACGTAGTTTTGGTGGTCTTTTTGTATATTTATATATTTATATTTATTATGACAAAGTGTCACAATGTATTGACGCTAAGTTATACCCAATCATTTATTGTATTGTTAGGGTAGATTAGTTCAATATGCTACACTATGCAGCTATACATGGACGATATAATTATATACGCTAAAGATGTTGATGAATGTATACAGAAAAAAAAACAAAAAAGTGTTGGAGTTAGCCGCTAAGTATGATTTAAAAATAAAAATTTCTTGCAGCAGCAAATACAATTTTTGGGCCATGCCATCGAGGGTGGAAGGATCTGGCCTGGCGCTGATCAAAGCTGTCCAAGCGTTTGTAGGACTTACTGGGTTTTTTCGTAAGTTTGTGCCATAATAATATTAATATTAATATTAATATTAATATTAATATTAATATTAATATTAATATTAATATTAATATTAATAATATATATAATAGCTCCGTAAGTGGCCGTGTTACTTGCGCGTATTATGGCACAAACTTACGAAAAAACCCAGTAAGTCCTACAAACGCTTGGACAGCTTTGATCAGCGCCAGGCCAGATTAATATTAATATTAATATTAATATTATTATTAATATAATATATTATATTATATTTTATATTATTATATTATATATTTTATATATGTACATACTTACGGATACGAAATTCAAGATCGGTCCAGAGGAGGTGCAGGCAATACAGCAATTAAAAGACTTGTTGACAAGAGAAGTTGCTCAGTAAATCCTATGAAGTGTACAAATAGAACACCGGGATGCTGAAAAGATGAGACATGTGGACTACTTAAGTCGGTATCCTTTGCAAAAGTTACCGTCTAAGCATTCACCCCCGGCGGTCCCCCGCCAAAGCCCCCTCGACAGACAGAGGCTTAGATGGCACACATAAGCACTTTATATCAACCAACACTTGGAACGCTAACAACAGAGCACCGCATCCGCTCCAATTTCACTTTTCAGCCAGATCAGCACATTAAGTAAACATAAATGTACCAAACAAAATTGTAGAGAAACTTAAGAAAAGAAATATAAATTCTTTCAGAAAACCAAACTCCACCCCAATGTATTATTTCTCCACAGTTTTTTAGAACCTACAGGGACTTAATTCGAGTATACAATGTGACTACAAAACTGGCGGTGCGTCTGGAAAAGCACAGCAAAAAGATGATAATGTGAAAGCAGTGGTCAAAATTTTACAAAACAAGCCACATAAAAACTTTAAGCTAAGACATAGATATACGTTGCATGTGGATCACATAGGACCCATAGATACCAAGTCAAAGCAATATAAGTACATCTTTGCATTTGTCAATGGGTTCTCCAATTTTATCTGGCATTTTACAACGAAATCTACCGGTAATGAAGACGTAACTAAGAAGTGTTCTGAAAGTGTAATTTTAACATAAAGAGTACGACTGAAAAAAGTGAGACACGAGCAGCTGAGACTTCTACGACAGTGACAGGATACGAACAAGCTATGGCTAAATACGAAGACTATAATAATCTTGAGGACAACTTAGACGAATACGTGGAACAGATAGATGACGCTGACAAAACGATGCATCTTTAGATTTTTTAGAATAAAAAACTCGTCTCATCCATATTTCATACGCAAGATGAGAAATCGAAAATTCATTAGGATATTAATAGATACAGGCTCAAATAAAAATAACATTCAACCATAATTAATAGACAATCCAATTCGAAACGAATCACCTTTCTATGCTGCCTCAGTAGGCGGCATTTTATAATATTATAGACATTAAAATACGTTTTCTTTTTGGTTACCCACATTTAAATCTCTTCATGACGAATTCTAAGATGCCTAAACTTTTTCAAACTCTACAGGATTGCAACGTGAAATTCCAGTTAAACAAATGCGAAGTTATAAAGAATAAAGTCGAATTTCTCATATTTGTTATCTCCGATAGAGGAATAGGAACAATCCCGGGTAAAGTGGCAGCGATAGCAAATTATTATTATTAATTGATTTTAGATACATCCTCGGCCCCTTTGGTCAAGAGAATGTACTCAAAAAATCAATTTTACTAGACAAAGAAGAAGAAAAAGAATTAATTGCAATAAACAAACCACCCCTCTCGATGAAAGAAAATATGGAGTCTCGATTTTGCATAATAAAACAACACTTCCGTATATTGTAAAGGCTCCAAACCTAGAAGAAATAAAATACCAAGACACAATCATAAAACACATAAGAATAATTTAATTGTACATCTAAATTCACAAGAACTATTTGTTTTAACAAATCTTACCTCTTACCTCCCCAAAAATTGTGAACCATTGCTTTGCATTGAGCTTTAGCAACGCAGACCACGTAACAAACGTAAAAGAAAGATGACAGAACCATACTACTAAAAGACTACAAAGCAACGTAACTTAAAACACTTAACTTCAGCTATCAGTTGACTCTATGATAATCCCAAAACACCAGTTCAGTAATTTGGAACCCAGTCTTGACAGGAGCGCCTCTTTTAACTAAATAACTAAAGATTCAATCACTAGAAGCACTAGAAGCGTTGCATAATAATAACACAGGCCAACTAAGGCACCTAAAAGCACACTCAACGGTCAAAAGCATCACCCTGTTGTCGTTTTTTAGCATTGCTTTGATTCTCATTATTGGGTCGCACACATTCAATAAAAAGCAGAGAAATATAACATTGCAACAAGGTCCTACACCGAAAATGAAAAGAAAGTTCACCACGACCCACGCACCATCAACCTGCGCGCAAGCTGTGGCTGGTGTGTAATAATAGCTACCTCGCTTAAATTGGAAGAGTTAACAACAATTAGGTATTAACAGCAGCCTGACTTGTGTTTTCCCCTTATCGAAGAAAAACTCTAAAATATAACGTATTTTCTCTTTGCTATATACAATTTGGACCCACCCGCTAGGCCGTCGAGAAGCAGTTCATCGCCCACATGATTTCCACTAATCGCACCACTTTGTTGCAATGCCCACACAGCAATTTTGAGAGTGTGCCGATAGAGCTAGTTCTTATTAAAGAAACTAGAAAAGCCGCAACAGCACTTGCGCAGATACAATGTTAACAACTTATAAACAAATCTTTGTAATCATTTAGCTGAGCTTTAGTTTGATGATTAAAATACATATCAGTTAAATTTTGGAACACAGAAGAAACACTCAAGCATTCTTTGTGACGAAGGCTCAAAATCAAATCAAATAAAAATCAAACACAACTACTTAACATCAAGTGCACCAAGTTTTCACTTGTAATAGGTGCAGTCGACTTTCCGACAAGATTCAATCCCAAAGAGAGCAGGATAAAAATCATATTTAGACTGGTTTTATACTAAAACACTTACACAACAATTAAGAAACAAAGTCTATACATCTAAAACACTACACAAATTTAATAAAGGGTTTTCCAATAGGGACGCTCGAACTTTGACAGCTCATTGCGGGCATGTTGTTTGAGTGACAGATGTCAAATGCAGTGTGTTATATTTATTCAGTCCTCCGAAGCCACCATGGCAGGTTACAGTGTCGAGCAGCACGTGCAAATCATAAAATTGTTTTATGAAAATGGGTCTTCAGTTCGAGGAACGTTCCCCAAAAAAATCATCTTCAGCGACGAGACGCATTTTTGGATGAATGTATTGGGCCGAGACCAATCCACACGAGGTTCACCAAGTGGCAATGCCTCCGCAGAAAGTAACTGTTTGGTGCGGATTCTGGGCCAGAGCCGTGATTGCGTCCTGAGGTCCGTCACGCCACGCCATTGATCAAATACAGCCCGATTTGTGCGCCAGAGTCATGTATTTTTTTTTTTATTTCAAAGACCAAGCGTTTTTCCACAATGCAAAACCCTTTATAAGTAATCAATATATTCAATATTCAGTCAAAGCCGATGATGCGGTTCAAACATCTGGGGCCGCGCTTGATTGGGATGAATTGAAAGGTGCATTAATTTTGCATTGTTCCGACAAATGAGACGACCAAACCCATTTTAATATTGTAAAAAAACTTTTTAAAGATGTTTCTGCAAAATATAGCAAATACAGCACATTTTAACACTCTTCGTGTACCATTACCATATAATAATTTAGGATGTCTCTCAGAAAACCAAACGAATTTCGTAATACCGGAATGAAAGACAGAATAACAAAAAGCAATGAGAAGAAACATCTTTCGCTAAGTACTTAAATATTTTAGCTTTTCCATAACTAACATAAACAAGTTTTTCAATTTTTATACCCTTGAAAAAGGGTATTATAATTTTGTCCAGAAATGTGTAACGCATTAAAGGAAGCATCTCCGACCCCACAAAGTATATATATTATTGATCAGCATCAACAGCCGAGTCGATACAGCCATGTCCGTCTGTCCGTCTGTCCGTCTGTTTCTATGCAAAAAATAGACAGTAGTTTTAAAGCTAGCGTTTTGAAATTTTTACCAGATCATTATTTTTGTTGCACGCAGATCAAGTTTAAGAATCGGTCGGATCGGACCACTATATCATATAGCTGCCATACAAACGACCGATATGAAAACAAGTCTTTGTATGGGAAACTTTTTTGTTTTCCAAGCTATTGCAACTGAATTCAACATTTATTCATTTGACATAGCCACACATGATTTGTGAAAGTTTGGTCCGGATCGGACCACTATATCATATAGCTGCCATACAAAGGACCGATATGAAAACAAGTCTTTGTATGGAAAACTTTTTTGTTTTCCAATCTATTGCAACCGAATTCATCATTTATTCATTTGACATAGCAATACATAATTTTTGAAAGTTTGATTTGGATCGAATCACTATATCATATAGCTGCCATACAAACGACCGATATGAAAACAAGTCTTTGTATGGAAAACTTTTTTGTTTTCCAACCTATTGTAACCGAATTCAACATTTATTCATTTAACATAGCCATACATAATTTTCGAAAGTTTTTTCCGGATCGGATCACTATATCATATAGCTGCTATACAAACGACCGATATGAAAACAAGTCTTTGTATGGAAAACTTTTTTGTTTTCAAGGGTATACCATCTTCGGCAAGCCGAAGATAACTTCTCACTTGTTATTTATTTCTTTCGTAAATATAGTTTAACTTAATACAGGGTGCGGCAGCATAATTTCCTTTTTTCATAACTCAATGAAAACTTGTAGGCATTGGAAAATATTTATTTATTTTTATAATGTAGGTACATGTCTAAAGTTTTTATTTATATTTTTTTGAAGATGAAATCTGATAGGTGACGTCCCCCATTCTCCATACATTGCGTAAACCGATTTTTGGCGTTTGTCGTGACTCTTGTTAGCATAGCAGGTGTTATGTTGGCAATTTCTTCTTGGATGTTGGTTTTCAAATCTTGTAGGGTTCTTGGACGGTTCACATAAACACGGTATTTTAAAAAACCCCATGAAAAAAAATCACAATGTGACAGATCGGGAGAGCATGCCGGCCATTCACTGTAACCTCATTTTCCTCAAACAACCAAGGACCAAAGTAGGCCTCAATAACAAAGGCGTGCTCCCCACTATTCCAACACATGATGGCGGCTAAACCGTGTCGGGACAAAACTTAGCTGTAGCCCCTTTTGAACGGGACCAGTAGCGATCTGCTATGACATCAACTGAATGGCGCGCATTTTAAAAACGGAAGTTATTCTGCCGCACCCTGTATAACTTAACATTTTTATGAGTCATTCTTATTACCGGCTGCGTCTTTCTTTTTGTTGCAACTGCTGTTTTTAAAATACCGCTTTTTCTGCAACTGGAACGCTTTACGAAGTTGGTCCTCCGCTGGGCCCACTCCACCCACCAAATTTATTGCATCTGGAAGAAAAATAATATCCATTATCCATAGTATTTAAATGAGTTAATTAGTAATTAGCTTGATAATTGCCGAATAGGAACCTACCCAGCACAACTTCAAAAATATTAATTTCATCTTTGAATGCAGCTTTGCCTTTTACACCATCTACATTGTAAGCTAAAACAACAGTATTGGCAAGAACGTTTTTTAAATTTTTTAATATTCCGCCAGGCATAATTAAATTCCTAATTGCATCAACCTGTAAAGAAAATAATAAGTTGAAGGCAACATGTGAACTGTTTTCTGTAAGGACAATACATAGAGCTCTCTGTTTGTGGGCTTTATTTCCTTATCAATCATATTCAGATCGCTCACGGTTTGAATGGGAAACTTTCCGGCTATTTTCCGTCCTTGTTCTTGTTGGTTTTTTATTCCTTTCATTTTTCCTTCTAAAAGAGCTTCGATCTTCGTCTGCGTTACTTTGTGGTCAGCTGAATATTAAAATAAAAATAACTTTATAACTTTCCCGGAAATGCGTTCACCACATCATACTACCACCTCTTAAAGAATGAATATCACCAATAAGAACATCCAATTTATCCTGGGCCATCCTTGCTTCGTCTTAGAATAAAAAAAAAATGTTTTAATTGAGTAAGTTTTATGTTTTTTCGTGGACCACTACCTCTCGAAGAACAAATTTTTTCAGCAAGATCGGATATTATTATTTCCAGGCTGTTGATTTTGGCAGAACAGTTGCATCCAGATTGTTCATCTGAAATTTTATCGTTACTTGTATAAAAAAAAGTAGTACAATTTGTAAAACTTACCTCTGCTAGATAACTCCATTCGTTTAATTTTCCTCTTCGGACTGCCCGACATATTTTTTATGGATTTAAATTATTATAAAAGAAACACCTGGTTTTCACGTTGGTACTATTTAATAAAAACACATTATATTTTATAATATTATATTATATATTATATAAATAAAAAAAAAAGTACGACAATCCTATCCAATTGAATATGTTAAGGAAATTAATTGGTCAATGCATTGTCTTAAAAATATAAAAATCATATATATTTTAAATGTTCTTTGATTTTATTGAAATGGGTCTAAGTTAAGAATAACCATTGAGAAACCATTGAAAAAAAGCAATTGCATCCAAGTTTTTATAAAGTTATTAAGGGGTAAAATTATAAAGGTCAACCGATAATTTAATTAAATTTTTTTTTTAATTTTATCTTTTGTTAATTTTGTAAAGCATAGGTGTACTTCTGGTTTTTTGTCTCAATCTATTAAAAGAAAGGATCGAATTCTAAATTATTACTATTATATTGAATAACCTTGAACAGGGTATTTTTATTTTGGTCACAAGTGTCCACAGCGAAGGCCACATCTCCGACCTTATACACAGGAACCCCTTCTCAGTCGATATGACTATTAAGTATCAGTTACCTATATGTACTTTATAAACACGATGTCATTTAATTCAAAATATATTTTATTTAACTGACATGGTTGACATATACATGTACATGACATGTACATACATAAACACTGAACTTTTGCCGCTTTCAATTTTATTTTCTAGTTATTCTTTTATTCACATTGCATTTTTAGTAGCGCGGTACTTAATTATTTATTACATTTATTATGATTGTCGTACTTTTTGTCGTATTTAATCCCTAAACGTTTATTTGAAGTACCTTTCGTTTATATATTTAACTTCCTCTGATAAACTATGTACTATCAGCTAAATTGTGTTTAATACCAAACAGGAGCACAGGACCTATGTACAGTTCTGGGAGTCGGTCCACAACTGGTGAAATTACCGGCTACTAGGTAACCACCACTATTTACATTGCTCACCCTTAAAAATGCCTCCTTTTATTTCCGTTTGCACTATGGGGTCAAAACCCTCTTATTGTAGAAAAGTTATTTTTCAAAATTCCCTAAAAATGAAGTTACAATTTTTTTTATAACACCAAAAAGCTTAAAATTTTTTTTAACAGCTAGTATTAAAATTAAATTATGAATAAAGTGATATTATCCAAGAATATTCTAGAATTCATTTTGTCCAACAAATCAGGTCGTTGACGCATAGTTCATTGTTTGCCCGGCAGCTACAAGTAAGAGGTCCCATATGGAAGGTACTTACAAGAGTAGTTACTTTGCACCCCATATTGCCTCACAACCAAGTACGTGTCTTAATACAGGAACAATGGATAAAAATGAAAAAGTAACCAAAAATTAAGGAAAATAGAACAATGATTCCTCATCCGGTTTGGCTCCAAATTTCAATATGTATGCACGTTGTATATTAAAATTTGCGCAAATTAATTTTTTTGGAAAAAACCGTTCTTGCTCTTTGATGGGTATTCATTGGCTTATTAAATATAATCTTTAATTAAATAATTCTTTAATAATATAGGTATGCTCATTAATAGAAAAGTTCACACATTGTTTTTAAGATAACTTTCGGGAAAAACAAAAGAATATAACCGCTATTTAAAATTCAAATTTTTCCTGCTCAATCAAAATTTTCCTAAACTTTTGATATTTAAAGCCAAATTTGACATACAAAAAACTGTTTTACGGTATTTAAGGCTATATTTTTTCTGAAGCCTAGTACGCAAATCGAAAAATTTAATTTACGAAAAAATGTGTTTCAAGTCAACACAGCCCTACAGTCAAACTACTGAGTTTTTCAAACTAAAAATTTATAAAATTAAATAAGTAATATGTGGTATATTTTTGAAATCAATTCGGTATAATTTATCGATAATTGCATACGACATACTAAACAGCATATCACCTTATTAATGCATGGGACGACTGCATTGATCAGCTGATCTGACTAACCTACCCTCAGAGGTTATTTGTAAACAAATGACAAACCCTATGCCGGTTCAAATGTAACATAATAATTAAAGATATAAATTAGGATTACGGAGCTTGTTCTGGGACTTTTTATTCCCCTGCAAAGGCTATTGGGCCGTCTTTGAGCCTATAAGATATTTATATTCTTGATCCTGATCACCTCCTGGGTCACTGTAAATACAATGTATGTCCGTCTTCCCTTCCGTTTGTTGCTGCGCAAACAAGTCTCTCAGTTTTAAAGCTACCGAAACAACGCTTTGCACACACCCTTTCTTTCCTGGGTTCGGTCGTCTCTATTCTATAGTTGCCATATAACTGAACGATTGGAAATGTTTAAAGTCATGTTTCGGTTGAGTGCCTATGCTTTATTCTCTTTTATTAACATACACAAGGATAAACAGGGCTTATACAGTATAAATTAAAAAAAAAAAATATTAATACCTTCGCTTATTTTGGTGGAAGCTTTAAAATCAAATTTATAAAGAACTACCCTGTTCCTGAAATTCCCATAAACATCGGCCAACTATATCCAATATTCGCTATATCTCTTACCAATAAAACATCGTAAGCATATTTATATACGTTTGGCTTCACCAGGCGTTCATTTTTCGTCTTATTTTGACAAAACTACCTTTTGTTCTGCCGTATATTTATGTAGGTAACTGTTTCTTCCAGTAATGGTTTAAGCTTTTAAAGTTCTTTAACGGTGAATGAGTTTGTGCATATGCACTGTGGATCGGTTGCCAATAAACGATTTTGCGTTGTACCGTGGAAAAAAGAACCATTATTTCAATAAAAATTTCAAGTATGCTATTATTAACCCTATTTTTTGTAAGTGGGAGTGCAAGTAGTTTCAAAAATAATTTAGCGGGGCAAAATTTTAAAGAGAGCTAAAGATCTTTATCATTATATATCTTTATCATTATATAGAGCAAAGTTTTTGTATAAACATTTTTTCCATTTATGTATGTATATCTAATTTTTAAAACCAAATTCGTAAAAACAACAATCAATTTTTTTATTAACTTTGAATGGCTTTATAAAAGAGGTATTCAACATTCTGTAAGTGATGTCTTACTTATATATTAAATTAGATATGAATTGATTTATAATTATTGCCGACGACATTATTAATATATGTACATATTTGTATAAATAAATGAATATTACATATTTTTGCGAAATAGCTCTCCATTAATAAATTTTACAAATATGTCACAAAATCGATTGAAAAAAATATATACATATATACTCTCAGAAAATGTAAAAAATTATGGAATATTACACGTGAAACCTTCATAATTTAACAAACTACTATTTTTTTAAATATGTGTTACAAAATTCTTTCCATATCCGATGTGCTATTTAAATTTTTATTTCTGAACACCTGGAAGCTCCTAAAGTTCGAGCTTTTGAACTTTTCTGTTGACTGGCAACGCTGACATGAGCTATGTATGTCTAATTTGATTGTTTTGAGTCGCTGATTAACAAAATACACTTTAATAATTAAGCCGGTGCAGCAACGTCAACCCGCCCGGACAAACAATCGTTTTTTCCTGTTGCCGCCGCTAGATATGCGATTTGTAGGAGTCCGAGTTATACCAGGAATTGAGATGCAACTGCGACTGGCGGCGCTACTGATCATGTTCCTTGGGCGATCCCCTGAAGCTACTGCCCAAGGCATGCCAATAACTCCTTGTCCCAAAATCTTCCAGTACCGCTTTGACGGGAGCGAATGGTTTGGACTGATGGCGGTTCACAGCTTGGATTCCCGGCACCCACTGCACCTCCGGGTCACTCTTTCAATGCGAGGCAAGCCCACAACGGTGCGTCCTTTCCATTTGGTTACGTCTCTTGGGCGAAATAAACCATAACCGACGTCCATCCCCACAGAACTACCTGGGCGAAATCGAACTCCTCACGCGCGGCCAGTTCGGCGGCAATGCGCCAGTGCTCTACAAAATCCGCTTTCCGAAACACCACTTCCCGCCAAAGGTTCTCCTTATTTCGGCCAACAAGCAAGTTATCTGCTTTGGAACAGGAGGTGTGTGAGAATCAAGGTGATCAGGATCACATGCTACAACTTTCTTCCCTTCCTATTGATACACATAAATATATTTTCTAATACTAATGTGCCTTTCCCACAGAGCACAGCATCTTTATGACCCAAATACAGCTGGAGCACATCAGGAAGCTGACCTTTATTCCCGATAAAAAGAGCTCCCTGCTGAACAGCGGAGAAGCCCAAAAGATGGTGGACGAGATGGCGTTTCCCAGCCACGGCTTTCAGCCTCCGCAACCGCAAAAGTCGCAGACCCAGTTGAAGAAGTATGCATCCGGAATGTGGTCGGTTGAGGCAAGTTGGCATCGCATTAATTCCTTACTCAATGGTATCTTTTTTAGAAAGCTTTTTGCCAATTTTCCCAAGGAGATGTGCGGACGAGTAAACCGAGGCTATGACTTTCGAATGCCAGACGGGCCCCTCGATTCGAGGATTTTCCAGGGAAGCCCCAGTGCAAGAGGCTCCGATACCATCACATCGCCGGTGTTTGCAGACGACGATGATAGTTTTGCGCACATATTGGATGAAGACATGGAGATGAGTGATGCGGAAGGAGAAGCAGAGGACGATGTTGAGGGCGGAAGTCTTTCGTCCATTGTACGCGGCTCCTGGCCCTGGCTGGCTGCCATATATGTTAACAACCTCACTTCCCTGGACTTCCAATGCAGTGGGACACTTGTGTCTGGTCGCGCGGTCATCAGCTCTGCGCACTGTTTCCAGATGTTCAACAATCGCTACACAGCCAACGAGGTGCTCGTTTTCTTGGGTCGGCACAACCTGAAAAACTGGAACGAGGAAGGCTCCCTGGCGGCACCCGTCGATGGAATATATATCCATCCAGATTATAACAGCCAGCTGAGCAGCTACGATGCTGACATCGCGGTGATTATTCTCAAGAACGCTGTCCGGTAAGCCACAAACAGAACATCAACATCTGGAATAGTTGTAAAGAATTGTGAAGATAATTTTGTCCAATTTACGAGGATTTAGGAAGATTAATTAATCCGAATCCAAATGTAAGGGTACGTTAAGACATACATATACGCACACACATAATATTTCTTGTTTTCTTTTGGATTTTAAAAGTACAAATAATCGCTAACCCCGAATTTGGTCGAGACAAAAAAATTAACACGATACGATGCAATATAAAAACGTATCCGATAATTTCATCTTCATTAAAAAAATAACAATTTAGGTGGGCCTCCAAGGAGCATCTTGAACAAGTCAGAAAAAAATAAATTCAAACTTTGGAGGCATCAGTGGAAATCTACATTCATGGCATTAAAAATATATATAAAAAAAAAAAAAAAAAAAAAAAAAAAATCTGAATAAATAAATGAAACAAATAATAATAAAAAAAATCAAATAAAACTGTTACCCATTTACCAGTTGACTGACCTGAAAAGGTCATTTCGACCGAATGAAAGCTATGAAACTAAGATGGAGGAATTAATACATCAAAATAAGTTCCGATACATCAATGATTCTGCATCCGGAAAAGCCAAGTAACTAATTGCAATTTGTTGCAAAAATATTCAGGTTCGTGTACGGCAACAAAGCACACAGCAGATGACTGCCAACGAATCCTGACAATTGATTTTTAGGATGCGTGTAGGATATCTAGCATTCACGCACGTCAAAGTGCCGAGTAAATCGAGCAGCGTACTTTGACCCGAAGGCAAACCCCTGAATCGACAGTTTCGGCAATCCACCGGGTTAGTGCACTTCGCCGCTACATGGTCTCTCTGGCCGCATTCACGGCAGACCCTCACCTGGCCGCGGCATTCGCTAACTTTGTGTTCAAAACGCACGCACTGGTGGCACGCGTATGTCCTGACCTGGGATCGGCAGCGAAAGCTAAACCACTTTATGTAGATTCGCCCGGAGACAAAAGGGTCACCACGGCCCCGCTTACCTCCAGCGTTACGTTCACGGTTCCACCGTCAGCCGCTGTTCAGCGCTTAGAGCACTGCCATCTTATACTTCACCGGGATCAGCTCCTCCTTGAGGTTGTTTGCGTATAATTCCTCCATGAACTCCTGCGGGGTGATCGCTGTGTCGTCGACGAATACGGTAACCCTTGGCCTCATCGCGGCGTTTTGGGCAGCGCTAAATCCGACCTCGGCAAACCGTTTCGACGCCACCATTTTTGAAGCATCGGAAGCTGACCGCGTGCAGATGATGGCTCCGCCACGCTTCAACTCCCTAACCTCATGAACAAGGACTCCCAGGGATGGAGCAACCTCTTTTCTGACCTTCTCTGCTACCTGGCGACTCGTCAGATCAGGATCCTTTTCCTTCATCACACAGGACCAAGTTTTCGGCACTTTGGTAGTACGGGAAATGGGACTGGGGCATCAGGAGCGACGGCGAATGGGGCAGCGGCAGTTGCAACAGACAACAGGTCGCCATGGCCAGGCGCGTTTTCAGCTCTCCCACCATGAGCATCAGAGCTACCATCAGTTCGTCATATCTCAACACGACAC
Organism: Drosophila ercepeae; assembly: GCA_018150545.1. Classification (NCBI taxonomy): domain Eukaryota; kingdom Metazoa; phylum Arthropoda; class Insecta; order Diptera; family Drosophilidae; genus Drosophila; species Drosophila ercepeae. The sequence goes on from JAECWL010000197.1 coordinate 988,224, forward strand.
GAGATATTTGGTAGCAACTGCCCATCATCACTGCTGCTCCGCTGTGACAGTTCCCTGCTTCTCCTTCACAAGTACTGTTCCCGAGGTCTCGGGGGTGCTTGGGCAGCAGGAGCAACAAAAACGTCTTTCTTGGTGAAGGCGGGGGAGCCGGGAGCAGTAATCCTGCAATCCTGCTTAAAATGAAATCAATTGAATTAATTATTGGCGCTTAATTGATTGGAACGAAGCGGGATATTTTCCCCTCCTCTCGCCACGTATTTTCTTACTTTTTTATGCGCTTCGCCTTTTCTGTTCCTCTTTCTGTTCCTCTCCCCTAGGAGCCCCCTGCTCCAGAAACTGAAAGAGGATCCCTAAGCAGTATATCTCGAACGAATCCTAAATCAATTCTCTATCAATCTGCACCAAACCCCGATCTTACAAACCCTTCGAAAAATTAAAAAATAAATAATTTCATCCTCTTCCTGGAACGTCGTGAGATCGCGGAGACTCGCGACTTGGGTGGTATTTCGCTAAAGGGGCATTTTGTTCCTTATTTTCTCATTCTTTTACTTATTATTTTGTTAGCTTATCAATTTGACCCCTGGGACCTCGTGAGACCCCGAAGACTCACCACCCCTTTATTGGTTCAATGTTTGCCTATTGAGTTAAGCTTCCATGCTTTCTTATTTCCTGTTGCGGTAATTTTTTTCATAACCATACTGTCTGTAGATTCCTCAATAGCAATAGATCAATATGTGGCATTGATTTTCGCTGGCCCAATTTTCTCTTATTTCGATTTGCAATCAACTCCCTATTTTTGTTCACTGAATTTCTCATTTAATTTCTTCTTAAATTTTATATCTTGGTTGTCTAGATCCTTCAACCGATGTCTCTCCTTTGAATTTAATTATACCCTTGAAAAAGGGTATTATCATTTTGTCCAGAAATGTGTAACGCATTAAAGGAAGCATCTCCGACCCCACAAAGTATATATATTCTTGATCAGCATCAACAGCCGAGTCGATATAGCCATGTCCGTCTGTCCGTCTATCCGTCTGTTTCTATGCATAAAATAGACAATAGTTTTAAAGCTAGCGTTTTAAAATTTTTACCAGATCATTATTTTTGTTGCACGCAGATCAAGTTTAAATATCGGTCGGATCGGACCACTATATCACTATATTTTTTTGTTTTCAAGGGTATACCATCTTCGGCAAGCCGAAGATAACTTTTCTCACTTATTTTTTTTATATCTTAGTCATTAAACCAATTTCACTTTTAAATTTCATATCTTGGTTATCTCGATCCTCAAACCAATATCTCTCCTTTGAATCGGATTTCCCCAGAAATTTTTTATTTTAGTTTAAAAATGTAGAAATATCGGGGTGGTTTTTTGGACCTAGTAAAATTGTCAAAACAAAAAAGCATCGGTATCTGTAAAAAGCAGATAAGGTCGAGTTTCGGGATAGCGATATCATGGCGGCGGCAGGGGTATCTGCACGTTGCCCTGCACAAAGGATCCTGGGACCTTTAGACATGACAAATACCAGCAACCAAACCACTGCAGTCTGCGCAGCGCTTCCAAAAGATCAAGCGTAGGATGGATCCAGGTACTTCTCCTAAATTAGTTAGGTAAGAAGCCCATTTAGATGAAAATTCGGTAACATACATCAACATACAGTTTGTCAAGAAAATGTTTACACACTGAAAATAAATGATAGCCACAGTGGAAACACTTACAAATTCCAATTGCTCGCCGAATTCACCACGGAAATTGATAGCAAGAGCAATGCTAAAGAATAGTGTGATCAGCCCAGCTCTAGCCAACAAGCCGCCAGAGCTGCGGGAAAGCGTACTGTTGGCAAAGCTCTTCCCAAGGCTCCACCCATCGTTATGGAAGGCAATATACTGATGCAAAGCATCAGGACGATCACTGACGCAAATAAGGTTGAGTTTCGTGGGTGGGGTTATGAACTTAACGCGGCCGACGCCAACACCTTTCGTTGTATTGTCAAGTGGCTTGATGACGAGCACTACGAATACCACTGCTACCAATTGAGGGAAGAAAGGCCATTCAGGGTATGCATTGAAGGACTTCACGATAGCACTCTGCATAGTCACATCAATGAAGAGCTGGCAAAACTTGGCCCCAGCGTCGCAGCGAATCAGGCTGCCCCGGAGCGAAACCGATTAACATGTTCTTCGTTAACATCGCCACTGCGTCAAATAACAAGGAAATATTAAATGTCAAGATACTGTGGCACATGAGGGTTGCAGTCGAACCGCTCTGGAAACGAACATCTGTTGTGCAGTGAGACCGATGCCAGCAATTTGGCCACTCGGCCAAATACTGCCGAAAAGCCCACGTTTGCGTAAAATGTGCAGGAGAACACCCCGCGAGGAGTTGCACTCGGCCATTTAATGAGCTATGTATATGCCACAACTGTGGAGAACACCACCCAGCAAACTACTCAGGATGTGCCAAGTTCCAGGCATTCCTACAACGCTCCAGGCCCAAGTGCGGCAAGGGTGCTAGAAGATCAGTCAACGAGCGTTCGGTGCCCCAACTTGCCCCCAGCGGACAGATGGCCATTACTAGGGGTAGTGTCTCTTACGTGGACATAACAAGAGTCAGAACCACGGAGCATAACCAGAATCAGGCACAACAGTGTAATGAAAGAAGCCGCATTCGGTCAAGAAGTCGCCGCGATCCAGCTCTGCATATAATGGAAAGCTGCAACACAACCGAGGAAATTCTGAAAAAATTCAACGATAGCATCAATGCTCTACGCTTTATCCAAGAGAAGCAGATGGACCTATTTTTGATGTTGCTAAAGCAGGGCCAAATTCTCAACTTGCTCTCTGCTCGTCAAGTGCAGCAAGCCTCAAAATAATGCCGCTGCGCATTTTACTGTGGATCGCCAATGGTGTGTCCACGAACCGACATATGGCTGCTTAGCGAGACTAACTGCCGAGGCTCGCCTAGGCTGTACGGTTTCGATGCCTATCCCGCAAACGACCCAAGCGATGGCAACCTAGCCTAGTCCAGCCTAGTCCAATTCCCGTAAACTCCAATTACTTCCGACAAGGTGCAATGTGCGTCTACAGCTACACAAATAGAACTCGGCACCATTAACTTTGGAGCAGTCTACTGCCCACCGAGATTTCCATGGACTACGGAGGAGTTTTCCGACATCCTGGACCAAAACTGCCCGAGGTATATTGTGACGGGAGACTGGAACGCGTCCCACTGGCTCTGAGGTCCAGGAAGGTGTAACCAACGAGGTCGTGCGCTAGCGAATCTTGCCGTGAGCACTGAGGTGAACTGTCTTGCCACAGGTGACCTCACACGATACCCGCCTGGCAGCCGAGGCTCCCCTGGCTTAATCGATTTTTCCCTGACAAAGGGCATCCTGGGTATCCACGCTGATACACGGTCTGTCGTTGAGCTCACCTAAGACCACCTACCGCTAATAATCACGCTGGACTCATCCGCTATGGCATACCCGACGTCGGATAACCAAGCGAAAGCAACCTTGAACTCTTCAAAGGACAACTGGAGAGATCGCTGAACCTCGATATTAAGATGAATTCTGGGGATGACTTGGAAAACGCCGTTAAATTGTTCAACAGCAAAGTTAAGACGGCAGCAAAAATGGCAGCACACACTCCGCCCCGGAAGCCCGCAGCATCAGGAATCCCGATCACCAACGCGATCCAGCTTCTAGTCCGCGATAAGAGACGCCTACGCACAAGGTAGATGAGGTCTCGACACCCCCTGGACAAAACAGAGTGGAATAGAGCACAGAGCGAACTTCAAAGGGCCCTGGCAGATCACAAAGCTGAATGGTTCAATGCGAGACTGGTGAACACTGGAACTGATAATGACGCGACGCACTCACTTTGGAAGGCCACACGCGCCATCAAAAGGAGGTGCACCATGAAGTCGCCGCTTCTAGACAGCAAAGGGACATGGTGTCGGACGGACTTGCAGCAAGCCGAGGTTTTTGCTGGGCACCTGGCTAAACGTTTTCAGCCATTTCATCTAGCGAGCTCGGAGCAAGTCAACGAAACGCATGCCAGGCTGTCTCAGTGAGATATCCGAACTTATTGATCGCTTAAATATCAGCAGAGCACCTGGCCACGATACTATATGCAACGCCACACTAAAGGCATTACCAATTCACGAAATTCTCTATATAGCGTTGTTGTTCAACGCCATAGTGAGATTGCAATGCTTCCCTGTGCAGTGGAGGCTCGAATTAATATCTATGATCCAAAAACCAGGTAGGTCGGCAAAGGACCCTGAGTCCAAAATAAAGGAGAGACTACCTGCCTCATATTTCCACCTACTGAGGTCATACCTTGAGGGAAGGCAGTTCGCGATTCGGCCGTATCAGCCAAATACGAAGTAAAGGCTGGTGTCCCAAAGGGAAGTGTCCTGGGGCCGTTTCAGTACTGTCTCCACAATAGTGATACGCCGCAACCACACAATCTGTCAACCATGCTGGCCACGTTTGCTGACGACGTCTGTATCACCCACAAATGAAGCTGTGAAGCCTCTGTTGCCGATGGAATCCAGCAGTTTGCCACAACGTTTGCGCAATGGGCGAAGGTTTTATTATTTTTACTAAGTCTTTAATAAATTTCCTATAATAACTCAACAACCCTATACATGATTTTATTTGTCTCCTAGTTGTCGGTAAGACAAAATTTTGTATTGCCTCTATTTTTTTTGGATTAGGTTTTGTACCCTCGGGTGTCACTATGTGTCCCAAGAATTCTAACTTTAAGATAAGCTGATTTTAATTTATTGAAAACAACTTTGAAATCCTGGATATGTTGTTGTAGTGATGCTGAATAAACGATGATATCGTGCATATATAAGCAACTTTTTCCTATGATTTCACCTAATAAATTCTTAATAAATCTTTGGAAGCTGGCTGGGGCATTGGTTAGTCCGAAAGGCATTCTATTTAACTCATAGTGCCCCCCTACCGCTGTGAAAGCTGTCTTTGGAATATATCCCGGGTTCATTTTTATCTGGTGATACCCGCTCTTTAGGTCTAATGAAGAAAAGTATTTAGTTTGGTTTAGTTGATAGCTCCGTCATCTATCCAAAGAACCTGAAAACCTTCCTCTCTTTTGGTTTTGTCCTCTGTTGCTATTTCTATCGTCATTTGACCTTTCTCGTCCTCTCTTGTAATTATTGTATCGTTGTTCATCGTTATTAATTGTGTTATTTTATTTTTGTTGTTCTGAATTATATCTGTTACTACTATACTATCGTCCTCGTCCACGTCCCCGTCCTCCAGGGTTGTGGTACTCGTCTCTATTTCTGTCTCTTATGTAATCATCTCTCAACTCCTTTGCTATTTCGTTAGCCTGTCTGAGAGTCTTAGGGTTTTGTGCCTTTACTGTCCATCTCAAAGGATTCTTTAGATTGCGACTCTTATTCCTGCAATCTCCTGATACAGATTCTTAATAGATAGTCCTTTATAAGGAATCTCGCGGAGATCGCTTCTCGATTCCCCAAAATTATCCATTAAGGCTTGTTTAGTGTCATCCCAGTTTAACGGCACTCTCTCTCGAATTAATATTTTGTCTGCCTGTCCAATAACATTGTCTCTAATTACTCCTAATAGTAATTCCCCATATGCTGTCTTGTCTACATTCGTGATCAGTTTCAATACTCGTTCTACACTTATAATGAATTTGTTTAGTAATTCTTTGTCTCCGTCATAAGTGGGTAATAGTTTTATTGCGTCGGGTATCTGTAGTTCGTCCATTACGTCTCTATTGGTTCTTTGTGTCATGGTGGTTTGGTTTATTAGGGATAAATTGTTTTCTTCTTCCTCTTGTTCTGTAAGTTGCAAGTTTCTAATTGCTCTTTCTCTTTCTGCTGCCCTAGCTAGGTTTCTCATTAATGGTATGGTTCTTCCTTGTTTAGCTGACATGTATTTACTATATGAGATTGATAAAAGTAGATGTCTAAATGCGATTTAGTGATTGCGATCGTGAAAAATGGGTCACTTACGACAACATCGAGCGCAAACGGTCGTGGTCAAAGCTCGGGGAAGCGGCCCCGACCGGATTGACGAACAGGAAGGTTTTGCTGTGTGTTTGGTGGGATTGGCAAGGAATCATCTACTACGAACTGCTCCCCAATGGCCAATCGCTCAATTCGGCCCTCTACTGCCAACAACTCGACCGCTTGAAGGCAGCACTCATCCAGAATAGGCCATCTATGATCAACAGAGGCCGAATTGTGTTCCATCAGGACAACGCTAGGCCACACACGTTTTTGGTGACGCGCCAGAAGCTCCGGGAGCTTGGATGGGAGGTCCTAATGCACCCACCTTATAGTCTGGACCTGGCACCAAGTGATTACCATCTTTTCCTGCCCATGGCGAACGCGCTCATTGGTGAGAAGTTTGCCCCAAGAGAGGCCTGTAAAAAATGGCTCTCCGAGTCCCAATAGGGACGCAGCCTTCTACGAGAGGGGTATAATGAAGTTGCAATCTCGTTGGCAACAAGTTTACTAACAAAACGGCGCATATTTGAAAATCGGACAAATGTACACAAAGTTATCATCTTTTAAAAAATCAATAAAAAACCGAACGAACTTACCTAATTACTTGACCTAATATGAGTATATTTAAGGATTCATATATATATGGAAATTATGTATGGAAATATATGGAAATATAAGGAATTATATATACGAGGGCGGGTCAATAAGTCCGTGACTTTTTGAATTTCCCGTCTCTTAATTGAAATGGTAACACTGCTCCCGTCAACAGTCATCTGTCAGTTGACTCTTGTCAAAAATTGAACAAGCTGCGACATTTAGTTTTTTTTTTGACAGCCGTTAATATCAGACTACCGCGTTGACTGAGAAGAAAATGGAAAAAAGTGAATTTCGTGTGCTCATTAAGCATTATTTTTTGAGGAAAAAATCCATTACGCAAACCAAGGCCAAGCTTGATAAATATTATGGAGACTCTGCACCATCCATTTCCATGGTAAAAAAGTGGTTTACTGAATTCCGATGTGGCCGTACAAGCACGGAAGATGCCGAACGTTCTGGACGCCCAGTTGAGGTTTCCACATCCGAAACAATTGAAAAAATCCACGATATGGTTTTAGCCGATCGGCGATTAAAAGTGAGAGAGATTGTGGAAGCCGTAGGCATTTCACATGGCTCAGTGGTTTCAATTTTGAATGATCATTTGGGTATGAGAAAGCTTTCCGCAAGATGGGTGCCGCGTTTGCTCACAATCGACCACAAATGCAACCGTGTGACAATTTCGCAGGAATGTTTAGCGTTGTTCAATCGCAATACGAACGAGTTTTTGCGCCGTTTCGTAACCGTGGACGAAACGTGGATCCACCACAACACACCGGAGACCAAACAGCAGTCAAAACAGTGGGTTTCTCGGGGTGAATCGGCGCCACAGAAGGCAAAGGTGGCAACTTATTGGACAATGCACGGGTGCACACATGTGCAGTTTCCATGGCAAAATTCCATGAAATGGGCTACGAATTGCTCCCTCATCCGGCCTATTCACCCGATCTAGCACCGTGTGACTATTTTTTGTTCCCAAACTTGAAGAAATGGCTCGGCGGAAAGAGATTTGCCTCCAATGACGAAGTCATCTCACAAACAAATGCCTATTTTGAAGACCTCGACAAATCATATTTTTTGGAAGAAATAAAAAAATTGGAGAAACGTTGGGCTAAGTGTATAGAGCTCAAAGGAGACTACGTTGAAAAATAAAATAACTTTTTATCTAAAAACCTGTGTTCATTCAAATAGTCACGGACTTTTTGACCCGCCCTCGTATGTCGGAGCACTGGTTTTAATACTTTGCAGACTAGTGTAGTTCTAGTAATTTGTTGACCAGTGTTATAGATTCGGTGTACGTGGCGCCGTTGGGGTCAGGCGACACCCTGGCGACTTGTGCCTGCATACGCACAGCATTTCCATGGAACGGTAAAGGCATGGCAACAGATGGACTCTGTTGCTGAGTGAGATCTGATCGTTGGCCGTGGACTGAGAGAGAGAGAGCTTTGAGTGAAAGGAGTGAGTGTGAGGGCTGGTCAGGCTCGGTGCTCTTGAGGGGGCTCAGTTCTTGTAGCGGCATTGAGACGAGCAGAACTTGCTGTGCCTTTCAAAGCTATCGCAAATATTTTTTGCCGGCATCACCTGGACGCAATTCAACGAACTGTTTATTCAACGCTTCGCGGGAGTAGAGACAACCACAGCAATTTTAATGAACATATTAAACGGTCGTCCGAAATCTGAAGAGGGATTTGCAGAATATGGCAGTCGAATCGTCACGACGCTTATGTCCAAATGGAAAGCTAAAGGCCTGGAGGAAATCGCTGTATCGATAGCATTGGCACACATGGCGCAAATCGACAACAGCTTGTTTCGCTGGGTATACACTACCAACGTAACCAGCCGCAACGATCTACAACAGCAACTACAGGCCTACGCTTTTAATAAGCGTACTACAGTGGAGGATGAGTATTCAACTGGCCCAGAGCGGAAGAGGACCAAGCTTCAAATGAAATGCCATCATTGTGGAAAGATTGGCCACAAAATTGCCGAGTGCCGCAGTCGACTGGAAAGGAGACCAAACTCAAAGGGATGGACACAGGATGGGAGCAGTTCTTCAGGAATGAAAGATCGGTCAAACGTTAAATGTTTCAAGTGCGACGAAATGGGACATTTCGCCTCTGTATGTCCAAAAATCCGAACCAGTGGCAACGAGAGGACCTACGAGAGGCGCGTGGACGTTTGCGCAGTGGCCCCGGCAAAAGGGATAATAAGTCTGTCCGGTGACTCTGTTCCATTTTGCTTCGACTCCGGAGCTGAATGTTCACTGGTAAAAGAGAGTGTGGCAGATAAGTTTAAGGGAAAACGATTTCACAATATTGTCAAACTAAGTGGCATTTGTAACGATTCAATCTGTAGTACATGGCAAATTCAATCCAATATAAATATTGAATAATATTGTCTAGAGACTTTGTTGCATGTTATTGCGGACAAATATCTGAAATACGATGTATTGTTAGGCCGCGAGATATTAAGCCAGGGCTTTGGCGTAACAATAGATGCCGAAATATTCTCTATTTATAAAACAAAAAGAGTTCATATTGTAACTTTAACTAATTATGAAAACCTTTTAGATTCTGATGGGAACCTTAGTAATTCTGATAAGACGGCACTGAAAAACATCCTAAAACATTATTCAGATTGGTTTATAGAGGGAATCCCACAGACTCGCGTAACAACAAGGCAATTGGAAATTAGGCTAATAGATCCACAAAAGACAGTGCAGCGCCGGCCATACAGGCTAAGCGAGGATGAGAAAGAACACGTGCGTTGCATCCCAGTTGCTAGCCTTTCGCTAGCCCGATGATGCTCGTGAAAAAGAAAAATGGTAGCGATCGTCTTTGTGTAGATTACCGTGCATTGAATGAGAATACAGTCGCAGATAGATATCCATTACCCCTTATTGCTGACCAGATTGCCAGATTACGAGGGTCAAGCTATTTCTCGTGTCTCGATATGGCTAGTGGATTCTACCAAATACCGGTACATCAAGATTCAATAGAGCGCACCGCTTTCGTTACTCCCGAAGGGCAATACGAATTTTTAACCATGCCTTTTGGTTTAAAAAATGCTCCATCAGTGTTTCAGCGCGCTATAGTTAAGGCCTTGGGTAACCTTGCATACACATATGCCATTGTGTATATCGACGATGTTTTAATTGCGGCCGAAACTAAGGAGGAAGCTGTAGTTCGATTGCAGGTAGTGCTAGAAACCTTGAGCAAGGCTGGATTTTCATTTAATATGACCAAGTGTTCGTTTCTTAAGACTAAGGTATCTTGGATTTGAAGTAAGCAATGGACAAATCCGCCCTAACGCACTCCGCCCTAAGCATTGACAGGACTGCCACCTCCAGAAACCGTAACACAATTAAGGCAATTTATTGGGTTAGCCTCATACTTTCGGCAGTTTGTGCCAAAATTTTCCGAATCTTTAAAACCATTGTATTTTCTGACTTCAAAAAAAAAATCTGATTTCAATTGGCTTATAGAGCATGAACAAATTCGATCGAAAATAATATCTGTATTAACCCAGGAACCGGTGCTTACTATTTTCGACCCTCGATATCCGATAGAGCTACACACGGATGCCAGCTCGATTGGCTACGGGGCAATATTGCTACATAAAATTGACAAAAAGCCCCATGTGGTTGAATACTACAGTAAATGTACTACACCAGCTGAATCGAAATATCACTCGTACGAACTTGAGACTATGGCGGTTGTCAATGCCATTAAACATTTTCGTCACTATTTACAGGGACGAAAGTTTGTGGTATTTACTGCCTGCAATTCTCTAAAAGCTAGTCGTACAAAATCAGACCTATCACCGAGGGTGCATCGATGGTGGGGTTTCCTGCAGTCCTTTGTTTTCGATATCCAATATACAAAGGGAGAACGAATGGCTCACGTAAATTTTTTGTCACGAAATCCACTGACAAAAGAAAGTAAATGTATAAACAAAATAGTTGAAAAACGAATTGAGCTAATCGAGGTTACAGACAAGTGGCTGGTTTCTGAACAACAACGTGATCCTGAGGTAGCCGACATATCGGGTAAGTTAAGAAATAATGAATTGCCGGAGAGTATAGATATAACCTACGAATTAAGAAAAGGAATCTTACAGATCTTACAGAAAGATTCAAAGACCAAATGTTTGCCAGTAATCCCAAGGGCATTTAGATGAGCAGTGATTAATCCACGAATCTATCATGCATTTAGGATGGGAAAAAACATTGAATAAAGTTTATGAATTTTACTGGTTTGAAAATATGGCAAAATACGTTCTTAGGTTTGTCGAAAATTGCATTACCTGTAAAAAAGCAAAGCCGTCAACTGGAAAAATTCAGCTGAAATGCACCCGATTCCTAAGGTAGATATTCCGTGGCACACAGTGCATATAGACATAACGGGAAAAATGAGTGGGAAAAACGTCTTGAAGGTGTACGTTATTGTTTTGGTAGATGCATTCACGAAATTTGTTTACTTTCATCACACCTTGAATATCGACACCGAAAGTTCCATTAAAGCTATTAAAGCCGTCGTGTGTTTGTTTGGTTTGCCTACCCGAATTATAGCGGATCAGGGTCGTAACTTTGCTAGCTCGAGTTTCCGTGAATTTTGTTCCTCCCAAAAAATTGAGTTACACCTAATTGCTACAGGCGCGAGTAGGGCGAATGGCCAGGTAGAGCGGATAATGAGTACGCTTAAGAGCATGTTGACTGCCGTGGAAACCAGTCAGAGGTCGTGGCAGGATGCATTAACAGAAGTGCAATTGGCAATGAATTGTATAGCCAACCGAGTCACTAAGGTCAGCCCGCTTGAATTGTTGATTGGTAGGGAAGCTAGACCTTTCGGCCTGTTGCCAGTAGGTGAAGAAGAAGAAAACGTGGTTGATAGAGAGTCTGTGAGGAAACAAGCAAAGGAAAACATAGAAGCTAATGCACGTTATGACAAACTCGGTTTGACAAAAACAAGGCGAAAATATTAAAATTTAACGTAGGGGACCATGTCCTGTTGAAAAGTGAAGAACGTCATCAAACAAAGCTTGACCCGAAATTTAAAGGTCCGTTTGAGATAGTCGAACTACTAGAAGGAGATAGGTATGTGTTAAAATCGTTGACGAGCAAAAGAACGTATAAGTACTCGCACGAATTCCTGAGAGCATTGCCAAACAGACAAATAAATGAAGAAATTGACATAGATGGACCAAGAGGTGATAAGATGACCGCACCATGTCAAATGTGACTTGTTATGGCGGGGGTCGAGCTGAAAAGGTGTAAAAGGAACTACACCAGAGTTTGAGCTGAGAGGGTGTAAAAGGAACTACCCCAGAGTTTGAGCTGAAAGGGTGTAAAAGGAACTACACCATAGTTGAAGAAGTAATTTAATATGAATAGGTGTAAAAGGAAATATGCTCGAGATACGAATAATAAAATATGATAATTTAAATTGTAAGGCTAATTGATTTAAGAAGAAGAGTTAATGAAGAAAAAAAAGTCAGTGTATGGGGTAGTCAAGAAGACAATTTTCCTTTGTTTGTTTAAGTACTTTAAGCTGTATGTTAATATAATGGGAAAAATAAAAATGAATAATGCCCGACATGTGAGAGTATTGTGATTAAAAGTTAACACACGAGGACGTGTGATTTGTCAGGAAGGCCGTGTCGGAGCACTGGTTTTAATACTTTGCAGACTAGTGTAGTTCTAGTATTTTGTTGACCAGTGTTATAGATTCGGTGTACGTGGCGCCGTTGGGGTCAGGCGATACCCTGGCGGCTTGTGCCTGCATACGCACAGCATTTCCATGGAATGGTAAAGGCATGGCAACAGATGGACTCTGTTGCTAAGTGAGGTCTGATCGTTGGCCGTGGACTGAGAGAGAGAGAGCTTTGAGTGAAAGGAGTGAGTGTGAGGGCTGGTCAGGCTCGGTGCTCTCGAGGGGGCTCAGTTCTTGTATATATATATATATATATATAGTGACATATCCACAGTACCCTTAGTATATGCCTACACAAACCACACGCCTACTATATAAGCACACACATAAAATGTAACCTCACACTACCCTACACTATTAAACCAATACATCCTATGTCACCCTTTGCTATAAAAACCAGACTGTTATTCGAATCCTCAAGATAAGTCCAGATGGAAAATTCCCAAAAAGAATTAAACTGTCATTTGAATCCTCCAAATGGAAAAACCCCAAAACTTCAAAACAGGATGTAAACATTTCACCCACTGGTAGACTAAACAAATTTTTATTGCCTAAGTCTTCACCCCAATTGTCACGTTCCCACGTTCAAAGCTCGGACTCGTTAAACTCGAAAACAAAAGTGTTAGATTACAAGATCGGAAGACCAAAATCAAAGATCACTTGTATCCAAGAGCAAACGCACTTGAATCCAAGAGTAAATTAAAATCAAGAACTCCAAAGCTTTCTCCGAAATTCTCTTAGGACCCTAAGTCCAAAGTCCACATCCAAAAAGCTCGAGACCGAGGCTTGATCGTAAACCAATCCAGATCAATAAGTTAAGTTCAGTTTGAGACCTAAAACTATTCGGGTCGGTGTTCTTCAAAATACAAATAACTTGTACAAATAAAATTCGGTAAAAATAAAACTTATTTTTTTTACTTTTTACGAATAAAACAAGTTATCTAATTGGCGCAGTCGGTAGGATCACACATTTAAAGAGTCCTTTTAATACGGTATTGGTTAAATAAAGGATAAGCTATACGACTAGCTATCCTAAACCAACGAACTAAAAATAGTGATTCAAAAATCGTGATCCGCAAAAGAATCTACGTGCAAGTAGTATTCTAAATCATAAAATCCCGTGCGGTCGGAAACAAAAATTAAATAAAATTTTTTAATTCCGTAAACTCAACAAAATCTAAAACCAAACACAATGGCAAATCCACCACAACTCTCCGAAATCCATTTGAACCAATTATTGGCTCAAATAAAAGAATTGCACTACTACGATGGAACACCAGGAAAATTATCCGGATTCATCAGTCAAGTCGAGCAACTGCTCAGTTTGTACCCCACCCAGGACACCCGACAGGCTCATGTAATCTATGGAGCAGTAAGGCGCGTACCCGTGGACTCATCACTAGAAGCCGTCATCCAGGCTAACGCAACCACCTGGATGGACATGAGAGCAGCTTTATCCATATCATTCAAGGATCACAGGCCCTACGTAACATTGGTGAAACAACTGGAGGAAACAACATATCCGGGTAGCATAAGTAAGTTTATTAATATTCTTGAGGTGCAATACAGAAATATTTACGATAAACTCGAGTTAGAAATTGACCCTGTTAGTAAATCAAACAATACAGAAATGTTAAAGAGAACAATTAAATCAACAATCGATAGAAAGCTACCAGATAGAATGTACATGTCATTAGCTCGTAAAGATATCGATACTATCCCAAAATTAAAACAAGCCACAATGGAGCTCGGACTCTATGATGCTAACCCTGAAGACCAATATTTGGCATAAGAAAAAGAATAGGGATCATGGCAATCAAAGAAATAATCAAAGATATTACAACAGACACCATAACTATAGTACAAATTATCCTTCACCAAACCAAAATCCTAATACTCCAATTCAGAATCCAAATCCCAATATTAATCAAGTCCAAAACTCGCCTCGCCCCATTCCTCCTAATCAGAGGGGAAATTATTACGATTTCAGAAATAATTTAAATCAAGGTAGGCAGAATAATCCTCTAAATTATCAGCCGTCAACCTCAAATAACGCGAATAATAATAGACCCGTAAAGCGACAGCGAGAAAGTCAGAGTGATCAGAGCAGGATGGACGTAAATTTTCATCAGACTACCTCGGACACTCAGGACATTGGGGACGAAGAGTTAGTCCCTATGTCCGAATAAGCTATCATAATAAAATTTACAAAGGAATGATCGACACAGGTTCTTCCATCAACATCATAAAGGAAAATTATGCTAGGCTAGAAGAAAACCAAGAAAATCTGACGGTATACACAATAAATGGGCCAATAAAATTAACTAAAAGTATTATGATGAAGCCCAATCCAATATGTCTGTCCGAACAGAAATTCTATGTTCATAATTTTTCCGATAATTATGATTTCCTGTTAGGTCGAAAGTATCTAGAAGATACAAAAGCAAAAATTAGTTATGAAAACGATACAGTAACCTTAGGTTCGAGAACTTACAAGTTCATATACGAAGAAAAGAAGGGCGAGACCGCATCTAAAAAATGCCTTGACCCAGAAGTAAAGGTTGATTCAGCTAAAGTAGAGCGAATTAACACAAAAAAGCAAAAGGTTAAGACCGCACCCAAGTGCCTTAAACCACAGCTTAATAAAAACAACAAAAGGAGGAGACCGCATCAACTAAATGCCTCACTCCAAAAGTTGTTATTAATACAGTGGACAATGATGAAACACATCTTGATCCCTCGTCTATTAAGGACGATATAATTAACTACGCGATAAATAATGAATTACGCGAGTGTAACGAATACAGACTTGAGCATCTAAATGCTGAAGAAGTTGAATGTTTAAAAAAAGTCCTATATGATTATAGAGACATTCAGTACAAAGAAGGCGAAAATTTGACTTTCACTAGTACTATTAAACATGTCATCCAGACTCAACATGAAGATCCAGTCTATCGTAAACCTTATAAATACCCCCAAAGTGTTGACGAAGAAGTTAACAAACAAATTAAAGAAATGATAGAACAATGGATCATTCGCAAGTCAAAATCCCCGTATTGTTCTCCCATTTGGGTGGTCCCCAAGAAGGCAGATGCCTCTGGGAAGAAAAAATTGAATTGAAAAATTGAAATTGAAAAAATGAAGTATCCGTCAATGATAAATTCCCCATTCCCCGAATGGATGAGATTTTGGACAAACTTGGTAGATGTCAATATTTTACTACAATTGATTTAGCCAAGGGATTCCATCAGATTCAAATGGAAGAAAGCTCCATTACGAAAACTGCATTTTCTACCAAACATGGGCATTATGAATATACGTGAATATACACGTATGCCCTTTGGCCTTAAAAATGCTCCCGCAACATTTCAAAGATGTATGAACAATCTTTTAGAAGATTTAATTTATAAAGATTGTTTAGTATACTTAGACGACATTATAATTTACTCCACTTCATTGGAGGAACACATTTTGTCTTTAAGTAAAGTCTTTGGAAAGCTCAGGGACGCTAATTTAAAATTGCAGTTAGACAAATGCGAGTTCATGAAAAAGGAAACAGAATTCTTGGGACACATTGTAACTTCTAACGGCATTAAACCTAATCCAAATAAAACAAACGCAATTACAAATTTTCCATTACCAAAGACACCTAAGCAAATTAAATCATTTTTGGGCCTATGTGGGTTCTATCGCAAATTCATACCTAATTTTGCGAAAATAGTTAAACCCATGACCCTCATATTAAAGAAAGGTGCAGTAATAGATACTAAATCTAAAGATTACATCGAATCATTTGAAGGATTAAAAGTTTTGATAACATCAGATCCGATTCTTATCTACCCTGATTTTTCAAAACCCTTTTCTCTGACAACTGATGCGAGTAATGTAGCCATTGGTGCTGTTTTATCACAAAATCATAAGCCCGTTTGTTATGCCAGCAGAACGCTGAACGAACATGAAATAAATTATGCTACTATCGAAAAAGAATTATTAGCTATAGTTTGGGCAACGAAATATTTCAGGTCATACCTATTCGGAAGGCCATTTGAAATCTTAAGTGATCACAAACCTTTGGTATGGCTTAATAATATTAAAGAGCCAAATATGAAATTACAAAGATGGAAAATAAAACTAAACGAATTCGATTATAAAATCAAATATCTTCCTGGCAAAGAGAATTATGTAGCGGATGCTCTTTCCCGCACAAAAATTGAAGAAGCCATGCTAGGTGAAGTTGCCGATAGTGCAAATGCCACTATACATAGTGCAACTGAAGATAATTTAAATTACATATCAATAACAGAACGACCAATTAACTTCTTCTCTCGACAAATAGAGATAGAAAGAGGTGATAGCTATTCAACAAGTGTTAATCATTTCTTCCAGAAACAAAAAATCAAAATAACTTATAAAGAAATGACACTTGAACTCGCCAAAAATATCATTAAAGAGTATGTGTGCACAAAGAAAAGCGCTATATTCTTCTCTAATGATAATGACTTCCTGATTTTCCAAAGGGCTTTTACCGAAATCATAAGTCCTAACAATTTCACAAAACTATTGAGATGTACAAAGAAACTAATTGACATACTCACTTATGCCGAATTTAAAGATTTAATACTCAAGAGGCATAAAGAAGTTCTACATCCAGGTATAGAAAAAACTATTAATTGGTTTAAAGAAAAATACTATTACCCGGATAGTCAGAAGTTAATTCAAAATATTATCAATGAATGTGAAATTTGTAACATAGCAAAAACAGCACATAGAGATACAAAATTAAGTTACGAAACCACACCGGAAATAATGAATGCTAGAGAAAAGTATGTAATAGATTTCTATCTCACTGGAAACCAAATCTTCTTATCTTGCATTGATATCTATTCAAAATTTGCATCATTAATTGAAGTAAAAAGTAGAGATTGGCTAGAAGCAAGAAGAGCCATTATGAAGATATTCAATGACATGGGAAAACCCCAAGAGATAAAGGCAGATAAAGATTCAGCATTCATGTGTGTAGCTTTACACAACTGGTTAAAATCAGAAGGTGTAAATATCTCTGTAACAACAAGTAAAAATGGCGTATCTGACATTGAAAGATTTCATAAGACTGTAAACGAAAAATTGAGAATCGTAGGTAGTGAACAAAATATTGAAGATAGATGCACAAGATTTGAAACAATCTTATACATCTATAATCATAAAACAGTACATAGCACTACTAAACTATCTCCAGCAGATATTTTTCTATATGCAGGAAGCCCAGACTTTAACGTACAACATAATAAAATCGACAAAATCGGGCAACTCAACAAAAAGAGACACGATTTTGAGGTTGATACAAAATATAGGCAAGCCCCACTTGTAAAAAGTAAAGTTACCAATCCATTTAAGAAAACAGGAAGGATTGAACAAGTGGATAGTAAACATTTTGAAGAAACAAATCGAGGCAGGAAGATCGTACATTATAAATCTAAGTTTAAAAAACAAAAGAAGATTAATAAGAGTAAATACGACAATTCCAGGGCAGTCGAAGAAGAGTAAAGGACTAAACATTCCCATAATGCTTATTTGTTTGATCTCCTTTATCAACATGGTCCAAAGCAGCAATATTGAAGTAAACCCACTTAGTGCTAAAAATGGATAACTAATATTCCAAACAGGAACAGTGGAAATCCCCATAAACTACGACTACCATTCTTTAAGTATAAACATAACAAAGACAATGTCAACGTTCGAAAACCTAGTAGAAGAAGCAAGGAATTTCTCTAGAGTACCACAGGTGCAATATTTAGTTGAAAAATTAAAGCGAGAAATTAACGGGTTACGAATTATTAAGAGACATAAAAGAGGTCTTTTAAATATGGTAGGAACAGCATACAAGTACTTATTCGGCACTCTAGACCAAAACGATAAAGATGAGCTACAAGAAAGAATTAGTAACTTGTCAGAAAACACAGTACAGAAACACGATTTAGACACAGTAATAGACGTGATCAATAGTGGAATCAACGTTATTAATAAGCTCAGAGCAAAGAACGACAAAGATCAACAAATAGCAATTTTGATTTTCAAAGTGCAACAGTTCACAGAATATATAGAAGATATTGAACTAGGTATGCAACTAACCAGGCTGGGAATCTTCAACCCAAAATTATTAAAACATGATTATTTAAAACAAATAAATTCAGAAAAGATTTTGAAAATAAAAACATCAACATGGTTAAAAACAGATACAAAAGAAATTTTAATTATTTCCCATATCCCTAGTAAGATTGAAAAAATTCCGATTTTACAAGTAGTACCTTATCCAGACGAGCAGGGTTACATTCTAACTGAGCATACGTCCCATAAATTCTACATTTATAATAATCAAGTATATCACAAAGATACAGAAAAAATTGTATTTGACAAATGTATAGTTGGAATTATAAAACAGGAGCTAACCGAGTGTAAATATACAAAAACTCATAAAAACTTTCAAGTAAATCACATAGAGCCAAATATTTTAATTACCTAGAATTTGCCAGAAACAATAATAAATCAAGATTGCACCAATAACAAAATTATAGTATCAGGCAACAATATCATAAAAATTAAAAATTGTACAGCTCAAGTTAATGAATTTATAATTTCAAACAATTTAGCAGATTTTACACAAACCGTTTATATCACTAATAATGTAACAAAATTAGAGCCTATGGAATATTTGCACACTAAAGAGATAGTAAACTCCCATGTAAAATACTACAATGTATTTCAAATTATAAGTATCACAACATTTGTCATTACAATCATAAGCTTAACTCTGTATTTAGCGTATAAATTTAAGAATATACCTAAGAAACTCATTGTAAAATACTCTAATACCCGAAACGAAGAACATACGAATCCTAACATCATCGTACAAGATCAAATTCAACCAGAAAATAACATTATGATGTATCCAAATTTAACTGCCTGAGGACAGGCCAAATTCAATGGTTGGGGGAGTGACATATCCACAGTACCCTTAGTATATGCCTACACAAACCACACGCCTACTATATAAGCACACACATAAAATGTAACCTCACACTACCCTACACTATTAAACCAATACATCCTATGTCACGCTTTGCTATAAAAACCAGACTGTTATTCGAATCCTCAAGATAAGTCCAGATGGAAAATTTCCAAAAAGAATTAAACTGTCATTTGAATCCTCCAAATGGAATAACCCCAAAACTTCAAAACAGGATGTAAACATTTCACCCACTGGTAGACTAAACAAATTTTTATTGCCTAAGTCTTCACCCCAATTGTCACGTTCCCACGTTCAAAGCTCGGACTCGTTAAACTCGAAAACAAAAGTGTTAGATTACAAGATCGGAAGACCAAAATCAAAGATCACTTGTATCCAAGAGCAAACGGACTTGAATCCAAGAGTAAATTAAAATCAAGAACTCCAAAGCTTTCTCCGAAATTCTCTTAGGACCCTAAGTCCAAAGTCCACATCCAAAAAGCTCGAGACCGAGGCTTGATCGTAAACCAATCCAGATCAATAAGTTAAGTTCAGTTTGAGACCTGAAACTATTCGGGTCGGTGTTCTTCAAAATACAAATAACTTGTACAAATAAAATTCGGTAAAAATAAAACTTATTTTTTTTACTTACGAATAAAACAAGTTATCTAATTATATATATATGCGTCTGTGTAGATTTATGCGTGTGCTTATTTTTTATTATATAGTGGTATATTCAAGTAAACATTTAACCATAGCATATAATAATATGTGCTGACGCACCATATGCAGGGTCCGCCATATAACATTTTTTTTTTGAACTAGTGGTTATTTTGAGTGTGGTAACACTGATGTTACATCTGATTTGACAGAAAGTTAGTTTTATCCTTCCGCTGAACGAAAATGGACCATCCGATGCGGTTTGCCTTTGCCGAATGGGCAGATGAGCGCTTGGCCGAAGACCCGGAATATTACCAAAAAATCATCTTTTCCGACGAAGCTCATTTCCATCTTGGCGGCTACGTCAATAAACAAAATTGTCGTATTTGAGGGACGGAAAACCCGCACGTGATCGAAGAGAAGCCAATGCATCCTCAGAGAGTTACTGTTTGGTGCTGATTTTGGGCCGGCGGCATCATTGGCCCATTTTTCTTCGAAAATGCGGCAGGAGTCGCCGTTACGGTCAATGGCGAACGCTACCGTTCGTTCGTTCGAAGTCGGAATGAAGCCCATAAATTTTGAGTAGGTATTCAGAGTATTCTGAGTATTCAGAATACTTTGTGTTGTCATTGTGTAAAATGAGTTCGGACAGTGCGGAAGTAAGTCTAAGTTTGCGATGGGTTTGTGTATTATTATGTGCGTGTGCGTCTTATTTAATAATATTGTAGCATTTGTCTAAAATGAATATATATGTAAATTATTTAGCGATCTTGTCAAATTGTCCATGTGTTGTCCATTATAAATATTTAAAATAGAATAGTAAGAAAAATAATAAAATCGCTTGTATAGCTAACGTCCGGCGACGCATCGTTTATCGAGGAGTCGGCGATTGTAATCAACCAGCAATTGGAGAGCGGCGTATATTCGCTGAAGGGGAAAAGAGGTCGTAGCAAAGTCTGGGATTATTTTTTACATGTTAATGATGCAAATGGAAAGCAGATCAAAGATTTTGTGGCCTGCAAGATTTGTAAAAGTGTTCAGAAATTTTCCGGCAACACTTCTAATCTAGTTAAGCATAAGTAATACTCTCATGCAGCCCTCTATTACGCAGTGCGTAATACGCAAACGAGACATTCGAATCACCCATTCACTTTACTCGGAATTCACTTCATTCGTTTCAGAGTGTGACGTTTGAATTGAATGAAATGAAGTCGGGCAACGAGTGAAGACAAATTCACGATCATTTGCCAACGCGCCGACTTCACTTCATTCGTTTCAACACGATTGTCTCATTGAATGGTTTGAATGGTCTCATGCAGCCCTCTAATACACAGTAACAATAAAGCTTTAAATATATTTCTTTGTTAAAAATTAAGCCAGTCTGATTTCAGCTGCAAATCAATAAAGACCACACATAAATTCACATAATTGGCGCAGCGGAAGGATCCGTTTTTTTTCGCGAACGATTAAATAACTCAAGTACACAATTACACAAGTACACAATTGAGAGCCAAAAGTGAAAATTTGACTTCAGGGCAGTGTCACTCAAAGAAAATAACGTGATCCGCAAAAGAACATACGCGCAGGCAACTGCAACAAAAAAAGGTAAAATAGTTCGGTAACCGTATAAATCCAATTCGGTCGGTAAAAACTACAGAACTATAAAATACAAAATGTCGAACCCGATAAGTGGTCAACCTCCAATTGCTCCGAGACAAGAACTCTCTCCACAAGATTTGAACGAATTGTTAGGCCAAATAAGGAGCATCCCCGCTTTTGATGGCAGTCCTCCGGCCCTAAGCTCGTTCATTCGACGAGTTGATTTCCTAATCCAACTTTATCAAACAACACAGATGCCAGGCAGAATAGTATAATCTTCAGTGCTATTGAACTACAAATATCAGGTGACGCCCAACGAATTCTCCCGATTTGTCAAGCAAATAACTGGATGGAACTGACAGCAGCCCTTATTAGTGAGTACAAAACTCAAACACCGACGGAAGAACTACTTCGAAAGTTATACAACACTACTTATCAAGGCAATTTAAGAAAATTTTGTAACGAAATCGAACAAAAAGAATTAGTTATATAATAAACTAGAATTAGAAGGCAATAATTCGAATACTGTTTTATATACAACAGCTATGCAAAATACTATTAATTAAAATACAAAAATACTTAATTCAGAGAAAATTACCTGATCGTTTATTTATGACACTAGCAAGATACGATATTTCAATTGTGCTTAAATTAAAACAAGTTGCCCAACAAGAGGGTCTATATGAAGACTCAGATAAGGTTGCAAATAAGAATCAAAATTCTCAAAGATCACAAAATTATACTAACAATACACGTATCTCATCTTCTAATAACACAATCACTTATAAACCACCAACATATCAACAACAACTACAACCAAATTCTTCACAAACCTATTTCAATTTCCAATCAAACTATAACAGAAATCAAGGTAACACAAGAAATAACATGTTTGATCAAAATCGTGGCAATGCAATTCCAACAAAATTTAATCAGAATTTACAGACCAGTCGGTTTAGTGCCCAATCAACCTCAGAAAAGAATAAGAGAAAGCGACAGTAACCAGTCAAGAATGAATATAGACGAAAGTTATAACCAAGAACAAAATTACCCCGATCAATTTAATCAAAATGAGCAAATTTATAATAATTTATATCAGCATCAAAAAGGTCCTGTTCCGAATGATATTTATCCTGGGGAAAATTTTCCAATGGGAGCCTCGGAGACCAAGAATACATAAATTTAAAAATCAATAATCATATAAGTGTCTAATTGACACTGGGTCGTCAATCAATATGATGACGAAAAATTTCCTTAATTGCCCAGTTTACGAAAATTTGATAAATATTAGGACAATGACAGGATTGACAAAACTCAAACAAAAAATCATACTAAAAGAAAATAAATTATTTAGACAAGAACAAACATTGTTTATACTTGATTTTTCTTCACAGTACGATGTTACTGGGTAGAAAATTACTCCGAGCAAATGATGCCACAATAGATTATAAAACTAACACAATTACTATAGGAGAATATACTTTTGACCTAATGAAAAACGATTGGGAAAAAAGTAATTCAAATAAAAATTTTATAGCTGATGTTCAAAAATGCAGTTTAACAGAAGTATTCAATAATGAGTTAAGAAACTCCGAAAATAAATTTCGCTTAGATCACCTAAACAATGAGGAGAAATCCGAAATATGTAAACTCCTAAAAAAATTCCAAAATATTCACTATAATGAAGGTGAAATTTTGACCATTACCAATACTGAAAAACATAAAATATTAACCACACATGAAAGACCAATATATAGGAAGCCATATGGCTATCCATTCACCTACGAAAGTGAAGTTGAATCACAAATTTAAGACATGCTAAACCAAGGCATAATTAGAGAAAGCAATTCCGATTATTGCAGCCCAGTGTGGATTGTTCAAAAAAAGGAAGATGCTTCAGGTAAAAAGAAATTTAGAGTAGTCATTGACTACAGAGGGTTAAACGAAATAACTATTAATGACAAATTTCCCATACCAAATATGGATGAAATATTGAGCAAATTGGGTAAATGCCAATATTTCACAACCATTGATTTGGCAAAAGGATTTCATCAAATTTAAATGGACAAAGAATCCATTAAAAAACAGCTTTTTCGACCAAAAATGGTCTTTATGAATTCACACGCATGCATTTTGGGCTTAAAAATGCACCCGCTACTTTCCAAAGATGCATAAATAATGTACTCAAACCACTGTTTAGTATACCTTGATGATATCATCATTTTTTCAACATCCCTTAAAGAACATATTAATTCAATAGAACAAGTTTTTAAGTGCCTTAACGAGGCAAATTTAAAATTACAATTGGACAAATGTGAATTTTTACAAAAAGAAGGTAAATTTTTAGGACACATAGTACTACTGTGGGCAAAAATTAAGGTGAATTTCCAATTTAAACTTCGCGGGCCTAACATTTCGGGCTAGTTCTTTTTTCTTGAGTTGGTAGGACTGCTAATGACATCTGGGACAAATTTCATGTCAATGTCATCAGTAATATATTTACGCTTGTATTTACCAAACGACCACGAGTGCATGTTTCGATTTTTACAATGTCTACCTATTAGAATGAGAGTTTATTTGCGACTCGTTTGAAAATTTTGTGGTCGCAATTGAAACGCGCGACACATTGCCGGGGTTGACCGCTCTCATGGTTAAACTTCTAGAAGAATATCGAAGGAATATCGAAAAAGGTGTCGAATGTTGGTCATGTGGAAAGCGCGGTCATATTGCTGCAAAGTGTAGATCGAAAGAAAAATTGGCAAAACATAACAAAGCAAAAGACGGAAATTCAAACGGGAATAAGCCAAAAGCGTTTTCGGTGCAGATAAAAACGAAATAGACAGTAAAAGTACATGGTGTCTAGACAGTGGAGCAACAACTCATTTGTGTGCTGAAAAAACAATGTTTGTATCAATGCGTGAACACAAGGAAAAAATAATGTTAGCAGGCGATAATTACGTAGAAGCCGAAGGGCGCGGTACAGTGAATTTGTGCTATGGAGATAATACGATCAAACTGCTTGATGTATTGTACGTAAAAAATTTTCAGTGTAACTTTATTTCGGTGCAAAAGGCAACTGCAAAAGGATTGAAAGTGATTTTTAGTAAGAACGAAGCGAAAGTACTAGACAGTGACGGAGACACTTTACTAGTTGCTAAACGCAAAAATGAATTGTTCTTATTTGAAAATAAATCAGAAAAAGTGTTCGCAATTAATGGAGAAAAGTATGAAATGATTAAGTGGCATAATCGGTTTGGACATTTGAACTTGAATAGTATGCAGAAAATGATTAACAAAGACATGGTGTATGGTTTGAAAATAAATTCGTGTGATTTGAACGGTTTCGTATGCGAAACGTGTGCCAAATGCAAAATTTGTGTAAAACAGTTTCCAAACGCGTCGGAAAGCCGCGAGAGTGAATTGTTAGGACTTATACACACGGACATATGTGGTCTAATAAACACAAAATCAAACGGTGGTGCACGATTCTTTGCAACTTTCATCGATGACAAAACACGGTACACGTCAGTCTACATGTTAAACACTAAAGATGCGGTTTTTGAAAAATTTAAAGAGTTCCAATCGTTGGTCGAGAAGCAAACAGGAAAGAAAATAAAAAGGATCCGTAGTGACAACGGTCGAGAATATGTTTCCCGAAGGTTTGAAGAATACCTGGTGAGTCAAGGCATACAGAGACAGCTAACAGTCCCCTATACTCCTCAACAAAACGGAGTTGCAGAACGTGCTAACAGAACCCTCCTGGAAATGGCTCGCAGTATGTTAACTCATGCTGGAGTGGGTGAGAGTTTTTGGGGAGAGGCTATAATGACAGCGGCATACTTGAGGAACACAGCAGAGACGTCGACACTAGCTAATATAACACCATTTGAAGCCTGGTTTGGAAAGAAGCCAAGTGTATCCCATCTACGTGTGTTTGGTTGCAAAGCGATCGTATTGAACAAAACACATAGCAAGAAGTTTCGTCCAAAGGGAGAAGAGCACATATTAGTAGGCTATTCTCAAACTTCTAAGGCTTATCGTTTATACAACCCGGAAAAACAAAGCATTGTGATAGCCCGAGATGTTGTGTTTATAGAGGATGATAGAGCATCAGTTCCAGGAGAAGTAATCATTGAATTGGATGAGTCTGCTGGACACCGAGAAGATCATATTGACAACAATGAACAGTCGTTGGATGTTCAAGGCAGTGATGACGACGAAGAGTCTGGGACAGAACAAAAAACACCGCAGAAGAGGGGCCCAGGTCGCCCCAAGATAGTCCGAACAGGATTAGTGGGCCGTCCACGAAAAGAGTACAATATGCTAAATGTTGTAGCCGGAAATAATATGGTGACACCAACAAGCGTGCGTGAGGCATTAACTGGAGAACATTGTTGTAAAAATTGAGCAAAGAAGTGCCATCAAATTTTGTTTGCGGAATGAAATTTCGGCTGCGGAAACGTTGAGGATGTTGCGGAAGGCCTTTGGTGATTCTACCATGTCGCAGAAAAATGTTTATAAGTACAAAGACTTCAAAGAGGGTCGA
The DNA here is from genome assembly GCA_018150545.1 of Drosophila ercepeae. Lineage (NCBI taxonomy): Eukaryota > Metazoa > Arthropoda > Insecta > Diptera > Drosophilidae > Drosophila > Drosophila ercepeae. Next base: position 1,014,350 of record JAECWL010000197.1, read on the forward strand.
GAACGTGTTGATGACTTGAAGCGCTCCGGACGACCATCGACGTCAACAGATGACCAACACGTCAATAAAGTGAAGGAATTAGTGCTCGAAAATCGTCGGTTGACTGTTAGAGACCTTACTGATATGATCGGGATATCAGAAGGATCTGTGAAAACAATTTTGAAAGACCATTTGGGCCTACGAAAAGTCAAATCTCGTTTGGTACTAAAAACGCTCAATTTCTTGCAAAAAAAGTCGCCGCGTTGATGTGTGTGAAACAATGCTTTCTGAATATCAGGACAAGCTCAAATGCATGATTACAGGAGATGAGACTTGGATTTATGCCTACGACCCTGAAACAACCGACCAATCAAGCGAATATCGTGCTAAAGGCGAGGCCAGACCGAAAAAAGCACGTCAAAGTCGTTCAAAAATCAAGGTCATGATGACAGTTTTCTTCGATTTTCGTGGTGTGGTGCACTATGAATTCCTTCCACCCGGCCAAACTGTTAATAAGGAATATTATTTGAGCGTTATGCGTCGTTTGCGTGAAGCAATTCGTCTAAGAACACCAGAATTATGGGCCAACAACTCTTGGTTTTTGCATCACGATAATGCACCATCTCACACTGCACTCGTTCTTCGTGACCATTTCGCCAAAAATTCGACGCATATCGTTCCGCAACCACCGTATTCGCCTGATTTGGCTCCGTGTGACTTCTGGCTATTCCCAAAACTCAAGAGACCACTCCGGGGAACGCGTTTCGAGTCGATTGAGGAGACAAGAGCGACTATCTCTCTTCGAGTGCGAACGTCTGTGACTTTCTAATTGTGAGTGCTTTTTTCTTCTTCTTTTTTTCTGATTTTTTTCTTTTTTTCAACGCAACGTGCAAATCATTCTATATCCATAAATTTGTTAACCATGGCCCCCAGGCCACCCAATTTAGGGGATAATCGCTTTGCCAGCCTCAGCGTTAGCCCCAAAGCTAAGAAAAAAAGAACCTTTCAGAAATTACCAGTTGATTTCCTAGACCTCCCTGAAACACAGTGCAAGAATCCGAGATTTTTAGTTGTCTCATCAAAAAACTCTCCGAAAACCATATCCGACTATAACTGCTTTGCCGTCCATAGAGCCCTTAAGTATATCAGCAAAGACATCATATCCATCTCTAATCTTCGCGATGGTAACCTTCTCATGCTGGTCAACTCCAAGGAAGTAAGTGACAAATTTATCAAAGTAACCTCTTTACCCGGCCTATGCGAAATCGAGTGCAAGCTCCACAACACTCTTAACTTTGTCAAAGGCACCATTTACGCACCTTGTCTTATTAACATTCCAGAAAACGAAATTGTTGAGGAACTAAAATCTCAAAATGTACACAGCGTCTTCAAATTCACCAAAATGATCGACGGCACCCCCATACCATTTGGAAAAATTCTCGTAACGTTTGACCGTTTCACTCTTCCCAGTAAACTAACGGTTTCCTGGCACACAGTCAAGGTTACAGAATATATACCCAACCCGATGAGATGTAAGTCTTGTCAATTATTGGGCCACATATCAAAACACTGCAAGAACTCACCCGCCTGTGTATCATGCAATCTCACCCCCACCTTCCCGTGCCGTGCACTCGCATTTTCTGTGCAAACTGTACCGGCGAACACCCAGCCTCCTCACCCGAATGCCCACAATATCAAATACAAAAACAACTTCTTCAAATCAAAACAAGCAAAAATGCAGTTTCCGTGAAGCTCGCACGATCCTAAAACAACAACAAAACACAACAACTAACTCCACGCTTACCTACTCGACCGTCGTAAAACAAAACCCAGCATCCGCTGTTATTATCAAAAAACCCCGAAACCCAGACACGATTACAAACACCGACCTGCCCACCAGCTCGACAAAAGCACCAACTCCCCTTTCACCAACATATCCCACTTCTCGTGCCAACTCTTTGAATCTCGAAAAGAATCTTACTTCCTCACCAAGCACCTCTGCCAAAACTGATTTCTCTCACTTAAGCCCAACAAGTGAACTGAATACATGTATGGAACAATCTCGCTCCCTTAGGTCGGAAGCAAATGCTCTAATCAGACAAAACTACAACGACGACAATACAACAATGACTTCAAGATCCAACTCAAACGAATCCATTAATTCACACACCTCAAACCTACAAACAATAATCAACACAACAGACTCAGATAACACTATGGATGATTCCGACTCTTAGTCCTGATCCTCTCACCCTTACTTTCTTATGCACAAACTCATACACACACACCACAAATTAATAATAATCCAATAAAATTCAATCATGACAATTACTATATTACAATGGAACATCCACGGTATTTTTAATAGTTACAACGAACTGACACTACTTATAAAAGACCACGCACCCGACATTGTATTTTTGCAGGAAACCAACCTTCCATGTAATTCCACAAATTTTATTTGCCCCAAAGAATATACTGGTTATTTCTACAATTTTTCTTATAACACCTCAGCCAAACAAGGCATTGGTGTACTTATTAAAAGGAATGTCCCACATACATACAGTAACATTAACTCCAGCATACGCTGCTCCGCATTGCAGCTTAATTTTGAACAAGTTATTAATATTGTTAATGCGTACATCCCACCAAGTCAAACCTTTTCATCCTCTGACATATCAGAAATCCTACACAATCTTAGTGGATCCACAATACTCCTGGGTGACCTAAACTCATGGAGTCCTTTATGGGGTTCGCCGCGCACAAACACAAGGGGTAAAAAAATTGAAAGCGTAATTCTTGAAAACAGCCTAATTGTTCTAAACGACGGTTCCCCGACTCACCTTTCAACTCACAACACTTTCACTCACATCTCACTGATATCTCCACAGATAGCCCATATGTGCAGCTGGTCTATATCAGATAATCTCCATGGAAGTGACCACTTCCCCATAATCATCCACATAAACACACCTACCCGTCCCGATAATACTTTACCCCTGCCTAAATACAAGACAGACCTAGCAAACTGGAAACGCTTTAATGAATCTTGCGAAAAATCAGCAGCATATTGGACTGACGGTTGCCTAAATCAGCAAGTCGCACAAATGACGAAAGTCATACGAGCAGCTGCAAACTGCAGCATTCCCCAAACGAAAAGAGTGATCCACAAAGCCAAAGTGCCATGGTGGAACGCTAACCTTCAACAGCTTAGGGACCAAAAGCAAAGCTTGTTCTCGTCCTACAAAGCCAATATGAATGATACAAACCTCATCAGCTATAAAAAAGCAAACGCCATTTTCAAAAAAGCCGTACTTTCGGCCAAGCGTAACTCCCTTGAAAAATTTACTTCCAAAATCTCCCCAGTATCCTCCACAAAAAAAGTATGGTCCGATATAAAACGCCTAGCCGGCATCCCTCCCACACCGTTCAAATATATCAAATCCAACTCAGGCACTCTAACTGGATCATTTAATATCGCCGAAGAGTTTGCCTTATCTTGGTCTGAATACTCTTCTGACCAAAATTTTCCAACAGAATATATACGGAAAAAAAATCGGTATCTTTCAGAGCCCTATCTCATCGACTCAATTTCCCCATCGGCTACATGCTTAGATTCCAAATTCACATTGCTTGAAATAGAAAATGCAGTAACAAGGGCAAAAGGAAAAAGCCCTGGGGCCGACAGAGTATCATACCCCATGCTCAAAAACCTATCTCCCCACCTAAAAACAAAACTTTTGGACATCTTTAATCAAATACTGAACACTGGAAAATACCCACATACATGGAGATCGGCTACCATTATCCCTATCCCAAAACCTAACAAAACGCCTTCCGATATTAACAGCTACCGTCCAATTTCCCTGTTATCCTGTCTAGGAATAACACTAGAAAAAATAATAGCACAAAGACTTATCTGGTTCATTAAACGCCACAACCTAATTTCCCATAATCAAGTTGCTTTCAAAAGAAACCATAGCACGATGGACGCGTTATTGCGTATCCAACACTTCGCGTCGAACGCTCTTTCGACCAAAAATCATGTCTCTATCTTGGCGACGGATTTTGAAAAAGCCTACGATCGCGTGGGGATTCATGCCGTACTTTGCAGACTCGAGCGTTGGGGCATTGGTCCAAGGCTTTATAACTTAATTAAAGCCTTCATGACCAATCGGTCCTTCAGGGTTCGAATAAACAATGTCACATCGAACTCCCACATTTTACACAACGGAATTCCGCAGGGTTCGCCACTTTCTGTAGTTTTATTTATAATAGCAATTGAAGATATAAATGACATTGTAACCCGGCATAAAGAAATCTACATCTCACTATACGCAGACGACGCCATCATCTTTACAAAAATAAAAAATATTAACACAGTCCGAGCAAAATTTTTAGAAATATTGCAAGAAATTAACTTGTGGGGAGCAACCTCTGGGGCCTCTCTTGCCATTAAAAATGCCAACTATTACATATTTGTCGGAAACAACGTTGCAACCTTTCCGACATTGACTTTAACAGCCGCACAATAAAATATGTAAACTTTTTAAAAATCTTGGGAATAACCTTCGACTCCAAACTACTTTTCCAACAGCACTGTCAGACTCTAAGAAAACAACTAGAAACTAGATTTAACATTATTAAATTCCTATCATCAAAATACTCCTACATACATATTAAGACTCTCATAGATATTACGCGCACATTAATCCTATCTAAAATTGACTACGGTCTGCCAATCTTCGGTTGGTGCGCAAAAACTCACTTAAAAAAGCTACAAGCCCCATACCACGGAGCGGTCCGTCGCGCCATTCACGCATTTCCCACATCTCCAGTAGCGTGCACATTGGCAGAATCCGGTCTTCCGAGTATTCAATCACGAGTAGAAGAAACCACATTAATGCTTATCCCGAAGCTGTACACCACGTCCAATTGCATGCTAACCAAAGACTTCGGAGCCATTTTTAAACAAAAGCGGAATTTTAAGTGCATATCCACTCTAAGACGTTGCGCCAACTACATCAAGCTACTTGACCTTCCCCTCCCTAAGCCCAGGAGATCCTTCAAATCGCCAGCACATTGGAGTTCCAAACAGCCTAACATAAACCTACAAATCTACAATGCTGCCAAAAACGATACATGCTGCTTAGAATACCAAAAACGTTTTTTGAGCGCACAAGAAGACCTTGGTGAGAAAAACTGGATTTACACTGATGGTTCCAAAGTCACCGACGCAACCACGTTTGCGGTTGTTGACTGCAACCGTAAAATAATTGCCGGAGGTAGGCTCCCGTCATACAACTCCATATTCACAGCCGAAGCTTTCGCCATTCTCAAAGGATGCCAATTCGCCTGCAAAAACGCTGGTAAATCTGTTATCTGCACAGACAGTCTCTCCTCACTTTCCGCTATACGCAACTGGAATCATAATGACCCCACAATACAAGAAGTTAGGCACATCCTAAGTTGTCATCCCACAAAAATCACCTTACTCTGGGTTCCCAGTCATAAAGGAATCTATGGAAATGAACTCGCTGACAAAGCCGCCCAAGAGATGAGACGTACACCATCAATCCTTTTCACTCCGTTTAACTGCAAGGATATCCAAAGTCGAATTCAGTTATATCTCAAAGAAAAGAGACTATCCGAATGGGCACTCTTCATGCACAGGTATCACATTATTAACCCAAATTGCATCAGTTTCAAGCCACCAACGAACGTACATAAACGGGAATGCGCGACCTTCATCCGCCTACGCATCGGGCACACCCAATCCACACACCAACACTTACTGAAGAGAACGGCGCGACCAACATGCCATCTATGCGGGGACGAGCTCACCGTGGACCATATTCTCGACGCCTGCAGTCGATTGCACTCAATCAGATCTCAATTATTTGGTACACATAGTCTTTCGAATTATTTAAGTAACCCATCTTGTGTAAATATCTCAAAAATCTACAAATTTGTCCAAAAAGCTCAGTTTATTATATAAGGAAATAACACTTAAGTCTCGAGTCGAAGGCCCCCGTCGCTAGTACTCATTAAGTTTATTAGGTTTAGTATTGTATACTAGATTTAATTTTGTTAAATAAATAAATAATATTTTATGATCATAAAAAATTAAAATAGTGAGCAATAATAATTGTTAACTATGGGGAAAACGGCAGAATTAAGCTGTACCGTGAGAGCTTCGATAATAGCAAAGTTTGAAGCTGGTTCTGCCGTAAAGGACATTGCAAATGAATTTAATTTATCGCGACAAACAGTACACTATCAAATAAATAACTTTAAAAAACATAATACAATCAAAAACTTGCCGAGATTGGGTGCGAAACGCAAAACAACGACGAATGAAGACAGAATCCTTCTGAGAGAATTCAAGAAACACATTCATTTAAAGCCTCAATCTGCTGCAAATGAATGGAATGAGATGACAAACACAAAAATTAGTGAACGCACTGTTCGAAGACGATTAAAAGAAGCCGGTATCAAGACCTACCGAGCCAAGGAAATACCCTACATCTCGAAGGTAAACAAACTGAAAAGATTGGCTTTTGCAAAGGATCACCTGCACAAGCCAAAGGAGTTTTGGAGAAGCATTCTTTGGACAGACGAAAGTTCCTTTGAGTACAATTCGTCAAGGCAAAAGATTTTTGTAAGGCTACCTGTGGTTAAACGGCGAAAAAATAGGCCCATTTGCCAAACAGTGAGTCATGGCGGTGGCTCTGTCATGTTCTGGGGATGCATGGCGTACAATGGACTGGGTGACTTCGTTCCCATTGAAGGCTCGATGAACCAATGGCAATATTTAAGGGTTCTGAACGATAACGCATTCCCTTCCGGAGACAACCTTATCGGTGGATCATTTATACTGCAGCAGGATAATGCCCCATGCCACAAAAGCAAAATGATCACGAAATTTTTTAAGTATGTGGGTGTCAATACTCTTGACTGGCCACCACAAAGTCCAGACTTGAATGTCATTGAAAACGTGTGGTCCCTCATAAAGCGGAAGCGAATTGCATCTTTGCATAAAAGCAAAGATGAAACAATTTTTGAGGTAACTTCCCTTTGGAACGAGGTATCCTTGGAAGTCCTTCAATCTTTAGTGGACTCAGTTCCAAAACGCCTTCAAAAAGTCATTGAAGCTAAAGGCGGATATACGTTTTATTAAACGCAATCGTATTTTGAAGACTTTTTTATGTTAAGTGTTTTCCTTAATTAACAACTCTCGTCAAAATACTTATGCCAACGGATAAAATTTAATTTAATTTTTATCTATTTAAGTTTCCATGAAATATCTTTTGTTAAATTATTTTTAAGTTTGCTTAACCGAGATATAAAAATAAAAAAGAAATGGTTAAGTTCTATAAAGTCAATAAAAAACACATCACTTTGACTTCGTCAAAATACCTTTGCCGACTAGTGTAAGTTATCGGCTGCCTATAAAACAGTAGCAGGGTCTAATTGGCATTATTGGTAGACATTCCTACGTAAGGCTCGGGTAATACCAATAGCGGGAATACAGATCGTCCATTTTTTGAAAATTCTGTTGTATCTGCTCGAATTATTGGTGTGAACCATGAATTAATAAAACGACTTGGAATCATTTTTCGTTGCAGTCTGCGGATATTCCATAAACATCGAAAGCTTCCGTAAATACGCATTGGGAACCTTTAAAATATTCATCGGAGAATATCCATGGTTCTACGAGCCCCAACCACTATTAATTCGAACAGCATGTGTTTTTGGCAGTGTGCAATGTTCAACACACGATATTTTCAATACTATTGCAGATAACGTAACTAAAAGAGCATTTTATTCTCTTTACGATGACAAAAAAAATTTCTTGTATTTCCAACAACAACAACAACATGAGTAATTCATTCAAACGGTAGACTTAAGAGATAAGAAAAAAGTGACCACTATTAATTCGAACGCTGCGCAAGCTTACTGTTATCTCAAAAGAAGAACAAAGCAAAAGCAACCAATGTAACGGGATCACTATCTAGTTATAATCTGCAAATAATAACACAATGCAGAATGCAAAAAAATTTTAAATTACTGCAGATCAGTAAAAGTTTAGCAACGATGGTACGTGGTAAGCCTATTTGCACCGAAATCAGAGTATTGATTAGAGATTATTATAAATCTGGGAAGACAATTACTGAAATAAGCAAACAATTACATTTGTCTAAATCGTCAGTGCATGGGGTGATCCAATTGTTCAAAAAAACTGGAAATATTGAAAATAATATTGCAAATAGAGGGCGAACATCAGCAATAACACCCCGTGACAAAAGGGAACTGGCCAAAATTGTAAAGGCTGATCGTCGCCAATCATTAAGAAATTTGACTTCGGAGTGGTCGCAGAAAATTGGCAAAACTGTCAAGCGAGAATGGACGCGACTGCAGTTAAAAAATATTGGATATGGTTTCTATAAAGTATGTTTTGTTATTATTTATGTATCACACCCAATAACTTATCTGACTTGTAGGCCAAGGAAAAACCCTTGCTAACGCTTCGTCAAAAAAAAAGCGTTTGCAATGGGCTCGGGAAAGGATGTCTTGGACTCAAAGGCAATGGGACACCATCATATTTAGCGATGAAGCTAAATTTGATGTTAGTGTCGGCGATACGAGAAAACGCGTCATCCGTACAAAGACAGAAACATACCATAAAGACTGCCTTAAAAGGACAGTAAAGTTTCCTGCAAGCACTATGGTATGGGGATGTATGTCTGCCAAAGGATTAGGAAAGCTGAATTTTATTGAAGGGACGGTTAATGCTGAAAAATATATTAATATTTTGGAAGAAAGTTTGCTGCCATCAATACCAAAACTGGCAGATTGTGGTGAATTCACTTTTCAGCAGGACGGAGCATCATCGCACACAGCCAAAATAACCAAAAATTGGCTGCAATATAAGCAAATGGAGGTTTTAGATTGGCCATCAAATAGTCCAGATCTAAGCCCCATAGAAAATATTTGGTGGCTAATGAAAAGAAAGCTTCGAAATGAGCCACAAAGAAGCATTTCTGACCTCAAAATTAAGTTACAAGAGATGTGGGACTCGATTTCTCGAGAACATTGCGAAAATTTATTAAAATCAATGCCAAAACGTGTTAAATGTGTAATACAGGCTAGAGGCGACGTTACACAATTCTAATATTAATTAATTTGTTATATTACGCAGCGTTCGAATTAATAGTGGTCACTTTTTTCTTATCTCTTAAGTCTACCGTTTGAATGAATTACTCATGTTGTTGTTGTTGTTGGAAATACAAGAAATTTTTTTTTGTCATCGTAAAGAGAATAAAATGCTCTTTTAGACAAAATACATTGGCATACGTTATTTGCAATAGTATTGAAAATATCGTGTGTTGAACATTGCACACTGCCAAAAACACATGCTGTTCGAATTAATAGTGGTTGGGGCTCGTATATGCCTAGCTCAGTACACAGAACTTTTGATACCACTTCCAATTGGCATGATGTCGGAAGAAGCATTGGAAGCGAGAAATGAAGATTTGAGAAACTTCAGGCTTAATCATACTCGCAAGACTGGCGCAAAATTACAATGGAGGATCTAATGAATTCATTGTTAACCTCTTCGGATCCATTCATAACAAGTTTGTCCCAAAGTGGATCACATAAGTCCAACAAAGCCTTTTTATTTGATAGGGAAGCACGAAATCTGTTGTTAGACATTTACGAAAAGTCTGAAAATTCCGTTTTGGATAAAGAAAATTAAATCAATATTATTATTTTCTCCTATTATATCAAAATAGAAAATGTATATTTTAAAAAACAATTTTTTTAAAAATTTAAATTAAAAATTAAATGTTAAAAAAAACTCTTCGTTTTGTACCTATAGGTGCTTGTTTACCATAAAAAAAAACTATAAAAATCGTTTATTTCTTACTGTGCTTTAAGTAATTCATTTCGTTACGCTAAATCCAAATGCAATGGAAAATTTTATGTAATAATTACACGTTAAGTGCCATGCCCTACAATTTAATGGTTATCCATAACGGATAATTTTATTTAAATGAATAAAATAATATAGAAAATTAATAAATATTCTTGTTCAAGATTAAAAATAACCCAAATATAATGCGAGTCGACTCACTTTTATGTGGACGCTCCGGCTTTACCCGTGCATCTAACAGCAAGAACACAATGAGTGCGGTGTTTTATTTCGTTTCGGAGATTTACAGAAGCAGAAAATACACTAAATTTTACCGCTGCGAAAACTTATGAAGCTTTTGGTATTTAATATGTTTAATGGTATTTTACTATTCAGTTTCAATATTTATCAAAATTAAATATCCAGTAAATCATTAATTATATTATTGAAAATTATTAAACGATGGACCGAATCACCAATCAAACAGTCAAAGTTTAAATAATAGAAAGACAAATTATTAGATGTCGACTATTGGGAAAGTCAAAAGGCTTATCCCAAGCACTAGGAGCAAGATCAGGGCTAGCACCAGTCTAACTGACGTTAGGGATGAATCCGAACAACAACAACTCCAGACTGTGTTAACCCTCTAAGGCTATTTTCTTAAATTCTAAATAAAAAACATCCAAATAATTTTTTCATAAATGAATTTTGCCCACTGAGCTCAAAAATGGCATCAGAAAAAGTTTTACGCCAACCGTTTACCTTCCAGGTGTGAATGAGTGTCTCAAGGCACTCTTGGGGCTTATAGTGAAAAAATCAACCTCATATTCTATAAGTGTAAGTTTTTATTTATATTTTTATTTTTTTTATTATGGTATTCAAAAAAACAATTTTTGTTGGCAGTGCAACAAAGGTGAAGATTGCATTTTTTGCAAATGCATTGGGTTGTAGACGTTTTACAATACTTGCACCATCTTTTCCCGCCATCTCGATTTAGCCAAATAGGAAAATGATCCTGCAGATCCAAACGCAAGCCTGCTATAGGATGATTTAACTTTGCACCAATTTTAAGTCTAGCTGGTGGAGAAGACGACACGGACGGACTTTGTTGCCCAAGTCTATGAAGAGATGGAGATCGCGATGCTTTACTCCTGGGACGACCCAGTAATGGCTTTTGCTGAAATCCTACGAGGCCAGCAGCAATTTCTTCTCGGAAATCCGGAAGATTGAAAACTTTTTTAGGGTTATCCTTTTCATTAATTGATATACGCCTGTAAAAAATATAGGCATTTGTTGCAGCCATATCCACCAAATGGTAAAAAATACGTGTCGCAGAATCTCTGGTCTTGGCTTTAATGTGGTAGCGGCCGATTAATCCATCCATAAAGTCTACACCGCCCAATACAGGTCTCTCCCAAAGGTGTCCTCCCCTTAAATAAATTGCCCCGAATGGAGAACTAGTCAGGAAAAAAAACCTACTGCAAATAATGTCTGGCATCGACAATCAAGTTTAAGGGGCAGCAAAGATGGCGAGAGAGCATACCAACTGACCACCGGGTTCTGGTGAACTTTGTATAAATACCGGGGTGATTTCAACCTCCCGAAGTCGATACCAGGGTTACATCTAACGGTCTTAGTGCCATGATTCCTTCTACAGGTTCAGCAAACAATGGAAAATATCAGGTGGCCAAAGGTACAGGACACAAAAAACGCATTCTTGTGCCGAGAAGAGAACCTCAGAAAAAATTAGACGTTCTCGCCATCTTTGGCACAAAAGTCCTTGTGCAACCTATAAAGACTACTGAGGTTAGAACTGGGGACCGTAACCTAAGAACGTTTCCAGGGGACGTCCCCTCTGACCCTTCGGAAAAGCGGCAGCGCACACAACTTTGGTGGTCTTTTGCGGAGATCACCAATATCCGTATCCTTTTGGATAACCGGGATGGCAGAGTGCCAGTAGGCAAGGAAATGTTTTGAGATACTAGCCAAGAAACCCCGGCCTTCCTCCTTTCTGCAAACATGTGATGGTTACAAAACAGTGTGTAGGTCAATCCATATGTCGACTAGTGTTCTGCGGAGCTGTATAAAGTCGCAATTAAGAAACTTAGAAATATCTACGAGGGCGACGGAGTTGTTGCGTTGAGCAGGCCTCACGGTCCTTGCCGACCCCGGCGTCCATCAAGGTTCCGGACCAAATCCTCACTGTCACTGTCAAGTGGTGAGGATGGTGGAAATGGTGGGCTCCGAATAAACGGTGATCCTTGTATTAAATAAGCAATCCCTAGCTTCCATCAAAGCCACTCAGAAAGCTTTTGGCGACGGATGCCGAAGATGGCTACTCCACCGATGCCTCGCTTCTTCGCAACATTCCGGTTATGAGCCCATTTTATATGCAATAAAATTATGGATCCCGCCTTTATTAAAAAGAACCGCAAGGAAATCATTGACCTTATGATCAATTGACATCGGCCTAAGCCAATACTAGAAACCGTATCTCACTGGAGGCTACTCGCTCCCAGAGTATAGATCCATAATAAACAATACGACCCCAGCAGCTTTGTTAAAGTCAAGGTATACCGACTGACATAAATATCTCAAAATAATCAGGGAATAATCAAAAATAATCAAAATAATCTTACAATGGAATCTACTACATATCCCGAAGCATCTAATACTGATACAAAAGCTTTCAAGAACACCCTTAAGCAGCAAATATTCCAAGCACTGGTAAATTATCTTCTATTAACAACTCTTTGAAAAAGTACACTCTAAGCCCCAAGAGTGCCTTAAGGCACTCATTGGTTTTTCATTGTTAAAATGCACATGTCGTTGATATTGATAAAAACAAATGCTTATTTCAATAGTTAATATACATACCTTAGACCAAAAAAAGTTTAAGGTTAATCGGCTTGCAAAATTTATATATTTTTACACTTTGAAGATAATAGTTGCACAGTACTGAATTTCACGCGCGAAAAAACATGTTTCTGGTAAATAGACAAAAAACTTCACGAAGAGCTTTAGAAAGCGATCAAAGGTTTTTGGTATTTATTGGTACATTATCAAGTTACTTAAAAATAGAACTTAAATAATAAACAACTAATTACTTATTTTGTTATTGCAAAAAAACCAATGAGTGCCTTGAGGCACTATTGGGTATTAGAGGGTTAATGTTGCCTTCAACATCATCGATGAATTCGTCAGCAAGCTCTCCCCCACTTAATCAAGCGGCTATACGAACAGACCATTTCCTACCGTTTTATGACGGCAATCCCAAAAAACTTAGCGACATCATTAATAACGTAGAAGAAATTCCCTTATTAATCTGAGGAACACCCTACGGTCATATGCTTCTAAGGCAATTAGGCAAAAAATCGAAGGCGAAGCGGATGATGCGGTTTATTATCTGGATCCCACGAAATCCCACTACATTCAAAACCATTCCGGTATAGCCCCGTAGAAAGACAGGAGATACAAAGACAAATCACAAAATTTTTGGAACAAGACATTATTAGACACAGCCACTCCCCTTGAGCCGCACCAATTTTCCTGGTGTCAAAAAAAACCGACAGCCCAAATAATAAAAAATTGAGATTGGTGATCGACTATAGAAAACTAAACGAGAAGACCGTTAACGGCAAAATCCCCTGCCTATTATAAGTGACGTTTTAGATAGGATAGGTAGAACAAAATATTTCACAGTTTTAGACTTAGTAAGCGGTACCATCAAGTGGAGATGGATCCCAAAGACATTAGCAAGACGGCCCTTTCGGCATTAGATGGACATTTCGAATTTGTAAGAATGCCTTTCGGCCTCACCAACGCTCCAGCAACCTTCCAAAGAGTGATGGACAACATACTACGGTAAATGTTGTCTAATTTATCTAGATGACATCATAGTCCTTTCGTCATCACTCCAGGAACATGTCAATGACCTAAAGTTGGTATTTGACAAACTAAGTAGAGCAAATTTAAAGCACCAACCGGAGAAATCAGAATTTTTCAGCAAAGAAATTGAACATCTGGGTCACGTGGTTACCAATTCCGGTATAAAACCTAACCCTTAAAAGTTACTTGCCATTAAGGCATTCCCTATGCCGAAAACCCAAAAACAAATTAGTAGTCGTTCCTGGGACTACTCGGTTACTATAGAAAATTCATAATAGACTTCGCAGCGATCACCAAACCACTGACTCAACAACTGAAAGGCAAAACAACAACAAAAGATAAGGAATATATTAGAACATTTGAAACCTGCAAAACGGATGGTAAATTAATTCAACTTACAAATCGTCTTCAAAATCGCAAAACAAGCCGAAAAATCCATTTCCATGCCTTTCAAAAACAAGATGAGAAGAACAATACCAGAGACATATTATTATAAGGAAAAGATGACTAATATTCTAAAACAAATACTTAAGCCCAACAAAACGTGTGCTATCTTTGCACCCAACGAAATTTTCAAAACTATTGAGGAAACCATGACAGAATACTTTTTACCAACCAAATTATACAAGGTTATTAGATGCACGAACCTCTTAAAAGACGTAACCGACCCACACGAAGCAGAAATACGCAAATACATGTACCACTTAGCAAACAACCACAGGGGAATAGACGAGACAGTAGCCCATTTAAAAAGATCCATATACTTCCCACTACTAAAGACCAAAATTTCACAAATTATCAATGAATGCAACGTCTGCCAAACACTTAAGTTCGACAGGCAACCGCAAAGACTCGAATATTCAGAAATTTATACGATCAACGGAAAAACAATACTAACTATCATTGACAAATTTTCTAAATTTGCGGCAGGGTATACAGTCAATAACAGTCAGTAAATCAATGAGGAATTTCCTCTCGACATTCGGAATTCCAAAAAAACTAATTTGCGATCAAGGTTCGGAATTCGCAAACCAGCTATTTAAAGATTTTTGTGCTCAATAGAACATAGAATTACAAATCAAAGATAAAAACAAGAACCGAACAGTAATCACAGTCATATTTTCCAGATTATACTGCGTAACAGCACAGTTTATCAAGATTCAACAGCTGAAGGAACACGACAAGAACGCGAAGATCGACCTGGGAAACGCAAGACTGGTACAATCATACAGACACTTACTACACAAAATTAATACAAAAGACCTTCTCGAAAACACAGAAAAGTTCGAAACGACAGTAAACGACTTAACACATATAGAATTTTCAGAAGAAATAATTGGCGGTTTGAAAGAAAAAGGTCTACTTTAAAAATTAAAATTAGATCATTAATACCCTCTAGAAGGGAAAAAAGTGGATTGGTGAACGGCCTTGGCAGCTTAATAAAAGTTGTGAGAGGAAATATGGACGCTAAAGACGCCCAACAAATAAATGATAAGTTTAACGTTGTTAAGGAAAACGAGAATCAAATTACAAAAAAAAATTAACGAACAAAATATACTTAACAAAGAAATTAATTTAAGATTTGAAAACATTACACAACACATAAACCAAGAACAAAAAACTATTAACAACTTCATTAAAATCTACAATAACAATATATAAAAAACACTTAATAACGAACCAACGAAATACACTTACTCCAATACATTACTAGAATTAATTTTAATATAGATATTTTACAAAACCACATTAATAACATAGCGGAAAGCATTAATAACTAAACTCAATATAATACCTAAATTCATATTATCAGAAACAGAAATTGAATCCATAAACAAATTTATATCGATTCAGAACATAATAATAGAATCCGAAGAACATTTATATAACATAGCTTGCTAACCTTAGAAACTTATATTGATAAATCATTCATAATATTCCTTGTCAAAATACCTATATTTAAGACACAAATTTTCTAATTAGCACACGTGGTCCCTCTGCCACTACATCAAACTAAATTCTTAATCACACCTAATTACATTTTATATAACCAAAACGACCAAGTTACGTACTTCGAAGAAAAGTGTCCGAAAATACATACGACCTATATATGCAAAAGTGTTTGAGCACAAACCAACCTAATCAACATCCATTGCATCAAAGGAATACTCCAAGGTCAAACAGCAACATGCGACATTAAAGACATCAGGCTGCAAGAAATCATCAAGGAAGTAGAAGAACGCCACATCTTCATATTTAACACCGTGATAACCAATGTCACATCCTCTTGCCAGAGACCCTTCTCAATCAGTGGGTCAGTGATACTAACATTTAACAATTGCACGGTCAATATCAACGGATTAACATACGACGATACGGTGATGGAATTAGAACCGAAAACAGAACTCTCAATAAAGTCATTCAAAATGATTAATATTAACAATTGGTTCGAAGACATAAACTTATATAAACTTCACATACGCTCCCTATCCAGCCAAGACGACATAATTGTCATAAAGACTTCAGCAACAAACCACCTTTACACAATCTACATATTGTTTGCATTATTGACCATATGTGGAGCATGTAACCTGACATGCAAAAGAAGGAGCATCAATTTCGCCTCGACAGAGCTTTCGTAAAATACGCTCCGACCATTCCATCAATGTGGCCGTCACTTCATTCCAGGAGGGGAGGAGTTATCAAATCGACCATACAGTGTATACACAATTCGGTACCACTCGCCCCAGCGATCTTAAGTGATCACTACACTTTGTTGCAATGCCGACTCAGCATTGGACAGGATGTCGATGCGACAGTAAACAAACAAGAACTGCCGCAACAGCATTTTCGCGGACACAATGTAGACAACATAAGTAAATTCTTGTAAACATTTTAGCTTAATGCTTCTATTTGATAAATAAAGTAAGTTAAGTTCATTTTGGGACACAGAAGAGAGAAGCCGATTGTCTAAATTAAACTACCTTTGATTAAAATAGCATACAGAAGTACACCACACTAGCTGCATTAGGAGGACAAATTGCTGACATTGCAGATTATGGTCAGTTCAAAACAGATCTTCAGAGCTCTGCCGCGTCGCTGCCTATCACCCACAGCTAGCTTAGGGTATTCTTAAATCTTTTTTGTTCAGTCACAATTTGGGGCTGAATAAAACCACAATATAAAAATCTAAGTTTTTAATTAAACGGAAAATAATTACCATAGCCAAAGACACAACACCGCCTATTATTTTTCATTAGCTCTTTCAATCCCTCAAATCCTTATATCCTAATCACAACTTCGTATAAACTGACGGGTTTCAATCTGCAGTCAATCACCTCTTCCAACATACCCGAAAAAAATTTAACCATCAAAAAAATTGGTTTTTTGTAGTTTTGGGAATGCAAGTTTCATTTAGCATTTTTAATCTACATACATATACCCCTAATCATAACTACGTTTATAGCTTAATAATTCGATTCGTTCCCCAGAAGGTTGTATTATCCGTTTAATTACTACAGCAGCTGCTACAAAACTGCATTTTGTTGATGGAGTTGTTAACGCTGAAAAGTACATGCATATATTGGAAGAAAATTTGCTGCCATCAATACCAAAACTGTCAGATGGTGGTGAATATACTTTTCAGCAAGATGGAGCGTCATCTCACACTAGTAGAAAAACCCGAAGTTGGCTGGAGCAAAAAGGAATTGAGCCCTTGGATTGGCCATCTAATAGTCCAGATCTCAGCCCAATTGAAAATATATGGGGAATCATGAAGAGGCGCTTGAGAAATGAGCCTCAAAGAACTATTCCAGAGCTAAAAATTAAACTAAATATGGGACTCTATTTCAACAGAGCAGTGCCAATACCTGCTTAATTCAATGCAGGATCGTTGTAAATGTGTTATAGAGGCTAAGGGTGATGTTACCAAGTATTAATATTAAGTATATATATTACATTAAGCCAAATAGACTGTAAAGTTTGTAGCGTACGAAATAATAGTGGTCAAGTGTTTGTAAACAATAATAAGTGTATGTAAATAAATGCTGTTGTTGTTGTACGTTAAATAACAACAAAATTTTTTTTCTATCATATCGAGAATAAAATTATCTTTCAGTGTTATCAGTGTTCAGTGTTATTTATGTGTTATCTGCATTATCTTCACATATATTGTGTGCTAAACATTGCATATGCGTATAAACATTGGCCGTGCGAATTAATAGTGGGCAGGGCTCGTAGAACCTGTTAGACAACGTTGACGACAAGAAGAACAAGAACTTAGGAGAAATTTAGTTCAAAATTTAGACAGAGTTCCACTTGCAGCTACCATTAGAGGGATCTTAGCTCAAAAATTGCTAGGGTTATTAAAAGGCCACAATTCGTTTGAAGAATTCGCCCATGTGAGAGATCACAGGGTGCCCCAGGGTACCAGATATAGTCAAAACCATTCGCGAGCCAGAATTCACCTCATGGATGGAGTATTTTAAATGCGTACAGTGCTTTCCAGGGTACACCAAAATCATATAATATTCCGCTAAACTGGCCATCTAAAAGTTTGCATTGATCAGCTGATCTGACTAACCTACACCAAGAGGTTATTTGTAAACAAATGACAAAAAAAGAAATGATAAAGATAGAAATTAGGATTACGGAGCTTGTTCTGGGACTTTTTATTCCCTTGCAAAGGCTATTGGGCCGTCTCAGTTTTAAAGCTACCGAAACAACGCTTTGCACACACCCTTCCTTTCTTTCCTGGGTTCGGTCGTCTCTATTCTATAGTTGCCATATAACTGAACGATCGGAAATGTTTAAAAAGTCATGTTTCGGTTGAGTGCCTATGCTTTATTCTCTTTTATTTACATACACAAGGATAAACAGGGCTTAAACAGTATAGATTAAAACAAATAAAATATTAATAGCTTCGCTTATTTTGGTGGAAGTTTTAAAATCAAATTTATAAAGAACTGCCTTGTTCCTGAAATTCCCATAAACATCGGCCAACTATATCCAATATTCGCTATATCTCTTACCAATAAAACATCGTAAGCATATTTATATACGTTTGGCTTCACCGGGCGTACATTTTTCGTCTTGTTTTGACAAAACTACCTTTTGTTCTGCCGTGTATTTATGTAGGTAACTGTTTCTTCCAGTAATGGTTAAAGCTTTTAAAGTTCTTTAACGGTGAATGAGTTTGTGCATATGCACTGTGGATCGGTTGCCAATAAACGATTTTGCGTTGTACCGTGGAAAAAAGAACCATTATTTCAATAAAAATTTCAAGTATGCTATTATTAACCTTTTTTTTTTGTAAGTGGAAGTGCAAGTAGTTTCAAAAATAATTTAGCGGGGCAAAATTTTAAAGAGAGCTAAAGATCTTTATCATTATATATCTTTATCATTATATAGAGCAAAGTTTTTGTATAAACATTTTTTCCATTTATGTATGTATATCTAATTTTTAAAACCAAATTCGTAAAAACAACAATCAATTTTTTATTAACTTTGAATGGCATTATAAAAGAGGTATTCAACATTCTGTAAGTGATGTCTTACTTATATATTAAATTAGATATGAATTGATTTATAATTATTGCCGACGACATTATTAATATATGTACATATTTGTATAAATAAATGAATATTACATATTTTTGCGAAATAGCTCTCCATTGATAAATTTTACAAAAATGTCACAAAATCGATTGAAAAAAATATATACATGTATACTTTCAGAAAATGTAAAAAATTATGGAATATTACACGGAATATGGAATATTACTTGGAATATTAAGAAACTACTATTTTTTTACAGTTAAATATGTGTTACAAAATTCTTTCCATATCCGATGTGCTATTATTATTTTTATTTCTGAACACCTGGAAGCTCCTAAAGTTCGAGCTTTTGAACTTTTCTGTTGACTGGCAACGCTGACATGAGCTATGTATGTCTAATTTGATTGTTTTGAGTCGCTGATTAACAAAATACACTTAAATAATTAAGCCGGTGCAGCAACGTCAACCCGCCCGGACAACCAATCGTTTTTTCCTGTTGCCGCCGCTAGATATGCGATTTTGTAGGAGTCCGAGTTATACCAGGAATTGAGATGCAACTGCGACTGGCGGCGCTACTGATCATGTGGCTTGGGCGATCCCCTGAAGCTGCTGCCCAAGGCATGCCAATAACTCCTTGTCCCAAAATCTTCCAATACCGCTTTGACGGGAGCGAATGGTTTGGCCTGATGGCGGTTCACAGCTTGGACTCCCGGCACCCACTGCACCTCCGGGTCACGCTTTCAATGCGAGGCAAGCCCACAACGGTGCGTCCTTTCCATTTGGTTACGTCTCTTGGGCGAAATAACCATAACCGACGTCCATCCCCACAGAACTACCTGGGCGAGATCGAACTTCTCACGCGCGGCCAGTTCGGCGGCAATGCGCCAGTGCTCTACAAAATCCGCTTTCCGAAACACCACTTCCCGCCAAAGGTTCTCCTTATTTCGGCCAACAAGCAAGTTATCTGCTTTGGAACAGGAGGTGTGTGAGAATCAAGGTGATCAGGATCACATGCTACAACTTTCTTCCCTTCCTATTGATACACATAAATATATTTTCTAATACTAATGTGCCTTTCCCACAGAGCACAGCATCTTTATGACCCAAATACAGCTGGAGCACATCAGGAAGCTGACCTTTATTCCCGATAAAAAGAGCTCCCTGCTGAACAGCGGAGAAGCCCAAAAGATGGTGGACGAGATGGCGTTTCCCAGCCACGGCTTTCAGCCTCCGCAACCGCAAAAGTCGCAGACCCAGTTGAAGAAGTATGCATCCGGAATGTGGTCGGTTGAGGCAAGTTGGCATCGCATTAATTCCTTACTCAATGGTATCTTTTTTTAGAAAGCTTTTTGCCAATTTTCCCAAGGAGATGTGCGGACGAGTAAACCGAGGCTATGACTTTCGAATGCCAGACGGGCCCCTCGATTCGAGGATTTTCCAGGGAAGCCCCAGTGCAAGAGGCTCCGATACCATCACATCGCCGGTGTTTGCAGACGACGATGATAGTTTTGCGCACATATTGGATGAAGACATGGAGATGAGTGATGCGGAAGGAGAAGCAGAGGACGATGTTGAGGGCGGAAGTCTTTCGTCGATTGTACGCGGCTCCTGGCCCTGGCTGGCTGCCATATATGTTAACAACCTCACTTCCCTGGACTTCCAATGCAGTGGGACACTTGTGTCTGGTCGCGCGGTCATCAGCTCTGCGCACTGTTTCCAGATGTTCAACAATCGCTACACAGCCAACGAGGTGCTCGTTTTCTTGGGTCGGCACAACCTGAAAAACTGGAACGAGGAAGGCTCCCTGGCGGCACCCGTCGATGGAATATATATCCATCCAGATTATAACAGCCAGCTGAGCAGCTACGATGCTGACATCGCGGTGATTATTCTCAAGAACGCTGTCAGGTAAGCCACAAATAGAACATCAACATCTGAAATAGTTTTAAAGAATTGTGAAGATAATGTTGTCCAATTTACGAGGATTTAGGAAGATTAATTAATCCCAATCCAAATGTAAGGGCACGTCAAGACATACATATACGCACACACATAATATTTCTTGTTTTCTTTTGGATTTTAAAAGTACAAATAATCGCTAACCCTGAATTTGGTCGAGACAAAAAAATTAACACGATACGATGCAATATAAAAACGTATCCGATAATTTCATCTTCATTAAAAAAATAACAATTTTTTAAATGTATAATCACAATATATCCTTCAAATTAGTTTTCAATATTCCTCATAAGATATTGGATTTTGAAAAATTATCAAAAAAACATTTTTTTTACAGAAAAGTCTAAATTGAATTTTTCCTTAGTTAATTACCTGATTCCTTAATCTATTCCTTAAAAAACTCTTGGATTTCTCTTGGACTTGGATTTTAGATAATTGGTTTTGTCGGTTTTGACAAAATGTAAATCTCTGTGTAAAACTCATTCAGGTTTTTTATCTCAAAACTATGTTGGAAAAAATCGTTATTTTTTTTTTAATACAGACTTTTTAAAAATAATTTAAATATTAAAAATAGTTTAAAGTTATTTTTCGACATAGGATCCTATTTCAGAATAACTGACGAAATTATTTGTAAAAGCTGTCTTTTTGTCGCAGGTTCAGCACGTTCATTCGACCTGCCTGTCTCTGGTCCGGGTCCAGCAAACCGGAGTACATGGTGGGCGAGCACGGCATCGTCATCGGCTGGAGCTTCGACAAGGCAAATACCACTGGAGCCCTTCATGCGGCAGTGACTGTAGGCAAAAAGGTGGTCGAAACGAGCAACCCGAAGATAGTAAAAGCGCCCATCGTTAGTAGCGTGGAATGCTTCCGCGCAAATGTGCACTTCCGTAGCCTCTCCTCCAACCGCACCTTTTGCGCCGGAGTCCAGTTGGAAGCCCACAATGGGGACATGGAGCTTTACACTGGCATATCGGGGGCTGGGCTGCTAATCTTTAAAAGCAATCGCTGGATGTTGCGAGGAACAGTGTCGGCGGCACTTCCCACTAAAAAGCTGCCGGGGTTAGACCCCAGTCACGGGCACTGTTGCGAGAAACAGCTCATGATTTACGCCGACGTGGCCAAGTTCATCGACTGGATTACGGCTTTCATTATTTAGCAGCCTTGCTAGCAAGATATTTAAAAACGCTGTGATAGCCCTTGGATATTGCGATGGGAAAGTAAGACCGGTAGCTCAGGAGACCGAATTTACAATTTTTATTGGTTCTTTTTTTTTAAATAAAATAGTTACAAAAATGTAAATAAAAATAATACATAATAATTAAATCTATGTATAGACACATTAAATGCTTTTTCTAAAAGTTCTCTTCTGGTTTCATGTATTTGGAGGTCATTTAAATTAAAACCCCATTTAAATGGAAAATATTGGCCGATCCTTAATAAAAACCTAATTTAATCAGACCAGTTCGCTATTAAATGAATTTTGAAAGTCCCAAGTTTCTACTCCCAATAACACTAAGGTTGTGGCATTTCCAATGCCACCGATTGTTCACTTATATATTGTAGTAACTATAGAATATAGTCGACCCATCCTGGCCGTTCCACTTGTATAGTGCGTGTAAAAGAAAGAACTGTTTGCGTAAAAACAGCCAGATGGACAGACGGACATGCTTCTATCGAATCAGGGAGTAATCCTTTCCAATAATATATATACTTTATAGAGTGTAACACTTGTGACTAAACATAAAAGTATAATAATATAGAAATAGTTTTAAAAGAGGTTTAGGTGGCCTCACTAATGTCGGTCAACATGGGTGCACCGAAGAGGAGCAGCCTGCTTCTGCCTAGGGTTGAGCACTGACCTCATCTCGGCAGCTCCGACAACGACAGTTGTCATTGTGTGATATCTAATGCAATGGTGGTCAATCAACCAGTGGCCAGTTATTGATTTAATTGCAAGACTTCAGTCTTGTCTATTGAAGAATAATAGCTTCCTAGATTTTTTTCGTAGGCTAGGCTACTAGGCCAGATCATGAACATTAAATACCAGGTCCTGACGTTAATCCATACTAACAAATAGGAAGGCGTGGTCCAATTAAATTAAATTTTGTTCACATTTTTTGAGTGTTAAATTTTTTAAATATATCAAGTTTGAGCTTGATATCTTTAATATTCAACTATGTCCTCTTGTTGCGACGCAGCCCACTTTACTGGCAGCCCTGAAATTAGGAATACAAAATTCTTTAAAGTTCCTAGGGCAATTTTAAATCTCTTTACGTGGAGGAAAACTTGATAAAAGGCGGAAAAAATATGAGTATTAAGGGTTTTCAAGGAGCAAGGGTCTTCGGTAATAAAATTTGAAATAAGAAAATCAAATTTACCTTTGGCGGCACTAATGGTAATCTATTCACATATCAATAAAATAAAAACACATTTTTTTTAAATATATATATAAAATTAAAATCTGAAACAAAAAAAAAAGAAAAAAATAAATTTGAGAAACTAAAAGAAATTTTACTATTAAAGGCCTCCAAGGAGCATCTTGAACAAGTCAAAAAAAAAATAAATTCAAACTTTGGAGGCATATATATAAAAAAAAAACAAATAAAAAAACTTAAAATCTGAATAAACAAATGAAAAAAATAATAAAAAAAATCAAATAAAACTGTTACCCATTTACCAGTTGACTGACCTGAAAAGGTCATTTCGACCGAATGAAAGTTATGAAACTAAGATGGGGGAACTAAAACATCAATATAAGTTCCGATACATCAATGATTCTGCATCCGGAAAAACCACGTAACTAATTGCAATTTGTTGCAAAAATATTCAGGTTCGTGTACGGCAACAAAGGCGCACAGCAGATGACTGCCAACGAATCCTGACAATTGATTTTTAGGATGCGTGTAGGATATCTAGCATTCACGCACGTCAAAGTGCCGAGTAAATCGAGCAGCGTACTTTGACCCGAAGGCAAACCCCTGAACCGACAGTTTCGGCAATCCACCGGGTTAGTGCACTTCGCCGCTACATGGTCTCTCTGGCCGCATTCACGGCCGACCCTCACCTGGCCGCGGCATTCGCTAACTTTGTGTTCAAAACGCACGCACTGGTGGCACGCGTATGTCCTAACCTGGGATCGGCAGCGAAAGCTAAACCACTTTATGTAGATTCGCCCGGAGTCAAAAGGGTCACCACGGCCCCGCTTACCTCCAGCGTTACGTTCACGGTTCCACCGTCAGCCGCTGTTCAGCGCTTAGAGCACTGCCATCTTATACTGCACCGGAATCAGCTCCCCCTTGAGGTTGTTTGCGTATAATTCATCCATGAACTCCTGCGGGGTGATCGCCGTGTCGACGACGAATACGGTAACCCTTGGCCTCATCGCGGCGTTTAGGGCAGCGCTAAATCCGACCTCGGCAAACCGTTTCGACGCCACCATTTTTCAAGCATCGGAAGCTGACCGCGTGCGGATGATGGCTCCGCCACGCTTTAACTCCCTAACCTCATGAACACGGACTCCCAGGGATGGAGCAACCTTCTTTCTGACCGTCTCTGCTACTTGGCGACTCGTCAGATCAGGATCCTTTTCCTTCATCACATAGGACCAAGTTTCCCGTACTTTGGCGATAAGGGGAAATGGGACTGGGGCAGCAGGAGCGACGGCGAATGGGGCAGCGCCAGTTGCAACAGGCAACAGGTCGCCATGGCCAGGCGCGTTTTCAGCTCTCCCACCATGAGCATCAGAGCTACCATCAGTTCGTCATATCTCAACACGACACGAGATATTTGGTAGCAACTGCCCATCATCACTGCTGCTCCGCTGTGACAGTTCCCTGCTTCTCCTTCACAAGTACTGTTCCCGAGGTCTCGGGGTTGCTTGGGCAGCAGGGGCAACAAAAACGTCTTTCTTGGTGAAGGCGGGGGAACCGGGGGCAGTAATCTTCCAAATGAAATCGATTGAATTAATTATTGGCGCTTAATTGGTTGGAACGAAGCGGGATATTTTCCCTTCTTCTCGCTACGTATTTTATTATACCTCGAACGAATCCTAAACCGATTCTCTATCAATCTGCACCAAAGCCCGATCCTACAAACCCTTGGAAAAATTTAAAATCCCTTCGAAGCCCTATATGTCTCGAAACCAAAGGCTTTGGTTTGGTTACAATTTCCTCATTTTTATACCCTTGCTTTTTGGCCTGAAAATCGGTATCTGTAAACAGAATTTATAAAATACCAAAGAACTTACTTCACAAATTGTATATCTAATATCTGTATTATATATATTGATGAAATAATAAAGAATTTTATACAAAAGGACAAAAATTAATGGCACTATCTGCATGAAAGACCGATCATATATTTCCTGTCATATTTTTCTGGGGAGACCCTTGGAAAAAATAAAAAATCCCTGCGAAGGCCAAAATGGCTCAAACCTAAGGGTATATCTTGGCCAATTATCTTCCGATTCTTAAGCGGAATACCTTAAAAAAAACATGGATAAAGTGACATTAATTTGATCGCCCTCTAAGTTTAAGTTACATACTTCAATAGAACTATCGGATTCAGGGATAATACTACGATATCGGTGAATTTATTGATGGTCTTCCACCTCTAGCCTAGATTCCCAGAAATTTCCTATAAAAAGCGACCCTCATCCAGACAAAATCAATTTCCGCCTAGCAGCCAAAGAGTTCAGGCTGCCAATAAAAAGTATTTAAAATTATTATAACATTGATTTCATTTTTTAACAGTCTTTTTTTTATTTAAAAGTGCTTTTATTTAAATGTGTTTTTTATTATTTATATTTGTTTCTTTTTATTTAAATGTTTAAAACCATTTGGTGGGAGTCTCTCAATGACCTGAGCTCCTCCTGGTCCGCTTGCTTCAACCTCTTCTTTAGGACTCGTTTTTTTTTTGTTTGATATTTCAGTTTCGTTTGGTTCAGATTTTCTCATTCTTACTTTTATTCTTGTAACTAGCGGGAAGAGCAATCGCTATCCTGACTATCGCCGCCCCGTGTTGCTGATTTCCTCGAATTATTTTAGTTTCTTTCAACCTTTCCCTGGAACCTCGTATGACCCCGAAGACTCACCACCCCATTATTGGTTCTTCATGCTTTCTTATTTCCTGTTGCGGTAATTGTTCTCATTGCCATACTACCTGTGGATTCCACAATAGCAATAGATCAATATGTGTCATTGATTCTCGCTGTCCCAATTTTTTCTTATTTCGATTTGCAAAAAACTCCCTATTTTTGCTTAATATTAGCCGGTGGGCTCTCCATTCTGGGTATCTGAGTCCCCGCTTACTTCTCCTCCAAATTTGTTCTCTTTTAATATAAACATTTTATGTTATTTATCTATACCAAAGCCTTGGGCTCTCAAGTGCGAAGTGCCGATCCCTTTATTATTATTTTTATTAGGAATCTTATTTATTACCTTAATTCTGCTCCCTCGAGAGCATGGAATTTCTCATTTAATTTTTTTTAATTTTATATCTTGGTTGTCTAGATCCTCAAACCGATGTCTCTCATTTGAGTTGGGTGTTATTCTCACTTAGTTCATTTTCTTATTAAATATTTATATTTACTTATTTTTATATTACTGAAAATTGTTTGCTTAACGTTACAGTTCGCTTCTCGATCCTCAAACCGATATCTCTCGTTTGAATCGGATTTTCATTCAGCTTATTTTAATTTAAATATTATTGTCCCCAGAGATTTATCATTTTAGTTTTTGTTATTAAGCATTGATGAAATAATCAAGAATTTTATACAAAATGACAAAAATTAATGGCACTATCTGCATCAGCGGAAAAGTCTGGACTGCCATTCCACTGGAGAGCCCACTCACTGGCCTACCGACCCTTCAAAGCAGCCGGATCTGCTGGACTTCGCTGTCTCCAAGGGCATAGGACACTCTTAGATAACATGCTCAAGCTATGATAAATTGCTATCCGACCACAGCGCAGTAAACTTGCTCCTAAACATCCCCGTCCTCAGAAAACCCCCGCCCAGAAGACTCACCTGGAAACACACAGATGCCCCCAAGCTTACGTTCTGGATGCTTTCCTCCCTGTACCCAGATACCCCTCTTTCCACACCAAGCAACATAGATGCGGCCATAGAAAAACTAACCAAAGAGATGCACAATGCCGCTGAGTTTGCGAATCCACCTCCTCCGACTACCCCGAGAATACCTAAAAGAGACGTGCACTTGTGGTCTTTGGAAATCGCGGCCCTCGTGGCCGAAAAAAGGCGCCTCAGAAGAGTCTGGTTTTCCTCGCGCAACCCCAGGGACAAGACAGCACTTAATCGTGCCACCAAGGATTTGAAGGACAAGCTATCCATCCTACGGCAGAACTCGTCTCATAGATTCCTTATGGAGCTGGAACCTGGAGACCCGCAACACAATCTGTGGAATGTCACGAGGCACTTAAAAAGACCTGCGAAGAAGATATCACCCGTGCGCAAAGTGGACGGTTGCTGGTGTCGGTTTGAGGTTGAAAGAGCAGAAGCCTTTGCTGACCATCTACACAGTGAATTCTCACCTTTCGAGAGATGCACTGGAGAAGAGCGTTCTACCACCATAAAGTTCGTAGACAGCCCAAGTGCTCCTGGCCCGCCAATACAGCCTGTCGTACCAGAGGAGATTGCGCAGGAGATCGCCTCCCTTAAAAATGGCAAGTCACCGGGTCCTTACCGTATCGATGCAACAGCACTTAAAATGTTGCCCCAAATCTGTTCCCAAAGGCTGGCCAACATCTTCAACTAGTGTAATGAATGAACTCTTATTTGGTTGATTTGCATATTCTTTTATTTAGAGTTGGAAGCAGGGAAGGTACCGCTTCCAGGGTTCAGTTCAACCTGACTTGTACATTTTTTCTTAGGTTCTCAGTAAGCCTAAGTTTTATTGCTTCGCTGCCCACAGTTGGACAGCAGCGAGAGACAGGTATGTATATAGGGTATATGCATACACTTGAGGTCGGTCAAGTGGTCGGCGAGTGTAACAGAATGCTGACACTTGCACTTTCTGTGAGCGTGAGTTACCATCCGTGGGTTAGGGTAACCATGTTTCCATAGAAGTATTGCTTTTGGGATGTTTAAAGTGTTTTAATAAAACACGTCTTCGTTGTTTGAAGTGAACAAATCGAATGTTTATTGAATGTCATTGTTGTGCTGCTCACAGGCAGCTCTTATATATATATATATATATATGTGTGTTTTGTTACGTAGTTCCGCCAGTAGATCTACTCTGTCCCTGTCTCGCATACTTCTGTGAGTTGTGTGTGTTGGTGCTGCCCAGAATCCCGGTTGATGGTATAGGCGTAGTACAGGAAGTCTGAAGTGGTAACACTGAAAGTGGTAACTCCTCCTTCCCTAAAATTTCGTGACGGCCAGTGATATGGAATGCTGGACGGAACGACTTGCGGTGTAGCTAGTGTACTTATAATTTATCATTAATATTGTAGTGTTTCGACTTGCATTCTACTTAATGCATCTGCGTTAGTATTAAATTTGCCTTTCTTATAAACGAAAGGCAAATTCGTACTCCGTTAACTGTAGTCTCCACCTTATTAGTTTAGCATTATTTTTTATATTATTTAAATAAATTAAGGGCTGGTGATCTGTATAAATCGTAAACTTCGTCCCGTATAAGTATTGTCGAAATTTTTTAACCGCCCAGACTATGTCTAGCATCTCTTTTTCTGAAGCGGAATAATTAACTTCAGCCCTATTTAGCGTCCTACTTGCATATGCTACTGGTTTGTCATTTCCTACTTTTCCTTGTGACAACACTGCTCCTAGTGCATAATTACTAGCGTCTGTGTTAGTAAGAACGGTTTGTCATAATCTGGGTATTGTAAAATCGGGTCGTTGCATAGTAATGTTTTTGCGTACTGAAAAGCTTCTCTAAACTCTTGGGTTAGTTGTATTGTCAAAGGTTTTATTATTTTTGCTAAGTCTTTAATAAATTTCCTATAATAACTCAACAACCCTATAAATGATTTTATTTGTCTCCTAGTTGTCAGTAAAACAAAATTTTGTATTGCCTCTATTTTTTTTGGATTAGGTTTTGTACCCTCGGGTGTCACTATGTGTCCCAAGAATTCTAACTTTAAGATAAGCTGATTTTAATTTATTGAAAACAACTTTTAAATCCTGGATATGTTGTTGTAGTGATGCTGAATAAACGATGATATCGTGCATATATACTAAGCAACTCTTTCCTATGATTTCACCTAATAAATTCTTAATGAATCTTTGGAAGGTGGCTGGGGCATTGGTTAGTCCGAAAGGCATTCTATTAAACTCTTAGTGCCCCCCTACCGCTGTGAAAGCTGTCTTTGGAATATATCCCGGGTTCATTTTTATCTGGTGATACCCGGTCTGTAGGTCTAATGAAGAAAAGTATTCAGCTTTGCCTAAAGAATCTAATACCTCACTGATAAGTGGTAATTATCCTTAATAGTTTTCTCATTGATTTTTCTGAAGTCGACAACTAATCTACATTTTCTTTCTCCGGAAGCATCTTCCTTTTTAGACACTAGCCATACGGGTGCACTCCATGGTGAGTAACTATGTTTTATAATATCCTGGTCTAAAAAGTCTGTAATCTGTCTTTTGATTTCTTGATTTTCTTTCAGCGAGTATCTAAAGGGTCTAACGTAAATTGGGTTTTCGTCCGTTAGTTTTATTGTATGGTTGGCGCCCTTTGTTCTTGTTAATTTGTCCCCTTTTTGCTAAAATAAATTCCTATATAGTTTGCATAGTTTTATCACTGCCAATTTTTCTTCGCTATTTAGGTGCTCTATTCTTAATTTTAACTTGGTCTCTTTTTCTGCATTTACTTCCTTTTTAGTTGTCTCAGTTATAAAAAAAACTCACAGAAGTTTTCACTGTCATACCGCTGTGCAACTATTGGTTTATTAATTGTGATTGACAAATCTTGTTCGGATGCGTTAATTATTTCGACTTTTGCCTTGTAGTTTTCTCTTCCATAAATTCCTTCCGTAATGGACAATATATCTCCTTCTTTATTTATTACTGGTATTTCTATCAGGGTTTTTGTTTGACCCTGTACTAACGTCGACGTTTGTGATTTCTTCTCCTTTTTGAATAACTTGATCGTTGCCTTTATCGTTTCTAACTTTTCTCGTCGACTTTAGCTCCTACTTTCGTTAGGAAGTCCATTCCTAATATTC
The DNA here is from genome assembly GCA_018150545.1 of Drosophila ercepeae. Classification (NCBI taxonomy): domain Eukaryota; kingdom Metazoa; phylum Arthropoda; class Insecta; order Diptera; family Drosophilidae; genus Drosophila; species Drosophila ercepeae. Next base: position 1,044,852 of record JAECWL010000197.1, read on the forward strand.
CGTCAAAAAATGGATGAAATTTAAATATAAAAAATGTAGTCTCCCTCTTGTTTAAATTCATTAAAAATGTTATACGTAATTTTATTGTGAATATCGTGTGTATTCAGAACTGTTCGAATTTGTATTGGGTTTCTAAGTGATTGTTGAGTATGATTGTTGTTCGGTATAGTCTGTGGTTCCGAGGCATTTACTGAAAAATTTTCGGTTTGATTAATGTTGCTAACTTCTGTGTGGAACATATTGTTGTGTTCCCTACTGCCAGATTGTTGGCTCCTGTCAGAATTAGTGCCATTTCTAGATCTAGTTGATCCTTGATAGCTCCGTCCTCTGTCCAAAGAACCTGAAAACCTTCCTCTCTTTTGGTATTGTCCTCTGTTGCTATTTCTATCGTCATTTGACCTGTCTCGTCCTCTCTTGTAATTATTGTTTCGTTGTTCATCGTTATTAATTGTGTTATTATATTGTTGTTGTTCTGAATTATATCTGTAACTACTAGTATATCGTCCTCGTCCACGTCCCCGTCCTCCAGGGTTGTGGTACTCGTCTCTATTTCTGTCTCTTATGTAGTCATCTCTATACTCCTTTGCTATTTCGTTAGCCTGTCTGAGAGTCTTAGGGTTTTGTGCCTTTACTGTCCATCTCAAAGGATTCTTTAGATTGCGACTCTTATTCCTGCAATCTCCTGATACAGATTCTTAATAGATAGTTCTTTATAAGGAATCTCGCGGGGATCGTCCATTAAATGTTCCTCGCTTCTCGATTCCCCAAAATTATCCATTAAGGCTTGTTTAGTGTCATCCCAGTTTAACGGCACTCTCTCTCGAATTAATATTTTGTCTGCCTGTCCAATAACTTTGTCTCTAATTACTCCTAATAGTAATTCCCCATATGCTGTCTTGTCTACATTCGTTATCAGTTTCAATACTCGTTCTACACTTGTAATGAATTTTTTTAGTAATTCTTTGTCTCCGTAATAAGTGGGTAATAGTTTTATTGCGTCGGGTATCTGTAGTTCGTCCATTACGTCTCTATTGGTTCTTTGTGTCATGGTGGTTTGGTTTATTAGGGATAAATTGTTTTCTTCTTCCTCTTGTTCTGTAAGTTGATAGTTTCTAATTGCTCTTTCTCTTTCTGCTGCCCTAGCTAGGTTTCTCATTAATGGTATGGTTCTTCCTTGTTTAGCTGACATGTATTTACTATATGAGATTGATAAAAGCAGATATCGAAATGCGATTTAGTGATTGCGATCGTGAAAAATGGGTCACTTACGACAACATCGAGCGCAAACGGTCGTGGTCAAAGCTCGGGGAAGCGGCCCCGACCGGATTGACGAACAGGAAGGTTTTGCTGTGTGTTTGGTGGGATTGCCAAGGAATCATCTACTACGAGTTCCTTGGCAATCGCCCCAATCCGGTCGCAATCACTAAATTGCATTACGATATCTACTTTTATCAATCTCAGTTACTCCCCTATGGCCAAACGCTCAATTCGGCCCTCTACTGCCAACAACTGGACCGCTTGAAGGCAGCACTCATCCAGAATAGGCCATCTTTGATCAACAGAGGCCGAATTGTGTTCCATCAGGACAACGCTAGGCCACACACGTTTTTGGTGACGCGCCAGAAGCTCCGGGAGCTTGGATGGGAGGTCCTAATGCACCCACCTTATAGTCTTGACCTGGCACCAAGTGATTACCATCTTTTCCTGCCCATGGCGAACGCGCTCATTGGTGAGAAGTTGGCCTCAAGAGAGGCCTGTAAAAAATGGCTCTCCGAGTTTTTTGCCAATAGGGACGCAGTCTTCTACGAGAGGGGTATAATAAAGTTGGAATCTCGTTGGCAAAAAGTTTACGAACAAAACGGCGCATATTTGACTTAAATCGGACAAATGTACACAAAGTTATCATCTTTTAAAAAATCAATAAAAAACCGAACGAACTTTTTACTTGACCTAATATAGTATATTTAGGGATTTATATATATATGGAATTATATGTATATATATATAAAAGTCTTTTGCATTTGTATAAGTGTGTGTATATGCGAATGATTAGTCTATTTGTACCATGTCTCGATGTTGTTACGAGATGGAACTCTACATATTTAATGATATTAAAATTGTTAGAAATAAAAGAGTTCCTTGCTGTACACCCTAGCATAAGTATTGATGCGGACTGGGATTGGATGGAGACATATATTGACGCGTTCAAGCACACATACGAAGTGACTTTAAAGTTGCAGACTAAAAAATTAGTATACAGCGAATTCTTTATATTGAAATATTAAAATATTATGTATGTTAATTTGGCAACAACCATATACTAAAATTTGGTCACACTGATCTGAATCAGTTTTTTTTTTCTGGAAACATGCTCTTCTGTTGTTAACTTCCGAACGACTCTCAACGATGTCACGCTTATGTCAAATAAAACAATTATTAAACTTTAACTAAATCGCCTCGCGTTTTACTCCACAATTTCCAATAGGTTATGGGCCCAGGAGAAGTAAAGACTTTAATAATTGTGTGTGATCAAGTGGAAAATAATTATTGTCTGTAATTAGCTTGTACATTTTTTATAAACATGAACGGACAAGGGTTGTGTGCGATCGACAAATTGGACGGCGAAAATTACGCAGTATGGTCGGTGCAAATGAAGAGTGTATTGGTGCACTCAGGTATGTGGTCGTTAGTGTGCGGAAGACGTGTTAAGTAAGAAAGTGATACAGTTGAACAAGGAGCCCAATTCGACGAACTAGACGAAAAAGCACTACCAACAATATTGCTGTGCGTGAAGGCTTCAGAAATTAATTTGATTAAAAACTGCGCTAGTTCTATAGAAGCTTGGGGCAAGCTTGCAGCTGTGTACAAGCCTCGTGGACCCGCCAGGAAAATTACCTTGTTCAGGAAATTACTCCGGTTGAGTTTGTCGGAAAGTGCGTGAGTTACCACATCAGCTATACCCACGTCCTCTTCCCCGCCCCCTAAACCTCCACGAGCAAACTGTTAGCGTCAGCACCCACACCATTGCAGCAGTCTACATTCACGAGCCGCCTCCACCCCCAAATTCCACAACATAGTAACTGCAACATAGTTCGTCGTACTCTTGTGCAAGAGTACAAGCCACTTCAGACGACAACTCAGCAAACGGAAACTCTCCCCAAATCTGCTGGGTCAGCAGATCGACGATCACCAGCGGGCCACTTGGATTCTTTTAAGTTAGATATAGAGCTTTTTTTAAGCTAGCCATTGGCGAATAAAGAACCTTTAATAAATTTTCCGAAAACATTTATTCTTTTCACTGGGAACTTGGACAATTGTGGAAATTTACAGGAACATCACCCTGGACAGGAACACACTCCACCTACCATCATACATAACTGGCGCAGTCGGAAACCGAATCGATGCAGCTCCTCTGCAGTATAATTATATGCAAGTGAGTAGAGTGAGAATAGAGATGCCAACATGTATATAAAAAAAAAAAAAAAACACAAGCCCATTCCTTATACACACAAAACAAATGCCAAAGTGTACACATACAAAATAAATGCCACGATATATACAATACATAAATAAAATTCTACAAGTAAAAAATAATACAAAGTAACATGTTTATTATTTCAAATGTACCCGCAAAAGTGATGCAAAATGTTCTACAGTGAAACTACAAATTAGTGTCTGACCACGAAAGAGTTCAAATAGAACAAATTTGTTGGTCGGAATATATATTTAATACACCTGGGCACATAAGGTTCAAATAGAGCAATTATGGTGCCCAGAGTGAAAATGAATTGCAAATCTGAAAAATAAATTACACTCATGTCTAATAGACCAAAATATGTACAAGTGCGTGATTGAGGCTCAAGGTCGAGCATAATAAGTGAACCGCGTCAACCCTGTGCGAAAGCAATTCAGCAGCGACGATACACTGGCGTGTCGAGCGGTTGCGTTGCTGTTCAAACGGGTTACAGCCGGTCGAGCATATGTTCGAAACAACTCAACAGTGACGATACACTGGCGTGTCAAACGGTTGGGTTGATGGTTCGAGCAGATTGCTAACGACCGGGTGGGCACAAGTTCGAAACAGCTCAACAGTGACGATACACTGGCGTGTCAAACGGTTGGGTTGTGATTCGAACAAGTAGCCGATTGAGTACAGTTTGAAAATGATTCAACGGCCACGATACACTGGGGTGTCGAGCAGTTGAGTTAGGTTCGAACAAGTTGCGCTAATTATTTTATTTATAATTAGGTCTGCGGTACTCTAGCGGGGTTGACTCTCAATTATTAGACTTACAACAAATGCAACCAACACTGCCTATTGGCAAATAATCAATGTGGCAACGACAAGTAATAACAAATATACAAGCATTCTTTTCTTTCACTCCCAATATTGAGTAAATTAAAAAATAGAGTATTGACTCATATTAATAAACCTATAATTACAGTTCCACACGAGGACAAAAACACATCTAACAATCCAACAACAACATTACCTTCGCCACGACGAATACATCAAAACTCAACAATTAATTAATCTCAATTGATATTTTACACACATTCATATTTTTTTTCAATTTCATATATACACAATTAAATCTAAATACAACATATATAATGTATAATTAAGTTCAATACACGATTACATATATAACAACATTTAAACACACAACATTATTCACAATTAAAGGATTTCTCTAAGAGAGTAAATGTCTCAGATTTCAAAAGTCAAAAGACTTATTCCGTTAACTAGAAGTAGAGCTCGGTTGAGTGCAAGTCTTTCAGACGTTAGGGAAGATCAGGTGGCCTTACAAGCCGTTACTAGGCCCTCTACCAGTAGTGCCCCTAGCACGATGGATACTTCTTCTGGCTCAAGCCAATCCACACCAATACCTTCCATAATTTCCCCTCTAGACATTTGTCAATCTTTAAAAATTCCGGATGGTATTCGTTATCTCATTCCGTATGAAGGGAATCCAGCTACCCTAAATGACTTTATAAACAATGTCGAGGAAATTCTGCTTCTTATTAGAGGCACGGATAAGACTCCGTATGGGCAGTTTTTATTAAGAGCAATAAGGAACAAGATAGAAGGAAAGGCAAATGAGCTATTAATATCGTCAGGCGTAGGCTTAAACTGGGACGACATTAGAGATACCCTAATAAGGAAATTCGCGGACAAAAGAAGTGAGGAAACACTAAATTTTGAGTTACACGGACTGGTACATAAAAGATTGCCACTGCAGGAATTTTTCGAACAAATTTTAGACATCAAGGCAACGTACTGGAGAGTTATACAAACACGGAGATAGAGAAGTCAGCTTTAAAATTTAAAAAGGAATCCTTTGAAAAAACCTGTTTGTATACATTTATACATGGCATCAAAGGTCCATTAGGAGCGACTGTTAGAACCTTTAGACCTAGAACCCTCCAGGAAGCCTATGACGTGGCTATCAAAGAAAGGGACATTTTTCTGAGAGAAAGTCGCAATAGGCAATTACAGAACCCAAGATATAATAATAGCAGCTACAACAGAAACGACTATCGTAGAAATGAAGGACCCCGGGATAACAGAACTAATAGGAGACCAAACTACTATGGAAATTATGAAGCTAGGGATCAATCCTCGTATCGCGATAATCCAGGGATAATGGCAGGTCTTATAATAAAATGAAGGCGATCATGCCAAAACAAGAGGACAGAAGTCGTGAGGACAGAAATAATCAACATTCAAAGAATTTCGGAAATTCGGGACAGCAAAGACCAACACCACTGAATCACATAGAAGCAACAAATGAAGAGGAGCTACACAATATTGATGACGGAAATTTTCAGTTAAAGGCCTCGTCGGACAGACGGGATACTTAGAGAAAGTTGAAGTTGGAGGTTCTCTACTTTACATTTTAATTAATTTCGGTTCAAATAGACCACTAAAATTTCTAGTGGATACTGGTGCCACTTCATCTTTCATAAATCCAGAACTCGTTAAAGAACAGAACCAACAAATACTTGAGAGACCGATTTTAATTATCACAGCCCTAGGCTCTCATAAAGTAAACAAAATGACCCAAGTCAAGCTTTTCAATAAATACAACTGTAATGAAAATTTTCCATTGTTGCTCTTCAAATTTCACAACTATTTTGATGGCCTTATAGGCATGAATATTCTGAATACAATGTCAGGAGTAATAGACATTCCGAGCAAAACTCTAATGACACCCAGATTCACAATTAGACTTTTCCAACAAGTAAAACAAAAAGCAAAATTATTTAACATTGAGGAATCTTCCAAGAAATTGGTAATGCTACCAGTTTCAATTAAGGAAGGTACATTTTTGTGTGAAGATCAAAAAATTTCGAACGATTTATTTATCACAGGTGGCTTATATACAGCCCACAACTATTACAGTTGTATGGAAGTGACAAACTACTCTGTTAATGAAAAACAATTATATTTAGAGACACCATTAGAAGTGAGCTATTTTAACACGGACGAATTTATAATAATAAACGATGTTAAGGACTATGGCTCGGTAGTTTCGGACAGTAAGAAAGAGGGTAACAGCAAACTAAGATTAGAACATTTAACCTTAGAAGAAAAAGCTGCATTCGCAAAACTACACAAACAATATCCAAATATAGTTTACAGAGAAGGAGATAAATTAACCTTTACCAATATAGTCAAACACAATGTTAATACTACAGACGAAATCCCTGTATTCAAAAAATCATTCAGATATAGTCCGTCAGAAAAGACAGAAATAAGCGAACAAATCAATAAACTTCTGAAACAAGATATAATTAAACACAGTCATTCACCCTGGAGTGCTCCAGTTTTCTTGGTCCCAAAGAAACTAGACGCTTCAAACAAACGAAAGTGGAGATTGGTCGTAGACTTTAGATTACTAAATGAAAAGACTATCAAAGATAGATATCCAATGCCACAAATAAACGAAATACTAGACAAACTAGGCAGGGCCCAGTATTTTTCAGCTTTAGATTTGGCAAGTGGTTACCACCAAATTGAAGTGGACCCTAAGGATAGACCGAAAACAGCATTTTCCGCAGTAGGTGGACATTATGAGTTTATTCGAATGCCATTTGGCTTATCCAATGCACCCGCAACTTTCCAAAGGGTAATGGATAATGTCTTAGCAGAGTATAATGGCAAGTTTTGTTTGGTCTATCTAGATGATATAATAGTATTTTCGACCTCGCTCGAGGAGCACATGAATCATCTAAATTCTATTTTCAAGAAACTCACGCAGGCAAATCTAAAACTTCAGCCGGATAAATCAGAGTTTCTAAAGAAAGAATTAGAGTATCTTGGTCACATTGTGACAGAAAAAGGTGTTAAACCTAACCCAAAGAAAATAGATACGATTAAGGCTTTCCCTATGCCCAAGACCAGGAAAGAGATTAAATCATTCTTGGGGTTACTGGGCTATTATAGAAGATTCATCAGGGACTTCGCCAAAATTACCAAACCTCTAACTCAGCAACTAAAAGGGAAAGCAGAAGTAACTATCAACGAACAATATATTAAAACTTTTAACCACTGCAAGACACTTTTGTGTAACGACCCAATACTACAGTACCCAGATTTCAATAAGCCATTTATCTTGACTACCGACGCTAGTAATGTAGCTATAGGAGCAGTTTTATCAAAGGGTACAATAGGAAAGGACAGACCCATAGCATTTGCTAGTAGGACATTGTCAGAATCAGAAACGCATTACGCCACCATTAAAAAAGAAATTTCAGACCATACTTATTTGGGAACAAATTCCTTCTGGTCGCTGATCATAAACCTTTAGTTTGGTTAAAAAATCTAAAAGAACCAAACTCCATGCTAGTGAGATGGAAACTCCAACTATTAGAATATGACTGTGAAGTCATTTATAAACAAGGTTCCCAAAATGTAGTGGCGGATGCATTGAGTAGAATTGTCGTAGAGCTCAACACCAACGAGACCAGACCAATTAACATAGATTCGGAGATTTTGACCTCCAACAAACCCATAAATGAATTTGCAATACAAATCATTTTGGAAGATGCAGAACTTGCAAAGGATTCAGTAGTAACCCCTTTTAAAAACAAGATCAGACGCATTATTGCCAGACCTTCGTTTAACGACAAAATAATGATTGACATATTAAGGACAGTTTTAAAATCGAATAAAACGCATGCAGTTTACACCACTGACTCAATTTTCGAATCAGTACAAAAGATTTATGCAACATTTTTTGCTCCTAACAAATTGTATAAGATCATAAGGAGCACGACGTATTTAAAAGAATTACAAACTACAGAAGAACAGATTAACCACATATCAGATTATCACATTAAAAATAATCATAGAGGTATGGACGAAACATATAATCATATTAAGCGACAGGTCTATTTCCCCGGGTTAAGAGAAAAGATTTCAAAACTAATTAACAAATGTGACATTTGTCAAACTCTAAAGTATGACAGACAACCTCAGAAATTAGAATTTCAGTTAACAGAGACACCGAACAAGCCATTAGACATAATACATATAGACATATACTCGATTAATAAAAGACTTATTTTAACGATAATCGACAAATTCTCAAAATTCGCGGAAGGTTACACTCTACCTGCTCGAGATTCAATTAATATCACCAAAAACATGATGTTCTTTTTCAAGACTCACGGTATACCCAAAGTAATAGTTTGCGATCAGGGTCCAGAATTCGCGGGAATTCTTTTTAAAGATCTTTGCAACCAATATGGTATAACCCTACATGTAACATCTTTCCAACAATCAAGCAGCAACGCCCCCGTAGAAAGGCTACATTCTTCGTTAACAGAAATCTATAGAATCATTTTCGAAAAGAAAAAAGCACTACAACTTGACCTAGACCACGACCTGATAATGGCAGAAACCTTTATAACCTATAATAATGCTATTCACTCAACAACAAAACTTACCCCACACGAAGTATTTACAGGACGAACCCATATTTTCGAACAAACGTTCAAAGCGGTGAGTCAACAAGATTACTTGAGGGAACTAGAGACCTTTAGAACCAAATTATATTCAGAATTGAAGGAGGAATTAGAAAATCAGAAACTAAAAAAGATCGAGAAACTTAACGTCGATAAAACCCCACCCTTAGAGGTACAAGAGGGAGACACAATCTTCAGAAAAGAAAATAGAAGAAACAAATTAACACCTAGATTCACCAAACACAAGGTAGCTAGTGATAACGGAATAACTTTGACTACCAACAAGAGACAGAAAATACACAAATCAAAGATTAAGAAAAAGACTAGACGTAATAGTGACTAACTTCTGTATAATAATATCGTTACAGATTATGCGTGATAGCAGCTCAACTGCTTCATGCCCAACATGTTAAGGAAAATACGCCCCTAGCAGAAATCAATCTGGGAGAAGCGAGGATCATTCAGACCTATAGTTCAGTGGCACATGTAATAGAACTAACGGAATTGACTAACTACCTAAATAAACTAGAAACCAACTTATACAACTTACGGGACGAAGATTCGAAGGATTCGATATCTTCATTACAAAGGAAAATAGTTCAAGCTAAAGAAAAAGTTTACTCACTGACCCCAAACCAAAGAAAAAAGAGAGGGTTGATAAATGGATTAGGTCATGTAATTAAAAGAGTAACAGGAAATATGGATGCAGATGACGCATCCACTATTGCAACCAATTTCAACAAGGTATTTGAAAACGAAAAGACCATTAACAAAAACCTCTGGCAACAAATAGCCAATAATAACGACATAATTTTAAATTTCAATAATATGTCCACACACTTTGTTAAAGAACAAGAAAAGATTGAGGAGTACATTAACCATTTTAAAAAAAGCATTTCTAAGGAATTAATGATAGAAGATAAGAAAATCAAAAGTTTACAAATACTAAATATAATAAATAACAATATAGACATTCTTCAGAATCACATAAATGATATAGCCGAGAGTGTATTATTAGCTAAACTCAGGATATTCCCAAGTTTTATTTTACCTATAGGAGAACTAAAAGATATTGCACAGAGTTTCAAGATTCAAAATTTTTCAATAAATTCCGAAGAACATATATACAGACTACTCGACTTAGAGGTAAAATCCAAAAGATCACATCATTTTTCACATAAAAATACCTATTTTTGATAAGAACATCTATACACTATCTCATTTAATTAACTTACCCATAAACGGCTCTCACTTTCTCATTCTACCTAAATTCATTTTGCATGATAACAATTTTAATTTTACAATGAGTTTTCAAGAGAAATGCCCGAGGATACATGGAACTTATATCTGCGACCCCAGATTGGCGGAGAATATTATGTACAACAAGGAGTGTGTTAAACAGATTAAATTAGGAATGAAACCAAGCTGCGAGGCAAAGAATGTGGACACCGACGAAATAGTGGTGGAGCCGGAGCAACAGTGGATCGTGGTCATCAGCAGGAACCAAACGTGGGCCGAACCGAGTTGTGCAGAACCCTTCCTCATTGAGGGAACAACAATTATTAACCATATCAACTGTTCCATACTCATTGATGGAGTCAAATATGATGACACCGAATTATTTTACAAGGAAAAGATCAAACTGTCACTACCGGCAGTCAAAAACATAACAATAAATGCGACAGTGGAGGATTTGAATCTTGATAAGATCGTGTTTCACCTCCAAGAAAACAACGCAAAAATTTTTCGAGTCAAGCAATCTACAACCGATCTTCGATTCCTGACCTACATATCGGCTGTCATCCTGGTCATCTTTATAATCTATACCTTGGTAGTAAAAAGAAAAATCACTTACTTACCCAATCCTGCACCATCGGTCAACTACGTTTCGCCCATTCCTTCGTTATGGCCGTCACTACATTCTAGGGGGGGAGGACTTACCACATCAGCTATACCCACGTCCTCTTCCCCGCCCCCTAAACCTCCACGAGCAAACTGTTAGCGTCAGCACCCACACCATTGCAGCAATTTGTGTCGCGTTCCAGTGGAAAGGGAGACAAGAAAAATAGATGGGCGCAAATGAACAGTGATGCAAAGAAGAATAAAAAATGCTTTCGATGTGGTCGCGAGGGTCATTTTATTGCGCAGTGCAAAGTGAAAGACAAAAATGATGGAATAGAAACATTTGAAAAAGAGAAGTCGTTTACTATGTTTGCAAGTGTAAATAAAAATGACGTTTTAACGAAATCAATGTGGTGCTTGGACAGTGGAGCAACTGCTCACATGTGTTGTGAAAGGTCGTGGTTCGCGGACATTAAAGAGCATAAAGAGAAAATATTACTTGCAGGAGAAAATTATATATTTTCGGATGGCGTCGGTACGGTGGTCGTTAAAACAAAGAATGGTAAAAAGTAATTTGTAGAAAGTAATTTCATATCGGTAGTGAAAGCCGTTGAAAAAGGGTATAAAGTAATTTTTCACAAGCAAAGTGCGTATACAAAGAACGGTCAAAATGAAGAAGTGTTACAGGCAAGAAAAGCTGGAAATCTTTTTGTTTTTGATACTTCGAACAATCGGTGCATGTACTTGTGTGCAAATGATGAATTGTGGAAGTGGCATTATCGTTATGGTCATTTGAACATGGTGAGCTTAAAAAAGATGGCAAGTAACAATATGGTCAATGGCTTAAAGTCAATCAAAAATGTTGTGGACATAGACCGAATTGCATGTGAAACCTGTGCTAAAGGTAAAATCTGTGTGAAACCATTCCCAAAAATGGCAGAAAATCATGCGGACAAAGTGCTAGGGCTAGTGCATTCGGACATTTGCGGGCCAATGAACAAAGTATCTGCCGGTGGAGCAAGATATTTCGTAACATTTATTGATGACTATTCGCGTTATATGTTCGTATATTTTTTAAAGACCCGTGATGAATTGCTTCCCACGTTTAAAGACTTTGTCGCGTTTGCAGAAAAACAGACCGGTGAAAAACTTAAAGAAATTCGCAGCGATAACGGTCGCGAATATATAAGCCACGAGTTTCAGAAGTTCCTATCTGAAAACGGTATTAAGCGGCAATTGACAGTACCGTACACTCCGCAGCAAAACGGGGTTGCTGAGCGCGCTAACCGGACACTTGTGGAAATGGCAAGGAGCATGCTTCAGGAGTGAATGAGTTCCTGTGGGGAGAGGCAGTTAGGACTGCAGCATATCTACGCAACAGATCGGAGACAAGGTCGTTGAAGAGTCAAACTCCATTTGAACTATGGACAGGTAAAAAGCCTTCGATATCGCATTTAAAAATCTTTGGATGCAAAGCGATTGCATTAAATAAGAAACATGCAGGAAAGTTCAAGCCAAAAGGCATTGAATGCATGATGATAGGGTATTCAACAACAGCGAAGGCCTACAGATTAATGCGCATTGGATTGAATGCGAAAGTAGAGACGTCGTTTTTCTAGAGGAAACTATAGGGTATCCGAAGAATGGAAACAGCGAGAACAAGAGGGCACTTATTGACGAAATTGAAGATGATTGTTCGCAGATTTTGGCAGTGGACAACAACAAAGAAGATGCTGAGGTGCTCGAGGAAGAGCAAATTGACAGCGAGATTAATGAAGCTGATAGTTCTGATGTTTACGAGAGTGCGAAGAGCGATGATACCGAAGAACGGGAAATTCGTGGTCCTGGTCGTCCTAAGAAGATAAAAACTGGAAAGCCCGGGCGTCCACGAAAACAATACAACTTGTTGAATATGATGAAGGTTCAAGATGTCAAGGTACCTGTTACGTTTACTGAAGCGACACAGTCTGAAATGAGTCAAGAGTGGGTAGCATCAATTCAGAAGGAGATTGACGCCCTCGAAGCTAATCAGACATGGGAGCTACAGAACTTACCAGAAGGTAAGAAAGCCATCGGTATTAAGTGGATTTTTGGCATCAAAGGAGATAAGGATGGCAATGTGATGCGATTTAAATCGAGGTTGGTGGCTAAAGGATGTGCACAACGATATGGTATAGACTTTTTTGAAACGTTTTCACCAGTTGTCAGATATTCGTCGGTGAAACTTATTATATCTCTGGCTGTTGAACTTATTTCTACATCAGATGGATGTATCGACAGCTTACTTAAATAGCGAATTGAGCGAAGAAGCTTATGTCAAATAAAACAATTATTAAACTTTAACTAAATCGCCTCGCGTTTTACTCCACAACTTCCAATACTTTATAATATGGATGGAGCTTAAGCTAAAGTGCGAGAACAGCAAAAATTATATTAAAAAAATTACTAGGACAGATCAAAATTCGAGAATGTAAGTTACTTGAAAATGATGCGATGTTAGCTGCAATCTACATTGATCCACGCGTCAATTGCATCTTAAATGACCAGCAAAAATGCTTAGTAAAGCTAAATCTAAAAAAAAATAGCATATCGTTTATCATCTAATAAATACATATGTTAAAATTGTTGCTAGAGCACACGTGCATCGTCTTTTTCTTTTGTGTTAGAGAGTAGACCGCAAAACGGCGTTGTCGCGTCGAACTGCCGAATTGATATACATGTTTTTGTCTTATATGTGTGTTTTTATATATTTTTTTATTGTACTTTTTGTATGTATGTTCACATCAACTACTGTAATGTGAGCGAACTATTCGACCGATATGAATTCGGCACCTCACACTGCTATATAGAGTATAGCGTGTAAACAAATAGAACACGGCTAACGAATACATTTGCTGATTGAACATTTCGTTGCGGATGGGCATAGGCGCCTGTTTCATCCGTGAGCCTAGGTGGCCCTTTGTTGAGCGTTGCGAGTGGGCATAGGCGCCTGTTTCACTCTGGAACCTAGTTGGTTCTTATGCGATGCATTTAACTTGTAGACATCTGTATTTTCGATATCTATTATACTTTCACTTTGCCATTTATCACTTCCAATGCTTACTTTGTTAGTAATATTATTCCGATTTACATTGCGTGGGGTCTTCGTCCTCGGGTCTTCTTCTAGTCCAATGACGAGTCCGGCTGCTCCAGTTACCATCCGTGGGTTAGGGTAACCATGTTTCCATAGTAGTATTGCTTTTGGGATGTTTAAAGTGTTTTAATAAAACACGTCTTCGTTGTTTGAAGTGAACAAATCGAATGTTTATTGAATGTCATTGTTGTGCTGCTCACAGGCAGCTCTTATGTATATATATATATAGTAGCATAATATGCTTCACATATTACGCTTACATAAGCATTGTACATACAATCTTGCACATGCATAAACACATGAAACCAATTCACATTTTTGCTTACACTTAAGCGCACGATTTGTTGTGCAACCATATCGTTCTTTTTGTACACATATAGAGAAAACCAAACCCCACAAATACACTGACTAGACATTCCCGTTTCTCGCGACTCACTTCGAGCCGATCAAAACTCTGTACAGTTAGTCTTAAGCTGACATTTCTTGAATAAAGACGTTCACCGAAATTGTTCGTGTTTCGATTTGTTATTGACGGATCATTTATTCGACTGACAAATTAATAACTACGTAAGTGGCGCAGTCGGTAGGATGATACTAATTGATGCGATATTAAACATATTCAATTCTCTGTGTATCATCCGCTAAAGAACTACAACTACAACTACAACTTCAATACCTCGCGTCGGTAAATCGGTACAGTCAGTTCAGAACCAACAACATATCCGAAACCACAGAGTGATAGTGAAATTGAAAAAAAAAAAAAAACTTAAAATTATATCAAATTTTAAGAAGACGCCTTTGAATTCACTGAGTAGTAAATCCACAAAAGGTTACTCAAAACAAAGTGAAATAGCTAAGTGCGCAACACTAAATAAACGTAACTACAACTAAGTGAACTACAATAATAACCGTTAAACTAAGTGAAAACTAAATAAACGTAACTACAACTAAGTGAACTACAATAATAACAGTTAAACTAAGCGAAAACCAAATAAACTTAACCACAAATAAGCGAACAATAATAATAACAGTGAAAATAAGTGAAAATTAACCCTTTCGCGCCCAACGTTGCTTGTGAGCAATTTCTGTTTTCAGAGCTAACTGTAAGCGTGCCTTTTGTTTTATCGGCTCATTCTTTATGATAGCACCGTGCTTTTATGTGCCCACTCTAAATACGAAAAGCAATAAGCAATAAGACACAAACCATTAGTGAGAACGCAAATCCTATCCAAATCACAAACCTAAATAAAGACACTAACAAAAAAAATTCAAACCAACAAACCACAATGGCCGTAGCAGCACCAGCACAAATAGAATTGTCGGACTCGAACATGATTCAAGTCGATAGACAAATACACGCAATCGAGGTTTTCAACGGAGATCCTAACACCCTGTACACTTTCATCAGTCGCGTCGACTTCATCTTGGCTCTGTATCAGACCACAGATGAAAGACAAAAGTTAATAATCTTTGGACACATCGAACGGAACACATCGATCAGTGGCGTTGTTATCCGCACCCTCGGAGTAACCAACCTCAGCAGCTGGAGCGAACTCAGGACTCAGCTTATACTTAACTACAAGCCCCAAGCACCGAACCACCAACTTCTGGAAGAATTCAGGAACATACAATATCGAGGTAACATTCGTCATTTCCTTGAAGAAGCCGAAAGAAAACGACAGATACTTATAAGTAAATTAGAACTAGAAAATAATACTAACGAAACCATTCTCTATACTAGATTAATACAAACCAGCATCGAAAATCTAATTCAAAAACTTCCAAGCCACATTTTTCTCAGAATAGTTAACTGTAATATTCCAAACCTAAGATCACTAATAAATATATTACAAGAAAAAGGTCTTGATGAGGCACCAACATCAAGTAAAGATAATATAAAGCCAACTTCAATTCCAAACAAAATAACAACAAACCCCCAAAATAGACAAATGAATAACCAAATTAGACCCTTTGTACCTTCCAACCATTCTATAATAACGTCTATCAACCCTATCACCAAGCACATTCTCATATGCCCAGGTTTAACACAAACCCGGTTCCTCAATATCAACATAGACCCATTTACCCACAATCTAACATACCCATGTCACAAGTACCCAGACCAAACCCAGCTTTTAACAGACAAAATATTTTTGACCAAAACCGATTTGGACCTAGCCACACTAACATGCCCACAACATATCCTCAAAACAGAAACGTACAAACCAATAACCCAATAAAAAGACCGAGACCATCAGACAGTGGACAGTCTAAAATGAGCACAGAAGAGATCTTCGTCTAATCAACCCGAAGATCCTTATAATTATAACTACTATTATCCCTGCTACCCAGAATATTTTCAACCTCAGCCTTATCCCTACCAATTGAATTATACCCCAGAATCAATTCAGTATCCCTCTGAACAGAACTACGACAATTCAGAGACAACAGAAGAAGAAATACCAACAACAAATGACAACGAACCAGATTACCTTAAACAAGCAGAAAATTTTCGGCTAGTAGCCCCGGATCAAACCAATATATACTGATAAAACATAATAATACTGAACTGAAATGTCTAATTGGTACAGGATCTACGATAAATATGCTTACGCGAAATATTTTTCAAACGCCAATACAAGAAACCAATCATCTAATCCACACTAGTAATGGCCCATTAATTATTAACACACTTACGAATATACCACCTAATAACTACTTCCCTATTGCCCAAGAGTTCTTGATCCACCAGTTCTCAGATCATTATGACATGCTGATTGGACGCAAACTGTTGTCCGAAGCCAAAGCAATAATCGATTATAAAAAGAAAACTGCTACCCTATTTAACAAAATATACAAGATAAAAGACGGTAATAACATTACAGAACAGAATCATATCCAAATGGACCCTTCATTTCTACAAGACCCCACCTATTTAGAAACCTCCACACTTCAAGAAAACTTGTTCCGACTAGAACACCTTAACGTAGAAGAAAAACAAAAACAAAAACCAAACCCGGATAAAATGAAAGCTATAGTAAAATATCCGTTACCAAGAAAAACTAAAGAAATTAAAGCCTTTCTAGGACTCACAGGGTATTATAGGAAATTCATACCTAACTTTTCTGACATTGCCAAACCCCTGACCAAGTCCCTAAAGAAAGGAGCAACAATAGATATAAACAGTTCAGAATACTTATAAGCATTCCAAAGGTTAAAATTATTAATCTCTGAAGACCCGATCCTAAAAATACCGAATTTCGAGAGGAAATTTACATTAACAACAGATGCCAGCAATGTTGCTTTAGGAGCTGTTCTATCACAAGACGGACACCCTGTTAGCTACATCAGCAGAACATTAAATGAACATGAAGTCAATTATAGCGCCATAGAAAAAGAATTATTAGCAATAGTTTGGGCCACTAAAACCTTCCGACACTATCTGTTAGGACGACATTTCGAAGTAGCTTCTGACCATCAACCCTTGTGCTGGCTACACAAACTAAAAGAACCTAATTCAAAATTAACAAGATGGAAAATTAGACTTTCGGAATATGACTTCGATATAAAATATATAAAAGGAAAGGAAAATTACGTAGCAGACGCACTTTCTAGAGTAAAGATAGAACAAACATTTTTTGGTGAATCTACACAACCTAGTGCCGAAGAGGACAGTAACAATTTGATCGGACTATCAGAGAAAGCTATTAATCAATATAAAAGGCAAATCACCTTTACTAAAGGTCCCAATAGTACAGAAATAGAAACTTACTTCAAAAAACAAATTATACACCTTCTTATGAAGAAATGACCCCCGAAATAGCCAAACGATATCTACTCGACTATTTCTGTTAAAAAAACAGCACTGTTTACATCGGAAGCGATGCAGATTTCGAAGTAATTCAAAAAGCATATAATTGTCTGACGAAGACCATTACAAAATCACCAATAGAAATAGAGAAACACATTACTACAAGACCCAATTTAAAAAACAGAAAAAATTTCTAAACTTCCCATTCCACAGGCCCCTGGTTCATCATAATACCCCTCCTCACGTTTACAAAAGTATTCCAAGCCCAACAACTTCAAATCAACAACATTGATACTAATCATGGATACCTCTTATTTTCACATAAATCAATTCAAATCCCTTCAGAATACGAACATCATTGTCTTCGCGTAAGCCTTTCCAATATAGATAACCTAGAAATTACACTAACATTCCCCAAATTGACCTTTTATACAATAAAATGCGAAGAGAACTTGGCGGAATAACTTTACACCAGACAAATAGACAGAATTTAAATATTTATTTGGAACACTAAATCAATATGCAATTTCATCCCTACAACAGTTAACCAGATAATTAAATATGTAGAGCCAAACAATATCCTCACTTTACGGACTAAAACAGAGCGGTAGAGAGTGGAACGCCAAGCTCAATGAAGTCTTGCAAAAACTGCATTTTGTTCCCTGTACCAGCGAGCCGTGTGTGTACACACGCAATGAGAAGGACAATATTAATATAATAGCAGTATATGTCGACGATCTTCTTATTGTAAGCTCATGTAAAAATAATTTGATTGGTATAAAAGAGTCAATTGCCAAAGAGTTTAAAGTAGTAGATAGCGGACAGCTTAATCATTTCTTGGGCATCGAAGTTGAGCGAGAAGGTGAAACTGGAGCCATATCCATAGGTCACAAGACATGTATCGAGAGTATGCTACACACCTGGGGCATGTTAGATTGCAAATCGGTAGCAACGCCTTTGGAGGCAAATTTCCAAGTTAAATGTACTGATCCTAACTGCAAGCCTGTTAACGAAAAGGACTAATGTAATTGGCAATTACAACCAGGCCAGATATAATGCATTCAGTTGCAAAACTGGCTCAAAGAAAGGTGAACCCACATAAGGAGCATGAAGTCGCTGCCAAGCATATACTAAGGTATTTGAAGGGCACCTCAAACTTAAAGCTTCATTATCACGTAACAGGTAAACCGATTCATGACTACGTCGACGCAGATTGGGCAAATGACACATCGGATCGTAAATCCTACAGTGGATATGTCTTCATAAACGCAGCTGGTCCAATATCCTGGGAGTCCAAGAAGCAAAGTCTGGTGGCATTATCCAGCACGGAGGTCGAATATGTTGCATTGTCCATTGCAGCAAGAGAAGCAATATTTTTAAAAAAGTTTCTGAAGGAAATGGGTTTTTTGATAGATCACTCAATTTTAATTTTTTGCGATAATCAGAGTGTTTTTTGTTTAGCTAAGAATCCAGTATTAGATAATAGAAGTAAGCATATCGACATAAAGTACCACTATGTTAGAGAACTTTATTCCAAAGAGGAAATTGATGTAAAATATATATGTACAAATGACATGTTATCAGATATATTAACAAAAAACCTACAGAAAAACAAGCATTTAAAATGTATAACTGAAATGAATTGTTTCTGAATATGTTGTTGAGAAGGAGTATTGAAATATTAAAATATTATGTATGTTAATTTGGCAACAACCATATACTAAAATTTCGTCACACTAATCTGAATCAGTTTTTTTTTTTTGGAAACTTGCTTCTTCTGTTGTTAACTTCCGAACGACTCTCAACGATGTCACGCTTATGTCAAATAAAACAATTATTAAACTTTAACTAAATCGCCTCGCGTTTTACTCCACAATTTCCAATACTTTATAATATGGATGGAGCTTAAGCTAAAGTGCGAGAACAGCAAAAATTATATTAAAAAAATTACTAGGACAGATCAAAATTCGAGAATGTAAGTTACTTGAAAATGATGCGATGTTGGCTGCAATCTACATTGATCCACGCGTCAATTGCATCTTAAATGACCAGCAAAAATGCTTAGTAAAGCTAAATCTAAAAAAAAATAGCATATCGTTTATCATCTAATAAATACATATGTTAAAATTGTTGCTAGAGCACACGTGCATCGTCTTTTTCTTTTGTGTTAGAGAGTAGACCGCAAAACGGCGTTGTCGTGTCGAACTGCCGAATTGATATACATGTTTTTGTCTTATATGTGTGTTTTTATATATTTTTTTATTGTACTTTTTGTATGTATGTTCACATCAACTACTGTAATGTGAGCGAACTATTCGACCGATATGAATTCGGCACCTCACACTGCTATATAGAGTATAGCGTGTAAACAAATAGAACACGGCTAACGAATACATTTGCTGATTGAACATTTCGTTGCGGATGGGCATAGGCGCCTGTTTCATCCGTGAGCCTAGGTGGCCCTTTGTTGAGCGTTGCGAGTGGGCATAGGCGCCTGTTTCACTCGGGAACCTAGTTGGTTCTTATGCGATGCATTTAACTTGTAGACATCTGTATTTTCGATATCTATTATACTTTCACTTTGCCATTTATCACTTCCAATGCGTACTTTGTTAGTAATATTATTCCGATTTACATTGCGTGGGGTCTTCGTCCTCGGGTCTTCTTCTAGTCCAATGACGAGTCCGGCTGCTCCAGTTACCATCCGTGGGTTAGGGTAACCATGTTTCCATAGTAGTATTGCTTTTGGGATGTTTAAAGTGTTTTAATAAAACACGTCTTCGTTGTTTGAAGTGAACAAATCGAATGTTTATTGAATGTCATTGTTGTGCTGCTCACAGGCAGCTCTTATATATAAGTTAACACAAGCAGTTCTCACGGAGTGAGACTGCCGAATTGCAAGCCGTATCCGGTGGCCTGCACGCGCAGCGAAGAAATTGCTGATCGCGCATTCCAAGGACAATTGCCCGGAGTCCGCCCGAAACACTCGCGGAGCGAGTGATCGGCCGGATACAGGAGTGCTGACCTAGCGCTCTGTCAATAGCGCTGCAACGAACGGGAGGCCTGGAGTTGCAGCGAGTTTAGATTTTAAGTTAGTTATAAATCATACTCCGTGGCTTACGCCCCGTATTGTAAACCTACATAAAATATTAAGGCCCTCGCCCTAACGGGAGTGTGGTAATAAATAAATCAACTTAAAACACCACAACTTATAATTGTCGCCCAACGACACGAACCCGCCGAGAAGGTCTAATTGGGGATATAAAAAAACCTCAAAGTGAAAAATCTAAAACAAAGCTAGCTGGACAAATTGATAAAAATCATCAAAGTGCAGTGCAAAACCTAAAACAAGCTCCTAGCAGAGTTGGAACAATTGAACTTAAAAAAAAAAATAAACTGAAACGGGAAGAATTTCCCTAAAGCAACGACAGCGGCAGCGACGACAGCGGCAGCGACGACAGTACCAGCGGCAAAAAGGCGTCGGCAAATCACAAAACTCAAAAATTAAAATTAGGAACATGTGAGTAGGCTCTTTGTTCTAAGTTTTCGCCAATCAAAACATATCCAGTGAATAAATTTTTTTACCGTCGAATCAGACGACGAAGTTTTGGAGGAATACAGGAAACTTTTAGAAACAAGGGTCATAAGGCAAACGCCAGTTGAAAATCAAAAAACCCAGCAGGCAGCCGAAATGCAGGCAGATCAAATTGCGAGTATGGAGGCCGCCATAGCCGGCGCACTCCAGAGGCAAGAAGAAATTTTCGAAGCAAAATTATCCACGATTATGGGGGAGCTAAGCTTACTCAAGGGTAAAACCCCAAGTATCCAGACATTCCAAGAGATCGAGTATAAACCAGAAGAGGTTCCGTGTAACGAGCCCCTCGATATGGTAAAGTCTGTTCCAGAATTCGACGGAAAACAAGAAAATTACGTCTCCTGGAGACAGGCTGCTACCGCGGCTTACAAGATATTTGCGACCTACCCGGGTAGCAGTCGGCATTACCAGGCCGTAGGGATTCTAAAGAATAAAGTCAGAGGCCCAGCAGCAGCTGTATTAGCCTCGTTCAACACTCCTTTAAATTTTCACGCCATACTGGCGCGTCTCGATTTTACATATGCGGACAAAACTCCGATACATGTGATTAAGCAGGAGTTAAGCATATCAAGACAGGGAGAATTACCCCTGCTTAAATACTACGACGAGATAGAAAGGAAGCTAACGCTCCTCACTAATAAAACGATTATGACCCACGACGAAGCCGCAGCGGCCGTCCTCAATGAGCAGCACAGAGAAGACGCTTTACACGCGCACCCGGCACAATGAAGAAAAAACCTATAGGTCAAACAACCAGCAAAAAGCGGGTTGGAAAAATTCATACTACGAGCAAAATCAAAATTTGGGGGCAATAAAAAAGAACCCTCATTTTGTCAGAACTCCAAAAGGAGCAAACCAAGGTGGTTCCTTTAAACAAAGGCCAACCAACAGCGCAGGGAATGGCCAAGGCCAACCAGCGCCAGAACCGATGGAGGTCGACACCTCCTCCCGATTCAAGCAACCCACGGCGTGGCAAAGAGGCCAGTCGTCTCGGTCCCGCCAAAAAATTAACTTCATGCCGGAAGAAATCTCCGACGAAGAAGATTATGACACCGTTGCTCAAGCAAGTGCCATAGAAATAGAGGACGACCTGGATGCAGAAGACTCCTGCAATTTTTTAGGGTAAAATCCCTGCTCCCCTACGCTACTCGTAAGGTAGCAGGAGGAGAGATCAAATTACTACTAGATACAGGTACCTCTAAGAGTTATATTACTCCACTCCCGGGGCTGAAAGGCGTCGTGGCAGCGGAGCCATGGATTGACTTTACTGTAAAGGGTTTCTTACAGTAAAGTCAATCCATGGCTCTACTAGAATAGATAAAAAATGCATCGTTTCAGTGTTTAACGTAAAAACACCCATCTTTATTTTAAACAATCTTAAGGACTTTCACGGTATAATCGGACTCGACTTGCTTAAACAAGTGAATGCGAAGCTCGACTTTACCAAAAATGTTCTAAATACTAATAACGGAACTGAAAAGATCCAATTTAGTAAAGCAGCAAACGTAAACTTCATTAAAATTGACGATGAAGACGTCCCTCCTGCAATCAAAAATACTTTTGACAAAATGATCGTAAAAAATCATAGAGCCTTCGCTGATCCAGACGAGGCACTACCATTTAATATAAATACTATCGCCACGATCAAAACAGATGGGGAGCCGGTATATTCAAAATCATACCCGCATCCCATGGGTGTGACTGAATTCGTCAAAGCAGAAGTTAAACAACTTCTTGCGGACGGCGTAATAAGGCCATCCAAGTCTCCCTACAACAACCCGACCTGGGTTGTAGATAAGAAGGGAACAGATCAAAACGGGGTGAAAAAGAAGCGACTAGTTATCGATTTTAGGAAACTAAATCAGAAAACAGTCGATGATAAATACCCTATCCCAACAATTTCGACAATACTGTCGAATATGGGTGAATCAAATTTTTTTACGGCACTTGATCTTAAGTCAGGTTTTCACCAGATAGAACTGGCAGAAAAAGACAGAGAAAAAACAGCATTCTCAATAAACAATGGTAAATACGAATTTTGTAGATTACCATTTGGTCTTAAAAATGCCCCAAGCATTTTCCAAAGGGCCATCGACGATGTCCTGCGGGATGGAATTTCGAAGATATGCTACGTGTATGTCGACGACGTCATAATTTTCTCCAAAACAAAAGAGGACCACGTTAAAGACGTGGACTGGGTTTTAAAAAAACTATTGGAGGCAGGCATGAGAGTATCCCAAGGAAAATCAAAGTTCTTCAAAAAAAGCGTTGAGTACTTGGGGTTCATAGTGTCACAAGGGAGGCTACGAACATCACCTGAAAAGGTCAAAGCCATAAAACAATTCCCCTTACCTAAAACGCTTTTCGAACTCAGATCATTTCTAGGGTTAGCAAGCTACTATAGGTGCTTTATAAAGGACTTTGCGACAATCGCAAGGCCTCTTACGAGTATCCTAAAAGGAGACAACGGAAAAGCCAGCAAATATCAGTCAAGGAAAATTGACATTGACATGACTAAAGAACAGAAAGAAGCGTTTGACAGGTTGAGAGAAATCTTAGCATCGGAGGACGTTTTACTTTCATACCCAGATTTTAAGAGACCATTCGATTTAACAACGGATGCGTCAGGCTTTGGTTTAGGAGCAGTACTATCCCAAGATGGCCGGCCGATCACAATGATATCACGCGCCCTGCGGGATAGTGAAAAAAATTATGCAACCAACGAGCGAGAGCTCCTCGCCATAGTTTGGGCATTAAAAAACCTACGGAACTACTTGTACGGTGTAAAAGGCTTGCAGATCTTTACCGATCATCAGCCTCTTACCTTTGCCGTCTCAGACAAAAACCCTAACGCGAAACTAAAACGCTGGAAGGGAATTATCGACGATCACGGCGCTAAATTGGTCTACAAACCAGGGAAAGAAAATCTTGTGGCAGACGCGCTCTCCCGCCAGAACATAAACGCCTTGGAAGACGAACAAGAATCGGATGTAGCAACCATACATAGCGAACAATCACTGACGTATACCCTAGACACAACAGAAAACCCGGTAAACTGTTTCAGGAATCAAATAATAATTGAGGAAGGAAACAGCTTTTCGGTAGACACATTCATCTTGTTTAAAAGCAAGGTGAGACATATTATAAAAATTCCCGACCGAACAAATCTGCTTAGTACATTACAGGACGTAGTCAATGCCGAGGTGGTTAACGCAATACATTGCTCTCTACCAATCCTGGCATTTATTCAACACCGACTAGTCGAACTGTTCCCAGGTACTTCCTTCAAATTCCCAGGTACTTCCTTCAAGATATTGCAGATGCAACCGAGCAAAGGGAAATCGTTATAACAGAGCACAACAGGGCCCACCGGGCAGCACAAGAAAATGTAAAACAAATCTTGAGGGACTACTTTTTCCCTAAAATGCTTCGGCTGGCAACAGAAACAACGTTAAGTTGCAAGACCTGTTCAATGGCAAAATACAAGCGTCATCCATCAAAACAAGCGGTAGCAGAAACACCGATACCGTCCTTTGTGGGGGAAATCCTACACATTGACATTTTTTCAACAGATGGAACCCTTTTTCTCACTTGCATTGATAAATTCTCGAAGTTTGCCACGGTGCAAGCCATCGCATCGAGGGCTATTGTGGACATAAAATCTCCCTTACTACACATAATAAACTTTTTTCCAAAAATAAAAACAATCTATTGCGATAACGAGAGATCGTTAAACTCCGAAACCATTAAAACAATTCTGTTTAACCATTTCAATATTACTATTTCAAACGCTCCACCTCTACATAGTTCCTCAAATGGTCAAGTAGAGAGGTTTCATAGTACCTTGGCAGAAATAGCCAGATGCTTGAAACTAGAAACCAACTTAGATGACACTACTGAATTAATTCTTTTGGCAACTAATAAATATAACAATTCGATCCACTCGGTAACCAACAAAAAACCAATAGAAATTATCCACGTAAGGCCCGCAGAATTCGAAAGTGGAATTAGCAAAAAAATTAAACAGACTCAGGAAAAAACCCTTGACCAAGTAAATAAAAATAGGACCTATAAGGACTATCGAGTTGGTGAAAAGGTTTTCCTAAAGACAAACAAACGCCTGGGTAACAAGCTTTCTCCACTATGTTCAGAGGAAACCGTCGAAGCAGACCTGGGGACCACGGTTTTAATAAAAGGGAGGGTGGTCCACAAGGACAATCTACGCTAACCATCTTCGTTTTTATCCTTTTTATCCATCCTTTTTTAACCATCCTTTTTATATTTCTTTTAGGTTACGTCATAATATCCTAGTTCTTATACTAGGTACGACTTAACGACTATACGAACGCGGACTACATCCCAATAGAAGACAATGAAATTGTCATCTGGGAATCGTACGAATACTTACAACATTCAACGAACACGACAACGTACGAAGACTACGCCGACCAGACAGAGACAATGACAAGGACATTTACAGACGACCACAGGACACCGGTAATCATGACGGACTTGACACACATTCGCAAGTTAGTAGCCACTCTAAAGACCCACCATAGGGCTGCTAGGAGTATCAACTTAATCGGAACGGCACTTAAAGTTATTGCCGGTACCCCCGACTTTAACGATTGGGAACAGATAAAATTTAATCAAGAACAGTTAGTAAGAACAGAGGAAGCCCAGACAGAATTAAATATTAAATTTCAAAATCGCCTAAATGAACTCACAACTGCAATGAACCAAATACAAAAATCCGAACCAAATCAAGAAACTCACCTTTTAGAAATTATTTTAGCAAAAAATAGAATCGTTATCACAGACCTCGAAAATATTTTAATGGGCTTAACCCTAGCAAAATTAAATATTGTAAGTCCAGCGATTTTGGACAACTCCGATATTGGCGAATTCAAGGACGTTAGTTTAATAGAACTATTAGAAGTATCTAGCATAAGCGTTTTTCAAAATTTCGAAATCATACACTTTCTAATTAAACTCCCTAACCCTAAGGTTATATGTAAGAAAATTACTGTCTTTCCGGTCCAACGTAATAACAAGATCCTGAACTTCGAGGACGGAGACAGAGTGGCCGAATGCAAATCCCGGAACATTAACATCGGGCACTGCAGGACGACAGTCGGTGCCACCTTTTGCAAAGAACTGCAGAACGGCACTTGCGCTCAGCAGATAATTTCCGGATCTATCGCGCATTGCTCCACACTTCCGGGACACCTGGATCCAGTGACCATTGTTGACCACGGCACGCTTATCGTGAACGACGCCAATGTAACCATAACCGACGATCAAGGGCAAGAGCAAAGGGTATCTGGAACTTACCTGGTAACCTACTCCAACAGGGTAGCTCTCAACGGTACCTGGTTTGTCAATCAGTTGGGAAATTCGAAGAAGAAACCTGCGGTGTCGGCCATGGCTGTTGTAAACGTCACGGCTCATCACAACCGATTAAGCCTCCCACTCCTTCATGAGTTGAGTTTGAGGAATCTCCATCATATCGGGACCCTTAGGGAAAAACTTACCTTGGGGTCCCTCCTCAGCAACTCCTTCGCCATACTTGCCGCCCTACTGCTCTGCTCTACCATTTGGTTTGGCTACCACCACCTGAAAGCCAAAAGCCGCGCAGAGCCAGGAGTTAACACCGACGTAGAGCAAGCGGGTCCCCGAGACGGTGACCACTTAAGAGAGGGAGGAGTTAACACAAGCAGTTCTCACGGAGTGAGACTGCCGAATTGCAAGCCGTATCCGGTGGCCTGCACGCGCAGCGAAGAAATTGCTGATCGCGCATTCCATGGACAATTGCCCGGAGTCCGCCCGAAACACTCGCGGAGCGAGTGATCGGCCGGATACAGGAGTGCTGACCTAGCGCTCTGCCAATAGCGCTGCAACGAACCGGAGGCCTAGAGTTGCAGCGAGTTTAGATTTTAAGTTAGTTATAAATCATACTCCGTGGCTTACGCCCCGTATTGTAAACCTACATAAAATATTAAGACCCTCGCCCTAACGGGAGTGTGGTAATAAATAAATCAACTTAAAACACCACAACTTATAATTTACACATATAGAAAAAACCAAACCCCACAAATACACTGACTAGACATTCCCGTTTCTCGCGACTCACTTCGAGCCGATCAAAACTCTGTACAGTTAGTCTAAGCTGACATTTCTTGAATAAAGACGTTCACCGAAATTGTTCGTGTTTCGATTTAAAGTTGTTTCAGCGTTGATCTTTGTCTTTGTTATTGACGGATCATTTATTCGACTGACAAATTAATAACTACGTAAGTATATATATGTGTGTTTTGTTACGTAGTTCCGCCCTAGATCCTCTGTCCCTGTCTCGCATACTTCTGTGAGTTGTGTGTGTTGGTGCTGCCCAGCGCCCGGTTGATGGCATAGGCGTAGTACAGGAAGTTTCTGTGAGTTGTGTGTGTTGGTGCTGCTCAGAGTCCCGGTTGATGGCATAGGCGTAGTACAGGAAGTCTGCAGGGGAACACTGAAAGTGGTAACTCGCGCCGATCAAATCATATTTCGGCCACTTGGGTTAAAGACCGGAGCTCTGTTTATGTAAACACTGCAACAAAGTGTTACGGTGTATTCACTAAGTACTCTTGGTACATTAGATATTCAATATGAATGCATACTACATCTCCCTCCTTTGAAAAATAATGTAATATAATGAAGTTATTTTATAAGATTTTCTTTAAAAGATTAATTTTTTAATTAACAAAGGAAAATTTTCTTAAAAAAAAAAATTGCGTTTATCGTTTTTTTTTTATACCCTGTACCCATTAAAAATGGATGAAAAGGAAGCATCTCCGACCCCATAAAGTATATGTCGGAGCATAATTTTTTATGTGTTAGTGTATGGGTATGCTTTTAGTGTATTTCATCAGAAGTAGTAATTTCATCAGAATGGAAATATTGCATCAGCCTTTAATTGCGCAGTTATTTGGTCGTCTGTACTTGGTAGCTTTGGGAAGAACCGTTATAGCGCGGCGCCAGCGTGTTGTCGCTGACGCCGAGTGTGGTTCGATGGTAAGCACGTAGAAGTTGAGTGCGACACAAGTCAGTTGTGCGTAGAATTTCAGCGCGATCGAAACTCACTGCGGTAACATTATGTCGGAAAAAGACGAAACTGAACCTTTGACATCAGAAGTGGGATCGGGTTCGCTACCTGATATGTCTAGTGAGCCGTGGCGGATACTAATGGAAATGCAAACTAAAAATTTTATCGAGCTTGTTAAAACACTGCAAACAACGGCATCCGCAACAACAAATAAAAATTCGGAAGTGCTACCCAAATTCAACGCAGACGTTGTTGGCGCCGATGCAACGGCGTGGTGCTCTACAGTTGACATAATTTTAGCAGAAAACACCATAAAAGGCAGCGCGTTGGTGATGGCTTTGAGTGCAGCGATGGAAGGTAGTGCTTCGCAGTGGCTTGCTCAAATATGCTATCCTAGCATAACTTGGGCCGAATTTAAGGAACTTTTCGTTCAGCGTTTTGCCAGTGCGGAAACTCCAGCGGCTATGTTTTTGGCAATGCTAGCAGATTGCCCGACTGACGGTGAATGCCTTTCTAATTACGCTAGTCGCATGATGACGTCACTTATTACGAAATGGCGTGATATGCAGCGATTGACATTTACTTCAAATTTACGGACCAGAAGTGAATTGCAAACGGAGCTTAAAGCATTTACTTTCAACAAAAGGAAGAAAACTCCGCAAGAAGTGGCTCCGTCTGAAATAAAGCGTCATAAATTTTCAACAATAAGATGTCATTTCTGCGGAAAACTGGGTCACAAGATGATCGAATGCAGAACTAAACAGCAGCAAAATCTTTCTTCTCGTACTAAGGACAGCAACGACAGGAGCGCAGTTGGTCACCATCAAAAATCGGATGTAACCTGTTTTAACTGTGGTGAACGTGGCCATATTTCAACATATTGCAGTAAACCAAAGAAAGAAAAAGGCACGCATCAGGTGAAAAGGCTGGAGCTTTGTGAAGTTGTTGAACCCAAGAGCGAGATGGTTAATCAGTGCGAGACATTCCCAATAACTTTTGACTCTGGAGCGGAATGTTCGTTAATTAAACAAAAGCTAAGTGATAAGTTAGTTGGTAAAAGAATTAACAATGTAGTGTTGTTGAAAGGTATTGGCAATGGTAGTATTTGTAGCACATTGCAAATACTTAGCAACGTAAAAATTAACAACTATTGTGTTGAGATACTGTTTCATGTTTTGGACGATGTGCATTTAAGAAATGATATCATTACTGGTCGAGAAGTGTTGTCCTCAGGATTTAATGTAGTAGTATCACCTGGCCAATTTTAAATTGTAAGATCAAAAACCGTAAATTATTGTTCAAATGATGAACAACTCTGTGAGTTAAATACTGATCTTGTTGATGAAGATTTAGCCAAATTAAAAAGTCTAATGGAAAAGTACTCAAAATCTTTTATTAACGGAATTCCTTTGTCTAGAGTTAGCTCAGGAGAAATGAAAATTAAATTGGTAGACCCAAACAGAATTGTTCAAAGAAGACCATATAGGCTTAGTCCAAATGAAAGAGAATTAGTGCGTGAGAAAATTAAGGAGCTATTGGAGTGTAAGATCATAAAACCGAGCTGCTCACCCTATGCAAGTCCCATAATGTTAGTTAACAAAAAGAAAGGTTCTCATCGTTTGTGCGTTGATTACCGAGAATTAAATTCAAATACGGTCTCAGATAGATATCCTTTGCCTCTTATATCAGATCAGATAGCTAGACTTCATGGAGGGGAATATTTTACATGCTTAGACATGGCAAGTGGATATTACCAAATTCCCTTGCATGCAGATTCGGTGGAGTGTACAGCTTTTGTCACCCCAGATGGGCAATATGAATTTTTGGCAATGCCGTTTGGGATCAAAAATGCTTCTTCAGTTTTTCAGTGTACAGTGATTCAAGAACTTGGAGATCTTGAAAATACATTTGTTGTCGTATATATGGATGACGTAATGGTGGCTGCTTCAACAAAAAGTGAGGCCTTAGAAAGGTTATAAATTACTCTTGATTGTCTCACCAAAGCTGGATTTGCATTTAATTTAAAAAAATGTTCTTTTCTTAAGTCAACAGTTCAATATTTGGGATACGAAGTGAGTGCAGGTGAAATTCGTCCAAATTCATTAAAAATTGCAGCGTTAACTGCTTTATCACCCCCACAGTCGGTCTCTGCTTTTCGACAATTTATAGGATTAGCGTCTTATTTTAGACAATTTATGCAGGGATTTTCATGCTTTATGAAGCCGCTATATCTTTTGACTTCGGAAAGGAATGAATTTATTTGGAATGCAGAGCATGAACAAATTAGACAAAGGATTATCTCTATCCTTACACAAAAGCCAGTTTTAGTTATATTTGACCCGCGACACCCAATAGAGTTGCATACAGATGCAAGTTCTCGTGGATACGGTGCCATCTTATTACACAAAATCAATAATAGGCCTCATGTCGTCGAATATTTTAGTAAGGCTGCTTCACTTGTTGAGTCACGATACCATTCTTATGAATTGGAGACGCTTGCCGTTGTTTTGGCTGTAAAGCATTTTCGGCATTATTTACTGGGTAGAAATTTTGTTGTCTTTACTGATTGTAACTCTCTTAAAGCATCAAGGACCAAACTTGACCTATCTCCCAGGGTACAAAGATGGTAGGCTTATTTACAGTCGTTTACATAAGACTTGCAATATAGAGAAGGTAAAGGAATGGCACATGTTGATTTCTTTTCGAGAAATTTGACTTCAGCTAATGTAATTGCTACAAAGTGCAAGATTCCTGAAAAAAGAGTTAATCTAGCAGAAATATCCAGTAATTGGCTTCTGGCTGAACAGCGTCAGGATTCCGAAATAGTTGATATCGTAAATAAATTGAAAGATTATTCTCTTCATCCGGATGTTGCAAAAACTTATGAATTGAGAGGAGGAATATTATATCGGAAAATTCAGCGAAACGGTAGAACTCGTTCCTTATCAATTGTTCCAAGATCATTTAGATGGTCTGTTATAAACCAAATTCATGAGGCAATTATGTACCTGGTTTGGGAGAAGATATTAGATAAGGCGTATGACTTTTACTGGTTTGAGAACATGTCTAAATATATTCGAAAGTTCGTTGAAAACTGCATTACTTGTAAAATGTCAAAGACTTCTTCCGGCAAAATTCAAGCTAGCCTTCATCCAATACCAAAAGTAAATATACCTTGGCACACCGTTCATATTGATATTACTGGAAAGTTGAAGGGGAAGTCTGATCAGAAAGAGTATATTATCGTCCAAGTAGATGCTTTTACTAAATTCGTTTATCTAACCCACACTATTAGGATTGACACTGAGAATTGCATAAAGGCTGTGTCGTCGGCTATATCTTTGTTTGGAGTGCCAAATCGCATTATAGCAGACCAGGGTAGGTGTTTTGCCAGCAGTAGATTTAGTGAGTTTTGTGATCAACAGAAAATAAATTTGCACTTGATTGCGACTGGTGCAAGTAGAGCTAATGGGCAAGTCGAACGCATTATGAGCACCTTAAAAAACTTATTGACTGCAGTTGAGACTAGCAGCCGCTCTTGGCAAGATGCATTGGGAGAGGTTCAATTAGCGTTAAATTGTACGGTTAGTAAAGTAACCAAGGTAAGTCCCTTAGAACTGTTTATTGGCAAAGTCGCTCGCCCGTTGGGGTTGCTTCCACCTTGCGATACGGTAACTGAGATTGATTTGGCAGAAGTAAGATCATAGGCAGTTCGCAATATTCAGCTGAAGCAGCATATAACAGGGCTCAATTTGATAAAGGAAAAGCCAAAGTTGTTGGATGTCAAGTTGGAGATTTCGTGTTGTTAAAAAATGAAGAAAGGCATCAAACAAAGTTAAGTCCGAAGTTTAGAGGGCCTTTTGAAATAACTGAATTGTTGGATGGGGATAGATATATGCTCAGGTCGTTGACGAACAATAGAAAATATAAATATGCTCACGATGACATAAGAAAAATGCCAGATTGGCAAGTACAAGAAGAATTAGAAAAATGTAAAAAGAATTTAAATGAAATGGAAACTGTTGAAAGAGACAGTAATGAAGAGATGGAAAATGAAACTGTTGAAAGAGACAGTGATATGGAAATGGAAAATGAAGCTGTTGAAAGAGACAGTGATATGGAAATGGAAAATGAAGCTGTTGAAAGAGACTGTAATGAAATGATTAAAATATAAGCTGTAGCAAGTGGCACTACAGAGGCCTGAAGGGCCTGTAATTTATAATAATAATGTAAGCACAAGTGCAAAACAATTGTTTTGATCATGGCGTGTGGCGCATTAGATGTTGTAATGTAATGATTGAATTAGGTTAAAAAGTTTGTATTACTCTAAGAATGCTATTGAAATGTGAAATTTAATATGTTAATGTAAGTGTGATTTGAATATGGTTTTGTTGCATTAAAGTTATAAAGAACAAAGCATTGTTGGTAATATTTCACGAGGTCGTGTAATAGTCAGGATGGCCGTGTCGGAGCATAATTTTGTATGTGTTAGTGTATGGGTATGCTTTTAGTGTATTTCATCAGAATGGAAATATCAGCCTTTAATTGCGCAGTTATTTGGTCGTCTGTACTTGGTAGCTTTGGGAAGAACCGTTATAGCGCGGCGCCAGCGTGTTGTCGCTGACGCCGAGTGTGGTTCGATGGTAAGCACGTAGAAGTTGAGTGCGACACAAGTCAGTTGTGCGTAGAACTTCAGTGCGATCGAAACTCACTGCGCTAACATTATGTCGGACAAAGACGAAACTGAACCTTTGACATATATATATTCTTGATCAGCATCAACAGCCGAGTCGATATAGCCATTTCCGTCTGTCTGTCCATCTGTATGTCCGTATCAACGACTAGGTCTCAGAAACTACAAGAGCTACCGACATATATCGTTGGATACGTTGGATCGTTACCATACGCAGTACAAGTTTGTTGTTTTATATTGATATCAACTTTCTGACTTTGAATGCAAAATTAAAGGCTTTTTATCAAAATTCATGATTTTTTTTTTTATTTATATCTATTTATTAATATATTTCTTATCAATATGTAAAAAAATAACATAATTATAAACAGTTAACGAGAAAAATAAGAAAAAGTAAGTTTACACACTTTTGACACTGTCAAGAAAGTGTTTACAAAAATTACTCTAGTTCTCTTATGCTTAAATTTTATAACAGAAGAAAATAAAAAACAAATAATTTTAATATTTTGTGTGCCCCCCATTTGCACTAGCTACACATTGGAGGTGTTTTTTCATCGATCCTATCAGTTTTTTTAAATCATAATCCCTTGGAATCTTTTGCCACTCCTCCAATATGGCAGCTTTCAGTGCGGCTCGGTTGTTTGGTGCCCTTTTTGCCATTTTTTTTTAAGGTGGAGCCACAAAGTTTCTATAGGGTTCATATCTGGGCTTTGGGGTGGTGTGTCGATGACCTTGCCGCAGTTATACAGGAGCCAGGTCCGCACAGTAAGCGCCTTATGCTTAGGGTCATTATCTTGATAAAACTTGAAACTAGGCTTATTATTAGTATAAAAATCAAATTTTTGAGCACTGGATATTAAATTTGATTTTAAAATCTCAAGATATTGAGCTGCATCCATTGTGTTTTCAATGAATGCCAAATCCCCGACTGGATATGCACCCCCAAATCATCACCGATAGTTTGCCAAATTTTACTGTCGGCACGATGTTGCTGTTCTCCAGCGCTGTTAGCGGCTTGCGCCACACTCTGTTCGGCCCATCGTTGTAGTACAACATCGTTTCATCGGCGAAAATGACGTTATCCCAGTAATCTGGGATCTGGGCTGATTTTGCATACAGGTAGCAAAAGTAAGCTGCTTTTCGATATTGACTGCCGACAGCATTACGTGCGGTTTCTAACGTGCGACTCTGGACTTGTACTTATGCCGGAGGATGGCTTGGCGCACTGTTTCATGTGAAACATCCAAATCAAGCTCTTCCTTAAGCTCTTGAGCAACGGTCCTTAGTGATATTTGTGGACGTTGTTCAATTTTTCTTACAATAAGTCGGTCCACACGGCTGCTAGTTTTTCGTGTACGGCCTGTTGCCTTATTGGATTCTAATCTTCCCTCGGTGTTGGCGCGATTTATAACATTATAAATTGTATTTTTACAGGTATGAAACATTTGGGACAATTCCGCAACAGATTTGCCCATTTGATGGTTATAAAAAATTAGTTGAACCATTTCAAAACTTAATCTTCTTCCAGGCATTTTTAGATTTCTCAAAACTAACTTAAACGATGCTCCCTTTGACGAATTTTACAACCAAATGTAACGAAATGCATAAAAATAGCCCACTTACAAAACGCATAAATCATAGATGACGATTAAGAACCGTTAGTTCATCCGAATTTTTCGGAAGAGGAGCCAAATAGAGTTCAAAAGAAAAATTGTAAACACTTTCATGACAGTGTCAAAAGTGTGTAAACTAATTTTTTTTTATTTTTCTCGTTAACTGTTTATAATTATGTTATTATTGTTTTACATATTGATAAGAAATATATTAATAAATAGATATAAATAATTTTGCATTCAAAGTCAGAAAATACCATTTATTTTCGGTGTGTAAACAGTTTCTTGACAAACTGTAAGTTATCACGAGCAACGAAGATATTGCGAAACCGCCAAGTTGCAGACTGGACGGAAAGGCCCGCACGCGTAAGACAGAAACTGCTGAATACACAGTCCGTGGCGCAGTGCTAGATACTCTGCCGTATCACGCTGCCAACAAGTGACCGTCGTCAAGCGGACACAAAGTCGCTGACACGACACTTAATCGACCGCGCAGTCGAGAGTCCGAAACTCCGCCGAAGAACAGCGAAACATTTAGGTTCAGTTTTAGAGAATAACTCCATCGATTAACATCGATGCAAAATTGTAATCTATTAAATTTGAATAAATAAAGAATAAAAGGCAATTAAATAATTTATTTAAATAATGAAATTACGAAAATTCATCCCACAAAGCTTGAACATTTTGAAATACACCACCAATTTCATTTGACGATGATTGATGGAAAAGTTTTTAGTGCACTGGCTAACTCATCGTCACAAGTGTGGGGTAGTGTTGTGTCGTTCGTGAACGAACGAACTAAATTAAACTATTAACCAAACTGAACGAACGAACTAGGTCTGTCTTTATAGTTCAATATAGTTCGTTAGTTCAATTTAGTTCAATATAGTTCAATATAGTTCACTTAGTTCACGTCGTTCATTTTGATCTCTTACCCTGATCGTTCGTTCGTTGTTCACTTAGTTCGATAGGTCGGTCTTAGTTCATTTAGTTCGAAAGTTCGCTTATCGAATAAGCTGATTAATATTCGCATACATTTAAAACTACGGTTTACAAGTTTGTGCGTATCTATGGCTTCAAAACGAAAGCATAGCATAGTTTGGAATTTCTTTGATTCAGTGAATGAGAAGAGTGCTAAATGCAAATACTGCAAAACTGTGCTTAGTGTGGCTGGTGGATCGCAAGGAAACTTATCGCGTCACCTTAAAATTAAGCACCCAGTAGCTTTGGAGGAAACAAAGCGCCAAACCAATGATAGCCGACAGGAAGCAAATGTAAACATAATATTTTGATTTATTCATTTGAGGAGACTTACTAAATTCTTGATTTCTTTTAACATAGACTCCTCAGATAATTGGACTCCAACAGCAAGTAATAACTTCGTTCATTCAACGACCACCGCCTGCCGGGAAAACTGAGAAAATTGATAGGCAACTAGTTCGTATGATTGCAAAAGGTCATCATGCATTGCGAATTGTAGAAGAGCCTGATTTCAAGCAGCTTAAGATGATGTGTCTAATTGCCCCGGATACAAGATGCCCACTCGAAAAACGCTGTCCAACGTGCTTCTTCCAAAGCATCGGGACGAAATTGTTGGTAGCGTCAAAGAAAAAATGGAGCTGGCATCTGCAGTTTGTTTGACAACGGATTGTTGGACCTCTTTTGCAAATGAAAGTTATATTGCTGTTACAGCTCATTTTATTGAGAGTGAGGCAACTGTTATGAGCTCACATATGATTGCATGCGAGGCATTCGTTGAGCAGCACAGTGGTCAAAATATGTGCGCATTTTTACAAAAAATAGCAGAAAGATGGAGTATAGAGAACAAAATATCTGCTGTGGTTTCCGATAATGCTGCAAATATTGTCAATGCCATTAAAACAGGAAATTGGCCACATATACCATGTTTTGCACATAGCTTGAACCTAATTGTGCAAAAAGGACTCCGCGAAATCAGTGTTGAACAAAACAAAGTCAAATTCATTGTGGAGTTTTTCAATCGTAGCACTTTTGGCCTGAAGAAGCTGAAGTCAACTCAAACCCAATTGAACTTGCCCGATCTCAAATTGATTCAAGATGTGTCAACTCGTTGGAACTCAACTTTTAAAATGCTAGAAAGGCTTGTTGTGTTGAAAGATGCTCTTATATTAACACTTTCTAATTTGCGTCCAGAATTAAACTTATCTCAGAATGAGTGGGCGATAGTAGAAGAGTTACTGCCTATATTAAAACCATTTATGGAGGTAACAAGAAATATCAGCAGAAAAGAATGTAAATCTTTCAAAGGTTATAGTTCTTGCTATTTTGCTACAGAACTGTTTAAATAACAAGACGCCTAAGGATAAATGTGTTGCTGCACTTGTTGCAGTTCTTAAAGCTGAGATGAATCGACGATTTTGTGAGCTGGAAAGTAACGAACTCTACGCAGAGAGTAACATAGAGATACATTTTAGATCCTCGATTTAAAGGTCGTTGGTTCAAGTCCAAAGAAGAATACGAAAAGGCTGTATGTAATCTTAAAAGGAAAGTAACTCAAATTCGTCTCAACAGCGAAAATTATGAATTCGAATCACCTGTGTTTAAAACTAATTCAGCCAATCAGAGTAAGGTTTGGTTTGATTTTGACAGCGAGTTCAAGAACACGACAAAGGCTGCATACACTACCGGTTCTGCCGAGACAGAGATCGAAAAATACCTCGAAGAGGAATTTATACCGAGGACTGCTGACCCTTTGGTGTGGTGGGAACAAAGAAAGAAATTGTATCCGCATCTATATTCTTACAGCCTTAAGCGACTATGCCTTATGCTACTAAAAGTTTAGTTTAATCGTTCATTTTTTAAACTTTCTTTAAGGTGCTCAAAAAAAAAAAAATTTTATGAATTATTATGTTATTAATATTATTTATTCAATTTATGTCAAAAATACCTACACATAATAATAATAAGAAATAATAAAGAGTTTACAAACAGATAATATAGTAATTTTAATTAATTAATTTAATTTCTGAAAAGAGAATAAAGAAGTTTATTAGGAAACATTTTCAATACAATATGATAAAATTATGTTTATACCTGTGATCCATCTACATGTTGCTATGAAGGAATGTTAGATTTTCCTCTTTATCCTAATAAAGGCATCTCCTAAATAAATGAATAATATTAATTAAGTTAAAACATTTATACCTAGGACACATTTGTATTAATTTGGTCTTTCGACTCTACATGCTTGGAACCCAAAAAATATTGATTTAAACAAATTTTTTAAATTAAAAAAAAATATATATTTTTCAAAAAAATTTTTTATTTAATTTAATTTAAAGGTACATATATAGTCCACTTAAAAAAAATTCAAACAAGTTTTAAAAAAAAAGTGCTTAAAAGATATGAATTAAACGCCGCTAAATGAGCCTTTTCGACCACTGTGCAACGATCATAAATTACAATAACTGCTCGATCGTGATCAACGAATTTATTTATGAGGACTCGGAGGTTTCCTTTCACAATGATGTCAAGATGTTTTTCCCCCAGATTGGAAACGTAACCATTAATGGTACAATAGATCTTAGTCTGGATGTATTACAGCTAAAATGGGTAGATACCCAAACCAACATACTAAAAATAAAAGAGACAACTGTGGACAGAGATACTCTCCTCCTTATCGTAACCGTCCTCGTCATTATTACCACGATCCTCATCATGCCACAAAAGAAAACCACGTTCACACCCTATCCACCTGATGTACCTTACGTTTCGGCAATTCCTCCGTATGGCCGTCACTTCTGTCTAAGGGGATACTCTGTCTAAGCTAGTACTCCCTTCCCCAAAGACCCTACTTTGTTAACACATCGGAGCCACCCACGACCACTCCAGTCTTTGCCTGGTCAGCACATTCTCCGATGGCCTGACCATTAGTTCGACGCGCCGACGATTGCGACAGAAACGGCATGTGGCGGATGTGCCAAAGATCCAGATCAGCATTTTTGGGCAACAGCAACCGACCTCGTCGAGTATAAGTTATATATGTGAGATTGAGTTCTAGTACAGCCGTCTACGGACAATGAACATTGATCATTCAAATATTAAAGCCAACCATTAAAATCAAACAATTATCTTTTATTCAACCTGGACTAATTGGAAAACCACCAACAAGGAAAACCCAAAACCTCAGTGGCAGATTTCCACCAGATAATTCGCGCTTTTAAATGCACGATCATTTGCAAACGAGCCGAATTTACTTCGTTCATTTCAACAAGACTGTTTCATTTGCCGGTTTGAATCGTGTTATGCAGCCCTACAATATGAACCCTATCGAAAATTTGTGGGTCCATCTTAAAAAAAAAAAAAAAGTGGCAAAAAGGACACCAAACAACCGAGCCGCACTGAAAGCTGCCATATTGGAGGAGTGGCAAAAGATTCCAGGGGATTATGATTTAAAAAAACTGATAGGATCGACGGAAAAAACGCCTCCAGTGTGTTGCAAGTGCAAATAGAGGGCTCACAAAATATATTAATATTATTTGTTTTTTTATTTTCTTTTGTTGTAAAATTTAAGTATAAGAGAGCTAGAGTCATTTGTGAAAACCATCTCTGAACAGTGTGAAAGTTAAAAGTGTGAAAACTTGGAATTTGTTATTTTTCTCGTTAACTGTTTATAATTTTGTTATTAATTTTTTACATATTGATAAAAAACATTAATAGATATAAAGGGTGGTTAAATTTCAAGGGCCGATGTTGATTTTGAATACAACACAAACTATTTTGGAAATTATTGAAATTTTATTTTATTATGATATATTCGTATTACTCAATTATGTATGTAACAAAATATCGGCCAAATGAGCGCCGCGACCTCGGCGGCACACGTCTATACGATGGTCCAAATTTACGATCCACAAACATTCGTATGCATTGAATAAATGTTTTTGATGATAGTGTAAAAATTTCAGCTTTCGATCTTTAATAGTTAGATAATATAAAAAAAAAAAAAAAATCGAGGTTTTATGACCCCAGAAGGTAGACACCCCCTTAAATTATTTCCAAGATTAAAACCAACTTGAAACTATCATCTTAAGCAACTACTTATACTATTCTGATGACCTCCGCAAGCCATGCAAGGGCTTACTGAGAACAAGAATCCCACTAGCGCGGCGTTTTATTTCCTTTCAAAGCTTCGTGGAACCATCAAAAATACACTAAATTTTACCTCCGCGACAACATAAGAAGCTTCTGGTATTTAATGTGTTAAATGGTATTTTATTATTCAGTTTTTAATATTCAGTATTAAACATTGACATATAACATTGGATATGCATTTTTTTAATATCAAAAAAATTTTATTATTAAATTATATTATATTATTAAATATTATATTTAACTCTTATATTATAATATTTTTCATAATACTGCTCTGAAAATATGTACCTTGATAAGTCGAATTACAATTTAATAACTCAGTAATATCAGTAATCAGTTTTTAATTCAGATAGTTTCAAAATCAAGCCTCTTTTAATAAGATGTTCATGATAATTTTCTTTCTTATAGTCTTAGTTATATTACATATTTGATATTACTCTTGTATAGGGTAATACCACTTTGGTCCAAAGTGTGCACGCAGTAAAAAAAACATCACCGATTCCATATATGTATTTATATATATTATATTATATATTATATATATTTAAATTATTTTTATTATTATATTTAAGTAAAAAAATAAATATTGAACTTGAAAAGCTTATTTGGTTTTCAATTTGCAATTAAAAATGCAAATAACTCGAATTCTTACTGTTACTTCTTCTGGTGGGAGAAGTTATCCCTAAAAAACCCGACATAAAATGGTTTATCTGTAAGAATCAGTATGATAATGCTTTGCGAAAGTATATAACACAAAGATTTACAACTCGACAACTCTGCAACTCTACGACTCCTCCACGACGACCGCTCAACGATGATTGCTCCACGACGACTGCCCGACCACGACTGCTGATCCAAGTTGCCATATCTGCCAACCTGTGTTGTGCTACCTACTCCACTTTACATTTATTAACGACTTACACCCTGCTCCAACGTACTCTCTGGTTCTTATGTATACAAACGACGTTAAGCTTCGTCTGCAATATAAATTCCCTTCTGCCCAATATAAACTTCAGCCTGATTTGGGCAATTTTCATAAATGGTGGTCAACCAAATATTTTTATTAAATTTTTTGTTTCATTGTGAAAATTATTTATTATTTAAGTTACCTATGTGGCAGCTACATACTGGACATGTGGAAAATATTTCTTCAGTTTTCTTTTTTGTGAGGGTTGGGTTAGCCTTTTCGCCAGAGTGTTGGTGTGGAGCCCAAGACATCTTAAGCACAGCCTGTTTAATCATAGTTGTGTGCCTTCGGTATGTTAATCCTCTGTCCAAAATCACCCCAAGGTATTTGTAGTGAGACTTGTGTTGAAGTGTGGAGCCGAGCATTGTAACTCCTGGGTAATCCAAAGGCCTTTTTGCGAATGTTACGCAAGCACATTTGCTGCAATTGATTCCTATGTTCCCTTCCATTGCCCACTTTTCGAAAGTCGTCACGTAATTTTGTAGGCCTCTGGTTGCAGTACTCATTTTCGCACTCCTGACCATTACGACAGTGTCGTCTGCGTGTATAGCACCCTGCCTCTCGTTTCTGCCGAAGTGAGGTTGAATGACTTAAATCTATCCTCTAAGCTATCCTCCATCTGGCTTCTCCTGGCTTGAGCCGCACCAACCACCAGTAGGATTCCTGATAGAAGCCTTTGGGATAACCTGTCTTTTAATGCTGTTCGTCAGTTTCTACAACGAATAGTTGGGCGATGCATCAGGGCTTTCATTTCCAGCATTTCATCAAAGTGGTCCTGCTTGTTTTTTGCCAGAACTTTTGTTAGACGGTTATCTAACCGGCTATCTAGCCTTGTGTAAATGTTGTGGGCACGGATGTCTCCTGGTCTTGAAAATTCTTGTCTTGCTTTTCGTTTATAAATTTCTACTTCTTGGGGCAGCAAGTGTCGCGGCCATCTGTATTTTGTCCATCAAGGTCTCTACCGCATCTTCGATGTCTTCTGGATGGTGGTAATAGAAGAGTTCTCTTTATGGTTTTATATTGAGGAGTGTGGCTAAGTGTTGCTAGAACTGGCAAGTGGGCCGAAGACAGATCGTTATTATTATTGGCTCGTTTTTACTGTCACTGATTAAAGCTTTAATAAGGATTGCTGGGGTTGTTACTTGGGTGGTTTGCGTAATATTGATCGTAGCCAGGTAGGTATACTTTTAGTCAAGGACACATTGTTTCGTCGTTTCAGTGATCTTTTGGGGTGTGCGCTACTTGTGCGCGGCGGCTTTCAAACGCTATGTTATCGTTTTAGTTGGGTGATCTTATCCCTGGCTTTAATTTTTTTCATAATTCTATCGTTACTTTGCAGCCTTTGAAACTAGCAGGGTGATTCTCCATGCCGTTTGCACAAGTGTACTGTTTGTTGAGCTGTGCATTTTTTTAAATTGGTGGATGGCCTCCCGCACATTTTCCTCTAGTCTTTAACAAGCAATAATTGTGGCTGTGGCCAATATTTTGGCAGTTGATGCATTGAGCTATGTTCGTGCGGCGAGTAGCCTTCCGTGATCCTGTGCCTTCTAACTCGACTCACATTAAGTGACTCGGCCATATTTGAACTTGTCTTGACGTTACCAAAAACCAAATTTTGCCTCGTTTTTAAATTAAAGGCTTCATCGTCTTCGTTGTCTGTAAAACAGCGCTCTATTTCTTCCTTTAGAACTGTTGAGTGTAATTTCTTCAGCACCTCCTGATGGTGTCAGAACTGGAATTCCATGGCAGTGAAACTAGGGACCACATTGTTAAATGCAGTTGCATCTGACGCGTAGATTGTTATAATTTGTCATAATTTTTATAATGTTATAATTTCCCGCTGGGATTGCCTGGTTAAAGGAGCTTTCTGGAGTACGGATTTTATTAACCTGGAACACATATAGGCGGTGGTTTTGCAGTTGCCGTTTGACGCGGCTGGACATTATTTAAACATTTCTCTGCATTACTTTCAAAAGCTTTCTCGAATAACTCCATCTCGTCAACAGGCCTCATCTCCTCAGCTAAAGATTTGAAACGATTGTTGCGAAGGCCAGTTGAGGACGAGGGGATTTTTGTCAGAGACGCTCGGGAAGGGTTTCCCTGTTTTTTTTTATTGATTATATAATATATTCTTCATCAGTATCGGTAGGGTTCCGCATCCTGCGTCTAGTCGGGGGCATGGACTAAAACGAGCACCATATTCGTAGTATCTCTTGTAAGCTATCAGCACCTGCGGACATACAGCTGTGTTCATAATACTAGGAGTGCCCATTGCACTTGCCAAAAATGCAAGTGAAAACTATGTAGACAAACGTGAATTGCTTAAGGCATATTTTTTTAAACAAATATAATGGGTATTGAAGAAATTAAACTAAAACCCAGTAATTTCATGATAAACAAAAGAAAAAATGAAACACATCGCTAAAAATGCTATTTCAAAATAATAGGAGTGCTTTAGAATATTTACTCAACACTTAGGATTAACCAATAAATCGATGAAATATGGCCGTATTTTTATATTTTAAGCCAAAATTAAATAAAACAAGTGAGAAAAGTTATCTTCGGCTTGCCGAAGACGGTATACCCTTGACAACAAAAAAATTTCCCATACAAAGACATTTTTTCGTATCGGTCGTTCGTATGGCAGCTATATGATGTAGTGGTCCGATCCGGACTAAACTTTCACAAATCTTGTATGGCTGTGTTAAATGAATAAATTTTGAATTCGGTTTGGAGAACAAAAAAGTTTTCCATACAATGACTTGAAATCTGATTGATCGTTTGTATGGCAGCTAAATGATATAGTAGTCCGATCCGACCGATTTTTAAACTTGATATGCGTGCAACAAAAATAATGATCTGGTAAAAATTTCAAAACGCTAGCTTTAAAACTACTGTCTATTTTT
Source organism: Drosophila ercepeae (assembly GCA_018150545.1). Classification (NCBI taxonomy): domain Eukaryota; kingdom Metazoa; phylum Arthropoda; class Insecta; order Diptera; family Drosophilidae; genus Drosophila; species Drosophila ercepeae. Next base: position 1,088,599 of record JAECWL010000197.1, read on the forward strand.
TGCATAGATACAGACGGACATGTCTATATCGACTCGGCTGTTGATGCTGATCAAGAATATATGTACTTTTTGGGGTCGGAGATGCTTCCTTTAATGCGTTACACATTTCTGGACAAACTTAAAATACCCTTTTCAAGGGTATGAAAAATGCACATGTAATGCTAAGCCGTGAATGTTTAATACTGAATATTAAAAACTTATTAATAAAATACCTTCCAACATTAAATACCAGAAGCTTCTTATGTTTTCGCGGAGGTAAAATTTAGTGTATTTTTGGTGGTTCCACGGAGCTTTGAAAGTAAATAAAAGGCCGCGCCAGTGGGATTATCGTTCTCAGTAAGCCCTTGGAAGGCTTGGGTGTAGTCATTGACACCACAATAAGCATAAATAAGTTGCTTTAAATAATAGTTTTAAGTAGGTTTTAATATTGGAAATCATTTAAAATAAAGAAATTCTTTGGCATTTATAGAATACTAGTTTTACCCTGCCACGCTTCGTTGTGGCATTCTGATTTCATGCACGGTTGTGAGGGATAAAAAAAATAACTGAAACTCGACATAGTTTTAGGAGTTTAATTTCCGAGCACTTGTTGGTTTACAAAATTGTTGTTTTTCCAGTATTTGCGTTGGTTTACTGAAATGGGAACACGTAACTTTCTCATTCTGAATACTGGACTGAATGATGTTGAGTTGGTAGAGGCTCTTAATCCTCTCCGGCAAGGATAGCTCGTGTGCTCAGCCAATTGTGATTTCTTATAATTTACATGAATATTTGGGGAAATACTTTGCGATTAATTCTTCCATCGATTTGACTAAATTGCAGAAATTTTTTTTTTATTAAAATATTTAATAAAGCAACCGAGGTCACTAAAGACCTTTTTATAGCCTTCCTTACTTCAGCACAAAGCACAGCGGTCTGGCTTGTATGGGAGAGTGGCCATAAATACTTCCCATGCAGCTAAAATGCTAAGATTTCGTTTTAGGTATCTAATATAACTTTAAAAAACTTGGTGAGAAAATTTTAAAATTTTTGTTCGAAACTCAGACCGAATTAAATTTTTCCTAATTAGAACTTTTGTTTTCGCTTCTTCAGAACGTATTTGCCAAATTTTTAGATCCAATCGGTACGTTATGTGGATGAAATACTCAAAAAATCTAATATATGCGTGTAATGACGACATTCCAAATGCATATCGTTCCTCATGCACTTTTCTAAGCAGGCATTTTTCCAAATTATTCATCTGCGTTGGGTTCGCTTCGCAAATATAACATTTCGCTGATGACGTTTCGCTTAAAGCATATATTTTGCCATCAACCATAGTGAGTTGCAAAGAATGTTGAACTTCAATTTTCCGATCTCCTGAAACGTAAATTGTGTTGGTCTATTTTAGTTTGAAAGTATTTCTCCTCGGCAATGGACAGTTCAGTGGTTTCTTTTTGAAATTGAAATCTGATTGGTCGGCAATATCGGGTTGATGATGGTTGAGGATTTTTCCAAATAATCATATTTGAATTTGTTATTAGTCTAAGGGGCACGTAAGATGTAACGAACAGGCTGCTATCCGCTAAGTCGTTATCCGTAACCATTTGTTTATATTCAGCATGACCAGTGCTACCATCGAACCCCCACTTTCCTATTAATATTAGGTTCTTTACCGAATCAATATTCAATATTTTGGAGCTTCCTTTTGAAGCTGCAGTATGCGTGTCGCAGTGTGATCTAGCAAATTTTTGAGTTCAACATCAGCTTGCGATTCGCTTATTGTAACACCATCTCGGTAGAAGACTTAGCGAAAAGAATCTTGTAGCTAGGTAGTAGACTAAAATTGTCGTTTATAAAAGATCGAATTAACAAGTATTGATGATTTGTTAAATTCGTATCAATCAAAAGTGCCAAGACTTCAACATCTGCCGGGGAGTGCGAGTTACCAATTGTTGCCCTGGCCGATACGGTAGGAGGTAACAATATTTTTTTATGTGTAATATATATATATGATATGTTTCCTTTTGTATATATTTGTTCGCCGCTTAAATAAAATCAACTGCTCTGTTCAGTGTTGCGGTCCAGAATGACCAAAGCTTTATTGTTCGTGTATATCCACAGGTATGCAGCAGTGCTTTTGATCCCGTTAGTTCTACTTGTATATGTCGGAGATGGATTTTCATTAGCGTCGTTCATGTTTGTTAATTTGTTTCACTGTCGCGCAGCGAGTCGCAATGGTCACTTCTAGAGCTGGAAATACATCGATGTTTTTCAGAAAAGAACATCGATGTATCGACACGTCCAACTTTTTAGGGTGTATTTTTTTAAAATGATGATTGGTGGTGGCGGCGGTGGAGGAGGAGGGTGTTGTTTTCCCTAAGAACCGAGAGTATCCCACGGCCCCTGATGTGCAGCACTGTAAACCGATAATCCGGACCGTTGTCTGCGGGTCTGTTTCTCCGCTGTTTCATATGTATCATATTCTAGTGCGAAAGGAAACACCGCCCTCCCCCCATAAGGTGTCTCCTTCTACCGTTCTCCACGACCCCCTTGTGCGACAGTGATCGAGTGACATACTCAACGAAAGTGTGACAGAGTACAACGCCTTTTCATATTATAAATCAATACCAAAACTAAATCAAAATGTGCAAAAATTCTTTATAAAAAATTACGTTTTATTTGAGATCCATAGTTTGCTTTTTTACTTCTTGAGAATCAAAATGAAACTTAAAACTACTCTCTCGTCCAATACAAAAATTATAATGAAATAACAATTCAACTTAAACAAAAGAAAGCTGCTTAACTAAAACTAATTTATCCAGTCATTTTTGTTTAAAAATAAGATCATATTTACATTTTTAGCTTTTAGAGAGCTTCGTTTTTCGCTCGCAACAAGGCCTGCCTTGCTGAACATTCTCTCACTTTCAGTAGAGGTGGCCGGTACGCAGAAGTATTTCAAAACGTATGTTTTGAATGCGGTGTCATTGGACATCTGTTAAAAAAAGAAATTGGATTTTTAAGTTGGTTACCATTTAAATTTTTATATTTTGTACCTTCTAATAATCTAAAGGGTTTTGTACAGGCTCCAAATTAGCATCATTTAAATAATGTCGCAATGTCGTAAATAATGTAGTATATGGAATCCACGCGAGTGTTTTAAATTTTTTGATTTTTGTTGGCTTGTAAGAAACCGTACAAGTTGGACTCTGCTGTAGATTTTGGTGTTGGCGGGTTTGAAGATGTAGGAGATTTTGTTTGATCATTGTTGTGCGATAGTTCATCTTCTAAGGATTTAACTCCTTGAGAGGAATTAAATGGATTCCGAAAACCCTCCTTTTTAAAGCGAGGGTCTAAGATGGTGGTCATTCGTGTAACAGTTCGATTTTCATAAGGGACCAATTTTTTATTGACCCCTTGAAGTATGTCATCACCGACATCTCGACCCACGTTGGTCTGGAGGTTAGTTTTCAAGGCTGTCAGCTTATGTAAAATACCACAAACATCCGGAATCACCGATGACACTCACTGAAGTACTCGAAGACGTGTGTACCGTTGCATGCTCAAAAGGCGGAAGTATTGCCTTCAAATCCTCCAGAATTGATATTTCATCGGATGTTAGCGGCATTAACCCTTTCGGCGTGTTTAATAGAACATTTGTGATTGCTACCTTTGTGATCAAAATTCATTCCAACCATGTAATAGGCGCTGTTCCACCTGGTTGGACACTCTTGTTTCAAACTATATGGGCGTTCGCAATCTTGAGCCTCTCTAAATTTGGCATACGCAATTGTGCTATTTTTAAAAAATGAAACAATACGCTTACATTTATCAAGAATAGGTTTGATGTTTTCTGATGCCAAACAGTCCTGGACTGTCAAATTGATTGAATGAGCAAAGCAAGGAATAAGTCTTATTTCTAGAATCTCACAAAAAAAAATGAAACAATACGCTTACATTTATCAAGAATAGGTTTGATGTTTTCTGATGCCAAACAGTCCTGGACTGTCAAATTGACTGAATGAGCAAAGCAAGGAATAAGTCTTATTTCTAGAATCTCACAAAAAAAAAATGAAACAATACGCTTACATTTATCAAGAATAGGTTTGATGTTTTCTGATGCCAAACAGTCCTGGACTGTCAAATTGATTGAATGAGCAAAGCAAGGAATAAGTCTTATTTCTAGAATCTCACATGCTTTTATTATATTTTTAGCGTTATCTGTAACCATAGCCGTGAGCTTTCCTAAAATTCTCCATTCCTCAAGTACTGTGCGAATAGAGTTTGGAATATTTTCAGAAGAATGGGTCGTTTCGTCGATGAGCTTTTCAGTGGCCAAAACAGCAGTGCGCAATTCGAAATCCGCTGTTCTAAAATGGCACGTCACAGTAATATAGCACTCGTTGGCTCTTGACGTCCAGCAATCGGAAGTTAGTGCACAGTGCTTTACGTTTTTTAAAAATTCAAGCAACTTGGTCTTCTTTTCCTCGTATGCATTTGCCATGGTAACATTTCTCAAGGTGGTCCGTGAAGGCAATTCATACCTTGTATCAAGGAGTCTTACAAAATTGCGGAAGCCTTTATTTTCCACCACTGAAAAAGGGCGCAAGTCTGAGCTAATGTAGTAGCATAAGGCACTGTCCAGTTTTTGTTTTCGGTTTGACGATGCTTCATATTTTTTGTCAATAAATGACAGCATTGACGGCTGTTGCCTTTGTGGCAGTTCACTAATTGTAAAATTAGGATGCATCCTCTTTAAATGGCAAGACAAGTTGGTCGTATTCCCACTTGTTTGATATTTTTTTTTATTTATTTATTATAATAGATCGAGTAGTTTGTAAAACTTAACTAACTTAAATGGTATAGCACTGGCTGCAGGGCCTATGGCTATGTTGGTTTTCAATGGGATTGTATCTTAATCTAGTTAATGGCTAATTGGCTAAATAATTTCTGTGTTTGCTATGTACATTTGTCTTATTATTTTCAGATTTTGTGGTATAATTCGGTTGTTTTAAGAAAAAGTATGAGTTTTTGTATGTTATCTGGATTGGGTTTGCTAAGATGGTCTAGAGGGTTAGCGTTGCCAAATATGGCTTGTTTGTTTTATAGGAGGGATGGGCATGAGTTTAATATATGGCTTATTGAGATATCACCTTGGCAAAACGGGCAAATTGGTATTGAGTTTGAATTTAGGTAGTGTTGGTGGGTTATGTTTGTGTGTCCTAGTCGAAGTCGTATTATTTTTACTTGGTCGAGTCTGGTCCAATTTTGTCGGGGTTGTTTAAGGTAATCGCAGGTGTGAGAGTTGTTCGTATTAATTGATTGGTACCATCGACTGCAGTTTATTATGTTTTCTTTCTTTTTTGTCGCAAGTTCAGCTTTAAGATGTTTTTTTATATCTGTGTTATTTGTTTGGGGTGAGGATTAGTGGCATATTGCTTGCTGCTTTTGCAGCTTGATCAGCTAGTTCATTTCCTTTAATACCTGAATGGCCAGGAATCCACATTATTTTAATTTTAGGTGCATGTTGCGTTATTAGTGATCGTATTCTTTTGGGGTAAAAGTTATTATTTGTATTTTGAATTGAGTCTATTGCTGATAGGGAGTCGGAACAGATAATAAATTTGCCTCTTCGGTTTTTAATAAGATCGATTGCTTCTAGAATGGCGATTGTTTCGGATGTGAGGACGGATGAATATGGAGGCAGTATGCCGTATTTCAAGATGTTTGTTTCCGTTGTAATGGCGAATGTTATTGTGCAGTTAATTTTTGAACCGTCAGTGAAAATGAAATTATGAGGTTTAAGGTTGTTCTTTGTGTGTTCGTATAGTTTTCTGTATTGGTCTGGCGATGTTTCTTGTTTCTTATGGATTCTGAGTGATGTGTCAATTAGATTGGGAAGGGTCCATGATGGCTTGTGTTTATGAAGTTTTATTGGTTTGTAGGGTAGATTAAGTTCTAGGTTGAGTTTGATTGTTTGGTCTATTATTGGTGTTATTTTCTTTGTTTTTTTATGTTTAACGATCTTATGAATTGGTGTGTTTTTTGAGAAAATTAGGTTTTGTGATAGCTTGGCTATTTGAAGATCTCGTTTCATTTCTAAAGAGGGAATATTTGATTCGTAGAGTAAGTTGTTTATTGGGGTAGAGCGATAGGCTCCGAGGGCAAGACGGATTGCGGAGTTGAATGGTGTTTTTATTTTGTTTATAATGCTTTTGGGTGCATGGCCGTACAGAAACAAACCATACTCTTTTTGGCTATGACCGTTGCCTTCGCGACATTAAGTAGTGTATATGTGTTGCAATTAAATTTAAGACTAGATAGACATTTTATTATATTAAGTTTGTTGTGGAGTTTGGGTAGAAGTGAGTTTATGTGTGTGTTCCATTTATATTTGTTGTTTATGGTCATTCCTATAACTTTTAAAGAAGTAACTGTAGGAATTTGGATGTTGTTGCAGCTAATCTTGCAGGTACAGTGGTGCTTTTTACATATGTGGAGGTGTTTGCATTTGGATGGGGATAGCGATGCTCCTGAGTAGGAGCCCCAATTTTCTATATCGTTTACTAGGTTGTCTAAGCTGAAGTTTGTATTTGTGTTTTTATTGAAATTTATTATAGGGAAGAACTCGGCGGCGTATGCATTGAATTTTATTTCTTTGTGTAGGGATATGATGTCAGAAAGTTTATTGAAAGCTATGAGGAATAGTATTACGGATATGGGTGAACCTTGGGGGATTCCGTTGAATAGGGGTAGTGTGTTTGATATATGCGGACCGACGCGGACAGTTATTTTCCTGTTACTCATGAAGTTTTGTATGTAGTTAATTATTTTGGGGCCTGTTTTCCATTCCTGCAATTGGTGGACTATGGAGTGCACACCTACCCGATCGAAGGCTCTTGATCAAGAGTGACGAGGGAGGTGTGCATTTTTGACTTCGTTATGAGATAGTCTACATAGAGTAGACAGTCCGAAGTCGATTTGCCCTTTTTAAATCCGAAGTGGTTGTCGTTAAGAAGGTTGTTTTGTGTCACTAGCCACCAGAGTCTTTTCGCTATTATTTTATCTAGCGTTTTTCCTAAACAACAGTTGAGGGAGATGAGTCGGTATGAAGAAGTTTTAGTTTTGTCGGTGTTCGGTTTGAGGATTGGGATGATTAGACTTGTTTTGTAGGCTTGTGGTATGTGACTATTGAATATTTCATTAAATAGATTTGTTATTCTGTTTTTTGTTGTGGGGGAGCTATTTTTTATCATCTGATATGAAATTCTATTAAGTCCTGGAGCAGATCCTTTTAATATTTGTAGGGCTGAGATAAGTTCGAGATATGTTATGTTTTCTTCTATGGTTTGGGCTATTGGAGAGGGGGTGTAGTTATGTAGGTTACATCTATATTTATTGTTTCGGAACTCCTCTGAAAAGTTCCAGTCGCCGGAGAGGTCAGAAAAGTATTGTGCAAATATGTTAGCAATTTCGTTGCTAGCCAGTGTAGTCTCATTATTTTCTGGGTTTGAGATGGCATGGATATTTTTTACTGGGTTAATACCGCAGAAGCGTATTATATATCCATATCTTGGATGAGGGGGTGCTGGGTTGGATGGTTGAGGTGAAAGAGTTGGAGGCTTCCTTTTTTCTTTTTTTTAATTCGAACCTAAATTTTGCGTTTTTGCGTCTATAGTCGATAATGTTTTCTTCAGTAATTGTTCGGTTTAACTTTTTCCAGGAAAGTTGTTTTTGTTTTCGCAAATGGTCGAGGTGTTCATTCCACCATGGAACCCTGTATGGATGTGTGTTTGGTGAGGTTTGTGGGATGGAAAGGTTTGCGCTATAAAGAATAATTCTATTGACTTGGGCGGCTTCTTTGTTTGCGTTGTGGGAGATGGGGTATTTCTCGTTTGTTTGTTGGGTAAGTGCGTTGTACTGTTCCCAGTTGGCTTCTTTTAGTTTAAAAAAAGGGCCTGCTGAATTTTTGTGAGTTGGTTGTTGGGAATAGGGTCGTGATAATAGGGAAATGGTCGCTACCATGAAGGTCTTTTAGTATTTCCCACTTGGCGTGGGGGGTTAGGATTGGAGAGCAGAGTGTGAGGTCGATGTGTGTATAAGTATTGTGTGTTGAAAAATGTGTGGGAGATTTGTCGTTTAACAGAATAAGTTTCGTGTTGTCAATGAATCTTTGAGTTATTTTCCCTCGTGTATTTGTTGTTGGGGAGCCCCAGGACGGATGCCATCCATTAAAATCTCCCGTAATTAGAGAGGGTGTTTGTTGTAGGTTAAATGTGTTTGGTAGTGTCTGGTTAGTAATGTTTTTGATCGGAGAAATGTATGTGGAAAATATGTTTAATTTTAGTTTAGATTGTATATTTATGGCTATTGCTTCTATATCGCTAGTGATGTTGAGGAGAGTGTATTGAATTGACTTGTGCACTAGTAGTGCTACGCCCCCAAATCTGTTGGTGGCTATGTTTGTTAATAGTTTGTAGTTTATTGGGGTTGGAATGTTATTAATGTATTGTATGTGGGTTTCTTGGAGCGAAATTATGTGAGGAGCGTATTTTTTGATGAGAATAAGGAGTTGGCTGTAGTTGTTTACGTATCCTTTTAAATTCCATTGGATTATAGTTAGAGTCATTTGTGAGAAAAATAAAGCTTATAACTTAACTTAAGGGTGGTGTTAACTTTAGGTTTAAGTTTTGTGTAGCTTAGGGTTCTAAATGGATTCGCTGTCGCTGTTGTTAGTGTTCTTGATTTTGTTTAGAGCTTTGGCCTTTTTTTTTTTGATGCTTTGAGGCTTGTAGATAGGTTACTAAACTTATCTTTCGGGAAGATTTTTATTTTTAGGTCTTCTGTGAGTTGTGATGAGTATGGCGATGATGGTTTTCCGGTAGGTGTGGGATCGGTGTCCATGTCTTCTAGATTGTCGTAGGCGTGGTGGTGATGGTGTTGGAGTGGTTGGTTTTCGGATAGTAGAGTTGTTTTGGCTGGTCTAGTTGTTGGCGTCTTGGATGAGGTGTTTTGTGCTATTGATGTGGATGAGGTGTGCGGATTTTGGTGCTGCGATTGTGTTGTGTTTGTGAGTGTGTTTGTGTGGATATTCGGTGATTGAGTGTTTGTTATCATCTGGGTTGTGCTGTTTGTAAGTGTTTTGGCATAGGTGCCTCTCAGTTGAAAACCGTGTCGTTCAAAATATATGCGTTGGGCAGTTTTATGGTCAACTTTTTGTGTGGTTTTAATGGCGGGTAATTCCTGATTTTTTATGAAAGTAGGGCATTTGCGATTAATTGGGCTGTGATGATGGTTGATTTCTGGGTTGTTTCTGCAATTTAAGCATTTTTTTTCATTTGTGCATGTTTCTCCGTCGTTTGTGTGTTTTATTTCTGAGAAATTGGTGCAAGATTCTAAGCTTTTGCATATGGGTGCTGGATGACCGAAGCGGAGGCATTTTTTGCATCTAAGTGGAAGTGGGATATAGTCGCGTACTCGGACTGTTTCGTAGCCGATTTTAATATTTCGGTGAGTTTGTGTGTCTCAAATGTAATAATAATTAATCCAGTTTGGACTAAGGTGGTGTTGTTGCTATCAGAATTAGAGTTTGTGTTTTGTCGTTTCATTATTTTGTTTACTTCAGTTACTTTTTGTGGTTTTAACTCTTGTAGAATTGTAACTTCGTCGATATATCTAAGGTCGTTGCAATAAATAACTCCCTTAGAGTAATGTTTTATGGTCAGTAGCTGTTACTTCCACATCTGCGATTTTTGTTAGTTTCAGGAGTTTTCTGGCTTGTGATTCGTTTATTAGTAGGCTGCCGTCTCTTGTTCGTTTGCATCCCTCAACTTCTCCTCCACAGGCAAAGTCCACAGATTTTTTTATTATAAATGGTGATATTCTTTCAAAAGAGTTGTTATCTTTCCTTTTAATAACAATAAATTTTGGTTCGCCTAATTGGGATTGGTATGATTTTGAGATAATTTTGTAAATGTCTGGTGGGTCTGTCATGATTGTTGGTTAAGGGCTTGAGCCCAGGTTAGAGGTCTTGGTGTTTTTGTTGTTGTGTTTGTTTATTTTCTCTTTGTGGTTGATATTTGTTTGTGCAAAATTCTGCTGATAAGGTTTTTGGGCTTACGCGAAGCGAGGCTTTAAACTGTAGTGGCACGACTTATCTCTTCGGAGGTTGAAGTGGTACTCACTTGTTTGATATGTTTTGCCACATTTAATACATTTGGCTGTCTTGCCATCAGCCGCTTTGACAAAATAATTCTAAACAGAAGATTGCCCATATTTTGTTCGCTTACTTGGTACCATAACTCCGGAGTCGCTTTCTTCTTGCCTGGCAACTACATTGGAAAAATATTAAATTACAAATCATATATTGCTGCAAAGTAGTGGCGGGTGTCTATGCCAGCCAGATGACCAGCTGATTGCGATATCGATAACTGGACAGATGTCGTGATCGGCTGGTAGTTTTTCTTTACGATGGTAAAGCCTAAACATCGAACATCGATGTTTGAAAATCTCGATGTCTCCGATGTTTTGAAAACATCGATGTATCGATACATCGCCGATGTTCTTTCCAGCTCTAATCCACAGGTATACAGCAGTGCTTTTGATCCCGTTAGTTCTACTTGTATATATAACTCTGATCTATTCGAACTGTTTTTTTTTTCCTTTCAATTGAGCTGTTAGTGGTTTTGTTATCCTTTCAAAATCGCGAATAAACTTTCTATAATACCCAAGCAATCCTAAAAATGATTTAATATCCTTCCTTGTTTTCGGAAGTGTAAAATTTTTTATTGCTGTTAATTTATTTGGGTTGGGTTTAATACCATCAGCTGATATTACGTGTCCGAGGTACTCGATTTTTTTCTTAAGAATTCTGATTTTGTAACTTGCAGCTTTAGGTTTGTAGATTTTAATTTAGAAAAAACTTTATTTAGGTCTTGCATATTCTCTTGGAGCGAAGATGATAAAACTATGATGTCGTCTAAATATATTGAGCAACATTTGCCAACTAGTTCCTTAAAGACATAATCCATCACTCGCTGAAATGTTGCTGGGGCGTTAATTAGCCCGAAAGGCACAATATTTATCCTGCTTCTTAGGTACCAACTAGAGGGCTGCATGAGACCATTCAAACCATTCAATGAGACAATCGTGTTGAAACGAATGAAGTGAAGTCGGCGCGTTGGCAAATGATCGTGAATTTGTCTTCACTCGTTGCCCGACTTCATTTCATTCAATTCAAACGTCACACTCTGAAACGAATGAAGTGAATTCCGAGTAAAGTGAATGGGTGATTCGAATGTCTCGTTTGCGTATTACGCACTGCGTAATAGAGGGCTGCATGAGAGTATTACTTATGCTTAACTAGATTAGAAGTGTTGCCGGAAAATTTCTGAACACTTTTACAAATCTTGCAGGCCACAAAATCTTTGATCTGCTTTCCATCTGCATCATTAACATGTAAAAAATAATCCCAGACTTTGCTACGACCTCTTTTCCCCTTCAGCGAATATACGCCGCTCTCCAATTTCTGCTTGATTACAATCGCCGACTCCTCGATAAACGATGCGTCGCCGGACGTTAGCTATACAAGCTATTTTATTATTTTTCTTACTATTCTATTTTAAATATTTATAATGGACAACACATGGACAATTTGACAAGATCGCTAAATAATTTACATATATATTCATTTTAGACAAAAGCTACAATATTATTAAATAAGACGCACACGCACATAATAATACACAAACCCATCGCAAACTTAGACTTACTTCCGCACTGTCCGAACTCATTTTACACAATGACAACACAAAGTATTCTGAATACTCAGAATACTCTGAATACCTACTCAAAATTTATGGGCTTCATTCCGACTTCGAACGAATTTTTTCAATTCATTTCGATCGGGTGCCTAAAAGTCCGAACACATACGAAGTGAATGCAAAGAGAACCCGACCAACAGAATACATGTATTCTGAATACATAGTAAAACGAATGGGTACTCTAAATGCAAACAAAAGTGAATGGTCTCATGCAGCCCTCTAGTACCAACCAAACCGAGGCACTCTATGGGGAGTAACTATCTCTAATTATATTCATATCTAATAACTTCCTAATCTGATTTTGAACTTCGATTCTTTCGAAATGTCCATACCTGAATGGCTTGGTATATACGGAAATCTCGTCTGTAATTGGAATCTTAAGTTTCATTGTATTAGCAAAAGTTAATTTTGTATTTTCGTCATAAAATATGTCCTTGAATTGTATACAAAGTTTCTTTAAATGTGTATACTCTTCCTTATTAAGATGCTCTAAATGTAATGGATTAAAGAACTTAGTGTTTGGTTCGTCTTGTAATTTCCTTTCTTGTTCCACTTTTCAACGTATTCAACGTTCCATTAACGTATTCAAGTCAATATGTTTTAGAGTATTTTAACAATTTACTACTTCGAAGTATCTGGTGTAGTCTGTTGCTTGGCACAGTCCTTCCGACAAAAATACATCCGGAGATGTTTCCTTTTGTTCTGTAAGGAATGTGCCATTTGGCAGATCTGCCGTCAATGGGAGGATTTTTACACTCCCAGGCTCTAGAACATATAACTGAGGATACAATTTGTTTTGGAAACAAATTGGTTAGCAAGCTAATGTAGTTCTTACTTGGGCTTTTTTTTTTTTTTTATTTATTTAAGTGAAGAATCCATACATCATAATATTTTATCTTAACATCACAGGGAGGAGAAATATTCTTAAGAATTACCAAACACTATATCAAAATAAGTGAAGTAGGAACATAAGTGAAAAGTTTTTACTGTTGTCCAATTGTCTTGGCGAAGCCTTGCCGTTTAAGTCGTCTCAAAGGTCGAGCGGGGATAAGACGTCTTGCAAGAAGACTGCTATGACTCAGTAATCTGTCACTATATCGACTTGTGTGTCTCCCAATTTGTTCCTCAACTGTGTGAAGATTAAGATCTTTATGAAGTGTGGAGTTACGCACATACCAGGGACAGTTGGTTATTTGTCGTAGTGCGGGATTTTGCATCACCTGGATACGTTTATAATTAGATTTGGCTGCGATTCCCCAAATCTGGATCCCGTATAACCACATCGGTACGATACAGTGCGCATACACAGCTCTTTTGCACCTCAGCGAAAGAGTGCTCCTTCTATTCATGAGCCATCTCAGCTGTTGTGATCTGTGACCACATTTCTTTACTCTGTTTTTGAGATGCGGCCCACAGGTGAGACGTTTATCCAGGGTGATACCTAGATATGTTGCTTGCCGCGGCTGATTCAGGGTACCTCCTTCTAACCGGATTGAAGAGGTGTTCTGGATGAGCGTTTTCAGTGTGAAGCATGGATTTGTTGTTTTCAGTGGGTTTATTTTTAGGTTCCACTTTTTACACCAGGCTGCCAGAGCATTAATATATTCTTGTAGTTTGTTAGCTGCCTCTCTGCTTTTCCTAGAGTTATATAGTAACGTTATTATGCCTTCCTCATATTTCACTTATACAAAAGATCGACCGCGGTGGTCCGCCGTATCGATTCCTCGTTAAATAAACAAACATTTCTTCTATATTGCGCATCCACATAAGCCGTCATCCAAAACTCCGTTAAATAAACAAACATTTCTCGATATTGCATACCCATTTAAGCCGTAATCAAAACCCAACCACTAGGCAGGCACATAACCACATAGTACATAAGAGTTCTTTTTCTATACGCATAAGCAAGAAGCGCTCTCGCGCAGATCAAGTAAACAACCCACTAACCCAGTACATCTAAGATTTTCTCACACCAATTGTTTCAATCTTAAGCCGACACTCAATCAATAAAAACGCAAAGCGGATTCAATCGGAGTTTTTATTTATTTCGGCGTTGATCTTAGTTCAAATACGGATCATTTATTCGACTCGAAAACAAAAACTATTTTACTGGCGCAGTCGGTAGGATACAAAAAAGTTTCCGAAAAAAGAACCGCGAGTGGAAAATAAATTAACTTTTATAATCCGGTACTCGTGAAAAAAGTTACGCTTATGGTTTTCGTTACTTCAACTTGGATTATAAAACCATTTCGGTTTTCCTAATAAAGTGGAAGAAAACAAAGAAAATCCCCAGATGAAATTAAACCCATTAGTCCAATGGCAGGAGAAAGAAACATTACAAATAATAAAATTATAGAAAAGTAAATATTTTTTCAACTAAGCTATCAAATAAGCAAACAAAAAAAAATACATCAAAATCAACTTATAAGTTTTTTTTTTTTTTTTATTTTTTATAACGTTCTTAATTTGTATTTAAAATCTGTCCAAGTGGACAATCATTAAATGGTTTGGGGGGGACCTTGACTTAAGGGAGGTACATGGAATGTAAATCTTATGAGGTTGACTTAGGTGTCTATTGGTTGGGGAGATCAAGCGGGTGTTTCCTTTTCAGGCGTCTTGGGGATTGCCTATTATCTAGGAGGTTGATGGCCAGGTGGTTGGGGTGGTTATCCAGTCTTTTTATGTATCTTCCGCTGAGACGGGTGATCTCCTCTGCTACACATCTAATTCCAAGCTCTTTATGGATTATTGAGTTTTCGTGGTACGGATGGGCGTTCGAAACTATTCTCAGGCATTTATTCTGAAATCGCTGTATTTTGATGCGGTTCGAACAGCTTGCCGTGCCCCACAACTGTATCCCATATGTCCAGATTGGCTTAAGCACTACCTTATAAATAAGTAGCTTGAATTTTACTTTGAGTTTGGACCTCCTTTCCAGGAGCCAATGCAGTTGCTTAAGCCGTAGGTTGGCCTGGTTGCGCTTATTGATTAGGTGCGGACGCCATGTGAGCCTGCGGTCCAGTGTCAGCCCTAGATATTTGGGAGTGTTATTAGTTGGGATGGTTTCCCCGTTGAGTGTGTCGGGGGGGCATTCTCCCCTGCGTAGTGCAAAGGTTGTTTGTGAGGATTTCTCAGCGTTGACCACGATGTTCCATCGTTTCAGCCATGGACCGAGGGCATTCAGTTGCCTCTGGATGATGGCTGAAGCTTTCTGAGGATCTGTGGCGGAGGCTAGGAAGGCGGTGTCATCGGCATAAGTGGCTACTGTGAGGTTCCGGGAGGGGGTGATGGGGATGTCCGCTGTGTAGAGTGTGTATAAGATGGGTCCAAGAACACTGCCTTGTGGTACTCCTGCTCTTATGGGCCTAGGAGTGCTGATTGATGATCCGCATCTCACTCTGAATTCTTTTCCCTCTGTGTATGACTTGAGGAAGGCGAAATGGGAACTTGGGAGGTGGGTTTTAATTTTGAAAAGTAGTCCTGGGTGCCAGACTCTGTCAAACGCCTGTTTGACATCAAGCATAACGGCGCAGCAGTACTTCTTCTTTTCGAAGGCCTCAAGTATAGTCTCAACAAACCGGTGGCATTGCTCAGGTGTTCCGTGAAGGCGTCTGAAGCCAAACTGGTGGTCAGGGATCAGACCGGCCTCCTCCAATACTGGCAGTACTCTACGTAAAAATACTTTAGGGTACTTCCACTCTTTAGGGAAGTACCCTAGACGGAGGCAGCTGTTGAATATGTTGGCCAGCCTTTGGGAACACATTAGGGGCAACATTTTCAGTGCTGTTGCATCGATACGGTCAGGACCCGGTGACTTGCCATATTTTAGTCTGGTTTCAGTCAAGAGAAGGATATCAATGTCGCAATCTCCTCTGGTTCGACGGGCTGTATTGGCAGGCCAGGAGCACTTGGGCTGTCTATGAACCTTATGGTTGCAGCTCTCTCTTCGCCAGTGCATCTGTCGAACGGTGAGAATGCACTATGTAGATGATCAGCAAAGGCTTCTGCTCTTTCGACTTCAGTCCGACACCAGGAACCGTCCACTTTTCGCACGGGTGATATCTTCTTCACAGGTCTTTTTATGTGCCTCGTGACATTCAACAGATTGTGTTGCGGGTCTCCAGGTTCCAGCTCCATAAGGAATCTATGAAACGAGTCCTGCCGTAGGATGGATAGCATGTCCTTCAAATCTTTGGTGGCACGATTAAGTGCTGTCTTGTCTCTGGTGTTGCGCGAGGAAAACCAGACTCTTCTGAGGCGCCTTTTTTCGGCCACGAGGACCGCAACACCTACCTGCTTCCATTGCTCAGGAGCTCACAAAGCTAGCTACAAAGGCTGCAAGTCGTACCAGGAGTATCTTCGTCGGTCATCGGAGTCTCCAAAAAATCGGCAACCGAAACTACCGAAACCAACAGCAACAACAAGAACAACAACAGCAAAATAAGCTAGTTAATGAACGCCTTGCACGGCTAGAAATAATAGTGTCTGAGATGGCCAGCACCATGAAGCAATGGGCTGGAAATAATTCTCAGATCAACGCTACAGCCTCGCCATGAACTCACTTAAAGTTCTCATCTGGAATGTCAACGGCATTTCAGGAAAAGTCGGAGAAGTCGAACTTTTTGCACACAACAACGACATGAAACCAGACTAAACCGCGGTGAAACTGATCTAGTCTTTGGATACACATTCTATCCTGCCTACAAGTTATCTTCCAATAGGCACAGTGGAGGTGGAGTGGCGGTGCTTGTCAGGACTACTCTCCGACATTTTCCCCAAAGGGTAATAGAGACGCGCAGTATACAAATGTCATCGGTGAAAGTTGCTACGGGTCTTGGTGATATGGAGTTCAGTTCCATCTACTGCCCTCCAGGAAACAGAATACGCGAAAGTCTCTTCACCAGTATACTTCGAAAATGTGGACAAAGGTACCTGGTTGGTGGCGATTGGAACGCACGACATTGGCTATGGGGCGACACCTGCAACTCCCCTAGGGGACAAGAACTAGCTGAAGCCATCTCCGTCACCGGGGCAAAGATTCTTGCCACAGGATCCCCTACCAGATATCCGTACGTCACCACACATACACCCACATGTATTGATTTTGCCGTCCACTATGGAGTACCGGACTACTGCGCGAGTATTACCCAAAATTGGGATTTAGAGTCTGACCATCTGGCCCTTGTAGTGACCATAGATACCAATGGGATTAATGCTCGCTCTAATGCAATGCTGATCATCAATCGAACTGACCTAACTCTATTTCACCGGAATCTGGAGAGGTCCATCCATCTTGAAACGGAGCTGAATTCTGGGGAGGATATAGAAATATAGGGCTGCTGCTGCATCCACTCCAACTGCGAGCCCACTAAAGCCGCAAAAGAGCTACTGGCTGCAAAAAGGCGCCTACGAATAAAAAGCAATTCGAACCCAAGACCCTTGGGATCGAATCCTGTGGAACCGAGCAGCCAAGCGACCACGGATCCTCTTAAGGGAGCTCAGAAATAACTTCTTTGAGCACAACTTGTCCTCGATGGACTACACTGTTGACGCCAATTACTCACTGTGGAAATGCACAAAGGCTACGAAAAACCAGCCGTTTAGACAGGTCCCAGTTAGGCATAAAGGCGACCTTGCACAGAATGAAGAGGAACAGGCAAACATATTTGCTCAACACCTAGAGGCCAGATTCACCCCACACAACATTGCTACGCTGGCGGATATCGAAGAGACCCAGAAGAGCTTGCAGACCATGCTCCAGATGTCCCTCCCCATCACGCCAATCAGAGTTCAGGAGATTACCGAAGCCATCGAAGCTCTTCCAAAAAACAAGGCTCCTGGCATGGACAGAATATGCCACGTCACACTGAAGGCCATGCCAAATCGTGCGATCCTTTACATGGCACTTATTTTTAATGCTATGCTAAGGATTCAGTTCTTCCCCTCCCAATATAAAATAGCGGCAATCCACATGATCTATGAGCCAGGCAAGCCGGAAGACGACCCGGAATCCTATCGGCCAATAAGTCTTTTCCCCTCTATATCAATGGTATGGGAAAGACTCATTGCTAATCGACTTACTGGGATTATAACTCAGTGCGGAATTGTGCCGGACCATCAATTTGGATTTCGTGAGGGACACGGCACTGTCGAGCAGGTTCACAGGGTTACGCAGCACATTCTACAGGCATTTGATAATCTTGAATACTGCAACTCAGTTTTTATTGATATCCAACAAGCCTTTGATCGGGAAAGATTTACTACCAGCACCATATTACTCGCTCCTAAAGTCCTACCTGGAAGGGCGGGTGTTTAAAGTCAAGATCCGGGACACTTACTCTGCGCCTGCCCAGATGAGAGCTGGAGTCCCGCAAGGCAGTGTTCTTGGCCCGCTCCTGTACTCATTTTATACTGCAGACTTGCCCGAACCCGACGATGACTACATGGAAGACCCCTCGAAGGCTCTAATTGCTACATATGCAGACGACATTGCCGTTCTGTATAGTTCCAAATGTCGCTTTGAGGCAGCAGACGGTCTGCAGGAATACGTTTCAGCCTTATCAGCGTGGTGCAAGAGGTGGAACCTAAAGATAAACCCTCGAAAAACGTCCAACGTCCACTTAGGTCGAGAACAATCCCACCAATCCAAATGGAAGGACAGATCCTGGAGCAACCAGCAACGGTGAAGTATCTTGGCATCACTCTGGACAAGCGACTCACCTTCTTGCCGCATCTTAAAGCCACTCGCAAGAGGTGCGTCCTAAGACTTATACTTGCTGCAGCAACTTATAAGTGCAGCAGCAAAAATCAAAACTTAAAAAAAACTCTATCGAAAGAAAACTAAAACAAAATACAAAATGGAACAACCTAAGATTGCCGCACCACAACTCGTAACCCTAAACGAAAACAACCTAAGTGAAGCGCGAAGACAACTCAATGACATTTTCCCATTTAATGGAGATCCCTCAGCGCTTTATACGTTCATTAGTAGAGTGGATTACATCCTAGAAAGAGCAAAGCAATTTTTGCTTGACCATTTTATTTACAAATACATTACCATGTACATTATGAGTGACGTAGATTTTGAATTTATACAAGCAGCACATAAAGAAATCATTAATACCAACTACACAAAGATTATTCGTAGTCTCATTTTATTAAAAAATGTGCATTCATATGCAGATTTCAAAGAAATCATATTGCAATCACATGAAAAACTCTTGCACCCAGGTATCCAAAAATTGACAAAATTATTTAAAGAAAGCCATTATTTTCCAAATTGTCAACCTCTAATTAAAAATATAATAAATGAATGCATCTTGTGTATTTATCTGAAGGCAAACACTACATTAGTTGTATCGACGTTTACTCGAAATTCGCCACCCTTGAACAAATTAAAAAAAAGGACTGGATAGAGTGTAGAAATGCACTAATGCGAATTTTTAATCAGTTGGGCAAGCCCATATTATTAAAAGCAGACAGAGACGGCGAATTCTCCAGCTTAGCCCTTAAGCGATGGCTTGAAGGTGAGGAGATTGAGTTACGACTAAACACAGCAAAAAACGGAGTAGCAGATATAGAAAGGTTACATAAAACAATAAATGAAAAAATACGGATAATTAATTCATCTAACGATGAGGAACCTAAACTATGGTAAGTAAAATTGAAACCATTCTTTACATATAAGTTAACACAAGCCAACGTACTAGAACAGTTGGCTCAGTGTGCGAAATATGATATAAAAACGTCAAAAGTGCTGACCCGGCATTGGGCCGGAAACTTGTGCGCAGCCGGCAAACACAGCATATTTGCGTGGCCGCTGCGATTCTTTTGTTGGCTTTAAGAATCATTTTATATTTTAGTTCGTTTTGAAGCCTCATTGAATAAAGAGCACAAGCTCATATGAGAACAACTCCGGCAACCGCCGTTATTCTTTTATTAAAACAAAACTGACTGAGTCCCTAGGCCAGCAGTTAAGAAGGGTAGTCCCCCTTCCATCATAATCTTCTTAATTGGCGCCCAACTAGTGGTAGAAAAAACCACACACCACCACCATCACCAATACCGCGCACACAGCGAGAAAATTTGCGACAAGGCAAGGGACAGCGGCGCGGGAAAAGTGAAGGAAATTAGTGATCAAACAAACACACACACACTAGAAAAAAATCATGTGAGTGGGAACCGATGCTAAACGCATTTTAAGTCTGCACAGAAACTTAAAAAAAAAAAAAAATATATAATAAAAAGTATAAAGTATAGTAATAAAATAAATTAATAATTCATTGATCAAGCAGATACACTGGAACATGGTCTCGTGTCAATGGGAATAAAAACAAAATCATATAATTATTCCTTATAACAGCGCATACGTTCGCTTCTCATTTGTTATTGTTGTTTTTTGTTTCCGTTCGATGCTAGCGCGACATTCGACGCTGCAGTCTTTGTCTTTATTTTTTGTTTTTTTGTCTTTGATCAACTGCTACCCACACAGGCAGCTTTTGCATACAGTTGCGGTAACAATAATAGCACCATAAGCACATTTCGTGTTTGTCCCAGCGTTTCGGTATTTTCTGACACTTTTTAATTTTTTTAGGAAATCAGCTTTCCACCTGCAGTAGTGCTATTATTTTAACCGCAGCTGTACCTAAACGAATTGGACTGCTCATGCAGCCCACATTCTCACAGTATAGGAATAGTAGACCGTACTCCACAGACTCAGAGTCTGATAACGAAAATCAAGCTTCCCCTCTAAGACGCGCAACCGCGAATCCCCCTGAAATGGCGATAGACCCAGAACAGCTCAAAGCTGTAATACAGGCAGTTGTGGCCAATAATTTGGCGGACGAAGCTGCCAAAAATGAACTCGCGCGAAATGAAATGCGTCTGAAAATTCAAGAGCTGACCAACCAGTTGGCAACAACACATGTCGCTTCCACCTCAGCAGTGGCCCCCGTAATTAGAACTTACGAACCCATAGACATAACTAATAATTCCCCATGTAGCATGACTTTAGACGCCGTTAAATATTTGCCTGAATTCTCGGGAACACAGGAATCATATGTTTCGTGGCGACAAGCGGCGATTGCTGCGTATCGCATATTTAAAGATTTCAAAGGCACCTCTCGCCATTACGAGGCAGTGACAATTATTAGGAACAAAGATAGAGGCGCGGCCAATAACGTTTTATCCTCGTTTGGCTCGTTTGGCACTGTACTGAATTTCGATGCTATTATAAATCGGCTCGATTTCACTTACAGTGACAAGCGTCCAATGCATGTCATTGAACAAGACATGAGCACTTTAAGACAGGGACACAACATGACCCTGTTACAGTACTATGATGAGGTCGAGAAAAAACTCACCCTACTCACAGATAAAGCTCATATGTGTCACGAGCCATCGGCAGCAAAAACATTATGCGAAAAGTTCCGAGAGGACGCCTTGCGTATCTTCATCTCAGGACTTAAACGTAACCTCACTGATGTGCTTTTCGCGGCAAAGCCAAAAGACATGCCGTCAGCTTTGGCCTTAGCACAGGAAGTGGAATCTAACCACGAGAGGTACGTTTTTGCAGCCAGTTTTGCAAAAAGTCAAGAAGACAAAGATCGCAAACCTGCTCCAAAGACGCAGGGTCGTCAACTTGACAGGTACGACCACCATGACCCACAACATTTTAATACCAAAAACCCACATTTTAATAGGCAGCATAAGGCACAGGTTCACGCCGACCCCCAAAGTGCCAAAAATTACAAAGGCAACGGCACACCAGAGCCTATGGAGGTCGACCCCTCATTTTCTAAATTGCTGCAGCCGACCCAGGCAAATGCCTACCAGAACAGACGACCAGCCACCTCAGAGCGCACAGGCGCCGTGAGGAAACAACAAAAAATTAACTTCACCATGCAGAATGCTGAAGAAAACACAGGGGCATATGCTGCCGCCGCCTCCAAAGCGGCATCGAAAATAGACGACGATGCCATTGCCGAGTATGATTCTGACTACGTCAATTTTTTAGGGGAAAATCCCTGTTACCCGTCATCGGACGACGAGTAGCGGGGGTACCAATGAATTTCCTCTTAGACACCGGTGCGTCAAAAAATTTCATCCGACCTCGCAAAGAGCTAAAGGATATCCGCCCGGTGAACTCTCCTTTCGAAATTCACTCAATCCACGGTACCACCACCGTTACAAAAAAATGCTTCGTCTCAATTTTCAATTTAAAAGCGACCTTTTTCATTCTACCAGATCTTACAACATTCGACGGGATAATCGGGGCCGATCTGTTAACACAGGCCGGTGCATCACTTTGCCTCGCTTCCGCCCAACTTAAGTGGGGCGAGGAAGTTGAGAAGATTTCATTCCATAAATGCACCGACGTCAACTTCACTAACGTGGAGTGCACAGATGCACCACCTTTGGTGAAGAAGGCATTTCTGGGGATGATAAGGAGCCGAAAAAACGCCTTCGCAGATCCCAACGAGGCCCTACCATATAACACATCGGTAGTGGCCACGATTAGGACGACTAACGAAGAGCCAATTTACGCAAAATTATATCCATACCCCATGGGGGCAGCAGATTTCGTCAACAACGAAATCCAAGACCTGCTTAAAAATGGTATAATTCAGAAGTCGGTGTCTCCTTATAACAACCCAATATGGGTGGTTGATAAAAAAGGAACCGACGAGGCCGGCAATCAAAATAGACGACTGGTCATAGACTTTCGTAAACTAAACGAAAGAACTATCCCAGACAAATACCCGATGCCAGATATCTCCATGAGAATGGGCAACTTGGGCAAAGCCAAATTCTTTACGACACTGGACCTCAAGTCCGGTTACCAGATCGTCTTAGCGGAAAATGACCGCGAAAAAACTTCCTTCTCCGTAAACGGAGGGAAGTACGAATTCAAGAGGCTTCCCTTTGGCTTGAGAAATGCTGCCAGCATCTTCCAGAGAGCCATTGATGACATTCTCAGAGAGCAAATCGGCAAGACTTGCTATGTCTACGTCGATGATGTAATAATCTTCTCAGAAAATGAGAATGCTCATGTCAAGCACGTGGATTGGGTTCTAAAAACCATAAGCGATGCTAATATGAGAGTCTCAGTAAAAGAGTCAAGTTTTTTTAAAAAAAGCGTTAACTTTCTTGGCTTTATCGTCACCAGCGATGGCACTACCACCGACCCAGAAAAGGTCAGGGCCATAAAAGAGTTCCCTGAAACAAACAGTATTTGAGGTTAGATCATTCCTAGGTCTCGCGAGCTATTACAGACGCTTCATTAAGGACTTTGCAGCCATAGCAAGGCCTATTTCGGACATCTTAAAGGGCGAAAATGGAAGTGTAAGCAGACATAGATCGCGACATATCCAAGTACAATTCGATGAGGCGCAAAAAAATTCTTTCGAGAAACTGCGGAACATTTTGGCATCCGAAGATGTTATGCTCAGATACCCAGATTACAAGAAGCCATTCCATCTAACGACGGATGCTTCAGCCTACGGTATTGGCGCAGTGCTCTCACAAGAGAACCGTCCTATTACAATGATCTCGAGGACATTAAAGGATAGGGAAATGAATTACGCCACAAACGAAAGAGAATTATTGGCCATCGTTTGGGCGTTGGCCAAGCTGCGACACTATTTATATGCGGTGAAAGATATAACTATCTTCACCGATCATCAGCCATTGTCATTCTCGGTATCAGATTCCAACCCTAACGCGAAAATTAAAAGGTGGAAGGGTCGCATCGAAGAAACGGGTGCGAAGGTAGTATATAAACCGGGAAAAGAAAACTTAGTTGCTGATGCCCTATCTAGGCAGCAAATTAATGCCATAGAAGAACAAGACGCAGAATCATGCGTTGCGACCATCCACAGTGAGATTTCCCTCACTCACACCATAGAAACAACGGATAAGCCCCTAAACTGCTTCCAGAACCAACTAATTCTAGAAGAGGCCCGCTTTCCGCTAAAACGCTCTTTCGTTCTCTTTAAAGACAAGAAACGACATTCGATCAACTTCACCGATAAGGAGTCTTTACTCAATGACCTTGCGGATACAATAGTCCCCAGGGGCGTAAACGCTCTCAATTGCGATTTGCATACGCTAGCAACGGTGCAGGACGAATTAGTCCGGAGGTTCCCGACTACAAAATTCTGGCACTGCAAAAACCGTGTTACAGACATTTTTGGGGTCGAGGAAAAAAGGGAAATCATGTTAGCAGAACACAATAGGGCCCACCGGTCGGCCCAGGAAAATGTGAAACAAGTCCTCACAGAGTACTACTTCCCAAAAATGGCCAAACTGGCCAATGAAATTGTCCAAAACTGCAGAACATGCGCGAAAGCTAAATATGATAGGCATCCGAAGAAACAAGAGATTGGCGAGTCATCGATTCCCTCTCATATAGGAGAAATGCTACACATAGACATTTTCTCGACGGATAAAAAATATTTTCTCACTTGCATTGACAAGTTTTCGAAATTCGCCGTTGTACAGCATGTGCCGTCAAGAACAATTGAGGATTTGAAACCGGCCTTGTTACAAATCATGAATTTCTTCCCAAAGGACAAAGTGATTTACTGCGACAACGAGCCATCGTTAAAATCGCACACGATCACGGCCATGCTAGACAACCATTTCGGCGTCAGCATCACGAATGCGCCACCCCTTCACAGTGTATCAAACGGGCAAGTGGAGCGTTTTCACAGCACTCTACTAGAGCTCGCCAGGTGCCTAAAAATTGACAAGGGCTTAAGTGATACCGTGAAAATAATCTTGGTAGCCACTACCAGATATAACAAATCAATCCATTCGGTCACCAATAAGAGGCCAGTCGACGCAATACAAGAATACACGGACGACACACAAGAACGGATTGCTGACAAAATTAAGAGGGCCCAGGACGCGCTAAGGTCTAGGGAGAATGCTTCTCGACAAAACAAAGTCTTCGAAGTGGGCGAAAAGGTTTTGGTCAAAACTTATAGAAGGCTTGGCAATAAACTCACTCCCTTGTGTGAGGAAAAAGCCATACAAGCAGACCACGGTCCTCATTAAGGGGAGGGTGGTCCACAAGGACAACTTAAAATGACTCTCTCGCTTAATTTAAAATTTTTTATTATCACCAGCCGTTTGGCAAACTTCCATTTAGTAGACATTAAGTCCGTTGCTCAAGGCGCGATGTTTTAGTTTTAGGATAAAAGTATTTGGTGATGGGATAAACCTCAGCGAACAAGAAAAAGCGACTAAAGAAATACATTTCCACAGGTGCAGAGTTTTCATCCTCCTCTCACTGGCATTGGTGTCAGCGCAAATCACTAACTATTCACAAACAAGGTATATCCCCATCATAGATGGAGAGATCCTGGTGTGGGAGGAGCTCGCGTATGTGACCCACTCGGCAAATCTTTCGGAATACATGCGCCTAATAGAAGAAACAAGCAGCATGAACGAGATGTTTCCACAGTCTCACATGAGGAAGTTTCTAGAAGTGGATACCTCGCACCTTTGAGATACGCTGGATTCGTTGAAAGTCCACCATAGAATCGCAAGGAGTCTAGATTTTCTAGGCTCAATGCTAAAGGTAGTAGCGGGGACGCCGGATGCCGGCGATCTAGAAAGGATTAGGTTCACAGAGTTGCAGTTGACACAGTCAAACAATAGGCAGATCAAAATTAATACGAGAATACAAAGCCGAATCAACCAACTAACAACAACTGTAAATCAAATCCTACAAACTCATAAAAATACCCAATTTGACACCGGCCATTTGTACGAGACACTGCTGGCTAGGAATAGAATACTAATGATGGAGTTACAGAATTTAATGTTAGCTGTAACACTGGCGAAAAACAATATTGTCAGTCCAAATATCCTAGATCATGCAGACTTAAAATCAGTTTGGCTGAAAGAGCCCACAGATACCCCCATAGGGGATCTTATGTCCGCATCGTCCGTAAAAATACTACAATCCCCTAACATGATACACTTTATTATTAAATTTCCCAAAGTAAAATTATCTTGTAAGAAGGTCACTATTTTCCCAGTCACTTGCAAAGGAGTTATGCTGCGGATAACCGACAACATGGTGGCAAAGTGTGGAGAAGAAGTCCATACAATCAAAGATTGCACCCCAACACCGGGGGCTACCTTTTGCCAACTATCAACGGAAAGCTCATGCGCCAGGGAACTACACGCAGGCGTCCTAGCGCATTGCGAGTCCCAACCAAGCGACCTACACCAGCTTACCCGCGTGGGTGAGGGAATCATCATCATCAATGACCGGCCAGCCAGGGTCACGGTGGACAACGGAACGGAAGTCTACCTACGTGGCACACATCTCATCACCTTCAACGATCGCGTCGTGATAAATGATACCACCTTCATAAATCACGACAAGGCCCAAACAAGAGCTCCAGGGGGAGCGAGTTCCCCATCATTGAATATCACCGCCAACAGAGATATTCTGAGCCTCCCCTATCTTCACCAGCTGAGTGAACGTAACTTGGAGTTCATCAAAGAGTTCGGGAGAGAAATTGATACTAACCATTCACATCGCATAATATTTATCGCAGCAGCGATTGGTTGTGCAATGATTTGTATCGGCATCACCTGTCTACGGTTCATCGGAGCGCGGAGATCTGCAATCCAATTAAACGGGATGATCGCCGAGTTAGGACCAACCGAGGACGGCCGGAATCTTGAAGGGGGAGTAGTTAACACAAGCCAACGTACTAGAACAGTTGGCTCAGTGTGCGAAATATGATATAAAAACGTTAAAAGTGCTGACCCGGCATTGGGCCGGAAACCTGTGCGCAGCCGGCAATCACAGCATATTTGCGTGGCCGCTGCGAGTCTTTGTTAGCTTTAAGAATCATTTTATGTTTCAGTTCGTTTTGAGGCCTCATACAATAAAGAGCACAAGCTCATATAAGAACAACTCCGGCAACAGCCGTTACATATTCTTTTATTAAATCAGAACTGACTGAGTCCCTAGGCCAGCAGTTAAGAAGGGTAGTCCCCCTTCCAACATAATCTTCATAAATTGGACAATGGAGGCCAGTCGCTAACCTACCGACTACGATTGCTGCGAGGGATCATCATCTCTTCCAATCTTCAGCCCGGTTCCCGATCCAGCGATCCAGACAACGCGCTCAGCCACAGCTACCGCCCCCCTTTCCGCTACAACCTACTCGGCACACCGGCGAGTTGCCACCTTCGAGGAGGATAATAAAACTTAAATATAGATATACAACTAAACCATATATGCATATATGTAAAAGTGACATGTAATGTACTTGCGTGAAATCAATCGTTGATAATCACTGCCGAAGTTTAGTAAGGCCAAGTACCACATCACCACTTTCATGTGTACAAGTTAACACTGCTAATGGGTATACTTAAGTCGATATAAGTCCGCGGTTGTTACCCTAACATTTTATATGCAGATTCAGCAGAAACGTCTGTAGGGGCGTGTCTGGTTCCCATTGGTCTTCCCAGTGTGGGGAAATATGCTGTTTCTGCTAGTGTCAGCACTTTGCTGGACGAGCGGTCGGCTTGCTGGCAGCGATCAGCTTTTGTAAAATAGAATAAGTTCAGTTTGATTTCAATTATAATAAAGAGCACTCGCTCAAGAATTCTACTCCAGCGAAAGCTACATTTTTAATATTGGTTGGCTAGCCTTAAGGGCAGTCAATAACGGAGAAGGTTCTCCCAACATATACTCAACGTATATCAGGCTGCGCAACGAAACGTTGCGCACCACGAGCAGAGAAGATCTCCGCTCCCCTCCCCGATCGAGAGGCTGGCCAAGTCGGACCGACGTCATCACCCCTTCCCATTGGACTGCGGAGTGGGACAACCCAGGAAATACACTTAAAACATAAGGTATCAAAGGTAATACAGCTTCAATTAAACAGGGAAAAAATAAGTAGAAATCCCTACAAATTATTCACCAAAAATTTTAACATATAGAATTCAAATAAAGTGTGATTGTAAATGTGACTCGCAAATAAAGGCGAATTAATATCAGCCGTCGCTATATAAATATTTCAGACGCCAAGCACTCGGTTATTAATATAAATATACCACAATCAAATTAATTTCTGTCGAATTGAAATATTCGGCCACTCTATACTTGTGATTAGTGTTAACCAATTAATGGCCTTATGAGTTTTCCAGGCCCATATAGGGAAATGAAACGCGAATTGGAAAGTGATAGTGAAGAGGAGTTCGTCGGAAAGACCCTCAGAAATCCAGTAGCACTGACAGAAAATAACACATACACCATGAACGCGGCCCAAATTGAAACGTTTATTCAGGCGGCTTTGTCTAATCAAGAACAAAGGCTTAAAGCCGAGCTCGCGGGGCAAATCAATGCAGTTAATCAACAATTAAAACATTTGCGTATAGAAGCGCCAGAGGTAGAAACCTACCAGAGGGTAGCTGTAAAACCGGGAGCAACACCGTGTGATCCACCTTTACACATTGTGAAGTCAATTCCAGAATTTACTGGTATACAGGATGAATACGTGGCATGGAGGCACTCGGCCACCGATGCTTTTGAATTATTCAAAGATTATCCAGACAGTAGCGGACATTACCAAGCCGTTACAATTATTAAAAACAAAATTAAAGGCCCAGCGCGCGAGTTACCAATACAAGCATTGGTCCCGCCAAACCCCCACGTCGACGACACACAGATAGCTGGGTCGACGACATTGTATAAAAAAAGTTGCAAACACAACAAACAAAATTCCAATGAAAACTCAAGACAAAACAAAAATGTATAAATCCAAGCAAAAATTGTAAACTAAACAAAGTTAGCTTCCACAAGCGGATGCTTGTGTCCAATAAAAAATGACTAGTAAGCATAATTCGAAATACAAGCCAACTACAATTGTATAAATATAAGACCAGAAAATCAAAATAAATTCAGATGTCAAACTGGAGAGACCTTGTTTCACTTGGGCATTCTAATAACTTATAAACCAACTAAAAGGAGGCAACCTTTCTGATGAATTGAGGTACAATGGAAAGAAGACACTTACGATCAAGTCTACCCCTTGGCACAGGACTTGTTAACTGGCGCAGTCGGAACTTCGTGGGACAGGAAGAAGAGCCATCGAAGATGAATCTACGAATCCTTATACTAATCAAGTAAGTCGGTGTGGTGACATGTAAAAGTGAACAAAAAAAAAAATATATACAAAAATTCTTAAAATGAAAAAAACAAAGCACAGTCAAGGCGAAACAGAAGAGTAAACAAAAATAAATAACACAAAAAATAAATATATTACTGTGGGCCACCGAGCCAGAGTACTAAGGTTACTTAAAGGAGTACCAAGGTTATTCCCAAGAATATGAATGATAACACAAAAAAAGAAAATAAATAAAAATACTACAGCGGGCCACCGAGCCAGAGTACTAAGGTTACTCAAAAGAATACCAAGGTTATTCTTAGGAGTATGAATGATACTCCAAAGCAAATGAATTGTTTGCTTTCGGCTGTACATATGCATTAGCGTGACGAGCCAAACAAAACTGTGAGTGTGCTTAGTGAAAAGTGCCGTCGGCAATTGTATTCGACACCTCATATGTGGGCGTAGTCTCGCTATAATCGGTTTCAGGCAAGAATTATCGCAATTACTGCTATTGACCCGAATAAAAAGTGCAAGTACACCGTTTTATACATACAAATAATTAAAAAAAAAAAATATAGTCACGTTGCGCGTGGTCAGCACTTATGCTGGCTGGCCGAGGGCTCGACGCTCATAGCGCGGGAGCTGGGTGGCACTCGCAGAGGAGAACCGGAGCCGAACGGATCGCAATGAAACTTCAACTTTGTCAACGATAATAAGACGAATACCTTAAGCAAATATTTCATCTTATCATTTCATACGGAACCGATGATTAGGTAATATCCGACCTAGTGACGATCTGGGGTCATTTCACCAGGTCGTCGGCACAAAATAGAAATAACGAAAATCAAACAAATCTTTAAAACTCAAAATTATACTATAAAATCCGAACAACATATTCATAATCTGTTAAAATTGAACACACTTAACTACCAAGACAAAATAATTTTCAGTATTGAAATTCCTATTTTTCTAAATTCTATCTACGAAATGGCAAGATTAATTCCACTTCCAATAAATTTCACACAATTTGTAATAACACCTAAGTACGTAATATATAATAACAAAATTAGTAGAATGTTTTCAACTATGCGTAAATGCCCTGTAATAGAGGAACAATTCGTCTGCGAAATCGAGTCCATCAATAACATTGGAAATAACACTTGCTTGGGACACCTAATCCAAAGTAAAACCAGCTACTGCGACATAAAAGAAACGGGACTCACGACTGACGTGTTCGAACCGGAAAAAGGCTTCATATTTATATTTAACGGAAACAACCTCCCAATTATCTCCTCCAACCAGACCACAACCCACATCAATGGCTCAGCTATAATAAGGTACAACAATTGCACACTAAAAATCAACGAAATAAACTACGACAACGCAGCAGTGTCTACAGAAGAGCATCCCGACTTCTTTCTACCACCAATGCGAAGACTAATAAAAAATGCCACTATCAAGGTACTTACCTTAGAAAGACTTCGCCTGGACACACTCACAACATCCAACAAGCTACTGGTCGTCACCGCAGGAAACTCTCGGCACTCGACAACCTTGTACATTCTCTTAATCATATCCGTAGTAGCTGTAATATTCACCTGGACACTTCGTAGAGACACTCACATCTTCCATACCGGACGCAACCACATTCTACCAATCGTCGCTCCACCAATCCCTTCGTTATGGCCGTCGCTCCAAACTGGGGGGGGGGGGGAGGAGTTACCGACCCATCGGTACCATACACCAACCCTCCCCCTAAGCCACCACGCTCACACACATAGAAGATATTGAACCGAGTTACCGACCCATCGGTACCATACACCACCCCTCCTCCTAAGCCACCACGCTCACACACATAGAAGATATTGAACCGGGAAGCTTTGTTATACCAACGGACAAAGTTGCAGCATAAACATCAGCGGCCTTATACCAGCGAATAATGTTGCGACATAAGCATCAGCGGCCAGTCAGCCGCCGACATCCGCCCAAAAAGTTGACACCGTATTCTTTTCTCGTAGATAGGGCAACATATGCATTTACATACATACATACAGGGTCCGCCATGTCCCTTTTTTTTTTAAATGCAATAAAACAAAAACGGTTCATCAGATCATCAAATATATTTTTTCATATTAAAGTACAAACCTTCCGGTTACTTATGGAATACAAGTTCGTTCAAATGGCTACCTCGGCTGGCCTTGCAGTACGCCATACGGCCGACCCAATTTCTGAGGACATTTCCGATTGCTTGCGGCCGTATTTCGGCAACGACGACGCGAATGTTGTCCTTCAAAGCTTGAATTGTCGCTGGCTTGTCCACATAACACTTGTCTTTGACGGGACCCCACAAATAATAATCCAACGGTGTCAAATCACAGCTCCGAGGCGGCCAAACGACATCAGAATTTCGGCTGATAATTCGGTCTCCGAAAACAGTGCGTACAAGATCGATCATAACGTTGGCTGTGTGGCACGGATCGCCGTCTTGCTGGATCCAAAGTCCACCTCTTCGATTTCCGGGAAGAACCAATCCGTTAACATGGCGCCGTAGCGTTCGCCATTGACCGTAACGGAGGCTCCTGCCGCATTTTCGAAGAAAAATGTGCCAATGATGCCGCCGGCCCAAAATCCGCACCAAACAGTAACTCTCTGAGGATGCATTGGCTTCTCTTCGATCACGTGCGGGTTTTCCGTTCCCCAAATACGACAATTTTGTTTATTGACGTAGCCGCCAAGATGGAAATGATCGGAAAAGATGATTTTTGGTAAAATTCCGGGTCTTCGGCCAAGTGCTCATCTGCCCATTTTAACGCGTTCCTCAATTGTATACAAGTTAACACAAGCCAACGAACTAGAACAGTTGGCTCAGTTTGTGAAACATAATATAAAAACGTCAAAGTGCTGACCCGGCATTGGGCCGGAAACCCGTGCGCAGCCGGCAATCACAGCATATTTGCGTGGCCGCTGCGAGTCTTTGTTAGCTTTAAGAATCATTTTATGTTTCAGTTCGTTTTGAAGCCTCATACAATAAAGAGCACAAGCTCATATAAGAACAACTCCGGCAACAGCCGTTACATATTCTTTTATTAAATCAGAACTGACTGAGTCCCTAGGCCAGCAGTTAAGAAGGGTAGTCCCCCTTCCAACATAATCTTCATAAATTGGACAACGGAGGCCAGTCGCTAGCCTACCGACTACGATTGCTGCGAGGGATCATCATCTCTTCCAATCTTCAGCCCGGTTCCCGATCCAGCGATCCAGGCAACGCGCTCAGCCACAGCTATCGCCCCCCTTTCCGCTACAACCTACTCGGCACAACTCGCCGGCTGCCACCTTCGAGGAGGATAATAAAACTTAAATAATTGGCGCTCAACGGGTGGTAAAAACCACCACCCACCACCACCATCACCAACACCGCCCACACAGCGGCGCGGGAAAAGTGAAGGGAATTAGTGACGAAATAACACACCCACCAAAAAAAATCATGTGAGTGGGAACCGATGATAAACGCATTTTAAGTCTGTTAATATTTTTATGTACCACAAATCGCTGCACAGAAACGTTTAAAATAAAAATATATATAGTAGCTAATATGCTTCACATATTACGCTTACATAAGCATTGTACATACAAT
The DNA here is from genome assembly GCA_018150545.1 of Drosophila ercepeae. NCBI lineage: Eukaryota > Metazoa > Arthropoda > Insecta > Diptera > Drosophilidae > Drosophila > Drosophila ercepeae. Next base: position 1,121,178 of record JAECWL010000197.1, read on the forward strand.
CTTGCACATGCATAAACACATGAAACCAATTCACATTTTTGCTTACACTTAAGCGCACGATTTGTTGTGCAACCATATCGTTCTTTTTGTAAACATATAGAAAAAACCAAACCCCACAAATACACTGACTAGACATTCCCGTTTCTCGCGACTCACTTCGAGCCGATCAAAACTCTGTACAGTTAGTCTTAAGCTGACATTTCTTGAATAAAGACGTTCACCGAAATTGTTCGTGTTTCGATTTAAAGTTGTTTCAGCGTTGATCTTTGTCTTTGTTATTGACGGATCATTTATTCGACTGACAAATTAATAACTACGTAAGTACGAGTATATATATATAGGAATAAAATAAATTATTAATCCAGCAGATACACTAAAACATGGTCTCATATCAATGTGTTTATTCTTTATAACAGCGCATACGTTCGCTTATCATTTATTTTATGTTTCCATTCGATTCAAGCGCGACATTCGACGCTGCAGTCTTTGTCTTTATTTGTTGTTTGTTTGTCTTTGGTCAACTGCTACCCACACAGGCAGCTTTTGCATACCTAAGCGAATTGGACTGCTCATGCAGCCCGGATTCTCACAGTATAGGAATAGTAAACCATACTCCGCAGACTCAGAGTCTGATAGCGAAAATCAAGCTTCCCCTTTAAGACGTGTAACCGCGAATCCCCCTGCAATGGCGATAGACCCAGAACAGCTCAAAGCTGTAATACAGGCAGTTGTGGCCAATACTTTGGCGGACGAAGCTGCCAAAAACGAACTCGCACGAATTGAAATGCGTCAGAAAATTCAGGAGCTGGCCAGCCAGTTGGCAACAACACATGTCGCGTCCACCTCAGCCGTGGCCCCGTAATTAGAACTTACGAATCCATAGATATAACTAATAATTCCCCATGTAGCATGACTTAAGATGCCGTTAAATATTTGCCTGAATTCTCGGGCTCACAGGAATCATATGTTTCGTGGCGATAAGTTTCGATTGCTGCGTATCGCATATTTAAAGATTTCAACGGCACCTCTCGCCATTACGAGGCAGTGACAATTATTAGGAACAAAGTTAGGGGCGCGGCCAATAACGTTTTATCCTCGTTTGGCACTGTACTGAATTTCGATGCTATTATAAATCGGCTCGAATTCACTTACAGTGACAAGCGTCCAATGCATGTCATTGAACAGGAAATGAGTACTTTAAGACAGGGAAACAACATGACCCTGTTACAGTATTATGATGAAGTCGAGAAAAAACTCACCCTACTCACAGATAAAGCTCATATGTCTCACGAGCCATCGGCGGCATAAACATTGTGCGAAAAGTTCCGAGAGGACGCCTTGCGTATTTTCATCTCGGGACTTAAACGCAACCTCACTGATGTGCTTTTCGCGGTAAAGCCGAAAGACATGCCGTCAGCTCTGGACTTAGCGCAAGAAGTGAAATCTAACCACGAGAGGTACGTTTTTGCAGCCAGCCACCTCTGAGCGCACAGGCGCCGTGAGGAAACAACAAAAAATTAACTTCATTACGCAGAATGCGGAAGAAAAGACAGGAGCATATGCCGCCGCCGCCTCCAAAACGGCATCGAAAATAGACGACGATGCCATTGCCGAGTATGATTCTGACTACGTCAATTTTTTAGGGGAAAATCCCTGTTACCCGTCATCAGACGAAGAGTAGCAGGGGTACCAATGAATTTCCTTTTAGACACCGGCGCGTCAAAAAATTTTATCCGACCTCGCAAAGAGCTAAAGGATATCCGCCCGGTGGACTCTCCTTTCGAAATTCACTCAATCCACGGCACCACCACCGTTACAAAAAAATGGTTCATTCTGCCAGATCTTACAATATTCGACGGGATAATCGATGCCGATCTGTTAACACAGGCCGGTGCATCACTTTGCCTTGCTTCCGCCCAACTCAAGTCGGGTAAGGAAGTTGAGAAGATTTCATTCCATAAATGCACCGACGTCAGCTTCACTAACGTGGAGTGCACAGATGCACCACCTTTGGTGAAGAAGGCCATTTCTGGATGATAAAGAGCCAAAAAAACGCCTTCGCAGATCTCAACGAGGCCCTGCCATATAACACATCGGTAGTGGCCACGATTAGGACGACTAGCGAAGAGCCCATTTAAGCCAAATTATATCCATACCCCATGGGGGCAGCAGATTTCGTCAACAACGAAATCCAAGACCTGCTTAAAAATGGTATAATTCAGAAGTCGGTGTCTCCTCATAACAACCCAATATGGGTGGTTGATAAAAAAGGAACCGACGAGGCCGGCAATCAAAATAGACGATTAGTCATAGACTTTCGTAAACTAAACGAAAGAACTATCCCAGACAAATACCCGATGCCAGATATCTCCATGAGAATGGGCAACTTGGGCAAGGCCAAATTCTTTACGACACTGGACCTCAAGTCCGGGTATCACCAGATCGTCTTAGCGGAAAATGACCGCGAAAAAACTTTCTTCTCCGTAAGCGGAGAGAAGTACGAATTGAAGAGGCTTCCCTTTGGCTTAAGAAATGCTGCCAGCATCTTCCAGAGAGCCATTGATGACATTCTCAGAGAGCAAATCGGCAAGACTATGTCTACGTCGATGATGTAATAATCTTCTCAGAAAATGAGAATGCTCATGTCAAGCACGTGGATTGGGTTCTAAAAACCATAAGCGATGCTAATATGAGAGTTTCAGTAAAAAAATCAAGTTTTTTTAAAAAAAGCGTTAACTTTCTTGGCTTTATCGTCACCAGCGATGGCACTACCACCGACCCAGAAAAGGTCAGGGCCATAAAAGAGTTCCCTGAACCAAAAACAGTATTTGAGGTTAGATCATTCCTAGGTCTCGCGAGCTATTACAGACGCTTCATTAAGGACTTTGCAGCCATAGCAAGGCCTATTTCGGACATCTTAAAGGGCGAAAATGGAAGTGTAAGCAGACATAGATCTCGACATATCCAAGTACAATTCGATGAGGCGCAAAAAAATTCTTTCGAAAAACTGCGCAACATTTTGGCATCCGAAGATGTTATGCTTAGATACCCGGATGCTTCAGCCTACGGTATTGGCGCAGTGTTTTCACAAGAGAACCGTCCTATTACAATGATCTCGAGGACATTAAAGGATAGGGAAATGAACTACTCCACAAATGAAAGGGAATTATTAGTCATCGTTTGGGCGTTGGCCAAGCTGCGACATTATTTATATGCGGTGAAAGATAAAACTATCTTCACCGACCATCAGCCATTGTCATTCTCGGTATCAGATTCTAACCCTAACGCGAAAATGAAAAGGTGGAAGGGTCGCATCGAGGAAACGGGTGCGAATGTAGTCTATAAACCGGGAAAAGAAAACTTGGTTGCTGATGCCCTGTCTAGGCAGCAAATTAGTGCCATAGAAGAACAGGACGCAGAATCATGCGGAATCATTTACAGTGAGATTTCCCTCACTCACACCATAGAAACAACGGATAAGCCCCTAAACTGCTTCCAGAACCAACTAATTCTAGAAGAGGCCCGCTTTCCGCTAAAACGCTCTTGCGTTCTCTTTAAAGACAAGAAACGACATTCGATCAACTTCACCGATAAGGAGTCATTACTCAATGACCTTGCGGATGCAATAGTCCCCAAGGGCGTGAACGCCCTCCATTGCGATTTGCACACGCTAGCAACGGTGCAGGACGACTTAGTCCGGAGATTCCCGACTACAAAATTCTGGCACTGCAAAAACCATGTTACACACATTTTTGGGGTCGAGGAAAGAAGGGAAATCATGTTAGCAGAACACAATAGGGCCCACCGGTCGGCCCAGGAAAATGTGAAACAAGTTCTCACAGAGTACTACTTCCCAAAAATGGCCAAACTGGCCAATGAAATTGTCCAAAACTGCAAAACATGCGCGAAAGCTAAATATGATAGGCATCCGAAGAAACAAGAGATTGGCGAGTCATCGATTCCCTCTCATGTAGGAGAAATGCTACACATAGACATTTTCTCGACGGATAAAAAATATTTTCTCACTTGCATTGACAAGTTTTCGAAATTCGCGGTCGTACAGCATGTGCCGTCAAGAACAATTGAGGATTTGAAACCGGCCTTGTTACAGGTCATGAATTTCTTCCCAAAGGCCAAAGTGATTTACTGCGACAACGAGCCATCGTTAAAATCGCACACGATGACGCCCATGCTAGACAACCATTTCGGCGTCAGCATCACGAATGCGCCACCCCTTCACAGTGTCTCAAACGGGCAAGTGAAGCGTTTTCACAGCACTCTACTAGAGCTCGCCAGGTGCCTAAAAATTGACAAGGGCATATGTGATACCGTGGAAATAATCTTGTTAGCCACTACCAGATATAACAAATCAATCCATTCGGTCACCAATAAGAGGCCAGTCGACGCAATACAAGAATACACGGGCGACACATAAGAACGGATTGCTGACAAAATTAAGAGGGCCCAAGACACGCTAAGGTCTAGGGAGAATGCTTCTCGACAAAACAAAGTTTTTGAAGTGGGCGAAAAGGTTTTGGTCAAAACTAATAGAAGGCTTGGCAATAAACTCACTCCCTTGTGTGAGGAAAAAGCCATACAAGCAGACCTTGGGACCAGGGGAGGGTGGTCCACAAAGACAACTTAAAATGACTCTCTCGCTTAACTTTAAATTTTTTATTTTCTCTACCTATCACCAGCCGTTTGGCAAACTTCCATTTAGTAGACATTAAGTCCGTTGCCAAAGGCGCGATGTTTTAGTTTTAGGATAAAAGTAATTGGTGATGGCATAAACATCAGCGAACAAGAAAAAGCGACTAAAAAATACATTTCCACAGGTGTAGAGTTTTCATCCTCCTCTCACTGGCATTGGTGTCAGCGCAAATCACTAACTATTCACAAACAAGGTATATCCCCATCATAGATGGAGAGATCCTGGTGTGGGAGGAGTTCGCGTATGTGACCCACTCGGCAAATCTTTCGGAATACATGCGCCTAATAGAAGAAACAAGCAGCATGAACGAGATGTTTCCACAGTCTCACATGAGGAAGTTGCTAGAAGTGGATACCTCGCACCTTTGAGATACGCTGGATTCGTTGAAAGTCCACCATAGAATCGCAAGGAGTTTAGATTTTCTAGGCTCAATGCTAAAGGTAGTAGCGGGAACGCCTGATGCCGGCGATCTAGAAAGAATTAGGTTCACAGAGTGGCAGTTGACACAATCAATCAATAGGCAAATCAAAATTAATACTAGGATACAAAGTCGAATCAACCAATTAACAACAACTGTAAATCAAATCCTGCAAAAACACATAAAAATACCCAAATTGACACCGGCCATTTATACGAGACACTGCTGGCTAGGAAAAGAATACTAATGATGGAGTTACAGAATTTAATGTTAGCTGTAACACTGGCGAAAAACAATATTGTCAGTCCAAATATCCTAGATCATGCAGACTTAAAATCAGTTTGGCTGAAAGAGCCCACAGATACCCCCATAGGGGTATCTTATGTCCGCATCGTCTGTAAAAATACTACAATCCTCTAACATGATACACTTTATTATCAAATTCCCCAAAATAAGATTATCTTGTAAGAAAGTCACTATTTTCCCAGTCACTTGCAAAGGAGTTATGCTGCGGATAACCGACAACATGGTAGCAAAGTGTGGAGAAGAAGTCCATACAATCAAAGACTGCACCCCAACACCGGGGGCTACCTTTTGCCAACTATCAACGGAAAGCTCATGCGCCAGGGAACTACACGCAGGCGTCCTAGCGCATTGCGAGTCGCAACCAAGCGACCTACACCCGCTTACCCGCGTAGGTGAGGGAATCATCATCATCAATGACCGGCCAGCCAGGGTCACGGTAGACAACGGAACAGAAGTCTACCTACGTGGCACACATCTCATCACCTTCAACGATCGCGTCGTGATAAATGACACCACCTTCATAAATCACGACAAGGCCCAAATAAGAGCTCCAGGGGTAGCGAGTTCCCCATCATTGAATATCACCGCCAACAGAGATATTCTGAGTCTCCCCTATCTTCACCAGCTGAGTGAACGTAACTTGGAGTTCATCAAAGAGTTCGGGAGAGAAATTGATACTAATCATTCACATCGCATAATATTTATCGCAGCAGCGATTTGTTGGGACAGCCGTTTGGCAAACTTCCATTTAGTAGACATTAAGTCCGTTGCCAAAGGCGCGATGTTTTAGTTTTAGGATAAAAGTAATTGGTGATGGCATAAACATCAGCGAACAAGAAAAAGCGACTAAAAAATACATTTCCACAGGTGTAGAGTTTTCATCCTCCTCTCACTGGCATTGGTGTCAGCGCAAATCACTAACTATTCACAAACAAGGTATATCCCCATCATAGATGGAGAGATCCTGGTGTGGGAGGAGTTCGCGTATATGACCCACTCGGCAAATCTTTCGGAATACATGCGCCTAATAGAAGAAACAAGCAGCATGAACGAGATGTTTCCACAGTCTCACATGAGGAAGTTGCTAGAAGTGGATACCTCGCACCTTTGAGATACGCTGGATTCGTTGAAAGTCCACCATAGAATCGCAAGGAGTTTAGATTTTCTAGGCTCAATGCTAAAGGTAGTAGCGGGAACGCCTGATGCCGGCGATCTAGAAAGAATTAGGTTCACAGAGTGGCAGTTGACACAATCAATCAATAGGCAAATCAAAATTAATACTAGGATACAAAGTCGAATCAACCAATTAACAACAACTGTAAATCAAATCCTGCAAAAACACATAAAAATACCCAAATTGACACCGGCCATTTATACGAGACACTGCTGGCTAGGAAAAGAATACTAATGATGGAGTTACAGAATTTAATGTTAGCTGTAACACTGGCGAAAAACAATATTGTCAGTCCAAATATCCTAGATCATGCAGACTTAAAATCAGTTTGGCTGAAAGAGCCCACAGATACCCCCATAGGGGGTATCTTATGTCCGCATCGTCTGTAAAAATACTACAATCCTCTAACATGATACACTTTATTATCAAATTCCCCAAAATAAAATTATCTTGTAAGAAAGTCACTATTTTCCCAGTCACTTGCAAAGGAGTTATGCTGCGGATAACCGACAACATGGTAGCAAAGTGTGGAGAAGAAGTCCATACAATCAAAGACTGCACCCCAACACCGGGGGCTACCTTTTGCCAACTATCAACGGAAAGCTCATGCGCCAGGGAACTACACGCAGGCGTCCTAGCGCATTGCGAGTCGCAACCAAGCGACCTACACCCGCTTACCCGCGTAGGTGAGGGAATCATCATCATCAATGACCGGCCAGCCAGGGTCACGGTAGACAACGGAACAGAAGTCTACCTACGTGGCACACATCTCATCACCTTCAACGATCGCGTCGTGATAAATGACACCACCTTCATAAATCACGACAAGGCCCAAATAAGAGCTCCAGGGGTAGCGAGTTCCCCATCATTGAATATCACCGCCAACAGAGATATTCTGAGTCTCCCCTATCTTCACCAGCTGAGTGAACGTAACTTGGAGTTCATCAAAGAGTTCGGGAGAGAAATTGATACTAATCATTCACATCGCATAATATTTATCGCAGCAGCGATTTGTTGGGCATTGATTTGTATCGGCATCACCTGTCTACGGTTCATCGGAGCGCGGAGATCTGATTAGGACCAACCGAGGACGGCCGGAATCTTGAAGGGGGAGTAGTTAACACAAGCCAACGAACTAGAACAGTTGGCTCAGTTTGTGAAACATAATATAAAAACGTCAAAGTGCTGACCCGGCATTGGGCCGGAAACCCGTGCGCAGCCGGCAATCACAGCATATTTGCGTGGCCGCTGCGAGTCTTTGTTAGCTTTAAGAATCATTTTATGTTTCAGTTCGTTTTGAAGCCTCATACAATAAAGAGGACAAGCTCATATAAGAACAACTCCGCCAACAGCCGTTACATATTCTTTTATTAAATCAGAACTGACTGAGTCCCTAGGCCAGCAGTTAAGAAGGGTAGTCCCCCTTCCAACATAATCTTCATAAATTGGACAACGGAGGCCAGTCGCTAGCCTACCGACTACGATTGCTGCGAGGGATCATCATCTCTTTCAATCTTCAGCCCGGTTCCCGATCCAGCGATCCAGGCAACGCGCTCAGCCACATCTACCGGCCCCCCTTTCCGCTACAACCTACTCGGCACAACTCGCCGGCTGCCACCTTCGAGGAGGATAATGAAACCTAAAAAATTTGTAATGTACTTGCGTGAAATCAATCGCTGATAATCACTGCCGAAGTTTAGTAAGGCCAAGTACCACATCACCACTTTCATGTGTACATACAAGTTAACACCAGCTAAACGCTTCCCTGGGCTCCTCACACCGTACAACTGGTGTCACGGCTGAACTGGTCAACGATCTGCAAGCGGGACGTTTCTTACCTCACCGCCGCTGCTGCCCCCGGATCTTTGTGCGGAGTTGCTGGGCTGGCACTCTCATGATTGCAACACTCGAGCGCGACAGCAAGAGTCACGTTGCGCGTGGTCAGCACTTATGTTGGCTGGCCGAGGGCTCGACGCTCATAGCGCGGGAGCCGGGTGGCACTCGCAGAGGAGAACCGGAGCCGAACGGATCGTGATGAAACTTCAACTTTGTCAACGATAATAAAGATGAGTGCCTTAAGCAAATATTTCATCTTATCATTTCATATGGAACCGATGATTAGGTAGTATCTGACCTGGTGCCGATCTGGGGTCATTTCACCAGGTCGTCGGCACATAATTGGCGCCCGAGCAGGGACCGGCAATGTCCGGTTAAATGGCTAAGGCCGAAATAAAATTTTTTTTTTTTTTTGGAAATTTGTGTATTAATTTGTGTAAAAAATGCGGTGTGTAGAAAACAAACTAATTAAACGGATTGAAAAAAATAGATTAATAAAATTAAATCAAATAGTGTAAAAACTTAGATGAATTAGATCAAAATATCTGAGAAGAAACAAGTTTTGCGTGAGCTGTGAATAAAATGACAAACAAGAAAAGAGCAATTACCCGCTGCCGGAGGGAATTACGCCCATCCCGGAGCGCAAAAATATTGCATAATTCAATAGAAAGCATAAAAATGTAAGACTTGTGTTGCGAACACTAAAACAAATTCTGAAATAAAAAAACGACGACCCGCCACCGGAGGACGCCATGTCGTCCATGCCGAGCGCAAAAGTTGTACGATGCCTATAACTTAACTAAAACACAATCACTGCTTAACTAAAACCCACTGCGGCGGTACGGCTTGTGAAATTTTTTTCTAAATTGCCAATTCGCGAGTGCAAAAGATTGTGTGTGATAAACTGATAATTAGGAAACCATTGCCGCAGTTTACCTGCGGGTGGCTAACAAAATAATACGAGCGCCCAGCGCGATAAGGTGGTGTGTGGCAACTTGTTGGATACGTTAAGTGGTGTGGAATGCACCCAAAAAAAACCGCCCAACAAGTTGTGTGGCGACCGTACCTTAGTAGGCAAACCAGCCAAAAGGGATACTACGGAACCACCGCGCCCAGTGCCGAAATAATTTGAGGTCATCAATAAAAGTATATGACAGCACGCACACAAGAAAAAATTATTGCGAAATATTCATAGTGCACACGCAGCACCACAATTGTAAAATGAAATAAATATAATACAAATTTCCTTAATTTCCCAAGATAAAATAAATATAATACAAATTTTCTTGTACAACACACTAAGTCACCCTTTTTTCTTATCTCCATAGAATTTTCATACTGTAAGGGTACAACTTGTAACACGCTAACTAATAAAGGACATACAAGGGTGAGTGAAATATATCATTTAATTTTCTTGCCACATTTACTAAATCCGGTTAGGAAAAAATAAAATAAAAAGAGCACAATAAAAAAGAAGAAAAAAATATAAAAATTAATATTCACTTTTTGCCAAGTCGAAACCATCGTCCCATACCCACCCTAATATAATAACGAAGTCTACTACCTTAGATACTTCCTGCATCTTTTCAACACGAACCAAACCTTGAAATGGAGGAGACCCTGCGCATACTTAGTGAGTCCCTTAATGCCTTGACCAATGTGGTAACAGGTATTAAGGAGGACATCAAAAAGAATAATGATAGGTTGGCCATTTTAGAATAAGAGCGTGAGAACGCTAATCCTATGGCCGATCAACCACAACCCTTGGGGCGCGCACGCACCGAATATGAATTAAAAGAAATTTCGGTCCTCCCTGACTGCGTCAAAGAACTACAGGCGTTCGAAGGACAGTAGGAAGCTTATCTGTCTTGGATAAATAGGGCTCCATCGATATTGATCGACTATGATTTGATAAGAACGAGACCCTTGTATAGGGCCATCGTTTTGCATATCAGGCAGAAAATAAGAGGACACGCCAATATGGTCTTGGCGGCCTATGGCGTTCAAGACGATGACTGATAAAGCGTGTCTTGGCGTTACATTATGCGGACAAACGAGACATACGTACACTTGAGCATGAACTCGGTGTAATGTCTCAAGGTTCAAGACCCCTAGATAAATTCTATATGGACGTTAATGGCCATCTCTTATTAATCTTGAATAATCTGAAAGCCAGAAATCACCCTCGCGAGGTGGTCAACGCGTTGATAGAGACCTACAGGGACAAGGCTTTGGATGTTTTTGTCCGAGGAGTGGGGGGAGACTGTTCCAAACACTTAATTGTCCGCAACCCCAAGAATCTACCAGAGGCGTACTCTTTTTGTATGGGGTGCAGAACGTAATGTCGAGGGCCTCCGCACCTCAGAACTATCAACCGTCAGGTCCCCCAAGATTCGCCCCATTTCAACATCAAGCCAGGGCACCATTCCGACCCTCTTTTTCTCCCGGTTCGGGCAGATTTTCACAAAATTCCTACAGAGCTCAGGGTCCTAGACAGGCCATTAAAATGGAATCCAATCGGTCGGGTCAATCTTACCAATCAGGGTACAGTGATCGCCAGTAAAAGAACGTCCGAAGGCGGCAACCCATTCCGAAAGGCACAAAGATTGTACCACACGGAATTAGCACCACCTCCACTAACCCCGGCGACTAGTGGATACGACCGAGCCCCTTCACATAAGGGTTATTATTATTTTTTTTTTTTTTTTATTAATTTTCTTTAAATTACATTCTGTTTTTTTAAAGAATAACAATGAGTAATGGTTGAAGAATGGAAAAAAGGTAGCGGCCCTTCCCATTGCAAGGATACGCTAATACTTTAATAGTTTACTAATAATTACTAATAATTTAATTCTGTTGGAGTTTTTCGTTTTAATCTTCTCGGTTCCAGCTCTCTCATCGGTATTTGTCTCAGGTTTGGGTTTTGGTGGTTTAGTAGTTGATTTGTGTGTTTTTTGCTGCTTTTTTTAATAGTTTCGTTGACTGTCTCTATGTTTAAGTCTTTATGGATATCTTCATTTCTAATATACCATTCGGCATTTGTCATTGTTCTGAGCATTTTCGATTGCGTTCGTTGAATTAGCTGTAAGTGAGATTTGCTGGCAGTTCCCCAGATTTCTATACCATACGTCCATATTGGTTTTATTATCGCCTTGTATATTGCAATTTTGTAATGTAATTTTAGTTTTGAGTGTTTTCCTATTAGCCAGTTAAGTTGTCGAAATTTGTTTTTTATTTCATTTCGTTTATTTAGGATGTGCTGCTTCCATGTCAGTTTTGCGTCAATGGTTAGTCCAAGGTACTTGGCATATGGGCGTAACATTATTTGATTGTCGTTGATTTTAATTGCGAAGTTTTTGGGTTGTCGTTTTGTGTATATTACTTGTTGAGTTTTGTCTTTATTTATCTCGATGCCCCATCTCTCGAACCAGGATACTGTAGCATATTGAACTGTAGTATGCATACATATTGAATAGCTACTGTACCAAGAGTACTTACTTTCGATTGGCACAGAAAGTGCAAGTGTATGCATATACCCTCTTTGCATATACCGCTTTAACTTAAGAGAGCATAATATATGTAATAAACATATAGAAGCATAATATAGAATAAACATAACAGTTCCTCGCTGCTTAGCAACAGTGGGCAGCGCAGCGATCATACCGAGGCTTAGTTAGAACTTAAGTAATAATGTTAAATCAGAGTTAAGTGAACCTTGGAAGCGGCACCTTCGCTGCTTCCAAACTCTAAATAAAACCCAAAGAACCTAAAACCCCAAAGTAGAGGTTATTGATCTTATATGGCGACCGTGACAGGACCCGAAGGACCCTACTAGGACATCACTAGGACCCTACTAGGACATCACTAGGACCCTACTAGGACATCCTCTTGGTTCTCAGGACATCCCTTGGACGGCATCTTTAACACAAGGACAAGCTCTGAGATTGGGACGCCATCAATGCGGCTGTCACGAATGTCAACTGCGCCACACGGATAGCTGCTCCATTGTTTCCCACTCCATTGGATACTGCATCATCCTGGACACCGCATCGGTCTGTACCCATACGAAGATTCCGGTAATTCCGTAGCAGGAAGAATTCTATGCTACAAGAAGTTATTATTATTAACTAAAAACATAATAATTGATGGCGGAAGAGCCACAATTCTCAACCGCACAGCCCACGACGCAAAGGGACTTGCCAACGTTGGAAGAAGCTCTGCAGCAAAATCCTGCAGATGGACCACGCCCACTCACAATAGCTGAGTACCGGGCAAGGCAGGAAAGGAAGGAACCGAAGAAGCACAAACGCTCCGGACAAAGGGTAAAGCTACTTAGGCAACGCCGACTGGTCAAGGAAATGACCCAGTTGGCCAGAGACGAGGCATCCCGACAACGCTACAAAGAGCGTCTTGAGGACATCGAAAGCCAGATTTCGCAAGGTGCGAAACAACGCAAACGGGCTGCATAAATAAATGCCAATGCCCCAATTTGCCTTAATTTTAATTTCTAAACCCAAGCCGATGCGGGAAACCGCTGCTTGAAAAACACTAATATCTGTTAGGCTTTTTACTAACAATGCGGTTGGACAATTTTTTTTATATTGTAAACAAATATGTGAGCCAACCACATTTATTAACAACTAATATTTCCACGTCTCCGCTACTGAGTATATATATATATTCAGCTGCAAAATTTTTTTTTAATGACAGAAGAATTTTTATCTTCATTAAACGTAAACATTTTTTTTATTTTTGATTTTCTAGAAGAATAAATAAATATCACAATAATGAGAAAAACTCATAAATAGAAAATCTCATTTTTTTTTCTTCTCCTTCAAACAAAACGTTTCATTGAAAAAAAAAAAAAAAAATTAATAATATGGATTAGAAGAAAGCTTAATAAAAACTTTTTTCTTACGAAAAGAATGGAATGGAGCGAAATAGCGATACGAATAGAAGAATTTCGTTTCAGGTTCGATAAGTCTTATAAATGTATCAATAGAGACGCAATAATAAAATCCGAAACTCTGAAAAATCATATAGAGATATTAGTAGGTGAATATAATAATATAGTTACATTAGTAAATAAATATGCAAATAGGCTCACATCTGAACATAATAACAAATGTTTAAGGGTTATAAAATCCCTAAACACAAGATTAAATAACATCAGAAAAAGAAGGCATATTCTGATAGATGTACCAGAAAGTCTAAGTCAATTGGTTGAATTCAACACAGACCAGTTCAAAGAACTAGACGAATCTGTTCAATCAAGCGGCGCTGAGTCCGATAGTGACATTGAAACGCTAGAAGGAAGCGACCGAATTGAATTTAAATCTGAACCAATAACAATTTCTGAAATGGCACAGACGTTGATAGAATTTATCAGGCTAGCCACATCTCTGATACCAGAGTTTGATGGTAAACCAGAAAATCTACAAAGTTTTTTGGATGCTCTAGGTCTACTAGATAGCTTAAAGGGCACACATGAAACGACAGCAATAAGCCTAATAAAAACTAAACTTAAAGGCCATGTAAGAAACCTTATAAGTAATGAGCAGACGATTGCTGCAATCATTACCCAACTGTCAAGTGCAATAAAAGGAGAATCGGTAGAAGTGATATCTGCCAAACTTCTGAATCTACAACAGAGAAATAAAACGGCTAACCAATACACCCAAGAGGTGGAGAAACTGACAAAGGCCCTTGAAGGTGCCTATATCAGTGAAGGTCTCAGCCAATCCTTAGCAAATAAATACAGCACTACAACAGCTGTAAAAGCAATGACACAGAATTGCTCCATTGATAAGGTAAAACTTATCATGCAAGCAGGCACATTCACAAACATGAATGATGCCATCTCCAAATTTGTAAACAGTTGCACAGAGATAACAGGTCAAAGTAACACTGTACTCTATTATCGACGAGGTGCAAATAATTATAATAGAGGCGCCCGGGGTTATAATCGTGGAAGAAATAACTACCACAACAATTACAACTGAGGCAGCAATAACAACAATAATAATAACTACAATAACCGTGGAGGTAGACGAGGCCAAAATCAAGGGAGAGGCCGCGGAAACTACAACCATGGTAATAATAATAATAGCAGTGTGAGAATCGCGCAAAATACGTCGGAAAACTAACAGAACCCTTTAGGAAACAACCAATAAATGTAAAAGTTCATTCCATCAATTATAGTCTTAATATATTCGTAACTTTCTATAATCATTCAACTGAAAATAAACTAACATTTCTCATAGATACTGGTGCAGATATCTCACTTTTGAAAGTAAATTCTGATAACTTCATAATTCAAAATGAAAAAATAATAAACATCGAAGGCATAGGCCAAGGTGTGATAAAGTCTCAAGGAACAACCTTAATAGAACTCCAATCAACAAAATATATTATTCCACATGAATTTCATTTGGTAAACCCAAATTTTGCAATACCATGTGATGGAATAATAGGCATTGATTTTATAAAGAAATTCAATTGTCAACTAGATTTCAAACCAAGTGAAGACTGGTTTATAATTAGACCCCAAAATTTAAATTATCCAATATATGTTCCGATAACATATAGCGCTGGCAACAATACAGTTCTTCTGCCAGCCAGATCACAAGTTATTCGGAAAATAGACATTAATGTTGTAAATGATTTCATATTTGTTCCTAATCAAGAAATACACGGTGGGATTTATGTTGCAAATACAATAGCAGCATCCAAACATGTATACGTTCGACTTCTAAATACAACTAATTTCGACCAAGTGGTCAAAGTAAATAAAATACAATATGAAAATCTAAAAGATTATGACATTCATAATACCGACACTGGAAATAGAAGCGAGCAAATACTTTCAAAACTAAAGAAAAATTTTCCAGACCAATTTAAAAATCAATTAACAGAATTATGCACACAGTATAGTGATGTGTTCGGACTGGAAACCGAACCAATATCAACAAATAATTTTTATAAACAAACATTAAGACTTAAAGATGATGAACCCATTTATATAAAAAACTATAGAAGCCCGCATAGCCATATTGAGGAAATTCAAAAACAAGTAGGGAAATTAATAAGCGACAAAATCGTCGAACCGTCTGTATCTGAATATAACAGCCCACTCTTGCTAGTACCAAAAAAATCATTACCAAATTCACAAGAGAAAAAATGGCGATTAGTAATTGACTATCGTCAAATAAACAAAAAACTTCTTTCTGACAAATTTCCACTCCCTAGAATTGATGACATTTTAGATCAACTAGGTCGAGCTAAATACTTTTCATGCCTTGACTTGATGTCAGGTTTCCACCAAATAGAACTTGAGGAAAACTCTAGGAATATAACATCCTTTTCAACGAGCAATGGCTCATATCGCTTCACGCAATTACCATTTGGTCTTAAAATAGCACCAAATTCATTTCAGAGGATGATGACTATATCATTCTCGGGATTAGAACCCTCTCAGGCATTCCTTTAAATGGATGACTTAATGGTGATAGGATGTTCCGAAAAACAAATGATTAAAAACTTAACTGACGTTTTTAATGTATGTAGGAAATATAACCTAAAGTTGCATCCAGAAAAATGTTCATTTTTCATGCACGAAGTGACATTCCTGGGTCACAAATGCACAGACAAAGGAGTATTGCCAGATGACAAGAAATATGACGTCATCAAAAATTATCCTGTCCCTCATGATGCGGACAGTGCGAGACGATTTGTAGCATTCTGCAACTATTATCGTCGATTTATAAGGAACTTCGCCGACTATTCACGGCACATAACTAGATTATGTAAAAAGAATGTCCCTTTTGAATGGTCAAGCGAATGCCAGAACGCATTCGAATACCTTAAAGAAAATCTTATGCACCCCACACTATTACAATATCCTGATTTTCGCAAAGAATTTTGCATTATAACGGATGCTAGTAAACAAGCTAACAAGCAGAACCGTGACGGGATTCAGCTCCCAATAGCTTATGCATCACGTTCATTTACAAAAGGAGAAAGCAATAAGAGTACAACGGAACAAGAACTAGCGGCAATTCATTGGGCAATTACCCATTTTAGACCATACATTTATGGCAAACATTTCACCATTAAAACGGACCACAGACCATTAACGTACCTATTTTCTATGACTAATCCCAGTTCTAAATTAACTCGCATGCGGCTAGAGCTTGAAGAATACGACTTCACAGTAATACCTAAGGGGGAAAGATAATTTTGTAGCAGACGCACTCTCACGTATAAATATAAAGGAACTCAAAGACATGCAACATAAAGTCCTGAAAGTCACTACCAGGCAACAAAGTAGACAAGAAAACTGTACAGTAACAAATAAGGAACTATTGCCTAGGCAAAGTATCCAAAATGTATCTAAGCCCAACGTACACGAAGTCATAACAAATGATGAAGTACGAAAAGTAGTGACCTTGCGAATAACTGAATCTATTTGTTTACTAAAACGAGGAAATAAAGTTATTGCAAGAATTGATGTTGACGATTTATATACCAATGGAATTTTTGATTTAGGTCAGTTCTTCCAAAGGCTTGAAATGCAAGCCGGTATACTAAAAATCAGCCAACTCAAATTGGCACCGAGTGAAAAAATCTTTGAAACCATTTCAATAGATAATTTCAAAAATATGGGCAATATAAAATTGAAATCATTAAGAGTAGCGCTACTCCAGCCGGTGACCATTATAAAAACTGAAAAAGAGATTCAATCGATACTGTCTACATATCATGACGATCCAATTCAAGGAGGTCATACAGGCATTACAAGAACGCTTGCGAAAATAAAAAGACACTATTATTGGAAAAATATGACTCGTCATATAAAAGAGTACATACGTAGATGTCATAAATGCCAAATGTCAAAAACAACGACACATACAAAGACCCCAATGACTCACACAGAAACCCCAACAAATGCTTTTGATATAGTGATAGTGGACACAGTTGGTCCACTACCGAAATCAGAATATGGCAACGAATACATCGTCACACTAATATGTGATTTGACGAAGTATCTAGTAACCATACCTGTAGCGAATAAGAGCGCAAATACTGTCGCAAAAGCTATATTCGAAAATTTTATACTAAAGTACGGTCCAATGAAGACGTTCATTTCGGACATGGGTACCGAGTATAAAAACAATGTAATTCAAGATATGTGTAAATATATGAAGATTGAAAATCTTACATCCACTGCATATCACCACCAGACTTTAGGGACAATCGAACGAAGTCATAGAACATTCAATGAATACATTCGTTCATACATCTCTGCAGATAAAACTGATTGGGACGTTTGGATACAATACTTTACATATTGTTTCAACACAACACCATCAGTCATGCATAATTATTGTCCATATGAACTAGTCTTTGGAAGATTACCAAGGCAGTTCGCAAATTTTAATAAAACAGATAGGATAGAACCACTATATAATATAGAAGATTACTCAAAGGAAATAAAATTTAGATTAGAAATAGCATATAAAAGAGCTAGACTTATGTTAGAAAAAGCTAAGTCTTATAGAAAACAACTTTATGATAAGAAAACTTCAGATTTTCAATTAAAAATAGGAGATAAAGTTATACTAAGGAACGAATCGGGTCATAAGTTAGATCCAGTATATCTAGGCCCTTATACTGTTGAAACCATAGAAGACAGAGATAACATAGTAATTAGAGATACAAAACAAAAGAAGCAAAAAGTACATAAGGATAGACTAAAAATATATAATCAATGAAACGTTTCATTTCACTGAAGAAAAGGTCTGATCAACCTCAAAAAAAAAAAAAAATTTTTAATTATTTTTCCTTCTAAGAAAGTTAAACATAAATACAAAAATATCGTAATTCAACATAAATTTTTTATATTATTCTGTCATTATACAAAAATGCTTTGAGACAAAACATTGCTAATAGTTAATAAGAAAAATCAATAACAATAATAATATTAAGAACTAAATGACTACATATATTACGTCATTTCTTTAAAAAGGGAGGTGTAGCATATTGAACTGTAGTATGCATACATATTGAATAGCTACTGTACCAAGAGTACTTACTTTCGATCGGCACAGAAAGTGCAAGTGTATGCATATACCCTCTTTGCATATACCGCTTTAACTTAAGAGAGCATAATATATGTAATAAACATATAGAAGCATAATATAGAATAAACATAACAGTTCCTCGCTGCTTAGCAACAGTGGGCAGCGCAGCGATCATACCGAGGCTTAGTTAGAACTTAAGTAATAATGTTAAATCAGAGTTAAGTGAACCTTGGAAGCGGCACCTTCGCTGCTTCCAAACTCTAAATAAAACCCAAAGAACCTAAAACCCCAAAGTAGAGGTTATTGATCTTACAATACTGTTTGTGTCATGATTTGTTGTAATGTACTTGCTGTTTTTTCACACGCGCTTGACGACATTAACACAGTATTATCTGCGAACGTAGCAATCATTGATCCAGGGATAGTTGGCGCTGGAATATCGGAGGTGTAAATCAGGTATAAGATGGGCCCAAGCACACTACCTTGGGGAACACCCGCTGACACTGGCATAACATCTGAGCATTCATTGTCATATTTGATATAGAAATATCTGTCCGTTATATAGCTTTGTAGGATGGTATATAAGTTGTCTGGTAGTATATTTCTTAGCTTATGCAGCAGTCCTTTGTGCCATACTTTGTCAAATGCTTTAGCAATGTCCAGGTACACAGCATAGCAAAACTTCTTTTTGTCAAAATCTTCTGTTATTTTATTAATTACTCGATGGACCTGTTGGACGGTCGAGTGCTGCTTCCGAAAGCCGAATTGGTGAGGAGGTATTATATTTTTTTGTTTTAGGGTTGGCTGGATTCTATTTAATAGAACTTTTTCAAATACTTTTGAGAGGACAGGTAATAAAGTGATTGGTCTGTACGAACTTACAGTATTGGCGTTTTTATTTGGTTTTGGAATTGCTTTAATTTGTCCTACCTTCCAAGTTATGGGATAGTATTGCAGTCGAATGATTCCGTTAAACAGGTTTCTAATATAGGTGATTATAGCGTCTGGTAGTTCTTTCAGAATTTTTCCTCCGATTAAGTCATATCCGGGGGCTTTCTTGTTTTTAATTTGTTTTATGTGAGATTTAATTTCTGCCTTTGTTATAGTTTTAATTGCACAATTTGAGTTGGTGATTTGTGTTGGAAGCTCAGCGTTGCCGTTGTCCATGTCATTGGTAAATGATGTTTTAAAGTGTTCAGCAAGAGTGTCTGCTTTTTCTTTGTTTGATCTCGCCCATGTGTTGTTGTTTCTTTTTATAGGCTTGTGTATAGTTGAGTTCGTCAATTTTTTGGTCGCTTTCCACAGAGAATAATTTGTAGATAAGGAGGTTCCGAGGTTGCTAAGGTAGTATTGTAGCCGGTTATCTTTGTCTGCCCTGAGAATTCTCTTGAGCTCGTCTGTTGCTTTATTAAGTTTGTTTTTGTCTTCTGGATGCCTAGTCCTTTGCCATATCTTCCTAAGGTTACGCTTTTTTCTGATTTTGTCTTTAATAAAGGCGGGAGTTTACTTTAATGCAATCATTTTTATAGATGGTGTCGCTTGCGTTGCTGCATATATGATGTTGTCATTTAAATATGCTATTGCGGAGTCCAGTTGGTTGTTTGTCTTTAGAGAGATATTAATTTCCATGTTCTGTTCCAAAATCTCGCGAAACATATTCCAGTTTGTTTTGTGGTTAAATAAAGGGGGTCATTGTTGTTTTCTTCTACCCCACCATGTAACGTAATTAATATTGGGGAATGGTCGGAGGAGAGGTCTAGGCATGATTTTATTGTTAGGTTATCGCAAGTTATATTTCTTGTTATGCAGAAGTCAATTAAATCCGGTAGTTTGTTTGTGTCAGTTGGCCAGTAAGTCGGCTCGCCTGTGCTTAGGGCACGGCTATTATTGCTTCTTATTGCTTCATACAGTTGTCTTCCCTTTGCAGTGGTAAGTCTGGACCCCCATGTTATGTGTTTGGCATTATAGTCACCTCCTGCCAAATACCGATTTCCCAGTGATTTTAGAAAATCGAGGTATTGGTCTTTTGTATTGTTAAATTTAGGTGGGCAATAAACTGCAGATATATTTATTGGACCCGTTGTGTCTGAGGTCGATATAGTAGTAGCCTGTATATAGTCCTTTTTGAATCCATCGAGCTCTATGCACTTTATGCTTTTTTTAATTATTACTGCAGTACCACCATGGGCCTTACCGTCCGGGTGATTAGTAGAGAATATATTATAGTCAGGTATGTTTATATAGGTTTTCTCAGTTGAGTGAGTTTCAGAAATGAGCATGAGTCAATTAGCTTTTCATTTAAGAATGTTTTTAGTTCAAGTAAATGGCGTGAAAGTCCGTTAGCATTCCAGATGGCGATTGTTAGGTGTTTATTTGTCAAGTTTAGATACTAGGAGCGTGACAATGTTCATCATATTTGTCATTTGGGCTATTAATTGTTTCATCAATTGTTTTAGTTCGTCAAAATCATTTTGTGCGGTTTGGCTTAATTGAGTTGGAGCAGGCTGTATATCAGGTACACTAGCAGTTTGGATTGCTGAGTTGGTTTGATGGCTAGTTACTTGGTTTCTATTTAAGACTTCGGCATAGGATATAGCTGGCGCCTTAAGATAGCTACGTTATTTGTTGTACTGTATTGTGTCGTTTGATGATTTGTTTCTGTTACCGGTATTTCTTTCTTCCGGAGAGTTGGGTATTTTTGGATTTGCAGTGCTTTGTACACCATGCAACCTTTATAGTTTGCAGTGTGGTTTTCACTGCATAGTGCACATTTAATAATTGTTCGGTCCGATCTTGTATTAATAGTACATGATGAGGAGCTGTGTTTTCCAGCGCACTTTACACAAGTTGGGTCTTTGGTGCAGTAGTTTTTGGTATGTCCATATTTTTGGCAGTTTGTACATTGGGGAAGTGTTCGCTTTGGTCGCGGTGGCTCAAAAATTACTTTGCAGTGAAGAAGGTGCTCAATTTTATAGATGTCTTTATTATTTTCTTTCATTTTGAGTTCAATAGAGAATAGAGGCAATGGTTGTTTGGAGTCGTAGCGCTGGATGTTGTGTAAATTTATAACTTCATGTCCTTGCTGAGCTAGTTCATTTATAATATCGTCTTTGTCTGTAGCATGATGGACGTTACGAAGGATTACCTTAAATCCTCTCTGGTCTTTTGGTCTAAAGGTGTAGTATTTGGTCGATTTATCTTTTAATAGTCCTAATATGTTGTGATAGTGAGTAGTTTCTAGTGGCTGTATTTTTATTTCATTAGTTGACAGTGCTTTAAGTTCATATCGTGTTTCTTTTAATGAATTTAAAGCAGTAGTTAGTACATATATGGGGGGGGGGGGGTTTTTGCTTTTTTGTGCTCAATTTGTATTTGCGTATTTATCGTTGCATTTGTCCCATTGTCAGTTTGGTTTTCGTCTTCATCATCTTGTGCTAGTAACTCAAAGCGGTTGCTTGAGTTTGGCTCGGCTAGCCAGTACTCTTTGAGTGTTTTTTGAGTAGCGGTTTGAGCTTTATTCTTCTGTTTCTTGTTGCCATTTAAAAGATCTTTGGAACCGTTTGGAGACTGATTTTCTCGGTGACGTTTTAAGTTTTGTTTGTTTGGGAGAGAGGATTGAGTTTTGTTTATTGTTGTTGGAGCGGGTATTGAGGTTGTGGGTGTTTTAATATTCGCTGAGGAAGAGCGAATCGGCATTGAAGCATAGCAAACTGTAGTTGTTGTTGCTATAGTTGCTGTAGTTGTGGTATTTGTGTCTGAGGTTGTTGAGAGCGGAAGAGTTGAGAGTGGGAGAGCTGAGAGCGTAACTGCTGTGAGCGGGAGAGTATCGCGGAAGTTGTTGTTGGTATACGCGCGGGTAAATTTGGCGCGCATTCTGGTCTTCGTTGCTGAGAGTAATTGTTGGGTCTCTCCAATGCTGGAGAGCAAGATCGCGCTCTTTCATCACTCTGCGGGTGCAAGTTTTGATAATTGTTTGTGTGATTTGATATGTGGGTGAGTGAGATGGAGGAGTTGTTTTTGTTTTGTTTTGCTTGAAGCTCTTGCTTCTGATTTTGAGCGCCGGGTGCGCTCATATTTTGTTTAGTTTATTGTTTTCACTTGTTTTTGTTTATTTTATTCACAGGAGTATATAGGGTTTTTTAAAACACATATAAATATGTATTAGCGTCTTTTCGCTTTTATATAATGGTTTCACTTGGGCTTGAATTTTGCACTTAGACTTCAATATTAACTGGAGCTTTGTTAAAAACACGTCCGTCGGGGTTGAAGATCAAAGATCAAAATGGTGACGCGTCTCAAGTTGTCGAAGAAGCCAACGATTATCCCCCGCAGGAGGTAGCGAAAGGAGATACAGATGCTCCACATAACCTTGAAACCGAGGGGGGGCGAATTTTATGACAACCGCCTCTCTAGCGTACCGTACTTAGAGTATGCGACGGGGAGGGGGGAAAGGCTAAAGTTTTTGATTGACACCGGGGCGAACAAAAACTTTATTAGCCGCAAGCTTGCAGCCGGTTGTACCACGGTCCACAAACCTTTCTCGGTACAGTCCGCTGCAGGTAACATAATGATTAAACATCGCCTAGTTGGTAAATTCTTCGAGCCGCTAGGAAACGATTCAGACATTCACTTTTTTGTCCTTCCAAATTTTCGTTCTTTTGATGGTATCATTGGTGATGATACTCTCAAAGACCTAAAAGCCTTAGTTGATAGGAAGAACAATTGTTTGATAATAACCCCAGGAATCAAAATCCTCTTTTGGCGAGAGCTTCATTAAACGTCAACCCGTTACTCGCCGCTGAACACCCAGACGGCACACAGGAAATTTTGAATTCCCTCCTTGGGGAGTTTTCTCACATTTTCGAGCCCCCCTTACCTGGAATGTCAGTGGAGACGGCCATCAAGGCTGAAATTCGCACGAACACGCAAGACCCGATCTATACTGAGTTACCCGTACCCAGTCAATATGCGCGGAGAAGTCGAACGTCAAATCGACGAACTGCTGCAGGACGGTATAATTCGACCTTCTAACAGCCCTTACAATTCCCCTATCTGGATAGTCCCGAAAAAACCTAAACCAAATGGGGAAAAACAATATCGCATGGTAGTCGATTTCAAGCGGTTAAATACCGTCACCATATCCGACACTTACCCTATCCCAGATATAAATGCTACGCTAACCAGCCTTGGCAATGCCAAATACTTTACCACCTTAGATTTGACCTCTGGATTCCATCAAATCCACATGAAAGATAGCGATATTCCCAAGACAGCTTTCTCTACCTTAAATGGAACGTACGAGTTCCTCCGTCTAGCATTCGGTTTGAAGAATGCACCCGCAATCTTCCAAAGAATGATTGATGACGTTTTGCGCGAGCATATTGGCAAGATTTGCTACGTTTATATTGACGATATAATCGTCTTCAGTGGGGACTATGATACACACTGGAAAAATCTCCGATTGGTATTAGCAAGCTTATCAAAGGCAAACCTCCAAGTGAACCTTGAGAAGTCGCATTTTTTGGATACACAGGTAGAATTTCTGGGATATGTCGTCACGGCCGATGGCATTAAGGCAGACCCGAAAAAGGTCAGAGCGATTAGTGAAATGCCTCCACCGTTTTCTGTTAAAGAGTTAAAGAGATTTCTTGGCATGACCTCATATTACAGGAAGTTCATCCAGGACTATGCGAAGGTAGCGAAGCCTCTCACGAACTTGACCCGTGGCCTATATGCCAATATAAAATCTTCGCAATCGAACAAAGTCCCAATTACGTTGGACGAAACGGCATTACAGTCTTTTAATGATTTGAGGTCAATTCTCTCTTCTTCTGAGATACTGGCATTTCCATGTTTCACTAAGCCATTTCATCTAACGACGGACGCTTCTAATTATGCCATCGGAGCTGTCCTCTCACAGGACGACCAGGGTAGAGATAGGCCGGTAGCGTATATTTCCCGTTCACTAAATTAAACAGAAAAAAATTACGCTACTATTGAAAAAGAAATGCTCGCGATAATTTGGGCGTTGAACAACCTTCGGGCTTACTTATATGGTGCTGGTATTATTAAAGTATACACTGACCATCAACCTCTAACGTTCGCCTTGGGCAACAGAAATTTCAATGCGAAATTAAAAAGCTGGAAGGCTCGTATAGAGGAATATAACTGCGAGCTCATCTACAAACCTGGGAAATCTAACGTGGTGGCTGACGCGCTTTCACGCATTCCGCTTCAGCTTAACCAGTTGAGTACCGACCTAAAGGCCGACCTAGATGATGATACGCAGTCTTTGGCTACTGCTCATAGCGCTTCGGATGACAGCTCGCAATTGATTCGCCACGTTGAATCTCAAATTAACTTTTTCAGGAACCAGCTCATTTTTGACACGACCAGGTCAGAGAACAAGTGCGAACACCCGAACCCAGGTTATACTCGCCATCTGATTCCACTCAAAGACGGATCACTTGCCGATTTAACCAACTCGTTACAGTCGTATCTGCGACCCGTAATAATTAACGGCGTCAAAATCCCAGAAGCGTATTTGCAACTTTTCCAATCCGTCTGCTTAGCGAGTTTTCTTTTATACAAAATTCGGATAACGCAGCGTCTAGTGGCGGACGTGGCTGACGCAGAGGAAATTTGTGAAATAATCGAAAAAGAACACCCTAGAGCACATAGGGGCCCTACGGAGATTCGCCTCCAACTTTTAGAAAGATATTATTTCCCGCGGATGTCCTGTACGATCCGTCTGCAAACTTCCTCATGTCAGTGTTGCAAACGCAACAAATACGAGAGACACCCTAATAAGCCAAACTAACAACCCACGCCTATTCCTAACTACCCGTGTGAAATACTTCAAGTCGACGTTTTCGTGATTGAAAAAAGGTTATACCTAAGTTGCATTGATAAATTCAGCAAGTTTGCCAAACTTTTCCATCTGCAGTCAAAAGCATTCGTGCATTTGCGAGAAACCTTGGTGGAGGCTCTATATTACTTCACCGCCCCTGAAGTCTTGGTTTCAGATAACGAGCGAGGGTTACTGTGCCCGACAGTGCTCAATTATCCTGAACATCAATCTTTATTATGCTCCAACCCAAAAGAGTGAAGTAAATGGACAAGTCGAGAGATTCCATTCTACGTTCCTAGAAATCTATCGTTGTCTTAAGAATGAGCTCCCTACTTTCAAGCCCATCGAACTGGTAATGATAGCGGTGGACCGCTATAACACTTCTGTTCACTCAGTAACGAATCCGAAACCAGCAGACATTTTTTTCGACCGCTCGTCGAAATTAAATTATCAGGGTCTGACATATTTCCGGCGACAAACTTTAGAAGATATAAGGGGCTTAATCAAGCATAAACAAGCTAGAACTAACTTGACTCGGAACAAAAATAGGAGCGAGCCCAAGTCTTACGGCCTGGGGGAAGAAGTTTTTGTTGCAAATAAGCAAATAAAAACAAAAGAAAAGCCGAGGTTCAGATGCGAAAAGGTACAGGAAGACAACAAGGTAACAATTAGAACCAGATCAGGAAAAACTTTCCACAAATCTGATCTAAGGAACTGAAACGTGGTTTTTACTAAAAAAAAAAAAAAAAAAAATGGCAAATAAATAAAAAATAATTGGTGGTAACCTAATGAAATATTTCACCCATTCATACACTAAATTTATAAAACCATCAAACACGAAAACTCATAAGAAACACATTAACAATGCTAAGATTATATTATATAAAAAAAGAGAAACAAAAAAATATATAAAAAATTACAATATATAAAATAAAATTAAAAATAAACACATAAAATGTACTGTACCCCCACTTACACACTTTGTAGTCTAAGAATAACCTAAACGATCAAATATTTACAAATTGTCCTTTCGTAAGCTCGATTTCTGCATGCATAGTAAGCCCCGCCCACGTATATAAGTACGAGGGGCCGGTGATCCCCTTGAAGTATGGCGAGGTATGGAGAATGAACGGCGTTTTCAAACTAGCGCACCTCGTCGATCTTGCAAAGATGAACAGACTGGCTGAGGAAATCGGACGAGAAACGGTTGCTTTGGCGGATAAGAGAGCCGAAGCTCTGGTTGACTACTACCTCAACACTGCCATGGAAGGAATCAACAGGCTTTCCGGACGAGCGCGACGCCAATCTCGCTCACTGGACTGGCTGGGGTCGGCTTGGAAATGGATAGCTGGATCTCCGGACGCTGCTGACTGGAACGCCGTCTTGGCCGCACAAGGGATGGCATCGAGGAACAGCGACCAACAGCTAAGGATAAACGCACGTCTCTTCGATGCAACGCACGAATCCATCGAGCAGTTAAACAACGTCATCGCAAAGGTGAATGCGGTGGACAGCGATTTGTACACCACTACGACGGTGCTGCACAAGGCCATCATCCTATCTAACCAAGTTTCCGAAGTCATCAGAGCTTGCCAGCTGGCTAAAACCGGCATAGTCGACTCGAATTTACTGGATCATGGCGAGATCGAGACCATACTGAGGGAAGTGGACAACTTGCCATATAAGAATGTGATCGAAGCCATCGAGTTCTCTCGGCCAACCCTTGTAACCAATGGAACCTTGTTGCTTTACATACTAGCGTTCCCTAAAGTTGCGGTCGAGAATTACCATCTTATGAACTTGTACGCGACGATAAGCGAAGGAAAGCAGATTATACTGGAACATCATAAACTAGCCGCAAGCTCGAGCGAAACTTACGCGGTCCTGGGAGATTGCCTTTCCATTGGCCACTGTTTGCCGGGAGGAAGAACTACAAAACTGGGGGAAGGTAGCTGTATGCCCCGGTTACTGAAAGGCAGTCAGGCTAAATGCTCATATCAAAGAAACAACCAACGGGTGGTTAAGCAAGTCGACGACGGAATGCTCTACCTGACCAACTTCAACGGAACTCTGAGAACGGCCGCAAAGAGCTACGACTTGATCGGCTCCATTATCATCCAATTCGACAACGAGACGATAGCGGTCAACGGCCAAAACTATTCCAGTTACTCGGTCAGTCATCTAATGGCAATGCCGGCAGTATTGAGCCACATAACGGCCAGTAACTTTCAACTTCCCCTGGCATACGTCCACGATGTGAGCATGAGGAATTTGGAGAAGATGTCCGGCGTGACGAGAGCACTACTAGCCTCTTTCCTCACCGAGGCAGCACTCGCCATCTGCATACTCTTTGGTTTTTATTTCCTATGGAAGAAGCTGACGTCCACCAAAAGCATGACCAATGTCCGCGACATTGCCGCAAACTTAGAGGCATTGGGCCAAACCGAGCCAGGCCAGGCTCATTGATCTGCGAGCCGCAGATCTTGGGGCGGGGAGGAGTTAACAACAGCTAAACGCTTCCCTTGGACCCTCACACCGTACAACTGATGTCACGGCTGAACTGGTCAACGATCTCACCGCCGCTGCTGCCCCCGGATCTTTGTGCGGAGTTCATGATTGCAACACTCGAGCACTACAGCAAGATTCACGTTGCGCGTGGTCAGCACTTATGCTGGCTGGCCGAGGGCTCGACGCACATAGCGCGGGAGCCGGGTGGTACTCGCAGAGGAGAACCGGAGCCGAACGGATCGCAATGAAACTTCAACTTTGTCAACGATAATAAAGACGAATACCTTAAGCAAATATTTCATCTTATCATTTCATACGGAACCGATGATTAGGTAATATCCGACCTAGTGACGATCTGGGGTCATCTCACCAGGTCGTCGGCACATAATTTACATATAGGCAAACCATCAAAGCAACATACGCACATACAAACATTCCAAATACAAAAAAAAATATTATATGAACAGTAAAGTGTATGATTTTTAAGGCCGGGTACAACACCACAAAATTACATATAAATTTCACACCTTAATAAAAAAAAGGGGAAAATATTATAATAAATAAAAAATTTTTTTTTTTAACATGCATCTATATTTCCATTCTTTCACGCAAAAAATTTTAAAACAATACATACAAACACTAATATCACTATATTACAGAGATTAACGCACAAAAACACACTATCCAACAACCAAAAACAAGTAATTAAAATTCACTGAATTCATTGTAAATTGTATTATAAAATGTCAAAAAAAATGAACACAAACTATAAAACAAACAACACGTTCCGTATTCGGAACACACACATTACCAAAGAGAGTCACACAATCAATCAGTTGCCAAAACAAACACCCTCCCCGTTATTAGAGAAAATACCCCCTTACCGCCTCTCCAACCTATAGATATGGATTCGTGCAACGCCTCCGGAATTAATCCCGCCCCTTAGCACCTACTGTCAGTGGCTTTAGAAGTATTTCTACGGCACTTAGTGCCACCGATATTTTAGCCTTCGTTAAAGAACTCCCATTCTCGCCTGAGCTCTCGTATGAGTAGGACGCGTTTGTTTTTCGGTTCACCTTTTTCTTGTACCACTTCAATAAAGACTCACTCTGAGGTGTATGGATAAGTCCACGTTTGTGGCAATATTCTTATTAATCTGCGAGTGCAGAAAGTGCAAAAAAAATGATTTAGCTTAAGCTTTAAGCTTGAATAACCGTTATTGCTTTGTCTGGGCCATAAGCTTAGCTGGTTTTAGAACCTGCTCTGCGAATGTACTTATGGTAATTCTTTAACTTTAAAAAATAAAGCTTTAAGCAATTGCTAGAAGACATGGACAATCCTTCGCCAAGTACACCAATTGACTTCGACGCAATGGAGACAATTGCTGACTTCGGCTCACCAGTAATGCGCGCTGGTAAGCAAGCATTCTCACGTAATGGCGGATCATGCGAATACCCAGCCATCTCCGCCCCATGGGATCTCACAACTTGTACTACAACTAGTACGACGACTTCAAGCATCTCCACAATGTCAACGCAGTACAACTCTACACCGACACTAAATCGTAGTGTGTGCTCTACTACAATTAGCAAGAGCCAAATCAATGTGGCTGTAAGCACCTCACCGATCTCTCCTGTTCGCCTTAGTGGATGGCAAGATGTATCCTATAAAAGAGCCGGCTCAGCTCTTTCCCCCAAATTCTCCCACAGAGAATAAGTTGCTAGCTTTTTGGATGTTCCTACAGTACCAACCCTTCCCATAAAACATACCACGCCGCAAGAAGTCACTCTGCAATTAGAGGGCCTCCAACAAAAAAAGACACCTGGACCCGATGGTATTGACAACCGGGCAGCCAAATACCTTCCTCACAAAGGAGTTATGGCATTAGTAAAAATTTATAATGCTATGCTAAGATTATGCTAGGGCACTTCCCTAAGCAATGGAAGCGTGCGAGGATCGTTATGATTCCCAAACCCGGCAAACCTCCAACGCAGATAGATTCCTACCGCCCAATAAGTCTACTTCCAACCTTTTCTAAGGTCTTTGAACGCATTCTGATAAAACGATTGATGGATCTGCCGCAGATATCAGGATACATACCCCAACATCATTTTGGCTTCAGGAAGTCACACGGTTGCCCGGAACAAGTCCACCGTCTAGTCAATCGCGTAACGCACGCCCTTGAGTCCAAGCTCTACACGGTGGCAGTCTTCCCTGACATCAAGCAAGCTTTTGATAAGGTATGGCACGAGGGACTACAATACAAACTCAAGGCTCTCCTTCCAGGACCCCACTATAATATCCTGAGATCCTTCATCACCGATCGGACTTTCGAGGTGGCAGTGAAAGACTCTCGATCGAGAATGCTGGCCATGAACGCAGGAGTTCCTCAAGGAAGTGTACTCGGACCCTTTTTGTACACCCTATACACAGCAGATATGCCAGTTCCGTCCCCCAGTGATCCCTCGGCTGAGGTACTACTGCCTACATACGCCGACGACACAGCCATGCTTGCGTCTCACATGTCTCTGCAAACGGCCTCGAATGCAGTACAAGAATGGCTGCACGACATTGAAGCCTGGGCAGACAAGTGGAATACAGCCATCAATTGTGCTAAGTCCGCTTGTGTGACCTTCGCGCTCCGTCCCGGCACCTGCGCTGGCCTAACATTTAACGGTGGGTTGATAGGCAACGTCAATTCCCACTGTTCCCTGGGAGTCTACCTGGATCGGAAACTCATCTGGCGGGCGCATATCACAGCGGTCAAGACCAAGTGCCTTTTAAAGATGAAAAAAATAGACTGGCTCCTACGGTCTAGCAAACTCCAAACTAAAGTTCTACTCATAAAGGTATTACTAAACCTTACTTGGACCTATGCCATTCAAGTATGGGGAACGGCCTCCAAGCACCAGCTTGACAGGCTGAAAACTGTCCAGACACGTGCTGCTCGGCTTGCATCCGGGCTCCCTTGGTATGTCTCCTACCACGCTATCCTAAGGGATCTCCGGATTACTCTGATTGGTGATCAGATCAACTTCCTCAGCAGCCGATACGCGGAGAAATTGGCATCACACCCAAACTCTCTGGCAAGTGATCTCGCCAATGCTCTCAGCATCCGTCGTCTGAAAAGGATCCACCCCTCTGATCTCCCTACCCGTATAATATCATAAGATTCTAAATCCCGCCAAACTCTTAAATGTATGTTAAGTGTAAGTTAGTTAAGTGTTAATGTAGCAAAATTATAAACCTCCATTTCCCCCGTCTGGTTGCATTCAGAAGGCTCTGAACTGATTCCGACGCTAAAAATAAAAAAAAAAATAAAAAGAACTCCCGACATTCGATGGCACTCCAAGCCAACTCGACAAGTATATAACTAGCGTTGAGGAAATAATCATGCTCATTAGGGGAACCGGCCAAACACCATACGGACTTCTGACACTCAGGGCAATAAGGAATAAAATAGTTGGAAGAGCAGACGAAGCCCTTAACTTAGCCAGCACCAAACTTATATGGGACGATATCGAAAGTAACTTGCTACGTTTATACTCTAGCAAGAAAAGCGAAGCTTGCCTGTAGTATGCATACATATTGAATATCTACTGTACCAAGAGTATTTACTAAATACAACGTAACACTTTGTTGCAGTGCTTACATAAACAGAGCTCCGGTTTTTTACCCAATTGGCCGAAATATGATTCGATCGGCACGTTCACAGAAAGTGCAAGTGTCAGAATTCTGACCGAACTCAAGTGTATGCATATACCCTCGCGCTTCAGCTTAACAGAGCATAATTACACACATAACACATATATACATATAGAATATACATAAACGTTTCTCGCTGCTGGCCAACTGTGGGCAGCGCAGCGATCAGACTTAGGCTTACTTAGAATTTAAGGAATAATGTAAAATCAGAGATAACTGAACCTTGGAAGCGGCACCTTCACTGCTCCCAACTCTAAAGAATAAAAGAATATAAAGAATAAAAACCCAATAAGAGTTTATTCTTTACATGGCGACCGTGAGGCAGGAGCCTGCAATTTGAAAAAAAATTTGGAAGGATACAGAGGATTCAAAATAACAATAAAAATGCCTGCCAATATTGCCGCCTGGATTTAAGGATACATTCAAAATAACAATGAAAATGCCTGCTAATATTGCCGACTGGATTTAAAATTCTGCTAAGCTGCCAAACAACAATTCGACAAGTACGAGTGGCAAACCGTCACTTGTACCAACGATGGAATAGGGCAGCAACGTCAAAAACAACAACAACAACAAGTGTGAGAGGCAGGCCGCCCCTTACACCAGCGGGGGAGACCAGGAGACGGGACACTGATGAAAAAAAAAACGAAAATACTGAGTGAGTAGAGTGTGGTAATGGGCAAACGCGGAGGTCAGAAAAATAAAATAAATAAAAGAATAGCACACATTAAGTGGCTATTATATACAAATAAACCACCGCCCGCATGGGCAACGGCACAAAAATTAACTGCCGAATTAGATTTTCTGAAACAAACCCTCCAGCAAAGAAAGCCAAATACCACAACTCACTCAGCAAATATAAAAATAATAAATGAAAAACTGACTAAAAATCCACCATCTCCCAAGCCGTTGCCGAAAAAATATGACGTCTGCCCGAACGACTGCCCTGGACCATTATACGCCGCAGCATGCAAATTCACATGCTGGAAACTGAAGACCAGTGCGAAGACTAGCACCGGCCCCGCCTGAGCCAATAGGCCCCGGACATCAGCAGCAGTAAGGACAAAAGCGAGAGGGGCACTCCGCCACTTTCGCCAACGAAGGAGCGTCAGCGTAGCCAAACCGGCGACGACCAGCTGACGCGGATAACATCATTTTCATCGGATTATTATTATAAAAAAAAAAAGTTTAATTATAAAAATAAGAAAATTTGTAAAATTGTTACTACGAAAAGCATTATTACTTGTCCCTAAAAAACCATCTCCAGGTCCAGAACAAAAGAAATGGCGATTAGTAATTGACTATCGTCAAATTAATAAAAAATTACTGTCCGATAAATTTCCACTCCCAAGAATTGATGATATTTTGGATCAACTTGGACGAGCAAAATATTTTTCATGCCTTGACTTAATGTCAGGATTTCATCAAATTGAACTCGAAAGTAGTTCAAGAGATATAACGTCATTTTCAACGAGCAATGGCTCGTATCGCTTCACGCGACTACCTTTCGGTATAAAAATAGCGCCTAATTCATTTTAGAGAATGATGACTATAGCATTCTCTGGATTAGAACCTTCATAAGCATTCGTTTATATGGATGACTTAATAGTTATAGGTTGTTCCGAAAAGCATATGCTTAAAAACTTAACAGACGTTTTTGAGAAATGTAGGAAATACAATCTAAAGTTGCATCCAGAAAAATGTTCATTTTTTATGCATGAGGTGACTTTTCTCGGTCATAAATGCACAGATAAAGGAATACTTCCAGATGACAAGAAATATGATGTCATTATGAATTACCCTACGCCGCACAATGCGGACAGCGCTAGACGTTTCATAGCATTTTGCAATTGTTATAGACGTTTCATAAAAAATTTCGCCGAATATTCACGGCACATTACAAGATTATGTAAAAAGAATGTTCCTTTCGAATGGACAGATGAATGCCAAAACGCATTCCAATATTTAAAAACAAAACTCATGGAACCTACTTTGCTACAATATCCTGATTTCAGCAAAGAATTCTGTATAATTACTGATGCAAGTAAGCAAGCGTGCGGAGCGGTTTTAACTCAAAACCATAACGGACTTCAACTTCCCATTGCATACGCATCAAGAGCTTTCATTAAGGGAGAAAGTAATAAATGTACAACTGAGCAGGAATTAGCTGCAATTCACTGGGCAATATTACATTTTCGACCATATATTTATGGAAAACACTTTACAATCAAAACAGACCACAGACCATTAATATACATATTCTCGATGGTTAATCCGAGTTCTAAACTGACACGTATGAGGCTAGAATTAGAAGAGTATGATTTCACAGTTGAATATCTAAAGGGAAAAGACAATCATGTAGCTGATGCGTTATCAAGAATAACCATTAAAGATCTACAAAATATCACAGGAAATATTATGAAGGTCACTACTAGATACCAAAATAGACAGAAAATCCGCGCGGATAACAAAGAAATAGAATTGCCTACGCAATCTATAGAGAAAGCTTCTAATCCCAACGTATATGAAGTCATAAACAATGACGAAGTACGTAAAGTAGTGACCTTGCATGTAAAACATACGCTATGTTTATTCAAACATGGTAGAAAAATTATTGCAAGATATGATGTTAGCGATTTATATACCAATGGAATCCTAGACTTAGGTCAATTTTTCCAAAGGCTTGAAATGCAAGCCGGTATAAACAAAATCAGCTAACTCAAAGTGGCACCGTGGGAAAATATCTTCGAACATGTTTCAATAGATAATTTCAAACAAATGGGCAATAAGATATTGAATACATTAAGAGTAGCGCTACTCAACCCGGTGACCAATATAGAAAAACAAAATGAAAAAGAAGCAATACTGTCTAAATTCCATGACGATTCAATACAAGGAGGTCATACAGGCATTACAAAAACCTTGGCCAAGGTTAAAAGACATTATTTTTGGAAAGGTATGACTCGAGATATTACTGATTACATACGAAAATGTCAAAAATGCCAAAAAGCTAAAATAACAAAGCACAATAAGACCCCATTGAAAATAACCAATACGCCAATAAATGCTTTCGACAGGGTGATAGTAGACACTATTGGCCCACTACCAAAATCAGAGAATGGCAATGAATATGCAGTCACTCTAATATGTGACCTAACTAAATATTTAGTTGCCATACCCGTTCCAAACAAAAACGCGAACACTATCGCTAAAGCAATTTTTGAATCTTTTATTCTGAAGTACGGTCCAATGAAGACGTTCATTACGGACATGGGAACAGAATATAAGAATTCAATTATAAATGATCTGTGCAAATTTCTAAAAATCGAAAATATAACATCTACGGCACACCACCATCAGACAGTCGAAAAAATAGAACGTAGTCATAGAACCTTCAATGAATACATACGCTCATATATATCGGTTGATAAAACTGATTGGGACGTATGGCTTCAATACTTCGTTTTTTGCTTCAACACGACCCCCTCAATGGCACATAATTACTGTCCATATGAGTTAGTATTTGGTAAAACAAATAATTTACCAAAACAATTTAATAGTATAGATCATATAGAGACTTTATATAATATAGATGACTATGGTAAGGAAAGTAAATATAGATTAGAAGTAGCATATAAAAGAGCTAGAATAATGATAGAAGAAAATAAGAAAAATAATAAGATATTATATGATCAGAAAACAAACGATATAGATATATCAGTAGGTGATAAAGTCTTATTAAGAAATGAAACAGGTCATAAGTTAGAATATAAATATACCGGTCCGTATAAAGTAACGGAAATAGGAGATAAAAATAACATTATAATATCGACTAATAAAAACAAAAAACAAACGGTACATAAGAATAGGTTAAAAATGTTTATTTCATAATTGTAGTTAGTATGGCCATACTAAAACAAAATACTTCTATACATTTGAATATTATTTGTAATTTAATATAATCAAAAAAAAAAAAAAAAACGATAAACGAAAATATTTTTTCTTCCTTATTAAAAAAAAAAAAATTGTATCTTTTAAGTAAAATCTTATAAAGTGCAGTCCGTGCAGCGCCTATTGATGCTTGGATGTATGCCTGTGTGCCGCACCGTCTCCACGGAGGCTTTGCAGGTGTTGCTTGAGGCAGTCCCCCTTGACTTGGAGATACGGCGTAGAGCCGTAAGCTACAAGCTTAAGAAGGGACTGCCATTGTTGCCGGAGGAATGGTTGTATGGACAGGGCGTGGAGAGTTTACCACCTAGTGTGTGGAAGGAGTTGTTGCGTGAGTGTGTTCTGTCGGACTGGCAGGTCCGTTGGGATTCAAGCGTGAAAGGGAGGACCACGCACGTGTTTATTCCCAATGTCTCGTTCGATGTCGTTCGGCCGTAGTTTGGCTTTAACCTCAGGCCGGGTTCCTTTTGACTGGCCATGGGTCGCTTAATTCATTCCTGCACAATCGGCACCTGGCAGACAGTCCGGAATGCCATTGTGGCTCGAGAGAAGAGACTTGGAAGCATGTTCTCTGTGAGTGTCCTCTGTATGACGATCT
This sequence comes from Drosophila ercepeae, assembly GCA_018150545.1. NCBI lineage: Eukaryota > Metazoa > Arthropoda > Insecta > Diptera > Drosophilidae > Drosophila > Drosophila ercepeae. The sequence goes on from JAECWL010000197.1 coordinate 1,157,314, forward strand.
TCGAGATCTGGAGGGGTTAGGTGTGGTTCAGGTAGCGGGGGAATTTGACGTCAGTCAGGTACTCTCCAGTAGGGATGGGGTTAATGTGCGGAATGTGTTTGCGAGAGCCGTGTTTGCCAGACGACTCCAAAGGCGTTGATTTGCGGAGGCCTGGGAGTCTTAATGTTGGGTGAATGGCGTGTGAACTAGGTGTATGTAAGGTCCACTGTGTTGTGGCCCGCCGCCGGGGCGACCAGTCCCCGAGCTTCATGGTAGCTGAAAGTGGCAGTGTTCTTTAGGAGCACCAACCTGACCAGAGGACTTTTCTGGGACCACGGGTGATGAGGGTACAAACGGAGGTAGTGCTTCTCCGCCTTGTCACTTTTTTGTTGGGAGAATCGCTGGCCGTTCTTAAGCGGTCTGGTCTTTGACCAGCAGGTATAAATGCCACAGTTGTGGAAGAGGCAGGGATAAACTCGGCCTCCGAACAGTGAGAAAGCCATGTCCATGAGCATGGTGGATAAGACTGTACCATCCTATGATTTGGTCTCGACCACTTCATATTTATCTCCAGCAGCGATGTCAACGTAGAGGCCACCGACCCGTGACTGTTCGTGAGTCAAAAGTCGGTAGTGTCACAAATGTGCCACAACGCCTGACCAGAGGCTGTATCTGGTACCACGGGAGTCAGGAGCCCCCGAATGCGTTCCGGCCTGACTGAAGCGGATGGCCCCCTTGTGGGAGTATCGTGGTGGCTGTGGTTTAATGCCTAAATGCGGGCAGAACATTCGTGTTCGACGTGGAGTCGCGTTATACGACCGGGTGCCGTGACCCCAAAGATCGGCAGGGGTTTAGATAGGCCTCGGCCCTTAACCGAGGGTTACAACCATGACCGAACAGATTGGTTCTCATTCGGTATCCGGCGGAATATGGTTCCAAAGGGGCGCTGATTGACGCAGTAATTCAATCCCTTGCCCAAGGGGGCCGTGAGATCAAGCCAACACGGCAGGTGTTCACGTTAAACCAACTCGACTTTCATGTCTACTGTCCCTATCTACTTAGTGGAGGTCGGACGTGTTTTTGTGTCGCTCCCGTTGAGAACTGAATAAAAGCCGAACTAGTCGATATAAAAAGACGAAATTAAGTGGAAAAAGTGTGCGAGTGCTCAAGGTTGCGAGTGGACCAAGTGCCGTGCATGTGCCAAGGAAAATCTTGGAGAAAAACGAGAAAAACTAAGAATCTGCCAGTGGAAAATTCCCACACGTGGCAGTAAAAAAAAGCTGGCAAGAGATAAACTTGAAGAGCGCAAAGCTTTGTGTTAAGAGAGTTTTAAGAGAGAAAAGCTCTAAGCTCTAAGCTTTAAGCATTAATCTTTAAGCTTTAAAGTATAAAAAGTGCAGCAAAGACACGAACCTTGGTAAGTGAACTTATCAACTTATACAATTAACGAGAGTGCCTGGAAGTAGGCAACAAGAAAGAAGATGCCCCGAAAAGGTTGCCGTAGCCGGTCGGGCAGTAGCGCTGGTGCTCTAAGCAGCGACGCTGAGGAGCCATTGCCGTCGCGGCGGGCAAAGAAACTGCGGGCGATGTCGGTGGAAGATGGAGTGGATGGGGTATTGGAGGCCAGTCTGCCCGCGAAGGTGGCACCTGGGGTAGCTGCCTCATGCCCTGGAGGCTTGGACTCCGTTGGAGTCGCGGCTGTAACCTCTGCCGCCCCCCGCTGCCATTGCTGACACCGCTGCCCCCGTTGCCATCACCGAGGAAGTGTTTGTTGTCCCAGTTGCCCCCGCCGCCCAAGCACCCCCGAGGGCCTCGGCAACTGGTTTGGTAAAGGAAGGACCTGCAGCTGTCTTGGCGGATCTGTCGGCAATCCAGCGAGCCATAAGAGGAGGCATGATGGCGGGAAGTTGCCATCAGATATCGAGAGTGGTCTCTCGATATGACGAGCTGGTGATGGCGCTGATGCTCCGGGTAGGAGAGTTGGAGACCCGCCTGGCCATGGCGACCTCAATGCCGATGCCGATGCCGACCCCGATGCCGATGCCTGCTGCCACTGCCGTCGCTCCTGCTGCCCCAGTACCAGTTCCCCGTACCACCAAAGTGCGGGAAACTTCCGAAGCCTTTAAAGTGGTCGCATCAAAGCGGTTCGCCGAGGTAGGTCTCAGCGTGGAGCGTAATGCCGCGGTGAAGCCAAGGGTGACCGTGTTTGATGTGGACACTGCGATCGCCCCCGAGGAGTTCATGGACGAACTCTACAGAAACAACCTTAAGGAGGAGCTGACCCCGGCGCAGTTCAAAACGGCAGTTCACCTGACGAAGCCCTGGACAGCGGCTGCCGGTGGCACGGTCAACGTCACTCTAGAGGTGAGCCAGAGAGCGTTGCCGCTTTTGGATGCTGGACGCGTTTATATTAAATGGTTCAGCTTCCGGTGCCGCTCTCAGACGTGAATGTGTGTCGCCAGTGTGGGCAGGGAGGCCATGTAGCGGCGACCTGCACTAATGCAGTGGACTGCCGAAACTGCCGGTTCAAGGGGTTGCCTTCGGGCAACGGCATGCTGTGAACGCGCGAGTGAACGCGAGACATTAAGATGACCAGAATCCTGCAAATAAATTGCCAGGGTTCGTTTGCAGTCATGGTTGATGTGGGGTCAATGATGTGCGAAAGAGGCTGTGGTGTGGCCCTGTTGCACGGTCGTGTACGGGGATTGCCCGCAGAAATGCGAGCATTTCTTGACACCAGGAACCAGGCCGCAGTGTTTGTGAATGACCCAAGCGTGGAGTGCACCTTGGTGAACTCCACTGACTAGGGTGTATGCGTGGGTTTGGAGGGTAGTTTTGGTAGATTGTATGTAGTGAGTGTGTACTGCAAGTATTCTGAGCCTCTTGAGTCGTACCTCGAGTTCTTGAATGTGGTGCTACTACTGGTTAGTAGCGAACCTGTCATTCTTGGTCTTGACGCGAACGCGTCGTCCCCCATGTGGTTCAGTAAGATGTCCAGGGACACCCCTGGCCGTCCAAACCACTTGCGGGGTGAGACGCTAGCGGAATGGGTGATCAGCAGGTCGTTAACGAGCCCAGCGAGTGGTTCACATTCGACGGCCCGATGGGGACCAGCGATATTGATGTCACTCTCGTGAGTGATGCAGCAATGCGAATGCTTGGATTTAGGTGGAGTGTATTGGGAGGCCTCGGCGTGAGTGATCACAATCCCATTGTGATCGTGGTGACTCGCGACGTGGCTTTGGATTCGAATGTGGGGGGCCATGGTTGGCGCACTAAAGGTGCGAATTGGTTCTTGCATGGCCATTATGTGAGAGAGGCGGTGGCGCAAGTCCCGCTCAGCACCTTCTGTGCTCTGGCTGTAGATGAGCAAGTTGCCTGCGTATCCGGGTGGGTAACAAGTGCGAATGATGCCATGTTTGCGAGACACCGTAAGGTGACGGGTGATGAGGGTACAAACGGAGGTAGTGCTTCTCCGCCTTGTCACTTTTTTGTTGGGAGAATCGCTGGCCGTTCTTAAGCGGTCTGGTCTTTGACCAGCAGGTATAAATGCCACAGTTGTGGAAGAGGCAGGGATAAACTCGGCCTCCGAACAGTGAGAAAGCCATGTCCATGAGCATGGTGGATAAGACTGTACCATCCTATGATTTGGTCTCGACCACTTCATATTTATCTCCAGCAGCGATGTCAACGTAGAGGCCACCGTCCCGTGACTGTTCGTGAGTCAAAAGTCGGTAGTGTCACAAATGTGCCACAACGCCTGAGCAGAGGCTGTATCTGGTACCACGGGAGTCAGGAGCCCCCGGATGCGTTCCGGCCTGACTGAAGCGGATGGCCCCCTTGTGGGAGTATCGTGGTGGCTGTGGTTTAATGCCTAAATGCGGGCAGAACATTCGTGTTCGACGTGGAGTCGCGTTATACGACCGGGTGCCGTGACACCAAAGATCGGCAGGGGTTTAGATAGGCCTCGGCCCTTAACCGAGGGTTACAACCATGACCGAACAGATTGGTTCTCATTCGGTATCCGGCGGAATATGGTTCCAAAGGGGCGCTGATTGACGCAGTAATTCAATCCCTTGCCCAAGGGGGCCGTGAGATCAAGCCAACACGGCAGGTGTTCACGTTAAACCAACTCGACTTTCATGTCTACTGTCCCTATCTACTTAGTGGAGGTCGGACGTGTTTTTGTGTCGCTCCCGTTGAGAACTGAATAAAAGACGAACTAGTCGATATAAAAAGACGAAATTAAGTGGAAAAAGTGTGCGAGTGCTCAAGGTTGCGAGTGGACCAAGTGCCGTGCATGTGCCAAGGAAAATCTTGGAGAAAAACGAGAAAAACTAAGAATCTGCCAGTGGAAAATTCCCACACGTGGCAGTAAAAAAAAGCTGGCAAGAGATAAACTTGAAGAGCGCAAAGCTTTGTGTTAAGAGAGTTTTAAAAGAGAAAAGCTCTAAGCTCTAAGCTTTAAGCATTAATCTTTAAGCTTTAAAGTATAAAAAGTGCAGCAAAGACACGAACCTTGGTAAGTGAACTTATCAACTTATACAATTAACGAGAGTGCCTGGAAGTAGGCAACAAGAAAGAAGATGCCCCGAAGAGGTTGCCGTAGCCGGTCGGGCAGTAGCGCTGGTGCTCTAAGCAGCGACGCTGAGGAGCCATTGCCGTCGCGGCGGGCAAAGAAACTGCGGGCGATGTCGGTGGAAGATGGAGTGGATGGGGTATTGGAGGCCAGTCTGCCCGCGAAGGTGGCACCTGGGGTAGCTGCCTCATGCCCTGGAGGCTTGGACTCCGTTGGAGTCGCGGCTGTAACCTCTGCCGCCCCCCCGCTGCCATTGCTGACACCGCTGCCCCCGTTGCCTCCACCGAGGAAGTGTTTGTTGTCCCAGTTGCCCCCGCCGCCCAAGCACCCCCGAGGGCCTCGGCAACTGGTTTGGTAAAGGAAGGACCTGCAGCTGTCTTGGCGGATCTGTCGGCAATCCAGCGAACCATAAGAGGAGGCATGATGGCGGGAAGTTGCCATCAGATATCGAGAGTGGTCTCTCGATATGACGAGCTGGTGATGGCGCTGATGCTCCGGGTAGGAGAGTTGGAGACCCGCCTGGCCATGGCGACCTCAATGCCGATGCCGATGCCGACCCCGATGCCGATGCCTGCTGCCACTGCCGTCGCTCCTGCTGCCCCAGTACCAGTTCCCCGTACCACCAAAGTGCGGGAAACTTCCGAAGCCTTTAAAGTGGTCGCATCAAAGCGGTTCGCCGAGGTAGGTCTCAGCGTGGAGCGTAATGCCGCGGTGAAGCCAAGGGTGACCGTGTTTGATGTGGACACTGCGATCGCCCCCGAGGAGTTCATGGACGAACTCTACAGAAACAACCTTAAGGAGGAGCTGACCCCGGCGCAGTTCAAAACGGCAGTTCACCTGACGAAGCCCTGGACAGCGGCTGCCGGTGGCACGGTCAACGTCACTCTAGAGGTGAGCCAGAGAGCGTTGCCGCTTTTGGATGCTGGACGCGTTTATATTAAATGGTTCAGCTTCCGGTGCCGCTCTCAGACGAAGACATACGCGTGTCACCGGTGTGTGGGCTTTGACCACAAGGTCAGTGACTGCCGTTTGAAGGTGAATGTGTGTCGCCAGTGTGGGCAGGGAGGCCATGTAGCGGCGACCTTCACTAATGCAGTGGACTGCCGAAACTGCCGGTTCAAGGGGTTGCCTTCGGGCAACGGCATGCTGTGAACGCGCGAGTGAACGCGAGACATTAAGATGACCAGAATCCTGCAAATAAATTGCCAGGGTTCGTTTGCAGTCATGGTTGATGTGGGGTCAATGATGTGCGAAAGAGGCTGTGGTGTGGCCCTGTTGCACGGTCGTGTACGGGGATTGCCCGCAGAAATGCGAGCATTTCTTGACACCAGGAACCAGGCCGCAGTGGTTGTGAATGACCCAAGCGTGGAGTGCACCTTGGTGAACTCCACTGACTAGGGTGTATGCGTGGGTTTGGAGGGTAGTTTTGGTAGATTGTATGTAGTGAGTGTGTACTGCAAGTATTCTGAGCCTCTTGAGCCGTACCTCGAGTTCTTGAATGCGGTGCTACTACTGGTTAGTAGCGAACCTGTCATTCGTGGTCTTGACGCGAACGCGTCGTCCCCCATGTGGTTCAGTAAGATGTCCAGGGACACCCCTGGCCGTCCAAACCACTTGCGGGGTGAGACGCTAGCGGAATGGGTGATCAGCAGGTCGTTAACGAGCCCAGCGAGTGGTTCACATTCGACGGCCCGATGGGGACCAGCGATATTGATGTCACTCTCGTGAGTGATGCAGCAATGCGAATGCTTGGATTTAGGTGGAGTGTATTGGGAGGCCTCGGCGTGAGTGATCACAATCCCATTGAGATCGTGGTGACTCGCGACGTGGCTTTGGATTCGAATGTGGGGGGCCATGGTTGGCGCACTAAAGGTGCGAATTGGTTCTTGCATGGCCATTATGTGAGAGAGGCGGCGGCGCAAGTCCCGCTCAGCACCTTCTGTGCTCTGGCTGTAGATGAGCAAGTTGCCTGCGTATCCGGGTGGGTAACAAGTGCGAATGATGCCATGTTTGCGAGACACCGTAAGGTGACGGGTGATGAGGGTACAAACGGAGGTAGTGCTTCTCCGCCTTGTCACTTTTTTTGTTGGGAGAATCGCTGGCCGTTCTTAAGCGGTCTGGTCTTTGACCAGCAGGTATAAATGCCACAGTTGTGGAAGAGGCAGGGATAAACTCGGCCTCCGAACAGTGAGAAAGCCATGTCCATGAGCATGGTGGATAAGACTGTACCATCCTATGATTTGGTCTCGACCACTTCATATTTATCTCCAGCAGCGATGTCAACGTAGAGGCCACCGTCCCGTGACTGTTCGTGAGTCAAAAGTCGGTAGTGTCACAAATGTGCCACAACGCCTGACCAGAGGCTGTATCTGGTACCACGGGAGTCAGGAGCCCCCGGATGCGTTCCGGCCTGACTGAAGCGGATGGCCCCCTTGTGGGAGTATCGTGGTGGCTGTGGTTTAATGCCTAAATGCGGGCAGAACATTCGTGTTCGACGTGGGGTCGCGTTATACGACCGGGTGCCGTGACACCAAAGATCGGCAGGGGTTTAGATAGGCCTCGGCCCTTAATCGAGGGTTACAACCATGACCGAACAGATTGGTTCTCATTCGGTATCCGGCGGAATATGGTTCCAAAGGGGCGCTGATTGACGCAGTAATTCAATCCCTTGCCCAAGGGGGCCGTGAGATCAAGCCAACACGGCAGGTGTTCACGTTAAACCAACTCGACTTTCATGTCTACTGTCCCTATCTACTTAGTGGAGGTCGGACGTGTTTTTGTGTCGCTCCCGTTGAGAACTGAATAAAAGCCGAACTAGTCGATATAAAAAGACGAAATTAATTGGAAAAAGTGTGCGAGTGCTCAAGGTTGCGAGTGGACCAAGTGCCGTGCATATGCCAAGGAAAATCTTGGAGAAAAACGAGAAAAACTAAGAATCTGCCAGTGGAAAATTCCCACACGTGGCAGTAAAAAAAAGCTGGCAAGAGATAAACTTGAAGAGCGGCATTCTCATGGGTGAGAGGATGTGCTTTAAGCCTCACCTAGCCGGCCTGAGGGATCGACTGACCGGAATAGTGAGTCTATTGCGAAAAATTTTAAGAAGTGATTGGGGTCTGAGTAGGAGGGAAGGAGTTGTTGCGTGAGTGTGTTCTGTCGGACTGGCAGGTCCGTTGGGATTCAAGCGTGAAAGGGAGGACCACGCACGTGTTTATTCCCAATGTCTCGTTCGATGTCGTTCGGCCGTAGTTTGGCTTTAACCTCAGGCCGGGTTCCTTTTGACTGGCCATGGGTCGCTTTATGCATTCCTGCACAATCGGCACCTGGCAGACAGTCCGGAATGCCATTGTGGCTCGAGAGAAGAGACTTGGAAGCATGTTCTCTGTGAGTGTCCTCTGTATGACGATCTTCGAGATCTGGAGGGGTTAGGTGTGGTTCAGGTAGCGGGGGAATTTGACGTCAGTCAGGTACTCTCCAGTAGGGATGGGGTTAATGTGCTGAATGTGTTTGCGAGAGCCATGTTTGCCAGACGACTCCAAAGGCGTTGATTTGCGGAGGCCTGGGAGTCTTAATGTTGGGTGAATGGCGTGTGAACTAGGTGTATGTAAGGTCCACTGTGTTGTGGCCCGCCGCCGGGGCGACCAGTCCCCGAGCTTCATGGTAGCTGAAAGTGGCAGTGTTCTTTAGGAGCACCAACCTGACCAGAGGACTTTTCTGGGACCACGGGTGATGAGGGTACAAACGGAGGTAGTGCTTCTCCGCCTTGTCACTTTTTTGTTGGGAGAATCGCTGGCCGTTCTTAAGCGGTCTGGTCTTTGACCAGCAGGTATAAATGCCACAGTTGTGGAAGAGGCAGGGATAAACTCGGCCTCCGAACAGTGAGAAAGCCATGTCCATGAGCATGGTGGATAAGACTGTACCATCCTATGATTTGGTCTCGACCACTTCATATTTATCTCCAGCAGCGATGTCAACGTAGAGGCCACCGTCCCGTGACTGTTCGTGAGTCAAAAGTCGGTAGTGTCACAAATGTGCCACAACGCCTGACCAGAGGCTGTATCTGGTACCACGGGAGTCAGGAGCCCCCGGATGCGTTCCGGCCTGACTGAAGCGGATGGCCCCCTTGTGGGAGTATCGTGGTGGCTGTGGTTTAATGCCTAAATGCGGGCAGAACATTCGTGTTCGACGTGGAGTTGCGTTATACGACCGGGTACCGTGACACCAAAGATCGGCAGGGGTTTAGATAGGCCTCGGCCCTTAACCGAGGGTGACAACCATGACCGAACAGATTGGTTCTCATTCGGTATCCGTCGGAATATGGTTCCAAAGGGGCACTGATTGTCGCAGTAATTCAATCCTTTGCCCAAGGGGGCCTATGACCTATGCCATCCAAGTATGGGGAACGGCCTTCAAGCACCAGCTTGACAGGCTGAGAACTGTTCATGCACGTGCTGCTCGGCTTGCGTCCGGGCTCCCCTGGTACGTCTCCAAGCACGCTATCCTAAGGGATCTCCGGATTTCGCTGATTGGTGATCAGATCAACCTCCACAGCAGCCGATACGCGGAGAAATTGGCGACACACCCAAATTCTCTGGCAAGTGATCTCGCCAATACTCTCCGCCTCCGACGTCCGAAGGGGACCCACCCCTCTGATATACCGTGGCAACCCATTAAATTGGCAGTTTCAGCGCTTCCACTGCGTTAGTGCATTTCGCCGCTACATGACCGCATGGTGTCATGGTACATAGTGGCACGCGTATATCCCGACCTAGGATCGGAAGCGGAAGCTGAACCACTTGATGTTAGTCCGCCCGGCATCTAAAAGCGTCATTACTGCCTCGCTTATCTCCAGAATCACGCTCACGGTGCCACCGGCAGCCGCTATCCAGGGCTTGGTCAGAAGCACTGCCGTCTTTTTTTTTAACGTTCTTATTTTGTATCTAAAATCTATTCGAGTGGACAATCATTAAATGGTTTGGGGTGATATTGACTTAAGGGAGGTACATAGAATGTATATGTAAATATAAATATAAAAAAAAAAATGTTTAACTTCTTTGACTGTACTGCAACATTCGTTCAAGCTAAAGTAAAGCCAAGCGTTAAGAGGAGCAAATCTTGAGATGTTACTCCAATGAGCTCCGCTGAAGAACTGATTTTATTCATACAACTTCACATTCGAAGAAACATTTAAGGCCTTTCAGTTGTTTACTTGGGTACTATACATGTGTACTATACTATACAAGTATACGTTCTTATCAGCTATGCATATGTATTTGTATGCCCACAGCGACTTCAATGCGTTGCACTATGGGCCAACGACGACTTTTTGTGGCTATAATTTATATCCCAGAAACGGAACGACATAGGCAGGGTTTGGTTTTTTATTTCATTCTATATTACGAAAATGGGAAAAAAAAGCAGCTTGTTTTTTTAGAAGAGACGTTTTTGTTCAATCCTAAGATTAAACTCATACATTTTCATATATAAGTTTATACAGTTATTTAATAATACCATAGGACGTGGCACGCCTTGAAAACCAATTTCAATCCATCACAGATTCAATAACGCAAATATACAGTTATATACAGTAAGTATACAGTATATACAGTAAGTATACATATTACTTAACATCTTTTTTATTAGAATTGGGTAGCTCTGTTAAGGTATTAATGGTAATGAAATACATATTCAAGTTTGCTGGTATCTTACGTTACCCATAGTGCGTTGGTATATGCGTTGGCGGCCTGTGTTTTATGGCCCTTTCAAGGGAATTGCTTTTGAGGAGATCGGTCATAATTTAAATGATCAATGCTTGAACATTCTTCTAGGGGCCACAATTTTATTTAAATTTTCCTTTGATAGTTTTTCATTTTCTAGTGGACTGTATTTCATTAATTTTAAAATAGTTTTGTTGTTGTTCATTTTTACACTTGTTCAAGGTGCCAGGAAGGTGATACAATTTTTATAATTTTAGTTTAAGCCCTTAATTAATCACACGAAAAGAAAATGAATCATAAAAAACGCAATACTTCAAATAAATATAATAGAAGGCCCTGCAGCACTATAAGGCCATAGTTAGTTTATTTTTGTAAACTACTCTACCACCTATATTTTTCTACATAATTTCATAAGTTTTGTATAGGTGTAGGCAATGTTAGGGCTCACAGTTTCTTCTTTGTTTTTAGGTTTAATTTAATTTGATAAATTAATTTCTTACATACTACTTGTATAAGTTATCACGCGCAACGAAGATATTGCGAAACCGCCAAGTTGCAGACTGGACGGAAAGGCCCGAGTTACCGTTTCCAACCGGCACACAGACCCTCCAGCTAAGCCACCCCGGCTTACCCTAGAAGTTGGACAAAGTAACCAAAATATAAACAACGGATTTAATTAGGCCACACAACGACCGTTCAGCGAACGGCCGTTGCCACCAGCGAAGAAACGTTTACATGACATTTGGACAGGAAACCCCTACTCCTCCGGACTGGGTAATAGGACCACGACTCAGCAAAGAATTGACCCACTCAAGAGTGGACTACACAGCACTTAGGAAATTCGACCACTAGATTCACCCACTCAAGAGTCTGCAACGCAGCATTTATGGATTAGTACTTACAATGTAATATTTAAGACACTATGTATTTCCTATGTACTTCTCGCAGCGGAGGTCTAATTGTGACCCAAGCTAGAATAAAGAATCAGTTGAGAATTTTTTATCAAACCAACCACACGTCTTCTGATTTTAAAACTCGGGAATTCGGGAAGAAACTTCAACTTCAACTTCAACTTCAACCTTAAAGGACTCCGCATTCCTGGATCATAACTGGCGCAGCCGACGACTACGAACCAAGATGGATCTATGGATGATACTGTTGTAAGCACACACACACACTAAACTAGATGGTCACTTGTGAGTAGAAATTTTTTAATATGAGTGGATAAATACAAAAAAAAAAAAAGTGCGACATGGAAAGAGCAAGAGAAAGTTTTATTGTATGTGGATATCAAGAATTATGTGTACAATGGTCAAAAAAAAAAAAAATAAAATAAAAAAAACAAAAGAAAAAAAAAAATAAAGAAAAAAAGATAAAATAAAATAAAATACTAAAAAATAATATAAGAGTTGGCCAAATAATTGTTGATATCCACAGTACGTGAAATGTTTAGCAGAATCAGAGCTAAATATGTAAATTAATTGGAAATGCCTTTGCAGTCCCATCGTGTGTTCTGCAAAGTGCAGCCAATTGCTTAAAAAAAAAAAAAAAAAAAGAATGAAAATATGTGAAATAACCTCTGCAGTCCCATCGCGTGTTCTGCGGGGGTTGCACTTCTACGTTTTTAGCAATGAATTAATAAAAACAAAAAGAAAAAGAAGAATGGAAAATACAAGAATGATTAAAAAAGAATTAAAATATTATGAAATAGCTTCTGCAGTCCCATCGTGTGTTCTGCAGAGTGCTACAAGTGATATTATTTATCAATGAAATAAAAGAAGAAAAATATACAAAGAAAAGAAAAGAAATGGTTAAAAAAGAATTAAAATATTATGAAATAGCTTCTGCAGTCCCATCGTGTGTTCTGCAGAGTGCTACAAGTGATATTATTTATCAATGAAATAAAAGAAGAAAAATATAAAAAAAAAAAAAAAAATTATTAAAAAAGAATTAAAATATTATGAAATAGCTTCTGCAGTCCCATCGTGTGTTCTGCAGAGTGCTACAAGTGATATTATTTATCAATGAAATAAAAGAAGAAAAATATACAAAGAAAAGAAAAGAAATATAACAAGGGAAAGCGTAAAATATTGATGAAACAACCTCTGCAGTCCCATCGTGTGTTCTGCGGAGTGTTGCAATATTTTCGTTTTCTTTTCATTAAATCTTGTCAAGCATTTAATAAAGAAAAAATAAATGAGAGTGGTCTATGCAGTCCCACCGCGTGTTCTGCAGAAGACAAAACCTAAGGGTTTGCTTGCAATAAATCTCTACATTTCCATGTCGTAATTTTAAAAGGAAGGAAATTTCTATATAAAAAAAAAAAAGAGAATAAAAAGAGTTCCATATTTTAATAAATTACTCTTTGTGTCTACCTTTAAAAATAAAGAAATTCAAATACACGTTAGCCCTTATTGGTACGGTTACTAATTTTTGCCTTCGCAGGTAAAATCCCAAGACACAACATCTTAAAACTTCAACTACATTTTACCCTATTAAATATAACTCTACACATTATAATACCTAAGTAGTTTAAGTACACTTTTCAAGAGGAGGTTAAATAATACGCATTTAGCGTACCTTTCTTTTTAGATATAATAAAAGTGGACTTAATGCCTAACGTCAATAAAGTAAAAGATCTAATTAAGACCACCCAAATTAACACTAGAGCAGTTACTAAAAAGAGGGTTGCTAGCGAGAAACAAACACAGGTTAATTCGTTAGCCTTAAGATCACGAGTTCCATCCGCAAATTCAAATATGGATTCGAGCAGTACCTCATCACCGCCTCTTCTCAACAATATGCCCGTAAATCCAGTGGAATTGGTGGCATCAATGAGAATCCCAGATATAATTCGTTTCTTACCGACTTATTCTGGGGATCCATTGACACTAACTGAATTTATTAACAATGTGGAGGAGGTCATATTGATGATTAGAGGTACTGATCAGACCCCGTATGGCCAAATGCTGTTGAGAGCAATTAGACAGAAGATCGAAGGGAAGGCTAATGAGGCAGTCATCGCAGCAGGAGCACGTTTAATTTGGGATGACATGAAAGAGGCTCTAATCAGGCACTGTAGGGACAGAAGGGATGAGGAGACCCTAATGACGGAGCTGTTCAATTTAAAGCAAAGACAGTTGTCCTTTCGGAGACTCTACGATCAGGTCACGAAGATAAAATTAGCTCTATTCAGACTGATTGAAGCAGAGGAGACCGAACCGCTAACAATTAGAGTTAGGCAGAAGGTCGACTCGCAGACAGTCCTCACGACATTCATAGGGGGACTACGGGGAAACCTTGGTGGGATAGTCAGAGCTTGGAGGCCGCAAGACCTGGAAGAAGCTTATGACATAGCCATCAAGGAGAGGAATTTGTATTTTGCTGAAACTTCGACATACAGTCAGCAAAACAGACAACCAATGAGGCAAAACGATCGTTTTCGCCCAAATTACAATCAGTACCAGAATAGAGACCGCGACCAGTTCCAAAATAGGTCCTACAACCAACCGCAGAATAGGGATCGTTATCAGTATCAGAATAGGGACTATAACCGTTACAATCGCAATAGTGTTGATAACAACAACAGAAATTCGAGATACTCTGCCATTTTACCAAACGATGATATTCCCAGTACATCGAATACTGCGGCTAGGAAAAACAATAATACAAACAGGCCTATTACAAACGGACAAAGATTGTTTAATTTCGAAACAAACAACAAGACAAACGATACCGAAGCCAAACATAATTTCGAAGAAGGAGGAAATTTTCGGTCAGAAGCCTCGAAAAACAAACAGGATTCATGAGCAAATTTCAGTTGGACGCGAACTTGCCTTACATAGTTCTATCATTTCAAGACAATAGCAATTTAAAATTTCTTATAGACACGGGAGCTGAAGGCTCTTTTATCACCCCTAAATTTGTACCGGATAATGCCAAGATTACTTTGGAAAAACCCATTTCTATCACTACTATTTTACAAGAACACCCAATCTCACAAATGGAAATACTACCCATTTTCGAGCAAGTTAATGATGGAAGAGAATTTCCCTTTCTGATATTCAACTTTCACCAATTTTTCGACGGATTAATAGGCATGAACATTCTGACCCAGCTGCCAGCCAAAATCGATATCGCACAATTCATTTTTACCTTGCCCAACGCAATTCTGCCCTTGCATGTAGAGCCTAATCGCTCTTCGGAGGTTTATGAAATTAAGGAGGAATCTAAGTCTTCACGGCGCACGAGAACACCAGCCTAATCGAAATTAATAATTTTTCTGCTGTACAAAAGAAATTCGTCTTGGATTCGAGGTTAGAGGTAAAAGAATTTAATGAAGACGATTTCGCTTTCGTTAATGTAATGACCAATGAGGTCGAATACGAGAACGAAAACCCAACGTCCATACTTGACACCATTCGCGTAGAACATTTAAATAACGAGGAGAAACAACAGCTTCACCGAGTATGTAGAAGGTTTTCGAACGTAGTATTTCGGGAGGGGGATAAAGTCTCATTCGCTAATAAGGTTAAGCACGAAATAAGAACTACTGATGAAAGACCCGTATTCTGTAGGCCATTTAGATTCAGCCCCACGGAAGCCACTGAAATCCACAATCAAATAGGTAAACTGTTACAACAGAATATTATCAAGCACAGTCACTCACCTTGGAGCGCTCCGGTGTTTCTCGTTTCAAAAAAGATGGATGCTTCAAATACAAAGAAGTGGAGAATGGTAGTGGACTTTAGAAAACTGAACGAGAAAACGATTAAGGATAGGTATCCCATGCCTAACATCAATGATGTACTCGACAGAATTGGTAGGGCAAAATATTTCACGGCTTTGGATTTGGCCAGCGGATACCATCAGATTGATATGGATCCCAACGACATACCTAAAACAGCCTTCACGGCACTAGGGGGACATTACGAGTTCATTCGAATGCCGTTTGGTCTCACTAACGCTCCAGCAACTTTTCAAAGAGTGATGGATAACGTGCTAGACGACCTCAACGGATTATGTTGTTTAGTTTACTTGGATGACATCATAATATTCTCACCATCTTTACAAGACCACATCGCTCATTTAGACTTAGTGTTTCGCAGATTAAGTCGGTCTAATTTAAAGATTCAACCGGATTAATCCGAAATTTTTAAGGAAACAAATTGAATATTTGGGTCACATTGTCACGGTGGACGGAATTAAGCCGAATCCCAAGAAAATTACGGCAGTAAAGGCTTTTCCAATCCCGACGACCAGGAAAGAAATCAAATCCTTTCTAGGTCTCCTTGGGTACTATAGGAAGTTCATTCGTGACTTCGCCAGAATAACTAAACCTATGACACAACAATTAAAGGGGATGGCACCGGTATTAGTAACGGAAGAATTCAAGAAATCCTTTGAAACATGCCTTTGAAACCCTGCTGTGCAACGACCCTTTGTTGAGATATCCCGATTTCAAAAAACCTTTCATATTAACAACAGATGCGAGTAATGTGGCAATAGGAGCGGTATTGTCACAAGGAACACTAGGTTCAGACAGGCCGGTTTCTTTTGCAAGCAGGACATTAAATCCACGGGAGGAGAATTATTCCACGGTAGAGAAAGAAATGCTAGCAATCATTTGGGCTACCAAATACTTTCGCCCGTATCTTTTTGGTCAAAAATTTAAAATCATCACGTACCACAGACCTTTAACCTGGCTAATGAATTTTAAAGAACCAAATTCAAAATTGGTTCGATGGAAACTCCAACTGTTGGAATATGATTACGAGGTAGAATACAAGAAAGGTTCACAGAATGTAGTAGCGGATGCGTTGAGTCGCGTAAGAATTGAAACAAATTGCATATCCCAAGCGAGTCTAACATCTAACGAGTTACTAATAAGAACCGCTGATAGACCATTAAATGAGTTTAAATCACAATACATCTTTGAGCCTGGTAATGAAGACAGGACTAGAAATTACATTTTGTTCAAGAAAAAATTTAGACGCTCGATAACTAAAATCAAATTCGACCTTCACACAATAACTGAGACCCTGAAAGGAATTCTTACGCCTAAAAGGTTACACGCTATTTTGGCATCCGACCAAATTTTTGAGCTAATAAAGGAATCACACGCTCAACATTTTAAGGAGTACAGATTGATCAGATGTAAATCCCTTCGTACGGATATTACGGGCAGGGAAGAACAGGATCAGGCTATCAAGGAGTACCATTTAAAAAGTAATCATCGTGGAATAGAAGAAACATTAAATCACCTGAAGAGAACCCTTTACTTTGCGTACATGAAACAAAGGATTACCCAAATAATTAGTCTATGCGATATGTGCCAAACGCTCATGTATGACAGAAGACCACCTAGACCGGAGTTTCAAAAAACCGAGATTCCGGGGGTACCATTGCAAATTGTTCATATGGATATTTATACCATAAACGGACAGACCATCCTTACGCTCATTGATAAATTCTCTAAATTTGCCAGTGCCTATACAATTCCAGCTAGGAGTTGTATAAATGTGGTAAAATCCTTGAGGCACTACTTTTGTGCCGTAGGTATACCAAGCTGGTTTTCGATCAGGGCATGGAATTTTCTGGAAAAATTTTTACCGATTTTTGTAACCAATATAATGAAATTTACAGGATAATTTTCGAAAACAGGAAGGCTGAAAAGCTGGATTGTGACCACGAAGAAATATTGTTTGAAACTTTAATCACTTATAATAACGCCATACATTCAGCTACGAATTATACACCATTCGAATTATTTTCGGGAAGAACTCACGTGTTCAATAAAGAAGTTACTTTCGATACTGAACACGATTACTTACAAAAATTAAATGAATTCCAGAACACACTGTACCCTAAGGTCAAAGCACAGTTGCAACAGAAGATGGAGACTAGAATTGAAAAATTGAACAAAGATAGGGGCCAACCAATTGCAGTAAATTCAGACGATATAGTTTTCAGAAAAGAAAATAGAAGGAATAAGCTCACACCTCGTTTTTCTAAGCACAGAGTGCTAAAGGACAACAAAATCACACTAATTTCAGCCAGGAAACAAAAATTACACAAAGCTAAGATCAGAAATAAGATTATAAAAAAACAAATCCCTATTGATTTTGCAGATTCACTTCCATCGCAGCCCAAGACTTAAAAGTCCAACATTTAGGAAATGATACGCCCCTACTAAAGATCAATCTGGGACAAGCAAGGGTCATTCAGTCCCATAAATTCCTTACTCACATAATTAATCTCCAGGATTTCATCGATGGTACGGTAAACTTCGAGAGAGCAATTAATAAACTGGAAAGAAACTTAGATTCAGAATACGCAATCGAAAATTTATCATCATAGGTCGGACAACTGAAAGCTAGAGTTGAAACGTTGCTACCAAAGAAAAGGCAAAAGAGGGGACTAATCAATGGATTGGGAAATGTAATCAAAATAGTGACAGGGAACTTAGATGACACGGACGGACGTAAGATTCAAGATAGTTTGAGGACAATTTCAGAAAATCAAAAAGACCTTACACTGAATGTAAACAAGCAAGAGGTAGTTAATAACAACATTCAGGCGAGATTCGACAACATAACGGAACACATTAATAAGGAACAGCAGATAATTAATTATTTTCTAAACACCTATAAATGTAACATATTCAAAACAGTTAGCTCGAAACACCATCTGTTGCACACAATGCAATATGTCTCTAGAATTAACATGAATTTGGATGTTTTGTCAAATTATTTGAAGAATGCTGAAAAGAGTATGTTACTGGAGTATGTTATCTGAGGAAGAAGTAAACGTAATCAGACAAGAATTAAACGACCCGGAGTTACGGGAAATGTCAGACAAACACATATTTCAAATGTTAGAATTAGATACCTTCATGATTGGAATTAAGATACATTTTAGAATAAGAATACCTACATTTAAGCAAAATTACTATAAGTTCACACACATTGTCCCATTACCCATAAATGACACAAAAGTTTTTAATTGTACCTAATTATATGGCATATTTTAATGCAAAAGATGTTTACTATTTTTCCGACAAATGTAACAAAATATAAAAATACTATATATGCGAGAACACAATGTCAATCAAAGATAATGTTAAAGATGAATGTCTCAATAATATACTTAAGATGGAATCTGCAAATTGTAAAACTAAAGACATAGGGAATCAAGAAATTATAACAGAAATAGAACCAGAACCAGAACCAAATAGAACACACAGAACACAACCATCGAATCAAACTGTACCACTAAAATATCCATAAGAGGATCCGCTTTAATTACATTCGAAAACTGCAAAGTACGGATAAATCAAATTCCATACGACAAGGAGTTAGCGCAATTCGAGGAGAAGATAGACGCCCACATCCCAATTATAAAAAATATAAATTTCACCGAGAACACAGAAGACATCAACCTGCACAAGCTGAACTTAAGATCCATCCATGCTTCCAATTCAATCATTTATTGGAAAAAATTTACGACTACAACTCTCGGAGCACTATACGTATTTCTATTAGTTGGAGTAGTGACGACAATATGCCTCATCAATACAAGAAGAAGAGTGGTGTTTACCAGAGTACCAGAGCCGAGTTTCGTGACGGTTACTCCTTCGTTGTGGCCTTTACTTCAATCCAGGGGGGGAGGAGTTACCGGTTCCAACCGGCACACAGACCCTCCAGCTAAGCCACCCCGGCTTACCCTAGTAGTACAAAATAACCAAAATGTAAACAACGGATTTAATTAGGCCACACAACGACAGTTCTGCGAACGGCCGTTGCCACCAGCGAAGAAATGTTTACATGACATTTGGACAGGAAACCCCTACTCCTCCGGACTGGGTAATAGGAATACGACTCAGCAAAGAATCGACCCACTCAAGAGTGGGCTACACAGCACTTCGGAAATTCGACCACTAGACTCACCCACACAAGAGTCTGCGACGCAGCATTTATGGATTAGTACTTACACATGTAATATTTAAGACACTATGTATTTCCTATGTACTTCTCGCAGCGGAGGTCTAATTGTGACCCGAGCTAGAATATAGAATCAGTTGAGAATTTTGTATCAAACCAACCACACGTCTTCTGATTTTAAAACTCGGGAATTCGGGAAGAAACTTCAACTTCAACTTCAACTTCAACTTCAACCTCAAAGGACTCCGCATTCCTGGATCATAACTGGCGCAGCCGACGACTACGAACCAAGATGGATCTATGGATGATACTGTTGTAAGCACACACACACACACACTAAACTAGATGGTCACTTGTGAGTATAATTTTTTTAATATGAGTGGATAAATACAAAAAAAAAAAAGTGCGACATGGAAAGAGCAAGAGAAAGTTTTATTGTATGTGGATATCAAGAATTATGTGTACAATGGTCAAAAAAAAAAAAAAAAAAAAAAAAAAAAAAAAGAAAAAAAAATAAATAAAGAAAAAAAAGATAAAATAAAATAAAATACTAAAAAAAAATATAAGAGTTGGCCAAATAATTGTTGATATCCACAGTACGTGAAATGTTTAGCAGAATCAGAGCTAAATATGTAAATTAATTGGAAATGCCTTTGTAGTCCCATCGTGTGTTCCGCAAAGTGCAGCCAATTGCTTAAAAAAAAAAAAAAAAAAAGAATGAAAATATGTGAAATAACCTCTGCAGTCCCATCGCGTGTTCTGCGGGGGTTGCACTTTTACGTTTTTAGCAATGAATTAATAAAAACAAAAAGAAAAAGGAGAATGGAAAATACAAGAATGATTAAAAAAGAATTAAAATATTATGAAATAGCTTCTGCAGTCCCATCGTGTGTTCTGCAGAGTGCTACAAGTGATATTATTTATCAATGAAATAAAAGAAGAAAAATATACAAAGAAAAGAAAAGAAATGGTTAAAAAAGAATTAAAATATTATGAAATAGCTTCTGCAGTCCCATCGTGTGTTCTGCAGAGTGCTACAAGTGATATTATTTATCAATGAAATAAAAGAAGAAAAATATACAAAGAAAAGAAAAGAAATGGTTAAAAAAGAATTAAAATATTATGAAATAGCTTCTGCAGTCCCATCGTGTGTTCTGCAGAGTGCTACAAGTGATATTATTTATCAATGAAATAAAAGAAGAAAAATATACAAAGAAAAGAAAAGAAATATAACAAGGGAAAGCGTAAAATATTGATGAAACAACCTCTGCAGTCCCATCGTGTGTTCTGCGGAGTGTTGCAATATTTTCGTTTTCTTTTCATTAAATCTTGTCAAGCATTTAATAAAGAAAAAATAAATGAGAGTGGTCTATGCAGTCCCACCGCGTGTTCTGCAGAAGACAAAACCTAAGGGTTTGCTTGCAATAAATCTCTACATTTCCATGTCGTAATTTTAAAAGGAAGGAAATTTCTATATAAAAAAAAAAAGAAGAAAAAAGAGTTCCATATTTTAATAAATTACTCTTTGTGTCTACCTTTAAAAATAAAGAAATTCAAATACACGTTAGCCCTTATTGGTACGGTTACTAATTTTTTGCCTTCGCAGGTAAAATCCCAAGACACAACATCTTAAAACTTCAACTACATTTTACCCTATTAAATATAACTCTACACATTATAATACCTAAGTAGTTTAAGTACACTTTTCAAGAGGAGGTTAAATAATACGCATTTAGCGTACCTTTCTTTTTAGATATAATAAAAGTGGACTTAATGCCTAACGTCAATAAAGTAAAAGATCTAATTAAGACCACCCAAATTAACACTAGAGCAGTTACTAAAAAGAGGGTTGCTAGCGAGAAACAAACACAGGTTAATTCGTTAGCCTTAAGATCACGAGTTCCATCCGCAAATTCAAATATGGATTCGAGCAGTACCTCATCACCGCCTCTTCTCAACAATATGCCCGTAAATCCAGTGGAATTGGTGGCATCAATGAGAATCCCAGATATAATTCGTTTCTTACCGACTTATTCTGGGGATCCATTGACACTAACTGAATTTATTAACAATGTGGAGGAGGTCATATTGATGATTAGAGGTACTGATCAGACCCCGTATGGCCAAATGCTGTTGAGAGCAATTAGACAGAAGATCGAAGGGAAGGCTAATGAGGCAGTCATCGCAGCAGGAGCACGTTTAATTTGGGATGACATGAAAGAGGCTCTAATCAGGCACTGTAGGGACAGAAGGGATGAGGAGACCCTAATGACGGAGCTGTTCAATTTAAAGCAAAGACAGTTGTCCTTTCGGAGACTCTACGATCAGGTCACGAAGATAAAATTAGCTCTATTCAGACTGATTGAAGCAGAGGAGACCGAACCGCTAACAATTAGAGTTAGGCAGAAGGTCGACTCGCAGACAGTCCTCACGACATTCATAGGGGGACTACGGGGAAACCTTGGTGGGATAGTCAGAGCTTGGAGGCCGCAAGACCTGGAAGAAGCTTATGACATAGCCATCAAGGAGAGGAATTTGTATTTTGCTGAAACTTCGACATACAGTCAGCAAAACAGACAACCAATGAGGCAAAACGATCGTTTTCGCCCAAATTACAATCAGTACCAGAATAGAGACCGCGACCAGTTCCAAAATAGGTCCTACAACCAACCGCAGAATAGGGATCGTTATCAGTATCAGAATAGGGACTATAACCGTTACAATCGCAATAGTGTTGATAACAACAACAGAAATTCGAGATACTCTGCCATTTTACCAAACGATGATATTCCCAGTACATCGAATACTGCGGCTAGGAAAAACAATAATACAAACAGGCCTATTACAAACGGACAAAGATTGTTTAATTTCGAAACAAACAACAAGACAAACGATACCGAAGCCAAACATAATTTCGAAGAAGGAGGAAATTTTCGGTCAGAAGCCTCGAAAAACAAACAGGATTCATGAGCAAATTTCAGTTGGACGCGAACTTGCCTTACATAGTTCTATCATTTCAAGACAATAGCAATTTAAAATTTCTTATAGACACGGGAGCTGAAGGCTCTTTTATCACCCCTAAATTTGTACCGGATAATGCCAAGATTACTTTGGAAAAACCCATTTCTATCACTACTATTTTACAAGAACACCCAATCTCACAAATGGAAATACTACCCATTTTCGAGCAAGTTAATGATGGAAGAGAATTTCCCTTTCTGATATTCAACTTTCACCAATTTTTCGACGGATTAATAGGCATGAACATTCTGACCCAGCTGCCAGCCAAAATCGATATCGCACAATTCATTTTTACCTTGCCCAACGCAATTCTGCCCTTGCATGTAGAGCCTAATCGCTCTTCGGAGGTTTATGAAATTAAGGAGGAATCTAAGTCTTCACGGCGCACGAGAACACCAGCCTAATCGAAATTAATAATTTTTCTGCTGTACAAAAGAAATTCGTCTTGGATTCGAGGTTAGAGGTAAAAGAATTTAATGAAGACGATTTCGCTTTCGTTAATGTAATGACCAATGAGGTCGAATACAAGAACGAAAACCCAACGTCCATACTTGACACCATTCGCGTAGAACATTTAAATAACGAGGAGAAACAACAGCTTCACCGAGTATGTAGAAGGTTTTCGAACGTAGTATTTCGGGAGGGGGATAAAGTCTCATTCGCTAATAAGGTTAAGCACGAAATAAGAACTACTGATGAAAGACCCGTATTCTGTAGGCCATTTAGATTCAGCCCCACGGAAGCCACTGAAATCCACAATCAAATAGGTAAACTGTTACAACAGAATATTATCAAGCACAGTCACTCACCTTGGAGCGCTCCGGTGTTTCTCGTTTCAAAAAAGATGGATGCTTCAAATACAAAGAAGTGGAGAATGGTAGTGGACTTTAGAAAACTGAACGAGAAAACGATTAAGGATAGGTATCCCATGCCTAACATCAATGATGTACTCGACAGAATTGGTAGGGCAAAATATTTCACGGCTTTGGATTTGGCCAGCGGATACCATCAGATTGATATGGATCCCAACGACATACCTAAAACAGCCTTCACGGCACTAGGGGGACATTACGAGTTCATTCGAATGCCGTTTGGTCTCACTAACGCTCCAGCAACTTTTCAAAGAGTGATGGATAACGTGCTAGACGACCTCAACGGATTATGTTGTTTAGTTTACTTGGATGACATCATAATATTCTCACCATCTTTACAAGACCACATCGCTCATTTAGACTTAGTGTTTCGCAGATTAAGTCGGTCTAATTTAAAGATTCAACCGGATTAATCCGAAATTTTTAAGGAAACAAATTGAATATTTGGGTCACATTGTCACGGTGGACGGAATTAAGCCGAATCCCAAGAAAATTACGGCAGTAAAGGCTTTTCCAATCCCGACGACCAGGAAAGAAATCAAATCCTTTCTAGGTCTCCTTGGGTACTATAGGAAGTTCATTCGTGACTTCGCCAGAATAACTAAACCTATGACACAACAATTAAAGGGGAAGGCACCGGTATTAGTAACGGAAGAATTCAAGAAATCCTTTGAAACATGCCTTTGAAACCCTGCTGTGCAACGACCCTTTGTTGAGATATCCCGATTTCAAAAAACCTTTCATATTAACAACAGATGCGAGTAATGTGGCAATAGGAGCGGTATTGTCACAAGGAACACTAGGTTCAGACAGGCCGGTTTCTTTTGCAAGCAGGACATTAAATCCACGGGAGGAGAATTATTCCACGGTAGAGAAAGAAATGCTAGCAATCATTTGGGCTACCAAATACTTTCGCCCGTATCTTTTTGGTCAAAAATTTAAAATCATCACGTACCACAGACCTTTAACCTGGCTAATGAATTTTAAAGAACCAAATTCAAAATTGGTTCGATGGAAACTCCAACTGTTGGAATATGATTACGAGGTAGAATACAAGAAAGGTTCACAGAATGTAGTAGCGGATGCGTTGAGTCGCGTAAGAATTGAAACAAATTGCATATCTAAAGCGAGTCTAACATCTAACGAGTTACTAATAAGAACCGCTGATAGACCATTAAATGAGTTTAAATCACAATACATCTTTGAGCCTGGTAATGAAGACAGGACTAGAAATTACATTTTGTTCAAGAAAAAATTTAGACGCTCGATAACTAAAATCAAATTCGACCTTCACACAATAACTGAGACCCTGAAAGGAATTCTTACGCCTAAAAGGTTACACGCTATTTTGGCATCCGACCAAATTTTTGAGCTAATAAAGGAATCACACGCTCAACATTTTAAGGAGTACAGATTGATCAGATGTAAATCCCTTCGTACGGATATTACGGGCAGGGAAGAACAGGATCAGGCTATCAAGGAGTACCATTTAAAAAGTAATCATCGTGGAATAGAAGAAACATTAAATCACCTGAAGAGAACCCTTTACTTTGCGTACATGAAACAAAGGATTACCCAAATAATTAGTCTATGCGATATGTGCCAAACGCTCATGTATGACAGAAGACCACCTAGACCTGAGTTTCAAAAAACCGAGATTCCGGGGGTACCATTGCAAATTGTTCATATGGATATTTATACCATAAACGGACAGACCATCCTTACGCTCATTGATAAATTCTCTAAATTTGCCAGTGCCTATACAATTCCAGCTAGGAGTTGTATAAATGTGGTAAAATCCTTAAGGCACTACTTTTGTGCCGTAGGTATACCAACAAAGCTGGTTTTCGATCAAGGCATGGAATTTGCTGGAAAGATTTTTACCGATTTTTGTAACCAATATAATATCGATACGCATGTGACGTCGTTCCAACAATCATCTAGTAATTCTCCAGTGGAAAGACTACATTCATCTCTCACTGAAATCTATAGGATAATTTTCGAAAACAGGAAGGCTGAAAAGCTGGATTGTGACCACGAGGAAATATAGTTTGAAACTTTAATCACTTATAATAACGCCATACATTCAGCTACGAATTATACACCATTCGAATTATTTTCGGGAAGAACTCACGTGTTCAATAAAGAAGTTACTTTCGATACTGAACACGATTACTTACAAAAATTAAATGAATTCCAGAACACACTGTACCCTAAGGTCAAAGCACAGTTGCAACAGAAGATGGAGACTAGAATTGAAAAATTGAACAAAGATAGGGGCCAACCAATTGCAGTAAATTCAGACGATATAGTTTTCAGAAAAGAAAATAGAAGGAATAAGCTCACACCTCGTTTTTCTAAGCACAGAGTGCTAAAGGACAACAAAATCACACTAATTTCAGCCAGGAAACAAAAATTACACAAAGCTAAGATCAGAAATAAGATTATAAAAAAACAAATCCCTATTGATTTTGCAGATTCACTTCCATCGCAGCCCAAGACTTAAAAGTCCAACATTTAGGAAATGATACGCCCCTACTAAAGATCAATCTGGGACAAGCAAGGGTCATTCAGTCCCATAAATTCCTTACTCACATAATTAATCTCCAGGATTTCATCGATGGTACGGTAAACTTCGAGAGAGCAATTAATAAACTGGAAAGAAACTTAGATTCAGAATACGCAATCGAAAATTTATCATCATAGGTCGGACAACTGAAAGCTAGAGTTGAAACGTTGCTACCAAAGAAAAGGCAAAAGAGGGGACTAATCAATGGATTGGGAAATGTAATCAAAATAGTGACAGGGAACTTAGATGACACGGACGGACGTAAGATTCAAGATAGTTTGAGGACAATTTCAGAAAATCAAAAAGACCTTACACTGAATGTAAACAAGCAAGAGGTAGTTAATAACAACATTCAGGCGAGATTCGACAACATAACGGAACACATTAATAAGGAACAGCAGATAATTAATTATTTTCTAAACACCTATAAATGTAACATATTCAAAACAGTTAGCTCGAAACACCATCTGTTGCACACAATGCAATATGTCTCTAGAATTAACATGAATTTGGATGTTTTGTCAAATTATTTGAAGAATGCTGAAAAGAGTATGTTACTGGAGTATGTTATCTGAGGAAGAAGTAAACGTAATCAGACAAGAATTAAACGACCCGGAGTTACGGGAAATGTCAGACGAACACATATTTCAAATGTTAGAATTAGATACCTTCATGATTGGAATTAAGATACATTTTAGAATAAGAATACCTACATTTAAGCAAAATTACTATAAGTTCACACACATTGTCCCATTACCCATAAATGACACAAAAGTTTTTAATTGTACCTAATTATATGGCATATTTTAATGCAAAAGATGTTTACTATTTTTCCGACAAATGTAACAAAATATAAAAATACTATATATGCGAGAACACAATGTCAATCAAAGATAATGTTAAAGATGAATGTCTCAATAATATACTTAAGATGGAATCTGCAAATTGTAAAACTAAAGACATAGGGAATCAAGAAATTATAACAGAAATAGAACCAGCACACATTTTAATATTAAACACACAGAACACAACCATCGAATCAAACTGTACCACTAAAATATCCATAAGAGGATCCGCTTTAATTACATTCGAAAACTGCAAAGTACGGATAAATCAAATTCCATACGACAAGGAGTTAGCGCAATTCGAGGAGAAGATAGACGCCCACATCCCAATTATAAAAAATATAAATTTCACCGAGAACACAGAAGACATCAACCTGCACAAGCTGAACTTAAGATCCATCCATGCTTCCAATTCAATCATTTATTGGAAAAAATTTACGACTACAAATCTCGGAGCACTATACGTATTTCTATTAGTTGGAGTAGTGACGACAATATACCTCATCAATACAAGAAGAAGAGTGGTGTTTACCAGAGTACCAGAGCCGAGTTTCGTGACGGTTACTCCTTCGTTGTGGCCTTTACTTCAATCCAGGGGGGGAGGAGTTACCGGTTCCAACCGGCACACAGACCCTCCAGCTAAGCCACCCCGGCTTACCCTAGTAGTACAAAATAACCAAAATGTAAACAACGGATTTAATTAGGCCACACAACGACAGTTCTGCGAACGGCCGTTGCCACCAGCGAAGAAATGTTTACATGACATTTGGACAGGAAACCCCTACTCCTCCGGACTGGGTAATAGGAATACGACTCAGCAAAGAATCGACCCACTCAAGAGTGGGCTACACAGCACTTCGGAAATTCGACCACTAGACTCACCCACTCAAGAGTCTGCGACGCAGCATTTATGGATTAGTACTTACACATGTAATATTTAAGACACTATGTATTTCCTATGTACTTCTCGCAGCGGAGGTCTAATTGTGACCCGAGCTAGAATATAGGATCAGTTCAGATTTTTGTAGCGAACAAACCACACGTCTTCTTATTAAAACCAAAACTCGGGACTTCGGGCAACTCCAAAAAGAGACCTCAACTCCAATCACTCTTAAGGAACTTCGCATTCCTTAATCGTAACTCCGGCTCACATTCTGCAAGCAAGCGACGTGCCCATACGTGCTGTGGCGTCAAAGCCCTAATGTATTATGAATAAATTGACGATTTATAATCAAATTATAGCTTATATATTATATATTATATGGTGGCCTAAATACGCCTAAATATTTTATTTTATTATTTTTTTTTTTTAACGTTCTTATTTTGTATTTAAAATCTATTCGAGTGGACAATCATTAAATGGTTTGGGGTGATATTGACTTAAGGGAGGTACATGGAATGTATATGTAAATATAAATACAAAAAAAAAATGTTTAACTTCTTTGACTGTACTGCAACATTCGTTCAAGCTAAAGTAAAGCCAAGCGTTAAGAGGAGCAAATCTTGAGATGTTACTCCAATGAGCTCCGCTGAAGAACTGATTTTATTCATACAACTTCACATTCGAAGAAACATTTAAGGCCTTTCAGTTGTTTACTTGGGTACTATACATGTGTACTATACTATACAAGTATACGTTCTTATCAGCTATGCATATGTATTTGTATGCCCACAGCGACTTCAATGCGTTGCACTATGGGCCAACGACGACTTTTTGTGGCTATATGTTTATTTCATTCTATATAACGAAAATGGGAAAAAAGCAGCTTGTTTTTTTAGAAGAGACGTTTTTGTTCAATCCTAAGATTAAACTCATACATTTTCATATATAAGTTTATACAGTTATTTAATAATACCATAGGACGTGGCACGCCTTTAAAACCAATTTAAATCCATCACAGATTCAATCACGCAAATATACATATAGCATTTGCGAACGTATTTTTTCCCTGTAATAACAGTGATACTTAACATCTTTTTTGATAGAATTGGGTAGCTCTGTTAAGGTATTAATGGTAATGAAGTACATATTCAAGTTTGCTGGTATCTTACGTTGCCCATAGTGCGTTGGTATATGCGTTGGCGGCCTGTGTTTTATGGCCCTTTCAAGGGAATTTGTTTTGAGGAGATCGGTCATAAAATGGCTTACTTTTTATATTGGATGTTGGTCCGATCCCTTCCACATTATTTTAATATTTTTCTTAATAAACATAATCAATGCTTGAACATTTTAAAAAGGGCCATAAAAGTTAATTTGCATATTAATTAAATTCCTCTTTGGCAGTTCTTTAATTTTCTAGTGCTGTATTTCATTAATTTGTAAATAGTTTTTTTAATGATACAAATTTTTTAATTTTAGTTTAGCTTAATTTTAATCACACAAAAATAAACCAAATAATAAATCAAACCAATACCTAAAATAAACATATATAATAAAAGGCCCTGGCAGCTAGCACTATAAGGCCATTTGTTAGTTTAGTTTTGTAAACTACTCTGCCACCTACTTTAAATAAATAAATAATACGTTCTGTGGCGTCAAAGCCCTACTGTATTATGAATAAATTGACAATTTATAACCAAATTATAGCTAATATATTATATAGTATATGGGGGTCTGAATACGCCTAAATATTTTATTTTTTTTTTATTGTCGATGTTTTTTAGTCGATGTTTTTCAGGTATCGATGTTTTTTTCCCGATGTTTGGATCGATGTTTACATTTTTTTCATCTGTTTCAATTTTCCCGCTTCGAAATACTTGAGTGAGTTGGCTGTTTTATAGAACTGTGAACCAATAATCTCATGGCAGTAGAAAACCGAAAGCACAAAGTGTTGAGCCAATAGGAACTCTCTAGTAGATAGAATACCATTGAACAGAAAGTTTCTATTGGCTTACCGCTTTCTGTTTCACGCTTTCCTGCTTCCATGAGATTTTACCGTTAGAGAAAGCTTGTAGCCAACGGCGTCGTTTGTCGTACTATTAGAACTACCCAATTACCATTTTTTCAGGTTTTGTATCATGGTTAAGCGTAGCGATATTTGGAAACATTTTAAAGATGATGGTAACAAAACATAATATTAGTTTGGATAATAGCAGCGGCGCTCCTGTTTCTAAAAACGAAGAACTTCTACTGATTCTAATACAAAAAATGTAGATGAGCATGGGCCTAGTACTAGTAAACAAGCTGGAAGAACTTTTGTTCAAGAAAGTATTATTGAATCATTTAAAAAAATAGCCTCTTGTAAAAAAGGTGGAGAAAAATACAACAAAATTACCGATGACATCATCTATATGATATGTTAAGATTACGAACCGTTTTCGATAATAGAAAGAGAAGGGTTTTTACATTTTTTGAAAAATAACTTTCCTCTATAAAAGGTTCCTTCTAGAAAAATGCTAAAAAACGCATTTTGAAAATAAATTCAAGAAAGTCGGAAACGTATAAGGTTTTTTTTAAAAGAATCCTCCAATTTTACTCTGACTACAGATTTGTGGACTGATACTATGAACTCTGGAAGTTTTCTTGGTGTCACCGCTTATTTCGAACACGAATATGAATTTTCTTCAATCAACTTGGGAGTTTATCAGATGTCTGTTCAACATACCGCAACAAATATTGAAAAAACTTTATCGGAAGCTTGTAAAGAATGGGAAATCCCTGTAAATAAAATTATGGCTGTAGTCACTGACAGTGGCGCAAATATTGTTCTAGCTGCGGATTTATTCATTGGAAAGAATAATCATTTGCGATGTTTTGCGCACACCGTAAATTTGGTTGCCACAGATTCGATAAAATCTGTAGGAGGACTCAACGATTTCAAAAAAATTAAAAGTATTGTCACTTTCTTCCGCGAATCGAATAACACCTCTGATAAACTCAAAATTCTGACTGATTTAAAATTAATACAAGATGTTCCTACGAGGTGGAATTCAACTTTTTATATGGTACACAGATTTCTACAACTGAAGCAGTTTGTTAGCACTGTTCTTCTCGAATTTCCAAAAGGTCCTTCCTTGGTGACAGCAGCTGTAATTGACCGAAGTGATGGAAGTTTTGAGACCGCTTGAATCAGTTACTCGTGAAATGAGTGGAGAACAAACAAGCAAAGTGATTACCATGATTCGTCTGATGAATCGTCAGTATGCACGTCTAACAACACACAAGGAATATTCGACTCAGTTGAAAAATTCTATTCTTCGAGAATTCAAACAACGGTGGGCCAAAGTGGAAAACAACCATATGTTAGCAATGGCAACAATTTTAGACCCTCGGTTTAAAAAAATCCATTTTCAAGACCCCTTAACGGTTTCCAAAAGTGTTCGCTTCATCGCTGATGAGGTTCAAAATAATCTTCAATTATCCGAAGTCGAGCAAGTTGCACTCCAAAATGTTGAGCCAGGTGCAACTAATGCAGGTTAGTTTATAGAAATATTATTCAAGTACTTATAATTTGTATGTAATTTTGCTGTAGTCACTTGAATTTTTCGATTGAAATTTTCCTGTATTTTAGAATTGGAGCAGAATCCAAACTTTTCAATATGGGATGACCACAACCAGCTGATTGTTACTGCAAACGAAAATCTTCGCAACGACGAACATTTTCTAACGGAAAAACGAAATCGTTTGACTGGAAATCTTTTATCAAAACAATTATTCTTGCAGTCAGTGGAAAAAAAATTTTGGTAATAATTTAGGTAATTTTTAAGCATGCACTGAATGAAATTTGAATACTTTCTAGTCTATTATAAAATTCATTGTTAATTTTATAATTATTATTATTATTCAAGAACTAAGATTAGAAATTTTTTTTGTTTAAGGGTTTCTTCAAATGAGAAACAGGCAAAATAATTTAAAACTGTTTGAACTTCTAAAAATGATCTTTGACGAATCGAGCATCTTACAACAACACAAAAATCCGAATTAAACCTACTATTAAAAAGTATCCGAAGCTTTTCTCGGAGCCTAACGAAATTCGCACTAGAGATGATACGCCAGTATACTCCGAATTTTATCCATACCCAATGTCTTTAAAGAATGAAATTGATAAACAAATCGCTGAACTTCTAGATAATAATATAATAGGTCCATCCAGATCCCCATGCAACTCACCTGTGTGGATTGTGCAGAAAAAGTTAGACGCTGCAAATATAAAAAAAACAGAATGGTAATCGACTACAGAAAATTAAATAGTTGTACAATAGCTGACAGATACCCTATACCAGACATTAATGGAGTACTTGCACAATTAGATAACAATAAATTATTTTCGTTGTTAGACCTCAAGAGTGGGTTCCACCAAATTCTCCTGAAAGAAAAAGACATTGAGAAAACATAATTTTCAGTAAATAATGATAAGTACGAATTTACTAGACTTCCATTTAGGCTGAAAAACGCCCCTTCCATATTTCCAACGTACCTTAGATGACATTCATAGAGAACACATAGGTAAAATTTGTTACATTTACATTGACGACATAATTGTGTTCAGCAAAGATGAAGAAACACATTGCAAACATCTTGACCTAATATTCCAAACCTTAAATGCAGCCAATATCAAATGCCAAGTGTGAGTTTTTCAAAACCAAAGTAGAATTTCTAGGGTTTGTCATATCAGATAAAGGTATCGAGACAAATTCTGAAAAAGTGAAAGCCAAGGTCGAGTCATAATCTTATTCCAAGTATTGAAGCACCAATTAACGTATTCAAAAACCAAATTTTCATTCATAAAGAAAAGCCACCTGATTATAAGCTTATAATACCTTTTCCAACCTTCCATAGACACGTAATTTCCAAGTCCGAATTTTCCGATAGTGATCTAATTCAAATACTAAAGAAATATTTAAATCCGTCCGTTATAAATGGAATCTACACAACAGAAGATCTAATGGGACAAATACAAAGTTTATATCCAGACAACTTCTCATCATTTAAAATTAGTTTTACACAATCAAAGGTAGAGGACATAACAAAAGAAACTGAACAAGATGAAGTTATTTTATAAACTTCATAGGAATGCTGAAGAAAACAAATTTTAAATTTCAGAAAATATTACTTTCCCAAAATGAAACAAAAAATAGTTACGATAGTAAAACAATGCCTCGTTTGTAAAGAAGTAAAATACGATAGACAACCAACGAATCCACAACTACAAAAAACACCAATTCCAGAATACCCAGGACACACAATACACATTGACATATTCTCAACTGAAAAAAATGAGTACTCACCGCAATAGACAAATTCTCAAAATTGGCTCAGGCAAAAATTATAGAATCATAAGCAATAGAACATATTAAGAAACCCCTAAATGACATATTATTTTATTATGGTGTCCCGAAATTCGTTGTAATGGACAATGAAAGGTCATTCAACTCAGCAAGTATCAGTTTTATGATAAAAGATCAGTTAGACATAGGAATATTTACAGTTCCCCCATATAAAAGTTCAGTTAATGGACAAATAGAAAGGTTTCATTCTACGCTATCTGAAATAATGAGATGTTGAAAACAAAACAAGAATATAAAACATTTGAAAAATTACTACAGAGAGCTGTTTATGAGTACAATTATACAATACATTCCGTAACCAAAAAGAGACCATTAGAGATATTCTTCGGAAGAAATGTAACTACTAATACGGAACAGTATGAGAAAAGTAGACAGGATAATATAGAGAAACTTAAACAAAAACAATTACAGGATCTAGAAAACCATAATAAAGAACGTAAAGAAATTAAAACATATGTACCGGGACAAGAAATATTCGTAAAACAGAATACTAGATTAGGGTCAAAGTTAACAAAGTGCTTCAAAAAAGAAATAGTAAAAGAAGACAGAAATACAACTATTATCACAGAAGCTGGTAGAATTGTGCATAAGAGTAATATAAAGAATGCATAGGTCCGAAAACCGCCCAGAATTAACTATGTTCTATCAGTCCGAAATTATATATTATAAAAAAATAATAATATATATTAATAAATAAATATCCGCTAAATTATAATTATTGTCCGTTTGCGGGTATCGATCCGAACGTGAGGGTTCGGACCATACCCTTAAAAAACCTTTGCATATTAGTTTATAAAAAGAACAACATTTTTTCTTTCATTTCAGGCTTTTCTTAAAGTTAATGTTACCAATGGCATTGTCCAAAATGGAGATCACTAACTATACAGATGCTCATACAGTATCAATTCATAAAGGCATAGGGAAACTTCAAGTAAAAACAATAAGGCAGTTCACTTAATTGACTTACAACAAATAGAAAACGAACTTTAAAAAATACAACACCATACAATGAACGAACTTAGGGACAGTTACCTTTTTCATACCCTGACACATGAAATAGTTCAAGCAAAATTGTTTTCAAAATTGTTGAAAACGTTGAACCTTATGCATGTCGGCCTATTCGCTCCGTAATTTTAAACGTTTCCCGAAAGAATTACCGACCTATTATCAGCTCCGAACTGATTTAATTAACCTGCTGTATCGCGAAGTGGTCCACAAACACATCGAAAGTTTAATTTTAAACGTATATTCTTCGTTTCATTTTAAACGCGACTGTGTTTCGCAAACAACAACAACAAAGTAACTATTAACCGTTGCTTTGTTTCATTATTACAATCTGCTCACCGCTCTCTATCGCACTCCCCCTTTTGGGGAGCTTCTTCATCTCCGTCTGGATTGACGCTGCTCCTGCTGTTCGCCGAAATCGCTCCCACGCTATCGTCGCTGTTTTTGTTTCTGTTTCTGTTTTTGAGCGCATTCCCTTTTCATTACCCAAAATGTCTTTGGTTTGTACCTCAAAGAGATGCGAATTTGGAGGAGCTATTACTGGCGACTCCTATCTAACTTGCTGGCTATGCGACAACTGCTCGCACATGAAATGCGCTGGCATTGGTCATTATGGCCGTCTTGGTGATCTCCTGGGCAAAGGCATCGGTTTGACATGGTCCTGTTTGGCCTGTCGAGAGATTGAAGGCGAGATGCGCACGTTTATGCGGCAAACCCGAAACGGTTTCTGGGAGGTTCGGAAACAATTTGCCACATTAAATGAGCAGTTTCTAAACCTCGAATCTCTATTTCTGGCCCTAAAACTATTAAGCGAATCACCACGCCGGAAAATCGCTAACACTAACCAGAATATGAATATGTGTACCACTCCAGCCTCACATTTGCCAGTAAGCAATGTTATGGTTGATGCTCCTGTCGAATAGCCACCCATCCTACCTATTCAGAAACCCGGTCTTCCCCCTGCAAAAGTTGATACGCCAGAACCGGCTAGTAGGAATCTCCCACCTGGTTCCATTCTTGAAAATTCTTCAATAGCCATATCACCAAGCCAGCCTGCTGGTCCATCACTACGCCTGCCTGCCGCCGCAACTACCCGCCCACCCGTTGTAAAATCACCAAAGCCATTGACGGGTGTTCCAACGGAAACGCGATCTTCTGGACTTACGCTGAGAGCCGTGGCTCCCCGCAAATCCATCTTTGTATCGCGGCTTATGCCTGATGCCTCTGCAGATGACGTTAGGATTCACCTTGCAAACAATCTAAATATAGCTCCCTCAGAACTGTGTGTAACCAAAGTTAATTTTAAGCATAAACGTAGCATATCCTCAATCAAAATAACTTTACCAGAAGCTTTCAACAGAAGGTTTTCAACATCGCTTGCAAACTGATGTAATTTATACTGACTTCAGCAAAGCATTGGATTCAGTTAATCATCAGCTCTTGCTACGGAAACTCTCGCTTATTGGTTTTCCACCAAATATCCTGATGTGGGTTGCTTCCTACCTTTCAGATCGAACCCAGCGTGTCCTATTTAAATCTACCAAGTCGAAGGTCATCCATGTCTCATCGGGTGTCCCTCAGGGTAGTCATCTAGGACCACTGTTGCTTGTACTCATTGTGAACGATCTTCCCAATGTGATTACTTATACCCCTACGCTTATGTATGCTGATGATGTCAAGTTATGCTATTCCTTCTCGGAACATTTCCTGCATAGGCATGTGCAACTAGACCTTGACGAACTCTATTTGTGGTGCTCAATTAAT
Source organism: Drosophila ercepeae (assembly GCA_018150545.1). NCBI lineage: Eukaryota > Metazoa > Arthropoda > Insecta > Diptera > Drosophilidae > Drosophila > Drosophila ercepeae. The sequence goes on from JAECWL010000197.1 coordinate 1,192,892, forward strand.
CTTCTGTTCCTAAACTGCTCTAAATGCAAACTTATGACATTCCATCGCAGTATGCCGCTTATCATATCTTACTCTCTCGGAAATCACGTCCTTGATCGTGTTTCCACAATCAAGGATCTTGGAGTTCTTTTTGATCATAAACTTTAGTTTAATGATCACATTTCTGTGACATTGAATAAAGCCAGAGGAATGTTAGGAATGTTCGGGCTTTACATCAAGCTCAATGCCCTTCAGTACTACTTGTAGACCCTTGCTACTTTTAAGCTGGTACACCTACCATACATCTACCAAAAGCATGTTTTGTTTGCAGTAAGATGGTTTGTGACTTTTCTGTAGTTTTCCTCCGTTTTCGTTTGAAGTTTAATATCATTAATAGTACCTCTTATGAGGGGTATTATATAAAAGCTATCTTTTCCAATAAGGCCAATTAAAGAATTTACCAAACCGTTTGTGCTCTTCTCGCGGATGTTAATTGGGGGAGGGTTTATTTTCTTTGGTTCGTTATCGATGGATTTCAGTGGCATGTCCTCGTTGGTATCTGCCAGCAAAGCGAATCTGTTGCTATTTGCGGGCGCTTCATTGTTGATCGAGGTAGTATTGTCGCGTATATTTTTCGGCTTGTTTTCTGTATCGGAAATTTTAGGGCTAAGCTTCCGCTTTATTGTAATGTAGCGGTCCAGTCCAGTCTGTGAGGCCGACCCAACTTTTTTGTTTGCGTTTTGTTTTGCTAGTTGTGCAGCAGTGCCGTTTGGCTCTTGGGCTTTTGTTTTGTGTATTCGGTGACTCAGTAAAAGCGTGAGCGGGTGCAGCCAATGGCGAAGTAGAGCGGGCTGTCGATATTGCTCCAGTTGTTGTTGTTGCAGATAGCGGAGCATGTGTCGGAGCTAGAAGTGCGGGAGAGCAAGAGCGCGCTCTTTCTTGATTTGTTGGTACAAGAAGGTTCGTTGGATTATGGGTTATTGGCCGCTCGTTGTCTTCGTTTTCAGGTGTCGCGGAGACATAAGAAAAGTATGCGTTGTTTCGTTGTAACGAGAGCCGGCGATCGACTTGCTCTCGTTGTCGCTGAGCGCGAGTGTTCTTCTGGCTCAAAGAGCTTTTTTTTTTAATTAATTTGTTTGAAACTATTATTTAACTATTTCAAACGCAGAATATGTAAGTTAACACTGCTAATGGGTAAACTTAAGTCGATATAAGTCCGGGGTTGTTACCCTAACATTTTATGTGCAGATTCAGCATGATCGTCTGAAGGGGCGTGTCTGGTTCGCATTGGTCCTCCCAGTGTGGGGAAATATGCTGTTTCTGCTAGTGTCAGCACTTTGCTGGACGAGCGGTCGGCTTGCCGGCCGCGATCAGCTTTTGTATAATAGAATAAGGCAGTTTGATTTCAATTGTAATAAAGAGCACTCGCTCAAGAATTCTACTACAGCGAAAGCTGCATTTTTAATATTGGTTGGCTAGCCTTAAGGGCAGTCAATAACGGAGAAGGTTCTCCCAACATATACTCAACGTATATCAGGCTGCGCAACGAAACGTTGCGCACCACGAGCAGAGAAGATCTCCGCTCCCCTCCCTGATCGAGAGGCCGGCCAAGTCGGACCGACGTCATCACCCCTTCCCGTTGGACTGCGGCGTTGGACAACCCAGGAAATACACTTAAAACATAAATTGTATTCGAGCGATGGCGTCTTTTTTGCTTTCGATATATTTATTTGTTTTTTATTAATAACCATCCACTTCACTAGAATCAATTGATTTTATCGGAGCTCGATGAAAACACGTCTTCACTCAATGTATTGTATTCAAATGAAATCAACCAAAGGGTCAATGGCCCATAAATCATAAATTAATTACAAAAAAAAATTGCTAACTAAAAATCGTTCACATCCGCCGCTGCAATAAATTCTAAGAATTTATCGCGGCACAGACCACCAGCAGCCAAAGTAGCAATGTTGCAATTCTTGTTGACATTGCTGCCGCCTACGCCGACAGCGAAGCCAACTGCAACATCCAGGAAACCACAGCTAGCTTAGGGTAGACTTAAGTTTGTAAATGGAGTCTTCGATTAACATCCAAATAAAACTGTTCTTATTCTGTTTTAAAAATGTTGAGTATTAAATTATACGTTCTTATCAGCTATGCATATGTATTTGTATGCCCACAGCGACTTCAATGCGTTGCACTATGGGCCAACGACCACTTTTTGTGGCCATAATTAATATCCCGGAAACGGAACGACATAGCCAGGGTTTGGTTTTTTATTTCATTCTATATTACGAAAATGGGAAAAAAGCAGCTTGTTTTTTTAGAAGAGACGTTTTTGTTCAATCCTAAGATTAAAATCATACATTTTCATATATAAGTTTATACAGTTATTTAATAATACCATAGGACGTGGCACGCCTTGAAAACCAATTTAAATCCATCACAGATTCAATAACGCGAACATATTTTTTCCCTGTAATAACAGTAATACTTAACATCTTTTTTGTTAGAATTGGGTAGCTCTGTTAAGGTATTAATGGTAATGAAGTACATATTCAAGTTTGCTGGTATCTTACGTTGCCCATAGTGCGTTGGTATATGCGTTGGCGGCCTGTGTTTTATGGCCCTTTCAAGGGAATTGGTTTTGAGGAGATCGGTCATAAAATGGCTTACTTTTTATATTGGATGTTGGTCCGATCCCTCCCACATTATATTAATTTTTTTCCTAATTTAAACGATCAATGCTTGAACATTCTTCTAGGGGCCACAATTTTATTTAAATTTTCCTTTGATAGTTCTTCAATTTTCTAGTGGACTGTATTTCATTAATTTTAAAATAGTTTTGTTGTTGTTCATTTTTACACTTGTTCAAGGTGCCAGGAAGGTGATAAAATTTTTATAATTTTAGTTTAAGCCCTAATAGTAATCACACGAAAAGAAAATTAATCATAAAAAACGCAATACTTCAAATAAATATAATAGAAGGCCCTGCAGCACTATAAGGCCATAGTTAGTTTATTTTTGTAAACTACTCTACCACCTATATTTTTCTACATAATTTCATAAGTTCTGTATAGGTGTAGGCAATGTTAGGGCTCACAGTTTCTTCTTTGTTTTTAATTTTAATTTAATTTGATAAATTAATTTCTTACATACTACTTGTATATTTTGATCATAGAAATTCAATGTACGGGTCAAATGAGTACGGGTCATGGCTTATCAAGATCGCATTGAATATGTAAGTTGTTGCCGCAAAAATAAACAGTCTCCCAAATGCCGCCAAGATGAACAATTTCAACAATCAGAAGGTCAGAAGGTCAGAAGGACCTAGTCATTCCGTTAGTATTTTGAGTTTCCCAGACCATGAACAGGTTCGACGCTCCTCCAGGTTTAAAAATTTTAAGGCTGCAACGATCTGGCGGAAAGCAATTGCCAGGGTCCCTTTTTAAATTAGCACATGACAGAAATTGCGTTTTCTCATATTGAATACTGTTTTTATGTATAGAATATTGTGGACTCAAAAAAAAACAGCAGTATTCAAGGATAGGACGAATTAGTCCAATATAATATGCGATGAAATTAGCTGGACCACAGAAAACTTGGTAAACTTGTCAACAGCCGTGAGAAAGTACTTTTCTACTATTAAGTAAGTAACATCATAAGTAGCATCTCCTGGTATTGGAGCAAACTCCTAATGCTTGCTTTAATTGTGGCTACCATATTTGGCTTTTTTGCAAACCCTGCAGTTTAAAACCATTTCTACCACAATTTTACTCATTGTCGGAAAATAATCATGAGCCGCCCTGTTAGCCCTATTATTATCCTAAATTTGTAGTTTCTTTTGTTCGTCCCGGTTGATAACGTCTGTCACACAAGACTTGCAATGCCAAACTTAGAAGCAGGGAAGAGCCGAATCAGGATATGGGTCGAGACTGAAGGCTTACAGTTAGGGCATTCACTGCGTAGGCGCCACTACATCCTTCACTAAGCCCAGAAACGTCTTCAAATTAGTAAAATCAAATTGTTGTGAACTGAGGTCTGCAAAGCGTAAATATTTTGCTTCGACAAAGCGTCCGCAAGACAGTTTTTTCTGTATTATACATGACTTTTCCTACGCTCTTTTCAACGATATCTTTCCAATTTCCTTCTTCGCACTCGATACTCGAACAGTGCAGACGTGTTTATTTTCTGTGATCTGGAAATATACAAAATAATCCTAGTGAAAAGTGAATAACTACCAACAATTTACCACAAAAATGTAGCGAAAAGACGCTCATTGCGATTTATAAATGCTCATTAAAATAGTTGTTCAAACTCCCGGCTTTTGAACAACTATTATATTTCAAAGAAAATTAACAAACAAAAACTAAGCCACGAAATCTCACAATGAGTCAAAACGACATTCGCGCTCAACGTCAACGATAACAAGACGAACGTCGTCTCTCATCGATACGAAACAACGAATATTTCTCATTAAACACTGCACTCGCAACAACAACAAATACTGTTGGCAGCATCCACGAAACCAAGGTTCATGTAAAAACTAAAGAGAATTTTTGGTCTCTTACACACTAATTAAGCAAAAATAACAAAAACTACTACACGTACCAACTAAAAAGTAGTAAGGGTCTCCAAGTGGTTCTCAAGGGTATAGCGCCTAACGTAACACCCTCAGAGATAAAGTCGGCCCTAAACGATAAGGGTTTCAAGGCGACAACTGTCTTTAACATCCTGAACAAAGACAAGAAACCGCAACCAATCTTTAAAGTCGAGCTGGAACCTGACACTTAAGCTATCGAGAAAAATTAAGTGCATCCTATTTACAAGCTACAGTTTTTTCTGTATTGTAGAATTACTGCAGAAGAACCACAAAAGTGCAAAGGCCCCGTATAATGCACTAATTGCCAAGAATATGGCCATACAAGAGCATACTGCACTTTGCGTTCAGTTTGTGTCGCTTATTGCACGACAAACAAAAGTGATCCCAGCTCCAAACAGTGCGGAAATTGTGGGGGTAACCACACAGCAAACTAGAGGCTGTCCAATATACAAAGACCTCAAAAGCCGTATTAATCACCGAGTAACGTCTGCCCGCCTCCATAACGCACAGAATACCCCTATACAATCAAGAATATCCCCAGAAGTCTTTTTTGCGACGGCAAAGAGGTCCTTATTTGGTCCTGCGACTGCCTTCCAAAATGTGACCTCCGCAAACGTCCAGATGGAAAAGCACATGCCGAAACCGGTATCCTGATTAGGAACCGCGTCAAACACCACTACCATAGCGAGTTTGGGAAAAACTAGTTGCAGCCCACATTTATAAATGTTAGATTGATTATTATAATGATGTTCATTTATATTATATGTAGGTTCTATGATTAATGATATGATGATACAATACGACTTATTTAACGACCGCGACTGGACTGCTCTCGACTGCTGACTACTGACGACTGTGCAACGACGACTGCCGATCGACGACTACCAACTCCGTGTTAAAGAGGGTAGGTGCCAGCACTCTTTTATGTTACCACCTTACATAAATGTACAACTAAGAAGCGGCAATCTTACCCTTGCAGCGGTATATTATCCCCCTCGTTTCAATGTTTCCGAACAAGAATTTTAGGACTTTAGCAATACCCTAGGGGTGCACTTCATTGCTGCAGGTGACTACAACGCCAAACACGTCCTCTGGGGATCACGCCTCGTCACCCCTAAAGGGAAACAGTTGTATAACGCCATCATAAAGGCAAACAGAAAGCTTGACTACGTCTCTTCAGGCAGACCATCTGGCCTAACGGCCTACCGACCCGAACAAAATTCCTGACTTGATCGACTTCGCTATAACTAAAAATATCCCTCGAAACCTCATCAGTGCCGAATCTCTACCGGTTCTATCATCTGACCACTCGCCAGTCCTCTTAAATCTCAACCTTCTCCAACGCCCTGAGACTACAATGCAGGCTAACAGATTAACAACAAAGAGAACAACCTGGGTCAAATACAGAAAATACATAAGTTCACATATTGAGCTGAACCCAAGGCTAAACCTTGAGGCCGAGATAGAATCAGAAGCAAATACCCTGGAGAGTATCTTATTTACAGCCGCCAGAATCTCAACACCTCAAATAGCAGACCTAGGATAACAAACGCAGACATCGCGCGGCTGGTTCTTGAAAAACGACGTAAGCGACGGGAGTGGCAAGCTCATAGATCGCCAATCGCAAAGCAAAGATTCAAAAATGCCTCACAAAATCTCTCCAATGCGCTGAAGGAAGAAGCTAAAACTTCGCTATATAGAGCAACTTTCAATTTCAGGCACCAAAAACTCACTATGGAAAGCCCATCCCAGTTTAACCACACCGGCAGTAACGATATCAACATTAAGAAATATCACTGGTGGTTGGGCTCCCAGCGATAAAGATACAGCTACCCACATTTGCAACGCATCTTCAATGTGTGTTCCACCCAAACCCTGCTACAAGCTTATTTGTATTACCCACGGTAACAGGCGACGACCAAGCACCACATGAGCCAATTCAATTTCAAGCGAATAAAATATCTAAAATCATGAAGGATAAACTAAAACCAAAAAAGTCCCCAGGATGAGATCTAATAACTCCAAAGATGATTATCGATCTTCCATACTGTCCTGTATGCACTATTTTCTTGCTGTTTAACGCTATCACAAAACTCGAGCACTATCAAGAGAGATGAAAAAAATCGGTCATAGTAATGAAAAAAGGCAGTCAAGGACCACTCAGTTACCTTATCGTACAGGCCTATAAGCCTGTTGTCTTGTCTCTCAAAACTATTTGAAAAATGTCTGATGACCCGAATAACGCCTAACTTGACGACACGCAATCTTATTCCATTTACACTTAATCGGCAAGACTGTCCTTCAATCACGTTAATCAACAACGTACTACCGAAAGCAAATGAAGTGACGTATCTCGGAGTGCACCGCGACTGACTTCTGAACTGGCGCGGGCCCATCGAAGCCAAAAGAACACACCTTAAGCTTAAGGCTAGTAGTCTCCACTGGTTTATCAGCTCTCCGTCACCCCTCTGTCCGGATTACAGGGTCCTACTCTACTACTTTGTACTAAAGCCAATTTGGACGTACGGCTCCCAACTTTGGGGAAGTGCTAGCAGTAGTAACATTGAGATCATGCAAAGACCCAATCAAAGATACTCAGAACAATCACTAGAGCACCCTCGTATATCCAAAATGAAAAGATACAAAGAGACCTTAATATCAGATCCGTCAAAGATGAAATAACCCATCAAAAACAAAAGTACATGAGCAAATTAACGTAACCACCTTGCGAGAAGCTAAACACGGGATTGCGACCGATCCCGACTTCGTCGCAACGACCTTTCGACCCAGCGTTGATCATTAGATCCTTTTTTTTTGAGACCACAGTTAAAAAGACTGTTAAAAATTGCTTAAAATTAAGATTTAAAAACTAATTGTTAGTCTCATATTTCCTGAGAAGATCCAATAATACAGCAAAGTTAAAAAAAAAAATAAATAATCTTTCCAACGCCTTAGTTTTTAATTCGGATTTTTTTTTGAAACAAACTATAAGGGATAATCTTTCTAAGGAAATCCCATAAAGAAAGTACGTGCCCTATTTAGGGTTTACATTTTGACCCATTAAGTTTTAAGAGTTTGGTTGACCACCATTTATGAAAATTGTTTAAATCAGGCTGAAGTGTATATTGGGCCGAAGGGAATTTACATTTTACCCATTAAGTTTTAAGAGTTTGGTTGACCACCATTTATGAAAATTGTTCAAATCAGGCTGAAGTGTATTGTTATATTAAGCTTCCCATTTGAATTGTAACGATAAACTTAAGCAAAGTAGCGATCTGGCAACACATATTGTATGTATACAGCCTATTTGGAATTCTTTTATGTTCTGTCAGTTCCTTTAAATCTCATCGACTAAGCAGACGTGTTAAGCGTGTAATAAAACTTATACTTTATATCTAACAGGTTATGGGCCCAGCCCCAGTCACAAGTTATACGTTGAGAGCATTTGAAGATTATAAAGAAAGTTTAAATAAAAAGCCGTGAAAAATGGCTAGTGCACATATCAGAATTGAACCGCTAAACTCGAACAATTATGATACGTGGAAGTTGCAAATGCGTGCAGTTCTTGTGAACGAAAAGTTGCCCGGATGACGATATAGAGAAAATCGCTTGGGAAAACCAAGACGAAAAAGCACGTGCAGATATTTTGTTATCAGTGAGTCCATCAGAGTTGGCCATAATTGAGAATTGTGTGACATCAAAAGAGTGCTGGTCGAGATTGCGAGAAACATTTCAGTCGAAAGGTCCCGTGCGGAAAGCAAGCCTTCTGAAAAGTGTAGCGTTGTCGCGAATGAACGTAGGCGACGACGTTTTTTTTTTTTTTTTTTTTTTTAATATGCCTTACGGTACGAAAATTAAAATCTTCCAAAGATACCAACTACCGTCCATAGGTGGCATGCACGATTCATAACCCCCCTAGTAAAGTTATGCCTACGTACTAAAAACAAAAACCTCCGTATGCTCTTCTGTCCTTTACAAGCTCACCGGGACTGTCAGTCAAGTTATTTCGTCGGTGAGCAGGATTTGGAGCCTCGTTGTACTCCCTTCCTTGTTATATGGCCTAGAGGCGCACGTCCTTTATCCCTCGTTTCGCTGGGTAGCTTTCCTCCTGCCACCGTATAGGTGTGCGTCGCCTGTATTAGCCTTCAGCTCTGTTGGCCATCTCGTCGGCTCGGACCCGCTTCATCATATCCCTGATGATGTTATGTCCACGCTCCCAAGAGTCGCTGTTCTCCATCATGGCCGCGATCAAGCCGCCAGGGCTGAGCGGGGCACCGATCAGCGCCCTTAGCTGCACCCTCTCCTCCGTGGACCTGGAGCAGTGCATGAGTACATGCTCTGCTGTTTCCTCAGCATCGGGGCAGTGGAGGCATTGAGCTGCCTCCACGTGGTGGAACCGGAGTAGGTATGCCCGAAAGCAACCATGATCCGTGAGGAACTTGGTAAGATGGTAGTCCAGTTTTTTGTGGCGGCAATTGGCCCACGCCGTTAAGTCGGGGATGAGTTGGTAGGACCACCTCCCCCGATGCGATGTTATCCATCTAGTCTGCCACTCTCCCATCAGTCGCTTGTGAGCCTCCAGCCGGGTAGCACCTTCACGGACCTGACAAATAGCCCTTATCTCCAGGTCGATTGGCGGCAAGCCTGCCAGTGCTAGTGCTGCGTCTCCGGATATGGTCCTGAAGCCTCTAATGAGCCTAAGGGCCATAGACCGTACCGTCGCGCGTGCTCCTTTCAAGTTTTTTTTTTCCAATTTTATTTTATTTGCTGGATCTTCTCTTCTTAATAGAGACTAACAACAAGTTTTAAAATCTTAGACTAATATTATAACTAAAATCCATTTTTTAGCGATGGGTTTAGTTTTAAGGATGGCTCTAATTATATCGGAACTGAGCGAGTGGATGATCGGCACGTTGAAGTCTACTCCAACTGGAAGTTCTGGTTAGCGAGCGTGCAACAGGATTTGGATGAGATGTTAATTTAGCTTGGTGTTTTGCTTTTTGATTGAAAATTTCGTCAGAAACGGTGTTAATATTTAAGTCTCGATGAATGTTTTCGTTCCTTATATACCTAGGAGCACCAGTGATGAGTCTAAGTGTCTTAGATTGAACTTCGATGTATTGGTGTTGTGCAAGATTTTCTTCTTGTTTCAGTAGTCTAGAGAGTTTTCGAGTTGCAGCTTTTAATTTCTCTTTGCTTGCTGGTGATCTGTTTTTTTGCCACTCTCGTCGTAAATGTCTTTTTTCCAAAAGAAGCTGTTGAATTTGCCTATTTGTACGGTACTGATGTACTACTTTTGGTTTCATTTGAGGTGTAGATACGCGTGCAGCAGTGGTGAGAATAAATTCAAAGGCATTTACAGAATTATCAATGTCATCCTCGTGGTGCAGTGTTGGGCTTAGCTCAATGTGTGAGCTTATATATTTTTTGTAGCGGAGCCAGTTTGTTTGGTTGGATGTAATAATATCAGGCCGTTTCAACGTTGGTGGTTGTTCGAATGGTCCGAGGACAAGTCGGCTATTGCTTCTATCCGCATTAGTTGTTTTGGTATGTTTCGGGTTATAGCAAAGTCTATAAGATCCGGTTTTTTGTTTGGATCAGCTGGCCAATATGTAGGCCTACCCGGAGATATGAAGTCAAGTTTATTCGATCTTGTGATTGTGATTGCATTTCCATAAGTATGTTTTGATTTCGCATGAGGTCTTGTATTGTAGATTGCATAAACTGCATAAATTCCATCATACTCTTATGAAGTGAGCTAATTAGTGATTCAATTTCAGTTGATGGCTGTTGTAAGATGTGGTGTTTCTCTGATGTTGATTGGGCATCTGGTGTTAGGGAGATTGCCGACTTAGAAGCTGGCTTTACTATGCCTGTCAAGGCATTTGCAAATGATACTCCTGGAATTGTGCATACAGGTTCAAAGGAGGACTTAGTTGCTTTGGTGAAAAAGACTCCCGGTGTTGATTGAGATGGAGTTACAGAGTTCTGTTTGGGGAATGGTTGCTTAGAAACGCGACTTTTGAGGTCTTTGTAGACTGGACATCCTCTAAAGTTTGCTGTGTAGTTTCCACCACAGTTGCCGCATTTCCTTAGATTAGGGTCGTTTTTATTATTTGGAGAGATGCCAGAGTCATGCAAGTCTCCGCAACCTACGCACACTGGGCGTAGTGTACAGTAGGTTCTAGTGTGTCCAATCTCCTGGCAATTCGTGCATTGTACAGGAGCATTACGCTTATGTGGCTCCTCCACTGTTATTCTGCGGTGGAGTAGATACTGGAGTTTATAGATTGGATGGACGGAATTTTTGTTTTTGGGTTTGTTTTCGGGGCTTAATTCCACTTTGAAAAGAGGCTGTGGTATCTTAGCTCTATTTATAATATTGATAGCCGATTTCACCTCAAATCCTTTCTCTTGTAGAGCAGAGATGATTTCTGCAGTTGACACAGTTGGTTCGATGCCTTTGATTACCACTTGAAGACCCTTACTGCTCTTTAATTGGTAGGTATAGTAATTTTTCTTTGTAGCTCTTAGGTCTTTCTCAACGGTGCGGTAGTTATTTTCATTGTTAACTTGAAGCTTGACTTCGCGTATATTGCCCTTATTTATATGGGTCACATAAAAGTTGTTGGTGCCTATTACCTCCGTAAGTCGTTCGACGATCGAAGAACAATTTGAGTCTCTTATGAATATGGGAGGGGGTTTTGGCTTTGCAGGTTCTGTGACCACTTCTTCGGGTTCGTCTTCAAGGTGTTCGCCTAAAATTTTGAATCTATTATCGTTTGAAATGTTTTCTTTATTTGATGATTTTGATTCGGAGGTTTTATTTAGCTTTGGATTATTGCCCAACTTTTTATTGTGCGGGCTTAATTTGCGCTTGGTAACTTGTATGTATCGATCCATTCCGGTCTGTATAGTTGGACGTGAGTTTAAAGTTGAGGTAGGTTGTTTGGGTAATTGACTCGGAAACTGCTGACTTTGCAGTATTGGCCGGTCGGGCATAGCAGCAGTGGTCATTGACGTTGCCGTTGATGTTGTTGTTGCAGTCACTGTGGACTGAGACAGGGAGAACGAAGGTTGCGTAGTTGTTGTTGATGTTGTTGGCAGAGAGAATGCCGCCCATTCTACACTCCAACTTTCTTTTGAGCCCAGGGGAGCGGGAGAAATAGATTGATCGCTTGCATTGCTTGTTGTTGCTGTTGGGGAAATTATTGACAGGTAGGCATTATTGCGAGCCACTGAGAGACGACGCTCGTCTTGCTCTCTTTTCCGTTGCATTCTGATTTCGTCTTGAATATTTTTGTTGTTGGCACTTTTACCGATTGCTTTTGCATTATTATACATTGGCATTGTTGATTTTATGTTTTTCTTAGATTACTTAATAGAAGTAACACAAGGTTTTGTGTGCTTGCACATTGCACACAGTAGCGTCTTTTCGCTTGGTGGTGGTACCACTTTATATGTTTTTATCTAGAGTTTTACACTGTTGAGATTGTTAAATTCACGGAGCACAATTGTGAGACGTTTGCACTCGCGTATCTTCCAATCAGAATCCAATCCTTTCAAGTAAGTGCCTTTCTTGGTGGCGTTGCTCCATATTAGTGCAGCATACAGCAGCGTTGCCTTGGCTACCGCCATCAGTAGTTTCCTTGCCGGGTTATTTGGACCTCCTACATTGGGCATGAGCCTGGACAAGGACGCAGTTGTTATTGCTGTTTTCCTGCTTGCGTAGCTAGCATGCTCCTTAAAAGCTAGCCTGTGGTCTATCAGTACTCCCAGGTATTTTAAGGAGTCTTGTGATGCCACCTGTGTCCCGTTGACCGTGATCAGCATTCTTTCCACCTTCTTCCTGCTGCTTAATAGGACAGCCTCGGTCTTGTGCGCCGCAATTGCTAAGCCGGCTTTCTCTAGCCAGTCGGTGGCCATAGTAATTGTCGCGTTGCACTTCTCTTCGAGGACTGCTATTGTCTTGGCCACTGCAGTTATTGCCACATCGTCCGCAAAGCAATGTAGCTCAGCTCCTAAGGGCTTGTTGATGCCCAGGATTCCATCATACATAATGTTCCACAGGATCGGTCCAAGCACAGATCCTTGTGGGACTCCTGCAGAAACACTGTAGCATCTCGGGCCAGCGTTCGTGTCGAACCAAAGGACACGATCCGTGAAGTAGCTTGCAACGACGGATCCTGAAGTACTCCGGGATACCCATCATATGCATGGCGCTGAGGATTACTGGCCATCTGGCGGTGTTGAAGGCGTTCTTCACGTCCAACGTGACGTCCAACGTGACGATAGCTACTGCTATTGGCCGCCATAGTGTGGTCTGCCTTGGAAATAGTTCTGCTACTATGCTAGCCAGAACATCCGGGTCAGTTGGAGTTGCCTCTCTCTTCCTTAGCTTGTTAGCTACGAGTTTCTAGGCAAGCCCCCGGGGTTCTCTATCCACGGTGTCTAGCAGTTCCTTATAGGCCCGCGCTTTGGCTGCCAATATGCCGTGCTTAAACTCTGAGCGTTTGCTTCTGAAAGCCTCCATGAGTTCTGCGTGCTGGGTGCTGCCTCTGGCTCGTTGCGCCCTTCTCCTTGCCCTTAGGCATTCCGAGCGTAGCTTGCTTAAGTTGGCGCTTCACCAGTACACTGGGGGCTTGCGCTGCTCTTTTTTCCTCCTTGGCATGGTTGCATCACACGTTGCCTCAAGCATCTTCATGAGGTCGGCCGCCATTGAATCTGCGTGTCCATTTGAGATCCGAAGCGAGTCGATTTGGTATGCCAGCATAACTTCGTCGATCTTCCTCGAGTCCCAGGCTTGCCCGACTGATCTTCTCTGCCGCCTCCAAGTCGTGCCCTTCGGTAGGATGCAGAAGGAAATCAGTGCGTGGTCACTCAGCGTTACAACGTCGTGGACCGTCCAGCTCGCGTTAGCCACTAACCCTCTGCTGATGTAGGTGATGTCGATATAGGACGAACCCCTATCGTTGTTGAACGTTGGTTTGCAGCCGTCGTTCAGCAGTACCAGGTCCAACATAAGCATTGTGTTTATTACTGCTCGGCCTCTGGGATTGGATATCCTGCTGCCGCATTCTTCTGCCCATGCATTGAAGTCGCCCGCGATGATCTTCGTGCCGCGCCCTCTCGCATGGCTGCCCAGCACCTCCATAATCTCCTCGAACTGGTCTGTGGTGTCGCTAGGGGGGGCGTAGCAGCTGTAAAAATGCACTCCTTTTATTTTTGCATATGCTATTCCGCGCATCGGCGAGGCAGCCAATTTCTGTATGTACAGGTTGCTGCAACACTTGATGGCTGCTTTACCGGTCTCGTCCAATATCATTGTGGGGTTGCCTCGAACAGGGTAATAGGGTTCGCTCAAAAGCATGATGTCTACCTTGCGCTCCGCCGCAGTTTAGGCCAGGAGGCTCTGAGCAGCTGCGCAATGGTTAATATTGAGCTGAACAACCTTAATTTGCTCCTGCATTATGCTGGGACTTTGCTTCTTTAAGGCTGGCTCTGTATGTCGGGCACGCGAAACAGCCCGTCGGGTGGTTTTTGTCCACTTCGTCGCTGCATATTAGGCACTTTGGTGGTGCAACACATCCCCTTGCCTTGTGTCCTCGTTCGCCGCATCGCAGCAGTCTGATCGGTCGATCGCCTTGCAGGTCGTTGCTTGATGCCCCAGGCACTTGTAACATCTCGTGGGCCGGACGTCCTGAATGATGCGGCACCTTGACCACCCCACGGTTACCGTGCCCTTCTTTAAGACCGCGATCGCATCATTCGCGTTCATCAGGACAGAGGCTATCTGAGTCCCATCCCGCATCCTACGTAGTCCTTTGATGTATTCTGGTTTCAGCTGAATGCCTTGAAATTGGGAGACCAGGCAGCTGTGGAGATCTTCCGCTGTCGTGGCCTCATCCAATCCACTGCAGGATAGTGCTATTCTATGAGTTCCCGTGCGTACCGAAGCCATGTCTTTTAGAGTTGCTTCCAGCTCGGTCTTAAATTTGGGGACGCTGTCGGAGACTTTTCCCTCTACTTCCAGCAGTAGTTCCCCTTGCTGAGTTCTGCGGACTTTGCGAACATGTTTGCCCAGTTCGCTGAGGTTCGGGTCCGCTTTCAGTTTCCGGAGCATTTCCGCATACGAGGCCCCTCCCGTCTTCTTTAATATAAGTGCCTCTGGCTTCTTCCTCAGGCGTTTAGGCTGAACTTTTTTCCACTCGCCTCCAGTGCTAGCCTCCTTGGCGACGGATGCATAGCTGCGCGGCTTGGACGCGTTTTCTTTGGGTTTGGCTATGCCCTCTGAGCTCACCGCGGGGTAGTTGCCGCGCTTGGGTGCCTGTGCTTTAGGCTCCTGGACTTTGGGCATCTGTCCCTTTGGCAGTTCCCTTGGTGGTGTAGCCTTTTTTCCAGGCTTTTGGGGATCGGTTTGGGTAGAAGCGGTCGGAGAAAATTCTCTTTAGCGCCCCCTTCGTGAAGCTCGATGGCCCTGTTGCTGAGAGCCGAGAGTTCCAGAAGTACGCTCTTGTCCTCTATGACTACATGGCGCCGAATTTCGAACGCGGATAGTATCGCGATAATTTTATTTCCCATCCTAGCAAGAATGCTCCGCAAGTCTTCATTTTGGAATCCCGCGGCGAAGTCCAAAGGCCTTATAGGCGATCCCGTTGGTGATTTCCTTCCTTTTTTGTTCGACGGCACGCTGATAACGTCCTTTGCCTTCGGGTTACTCGTATTAGTATCGCTGCTGGCTACAGGGGCCGAGTTGTCCAGCTCTGCCGCACTGCGGGGGCTAGTCGGTATGTCCTCCAACACAACCGCCGGCGCAGGGGTTCCCGCGGCTAGGTCTAAAGGCCCTATAGGCGATCCGATTGGTGATTTCCTTAATTTCCTGAGCGACGGCACGCTGATAACGTCCTTTGCCTTCTGGTTACTCGTATTGATAGCGCTGCTGGTTGCAGGGGCGGAGTTGTCCAACGCTGTATCACTGCGGCGGCAAGTCGGTATATCCTCCAGCACTACCGCCGGCGCAGGGGTTCCGGCGTCCTGCACCGCGATTCCTCCTCCTTTTGTTGGGGACCTTGACATTCTGGAGCTCCTCCTGAGCTCCTTATCGGTGGGGGCGGGGCCCCCGCTGCTCTGTCCATTTAGTTCCCGGTCACCAGATCTGGCAGCACTGTTGGTTCGCGCTGAGTTGTCAGCTCCACCGGCTGATTTAACAGGTGGGCCTCCCACCGCAAATAGTGCAATCGGAAAAGGAAAAAGTGAGAAATTGTATTTCGACCTTTTTAACACACTTGCTTTTGGTTGGTTCGCTCAGCTGGGCTGTCTCCGTTTTTTATGGTTTTTTTGCACTGCTTATGTTAAACACGTCTGTATTGATCAGAATCTCAAGAGAGATGACGTCCGTCATCACTTAAATGAGTTTTTCGACGTAGTGAAAAAACTTAAAGAAATTGGTGTTGTGATTGGCGATGATTTACTAGCGATCTTATTGTTGTACAGTTTGCCTGATTCGTACGAAACATTTAGGTGTGCAATGGAGACACGGGATGCCTTACCGCACCCTGATGTATTGCGCATTAAAATTCTAGAGGAATCAGAAGCACGAAAAGCAAAGGAAGATCGTGGAGAGCAAAAAGCAATGTACGTTGAACGTCGAAAAGACAAAGATAACGGAAAAAGCGATGCTTTGTATGTGGTAAAGCAGGCCACATAGCGAGAGACTGCCGAAACAGAAACGGTATACCGAAAAAAGAAGAGAGAGCAACTATTGAAAGTAAGCTGAGCGAAGTTCAAAGTATGTATGCAGTGAGGCAAAATGGAGGTTCATGGTGTCTAGACAGCGGATGTTCAGCACACATGAGTTCAAACAAAAGTACATGTGCAACAGCGGCGTGGCAGAGGGCGTCCCAAACTTTTGAGAACAGGCCAAAGAGGTAGACCACACAAAGTGTATCAGCCAGCAGTCGAAAAGGCAAGCGGCGAGAGCGTCGATGAGCTGAGTACTAACTCATCATCAAAGGATGAATTTGAGGAATGCGAGATGACATTCACGGCAATGGCAGGCGACCCTATTACAATTTTTTTTTTTTTTTTTTTTTTTATTAATTTCCTTTAAATTACATTCTGTTTTTTTAGAGAATAACAATGAGTAATGGTTGAAGAATGGAAAAAAAGGTAGCGGCCCTTCCCATTGCAAGGATACGCTAATACTTTAATAGTTTACTAATAATTACTAATAATTTAATTCTGTTGGAGTTTTTCGTTTTAATCTTCTCGGTTCCAGCTCTCTCATCGGTATTTGTCTCAGGTTTGGGTTTTGGTGGTTTAGTAGTTGATTTTGTCTTTAATAAAGGCGGGAGTTTTCTTTAATGCAGTCATTTTTATAGATGGTGTCGCTTGCGTTGCTGCATATATGATGTTGTCATTTAAATATGCTATTGCGGAGTCCAGTTCGTTGTTTGTCTTTAGAGAGATATTTATTTCCATGTTCTGTTCCAAAATCTCGCGAAACATATTCCAGTTTGTTTTGTGGTTAAATAAAGGGGGGTCATTGTTGTTTTCTTCTACCCCACCATGTAACGTAATTAATATTGGGGAATGGTCGGAGGAGAGGTCTAGGCATGATTTTATTGTTAGGTTATCGCAAGTTATATTTTTTGTAATGCAGAAGTCAATTAAGTCCGGTAGTTTGTTTATGTCAGTTGGCCAGTAAGTCGGCTACCTGTGCTTAAGGCACGGCTATTATTGCTTCTTATTGCTTCATACAATTGTCTTCCCTTTGCAGTGGTAAGTCTGGACCCCCATGTTATGTGTTTGGCATTATAGTCACCTCCTGCCAAATACCGATTTCCCAGTGATTTTAGAAAATCGAGGTATTGGTCTTTTGTATTGTTAAATTTAGGTGGGCAATAAACTGCAGATATATTTATTGGACCCGTTGTGTCTGAGGTCGATATAGTAGTAGCCTGTATGTAGTCCTTTTTGAATCCATCGAGCTCTATGCACTTTATGCTTTTTTTAATTATTACTGCAGTACCACCATGGGCCTTACCGTCCGGGTGATTAGTAGAGAATATATTATAGGTTTTCTCAGTTGAGTGAGTTTCAGTAATGAGCATGACGTCAATTAGCTTTTCATTTAAGAATGTTTTTAGTTCAAGTAAATGGCGTGAAAGTCCGTTAGCATTCCAGATGGCGATTGTTAGGTGTTTATTTGTCAAGTTTAGATACTAGGAGCGTGACAATGTTCATCATATTTGTCATTTGGGCTATTAATTGTTTCATCAATTGTTTTAGTTCGTCAAAATCATTTTGTGCGGTTTGGCTTAATTGAGTTGGAGCAGGCAGTATATCAGGTACACTAGCAGTTTGGATTGCTGAGTTGGTTTGATGGCTAGTTACTTGGTTTCTATTTAAGACTTCGGCATAGGATATAGCTGGCGTCTTTAAGATTGCTACGTTATTTGTTGTACTGTATTGTGTCGTTTGATTTGTTTCTGTTACCGGTATTTCTTTCTTCCGGAGAGGTGGGTATTTTTGGATTTGCAGTGGTTTGTACACCATACAACCTTTGTAGTTTGCAGTGTGGTTTTCACTGCATAATGCACATTTAATACTTGTTCGGTCCGATCTTGTATTTATAGTACACGATGAGGAGCTGTGTTTTCCAGCGCACTTTACACAAGTTGGGTCTTTGGTGCAGTAGTTTTTGGTATGTCCATATTTTTGGCAGTTTGTACATTGGGGAAGTGTTCGCTTTGGTCGCGGTGGCTCAAAAATTACCTTGCAGTGAAGAAGGTGCTCAATTTTATAGATGTCTTTATTATTTTCTTTCATTTTAAGTTCAATAGAGAATAGAGGCAATGGTTGTTTGGAGTCGTAGCGCTGGATATTGTGTAAATTTATAACTTCATGCCCTTGCTGAGCTAGTTCATTTATAATATCGTCTTTGTCTGTAGCGTGATGGACATTACGAAGGATTACCTTAAATCCTCTCTGGTCTTTTGGTCTGAAGGTGTAGTATTTGGTTGATTTATCTTTTAATAGTTCATTAGTTGACAGTGCTTTAAGTTCATATCGTGTTTCTTTTAATGAATATAAGCAGTAGCTAGTGCGTAAATGTTTTCAACATTTTGAACATATATGGGGGGGGGGGTTTTGCTTTTTTGTGCTCAATTTGCATTTGCGTATTTATCGTTGCATTTGTCCCATTGTCAGTTTGGTTTTCGTCTTCATCATCTTGTGCTAGTAACTCAAAGCGGTCGGCTACCAAGTACTCTTTGAGAGTTTTTTGAGTAGCGGTTTGAGTTTTATTCTTCTGTTTCTTGTTGCCATTTAAAAGATCTTTGGAACCGTTTGGAGACTGATTTTCTCGGTGACGTTTTAAGTTTTGTTTGTTTGGGAGAGAGGATTGAGTTTTGTTTATTGTTGTTGGAGCGGCTAGCCAGTACTCTTTGAGTGTTTTTTGAGTAGCGGTTTGAGCTTTATTCTTCTGTTTCTTGTTGCCATTTAAAAGATCTTTGGAACCGTTTGGAGACTGATTTTCTCGGTGACCTTTTTAAGTTTTGTTTGTTTGGGAGAGAGGATTGAGTTTTGTTTATTGTTGTTGGAGCGGGTATTGAGGTTGTGGGTGTTTTAATATTCGCTGAGGAAGAGCGTATCGGCATTGAAGCATAGCAAACTGTAGTTGTTGTTGCTATAGTTGCTGTAGTTGTGGTATTTGTGTCTGAGGTTGTTGAGAGCGGAAGAGTTGAGAGTGGGAGAGCTGAGAGCGTAACTGCTGTGAGCGGGAGAGTTGAGTGTGTGTTCATTTGTATCGCGGAAGTTGTTGTTGGTATACGCGCGGGTAAATTTGGCGCGCATTCTGGTCTTCGTTGCTGAGAGTAATTGTTGGGTCTCTCCAATGCTGGAGAGCAAGATCGCGCTCTTTCATCACTCTGCGGGTGCAAGTTTTGATAATTGTTTGTGTGATTTGATATGTGGGTGAGTGAGATGGAGGAGTTGTTTTTGTTTTGTTTTGCTTGAAGCTCTTGCTTCTGATTTTGAGCGCCGGGTGCGCTCATATTTTGTTTAGTTTATTGTTTTCACTTGTTTTTGTTTATTTTATTCACAGGAGTATATAGGGTTTTTTAAAACACATATAAATATGTATTAGCGTCTTTTCGCTTTTATTTAATGGTTTCACTTGGGCTTGAATTTTGCACTTAGACTTCAATATTAACTGGAGCTTTGTTAAAAACACGTCCGTCGGGGTTGAAGATCAAAGAATGAATAATGATTCATTCGAAGAGGCGAAAAGCTCAAGCGATGCCGAAAAGTGGATCAGAGCGATCGAAGATGAGTACATGGCGCATGTGCAGAGCGGCACATGGAAAATAGTGGAACGTCCAGCTGAGAAAAAGGTTATTGGGAGCAAAATGGTGTTTCGCACAAAAGAAGATGGCACCATACCCGGCAAGAGGAAGGCGAGGCTAGTCGCAAAAGGCTACTCGCAGAGACCTGGCGAAGAGCATCTACATGGAAGTTCCAGACGGATTGGATGATTTCATAGGCAAATTGAAATCAGGTGCAGCTATTGGTTCAAAGCAGGATCCAATTACCAAAAAGCACATGGCAGCTGGAAAAGCGTGGCGTAAGGCTTTAAGCGAGATGAAGAATCCCGTTTGTCTTCTCGAGAAAGCTTTATATGGACTACGTCAATCAGGTTTGCAATGGTACCGCAAATTAACAGAAAAGCTGCAGGAGATGGGTCTAGAGGCTACCAAGCATGATCCATGTGTGTTCGTGAAACGGCAGGAGGAGAAAATTCTCTTAGTCATGATTTACGTTGACGATTTATTGCTGGCGTCAAATCATAAAGAGTGGCTGCATCACATGAAGAGTTCCCTTGGTGAAGCATTCGAAATGAAAGACATCGGACCAGTGAAAACGTGCCTGGGCATAGAGTTCCAACAAAACTTGGAGGAGCATCAAATCTTCATCTCACAGGAGCTTTACACTAATACCATATTAAAGAGATTTGGTATGGCAGAATGCAAGCCTGCATTAACCCCCATAGAAGCAAAGCGTACATTGAAGCGATCCGAGTCCCCCAATGAAGAGGAGATGAAAAGGTATCCTTATTAAATC
Source organism: Drosophila ercepeae (assembly GCA_018150545.1). NCBI lineage: Eukaryota > Metazoa > Arthropoda > Insecta > Diptera > Drosophilidae > Drosophila > Drosophila ercepeae. Next base: position 1,213,596 of record JAECWL010000197.1, read on the forward strand.
TTAATAGGAGCTTTAATGTTTCTTTCAGTTACAACAAGACCGGAAATTGCTTATGCTGTGAATTTCTTAAGCCAGTTCAATTCATGTTATGAAGCGGAACATTGGAAAGCAGCAAAACGCATACTGCGATACTTAAGCGGTACAAGGCAGCATGGCCTGTTATACAAGAGAACAGGCGAGAATCTATACGGCGTAGTAGATGCAGATTGGGGTGGAAACTTAAGCGACAGTCGTTCCTACTCTGGTCTAGCATTCATCATGGCTGGCGCATCCATAAGTTGGGAGGCGCGAAAACAGCGCACAATGGCTTTGTCAAGCACAGAAGCTGAATACTTGGCAATGTCAGATGCAGTTAAAGAAGCCTTATATTTAAAGGAGCTTCTTAACATGGTGGGCCGAAAATGTGGATCCGTTGTGCTCTTTAACGACAATCAGAGCGCACAAAAATTAGTAAAAGGTTTCGGCTTCCACCCACGCACGAAAGCACATCGATGTGCGCCATCACTTCATACAGCAGAAGCACCGAGATGGCGACATCACCATTGAGTATATTCAGACAGAACATATGCCAGCAGACGTCCTAACGAAGGGTCTAAGCAGCACTAAGCATCGAGAGTGCATATCATCCTTGGGCGTCACTAATATTTAATCTGCAGAACAGCTACTTTGAGGGGGCGTGTTATATTAAGCTTCCCATTTGAATTATAACGATAAACTTAAGCAAAGTAGCGATCTGGCAACACATATTGTATGTATACAGCCTATTTGGAATTCTTTTATGTTCTGTCAGTTCCTTTAAATCTCATCGACTAAGCAGACGTGGTAAGCGCATAATAAAACTTATACCTTATATCTAACATGTATATTGGGCCGAAGGGAATTTTTATTGAAGACAAAGCTTAACGTCGTTTGCATACATAAGAACCAGAGAGTTCGTTAGAGCAGTGTGGAAGTCGTTAATACAAATATTTGACTCATATGCGTCCGGCACTAAAAGTATACCTTTCTGGCTATGAACAATACTACGCGAACCACGCAAGTAACAACGCCAGGGAAGGCTCAGAAATCTTTATGAAAGCTCTAATCAGCCACAGAAAAAATGAGCCAATAATGCGAACTGACTTACAGATAACCAGCCTCGATGTACCAACTAGTGGTGATATCATCAAAAATATCATCAAAAATACTATGTAATAGCATTCTGAGGCTGGGACACTTTCCTAACAAGTAGAAATCTACAATCATAACGATGATTCCAAAGCCAGGCAAGCCTCTTACTGAAGTAGAGTCATATAGGCCCATAAGTCTCTTACCTGCGCTGGACAAAAAGGATGGAAAGGGTATTACTGGATCGCATCCTCAGCCTTAGTAGCGTGAGCAAAGCTAAAAAAGTCATGGCACACCAGAACAGCTGCACCGGGTGACCAACTTTGCCTTAGAGGTAATGGAGAACAAGATGTACACAGCATCAGTATTTATGGACATACAACCAGCTTTCGATAGAGTTTGGCATGACGGTCTTCTATCCAAGCTAAAAACACTCTTGACGCAGCAACTATTTATAGTAATTAAAAGTTTTCTTGCAGAAAGGAAATTCAGTGTGGTTGTTGATGGCGAAAAATCATCACAGCGAACCATCTTGGCAGATGAACCCCAAGGTAGTGTTTTAGGCCCGACTTTGTATTTACTGTACACTTCCGACATGCCGGAGTCCTGGTGCTGTACGGGAGTAGAAGACGAAGACAGTATAATAGCAACATACGCGGACGACACTGTGGTAATGGTCTGTGCGAAAATGAGTACTGCAACCAGGGGCCTACCAAATTGCGTGACGACTTTCAAAAAGTGGGCAATGGAATGGAACATAGGAATCAATTACAATGTTCCTTGCGGAACATTCGCAAAAAAGCCTTTGGATTACCCAGGAATTACAATGCTCGGCTCCACACTTCAACACAAGTCTCACTACAAATACCTTAGGGTGATTTTGGACAGAGGATTAACGTACCGAAGGCACACAACTATGATTAAACCGGTTGTGCTTTTAAAGGCTACAAAAATGTCATGGCTCCTTGCGCCGAGAAACAAACTTTCGTTGACCAATAAAGTCCGCCTCTATAAATCCATTTTGAGCCCAATCTGGAAGTATGGTATGGAAGTATACAGAATTACGAGTAAATCAAACCTGAACAAAATAAGAGTTGCGCAAAGCAAGATAATCAGATCTATTTGTAACGCCCCCTGGTACATAAGAACAAAAGACAAAGAGGGACCTTAAAATTGCTAATATAGGCGATGTATGCAAGACACACGCGGAAGAATACTTAAGACGTCTTGGGCTCCACCCCAACACACTGGCGAAAAGGCTAACCCAACCCCCACGAAAAAGAAGACTGAAGAAATATTTTCCACAAGATCTTCCTTCCTGATTTTTCTAATAATAATTGTAACTTAAAACACTATAATAGTATAATAATGTAATTGTAATTTAATTTAAGTATTAATAGTAATGTACTATGTGTCCAGTACGTAGCTGCCACATGGGTAACTTAAATAATAAATAATTTTCACAATGAAACAAAAAATTTAATAAAAATATTTGGTTGACCAAAATTTATGAAAATTTTCCAAATCAGGCTCAAGTTTAGGGCTGAAGGGAATTTATATTGCAGACGAAGCTTAACGTCGTTTGCATACAACTTATGTGCTGACGACCTGGGGAAATGACCCCAGATCGGCACAAGGTCAGATATTACCAAATTATGTGTTGTTCCACGTGAAATAATACGGCGAAGTATTTGCTTATGGTTTTCCTTTATTAGTTTTGGTTAGTTGAAGTTAAGTAAGATCTGCTCTGCTCCGGTTCTCCTCTGCAAGTGCCACCCGGCTCCCGCGCCACGAGCGTCGAGCTCTCGGTCGGCCCGCATCAGTGCCGAACACGAGCAACGGCCTTGCAGACCGTTGACCAGCTCAGCCGTGGCACGTGTATGGTGCGAGGGGCCAGGGGAAGCGTTTAGCCGGTGCTAACTGGCGCCACGAGCGTCGAGCCCTCGGTCGGCCCGCATCAGTGCCGAACACGAGCAACGGGACTGCTGCTCTCGCGCTCGAGTGTTACAATCCTGAGTGCAATCCCAGCAACTCCGCATAAAGGTCCGGGGGGCAGCTGGGGCGGTGAGGCAAGAAAGGCCCCCCGCGGCGATGCAAGAAAGGCCCCGCGCAGCGAGGTAAGAAAGGCCCCGCGCGGTGAGGTAAGAAAGGCCCCGCGCGGCGAGGTAAGGAAGGCCCCGCGCGGTGAGGTAAGAAAGGCCCCGCGCGGCGAGGTAAGAAAGGCCCCGCGCGGCGAGGTAAGGAAGGCCCCGCTTGCAGCTGGTGTTAACTTACATAAGAACCAGAGAGTACGTTGGAGCAGGGTGCAAGTCGTTAATAAATGTAAAGTGGAGTAGGTGGACAGCGACGGTAGCACAACACAGGTTGGCAGACATGGAAACATCGATCAGCAGTCGTGGTCGTGCAGTCGTCGTGGAGCAATCATCGTTGAGCGGTCATCGTGGAGGAGTCGTAGAGTTGCAGAGTTGTCGAGTTGTAAATCTTTATGTTATATACTTTAATAATAATAATAATAAATCGGAAGGCTAAACCTTCCTTACATTTGCGGGCTCGTCCTAACTAAACAATCGTCTGTGGTTTCGGTGCTCGAAAGGTGTGTGAAGTTGGCTGAATGCAAAAAACGATTATATCAAAGTTAAAGTCAGACGCGCGGATTTCTGGCACCGGTACAAACAGTGGTGGTGGTGTTTGATGGCAGTACTATTCCGGTAACACATTGGTTTAATAAATAGTGTACAAAAGTACGTTCAGTCGCGAGCAAAAATAACTCAAACAGCGAAACTGTTTCTTGAGTCTACAGTGGTGTACAATTATGATGAGTTGCGTACGGCATTAGAAGATGAATTCGGTAATGAGTCAGTGGGCAGTGCCGATATTCATACTGAGTTGTGCGGACGAAAGAAACGCAACGAGGAAAGCTTTAAAGAGTACATTTTGCACATGAAAAAAATAGCAATAGTTGGACAAATATATATAACGTCGGTTATTCGGTATGTAGTGGATGGGCTAAATACACCATAAAGAGTGATTTTAAATACAGCCTGTATAACTGTATATCGTATAAAGAATTAGAAAACCAATATGCGGTATACGAGCGAGTGGCAGAATCGGAAAGTGCATATAAAGTAGCAAAAAAGGCCAATAAAGAACAAAATAAAATGAAAATACGTTGTTATAATTGCGGCTCAGATAGGCATTTGGGTAAAAAATGCAAAGAGCAGTCGAAATGTTTTCGGTGCCAGCAGAGTGAACATATTTCGAAGAATGGTCCCACAGTGGATTGGCTGTTAATGTCGTGCAAAACAGCAAACGCATGAAAAAAGTAAAGCTGAATGGGCTTGTGGTGGAAGGCTTGATTGACACTGCAGCAGATATAACGATCCTCAAGAAGGGGAGTTTTGTCAAGATTCCTAATGTTGCAAGGGGAAAATTTGACAAGCAGTTGCGTGGCTTAGGAAACAAGATGACCCGCCCATTTGTTTGTTTTTACACTGAAATTGAGATAGATGGCCTTCGTACCTCTCATCAAGTGGTTGTTGTTGCTGACAAAGACATTGGGTACGATGCACTTTTGGGCTATGATCTAACAAGCAAGTTTGTATTCACGTCGTCGCTGGAAGGATTTCAGTTTTCTCCCCCTCACGGGGAGAAAACTGAAGGCTTAAATGAGATACACAGATACTGATTTAAATGTTCCTTTACAGTACAAACATGAAGTAAAGGCGCTGATTTACGCTTACAAGCCGGCAGAGTCCAGTTGAACTCAAAATAGTTGCATTCCAACAAAATCCGAGACGAGTTGCTATTGCAGAGGAGGAGAAAGTTTACAAGAAAATAAACGAATGGCTACGCGATGGGATTGTCAGAGAGTCATCATCGAATTTTGCAAGTCGCCTAATGTTGGTAAACAAAAAGGATGGCTCATGCCGCGTTTGCGTGGATTAGGAAGTTGAATTCCATGGTTTCGAAGGATTGTTTTCCAGTACCCCGCATAGATGACGTACTGGAGAAACTTCAAAAGACGAACTTTTTTACTGTCATGGATCTGGAGAATGGGGTTTTTCACGTAGGCATTGAGGAGAAAAGCAAGAAGTATACTGCGTTTGTAACCAAGAAAGGCCTTTTTGAATTCCACAAGGCGCCGTTTGGATTTCGAAATTCCCCAGCAGTCTTTGTTCGATTCGTGAATTATGTGTTTAGAGAACTTATAGATAATGATGTGCTAGATCTCTATATGGACGACATAATAATTCATTCGGGGACAGCAGAGGAATGCCTGGAGAAGATAAAGTTGGTTTTTGATACGGCTGCACTACAGGGATTGAGAATTAAATGAAAAAAATGTCACTTTACGCAATCGTCGATAAGCTTTATGGGTCATATCATTGAAAATGGACGTATCTGGCCTGGGAAAGAAAAGACTGAGGCCGTTAACAGATTTTTTCTACCAAAAAATGTCAAAGCAGTGCAGACATTTTTAAGGTTAACCGGATTCTTTCAAAAATTTATAAAAGATTATTCGTTGATAGCTCGCCCGCTGACAAACTTGTTGCGCAAAGATGTGAAATTTCAAATGGGAGCGTTGGAGATCGAAGCTTTTTCTCAGCAGAAGAAAGCTTTAACGAAGGCACCAGTGCTGAAGCTGTACAGCAGAGAAGCCAAGACGGAAGTGCAGACAGACGCGTCGAAAGATGGATTTGGAGCAGTGCTCTTGCAGTGGTCGCAGGAGAGACAATACAACATCCAATGTTGTATTGTAGCAAGAAAACCTCGAAATCTGAATCTCGGAAGCATAGCTATTTTAGGAATACTTCCTGATCGCCCTTATGAACCATATAATGTAAAAGGTGGAGTATTTTATAAAGAAGTCGAAGGCAATGAACTGTAGTTCCGAGGCACATGGAAAAGGAGATCATTGTAGAGGCACATAGCTCTGGACATTTCGCTGTCCAAAAACGATGCACGCTGTACGGCAAACGTTCTGGATTCCGCACTCGGAAAAGAAGGTTATGCAGGTGATTAATGGCTGCGTGAAATGCATTATTTTTCATAAAAAGCTGGCCAAAAAGGAAGGTTACTTGCATGCAATTGAGAAAGGAGACCAACCACTTCAAACGCTGCATGTGGATCACTTGGGGCCTATGAACGCGTCTTCAAAGCAGTACAAGTACATTTGTGGCTGTTTTCAACTCAAACAACAAGTTGTGAGTAAATACTTAAGAAGCTGGAAATATGGTCGTCGATGTTTGGCTATCCCTTGCGAATTATATCCGATCGAGGTGCAGCATTAACAGCAAAGAAGTTTGAAGAGTTCATAAAAGAGAATGGAATCGAGCATGTGTGGGGTTCAAGCGGTGTGCCGAGAGGAAACGGTCAGGTTGAAAGGGTCAATCGCACAATTCATTCAATTATAGCCAAGTTGTCTGCAGCAGATACGGCAAGATGGTACATGTGTGTATCGAAAGTATAAAAGGCAATTAATTACACGTGCACACATCTACTAAGAAAACACTGTTTGAACTTATGTTTGGAGTTAAAATGAACGTCATCTCATTCGATAATATTAAACAGCTAGTGGAATGTGAGTATGAATATGAATATGATTTATACCGATTTTGATGAGCGCCGGCAGCAGTTACGTGACAATGCTAAAGTAGAAATTCAGCGTGCCCCGGATTCATAGAAGAAGTAGTATGACAAGAAGCGTATAGGCGTACAGGGATATTAAATTGGTAGCAATACGAGGAACCGAATTTGTTGCGGGGAGAAAAATGCCAAGCGAGGTTTTGGGTCCATATGACGTTACAAAAGTCAAGCGAAATGGGCGAAATAATGTACGAAAGACAACAGAAACTAAAGGTCCAACAAATACATGCACGAGTGATGACAATATGAAGCTCCGGTAATTTGCAGCGGGTGATGAAAAAAAGCTAGATGCATCTGGGACAGATGATTAATCAGGATGACCGAATGTAAAGTGGAGTAGGTGGACAGCGACGGTAGCACAACACAGGTTAGCAGACATGGAAACTTCGATCAGCAGTCGTGGTCGTGCAGTCGTCGTGGAGCAATCATCGTTGAGAGGTCATCGTGGAGGAGTCGTAGAGTTGCAGAGTTGTCGAGTTGTAAATCTTTGTGCTATATACTTTATTAATAATAATAATAAACCGGAAGGCTAAACCTTCTTTACATAAAAATATTGAAAAGTAACGGCCCAGATGGCTGCCTTGGGAGACTCCCGATGTTAAGTTCACTCAAAAGGAGTGAGTGGTTGACAGAGTCAAATGCTTTGCTAAAGTCCATATAGATGGCATCTGTTTGAAGGACATTACGGAAGCCATCTGTAAAAAAGGTCGTCAGCTCCAAGAGGTTTGTGGTGGTGGAGCGACGCTTTATGAAACCATGTTGGCATGGAGAAATAATTGACCTCAAAAGGTGTTGCAGATGTGGTGTGACCAATTTTGAAAATGCTTCGGACTTGTTGACAATTTACAGATTCCTCTATAGTTGGTAGCATCTGATTTTTTTCTTTTTTTATGTAAGGGAATTGTGAAAGATTCCTTCTACATGTGGTAAAAGATCGAAGTTTCTAGAGATGGAGAAAAAGTTTTAAAAAAGGTTTGCACAATGGCTTAGCGCAGTTTTTCAGTGCACAGCCTGGAACATCATCAGGACCTGGCGAATAGACTGGAAGATTCGATAACACACTGCTTTCGAAGATCTATGGTCTGTAAATTATATTGGCTAATTAAATATTTTATGAATAAGGTCGATCATTAATTTTAGAAAGTGAATACGTTGTTTTAAAAAATGTTGCGAATAGATCGGCAACACCCTGATCAGTAGTCGCCGATAAATTTTCAAACGAAATTAGGAGGGGAAAAGATACATGTTAACGCTTAGTGTTCACAAAATTATAAAAATGCTTCGGATCCTGTGCAAACTGCGGTAAATATAGTTCTTATAACAGTCAGCGTTATGCACGGTAAAGTTTCAGCGAGCTACTAAGTATTTTGAAAAATGTACATCACAGCCAGTTTTTTACATCGCTTTAGGAGCCTGTTCGTAATTATCAGTCCGTACCGGGGGTCCGGACGGTGGATTTCCCTTCAGAGTGGATGTTGGGACGCTCAATTCTACTGGTGCCGGAGGAATCACCTGATAACTCGGACTAGTTACAGTTACAGTACAAAAAACTGTTTTAAACTGAAAACACTGCATTATTCAAGATTTCATACTTTTCGCAGTGTCAAGAAATTGTTTTCACACTTTTTTTTTAATTCTATTTGGCTCCTCTTCTCAAAAGATTGAGCTTGGAGGTCGTTCAACTGATTTATTATAATAACCAATTGGGCAAATCTGTCGCGGAATTTTCACAAATTTTTTCTAGCACGCGAATAATAATTTATAATGTTATTAATCTTGCAAACACCAAGAAAGATTGAAATCTATTAGGGGAACAGGCCGTAAACGAAAAATTACCACCCATGTAGACCGACTCATCAAAAGAAAAACTGATCAACATCCACAAATATCACTAAGGACTGTTTTTTTGAGGAGATTAAGAAAGAGTGTGATTTGAATGTTTCACACGAAACAATGCGCCAAGCCATACTCCGGCGTAAGTAGAAGTTAAGAATAGCACGTAAGAAACCGATGCTGTCGGAAGTCAACATTGAAAAGCGGCTCTCTTTTGATACCACGATCCAAAATCAGACACAAGATTACTGGGACAAAGATTATGTTATATTACAATGATCAGCCGAACAGAGTGTGGCGCAAACTGCTCTAGAAAACCGCAACATCATACCGACAGTCAAATTTGGCAAACTGTCATGGTGATTTGGGGATACATATCCAGTCGAGGATTCGAAGATTTGGCATTTAGTGAAAACACAATGAATGCAGCTCAATACCATATCTTGAAATTTTAAAATCCAATTTGACATCCAGCGCCCAAAAATTTGAATTTTATACTAAAATTATGCCTAGTTTTAAGTTTTACCAAGACTAAGCATAAGGCGATTATTGTGCGGATCTGGCTCCTGTATAAGTGCGGCAAGGTCATCGACACACCACCCCAAATCCCAGATCTCAACCCTATTGAAAATTTGTGGGTCCACATAAAAAAAAAGTGGCAAAAAGGGCACCAAACAACCGAGCAGCACTGAAAGCTAATATTCTAAACCAGTGGCAAAAGATTCCACAGGAATTTGACAGAAAACTGAGACTTGAGAAAACTGATTGAATCGATGAAGAAACGCCTCCAATGTGTTACTTAAGCAAAAGGAGGGTACACAAAATATTAAAATTATTTGTATATTATTTGCTTTTGTTATAAAATTGTAGAGCTAAATTCAGAAACCGAATTTTTGTTTACGACATGGTCGCCGGCTGATCAGGCTGAAGAGCTATCCCTAAGAGCCGTTTTTTTTACGCTTAGGAGATTCATTTAGCATCTGGAGGCTGCAGAGAGTTGGAAGTTGATTTTGGGGAAACCACCGAGCAACTCTTTGAACCCATTTTTAGTTTGCCGCATGAAAGTTTGCATCTATTTACGAACAGCGTGACATCCAGCGCAGATTGCACGATTTTATAGCTCAGATGCTATAAAACTCCAATCTACCAAATATATTTTATATATATAAAAATATTTTGAAACAAAATACTAGTTTTTTTTTTAACCAAAACTAATTGTTTTAAACTACCGTGCTTAGATATTTAAGAGATCGAAATAGAAATTAGAGGAATGTAAAAAGAGCGCAAACTAAAAAAGATAAGGCTTTTCAAAAATAAAACCTGCAGAAGACGAAGAATAAGGGAATAGAGGTAGAGCGCATTACCTTACTTGTGTAAGGTCCACCACTCGAAACGCCTGCGAGTTACCTTGCGATGCCTCGCTAAAATGTCAACGTTCGCACTTGTTATCCATGCCAATATGCAGGCAAGTTGCTCATCGACAGTAAAAGCACAGAAAGTGCTTAGCGGGACCTGCGCCGCCGCCTCTCACATAATGGCCATGCAAAAACCAATTCGCCGACGGCACAGCCATGCTTGCGTCCTACACGTCTCTGCAAACGGCCTCGAATGCAGTATATGAATGGCTGCACGACATTGAAGTCTGGGCAGCCGAGTGGAATACAGCTATCAATTGTGCTAAGTCCGCTTGTGACTTTCGCGTTCCGTCCCGGCAACTGCACTGGCCTAACATTTAACGGCGGTTTGATAGGCAATGTCAATTCTCCCTGTTACCTAAAAGTCCACCTGGATCGTAAACTCATCTGGCGGGCCCATATAATAGCGGTCAAGGCCAAGTGCCTTTTAAAGATTAAAAAACTGGACTGGCTCCTACGGTCAAGCGAACTTCAACTGTCTACTGTCCCTGACTGTCCCTATCTACTTAGTGAAGGTCGGACGTGTTTTTGTGTCGCTCCCGCTGATAGCTGAATAAAATCGGAATTACGCAAAATAAAAAGACAAGACTTAGTGGAAAAAGTGTGCGAGTGCTTAAGGTTTCTGGTGGACTAAGTGCCGTGCGTGTGGCAAGAAAAACCTTTGAGAAAAACAAGAAAAACCAAGAATCTGCCAGTGGAAAATTCCCACACGTGGCAGAAAAAAGCTGGCAAGAGATAAACTCGAAGAGCGCAAAGCTCTGTGCTAAGAGAGTTTAAAGAGAGTAAAGCTCTAAGCTTTAAGCTTTAATCTTTAAAGTAAAAAAAGTGCAGCAAAGACACGAACCTTGTGGTAAGTGAACTTTTCAATAAAATTAAAGAGAGTGCCTGAAAGTAGGCAAGGAAAAAGAAGATGCCCCGAAAAGGCTGCCGTAGCCGGTCGGGCAGTAGCGCTTGTGCTCTAAGCAGCGACGCTGAGGAGCCATTGCCGTCGCGGCGGGCAAAGAAACTGCGGGCGATGTCGGTGGAAGATGGAGTGGATGGGGTACTGGAGGCCAGTCTGCCCGCGAAGGTGGCACCTGGGGTAGCTGCCTCATGCCCTGGAGGCTTGGACTCCGTTGGAGTCGCGGCTGTAACCTCTGCCGCCCCCCCCGCTGCCATTGCTGACACCGCTGCCCCCGTTGCCCCCACCGAGGAAGTGTTTGCTGTCCCAGTTGCCCCCGCCGCCCAAGCACCCCCGAGGGCCTCGGCAACTGGTTTGGTGAAGGAAGGACCTGCAGCTGTCTTGGCGGAGCTGTCGGCAATCCAGCGAGCCATAAGAGGAGGCATGATGGCGGGAAGTTGCCACCAGATATCGAGAGTGGTCTCTCGGTATGACGAGCTGGTGATGGCGCTGATGCTCCGGGTAGGAGAGTTGGAGACCCGCCTGGCCATGGCGACTTCAATGCCGATGGCGATGCCGATGCCGATGCCGACCCCGATGCCGATGCCTGCTGCCACTGCCGTCGCTCCTGCTGCCCCAGTACCAGTTCCCCGTACCACCAAAGTGCGGGAAACTTGGTCCTGTGTGGTGAAGGGAACGGATCCCGAGCTGACGAGCCGCCAGGTGGCTGAGAAGGTCAGGAAGGAGGTTGCTCCAGCCTTGGGGGTCCGCGTCCACGAGGTTCGGGAGCTGAAGCGTGGCGGAGCCATCATCCGCACGCCGTCGGCTTCCGAAGCCTTTAAAGTGGTCGCATCAAAGCGGTTCGCCGAGGTAGGCCTCAGCGTGGATCGTAATGCCGCGGTGAAGCCAAGGGTGACCGTATTTGATGTGGACACTGCGATCGCCCCCGAGGAGTTCATGGACGAACTCTACAGGAATAACCTGAAGGAGGAGCTGACCCCGGCGCAGTTCAAAACGGCAGTTCACCTGACGAAGCCCTGGACAGCGGCTGCCGGTGGCACGGAGCGTTGCCGCTTTTGGATGCTGGACGCGTTTACATTAAATGGTTCAGCTTCCGGTGCCGCTCTCAGACGAAGACATACGCGTGTCACCGGTGTGTGGGCTTTGACCACAAGGTCAGTGACTGCCGTTTGAAGATGAATGTGTGTCGTCAGTGTGGGCAGGGAGGCCATGTCGCGGCGACTTGCACTAATGCAGTGGACTGCCGAAACTGCCGGTTCAAGGGGTTGCCTTCGGGCCACGGCATGCTGTCAGCATGCTGCCCGATTTACTCGGCAGTTTTGGCGCGAGTGAACGCGAGACATTAAGATGACCAGAATCCTGCAAATAAATTGCCAGGGTTCGTTTGCAGTCATGGTTGATGTGGGGTCAATGATGTGCGAAAGAGGCTGCGGTGTGGCCCTGTTGCAAGAACCGTACACAAACCACGGTCGTGTACGGGGATTGCCCGCAGAAATGCGAGCATTTCTTGACACCAGGAACCAGGCCGCAGTGGTTGTGAATGACCCAAGCGTGGAGTGCACCTTGGTGAACTCCACTGACTGGGGTGTATGCGTGGGTTTGGAGGGTAGTTTTGGTAGATTGTATGTGGTGAGTGTGTACTGCAAGTATTCTGAGCCTCTTGAGCCGTACCTCGAGTTCTTGAATGCGGTGCTACTACTGGTTAGTAGCGAACCTGTCATTCTTGGTCTTGACGCGAACGCGTCGTCCCCCATGTGGTTCAGTAAGATGTCCAGGGACACCCCTGGCCGTCCGAACCACTTGCGAGGTGAGACGCTAGCGGAATGGGTGATCACCCGGAGAATGCAGGTCGTTAACGAGCCCAGCGAGTGGTTCACATTCGACGGCCCGATGGGGACCAGCGATATTGATGTCACTCTCGTGAGTGATGCAGCAATGCGAATGCTTGGATTTAGGTGGAGTGTATTGGGAGGCCTCGGCGTGAGTGATCACAATCCCATTGAGATTGTGGTGACTCGCGACGTGGCTTTGGATTCGAATGTGGGGGGCCAGGGTTGGCGCACTAAAGGTGCGAATTGGTTCTTGCATGGCCATTATGTGAGAGAGGCGGCGGCGCAAGTCCCGCTCAGCACCTTCTGTGCTCTGGCTGTAGATGAGCAAGTTGCCTGCGTATCCGGGTGGGTAACTAGTGCGAATGATGCCATGTTTGCGAGACACCGTAAGGTGACTCGTAAGCGTGTCAAGTGGTGGACCGACGAATTGAGCGCTGAGCGGCGGTCACTCCGGTCCCTGAGGAAGAGATTCCAAAGGGCCAGAAGGGCCAATGCGGAAGGCGCGGCCCAACTAAGGAGTGAGCTGGGAAGGCGGACGCACGCCTACAAGCATAGGATTATGCATGTAAAAGAGAGTGAATGGCGTTCTTTCGTAGAACGAAATACACACGATCCCTGGGGTCGAGTCTATAAAATTCTGCGAGAGAACCAGCGTGAGAAGGGGATGTGTGCCTTAGAGGTCAGAGGCCAATTGCTGACGACCTGGAGAGATTGCGTAGAATGTCTGCTGTCCGAGTTCTTTCCTGGGGAGGACCAGGAGCACCCAATGCCTGATGCATTGCTTGCTCCTCATCCTCTCTCTAGGGGCGAGCTGGAGTCTTCCTTCTCCAGGCTTCGCTCCGGGAAGGCACCCGGATTGGATGGATTTACTGGGGGAGATTTGCAAGAGTGTATGGAGGTCCATCCCGGACTATATGTACGGGATGTACGCTAAGTGCATGAGCGAAGGGGTCTTCCCCAGTGAATGGAAGCGGACGAGGGTCAGCGTGCTGCTGAAGTCACCCGACAGGATCCGGAGCAATCCGCGATCATTTCGGGGAATCAGCCTTGTTCCAGTCCTTGCAAAAGTTCTGGAGCGAGTGTTGGTGGAACGGCTTCAGGAGCTCGTTGGAAGTCGCATGAACGAGAGGCAGTTTGGTTTTAGGGAGGGCAAATGTGTCGAGGACGCTTGGTGGTTTGTTAAGGACTCAGTAGAGTCCAGCAACTCCAAGTATGTTCTAGGCATATTTGTTGACTTCAAGGGTGCGTTCGACTACCTGAGTTGGGCCAGCGTTATTCGGAGGTTGCATGAGTGTGGGTCCAGGGACTTAGCTCTATGGAAGAGCTACTTCTCGGGGCGGAGCGCATGCGTAATGGGGGTATCTGAAATTGTGAGTAGGAGTGTGGTTCGCGGTTGCCCACAGGGCTCCATCTGTGGTCCATATATATGGAACTTCATGATGGATCCCCTGTTGTGGCAACTCGAACGGGTATGCAAGTGTTGTGCATACGCAGACGACTTGCTCATTATGATTGAGGGCCAGTCGAGACTGCAGGTTGAGGAGAATGCCGCTGAGTGCCTGCGCATTGTGCGCCAATGGGGCGACAGTGTTGGCGTCGTACTGGCTATGGACAAGACGGTGTCGATGTTGCTCAAAGGCAAGATGGCAGCTAGTCGACCCCCAATAGTCAGGCTCGTTGATTCCAGAATTAGATATGTGAAGCAGGTAAAGTACCTCGGTATTCTCATGGGTGAGAGGATGTGCTTTAAGCCTCACCTAGCCGGCCTGAGGGATCGACTGACCGGAATAGTGAGTCTATTGCGGAAGATTTTAAGGAGTGATTGGGGTCTGAGTAGGAGGGCTGCTCGAACCATATACAGCGGTCTTTTTGTTGCCTGTGCAGCAAATGGGGCGCCGGTATGGAGCGAGGTAGTCGTAGGCCTGACGGGCCGTGCGAAAGTACAGTCCGTGCAGCGCCTATTGATGCTTGGATGTATGCCTGTGTGCCGCACTGTCTCCACGGAGGCTTTGCAGGTGTTGCTTGGAGCAGTCCCCCTTGACTTGGAGATACGGCGTAGAGCCGTAAGCTACAAGCTTAAGAAGGGACTGCCATTGTTGCCGGATGAATGGTTGTATGGACAGGACGTGGAGAGTTTACCACCTAGTGTGTGGAAGGAGTTGTTGCGTGAGTGTGTTCTATCGGACTGGCAGGTCCGTTGGGATGCAAGCGTGAAAGGGAGGACCACGCACGAGTTCATTCCCAATGTCTCGTTCGTTGTCGATCGGCCGGACTTTAGCTTTAACCTCAGTGCCGGGTTCCTGTTGACTGGCCATGGGTCGCTTAATGCATTCCTGCATAATCGGCACCTGGCAGACAGTCCGGAATGCCATTGTGGCTCGAGAGAAGAGACTTGGAAGCATGTTCTCTGTGAGTGTCCTCTGTATGACGATCTTCGAGATCTGGAGGGGTTAGGTGTGGTTCAGGTAGCGGGGGAATTTGACGTCAGTCAGGTACTCTCCAGTAGGGATGGGATTAATGTGCTGAATGTGTTTGCGAGAGCCGTGTTTGCCAGACGACGCCAAAGGCGTTGTTTGCGGAGGCCTGGGAGTCTTAATGTTGGGTGAATGGCGTGTGAACTAGGTGTATGTAAGGTCCACTGTGTTGTCGCCCGCCGCCGGGGCGACCAGTCCCCGAGCTTCATGGTAGCTGAAACTGGCAGTGTTCTTTAGGGGGCACCAACCTGACCAGAGGACTTTTCTGGGACCACGGGTGATGAGGGTACAAACGGAGGTAGTGCTTCTCCGCCTTGTCACTTTTTTGTTGGGAGCATCGCTGGCCGTTCTTAAGCGGTCTGGTCTTTGACCAGCAGGTATAAATGCCACAGTTGTGGAAGAGGCAGGGATAGTCTCGGCCTCCGAACAGTGAGAAAGCCATGTCCATGAGCATGGTGGATAAGACTGTACCATTCTATGATTTGGTCTCGACCACTTCATATTTATCTCCAGCAGCGATGTCAACGTAGAGGCCACCGTCCCGTGACTGTTCGTGAGTCAAAAGTCGGTAGTGTCACAAATGTGCCACAACGCCTGACCAGAGGCTGTATCTGGTACCACGGGAGTCAGGAGCCCCCGGATGCGTTCCGGCCTGACTGAAGAGGATGGCCCCCTTGTGGGAGTATCGTGGTGGCTGTGGTTTAATGCCTAAATGCGGGCAGAACATTCGTGTTCGACGTGGAGTCGCGTTATACGACCGGGAGCCGTGACACCAAAGATCGGCAGGGGTTTAGATAGGCCTCGGCCCTTAACCGAGGGTGACAACCATGACCGAACAGATTGGTTCTCATTCGGTATCCGGCGGAATATGGTTCCAAAGGGGCGCTGATTGACGCAGTAATTCAATCCCTTGCCCAAGGGGGCCGTGAGATCAAGCCAACACGGCAGGTGTTCACGTTAAACCAACTCGACTTTCATGTCTACTGACCCTGACTGTCCCTATCTACTTAGTGAAGGTCGGACGTGTTTTTGTGTCGCTCCCGCTGATAGTGAATAAAGTCGGAAATACGCAAAATAAAAAGACAAGACTTAGTGAAAAAAGTGTGCGAGTGCTCCAAGTGCCGTGCGTGTGCCAAGGAAAACCTTGGAGAAAAACAAGAAAAACCAAGAATCTGCCAGTGGAAAATTCCCACACGTGGCAGAAAAAAAGCTGGCAAGAGATAAACTCGAAGAGCGCAAAGCTCTGTGTTAAGAGAGTTTAAAGAGAATAAAGCTCTAAGCTTTAAGCTTTAAGCTTTAATCTTTAAAGAAAAAAGTGCAGCAAAGACACGAACCTTGTGGTAAGTGAACTTTTCAATCAAATTAAAGAGTGCCTGAAAGTAGGCAAGGAAAAAGAAGATGCCCCGAAAAGGCTGCCGTAGCCGGTCGGGCAGTAGCGCTGGTGCTCTAAGCAGCGACGCTGAGGAGCCATTGCCGTCGCGGCGGGCAAAGAAACTGCGGTCGATGTCGGTGGAAGATGGAGTGGATGGGGTACTGGAGGCCAGTCTGCCCGCGAAGGTGGCACCTGGGGTAGCTGCCTCATGCCCTGGAGGCTTGGACTCCGTTGGAGTCGCGGCTGTAACCTCTGCCGCCCCCCCCGCTGCCATTGCTGAGACCGCTGACACCGCTGCCCCCGTTGCCCCCGTTGCCCCAACCGAGGAAGTGTTTGCTGTCCCAGTTGCCCCCGCCGCCCAAGCACCCCCGAGGGCCTCGGCAACTGGTTTGGTGAAGGAAGGACCTGCAGCTGTCTTGGCGGAGCTGTCGGCAATCCAGCGAGCCATAAGAGGAGGCATGATGGCGGGAAGTTGCCACCAGATATCGAGAGTGGTCTCTCGGTATGACGAGCTGGTGATGGCGCTGATGCTCCGGGTAGGAGAGTTGGAGACCCGCCTGGCCATGGCGACTTCAATGCCGATGGCGATGCCGATGCCGATGCCGACCCCGATGCCGATGCCTGCTGCCACTGCCGTCGCTCCTGCTGCCCCAGTACCAGTTCCCCGTACCACCAAAGTGCGGGAAACTTGGTCCTGTGTGGTGAAGGGAACGGATCCCGAGCTGACGAGCCGCCAGGTGGCTGAGAAGGTCAGGAAGGAGGTTGCTCCAGCCTTGGGGGTCCGCGTCCACGAGGTTCGGGAGCTGAAGCGTGGTGGAGCCATCATCCGCACGCCGTCGGCTTCCGAAGCCTTTAAAGTGGTCGCATCAAAGCGGTTCGCCGAGGTAGGCCTCAGCGTGGAGCGTAATGCCGCGGTGAAGCCAAGGGTGACCGTATTTGATGTGGACACTGCGATCGCCCCCGAGGAGTTCATGGACGAACTCTACAGGAATAACCTGAAGGAGGAGCTGACCCCGGCGCAGTTCAAAACGGCAGTTCACCTGACGAAGCCCTGGACAGCGGCTGCCGGTGGCACGGTCAACGTCACACTAGAGGTGAGCCAGAGAGCGTTGCCGCTTTTGGATGCTGGACGCGTTTACATTAAATGGTTCAGCTTCCGGTGCCGCTCTCAGACGAAGACATACGCGTGTCACCGGTGTGTGGGCTTTGACTACAAGGTCAGTGACTGCCGTTTGAAGATGAATGTGTGTCGTCAGTGTGGGCAGGGAGGCCATGTCGCGGCGACCTGCACTAATGCAGTGGACTGCCGAAACTGCCGGTTCAAGGGGTTGCCTTCGGGCCACGGCATGCTGTCAGCATGCTGCCCGATTTACTCGGCAGTTTTGGCGCGAGTGAACGCGAGACATTAAGATGACCAGAATCCTGCAAATAAATTGCCAGGGTTCGTTTGCAGTCATGGTTGATGTGGGGTCAATGATGTGCGAAAGAGGCTGCGGTGTGGCCCTGTTGCAAGAACCGTACACAAACCACGGTCGTGTACGGGGATTGCCCGCAGAAATGCGAGCATTTCTTGACACCAGGAACCAGGCCGCAGTGGTTGTGAATGACCCAAGCGTGGAGTGCACCTTGGTGAACTCCACTGACTGGGGTGTATGCGTGGGTTTGGAGGGTAGTTTTGGTAGATTGTATGTGGTGAGTGTGTACTGCAAGTATTCTGAGCCTCTTGAGCCGTACCTCGAGTTCTTGAATGCGGTGCTACTACTGGTTAGTAGCGAACCTGTCATTCTTGGTCTTGACGCGAACGCGTCGTCCCCCATGTGGTTCAGTAAGATGTCCAGGGACACCCCTGGCCGTCCGAACCACTTGCGGGGTGAGACGCTAGCGGAATGGGTGATCACCCGGAGAATGCAGGTCGTTAACGAGCCCAGCGAGTGGTTCACATTCGACGGCCCGATGGGGACCAGCGATATTGATGTCACTCTCGTGAGTGATGCAGCAATGCGAATGCTTGGATTTAGGTGGAGTGTATTGGGAGGCCTCGGCGTGAGTGATCACAATCCCATTGAGATTGTGGTGACTCGCGACGTGGCTTTGGATTCGAATGTGGGGGGCCAGGGTTGGCGCACTAAAGGTGCGAATTGGTTCTTGCATGGCCATTATGTGAGAGAGGCGGTGGCGCAAGTCCCGCTCAGCACCTTCTGTGCTCTGGCTGTAGATGAGCAAGTTGCCTGCGTATCCGGGTGGGTAACTAGTGCGAATGATGCCATGTTTGCGAGACACCGTAAGGTGACTCGTAAGCGTGTCAAGTGGTGGACCGACGAATTGAGCGCTGAGCGGCGGTCACTCCGGTCCCTGAGGAAGAGATTCCAAAGGGCCAGAAGGGCCAATGCGGAAGGCGCGGCCCAACTAAGGAGTGAGCTGGGAAGGCGGACGCACGCCTACAAGCATAGGATTATGCATGTGAAGGAGAGTGAATGGCGTTCTTTCGTAGAACAAAATACACACGATCCCTAGGGTCGAGTTTATAAAATTCTGCGAGAACCAGCGTGAGAGGGGGATGTGTGCCTTAGAGGTCAGAGGCCAATTGCTGACGACCTGGAGAGATTGCGTAGAATGTCTGCTGTCCGAGTTCTTTCCTGGGGAGGACCAGGAGCACCCAATGCCTGATGCATTGCTTGCTCCTGATCCTCTCTCTAGGGGCGAGCTGGAGTCTTCCTTCTCCAGGCTTCGCTCCGGGAAGGCACCCGGATTGGATGGATTTACTGGGGAGATTTGCAAGAGTGTATGGAGGTCCATCCCGGACTATATGTACGGGATGTACGCTAAGTGCATGAGCGAAGGGGTCTTCCCCAGTGAATGGAAGCGGACGAGGGTCAGCGTGCTGCTGAAGTCACCCGACAGGATCCGGAGCAATCCGCGATCATTTCGGGGAATCAGCCTTGTTCCAGTCCTTGCAAAAGTTCTGGAGCGAGTGTTGGTGGAACGGCTTCAGGAGCTCGTTGGAAGTCGCATGAACGAGAGGCAGTTTGGTTTTAGGGAGGGCAAATGTGTCGAGGACGCTTGGTGGTTTGTTAAGGACTCAGTAGAGTCCAGCAACTCCAAGTATGTTCTAGGCATATTTGTTGACTTCAAGGGTGCGTTCGACTACCTAAGTTGGGCCAGCGTTATTCGGAGGTTGCATGAGTGTGGGTCCAGGGACTTAGCTCTATGGAAGAGCTACTTCTCGGGGCGGAGCGCATGCGTAATGGGGGTATCTGAAATTGTGAGTAGGAGTGTGGTTCGCGGTTGCCCACAGGGCTCCATCTGTGGTCCATATATGGAACTTCATGATGGATCCCCTGTTGTGGCAACTCGAACGGGTATGCAAGTGTTGTGCATACGCAGACGACTTGCTCATTATGATTGAGGGCCAGTCGAGACTGCAGGTTGAGGAGAATGCCGCTGAGTGCCTGCGCATTGTGCGCCAATGGGGCGACAGTGTTGGCGTCGGACTGGCTATGGACAAGACGGTGTCGATGTTGCTCAAAGGCAAGATGGCAGCTAGTCGACCCCCAATAGTCAGGCTCGTTGATTCCAGAATTAGATATGTGAAGCAGGTAAAGTACCTCGGCATTCTCATGGGTGAGAGGATGTGCTTTAAGCCTCACCTAGCCGGCCTGAGGGATCGACTGACCGGAATAGTGAGTCTATTGCGGAAGATTTTAAGGAGTGATTGGGGTCTGAGTAGGAGGGCTGCTCGAACCATATACAGCGGTCTTTTTGTTGCCTGTGCAGCAAATGGGGCGCCGGTATGGAGCGAGGTAGTCGTAGGCCTGACGGGCCGTGCGAAAGTACAGTCCGTGCAGCGCCTATTGATGCTTGGATGTATGCCTGTGTGCCGCACTGTCTCCACGGAGGCTTTGCAGGTGTTGCTTGGAGCAGTCCCCCTTGACTTGGAGATACGGCGTAGAGCCGTAAGCTACAAGCTTAAGAAGGGACTGCCATTGTTGCCGGATGAATGGTTGTATGGACAGGACGTGGAGAGTTTACCACCTAGTGTGTGGAAGGAGTTGTTGCGTGAGTGTGTTCTATCGGACTGGCAGGTCCGTTGGGATGCAAGCGTGAAAGGGAGGACCACGCACGAGTTCATTCCCAATGTCTCGTTCGTTGTCGATCGGCCGGACTTTGGCTTTAACCTCAGTGCCGGGTTCCTGTTGACTGGCCATGGGTCGCTTAATGCATTCCTGCATAATCGGCACCTGGCAGACAGTCCGGAATGCCATTGTGGCTCGAGAGAAGAGACTTGGAAGCATGTTCTCTGTGAGTGTCCTCTGTATGACGATTTTCGAGATCTGGAGGGGTTAGGTGTGGTTCAGGTAGCGGGGGAATTTGACGTCAGTCAGGTACTCTCCAGTAGGGATGGGATTAATGTGCTGAATGTGTTTGCGAGAGCCGTGTTTGCCAGACGACGCCAAAGGCGTTGATTTGCGGAGGCCTGGGAGTCTTAATGTTGGGTGAATGGCGTGTGAACTAGGTGTATGTAAGGTCCACTGTGTTGTCGCCCGCCGCCGGGGCGACCAGTCCCCGAGCTTCATGGTAGCTGAAACTGGCAGTGTTCTTTAGGGGGCACCAACCTGACCAGAGGACTTTTCTGGGACCACGGGTGATGAGGGTACAAACGGAGGTAGTGCTTCTCCGCCTTGTCACTTTTTTGTTGGGAGCATCGCTGGCCGTTCTTAAGCGGTCTGGTCTTTGACCAGCAGGTATAAATGCCACAGTTGTGGAAGAGGCAGGGATAGTCTCGGCCTCCGAACAGTGAGAAAGCCATGTCCATGAGCATGGTGGATAAGACTGTACCATTCTATGATTTGGTCTCGACCACTTCATATTTATCTCCAGCAGCGATGTCAACGTAGAGGCCACCGTCCCGTGACTGTTCGTGAGTCAAAAGTCGGTAGTGTCACAAATGTGCCACAACGCCTGACCAGAGGCTGTATCTGGTACCACGGGAGTCAGGAGCCCCCGGATGCGTTCCGGCCTGACTGAAGAGGATGGCCCCCTTGTGGGAGTATCGTGGTGGCTGTGGTTTAATGCCTAAATGCGGGCAGAACATTCGTGTTCGACGTGGAGTCGCGTTATACGACCGGGAGCCGTGACACCAAAGATCGGCAGGGGTTTAGATAGGCCTCGGCCCTTAACCGAGGGTGACAACCATGACCGAACAGATTGGTTCTCATTCGGTATCCGGCGGAATATGGTTCCAAAGGGGCGCTGATTGACGCAGTAATTCAATCCCTTGCCCAAGGGGGCCGTGAGATCAAGCCAACACGGCAGGTGTTCACGTTAAACCAACTCGACTTTCATGTCTACTGACCCTCCGGGGCGACCAGTCCCCGAGCTTCATGGTAACGGAAACTGGCAGTGTTCTTTAGGGGGCACCAACCTGGCCAGAGGACTTTTCTGGGACCACGGGTGATGAGGGTACAAACGGAGGTAGTGCTTCTCCGCCTTGTCACTTTTTTGTTGGGAGCATCGCTGGCCGTTCTTAAGCGGTCTGGTCTTTGACCAGCAGGTATAAATGCCACAGTTATGGAAGAGGCAGGGATAGTCTCGGCCTCCGAACAGTGAGAAAGCCACGTCCATGAGCATGGTGGATAAGACTGTACCATCCTATGATTTGGTCTCGACCACTTCATATTTATCTCCAGCAGCGATGTCAACGTAGAGGCCACCGTCCCGTGACTGTTCGTGAGTCAAAAGTCGGTAGTGTCACAAATGTGCCACAACGCCTGACCAGAGGCTGTATCTGGTACCACGGGAGTCAGGAGCCCCCGGATGCGTTCCGGCCTGACTGAAGAGGATGGCCCCCTTGTGGGAGTATCGTGGTGGCTGTGGTTTAATGCCTAAATGCGGGCAGAACATTCGTGTTCGACGTGGAGTCGCGTTATACGACCGGGAGCCGTGACACCAAAGATCGGCAGGGGTTTAGATAGGCCTCGGCCCTTAACCGAGGGTGACAACCATGACCGAACAGATTGGTTCTCATTCGGTATCCGGCGGAATATGGTTCCAAAGGGGCGCTGATTGACGCAGTAATTCAATCCCTTGCCCAAGGGGCCGTGAGATCAAGCCAACACGGCAGGTGTTCACGTTAAACCAACTCGACTTTCATGTCTACTGTCCCTATCTACTTAGTGGAGGTCGGACGTGTTTTTGTGTCGCTCCCGCTGATAGCTGAATAAAATCGGAATTACGCAAAATAAAAAGACAAGACTTAGTGGAAAAAGTGTGCGAGTGCTTAAGGTTTCTGGTGGACTAAGTGCCGTGCGTGTGGCAAGAAAAACCTTTGAGAAAAACAAGAAAAACCAAGAATCTGCCAGTGGAAAATTCCCACACGTGGCAGAAAAAAGCTGGCAAGAGATAAACTTGAAGAGCGCAAAGCTCTGTGTTAAGAGAGTTTAAAGAGAGTAAAGCTCTAAGCTTTAAGCTTTAAGCTTTGAACTTAAAAGTGTAAAAGTTTAGCACAGACAGAAACCCTGGTAAGTGAACATATTTACAATTAAAGAGGGTGCCTGAAAGTAGGCAAGGAAAAAGAAGATGCCCCAAAAAGGCTGCCGTAGCTGGTCGGGCAGTAGCGCTGGTGCTCTAAGCAGCGACGCTGAGGAGCCATTGCCGTCGCGGCGGGCAAAGAAACTGCGGGCGATGTCGGTGGAAGATGGAGTGGATGGGGTACTGGAGGCCAGTCTGCCCGCGAAGGTGGCACCTGGGGTAGCTGCCTCATGCCCTGGAGGCTTGGACTCCGTTGGAGTCGCGGCTGTAACCTCTGCCGCCCCCCCCCCGCTTCCATTGCTGAGACCGCTGACACCGCTGCCCCCGTTGCCCCCACCGAGGAAGTGTTTGTTGTCCCAGTTGCCCCCGCCGCCCAAGCACCCCCGAGGGCCTCGGCGACTGGTTTGGTAAAGGAACGACCTGCAGCTGTCTTGGCGGAGCTGTCGGCAATCCAGCGAGCCATAAGAGGAGGCATGATGGCGGGAAGTTGCCATCAGATATCGAGAGTGGTCTCTCGATATGACGAGCTGGTGATGGCGCTGATGCTCCGGGTAGGAGAGTTGGAGACCCGCCTGGCCATGGCGACTTCAATGCCGATGGCGATGCCGATGCCGATGCCGACCCCGATGCCGATGCCTGCTGCCACTGCCGTCGCTCCTGCTGCCCCAGTACCAGTTCCCCGTACCACCAAAGTGCGGGAAACTTGGTCCTGTGTGGTGAAGGGAACGGATCCCGAGCTGACGAGCCGCCAGGTGGCTGAGAAGGTCAGGAAGGAGGTTGCTCCAGCCTTGGGGGTCCGCGTCCACGAGGTTCGGGAGCTGAAGCGTGGCGGAGCCATCATCCGCACGCCGTCGGCTTCCGAAGCCTTTAAAGTGGTCGCATCAAAGCGGTTCGCCGAGGTAGGCCTCAGCGTGGAGCGTAATGCCGCGGTGAAGCCAAGGGTGACCGTATTTGATGTGGACACTGCGATCGCCCCCGAGGAGTTCATGGACGAACTCTACAGGAATAACCTGAAGGAGGAGCTGACCCCGGCGCAGTTCAAAACGGCAGTTCACCTGACGAAGCCCTGGACAGCGGCTGCCGGTGGCACGGTCAACGTCACACTAGAGGTGAGCCAGAGAGCGTTGCCGCTTTTGGATGCTGGACGCGTTTATATTAAATGGTTCAGCTTCCGGTGCCGCTCTCAGACGAAGACATACGCGTGTCACCGGTGTGTGGGCTTTGACCACAAGGTCAGTGACTGCCGTTTAAAGGTGAATGTGTGTCGCCAGTGTGGGCAGGGAGGCCATGTAGCGGCGACCTGCACTAATGCAGTGGACTGCCGAAACTGCCGGTTCAAGGGGTTGCCTTCGGGCCACGGCATGCTGTGAACGCGCGAGTGAACGCGAGACATTAAGATGACCAGAATCCTGCAAATAAATTGCCAGGGTTCGTTTGCAGTCATGGTTGATGTGGGGTCAATGATGTGCGAAAGAGGCTGCGGTGTGGCCCTGTTGCACGGTCGTGTACGGGGATTGCCCGCAGAAATGCGAGCATTTCTTGACACCAGGAACCAGGCCGCAGTGGTTGTGAATGACCCAAGCGCGGAGTGCACCTTGGTGAACTCCACTGACTGGGGTGTATGCGTGGGTTTGGAGGGTAGTTTTGGTAGATTGTATGTGGTGAGTGTGTACTGCAAGTATTCTGAGCCTCTTGAGCCGTACCTCGAGTTCTTGAATGCGGTGCTACTACTGGTTAGTAGCGAACCTGTCATTCTTGGTCTTGACGCGAACGCGTCGTCCCCCATGTGGTTCAGTAAGATGTCCAGGGACACCCCTGGCCGTCCGAACCACTTGCGAGGTGAGACGCTAGCGGAATGGGTGATCACCCGGAGAATGCAGGTCGTTAACGAGCCCAGCGAGTGGTTCACATTCGACGGCCCGATGGGGACCAGCGATATTGATGTCACTCTCGTGAGTGATGCAGCAATGCGAATGCTTGGATTTAGGTGGAGTGTATTGGGAGGCCTCGGCGTGAGTGATCACAATCCCATTGAGATTGTGGTGACTCGCGACGTGGCTTTGGATTCGAATGTGGGGGCCAGGGTTGGCGCACTGAAGGTGCGAATTGGTTCTTGCATGGCCATTATGTGAGAGAGGCGGCGGCGCAAGTCCCGCTCAGCACCTTCTGTGCTCTGGCTGTAGATGAGCAAGTTGCCTGCGTATCCGGGTGGGTAACTAGTGCGAATGATGCCATGTTTGCGAGACACCGTAAGGTGACTCGTAAGCGTGTCAAGTGGTGGACCGACGAATTGAGCGCTGAGCGGCGGTCACTCCGGTCCCTGAGGAAGAGATTCCAAAGGGCCAGAAGGGCCAATGCGGAAGGCGCGGCCCAACTAAGGAGTGAGCTGGGAAGGCGGACGCACGCCTACAAGCATAGGATTATGCATGTGAAGGAGAGTGAATGGCGTTCTTTCGTAGAACAAAATACACACGATCCCTAGGGTCGAGTTTATAAAATTCTGCGAGAACCAGCGTGAGAGGGGGATGTGTGCCTTAGAGGTCAGAGGCCAATTGCTGACGACCTGGAGAGATTGCGTAGAATGTCTGCTGTCCGAGTTCTTTCCTGGGGAGGACCAGGAGCACCCAATGCCTGATGCATTGCTTGCTCCTGATCCTCTCTCTAGGGGCGAGCTGGAGTCTTCCTTCTCCAAGCTTCGCTCCGGGAAGGCACCCGGATTGGATGGATTTACTGGGGAGATTTGCAAGAGTGTATGGAGGTCCATCCCGGACTATATGTACGGGATGTACGCTAAGTGCATGAGCGAACTTCAGAATCCAGTATGTCAATTCCATACATGTGATGAGGACTACCAGAAACACGGAAACTGTCACGAGATTCTTGATTTTGAGCCCCATCGCAAGCAAAATGCTACAAATGCAATGCCTTCGATGCCCCACGTAACGAGCCATTGTGGTAAACAGCACCCAAACAATAACTCAGGTTGCACTAAACTTCGGGCAGTCCTACAGCGCTCTAGGGGTGTGGGCGAAGGAGCGACACCCCAGTTGATCGCCGGCTCACATTCTGCAAGCAAGCGACATGCCCATACGTGCTGTGGCGTCAAAGCCCTACTGTATTATGAATAAATTGACGATTTATAATCAAATTATAGCTTATATATTATATATTATATGGGGGCCTGAATACGCCTAAATATTTTATTTTATTATTTTTTTTTTTAACGTTCTTATTTTGTATTTAAAATCTATTCGAGTGGACAATCATTAAATGGTTTGGGGTGATATTGACTTAAGGGAGGTACATGGAATGTATATGTAAATATAAATACAAAAAAAAATGTTTAACTTCTTTGACTGTACTGTAATATTCGTTCAAGCTAAAGCAAAGTCAAGCGTTAAGAGGAGCAAAACTTGAGATGTTACTCCAATGAGCTCCGCTGAAGAACTGATTTTATTCATACAACTTCACATTCGAAGAAACATTTAAGGCCTTTCAGTTGTTTACTTGGGTACTATACATGTGTACTATACTATACAAGTATACGTTCTTATCAGCTATGCATATGGATTTGTATGCCCACAGCGACTTCAATGCGTTGCACTATGGGCCAACGACGACTTTTTGTGGCTATATTTTTATTTCATTCTATATTACGAAAATGGGAAAAAAGAAGCTTGTTTTTTTAGAAGAGACGTTTTTGTTCAATCCTAAGATTAAACTCATACATTTTCATATATAAGTTTATACAGTTATTTAATAATACCATAGGACGTGGCACGCCTTGAAAACCAATTTAAATCCATCACAGATTCAATAACGCGAACATATTTTTTCCCTGTAATAGCAGTAATACTTAACATCTTTTTTGTTAGAATTGGGTAGCTCTGTTAAGGTATTAATGGTAATGAAGTACATATTCAAGTTTGCTGGTATCTTACGTTGCCCATAGTGCGTTGGTATATGCGTTGGCGGCCTGTGTTTTATGGCCCTTTCAAGGGAATTAGTTTTGAGGAGATCGGTCATAAAATGGCTTACTTTTTATATTGGATGTTGATCCGATCCCATCCACATTATTTTAATATTTTTCTTAATATACATAATCAATGCTTGAACATTTTAAAAAGGGCCATAAAAGTTAATTTGCATATTAATTAAATTCCTCTTTGGCAGTTCTTTAATTTTCTAGTGCTGTATTTCATTAATTTGTAAATAGTTTTTTTAATGA
Source organism: Drosophila ercepeae (assembly GCA_018150545.1). Classification (NCBI taxonomy): domain Eukaryota; kingdom Metazoa; phylum Arthropoda; class Insecta; order Diptera; family Drosophilidae; genus Drosophila; species Drosophila ercepeae. The sequence continues at coordinate 1,240,932 of JAECWL010000197.1, forward strand.
TACAAATTTTTTAATTTTAGTTTAGCTGAATTTTAATCACACAAAAATAAACCAAATAATAAATCAAACCAATACCTAAAATATACATATATAATAAAAGGCCCTGGCATATATAAGGCCATTTGTTAGTTTAGTTTTGTAAACTACTCTGCCACCTACTTTCAATAAATAAATAATACGTGCTGTGGCGTCAAAGCCCTACTGTATTATGAATAAATTGACAATTTATAACCAAATTATAGCTAATATATTATATATTATATATTATATATTATATGGGGGCCTGAATACGCCTAAATATTTTATTTTTTTTTATTGTTTTAGTTTCGATGTTTTTGAGGTATCGATGTTTTTTCCCGATGTTTGGATCGATGTTTACATTTTTTTCATCTGTTTCAATTTTCCCGCTTCGAAATACTTGAGTGAGTTGGCTGTTTTATATAACTGTGAACCAATAATCTCATGGCAGTAGAAAACCGAAAGCACAAAGTGTTGAGCCAATAGGAACTCTCTAGTAGATAGAATACCATTGAACAGAAAGTTTCTATTGGCTTACCGCTTTCTGTTTCACGCTTTCCTGCTTCCATGAGATTTTACCGTTAGAGAAAGCTTGTAGCCAACGGCGTCGTTTGTCGTACATTTCTATTAGAACTACCCAATTACCATTTTTTCAGGTTTTGAATCATGGTTAAGCGTAGCAACCAAATATTAAGATTCTGTTCTTAAGATATAATCCATTTGTTGAATTCTTTTTTTATTTTTTAATTTAGTTTTAGCAAACTACGAGAAACAGTGCTATTTTTGTTACCGCCTAAATTTGAAGGTTTTTTTTTGTTTTGCCAATTATTTTTAAAATATCCATTAGATCTGTTACTAATTTTGTTATTTCGATTGAAAATCATTGTAGTATTTAAGTTTAGTGAGTAAAATGATGAAAAAGTGTCAGAAAATACAGAAACGCTGGGACAAACACGAAATGTGCTTATGGTGCTATTATTGTTACCTCAACTGTACATTAAATAAATAAATACAGTTTGTCAAGAAACTGTTTACACACCGAAAATAAATGGTATTTTCTGACTTTGAATGCAAAATTAAAGGCCTTTTATTAAAATTCAGGATTTTTTTTTATTTATATCTATTTATTAGTATATTTTTTATCAATATGTAAAAAAATAATATCGAAACTATTAACAGTAAACGAGAAAAACAACAAAATCCAAGTTTACACACTTCTGAGACTGTCAAGAAATTTTTTACAAAAATTACTCTAGCTCTATAACAATTAAATTTTAAAGAAAAGATAAAAAAAACTAATAGTTTTAATACATATTATACTCTCCATTAGCATTAGGAACATATTGGAGGCGATTTTTTATCGATCCAATCAGTTTTGGTAGGTCATATTCCTTGGAATCTCTTGCCACTCTTCTAGTTAGTGCTGCCCGGTTTTTTGGTGCCCTTTTTCCCACTTCTTTCTTAAGGTGGACCCAAAAATTTTCTATGAGGTTCAGATCTGGGCTTTGGGGTGGTGTGTCGATGACTTTCCGCAGTTCTAAAGGACCCAGTTCCACACAGTTTATCAAGGCAGTGTCCCTAAGCATTCTGCGCTTACTGTGTGGAACTGGGTCCTTTAGAACTGCGGCAAGTCATCGACACACCACCCCAAAGCCCAGATCTGAACCTCATAGAAAGCTGCATCATAATAAATTCCGGAACCCAGCAATAAATGGAAAACAACATTTATTGCTTCCCCTTTCAAAGCACTGTTAAGGTAACTTAGATTCTTAAGAACTCGATAATCCGATTTGGCTCAAACTATCATACCAGTTCGATAAAATTATTCCTCTCTCTTAACCGCTTTTTGTGGAAAACTGAATTTTTTGCATACTTTTATCGATCGGTGTTATCGAAATAGCATTTTGGCAGGAGTGTGACTAAAATTTTAACTAACCTCAATCAGCGTAGGCATTACATGACGTTTTTTTTATAGTCTATGACGTTTTGAAACTAGATCTGTGCGAGTATTGCAGGAGTCCATAAGCCAAATATCATGTCTCTATCTTTAATAGTCTCTAAGATCGTGTTAAAACACACAACCAGAGAGATGGACGGAAATACAGCAAGAAAGAGAGGTTTTCGACCCCACAAATTAGAGCCGAGCCGATCTAGACATGTCAGTCTGTCCGTCTGTCTGTCCGTATAAACGTGTGGATCTCAAAGTCCGTAACAGATAGAGCAATGGTCCATACATTCCTGTAAAACCAACGCAGGTCGTTTGTTTTGTTTTTCTTAAATTTTAAATTCTTTTCCTAAAGAAGGATTTTTAGGCCGCCGTCTGACTGAAACATACAAAACCTATTTAACACTCATTAGTATGCATGAATGTTACATTTTTTGTTTTGAAAATTGTAAACCGGTTGAGTTTACGTTATCACTAACGTTATTAAGTTTTGGACTCGCTAATGACTTTAAAATTTATTAGCGAGAATCGCGAATTTGAATGCAACCACCACATTTTCGTGAATTGTCTAATTTTGCGTTGGAAATTGGAAAAATCACTTGGTGCCCAGTATTCTCCTATTAGTCTCCTATTTTATAAACTTTTTAAAAAAGGCCTACCTCGGCCTAGCGAGTGGCGGTAGCGAGTAGCATGGATGGCGCACTGTGTTGGCAATCGAACAAAAAATTTAGCGCTTTTAATGGCCCAGTATTGGTCAAGCCAGTAAGAGTTTTCAGACTCGAATTATAAAATCAGTAGTATAAAGCAAAGTCACATTAATCTTCTATTATTTAAATGGTTTAAAAGCTTAGAAGGTAATTATTGGGTTTATTACCACATAAAGTATTGTCAATATTGTCGTATTTTAATTGGCAACATACTGCTAATTATCATGGCAGTCCTGACTGGCCAGTTCCCGAATTGATCCTGCCGAACCATACCTTAATTTCAATTTCCTTTTCAGACAATGGAATCATCCCATTGTTCCCATTCTTGTTTTACATCCATGATGCCTTTGTAAGTCAGCTTAATAATAGTTTATGTCAAATTTTTATTCAGGAGCCGCCTGGTATTTTATTTTTTTTTTGAATATTAATCTAAGTTGCCATTTTAAATTCTTTTCTTCCTAATTGTCTTAAGTCCAGAATTTCCATAACAGCTTAGAATTTCGATAGAAAATGTGATATATACATATGTTTAAATATAAAATTGTTATTTTATCTACTAAAAAATTTATTTATTACAAAATACCCATTTCTAGGGCCATCTTTTTCAGCTATAGAAGTTTCATTATTTTTATTCATTTTGGTGTAAAACTGGGCTACCAATTAAATTTTGTCAGGAAAAGCAATATTTTTATTAGGTATTCGACTTTTTCGGAGACTAAAAATTTCATTATAAAAAAAGAATATTTGTGAACCGAATGAACTACTTATTTTGAGAGTTTAAAAAAACAGATTTAAAATATATGTATTTGATGAATGTAATATGAATCACCACCACATAAAAAGCTAAAATTTGTTGGACCTACATATTAAGGCATATAAATCCGTAGATATATTGATATAAATAAATATAAATAATGCTAAATATTGATATTGCTTAAGGAGCAAACTCTTGAAACGATACCACATCATATCAAGATATCTAGATACCATAGATATCCAGATATTATAGATTGGACTACAGAAAACGAGAATAAATTACTGTAATGTATGTTACCAATGTAGCATATATTTTTTGCTTTTGTTTTTATTAAACTAGTCTATTATGCTCTAGTTTATTTTAAAATATATGACAAAAGATCTTTTACGCAGTGTTAAGGTAGCCAAATTTAGTCATTCCATTCATATTATATATCTTCATAATAACTTCTTATATGCGTTTCTTAAATATTCCACATTAAGCACTTACTTTTCCAATTGCATGAAATTAAATTAATTAATAATAAAATAATTTTCAATATATGCAATTGAGTTTTGACATTTGTACATCGCAAGACATCGGTATACATATGTAGATGTTTCCGCAAAGGCAGTGTTAAAGGAACACCCGTTGATGCACATCAACTTTGTTTATGAAATCAGACAGAGGTGGCGCCACCTTGCATTCTATCTCACTCCTAGATGGGGAAAGTGCTATAAAACTTTAAGCATTTTAAGAAAATTTGGTCTTGCAAATAGGTTAAGTTTCTAATTTAGGTATATGGAAACGCAGGAAACTGAAGAAATCTACTCGAAACCTCAACAAATACCCATGATTAACTATGACGATTTTTCCTGTTCTGTCTAGTTTGAACGCCCTTTATATCATTGCGAGGAATCATCTCTGAAAAAATCCCCGAAAAATTTTAGATTTAACTTAAATACTTAGTATACCTGTTACACAAACTTCGTGGCAAATATATACAAACGCGGTATCCAACTTTGTTAGTAGGTATGTTTATTCACATTTTTTAAGTGCTTCAGATTACACACAAATTCATGGAGAATATTTATCCAAAAAGCAGCATTAATAATTGCTTGTGTTTCAAATGTATATAATGTTTCATGTTATATTAGCTTTTATTATTTTTGTTCACTTACAATTACGATCAAGTACATTTGTAATATATGTCTTGGACAGATTAGTACTATGTTACGAAAATATATTGGAATAATTTGAGAGCCCCGTAAATAATCGATCTGCCATTCCTGTTACGTAGATGATACAATCTCTCCTCGTTTTTATCTCAATCCTGTGAATTTCTTTTATTTCATTATAAGATTATGTTTTTAAAAACATTAAGGTCCGCATTGTCGTCAAAAGCTGACTGGCAGTTTATTCTCTCGCTTCGAAGCGCTGGGGATTTGATGTAAATAATACTTTGCATATATACATTAAAAACTAGAAAGTCGTGAGTAAACATTTGATTAGGTAATCAAAGATTGAGAAATTTGTTTTTAAAATTCATTCTTAAAAGATTTTAAAAAGGCCGGAAATTGCGCATCAATTGTTGCTTTAAAAGCATGGAGTTACAAAAATTAAAATAAAAAAAGGAGGAGTATAATTAGATGTAAAGATTATGATAGATTTTTCCCTTTAATGTTATAATTTTCTTAAGTATCATGCTGCCTAAGGAATATTTTTCTCCAAATGTCTTGAAAAATATTTGATTAAATAGAGAAGCAAGTGCAATTTAGCTAAAGCATAAGGTTCAACATAATGTATTCAATTTTTGGTCAAATTATCCAATACCATTGCTAATTAATTGAATATCTAAAAAAAATCCTGTCTTATTACTTAGTTAATTTCGCTACTCGCCTTTAAATTCCTTTTTGGCAGGCAAGCCTAAACCCATTTAGACACAGAACACGCGAATTTAAAAAGGCAAGACCCATCCGGTTAAAGTTTTCAGGAAAAGCGCAGAAGAAAGTGGTAAATATTCCGACATTGAAGTTTCTACTACGGTTTCTATCTATGATTGTTTGTCAGGCAATTCTAATTGGCACATTTATAAGTTATGTTAGGGATATTTTTACATCCTACGTATGCATGTGAATAATTAGAGGCATTTGCGCAGGAGACCCGGTCCCCGAAACCAGGAAGCGGACAGCCCAAGCAGAAATCTCTTATTCCTGCTGGGGCTGACGGCCGGACCGGGTTCGCCAAAAAAATTCCGACGCAAAATTCGAAATTAAAAATTAATACCAATCCCGGAACATTGTGTTAAGTCGACGGTTTATTTATGCAAGCCTACCACTTGCGCGGCGGCAAGGGCATCTCCTTCTCGGCGTGGTAGAGGGTACGGTGCGACTCCACGTACTCGCTCCTCGTCTGGGTCTGGGCCAGGACATGTTCGCCCTGCGTTGGAGCACGTGCCTGCAAAGAAACGGGGCATGTAATGCAATTTTTCTCCCAAACGGAGACTAGAAACTTTACCTGTAAAGCACGGTGGGCGCGGGGCGTGCCCTCGCGCGAGGACACCTCCAGCAGGTCAGGGGCGGTCCAGTGCTCGGTGAACTCACTGGCGGAGCGTGCCAGGGAGGGGTGACTGAGCGAGCGGTGGAAGGAGCGCCGGTCCTCGTCGTCGTAGTACGGCATGCGGTAGTAGGAGCTGGCCTCGCTCACATTGTCCGGGTGGTCCGGCTGGGGGCGGCCGAAGTCCACGGTCACCTCGGACATGGAGCGGAAGTCGTTGTGGTCGGTCTGGTAGGAGGTGCGCGAGCTGCGTCGGGAGCGCTGCAAATTGAAGGCCCCCTGGATGCCGGGTCCAGCTGGGAATCCCATGCTCGGGTCGTTACGAATGGTCCGCACACTGGAGCCGCCATCGCTGTCGTACTCGTAAAGCGTGGGCAGGGAGCTACGGCGGGAGCGGGTGTCCCAAGGCTGTGGTTGGGCCTTCTTTCCGCGGCGTGGTGCCCGCATCTCCACATCGGGGTCGTCGTCACCGGGCGGGGCCAGGATGCGAATGATAACATCCCAGGTCTGCGGCTCGAAGATGCGCTCATATCGCGTGTCCTGACGGATGCGCTCGAAGTCCTCCCGTACCACTGCCTCCGTGAGCATGGTGCGGAGGGAGGACTGCGTGGTGATGATCTCCTTCCATTTGGCCCGATCGTCATAGCTGAGGTTGCGCACTGAACTAGCGTCATCGGTTTCCTCCACTAGTTCCGGCTCCTCCAGTATGCGAATGAGCACGTCCCAGTTGGGCACGTCCTTGTCTTGCGGCGGCACCTCGATCGGCTTCATGTTGCCCACCAGCTCAGGACTGGTCAGTTTTACCTTGTTATCGTAGATCTGGACCGGCGGCTCTGTTTCCGGAAGAACCAGCGAGCTGCGCTCCATCTTGGGCGTGAGGGTCAAGCCGGAGGCACTGGAGATGTCCGAGAAGTTCTCCCACTGCTGCTGCTCGCGCTCCGTGGGGTATTTCCTCACACGCACATCGAACTTGGGGTCCACTGGTGGAGGCGGCAAGGGAGCCCTGGGCTTGCTCTTGTACTCAGTTACGCGGCGTTTATGGCTCTCGATGTCCTCGATGGTTTTCTTCTCGGTGACCGTGCGCAGGTAGACATCGTCCACGGTGTGAGAGGTGACAGGGGCCACCACGGCGGCAGGAATGGCTGGCACGTACTCGTCCTCGTAGTAGTGCAACTGGTCGATGGCCACGTCAGCGGCCTCGGAGGACATGTCGGTGACCTCACTGGGGGCCGGGCCATCGGTGTAGTCCGACCAGGTCTCCGGACGGCCGTCAACCACTTCGTGGTGGGTGCGCGTGTAGACGGAGAACTTAGGCTCGGCGACGACTAGAGGAGGCGCCTGCGGAGCGGGGTGCAGCTCAGGCACGTACGTGAACTGCGAGTGCATCGACTCTACCTGCGGCGGCAGCGAGTCCATGGTCAGAACACTCTCGCGGTCCTCGTAGGCCTCCATGATCGTGGACAGGTTGTTTCGGTCCGGCAGCATAGTGGCCACGCTCTCCGTGTCGGATGTGACCGGCGAGGGCGGCGGCGGTGGCGACTTCTTAACGCGCACCTGCACGTCAAACTTGGGGGAGGAGGTGGCCACCGCCTCCATGATCGGGGCAGCGTAGCGAGTGGTCGAGCTCGTGGTCACCACAGCGTTGGCGGCCGGCATTTCCTGAGCTGGGGCATAGTGGTCACTATAAATACTCGAGGTCTCCTGGACGAAAGCGCGGTTCTCAAAGCTGCCCGCCGAGCTGAATGGCAGGGAACGGGTGTCGATCTCCTCGATCTCCGAGTGCGACTCGCTGGGGTAGTCAGACGGAATGAGGGCGCCCTCGCTGCCCGAGGAGCTGTAGACCGCCTGCAGGGCGGCGTGGGCACGCGGGATCTTCACGCCTTCGAAGGCGCTAATGTTGCCCAGGCTGCTGCCACTGAGCTTGGTGATCTCGGAGCCGCTACCCATACTCATGGGCAGGCGACGCACCACCGGAATGGGCCGGCTGCGGAGGCAGTAGTAGGAGACGGCCAGACCCAGGAGCAACAGGGTCAGGAACATAATGGCGCAGATGATCATCAGGATCTGGATGCTCTTCAGCGGAGGCTGCAGTACGGACCCGGTGGCAATGGGATTCAAGCTAGTGGAAAATGATCAAAAAAAGTCACAATGAATGGAGGTTTCTCTGGAGATAGCGGCACTTACATGGGCGCTGGAAGGGCAGGTGGCAGTGAGGGCACGGGTGGCGGGTAGCGGCACACGATTGTTATAATCTCATCACCATCCATCTCCAAGTTGGCGTGGAAGCGCACGATGATGTTGTTGGTGAACACACGGGTGGGGTTCTACGAGAGTCGGAAATATAAATAACGCTACCAGTACTTTCCGTAATTTCCTTCCGATTACTCACCTGAATTGTGCCGCATCCTTTGAGCGGCAGTTCAAGGCGATAGCTGAGGGCTCCTTTGCCGCTCACTCGACATGCACTGCTGCGATCGTAGTCGGCCTGTATGATGCCATGGAACGGATCGTTGAACTTGAGATCAACCTGGGGAGAGACAGCTTTTGAGGTCGTGGTCACAGACGCAGAGGTCGAAGGTCCCTTACCTGCATGGAACCCGCGGCACAGTTGAGAGCGGCCTTGGTGCGGTTCAGAAAGATGAGAGGACTGATGTCGTCTAGCTTGGTCACCTGAAAGGGATGGAGTAGTGGAGGAAATTGCTTGAAACTCGTGGAACTTGAGCTGGTACTATCACCCAGATTCCCACCCACATTTATTGTGCGGGCTGCTCCCATATTAGCATATTATGTGAGCTACTCGGCTTCTTCATGGGTGCACTTCCGAGTGGTTTCCGTGGCTTTCATTACAGCCACAAATCTGTTCAAACTCCATAAACAATCTATCCCACGCTATTGTTTTAACATAACTAAAGCTAGATCTTGACTTAAATGGACTAGCTACCTATTTTGTAAGAAAACAGCATTGCATACTCCTTCTCAACTTGATTTCTCTAATTTAAAATAAAATTATCCTTACCTTGCCGTCCAGTGTCGCCTCCTCGGGCAAGCCATTTGTGGTGTAGTTGCCACTGTCTCCATGCTGCACGTAATTGGACTGGCCCATCACCAGGCCACTGCAGATCAGCAGGAGGAGACCCGAGGCCATGCCTCTATCGGCCCAAGACAGCCCTGAGTCCGTGTTCATTTCGCAATGTGAGGGGCTGTAAAAAGTAATTATTACAATATTATACAATATTTTAATAAAATCGATAATTAAAATATTTGAATTCACATTTAATTGACATCTAACAGAAGTGAACCTCAGAGGTTTCTACTTCTATGGATCCTTTAAAGGAAATTGGTCAACTGCAAGAAACGGATTTGAAACAAGTTATTCCACATCATGACGCCAAATTTATAATATTTAGATAGGTCTAAAATAGCGCTGTATCCCATAAACCACTCAGTTACCCTTACAAAATTGATCAAGAGGGCTGTAAAGACTACAATTTCGACTGGTTATTCACTTCCATTTGGTACAGACTATTTCCAGTGTTTTGTTTACATAAGCCCACTTGTGTATTGGCTTTGTCTATGGTGGGCACTGATCGATACTAAAATGGCTCAGCTGCCGTTGCACCTGGGCGATTGCTTTATTCAGGTATCGGCAATACCAAACAAAGGTAAACTGGTCCATTGGGTCTGCGAGACTCGATTTTGCGACTGCCAACGCAGCTGCTTCGTTGGCATTTTGATCAAAATATAAAATACAATTGAAAGCTGCATTTTTCTATAGAAAATTTCTCCTATTCCCTTTCAGTTACAGTTTTTTCTTAGACTGTCGACGACCTAATTTAGATTTACCGAAGTGTCAATGGAAGATGCAAAACAAGATAATGGATGCGTGTGTGAGGAAGCCGTTAGCCCCTATCGAGATCTTCTCCGTCATTGACCTGACGAGCACCTCGCCTCTTCCATCTCTTCCGCCAACGGAGCTATTGGCCTTCTGTCATCGACCTTCGTCCCAAATTTTTTGCTTCTAACAATGAGTTTTAACGATATTGCCGGGCAAACCCAATTTCTTTCACAGGTAAAACAAGAGCTGTAGAAATGACCACAGTTCTAAAAGGCGTTTCTATATTTATTTCGAAACTATCAATCAAGTAAATCGAGAAAAACAGTGGGAGTTATGATGGACAAGTCCTATAACTTACAAAAAGGAGAAATAATGAAAAAAGGAGAAATATTTTATTTGCTTTTACCTTATTAGTTATATATTTTCTGGGATTTAAAAATGAGTTTCTAGACACTTTAAAACACCTGGCAAAAACTATGAGCACCAAGGCTGTGTAAACAGATGTCTCCGTACTTTATGTCATCGCAAACTGTCAGTATCCAGCCCATATAGTTCCCATCTGAATATTTTGTGGTTACAAAAGTACAAAGTATTTCATAATTGCGAATCCCGGTATGGCTGCATTTCCCAAATGCGTCTTTACATAAGAAACCCAAAAAAATGCGTCTATATCGATGTTCGCAGACCACTCAAGTCGATACACCTACGATATTTTTGCCATATTTGTCAGCCGATCGCCTTGAAATGGATCCCCCGGATTTATTGTGTGGCGACAAAACAAAGCCAACTCGACTCGGCTTGAGCAGAGCAAAGCAAAAGTCAAGTCAACAGCGAAGGCTTTGCTTTGTGGCTAAAATTCTTCTCGACCAAAGTTTACCATTTTTCGACAAACAAGTTTTTCGCTAAGCCAGCCACCAGATACATTTACCCACACAGATACATTTACAGATACAGATACAGATACAAATACAGATACAGATGCCGATGCAAAATCCCAACGCACGTAGAAAAGCCGTTTTGACACGGCCCGGCAAGGTAACTTGGCTGTACTCGTTCAAGAAGTCAGACTTATATTGAACGAACATATTCATACACATATCTGCATATAAGCCCATTTTCGATATCAGTCTATGAGTCACCCATCCAGCCAGCCTACGAAACGTTTGGCAAAATCATTCATTTAACTCTCGAGTAAAGAACAAAACTAGTTTAATAAAATAATTGCATATTCTGTACCTATTTATTTTATCTCCTTTGCAAGTATTTTTATCAGAAGTCCGTATTATTTTCATTGTCAACGAGTCTCTGATTTTGGAGTTATTGGACTGGAACTTTTCCTACACCGTTTCCTCTACTACGGAAATATTTTTCAACCCATTCTTCATAAGAATCCTAAAATACTGGCTCGAAACTGTTTGTGTGTAAAAATAACCTTTACATAGGTCTATTGCACAAAAAGCCACCAATTACTTTGTGATTAAGTTTCATATATTCCATCATAACCAAACTGATCTCATGCGAAAACAAGTTTTATGATCTGAGTAATACGAAGATTTTAACGCTCACGACAATATTATACCGATTCCAACGTCGAATATATATATAATTAAATTAATATGGATCGAAAATAATGTATATATGTCTATATAGAAACACTATTTATTATAAACATTTTTTTTAACTTCACTTTTATATTTGGAATCCAAATATACTCTTGAGGTATATAATACCCTTCCAAAGGGTATTATAATTTTGGTCACAAGTGTTCACAGCAGTGAGACATTTCCGACCCTATACGGGGGAATACATTCTTGACCAGGACTGTATTTTGAATCCATATAAGCCTGTGGTTTATCCGTTGGTGTTAAGCCGGGATCGGTTGACTATATCCTATAGCTTTCATTTAACTTATAGTTTGGAAATGCTAAAACTTTCTCGTTTTTACTATTTGTCAATCTAGAAAATTGTAAACGGATCAGACGCCTATAGCTGCCATATAACTGATAGATCTTAAATGCTATAACTGGTCCTTTGGGAATAGAAGCTTCCGCCTTTTTTTCAAAATCTATTTTATGATTCCGGTTCTGGTCGACTCTGAAGTTCTACAAAGGATCGGAACTATATCCCATATTTTCTATATCTCTTACCAATCTTACCAATCGCCAGAAGTTTTCTTTTTTCAATTATATATTTTGAATATTTATTTATATTTATATATATAATATAAACCAATATTTACAAGTAGCGTATGAATTATTTTATTTATTATATTATATTATTCATCATTTAAAAAAATGTTAACGTTAAATTTTGAATGATTTTATATTGTTTATTTTTTGTTATTTTTTTATTGTTTGTTTTTTAAATATACAAAATATTTTAATCTCATTTTACCCAAAACTGTGTGAATCTTCAATGCAAATACTAGATGAAACATGAATACTCCGTATTTAATGATTACGAAATTTTATTTTAAAATCGGAGAGCAAAAAGCCATAAGCCAAACGGCCTTGATAATACGAATATGTAAGTACAACCATCAATATCTTATGTAATTCATCGGGAAACTGTCTCCTTATATTATATTTTTTTTCATGACGAACTGCTGACAAAAAAGTTCCAAGAAACAAGAAACATGTTTCAAGTTTTTTGCATTTCATTGAGAGACGCCCACACACCTTAATCCGTGGCCAGTTGGCAGTCAAATTGATCAGAAATTCTGCCAATAAGCCAAGAAGTAGTGGATTAAATATTTTAAAAGAGTGGAGGTTACTTTGAGCGAAAAATGTTTGTAATTTGGCTTTCAATCTCTTCTGGCAGGATAAAAAAACTTGTTAGCTTGCAAGATTAACATGGTTGAGGGCAATTGAAGCAAGAGCATAAGCTATTTGGCTCCAGTTAAGTGATCTCTTCTTACAGTACGGGTCTGTATATAAATTCCCAAAAGTACATATTTATGTACGAGTTTTTACCCACACAGACTCGACCGTCTCGACCGACACAAAACACAAAGTTTGTTTATAAGTAGATGGGCTTGTGTTTTGTGTTGTCGCTCAGGTTGGTTGAAGAAAAACTGGTATTTTAACTTGTTGCTTTATTTTGTCCCATCCCCGACCCACCGAGCCACCGAACTACTGAGCCACCGACCTCCGCTCACTCCACTCCACTCTGCTCGCTTCAAGCCATTCCACTCCATTCCGGAAAGCTTGGCTTTGTGCGGCGATTACGCGACGCCAATGCTAAAAGTTGACGAAAAAGCGCCCTCTGTGTGACTCACATAGCTACACAAGTACATAGGTACGAGAACTCGGCTACGCATGCGCCAAAAGCTGCTCTCTCGGCTCTTCCGCTGCCTCTCTCGTCTGCGAAGCTGGAGAAAGAGCAGCTCAGATAGTGAGCAGCAAAGCGACATTCCACCTGGCCACTTAGAATTATAGCACTGGGATTTATAGCATCTCGCATCTCGCATCCGTTCTGTTGGGCATTCATTATCTAAAAAGAGTCAGCTCTGGTCTCCCCGAATTTCCACAAACTCGCAATTAATGTACTTCAACCGTTACCATTTCAGGTAACCGGCAATGGGTTTCTAATTTGAATAGGAAACACTTTTTTTTGCATAAAATTCCAAGTTGATCTACATGGAACGGTGCCTAGATACAAGATATCTTTAGAAACGACAAAGATATTGCGACTGTAATAAATGAGATACATATATGGAGACTGTTCATTTTTTTAAAACTATAAAATTACTTAAAATTTTACCCAAGCAGAAGATTTTTCCCCTCAATTGCTTTTGAACTTTCATTTACAATATATATGATTTTTAAAAACAGTTAAAGTTCGCTTCCTTTTATCTTAATTCAAGGCCTGGATTAATAAAAAACTCGACTTCTATTCAACACAGTTTTAAATTAAATTTTTTCTATTCGATTTAGACAGGTTTTTTAAGAAGTTTGAAATTAACAAGATAGAAAATCTAACTTTGAGCGGAGCCCAAGTTTATATACCCTTACACTTCAATGACGGCCTTACACTTCCTATTGCTAAGACGTATTAGGTCCCAAGTTTATACTTTCAAAAACAGAAAATTTATGGCAATTTTCGATCCGTCAGTTCTATGGCATCTATAGGATATAGTCGTCTGATGCGAATATATTAGCCCAAATCCTCATAAAAAAGCTCTGAGCTATATGGCAGCTATAGGATAGGGTGTGTGCAAAGTTTGAAGTCGTTATTTTTTGGGGTTGCACACTGCCTGACCAAAATAATAACACCCTCTGCAAGGGTATAAAAATACACAATTCTATAGAGTACGTTTTAAAGCAAGAATGCCAGTCTTTTCTATAGCTATTATTATAAAGATCAGGCCAATAAAACTGTTTTCTACTTAAAACTTAACTAAGCTATTGTAATGATAAGTAGAAATTTAAAATAAAAAAATGTAGGTATGTAAGTCAGTTGAAGATTTTAAAATAATTGTTGAAAATTAAAATACACTGTGACTATGAATTTTCAAATTGTTAAATGCATTTCGTGTTAATTGAGTTTTCGACCCAAAAATGCAGCTACCGCTTTTTAAAAGCCATCAACATCAAAATGATGAGATCACTGTCGGATCAGACTTTAATGAGAGGAACACTCCACTCGGCGCCACTCGAACATGATCGAAAAAATTCGAGTGCCACTTTCTCGGACCAGAATCCCATCACTATTGTTTGATGCCCCGAGAAAGCGATTCTATTGTTGTGGGCATTCTTAGAGAGGGTCGGTCGTCGCATCTATTGAAGGTAGCCCCTGCCCTCGAAAACTGGTTATCGGTATTCTGGCCGCGTAGAAGCCAATATCTTAGAACAGAGAGTGAGTAATGCGAATTCCAGGATGATCAGTCCGAGCTTTGGCGATGAATAATATTTTCCAATTCGTATTCAGGGGATGGGAGTGTCACATGCAAGCTAATTAGATGCATCACGTTTGATTTTCTTTCGTCACTTATTTTTTTGTATTTTATATCGCATATTGCAGCACTCTAAAAAAATAGTTTAAATAGGGAACTAAAGCAACGTCTATTCATGAAGGTTGGTCCACTTTCAGGCGATAAACATGCAATGGCGCACTTTTTGTTTGTTTTAATTATACAAAAATAACAATAAAAAACAAAAAAACAAAATAACGAAAAAAAAAGGGTAAGACTTCCCACTGGTATCTAATACAGAAATCACTTTTTTTTGGCTCGAAGCCTCAAAAAACGAGATAATGCAGAGAAAACAAAACTATTAAAATATATGTTAAAACATAAATAAGCTTTTTTACTCTTTTTTGAGTCCCACTCTGATGAATAGTTGTTTGCACGATGGGCTTGATTTTTTTTAGGTATATATTATGCCGAATTTTACGAAACTATACTGGGACTCGCGTTGCCAACACTCCGTGCCCGGGCGCGTTTTCGTTTGTTACCAGCTATCGACTGAGGAGACTGCCCCGGAGTTGCTGGTCTCAGACCTGGGTTGGCCAAGTCCCCCACCGCCCGATCTAGCATCAGAGCTTCTGGCCAAATCCCAGCTGAGTAACATGCACTTACCAAGCCGCTCTCCATCTTGGCTAAATCACTCTCGCGGGACAGAGTTGCCAAGCTGGCTGTTTCTATCTATTGCAGATCTTCAAATCGTACTGCCTAATGCATTAATATAAAATAATAATAATATCTTATATAGTAGAATCGTATATTAAAATTAACACTTGTTTTCAACAATAGACAACAGTACAGGTTATAATAGATTATTTTTTTATAGAATTCAGATTTTAAAAACTTTTAAAGTTGAAACTTAAAATTGTATTGATGCATATCTGTATCGTTGGATTTTTTTTTTTTAATAAAGATTATTAAATTTTGAAAAATTAATTTTATGTTAAAATATTCTTTGTTTTTAATACAAAAAAAGTTTACTCTAAAAATATTAAATACATTTTGAAGACTCACAAATCTTTAATTTTTTTAACTTTTCACTCTTTACTTTTATTTTTTTTATTTTTTTTATTACAATTATACTTTTCAGCAAATGATTTATTTTTAATTCTTTTCCTATTAAACTAAAAAATTGTGATAGGTTCGGTTCTAATCTTTTATATCTTATTTTTATCCAATAAGGCTTAATAAATCCTCGAAAATTATTGTTATTAATTAATGTAATTAAACAATAAAATAATATATATTTATATTTAAAATGTATTATCCTCATGACCATTTATATTATTGAAAGCCCGAACAGGAATAAATGAAATAAGAGAAAACAACAACTGAAAGTATTAAAAAAATGAAATATAGTTCAATACCTTTTGCTAAAATATTGTAATTTATGTTAAAAAATTACATTTATAAATTGTTCTTTTGGAAAGGTAAATTTTCAAAACTTCTGGCCAAAATGGTAAAAACATAATTTCGGTGGGAAGTCCCTGGTCAAAATTCAAGAGAAAAATCTGGCACCAAGCGAAAACACCCACAAGCCTAATTAGAATAAAAACTCAGAATTGCGGCTTGAAGGTCAGTGAGGAATAATTTGCAAAAAACAGCGGAGTGGGTGAAAAAAATATGCAAATTGGAAAAGGAAGGAGAATGAGTTGGAAAGGTGAAAAGATTACAGAATCATCAAATACAGATTTCTTGGCAATAGAGTTTCTAACACAAGTGGGTGGCAGCTCTTTTCTAACGCTGTCTCCCTCTCCCTCTTTCTCGGTATCTCTATTTTTCTCGGCGCCTACTTGAGTCTGCGCTCTCTCTCTTTCTCTGTTTCGCGTCTCTCTCTAATGATTTGTCTCTCCCCGTCCCCACCATTGTCATTCAAGCTTCTGATTTTCCCCCAGCCCCAGACTCGTCCGAAATTGCAGGCCCAGCGATGCGCGACGAATTTACGGAGGCGGTGGAGCAGCAGGCTTAAGTCCGCCCTGGCCCTCAAAAATACATAGAATTATGTAAAAATATACATACATATATGTAAAAAAAATATGTATAAATGGTTTAAGCCAAGTTGAGCGAAGAGAAGAACAAGCCACTCAATCGGTATCAGCCATCTCTCGAGCTCGGGCTCGGGCTGTTGCCAAACCTGTTGCGTGGCTGGTGGCTTACGGCTTGCTTAATTGCTTTTGGAACCGCTCGGTTTTTGTTAGTCGAGAGAGCTGCCGAGCTGGAGGCCAGGAGAGAGCTTACGTAAATCATCTAACAATAGTTGCAGCCCATTTCTGCTGCTTTGGGCCCTTGGCCAAGAGAGATAGTCTTTGGAAAGACACTGTAATTCGCCAAAAAGTGCCACATACTCGTACGAGTATATCTTAAACTTTTCAAACACCACAGAAATAGCTTTCGATCATCAGTCCAAATCCCATATTATCGGAAACATTTCTATCTACATATTTCTACTTATATTTCTTTCTACCTCAAATAAAATATCTATTAAGGGATATATCATTAGGGGATCTATATAGACAAATCTATATAGATCTTTTGAGAATAAACACTTTTATATTGAAACTTTGAATGAAATGAAATTGTATTTCCTTCTAGCTTGTGAAATATTTCTTGATTAATATTAATCATTAATAGTTCAACTGAATTTTATCTTTTTTTCATTCGAAAATTTCCGTTGCAAACTATTCTCATATATTAGTAAGCTTTCTTGCCCCTTTTTTTTAAATCGACACAATTTCAGTAGTACCCTTAAAATAAAAAAAAAACCAATCATAATACTATTTATGTATAAATAATTAAATACTAAATTTAAACACTCGTACATACAACACATTGAGGGATGTAGCCAATCTTCAAGATTTATAAAGCCCTAATAGATCATAAGTTGTTTGGTTTTTATACTAATACACTAATACTCATTTAAGAATAAAAATTAACCTTTTACAAAGCTATCATATACACAAGTACATATCTTAAGTTTTCTTTAAAATGATTTAAATATTAATCAAGAAAGAAAAGCTATCTTTAATGCCGTTGCAGTTAGTTGGAGGCTTCCACTGGCCAAGTATCGGATATTCTGGCGGATCCTTATAGGAACTTCAGAATTGGACAAGTTCCTCATAAAATGGATCTAGAAAGCATGGACAGACGGACATGCTTATATCGACTCAGGAGGTGATCCTAGTTAAAAATACATTCTATTTATATTGTATATCAGAAATCGGTCGGAGATATATTCCTCACTGCATTGTGAGGAATACACTGCATTGCACACTTGTGACCAAAGTTATAATAATATCCTCTGTAAGGTTATGAAAAACAAAAGAATAGAAAATAATGAGATACTTACACAGTAATTATTTCATGGTTAAAATGTAATATTTTATTTTTTTTTACTTTTTTCAATCACATGAATTTTTTTAACGTAGAAATAGAAATGGCACGGTTTATTTATAACAAGTAATAAGTTCTTAAATATAAACAAGCTTAGCCAGGTAAACTGTGGAAAACTGCCCAAGTGATTTTAAAATAATATTTGCAAGGACGAAAAAAAGCATTTTTTCGGTATTAAAAACATTAACAATGCAATAGCATATCAAAATATAAATGGTTTCAAACGAACTTAGTTTCGTTTCAGGTTTTTTTTAGGAGCAGTTCTGATAACAAAGCCACAAGTAACTACAAATCTTCTATTTACAACCTCTGACAAAAGCATTGAATGCATCTAGTTTTAATTTATATACCACAATTGCTTGAAGCCTCTAATTTTGTACATTTAAAGAAACAGACATTTTATTTCTACTGTCAGACTAGAATTCAAGCACTAGATCCATAAGTAATAAATTCGATTTATATAAAATTGACATTGCACACACAAAATAAAAAGAAAGAAAGCTGAAAAAAAACTAACAAAACTATAATATTCATTCTTTCAGACTATTTAAAGGCGATTGGAATCTTAAGTATAGGATAGACCGCCTGGCATTTTTAAATCGAATCGCCCTTCTGACGATGCGTACTCGAAACTATTCAAAATCACTGAGGGCTCGTTCCAGGCTTACCGAGCTAAGCCCTTTTTTAAACAAAAAGGGAGAATGAGAGTGGCTCGGTGGTGAGAGCTCCCTTTCCGGAGATAACGAAAGATTTATTCATGGGTTTTGGGAAGAAATGTCCGTCTCTGCTACCAATCGTCGTCGACATCATTGGAGATATGGAGCAGGAAAGACGTCTGGAAGCCCTGAAGCCTGCGCCGGCAGGTCCTGCTCAGCGGATTGTTGCGCAGGTCTACGGAGGCCAAGCTGTCACTGGCTATGACCTCGTCGGTGTCTATCTCTGTAATGGCAAGGGAAGGTTAAGGCACAGCCACTGGCAATTAAAAGGGACTCGTACCCAGAATGGCGTTATCTCTGGCGTCCAGACTGGTCAGGCTCGGCAGCTTCCACACCACCTGCGGCAGGACAATGAACGAGTTGTGAGAAATGTTAAGCCTGGCCAGCGCGGTCAGGCTGGCAAATTCGTCTGGTAATCTCGATAGCTTGTTGTCTGAGAGGTTGAGATCTACCGAATAACATAACTTTTAAATTTCAGAACCTCTCTTAAGTTGAAGGGACCAACCTGTGATGGCACTAAACTTTATAGTGAACTTGGGCAGGACACTTTTCAGGACATTGCCACTCAGGTCACAGGTTTGCAGTTGCGTGTTTCGCATCAGGTGGTACACCGCATCTGGTATTTGCATCAGCTCACATTTGGACAGATCTGAGGAAGATTTTATGTAAAATTATTAAATTTTAAATAAAGTCTAAAGACAAAAAGTTGCATATTTAAATACAGACAACGAAAAGGTAGAGAGATCATATTCCGTGTACGAGTGTTCTATAGTATTTTTCGTCACCAATATTAACATCACATATTTCGAGCATCGCATACGCGTTCGTCACCGGAATTTTAACTTATCTGAAACTTTCTTTTTTTCAAATTTGAATGGTAAATGGTAGCGATAGCAGAGGGGCTATAATATTTTTGGACTGGGACAAGAATCTCGAAAATTTTTTAGAAAATATGATTATATTTAGTAAAAAATAGATAAGTAAAATAAATTAGCAGCAAAAGTCAAAAATATCTCGGTGTGACTTCTATAGAAACAATGTAGAAGGTAAACTATTCGCTCAGTTTCGAAAATATACACATATCTACATAGTATATGTACGCACGTTTTGTCTAAAAATTAGAATTTGTTGTACCATCGACGCGCTTTGTTATACTTCGTTATACATACACACGTAAAATTGTATTTATATTACTGAACAGTTATGTACGTTTTTCCGGTCATTGTGTATTATTTACCCAAATTGCCGTCTTCAGCGGCATTTTCGCACCGCTGAATCACCTTTACCACCAAGTGAGCCATCGAATTCCACTAATTTGTTCCACAATTTCAGTCCAGCTGATCGCAAAGATCTTGCCAACCTCCTCCTCTCAACCGCCTATCTTAACACATTTTACAGTTGGCCAACACTGAGTATGTGAACAGGCCGGCCAGTATATAAATAGGTATTTTTTGATGTGCGTACATACAACATGCCAATATCTAATCAAACGAAGAGAGCCATAGGCCGCGTTTATGCGGTGCATTTTACCAATTTAATCAACAATATATATTTTAATATACCCGATAAATCGTTTTAAAATATCGAAATTAAGATTTTAAAGACAATTGTTGTAATATATATATATTATCGTATATCGTATATATTTCATAGAAAAACTGAAAATAAATGTTTGTATTGTAACCTATATTTTTTGGCGCCATTATTAATCCTCAATGCATTTGAATTTACGAACTAATAAAAATCATCATCTTTGTCGCATAAACCCTTTTTGTTTTGCACGAATTAGATAAAAAGTTTCTCTTAGAGGGGAAGTATAAGTACAAGTATAAGAGATAAGTATAAGTAAATTTTTGTTTGACATAAACACTCGATTACAATTGCGGTAATAAAAGTGATATTCTCTTATTTAGAAATGAGAAAATAAATAAACTGTATTTTTGAAATATTAAAATTATTTAATTCTTTACTCTCGAATCTCAAAAAGTAAAAAATGAATGATAACAAGTTAGACAGATCGTTTTATTAAAGCCCGTAGAATATAAGACTTGGACGCATACACGTAATACGCAGTACGCCAAAAAGTCTGCCAATGCCAAGGTTTAAAATCTTTTTGAATGCATTTTTTTCAGTACTCATCATGAATTGGATTATGATTTTTACTTTTTTTAAAGTTGTTTACTTTTCTGATTTTGTTCACACGTTACGAAAGCCCTGCACCTTCCGATAACTTGCATTGCTATCGATAAATAACTTAAAGTGCGCGAACTTCAAATTTCTGTAGAATTGCAAATTCGAAAAATTCCGTGAATATATATTTGAATATATTATTTTTTTTTTTTTGTATAATATTTATTAAGGCAACCGGGGCCACCAGCGACCTCTTTATAGCCTTGCTAGCTATTATTTCAGCCCAAAGGGCGCACCGGCAAGACACTTGCCTAGCTTAATAATATTATAGTTAATATTGAAGAGTATATGTATTTCTAATATGTTTCGACAACGCGGAAATTCCCACATGACGCAAGAATTTTTATTTTGAAAATGATTGTGTGACAATTTTTTTGTCAAACACATCGTAGGCAATCGAAGTGACGTTGCTAATGATACAAGTCGAAAAACAACGAAAGAGTTGGCAATATTTGAAGTCCAAATTTGAACTGACGGGACGGGGAATTATCTTTCTTTGTTTGGCACGGAAATTGTAAGCAACGCACTACCAATGCAATTCCGCGACGCATTATGAATGAGGGGGTGGCCGCCTGAAAAGAAGTGGGCGGGTTGGTGGGGTGGCGGGCGAAATAATCAAAACATCAGAGAGTACGCCATAGCAGAAATGGGTTCTTGGCCATACTGCGTCTTGGCCATGGGATTCGTGTAGGGAACAGAGACGAGAGACGGTGCGTCATAGAGGGAGTGCTTACCCAGATTGTGGTTCTCCTTGGCGTCCTCACACCGCTGAACCACTCGGATGACCCCCTGGCCGGCGATGGGCGGAAAGGTGTAGGTGCCCCCGATCCGGGCTATGTGCGCCGGGATGGGGCGGTCGTCTGTGGCGCCCTCTTCGCCGCCGGACCGATCTGAATCCGGGCCACCAGGGCTGGTGTTGTTCCTGTTTCCGTTGTTGTCGTTGGGATCGTTGTTGCCGCCACCTCCGTCGCCGTTTGTGTTGGACGGGATATTTGTGATGTCATTGCCAAAGGGCCGCATTTCGGGTCCTGGTGTTGGTTTCACTTTCCGCGCACTGCTTTTCCAGATTCGAATCTCCCACGGAGCTCACTGATATATTCACTTCAAAAAATATCGATAACTATTGATGGCGATTGGCTTTTCCAGTTACGTTCGAACTACGGTACAATATTTTCCGTTACTCTACAACCAACTGATCGTGACTCTCCTGCGGATTGAAATATTGAAAATGCTTTTTACTTTCGGTTTTTATAGCACGGAAGAAGAAAGGAAAACTGCGCATAACAAAACAAATGAAAAATTAAATGGCAAGAAAAACAAAAATATAATACACAAATTGGTAGCACCTGCAAAATGCCAAAAGCCCGATACTCTATGTTTAGCTTGAAAATTTGAAGTTTTAAATAAATTATTCTCATCCACTCTTATTTAAGAGTGGACTTCTATAAATAGGGAAACACGGATAAATGGGCTTATATTTGATTTAAAGGAAAATGCTTCTTACTGAAAAATTGTATTAAAATCGATTGAAGGTCTTTAATAATTTTACTTTAAAGTGCTGCGACTCATTTTACGTTAACTTAATTTTAAATAGAATTTTAAATAATTGACTAGCAGTGCTTATTAAACTGTTTAATATTTTCAGTTATGTTTTGACTTAATTACTTTTTATGCTACAAATTATATTTAAAGATAAGATAACTTTTTAATGATTACACTTAAATTAAATTTAAATTCGAGTTATGCTTACAAATCGTTGACTTCTATTCCCCAAAACACTTTAGTTCCTACTACATTCAATAGCTTTTTGATAAGTACGGCAAGGATTACTTTCCCCTTTTCATCTGACACTTATTCCAGGCAAAAGGGGCATATGGAGTGACCGAACCAAGGAGCTCCGCCCCAAGGGTATTGCTAAATTGCACCAAAATGTCTTGTCATCGGAAGAGCAATAGCCTCCGATATAAACAGTCTTTCTTTCTCTTGCTATTCTGGCTACGTATTCTGGTAAAGTGTAAAAGTTCAATGCAAAAGAGAGAGAGATCGCGCCTCGCAGAGAGAACCGGAGCATTATCACTCGGAATCGGTGCCATAAAGGATGAGTGTGCACTCGGATGAGTGTGTGCATTATCGACTTTTACACATCACCCGCGATACCGGAACTCTCTACAGTTGTCAGAGGAAACAAAAACAAAAATAAAAATGTACTTGTCTGGAAACATTGAAATATGTAACCTTTTCATATATAAAATTAAAATGCGCCTCCGATATAGTAACCAAAAATTCTACTGGTCTATTTTGTTTAAAAATGAATGAAATGCGTATCTAGAATTGATTATTTTTTTATTAAAAGGCACTTTCTATCTGGAAAGATACGTAACCGTAGATGGATTACTAGTTTATGCACTGCATTTGGCATAATTTGTTTTATTTCATTTATAATATCAAATAATTATCATAAGCCACTATTCTAATTGCAGAAATATTTCATATGATAATTTAACGATATATTTGAATGAAATATAAATTTTCATCCAATAGATAGTCTTTTGGATTATATTTTGAAACATGGCGTTTAAATATTTAAAAACTCCTTTGAATGTATGCCTAGAAATATAAGTTTGTTGCTGTCTTTGCTCTTGTGCAAAATCATAGAATATTTTCTGAACAAAAGTCCTTGGTTTATAGACAAAACCCGAATAACCGATTCCTCCCATTTATGTTGACTTCTAATTCAAATTCCGACGAATATTGTAAAAAAAAATGCCAATAAGCATTTCGTTATTAATAAAAAAAATTGTTTTTAACGCGATCACGTAGTTTTCTATGTTTAAGATTGATTACTGAGACATTTTAAGAATTTCTACATGAACTTTCTACTTTTGAATAGCTCAACACCCAGATTTTATTATAAAAACGTTATAAAATATTATTCAGCTCATGGCTGATTGTTTTTTATGGCTCAATTTTGATTTTTTCGCTTCAGTGTGCCGTGTTTTGATGAGCAATTAAGTGAAATGAATCTATAAGTATGTTCATGAGTACATGCTTGTAAGTACACATAATTTTCCACGAATTAATGACAGCTATGGTCGTTATCGTTCCTCAAAGGAATGACCATTTCCAAGGTTGCCGAATATTTCTGTAATTTCCCATCGAGATTTAAAGAAAAATAAAAGTAAATAATGGATATATTGCACATGAAAGCTTTTCACAGAACTTTCAAAGATGGGCCAAACTTTCTACATTAATTATATTTTTAACCTACACACAGACCAATCAACTTTTACTGAGAGTAAACAATCCGCCAGGTACTATAGACGATAGCTGTGACAAATTTGGAACAATATTCAAATATTATTTCCAAATACAGTCAGTTGTTTTTAAAATTTTCTAATTGGGCGGTTTGATTTTTAAACTATCCATTGATTTAAAATGTAAGCCGCCATCTTTTGAAAATTCGAAAACAACTGAAAAAATTCAAAAACAATTGGGGCCTTCTTGTTTTGTTATTTTTCGAGTTTACAATTTATATATATATTTTTGTAACAATGTTAAAAGATTAAAATGAATAGTTTTTGATTTTTCCTTTATGCGGAATATTTTTAAAAATATATTTTAAGCCAATTGCTCATAAAAAAGGTTAAATTATGCTTATATCTAAAATAATTGAAAATTCACATAGACATGTTTGAGATTTAACATTTTTATTGGTCAAAACGAATTAAAAAGACTGTGTAAATAGAGAGCTTAGATGTATCCCATATCGTATGTAGATGTACACGTTTTTAACTGACAAATAAAGCGTTTAGTTTGATAGGAACAAACGACTAAATATTTAAACGGGTAAACAATTAAAAACCGCTAAAGTCGAGTGTTTCGACTATTATATACCCGGTACTCAAGGATAGTGGGCACTTCATCGCGGTATATAGATGAATATGACTTGCATTAAGTAGATACTTTTCCTAAAACACGGACACATTAGATTGATTATAGACTATTAATTGAAGAATACTTCAATTTGCATGTTTCATAGTCTTATCCTAGGAATACCGGGTAGAAAAATACTTTTGGGTGAGTATGCCACAACACGGATTTAAAATGCCGATAAATTTACTAGCACATTTCCAGTCTACTACTTTAAAATAATACGAATGTGAATACACCTAGTCTATAAGTGCCTATTGGGGGACCCCGTCCTGGGCACGTTGTAGGCCCGTGCACAGGTAGAGCATGATAATACTGAGTGCCTGAACCCGGTCGTCGGAGCTGTTCTCTATGTTAGTGGGCGACTTCCACGGCGACGTCTCAGTGGCCCTCTCCGCGTCGTTCATCAAGGTGAAGCCCTCAGTTTCCGTGTCCAGAGCGACACGTATTTTAGTTAGCTGAAAAGGAAGAAATAAAACTATAAAAACGACTCTTCATAATTTGAGGTTTGTCTTACCAACTCGTTGATCTTCGCCACTCTTTCGTCTGATGGGCAGGTCGCATACAGCTGCTTGCTGGATGTTTTAGCCAAGTTCATCAAATCTTCGTTTCGGGTGTGTCGGATGATGGGTTCTGTGATATCCATGACCTGGTCAAAGTTCAGGACCGTGCACTCTGTTGGCAGGGCCTCCAAATACTGGGTGACCCTCTCGAAGGGGTTTTGGTCCTCCACCATAGAAGATTTCCTACATAAAAGGAAGTTGCTTGAACGAAGAGGTCCAGGCCCCTGGAAAACTTAACTTACCGCGAGGGCGTGTGCTGGGGACTCGGAGGAAGACTCCTCGAGTTCATCTGAAGTCCACCACTGCCCGTCAGCGAGGACACTATACCCGGGATGTCCAGGTTGCTCGCCTGCCGCTTGATTCCCTGCGCCAGCATCCCCGTCAAACTAGATCTGTGTAGATCCATACGTGCCGCACCCTGGCCCTGCTCGGCCGCCTCCATGGGCGGGTCGTCTAAGTTGATGGACCCGGATCGGGCGTCGAGCACCTCTAGGTTCTCTGCTTGGGTGATGGTAAACTCCGGCTTGCTGACCAAAGACGGGGACGAGACCGCCGTCGATGCCGGAACGGATCCTGAGCAGTCCACGGGACCACAGACTGTGGCATTCTGGCACTTGGCAATGCACTTCTTGTGACAGCACATGGTGCACTCCTGGCACTGCATCGCGTCCTTCAGCCAGATCTTCTTGCCACAAAAGTCACACTGGGTGGCGCGATGGAAATGGGTTCTCAAGAAGTTGTGAGCTCGAGGGGCACCAGTCGCTCCGGATGACCCCAACGATGCGGTTGTATCGGCAAGGGAACTCGCTGATTTCATGCTCGTGGTATCGGATGAGTGCTCCTCTGGCCCACCCCGGTCTCCACTTGTTGAGATGTTTCTTAAAAGTATCAAAGTAAGCTATTTTAGCTTGGAATTAAAGGATTCTGGATTACCTGGCCGGCGAAGGAGACTTGGATCCGCCCACCATGACGTTCGGGTTTCCCATCCAGGAGAAGCCGAAAAGAATGTCCCCAAAGCACAGGTTAGGATTGAACCCGGACTGATTGGATAGTGAGTGCATTTTTCTGTGGGAAGAAATTACATCTTAGTTACATAGAGGATAAATCAATCCTATAAACTTACACTGCCTGGAGGGTAGCTGGGTTGAAAGCTATTTGCCGCAGGCACTGGTTCAGACTCGTCTCTGAGCACTCGACAAGGATCTGGCTGATTTGGACGTTGTTGTAGCCCAACAGGATGCTTTCGCCGGCACACTTGGAGAAAACACATACGTTGAGGAAACGGCTATTGTTGTCCAGCTGAAAGCTGCACATGTCATCCATCTGAATCAAGGGACTAAAGGGGCAGTCGATAGTCGAGTGCTGGTAAAAATAATTGACTTCCTCGCCTGTCCTGTCAAGCTCCTCCGCTTTGTTCCTTTCCCTATCCTTCTCCCTTTCCTTCTCTTTCTCTTTTTCCTTTTCTCTTTCCTTCTCCTTTTCTTTATCTTTGTCCTTATCCTTCTCCTTGTCGGCGCTCTCGCGGCTCATGGTCTTTTTGATGGCTTTGGCAATAAGGTTCGACTTCTTCGGGGAGCTAGTCGGAGTGCTGCTGAGTCCGGACTTGACTGCCAGGCACCTGGGACCCGGCTCAGCTGACCCGAGATCGTTCGGAGGGTTGGAGAGGGAGGAGGGCAGGTCGTAGAGGTCGTCGTATTTGTCAAGGTCCTCGAGCACCGCGTCGTTGCGGATAATGCCGGGAATGATCCTTTCAATGCGCAGGCTGAAGACGGTGGCCTGCAGAGTCTTGAACACTTTGGCAATCTGCTGAATGGTCGTCACCGGTTTCCCCTCGATGGCCACCAGGACGTCGCCAGCCTGAAGGTTAGATTTGCAGGCGGGGGTGTTCGGGAGCACCGACTCGATGTGCACCGCCTGGCTGCCGTTCTGCTTGAAGACTATCCCGATCTGCTGGTTCTTCGCCTTGTGGATGAAGACGTCCATCGAAATGAGGACGTTCCGGCTATCCCGCTGCTGAGCCTCGATGAAAGGAACCGGAGCCAGGGTAAGGGTGCAATAGGTGTCGCCCGCCCCCGGACAGGACATTAGCCGTGACAGCTCTGCTACCCGGACGGTCAACAGCCCGTTGGGCTGAATGTCGCAGTCACTAGCCTCCTCCTCGGCGTTCCAGTGGAAAAAGGGCTTATAGCGGAGCTTATAGTTGGGCAGAGTGTGTTTCCGGCGTACCGCCTTGCGGATCTGGTTTGAGATTAGGTTCGTGATGTTTGACTGCATCTGGCGGCCCTGGTACTTGGATTCGATGTCGAGGATCAGCTCCGGGTCACCCAAGAAGCTCAGTGACCAATGTGTGTACGGTTTCCTCGTGAACTGCAGACGCGCCATGCCGGACAGTTGTTTGACTGGAATAAGAATCCCATAAAAAAAATCAACATAAAACGAGTTTGAACATCCAATCATATAAAAATGTATACAAATTTCAAATAAATATTTTATGTATTTAAATGTGTATAGTATTAAATAGTATTTTGAATTAAAATTATAATATGGATGAGGTTTTAGCGTGTTAACCCTAAGCTGTTACTAACCAAAATTGCTTACACGATTTTTTCAAAAGGAAACTAAATAATAAAAAATTACAACCATTTTTAAATATATTTTAAAACTTTAGGATTAGTTTTTTTTGGTTTCAAAAGTTTTTCAAATTTTAGCTTGCAGTAAAAATTTATAAAATTTTCAGAGAAGGTAAAATCGCACTTTCAAATTTCAAAGAATTTCGAGAAATACATTTTGGATTCATTTGTAATCTTTTTCTGTTGTATAATATTGTCCTTTAGTTTTTATCCTTAAATTCTACAGATAGTTAAAAAATACTGGTCTAAACTAAATGCTTCATTCTTATGTTTAGCAGGTGTAAAATATTTTAGACTTTTCCGGAAACTAAAATTTCTAAGCAACCAAGATCCCAAAATGGAAACGGAAACTTCTTAATTTGTTCCTTAAAACATATATTTCTATAAATTATATAAATATCCTGGGACGTCAACTAAGTTCGGCTCTACGAACATGTCAGTTTAATTTTAAACAAAAACCTACCCTTCAACATTATGGATCCCTTCTTGCCCAGGACCATGTCCGCGACGATGGACGTGGAGAAGTTTCCCACGTAATTGATGTCCAGTAGCAGGTCCAGGTTCTCGATGCGATGCTCGCCCGCATCCAGCTCTACGTTCTGAACGGAAAGAGACTTGATATCCGGGAACTGATCTCCCAACTCGAGCTCCTTGATCTGAAACGAAAGAGGTCCTTAGTCCGTTGCTGGAACTGAAGTTGTTGGAGGTTAAATTACTGTAAGCTTGTCAAGAAGCTTCCCGGTGGTTGTTTTGGTTATCAGCTCGTCCAGCTCGATGGATAACTTCCGGTAGAACCACTTACGCACACGGTTGGAGTTCCTGAACTCGTGGAACAGGAACTGCATCACAAAGTTGAGGGCTATGAGGGCCGAGGCTCCCTGCAGGGTGTCCTGGCGGTTGTCGCAGCCATTACCGGGCCCAGGACCAATGTTGGGGAGTCCCTTTAGCTTTCGGGCGGTTTGCTTGATGTTCTGCGAAGACAAAAATGTAAGTTATTGAAAATGTGACAAAACGGGGGAGGACCTACCAAGGGCAAGGTGTACTTGGCATTCATCTGCTTCTGTTCCTCGCTCTCGTCGGGCAGGTTGGAGAACTTAATGAAGAGCAGGTACTGCAGGAGAATCATCACCACCCCGCCGATGAGCAGGAAGGTCAGGCACAGCAATAATATGTTTGAAATGGGTATCTCCATGATGTACGTCTGGGTGCGAATGGCGACTTCGAACACCTAATTGTGGGGGACTCTGAGGGCAGCCCGGAACCACGCGCCTAGTGGCTGATGTCAGCCTTTGCAATTACGTACATAGCGGGTGTTGCGAATATCGGGCTACAATAACTATTTTCCACTGCTAACTAATCAACTCGTCCATCGAGAAGGTGTGTCTCCAATGCAGGTCTGGAACTAGAAAGCCGACATCGCCAACGACAATTGTTGCAGCAACTGAACAAACGCCCTAAAATCAATACGTACACGCAGTGCCAGTTGTTTCCCACTCTGCATTCATCCTCCATTGCGCAGGTCCTCCAGTCAGCTGGTCTCCTTCCAGGGGTTGGTCTGCAACAACCCAGCTGGGGCCCCAAGTCGAAAACACACCACCAATGCTTCCCTGCAGTATCGCCGGACTCTGTCTACTTTGTGCTCTTAATAGGTCATTTCAGTCCGTGTTCTATTTTCTGAGGAAATTCTTCCTCCCCCTCACAGGACATCGAATAATACCTACAATGTTCTCGGAAATTTTACACAAATATTTACTTTAACTTTCACGTGTCTAGTTTCCATTAGAATTACAACTACAGGCAATAACATCTATGACTTTAAATTTAAAGAATTTGATATTTTTTGGGGGTTAAGGAAATGAAAAATAGCGAATTAATAATATGTAGAAAAAAATAATATTGTAAGGACAGCCCATTTGGATTTATCAGATGGATTTAGCTCAACATTTTGCTCATATATTAGAAAATTGATTTAAGATATGTAAAAAAACGATTTTTGTTTTCATGATGAAGGACTGTTTTGTAAATTCATCATCCCATCTATAAAAATTTAAATTATCAAGATTCCCTTTTTTTACGGACAAGATTGTTTTCTCTAAATTTCTCAGTTCTTTTGATATCGTTTACGAGTAAGGTTTTTTTGTATTTCTCTGCAATTTTGTCGAATTTTATTTAAGATTTCAGAAATTCCTTAAAAACTTCACATTTATTTTACCACTCATATATTAGGAGGGTGTATTGTATGGTCAATATATGCCTTGAAATCCAAATCAAAACATAATTAATTATACTGCAGACATTTTTGATCGTTTGCTTAAGTTACGATTTTTAGGCAACAGCCAAAAAGTATGCATCTTTTTAATATTTTTGCAGGAGTTTCCGCCCTTTTGAGGTCAATCGAGATGTTTTTTTTTGATTCTTGATTTAATAATGTTTTTTTTAAAGTATGTTACTATTTTATATTTTTATTGGCACTAGGTTTTACATACAGTTTGTAAAGAAACGGGTTTGCAAAGGTAATCTTTTATATCTTCCTGAAACGGAGTCAGCTATACATGCAATTAAAAATAAAAATAACAGTTCCATGTCCTCTTTGTTATATTACATTTTTTTAAATCAGCTTTTCTCCTTCCGTAAGTCACTTTAAAACCAAAGGCACTCAACTTTCAAGAACGCCGACTCACTAGAATTATTAAGTAATCTTACACCCCCAAACATAACTAACATACTAAAATTGTAAATCAATAAAATATTATGTAACTACATTATAGATATATAATTTTCAACCTTCAAGGACACAGTTGAACTGTAGGCCACCGCTGCTGTAAATGCTCTTGTTAGCCCTAATAAATAAACAAAAATAAATATAAAAATATTATTGTTAGCCCAAATACATAAATAAATCATTCTTACAAAAAAAACCATATAAGTTGTAAAAGTTATAAATAAAGCGATAAATAAATTGTTAAAATTCCCTTTCCCAAAACCAACTTCTTAGTTATGCCAAGAACATAAAAAATAATTGCAAACTAAAACTGTCTATTATTTGGCTATTATATTGTAACTTAAAAAATCAAATCAATAAATTGAAAAAAAAAGTTGTATAATTTATAACTATCAAATATAAAATCTTCACATAATGTATGAGTAAATAAAAATTTGTTTTACAATATTCTAAAATATATATTAAAATATATAATATACATAAAAAAAATTGTTTCAGGAGCCCATCGGAATTTGTTTAGGATGATCCCTTGTGGGACCCTCGTGGTGGCTGTAGTTTAACTCCCAAACACCCATTAGGAAGAACAAAAGGTCTCAAGGTTATCTTAAAGACCGGAAGAGGTTTTGGGATAGGCATCGATCCTTTACCGAGGATGAAGCCATGACCGAACAGATGGGCGTCCTTCGGTAACCGGCGGAACAAAGCGGCGCTGATTGACGCAATAAACTTAATCCCTCGCCCATGGGGCCGTGGGATAAAGCCAATATGGCAGGTGCTCACGTAAAAAACATTCGACTTCAATTCCTGATCCGGTTCCAAGTAAAACATAAGTATGTTGCATTTTTCTGGCTTTCAATTGTTTTTTTTTTATTATTATTATGTAATTCCTTTACTTTACGTAAAATAAGAAAGTATTAATAGTTTTATTAACAAATTTGTTGAAGGCAGGTATTTATGTTATTATATATTATATGTGTGTATGTATGTATATCTTGTATATAAATTACAAGTCGTCTTTATAGTTACATAATCGTAGTTTAATTTAATTAACTCTAGCGTCTCTTAATAATTAATTAAACTGTGTCATTTACTTAATGTATCTAGATTAAGATATTAATATTATATTAATATTTACTTATAGGTTCTATCATGTATATGTATATATATTAATGTATACGCATTATTATTACCTTTTAGCCGTACCAGTAAGTTAATTTCTATTTATTTTCTTCTATCATTTCATAATCGCGTCGAATCTCGTCGATTTGTAAAAAAAATTACAGCTACTTAAATATCTCTTGCGACCGTTCAAGCCAGACAGTAAGCGGAAAAAATAGTTAAGTTATGGCTCGAGTTCAGACCAATTTTTAATTTTAATTTTAATTTTAAGCCACATGTAACACGTGAGAATGAACACAGGGAAGTGGACCTCGAGGGTCCAGGGTAAAAGTACGAGTATCTTGAGGATTGGGAAATCGGTTTTTGGTTTTTGGTTTTTGGTTTGAGAAAGTAACGCAGAACCTGGAAGAACAATCGAAGTCGAACAATCGACGCAGCATTCTCATATAAATATTTGTATATAGGATACTTCGTTTTTGGCATCTAGTCTGGTAGATGGAGGGACGTGGTTAACATGCTGAACAGCCTATCGCCTTCTGGCCCGAATTGTTCTTCCCGAAGCTCCTGTTCCCATTGAAGTTTCGCCCACAACATTTATAAGGTCGGCCAGTTGGGGACCGGGGACCAAGTCGAAGGCAAAGTATAATCTTTTCAAAATTTCATTTTAATTTTCTAACTAAATTTTTGGTAACGATATATATAAGCCAACTATGCCAACGGAGATCAGTTATCATTTCTGTTTTTGTCACTTTTTATATTAATTGGATTTATTTTACAAACAATTGTCTAACTAAATGAGTTCCATAAAGGCATCTGTTGTAGCAATTAGTCCCCTAACTGTCCTACCACAAAGAATTTTGGGTCAAAGTTGGCCATTTACAATTATCCATTTCGGTTTTTAGCAATTAAACTTAAATATCAGTGGTCATTAGTTTTAGGTCGTTTCTTTGGACCGAAAACTATGAGACTTTTCCTATTCCAGCCTGCAGGTAAAATTTATAATATGAGAATAATTTGACATTTTCCGTTAGAAATTAGCATAAAAGTAGAAAGGATAGCTGGCTTTGGAATATTCCAGAGTTTGTATACCCTTGCAGTAGAATTTTATGAAATATATATCTTATTAAAGCTATTGAATATGTTATGAATATTATTTCTAATTTTTTCTTTGCAAGCTATTGAATTGCTGTGAAAAAAATTTGTTAAGCTAATTCGCTAACTTTATATTATTATTATTTATACAAAATGTTAAAGTAATCCTAGGCTCCGGACTTGGAGTTCTAAGTTTATTGTATTTCAATTCCAATTTTTTGTATTACTTTTTTTAAATTAAAAATTATCCTTATAAGGCCGATTTTAGCCAATTAAAAATCAAACTAGAAAAGTTACGAGCAATCCTTGAAAGGAAATTGTTATTAGACAATATGGCAAGTATGTCCTTTAGCTAATAAGAGATATATTTTTGGGGTCTTCAAAATCACTGACAAGGTTGTATAAACTCCGTGGGAACCGGAAGCCAGCCCTCCTCTCCCTTCGAAATGTGTTCCTTCCCGATATGCACTCTAAAATGCTATTCATATGCGGAATTTCCGAGTTTAAATTCGCGTAACTGCTTAGCCATTATTTTAGTTCACTTAACTTATGGATTCATTTGTTTAAATTACAATATTTGTGCGCTCTTCGATATCCCCGTTAAACATGTACGATTTGTCTATTTATACACTAATTGGTTTTAATTTGGGATTTGCGATTGGGATCGCACCAAAATCATTGATTCTGATCTCTGATTTTCGTTCGTATTCTGGGTGATACTGGGTGCCTGTGCCTGCGAACATGTATGATTCAAAAATGTATTTATCTATTTTGATGTTAGAAGTTTGTTTTTATACACGGAATGCACATAAGGATGTGAAATTTAGCCGCATTTTGTTATATCTTTACAGGCATTTTTGGTGGTTCGAATAGGATAAGCTTGGAAACTTGGATCGAATCGATCCGGATCGGACCAACAAGCAAGAGAAACTCGATCAGAAAAAAAAGCAAATGTATGTAACTGGAGTAATTTCCAAGTATATAAAGCTTCGATTCCGCCGGAAGATCCTTCGCTTCTTTCATTCCGAGCTGACTTTGGGTGATTTAGTAAAAAGGTAAAGGTAAAGAATTCCATAGAAGTACAAAAACTAGCTGAAAGCGTAATTTTCTCAAGATTTGTTACTAGATGGAACATTCAAAGGCCAAAGTGGATGTAGTGTAAAAAGTGGATATAGTGGATAACTAGGTTTGATGATCCATGGATGCGCTTCTTATAATCACTATGGCCTGTACAGTCATATGGCGTGGATCAGGCAAATATATAGTAATATTTTGTACACTTTACACGGATGGGTATGCGTGTTTTTTTGTTACGAGATATAAGTTAGGAGTTTGGAGTTGCCTTTAAATTAATGAGAGTAATATTAAGTTGTCTATTTTATAACCTTTGGAATTGTATTAATCAAAATAGCTTGTCCGATCAGCTCGGACGCACACGAATTAATTATAATCCTTAGGGGATCAAAATGCGCTCACTTGCTAATCAATAAATATTTGGTATCGGGTTCGTTTGGTAGAAGGTATATATATATATACATATATATTTATATATATATATATATATATGTTCAAAGTCGTAAGTAAATACATTGCATCCAAAAATTTGATTCCTACATAAATCTGGTATGTACACAGAATTAATATATAGTTTTACTTTTACATGTACATAATTGAATTACCAACTTTAAATACAAACAAGACAAAAACGCTTGCAGGTTAAAGATTCATCGAGCTATATCCTAAATATCCTAAAATGTATGCGTGTACCTACAATATTCTCCTCTCATCTATACCTTACATTTATTTTTATCCATCCTTATCGATCGTGTCGTGATACCGGTCGTCTACCCCTATTCCTATTCATATTTATATTTATAGTCCCAATCCATATCCATGCTCTCCAATAGATCATGGGCTTTCGATTGGGGATGGGGGATTTATGGGGACTTTGGAATCTATGGTGACCTAGCGGATCTGGGCATTCTCCTAAAGCGTATGGTATGAACACTGCGGGTAGTGTTCTTCCTCCTGCGGGCCTGGTATGGCATGTTCCGGCTGGTGATACTGATGGAGTGCTCCTTCTTCTTCTGCTTTTGCTTCTGCTTCTGCTTCTGCTTCTTCTTCTAGTCTAGCTCTTTCTATTTCGATATTATAAGTAATGTCTGTATCTGAAAAAATCTTTTTAATAGCTACGGGGGACGTTATGTTAGTTGGTACGCCTAATATCATTGCTTCATTTTCAATCGTGTTATTCCTTGGTTTTTCAGTGTTTAATCTAGTTCTGTCTGTTCGTATTATAGTTGCTATTTCATTGAGTTCGATATCAATATCGGAATGAGGCGATGCTACTCTGGTTTCTGGCAGCGAGTATGCCATGGCTAAGGGTTCGAGTCCGGTCCATTTGAAATTCTGTGGCTTTTCGTGGTGCTGAAGCTGTGTTTGCTGTTGTTGTTGTTGCGATTGCGGTTGTCGATTCGGGTTTACTGCCTGTAAGCTAACTCTATCCAATATCCTTCTGGACGAAGGTCCTTCTATTGTGGGTGCTGATGTCGCTGAGTTTGCGTGACGCAAATGCTGCGGATGCTGATGGAGTTGGGGTGCGGGATGCGGACCTTGACATCCGTATCCGTGCTTCCGTATCGTATCAAAATTATGATCTAAATTCGGTGCTGACATTGATGAGCAAATGGCCTGATGCTATACCCAGATCTGATCCTTTCGATGACGCGATCGCAATCAAAGCCTTTGCTAGCACCAATCTTCCTCATCCGAATCGGAGTGTCGGGTGTTTAGTCCGGTCTTTGGCTTAAAGCCATTAAGAACTGGAGATGGCAGTACTCGACCTGTTCGGCCCATAGCCAGCGCCTGTTCGAACGACAGCGGGGCTATGTATTCCAGTCTATTAAAAGGGATTACCCATCAGGATTGTTTTTCTAAGTTTTTATTTTATTTTTCCTTCAAGCTACTTACCTTTCTCTTTCTACTTCCCGCTCGCGATCCCTCTCGCGCTCGTAGAGCTCGCGCTCCCGGTCCCTGTACTCGTAGCGCAGGTCATACTCGTGGAGCCGCTCCCTGTCCCGGTCCCGATCCCGGTCTCGCTCCCGGAGACGCTCCCGGTCCCGCTCGCGGTCTCTACTGCTGTAGTACACGTCCCGGGGGTCCCTCAGGAGGTCGCGGTGGTGCGGCAGGGAATGAACACTGTGGGGTGTGGAGTGGTGCGTCTGGAAGAGAGAGCGGAGGATTGTGGTAGGACCTTCTCCACGGCGTCGGAAGTCGGCACTCACATGTGTGGGACTCGCGTTCAGCTTGGGGAAGTTAATGTTGGTTGGCTTGAGCTGTAGGGTAGACGGCTTGCTGGGAGTAGGTGGTAGCCGCCGTCCGATTCCAGCTCGGCGGGAAGCCAGTGTGGGATAGCTGTGCTGCACGTGGGTTCCACCTGCGGGAACACAAGGAACTGGGTTATGGCTGGGCCGCTGACTCGCTACTTACTAGTATGGGACGTAGTCTTTATTAACAAAGTGCTGCTCAGGAATCAGGTCTTGTCCACCCAATACATATCATAGAATCGGAAATGTTTGATTCGGCGACTTAAACCAGATTCTTGAACATCTTTATACACAATACTGCTTTTAATGGGACATGCTTTATATACATGACCGGAACATGTCCCATTTAAAACCCATTTAGCCTATGATATAATGCAACCGAAAAACATTCAATCTATCTACCTTAATAAATGTGAGCAAAATACGGAATAGTAACAATAGTGATATGCATTAAAGATTATTGTGTATATTAACAATTTATTGGGTGATTGAAAGAGTGTCTTGTAATATTTAACTAGTTGGTGGCAACATGCATGACTGTTTAGTTTTAATATTCGAGTATGTATGTGTTTATGTCAGGGCTGTGAATCGCCGAAACCCTTCACGTCTTTTTCAATTCCAGCCTCTAGAGTTTAGACTTTGGAAAACATTCACAGCCCTGGTATAGGGAGCTTATGGGAGTACGAAACGAATCAAATCAGGATGAACAAAAAGGTGCTAATGCTGGGATGCACGTACATACAGGGATTATTTATCGATATGCACAAATGTCTAGATACTGAAAAACCCAAAACTGCATCCCAAATTATTTCTTAAGGTAATGACCGTCTATTATACCACGCGAGGTCTTATTTAAATTTACATGAAATTGCTAAAAAGATTCGTCCAGTCATTACCAGTTTGTGATTAGATTTATGGAAAAAATCAAACTTTTAATAGAGATTCTTGGTCAGTTGTTTGGACTGTAAAGGTCAGAGGTTCTTTAACGTTCTTATTGTAGCCTCGACCTGAAGATAATTCAAGTTTTTTTTGTAATATTCGTTTCTATGTATAGTTCCCGGGGGGAAGTTATTGGACAGAAAACTTTATTATTAATAAATATTACCGCCTATTCATTTTGCAATCGATCAGAAATATTCATGAACTTCTTTAATAAAAGTGTTTAAAATGAAATTTTTTATCTTTGAGGAAAGACCTAATAATCTAAGGTTGAATTATATCCTGGAATCCATAAGGCATTTATATTGTATTGTTTAAATGGTTCCGACACTATGAAGTAGTATATAAATATATTGATTATATAGAGGATACTGATCAACCCTTTAAATACTTATATGATCGAAAACGTTAAAAGGTGTAATAAAAACAATTTCAAACTTTGAAACCTGATTATGAACATTCCTTATAGAGGATTATATCCGACAAAAGCCCTAAACCCAGAGCAGGATTCGATTCTTTAAAAGTGTCGACTTGATCGAAACTTTACGCATTGGACGATTAATTGAAATTAAAGTGAAAAATCGATTCTAATATCGCAAAAAAATAATACAAAAATCAATGGTTAGTACCGTTATATTTTCAAGGCATTATGTAAGGAGTACGCTAGTTTAAGTTTTCTATTTTATCAATTTCTTGAATTGTTTTTTTATGTATTTTTCAATAAATTAAACATTAAAAAATAAAAAAAATTAAACAAAAAATTATAATTTTAAACTTAAGAGTGGGTGTTTGGGTTATAATATGTATATATGTCCAAGAACGGGTCAAATAAGGTCAATAAATCAATTAAATATATCTTTTAAGAATAATTATCGAAAATATCGACATAGCAAAAATCGAATCGAGTCCTACTCCACGGGAGCTATCAGTGTTGGTGTTTATTTTTCTAAATCCATTGAAGTGTTGTGTTCCCTCGCCAAGACTCTGACCGTATCGATATTTGTACCGCTGGGAAAATAAGTTTATTTTCCGGAAACTCAGAGGCTGTGTTTTGTCAAAATATGAGAATGAATGTCAGTACACACTAGTACGAGATGTGATTATAATATAGGTGGGTGGAACGAGAATAGCATCTAGAGAAATGAAAACAATGAACGCTGCTATAGTAACAAGAGTACGAGTACGAATAGTTGAGTGTATATTTCGATGTGAGGCTCCAAGATTTGAATCTGAATGATTTGAACAGCTGTGTGGGATGTATGAGAAACTATTCAATTGTTTGAAGCTTATGATGGACTGATTGACTGATTGATTGAACGTCGGGCATGGCAATACATGTACATGTTCGGCAACTTTGTACGAATACGAGTTAGATACGAGTTATAGCATGTCTGATCTGATGTCTGTATTTAGAAGTTGAAATGGTTGAATAAATTTGTGTAGAAAGAAGTACTAGCATATATGAAAAACAATTTGAGTTTGATTTGAGTTTAGTTGAGTTTAGTTGATTTTAAGAGTTGTTGCTTTGATCTTGTTGGGCTTTAGATAACAAAAATTCTAAAAATGTACCCATATTAATCCCATAACCAAGTCTGTCTCGTTCACGCATCTCCTGAAGTCGAGCGGGACTCGGCGATCGTGACCTTTGACATAGACTGGTTGTCCCATATGTGGGATAAGGCAGTTGAGTGCGTTTACTGCGAGACAAATGGCCACCGTATCGAGAAGGCGACGGCGAACGGGCTGGACTTGTCGATGCTGACCATGAACCTATATTGTACAACAATAACAACAATAATAAAAAAAAGGTAATAATTAAGGATGTCGGGGCAAAACAGTTTACATATTTTTTATTGTATTGTTTGCAATATTGTAAAAAGAATTATTTTTCTCTTGGCTTTGCTTTGCTTTGCTTGGCTTAGCTTGGCTTGGATTGAGTAGGAAACAAATGAAAATAAACCGAACTAAAACCAAACTAATGATTATTTGAATATATATCGATACTGAAAGAGTTCATTTATGGCTATGGGCTTGTAGACATAAATATCTGTATGTTACTAGATACTACAAAATAGATTAAAAAACCCCTGGCTCTGCCAAGTTCCTGGTTATGACGTGCTCATCAATGGCCCGAACAATTCGAAATATTTTGGCGGACAATTGTTTTTGGAATGGGTTTTGAGGGATTTGAGGGGTCGGCACAACCAGTACACATAAGATGGAGATTATTTAACAAAAAAGGAAATGATTTTTATCCAAAAAATACCTCTGGGATACCGCGGATGGCTGTTGCCATGCCTGGGATGACGAGTCTCCTTGACCATCTCTACGACATTAGATACGGTGTCGGAGAATCCGATATCATGATGTATGTATTGATGGCCACGCCGTCGGGGGCTCGGCGATCTGGCGAGTGGAGAGCCGTTATGCCTGAAATAAAAATAATCCGAAAAATTAGCAATTAGCATGCGTCCGGGATTCGAACCCTCAGCCGCCTACTTACCTCAAACTCGGCGACTGCCGATGGCCATTCATGTATGAAAGTCCAGGATGCAAATGGCTAGCATCGGCGCCAGTGAGCGATTCCTGCGAGGGATGCCGGGACGCGTCTTGGAGTTCCAGCATCTAGTTTAAAAAAGTTGGAAACACCTTGGTCATATCAATTGTTTCAACATGAATGCTACCATTCGAAATCAGTCCAAACATGTTTTTGATTGTCATTAAACAACGGGGTTTATTGAGATTTGAGAATTCCTTTCGACCGATTTCTCATGGATTCATTCATTTCTATATTACGTATCGAATATATCTTCTAACATAGGTGTTTATTAGGAACTACGAATGGCCCATGCCCCTTACAGGAGCGAAGTCAATATAAATGGATGTGGCTAGGTATTCAAAGCTACAAAATAAATATACATTGAAACATGTATGTTTACTTTGCGTTAAGATTTGTTGTACGGGACGGGGTTATACGGTATATTTAATTAAATAAAAGCAAATATTACTTCACTGCAACAAAATACATATTCAAATGCGAGTTTAATTGTACTAGATTAAAGTATTGAAAGGTTCTGAATGCGGGATTATATTGAATAATATATTTCGTATGCCTATTTTAGGTCATATAACATTAAAACAAATCCATACACTACTTTCGAGTATACATATACATATATACTAAAAACATTACTGTTTTTAATCTTTGGATATATTTGTGTAGTTTTATATATTTCATAAAATATATATTCAGGTTTTACTTTTTTCTCAACTCTAGTTTGTCGAGTTTTTTTTAATGCCAATTGCTCAATACCCTTTCGAATTTTGTCCTATAGTTGTATTGTAAAGAAAACCAAATGGAGAACTCAAAGAACATTGAAAAAATAAAACGCGATCAGTATAGATCTGGATATGTGAATAATGTGTTAATTTCTACGTTCTATATACAATATTACAGAGTTAAACAGGCGATATTTATAAAAGCAAGCATGGTTAAAAAATATTTAAAGCAAAGCATTATGGTAAACATTTCTAAGCATATTTTTTTTTATTTACAGACATGCAAGACATGAGCAATCGTATTCTGATTAAAATATGGTGTATTTCTTGGGTGGAAGTCAGGTCCTGTATCATTTTGAATTCCAATTTGGAACTTACCTACCACGCACTAGTACCAAAAGACTAAGTACCAAAAAAATCAATAAATCAAGGTTTGTGTAATACCCATGGTACAAAGAAACATATTGTGTATTCACCATTATAGCCTTTATGAGGCTGAAAGATTACGAATGAATCAATATTTCGTTCTAAAAGAGCAAAAATATGTTTCAGTGCAATTCCGGGCATCTATGATCTATGAGAACAACATAGCGCTTGAAATCAAAAATCAAACTGAATTCAGTTGAAGGTGGGATAGCGAGATCTGCGTAGTATTGTCTTCCACTGTGTTCCATCCATCCGAGTGGTTCTGTGGCCGGAAGTGTGTCTTGATTTAACTCTAAGGAAAGAAACTCTAATTACGCTACTTTTGGTGTCGTTAGATCTTGAAACTGATTGACGATTTTCAAGATCTTCTGTAATTACTTGTGCACATTTGGGAAGGTCAATAGAGTTAGAACCGCCAACTGGCTAAGCTGGTATGAACTCGAGTAACGATTGAAATGATCGGTTATTTGGGGACGTCTCGATGAATCTCTGTGGTCTGTGGTCTCTGTGATTTGTGAATGAAGGATCGAGTCCTGCGGGAGGGATCGATCATGAATGAATGCATTGATATGTGCAGGTCGAGAATGCTGGGATTGTGAAAGTTAACCATACACCGCTGGTGAGTTGTAGGGTCAAAACTTACGATTACACATGACTAGTTTTACGTTTTTGTGTTTCTGCAAGTGAGGACCTGGCCAGCTAATTTGTGTTAAGTACCGCAAACTCGAGGTTCCTCGAGGGTTGCCATAAATACTACGAGGCATCTAGACCGATTAAAAGTCGCGGGAATGGGGATCCAGGAGGAAGGCGGGTCAAGTAGAGCTGGATTCGATTTGATTTTTGCTGTATCGATCTTTTCGATTATTTTCTCTTATTTAAAAATGAGTTAATTTACTTACTTTTTTATTTATATTCTGTAATTAAATCTATTTTTTACTTTAGTACCGATTAAGCCGTCAAGTCTTCAAGAATCGAATGCACCTCTGGGGTCAAGGCCAGAGTTTTCTTCTAAGAAAACCCGACGGAATGACTTGGGAATCGGGATCGGATTTGGGGTGGGTTTCGGAAACGGAAAGGGCGAACCGGAAGTCGAACTCGGCGACACTTCAAGTCGATAAATCAGTTCGTTACGACTCTAAATGTTTGCTCACCAAACGAACGCCTCTACGTACATAGGAGTACATGTACACGTGTTTGGAGAACGATCAACGATCAAATTACAACATTAAGTACGAGTACTAAGGCAAGATTGGCGTTACTAACGCTTTCAAAAATTGCTATGCAACATTTAGGTACAAGTATATATTGAACAATTAAGTTAACGCAAATTGGAGACTTATAGTAGGCTTGATCCGGAGTACGTCCTGGATGGTGCAGTCCTGGAGTACGTCCTTGCGGGCGTCCAGGGCTTTCGATATGCCCAGCACGTACTCCGATCATATACTTATGAGTGGGTATATATTCAAAAGTACTAGTGTTTTACTTCATTAATTGGTTTGCGAACAACATTTATATCGGAAACGGATTATGGACACAAAGAGTATTCACATATATTTATATAATACATGATTAATTATTCTGATGTAGTAAAGTTTTCGATAATTTCATTTTGGTTTACCGCTTGGAGTTTATCAAACTTATTCACCTTTTTGTTTCTGAAATATTTAAAAATTAGAAGAAAAACAATTTACTTATGTCAATGTTGAATGTACAAAAGCTGAAAATTCTGTTATTACTGATTACTGATCGTGTTCGTGTATAGTATTTTGTATTTTGAGTGTGTAGTGTGTGGTGTAAAAAAGTTTTCTAATCTTTTAAGACCTATATACATTTATGCTTTATATGTGTATGAATGTTGTTTTAATGGACAGATTGAAGAATGTATATTTATCTTTATTTCCGATCGGAAAGGATTCATAATTATTTAACATGCTTTTTCAAAGCTCTCATAATAGGACAGGATATTCTTTCATATCGAAACGGAATAAGTTCAATTTAATATTATTATTTGGGTTTTAACCTATTCCAACCCTGAAATTAGGGATTTGGTTTGGGAGTTATGGGATAGAAAGTGATAGCATAGTTTTTTGGAGCTTTGTAGCTTCAACTTTGGCTGTACGTTTAGCTAATATTGCGAACTGAGTGAAACTCGTACTTGTTCGCTCTTGAATCTCTAACATCAGTGATGGGCGATTGGCGATATAAGCGATTGGCGATGGGCGATATCGATCATTGATTGGCTGATTAATGGTTCTGAGTGATGCGATGCTGATGAGAGTGCTGATGGTAGTAGTATGTTGGTGAATATTGTACTTTGGCAATAGTACTTGGCACTTTACGGAATAAAGTTTAAAGTGAAGCAGTTTAAATTACCTAACTGATCGCTTTCTGATCGTACTCCGCCGTGCTAGTGTTGCCAAACTGTTGTGTTCTGCATCACCATTTGCGTGGTGGTGGTGCGTGCTGGCTAACAAATGTGTCTGTGAGTTGGCGGCTCCTTCCCCATTCGGCTCGAAACTTATGGAACCCTGACGCGATCCTCCTTTGTCGAGGGCGGCCATGTCGAGGAGGCAGTTAAAGAATGACTGTTTCTACGGATTGTACGGATTCGTAGTTGACAGTAGATAGTTGGAAAGTGCATTGGATTTGATTTGGATTGATTTTGAAGTGCCATTTGAAGTTCCGTTCCGTTTAGTTCCGTTTTTGATGTCGTTTGGTTTCGTTTTTGTGTTCGTTTGCATGAATATTAATTTGGGTTTTGGTTTTGTTTCGTTGTATTTATTAGATATATTTTTTAATTGAATTGTAGAAATGCAGATTTTTTGTTGTTGTTTTTGTTGTCAGATATATTGTTCAATTCAATTGTTTTAGTTTTGTTTAAGTTGGGTGAAATGTGAATATTCATGTGGTAACATTGCAACGCATTATGATTGGTTATTGATTTTATTTTTCATAAGCATTAAATATGGAATGTAAGAATTGATATAGAATTAGAAATCAAAAGAAGTTCCAAATAATAATCGAAAATATTTTATTTATTGCAAATATGTACATATGCATAGTATTTAGTTACTATATATACATATGTACGCACGAATTTATTTATTAGTAACGGAGAAAATAGCATTTTCTTAATTCCTTTATATGCTTTTATATA
Organism: Drosophila ercepeae; assembly: GCA_018150545.1. NCBI lineage: Eukaryota > Metazoa > Arthropoda > Insecta > Diptera > Drosophilidae > Drosophila > Drosophila ercepeae. Next base: position 1,285,171 of record JAECWL010000197.1, read on the forward strand.
TTGTATGTTAATGTATATTAAGGGATAATAATAGTAAGTATATGGTAGAATATAGCAATTTCAGATGTGTCAAGCTCTATGCGGATCGTGTCTGTATTATAAAAGTAAGAGGTGGACAATGTATTGGATGCTTTCGCATTTAATGTAAAAATTAGCTTAAAAGAGAGTCTTGCTTGATACGGAAAAACATGCGCAAACAATTTTACAACTCACTATGGTTTGAAGAAAATCTAATAAGTAGCGCTCTAAGAATTATTTATTAAAATTATTTGTAATGTTATTACTAGATGTGTGCCAATTTATAGAAATGGTGGACAAAACATGTGAATTTGAATCGCATTGAGATATTGTACTGACCACTATACAAATAAAATAAAATCAGGAAAAGTACGCAAAATTAAATAATCGAAGTTAAATTTTATGTCCAATTTTCGATAACTCTTAGCCGATATGTTTTTCGATATTATTTTTTGGTATTTCTCTACATGCGCTTGATTTCCTAGCTTTCATATTATTTAAGGCATGCCTATGCTGCTCGCAGGATTGTTTTAAAAAATCATCGGAAAATAAGAAGTAATCAAAACCATAAGTATAGGACAAATGACTAATCATACGGATTTTCGCCACAATCAAATCAATTTTCCGACCATCTTATAGATAAACGACTCTAGAAGTTCTGCATATACAAGATTCTGGATTAACATTAAATTTTTCTGAGTATGTTTTGGTGCAAAAGTCGTTTCAAAAAACAGTGCTGTGGGTAAAAGTAATGAAAAATATTTGGTAATAGCGTCATTCGAAAATATGGGCTAACTTCGGGCGAAGCTCTTTTTCAGGATTTGAAGTTACGTTACGCCAACAAACATTTGAATTCAACATTTGAAGTATGCTTTAAAAATTACGCAGTTAATAATTCCAATTTTTTTAATCAAAAGCCATTTTTTAACTTTAATTTAGGTTCAAGATTTTACGAATTTGAGTTTCAAGATTTTAAAAATCTAATGTATAGAATCATAAACAAGATTCTATAGGATTTGAAACAAAAGTGTCTTTATCTATTTAACAAAAATTCATTTATGAAAAAAAGTTTTATTTTAAAAGGTATATTACAATTATATAGGTAACTCAGAAGGTTAAATTTTCCGAGTTTATATTTCGCTAGAAGTTAGCTTTTCATTATCCAACTCTGTACTTTGTAGGGCTACCAGTTTTCTTGGTTAAACGATTTTGTTATCGCGATGCCCCATAAGTGGCAAAATATCGATAATAAATACAGTCAGACACATTTTAATCATCTCGAGTTTTAATCGAATTGAAATATTTATATGAGATATTCATTTCAGATTAGTGGGCTTTTAGTAAATTTTAGACAAAAAAGTTAAGTTCAGGACATGTTCTAGAAGTCGGATCTATCTGGTAACCCTACTTTTGAGGTCCGATCTTAAGAATGCAGGTTTGTGGGCCTACAGTGACCACAAGGTACATAACCTTGGCATACAATTTTTTTGCATGAGCAGTGTAAAGTGTGGATAGGCATATGCAAATTACTTAATAAGGTAATGAATTTTTCGTTTCGATAGCGTCACACGAGTTGTTATAGTCCTCAAGTTATCATACGGACGGATTATTTCGGATGGTAATTTGATGTATAACATTTGTGTGAGTTGTTAGATCGGGTAGATCTCCAATCTGGACAGAGCTATAATACACGTGATGTTGTCTAGGCTTCAACGTTAAGAAACGACGAGAGAAGCAAGGCAAATTGAAGAAGATCTTTTGATCTAGGATCAGCATACTTGCAAGTGGTGGACTAATGGGTGTCTTAAAGAAACATGGCCAAGGCATTGCATTTGGGTGTTCTGCTACGGATTTGATGGATAGATCTGCATATATTTAGATTGTAGATTGTAGTTGGTTGCACTTGGTTGTGTGGGTGGCAGGCTGATGCTGGATTCCTATCACGGAATGCCTAGGGGAGTATATACACATGCCTCTAGCCGAGATGGTGGTAAGTTATACAAGAGTAGTATACGGCAAAACATGTGAAAAAGGAGGAGCTTCAAAAGGCGAAAGGCGAAAGCAAAACAAAGCGAAAGATAAATAGGTATATATATATTTAAGTATATTATATACCGGCTCCTCGATTGCGGTCGGGCTATAAATTCGCTCGTCCTCGTCTTCCTGCTTCTTCCGCTATCATGGACCATTTATGTAAGTGTCGTGTTATTATATTTTTATTGAATTCAGTAATCAATTATGAGTTTTCAATGAAGAGTTTGTGTGTTGTGCACAGAAACAAAATGACAGATAAAAACTTTTATTAATCCATGTGCACAGAACCGGGATGTCAGGTATTATATTCGAGACGTGACGTTTAAATTGTGTTTTGGATTGGGGGTTTTAACCTTGTCTTTTCTGAAAGCCAATGGTTTGATAAGGTTGCAGTTTGATAACTAGATTCAACGTCTGGTACTGTGCAAACTCAAACGGCAAACCTCAATACTTTGTACAATGTGTATATTCTGGTTTTGGTTTAATATTTGTTTGTTTTTTTCTCAAAGCTACTCATAACGAACAGAACGAACCGTTAACTCGATAATCAAAAGTATATTTAGTTAACGCTAGGATATACAGGAACGTAATATTATATATGATTACTAATAAAAACTCGACTTCTACGGTACTGTACTTTAATTTCACTGGAAAACTTTGTAGTTTACTGAATACTAGGTAACTTTTGTTCCGTTGGGAATGCAGCGTTTTCTGATTCACCAATTTCTGATTGTGATTCAAAAAGTGGAAAATCGTTGCACCCCTTGGAGCTGTCCATAATGCTTGATTTTCAAATGGGGAAATAGTGCTTCTGGAATCTAGTCTGAGTTCTGATTTCGATTAAATTATGGGCAGCTGCAAGCTCACATGTCTATCTATTTGTATTATGCAAGATATATATTCGTTATCTTAGTTACTTGTTCCACATACAAAAGAGTCATGTATGTGCGCAACATATAATGTATATACAAAAAAAAGTAATAAACATGAGGTTGCATATAACTTTAATTATATACCTCCTTCCAGTTCTGCATATTATTCGTTATATTGATTTTTAATTTACATTTTGTGTTTGTTTTTTTTTCATTTGCAATGAGAGTTTATTATCAATTGTATGAGAAGAGAAATCATAATATCACATATTTATTCCAAGTCATTTAAATGTTAAAGAATATTTTGTAGAGTTTTGTGGATTTGGTTGAGGATTAAATCTGCCAACAATGAAACTTAACCCTTGGTATATACTTTCTATTTCTCAAGTTGATCAATTGCACTTAAAATTACTGTCTTATCGATAGGTGGAAGTTGTAAATTTTTGGAAACATCCACTGTTCAGGTGGTGCGATCAGCAAACTTAAAAACTTAAAAGAAAAAATTAAGGAAACTGAAGAAAAGAACTGTAAATACTGCCTGCATCGAAACCTATCATTACGGCATCCTATTCTGAAAAAATCACGGTCGCCAGCTCCTAGGACTCTGATACTATCGACTCGTCTTCGGCTCTATGCAACTGGAGTAGTACGGAAGACTGTGTGGGGAAGGGTGGAGGGCAGAGACAACTTACCGGCATCCCCGAATCAATCTGGCCAAACCGCGTACTCCGCCAGGACTCCAATATGAGAAAACCTGCGTAGATTTTACCGACCGAGAGCTTTCCCTTGTTCAGTTGGTCACTGGGCGGCACCAGCAGGTTCAGCATCTTCTTCGCCTGCAAGGGCCAAATGTTGGTGATGGTTTCCCTGAGTTCCATGTCTGCCTGGTCCATCTCCTCAGCTGCGCACGTAAAGAGATCGGGTTAGAAAGAGGTGTCAGTGGGTGGAAGCATTTTGAATGGTGGAGGAAAAGAGGACACCTACGCGCTCGCATCTTTATGCTGAGATTCTCCCGTATCAAAGCGAACAACGTTGTGGTGAACTGGACTCTCAACTCGTCGTCCAGCGGCATGTTCATACGTATAAGCTTCTTGTAAGCCAGGCGGTTGGGACACTTGTTGCCGAATCCCAACGGGGGGTCCATGTTCTTCAGCATATCGTACATTTCCGTATAGTGTATTTTCCCTCTAGTTTCCCAAGGACACAGTATAAATTAGTGGTGTGATTCGAGAGTGCTTCGAGAGCTCAGGCAACTCAATATAAGAACTGTGTTCACCTTCGGCCCGGCCGAAGACATTGGTGTTAATGTGTAAAGTCCGTCAGCGAGATTTTTCGGATCCCGGGTTATTGAGTATGAATCAAATACGATCAAATAATAATCATTTAATATAAGGTTAAGCCCAGGGTTCCGGACTCCCTTGAGCGAATGACACAGAGCGATGTGAATGGAAACGTTTTTATGTGACTTGTACAATGGGATGGGTTTTCATCCACCCCATTGTACGCAAAAGTGATAAATAAAGTACAAATATGAGTCTCGAATAGGTAATTTTTGTGCGTGTTTTATGAGGTATGTATATATTAAACAGATAATTACGTCGCATTTGGATCATATTCCGCCCATATGCGCACAAATTCGTCTAAGTGATGGGCACCCAGTATGCTGGAGTCCCTCGTCAGATAATCAAAGTTATCCATGATGACGGCCACGAAAAGATTGAGCATCAGAAAGGAGCAAAAGAATATAAACGATACGAAGTAGGCGTAGGCCAGAGTGGATCCGCAGTATTCCCCAGGACGTTTCTCGGCGTCCTCGTCGCAGGCTTTTCCCTTGAGACAGGCCAACATGATATTCGGCCACGCCTCGCCGGTCGCACATCTTCGGTGGATCAAATGTGGTGTCGTGTGATAGGGAAGAGATGTATAATCAGTATCTGGATTGGGTCTCTTTAACTAAGAGTAGAGTCTATTGGCCTATATTTAAATACTAACTATAAACGTGATCAAATGGCATTATGGGTTTTATGAGTTATCTAGTTCTACACTCTATGCTCTAGTCTATGTATATACAATTAGGAGTCGCTATAATGCGTCTGAGAGTGTAGTTTTTTTGGATGGTTTGTGGCTATAAAACGGGAATTTAAACTAATGATCATAAACAGAGAAAAATTGTATTCTTATTGAAGTTTTATTGCTCTTCAAGAGGCCTCAAAACGTAAAATAAAAACACTATGAAGAGCTTTAGGGCTAGAAATTTATTAAGCCGGACTATTAGCTACGAATTTAATGACTGATGTCTATTTTTCTATGTTCGAGGTTGTAGTTTCAGATTATTTAACAAAAAAAATCATTAATGTTTAGTTTTCTTAATATTTTAAACAATAATTATCAATTTCTTCTTAGACAGTTAATATGTATAACGAAGTTAGAGTAATTTTATTTCTAATAGAAGTAAATAAAAAGAGAATATTGATTAGTGTCTGATTTAATATTATTGAAAAAATATATAAATAAAGAAATAAATACATTTTTCTCTGTGTGCTAGCCTGCTAATTATTTTTAAGAACAGGTATTCGCGAAATATTTGCGTATGATCAGGATTTCGATTTACGTTTTCTGAATGATGAGATGATTTTATTAGGATGCTCATGGAATTATTGCAGAAAACAACCTCCACGAACACCCCTAGGTCATGTCTGGTAAAAATGAATGGTGATGAGATGGTTGACCACATATTAAATTACATACAGATATACATCAACTGGTTCTAGTTATATATTTATTTGTCTTTATAGATACGTAAGTCGATATAATTTCAGGCCCTAGGAGTATATAACTACTACATTGATACATTAATATGTTTGTATATATGAAAATGGGAAATTTCATTGAAACTGAAAAACTTTTTATATTCTTAAGAATAAATTTTGCTTAAAAAATTTTAAATTTGTTGATATTATTTTTTTTTTTAAATTAAAGTTTTTGTTTCATCGAATATCCCATTTATAGATTTTTTTTAACAATAGCATAAACTGTCATTAATACTGAAATACAATTAAACTGCCATTTAAATCTCAACGAAAAGTGCAAACTTTGGCAAACCAAGCTTCTCTCAAATATTATATATTGTTTTGATATAGTGCTACAAGTTTGTACATAGAAATATATATGTTTACGTATACATATGTCAGTTTTTTTGAAATGTCACAACTCTAGAACTCAATCTACTTACGCAGGTACGAAAAAAAAACTTGGATTAATTGTAAGCCAAACATATGTATGCACGGTTATATATGCTTGAATTTTTTGGAGTTGAGTTTTTTTGATAGTGCTTGTAGTCTTCGAGATATGGATTTCCCACCGCATAGGGTTTCCTCGACTTAATCGAAATTAATCGACTTGCCAAACGACTTGGCTCGATGATCTGTTTGAAAGAACCTCAAAAAGTGCTAATCGATTTTACTAAATATCGATATGGATAAAATACGCTATCTGATTTAAACGAAGTCTATTTTATTATACTATAACTTATTTATAAATAGATGTACTTCGCTAAACAGGGTCTCTATATCGACATTTCTGAGAGTTCTCGCCAGTCTGGGAGCTAGTCCCCCGCCAGTCGCTAAGTAAAGTACATAATTGTATGGTCTATTATATCGCGAACTCGGAGAAATCTATCTAGGATAGTGTTAGGATAAATTATGATATTTTAATATCTAGTTCTTATCGAAACTTGTATTTTTGGCTAGTAACAGTACAAAATGCATGTGGCTGAAGAAGTCTAAGGTAAAGATTGGTTATGTTACGTACCTGAATAGCAACATGACGCCTTGAATAAATGATTGGAAGTTGTTGTGCCTAGTAATGGAATTTTCCACTGTACCTAGTTTGATATTCCCGAACACCTATGCACGATTCAAACATTGGTAAAGAATGTAATGATTATTTGTTAAGTTCAATTTGGCAAATTCGGCAACTGAAAAGTTTACAAATTCCACATCATAACCACATCAAACATCTCTCCGCCTCCACGTAGACTTTTTCATGACTGAATCTACCACGAAACTGGCCCTCTAGGACCTTTGCATCCTGACAACGGCAAATCCATGTGAAAAAGTGGGACATGACGAGCAGGAAGTTAACTTTATACAGTAAATCCCCATAGAGCTCCGAAAACCCATAGCATTTATAGTAGGACCTCCTCCATTCTAAGTGAGTGTGGATAGTAATTGCAATCTAAAACTCTCGCACAAGCAAACTTCAAATAAAACACTTCGAATCTGCATTCTTCGTTTAAGGAATACAGACCAATAACATTACTTTTCACTTTATTCTAAGCTAATAATCAACACTAAGGGTTCTAACCAAATTCTAAAGCATTCTCACGTGCGACACGATCGAACAATTATTTTTTATTGCATTTATTTGATATCCGAGTTGTAAAGTTATAAACACTGTTATCTCATTTTGAACAAAATATAGTCAAATTATCTGAACTGAACAGCCTGTAAAATTTTCTGGAAAGCAAAGACACTAATAGAGGTGGATTCGATTCTCTAAAATGATCGATTAGATCGATACTCTATGAATTGTCTGGTAAATCAATACTTAACAGAAAAAATATACTTAATAATAGACTTAAAAAGAATGTATTATTTTAGGATATGTTTTTAATACTTGTTACCAAAATAATAATATTCTCTGCAAGGGTATAAAAAGGCTAGAAAAATGTCAATATATCGATTCAAACGATCTTTTAACAAAAACCGATCATAAAGATCGATAATCGTATCCAATCCAACTCTAGCATATAAAACAAGTGTTTTTTTTGGATATAGAAGTTTCTGAGAACTTCTTTAGGTTTCTTTTATTAATAGGCCTGATGTGAACACGAAAGGCTTTAAAGAATAAAACGCCACATGTACCATAGCTCTAAAGATTTATGCAATTTTTTATTAATAGAGGGTTTTTTTTAATGAGCAATTTGTGGAGTAACAAATGATATTGAAGTTTATAGGATCAGATAAGGATATTTTTCAATTAATTGCTTTTCAATAAAAATCGGAGAATCAGCTAACTCGTGATAAAAAAAATATATATTCCAATAATATGTAGTTCTTTGTCGAAGAGCCTTCTATGGATTTGTTTTGTAAGTTATTTGTAAGTAACGCAGTGTTCACCTTTAATTAATTTGCATTAAAACAAAAATGAATTTTTAAGAATATTGTTTAACTGACTACTGACTTTTTTCGATTTCTTTGATTTCAACCAAGTAACCATTGGAACGCAAACTGCAACATTAAAACATACTTAACACTCTAGAACTTGCATATACATATGTATTTACATGAAATCAAAATTGGTTATGGAGAATCTATAGTACGTCCAATATGGATAAGTTATGGAATGATTCACTCGAAATACCAAACATATACAGGAACGAGTAAGTGATTAATTACAAAATGCATACCAGACATCCGAGCTCAACTTGGAACAAACATACATGGATGGCTCGATTCTCGATTATTGCAAATACTCATAAGATTTAAACAGACTAAGGATACTGGATGACTGAGGCGATCGACGTCGGATTCGATTAGGGAAACTCGAATCCTCCATCGATCGTCGGAGAAATTCATGATGACTATTCACGAGACGGATATTCTTGCGCGAAGTGAAAGCACACGCATTAAAATACAATTTTGGTTTCCGGTTTTCGACTCTACGTTCAATGTAATGCCAGTACTTTCTAGATATACAATAAATAGATTACGGATCTTGTTTACCGGAAGAGCAGCATAATTCCACCGGAGAAAGACTGGAAGTTATTGTGGCGGTTCAATTGCGTGTCCGGATCATACTTTATGTTGCCGAAAACCTTTTGGTTTGATGTAAACATTATAATTGGTTGAATAGGCATTAATTTGGTCCAGTACACGTGATGCTACGGAACTACTGATTATATACCGATCGACTACCAACTCAAAACTATTCTATCAACCCCACACAGCCCCAGTACAAATCCCTCGAAGAAAACCCCCTAGCATCGTGTGTCCACTCTACGTTCTGGATAACTGTAGTACGGATCCGGGGTCCGGGACTTACCTGCATGCCGATAATGGCGTATATGAAAAACAGCATAGCTATAAGCAAACAGACATATGGAAGTGCTTTAAATGATTGTACAAATGTCCAGAGGAGGATGCGTATCGTGTATCCTTGGCGCAGTAGTTTGATCAGACGCGCCGCACGAAACAAACGCAGGAAGCCGACGTTGATTGAGTTCGACTGTAAAATATTATTGGCCAAAGGAATAAAGGAGTAAAAATAAGAGAAAGAGAGAGAGAGAACAGAATAGATAAAGAGACTGGCATTAGAGAGGTTGGAGGAGGTGCACTCGTCGCTCCCTCAGGGAGCTCGATAGCGTCGTCATCGGTCTAAACTACACTTCCAATCTAAGCTATCAGTTATCGGTTAAAAGTTATAGTTAGAATCGTTCCGTTAGTAAGAGTACATTAGAAGTAGTTAGTGCAGAAGTATCAGTATCAATTGTGGGTATTCGTTTAGTATTTGTATTAGCAAATAGTAGCTGTATATTTATAGTATAGAAATTAGTACTGGTGTTAGTATTAGTTGAAGTTGGTTAATTGTAAGTAGAAGTAGGTTAGGTACAGTTACAGTTACAGGTAAATACGTAGTAGCGAAGAAAGATTCAATGCGAGGTTGTAAATATCGTTGGAATTAGGTCATTACAACTAAGTATTTGAATCAATTCGCTCTAAAGAAAAAATGATACTTAAGTACGATCCAAAAGACATTATATCCATAAACATGTAGTATAGACAATTCATATGAAATGGTATTTTTCAATGAAAATTAATGATCAAATAAAGTTTATCTCAATTTATACAATAATTGGAAATGAGTAGAAAATTTTTGATTGTGTTTACTCAAAAATGTAAGCAACATCTATTTAAGTAGCATTCTTTCGGTGAATATCATTTGCCTGTATAAGCGTACGTATCGTTGTGTTTCTGTGTCGATGTTTGTGGGATTCCTATGGGACTATCGAATGCCTAAGCAACTTCTAGGTTCTAATTTACAAAGGACGAATTGGTACAATTTCTTTATTGTTTTTTTTTTAGTTTCGGGTGAGAAATTTGGAAAGCTTTGCAGTGCTTGGTATTTTGGTATTTTTGTTTTTTCTTGGTGTCTTCTTGCTAAAAGTCCCATATTAAATGTGGCACGTGCAGGGCGTGTTTTAATGATCGGCGATAACCAATGTTACGTTTTTTTTTTGTTGCGTGAGTATGTAATAATTCTAAAAATTTTCTATTTAGTGTGTGCAGTTCTGATTCTGATTGCGCTGGGCGTGCCGTGTGATGGGTTGAAATTTCCGACTTCTTGCCCTGAATTTCAACTTCTTAAAGAAGATATCTGCAGCCAATTGGGATCTCATTAGGGTATAGGATTAAACCCAGAATTTTTCCAAATTTTGCAGCAAGTCGTTGGGCTGAAAATGTCAACCCTATCTGGGGTGTATTTTGGTCACAAGTACAGGTACAAGTACAGGTGTAGAAGTACAGTTGCGGTACGAGTACTGGAGGGAAGGGACTTATACATTGGTAAGAGGATAAAATAACCATTTTGTCACCGACAAAACAGGGCTTTGGCCAAAATATCTTACACATCATCAGTTGCAAAGAACACAGAGCGTCGCGGATGTGCAGGTGCGGACCGGGAGAGCGCCGGACTACGAACTATGGCTGCTCTGGCGGCGAACACCCGTACACCCGGACGGCAGGTGCCGAAGTTCGGCACGGCAACTTTGGTGCCGCATACCGCCTCGCCGTGGCCTCCGCTTGGCGCGATCGCAGAATATACATTACATCGTTATGTACAGACTACTGGTGGTGATGTTGGTGATGCAAATGTATGTACTTATTGTAAGGGAAGTTTATGGAAACAAACTGAACTCGTCTACGCAGACTAGGGCTAATGAATTAAGTTTGACACAAAACTCCTGCGTTGCACAACACTGGTGTGGGATACGTCGCTGAAAAGAAAACATACTCGCATATATTTATGTGACAGAGGTTACCAAACTTTGATTCAGAATTATTTACAGAGACTAGGTCTATAGGTCCCGAGAGATAAGAAGGGGATTATGGTCTTTGCTAAATGATCGTGGGATCATGGGATCTTGGGGGACGACGCTGGTACGGGTGATTGGCGATTCTAAACTCGAATCGAATATACAGAATGGTTTTCAATGGATAATGCATATCTATTGATGTATACACCTAGGAATGAAGATCAAGATGCCGAAAAGATAGGAGTTAAGAAAGTTAAGAATGCGGATCAAAGTAGAGATTTACACAAACCGATATCAATCGTCGTAATCGTCTGCTTAAGTAATTGAATATGAAAACTATTATTGGTATTAACTATTAATTGGCTAATTGGTCGAATGTGGTGTGGTTTTGTAACTGTTACTGTTGAATTGGTGGTTGCTGTTGTTGGTTCGTTAGTTGAATTTCAAAAAAGAAAAGTTTATTAGATTAAATTTGTTTACTTACATCCTGGTGGATAGTCAGAAACCATTTTCAAAATAAATTTTGGATTGAATTTGTTTTGAGACAAATCAATGTTCACATTGGGAATGATAAGTTTATTGTTATTTTGGACGACACACGTAATTGTTCAATCATATTTTTTATTTTTGTTGATGTTGTTATTTGAGGTAGTAGCAGTAGAGTGGTGGGTGTTGTTAAAAATCATTCGGCATTTTGTTTTCGATTGCAATTAAATATTCAGACACATTTCAAATCATCGCAATTAATACGAAGGGAAACATGGAAATGTTCATGATTTTGGTTTTCAATTGGATATTGTTTGGATATTGTTTAGCATTTTCAGTTGATTTGTATTTGTATTTGTATTTGACGATCGATCACAGGTCGGTTTTGGGTCAAATTCAAAAGGCGGCGTTTTTGGCAAAGATTTTGTCGTTTGGCAAAGATAATTTGTTTTAGAAAAGTAAAGAAACGAAAAGTAGAGTTGAAAATTAGTAGCATAAATTTGAATGTACATATACATCTTAAGTAGCTTCTATCAGATACAGATCAATATCAATATCCTAAAGCGGAGTTACGTAATTCTCCATTTTACTATAATTCGAGTGTATGAGTTTTTGTGTTACTGCATTGGAATTGGAGTTTTAGTTTTTCTTTTTCGTTCTTACTTGCATCTAATTTGGATATACTGATATACTTAGGTAGATTATAGCACTTGACAATTTCTAAGTCGGAAGTTGATTTCTATTCTGGTACTACAAGTACAATTTACTTGTATGTTTTCGCCGGGGACTACGAAAATATAGATGACAACGTAAAAGAGCTTAATTCAAAAAATTGTAATGAGGGATCACTTGACGAAATGAAATAGAAAGGCAGGCGAACGTTACCTCACGACGAGAAGAACCAGAAGTTGATAAGACGTTGAGGCAGGGACCTGGAACATGGTAACCTCGAGAGGTCTCTTACCTAAAAATACTCTGTCGCTGTTCGACCCATAGTATGGTATTGAAACTCATTAAGTCAGTCAGCCATTTAGCCATTCAGCATTTTACCATTCCGCCATTCATCGAATGGATAGTGCGTTTTAAAAGCCAAAGCTAACTGAATCAAGAAAATCCAAGTGCGCTTTACTCAAGCTTATTATTTCTGTGGAATGTAGCGTTGGGTGTGGATGTGAGTTTGATTAGTATGTTGCATGCAGCAGCAGCCAGTCCAAGCCCAGCCCACTGGGTCACTACTTAGTTGCAAATATGAAATTGAAAGATGTGAGCATCGCAAAACTGAGTGTTAGGCAGACAAAAGCTGGTGGGTGAGAGGGTTCAAGATCGTTCAAAGTTTAATTTCAAGTACAAAAGGGAAGAAATTTTTTTATAATATTCAAAAGTTGTTCAGTGGCCTGGGTTGGTCACTGAAAGCTTAGATTAACTACGACAGACTGCTAAAATTTTGTCCATAGAGAAAAGTTGCGGGAATAGAGAAAAAAGATGGGGTTCGGGTGGTGTGGTTTTGGGTCTCAAAAAAGAGAGAAGCCGAAAAATGCTGAAGACATGCTCTTGAGTCGGCTTCGCGAGGTGATAAAGCTCAACACAAATCGATAGAAAGGATAGCTTAAGACTGATTTATTCATCGTTATGTACCTCACTTGTTGGGCCTCATTCGATAGCGATGGGGCCTGTTCGCCGATAGTGCCGGGAACGACTACTTACAGTTGCCGATAACCCTCGAATGGTTCAACGTAATAACCACCTATCCGGTGCCCGAAGGCGATGCATTAACGATGATAATGACGTTGCCTTTGATTTTGGTTTCGGGTTATTAGTTTATGCATCGAACGAATGTATTTATTGGAGCACTATATAATCTCAATCTTTCTTGAAAACGCATGTGTTAGCTTTCGGTTTGTGTCTGTGTTTTATCTTGGTTAAAAGAGTATAGCTTATGGAGATGGAGTCGCGATGAGTATGCGTATTGTGGCGGTATGATTCCAGTTTACAGTCTATCTGGGACTCTGAACAAATCAAAGTAATTCATGCGCAAATTAATAGAAAGGAAATTTGTAAGCCCGAAAGCGTAGAAGAGAGTCTAGTTCACTGACTGTATGATACCCGGTAATTAACAAGACCCCCTGATTTTGCCTAAAAAAGTTGTTCTCCGGAAATGCAATTAAAAGTTTATTATATATAAGACATTTTGATAATACTAATTAAAAACTTCAACAGAAAAACAGGGATACCATTGTCCAGACAAACATTTAACGTTATTTCTACTTCGGCTTGTAATAGATAACCTTCTTTTAGAGTTCTTTTCGGTTAAGGGTGGCACCCGCTTGGCTGACAGTTTTTTGGCCTAGCTTTGTGCAAGATACAGTTGGAAACAGAGATAGGTGATCAAGTATAGATACAAGATTAGATAACGCAAAACGAAGAGAGACACGCTAGCAAGTACAAGTCGCAATGATGTTCGAAATAATAAGAAACCGATAGCAAAGGCGTGACAGGAGTGACAATGCAGATGAGTTACCTAATGGTGATACTCATAACTAATAAAAGTGAGTTAATTTAGACACATGTAGTAAGTAAAAGTGGAAATATTTAGTGGAAATAAGACAAGGAAATAAAGCTCGTGTTAATAAAATGATAGACAAAGTTAGATTTAATAAGCTTGGAAGTGGTAAGCAAAAGTTTAGCGGCTTAAGCGGTTCAAGAATCTAAGTTCACTGAGTGGTAAACATCGATAGATCGATAAATGGTAAAACCGTGTAGATTGTGTTTCGTACTTACATCGTGCTGCTGGTTGTGTCGATTGGTTGTACATGTTGTTGTAATCGATGTAGTTGGAGATGAGAGAGCACGTCCACACATAGATGGGCGCGGGCCGCATATGTGTGTGTACGTAAAGTTATGCGAATTGGTATGCATGTGTATATGTGTGTGCACGCGTATGTATTTGTTGGACCACACACCGTTGCAGTTGCAGGATATACACATGCATGATTGGTTTGGTTGAATTGACGAGATTGAGATGAGAGATTAGTGATGGGCAATTCATCGTTTAAGGTCGATTGGTCAATTAATTCATTTTCGATTTGTATTCGATTTATTCAATTCAGATTCAGATTCGGATTTAAATTAAAATTCGGATTCAGATTCCATTTCAGATAGGTGTTTAGATAATTTGGTTTTGCGGATGATTCGGGTGATTCGATTCGATACATTATTTTTGGTCAAGTTAACATTTTGCACATAATTGATTTAATTTTGTAAGTGATTGGTTCAATGAGTTTTATATTTTGTATCGTATACAAATTAATTAGTGATTTGGTGGCAGTGGTGATGGGTTGTTGTGAATCGGTTTTGTGAAAGTGGGTAGTGGAGGTGAGCGGAAAAGACATATTTAAGATTTCGTTGCACATTCATTGCATTTTGTATTTTAATTACATATAGATGTATTTTTTTATTTTGTTTGTTTGTTTTTGTTTTGTGTATTTTCGTTGATTCGTTTTGATTCCCGGAGAGACCAATTACAAGAGAAATATGAGACGTTGGGTTCGCATAGATAAATTATACATACAGAAGTCATACGGAAACGTATAAAGATTTGCGTGTATTATATAAGTTGACACATTTGTTCAGATGTGTGCATGGGTTTTCGTTTATTTTTGTTATTGTGTGGGTAAATATCATTGCGTGAGTGATGATTATATTTTTTTAAATATTTAATTTTTTGTTTTTTCATCGATATAATATTTTTTATTTGATTCGGATTGGGTTTTACCGATTTTGAAACCACATTCGGTTTTTGGTTTTCGTACATAAATAAATATGGAAAAGGAAATCAAAAAGAAATATGATTATTAATTTCTGTATTTTGTAATATTTTATTTAATTTTTTGTTTTGTTTGTATGAAAAGATTTTTTAGTTCAGAACAAATAATATGGAAAGAAAGTTTCATTTTGCTTAGGAATATTCATGTAAAGATTGTAAAAGATTATAAGAAATTATGTGAAATTATGTAATTGGGTGAAAGTGAACCGTTTTGCGATGTGCTAAGACCTAGATCTCTTATTGAATAAAAAATTGTGTCGGCGCTAGATACCTCTGCTCGAAGAAATTTACTTTAAATTTGCCCTCTTTTTAGCCTGAACTATTTTTAAAACTCAAAAACAAAACACATTTTTTTAGGAAATGATAAATTTAAAAAACAACTTTGATTTTAAATTATCATCGGTGCATTTTAGCGCAATACCTTCGATTTTAGTACAGTTATCCCTATGATAACATACGAATGCCATGTATATAGATACAGATCGAGTCTGTAGGGATTGTTATATTGATACTTATGGATATTTGCTTTCTTTTGTTATTTCTGTATAGAGATTCGTGTGTGTGTTTTAAAGTTATGGTGAATATTTTTTTTTGTATCTCAGAAAAATAATAAAGATAGATACAATTGGTATTGTTGTGATAATATTTTTTATGCATTGCATAACGGGCTACAGAAATCGAACACAACAGAAATGTATGCTCTTATTCGTGTGAAAGCAATCAAATAATTACCCCAAATTCCATCCATAAAGCGTCCACTATGCTGCCCAGTACTGTGATAAGATCGAATATGTTCCACGGATCCTTGAAGAAGTTCTACAAGTCGATTAAATAAAATATAATTATTTAAAGTTATCTTAGTACTGATTATACCGAGGCAAACAGTCTCAGAATTCATAATCTGAGTACACTAAGAAGAGGACCCCCAAGTGAGTTGAGCTTTTCAAAAACCTGTTCGGGTTCGACTCACGTCGATCAAATTTATTTTTATTTTTTCCCTTAGTATTTTTTTCTAATTACTCATCGCCTTTCTTGTGGGTCCTCTTTCACGAAAAAACTATTCTAATATGTTATATATAAATTGACTTAAGCCCCATATATAATATTGTTCTATTTAAACTTACCTTAACACCAAATCCAATAATTTTCAGCACAGTTTCTACACTGAACATTCCAGTGAATCCCATGTTAATGTACTTAAGTGACTTTTCATACATGTCTCCTTGATTATGGTACTGTTGAGATTTTAAATTTGTTGAAAATAAATATGGTGTATAAACTTAGGTGACACCGAACTTGCGATTTTTTTTTTTTCATCTTAGTTTGGGTTCATAATTATCTTGATGTCGAAACAGACAATCTTTAAGCTTTAGGTATTTTATAAATTTTTTTTTTCCGATCTCACAAAAAATCGACAAGTATTTAAAATTCTTGAATAAATAAGTTTTAAAACCACACAAATGCGA
The DNA here is from genome assembly GCA_018150545.1 of Drosophila ercepeae. Classification (NCBI taxonomy): domain Eukaryota; kingdom Metazoa; phylum Arthropoda; class Insecta; order Diptera; family Drosophilidae; genus Drosophila; species Drosophila ercepeae. The sequence continues at coordinate 1,301,965 of JAECWL010000197.1, forward strand.
TCGAAAGAGATTCGGAAAATATATATTTTTTATCAAAGCTCAGTATCTATTATTCTTATATCATTTTATCCTTTTTTCAAGTTAAGGTTTCGGAACCATTATAAAATCGAGTGTCTTTCATGCAGTAGACACTTTTATATGTAAAGCTAGTCTTGTTAGGATATCTAAAAAGTCTCAAGAAAAACAAATAAAAGAGTTTCCCCTTCATGAAATTTACCTTCATCATCAGTAAGAGGGTATTAAATACGATCAGCATCATAATAAAGTACTCAAAAGGCGTAGACACGACAATGCGCCAGACTTTATACTTGAAGGTGTTTCGATTTTTGGGCATGTATCGCTCAAGGGGTCGGGCGCCAATTGTAAAGTCAATGCAGGATTTCTAAAGGGGGAATATATTATTATTTAATTGAATGTAAAATTATGGTTTTTTGGTTACACAATTGAGTAAATATCAGCCAAATACCAACAATAGGGGATAACTTTTATTATATATTTACTTTTAAATCTATGAATAGGTTAACACATTTATGTTATAGCATCATCATCAAACGGGGTTTTTACAAATGAAAATATATGGTACATATAGTCTCGTCGGGGGAATCTAGAAATGTTGTACAGTGGAGCTTAAGGAATTTAAAAAGAAACCCGTTACAAAATCAACACATGCCCAATTCTACGAATATTTTACATTAATTATAGGGTTTACGCTGAAAAAAAAATAGATTTGGAAACCCCAGAAGAAAAACTTTGACTATGGCATTAAATTCCTCTATCGGCAGATGTTCAAAAATACTTACTTACAATTGTCTCTGTTTTTGGATAAACGACAGATGGCACTAAGCGATATAGATCTTTAAATATTCCCACAACGATCGTGAAATATTTAAGGAGAATCGCATGAATATTACATATCTCTACTTTCCGGTTAATGTTCACTATTTATATAAACGAAATAAAAAATGACTGCGCAAAAGCATGAAAATAAGGAGCTTTTTTGCTCCAGAAAGTGCGCAACTTTTTGAGGTTAGGTTCGAGTTTGGTCGGGGCTCTAGAGATCCCGTTAGGGAGTTGAATACGTTGTGTGTTTTACACAGGCATATTAGAGGTATGTAAGTAGGTTCTATCTATGGGAGGTGTTGGTGGAAGTAGTGGGGCGAACCAAACTCAAAGGAGCACACCCATTAAATACGTTACTAGCTTTGGATTGAGTTTATCAACTGTATGTACGAGTTTTGTACTAGGTATACTAGGAGGTGTACATGTGTATACATGTAAGTTGTTTTGTGGAGTTTTTCTGTTCGGAATGTTCGGAATGTTCGAAATGTTGTTATGTAGGTAATTATGTTTGTAGCAAATATTTACGAATCAGTGACATATACGTGCATACTAATAGTTAAAATTGAATAGTTAATTCTTCAAGAGGTTTCAGCTTTTGGGGTTTGTTTTGGTTGATACTTTTGATTTGTACATTTATAACTAACATTACAACACACGAAACACACACATATAAGCAGATTGAAAGAGAGACAGATAGTATATGGAGATTTGGACTCGCAAAACATTAACTCTTAATGGGTTTAATGGGTCTGGCTCACCTGATTTTTGTCAATTTCACCGTCTTGTAACTCGGCTTCGCCTTGCTCTTGAAACGTAATAATGATCAAGGCCACGAATATGTTGACGAAGAAGAATGGAAACACAATAAAATACACAATATAAAATATGGACATTTCGATCCGGAAATTTTGGATTGGACCCCTATCTTCATAAGTGGCAGCCATAGAGTGTTGCAAGACCCTATTCGTTGAATTTCGATTACAGTTTCGGTTTCGGATTTGGATAGACGATGGACGATGGACGAGGTTGAAAGGTTAGGGTTGAGAAAAGAACATGCGAAAAATGTGAATTAGTTATTTCCTTGACCTGGTTTCTCATCTGTCCCGAAAGTCGGACAGAGCTGCAGAGCGACAGATTAGATTAGAAATAGGCAGTAGATGGAAAGTGGAAAATATCAGTTACAACAAATGGGCTTACTGTGGCCATCCCTCGCCGGTCTGAACGGCGAACAGGGTCAGCATCGCGGCGGCAACGTTGTCGTAGTGGAAGGCTCGTGGCTTCCACACCCTTAGCTCCTGTCTGGGCAGCAGTTCGTCCTCCTCGTACTTAAAGTACGAGCCCCTTTTGTAGTGCATTAAGTTGGTTTGTTTGTCGGGGTTTAAAAGTTTATTTTATCGGAGACGGGGTTGGTGTGGTTAAGTTTTGTTTATTGATTAGAAACTTGATTAGAGACTCGGCAGGAAAACATACAGAAATAAAGGTTGCACACAATATACTACGTCAACGAAAATAAAAACACAAAATCTTAACTAAACAGGTAAGGCACATCCAAAAAAAAGGTCGGACAAACACATGAGGTAAGAGTTGTGTGTGTTTTTTAATCAAGATGGTGAAATGAATTGAATCTGGAGTAGAGTCTGGAGTATAAAGCCGAAAGCGAGATGTGTTTAAAGATAGGTCGCCGATGATGCAACAAAAAGATCAAAGCCTTTTTCATTGCAATATTCGCATGTCGCGTCTGCGTGTTTCTGAATTTAGTTTTTGAGGTTAGTTTGAAATGTAAATGAGAGGTATTGTCTTGAAGAGGCGGCTGTTTTTTAATAATTTTCCTCATAACTCTGCTGCATTGAACCTTTACGAGTAGGAAATTGGTCCTTGAGATAGATTCTAGCTTAACTCAGCACAAATAAACACTCGATGCGGTCTGACATAGAAGGCGTAAAAGTAAAGAAATGCTCGAAAATCAAGTGATTCGACGAAATGACAACATATCAAATTTTTAGTGACCCCGCGCGTGACCTTTGGTGGCTTGTCGGTTCGGTGATGTGTAACAAAGCAGCTGCGCTCAAGCGATTGGTTCTATATCCTTTTTGGATTCCGAATAGCGTGCAAAGGCACTTACGATGCAGCGAATGCGTTCTTGGAATTAATAATAAGCTCTTCTAATTTTTTAACGAAGTCAAAAACAGACATCTCTATTGGGGCTGCTTTCATCTTTGTCGCATCGATCTACTTGATCTTTTACTCATAAAATATCAATTAGATCGATTGATTCATTATATTTTTGCCTTGTATACGAGCTTTTATAAAGTAACCAAGAAATCGCTACATCGTTAAGCTTGTGCGTTGAAAGACAAGACTTTAAGTCTAGTAATGCTGACGTGTTTAAGATGTACGTGTACATATGTATTAAAGGGTTTTGTTTTGGAAATTTAGTTGAGTCTGGTTTTATTTTGGCAGATCAGCGGCGACTGTAATTGCATGCGAAGGTCAAACGATACTCCTTGTGTTTTGGCGGAACAACTATCGAGTGCAACGCAAGTATCTGGCTTTTTTCACTTTTTTCATCTATAGTATGTCGGCGGACAGTTTGAGAATGCGATCAGTTACTGGATGATTGTAATAAGGAACTGGAACTCTAGATAACACAAATAACATGAAAAAAAGAGCTCATCATCTACAGACAATCCTACGATGAATGTACTCGCATGTGTTTCTACCTCTAGGGATACTCTTTATATTATATATTCTGGCCTAGGAAGAAGTTTGGAAACTTAGGACTGCTAATACACAAAACATATTCTTGTATGTACAGATGATGGCTAAATGGGTTGAACGAACTGAAAATGGATCGGGGTCTAGGAAGAGCCTACCCCTCCGATTGATATTCGGGGACTGGTTCGTGAAACCTTACACCTAACACCTAACACCTAACACCTAACACCTAACACCTAACATCTAACCTATGAGTTTCGCTATTCTAGATATTCTATTGCTTATTAAGAAATCTTCTGGTAGTAATATGGACTCTTTGGTATTTGGATAATACCCAATTCAAAATGAACGAAACATACATAGGCTGACCGCGGGGATTCTCGCTAGAACATCAAGTTCTTTCTCAAACTTGTTATATTCAATTATTATTATTTTTTGTAAATAAAACAATTACAGGAAATTAAATTTAACTGGAATGGTAAAGTCAGGTGGAGACTGGAATCTGTAGTTTAGCATTTCTGGATATTCAAATGTTGATACGGGAGCATTCTCTATTTTCTAATCCCATTTTAAGTGATTAATTACCCGGATTTGTAATATTAGTTTATCGTATTTTTTTTCTTTTGTTTTGTTTTATTGTTTTTGAAGCCCGTTTATTCGCGTGACTGTTGTTAAGACAAGTCAGGCAAGAAAAACTGGGCTGGAAACTATAAAATGCTACTCTTACATTCTGTTAAATCAGTGCACCTTTTTTGTTTTTTTTTTTTTTAACACAAAAATTATAAAACAAGAAACCAAAAGTAACCGAACATTTGAGGAAACAGTTGGATTAACAAGAAGTACGCGACTAAAATTTGATATCCTATTATATTATTGTATAACCTGTAACACACATATAATATTTACAAATTTTCCTTGAATTCTCCTTCCCATATTAGGGTTACTCCAGTAACAAAATATTACATAATTCTTCCAAGGTCGAGAGCTACATCCCAACATGGCGGAACAACCAGTTTCCGCATATATTTTTGATTTTATATTATTCTTATTCCTATTCGGATACGTATGAAAAGCTATGCAGGAATGTACAACTAAACATCAATGTACTGGGAAGTTTGGGTTGGGGGACTGTTGTAGCACCTTAGACATATAGATATTTAGGCTATATAACACATATATGTACATGGAAGAGGTCGACGCCTTCGCAAAGAAGTGCGAGAACTTCAAGTAGGTGAAATGAGTTTATCGTTCTAGCTCTACTGGCTACGCAATGTACGTATGTGTCTAGATATTTTGGGGTTACTGGAGCCGAGAGACAGAGAGACTTCCAGATTCGTATTCGAAAAGTTAGACAGATATGTGGAAAAAGGAAGAGAGATAGAGTCATATAGAGAATGTGTGTTAGAGTTATCGAGAAAGCTAGAGCGCTATAGTGTAACGCGACTATACGTATTGTATATAGGAGGTTAGGTGATTGACTTGGCTAATTAACAAACCTAAAATATATTATGAGGCTACTGAGGGACCATAAATGTGTGACATCGTAGTCGAGCCCTCTTTTAAAATGATCCAAATACCGAGACGTTACAACATAAGTACATGTGGTCTAATTATTTATCGTTTTGGGATCAAGAGTAATAAGTAGTAGTACGAATAGGTAACGGATACGGATACGGTTACGGTTACGGAAACGGAAATGGGTACGGTTACGGTTACGGAATAAGACAATAAGAAAACAAAAAGAGCGAAAAAACAATTGAATGTTGAATATTAGAAAACGTTACTTACTGGCACTCTGCGGAAGTATGTTTACTTTCGTCCGTACAATGAAAAAATTTTCCATTGAACAATTGTACTCCAATAACAGAAAATATAAATTGAAACAATATGTACACGATTAGAATGTTAACAACATTTTTCAATGAGTTCACGACGCAATCGAAGACGGCTTTTAATTTTGGAACACGCTTAATGGTCTTTAATGGACGCAGAACACGTAATACTCGAAGTGATTTAATTGTCGATAAATTTTGTCCAGCGCTGCTACCGCTCATATCGAAACCGAAACTAACAGCAGCGCATATAACGACCACAGCATCCATAATATTCCAGAATTCTCTTAAATAGCTTCCCGGGTGCAGGATCACACCCAAGTCTACAATTTTCAGCAACATTTCTATCGTGAATACGCCGGTAAATGCATAATCAAAGTAATTCAATATCTTGTTTCGCCTTGAGTTCTCACGAACGGGATCTTCGGCTGCTAATGCTATAGATGACATTGATATGACGACCATAATAAAGAAATCAAAATATGGTAAATTAACAACCCAATGGGCGCCACGTCGTATGCTGTATTAGTCGGGGATTTACATCGTATATCGTATTTCGTATATCGTATATCGTATATCGTATATCGGTATCGAATATGTGTTGACAAATAGGTAATTGGGTGGTTTCGATGAATCGTTGGGCATGTTTTTGCATGTTTTTACATTTCCGATTACATCAAATTCGGTAGCAGTTCGATAATTTTCATTAGATTTGTAAAATTTTTGTTTAAATTTTAATTCGGGATTTTTGTTCGAATATGATATTTTTGTTAGATTCCAGGTTTGGTTTGTTTGTTTGTTTTTTTTTTTTTGGATTCCGTTTACGATTAACGTATATTGTTGTTATTTTTTTGGTGAACCGTTTAAATTGGTTGAATTTTTTGAATTAATTGGTGTTCCAATTGTCAGTTCGTTATTTTTTAGACAGGATTTTAGTTATTTGTATTTTATAAAAATTAGAAATGAATTCGTTGATTCGTTTTTCGTTTATGAATTTGTTGCATGATTAAGCATGTTTGCCGTATTTCGTGGTGATTTTTGTTTCATGATTGTTGTTTAATGTTGATTGATGGTTGATGATTGAAGTCGCAAAAGTTGAACATACATACATACAAACATATTTTGTTTTGATTTGATTAATAATTTGTTTGTTGATTGTGTGCAACATGAAATCATAAGAATTCCGAAAAAGAAAAAGGATTAAAGGAAAAAACGTATTGAGAACAGTTAGTGATTTCATTATATTATAGTTATCGTATTTCACTTAAATGATACGAAATTTATGGATGATATTAACTAAGATTGGTAACTAAGCGCATAAGTTAAATTTGAATAATAGTTCAAGTCCATTGAAATACCAACACTTGGTCGCACCACTCAGGACACAGACAGTATGGGGCCTGGAAAGAACTCGATTACCTTACATCTAAATGAGTCTTACATAAGCTATTACTGGGAGAATTAATGATATTATGGAATTGGGAATTGGTTGTAATATTTACGGATTGGTCGGTGAGAGAATGAACATCGATGAATATGGCAGCATTGGCTTGGGACCTTCGGTCACTTCCTCTTCCTCCTTCTTCTCCTCCTCCTTGCGCTTGTTCTTGGCCTTGGTGGTGGCGATGGTACCGTCCCCGTTCTCCACGTGGACACCGTCACCCTGGAGGGCCTCCATCTCTTTTTCAAGCTCCTGTAGTTGTTTCTCTTTATCCTCTTCGACTTGTTCCTCTTCGGCTGCTGTTAGTTCTTGGGCATTCGCCAAATTGTCAACGGCGATAGCCAAGAACACATTCAATAGCGTGTAATTTCCGAAGAGTACCAATACGATAAAATATCTGTCGGAAGAGCATCAAGAATACCAAAGCCAATCAGAGGGGTAACACTCTCAGTACGATCTATGTGGGTTGTGTTATTAGCTCATTGGCTCCAAAGAGGACCACGGACCACCTCGATGGTATGAGGCTGGGAAAGATAAGCTACATAATTGTAAGTTCGCAGGGGTATAAGTATCATTAGCTAGGACTAGACTTAATCTGGGACAACTACGATGCTACCGTGGGTATCTAGCTTCGCGAAACTCGTTAGAGCATTAAAGTTTGCAGGAAGGCAAACCATCAAGTCGCTGTAAATAGAAATGACAGTGAAAAAAGCAAGGAATGTTATATATGGCTTAGAGTACTATATATCGAGGGCCAACTGTCTACACTTACGGATTGCTAGGCGCGATGGATGATGGATAGTTGTCGATTTTTCGGGACTTGGGCTTGCAGAATTTCACAGTCGTGTGAATAAAATTCTTCAAGCACATGAGTCCCGGATCGACCAAAATTTTAATGCTTTTGGTCACAGTCGATTGCATACATTAATGGTTCGACGTTCAATGAATTTCGAAGTCGCGTAATACATAATATTGGTGGGTTGGTTTTTGGGAGTTTTTAATGGTTTTTTGGGGTGGGGAGTTAAGGAAGGAAGAGAACAGGCTATCACAATAAAAGCGGGTTATCTCGATTGCATACTAAAAGTCGGGAACACAATTAGCTGGGCGCTAGACTCTTACTCGTACATTGAGGCTCCAATTAGCAAACAATGTGCATGATACAGATAGAGAGAGTGGGATGAGTCGAACTATAAACTAACACTTACATAGAGTAAATCATTCCTTTCTGGGCACCACCTTGCGATATGATACCCTGGTACATGACCTCGTTCCAATCTTCGCCGGTAAGTATTTGGAAAACGGTCAACAGTGCTATCGGGAATGTGTTAAAATTGGTTTCGGGCGTGCCTCCGGGCAGGTTAAACTGGCCGCCGAACAACTGCATGCCAAGCAGAGCAAATATGAGTATGAACAAGAAGAGCAGGAACAACAATGAGATAATTGATCTCATCGAGTTCAGCAGGGAGATGACTAGATTGCGCAGCGACGACCAGTACTTGGTTACTTTGAAGATGCGCAAAAGTCGCAGGGCACGCAGGACGGACAGTCCGAAGGAGCCGCCTTTCACCTCGGACCATATAACCTCGAATATCGAACCACTAATGACAACGCAATCAAAACGGTTGAAAGACGACTCAAAGTAGATCCGGGGTCCCAGGGCGTACATCTTGATGAACATCTCCGACATGAACAGACCGAGGAAAATGAATTCCGCGTAGTCTGAATTAAAAAAGATCATTGTGTTATCATTAAAGTCTCCTCTTAATAGCCTGGTACTCACATAGAAACTCCGTCAGAAATGAGGGCTGGCCGTAGTGCTCGACGGCGACGCAAACGGTATTCAGGAAGACAAGGACAATCACGAACCAGTAGAACCATTGTGTTTTCACCGTGTGCCGGATCCAGAAGCGAAACCTCTTCTCTGCCCGCCAAAATCCGGTGCAACTGCCTTGGGGTTTCGATCGAGTTTTCAGATAACCTATGCGGGAGTACAGAGAAATACAGAAAATCCTTTTCAGTGTCTTGCAGAGCGAGTTCTGGAACAGTCACGAACATTTCAACCTATAGATCAACCAGGCAAATGTTGTGTGCACTTCTGATTTATGCGGCACAGTGCGTTTCAATTTCATTAAATTTTATCGGTCCTTCATAAATTATCGATAAAATCGATTGCTTCACACTTTTATGATCTATTTTTATGTTATTACGTATGGAATATTATAGCCCAATACAAGCATTTTTTCATTTGTTTATTTGTTAGAACTTTTAATGTTACCGAAATTAATATTCAAATTATATTATGCGACACATACATATATGTAATACTATTAAAATGAAATATATTTTAGATATGTATGTATCTGCATCAAATAAGCTTTGAGTCACCGTATTTTAGAATCGATTTTTTGCTTAAGTATCTATAAAGTGGTCAAGTCTTAAAGTATTGATTGAATCAATATTTTCCAACAAAATAGATCAGTAATATCACTATCAGTAATATTAGTAATCTAAGTTCGATTTAACAATTGAGTCGCAATCGATTATATTCAATAGTTCGAAACGCACTGTGTTTTAATGACACAAACATACTTGTAATTACAACGTGAAGGAGGTGTATTAAAGTCTATAGATATTGATCAAACAATTCTTAATTAATTTATCAAATGAACGCACTTTATAATGAGTTATGTACAAATCTGACACACCTAAGTTTAATAATCAAAGTTCTCAAGTACAAAATGCGTTTTTACTGCCACCTTATTGATATATATTGAAATACGGGAAACTAATTTGCTGAATTTTGGTTTTGTGGTTTGGCTTACAAATAATTTGCTCTACCATGAGAATTGTGAGTACTACAATTATATGAACACTGCGAGGACGGGTGGACGGGCCAATAATTATGCAGTGTCTTTAGTGTGTCTCTAGCACGTATGTCTCGAAGCTTTAGATTTTCGGACCTGATATATACTTTTTACAAAAGTGAATTAATAACTCTGTAGAGAATTATTTGCGATTGGACGACATTGTGTTGAGGAAAAAAATCATTAAAAAAAAACTGGGTCAAGTGTCTACATTTCACTTTCACAATAACTTTCCTACGCCTCTGTATCCTATTAACCTCTTTTTAACCAAAATCTACTTTTTAAATACAATACATAAAAATGAGTCATTGCTGAAACTAAGGAATCTTGTATGAATGTTTTTTACTGAAATGAAGGTGTTTTTGGATGGGAGTTATATGGACAGATTTGTTGGTTTTTTAAAAAATAAAAACATAATTTACTTACACATTTTGAACATAATCAATTTCGGTTTGTGGAAAGATCAAATAAGTTTAAATAAAGAAATATTTTTAATTAATTGTATACACTTTTTGTTTTTAAAGTAATGTCAAATGTTCAACCCAAAGTTCACGACTAAGTTAAAGAATAATAAATAATTTCTCGAGAGTAAATGGAGTTGAAGAAAGAACTTTTAAAAAGGAATAAAAGCCATGTTCTTACACCTTTTGTAATTGTAGAGTTTAGGTTTTTGGCCTTAATTTAATACTGTCTCTACTATAGTATCCTGATAGTATCAAAACTAAAATTTTTGATCAGACTGACAAATGTAAGCAGTATTTATGGGTTCAGAAAATTCTCCTTTACTTTGTTGCAATTCCTAAAGTCCTTGAAGTTCGAGAAGATCTTGGAAAAGTTCTGAACGGTTTGTCTAAAAAAATAACTATATTGCCCATCTTTCTTACCATCGTCGCCATAATCTTCCTCGGCCTCCTCTTCCTCTGTGTCTGTCGACTTGGACTTTCCTAAACTTTTCAGCTTTTTCCGCTTGGCAGCATTGCGTCTTCGAGCTGAAATATAAAAGAGCTTAGATACCCGTTACTTCTTCCACGGAACCGATTCTATATTCCCACACATGTTTGTATTTCCACTCCTTACACTCAACGAGTAGAGGGTATAAATATTTAAAGTTCGTGAAAACTCACCCTCCATAATGTGCATTTTCTCTTCTTCTGTGGTTCGCTCTTCAGCTAGTATTACCTCCTCTGCAATAACATAAACAATCATGGATTGGTAGTTGATCTCGATAAGCGGGAGTAGTAGATGAATAAATCGCCAAAAGGATATACAATGCGGTTATGTACGGTATAAAAAATGTTTTGCGACAAGAAATATTACATCTAAGTAAGTATGTAGGGGACATTTAACTTTAACTTTAATCTTGGCACTTTACACTTTGAAGCTTTAGTTCTATAAGGAGAGGGATGTTCAGAAAAAGCCAAAGGTGCTGGCTCGATAAATATTACAAAAAACAAACTCGATTTAATACTTGTATTGGCATGTCACAACAAGATTATACAAGACAAATGAACATCGTTACGGATGATAAATATCAATGAGAAAAGGCTGGGAAGATGTGAGTTATTTTTAAATACTAGTTTTTAATGTGAATGCCTGCTTACAGTAGGTTGATCATGAAGGGTCCCTTTCCATAAAATGCTTTAAATTTCAGCCGTTTGTCCGATATTTTTTAAAATAGCAGTTAAAAGTCATAAAATTTGCAATACACTTACTTTGTGAAAAACTCTAAAAAGTCTAAATCTAGAATATGATATATCGGACGACTAATATTCGGCCTAATGTATTGTTTCTGTCACGGTCGCCAAAAAAATGAGTTGGGTTTTAGTCCAATCATTTTGTTTACATTGTGCTCCAAATAGAAACACAATTCATACTTCGAGAAATGTTTAATTTGAAAGACTTTGGCAATGAGCAACTTTCGATGATTGTGAAAGGTATTGTGTGGGGTGTTAGTGTCTACTTATGAATGAAAGTTTTTATTTGTGATTGGTGTATAGTGTTTGTGTCCGTGAAAGAGTGAAAGTACTGTATTAAGTTTATTATTATTAATATTATAGGGAGTATAAAGATAGATTTAAAAACAAGATAAAGGGTAAATACTATACCAGCTTTACAAATCCATTCAACATAGCCGTTTAACTCTCTTTCTAGTTGCTGCTGCCTTCTAAGTTTAAGAAACTCTTGTCTATTTTCTACTTTTTCTCGTTCTTTTGCGAATTCACTACAAAAAATATTCAAATAGAATGTGATAGCCCGGAAAACAGGATTGATTGATAGGTTGATTGGTTTGTTGGTCGGTTGGTTGGTTGGTTGGTAAAAGAATGAAGTATGTTTCAGTAGCGCATCATACTTGCATCGTCGTTTTGTACGAGTGTAATCAACTTAGCAGAATCGAATAATACCACAAAATAAGGGTATACGTTTCAAATTAAGAACTGGTCGGTTATTTTTTAAAACACAATAAACTGGCAAACAGAACAAACGAAAGTATTTACTGGAAATATTGTATATTTAGATAATACATATCGATAGAGATATATTCTGGCGTCAGAGAGATCGCCTCCTGGCCTTATTGGCCTTATTAAAGTAAGGCCCGAAGTCAAAGGAGCATATTGGGGGAAGGGACTAGGTGAGACTATATGTGTGTGCATTCGAGCATAGAATTGTATATATAGGATGATACATCTGGAGACAGCGAGTACGAGTACGAGTACGAGTAGTACACATGGGGTACGCTATGATATGCGGGGGCCATGCACCCCGGGAATCGAGTCACCCAAAACTCCGGGCCCGAATTAGGGATTATAATGGCGGTGATGGGGGTATAGCTGGCTAATCCGGACTGGCTAGGGAGGGGACAGAACATTGTTGGAGCATTGGGTTGGTGCACTGGTGTCAGAATGTATGGCAGCGTTATTAGCCGACGCCTTTTCTAGCCAGAAGTAACAGCAAGACATAATAACTGGTAGTATATGATTTGGTTGGATAATCGTATTTTGTATTTATTGTTAGTTGCTTATTCTTATTTAGTTTGGTGAAGGAGTTTAGTTTATAGCTATGGTTGTAAATATTAGGTACAGTTTGGGTTTAGCACAATGCAGAAAATATATATATGCGCTGCAAAATACTTGGGATCGTATCTTTTGATTTGGTTTGGTTGCATTGGGATTATAACAGCGTATCGCGATCGCAGCAGACGGATCGCAGCTAGTTATATTTGTATATGTACGAAATTTTGGAACAATAACTCTTGTTTTTTAGCTTGGGAAATTGCTTGTAATATTGTATATAGTATAACTAACAGTAAAACAAACAATTTATATATTTTTATGTTGGGAATTGGTTTCGGTATCGGTTTCGGTTTAAATAGGTGACTTTTGTTAGTTTTAAGTGAGCTCGTTTGGAATCGGGAGTATAAGTAAGACTAATCTTAAGAACTGTTTCGACTGGTTATGGCTGATGGTCCACTGTTGTGGGCCTTTCGGGTTGATTATGGTTGTTTATTTATTTGCACTTAGATATAGATCTAGTTGTATAAACCTGCTTGTGTGATCCAGTCAAGGTACGAGACCATTGCTGTCTGAAACATGGCCCGAAATCGGCATTTCTGAAACTCCATGCGTCGCTCGACACGGTTTCGTTCGTTCGAAAACTCTCTGAATTCGGGAATACGATAGTTTATTACGTAAAACAAATTTCCGATTAAGTGACAAACAATAAACATAATTGGAAACTAAAGCCAAACTATTTTAACATACATGCATACATATGCTTAAGACACATCTCAGATAACGAATAGCTCCAAATTGAAAATCCAACTTGAAGCCCTTTCACTTGACTTAAAGATATGTATGTAGTATCAGAAAACCAGATCCAGATTAGAATAAACCAAAATCATAAGGAGTACGAACGTGAACTGGTGTGCAAACGGTGCTGTTGTACTTACCCACTCAAGACACCAAGAACTAGGTTGAGCATAAAAAATGAGCCTATAACTATAAGAGGCACGAAATATATCCAATTAAATGTTGAACCTAGAGCGTCATTGGTCTGTGGGCGAAAATTGTTAGGGAAATATAGTGCGGAGAGTCCGGCAATTGAAACTCACCCAATAGAGTATTGATGTCCAGCCCTCCATGGTGATGCATTGGAACACGGTCAACATGGCGAATCCAATGTTGTCGAAACTCGTGATGCCCTGGTTTGGTCCGTCCCACTTCTCGAGACACATGCTAGTGCTGTTGTTGCAAACAAAGCCACCTGCCTTCTCCGTACCGTTGTCTGTGTTGCAGGGCGTCTCTGATTCGCCCTCCTTTACTAGTTTGTCTGCGGAGGATAGGTAGGACCAAAGTTAACCAGACGCGTCCTGACAGCTGCTTGAGATGCTCGAACTTACTTGGATCTTCTAAGCTATAACAAGTCTTATGCAGTGCGCCCGAATAAAACTCGAGTCCAATGATTGCAAATATTACGATTGCAAACAACACCAAGAGACCGATTTGCAACAAAGGTGCCATCGCCTTGATTATAGATTTTAAAACTACTTGTAAACCTATTAGTGTTGATCAATCATTCCGATCATTTCCATTTCGTCACGATAGTTGGTTGGTTGGTTTCGGGAAGATTAAATTTTGAATTAGAAAGTGGAATTTTGGAAGGGTCTGCACACATTTAGGGCACTCTTGTCGTGGAGAGTCACTAGGCTCCGCGACAATTATGCACAACAAACCAATCTTTAGATACGATTAAGTTTAAATCAATACAAAAACTAAGTGAAGCGATGGCCAAAATGGATGCACTCGTGCCACACATTTCGTCCATTTCACTTCCCGACTAAGTTAAAAAACGTAAACGCAAAAACGTTAATCAAACCAAAGGAGACTTTCGATTCGAAACGAGATGACAACAAGAAGAAGGAATTAAAAATACAATATAACTGAGGAACTACTCACTAGGAATTCCAGACACTAATTTTAGGGGCCGTAGCACACGAATGGCTCTAAGTGTTCTTAGGTCTACCTCGGGCCCTATTTGTGGGTACTGTGTCATGAATCTGTTATTGCAGGCGTTAAGCGATTAAAACGTATTTAAATATTGATTAGCAGTACTCAAACAATACCAGGAATTATAATTATAGTCAGAATGTTGAATAAAAATTACGAAAACGAATATGACAAGTACAAGGAAAAACTTAAAATTGTGCATATTAATTGGGAACTTACAATGGAAAGCAAACTGCAATTAAAATCATAAGTCATAAGTTTTCAACAGAAGATACAATAATCCATTTAACGCGCGATTAGTTCATATATTTCGCACACACAATGGGATACCCAAGCGAAAACGTTAAATAGTTTAGATTTGCTCTCATAGTTTGAGGAAATGTTTGTTTGAGAGCAAATATAAACTATTTTTCAGCTAGAATATTCGAATCTAGATATTAGAATGTTCGATTTATTTGGCTAAAGATTACTTATACATATAATACAAAAGTCGTTTCAAAACTATAAAGGTTCTTGCGACACATTTTTAGTCACATTTTTGTATTATAATAAATTAATAATATAGTTTGATAAATTTCTAATTTGGTTGTATGGTTTTATGGTCTAAGTGATAACTAGTTATATCTGCTATGGTTTCTCGGATCCAATGACGAAACATTCATTTAGCGATACAGGCCTCCGCTGTAAAGGAATTCAAGAAACGTCTCCAACTCTTCAGATGCTCTTTAGATGTTCTATTAAAGATCTAGTATATATTAAACTAAGGTTATTGATTATATAGCTACTGTAGAATCGTATTGTTTTAGGGGTTTTAAGAGGTTAGACACGATATTCTAGAAATAGCAATGACATCGATCATTCCGCTTGGAACATAACTAGCGTTTTTTATAATGAAATATTTTTTATAAAATTTGTAATCCGTTTTCAAACTGTACTGTATTTTTATGTAGCTAACCTCTTAAGCTCCGACTTAAAAAATAAGTATACATTTTGACACATACTTTTTCTAGTTATGATAAAACAAATAAAAAAAATTTGTATATTTTGCTTTAAGTATTTTAGATTTTGTTCAATTGTTTTAATTGCATCCTACTGATGCTTTCTAGGTTGAAATGAAACTAAAAGAAGTATATTTAGTAATTTCTACAAGAACATTTATTGTAAATGACTAATGATTAGTCTAGGACGCGTTCACTCTGAGATTTTAGCTTCCTAATTCAGTTTCTAACTATGCCACTTTATATTGTTTAATTGAAATGTGATTTCGACTCGAGAATTAAAATATGTATAGCTTCTAGTCTTATAATATCTGGTCTGGCCTAGTGTCCTTGTGGGAACAGCTAATTTCTTACTTGGAATTCGGGATACGAGCTTCAGCGGTCGTAAAACACGAAAAGATCGCAACATACGCAGGTCTACATCAATATTGGCCTCAGCAAATATCGTCATGGCTCTGTCATTCGATTGAGTTTATCGTATAGCACGGGAAATGAGTTATTAATAAAAGGTTTAAATACTCTTTTCAAATTAAGAACCAAAACTTTTCAGTTAGCCCTTTGAGTCAAAACTTTTTGGATTCCTGTTCAATGTACGCTGACAAAGTGACACTTAAAAGTAGTTTATATAATGTTTATATAATCTTACAATCTTGATCTTACAATATAGAAACAGTTATTGATGACTATAATGAATCAGCAGCACTGATTCATGAGAGTCAGGTGGTTTAATTAAATTAAGCTTGCATTGCGTGCTTAAATTAGTAAGAATTGAGTTGAAAACGAAAATGTGCATTTAAATGATAAAAGGAAATAAGGACGTATAGTATTTACCCCGTCACTACAACGAAAAAATCCATGATGTTCCAAATATTCCTGAGATAGGAGTGTTTATGCAGAACAAGCCCTAAGGCAAGGATCTTGAGCGATGCTTCTACACAGAAAATGCATAAAAAATAGGCCTCCGTTTTTTCCTACCATGTCGCGAGATACAGATAGAAAATCCGATTAGAGGCATTCAATATGAATCCGGGTAGCTGGGTAGAAAACCAATTCGGGGTCTTACCAATTTTTGAGCCAATACTGTCTTGTCGCCCCCGGGCAAGTGCTCCTCCAGCGCCAACACAACACAGTTGGCTATGATTGTCAATAACACAGCGTATTCAAAGGGCGGCCATTCTATGATGAATCTTGTGTACTTCCTAATTGGGTTATCCTCGGTAAGGATGAATAACGACGTCGGACCACCACCTGGTGGGTTCTCCTCTTTTTTTGGGCCACCCATTCTATCAGCTAAGCGATGGGCTCCCTTTCGACCCAAGTGCCCCCCGCCTAAGGAGTCCTGTTGATGCTCTGCTAGCACTACTTCCTGAGCCGCTTCCAACCTGGATGGGAAACGGGAAATGGGAAATGTTTAAAAAGCCATTAAACCCCAAAACATACAATGTAAATGTGTATCCTGTAAATAAATATATTTATGCTCCACTTGGACATAGCAATATTTACTTTTAAATGTTTGGTCGGTTTATGCACAGCAATCGATTGAGGTCAGGTTTATAATCGGTTTCAAATATTGTTTAAATTTTACAACTTAGGTTTGTTTCAAAATTACTTCCCTTCATCCGCTCCATAGAGCCATAACTCTTGGTATTATCACATATGGCGAAAATACTGTTCATGTTTTCTATTTACTTTTTCTTTCAAATATGCTCGACCTCAAAAAAATATACACATATTGCCATAAACATGTATGGTCTCGGATACTACTAATCATGTATTTATTTATAATATATATGATATACAATATTTCGACTTTTGTTTTTGGAAGGTCAACTTTATTCCAAGTCAACTTTGTTTGCATTTCAAGTGAATTTATACAAACTAAACTTTAAACCATAATAAATAATTTATAATTTACACACAAAATCAAATTTCAGAATATCGGTGGTAATATTCGAGTATCTGCAAAATATTTTAAAAAAGGTTTCGGTTTGTTTTTGGGTTGTTTTGATTTATTTCAGTTAATTAATTTTGCTACAAGACCACCGATTTCTATATTACAGTAACTATGGAAAAGATTCTGGATTTTAGATTTTTGATTACAAGACAAAATTTCCTAAATCCGAAAAAAAATGTAGAGCATCAAAAATGTTTGATAAATTGTTTTTTTTTGTAATTCTTCTTAAAGGTGTTGAAGCTATGAATATTCGAATTATTTTCCAAGATTGAAAGATATATACATCTTTATAATTTTATATTTTTTAAAACAACAGCGCCTTGTACATCTTTCAACTATATAGGAGGTGTAAAAGCTTAAATACAAAAAGAGTGTTAAAATGGGTGTAATAACACTAATTTTCCGAATCAAGGGAAATATTTCTATCAAGAATATATTTAAATTGGTAAAAAAAACCTTGAGACTACCTTGTTCGCCTCGTTTGCCAATATGGATCAAGAATTTATATGCTTTTCTTTTTTTCTTCTGTTTCTATGCAAAAAATAGACACTAGTTTTAAAGCTAGCGTTGAAATTTTTACCAGATCATTATTTTTGTTGCACGCAGATCAAGTTTAAGAATTGGTCGGATCGGACCACTATATCATATAGCTGCCATACAAACGACCGATATGAAAACAAGTCTTCGTATGGGAAACTTTTTTTTTCCAAGCTATTGCAACTGAATTCAACATTTATCCATTTTGACATAGCCATACATGATTTTTTAAAGTTTTGTCCGGATTGTACCACTATATCATATAACTGCCATACAAACGACCGATATGAAAACAAGTCTTTGTATGGAAAACTTTTTGTTTTCTAAGCTATTTATTAAACATTTATTCATTTAACATAAACATACCAATAATTTTGAAAATACTTCTGATTTTTCCCTAAGTACTTATTGCAATTTTGTAAAGATCTGCAAGGGTATACCATCTTCGGCAAGCCGAAGATCACTTTTCTCACTTGTTTTATTTTGCAATAGAATATTTAATTTCCTAATAATACTTAAACTTAACATTCTTTTTTTATTATTCTACAAAAATATTTTAGTATCTATCGCTGAACACGACCCCTTTCACACTATTTGTAAGAACTATAACCTTTTATCACATACTCTATCCCCTGAACTCTCTCTTAATGTTAATAAACTAAAAATCATAGAATACCTCCTTTAATAGTTATATTGTAGTTATATTTATATTTTTATTCATATTTAGCAGATCTTTGTTAAATTGTTGTTTAAATAATTTAAATAAATCTATTTATTTTCCCTTAAGATTTTAATCTCAAGACATAAAGCTACCAAAATTCAAAGAATTAGGTAAAAGTTTTATATCCATGTAAGAAAACTCGTAAAGCTTTCGAATTATTCTTTCTAAAACTATAGGGAATATATAGTAGAATGAAAAACTTTGTTAATTGATGCCTTTTTTAGGGAATTTTTTTTTATGAAGAGTCGGTTTGTTAAGGACGAAAAAGTGTTCGAATTAGCTAACGATAGTCGCACTTTTCACTGAAAAATCCAACATATTTTACGGGGAGTTCTCCACTCACAAGTGGGACAATTTTTTACCTTGAGTTACCCTGAGTCAGAGTGATAAAATAAACTTAGTTATTGCGAGACAACCGAAAGCTTTGGCCGTCTCACACGAAATGAATTTGGAAGGAAGCTTTATAAGAAAGCAATTGAATTTAATGGATTTTTTATCTTGATGGGCTCGCAAGTATTTCCAGATCTTTATCACGCCTTAATTCGGTAGATTTTAAATTGTGAAGTAATTGTATATTGCATTGAAACAGACAGACAAAAGGTTATGACGCTATCTACCCTATCCATTGTTGGATTTGTAAAATAAATCATACAGCTTTTCGGGTCAAATAACTATTTAATTTATATCCTGACCCTTTTATTGCCTTTCTGTGCCTAAAAACTCAATAAATGGCGAGTTTTGAGTTGGAGGCTTTCCAAGACATTCTTTTTCTATGTTTCGAAATACATTGAAAAAATTCTCATCATGAATGATTTTCAATATCAAAGGTATTTAAATAAATAAAAAATAAATATCCTTTTTTGCTATCTTAATTCTCTATTAACACTTGGGTTCCAGTGACCAGAACATCAAAGACGTCAAAATATTGTACTTTAATTCAAAATTTATAATACAATTCAAATAAGGAGAAAGTAAACCATAATATTAAAACCTTATTCTTAAAAACTGAATGGCAACTCAAAATTATTTGGTTAAGAAAATACTAGATACAAATAGTCTGAGAAAATATTTCCATTTTTTTCATGAAATCATTTTTAAACTATCCTTTAGCATTCTTGAATTTTAATTCAACTTATTTTATAGGATTTATTTAATATTTTTCTAAAAGGAAATTCTAACACCGTTTATATTTAATTTCATTTATAAATCTGTATCAAAGATATATAAATGAAAGGCAATTCCAATTAGGATCCAATTAGGTTTCCAATTGACTCGGCACTTTCGGGATTTTGGAAATCGAGGTCGAAAATCTATGAGATTTATGATATATGTGTGTATATTAGTCAAGCAAGGAAGGAGACATCTCCGACCCTAAAAAGGATATATATTTTTGATCTGGATCACCTGAGTCTGTCCGTTTGTCTATTTCTACGAAACAGTTTAAAGCTATTGACTTCAAACATTTTTCATTTGCACGCACTATATATATCGGGACTATATCCTAAAGCTGCCACATAACTGAACAATCGGAAATGTCTCAACTTAGGTATTTTTGAGAGAGGTCTGATTCTGACTCCAGAACTCTCCTATAAGGATCTCTGAAACTATAACCGATATCTGCTATATATCTTAGCAATAGAAGACATTTAACTAAAAGGGTATATAAATTTCGACTCTGCCCGATGTTAGCTTTCCAATCGTGCTTATTGTTTTAGATTATTTCTCTCCAATAAATTAAAGTTAGTAAGTTAATAGTTTTAACTGTTAATTTATCCTTAAAAACATCTATAAACGTTACTATAAATAGAACCGCCGAATTTATTAGTTTTTTTCATTTCATCTTATTTGTTGGTCTCCACCGAACATTGAAGAATACATTTGTTTTTGAACATAATTGTATATCTTTCATGAACATATTTTTTTAGATACTGTAGTTTCTAGAAAACATATATATATGAACTTTAATTTAGCATTAATCATTAAAATATTTGTTATTTTATGACTTTTTATTAACGGAGATAAAATATTTTTTTTTGCTTTGAACCTATTTTTTGTCTAATTGAAAAATATTTTGATTTTATTTCTATTTAAAGTGCTTTTCAAAACAAAATATGAAAGTATTGTGGGCTTAAATATTTTTTGTCAAAAGTCATGAAATTTGGCTTTTAAATTTCCTCAAAGAGCCTGTAGAAATTCTAATTTAAATTAAATTAAGAATTTTATGGTTGAAGTAGATAAGATGTATTATTTTTGTTAAAAAAAGGAGTTTCAAACGTATATATTCTCTTATTAAATAAAAAATTAACTTGTTTCTATTACAAAATTGGGTATAATTGTGATCTGCATCACATTCCTAGTTTATATAAATATTTTGTTTATTTTTCGAATACATTTTTTATAAATTTGTAAAGGATTTTTAAGGATGGAAGCTTGCGCCTTTATTTGGAATCCATTTTATGAGGATCTTGTCTTATTCTAAGTTTTCTGGGACCTACAAATTAAAGTTCCTTTTAAGTTTTTTGAATATTAGTTTGTTATTTTTCGATTAAAATTTTAAAAAGACATAATTTAATCGGATTTTAATCCGCAAAGAGCAATAATTTCGTAATATTTTGAGTAAAAGTCAGATGTTCATACAAACCGTCGACACAAATACACATTTTTATAGTAATTATGCTGCGACATAAACCGACCGATCATCAGGCAAGTATCGGGTAAAGACACAGAGAACAACACCTACCGTCACTATTTCCAATTTCTGATACTTTTGTAACGACCGCTCGGCCATAATTATCTTACACAAGGTGAACCACAATACGCATTGGTCGGGAGTGACACGCCGTCCGCATGGCACGACAGCGGCAACTGGACATTTAATTCGGGAGGCCAATTATACCAGGTCACTGCTACTTAAGTA
The DNA here is from genome assembly GCA_018150545.1 of Drosophila ercepeae. Taxonomy (NCBI): domain Eukaryota; kingdom Metazoa; phylum Arthropoda; class Insecta; order Diptera; family Drosophilidae; genus Drosophila; species Drosophila ercepeae. The sequence goes on from JAECWL010000197.1 coordinate 1,323,787, forward strand.
TTCTACGGTGTTGGCAGTGGGGGACAGGAGCTGCTCCTTTCGGAGGTTTCGAGGTTCCGAGGTTTGGAAGTGGCCTCGCCGCGTCCAATTCTGCATCCGCTCGCGCACTCACACACTTTGGTTTTGGATTTGGATTTGCTTCTCGATAGATCTCTTTCCTTTCGATTTTTCAGCTTTTTTTCAATATACTCTATATATTCTATATACTCTATGAGCTACGAGTTGTTACTTCTTTTATCTATTATACTATCTTGGCATTACTGTATTTCTAAATCGTGAAAACAGAAATTACACAAGAATTAGACGGCACTTTATGTATTACTCAATTTATTACTAAATTGTAAGCCGGGTTTTTTCTCTCACTGTTTTTGCGCGGCGTTTTCACGAAGGGTTAACTTAACACATTGTATGAACGACTTTACATACACTTGAAATAGACCAGATTTCACGGATAATTGGCAGCAAAACGGGGCTAATGAGAATCCTATTGGAGGCAGGAGCTCACTGTTTCCCATTCAATAATTATGGTGGTGTCGGGTCAATTCGGTTCATGACCTATTGAAAAAACATTTACGCATATGCACAAGTACATACAAACTATAAATGTACTTCTATCTGGGAAACTAAGTAATTACTGGAGTTTATGTACTCGCAAACATGTTTGGTATATGCCTTGGGATCGGTTAAGGATGGATGTAAGAATGTTTTTGGCTTATTGGTATATCATTCCGTTACTGAAACACGCCATGAATGAAAAAGTTAGGGGTTGAAATCGAGAGAGGCGAGCACTCGGCCTGGCACAGTAAAAAGCCGCCGAAAAAGCTTAGGGCCCGTCGTGGTGAGTTGTGGAACGGTGAAAATTCTAAATCCCTGGAAGCCCTCATGGCTCTCTCTCACTGTCTCTCTGCTCTCTCCTCATCCCTCTTTCTCTCTTTCTCCTTTGCGCTCACAAAGCGAATCGAAAACGAAAACGGTAAAAACAGTAAAAACGGTAAAAACGGTAAAAACAGTCATGTTTACCTTTCCTCGTGTGTTGGAAATGTAATGCCTCGGCCATAAGGGCCTCTAGGAATAGGTACAATTATGTTTACGAAATTAATCCCATTGCTTATTTATCGCCTCCCCAACCGTAACAGTACAGGGCAGTGACGTTTGCAATTCCTACACACACGCACACTCAAACCGGCTGTAAACCGTTACCAGAATCAGAAAAGAATCAGTAGATTGCATCGATAACGATAACACTCTGCAGCAGATCCCAAAGCGTTGCTCTACTGCTTGCTCCCGACAAATCGCACCTGCAGTATAATCAAGTACAAGCATAATCCGAGCAGGAGTAGCGCTCATTGTTCTTGTGACGTCACCGCACAATGATTTTCGACTTTTTGTTGACCATGTCCGCAGGACACTGTGGGGGCACATATGTATCTGCATATGTAATTGTGGCATAGCGTAGCGTTCGGCCTCTATTTGGCCACAGACGTCAGACGACAGACGACAGACGGACCAACGAACTAGTAATTGCCAAAAATAAACAGCAAAAATGACACCATCTCTTGCAATCTCTTTTACATTGTCTCTCTGTCGTGGCCTGTCGCTCCCTCTCCCTCTGTTTCGTTCTGGGCTATCTCCGTCTCCCTTGCTTCCATTTCACGTGTTTCAAAAAGCGTTGCCTATATTTGTGAGTTCGGTTCCTGTACCAGATGAACCAACTTACTGGTTCACATACCCACTGAAAGGATGTGCCCCTAAAATCAGATAGTGGCCGAGATATTGACTGATTTGGTATTAGGGTAGCATGGTTCCGACACGTCATGGTTAATGGGATTATGCGGTTTTTGTTACGCTTAGAAATCCGTCCGCAAGTGCGGACAACTCAATTTTCACTTCCGCGAGACATTGAAGAAGAGCAAACCGTTTGTATTTGTATTTGTATTCGAAATTGGGGTTTCAATGTTGTGCGTGTGTTTGTGAGCCAAACACGACTTATAAATGTTTGTGGGCCACAGAATATCCATACATACATAGGAACATATGTACGTACTTTACGTTGACGAATGCAGTGGGTTGTATGGGTATGTACGGGTATGTACGGGCTATTCAAATATTTTTAACTTACACGCCATACTGGGCATACAAGCCATAGACGTGTGTGCGTATTTAGTGAACTCTGCAGCTGTTATACGATTCATTCACCTTCCAGCGCGTGTAAACTGAACTTAACGGTCCCAATGCCGCATTGCTTATACCCTAACTGTCGCCCCACCTCCACAGCGCCATACCTCCATGCCTCCACGCCTCCATCCTTTACCCTTCTCATTTTACCGTTCTCCGTTCTCCGCACCACCGACGCAACATTGCGCCCGTTGTGCTACCGACCCGCTGACCCAATCCGAGCTCACGCACACCGACGCCGAGTAGCTTTCGTGGCATATACGTGTGTATATGCGTGCATGAATGTGTTGGTGCGAGCTGGTGCGTTTTAATTTTTTTTTTCGGGTTTAGATAGAAACGAACGACAAATCAACAATTAATACTAGGATTGGGAATACGTAGATCCGACCGAAGGGCCAGAAATCGATCTCGGCAAAACGAAATTAGGGCTTTTCAAGATGCACATTCCCGGACAAGCCAGCGTTGTACTTGTCGCCATTGTCGCCGTTTTCCCGTTACACGTTCCCGTTCCCGTTCCCGTTCCGAGCGAATTTCTTCGGGGATTGGAAGTTTTCGGTTTTTCACCAGGCGACCCGATTTTGGATGGCACTGGCACAGCGCACGGCCCAGAAATTTCCAAATGTCGAATTTTCACAGCACCGCCTCACCACGCGTTCGTTTGCAAATCGTTAATTATTATAAAGGCCAGCATTGGGCACTGATTTGCTTTTTTCAGCACTAAATTCTTCAGATTTTAGGTAAAATAAAAAACAAAAACCGCTTGTGCGAAAGCTTGCAACGAATTTGTCTCACCAGTTGGACAAGACTTAAACTCGGCGACTTTGTATCACACATTACCACATCGGTTTACACAGACAGGAGGCCACTCGCCGGGGCAGAGAGCAGCGTGACTATGGCAGCAGCCCTGCGCTCTACGTCCGCCCAAAAGCTCCGTTCGAAGCTTTAGCTCGCCAGTCCGCTGAAGTTTATAGGTGCAACAAGGACGACGAAAGTTCGCTTTGTAACCACGTTACAAAATGCGATAAGCTTCGGCAGCAAGCAGAAAGCTTTATGGAGGGAAATTCAACTTGTTTTTCTTACATTGTTTTTCTTTTCATTCAAAATTTTCCATCTAAAATAAATATTATTCTGAATAGTTAATTCCGATAATGAAAATGGTGTGCAGATCTACATTTTTAAATATTTTCTGTAAAATGAAAATATTAAATTCCCGCTGCAGTTTTACATCTTTTCCGAATTATACGATATAGGTACAATTTTTTTTAACTTTTTAACTTGCTTTTCTCCATCCAAAATTCTTAATAATCGAATCGATTTTATAATTGGACAGATTTGCATTGTAAATCTTAATCTAAATTCAAATTAGCGCGATTGTTATACAAAATCGCCTATGTCCTTAATGATTTTAGAGATGAGCTCTTATGTTTGGTATCTACTATCGTTAAAATAACTTTGGAATATGCCCTACTATCGGTATAGGGTTCATGAGCCTATATTTAGAGTGTTCTTGAAAATGAACTTAATAAAATTAAACTAAATATTTAAAAATTAAAAACTGTATATTTCGCCTAATGGAATTTAGTTTATGCGTCATAAAGGATTTCTATTCAATTAAATGTAAAAAATTTGCCATATTCAGTATTTGATTTCGTTATTTATTTAGTTTGGCACTGTTAAGTTATTAGCCAGAGGTATTAAAATTGCAAACACATTTTTACATACGCGGTAGCTTGTCTATCTTTTTGTGTAGCGAGAGTCATCGATGTGCTTTTTTATTTTGTGTAGCTTTAGGTTAAAGTTCAAATATTATTATTTATTTTTCTCCCATATTTTCTTTTATTTTTTAATACCTAAGATTAGAGATTACTTATGATGATAATTGTTCGGCTTATAAATTACGTAAAACATGACTATTTGTAAAATTATATACATGGATCTAATCGAGCCAACCTCATCCCGTCACCCACAACAGAATCGGCAGTTGGCTAAACTTTGACTTCTCTTCTAATAGACTTTTAATAAAATTTTTAATCCAAGCGAAGTGTCCTTAAAAATCAATTTGACTGTCCGATTTCCAAAATCAAAATATAATCTTTACAATAATCAAGCTTTTAAAGCTTGGCCCTGGAATAAATGAAAAATTGAAATAAATTTTTTTCCTGAGCTTAATGTCGAAATTTATTATCGCAGTGATTGAAAAAATTTTAAAAAATAATCAAAGTATGTATACAATTGGTATATTTTCAAGTATAAAGGTTATTCAAAGTTATGGATGCTGGTTTCTACCAATATTTAGTTTTATTTGGTACATACATACATATAGGAAACAGACGAGGCAGGATGTTGACTTCGAAAAATGGACCTCAAAGTTACTTCAGAAATAATATTTAGCAAAGACAATATTCAAATGAAAACAACTATATGCTACCGGTATCAGAAAATGGATTGGACCAGAGTCCAGATTGAACAGATTTAATCTACAAAATTGGGTAATCTTCATGGGTCTTGAGAAAAATTATTATCCCTTTGGTTCTGCGACGTACATACATATTTAACGTGTAAATAAAAACCGTGTAATTCAAAAAAATTAGATACAAAGGACCTACGCAATCTACAATCAAAAAAGAAACTTATTACAATGCTAAAAAAAAGGTCTAAAGGCAGCTAAGGAATAAGCTTTGGTGTGGGTATAGATTCTTTTATAGAAAAAACCAAGAAAAATTAAAATCTTGGTAACTACAAAAGGTGACGGGAGGTGCAAAGCTTCAAAAAAAAATGCAATCGCTAAATGACCGTTTTAAGGACCAAAGTCTTGTGATAGCGTTACTAGTTCGATACACACAAAATCGAAATCCTCAAAATGTCGAAAAATATTTCACAGCCTGACCAAGGAAAAGTAACCTCCTTAGGGCTTAGTTCCTGGCACAGGAAATGGTTTTACTTATCTTTTAAGTTTATTTTGCTTGCAAGTCTGTGGAATTGGTAAAACTATATTGATTTAAACTTCCCATGACAACGAAAGTCTTAGCTTTAATATATGAAAATATTTAAAAAACCATATTAGAGTTGGTCGGTTCGTCCAACTCGTTAAAGTTAATTTAATACTCGAAGAAATATTATATATAATATTTTATTACATCATAATATTATATAATTAAATATTAGAAGAAATATCTATAAAAAAACAATTTTTTACCAAAATTTTAGCAGTTCTCCGAATATCCTCTATAAACCTTAAGATCTACCTTACGATTCCTCTGTTTATCTCAGAATACTACAGAATATATCCTTGCATATTTCGTTTTTAATACAGATATAAACACCTATCACAAGTTTTATGATTTATACTCACATTATGTCGCCCAGACTATATCCTGTCGAAACAAGTCCGAAGATTTCTTGACCACTTTCTGGAGCCTGTACAGCTCGCCGCCGCTTGTTGGACGCTTGGGGTCCGTAGTGCGCCGTCCTCCGGATTACTCCATCACCGATAATGGCGATATTGTCGTCCAAGATGTTGATATTACTGCTGGTCAATCGCGCCATCGGAGAGGAACCCCTGCGGCGACGGGCACCCACTCCGCCCAGCATCCTGTCACAGAAAAGCGCAGTGACTTCGAACACTTAATGGTAGAACCTCCGATGTGGGCATTATTCTCTCATTTCTCGTTTAACACAATTTTTCACACTATTTAATCACCAAAAAAATAGGTTCGGGTCTGCAGAAATGCATTTTTCTCGAAGGAAGATGCGGTGGCTGTGAAAGTCCGGATGAAACTGACGGCCTTAGGAAGCACGGTTGGCCCAGCAAGTCCCAAAGCCCAGGTGTGATGGGGACAAGTCACCCAAATGCGATGGCGCCGATAGCACTGATGACGTGATTGATAAAAAACAACCTTAGACAATCGAGCAGCTGGCGAAGGCAATTAGCAGGCGGCAAGTCCCCCACAGGTAAAGGAACCAGCTCACCCTCTTTAAAATACAAAGGCAAAGGTAGGCCTTCTCCTCGTTTTTCTTCGATGATAAACAAGAATATATATGTTTGTAAAGCCTTCATTCACTTGACCTTACTAAGAATTTTGTTAAAATTGCTGGCTCGATTGAAAAATAAAAGGAAATATTTTAACCGTGTTTAGCTTCATTTACTGGAATTCCCATTTTGTAAAGCACAATATCGTTGATTTTTACATTATGAAGCTCAAGACATGAGTCCTAATGCTTGGACGCTTTTCCTCCCGATACTAGATCTTCAAAAATAATACAAAATCTGAAATATTTGACATTCAATAATCTTTTATTCAAATTATCTATCTTATCTTATAAATACTTGTAATTAGTCACAAAATTTCTTTGGTGTTCAATATATATTTTCTTTTTTATTTTTTTTATTAATTTAAAATATTTTCTTTTTTTGACTTAGAGAGAAAAAAAAGAGTGGTGTCAGAAATATAAAAAAATTTGAAAGTTTGAAGCAAAAGGGATCAGCCACAATATTAATTTTCCTAATTTAATTTAAATTTAAGTTTTTTATTATGTGTGCCAATAATTTTGTTCAGGAAGACTTACTGTCTTTTTTATTTAACTATTAAAATTAAGCATAGAAAGTTCTTATATTTCGATATATAGTGTACCATATATAAACAAAATTGTTTTTGAATTATTAACTCAATTACTAACTAAAATCAAAACTGTATCATACAGAAATATATGACTTTTCCAAAATTGGTTAAAGACCAATTGGCAATCCAATACATATCTTACATAAAGTTTTTAAAATGTATATATTTATTTATTATTTTGGTAGGATAAAAGTATTTCGCGTTCTTAGAATTTTTAGTTATTAATCCACGTGCAACGCAGTTCTTTAATAATCCATGTACTAAATTTTAAAAATGCCTTAGTTAATCGTAATTTTTATCGTTTGGAAAGCACCTAAAAGTTTTAGTATTCACAATAAAATTAATTTTTCTTGATAAAAAAAAGTGCAGAAATTTATTTATTTTTGGAATTTTTGGAATTTTTGGATAACTTTCGAAAGGGACCCACAATTCTCAGACCATAAAGGCCTTCCTTTAATTGAAAAAAAATAGCACAAGTGAAAAAACGTCAATGTGTTTCTACAATCAAGTCTACTGGCAGGACCTTAGCTGACCCCACAAGGAAAAATTTTGGTTTTCGGCAGTCCCCTTTTGGTGACCAACCGTAATAAGAAAAAATTAAGGAAAAAATCGAACCGCATTTGGAAAAAAACTTTAAATTCCTGCGAATAATTAAGCGTTTATACAAGGTGCGTTACAAATATTGCGACGCTCGCAGTATGTATTCGGATTTGTATAAAGTAAGGTTTACGAATACGAAAAAGTCAGTTCATTAATTACAAATATTATATATATTTTTTGGCCACTTTGTAAAAATTATCCTTTTTATACAACATGGCAACAGTCCCAGGATCAGAACCATTACAACACTTATATAGAAACTATGCTAAGGACTCCAAAATACTAAAGAGTTCGAATAATGATGCAAAAAAGTAAATAAAAACAAGTGAAAAAAGTTGTATAAGATGGTATACCCTTGCAGATCTTTACAAAATTGCAATAAGTACTTATGTAAAAATCAGAAATCTTTTCAAAATTATTGGTATGGCTATTTCAAATGAATAAATGTTGAATTCGGTTGCAAGGGTATAAGAAATATACAATAGAACGTAAAGGAAACAAAGTTCTATTTAAATCAAAATTAAGCATAAGTCAGTGTATGGGAACCTATTAAGTATTAAGGAACCTATTATAATTGAATTAAAAAAAAAGATCAAGATAAGAGACAAAAACAATATCCAATCCAGTACATAAAGAAAAATTAATTTAATTTTAAATTATTTAAAAATATGGTACGAAAAATTCATAAAACAAATTTAAGAAAAGCTATATTTGAATATTTTGACGCAATAAAAGTGCAACATTTTTAAGATTGACTGCAATAAATTGAAGAAACCTAATTTATTTTTTTTGATTAGATATCAAACTTAATTGTTGATGAAGTATATTGGAAAGACCTTTCGTCTATCCACAGAATTTTAAAAGGTTAGCATTTTTTGCGTGTTAGCCTTTGATATAAATGGAACGTCCTTCGCTGTAATTGTCTTGATATTGGCCTCCTTTAAACGCCTTCGAACTGTCAGCTCACTAATTGGAGTCTTGGCCGTTGAACTCCACTGTTCTGCTGCACTTTTTGGGCTAAGGAAAATAATTTTTTTTAAATTCTCTTAGAAACTTTCGGTATTTGGCGGGTGTTGTTTTGCGCTTAGCCTTTGATCTCAGCAAGTTTTTAACATCTTTATACTTTTTCAGTTTATTGATTTGACAGTGCACTTTTTGGCGTGATACATTAAATTACTTATCAATATCCATTACGGATTTTCAGTCATTGAACTTTGAATACCATAAAAAATCTAATAAACAAGCTCAGCTCTGTCTTTTGACCCATAGTCGTAAATGTTTTTAAATAAACTTTAATTTTCTAAATGAATAGGTTAACCTCTGTTATTTAAGGTATGGTAACTCATAGGAAATAAGTCCAATAACCACAAGAAAGTCTTGTCAAAAAATACTTATGTATGTCGACTAATTTAAGGTCTGATGAATGCATTAAATATTTTGCATTATTATAAAATAATATCGGTAACGACGTGCTTTTATATCTCCAAATATATAATTTTTCGTCGATTTTCTTTATCACCAAAAAGTGCTATCGAACCCCTTCAAAATACTGCGGATTTATTTTAAAAACAAACTGCTTATTTAATTTAAAACTTAATTTTTTTGTAAAAATAAAGTGACAGCTTACAAATTTTAAAAACATATCGATTGCATAGTGTTGTCATGTGGTTTGCGTACATATTGAGTATCCACTGTATGCAAATACAATGGAATTTTTATCAAAACCTAAATACTAACACTTTGTAGCACTTCGATACAATGTTCAAGTAGAGTAGCAGCGACTCATATAGGCTAAAATAAAAAATATATAAAAAAAAGAACACTTTTATGTGTAAGAATATATTCTTTTAAAACAAAAATATACAAAAGAATAGGTAAAGTAGTAATAATACGCACAAGAGAAGCCGCCTAACTGGTCAACAGCGCGAAAATTACAAGCTGAGTAAGACTACCTAAGAAGCCTCTTGGATGCTAGAAAGCCCACACCTTAGAACCTAAGGAAGAATGTAAAATCAGATTCAAATAGACCCTGGAAGCGGCACCTTCGCTGCTTCCAAAACTGAATAAAAGAATAATAACAAAACTCGATAGAAGTTATACTTTACAAAACCAACCTTGTCTAATTTATTCCGGGCTGACTCAAAACAACAACTACTCCTGAAAATTTGATGAGCTATAAATTTATTGTAATTAATAAAGACAAGTTAACTAATGTTAACCGGAAAAAATAATGATCGAATGTCTGAAGCCCAGCCATTTCCAACTTACGTTAGCTTTAAGAAAAAGTATGATATTCAGTTTACTTTTGGCATTCTAAGAATAAAAAGCCCAAGCTCCATTCAAACTTAACTCCGGCCTCCGCTGTTAAATTAACTTATCATTTATACCTTTACTGAGTCTCTAGGCCAGCAGGTTAAGAACTGTAGTTACCCTTTCAATATAATCTTGCTGATAAATAAATTAAATAAGTAAAAAACAAGATATTATCAGGAACAGCCACTCTCCATGGGGAGCATCTGTCTGGGTGGTTACAATGGAATCCTTTTCTGATGGTTATAAGAAGTGGCGTCTAGATGTAGATTTCAGAAAGTTAAAAAAAAAACCATAGCGGAAAGATACCCTATTTCCAACATTAACGATAGATAATTTGGGTAGAGCCAAGTATTTTTCCACTCTAGATTTGGCAAATGGCTTGCATCAAATCCAAATGAGTCCAAAATATAGAGCCAAAACAGCATTTTTGGTCGAGAACGGCCACTATGAATTACCTAAAATGACTTTCGGACCTTCCAAAGGGTTATGGACAATGTCCTAGGCACGCTGGTTAGCGATAATTGCTTAGTCTTCTTAGACGATATAATAATTTTATCTGCTTTCCTTCAAAATATTCGTTCAAAAACTTGAAAGCTTGGCACCGAGGCTTGATCGCCATATAAGTTAGGATATAAGTTCTAGTTAAGATTTGTCCCTACAATTGTAAAAGTTAACTAAGTTAACCGGACCGATCACCATTGGCACCATTGTCAGCATTCTATTTCATGCTACAAGTGCCTAGTACAAATGTGGGGTGTCAACCAAATCGTTTTTTTCGGGCTTTGATAACTTTATTAAAGGTGTTTCTGAGTTTATAGTAATCTGCCTGGAATTTGAGTCCACTAGCTGAGCGTCTGTCATCCTGATTTTCAAAAAATTTATTTTAAGGACGAAACACAAGGTTCTCAAATGATCTGTATCAACATCTAGTAATTTGTGCATATGCGATTGCGGAGAGGACTCGGAAATTTTTTCTGTCTCATCTACCATACTAGTGAATTCGGAAAAGTTGCTCACGTGCCTCAAGTAGTCACGTTGTTCAAACACAAGTACATCTCCGTCTATGACTGGGATTTATTTGGCGTGAAAAAAGTCAGTGATCCGTGCATTTGCCACTGCTAGGGTGATGAGCGTTGTGAGGGCGAACCTGCAATCCAAACGTAGAATGAGACCACGGTGTTTTAACTTAAATCCGGTTTACTAGTTAAAAATATGGTTTAAAAATTATAAGTGGGGGGACCTATTTGAGGTTGTCCTTATGGACCACCCTCCCTTTAATAAGAACAGACGTTCCCAGGTCTGCCTGCACTTTTTGTTCCGTGCTTGGGGTCAGTTTGTTTCCTAACCATTTATTGTTTTTGATGAACATCTCTTCTCCTACCTCAAAAACTCGGTTTCGCCTAGCTGGGTTGCATCTTTTGATGTTGTTTTGGTGGGCCTTTATCAACCTGTCTTTAATGTCTAGGCAGCGATCATCGGATCCCGTGTGGAGAATCTCGACTGGTTTCTCATGAGTGACCGAGTGCAAGGTCTTGTTATATTCTACCGTTGCCCTCAAGATTAGTTCTACAGTATCGCTGATTTTTTTGGCTAGCTTAAGACACCTGGCGATTTCTGTCAAGGTGCTGTGGTACCGTTTGACGAGCTATGTAGCGGGGCCGCGTTCACAATGTTCTTGAGCCGCTCTGTGTGCACGATTGTGTTCTGCCGTGATAATTTCTAACTGTTCATTTTTATTTTTATTTTATTTGGTTACGTCCATGACAACCTTCTTACAATAGCGAAACTGTGTAGCCGGGAAATGAGCAATTAAGTCATGTTGGAAGCTTGCCAGAGTGGGTACGTCGCACTGTATCGCATTTACGTCGTCGGGGTTCACGACTTCTTTGAGCATTTTTAAAATGATGCTTCTGCGGGCGAAATTGATTAAGTGGAGAGTTCTGCTACGAAACAACACTAAGTTTCGTTTTAGTTGGAAACGTGCTTCTTCTATAGCGATTTGATTTCTGAAGCAGCTTAATGGTTGGTCTGTCGTTTCGACCGTGTAGGTCAGTGAAAGTTCGCTGTCGAAAGCACGCATCGATGAGTCTGGCCTGTTCCCTGAAACTATATTGCACCCGATGATGAAATCGACATCATCATACACACACACTCACGCATACTGCGTAGTCGCGATTTTCTCGTCTAGTAGACGAGTAGAACTAACGGGATCAAAAGCACTGCTACATACCCCTGGATATACACGAACCATAAAGCTTTGGTTATTCTTGATCGCAACACTTAACAGAGCAGTTGATTTTATTTAAACGGGGAACAAGTATATACAAAGGGAAACACTGAATATCAGATCCCACGAAATCCAAATTTAATATAGTGACATATTCAAATAGCCAGTACATAAGAATATGCTGAATATGCAGGTCCCACGATATAAACACTCACACCCGGAGTAAGCGATGCCGCTCTGCCTACATACACTAATTTGTTATTGTATATGTCGGAGCATAATTTTGTATGTGTTAGTGTATGGGTATGCTTTTAGTGTATTTCATCAGAAGTAGTAATTTCATCAGAATGGAAATATTGCATCAGCCTTTAATTGCGCAGTTATTTGGTCGTCTGTACTTGGTACTAGAGCTGGAAAGAACATCGGCGATGTATCGATACATCGATGTTTGCAAAACATCGGAGACATCGAGATTTTCAAACATCGATGTTCGATGTTTAGGCTTTACCATCGTAACGGTCCTTTACCATCGTAACGGTCACGACATCTCTTTGCAGCGATTTGGTAAGCTAAACAGATTGTGATTAATATTGGTGTTGGCGGAGTTTGGAAATGGAGAAGGCTTTGAAAGAGCAGAACAGCGATGGTAATTAGAGTAAATAGTTACAATTATATGATTTCTAATTTAATATTTTTCCAATGTAGTTGCCAGGCGAGAAGAAAGCGACGCCGGAGTTATGGTACCAAGTAAGCGAATAAAATATGGGCAATCTTCTGTTTGGAATTATTTTGTCAAAGCGGCTGATGGCAAGACAGCCAAATGTATTAAATGTGGCAAAACATATCAAACAAGTGGGAATACGACCAACTTGTCTTGCCATTTAAAGAGGATGCATCCTAATTTAACAATTAGTGAACTGCCACAAAGGCAACAGCCGTCATTTATTGACAAAAAATATGAAGCGTCGTCGAACCGAAAACAAACACTGGACAGTGCCTTATGCTATTACATTAGCTCAGACTTGCGCCCTTTTTCAGTGGTGGAAAATAAAGGCTTCCGCAATTTTGTAAGCCTCCTTGATCCAAGGTATGAAATGCCTTCACGGACCACCTTGAAAAATGTTACAATGGCAAATGCATACGAGGAAAAGAAGACCAAGTTGCTTGAACTTTTAAAAAACGTAAAGCACTGTGCAGTAACTTCCAATTGCTGGACGTCAAGAGCCAACGAGTGCTATATTACTGTGACGTGCCATTTTAGAACAGCGGATTTCGAATTGCGCACTGCTGTTTTGGCCACTGAAAAGCTCATCGACGAAACGACCCATTCTTCCGAAAATATTGCAAACTCTATTTGCACAGTACTTGAGGAATGGAGAATTTTAGGAAAGGTCACGGCTATGGTTACAGATAACGCTAAAAATATGATAAAAGCATGTGAGATTCTGCAAATAAGACATATTCCGTGCTTTGCGCATTCAATCAATTTGACAGTCCAGGACTGTTTGGCATCAGAAAACATCAAGCCTATTCTTGATAAATGTAAGCGTATTGTTTCATTTTTTAAAAATAGCACAATTGCGTATGCCAAATTTAGAGAGGCTCAAGATTGCGAACGCCCATATAGTTTAAAACAAGAGTGTCCAACCAGGTGGAACAGCGCCTATTACATGGTGGAACGAATTTTGATAACAAAGGTTGCAATCACAAAGGTTCTATTAAACACGCCGAAAGGGTTAATGCCGCTAACATCCGATGAAATATCAATTCTGGAGGATTTGAAGGCAATACTTCTGCATTTTGAGCATGCAACGGTACACACGTCTTCGAGTACTTCAGTGACAGTGTCATCGGTGATTCCGGTTGTTTGTGGTATTTTACATAACCTGACAGCCTTGAAAAGTAACCTCCAGACCAACGTGGGTCGAGATGTCTGTAATGACATACTTCAAGGGGTCAATAAAAAATTGGTCCCTTATGAAAATCGAACTGTTACACGAATGACCACCATCTTAGACCCTCGCTTTAAAAAGGAGGGTTTTTGGAATCCATTTAATTCCTCTCAAGGAGTTAAATCCTTAGAAGATGAACTATCGCACAACAATGCTCAAACAAAATCTCCTAAATCTTCAAACCCGCCAACACCAAAATCTACAGCAGAGTCCAACTTGTACGGTTTCTTACAAGCCAACAAAAATCAAAAAATTCAAAACACTCGCGTGGATTCCATATTAGCTCTGCGACATTATTTAAATGATGCTAATTTGGAGCCTTTACAAAACCCTTTAGATTATTGGAAGGTACAAAATATAAAAATTTGAATGGTAACCAACTTAAAAATCCAATTTCTTTTTTCAACAGATATCCAATGACACCGCATTCAAAACATGCGTTTTGAAATACTTCTGTGTACCGGCTGTACCTCTACTGAAAGTGAGAGAATGTTCAGCAAGGCAGGCCTTGTTGTGAGCGAAAAACGAAGCTCTCTAAAAGCTAAAAATGTAAATATGATATTATTTTTAAACAAAAATGACTGGATAAATTAGTTTTAGTTAAGAAGTTTTGTTTTGTTTAAGAACTGAATGTTATTTTTTATTTTCGTTTAAATTGAATTGTTATTTCATTATAATTTTTGTATTGGACTAGAGAGTAGTTTAAAGTTTAATTTTGATTCTCAAGTAAAAAAGCAAACTATGGATCTCAAATAAAACGTAATTTTTATAAATAATTGTTGCACATTTTGATTTAGTTATGGTATTGATTTATAATATGAAAAGGCGGTTTACAGTGCTGCACATCAGGGGCCGTGGGATACTCTCGGTTCTTAGGGAAAACAACACCCTCATCCTCCACGGCCGACACCTCCAATCATTTTAAAAAAATACACCCTAAAAAGTTCGATGTATCGATACATCGATGTTCTTTTCTGAAAAACATCGAAACATCGATGTGGGCAAACATCGATGTATTTCCAGCTCTACTTGGTACCTTCGGAAAGAACCGTTATAGCGCGGCGCCAGCGTGTTGTCGCTGACGCCGAGTGTGGTTCGATGGTAAGCACGTAGAAGTTGAGTGCGACACAAGTCAGTTGTGCGTACACTGCGCTAACATTATGTCGGACAAAGACGAAACTGAACCTTTGACATATACAAACACATACTACCACAAGCGGGAGAGCTTGCTCCCGTCCCGAATAACTGCCTCATAACGGCCTCATAAGAAATATTTTTTGTCACCTGAATTAGTCTTAAGCTGAAAGTCCTGAAACTAACTTCATCGATCTTTTTTTTTCATATTCTTGGCGTTGTCTTTAGTCCGCGGGACGAGACATTTATTAGACTCAGTGTAACTATAAACATTTTACTATATAATTAAATACTTTTGTTTTATTCGTAAGTAAAAATAAATATAATTTTATTTTACCGAATTTTAATTTTTCAAGTTATTTATGCTGAAGAACACCGACTGATTAAATTTAGGTCTCAAACTGAACTCGACTTATTATCTGCATTGATTTACGATCAAGCCTCGGTCTCGAGCTTTTTGAATATGGACTTTGGCTTTCTTGACTTTGATTTACCCTTGGATTCAAGTGCGTTTGCTCTTGGATACAAGTGCTCTTTGATTTGGTCTTCCGATCTTGTAATCTAATACTTTTGTTTTCGAGTTTGGCGAGTCCGATTCTTATCTGGTAAAGGGTAACATAGGTGTATTGGTTTTATTTATTACATTTGAATAGTGTAGGGTAGTGTAGGGTATATGTGGTATACATGCTATGTGTGTACTTATATAGTAGGCATGTGCTAAGTACTTAGGTACTGTGGATATGTCACTCCCCCAACCATTGAATTTGGCCTGTCCTCAGGCAGCTAAATTTGGGTACATCATAATATTGATTTCTGGTTGAATTTGTTCGTTTAAATTGATATTAGGGTTCGTATGTTCTTCGTTTTGCTTAGAATATTTTACAATTAATTTCTTAGGTATATTCTTAAATTTATACGCTAAATACAGGGTCAAGCTAATTATTGTAATGACAAATGTAGTGATGCATATAATTTGGAATACACTGTAGTATTTTACATGTGAGTGTATCATCTCATAGTTTGCAAATATGCCATAGGCTCTAATTTTGTGACGGTATTGGTGATATAAACTGTCTGTGTGAAATCTGCTAAACTGTTTGAAATTATAAATTCATTAATCTGGATTGTACAATTTTAAATTTTTATAATGTTGTTGCCTAAAACTATAATCTTGTTGTTAGTGCAATCTTGATTTATTGTTGTCTCTGGTAGATTCCAGGTAATCAGAATATTTGGTTCTATGTAATTTATTTGAAAGTTTTTGTGGGTTTTTGTATATTTACATTGGGTTGGTTCCTGTTTTATAATTCCAACTATACATTTGTCAAATATAATTTTTTCTGTATATTTATGATATACCTGATTATTATGAATGTAGAATTTATCAAATGTGTGCTGAGTTAGAATGTAACCATGCTCGTCTGGATAAGGTACCACTTGGAAAATCGGAATTTTTGCAATATTGCTAGGGACATGAGAAATAATTAAGGTTTCTTTTGTGTCTGTCTTAAGCCATGTTGACGTTTTTATTTTCAAAATTTTCTCCGAATTTATTTGTTTTAAATAGTCGTGTTTTAATTACTTTGGGTTAAAGATTCCCAGCCTGGTTAACTGCATTCCTAGTTCGATGTCTTCTATATATTCCATAAATTGTTGCAAGTTGAATATCAATATCGCTATTTGTTGATCCTTTTCATTCTTTACTCTGAGCTTATTAACAACGTCAATTCCGCTGTTGATTACGTCTATTATCGTATCTAAATCATGTTTCTGTACTGTATTCTCTGACAGGTTACTAATTCTTTCTTCTAGCTCATCTTTATCATTTTGGTCTAAAGTGCCGAATAAATACTTATATGCTGTTCCTACCACATTTAAAAGACCTCTTTTATGTCTCTTAATAATTCGTAACCCATTAATTTCTCGTTTTAATTTTTCCACTAAATACTGCACTTGTGGTACTCTAGAGAAATTCTTTGCTTCTTCTATTATGTTTTCGAATGGTAACATTGTCTTTGTTATAATTATACTCAAGGAATGGTAGTCGTAGTTTATAGGGATTTCCACTGTTCCTGTCTGGAATATAAGGTATCCATTTTTCGCACTAAGTGGTATTACTTCGATATTGCTGCCTTGGACCATGTTGATAAGGGAGATCATACAAATAAGCATTATTGGGATGTTGTATCCTTTACTCCTCTTCGACTGCCCTGGAAGTATCATATTTGCTCTTATTAATCTTCTTTTGCTTTTTAAACTTAGATTTATAGTGTACGATTTTCCTGCCTCGATTTGTTTCTTCAAAGTGTTTATTATCCACCTGTTCAATCCTTCCTGTTTTCTTAAATGGATTGGTCTTTTTATTGAGCTGCTCAATTTTGTCGATTTTGTTTTGTTGAACATTAAAATCTGGGCTTTCTGCATATAGAAAAATATCTGCTGGAGATCATTTAGTAGTGTTATGTGTTGTTTTGTGATTATAGATGTATAAGATTGTTTCAAATCTTGTGCATCTATCTTCGATGTTTTGTTCACTACCGATGATTCTCAATTTTTCGTTTACGGTCTTATGAAACCTCTCAATATCCGATACGCCATTTTTACTTGTCGTAACAGAAATATTTACGCCCTCGGATTTTAGCCAATTTTGTAAAGCTACGCACATAAATGCTGAATCTTTGTCTGCTTTTATCTCTTGGGGTTTTCCCATGTCATTGAATATCTTCATGATGGCTCTTTTTGCTTCTAGCCAATCTCTACTTTATACTTCAACTAGTGATGAAAATTTCGAATAGACATCAATACAAGATAAGAAGATTTGATTTCCTGTGAGATAAAAATCTATCACATATTTTTCTCTGGCATTCATTATTTCAGGTGTGGTTTCGAATCTTAATTTCGTATCTCTGTGTTCTGTTTTCGCTATATTAAAGATCTCACATTCGCTGATAATGTTTTGGATTAGCTTTTGACTATCCGGGTAGTAGTATTTTCTTTTGAACCAATTAATAGTTTTTTTTATACCTGGATGTAGAACTTCTTTATGCCTCTTTAGGATTAAATCCTTAAATTCCGCATAAGTGAGTATATCAATTAGTTTCTCCGTACATCTCAACAGTTTCGTGAAATTCTTGGGGCTTATGATTTCGGTGAAGGCCCTTTGGAAAATCAGAAAGTCACTATCATTAGGGAAGAATATTGCGCTTTTCTTTGTGCACACATATTCCTTAATAATGTTTTTAGCGAGTTCAAGTGTCATTTCTTTGTAGGTTATTTTGATTTTTAACTTCTGGAAGAAATGGTTAACACTTGTTGTATCACTATCGCCCTTTTCTATCTCTATTTGTCTAGAGAAGAAATTGATTGGTCGCTCAGTTATTGATATGTAGTTCAAATTATCTTCGGCTGCACTATGTATAGTTGCATTTGCGCTATCGGCAACCTCACCAAGCATGGCTTCTTCAATTTTTGTGCGGGAAAGAGCATCCGCTACATTATTTTCTTTGCCAGGAAGATATTTAATCTTGTAATCGAATTCATTTAACTTTATTTTAGACCTTTGCAACTTCATGTTTGGTTCCTTGATATTATTAAGCCACACCAAAGGTTTGTGATCACTTAATATTTCAAAGGGCCTTCCGAATAGGTGTGACCTGAAATATTTTGTCGCCCAAACTATAGCTAATAATTCCTTTTCAATGGTAGCATAATTAATTTCGTGTTCATTCAGCGTTCTGCTGGCATAACAAACGGGCTTATGGTTTTGTGATAGCACTGCACCAATGGCTACGTTACTCGCATCAGTTGTAAGGGAAAAGGATTCTGAAAAATCAGGGTAGATTAAAATCGGATCTGATGTTATCAAAACCTTTAGTCTTTCAAATGACTCGATGTAATCTTTGCATTTGGTATCGATTACCGCACCTTTCTTTAGCTTAAGGGTAATAGGTTTAACGATTTTCGAGAAATTGGGGATAAATTTGCGATAGAACCCACATAAGCCCAAAAATGATTTAATTTGTTTAGGTGTTTTTGGTAATGGAAAATTCGTAATTGCGATCGTTTTATTCGGATTAGGTCTGATGCCATAAGTAGTTACATGTCCCAAGAATTCGGTTTCTTTTTTCATGAACTCACATTTGTCTAACTGTAATTTTAAATTGGTATCCCTGAGCTTTCCAAGGTTTTACTTAGAGACAAGATGTGTTCTTCGAATGAAGTGGAGTAAATTATAATGTCATCTAAGTATACTAAGCAATCTTGATAGATTAAATCCTCTAAAAGATTGTTCATGCATCTCTGAAATGTTGCAGGGGCATTTTTCAGACCAAAGGGCATACGTGTGTATTCATAGTGCCCATGCCTAGTCGAAAATGCAGTTTTCGCAAAGGAGTTTTCGTTCATCTGAATTTGATGGAATCCCTTGGCTACATCAATTGTCGTAAAGTATTGGCATCTACCAAGTTTGTCCAATATCTCATCCATTCGTGGAATGGGGAATTTGTCGTTGACAGTTATTTCGTTGAGATTCCTGTAATCTACTACCAACCTAAACTTTTGTTTCCCAGAGGCGTCTGCCTTCTTGGGGACTACCCAAATGGGAGAACAATACTGGGATTTCGATGTGCGAATGATCCCTTGTTCTATCATTTCTTTGATTTGTTTGTTGACTTCTTGGTCAACACTTTGACCGTATTTGTAGGGTTTACGGTAGACTGGATCTTCATGGTGAGTCTGGATGACATGTTTAATGGTACTTGTGAAGGTCAAATTTCCGCCTTCTTTGCACTGAATGTCTCTATAGTCATATAGGACCTTCTTTAAACATTCAACTTCCTCTGCATTTAGATGCTCAAGTCCATATTCATTACATTTGCGTAATTCATTATTGATCGGGAAGTTGACTATATCGTCATTAATAGACGTGGGATCGAGATGTGTTACATCATTGTGCACTGTGTTAATAGTAACTTTTGGAGTGAGGCATTTGGTTGATGCAGTCTCCTCCTTCTGTTGCTTTTGTTTAAGCTTTGGTTTAAGGCACTTAGGTGCGGTCTTAACCTTTTGCTTCTTTGTGTTGATTTGCCCTACTGTAGCTGAATCAACTTTTGATTTTGGGTCAAGGCATTTTTTAGATGCGGTATCGCCCTTCTTTTCTTCGTATATAAACTTATAAGTTCTTGAACCTAAAGTTACCGTCTCATTCTCATAATTAATCTTTGCTTTGGTATCTTCTAGATACTTTCGACCTAACAGGAAATCATAATTGTCGGAAAAATTATGGATGTAGAATTTCTGTTCGGACAGACATATTGGGTTGGGTTTCATCATAATACTTTTGGTTAATTTTATTGGCCCATTTATTTTATATACCGTCAGATCTTCTTGTTTTTCTCCTAACCCAGCAAAATTTTTCTTTATGATATTGATGGAAGAGCCTGTGTCGATCATTCCTTTATAAAGATTATTATGGACTCTTCTTCCCCCGTATCCTGAGTGTCCGAGGCAGTCTGATGAAAATTTACATCCATTCTGCTCTGTTCACTCTGGCTTTCTCGCTGTCTTTTTACGGGTCTACTGCTATTCACATTATTCGAACTTGAAGGCTGATAATTGAGGGGGTTATTCTGCCTACCTTGATTTAAATCATTTCTGAATGAATGATAATTTCCCCTCTGATTAGCAGGAATAGGACGAGTCGAGTTTTGGGTTTGATTAATATTTGGATTCGGATTCTGGGTTGGAGTGTTAAAGTTTTGGCTTGTTGAGGGATAATTATGGTGTCTATTGTTATAGTATCTTTACTTGTTTCTTTGATTTAAACTACCCCTATTCTTTTTCTTCTGCCCTTCCGATTTGCTAAAATATTGATCTTCCCGATTAGCGTCATAAATTCCAAGCTCCATTGTAGCTTGTTTTAACTTTGGGATGGTGTCAATATCCATACGCGCTAACGACATGTACATTCTATCTGGCAATTTTCTATCAATTGTTGCTTTGATGCTTCTTTTTAACATTTCTGTATAGTTAGATTTACTGACAGGGTCAACCTCTAATTGAAGTTTGTCATAAATGTTCCTATATTGCACTTCAAGAATTTCGATAAACCTACTTATGCTACCAGGGTATGGTGTTTCTTCCAGCTGCTCCACCAGAGTCACGTAAGGTCTGTGATCCTTGAAGGATATAGCTAGTGCTGCTTTCATATCCATCCATGTTGTTGCGTTAGCCTGGATAACGGCTTCAAATGCTGAGTCCACAAGTACCCGTCTTACTGCTCCATAGATAATATGAGCTTGTCGAGCGTCCTGAGTAGGGTATAAGCTAAGCAGTTGCTCAACTTGACTGATGAATCCAGATAGTTTGCCAGGTGTGCCATCATAGTAATGCAGTTCCTTTATTTGAGCCAATACTTGGTTCAAATGAATCTCAGAGAGTTGCGGAGGACTTGCCATTATTGTGTTTTTTGTAATTAGTCGATGTACAGAATTTAAGTGTTAATGGATTTTGGGTTTTTGTTAAATCTCCGGAATTAAAAATTCAATTTAAATTTTGTTTCCGACCTCACGGGTTTTTTTTTATTTTTTGATTTGCAAATTTTTTATTTTTTGGTTTGCACTTGCACGTGGATTCTTCTTCGGATCACAATTTAGATTCGCTGCTTTTAATTCGCTGGTTTAGGATAGCTAGTCATATAGCGTATCCCTTACTTAACCAGTACCGTATTAAAGGACTCTCGTTGATCCTACCGACTACGCCAATTAAATACTTTTGTTTTATTCGCAAGTTAAAATAAATATAATTTTATTTTACCGAATTTTAAATTTTCGAGTTATTTATGCTGAAGAACACCGACTGATTAAATTTAGGTCTCAAACTGAACTCGACTTATTATCTGCATTGATTTACGATCAAGCCTCGGTCTTGAGCTTTTTGAATATGGACTTTGGCTTTCTTGACTTTGATTTACCTTGGATTTAAGTGCGTTTGCTCTTGGATACAAGTGCTCTTTGATTTGGTCTTCCGATCTTGTCATCTAATACTTTTGTTTTCGAGTTTGGCGAGTCCGAGCTTTGAGCGTGGGAACGTGACAATGGGGTGAGGACTTAGGCAATAAATGCTTAGTCCAGCTATGGGTGAAATGTTTAGTCTACCAGTGGGTGAGAATGTTTACATCCTGTGTTGGACTTTGGGGTTTTTCCATTTGTCTTGTGGATTCGTATGACAGTCTAATTCTTATCTGGTATTGACTGGATAGCAAAGGGTAACATAGGGTGTATTGGTTTAATTTATTACATTTGAATAGTGTAGGGTTGTGTAGGGTATATGTGTTATACATGCTATGTGTGTACTTATATAGTAGGCGTGTGTTTTATGTAGGCATGTGCTAAGTACTTAGGTACTGTGGATATATCACTATATATATATTATACATATATAATAGTATTGTTACCTTCCACCGTATCGGCCAAGGCACAATTGGTAACTCGCGCGAATTTTCTACAAGCCCGGAATAAATAATCCTGTTGCTGATGCCCTCTCGAGACAAAAGCTCAACGTTGTTGGAGACCAGGAACCAGAGTCGTGCGCGGCCACGGTACACAGCGAACTTTCGCTCACACACACGATGAAGTCTACGGACAAACCCGTGAACTGCTTGCAAAACCAGATAATTTTAGAAGAGGCGCGCTAGTTCGCGGTCGAGGAAAGAAAAGAAATAATCACCGCTGAGCACAACAGAGTTCACAGGTCGGCCCAGGAAAACGTGAAGCAGGTACTCTCCGAGTACTACTTCCCAAAAATAACCAAGTTGGCGAGCGTGATAGCAGCCAATTGCAAAGCTTGCGCCAAAGCGAAGTATAACAGATATCCCAGGAAACAGGAGCTCGGTGAAACACCAATCCCGGCCCATGTAGGAGAAATATTGCATATCGATATTTTCTCAACGGATAAAAAGTACTTCCTCACCTGCATTGACAAGTTTTCTAAATTCGCTATGGTTCAGCCGATTCCGTCTAGAACCATAAAGGATCTAAAAGCACCCCTGCTACAACTTATGAATGTTTTCCTCAAAGCCAAAGCCATCTACTGCGACAATGAACCATCATTGAAATCGCACACAATAGTGGCCTTGCTGGAAAACCATTTCGGCGTCAGCATCTCGAATGCGCTATAGAGGGGTGCATAGCGTCTCCAACGGACAAGTGGATCGCGTCCATAGCACGTTGATCGAACTTGTTAGATTCCTAAAAATCGACAAAGGCATAAGTGACACAGTGAAGTGGAGTTGATCTTGCTGGCCACTGCCAGATATAAAAAATCTATCCATTCCGTCATTAACAAGAAACCGGCCGAGGTTGTGCGGGCAGATCCGGACGATCCACAAAATGATGTCCAGGAAAAAATTAAAAACGTCCAAAATATGACCAGAAACCGAGAAAACGCTTCTCGGCAAAACAGAGTGTTCCAGGTCGGTCCTATATAGTCCTAGTAAAATCAAACAGGCGACTGGGCAACAAACTCACTCCCTTATGCGAGAAGAGGACCACCAATTAGACTTAGGGACCACAGTCCTAATTAAAGGGAGGGTGGTCCACAAAGACAACCTCATGTAACCCGAGCAGAGCCCAGTTGCAGTTCTCTCGGAGTTTTTTTATTTGTTTTTCATTTATAGCCACTTGGCATTAGTTTTCATTATTTTTCATTATTCATAGCCACTTGGAATAATTTTTGATATTTTTTAGTATAATCAAATTTTTTACATCTTCTCCTGGTGGTGGGCAACTCCTTTCTGAACATGCATTAATCGAAACACCCATATTACAGGTCGTTACAATCGCTTCTACTCTGTCTCCTGACCCATATCACTGACTATTCCCAAGCAAATTATATTCCCGTCATCGACGGTAAAGTCTTAGTCTGGGAGGAATTTGCCTATGTTAGACACTCGGCTAATCTCTCTAAATATAGGCGAGTGGTTGATGAAACCGACATCATGGTCGATATGTTTCTGAATAAGCTTCTGAACATTGATATCGCTCACCTCCGTGACATGCTTGACTCATTGAGCGTCCATCACAGAGTAGCCAGGAGCCTAGACATTTTAGAAACTGCGTTGAAGGTTGTCGCAGGGACACCTGACGCTGAAGATTTTGAGAAGATTAAGTTTACTTAAGCACGACTAATCGATGCACACAATAGTCAAATTGAAATCAATACCAGAACACAGTTTCGAATTAACGAACCTACCACTACGATCAATCAAATTTTAAAAGTTTTTAATAGTGCACAAATTGACACAGGCCATCTATACGAAATATTATTAACGCGAGTTACCGCCTCAGCATTCACCCTCGGCGGTCCCCCACCAAAGCCACCTCGACAACTAGAGGTCTAGGGGGGCACCAAGAAATACTTTGTACTTTGTTGCGGCTCACTTAAAACGCTGAGACATAGTATCAACTAAACATCCGAAATGCTGCATCGGCGACCACTTGAAACGCTGAGTCTTGTATCGATTACCATTGGAGATTCTGAATCGATCCAAACATCGGGGCCACTTGACGACACAGAACCGCATCCGCTCCACTTCTACTTTTCGGTCAATCAGCATATTAGAATAAGCATAAATGTACCAAACCAAAACTATAAAAACGATGAGAAAGAAATAAAACATTCATTCCGAATTTCAAACTCAACTCCAACGGACGTTTCTCTTGGGGATCAACACCACCAAATCTTCACTACTCAAACTCCCGGACCTACGTTGGGAGATAACTAGCGCAGCCAGGCCCAAGGACGATTCAACAGGATTCGTGACGACCAGGACATGAGGATAGTACTAATAATATATATAGTAGCATAATATGCTTCACATATTACGCTTACATAAGCATTGTACATACAATCTTGCACCGCACATACAATCTTGCACATGCATAAACACACGAAACATGAAACCAATTCACATTTTTGCTTACACCTAAGCGCATGATTTGTTGTGCAACCATATCGTTCTTTTTGTACACATATAAAAAACCAAACCCCATGTATGCTGACTAGACATTTCCGTTTCTCACGACTCACTTCGAGTCGATCAAAACTCTGTACATTTAGTCTTAAGCTGACATTTCTTAAATAAAGACGTTCACCGAAATTGTTCGTGTTTTCGATTTAAAGTTGGTTCAGCGTTGATCTTTGTCTTTGTTATTGACGGATCATTTATTCGACTGACAAAATTAATAACTACGTAAGTGTATACATATAGAATATACATAACAGTCTCTCGCTGCTGGCCAACTGTGGGCAGCGCAGCGATCAGACTTAGGCTTATTAGAGTTTAAGGAATAATGTAAAAGCAGATTCAACTAGACCCTGGAAGCGGCACCTTCGCTGCCTTCGAAATGAAATAAAGAAACTAAATAAAACACAAAGGAGCTTCACTTTACAGTACAATGTACTCAGAATACTTGCATAAATAAATAACACAATTACATACGCATTGGCAGTGCTAGCATAAACAATAATGTTCAAGTGGAAGCGTTATATGATCACTCGCTTCTGAAGCACACTGCACAAATGCATGGTCAGCATTTCCACGCTAACCAAAAGCCCACTATATACATACTGTGCGCACATAGCATTTTCGCTCAACTCTTTTAACATACATATATAAAAGCCGCATCTCTGCCGACTTCACCAGGCAGCGAAGGCAATTCATAGCCTAAGAAGAATATTGTATTAGCTTTAAGAATGAGTCGAGTTTTAGAACTGACACAACCATAATTACAAAACAAACGGAGCTATGCTCCATAAGGAATACAAAGAACTTTCGATCTTACATGGCGACCGTGACAGGACCAGGATCTAGGGCATAAGGACTACAATCACTACCAAATCAAAAATTGTATTGGACTGGACTGGAGATACGGATGGAAAACAAAATTCTGAGTGAGTAGAGTGAGGCAATGGGAAACAAGCGCGGCGGTGTGCGGCAAAAGTTAAAAACGAGAATAGCTCACCTAAGATGGCTATTATATTCTCAAACGCCACCACCAGCCTGGTCAACTGCTCGCAAACTACAAGCAGAGCTTGATTTCTTACAACAAGAATTAAAAAAAAGCGCCAATAAAAACCCAAAGCCCAACTCCCTCATTCATCAAAACCACAAATAATACAAAAATTAAATCTGCAACACCACCAGAGCCAGCATACCAGTTTACAAGGAACAATGCCCGTTGGATTGCGAGGGACCATGGAGCGCCTATTGCAAGTACACTTGCAAACATTGTAAGAACATCAACCAGCAGAAGGAAGCGACAACCAGTATGTAAAAAAAAAAAATAAAACAAAATTTTCTTTAAACAAAGAATTTATAAAAATAAAATCCAAAAATAAAAATACTAATAGTAATACAATTTTTAACATAAATGTCAATAGTGACAAACAGAATATAAGGAAGAAATTTACGAAAAAACTGAAGAAATCTCAAAAACCCAATGGGCTTAATTGATACAAAAACAGTGGATTCCACTGCAAATGTAATAAACAAAGTGGAGATAGAATCAAACAATTTAAGCTATATAACAATACCATTTGTTAGCAATTTTTATATTAATGTTGATACATGCACTCATAAAAGTGTACAAAATCCACAATAAATGTTTAAAGAAACGCTATAATAGCAGGGCCAATGGCCTAGAAACAATTTAATTTTTAAATAATGAGGTCATTAACGAAATAAAAATAATAAAATCAAAAAACAAAAATATCTTTCTTCTAAATACTTAAAAATGTCTCATATAAATTATGGATTGGCAAAATTTAACAGCCATCTTAAATGAAATAAAAGAAAAATTTGATAAGTCATATAAATGTTTGTCTCAGAATAGAACTATCCAAAAACAAACTGCTAGTAAGCATATAACCATTCTGGTAGAATCATTTAATCAGGCTAGATCCCGTATACATGACAAAAGAGGGAAACTAGACAAAAAACAGTGTCCAAATTTTTGATAAGATCTAATAAATATCAAAGAAAGTTTCGATCTAAACATATCGATACCAACAATTCTCAATTCCCCTTTGACTCTAAGTGAAGGAGAAACAGAATCACTCAATGATTCTGACTCGGAACTAGAAATCAAAGAAGAATATCTGAACGATCTAACAATACCAGCAATGTTGCAATTTCCAGAAGATTCAGGAAATAAAGAAGATCGGGAAATAAAATTAAGCAAAAGGACAGACAATTCAGCCGCCATCAGGGCCTATATAAGGGAAGTGTCGAGCGCAGTACCGGAGTTTGATGGACAAAAGATCCATCTTCAGAGGTTTATTATGGCCATCAAATTAGTAGACCTTGCAAAAGGACCATTAGAGGACATTGCAGTCCAAGTAATAAAATCAAAATTGATTGGCACTACTCTGAACCTGGTACTGAGCGAATCTACAATTGAAGCAATAATTAATAAACTGCAAACTTCAATTGTTGGGGAGACATCCCAAAACATCAAGGCAAAATTATCCACTGTACAACAAAGAGGCAAAACAGCTACACAGTGCACAACCGAAGTTGATAATTTTACGTAAGCTCTTAGAAGCCTCGTATATCGATGAAGGTTTACAAAGTGAGCAAGCCAATAGATTGAGTACTAGGGATGCGATGTCATGATCAAAAAGACCGAACACGAAAGTGTGAAAACTGTGCTAGAAGCAGGTACGTGCACAACTATGGATGCTGCCATAGGTGCGTACATAAGAACTAGCACCAGAGTAACCGGAAATGTGAATCATGTAATGTATTCAAAGAGAGGCTACTCTAACTCTAACTATAGAGGCCAAGGTTATAGAGGTAATGGTCGCGACAGAGGCCATTACAATAACCGATACAATAACAATTACGGCAATAACGGTAGCCAAAATAATGGTAACAATTATAGAGGTCGTGGCTACTCCAATAGAGGAAGCCGAAACAATCAGAATAGATATAATAACAATAATAATGCTAGTGTGAGAGTAACCCAAAATATTTCGGGAAACTCGCAACAACCCACAGATACAAGGCAATAAATAAAGCTCATGTACATTCAATCAATCTAAGCATAAATATATTCATTGCATTTGACCATGTGGCAACAGGAAAAAGATTGATTTTCTTAGTTGACACGGGTGCAGATATTTCAATACTAAAAGAAGAAGCCGACTACTTCAATAGTATCCAAGATGACAGTATAATAAACATTCAAGGCATAAGCCAAGAGATTATTAAATCTAAGGGCTTAACCTCAATAGAGCTACAAACCGATAAATACATAATCCCTCATAATTTTCATATTGTTCATCAACAATTTCCCATACCATGCGACGGAATAATTGGCATTGATTTTATAAAAAAATTTAACTGCCAATTAGACTTCAAACCAAAAGAAGATTGGTTTATCATTAGACCCAATAATTTGAAATTTCCGATTTATGTTCCAATAACATACAACTCTGGTAATAATAAAATATTATTACCAGCTAAATCACAAGTTGTCCGAAAAATCAATATAACTTCAATTGAAGATACAAATATATTGATCCCAAACCAAGAAATAGAAACAGGTATTTATGTAGCGAATACCATTTCAACATCAAACGATGTATATATCCGAATATTAAATACGCATCATACTGATAAACTAGTAGATGCAAACAACTTAAAATACGAGGCATTTTCAAACTATGATGTGGTTCAACCAAATAAAGAAACCAGAGAACAAACTGTCATGTCTCAATTGTCAAAAAATTTCCCACCACATTTCAAAACCCAGCTGAAAAAGCTTTGTAGTAAATACACTGATACATTTGGTCTGACAACAGAACCAATATCGGCTAATAATTTATACAAACAAAGATTAAGGTTGAAAGATGATGAGCCAATATATATTAAAAATTATAGAAATCCTTATAGTCAAAAAGACGAAATTCAAAAACAAGTACAAAAATTGATCAATGATAAAATAGTCGAACCATCAGTATCGGATCAGTATCGGTCCATTACTATTAGTACCGAAAAAATCTCTTCCAGGCTCAGATGAAAAGAAATGGCGATTAGTAATTGACTTTCGTTAAATCAATAAAAAACTGTTGTCTGATAAATTTCCACTCCCTAGAATTACGGACATTTTGGATCAACTAGGTCGAGCCAAATATTTTTCATGCCTTGACTTGATGTCAGGTTTTCACAAATTGAACTTAAGAAGAGTTCAAGAGATATAACTTCATTTTCAACAACAAACGGTTCATATCCTTTTACGCGATTACCATTTGGACTGAAAATAGCGCCGAATTGTTTTCAAAGAATGATGACTATTGCATTTTCTGGCCTTGAGCCAACGCAAGCATTTATCTTTTTGACAAATGCAGGAAATACAATCTAAAACTACATCCAGAGAAATGTTCATTCTTTATGCGTGAAGTCACCTTTTTGGAACATAAATGCACAGATAGAGGAATACTGCCAGATGACAAGAAGTATGATGCCATCAAAAATTACCCAGTACCTCATGATGCAGATAGCGCAAGGCGTTTCGTTGCATTTTGTAACTATTATAGAAGATTCATAAAAAACTTCGCCGACTATTCACGGCACATAACTAGATTATGTAAAAAGAATGTTCCTTTTAAATGGACAGAAGACTGTCAAAAAGCATTTTTACACTTAAAAACAAAACTGATGGAACCTACTCTCTTACAATACCCCGATTTTAGCAAAGAATTTTTGTATTACAACAGATGCTAGCAAAATGGCATGTGGCGCAGTCTTATCTCAAGACCACAATGGCCACCAACTTCCAGTTGCATACGCATCGAGATCATTTACTAAGGGCGAGAGTAATAAAAGTACTACTGAGCAGGAATTAGCAGCAATACATTGGGCAATAACCCACTTCAGACCCTATATCTATGGTAAACATTTTACAGTCAAAACTGATCATAGACCACTAACCTTTTTATTTTCAATGACTAATCCTGGCTCAAAATTGACTCGTATGAGACTTGAATTGGAGGAATATAATTTTACAGTAGAGTATCTGAGGGGTAAAGACAACTATGTAGCTGATGCGTTATCAAGAATAACCATCAAAGAATTGAAAGATATAACCGGGAATATATGTAGAAAGTCACTACAAGATTACAAAGTAGACAAAAATCCTGCGCAGGAGAAACAAACAAATCTGAATTGCATACGAAATCAATAGAAAAAGCATCCATGCCCAACGTATACCAAGTCATCAATAATGACGAGTTACGTAAAGTAGTGACCTTGCAAGTAAAAAATATGATATGTTTCTTTAAACATGGAAAAAAGATTACTGCAAGATATGATATCGATGATTTATATACAAATGGAGTTCTTGATTTAGATCAATTTTTCCAAAGGCTTGAAATGCAGGCCGGTATATATAAAATCAATCATCTAAAAATGGCACCGTGGGAAAATATCTTTGAATACGTTTCAATAGATAATTTTAAGCAAAAGGGCAATAGAATATTAACAAAATTAGCGCTACTCAACCCGGTGACCTTAATAAACAATGAAAAAGAAAAAGAAGCCATTTTGTCTACACTACATGATGATCCATTACAAGGAGGTCATACAGGCATTGCAAAAACCTTGGCCAAGGTCAAAAGACATTATTTTTGGAAAGGTATGCTAAACAAATAACAGACTACATTAAAAAATGTCAAAAATGCCAAAAAGCGAAAATAACAACGCATACAAAGTCCCCAATGACTTTAACTGAAACCCCTGATTATGCTTTCGACAGAGTGATAGTGGACACTATAGGTCCTCTACCAAAGTCGGAAAATGGCAACGAATATGCAGTCACTCTCATTTGTGACTTAACTAAATATTTAGTTGCAATACCCATACCGAACAAAAGCGCAACAACAGTCGCTAAAGCAATTTTTGAATCATTTATTCTTACTTATGGTCCAATGAAGACGTTCATTACGGACATGGGTACAGAGTATAAGAATTCAATCATTACCGACCTTTGCAAACACCTAAAAATTAAAAATATAACGTCTACCGCTCACCACCATCAAACAGTAGGTGTAGTCGAAAGAAGTCATAGAACCCTAAATGAATACATACGATCTTACATATCGGTTGATAAAACTGATTGGGATGTATGGCTTCATTATTTCGTTTATTGTTTTAATACAACCCCTTCTATGGTACATAATTATTGTCCATATGAACTTGTTTTTGGTAGAAAAAATAATTTACCCGGAAATTTCACTAATATAACTAGCATAGAACCAATATACAATATAGATGATTATGCTAAGGAAAGTAAATATAGATTAGAAGTAGCATATAAAAGAGCTAGAACTATGCTTGAAGAGCATAAAAGAAAAAATAAGGAAAATTATGATTTAAAAACAAAAAATATAGAAATAACAGTAGGAGATAAAGTTCTATTAAGAAATGAAGTAGGTCATAAATTAGATTTTAAATATACGGGACCCTATAAGGTAGAAAAGATAGAAGTCAGAGAAAACATAACAATATCAAACAATAAAAATAAAAAGCAAATAGTACATAAAGATCGATTAAAAGTTTTTTATTCATAAATGACGTCATGATTTAATACAAAAAGCATTATAATAATGGAAAAATACAATTTAAGATGTCAAAAAGAAAAAAAAAAAAAAAAAAAAAATAATAATAATAATAATAGAATAAAATAACTACACTATGTTACGTTATTTTTTAAAAAGGAGGGAGATGTGGTATGCGTACATATGTATATATTTAGAGTACATATCTACATACAGTACAATGTACTCAGAATATTTGCATAAATAAATAACATAATTACATTCGCATTTGCAGTGCTAGCATAAACAATAATGTTCAAGTGGAAGCGTTATATGATCACCCGCTTCTGAAGCACACTGCACAAAGGCATGGTCAGCATTCCCACAGCATTCCCTACTGTGCGCACATAGCATTTTCGCCCAACTCTTTTATCATACATATATAACAGCCGCTTCTCTGCCGACTTCACCAGGCAGCGAAAGCTTAATTCATAGCCTAAGAAGAATATTATATTAGCTTTAAGAATCAGTCGGGTTTGAGAACTGACACAAGCATAACTGAGAAATAAACGAAGCTATGCTCCACAAGGAATAAAAGGACTTTCTATTTTACCAAATAAACGGAGCTATGCTCCATGATTTAATACAAAGGACATCGGACATTACACAAGGCATTCACTTATGAGCACCGAAAGAATCAAAACCGCTCAAGGGAGCCGCAGGGAAAACATAGCAGGGCCGAAGATGGCCAAGGGAAAAACCATCATTTCTACAAAAAGCAGAGTAGGCCCTAACAAAATAGTTCTGCCCAAAACAGGCAGATACCGTAATCAGTCGCCTGAGCCTATGGAGTTAGGCTCCACCATGATTCAACATAGGCAGCCGACTTCCTTTGGAAGCAGTCAGCCTACAAATACCAAGGCCGAAAGGGCTCGGGGCCATAAAAGATTTGGCTCCGCACGTATGACCGGTCAAAGCGTCAGAGATTGCAGAACACCATGCAACAGGCTGACGATAAAAATGACAGCGAATATGAAGGCACGGCTGCAGCGGCCGTTACCGAGATAGACGAGGTGTCTGACGATAATGATCAGATCAATTTTTTAGGGAGCGGTCCCGACTGCCGTTCATTGAACGACAGCTGCAAGGGAGACAACTAAAAATTTAAATCGACACAGGGGCGGAAAAAATCTACATCAAGCCCGTAAAGGAGCTTAAAAATGTGGTGCCGGTCGATTGCCCTTTCACAGTTAGTTCCATTCATGGTTCTAACAGAGTTCACCAGAAATTTGTAATGAATATTTTTAGAAAAACATCTGCGTTCTTTCTTTTCGAAGCGCTGACACCATTCGATAGTATTGTAGGATTTGACCTCCTAGCTCAAGTGGGGAGCAAAACTCGACGCAGAGAAAGTTTCTGAAAAGCTTCAGCATCATAACTGCGACAATGTAAATTTTACTAACGTAAATGACATCGCCGTTCCTGAGCCTGTAAAAATTCAATTTCGAAACATGATCGCAAACAGATCTAAGGCATTTTCAGCCTCTAACGAGGCACTGCCGTTTAACACTTCTGTTGTTGCCACAATTCGCACATTCGATGATCAGCCGGTATATTTCAAATTATACCCGCACCCCATGGGTGTATCTGAGTTTGTTAAGCGAGAAATCGCAGACCTTCTGCAGAAAGGTATTATTAGAACCTCAAGGTCACCGTACAACAATCCAACATGGGTTGTAGATAAAAAAAGGCCATGATGAGCTGGGGAACAACAATAAGCGTTTGGTAATAGACTTTAGGAAACTTAACGAAAAAACCATCGCTGATAAGTACCCAATGCCAAACATCCCCATGATACTGGCAAACTTAGGAAAAGCCAAGTACTTTACAAAGTTAGATTTAAAGTCCGGCTACCACCAGATATACTTGGCCGAGCATGACCGTGAGAAGACCTCTTTTTCGGTAAACGGCGGAAAGTATGAATTTTGTCGATTACCGTTCGGGTTGAAGAATGCGGGAAGCATCTTCCAAAGAGCGACCGACGACGTCTTACGGGAACAGATTGGCAAATCGTGCTATGTCTACGTAGATGACGTCATTATTTTTTCTGAAATGAAAACGACCATGTTAAGCACATAGATTGGGTTTTAAAAAGCCTGTGTGATGCCAACATGAAGGTATCCAACGAGAAGACACACTTTTTTAAGCAAAGCATTGAATATCTGGATATCCGAATATCGACCCAGAAAAAGTAAAAGCCATAAAGGAATACCCAGAGCCTACAAATCTGTATGAGCTAAGATCATTTTTGGGTCTAGCCAGTTATTACCGTTGTTTCGTTAAAGACTTCGCGGCGATCGCGAGGCCTTTGACAAACTTGCTGAAAGGAGAAAATGGCTCTATCAGCAAGCACATGTCTAAGAAGACTCCTATTGAGTTCGGTGACTTGCAGAGAGATGCATTCGAGAGGATGAGAAATGTCTTGGCTTCCGAGCCATTCGATACGGTATCGGTGCGGTTCTATCGCAAGAAAAAAGACTCACCACAATGATCTCTAGGACCCTCAAAGAGAGCGAGTCACGCTACGCCACGAATGCAAGGGAGTTATTGGCCATAGTGTGGGCTTTAGGCAAGTTACAACACTACCGTATATTGATGATCATAACGCAAAAATCCACTACAGACCGGATAAAGAGAACCATGTGGCCGACGCTCTTTCCAGGCAGAACATTAATGCCTAACAATATGAGCCTCAGTCAGACGCTGCGACTATTCACAGTGAACTGTCACTGACCTACACGGTCGAAGCGACAGACCAACCAGTAAACTGCTTGAGAAACCAAATTGTTATAGAAGAAGCTCGTTTCCAACTAAAGCGAAGCTTGGTGTTGTTTCGTAGCAAAACTCGCCACTTAATCAATTTCGCCGACAAAAGCACCATTTTGGAAATGCTGAAGGAAGTCGTGAACCCCGAGGTCGTAAATGCGATACACTGCGACCTACCCACCCTGGCAAGTTTTCAACATGACTTAATTGCTCATTTCCCGGCTACACAGATTCGATATTGTAAGAATATTGTAGTAGACGTTACCAATAGAAACGAGCAGTTGGAAATTGTCACGACAGAACACAATCGTGCACACAGGGCGGCTCTGGAGAATACCAAGCAGGTCCTCCGCGATTACTATTTCCCCAAAATGAGCAGCCTAGCAAAGGAAGTGGTTCCAAATTGCAAAATATGCACCAAACCCAAGTATGACAGGCACCCAAAAAAACAGGAGCTTGGGGAAACACCCATACCAAGCTACACCGTCGAAATGTTACACATTGATATCTTCTCAACCGATAAGAAGCAATTCTTAACATGCGTTGACAAGATCTCGAAGTTTGCAATAGTGCAACCAGTGTTGTCCAGAACAATAGTGGACGTCACAGGGCCCTTGCTTCAACTCGTAAACTTGTTCCCCAAAATCAGAACAATATATTGCGACAATGAGGCCGCCTTCAATTCGGAAACTATCACCTCTTTACTTAAAAACAGCTACCACATTGACATTGTGAACGCGGCCCCGCTACATAGCTCGTCAAACGGTCAAGTGGAACGATTCCACAGCACCTTGACAGAAATCGCCAAATGTCTTAAGCTAGATAAAAAAATCAGCGATACGGTAGAACTAATCTTGAGGGCAACGATAGAATATAATAAGACCCTACATTCTGTCACTCAGGAGAAACCGGTCGAGATCCTCCACACGGGTTCCGATGGACGCTGTCTAGGCATTAAAGACATGTTGATAAAGGCCCAGCAAATCAATATCGAAAGATGTAACCCAGCTTGGCGAAACCGTGTTTTGAGGTAGGAGAAGAGGTTTTTGTCAAAAACAACAAAAGGTTAGGAAACAAGCTGACTCCATTGTGCACAGAACAAAAAGTGCAGGCAGACCTGGGAACGTCTGTTCTTATTAAAGTTAGGGTGGTCCGTAAGGACAACCTCAAATAAATTTCCCCGCTTTTAATTTGCTTATACCATACCCTTTAATAGTAAGCCAGATTTAAGTAAAAACGCTGTGGTCTCATTCTACGTTTGGATTGCAGGTTCGCCTTTACAACGCTCATCACCCTGGCAGTGGCAAATGCGCGGATTACCGACTTTTCTCACGACAAATACATTCCCATCGTAGATGGAGATGTACTTGTATTTGAACAACGTGACTGCTTGAGGCATTCGAGCAACCTTTCAGAATTTATTAGTATGGTAGATGAGACAGAAAAATTTTCCGAGTCTTTTCCACGGTCGCATATGCGCCAATTACTAGATGTTGATACAGATCACCTTAGAAACTTGTTGTCCGTTCTAAAAATACACCACCGAATTGCGAGGAGTTTAGACTTTTTAGGTACAGCTCTTAAGGTAGTTGCAGGAACTCCTGATGCCTCAAATTTCTTTAGAATCAGGATGACAGAAGCTCAGCTAGTGGACTCAAACTCCAGGCAGATTAACATAAACACAGAAACTCAAAACCAGATAAACAAACTGACCGACACCATTAATAAAACTATTAAGGCCCGAAATAACGATTTGGTTGACACCCCGCACCTGTACGAGGCACTACTAGCGAGGAATACAATGCTGACGACAGAGATACAAAATTTAATTCTAACCATAACATTGGCTAAGGCTGAAATAAGAAATCCCACTATCCTTA
Source organism: Drosophila ercepeae (assembly GCA_018150545.1). NCBI lineage: Eukaryota > Metazoa > Arthropoda > Insecta > Diptera > Drosophilidae > Drosophila > Drosophila ercepeae. The sequence continues at coordinate 1,360,109 of JAECWL010000197.1, forward strand.
ATCATGCCGATCTGAAATCACTAATTGAACAAGACACTCCAATAGTTAGATTATTAGAAGCAGCTTAAATTAGGGTTCTCCAGTCCGATAACATTATCCATATACTAATAGCCTACCCTAGAGTCAAGGTCAGATGTAAAAAAGTCCTCATATACCCGGTATCACATTATAAATAATCCTACGGCTCGACGAAGATACTTTGGCAGAACGTGAAGAAGACACCTTTTCGGTCACCGAGTGCACGGAAACCACGCACAACACCTTCTGCGAGTGGTCTCGACGCAAAACCTGTGCCCGCTCGCTCCATGCGGGAAACTGGGCCCAATGCTATACTCAACACAGCCACCTGAGAGCAGGTATGCCTATAGATGACGGCATCGTTATCATTAACGAGGCAACAGCCCGCGTCAGCACGGACGGAGGCCCAGAGGTACTCGTCAAAGGAACGCACCTGGTAACCTTCGGGTGATCAGCTACCGTCAACGGATCGGAGTTCGTAAATTTTCGAAAAACATAAGACAAGCAGCCTGGCGTAGTAAGATCACCACTACTGAACATCGTCGGCCATGACCCGGTACTGAGCATGCCCTTGCTACACCTCATGAACAACGACAACCTGCGCTTTATCCAAGGGTTCAAGGACGAGGTTGACGCCGCGGGCTCCTATAAACTTTGGTTCGTGGCTGGAGTAATCCTGAACGTTAGTCTGATTGGTTCACTCATCCTTTTTTTGGCATTAAGGAGAAAGCGAGCATCCGTCGAGATACAACAAACCATCGATAAGCTTAATATAACCGAGGACGGTCATAATCTGAGGGGGGGAGTAGTTAACAACTGAAAGAGAGCTCAATATATTTAAGTCAGCAGCTAAATAAGTTTACGTTAAAAATACGCTAGCAACTAAGTAGCTTCACACGAACAATGCTGATGTGCCATAACTGAGTTCAGCGCTCTGCGCTAACAACGGTCAGCAGCGGCAATCGGATACCCATTACCGCACTGCGCTGCATAAATGCTGAGTCGGCTTGCCGACCATGGGTTTATACAATATACAATATACAATAAAGAACAGCTACTCCGGCACTTGGCCGTAAAAATACCATTTGTTTAACTTGAACATTCTCGCTGAGCGAACAGGTCAGCGATCGACCAAGGGGGCTAAGTCACGACCTCCATCCTAATCTCCGTAAGAAGTCGTCACTCTCTGGCTTAGCAGCCGGACACACCGAGCACTCAGGAGGAAGACATTCCGAGCGTCTGGAGACGCAGATGACATCCGGACCAAAGGAATAACCTAATTTATATAAATGTAGTGTCTAGTTCAGTACCAGAATTCGATGGAAAACAAATACATCTTCAAAGGTTCATAATGGCAATCAAATTAGTGCACCTCGCAAACGGTACATATGAGGGCATTGCAGTCAAAGTAATAAAAACAAAATTGATTGGCACAACTGTGAACTTGGTACAGGATGAAACAACAATTCTAGCAATACTTAAAAAATTTCAAACTTCAATTGTTGGTGAAACATCCCAAAACATTATGAAGAAAAAAGATTTAAATAATGGAAAAGGGATCGGACCAAAAACAAATATAAGGTGACACCATCTTAGAAAGGGTCACGGAAAGTATCTCAATAGTATATACGACATTCCATAATACCAATAATTGTCGGTTACTCAAAAGAATCTGATTCGATTCATTTTCGCTGGTCTGGCCCTTGTCCAACGAAGCAACGCATTACAAACACTGCTACAGAACCCATTCCTTGCCATTTATCATTCTTGCACACACGTGGAAGCAATTCCATAGGTAAGTACCACGATCCTAAGATGGCTGCTTCTTAAAAAGGACCTACTTCTTAAGGAGATCATGGGAGACTACTGTAGCAATTATGGACTGCATATGCGAGGAGCCACTTCCTGGTACCATTGCCGAGGCGTGTTGAAACTGGCAACTCTGCAGCAGTTTAATACGGAGGACCGGGAGGTTATCAGCATATTTTTTCATCCTCCTTCGTTCAACAGACCTCGGTCGTGTTGGTTTGGTAAAAACTGGCATTCCAAAGATTCCGGTCAGCAGAAACTATGTTTTTGCCCCTTAGTTATTAATTTGCGACTCGCCTTTCAATAGGCTTTTTTATGTTAGCTTTTTAGGCAGTTCGTTTTGAAGATTGATAAAGAGCACAAGCTCTAACACTGACAACTCCAGCGATTTCTCGTTATAATTTTTATTATTTCCGCTATCTGAGTCTCTAGGCCACCAACTAAGTCGCATAAGTAATCATTCCTTCGTTTTGCGGTGGGTTGAAAAATCATAGAGATACATATTTGAATTCTAAAGAATGAAAAAAGGTTTTTGGCTAATAATTGACATATAGCGGGGTAGCAGTATTTATTTCTGAGTCTGGCAACACTGGAAGTTCTGAATGCATTCGAGGAGCTGGTTTCAACGGTCCTGGTATCGATAAACTTAAAATACGCCTTTGATTAAATCGAAGTAGGCTGTCAACTTGAGCCAAAATATTTCTATAAAAGCCGTAATCCTTACCAAAGTATTTCATTCAAGCTCTACAGAGCAAAGTATCAACATCGGGTCTTCTTTTCTACTTTTCTTTTATTTATTTTTTTTATTAAGTTTTTTTTTTTTACTTTATGTAATATTTGACCATTCGATCTAAGGTCTCGGAATTCCAGTCGATGGACTTTTATCTAATCCTGCTTTATTTATTTTTAACGTTTTGAGTTCTCTTTCTCTCAGAGGAGCATAATTTTGAGTTCTTATAATTTTTTTTATCTTGCAATCGGTTTCAGGTCTCGGAATCCCAGTCGATGGGCTTCTCGCCAAGAAACATCTTTTTGTACTCATTTCTGATTTCTGATTTTTTTATTTTTAATGTTTTGAGGTTTTTTAATATTTTTTATCGTGCCAATTGATGGTCTTTCTCTCAGAGGACCATAATTTTGGACCAATTTCTGATATAAGCTCTGCTATAACAGAATCTTTATCTGTTATCTTTTTTTCCCATTTGGTGTTCTTCTTTTTTTTCATTCTTTCTCCAATTCATGAATTTTCTTCTTAAAGTTTATCTCTTGTGACTGAAACTCGTTGACGAATCTTTTCTCTGCGGCGGTTAAATTATCGCTGATAATCTGCTTTTTTTAAATTCATATTTTTAATATCGTTATTTAGAACTTCGTTCTTAGTTTTCAAATTTCGAATTTTTTCACCGATGTTTTTGATTATGTTATCCTTTTCTTCAACGTCTTCTTTCAGAGATGTATTTACGTCTTGAAGTCTATTCATTTTTGTCACAAATTCAGCTGCTCTTTGGTTGTATTGATCCTTAAGCTTGGTAATCTGTTGCAGTTGCTAAACCGTCTGTTCTTCCCAGTCTATGGTTTTATGTTCAAGTTCTCTCTCAAATGATTTCTTAACATCCTTAAGCTTTCTCTTTTCAGACTGCAAATCGTGTGATAATGTTTTCTTTGCTGCTGCGAAACTATCGCTGAACTTCAGTTTTCTTCATTTAATTTTTTTTATATCATTGACGAAGATTTCTTTTTCAGTAATTAAACGTTTTAATTGGTCACGAGTATTATTGATTATTTGATAGTTCTCTTCAACGATTCCATTTGGAGCAATATTTTGCTGATTTTCCGCCTCGAATTGAGCTTCCTTATTTTGGTATTTATCATAGAGCTCAGTAAACTGTTGCTGCCGCAAGATATCTAGGTCTTGCCACTCTTTAGTTTTACGTTTAATCTCATTCTCAAGTGAGTTCTTAATATCCTTCAAGCCATTGCACTCTACTTCGAGCTTTTCCAGCTCACCCTGCATTTTAGACATCTTGAATTCTACTTCCTTTTCCATTTTTTCTGAAATCCCCGTGAGGGGAAGAAAACTGAAATCCTTCCAGCGACGACGTGAATACAAACTTTCTTGTTAGATCATAGCCCAAAAGTGAATCGTACCCAATGTCTTTGTCAGCAACAACAACCATTTGATGAGAGGTACGAAGGCCATCTATCTCAATTTCAGTGTAGAAACAACCAACTGGGCGGGTCATCTTGTTTCCTAAGCCACGCAACTGCTTGTCAAATTTTCTCCGTGCAACATTAGGAATCTTGACAAAACTCCTCTTCTTGAGGATCGTTATATCTGCTGCAGTGTCAATCAAGCCTTCCTCCTCAAGCCCATTCAGCTTTACTTTTTTCATGCGTTTGCTGTTTTGCACGACATTAACAGCCACTCCACTGTGGGACAATTCTTTGAAATATGTCCACTCTGCTGTCACCGAAAACATTTCGTCTGCTCTTTGCATTTTTTACCCAAATGCCTATCTGAGCCGCAATTATAACAACGTATTTTCATTTTATTTTGTTCTTTATTGGCTTTTTTTGCTACTTTCCGATACTGCCACTCGCTCGTATACCGCATATTGGTTTTCTAATTCTTTATACGATTTACAATTATACAGGCTGTATTTAAAATCACGCTTTATGGTATATTAAGCCCATCCACTACATACCGAATAACCGACGTTATATCTATTTGTCCAACTATTGCTATCTTTTTCATGTGCAAAATGTACTCTTTAAAGCTTTCCTCTTTGCGTTTCTTTCGTCCGCGCAACTCAGCATGAATATCGGCACGGCACACTGACTCATTACCGAATTCCTCTTCTCATGCCGTACGCAACTCATCATAATTGTACACCACTGTAGACTCAAGAAACAGTTTCGCTGTTTGAGTTATTTTTGCTCGCGCCTGAACGTACTACTTAGGCCGTATGCTTCCACATTAACTTCGAAGTTATTAAACCAATGTGTTACCGGAATGGTACTGCCGTCAAAGTCTGGTATTAGCGTCGTAAAACTTTCCGCACTTCTTTTCGGTTCATTATGCTTTATTTCATCAGCTTGAATTTTCAACGACAACAACATTTCATTATTTTGCGAAATTTTTTCTGTACTCTTACGTGCACTTTGTTTTTCTGCGTCCATTCTGGCTGTTGCTTTTTGGCTTTCTCGTATAATAGTTTACTAAGTTAACCGGACCGATCGTCCGTACATTAGCACCGGTCAAATTGCTAACCAAGCGTTTTTTATGTTAGCTTTTAAGTCAATTCTTTCTTGACATTAAAATAAAGAGCATCGCTCAATTTTAAAGAATACTCCGGCAACCGCCGATAAACATTTTTTATTATACCAATTGACTGAGTCCCTAGGCCAGCAATTTAGAAGGACAGTTACCCTTCCAACATAATCTTCCTATCTCAACATAGGAGCATCGGCTACCCGACCACATACCAGTGACGGCAGCGAGGGATCCTATCCTGTAACACTCCTACATTTATTATAACTATTGGCCATCCGGCCACATACCAGTGACTGCAGCAAGGGATCCTCTCCTGTAGTACATTTAATATAATTGGCACCCAACTAACAGAACCCACCCTTCAAGCTGCATTTAATACATAAAAGACCTAAATTCATTCGGTCGGTGTTCTTCAACATAAATAATATTAAAAAAATTATATTTTTTTTTAATTTAAGAAAAAAGCAAGTATTTAATTGGCGCAGTCGGTAGAATCAACTGATTAAAGTGTCCTTTAATACGGTACTGGTTAAGTAAAGGATACGCTATATGACTTGATATCCTAAACTAGCGAATTAAAAGCAGCGATTCTAAATTGTGATCCGCAGAAGAATCTACGTGCCAGTAGTATTCAAAATACAAAACCCGTGTGGTCAGAAACAATCTGCAAATCAAAATAAAAAAAAATCCCGTGCGGTCGGAAACAAAATTTAAGTTAAATTTTTAATTCCGGAGATTTAACAAAAACCCAAAATCCATTAACAGTTAAATTCTGTGCATCGAATAATTCCAAAAAACACAATAATGGCAAGCCCTCCGCAACTCTCTGAGATTCATTTGAACTAATTATTGGCTCAAATAAAGGAACTGCATTATTACGATGGCACACCTGGCAAACTATCTGAATTCATCAGTCAAGTTGAGCAACTGCTTAGCTTATACCCTAGGATATGCTAGGAGGATGCTCGAGAAGCTCATGTTATCTATGGAGCAGTAAGACGTGTACTTGTGGACTCAGCATTGGAAGCCGTTATCCAGGCTAACGCAACAACATGGATGGATATGAGAGCAGCAATAGCTATATCCTTCAAAGATCACAGGCCTTACGTGACTCTGGTGGAGCAGCTGGAAGAAACACCATACCCTGGTAGCATAAGTAGGCTTATCGAAATTCTTGAAGTGCAATATAGGAACATTTATGACAAACTTCAATTAGAGGTTGACCCTGTCAGTAAATCGAACTATACAGAAATGCTAAAAAGAACCATCAAAGCAACAATTGATAGAAAATTGCCAGATAGAATGTACATGTCGTTAGCGCGTATGGATATTGACACCATCCCAAAGTTAAAACAAGCTACAATGGAGCTTGGAATTTATGACGCTAATCCGGAAGATCAATATTTTAGCAAATCGGAAGGGCAGAAGAAAAAGAATAGGGGTAGTGGAAATTAAAGAAACAACCAAAGATATTATAACAATAGACACCATAATTATAGTAACTATTATCCCTCAACAAGCCAAAATTTTAACAATCCAACCCAGAATCCGAACCCAAATATTAATCAACTCAAAACTCGACTCGTCCTATTCCTGCTAATCAGAGGGGAAATTATCATACATTCAGAAATGATTTAAATCAAGGTAGGCAGAATAACCCCCTCAATTATCAGCCTTCAACTTCGAATAATGTGAATAGCAGTAGACCCGTAAAAAGACAGCGAGAAAGCCAGATAGAACAGAGCAGAATGGATGTACATTTTCATCAGACTGCCTCGGACACTCAGGATACGGGGGACAAAGAGTCCATAATAATCTTTATAAAGGAATGATCGACACAGGCTCTTCCATCAATATCATAAAGTAAAATTTTGCTGGGTTAGAAGAAAAACAAGAAGATCTGACGGTATATACAATAAATGGGCCAATAAAATTAACCAAAAGCATTTTGATGAAACCCAAGCCAATATGTCTGTCCGAACAGAAATTCTACATCCATAATTTTTCCAACAATTATGATTTCCTGTTAGGTCGAAGGTACCAAAGCAAAGATTAATTATGAGAATGAGACGGTAACTTTAGGTTCAAGAACTTATAAGTTTATATACGAAGAAAAGAAGGGCGATACCGCATCTAAAAAATGCCTTGACCCAAAATGAAAAGTTGATTCAGCTACAGTAGTGCAAATCAACACAAAGAAGCAAAAGGTTAAGACCGCAACTAAGTGCCTTAAACCAAAGCTTAAACAAAAGCAACAGAAGGAGGAGACTGCATCAACCAAATGCCTCACTCCAAAAGTTACTTATAACACAGTGGACAATGATGTAACACATCTCGATCCCACGTCTATTAATAACGATATAGTCAACTTCGCGATCAATAATGAATTACGCGAATGTAATGAATATACCCTTGAGCATCTAAATGCAGAGGAAGTTGAATGTTTAAAGAAGGTCCTATATGACTATAGAGACATTCAGTGCAAAGAAGGCGAAAATTTGACCTTCACAAGTACCATTAAACATGTCATCCAGACTCACCATGAAGATCCAGTCTACCGTAAACCCTACAAATACGGTCAAAGTGTTGACCAAGAAGTCAACAAACAAATCAAAGAAATGATAGAACAAGGGATCATTCGCAAGTCAAAATCCCCGTATTGTTCTCCCATTTGAGTAGTCCCCAAGAAGGCAGACGCCTCTGGGAAACAAAAGTTTAGGTTGGTAGTAGATTACAGGAATCTCAACGAAATAACTGTCAACGACAAATTCCCCATTCCCCGAATGGATGAGATTTTGGACAAACTTGGTAGATGTCAATATTTTACTACAATTGATTTAGGCAAGGGATTCCATCAGATTCAAATGGAAGAAAGCTCCATTACGAAAACTGCATTTTCTACCAAACATGGGCATTATGAATATACACGTATGCCCTTTGGCCTTAAAAATGCTCCCGCAACATTTCAAAGATGTATGAACAATCTTTTAGAAGATTTAATTTATAAAGATTGTTTAGTATACTTAGATGACATTATAATTTACTCCACTTCATTGGAAGAACACATCTTGTCTCTAAGTAAAGTCTTTGGAAAGCTCAGGGATGCTAATTTAAAACTGTAGTTAGACAAATGCGAGTTCATGAAAAAGGAAACAGAATTCTTGGGACACATTGTAACTACTAACGGCATTAAACCTAATCCAAATAAAACAAACGCAATTACAAATTTTCCATTACCAAAGACACCTAAACAAATTAAATCATTTTTGGGCCTATGTGGGTTCTATCGCAAATTCATACCTAATTTTGCGAAAATAGTTAAACCCATGACCCTCAAATTAAAGAAAGGTGCAGTAATAGATACTAAATCTAAAGATTACATCGAATCATTTGAAAGATTAAAAGTTTTGATAACATCAGATCCGATTCTTATCTACCCTGATTTTACAAAACCCTTTTCTCTGACAACTGATGCGAGTAATGTAGCCATTGGTGCAGTGCTATCACAAAACCATAAGCCCGTTTGTTATGCCAGCAGAACGCTGAACGAACATGAAATAAATTATGCTACTATCGAAAAAGAATTATTAGCTATAGTTTGGGCAACGAAATATTTCAGGTCATACCTATTCGGAAGGCCATTTGAAATATTAAGTGATCACAAACCTTTGGTGTGGCTTAATAATATCAAGGAACCAAACATGAAGTTGCAAAGGTGAAAAATAAAGTTAAATGAATTCGATTACAAGATAAAATATCTTCCTGGCAAAGAAAATTATGTAGCGGATGCTCTTTCCCGCACAAAAATTGAAGAAGCCATGCATGGTGAGTGGAGCCGAAGATAATTTAAACTACATATCAATAACTGAGCGACCAATCAATTTCTTCTCTAGACAAATAGAGATAGAAAAGGGCGATAGTGATACAACAAGTGTTAACTATTTCTTCCAGAAGTTAAAAATCAAAATAACCTACAAAGAAATGACACTTGAACTCGCTAAAAACATTATTAAGGAATATGTGTGCACAAAGAAAAGCGCAATATTCTTCCCTAATGATAGTGACTTTCTGATTTTCCAAAGGGCCTTCACCGAAATCATAAGCCCCAACAATTTCACGAAACTGTTGAGATGTGCGGAGAAACTAGTTGATATAATCACTTATGCGGAATTTAAGGATTTAATCCTAAAGAGGCATAAAGAAGTTCTACATCCAGGTATAGAAAAAACTATTAATTGGTTTAAAGAAAAATACTATTACCCGGATAGTCAGAAGCTAATACAAAATATTATCAATGAATGTGAAATTTGTAACATAGCAAAAACAGAACATAGAGATACAAAATTAAGTTACGAAACCACACCGGAAATAATGAATGCTAGAGAAAAGTATGTAATAGATTTCTACCTCACTGGAAACCAAATCTTCTTATCTTGCATTGATGTCTATTCGAAATTTGCATCACTAGTTGAAGTAAAAAGTAGAGATTGGCTAGAAGCAAAAAGAGCCATCATGAAGATATTCAATGACATGGGAAAACCCCAAGAGATAAAAGCAGACAAAGATTCAGCATTTATGTGCGTAGCTTTACAAAATTGGCTAAAATCCGAGGGCGTAAATATTTCTGTCACAAGAAGTAAAAATGGCGTATCTGATATTGAAAGGTTTCATAAGACCGTAAACGAAAAATTGAGAATCATCGGTAGTGAACAAAACATCGAAAATAGATGCACAAGATTTGAAACAATCTTATACATCTATAATCACAAAACAGTACATAACACTACTAAACGATCTCCGGCAGATATTTTTCTATATGCAGGAAGCCCAGACTTTAACGTACAACATAATAAAATCGACAAAATCGAGCAACTCAACAAAAAGAGACACGATTTTGAGGTTGATACAAAATATAGGCAAGCCCCACTTGTAAAAAGTAAAGTTACCAATCCATTTAAGAAAACAGGAAGGATTGAACAGGTGGATAATAAACACTTTGAAGAAACAAATCGAGGCAGGAAAATCGTACACTATAAATCTAAGTTTAAAAAGCAAAAGAAGATTAATAAGAGCAAATACGATACTTCCAGGGCAGTCGAAGAGGAGTAAAGGATACAACATTCCAATAATGTTTATTTGTATGATCTCCCTTATCAACATGGTCCAAGGCAACAATATCGAAGTAATACCACTTAGTGCGAAAAATGGATACCTTATATTCCAGACAGGAACAGTGGAAATCCCTATAAACTACGACTACCATTCCTTGAGTATAAATATAACAAAGACAATGTTAACATTCGAAAACCTAGTAGAAGAAGCAAAGAATTTCTCTAGAGTACCATAAGTGCAGTATTTAGTGGAAAAATTAAAACGAGAAATATATGGGTTACGAATTATTAAGAGACATAAAAGAGGTCTTTTAAATGTGGTAGGAACAGCATATAAGTATTTATTCGGCACTTTAGACCAAAATGATAAAGATGAGCTAGAAGAAAGAATTAGTAACCTGTCAGAGAATACAGTACAGAAACATGATTTAGATACGATAATAGACGTAATCAACAGCGGAATTGACGTTATTAATAAGCTCAGAGTAAAGAATGAAAAGGATCAACAAATAGCGATATTGATTTTCAACTTGCAACAGTTCACCGAATATATAGAAGACATCGAACTAGGAATGCAATTAACCAGGCTGGGAATCTTTAACCCAAAATTATTAAAACATGATTATTTAAAACAAATAAATTCAGAAAAGATTTTGAAAATAAAAACATCAACATGGTTAAAAACAGATACAAAAGAAATTTTAATTATTTCCCATATCCCTAGTAAGATTGAAAAAATTCCGATTTTACAAGTAGTACCTTATCCAGACGAGCAGGGTTACATTCTAACTGAGCATCCGTCCGATAAATTCTACATTTATAATAATCAAGTATATCACAAAGATACAGAAAAAATTGTATTTGACAAATGTATAGTTGGAATTATTAAACAGGAACCAATCCAGTGTAAATATACGAAAACTCACAAAAACTTTCAAATAAATTACATAGAACCAAATATTCTGATTACCTGGAATCTACCAGAGACAATAATAAATCAAGATTGCACAAACAACAAAATTATAGTATCAGGCAACAATATCATAAAAATAAAAAATTGTACAACTCAAATTAATGAATTTATAATTTCAAACAATTTAGCAGATTTTACACAAACAGTTTATATCACTAATAATGTCACAAAATTAGAGCCTATGGCATATTTGCACACTAAAGAGATAATAAACTCTCATGTAAAATACTACAATGTATTCCAAATTATATGTATCACGACATTTGTCATTACAATCATTAGCTTGACTCTGTATTTAGCGTATAAATTTAAGAATATACCTAAGAAATTAATTGTAAAATACTCTAATACTCAAAACGAAGAACATACGAACCCTAACACTAATGTACAACCAGAAAACAACATTATGATGTACCCAAATTTAACTGCCTGAGGACAGGCCAAATTCAATGGTTGGGGGAGTGACATATCCACAGTACATAAGCACTTAGTATATGCCTACATAAACCACACGCCTACTATATAAGTACACACATAAAATGTAACCCCACACTACCCTACACTATTAAACCAATACACCCTATGTTACCCTTGGCTATCCAGTCAATACCAGATAAGAACCAGACTGTTATTCGAATCCTCAAGACAAGTCCAGATGGAAAATCCCCAAAAAGATTTAGACTGTCATTCGGATCCTCCAAATGAAAAAAACCCCAAAAATCCAAAACAGGATGTAAACATTTCACCCACTGGTAGACTAAACATTTTATTGCCTTAGTCGTCACCCTATTGTCACGTTCCCACGTTCAAAGCTCGGACTCGCTAAACTCGAAAACAAAAGTGTTAGATTACAAGATCGGAAGACCAAATCAAAGATCACTTGTATCCAAGAGCAAACGCACTTGAATCCAAGAGTAAATTAAAATCAAGAACTCCAAAGCTTTCTCCAAAAATTCTCTTAGGACTCTAAGTCCAAAGTCCATATCCAAAAAGCTCGAGATCGAGGCTTGATCGTAAATCAATCCAGATCAATAAGTTAAGTTCAGTTTGAGACCTAAAACTATTCGGGTCGGTGTTCTTCAAAATATAAATAACTTGTAAAAATAAAATTCGGTAAAAATAAAACTTATTTTTTTTACTTACGAATAAACCAAGTTATCTAATTATATAGGTAACCTAAACCTAACTTTTCGTAAGAACACTTTTTTTATTTTCGGTTAAGACACTTGGAATTTGAAAATAAAGAATCTTTGAGAAACCAACCAACGTACCAACACATGGCGACCGTGACAGGACTCGAACCTGCAATCTTCGGATCCGAAGATAAAGAAAGATATATTAGCAGAGCCGTTGGCTTAGAGGCTATTAAAATTTAATTAATGATGTCAATTGAATAAAAGATATATATAGTATATAAGTTAACTAAATTAACCGGACCGATCGTCCGTTCATAAGCACCTGACCAAGCATTTGACCGGAAGCTCATACATAGCCGGCAAAGCTCTGCACTTTGGCAGGCGCCGCTATGAAGCTTTTCCTTTGTTAGCTTTTAAGCAGTTCGTCTTGAATACTGATTCAATAAAGAGCACTAGCTCCTATACCGAAACTCCGGCGATCCGCCGTCACATCTTTTTAATATCACGCTATCTGAGTCTCTAGGCCAGAAGCCAATAGGAAGACAGTCATCTTCCCAACATAATCATCATAAATCTTCAAGTGAATTCACAACCCCCGCTTCCGTACGAGGGACGCCTGGAGATCATCGGCCAACCGGCAATATACCAGTGGCTGCTTCGAGTGATCCCCCCCTGCAGCACCTGAACTATTATTAATTTATATAGTGACGTATTTGGGTGGTCCAAGCCGGCCACTTCAATTATTTCAAAGAACTATAAATGCAGTAATGCACTTAAGTGATTTCCATAATGTATCGCAGCTGCGCAGCATCCGTTTCTAATAAAGAATTCTTTCGCAGCCGCACTTAGTCGTTCTTGTAAACATCCTAAAGCCTGACCTAAGCAGATTTGACTGCTCTCTTTGAATCTTTTCCTAATCTTAAGACCCCAAGAGCAAGGCTCTCCCGAAATACAAATATTGTTAAAATACCGAGGCTTCTCCTCAACCTCAATTTACAATTAATTTTTAGTCTTAAGCTGATAAAGAAGTTCAATAAAAACCTTCGTTAAATAATTCTTCTCGGCGTTGTCCTTAGTCAACTGACGGGACATTTATTCGACTCAAATAAAAAATATTACAACCAATTTTACTGGCGCAGACGGTAGGATACAAAAAGTATCCGAAAAAAAAAACCTTCGAGTGGAAAATATGTTAAATTTTATAATCCAGTGCTCGAAACATTTCCCAAAATAAATTCGTGAAAGCTCTTCAACTTGGATTATAATTCCAATTCGGTTATCCAATAACATCCAATAAAAATCCAATAAAATAATATCCAATAAAAACATTAAGTCCAAAGGCAACTAAGTTTTAAAACCAACATAAAATTATAAGAAAGTGAAGTTAAAACAAAAAAAAGAAAAAAACTTTTATACTTAAATAAAAATAAGAAAAGAACAATAAATTAAAGCAACATAATAACACAACACCAAAATTAAAAATTTACAATAAAAAAAGTGTAAGTGTTTCACTTGTTTCACTAGAAAACTTAAAAAAAAGAAAATAGCATTAAATCCGAAACAAAACAAGAAAAATAACATTAAACCAAAAAAAAATAATAATAACAATCAATCCAAAACAAAACAAAAAAATAAATCCAAAACAAAAAAATAAAACACAAAATTTAAAATTTTACAATAAAAATGTCACAACCAATTTTTGCCGCACCTCAAATCGTTGCGCTGAGCGACAACAACCTTGCCGAAGCCCGTCGGCAACTTAAAGACATTATGCCATTCAAGGGTGATCCAGAAACCCTTCACACCTTCGTCAGCAGAGTGGATTACGTAATTTCGGTCTACCAAACGAATGATGTCCGACAACACATGATTCTACTGGGAGCGATCGAAAGGAACTTGGACGGACAGGTTACACGATCTTTGGGACTTCCAAACATCGAAGATTGGCCTACCCTCAAAGCAAGACTCATCGCGGAATTTAAACCCCAAACACCGAACTACAAACTACTGGAGAACTTCAGGGAGACACCATACAGAGGAAACCTAAGAGCATTCTGCGAAGAATTAGTCAATTATTAATTTCAAAACTACACCCAGAAGGCACCTGGTACCTGATAACATTATTGCTTATACTGATCACAGCGGTTCATGGACAGCAAATTCAAATTAATAATATTGACACCAACCACGGATATCTCCTTTTTTTACGATCTTACATATCAGTTGATAAGACTGATTGGGACGTATGGCTTCAATTTTTTTTCTACAGTTTCAATAAAACACCTTTTATGGTACATAATTATTGTCCATATGAGTTAGTGTTTAGTAGAACGAATAACTTACCAAAAAATGTTAATACTAAAAGTAGCATAGAACCGATTTATGATATAGACGATTATGCTAAAGAAAGCAAATTCAGATTAGAAGTAGCATATAAGAGAGATAGAACTATGCTTAAAGAGCATAAGAGAAAGAATAAGGAAAATTATGATTTAAATATACAAAACATAGAAATATCAGTAGGAGATAAAATTTTATTAAGAAATGAAGTAGGACATAAACTAGATTTTAAATATACGTGGCCCTATTATGTAGAAAAGATAGAAAAAAGAGACAATATAATAATATCAAACAATAAAAGTAAAAAAAAACAAGTAGTACATAGGTTCAAACCGCATCAGAATCCAGCGGTTTCAAAACAAATGTCTGAGAACAGTTTCCAATGCCTATCCGAACCACGAAAACTCCATCATCCATAAAGAATCTAGAATTCCATAGGTAGCGGAGGAGATTTCCCGTCTCAGTGAAAGGTAAACAAAAATAATGGACAAGCACCCCAAAAACCTGGCCATCAACCCCCTAGACAATAGCCAAAAAACATTTCATCTATTGGAACTGAAGTTATTTCGTTTTAAGTGTCAGTATGTTTTTGTCATCGATGAGAAAATGAGTTTCGAACAAAGAGCCAACATTAAATCGAAACAAATCGAGAAAAAATTGATGTTCTGATTCAGTAATTGCAATTTTCAAAATACTGGAACAGTCTGACCTGTTTCCAGATTCTTGGTTTTTTCTTATTTTTTATGGAAAATATCTAAGAAAATCGAATATAACAAATCCGATTCATTTTGTCGGAAATTCGGAATAGGAAAGGTAGAATCGACCCAAAATTTAGTTGTTAAATTTTTCCGAGCTTTACTGCAGATCGATATGGTACTTTGCTGCATCCTGATTCCGGAATGGAACTTCGTTTTGCGGTGGGTTGAATAATCACCGAGATACATATTTGAATTCTAAAGAATGAAAAAAGGTTTTTGGCTAATAATTGACATATTGCGAGGTAGCATTATTTATTTCTGAGTCTGGCAACACTGGAAGTTCTGAATGCATTCGAGGAGCTGGTTTCAACGGTCCTGGTATCGATAACTTTAAATACGTCTTTGATTAAATCGAAGAAGGCTGTCAACTTGAGCCAAAATATTTCTATAAAAGCCGTAATCCTTACCAAAGTATTTCATTCAAGCTCTACAGAGCAAAGTATCAACATCGGATCTTCTTTTCTACTTTTCTTTTATTTATTTTTTTTATTAAGTTTTTTTTTTTACTTTATGTAATATTTGACCATTCGATCTAAGGTCTCGGAATTCCAGTCGATGGACTTTTATCTAATCCTGCGTTGTTTATTTTTAACGTTTTGAGTTTTCTTTCTCTCAGAGGAGCACAATTTTGACTTCTTATAATTTTTTTTTATCTTGCAATCGGTTTCAGGTCTCGGAATCCCAGTCGATGGGCTTCTCGCCAAGAAACATCATTTTGTACTCATTTCTGATTTCTGATTTTTTTATTTTTAATTTTTTGAGTTTTTTAATATTTTTTATCGTGCCAATTGATGGTCTTTCTCTCAGAGGAGCCTAATTTTGGATCAATTTCTGATATAAGCTCTGCTATAACAGAATCTTTATCTGATATCTTTTTTTCCCATTCGGTGTTCTTCTTTTTTTTTAATTCTTTCTCCAATTCATGAATTTTCTTAAAGTTTATCTCGTGTGACTGCAACTCGTTGGCGAATCTTTTCTCTGCGGTGGTTAAATTATCGCTGATAATCTGCTTTATTTTTTCATTCACATTTTTTATATCGTTATTTAGAACTTCGTTCTTAGTTTTTAAATTTCGAATTTTTTTTACCGATGTTTTCGAATATGTTATCCTTTTTTTTAACGTCTTCTTTCAGAGATGTATTTACCTCTTTGAAGTCTATTCGTTTTTGTCACAAATTCAGCTGCTCTTTGGTTGTATTGATCCTTAAGCTTGGTAATCTGTTGCAGTTGCAAAACCGTCTGTTCTTCCCAATCTTTGGATTTATGTTCAAGTTCTCTCTCAAATGATTTCTTAACATCCTTAAGCTTTCTCTTTTCAGACTGCAAATCGTGTGATAATGTTTTCTTTGCTGCTGCGAAACTATCGCTGAACTTCTGTTTTCTTCATTTAATTTTTTTTATATCATTGACGAAGATTTCTTTTTCAGTAATTAAACGTTTTAATTGGTCACGAGGGTCATTGATTATTTGATAGTTCTCTTCAACGATTCCATTTAGAGTAATATTTTGCTGATTTTCCGCCTCGAATTGGGCTTCCTTATTTTGGTATTAATCATAGAGCTCAGTAAACTGTTGCTGCCACTCTTTAGTTTTACATTTAATATCATTCTCAAGTGACTTCTTAATATCCTTCAAGCCATTGCACTCCACTTCGAGCTTTTCCAGCTCACCTTGCATTTCAGATATCTTGAATTCTACTTCTTTTTCCATTTTTTCTCTATCACCGCGCGGTCTGCAGCGATTTTGGTTTTCTTGGCCATTTTAGATCGGCGCTCCCTAATAATTTCCATATCTGTTGCTTTTAAAGATTTTAAGTCCTCTTTTGCTTTCAATTTAACTTCCTCTAATTGCTCTGTCAAGTTCTTATTGGTTTTGATTAGGTCTTCGCTCTTTAATTCAAGATCGTTCACACTGATTTCTAGTGTCAGTTGAACGTTATCTTTTTCGATTGCTTCTGCTTTTAAACAATTAATTTCATTCTGAAGTGATTCCACTTGTTCGTTTTTATCATTAAGCATCATTTCTAATACTATACACTGTGATTTGTGGTAGCTAACCTCAAGATTATGTTTGTCTAAGGTATCTTTGTATACTTTTTCAAAGCTTTCGAGGCAAATGTTGAGCTCGTCATCGATGATCGGCACGGGAAAACAATCTTTTAACACCATTGAATTCAGTTTTCGGAAATCGACGCAAGTTATCCAACCCGCAAACAACACTCTACCCCAGTTTATAAAAAATTTTTAAATTCCAATCTCGGCGGCATTTCCTTTGTTTTTTTTGTCATTGCCTTTGCCGGGCGCTTAGTAACCAAACTTAAAGTAAACACAGCTCCCGCTTGGAGACAAGCCATGGTAAAGTAAACATAGCTCCCGCTTGGAGACAAGCCATGGTCAACTCATTGCCCTTCAATCAAACTCCATCAATCAGCAAATTTGAATTTCACAATGAAGTAAAATAATTTCAGCATAAAGCTTTTATTATAAACATAATTGAAAGTTCAAGAAGTTTCTAAAAGAAAAGCTTTTGGCCGAGGTTGATTGGATTAAGATTAAGAATTATAAGATCAGTCTGATTCGGGATAAGATCGAGAACGGTATCCAATTAGGAAAAACCCAAAACGCAGTGTCTTGTAATATTGTTAGTTAAAAAGTGTATCACCAAAATAATATTAAAATATATTGAAATAAAAATTATTTTTTTAAAATAATTTACAATAACAAATTTAATTGGCGCCCAACGTGGGGCGGTGTACTTAAAAGTTCTATCTAACTACTGTGACAGTGATCGTGGAAATTAATTAATGCAATAATCCAATTAAGAATTTAATATTTAAAAAGGTGAACTGATAACTTACTACAAATTACAAGAACAGAAGAATCAGACTCAACAAAAAACATTGTTGAACCAAACTAAAAACTATAACCAAAAATATTCAAAAAATAAAAAATCAACACCAAGAAGGAAGGAAGACCTGAGGACAATCCCCCGCCACACCTAAATACAAAAAATTAAAGGAAGACCCCCAACAAGAAAGTAATCAGGACAACTAAACGGAAGGAAGACTCCATCGGAAAGTATCGTGAGCAGAAAATACTATTAAGTCTATAATATTAAGAAATTAATAAAATAAGAGCAAGATACAGGGAATACTATAAAGTTTAAAATTAAACATAAAAAAATCAATTTAAATAATTAATTAAAGAAAACAATCTGGAAAATTTAATAAATAGTTTTGAAGATTTAAATTTAACAATGGCAACCGGAGGTTCAGCACTAAACTATTCTGCGGGCGGTATATCCAGCGCCACCAATCTGACAATGGAATTAGTTAACCGATTAATAAATGTACAATTGGGTGAAGTGACCAATCGAAGGGATAGAAGGGCATACTATAAAAGGGATACTATAAAATGCGAAACTACCCTTGAGGTAGTTAAATCTTTACCAAAGTTCACAGGCGAAATAACTCAATATGTAGGCTGGAGAGAAGCGACAGAAACTGCCATGAGTCTATATAAAATTCAAAGCGAACAATATTTTATCGCTTTAACAATTCTACGTAATAAAATCATGGGAGCAGCACATGATGATCTAACTAACCATGGTACAGTTTTAAACTTTCAAGCAATTCTTTCCAGATTGGATTTTATTTATAACGATAAAAGGCCAATCCATATTCTCGAATCAGAATTAAGCATCCTTAGACAGGGACGCTTAAGCATTACAGAATTCTACGACGAAGTAAACAAGAAAATGACATTACTCATAAATAAAACAATAATGAAATACGGAAAAGACAGCGAAATAACCAAAGAAACAAATAAAACAATTAGGAGCAACGCTCTTAGAATTTTTTTTTTCTGGATTGAACGGTTCAATCTCAGAAACACTGTTTTCTCTAAACCCATCAGACTTGCCAAATGCCCTGGGAAAGTGTCAAGAATTAGAATCTAACAACCTTCGAGCCCAATTTGCAAATAGGTATTATGGATTTAGGAGTGAAAATAGAAATCAGGGAAACAACTTAAGATTTAATCCAGTAGATTCCAGACAGAATAATTGGAATAATAATCAGAATAATAATCAGAATAATAATTGGCCGCAAAACGGGAACTTTGGACAACATAATAATTGGAATTCAAATAACAATTCTAAGATACAACCCCCTCCAGAACCAATGCAAGTAGATAGTACCATAAGGTTTCAAAATCGTCCAAATAATAATTACTATCGTCAGAGTAATAATTATAGAAGAGGGTATAATAATAATAACAGACAGAATTATAATAATTTTACGCAAAGAAATAATTCCAATCGATACCAAGCACAAGAAACTGAACCGCAAATCCCAATAAAAAGGGAAGCAACTGGGACCGTAAGTCAACCAGCCCAGAAAGGTATAAGAATAAATAACATTGATGAAGATCATTTTTTAGAAATGAACCCTACAGGGGTTCTCATATAACAAGAATAGACAGATATACAAAAAAAACAACTAAAAATACTAATTGACACAGGAGCATCATCTTGCTATATCAAAAAAGGAATTTATGAAAAAAAAAAAGAATTACCAACTTAAAAGAGAGTATCTACAGTTCACGGATATTCAATTATAAAATATTACCATATAGTGACAATATTTGAAACAAAACATCTTTTTTATGAAATAGAAGGTTTAGAATCTGACTTATTGATTGGGTACAATTTATTAAGGAAAATTGGAGCTAAAATAGATGTAGAAAAGGGTATTATGGAATATAATGGAAAAAAAGAAAAACTCGAATGTTATGACAATGAGGAAAAAAACGATTTGTGTTTAATTGGGGCAAAAAATGCTCTTCCATTAAAAGAATATTTGATAAAAAAATACTTTGATGAACAAAAAGTATTTAAAACCGAAACGGTAATTGGTGAAGGAAGTTTGAATAGCTTGTGATCAAAGAATCCTGAGCACGCCGAAGTTGAGTTATCCATCAACAAAGAAACTAATAGCTTTGGATTAAAGAATCCTGAGCACGCCGACAATTCTTATTGACTATTCAGAAATAATTATTAGAGCCGCAAAAGAATTTAATCAGAGCATTCACTCTACAACAAATCAAAAACCTTTTGATATTCTTTATAATAAAATTGAACACGAAAACATTTCAAAAATTCTAAAGAACAAGCAAGAAAAAATGTTAGAAACACATAATGAAGGTCGTAAGGAAATAGAATATCATGGAGAAAGAAATAAGCTAAAAACGAGATATAAGAAATGGGTTGTTAAGGAAAACTTACCTAATAAAATAATAATCAATAGTAGAAACAGAATTATTCACAAAGACAATATTAAGTTTTAACAAATATTATATTTCTTTTAAAATTACAGAAAATGCATTTCATATTACTTCTAATACCATTCGTAATGATAGCCACTTCAGAAATAATTGATTACTCCAATCACGAATTTTTCCTGTTCAAGGACAAAAAGGATGTTCTTACTTATGAATCATATGCCGACTTATTCCACATAACTAATTTAAGTTTTTATAAAGAAATAATTGATCTAGAATCAGGGTATATAAAAAAGGATAAAAATAATAGGTCACAATGGGAAATTATTTACGAACTACAAATAATTGAATTAATTTTGTGACAGCTGATATCAACTAGATCAAAAAGGGGAATAAATGAGTTAGGCACTGTTTGGAAATGGTTAGCTGGAACTCCGGATCACGATGATTTCATTAAAATACAGAATAAAATAAATGACTTAATTGAAAACAATAACCAACAATTTATTATTAATTCCAAATTGTTTAACGAGATAAAATCACTTTCCGATCATTTTAAAAACATTTTTATTGATTAAGAATTGCCGTTACGAAAACATCGTTTACGATTATTAACATTCGACTTGCAAAACATAATTGATACTATTACACTAGAAAAAATTGATGTTTTTAACACAAAAATGTTAAATAATGAAGACATTAAGGAAATATTAAATCACCAACAAAAGCCTGTAATTATTGCAGATTTAATGGATATCTCCATATTCAAAATTGTATTACATAACGAACTCTTAATAATATATATAAAATACCCTGTAATAACAAATAGATGCGTAATTTATTATGCCAGATCCATTTCACAAAATGATGGAAAATTACTAACAAGTAATCAGGTCGCAAAATGCGAAAATACTTTTTTTGATAATCTAATTTTAAGAACGAACTTTTTAATAACTATTGTATTATAAGTAAAAATAAAACTTGTCTTACCCGATTACTAAATGGAGAGAAATCAATTTGCACTAAAATACGAGAAAAAAATAAGAATATAGATATCATTCAAGAAGTTGCCATTCTAATAAATGGAAATAATATTGTAAACAATTCTCATTCAGACGGGTCATATTTAATAAGATTCAACGGCACAACTACAATAAATAATATTTCATACACCAATTTAGAAAACAAAATTCTTGAGTACATAACCACAAACCACTTTAAGAATCTGGAAATATCAGATTATATAAAATCCAACAATTCAAAACTTTGGACTTCGGGCATCTACAAAAAAAAAACCTCAACTCCAACCACTATTTAAGGAACTCCGCATTCCTTAACTATAACTCGCTTCAATCAAACTGCATCAGTCAGCAAATTTCAATTCCACAATGCAGTGAAATAATTTCAGCATAAAGCTTTTATTCTTAACATAATTGAAAGTTCAAGAAGTTTCTAAGGAAAAGCTTCTGTCCGAGGTTGATTGGATTAGGATTAAGAATTACAAAGTCAGTTTGATTAGGGACAAAATCGAAAAAAGCTTTCAATTAAGGAGAAGTAAGAAACCAGTGTCTTGTAATAGTGTGTTAAGTGAAAAAGTTTATCACCAATAACACCAAAAAAATATTTAAAAAAAAATTATTTTTTTAAATAATTTAACAACAACAATTTTAATTTACATCTGCTTTAGTAGATTGCTTTAATCAAGCAAGAACTCTCATTCATAACCAAAGAGGAAAGTTAGATAAAAAGCAGTGGAATCAGTGTCAAAATTTTTGATAAAACTTAGAAAAAATCTGATACATATTTAAGAAAAATACAAGCTGGACATATCAATACCAACAATTTTAAATTCCCCTTTGACACTAGGAGTTAGTGAGGAAACAGCAGAATCCCTAAGTGATTCTGACACAGAAATTAAAGAAACGATCTAACTATCCCGGCGGTATTGAAATTACTGGAAGAATTTGAATTTTCGGAAGACTAAGAAACAGCGACAATAACATACAATTCACCCGCCATAAGGGCGTTTATAAAGGAAATGTCTAGTTCAGTACCAAAATTCGATGGAAAACAAATACATCTTCAAAGGTTCATAATGGCAATCAAATTAGTGGACCTCGCAAACGGTACATATGAGGGCATTGCACACAAAGTAATAAAAACAAAATTGATTGGCACAACTTTGAACTTGGTACAGGATGAAACAACAATTCTAGCAATACTTAAAAAATTGCAATCTTCAATTGTTGAGACATCCCAAAACATTATGAAGAAAAAAGATTTAAATAATGGAAAAGGAATCGGACCAAAAACAAATATAAGGTGACACCATCTTAGAAAGGGTCACGGAAAGTATCTCAATAGTATAAGTTAACACCAGCTAAACGCTTCCCTTGGCCCCTCACACAGCACAACTGGTGGTACGGCTGAACTGGTCAACGATCTGCAAGTGGGGCGTTTCCTGCCTCACCGACGCTGCTGCCCCCTTATCAGCATCAGCACAGTTCTGGTATTCCGAGGGCTTAGCGGACAACAACATTGTGCGGATTTGGTGGGCCGGTACTTTCATGATTGCAACACTCGAGCGCGACAGCGAGAGTCACGTTGCGCTTGGTCAGCACTTATGCTGGCTGGCCGAGGGCTCGACGCTCATAGCTGGGGAGCCAAGTCACTCTTAGAGAAGAACCAGACTCGAGCGGAATGCTATAAAAATTCAAACTTACCAAACGTAATAAAGAAAAAGACTTAAAGCAAATATTTGATCGTTATTATTTCGTATGACACCGACAATTGGGTAATATCAAACCTAGTGCCGACCTGGGGTCATTCCTCCAGGTTTTCGGCACTTAATTTGTATATGACATTCCATAATGCCAATAATGATCGGTTACTCAAAAGAATCTGATTCGATTCATTTTCGCTGGTCTGGCCCTTGTCCAACGAAGCAACGCATTACAAACACTGCTACAGAACCCATTCCTTGCCATTTATCATTCTTGCACCCACGTGGAAGCGATTTCACAGGTAAGTACCACGATCCTGAGATGGTTGCTTCTTAAAAAGGACCTACTTCTTAAGGAGATCATGGGAGACTACTGTAGCAATTATGGACTGCGTTTGCGAGGAGCCACTTCCTGGTACCATTGCCGAGGCGTGTTGAAACTGGCAACTCTGCAGCAGTTTAACACGGAGGAACGGGAGGTTATCAGCATATTTCTTCCTCCTCCTTCTTTCGACAGACCTCGGTCGTGTTGGTTTGGTAAAAACTGGCATTCCGAAGATTCCGGTCAGCAGAAACTATGTTTTTGCCCCTCAGTTATTAATTTGCGACTCGCCTTTCGCTTTTTTATGTTAGTTTTTTATGCAGTTCGTTTTGAAGATTGATTCAATAAATAGCACAAGCTCTTAAACTAACAACTCCGGCGATTCGCCGTTATAATTTTTATTATTTCCGCTATCTGAGTCTCTAGGCCACCAACTAAGTCGCATAAGTAATCATTCCTTCGTTTTGCGGTGGGTTGAAAAATCATCGAGATACATATTTGAATTCTAAAGAATGAAAAAAGGTTTTTGGCTAATAATTGACATATAGCGGGGTAGCAGTATTTATTTCTGAGTCTGGCAACACTGGAAGTTCTGAATGCATTCGAGGAGCTGGTTTCAACGGTCCTGGTATCGATAAACTTAAAATACGCCTTTGATTAAATCGAAGTAGGCTGTCAACTTGAGCCAAAATATTTCTATAAAAGCTGTAATCCTTACCAAAGTATTTCATTCAAGCTCTACAGAGCAAAGTATCAACATCGGGTCTTCTTTTCTACTTTTCTTTTATTTATTTTTTTTATTAAGTTTTTTTTTTTTACTTTATGTAATATTTGACCATTCGATCTAAGGTCTCGGAATTCCAGTCGGTGGACTTTTATCTAATCCTGCTTTGTTTAGTTTTAACGTTTTGAGCTCTCTTTCTCTCAGAGGAGCATAATTTTGACTTCTTATAATTTTTTTGTATCTTGCAATCGGTTTCAGGTCTCGGAATCCCAGTTGATGGGCTTCTCGCCAAGGAATATCATTTTGTACAAATTTCTGATTTCTGATTTTTTTATTTTTAATGTTTTGAGTTTTTTAATTTTTTTGATCGTGCCAATTGATGGTTTTTTTCACGGAGGACCATAATTTTGGACCAATTTCTGATATAAGCTCTGCTATAACAGAATCTTTATCTGTTATCTTTTTTTCCCATTCGGTGTTCTTCTTTTTTTTCATTCTTTCTCCAATTCATGAATTTTCTTCTTAAAGTTTATCTCTTGTGACTGAAACTCGTTGATGAATCTTTTCTCTGCGGCGGTTAAATTATCGCTGATAATCTGCTTTATTTTTTTATTCATATTTTTAATATCGTTATTTGGAACTTCGTTCTTAGTTTTCAAATTTCGAATTTTTTCACCGATGTTTTTGATTATGTTATCCTTTTCTTCAACGTCTTCTTTCAGAGATGTATTTACGTCTTGAAGTCTATTCATTTTTGTCACAAATTCAGCTGCTCTTTGGTTGTATTGATCCTTAAGCTTGGTAATCTGTTGCAGTTGCAAAACCGTCTGTTCTTCCCAGTCTTTGATTTTATGTTCAAGTTCTCTCTCAAATGATTTCTTTACATCCTTAAGCTTTCTCTTTTCAGACTGTAAATCGTGTGAAAATGTTTTCTTTGCTGCTGCGAATCTATCGCTGATCTTCTGTTTTCTTCATTTAATTTTTTTTATATCATTGACGAAGATTTCTTTTTCAGTAATTAAACGTTTTAATTGGTCACGAGTATTATTGATTATTTGATAGTTCTCTTCAACGATTCCATTTAGAGTAATATTTTGCTGATTTTCTGCCTCGAATTGAGCTTCCTTATTTTGGTATTTATCATAGAGCTCAGTAAACTGTTGCTGCCACTCTTTAGTTTTACGTTTAATCTTATTCTCAAGTGAGTTCTTAATATCCTTGAAGCCATTGCACTCTACTTCGAGCTTTTCCAGCTCACCTTGCATTTCAGATATCTTGAATTCTACTTCCTTTTCCATTTTTTCTCTATCACCGCGCAGGTCTGCAGCGATTTTGGTTTTCTTGTCCATTTTAGATCGGCGCTCCCTAATAATTTCCCCATTTGTTGCTTTTAAAGATTTTAAGTCCTCTTTTGCTTTCAATTTAACTTCCTCTAATTGCTCTGTCAAGTTCTTATTGGTTTTGATTAGGTCTTTGCTCTTTAAATCAAGTTCGTTCACACTGATTTCTAGTGTCAGTTGAACGTTATCTTTTTCGATTGCTTCTGCTTTTAAACAATTAATTTCATTCTGGAGTGATTCCACTTGTTCGTTTTTATCATTAAGCATCGTTTCTAATACTATACACTGTGATTTGTGGTAGCTAACCTCAAGATTATGTTTCTCTAAGGTATCATTGTGTACTTTTTCAAAGCTTTCGAGGCAAATGTTGAGCTCGTCATCGATGATCGGCACGTGAAAACAATCTTTTAACACCATTGAATTCAGTTTTCGGAAATTGTGCCATCTTTTTTTTTTTTTTTAACCACCAACACTAGGCGACTTGCAAAATTCGATAATGATTCTCTGACAATCCCTTCTGCCACTCGCTCGTATACCGCATATTGGTTTTCCAATTCTGTATACGATATACAGTTATACAGGCTGTATTTAAAATCACTCTTTTATGGTATATTAAGCCCATCCACTACATACCGAATAACCGACGTTATATCTATTTGTCCAACTATTGCTATCTTTTTCATGTGGAAAATGTACTTAAAGCTTTCCTCTTTGCGTTTCTTTCGTCCGCGCAACTCAGCATGAATATCGGCACGGCACACTGACTCATTACCTAATTTCTTTTCTAATGCCATACGCAACTCATCATAATTGTACACCACTGTAGACTCAAGAAACAGTTTCGCTGTTTGAGTTATTTTTTTTCGCGCCTGAACGAACTTTTGTACACTACTTATTAAACCCATGTGTTACCGGAATGGTACTGGCGTCAAACACCACCACCACCACTGTTTGTACCGTCGCCAGACCAACTTTAAACACCTTTCGAGCATCGAAACCACAGACGATAGCTTAGTTAGGCCGAGCCCCCAAATGTAAGGAAGGTTCAGCCTTCCGGTTTATTATTATTATTAAGGTACATATATAACACAAAGATTTACAACTAGACAATCTTGGTCCCTCGTTTCCGCTAGAGTCTTTTCTTTTTATATAACAAAAAACTCGTAATCATCGTAAACCATCAATTGGATTTGCACCTTTCACTCCCGTGCATAGACAGCTATTTGGGATATCAAGAAGATCAACTGTAGTATGCATACATATTGAATATCTACTGTACCAAGAGTATTTACTAAATACAACGTAACACTTTGTTGCAGTGCTTACATAAACAGAGCTCCGGTCTTTTACCCAATTGGCCGAAATATGATTCGATCGGCACGTTCACAGAAAGTGCAAGTGTCAGCATTCTGACCGAACTCAAGTGTATGCATATACCCTCGCGCTTCAGCTTAAGAGAGCATAATTACATACATAACACATATATACATATAGAATATACATAACAGTCTCTCGCTGCTGTCCAACTGTGGGCAGCGCAGCGATCAGACTTAGGCTTACTTAGAGTTTAAGGAATAATGTAAAATCAGATTCAATTAGACCCTGGAAGCGGCACCCTCGCTGCTTCCAAAATCAAATAAAGAATTCAAATCAAACCGCAAGAGAAGCTTTTACATTACATGGCGACCGTGACAGGACCAAGGACCTTGGATCTAGGACGCAAGAAGTAGGAACTCATCGCCCTGCACGCTAAGGACTAAAGTTACTACCATATCAAAATTATACTGGACTGGACTGGAAATACGGATGGAAGACATCCCAGACAAAATTCTTACGGATGGAAAACAAAATTCTGAGTGAGTAGAGTGAGGCAATGGGAAATAAGCGCGGCGGTGTGCGGCAAAAATTAAAAACGAGAATAGCTCACCTAAGATGGCTATTATATTCTCAAACGCCACCACCAGCCTGGTCAACTGCTCGCAAACTACAAGCAGAGCTTGACTTCTTACAAGAAGAATTAAAGAAAAAAGCGCCAATAAAAACCCAAAGCCCAACTCTCTCATTTATAAAAACCATAAATAATACAATAAACAAATCCGCAACACCACCACCCAGAGCCAGCACACCAGTCTACAAGGAACAATGCCCGTTGGACTGCGAGGGACTATGGAGCGCCTATTGCAAGTACACTTGCAAACATTGTAAGGACATCAACCAGCAGAAGGAGGCCTGTGCGACAACCAGCACCGGCACCGCTTAACGCGCAAGTTAAGCCAGCTTTTCATCTAAGCCAGCAAGGAAACCGACAGCGCTTCCTAGAGCGCAAATTTTTTTTAAATAGCACTGAGTTGCAAAATTTTTTTTGAGTGCACTGCGATGCATATTTTTTTTTCTTAACTATAAAAACCAAAAATTGTAAAATTGAGCGGAAATATTTCTGCCCGATGAGCAGTATAGCCTGTAAAGCTATACGAAACAACAGGCAGGAAAAATTGTTAAAGTAAATGCAAAATAATTCAATAGATAAATATAGTAAAGATACAAATAGTAATTTTAACTACAAATTAATTTTTGATATAAAGCCCAAAATGGGACTAGTAGATGTTAAGTCAGTGGACTCCACAGCCAATGTAATTAATAAAGTAGAAGCAAACAGTAATGACTTAAATTTGATACACACATTGTTAATAATAATTGTTGTCATACTGTGCGCAAATTGTCTTTATAAATAATATAAGTTACACAATAAATGTCTAAACAAGAAATATATGAGCCAGGTAAATGAGCTGGACAAAATATAAAAAAAAAAAAATAATAAATAACCAATAACATATTTAAGTTTGTGGAGTCCAATTAGAGAGTAACTTCAGGAAGATGAAATATTGAAATAAAATAATGAAAATTAAATAAAATAAATTTTAAAAAAATATATATTAAACTTAAGTATGGCCTCACTAAAGGCAATTAGGGAAACATATGATATATTTCAAAAAGAATTCATATCCATAAAATAATGGAATGGAGTGAATTATATAAAAATTTAAACAGCATAAAAAGTGACTTTGATAAATCGTACAAGTCACTTACACAAAACAGGCCTATTCAAAGAACTACTGTAAAAAAACACGTAGAGATATTAGTTAAATGCTTTAACGAAGCACGTATACTAATATATGGCCAAAAAGAAAAATTAAATCAAGATCATTGGTCACAAGTATCAAAATTTTATCAGACTACGATCTAACTTGATATCAATTAAACAAAAGTTTAATTTAGATATATCAGTACCAACAATACTGAACACTTCAATTGAAACTGGTAATGAACCAGAATCAACGGAACAAGCTGACACTGACCAAATAGAGTCAGAAGAGCCTAGTACAAATCCTAAAATAGAAGAGGAGGATTTAAATAACCTAACTATTCCAGCTGCTCTGATGTCAGATCTGGATAATTCTACAGATTCTGATACTTCAACAGAGAATAAGCCAAACAGCAATATGGCACAAACAAATATCGATTTTATTAATACAGCAACTAAGCTTATACCAGTTTTTGATGGTAAAGCTGAAAACTTACAAAGTTTTCTTGATGCATTACAATTATTGGATTTAATAAAAGGCGAACACGAACATATAGCAATTTCGATTATAAAAACAAGGCTAAAAGGTGTCGCCAGAAATTTAATCGGAAATGAAACAACAAAACCTGAAGTCATATCCAGATTAAAAAATAATGTCAAAGGCGAAACTGTGGAAGTTTTATCAGCAAAACTGATGAGCCTACAGCAACGCAACAAAACTGCTAACCAGTATACACTAGAGGTTGAGCAGATGACAAAAATGTTAGAAGGTGCATACATAACAGAGGGTTTACCCCTAGAGTTAGCCAAAAGTTATGCCACTAAGCATGCAGTCAAAGCAATGACTAAAAATTGCACAATCGATAAGGTAAAACTTATCATGCAAGCTGGTACCTTTAATAATATGAATGAAGCCATATCGAAATTTGTAAATTGTTGCACAGAGACAACCGGACAGCCTAACACTGTCCTATACTACAACAATAATTCACAGCGCGGCGGAATCCGCGGACGTGGAAATTATAGAGGCAACTTTCGCAGTCACTATAATAACAATAACAATTACAATACCCAATATAATAATGGACGAGGCCAATATAGAGGAAACTCAAGAGGCCGTGGCAACTCGAATCGAGCCACAACTATAATAATCCAGGTAATGTCCGAGTAACCAACAGTACATCGGAAAACTCCTCAATCTCTTTAAATACTCAACAGTAGAAAATGCAAGGGTTCACACCATTAATCTCAGTCAGAATATATTTGTATCATTCAACCATGTGCCTACAGGAAAAGAACTTATCTTTTTAGTAGACACAGGTGCCGACATTTCGATAGTTAAAGAAAATTCTGATGTCTTTCATGACGTACAAGATAATTATATTATAGATATAAAAGGAATAAGTCAAGAAGTAACCAAATCCAAAGGGTTAACTTCTATTGAGATACAGACCACTAAGTACATAATCCAACACGATTTTCATATCGTGGATTTACAATTCGCTATTCCTTGTGATGGCATATTAGGAATCGATTTTATAAAAAAATACTACTGTCAATTAGACTTCAAGCCATCTGAAGATTGGCTTATAATTAGACCTAATAACTTAAAATTTCTAATTTATGTTCCAATAACATACAGTTCTGGCAACGACTCAATACTTCTGCCAGCAAGATCCCAAGATATTAGAAAAATAGATATAAATTCAAAAGAAGACAGTGTATTGATTCCAAATCAAGAAATTAAGCATGTGTAGCATATTGAACTAATCTACCCTAACAATACAATAAATGATTGGGTATAACTTAGCGTCAATACATTGTGACACTTTGTCATAATAAATATAAATATATAAATATACAAAAAGACCACCAAAACTACGTAAGCAATCCAGCGCCCCAGTAATACGATCTAACGCTTATACATAAGCCGATCGCGGAGCGTGGGAATGCTGAGCATGCACTTTGCAGCTCAAGTGGTCAATGCCTTCTGCATACATATGTAAATGTATAAATATAAGAAAGAATAAATAGATATAAGCAATGTATGTGCGGGTTAGCTGAACCCAACTTGAGCACACTTTAATCATTCAATAAAAGAACCTCGAACAATCAAGAGGGTGTTAGAACATGGCGACCGTGACAGGACACTACTAGGACCCTACTAGGACTCTACCAGGACATCCCTTGGACGGCATCTTTAACACAAGGACAAGCTCTGAGATTGGGACGCCATCAATGCGGCTGTCACGAATGTCAACTGCGCCACACGGATAGCTGCTCCATTGTTTCCCACTCCATTGGATACTACACCTCCCTTTTTAAATTTTCCAGACCAATTTAAAAATCAATTAACAGAATTATGCACACAGTATAGTGATGTGTTCGGACTGGAAACCGAACCAATATCAACAAATAATTTTTATAAACAAACATTAAGACTTAAAGATGATGAACCCATTTATATAAAAAAACTATAGAAGCCCGCATAGCCATATTGAGGAAATTCAAAAACAAGTAGGGAAATTAATAAGCGACAAAATCGTCGAACCATCTGTATCTGAATATAACAGCCCACTCTTGCTAGTACCAAAAAAATCATTACCAAATTCACAAGAGAAAAAATGGCGATTAGTAATTGACTATCGTCAAATAAACAAAAAACTTCTTTCTGACAAATTTCCACTCCCTAGAATTGATGACATTTTAGATCAACTAGGTCGAGCTAAATACTTTCATGCCTTGACTTGATGTCAGGTTTCCACCAAATAGAACTTGAGGAAAACTCTAGGAATATAACATCCTTTTCAACGAGCAATGGCTCATATCGCTTCACGCGATTACCATTTGGTCTTAAAATAGCACCAAATTCATTTCAGAGGATGATGACTATATCATTCTCGGGATTAGAACCCTCTCAGGCATTCCTTTACATGGATGACTTAATGGTGATAGGATGTTCCGAAAAACAAATGATTAAAAACTTAACTGACGTTTTTAATGTATGTAGGAAATATAACCTAAAGTTGCATCCAGAAAAATGTTCATTTTTCATGCACGAAGTGACATTCCTGGGTCACAAATGCACAGACAAAGGAGTATTGCCAGATGACAAGAAATATGACGTCATCAAAAATTATCCTGTCCCTCATGATGCGGACAGTGCGAGACGATTTGTAGCATTCTGCAACTATTATCGTCGATTTATAAGGAACTTCGCCGACTATTCACGGCACATAACTAGATTATGTAAAAAGAATGTCCCTTTTGAATGGTCAAGCGAATGCCAGAACGCATTCGAATACCTTAAAGAAAATCTTATGCACCCCACACTATTACAATATCCTGATTTTCGCAAAGAATTTTGCATTATAACGGATGCTAGTAAACAAGCTTGCGGAGCGGTTCTAACTCAGAACCGTGACGGGATTCAGCTCCCAATAGCTTATGCATCACGTTCATTTACAAAAGGAGAAAGCAATAAGAGTACAACGGAACAAGAACTAGCGGCAATTCATTGGGCAATTACCCATTTTAGACCATACATTTATGGCAAACATTTCACCATTAAAACGGACCACAGACCATTAACGTACCTATTTTCTATGACTAATCCCAGTTCTAAATTAACTCGCATGCGGCTAGAGCTTGAAGAATACGACTTCACAGTAGAATACCTAAGGGGGAAAGATAATTTTGTAGCAGACGCACTCTCACGTATAAATATAAAGGAACTCAAAGACATGCAACATAAAGTCCTGAAAGTCACTACCAGGCAACAAAGTAGACAAGAAAACTGTACAGTAACAAAAAAGGAACTATTGCCTAGGCAAAGTATCCAAAATGTATCTAAGCCCAACGTACACGAAGTCATAACAAATGATGAAGTACGAAAAGTAGTGACCTTGCGAATAACTGAATCTATTTGTTTACTAAAACGAGGAAATAAAGTTATTGCAAGAATTGATGTTGACGATTTATATACCAATGGAATTTTTGATTTAGGTCAGTTCTTCCAAAGGCTTGAAATGCAAGCCGGTATACTAAAAATCAGCCAACTCAAATTGGCACCGAGTGAAAAAATCTTTGAAACCATTTCAATAGATAATTTCAAAAATATGGGCAATATAAAATTGAAATCATTAAGAGTAGCGCTACTCCAGCCGGTGACCATTATAAAAACTGAAAAAGAGATACAATCGATACTGTCTACATATCATGACGATCCAATTCAAGGAGGTCATACAGGCATTACAAGAACGCTAGCGAAAATAAAAAGACACTATTATTTGAAAAATAAGACTCGTCATATAAAAGAGTACATACGTAGATGTCATAAATGCCAAATGTCAAAAACAACGACACATACAAAGACCCCAATGACTCACACAGAAACCCCAACAAATGCTTTTGATATAGTGATAGTGGACACAGTTGGTCCACTACCGAAATCAGAATATGGCAACGAATACATCGTCACACTAATATGTGATTTGACGAAGTATCTAGTAACCATACCTGTAGCGAATAAGAGCGCAAATACTGTCGCAAAAGCTATATTCGAAAATTTTATACTAAAGTACGGTCCAATGAAGACGTTCATTTCGGACATGGGTACCGAGTATAAAAACAATGTAATTCAAGATATGTGTAAATATATGAAGATTGAAAATCTTACATCCACTGCATATCACCACCAGACTTTAGGGACAATCGAACGAAGTCATAGAACATTCAATGAATACATTCGTTCATACATCTCTGCAGATAAAACTGATTGGGACGTTTGGATACAATACTTTACATATTGTTTCAACA
The DNA here is from genome assembly GCA_018150545.1 of Drosophila ercepeae. NCBI lineage: Eukaryota > Metazoa > Arthropoda > Insecta > Diptera > Drosophilidae > Drosophila > Drosophila ercepeae. The sequence continues at coordinate 1,393,815 of JAECWL010000197.1, forward strand.
CAACACCATCAGTCATGCATAATTATTGTTCATATGAACTAGTCTTTGGAAGATTACCAAGGCAGTTCGCAAATTTTAATAAACAGATAGGATAGAACCACTATATAATATAGAAGATTACTCAAAGGAAATAAAATTTAGATTAGAAATAGCATATAAAAGAGCTAGACTTATGTTAGAAAAAGCTAAGTCTTATAGAAAACAACTTTATGATAAGAAAACTTCAGATTTTCAATTAAAAATAGGAGATAAAGTTATACTAAGGAACGAATCGGGTCATAAGTTAGATCCAGTATATCTAGGCCCTTATACTGTTGAAACCATAGAAGACAGAGATAACATAGTAATTAGAGATACAAAACAAAAGAAGCAAAAAGTACATAAGGATAGACTAAAAATATATAATCAATGAAACGTTTCATTTCACTTAAGAAAAGGTCTGATCAACCTCAAAAAAAAAAAAAAAAAAAAAAAAAAAAAATTTTTATTTATTTTTCCTTCTAAGAAAGTTAAACATAAATCCAAAAATATCGTAATTCAACATAAATTTTTTGTATTATTCTGTCATTATACAAAAATGCTTTGAGACAAAACATTGCTAATAGTTAATAAGAAAAATCAATAACAATAATAATATTAAGAACTAAATGACTACATATATTACGTCATTTCTTTAAAAAGGGAGGTGTAGCATATTGAACTAATCTACCCTAACAATACAATAAATGATTGGGTATAACTTAGCGTCAATACATTGTGACACTTTGTCATAATAAATATAAATATATAAATATACAAAAAGACCACCAAAACTACGTAAGCAATCCAGCGCCCCAGTAATACGATCTAACGCTTATACATAAGCCGATCGCGGAGCGTGGGAATGCTGAGCATGCACTTTGCAGCTCAAGTGGTCAATGCCTTCTGCATACATATGTAAATGTATAAATATAAGAAAGAATAAATAGATATAAGCAATGTATGTGCGGGTTAGCTGAACCCAACTTCAGCACACTTTAATCATTCAATAAAAGAACCTCGAACAATCAAGAGGGTGTTAGAACAATTCAATGACATGGGAAAACCCCAAGAGATAAAGGCAGATAAAGATTCAGCATTCATGTGTGTAGCTTTACACAACTGGTTAAAATCAGAAGGTGTAAATATCTCTGTAACAACAAGTAAAAATGGCGTATCTGACATTGAAAGATTTCATAAGACTGTAAACGAAAAATTGAGAATCATAGGTAGTGAACAAAATATTGAAGATAGATGCACAAGATTTGAAACAATCTTATACATCTATAATCACAAAACAACACATAACACTACTAAACGATCTCCGGCAGATATTTTTCTATATGCAGGTAGCCCAGATTTTAATGTACAACAAAACAAAATCAACAAAATTGAGCAGCTCAATAAGAAGAGACATGATTTTGAGGTTGACGTAAAATATAGGCAAGCCCCACTTGTAAAAAGTAAAGTTACCAATCTATTTAAGAAAACAGGAAGGATTGAACAGGTGGATAGTAAACACTTTGAGGAGACAAATCGAGGAAGGAATATCGTACACTATAAATCTAAATTTAAAAAGCAAAAGAAGATTAATAAGAGCAAATACGATAATTCCAGGGAAGTCGAAGAAGAGTAAAGGACTAAACATTCCAATAATGCTTATTTGTATGATCTCCCTTATCAACATGGTCCAAAGCAGCAATATTGAAGTAAACCCACTTAGTGCTAAAAATGGATACCTAATATTCCAAACAGGAACAGTGGAAATCCCCATAAACTACGACTACCATTCTTTAAGTATAAACATAACAAAGACAATGTCAACGTTCGAAAACCTAGTAGAAGAAGCAAGGAATTTCTCTAGAGTACAACAGGTGCAATATTTAGTTGAAAAATTAAAGCGAGAAATTAACGGATTACGAATTATTAAGAGACATAAAAGAGGTCTTTTAAATATGGTAGGAACAGCATACAAGTACTTATTCGGCACTCTAGACCAAAACGATAAAGATGAGCTACAAGAAAGAATTACTAACTTGTCAGAAAACACAGAACAGAAACACGATTTAGACACAGTAATATACATGATCAATAGTGGAATCGACGTTATTAATAAGCTCAGAGCAAAGAACGACAAAGATCAACAAATAGCAATTTTGATTTTCAACTTGCAACAGTTCACAGAATATATAGAAGATATTGAACTAGGTATGCAACTAACCAGGCTGGGAATCTTCAACCCAAAATTATTAAAACATGATTATTTAAAACAAATAAATTCAGAAAAGATTTTGAAAATAAAAACATCAACATGGTTAAAAACAGATACAAAAGAAATTTTAATTATTTCCCATATCCCTAGTAAGATTGAAAAAATTCCGATTTTACAAGTAGTACCTTATCCAGACGAGCAGGGTTACATTCTAACTGAGCATACGTCCGATAAATTCTACATTTATAATAATCAAGTATATCACAAAGATACAGAAAAAATTGTATTTGACAAATGTATAGTTGGAATTATAAAACAGGTGCCAACCGAGTGTAAATATACAAAAACTCATAAAAACTTTCAAGTAAATCACATAGAGCCAAATATTTTAATTACCTGGAATTTGCCAGAAACAATAATAAATCAGGATTGCACCAATAACAAAATTATAGTATCAGGCAACAATATAAAAATTAAAAATTGTACAGCTCAAATTAATGAATTTATAATTTCAAACAATTTAGCAGATTTTACACAAACCGTTTATATCACTAATAATGTAACAAAATTAGAGCCTATGGAATATTTGCACACTAAAGAGATAGTAAACTCCCATGTAAAATACTACAATGTATTTCAAATTATAAGTATCACATTTGTCATTACAATCATAAGCTTAACTCTGTATTTAGCGTATAAATTTAAGAATATACCTAAGAAACTCATTGTTAAATTACCTAATACCCGAAACGAAGAACATACGAATCCTAACATCATTGTACAAGATCAAATTCAACCAGAAAATAACATTATGATGTATCCAAATTTAACTGCCTGAGGACAGGCCAAATTCAATGGTTGGGGGAGTGACATATCCACAGTACCCTTAGTATATGCCTACACAAACCACACGGCTACTATATAAGCACACACATAAAATGTAACCTCACACTACCCTACACTATTAAACCAATACATCCTATGTCACCCTTTGCTATAAAAACCAGACTGTTATTCGAATCCTCAAGATAAGTCCAGATGGAAAATTCCCAAAAAGAATTAAACTGTCATTTGAATCCTCCAAATGGAAAAACCCCAAAACTTAAAAACAGGATGTAAACATTTCACCCACTGGTAGACTAAACAAATTTTTATTGCCTAAGTCTTCACCCCAATTGTCACGTTCCCACGTTCAAAGCTCGGACTCGTTAAACTCGAAAACAAAAGTGTTAGATTACAAGATCGGAAGACCAAAATCAAAGATCACTTGTATCCAAGAGCAAACGCACTTGAATCCAAGAGTAAATTAAAATCAAGAACTCCAAAGCTTTCTCCAAAAATTCTCTTAGGACTCTAAGTCCAAAGTCCATATCCAAAAAGCTCGAGACCGAGGCTTGATCGTAAATCAATCCAGATCAATAAGTTAAGTTCAGTTTGAGACCTAAAACTATTCGGGTCGGTGTTCTTCAAAATATAAATAACTTGTAAAAATAAAATTCGGTAAAATAAAACTTATTTTTTTTACTTCCGAATAAACCAAGTTATCTAATTATATAGGTAACCTAAACCTAACTTTTCGTAAGAACACTTTTTTATTTTCGGTTAAGACACTTGGAATTTGAAAATAAAGAATCTTTGAGAAACCAACCAACGTACCAACACATGGCGACCGTGACAGGACTCGAACCTGCAATCTTCGGATCCGAAGATAAAGAAAGATATATTAGCAGAGCCGTTGGCTTAGAGGCTATTTAAATTTAATTAATGATGTCAATTAAATAAAAGATATATATAGTATATAAGTTAACTAAATTAACCGGACCGATCGTCCGTTCATAAGCACCTGACCAAGCATTTGACCGGAAGCTCATACATAGCCGGCAAAGCTCTGCACTTTGGCAGGGCCGCTATGAAGCTTTTCCTTTGTTAGCTTTTAAGCAGTTCGTCTTGAATACTGATTCAATAAAGAGCACTAGCTCCTATACCGAAACTCCGGCGATCCGCCGTCACATCTTTTTAATATCACGCTATCTGAGTCTCTAGGCCAGAAGCCAATAGGAAGACAGTCATCTTCCCAACATAATCGTCATAAATCTTCAAGTGAATTCACAACCCCCGCTTCCGTACGAGGGACGCCTGGAGATCATCGGCCAACCGGCAATATACCAGTGACTGCGGCGAGGGATCCCCCCCTGCAGCACCTGAACTATTATTAATTTATATAGTGATGTATTTGGGTGGTCCAAGCCGGCCACTTCAATTATTTCAAAGAACTATAAATGCAGTAATGCACTTAAGTGATTTCCATAATGTATCGCAGCTGCGCAGCATCCGTTTCTAATAAAGAATTCTTTCGCAGCCGCACTTAGCCGTTCTTGTAAACATCCTAAAGCCTGACCTAAGCAGATTTGACGGCTCTCTTTGAATCTTTTCCTAATCTTAAGAATCCAAGAGCAAGGCTCTCCCGAAATACAAATATTGTTAAAATACCGAGGCTTCTCCTCAACCCAATTTACAATTAATTTTTAGTCTTAAGCTGATAAAGAAGTTCAATAAAAACCTTCGTTAAATAATTCTTCTCGGCGTTGTCCTTAGTCAACTGACGGGACATTTATTCGACTCAAATAAAAAATATTACAACCAATTTTACTGGCGCAGTCGGTAGGATACAAAAAGTATCCGAAAAAAGAACCATAGTGTGGAAAATAAGTTAAATTTTATAATCCAGTGCTCGAAACATTTCCCAAAATAAATTCGTGAAAGCTCTTCAACTTGGATTATAATTCCAATTCGGTTATCCAATAACATCCAATAAAAATCCAATAAAATAATATCCAATAAAAACATTAAGTCCAAAGGCAACTAAGTTTTAAAACCAACATAAAATTATAAGAAAGTGAAGTTAAAAAAAAAAAAAAAAAAAAGCTTTTATACTTAAATAAAAATAAGAAAAGAACAATAAATTAAAGCAACATTTTAAGACAACACCAAAATTAAAAATTTACAATAAAAAAAGTGTAAGTGAAACTAGAAAACTTAAAAAAAGAAAATAGCATTAAATCCGAAACAAAACAAGAAAAATAACATTAAACCAAAAAAAAATAATAACATTTAATCCAAAACAAAACAATAAATTAAATCCAAAACAAAAAAATAAAACACAAAATTTAAAATTTTACAATAAAAATGTCACAACCAATTTTTGCCGCACCTCAAATCGTTGCGCTGAGCGACAACAACCTTGCCGAAGCCCGTCGGCAACTTAAAGACATTATGCCATTCAAGGGTGATCCAGAAACCCTTCACACCTTCGTCAGCAGAGTGGATTACGATTTCGCTCTACCAAACCAATGATGTCCGACAACAGAAGATTCTACTGGGAGCGATCGAAAGGAACTTGGACGGACAGGTTACACGATCTTTGGGACTTCCAAACATCGAAGATTGGCCTACCCTCAAAGCAAGACTCATCGCGGAATTTAAAACTCAAACACCAAACTACAAACTTCTGGAGAACTTCAGGGAGACACCATAAAGAGGAAACCTAAGAGCATTCTGCGAAGAATTAGTCAATTATTAATTTCAAAACTACACCTAGAAGGCACCTGGTACCTGATAACATTATTGCTTATACTGATCACAGCGGTTCATGGACAGCCAATTCAAATTAATAATATTGACACCAACCACGGATACCTCCTTTTTTTACGATCTTACATATCAGTTGATTGATTGGGACGTATGGCTTCAATATTTTTTCTACTGTTTCAATAAAACACCCTTTATGGTACATAATTATTGTCCATATGATTTAGTGTTTAGTAGAACGAATAACTTACCAAACAATTTTAATAGTAAAAGTAGCATAGAACCGATTTATGATATAGACGATTATGCTAAAGAAAGCAAATTCAGATTAGAAGTAGCATATAAGAGAGCTAGAACTATTCTTAAAGATCATAAGAGAAAGAATAAGGAAAATTATGATTTAAATACACAAAACATAGAAATATCAGTAGGAGATAAAGTTTTATTAAGAAATGAAGTAGGACATAAACTAGATTTTAAATATACGTGGCCCTAAAATGTAGAAAATATAGAAGAAAGAGGCAATATAATAATATCAAACAATAAAAGTAAAAAAAACAAGTAGTACATAAGTTCAAACCGCATCAGAATCCAGCGGTTTCAAAACAAATGTCTGAGAACAGTTTCCAATGCCTATCCGAACCACGAAAACTCCATCATCCATAAAGAACTTAGAATTTCATGGGTAGCGAAGGAGATTTCCCGTCTCAGTGAAAGGTAAACAAAAATAATGGACAAGCACCCCAACCACCTGGCCATTAACCACCTGACAATAGCCAATCCCTAAGAGGCCTGAAGAGAAAAACAAAAAAAAAGTAAAAACATTTCATCTATTGGAAGTGAAGTTATTTCGTTTTAAGTGTCAGTATGCTTTTGTCATCGATGCGAAAATGAGTTTCGAACAAAGAGCCAACATTAAATCGAAACAAATCGAGAAAAAATTGATGTTCTGATTCAAAAATTGCAATTTTCAAAATACAGTCTGATCTGTTTCCAGATTCTTGGTTTTTTTTTATTTTTTATAGAAAATATTTAGGAAACTCGAACATAACAAATCCGATTAATTTTTCGGAAATTCGGAATAGGAAAGGTAGAATCGACCCAAAATTTAGTTGTTAAATTTTTCCGAGCTTTACTGCTGATCGATATGGTACTTTGCTGCATCCTGATTCCGGAATGGAACTTCGTTTTGCGGTGGGTTGAATAATCACCGAGATACATATTTGAATTCTAAAGAATGAAAAAAGGTTTTTGGCTAATAATTGACATATAGCGAGGTAGCAGTATTTATTTCTGAGTCTGGCAACACTGGAAGATCTGAATGCATTCGAGGAGCTGGTTTCAACGGTCCTGGTATCGATAACTTTAAATACGCCTTTGATTAAATCGAAGTAGGCTGTCAACTTGAGCCAAAATATTTCTATAAAAGCCGTAATCCTTACCAAAATATTTCATTGCAGCTCTACAGAGCAAAGTATCAACATCGGGTCTTCTTTTCTACTTTTCTTTTATTTATTTTTTTTTTATTAAGTTTTTTTTTTTATTTTATGTAATATTTGACCATTCGATCTAAGGTCTCGGAATTCCAGTCGATGGACTTTTATCTAATCCTGTTTTGTTTATTTTTAACGTTTTGAGTTCTTATAATTTTTATCTTGCAATCGGTTTAAGGTCTCGGAATCCCAGTCGATGGGCTTCTCGCCAAGAAACATTATTTTGTACTCATTTCTGATTTCTGATTTTTTTATTTTTAATGTTTTGAGTTTTTTAATTTTTTTTATCGTGCCAATTGATGGTCTTTCTCTCAGAGGAGCATAATTTTGGACCAATTTCTGATATAAGCTCTGCTATAATAGAATCTTTATCTGTTTTCTTTTTTTCCCATTCGGTGTTCTTCTTTTTTTTTCAATTCTTTCTCCAATTCATGAATTTTCTTAAAGTTTATCTCTTATGACTGCAACTCGTTGGCAAATCTTTTCTCTGCGGGGGTTAAATTATCGCTGATAATCTGCTTTATTTTTTTATTCATATTTTGATTATGTTTTTGATTATGTTATCCTTTTCTTTAACGTCTTCTTTCAGAGATGTATTTACCTCTTGAAGTCTATTCGTTTTTGTCACAAATTCAGCTGCTCTTTGGTTGTATTAATCCTGAAGCTTGGTAATCTGTTGCAGTTGCAAAACCGTCAGTTCTTCCCAGTCTTGGATTTATGTTCAAGTTCTCTCTCAAATGATTTCTTAACATCCTTAAGCTTTCTCTTTTCAGACTGTAAATCGTGTGATAATGTTTTCTTTGCTGCTGCGAAACTATCGCTGAACTTCTGTTTTCTTCATTTAATTTTTTTTATATCATTGACGAAGATTTCTTTTTCAGTAATTAAACGTTTTAATTGGTCACGAGGGTCATTGATTATTTGATAGTTCTCTTCAACGATTCCATTTAGAGTAATATTTTGCTGATTTTCCGCCTCGAATTGGGCTTCCTTATTTTGGTATTAATCATAGAGCTCAGTAAACTGTTGCTGCCACTCTTTAGTTTTACATTTAATATCATTCTCAAGTGACTTCTTAATATCCTTCAAGCCATTGCACTCCACTTCGAGCTTTTCCAGCTCACCTTGCATTTCAGATATCTTGAATTCTACTTCTTTTTCCATTTTTTCTCTATCACCGCGCGGTCTGCAGCGATTTTGGTTTTCTTGGCCATTTTAGATCGGCGCTCCCTAATAATTTCCATATTTGTTGCTTTTAAAGATTTTAAGTCCTCTTTTGCTTTCAATTTAACTTCCTCTAATTGCTCTGTCAAGTTCTTATTGGTTTTGATTAGGTCTTCGCTCTATAATTCAAGTTCGTTCACACTGATTTCTAGTGTAAGTTGAACGTTATCTTTTTCGATTGCTTTTGCTTTCAAACAATTAATTTCATTCTGGAGTGATTCCACTTGTTCGTTTTTATCATTAAGCATCGGATTTTGTTGGAATGCAACAATTTCGCCATCTGGTACGATTTTGAGTTCAACTGGACTCTGCAACACTTCAGCAGCCGGTTTGTAACCGTCAATCAGCGCCTTTACTTCATGTAAATTATCCAACCCGGAAACATAGCACTCTACCCCAGTTTATAAACAAATTTTAAATTCCAATCTCGGTGGCATTTCCTTTGTCTTTGTTTTTTTTGTCATTGCCTTTGCCGGCGCTTAGTAACCAAACTTAAAGTAAACTCAGCTCCGGCTCGGAGACAAGCCATGGTCAACTCATTGCGCTTCAATCAAACTCCATCAATCAGCAAATTTGAATTTTACAATGAAGTAAAATAATTTCAGCATAAAGCTTTTATTCTAAACATAATTGAAAGTTCAAGAACTTTCTAAAAGAAAAGCTTCTGGCCGAGGTTGATTGGATTAGGATTAAGAATTATAAGATCAGTCTGATTCGGGATAAGATCGAGAACGGTATCCAATTAGGAAAAACCCAAAACGCAGTGTCTTGTAATATTGTTAGTTAAAAAGTGTATCACCAAAATAAAATTAAAATATATTGAAATAAAAATTATTTTTTTTTTATATAATTTACAATAACAAATTTAATTGGCGCCCAACGTTGGGCGGTGTACTTTAAAAGTTCTAAATAAAAATTAACGATAATAAGTTAAATATAAAACAGAATTTGCGCCGCCAACAACCCAAATTTTTAGTGAAAAAATCAAAACATCCACCATAATCCAACGACATCTAACTACTGTGACAGTGATCGTGGAAAAACTTAATTGGCAATTAATTAATGCAATAATCCGATTAAGAATTTAATATTTAAAAAGGTGAACTGATAACTTACTACAAATTACAAGAACACAAGAATCAGACTCAACAAAAAACACTATTGAACCAAACCAAAAACTATAACCAAAAATATTCAAAAAATAAAAAATCAACACCAAGAAGGAAGGAAGAGCTGAGGACAATCCCCCGCCACACCTAAATACAAAAAGTTAAAGGAAGACCCCCAACAAGAAAGTAATCAGGACAACTAAACGGAAGGAAGACTCCATCGGAAAGTATCGTGAGCAGAAAATACTATTAAGTCTATAATATTAAGAAATTAATAAAATAAGAGCAAGATACAGGGAATACTATAAAGTTTAAAATGAAACATAAAAAAATCAATTTAAATAATTAATTAAAGAAAACAATCTGGAAAATTTAATAAATAGTTTTGAAGATTTTAATTTAACAATGGCAACCGGAGGTTCAGCACCAACCTTTTCTGCGGGCGGTATATCCAGCGCCACCAATCTGACAATGGAATTAGTTAACCGATTAATAAATGTACAATTGGGTGAAGTGACCAATCGAAGGGATAGAAGGGCAGTTAAACGCTAGTAGAAATGAAGTTGTAGATTATAAAATTCAAACAATAGACCCAACTATAAAATGCGAAACTACCCTAGAAGTAGTTAAATCCTTACCAAGGTTCAATAGGTGAAATAACTCAATATGTAGGCTGGAGAGAAGCGGCAGAAACTGCCATGAGTCTATATAAAATTCAAAGCGAACAATATTTTATCGCTTTAACAATTCTACGTAATAAAATCATGGGAGCAGCACATGATGCTCTAACTAACCATGGTACAGTTTTAAACTTTCAAGCAATTCTTTTCAGATTGGATTTTATTTATAACGATAAAAGGCCAATCCATATTCTCGAATCAGAATTAAGCATCCTTAGACAGGGACGCTTAAGCATTACAGAATTCTACGACGAAGTAAACAAGAAAATGACATTACTCATAAATGAAACTATTATGACATATGGAAAAGACAGCGAAATAACCAAAGAAACAAATAAAACAATTAGGAGCAACGCTCTTAGAATTTTTTTTTTCTGGATTGAACGGTTCAATCTCAGAAACACTGTTTTCTCTAAACCCATCAGACTTGCCAAATGCCCTGGGAAAGTGTCAAGAATTAGAATCTAACAACCTTCGAGCCCAATTTGCAAATAGGTATTATGGATTTAGGAGTGAAAATAGAAATCAGGGAAACAACTTAAGATTTAATCCAGTAGATTCCAGACAGAATAATTGGAATAATAATCAGAATAATAATCAGAATAATAATTGGCCGCAAAACGGGAACTTTGGACAACATAATAATTGGAATTCAAATAACAATTCTAAGATACAACCCCCTCCAGAACCAATGCAAGTAGATAGTACCATAAGGTTTCAAAATCGTCCAAATAATAATTACTATCGTCAGAGTAATAATTATAGAAGAGGGTATAATAATAATAGACAGAATTATAATAATTATACGCAAAGAAATAATTTCAATCAATACCAAGCACAAGAAACTGAACCGCAAATCCCAATAAAAAGGGAAGCAACTGGGACCGTAAGTCAACCAGCCCAGAAAGGTATAAGAATAAATAACATTGATGAAGATCATTTTTTAGAACGGAACCCTACAGGGGAATGCCTCATATAACAAGAATAGACAGATATACAAAAAAACAACTAAAAATACTAATTGACACAGGAGCCTCATCTTGCTATATCAAAAAAGGAATTTATGAAAATAAAAAAGAATTACCAACTTACAAGAGAGTATCTACAGTTCACGGATATTCAATTATAAAATATTACCATATAGTAACATTATATGAAACAAAACATTTTTTTTATGAAATAGAAGGTTTAGAATCTGACTTATTGATTGGGTACAATTTATTAAGGAAAATTGGAGCTAAAATTGATGTAGAAAAGGGTATTATGGAATATAATGGAAAAAAGACAATGAGAAAAAAAACGATTCGTGTTTAATTGGGGAAAAAAATTCCTTTCCATTAAAAGAATATAAGTTAACAACTGACAGAGCATAAGTTTACGTTTACGTTACCCTAGCAACTAAGTAGCTTCAGATAAACAATGCTGATGCGCCCAAATGAGTTGAGCGCTCTGCGCTGAGAACGGTCAGCAGCGGCAATCGGACACCCATTTGAGTCGGCTTGCCGACCATGGGCTTATGGCGTGATGCATTGAAGCTAGGGTAGATTCATATTTATCCATTTCTTTGTATTTAGTTCTAAGCAAACACTTTAGAAATAAAGAACAAGCTGCTCCGGCATCTGCCGTAAATACAATTTTATTTGATATAATTTATCCACGCTGAGCCCGAAGGCCAGTGTCCAGCAAAGGGGGCAAAGTCACGCCCTCCACCGTAATCTGCGTAAGAAGACATCTCGCCTGAGTAACGACAGGACCAGGGGATCCGTTATCTACGTGGACACCTATCTGCCGGAGCCACCCATCGGAAGGACCTCTGGACAATAGGACTAACCTAATTTATATTATAAAAAAATACTTTGATGAACAAAAAGTATTTAAAACCGAAACGGTAATTGGTGAAGGAAGTTTAAATAGCTTGGGATTAAAGAATCCTGAGCACGCCGAAGTTGAATTATCCGTCAACAAAGAAACTAATAGCTTTGGATTAAAGAATCCTGAGCATGCCGACAATTCGCATTGACTATTCAGAAATAATTATTAGAGCCGCAAAAGAATTTAATCAGAGCATTCACTATACAACAAATCAAAAACCTTTTGATATTCTTTATAATAAAATTGAACACGAAAACATTTCAAAAATTCTAAAGAACAAGCAAGAAAAAATGTTAGAAACACATAATGAAGGTCGTAAGGAAAAAGAATATCATGTAGGGCAAGTTGTATATGAAAAGAAACATGGAGATAGAAATAAGTTAAAAACGAGATATAAGAAACAGGTTGTTAAGGAAAACTTACCTAACAAAATAATAATCAATGGTAGAAACAGAATTATTGACAAAGACAATATTAAGTTTTAACAAATATTATATTTCTTTTAAAATTACAGAAAATGCATTTCATATTACTTCTAATACCATTCGTAATGATAGCCACTTCAGAAATAATTGATTACTCCAATCACGAATTTTTCCTGTTCAAGGACAAAAAGGATATTCTTACTTATGAATCATATGCCGACTTATTCCACGTAACTAATTTAAGTTTTTATAAAGAAATAATCGATCTAGAATCAGGGTATATATAAAAGGATACAAATAAAAGGTCACAATGGGAAATTATTTACGAACTACAAATAATCGAATTAATTTTGTCACACCTGATATCAACTAGATCAAAAAATAAATGAGTTAGGCACTGTTTGGAAATGGTTAGCTGGAACTCCGGATCATGATGATTTCATTAAAATACAGAATAAAATAAATGACCTAATTGAAAACAATAACCAACAATTTATTATTAATTCCAAATTGTTTAACGGGATAAAATCACTTTCCGATCATTTTAAAAACATTTTTATTGATTAAGAATTGCCGTTACGAAAACATCGTTTACGATTATTAACATTCGACTTGCAAAACATAATTGATACTATTACACTAGAAAAAATTGATGTTTTTAACATAAAAATGTTAAATAATGAAGACATTAAGGAAATATTAAATCACCAACAAAAGCGTGTAATTATTGCAGATTTAATGGATTGTAGCATATTGAACTAATCTACCCTAACAATACAATAAATGATTGGGTATAACTTAGCGTCAATACATTGTGACACTTTGTCATAATAAATATAAATATATAAATATACAAAAAGACCACCAAAACTACGTAAGCAATCCAGCGCCCCAGTAATACGATCTAACGCTTATACATAAGCCGATCGCGGAGCGTGGGAATGCTGAGCATGCACTTTGCAGCTCAAGTGGTCAATGCCTTCTGCATACATATGTAAATGTATAAATATAAGAAAGAATAAATAGATATAAGCAATGTATGTGCGGGTTAGCTGAACCCAACTTCAGCACACTTTAATCATTCAATAAAAGAACCTCGAACAATCAAGAGGGTGTTAGAACAGGATATCTCCGTATTCAAACTTGTACTACATAACGAACTCTTAATAGTATATATAAAATACCCTGTAATAACAAATAGATGCGTAATTTATTATGCCAGATCCATTTCACAAAATGATGGAAAATTAATAAAAAGTAATCAGGTCGCAAAATGCGAAAATACTTTTTATGATAATCTAATTTTAAGAACGAACTTTTTAATAGCTATTGTATTATAAGTAAAAATAAAACTTGTCTTACCCGCTTACTAAATGGAGAGAAATCAATTTGCACTAAAATACGAGAAAAAAATAAGAATATAGATATAATTCAAGAAGGTGCCATTCTAATAAATGGAAATAATATTGTAAACAATTCTCATTCAGACGGGTCATATTTAATAAGATTCAACGGCACAACTACAATAAATAATATTTCATACACCAATTTATTTCAAACAAAATTCTTAAGTACATAACCACAAACCACTTTAAAAATCTGGAAATATCAGATTATATAAAATCCAACAATTCAAAACTTTGGACTTCGGGCATCTACAAAAAAAAAACCTCAACTCCAACCACTATTTAAGGAACTCCGCATTCCTTAACTATAACTCGCTTTAATCAAACTGCATCAGTCAGCAAATTTCAATTCCACAATGCAGTGAAATAATTTCAGCATAAAGCTTTTATTTTAAACATAATTGAAAGTTCAAGAAGTTTCTAAAGAAAAGCTTCTGTCCGAGGTTGATTGGATTAGGATTAAGAATTACAAAGTCAGTCTGATTCGGGACAAAATCGAAAACAGCTTTCAATTAAGGAGAAGTAAGAAACCAGTGTCTTGTAATAGTGTGTTAAGTGAAAAAGTTTATCACCAATAACACCAAAACAACTTTAAAAAAAAAATTATTTTTTAAAATAATTTAACAACAATTTTAATTTACATCTGCTTTAGTAGATTGCTTTAATAAAGCAAGAAATCTCAATTATAACCAAAGAGGAAAGTTAGATAAAAAGCAGTGGAATCAGTGTCAAAATTTTTGATAAAAAAAGAAAAAATACATATATAAGAAAAATACAAGCTGGACATATCAATACCAACAATTTTAAATTCCCCTTTGACACTAGGAGTTAGTGAGGAAACAGCAGAATCCCTATGTGATTCTGACACAGAAATTAAAGATACGATCTAACTATCCCGGCGGTATTGAAATTACTGAAAGAATTTGAATTTTCGGAAGACTAAGAAACAGCGACAATAACATAAAATTCAGCCGCCATAAGGGCGTATATAAAGAAAATGTGTAGTTCAGTACCAGAATTCGATGGAGAAAAAATCCATCTTTAAAGATTCATAATGGCAATCAAATTAGTGGACCTTGCAAAAGGTACATATGGGGACATTGCAGTCCAAGTAATAAAAACAAAATTAATTGGCACAACTTTGAATTTGGTACAGGATGAAACAACAATTCTAGCAATACTTAAAAAATTGCAAACTTCAATTGTTGGTGAAACATCCCAAACATTATGAAAAAATAAGATTTAAATAATGGAAAAGGGATCTGACCAAAAACAAATATAAGGTGAAACCATCTTAGAAAGGGTCACGGAAAGTATCTCAATAGCATAAGTTAACACCAGCTAAACGCTTCCCTTGGCCCCTCACACAGTACAACTGGTGTTACGGCTGAACTGGTCAACGATCTGCAAGTGGGGCGTTTCTTGCCTCACCCACGCTGCTGCCCCCGTATCAGCATTAGCACAGTTCTGGTATTCCGAGGGCTCAGCGGAATATCAACAACATTGTGCGGAGTTGGTGGGCCGGCACTTTCATGATTGCAACACTCGAGCGCGACAGCGAGAGTCACGTTGCGCTTGGTCAGCACTTATACCGGCTGGCCGAGGGCTCGACGCTCATAGCTGGGGAGCCAAGTCACTCTTAGAGAAGAACCAGACTCGAGCGGATTGCTATATAAATTCAAACTTACCAAACGTAATAAAGACAAAGACTTAAAGCAAATATTTGATCGTTATTAATTCGTATGGAAGCGACAATTAAATAATATCAAACCTAGTGCCGACCTGGGGTCATTCCTCCAGGTTTTCGGCACTTAATTTATATATGACATTCCATAATACCAATAATGGTCGGTTATTCAAAAGAATCTGATTCGATTCAATTTCGCTGGTCTATCTGAGTCTCTAGGCCACCAACTAAGTCGCATAAGTAATCATTCCTTCGTTTTGCGGTGGGTTGAAAAATCACCGAGATACATATTTCAATTCCAAAGAATGAAAAAAGGTTTTTGGCTAGTAATTGACATATAGCGGAGTAGCAGTATTTATTTCTGTGTCTGGCAACGCTGGAAGTTCTGAATGCATTCGAGGAGCTGGTTTCAACGGTCCTGGTATCGATAACTTTAAATACGCCTTTGATTAAATCGAAGTAGGCTGTCAACTTGAGCCAAAATATTTCTATAAAAGCCGTAATCCTTACCAAAGTATTTCATTCAAGCTCTACAGAGCAAAGTATCAACATCGGGTCTTCTTTTCTACTTTTCTTTTATTTATTTTTTTTATTAAGTTTTTTTTTTTATTTTATGTAATATTTGACCATTCGATCTAAGGTCTCGGAATTCCAGTCGATGGACTTTTATCGAATCCTGCGTTGATTATTTTAAACGTTTTCAGTTCTCTTTCTCTCAGAGGAGCATAATTTTGAGTTCTTATAATTTTTTTTATCTTGCAATCGGTTTCAGGTCTCGGAATCCCAGTCGATGGGCTTCTCGCCAAGGAACATCATTTTGTACTCATTTCTGATTTCTGATTTTTTTATTTTTTATGTTTTGAGTTTTTTAATATTTTTTATCGTGCCAATTGATGGTCTTTCTTTCAGAGGAGCCTAATTTTGGACCGATTTCTGATATAAGCTCTGCTATAACAGAATCTTTATCTGATATCTTTTTTTTCCCATTCGGTGTTCTTCTTTTTTTTAATTCTTTTTCCAATTCATGAATTTTCTTAAAGTTTATCTCTTGTGACTGCAACTCGATGGGAAATCTTTTCTCTGCGGCGGTTAAATTATCGTTGATAATCTGCTTTATTTTTTCATTCACATTTTTTATATCGTTATTTAGAACTTCGTTCTTAGTTTTTAAATTTCGAATTTTTTCACCGATGTTTTTGATTATGTTATCCTTTTCTTTAACGTCTTCTTTCGGAGATGTATTTACCTCTTGAAGTCTATTCATTTTTGTCACAAATTCAGCTGCTCTTTGGTTGTATTGATCCTTAAGCTTGGTAATCTGTTGCAGTTGCAAAACCGTCTGTTCTTCCCATTCTTTGGATTTATGTTCGAGTTCTCTCTCAAATGATTTCTTAACATCCTTAAGCTTTTTCTTTTCAGACTGCAAATCGTGTGATAATGTTTTCTTTGCTGCTGCGAAACTATCGCTGAACTTCTGTTTTCTTCATTTAATTTTTTTTATATCATTGACGAAGATTTCTTTTTCAGTAATTAAATGTTTTAATTGGTCACGAGTATTATTGATTATTTGATAGTTCTCTTCAACGATTCCATTTGGAGTAATATTTTGCTGATTTTCTGCCTCGAATTGAGCTTCCTTATTTTGGTATTTATCATAGAGCTTAGTAGAGCTCTGTTGCTGCCACTCTTTAGTTTTACGTTTAATCTTATTCTCAAGTGAGTTCTTAATATCCTTCAAGCCATTGCACTCTACTTCGAGCTTTTCCAGCTGACCTTGCATTTCAGACATCTTGAATTCTGCTTCCTTTTCCATTTTTCTCTATCACCGCGCAGGTCTGCAGCGATTTTGGTTTTCTTATTAGATCGGCCATTTTAGATCGGCGCTCCCTAATAATTTCCCCATTTGTTGCTTTTAAAGATTTTAAGTCCTCTTTTGCTTTCAATTTAACTTCCTCTAATTGCTCTGTCAAGTTCTTATTGGTTTTGATTAGGTCTTTGCTCTTTAATTCAAGTTCGTTCACACTGATTTCTAGTGTCAGTTGAACGTTATCTTTTTCGATTGCTTCTGCTTTTAAACAATTAATTTCATTCTGGAGTGATTCCACTTGTTCGTTTTTATCATTAAGCATCATTTCTAATACTATACACTGTGATTTGTGGTAGCTAACCTCAAGATTATGTTTGTCTAAGGTATCTTTGTATACTTTTTCAAAGCTTTCGAGGCAAATGTTGAGCGTCATCGATGATCGGCACGGGAAAACAATCTTTTAACACCATTGAATTCAGTTTTCGGAAATTGTGCCATCTTTTTTTTTTTTTTTAACCACCAACACTAGGCGACTTGCAAAATTCGATAATGATTCTCTGACAATCCCTTCTGCCACTCGCTCGTATACCGCATATTGGTTTTCTTATTCTTTATACGATTTACAATTATACAGACTGTATTTAAAATCACTCTTTATGGTATATTAAGCCAATCCACTACATACCGAATAACCGACGTTATATCTATTTGTCCAACTATTGCTATCTTTTTCATGTGCAAAATGTACTCTTTAAAGCTTTCCTCTTTGCGTTTCTTTCGTCCGCGCAACTCAGTATGAATATAGGCACTGCGCACTGACTCATTACCGAATTCCTTTTCTAATGCCGTACGCAACTCATCATAATTGTACACCACTGTAGACTGAAGAAACTGTTTCGCTGTTTGAGTTATTCTTGCTCGCGCCTGAACGTACTTTTGTACACTACTTATTAAACCCATGTGTTACCGGAATGGTACTGGCGTCAAACACCACCACCACTGTTTGTACCGTCGCCAGACTGAGTTTATCTTTAATATATGGTACATTTTTTTTTGCATTCAGCCAACTTTAAACACCTTTCGAGCATCGAAACCACAGACGATAGTTTAGTTAGGCCGAGCCCCCAAATGTAAGGAAGGTTCAGCCTTCCAGTTTATTACTATTATTATTAAAGTACATATATAACACAAAGTATTACAACTAGACAATCTTGGTCCCTCGTTTCCGCTAGAGTCTTTTCTTTTTATATAACAAAAAACTCGTAATCATCGTAAACCATCAATTGGATTTGCACCTTCCACTCCCGTGCATAGACAGCTACTTGGGATATCAAGAAGATCAACACTTGGCTAAACATTGCCATCCCTCCCGTATAATCGCCAGTTACGCTATTCATGGACTGCTGCGTGGTGTAGTATGCATACATATTGAATACTACTGTACCAAGAGTACTTACTAAATACAACGTAACACTTTGTTGCAGTGCTTACATAAACAGAGCTCCGGTCTTTTACCCAATTGGCCGAAATATGATTCGATCGGGCACGTTCACAGAAAGTGCAAGTGTCAGCATTCTGACCGAACTCAAGTGTATGCATATACCCTCGCGCTTCAGCTTAAGAGAGCATAATTACACACATAACACATATATACATATAGAATATACATAAACGTCTCTCGCTGCTGGCCAACTGTGGGCAGCGCAGCGATCAGACTTAGGCTTACTTAGAATTTAAGGAATAATGTAAAATCAGAGATAACTGAACCTTGGAAGCGGCACCTTCGCTGCTCCCAACTCTAAAGAATAAAAGAATATAAAGAATAAAAACCCAAAAGGAGTTTATTCTTTACATGGCGACCGTGGGGCAGGAGCCTGCAATTTGAAAAAAAAATTTAGAAGGATACAGAGCCTGCCAATATTGCCGACTGGATTTAAGGATACATTCAAAATAACAATGAAAATGCCTGCTAGTATTGCCGACTGGATTTAAAATTCTGCTAAGCTGCCAAACAACAATTCGACAAGTACGAGTGGCAAACCGTCACTTGTACCAACGATGGAATAGGGCAGCAACGTCAAAAACAACAACAACAACAAGTGTGAGAGGCAGGCCGCCCCTTACACCAGCGCGGGAGACCAGGAAACGGGACACTGATGAAAAAAAAAACGAAAATACTGAGTGAGTAGAGTGTGGTAATGGGCAAACGCGGAGGTCAGAAAAATAAAATAAATAAAAGAATAGCACACATTAAGTGGCTATTATAAGTTAACAACGAACTCCCAGGTTAGCATCAGCAGGCCTATTTTTATTCCTCCTATTAATATTAATCATTTTATTACCCATAATTTATTAATATTAAGCATTTAATATTATAATTATTACTCCACTTATGTATGGTCCACCCCAAATTGGATCCACCCTAATTGGCCCGAGAGCTGAGCCAACATATTGCGCCCTTATGGGTCGTGGCTTTGTCCCATTGGCTAGCAGCGATCGTATGACTTCTGCAAAATGTGCATGGTCAGCGGTCTGCCACGGGCATCCGGTCATGCATGAGCTTTTGTTAGTTCTTAAGTTTAGTTCTGATTTTATATTCAATTAATAAAGAGCACAAGCTCATATAAAGAAACTCCGGCACTTAGCCGTTAAACCTTTTTATTTACAAAATATACCGGCTCAGTCTCTAGGCCAGCGGTATTGAAGGACAGTCTCCTTCCAACGTAATCATCCTATTTCATCATAGAAACAGGACGGCCAACCGGCCCCCCACTTAATAACTGGAGCCCAACTACTCTTCGAACCTACCCTGAAGATCATAAAATGTAAGTGACTGTGCGACTAAGATAGCACCAGGTCATGATACTGTAATAAACGAATAAATAAAGTGTGCCTGTGAGTTCTGCATACCTCGCCAGTAAAAATTCCGTGCAGTGTAAAATCCCGATATATATATTTCCTTGCATTTTTGTGTGGCGATTATGCCCCGCACCTTTCCCCTGGAGTATTCTGTGAATTTACTTTATTTGCATGTGTCTAATTTTAAATAAAGAAACGTAGAAATTTTGTGCCCAGTGTATCTGTGTGTTTGCTAAGCCAGTGCTTCGCTCCGACCATTTCCCAACTGGAATTTTTCTTGGGATGTATAACTCAGCGTTTTTATTGTGATGTTTTCTCGAATTTTCTGTGACTCCACTCTCTGTGCAGCAACTCCAGCAAATGATTGCTAAGTTTTACACATATAAATTCTGCGGGTTTATTATTATATTTTGTCTCAAATTTGTTATACTTCGCCCACTGTGTTGTGACTCCTCTAAAATATTGTACATCGTCGCCAGACCCTGACTTAGCTACAAGTGTTGGCCAACTAAAAGCGGTGCGCGAAACGCAAATTTTACCTTTATTCGCCACCCATATTACTGCCAATTAATTCACTCAGCTTCATTTGCGGCCGATGAATTGGGAATATAGGGAAGTGAAGCAAGAAGTAGACAGTGACGATAGTGAGGAAATCGGATTTTGCCCCGCAGTGAGACAACCAGACTCATCAGAAATGAATGCAGAAATGGTCCAAGCGCTCATAACAAATGCCGTCAACGCCGCGCTAACCGCACAGGAGCAGCGCTGGCGGGCAGAAATTGAATCAGTTAGAAACCAGGTCAGCTCGTTAACTGTGCAGGCACCCCAAGTAGAAGTTTATGAAAGGGTAACGCCTGACCCCAGCATAAATTGTGATGTCAAGTTAGATATTGTGAAATCGCTCCCAACCTTTAGCGGCAGCCACGATGAATACGTGTCTTGGAGGCAGGCCGCATCAGATGCGTACGAGGTATTCAAGAGATACAAGGGCAGCGAGGCCCACTATGAAGCATTGGTAATTATTAAAAACAAAATTTGTGGTAACGCGCGAGCGCTCCTCACGTCACATAATACTGTGCTAAATTTCGATGCAATTCTGGCTAGGCTGGACTGCACATACGCGGACAAAACGTCCCTACGAGTATTACGTCAAAATCTCGAGATGGTTCAACAACGTGATGCCGATCTTATGGCATACTATGACGAAGTCGAGAGGAAACTCACGCTCGTCACGAACAAAATAGTTATGTCGCATAGTGTGGACAC
Organism: Drosophila ercepeae; assembly: GCA_018150545.1. Taxonomy (NCBI): domain Eukaryota; kingdom Metazoa; phylum Arthropoda; class Insecta; order Diptera; family Drosophilidae; genus Drosophila; species Drosophila ercepeae. The sequence continues at coordinate 1,415,461 of JAECWL010000197.1, forward strand.
TGCAACTATCTTAAATAAGGAGGTTAGGGACGATGCCCTACACGCATTTATTGCTGGGCTGAAAAGACCGCTCAAAGCACTGGTGCTACCAGCACAACCAAAAGACCTTACGACTGCGTTAGCGCTTGCGCGGGAGGCTGAAAATAGCATTGAAAGAAGTGCATTCGCGGCGTCATACGCGAAGGCCATCGAAGACAAGGCTCTTGTGCATGATGGCAACAGGCGTACTAATAAATTTCAGGGAAAGCAATGGAAAGGAGAGGATAAAAATCCACACTTTATTCCTAAGCAATTCCAAAGCAAGCCACAAGAGGACAGCCCCTGGCAGAAGCGCGGGGACCCCGAAATTGTAGACCATAACATAGTACAGCCTATGGAGATCGACCCTTCGACAGCCAAATTTAGGCAGGAAACAAATTGGGGAAAGCCTCAGAATAATAGCAACAACAAAAGACAGAATTCATCTCAGCGTTATTCGGGACAAAGACGCCAGCGTGTTAATAATATAACTCAATCCCACGAGCAGGAAGAGGCAGGGTATTCCGTCACAGCTGAAGCGGAAGTCGCCAGCATTGAAGAAGGTAACGACTCCGATGAACTTAAAGATCTGCTACATTTTTTAGGGAACGCTCCCGACTGCCGTTCATCGAACGACAGTTGGCTGGTAGAACACTAAAAATACTTATCGACACGGGGGCGGCAAAGAATTACCTTAAGCCCATAAAGGAGCTAAGAAATGTAATGCCGGTCGAGACCCCCTTTACTGTGAGCTCTATTCACGGCTCCAGTGACGTCAAGAACAAGTGCATAATGCGCATTTTTGGGTTAGACGCCCCATTTTTCCTGTTGGACACACTGAGCACGTTCGATGCTATAATAGGCTTCGACTCGCTAACGCGAGCAGGAGTGGCATTGAACTTAGGCGACAGCGTAATAAAATACGCAAACGTCACTGAAAAGCTCAAATTCTTTGACTGTGAAAACGTTAATTTCACTAAAATTGATGACATAGTGGTACCAAATTCGGTGAAAGCCGAATTTAAAAATGTTATTCTGAAAAGAATCAAGGTGTTTTCGACCTCTAACGAGGCGCTAACTTTCAACACCTCGGTCACCGCCACTATTCGAACTAAGAGTGACGAACCCGTCTACTCCAGATTATACCCCTACCCCATGGGGGCAGCAGACTTTGTTAACAACGAGATCAAGGAGCTGCTGAGCAATGGCATAATAAGGCCTTCCAGATCCCCATACAACAGCCCTGCTTGGGTAGTTGACAAAAAAGGGACTGACGATAACGGCATCAAAAATAAGCGCTTGGTAATCGACTTTAGGAAACTAAATGAACAAACAATTGCTGACCGCTACCCTATGCCAAGCATTCCCATGATTTTAGCGAACTTGGGAAAAGCCAGATACTTTACTACCCTAGACTTAAGGTCAGGGTATCACCAGATATACTTGGCCGAGAAGGACCGGGAAAAAACCTCTTTCTCAGTTAACGGAGGGAAGTACGAGTTTTGCCGATTACGTTTCGGATTAAAAAACGCAGGTAGCATATTCCAAAGAGCCATCGATGATGTACTGAGGGAAGAAATAGGCAAGATATGTTACGTCTATGTCGATGACGTCATTATATTTTCAGAAAACGAAACCGAACATGTTAAGCACATCGATATAGTGCTTAAGCGACTGCTCGAGGCCAACATGAAGGTGGCACGAGAAAAGACTAAATTCTTTAAAGAAAGCGTAGAATTCTTAGGCTTCATAGTCACTAGGGGGGGAACGAAAACAGACCCTGAAAAAGTCAGGGCAATACAAGAGTTCCCCGAACCCAAAAATCTGTTTAGCCTTAGGTCTTTCCTCGGCCTGGCGAGCTATTACAGAAGCTTTGTGAAGAATTTTGCCTCCATTGCCAGGCCTCTCACTCATATTCTCAAAGGGGAAAACGGTACAGTGAGCAAAAACATGTCGAAAAAAGTTCCTGTTACATTTGATGAAACCCAGCGCAATGCGTTTGATCACCTGCGTAACATCCTAGCATCAGAAGATGTCATTTTGACGTACCCCGATTTCAAATTACCATTTGACCTAACCACCGATGCTTCAGGCAGTGGTATAGGCGCGGTATTGTCCCAGAACAAGAGGCCCATCACCATGATCTCTCGTACGCTGAAAGACTGCGAACTGAACTACGCCACCAACGAAAGAGAATTGTTGGCGATAGTCTGGGCAATAGGCAAACTTCAAAATTACCTATACGGTACCAAAGAGGTAAGGATCTTTACAGATCACCAGCCCCTCACATACGCGGTATCCGAGAAAAACACCAACGCTAAGATTAAGCGATGGAAAGCATTTATTGATGAGAACAACGGGAAAGTATTTTACACACCGGGAAAACAAAACCTGGTAGCGGACGCGCTATCTCGACAACCCCTGAACAACTTAGAGGCTGAGGCCCAGTCCGATGCAGCCACGGTGCTTAGTGAGCTTTCCCTTTCGTACACTATAGAAACCACAGACAAACCTCTGAACTGCTTCAGAAACCAAATCATTTTGGAAGAAGCAAACCAACCGCTTCGGCGAGACTTCATAATCTTCGGAAATAGAACTCGCCATATCATTAACTTTAATGACAAAGACTCGCTTGTAGAATCCGTTAAAGAAATTGTCAACGCCAATGTCGTGAACGCGATTCACTGTGATTTCCCTACCCTGGCGCGTATTCAACATGCCTTGAGGCAGGAGTTTCCTGCGACAAAGTTTTGGCATTGTAAAGCCTTCGTCAGTGATATTACCAACGTCAATGAACAGCTTGAAATCACTAACACCGAGCACAATCGCGCCCATCGGGCTGCACAAGAGAACGCTAAACAAATTCTCCGGGATTATTACTTCCCGAATATGTCTAAACTAGCTAGCGAAGTGGTCGCAAATTGCAAAGTCTGCAATAAAGCCAAATACGACCGCCATCCTAAGAAACAGGAATTAGGAAATACCCCTATACCTTCATACGTTGGAGAAATGTTGCATATCGACATATTTTCCACTGACAGAAAAATCTTCTTAACCTGTATTGACAAATTGTCCAAATTTGCCATCGTACAACCCTTAGTTTCTAGGGCAATCATCGATGTACGAGCCCCTATTCTCCAATTGGTAAACTTCTACCCAAATATCAGAACCATATACTGCGACAACGAAGCCTCTTTCAACTCTGAGACAATCACGTCGTTGCTTAAAAACCAATACAGCATCGATGTTGTCAATGCGCCACCGCTACACAGGAGCTCCAATGGCCAAATTGAAAGGTTTCACAGTACACTGGCAGAAATCGCCAGATGCCTCAAAATTGATAAAAAAATAGAGGATACTGTGGAATTGATCTCACGGGCTACGATAGAATACAACAGGTCGCTACATTCGGTCACAAAGTTTAGACCAGTGGAGGTTATCCACGCTGGCAATGACGAGATCATGTTGGCAATCAAAGATAGAATTGACAAGGCACAACAAGCTAACCTGGACAGAATTAACCCTTCTAGACAAAACCGAATCTTTGAAGTTGGTGAAAAAGTACACCTACGTAACAACAAAAGGTTAGGTAACAAATTGACCCCGCTTTATTCAGAAGAGCGTGTGGAAGCAGATCTGGGAACATCTGTTCTCATTAGAGGGAGGGTGGTCCATAAGGACAATATCAAATAGGCATTTCATCTGCCACATTCACCCTTATATTAAACACTCACCATTTGCTATAATTTCCACAGGCTTGCCGTAATATCCATCATACTTCTAACCACCGCAAGCGCGCGAGTCACCAACTTCTCGCATGCAAAATACATCCCGGTGTTAGACGGGAATGTATTAGTATGGGAACAGTATGGCCTGATTAGGCACTCGACAAATCTGTCTGAGTTTTCTAGCATAATTGACTCTACAGTCGGAATGCTTGAACTGTTCCCACAGTCCCACATGAGGAAACTTCTGAAAGTCGACATCAACCATGCCCAGAACATGCTGGATGAAATTACCGTGCACCGTAGAATGGCCAGGAGCCTGGATTTCCTGGGCTCGGCACTCAAGGTCGTGGCGGGCACGCCCGACGCGGAGGACCTCTTTAGAATCAAAACTAACGAAGCAGCCCTAATAGAGGCAAACAATAGGCAGGTAGTAATAAACACAGAAACGCAAAACCATATTAACCAACTCACAGACACAGTGAACAGAATCCTCAAAGAGAAAAGGGACGGGTTGGTTGACGCCGGCCACCTTTTCGAGACCCTCTTAGCCAGAAATAGAATACTAATTTCAGAAATACAAAATTGCATGCTCACGATCACACTCGCAAAAAACAATATGATAAATCCAGTTATTTTTAATCACAATGACCTTAAATCTATCTTCGACGAACAGCTCACAGAGGTCCCCATAGTTAGTCTTATGGATGTATCTAAGATTAAGATTTTTCAATCTAATATTTTTATCCATGTAATTGTTCAATATCCTAAAGTTAAGTTTATTTGTAAAAAAGTCCTGCTCTTTCCTGTTGCTCACTACCATACCATGTTACAAATTGATGAAAACGTCTTGGCGGAATGTGATGACGGAGTCCTAGCAGTTTCAGATTGCGCGTCTACCAACTTGGCCACGTTCTGCAAAAAGGCGGTTCACGACACCTGCGCCAGGCAGTTACATGCCGGCGGTGTGGCTACATGCCGGACGCAGCCCAGCAATCTAGAGCCCCTTACAATCGTGGACGATGGAGTAATAATCGTCAACGAGAAATTTACGAGGATTACTATCGATGACGGGCCTACCACAACCGTAATAGGGACCCACCTTATTACCTTCGAACGGAAGGCAGTCATCAACGGCTCAGTATATTTGAACCTCAATTACGCTGTGGATAAGAGCCCTGGAATCGCGGCCTCCCCATTAATCAACATCACCGGACATGATCAAATACTGAGTCTGCCGCTACTACAGCGGATGAACGAGCACAACCTGCGGCTGATGCAGGAGCTCAGAGAGGACGTGTCCGCGGGAGGTGCACCAAAAATCTGGTTCGTCGCGGGAGTCGCCGTTAGCTTCACGTTATGCGGCTTGGTCCTGCTGCAACAACACTGCAGGCGCAAACGGGAGGCATCCCAGTTGCAAAAATCCATTGACGAATTGGCTGTCACCGAGGACGGCGTCTTATTTAAGGGGGAGTAGTTAACAACGAACTCCCAGGTTAGCATCAGCAGGCCTATTTTTATTCCTCCTATTAATATTAATCATTTTATTACCCATAATTTATTAATATTAAGCATTTAATATTATAATTATTACTCCACTTATGTATGGTCCACCCCAAATTGGATCCACCCTAATTGGCCCGAGAGCTGAGCCAACATATTGCGCCCTTATGGGCCGTGGCTTTGTCCCATTGGCTAGCAGCGATCGTATGACTTCTGCAAAATGTGCATGGTCAGCGGTCTGCCACGGGCATCCGGTCATGCATGAGCTTTTGTTAGTTCTTAAGTTTAGTTCTGATTTTATATTCAATTAATAAAGAGCACAAGCTCATATAAAGAAACTCCGGCACTTAGCCGTTAAACCTTTTTATTTACAAAATATACCGGCTCAGTCTCTAGGCCGGCGGTATTGAAGGACAGTCTCCTTCCAACGTAATCATCCTATTTCATCATAGAAACAGGACGGCCAACCGGCCCCCCACTTAATAACTTATACACTGTGATTTGTGGTAACTAACCTCAAGATTGTTTCTCTAAGGTATCATTGTGTACTTTTTCAAAGCTTTCGAGGCAAATGTTGAGCTCGTCATCGATGATCGGCACGGGAAAACAATCTTTTAACACCATTGAATTCAGTTTTCGGAAATCGACGCAAGTTATCCAACCCGCAAACATAGCACTCTACCCCAGTTTATAAAAAATTTTTAAATTCCAATCTCGGCGGCATTTCCTTTGTTTTTTTTTGTCATTGCCTTTGCCGGGCGCTTAGTAACCAAACTTAAAGTAAACACAGTTCCCGCTTGGAGACAAGCCATGGTAAAATTTGAATTTCACAATGAAGTAAAATAATTTCAGCATAAAGCTTTTATTCTAAACATAATTGAAAGTTCAAGAAGTTTCTAAAAGAAAAGCTTCTGGCCGAGGTTGATTGGATTAGGATTAAGAATTATAAGATCAGTCTCATTCGGGATAAGATCGAGAACGGTTTCCAATTAGGAAAAACCCAAAACGCAGTGTCTTGTAATATTTTTAGTTAAAAAGTGTATCAGCAAAATAATATTAAAATATATTAAAATAAAAAATAATTTTTTTCAATAATTTACCAACAACAAATTTAATTGGCGCCCAACGTGGGGCGGTGTACTTAAAAGTTTTAAATAAAAATTAACGATAATAAGTTAAAATATAAAACGGAACTCGCGCCGCCAACAACCCAAATTTTTAGTAAGTTAATTTTTAGGAAAAATCAAAACATCCACCATAATCCATCGACATCTAACTACTGTGACAGTGATCGTGGAAAAACTTAATTGGAAATTAATAAATGGAATAATCCAATTAAGAATTTAATATTTTAAAAAGGTGAACTGATATCATACTACAAATTACAAGAACACAAGAATCAGACTCAACAAAAACACTATTGAACCAAACCAAAAACTATAACCAAAAATATTCAAAAAATAAAAAATCAACACCAAGAAGGAAGGAAGGAATAATTAATTAAAGAAAACAATCTGGAAAATTTAATAAATAGTTTTGAAGATTTAAATTTAACAATGGCAACCGGAGGTTCAGCACTAACCTATTCTGCGGGCGGTATATCCAGCGCCACCAATCTGACAATGGAATTAATTAACCGATTAATAAATGTACAATTGGGTGAAGTGACCAGAAAAATCGAAGGTATAGAAGGACAGTTAAACGCTAGCAGAAATGAAGTGGTAGATTATAAAATCCAAACAATTGACCCAACTATAAAATGCGAAACTACCCTTGAGGGAGTTAAATCTTTACCAAAGTTCACAGGCGAAATAACTCAATATGTAGGCTGGAGAGAAGCGACAGAAACTGCCATAAGTCTATCCATATTCTCGAATCAGAGTTAAGCATCCTTAGACAGGGACGCTTAAGCATTACAGAATTCTATGACGAAGTAAACAAGAAAATGACATTACTCATAAATAAAACAATAATGAAATACGGAAAAGACAGCGAAATAACCAAAGAAACAAATAAAACAATTAAGAGCAACGCTCTTAGAATTTTTATTTCTGGATTGAACGGTTCAATCTCAGAAACACTATTTTCTCTAAACCCATCAGACTTGCCAAATGCCCTGGCAAAGTGTCAAGAATTAGAATCTAACAACCTTCGAGCCCAATTTGCAAATAGATATGGATTAAGGAATGAAAATAGAAATCAGGGAAACAACTTAAGATTTAATCGAGTAGATTCCAGACAGAATAATAATACATCAAATAGAATAAATAATAATTGGAATAATAATCAGAATAATAATTGGCCGCAAAACGGGAACTTTGGACAACATATTAATTGGAATTCAAATAACAATTCTAAGATACAACCCCCTCCAGAACCAATGCAAGTAGATATTACCATAAGGTTTCAAAATCGTCCGAATAATAATTACTATCATCAGAGTAATAATTATAAAAGAGGGTATAATAATAACAGACAGAATTATAATAATTATACGCAAAGAAATAATTTCAATCAATACCAAGCACAAGAAACTGAACCGCAAATCCCAATAAAAAGGGAAGCAACTGGGACCGTAAGTCAACCAGCCCAGAAAGGTATAAGAATAAATAACATTGATGAAGATCATTTTTTAGAACGGAACCCTACAGGGAAAGCCTCATATAACAAAAATAGGCAGATATACAAAAAAACAACTAAAAATACTAATTGACACAGGAGCCTCATCTTGCTATATCAAAAAAGGAATTTATGAAAATAAAAAAGAATTACCAACTTACAAGAGAGTATCTACAGTTCACGGATATTCAATTATAAAATATTACCATATAGTAACATTATATGAAACAAAACATTTTTTTTATGAAATAGAAGGTTTAGAATCTGACTTATTGATTGGGTACAATTTATTAAGGAAAATTGGAGCTAAAATTGATGTAGAAAAGGGTATTATGGAATATAATGGAAAAAATCGAATCTTATGACAATAAGGAAAAAAACGATTTGTGTTTAATTGGGGAAAAAAATTCCCTTCCATTAAAAGAATATAAGTTAACAACTGACAGAGCATAAGTTTACGTTTACGTTACCCTAGCAACTAAGTAAGCTTCAGATAAACAATGCTGATGCGCCCAAATGAGTTGAGCGCTCTGCGCTGAGAACGGTCAGCAGCGGCAAATCGGGGTACCGAAATGCTGCATAAATGCTGAGTCGGCTTGCCGACCATGGGCTTATGGCGTGATGCATTGAAGCTAGGGTAGATTCATATTTTTCCATTCCTTTGTATTTAGTTCTAAGCGAACATTTTAGAAATAAAGAACAAGCTGCTCCGGCTTCTGCCGTAAAACCAATTTTTTTTAATATAATTTATCCACGCTGAGCCCGAAGGCCAGTGTCCAGCAAAGGGGGCAAAGTCACGCCCTCCACCGTAATCTGCGTAAGAAAACATCTCGCCTGAGTAACGACAGGACCAGGGGATCAGTTATCTACGTAGACACCTATCTGCCGGAGCCACCCATCGGAAGGACCTCTGGACAATAGGACTAACCTAATTTATATTATAAAAAAATATTTTGATGAACAAAAAGTATTTAAAACCGAAACGGTAATTGGTGAAGGAAGTTTAAATAGCTTGGGATCAAAGAATACTGAGCACGCAGAAGTTGAGTTATCCGTCAACAAAGAAACTTATAGCTTTGGATCAAAGAATCCTGAGCACGCCGACGTTGAATTATCCGTCAACAAAGAAACTAATAGCTTTGGATTAAAGAATCCTGAGCACGCCGACAATTCTCATTGACTATTCAGAAATAATTATTAGAGCCGCAAAAGAATTTAATCAGAGCATTCACTCTACAACAAATCAAAAACCTTTTGATATTCTCTATAATAAAATTGAACACGAAAAAATTTCAAAAATTCTAAAGAACAAGCAAGAAAAAATGTTAGAAACACATAATGAAGGTCGTAAGGAAATAGAATATCATGTAGGGCAAGTTGTTTATGAAAAGAAACATGGGAAAAGAAATAAGCTAAAAACGAGATATAAGAAACAGGTTGTTAAGGAAAACTTACCAAAATAATAATCAATAGTAGAAACAGAATTATTCACAAAGACAATATTAAGTTTTAACAAATATTATATTTCTTTTAAAATTACAGAAAATGCATTTCATATTACTTCTAATACCATTCGTAATGATAGCCACTTCAGAAATAATTGATTACTCCAATCACGAATTTTTCCTGTTCAAGGACAAAGAGGATATTCTTACTTATGAATCATATGCCAACTTATTCCACGTAACTAATTTAAGTTTTTATAAAGAAATAATCGATCAGGATATATAAAAAAGAATACAAATAAAAGGTCACAATGGGAAATTACTTACGAACTACAAATAATCGAATTAATTTTGTCACAGCTGATAACAACTAGACCAAAAAGGGGAATAAATGAGTTAGGCACTGTTTGGAAATGGTTAGCTGGAACTTCGGATCACGATGATTTCATTAAAATACAGAATAAAATAAATGACTTAATTGAAAACAATAAATAATATCAATTCCAAATTGTTTAACGAGATATAATCACTTTCCGATCATTTTAAAAACATTTTTATTGATTAATAATTGCCGTTACGAAAAAATCGTTTACGATTATTAACATTCGACTTGCAAAACATAATTGATACTATTACACTAGAAAAAAATTATGTTTTTAACACAAAAATGTTAAATAATGAAGACATTAAGGAAATATTAAATCACCAACAAAAGCGTGTAATTATTGCAGATTTAATGGATATCTCCGTATTCAAAATTGTACTACATAACGAACTCTTAATAATATATATAAAATACCCTGTAATAACAAATAGATGCGTAATTTATTATGCCAGATCCATTTCACAAAATGATGTAAAATTACTAACAAGTAATCAGGTCGCAAAATGCGAAAATACTTTTTATGATAATCTAATTTTAAGAACGAACTTTTTAATAACTATTGTATTATAAGTAAAAATAAAACTTGTCTTACCCGCTTACTAAATGGAGAGAAATCAATTTGCACTAAAATACGAGAAAAAAATAATAATATAGATATCATTCAAGAAGTTGCCATTCTAATAAATGGAAATAATATTGTAAACAATTCTCATTCAGACGGGTCATATTTAATAAGATTCAACGGCACAACTACAATAAATAATATTTCATACACCAATTTAGAAAACAAAATACTTGAGTACATAACCACAAACCACTTTAAGAATCTGGAAATATCAGATTATATAAAATCCAACAGTTCAAAACTTTGGACTTCGGGCATCTACAAAAAAAAACCTCAACTCCAACCACTATTTAAGGAACTCCGCATTCCTTAACTATAACTCGCTTCAATCAAACTGCATCAGTCAGCAAATTTCAATTCCACAATGCAGTGAAATAATTCCAGCATAAAGCTTTTATTTTAAACTTAATTGAAAGTTCAAGAAGTTTCTAAAGAAAAGCTTCTGTCCGAGGTTGATTGGATTAGGATTAAGAATTACAAAGTCAGTCTGATTCGGGACAAAATCGATAACGGCTTTAAATTAAGGAGAAGTTAGAAACCAGTGTCTTGTAATAGTGTGTTAAGTGAAAAAGTTTATCACCAATAACACCAAAACAATATTAAAAAAAAAATTATGTTTGTAAATAATTTAACAACAACAATTTTAATTTACATCTGCTTTAGTAGATTGCTTTAATAAAGCAAGAAATCTCAATTATAACCAAAGAGGAAAGTTAGATAAAAAGCAGTGGAATCAGTGTCAAAATTTTTGATAAAAAAAGAAAAAATACATATATAAGAAAAATACAAGCTGGACATATCAATACCAACAATTTTAAATTCCCCTTTGACACTAGGAGTTAGTGAGGAAACAGCAGAATCCCTATGTGATTCTGACACAGAAATTAAAGATACGATCTAACTATCCCGGCGGTATTGAAATTACTGAAAAATTACTGAATTTGAATTTTCGGAAGACTAAGAAACAGCGACAATAACATAAAATTCAGCCGCCATAAGGGCGTATATAAAGAAAATGTCTAGTTCAGTACCAGAATTCGATGGAGAAAAAATCCATCTTTAAAGATTCATAATGGCAATCTAACTAGTGGACCTTGCAAAAGGTACATATGAGGACATTGCAGTCCAAGTAATAAAAACAAAATTAATTGGCACAACTTTGAACTTGGTACAGGATGAAACAACAATTCTAGCAATACTTAAAAAATTGCAAAACTTCAATTGTTGTTGAGACATCCCAAAACATTATGAAGAAAAAAGATTTAAATAATGGAAAAGGGATCGGACCAAAAACAAATATAAGGTGACACCATCTTAGAAAGGGTCACGGAAAGTATCTCAATAGTATATACGACACTCCATAATACCAATAATGGTCCGTTACTCAAAATAATCTGATTCGATTCATTTTCGCTGGTCTGGCCCTTGTCCAACGAAGCAACGCATTACGAACACTGCTATAGAACCCATTCCTTGCCATTTATCATTCTTGCACCCACGTGGAAGCAATTCCATAGGTAAGTAGCACGATCCTGAGAAGCAACTTAAAAAGGACCTACTTCTTAAGGAGATCATGGGAGACTACTGTAGCAATTATGGACTGCGTTTGCGAGGAGCCACTTCCTGGTACCATTGCCGAGGCGTGTTGAAACTGGCAACTCTGCAGCAGTTTAACACGGAGGACCGGGAGGTTATCAGCATATTTCTTCATCCTTCTTCTTTCGACAGACCTCGGTCGTGTTGGTTTGGTAAAAACTGGCATTCCGAAGATTCCGGTCAGCAGAAACTAGGTTTTTGCCCCTTAGTTATTAATTTGCGATTAATTCAATAGGCTTTTTTATGTTAGCTTTTTAGGCAGTTCGATAAAGAGCACAAGCTCTTAAACTGACAACTCCGGCGATTCATCGTTATAATTTTTATTATTTCCGCTATCTGAGTCTTTAGGCCACCAACTAAGTCGCATTTGTAATCATTCGTTCGCTTTGCGGTGAGTTGAAAAATCACCGAGATACATATTTGAATTCTAAAGAATGAAAAAAGGTTTTTGGCTAATAATTGACAAATAGCGGGGTAGCAGTATTTATTTCTGTGTCTGGCAACACTGGAAGTTCTGAATGCATTCAAGGAGCTTTCAACGGTCCTGGTATCGAAAACTTTAAATACGCCTTTGATTAAATCGAAGTAGGCTGTCAACTTGAGCCAAAATATTTCTATAAAAGCCGTAATCCTTACCAAAGTATTTCATTCAAGCTCAACAGAGCAAAGTATCAACATCGGGTCTTCTTTTCTACTTTTCTTTTATTAATTTTTTTTTCTTAAGTTTTTTTTTTTACTTTATGTAATATTTTACCATTCGATCTAAGGTCTCGGAATTCCAGTCGGTGGACTTTTATCTAATCCTGCGTTGTTTGTTTTTAACGTTTTGAGTTCTCTTTCTCTCAGAGGAGCCTAATTTTGAGTTCTTATAATTTTTTTATACCCTTGAAAAAGGGTATTATAATTTTGTCCAAAAATGTGTAACGCCTTAAAGGAAGCATCTCCGACCCCACAAAGTATATATATTCTTGATCAGCATCAACAGCCGAGTCCATATAGCCATGTCCGTCTGTCCGTCTGTCCGTCTGACCGTCTGTCCGTCTGTTTCTATGCAAAAAATAGACAGTAGTTTGAAAGCTAGCGTTTTGAAACTTTTACCAGATCAATATTTTTGTTGCACGCAGATTAAGTTTAAAAATCGTTCGGATCGGACCACTATATTATATAGCTGTCATACAAACGACCGATATGAAAACAAGTCTTTGTATGGAAAACTTTTTTGTTTTCCAAGCTATTGCAACCGAATTCAACATTTATTCATTTGACATAGCCATACACGATTTGTAAAAGTTTGGTCCGGATCGGATCACTATATCATATAGCTGCTATACAAACGACCGATATGAAAACAAGTCTTTGTATGGAAAACTTTTTTGTTTTCAAGGGTATACCATCTTCGGCAAGCCGAAGATAACTTTTATCACTTGTTTTATCTTGCAATCGGTTTCAGGTCTCGGAATAACAGTCGATGGGCTTCTCGCCAAGGAACATCATTTTGTACTCATTTCTGATTTCTGATTTTTTTATTTTTTATGTTTTGAGTTTTTTAATTTTTTTTATCGTGCCAATTGATGGTCTTTCTCTCAGAGGACCATAATTTTGGACCAATTTCTGATATAAGCTCTGCTATAACAGAATCTTTATCTGATATCTTTTTTTCCCATTCGGTGTTCTTCTTTTTTTTTAATTCTTTTTCCAATTCATGAATTTTCTTCTTAAAGTTTATCTCTTGTGACTGAAACTCGTTGGCGAATCTTTTCTCTGCGGCGGTTAAATTATCGCTAATAATCTGCTTTATTTTTTTTATTCATATTTTTTATATCGTTATTTGGAACTTCGTTCTTAGTTTTTAAATTTCGAATTTTTTCACCGATGTTTTCGATGATGTTATCCTTTTTTATTAACTATTCTTTTTTGTCACAAATTCAGCTGCTCTTTGGTTGTTTTAATCCTGAAGCTTGGTAATCTGTTGCAGTTGCAAAACCGTCTGTTCTTCCCAGTCTTTGGATTTATGTTCAAGTTCTTTCTCAAATGATTTCTTAACATCCTTAAGCTTTCTCTTTTCAGACTGCAAATCGTGTGAAAATGTTTACTTTGCTGCTGCGAAACTATCGCTGATCTTCTGTTTTCTTCATTTAATTTTTTTTATATCATTGACGAAGATTTCTTTTCTGTAATTAAACGTTTTAATTGGTCACGAGGGTCATTGATTATTTGATAGTTCTCTTCAATGATTCCATTTAGAGTAATATTTTGCTGATTTTCTGCCTCGAATTGAGCTTCCTTATTTTGGTATTTATCATAGAGCTTAGTAAACTGTTGCTGCCACTCTTTAGTTTTACGTTTAATCTTATTCTCAAGTGAGTACTTAATATCCTTCAAGCCATTGCACTCTACTTCGAGCTTTTCCAGCTCACCCTGCATTTCAGACATCTTGAATTCTACTTGCTTTTCATTTTTTTCCCCGCGCACTCTGCAGCGATTTTGATTTTCTTGTCCATTTTAGATCGCTCCATAATAATTTCCCCATTTATTGCTTTTAAAGATTTTAAGTCCTCTTTTGCTTTCAATTTCACTTCCTCTAATTGGTCTGTCAAGTTCTTATTGGTTTTGATTAGGTCTTTGCTCTTTAATTCAAGTTCGTTCACACTGATTTCTAGTGTCAGTTGAACGTTATCTTTTTCGATTGATTCTGGTTTCAAACAATTAATTTCAATTTGGAGTGATTCCACTTGTTTGTTTTTATCATTAAGCATCATTTCTAATACTATACACTGTAATTTGTGGTAGCTAACCTCAAGATTATGTTTCTCTAATGTATCATTGTGTACTTTTTCAAAGCTTTCGAGGCAAATGTTGAGCTCGTCATCGATGATCGGCACGTGAAAACAATCTTTTAACACCATTGAATTCAGTTTTCGGAAATCGACGCACATACGGTGTGAGCCATTTTTTTTTTTTTTTATTTACCAACACTAGGCGAATTGCAAAATTCGATGATGATTCTCTGACAATCCCTTCTGCCACTCGCTCGTATACCGCATATTGGTTTTCTTAATCTTTATACGATTTACAGTTATACAGGCTATATTTAAAATCACTCTTTATGGTATATTAAGCCCATCCACTACATACCGAATAACCGACGTTATATCTATTTGTCCAACTATTGCTATCTTTTTCATGTGCAAAATGTACTCTTTAAAGCTTTCCTCTTTGCGTGTCTTTCGTCCGCGCAACTCAGCATGAATATCGGCACTGCACACTGACTCATTACCGAATTCCTCTTCTCATGCCGTACGCAACTCATCATAATTGTACACCACTGTAGACTCAAGTAACAGTTTCGCTGTTTGAGTTATTTTTTCTCGCGCCTGAACGAACTTTTGTACACTACTTATTAAACCCATGTGTTACCGGAATGGTACTGGCGTCAAACACCACCACCACTGTTTGTACCGTCGCCAGACTGACTTTAACTTTAATATATGGTACATTTTTTTTTGCATTCAACCAACTTTAAACACCTTTCGAGCATCGAAACCACAGACGATAGTTTAGTTAGACCGAGCCCCCAAATGTAAGGAAGGTTCAGCTTTCCAGTTTATTACTATTATTATTAAAGTACATATATAACACAAAGTATTACAACTAGACAATCTTGGTCCCTCGTTTCCGCTAGAGTCTTTTCTTTTTACATAACCAAAAACTCGTAATCATCGTAGACCTGATGATTGGATTTGCACCTTCCACTCCCGTGCATAGACATCTACTTGGGATATCAAGATCAACTGTAGTATGCATATATATTGAATATCTACTGTATCAAGAATACATAGTAAATACAATGTAACACTTTGTTGCAGTGTTTTCATAAACAGAACTCCGGTCTTTAACCCAAGTGGCCGAAATATGATTCGATCGGCACGTTCACATAAAGTGCAAGTGCCAGCATTCTGTTACTCTTTCCGACCACTTAACCGAACTCAAGTGTATGCATATACCCTCGCGCTCCAGCTTAAGAGAGCATAATTACATATATAACACATATATACATATAGAATATACATAAGCGTCTCTCGCTGCTGGCCAACTGTGGGCAGCGCACCGATCAGACTTAGACTTACTTAGAACCTAAGGAATAATATAAAATCAGATTGAACTGAACCCTGGAAGCGGCACCTTCGCTGCCTCCAACTCTAAATAAAAGAATAGCAAGAAAACCCGATAAGAATTCATTCTTTACATGGCGACCGTGAGGCAGGAGCCTGCGATTACTGAGGACTACTGAGGACTATTGAGGAAATGCTGATAATATTGACGATTTGAGTTAAATCTCTGCGGAGCCACCAAAAAAAAATTTTTGACTACAAGTACGAGTGGCAAACCGTCACTTGTACCAACGATGGAATAGGGCTGCAGCGTCGACAACAAAAACAACAACAACAGGTGTGAGAGGCAGGTCGCACCTTACACAAGCGCGGGAGAGCTGGAGACGGGTCACGGATGGAAATAAAAAAAAAAAAACCCCAACAATACTGAGTGAGTAGAGTGTGGTAATGGGCAAACGCGGAGGTCAGAAACATAAAATAAATAAAAGAATAGCACACATTAAGTGGCTATTATATACAAATAAACCACCGCCCGCATGGGCAACGGCACAAAAATTAACTGCCGAATTAGATTTTCTGAAACAAACCCTCCAGCAAAGAAAGCCAAATACCACAACTCACTCAGCAAATATAAAAATAATAAATGAAAAACAGACTAAAAATCCACCATCTCCCGAAAAAATATGACGAAAAAATATGACGTCGGCCCGAACGACTGCCCTGGACCATTATACGCCGCAGCATGCAAATTCACATGCTGGAAACTGAAGACCAGTGCGAAGACCAGCACCGGCCCCGCCTGAGCCAATAGGCCCCGGACATCAGCAGCAGTAAGGACAAAAGCGAGAGGGGCACTCCGCCACTTTCGCCAACGAAGGAGCGTCAGCGTAGCCAAACCGGCGACGACCAGCTGACGCGGATAACATCATTTTCATCGGATTATTATTATAAAAAATTTAATTATTAAAATAAGAAAATTTGTAAAATTGTGCGGAACCATTTCCGCTCGATTAGAAGTATAGCCCGTAAAGCTATACAAAACAATAGGCAGGAACAACTTGTTAAAGTAAATGCAAAATAATTCAATAGATAAATATAGTAAAGATACAAATAGTAATTTTAACTACAAATTAATTTTTGATATAAAGCCCAAAATGGGACTAGTAGACGTTAAGTCAGTGGACTCCACAGCCAATGTAATTAATAAAGTAGAAGCAAACAGTAATGACTTAAATTTAATACACACATTGTTAATAATAATTGTTGTCATACTGTGCGCAAATTGTCTTTATAAATTATATAAGTTCCACAATAAATGTCTAAAAAAGAAATATATGAGCCAGGCAAATGAGCTGGACAAAATATAAAAAAAAAAATAATAAATAACCAATAACCAATAACATATTTAAGTTTGTGGAGTCCAATTAGAGAGTAACTTCAGGAAGATGAAATATTGAAAAAAAAAAAATATTGAAAATTAAATAAAATAAATTTTAAAAAAATATATATTAAACTAAAGTATGGCCTCACTAAAGGCAATTAGGGAAACATATTATATATTTCAAAAAGAATTCATATCCATAAAATAATGGAATGGAGTGAATTATATAAAAATTTAAATAGCATAAAAAGTGACTTTGATAAATCGTACAAGTCACTTACACAAAACAGGCCTATTCAAAGAACAACTGTTAAAAAATACGTAGGGATATTAGTTAAATGCTTTAACGAAGCACGTATACTAATATATGGCCAAAAAGAAAAATTAAATCAAGATCATTGGTCACAAGTATCAAAATTTTCGATCAGA
Source organism: Drosophila ercepeae (assembly GCA_018150545.1). Classification (NCBI taxonomy): domain Eukaryota; kingdom Metazoa; phylum Arthropoda; class Insecta; order Diptera; family Drosophilidae; genus Drosophila; species Drosophila ercepeae. Next base: position 1,433,299 of record JAECWL010000197.1, read on the forward strand.
CTACGATCTAACTTGATATCAATTAAACAAAAGTTTAATTTAGATATATCAGTACCAACAATACTGAACACTTCAATTGAAACTGGTAATGAACCAGAATCAATGGAACAAGCTGACACTGACCAAATAGAGTCAGAAGAGTCTAGTACAAATCCTAAAATAGAAGAGGAGGATTTAAATAACCTCACTATTCCAGCTGTTTTGATGTCAGATCTGGATACTGTAGCATATTGAACTAATCTACCCTAACAATACAATAAATGATTGGGTATAACTTAGCGTCAATACATTGTGACACTTTGTCATAATAAATATAAATATATAAATATACAAAAAGACCACCAAAACTACGTAAGCAATCCAGCGCCCCAGTAATACGATCTAACGCTTATACATAAGCCGATCGCGGAGCGTGGGAATGCTGAGCATGCACTTTGCAGCTCAAGTGGTCAATGCCTTCTGCATACATATGTAAATGTATAAATATAAGAAAGAATAAATAGATATAAGCAATGTATGTGCGGGTTAGCTGAACCCAACTTCAGCACACTTTAATGATTCAATAAAAGAACCTCGAACAATCAAGAGGGTGTTAGAACATGGCGACCGTGACAGGACACTACTAGGACCCTACTAGGACTCTACCAGGACATCCCTTGGACGGCATCTTTAACACAAGGACAAGCTCTGAGATTGGGACGCCATCAATGCGGCTGTCACGAATGTCAACTGCGCCACACGGATAGCTGCTCCATTGTTTCCCACTCCATTGGATACTGCATCATCCTGGACACCACATCGATCCAGCCTGGATCATCCTGGACACCGCATCGCCCACGACGCAAAGGGACTTGCCAACGTTGGAAGAAGCTCTGCAGCAAAATCCTGCAGATGGACCACGCCCACTCACAATAGCTGAGTACCGGGCAAGGCAGGAAAGGAAGGAACCGAAGAAGCACAAACGCTCCGGACAAAGGGTAAAGCTACTTAGGCAACGTCGACTGGTCAAGGAAATGACCCAGTTGGCCAGAGACGAGGCATCCCGACAACGCTACAAAGAGCGTCTTGAGGACATCGAAAGCCAGATTTCGCAAGGTGCGAAACAACGCAAACGGGCTGCATAAATAAATGCCAATGCCCCAATTTGCCTTATTTTTAATTTCTAAACCCAAGCCGATGCGGGAAACCGCTGCTTGAAAAAGACTAATATCTGTTAGGCTTTTTACTAACAATGCGGTTGGACAATTTTTTTTATATTGTAAACAAATATGTGAGCCAACCACATTTATTAACAACTAATATTTCCACGTCTCCGCTACTGAGTATATATATATATATAGATGCAAAAATTTTTTTTTTATGACAGAAGAATTTTTATCTTCATTAAACGTAAACATTTTTTATTTTTGATTTTCTAGAAGAATAAATAAATATCACAATAATGAGAAAAAACTCATAAATAGAAAATCTCATTTTTTTTTCTTCTCCTTCAAACAAAACGTTTCATTGAAAATAAAAAAAAAAAAAAATGGGATGGTTTAGCGATTCTAGTGAGGCAAAGGCCAATACTGCCAACGTAGTTACTAACGTAAAAATGATAGATCACACAGACGATATAAATGCGTTGTGGATCTTATTGCTGATTATTACAATAGTACTACTTCTACAATTTCTGCTTACAATTTATGTTAAGCATAACAAGATCATTAAAAGACGTTACATAAATAGGGCAAATCGTTTAGACCAGATTTAAAAAAAAAATAATAATATGGATTAGAAGAAAGCTTAATAAAAACTTTTTTCTTACGAAAAGAATGGAATGGAGCGAAATAGCGATACGAATAGACGAATTTCGTTTCAGGTTCGATAAGTCTTATAAATGTATCAATAGAGACGCAATAATAAAATCCGAAACTCTGAAAAATCATATAGAGATATTAGTAGGTGAATATAATAATATAGTTACATTAGTAAATAAATATGCAAATAGGCTCACATCTGAACATAATAACAAATGTTTAAGGGTTATAAAATCCCTAAACACAAGATTAAATAACATCAGAAAAAGAAGGCATATTCTGATAGATGTACCAGAAAGTCTAAGTCAATTGGTTGAATTCAACACAGACCAGTTCAAAGAACTAGACGAATCTGTTCAATCAAGCGGCGCTGAGTCCGATAGTGACATTGAAACGCTAGAAGGAAGCGACCGAATTGAATTTAAATCTGAACCAATAACAATTTCTGAAATGGCACAGACGTTGATAGAATTTATCAGGCTAGCCACATCTCTGATACCAGAGTTTGATGGTAAACCAGAAAATCTACAAAGTTTTTTGGATGCTCTAGGTCTACTAGATAGCTTAAAGGGCACACATGAAACGACAGCAATAAGCCTAATAAAAACTAAACTTAAAGGCCATGTAAGAAACCTTATAAGTAATGAGCAGACGATTGCTGCAATCATTACCCAACTGTCAAGTGCAGTAAAAGGAGAATCGGTAGAAGTGATATCTGCCAAACTTCTGAATCTACAACAGAGAAATAAAACGGCTAACCAATACACCCAAGAGGTGGAGAAACTGACAAAGGCCCTTGAAGGTGCCTATATCAGTGAAGGTCTCAGCCAATCCTTAGCAAATAAATACAGCACTACAACAGCTGTAAAAGCAATGACACAGAATTGCTCCATTGATAAGGTAAAACTTATCATGCAAGCAGGCACATTCACAAACATGAATGATGCCATCTCCAAATTTGTAAACAGTTGCACAGAGATAACAGGTCAAAGTAACACTGTTTCATTTCACTTAAGAAAAGGTCTGATCAACCTCAAAAAAAAAAAAAAATTTTTAATTATTTTTCCTTCTAAGAAAGTTAAACATAAATCCAAAAATATCGTAATTCAACATAAATTTTTTGTATTATTCTGTCATTATACAAAAATGCTTTGAGACAAAACATTGCTAATAGTTAATAAGAAAAATCAATAACAATAATAATATTAAGAACTAAATGACTACATATATTACGTCATTTCTTTAAAAAGGGAGGTGTAGCATATTGAACTAATCTACCCTAACAATACAATAAATGATTGGGTATAACTTAGCGTCAATACATTGTGACACTTTGTCATAATAAATATAAATATATAAATATACAAAAAGACCACCAAAACTACGTAAGCAATCCAGCGCCCCAGTAATACGATCTAACGCTTATACATAAGCCGATCGCGGAGCGTGGGAATGCTGAGCATGCACTTTGCAGCTCAAGTGGTCAATGCCTTCTGCATACATATGTAAATGTATAAATATAAGAAAGAATAAATAGATATAAGCAATGTATGTGCGGGTTAGCTGAACCCAACTTCAGCACACTTTAATGATTCAATAAAAGAACCTCGAACAATCAAGAGGGTGTTAAAACAATACAGATTCTAATACTTCTTTAATCATAACAGAGAATAAACCAGGTAACACTAACACAATGGCACAAACCAATATTGATTTTATCAATACAGCATCTAAGCTTGTACCAGTTTTTGATGGTAAAGCTGAAAACTTACAAAGTTTTCTTGATGCATTACAATTATTGGATTTAATAAAGGCGAACACGAACATATAGCAATCTCGATTATAAAAACAAGGCTAAAAGGTGTCGCCAGAAATTTAATCTGAAATGAAACAAAAATAACTGAAGTCATTTCCAGATTAAAAAATAATGTCAAAGGCGAAACTGTGGAAGTTTTATCAGCAAAACTGATGAGCCTACAGCAACGCAACAAAACTGCTAACCAGTATACACTAGAGGTTGAGCAGATGACAAAAATGTTAGAAGGTGCATACATAACAGACGGTTTACCCCTAGAGTTTTCCAAAAGTTATGCCACTAAGCATGCAGTCAAAGCAATGACTAAAAATTGCACAATCGATAAGGTAAAACTTATCATGCAAGCTGGTACCTTCAACACTATGAATAAGGCCATATCTAAATTTGTAAATTGTTGCACAGAGGCAACCGGACAGCCAAACACTGTCCTATACTACAAAAATAATTCACAGCGCGGCGGAAACCGCGGACGTGGAAATTATGGAGGCAACTTTCGCAGTCACTATAATAACAATAACAATTACAATACCCAATATAATAATGGACGAGGCCAATATAGAGGAAACTCAAGAGGCCGTGGCAACTCGAATCGAGGCCACAACTATAATAGTCCAGGTAATGTCCGAGTAACTAACAATACATCGGAAAACTCCACAATCCCTTTAAATACTCAGCAGTAGAAAATGCAAGTGTTCACACTATTAATCTCAGTCAAAATATATTTGTATCATTCAACCATGTGCCTACAGGAAAAGAACTTATCTTTTTAGAAGACACAGGTGCCGACATTTCAATAGTTACAGAAAATTCTGATGTCTTTCATGACGTACAACATAATTATATTATAGACATAAAAGGAATAAGTCACGAGGTAACCAAATCCAAAGGGTTAACTTCTATTGAGATACAGACCACTAAGTACATAATCCAACACGATTTTCATATCGTGGATTTACAATTCGCTATTCCTTGTGATGGCATATTAGGAATGGATTTTATAAAAAAATACAACTGTCAATTAGACTTCAAGCCATCTGAAGATTGGCTTATAATTAGATCTAATAACTTAAAATTTCTAATTTATGTTCCAATAACATACAGTTCTGGCAACGACTCAATACTTCTGCCAGCAAGATCCCAAGTTATTAGAAAAATAGATGTAAATTCAAAAGAAGACAGTGTATTGATTCCAAATCAAGAAATTAAGCAATGTATTTGCATAGCAATTACCATCACAACATCTAAAAACGCATTTATAAGACTACTCAATACAACAAATAGAGATCAAGTAGTCAGTACAAAAAAGTTTAGCGTATGAATCACTTTAGAACTACGAAGTAGTCCAAACTAATCAAGAAAATATAAAAATAAATCTGTAGTATCAACTAACAAAAAACATTCCTCCACAATTCAAATCACAGCTTTCAAGCTTATGCACCCAATATAATGATATATTCGGATTGGAATCCGAACCAATAAGCACAAATAATTTTTATAAACCAAAACTGAGATTAAAAGATGATTGGGATTGTTGAACCATCTGTATCTGAATATAACAGCCCATTATTACTTGTCCCTAAAAAACCATCACCACGTTCAGAACGAAAGAAATGGCGATTGGTAATTGACTTTCGTCAAATTAATAAAAAATTACTGTCCGATAAATTTCCGCTCCCAAGAATGGATGATATTTTGGTGTTTACTGTACTCAAGTACAATGACTTAAATCAACCAGATATAAGTAAAAACACATTGGCAGTGCTAACGTAAACAATAATGTTCAAGTGGAAGTGTAATAGGATCACCTTTTTCATCACCTTTTTCATCACATTTTCGGTCAAGACCCTTTGAATTTTAAAATAAAGAATCATTGAGAAACCAACCAACGAACCTAAAACACCAAGCACCATACCTTCTGCGAAACGGACACGACGTGAGACCTGTGCGCGTTCACTTTATGCGGGAAGCACAGGCCAATGTAACACTCAACCCAGTCACATAAGAGTAGTAATGCCCGTGGATGACGGCGTCGTAATTTTCAAAGAAGCAACAGCTAGTTAAAGGAACGAACTTGGTTACTTTCGAGCGGTCAGCAAATGTCAATGGCACTTAATATTGTCGGACACGACACAGTTCTAAGCATACCTTTACTGCATCGCATGAACAATGAAAACCTGCACCACATCCAAAGTTTTAAAGAAGATGTCGCTTCGGCAGGATCACCAAAACTTTTGTTCGCGGCTGTGGTGATTCTAAACGTTGGTCTAATCGGCTCACTCATCCTTTGTCTGGCGCCAAGGAGAAGACGAGCCTCTAAGGAGATGCAGCGTGCTATTATCAAGTTTAGTATGACTGAGGACGGTCATAATCCTGAGTGAGGGTAGTTAACATCTAAATAAGATCTTACATATTGTATTGCCCTAGCAACTAAGTAGTTTTTGCATAAACAATGCTGACGCGCTGAGAGTGAACGGATGTGCAAGCGGTCACTTCTTGTATGGAGTATTGCGCTGCACTATATGAAATGCTTAGTCGGCTTGCCGACTGTAACTTGGTGGCGTGATGCATTAACTTTAGGGTAAACTTATGTTTCAATTCTGTAGAGGAGTTAGTTCTGGCTGAGACATTAATCAATAAAGTTCACTACACTATTGTTTGCCTCCGTACAGTTCGTTTTCCTGCAGTGTATCGTGTGACCTGATAGTGACCTGCGATCATCGCTCCTGATGGTATTGTAGACCAGCAGTTTATGCCTGGTTTTCAGCATTAATCATCTGCTTGTCAGCCAATGGTATGGTTCCAGTCTATCATCAGCCTGTTTTTTCTTGCGCTAAAATGTCACCACGTCTGTTTCTGCGTGACTTACTTTAATCCGATCTGTGTCCCTTAGCGTATTTATGGAGGTAAAGACTTCTTTAATATGTTCTGCATAGTTTTGGTCGCTACGGCACCACGTCCACATCTATTTTCTACACTGCGGCGGTTAACCCGCCACGGGTTATCTTATAGATCGCCTGGTTCATCATCGCTGAGAAACTCTTCGAACGCACTCCGTTTCAGGACTGGAAGCCTAATCTTTAATTGTTTAGCAGCTCTTCCGGAGGTCGTGGAAAGAAACCATACCCTCCTGAGTCTTTTTTTTTTTTCGATGACTAGTGCTGCGAATTCAGGCGACCAAAGATTTAAGAGCCTGTCGGGCTGCCTTGGTGTGGGGCAATCGCGTAACCGTCGTAACATCTATTTGGCGTCAGCTTCAGCTTCGGCAGAGGTCAAATCAATATCCGTGAAGTATACGTCCATCACTCCGGCAGTGTACCCCTCGAAGCTAATACTCTTTCTAATCATCCTTAGTCAAGTGGCTTTTCTCTGCAACGGAAGAACGGACTCGACAGCGCGTTTATCAGAGAGCAGGTACGCGTTTGAGTTGCAGGTGATTTTAGATCCATCTATACCCTTAGAGGAGTGTCGAGGAGGTTGGGGTGCCTAGTCCGTGGGCCAGTAGGTAGCTCTGGCTAGTAAAAGTTTTTGTCCATGTCGCTCAACAACAAAAATCAGTCCGCTTGTATTTTCGAGGAGGTAGATCGAAGATATTGAGAGGTTCCTATTGGAGTGAAGACGCTGGCTCGCTATCTGTAGTTTTTTCCTGTCTTTATTAGGGTGACCATTCAGGGTGCTCTCTTCTTTAGAAATGTGTTTTGGGTATTCTGAGGATATCTACACAATTGGTGTGGACGAAATTTCCCACCCTTGGGCAGTTGTTCACCCGGCCGTAATTGTTCAGGAAGGCTGCATGAAAACATATTTGCTGAAAACCACCTGGGAGAAGATGGAGCTGAACATCATCATCATCTGCCTAAACATCCTGTCCATTACTTTTCCAGGCTTACATCCTTGCCATGATGGCTGTCACTTAATCCGGCTGGGGCTTTTGTGACGCTATTGAGGTTGCACGCAGCTCTAAGCTACCATATGCCAGCTTCTCTCTGATTTTTCCACCGTTGGGTAGAAATGTTTTTCAACTACCTTCGACTACCTGGTCGCCTCTTCCTTTTTCTTTACCCAGTTTGTGCGCCTTAAGAGTTTGGTACACGAACTTCAGTTAATAAAAAAACATTATTTTTTTATCAAATCCTATCAGAGTTTGGACAATAATAAGGACACCAGGCCCTGCATTTGTGCAATTGGCTCGGCAATTATTTAAGGACTTTTTTTGGGATATTGGTGAGTACCCGACTCTTTTTCCAATTTAAGTTTCTGTAAAAACTTGAAGTGTCGCAAATAGGTGAAGATCCACATATCCAGGACACAATATCGTTCAGCCACTCTCGAATATTCATTTGCGATTCCGATTTTTATCTTCAACGAATAAATTCTCTTTAAAGTTTAATTCTGCAAGTTTGGAAATTTTAACTTTTTTGCGGACTCGGAAAGTATTCTGGAAAATAAAAATATAGAAAAAATAACATTAGTTTGTTAGCCAAGAAATAATATCATATTCATTAAAAACGAAGAACTATGGCAGAACGCTGAACAATGGGAAATAAAACAAAGTTTAGAGTAAGAAGAAGATTATAGACTTTTGCACCTTTTTAAAAGAAATGTCCTGGAGAAAAAATTTATTTGAACGATTTTATAAAAATCGATAGAGTAAATGGGGGATCTGATCAAAATGGTACCATAATATAATATATTTTCGTATCCTATAAAATGGCGTGAGACTTCTACTTGTTGGCGGAATGTAGGCGATGTGAGAAAAGAAGAAAACCTGAGAATATCCTAGATTGTCCAGCTAAACACGCCAAATGCCCAACAATCAGACATTTTGCACCACTAATCAGGGAAACCTCCGGCTAAACGTCCAAGGCAGATAGAAACACAGATAAGGTTAGGTAACAGAGGAATTACTAATGGCTCAGAGGAATCAGTAAAGGAGGACTGTTTTTTTATAACAAGCAAAGAGGGTACAAATGGATTCAATAAACCTAATTATGGACTTTGACTTTAAATACAATTTATATGGTGAGTTCGGTTGGCAGGATCACGTCAACAATCAAAAGCCACCTTATTCGACGTTCGCACTAAATCGTCTAATCAGTTTTGGATTCTAAATTCTAAATTTAATCCAGCCATTGACATCCATAAAACAATCTTTTAAAGACTGCATAGTAGCCCGGCTCTTATGGAAGTTAACAATAAGTAAATGCGGCCAACAATAAACCCCAAATCATGCAGGCTCAGCGTCTGCCTAATGAACTTTTTCAATCTGTGTCGCAAACTGCACCAATCAGAAATTGGCACAACATCAGCCCATGTCGTGGCCAATAAGCCACTAACTGCGAAGCTTAGACGTGCAGCACTTTAGGGTAAGAACAGTAAATCAGTTGCTAATCAGACATAAATAAATAAAGAACATCTATAAAATAAATTACCCCGAATTTTTGTTTTTATTATCCTTCATAGGATAATTTAATTGGCGCCCGAGCAGGGACTAGTACGCGTACACGATATAGCACAACGTCTTGTAAGTTCGCGGCTTGCAAACAAATTTGCAGCAACGTCCTAGAGCTAGTGATAAGAACGGTAAAATTAAACAATTTCTGTTCGTTGAATCAAACCTGGCAAATCGAAGTTCTCTTTTTCTTTTTCCCATCTGTGGACTTCAAGGACTGTTGGCAAGGCCGCAGAACACCCCTCAAATAGCGTACGCATCGCAGTATCTTCAGTAGTCAACGAAACGAACAGGAAGAAATCCGGATCGGCGGAGGGAGGAAAAGAAACTAACCTTAGTACTGTAAGCTTGAACCAACCAAATTTGAGGAAAATTTTAACTATCTAACAAAACTGGGAAGAACTGTATAGAAAAAATTGTAAAAAATATAAAACAAAAATATCACAATTTCATCTTTACGATTAATAATGTGGACATAGAGCAAGCGACTAAGGCGAAATACCTAGGCCTCATACTGGACAAACGCCTAACTTTCCGTGATCATATTGCCAGTGTCGTCAAAATGTGCAACCTAAAGCGTAACCAACTATTCTGGATGCTAAATAAGAAAAGCAAACTTCCTTTAAGATGCAAGCGTCAGATTTATCAGCAAATCATCGCACCTACCTGGAGATACGGAATCCAAATGTGGGGAATGGCAGCTCCGTCCCACCGAAAACGACTCCAAACCGTCCAGAATAAAACACTAAGACAAATCACTGGCTGTGAGTGGTTCGTTAGCGGCCAAACGCTTCACAATGACTTAAACCTGAGCCTTGTTGAAGACCAAATCTCGTTCTTCTCAAGCAGATACAACGACCGACTAACTGCCCACCGTAATCGTCTCGCCCGGAGATTACAGGGGGCTATCCCAATTCGCAGGCTCAAAAGAAGACATTTTGGGCTGCTTCTAAGACATTAATATGAATATATTTTTACTTGAAACCATTCGTATAATAAGATGATAACAAATTATAATTTATAATTAAGTGATTATTTACTTAAGACAACATTTAGGTTAAAGGCTTTAATTAGAACTGTTCCTGAATAATATTAAATAAATATTAAATAAATAAAGATGTTAATTAATAAAAAAAAAAAAACGATTCTCAAGGGACCCTCTAGAGTGGAAGGAAAAACCCGACACTGGTTAAAACAAGAGGAGAAAAAAAAGGTATTTACACATATTAAATCAATAATCATTTAATTATAATGATAACTAACACCCTTACTAAATATTAAAGTCTAATTAAGTTCAAATATTTAAAAAGATAGAAAAAAACTCCATTATTTTTGCCAAAATACATTTTCAAAAAAAAAAAACGCCTGCCCCAAATTTTATTCGAATTAACTTAAAGTTCACTTATGGCCAACACGAACCACCTTATTAGGCCTCCAATACTAAGTCCAGAAGCTGTTGGAAAACCCAGACTCCAAGTAGTACAAGAACTTAGCAGAAATATAGTCAAAAATGTAGACAGAGCTGCACTTGCAGCTACCATTAGAGATCCTAGCCTAGCAAATGCCAGGCCTATTAAGAGGACATAATTGGTCAGAAGGCTTCGCCAATGTGACAGATCACGATATTGCCCTAAAGCATGCAGGAAACTAAGGCAACTTGGGCAGGGTACCAGATATAGTCAAAACCATTCGAGAGTTTTCAGGAGATCCGTCCGAATTTAACTCATGGAAAAAGGGAGTAGACCGTATTTTAGATGCGTATAGTGCCTTCCAGGGTACACCAAACTATGGTATACTACATACTATAAATAACAAGATAGTGGCTCATGTAGATAAGGCATTAGGGTTATACAATACCCCGCTAAACTGGAAAGCAATCTCGTAATGTTTAACCCTACACTACGCGGACAAAGGAGACATAAACACTCTAGAGTACCAAATGACCATGCTAATGCAAACTTCTAACCAATCAGTGGAAGAATTCCACCAAACACGTTTCCCTAGTCCTAAACAAAATCGGTTGTATGGGATTAGGAAGAGAAGCGGAAATGTTAATGACAAGGCTCTGGATACTTTTGTACGATGGTTGCAAGGAGACTTGCCTCGTCTATTGAGTATCCAGACAAGAATGGTTAATTATATTAACAGACCTTGTTTCGAACCTGGCAAAAGACCGCCTGGTCGAATGCCAGATGGGATAATACGGCAAAGAGTCTTCAACATACAGACTACGCATGAGAAACGAGAGACACGAGCAGCCGAGACTCCTACGACAGTGACAGGATACGAACAAGCTTTGACCGAATTCGAAGACTATAATAACCTTGAAGACAACTTAGACGAATACGTGGAACAGATAGATGAAGGGGACGCTGACAACAATGACGCATACGAATGTTATCACGATGCATCGTCACATTTTTTAGAATAAAAAACTCGTCTCTTCCGTATTTCCAAATGAAAGATAGGGAATCAAAATTCATTAGGATATTGATAGATACAGGCTCAAATAGTAATTACATTTAACCAAAACCCTCGTCTGACACTCCGGTTTACTCCAAATTCTATCAGGATCCTCTTACACTGAAAAAGGAAGTAAAAAAACAAATAAAATAACTTTTAGAAGAGAAATCATCCGACCTTCTAGATCCCCGTATAATTCACCATTTTGGATTGCAGATGCTTCAGGCGAACGGAAATATCGCATGGTTGTCGACTACCGTAAACCCAAACTCAATAAAATAAAAATAGCAGATAAATACCCTATTCCCTAGATAAATGAGGTTCTTACACACTTAGGAAACAATAAAGTGTTGTCAGGATGCAAACATGAAATGCTAGTTGGATAAATGCGAATTCATGAAGAAATTTCTTCAAATTTCTCGGACTTGTCTCCGATAAAGGCATAGAAACAAACCGGACTAAAGTTACAGCGATAGCAAATTATCCCTACCCTAAAACTTTAAGGGATCCTAGATCCCTCCTCGGCCTCTCCGACTACTACAGAAGATTTATACAGAATTATGCCTAATTAGCAAAGCCACTGACCTCGTTTTTTCAAGGCCCTCCAAAGGTTAAGATTTTTACAGATCACCAACCTTTAACACAATCTCTGAGTAGCTGGAATAAATATGCTAGAATCCAGAAGTGGAAGGCCTACATAAAGGAATATGACTATGAGATATCTTTTAAACCGGGAAACGAAAATGTTGGTGCAGACGCACTTTCTAGAATACCTCCAGAACATAGCGCCGAAAGGTCCAGCCATATCCTTATCCTTAGCGTCGAAGCCCCAATAAATGTTTTCAAAAATCAGATATTCTTTTATAAAGCAGACAAACCCGACTACAAGATCTCTATCCCATTTCCTACATACCATAGACATGAATTATACCAACGCAATTTCCCTACAGACGCATATTAAACGACCTAAAAATCATTTAGCCCCTCAGTAATAAACGGAATTTTCACGACCGAAAAGATAGTGGGAAGAATTCAAACAATCTACCGAAGCCATTTCAAGGGAATTAAAACGCGATTCACCCAGTCCAGGGAAGAAGACTTAACAAACGAAACCGAGCTGAAAGAAATAATTCTGCAAATACATAAAACAGCGCAAAGAAATGCTTTAGAGAACCAAAACCAACTTTCGGAAATATACATTTTCTCAAGAATAAAACATAAAATCCCAATATGACAGACAATTACAGTACTCCCTAGGTCAAGAAAGACTAGAATTTTTAGGGTCAGGTTGGAAAACCATAGCCGGAAGCACGGATCACGACGACCCGGTGATGTTAGAGCAGAATCTAAACAACCTAATAGATAATAATAACCAACAAGTCATAATCAACAAACAGCTAGATGAGAGAATAAATAAAATCACTTTAGTATCACACTTTCTTAAAAAATCTATTCAAAAAAGCAGTTCAATCAGCATCGAGACGGCCATTAGCTTGCACAAATAGCTTAGGCTACTATAAGAAGAACACTCTTAACACCCTTTTTCTAAATGAAATCGAATTAATTGAAATAAAGAAAATAAAGAAGAAAGAAAAAACTAACATGCCAACCCTCTCGATAGAAGAAATCATGGAATTTTCCGAAGTATCAATTTTGCATAATAAAATAACACTTTTATATATTGTAAAAGTTCGAAATCTAGAAGAGACAAAATACCAAGACATAATTATAAACCTCATAGTTAAGAATAATTCAATTGTACACCAAAATTTACAAGAAATTTTTGTATTATATTTAAAAATCTCACCTCGGGGAAATCATTCCCCGAAATTGTAGAACAATATATTAATAATATACTCAAACAATATACTCAAATTGTTTTTCAAAGTTAGTTCAGGGAAAGAAAGCGCTATGTAGTTTTAACATCGCAGGCCATGTACCAAAAGTCGAAGAAAACCACGATCGGATCATAATAATAAACAACTACAAAGGCAACCTAAGTTGGAACAACAGAGAATAATCGACAAACAACGGTTCAGGAATCTGGACAAAGTTTCCAAAGTTGTTGGAAGCAGGAGAATGTAGACGTTTCTCTGTAACTTGTGTATATTCAACGAAGAAAATTCTCAGGCGTAAAATAGAAAAAGTTCGAGTACACAGCTTATAAACGAGATACGATGAAGAATCACAGCAACGCAGCTTCAGCTGCCCCCGCCGCGGAGAATGGTGCTAACACCGCGCAGGACGAGAGGACGTCGACAAAGTGTTGAACTCTCTTAATGATCTCTCGCTGACCATTACCACCGGTGGCGAGTACGCCCCAGCAGCAGCAGCGTGTGCTGAAGATGGTGATGCCGCTGTAAAAACAGAGCCAGTAAGCGGCGACTGTTCAGACTAAGACAATAAACGTCAAAGAGTGCCAGTTCGACTGTTTCTTCTCCTTCATTATTCTAACAAGAGAAAAAGCCACATTTTCTAACTTAAACCATTGACGTTTTTTAAAACAATTGCATTTGTTTTTGCCTAAGAAAAAATAACAAAACGAAAATTCGTTGAGCAACTTAACTGAAATTTAAATTAGTTACAATCATTGCAGAAATACACGTTCCACTCGTTACTTCCAGAGACGGCTTGATGACAAGCATAAATTTGAGGGGATTTGAACAACAATAAAGTTAAAAATAAGTAATAGCGAACAATAATAAACCCTAAATGAAATGCACTCCACTATGCAAGCTCAGCGTCTGCCTAATTTCCACCACACGCCAAGCCGCCAATATGAACTCTTTGAATATGTTTCTCAAGCTCTTCCACTCCCACCAGCGCATGCAGTTCCAAGAAAATCGTCAGCTGCACCAACCAGTAATTAGCACAACATCAGCCCATGTCGTGGCCAAGACTTGCAGCACTTTAGGGCCAGAATGGGGAATTGCTAACCAGATATACATAAATAAACAAAGAAAATCTAAAAAATAGATGATCCCAAATCTTTTTATTTTGTTATTACCCTTCAAAGGAACACTCAATTCGTACGTGAGTGGCTGGGGATCACATCTGTCGTTCGGAAAAATACGGTTACAAACTATGTAAAAATACAAAGTAACATATGTTCAAGCCCCGGAACGCACGCCCGGAACCCATGTCCTTTCTAGTTTTTGGAACGAAGTGTCCGATCAGGATAATTAAGGTACTCATCAACGTTCCCACTACTACTAATTTGAAGACTTTCCAAAAACACTTATTTGAACAGGAATTCCAACTTGAACGGAAGGCTAACTTCGGGCGGAGTCGAAATTTCCCTTGCAATCAAATGTTGGAGGTTATTGGCAGATACAACCAATAATATCGGTTATAGTTGGACGATTCTTATAAGAACTTCACAAACAAACCAATTCTAATAATTATAAAATGGATTTTGATAAACTTCGCAAGCTTCTACTCCAGAGGTCGGGTACCAAATTATGGCATTTCCGATTGTTTACTTATATGGCAGCTATAGCATATAATCGACTGATCGCGCCTGTTCCGACTTATACGAGTTTTCAGAGTATAAGTTATATTTATACCTATTTCGTGCAGAGGAAAAAAAGAGACAAAGTTTGGCGTCGATAGCTTTAAACCAGAGAGACTAGTTTTCGTAGAAACAAACAGCAAGAAAAATACGTAGTTTAAAAACAAAATACCCTACAAGGATTCAGACCAAACATTACAAATAAAACTAAAGCTTGATGATTCGTGGGAAAATCTCAAAAGTCACCAGTTCAAAATTTTCTGTAGATGTAAGGTGGCAGCGCATTGATGTGTTGCCATACCCCTAAAAGGAGTAGTCGGCAACACTAAACAAGGAAGTTGGAAACGCTAAATGCAGGATGTTGACAACATTTAATGAAGTAAAAATAAGAAGTGTGAATCAGTGAGAGCCAAAAGAACAGCATCGGAGGTTGAGCGGGATTTCTAGTATTAGCATTTAAACTACAATATTAATAGAATAAACATACATGTTATAATAAAACACATCTTATATATTTATAAATTAATTGATTTTTTTGTTATTAAAGTAAAACAAACTACTAATATAAAAAAGGGGTAAAATACCAGTGAGGTGCAACATCGAAAATATCTGATATCAATTTAAGTAAAGATAATAATTATAAGTTTTATTCGGCACCTTTTTTATATTTATAGTTTTCTTGCACGTGCGTAACTAAAATATTTAATTATTTATACCTTCATAAAATTTGTTTGTATCCAAAATTGATAATAATTAATTTTGGCGATGCATGCGAATTCGTTACCAATTTTTCTTTGAAAAGAGTATTTAATACTGTATAATACTGGTTTAATACTGTATAATACTGTTTAATACTGTTTAATACTGTTTAATACTGTATAATACAATTTTAATACTGTAATATTTGTTTAATATTACTTGTATGTACTTGTATATTAATATTAATATATCCTGATCGGCATATATTTAATAAAAAATGGTAGAACTTACCATATTCGTTCATCCAGATGCGTGGCAAATTTAAAGTTAACTCCATGAGTTACATAAAAACTTTTCTAATTTTTTTGTTTAAACCAAGTTTAGGTCTAAAGATGACTAAAAATGCTTACACATCGGAGTACCTGTGTTAAAAATATGCTTAGATTTTGTTTGCTTGAAAATTAAAGATGGGACTTACCAGGATTCGATATTTTTCAGTATATCGTCAATATATCTTCAGGACTCTATCGCTTCAAGTAAAGCGACTTTATATAGCAGCAGGAACTGCCGTGATAAAACGGTAGAAATATTAAGAAAAGTAATTCTACCGTCGTCTTAAAAGCTTCCAAGTCAACATTTAGATTTTCAATCTAATTGAAGGACTCGGAGGCCTGCAGAATATATTTTGTGTATTTCGGTTTTCAAATAAACCGAAATATATTAACAGCGAAAATTTTGACGAAACTAGTCGCTTTTTTTATTTTATCATTGCATTTGCAGGAAACAAAATAGAAAATGTTCTATGTCTCTTTTCCATGTTAACAGAGTAGAATAAGGTGACAGCAGGACCTTAAAGAATTAAGGACAATTTATTGCCGAAAACTTAGCCTGGCCGTGCATTTGTGCAAGTGGCCAGGCCATAAAAAAGGATTTCTCCCAGTGGGTTTTGGGGAGTACCCGACTCTTATTTTCTTCGTAATATTATAGTTTTTGATATCATTAGGATTCAAACGAGTAAAGACAGACACTCCTGTCTAGAGGATCATTATAGGAATTTTAATAATTTGTCTTTTGTTTCCAATTTCCAACGTGCTTTTTGTCGTGTGCTGCAAATAAAACAAAAAATTGAATAAGCCCCATATTCCATAATTACGGATATTATGGGGAAAAGTTCTTAAATTGGATTTTTATCAATAGACTGTTAATAAACAGTCTTAGCTGTACGTTAGTCACGACTTTTAAATTTAAAAAATTTTTCGACTACTGTATACATACAGTGAATCAAACAAGCATTGGCACAAACCTAATTTCAAAAATGTTGAAGTTGTATTTGTGGTGTAAAGTGTCCTACAAAATTTATTGCAAATAGGTTTAATGAAATTAATATTTCTACTCATCATTCATATTAAATATCGAATATCAAACAAAAAATGTAATGCTTATTTGATTTAAGCTTTGAGCCATCTTATATTGATAATAAGTAAATAGTGAAATTATTTGCATTTAAATTAGGCTGTAAAGACGGAAAAACATAAAATCTAACGAAAGAAAGAAAAGAAAGCAAGGGGATTACCGATATTCTAACAATAACACAGATGAGCCAGCATTTTTTTCATAGCCATGTCTTTCTTTTCAAATATGAAATAACGAGACATTTTTTTAAGCATTTCATAGCGCATTGCCAAACAAAACATGGGCTGATAAATCAAAGTTCGTAAATACAAAATAATAATATGCTTTATAAGCGATTTCTTAAAAAAAATAGTCTGCACCAATACTTTTTTGACTCACTGTATGTATAAACATCTCTTCTACCAAAAATGCTGCATAAGCAAAACCATGAAATACAAGATGGATATTTCAACTTTTAAAATTGAATATTATAAATAAACAAAAAAAAAACAATATATTATTTATTTTAAAATAAAGAAATATATATAATTTTAGAAAAAGTTAAATATAAAATATAAAATACAAAATAAAAAGATAAAGATATTGGAAAAAATTCAAAAAAATATTCTGCGCGTTTTTTGGTAGGATAATAATTAAAGAAACGTAATTATACAGATCTTATTTTTAACAAAAATAAGAAAATAATAATGATTAATTTTAAATAATAAACGTACCGTTACAAGCGATGGAATAAATCCATGTGATCCTGATACTCTTTCTTGACTTTTTTTATATTCTAAAGTCCTTAGAAATCATATAAATTGAAATCGAAATGATGACCAACTGAAGTTCTTCTATATTTCGTACTGGGGTGCTCATATTAGTGCCAGTCTCTGAAAATAATCATGTAGTTGATAATATAAGTATATGTTTTATTTTAAAAACGATAAAATCCACATTGAGTATTGATTGAAAATTTGTTAGTTTTCAAAATAATTATTCGCAGATTTACTTGTAAAAGTTTTAAGATGCTTTTATGCTGAATAGAGTTTAATTTGAAATTTAACACAAATTTATTGAATGTTTAATTCATTATATTCTTATTACCATCAAAATGTAACTTTTTACCAAAAAACGTACCGAAAAATAATCACTTCACAGCTTTTGCATCATTTTCTTTAAATATTTAAAAACACTTTTTGTTTTTTTTGTATAATTTTAAAGGCACAATGAAAAATTGTGCTTCTGCTTTCTTTGAGTTTCAGAAGCGTTTTGAGAATAAATTCCTTCAATGAGTGGCTCAGTTTCAAATTCTGCCATTTTATGTATATCTCATATGTGTGTATATATGTATCTATGTATGTTCAAATATGAAAACGTAAACACATATGTATGACTTTAGCAAACTCGACATTGGATATTGCTTTCTAAAAATTCTCGACCAAAATCCTTAAGCAGTTTTAAACAAATTTCGGGCGACGCCGAATCGGATATACCTTACAGAAAAAAAAAACCTAATAAATTATCTCATATATGTTTACATTTGTAACAGATTTATGCCTATATTTTCCAAAACACCATAAAAAAATTTTAGACTCCATTCGCGAAAAAAACTCAATTTACATTTTATGCTTATATGGCGTTTATAAATTATAATGGGCCTTTATTTTTATATATAAACCCACTTTTGGATATATCTAATATGCTGTTCGGAGGGTATCAAAATGTGCTTAGACGGCGAAAACGATACTTCCCCTTCTGAAGTTGAGCATTAAAAAAACGAAACCAGAAAAGTAAACAATAAAAAGAAATCCTACGAATAGTAGTTTAATAAAATTTTCAACAATTGTTTTACTTTTCTTTGAAAGATTCCAATTTATACCATATAACTTATATTTAAATATTTTCTCAATTTAAGAGATCCGATTTATAAATGTACTTTGAAGTTAAGGCCTCAAATATATACTAAAAGATACATATACTAAAAAATATATATTGTTTTTTGTTGAATTACCCATCTCATCATCTTGAAATAGATGAACCTCTGTTTTAATGTTTGGACCTATATATATACATATGTATATATATTTAAAGGCTTTATAATATATAAGCTGTATAATATGTTAAAAAAAACTGTCAGATATTTTTAGAATTAAATCTTTAAAGTTCGATACTTAAATCTTTTGATGTACAAATTTTAAAATGTGTTATTAGGAGTTTCTAGCTCTTGGTTTCAAATTATTTGTTAAGATATCAAGCGTATTTTATAGCTGCCTAATCAAGTTTCAAGAAAAATCAATATAAGTTGGTTTCTCCACTATATGATACCCAGTACTGCCCTTGTCTCCTTCCCACGGCTTCCAATAAATCGCTGTTTTAGTCGCTCCTTATATTTAGAAATTGTCCGATTATGCTTAATTTGGTTTAGCATATATATTTTAAACATAAAAATAGTTTGGCATAAGTTGTTGAAAAGCTTTGAAAAGGCGGAGGCGTCATTTGCACAAATACAATATACCCTTGCTCTACGAGTACTGGGTATAAAAATTATCGGCAAGAATTTCAATTTCAATCCGATTATTTATGTTAGCAAAAGAGGAGACGGCTGGGTGAGGCGTGGGGCGTAAGCGGCATCAGAACGGAACAAAGCTTCGAAGAGAAGAAAAGGATGACGATAGAGGTCCGAGTCTACATGACGCATTTAGATTTAATCAGGAGAAAGCCTACAAATGGAAGCGAGAAGCGGAGCCTGAGCCGACAAGATCTAAATGCATCACAGTCGGGCTTTAAAGTCCTTTTCTGCTGATTATTTTCGATTATTTCCTTCTCTTCAGTCTATATTACAATGGTCATAGCATTTTTTTATACAAACAATTATTTGTATTTCCATTTGAACCGTTATTTGGATCAAATTTTCGGAATCATCCTTGGTTTCTCATTTATTTCTGGCAGCCAGAGTTAGAAGCAAGGTTTAACTTAAAAAATAAATGTATTTTTATTGCAGCTTTGAATCACAAAACATGAATACATAAAAATAGCTAACTTCGGGCGGAGTCGAAATTTACCTTGCAATCAAATGTTGGAGGTTATTGGCAGATACAACCAAAAATATCGGTTATTGTTGGACGATTCTTATAAGAACTTCACAAACAAACCAATTCTAATAATTATAAAATGGATTTTGATAAACTTCGCAAGCTTCTACTCCCAAGGTAGGGTACCAAATTATGGCATTTCCGATTGTTTAGTTATATGGCAGCTATAGCATATAATCGACTGATCGCGCCTGTTCCGACTTATACGAGTTTTCAGCATATACATAAGTTATATTTATACCTATTACGTGCAGAGGAAAAAAAGAGACAAAGTTTGGCGTCGATAGCTTTAAAACAGAGAGACTCGTTTTCGTAGAAACAAACAGCAAGAAAAATACGAAGTTTAAAAACAAAATACCCTACAAGGATTCAGACCAAACATTACAAATAAAACTAAAGCTTGATGATTCGTGGGAAAATGTCAAAAGTCACCAGTTCAAAATTTTCTGTAGATGTAAGGTGGCAGCGCATTGATGTGTTGCCATACCCCTAAAAGTAGTAGTCGGCAACACTAAACAAGGAAGTTGGCAACGCTAAATGCAGGATGTTGACAACATCTAATGAAGTAACAAGTAAGGTAGCAGCAGTCGAGTTTCCCGATTGCAAAATACCCTGTACCCTTAGACATGCTTACAATTTATTTATTTAGTATCAATAAATAAATGAAACAATATTCTATTAGAAAAGAGGACCATAACAATATAAATTGGGTATGATTTTGGTTATGAAAATATGTAAGTTTCGTGTGTCATAAAGCCATACACATTTCGCTGTCAACGTCGCAGTCGGCGTCGCGCAATGCGTGTTTTGCTGCGCTTCTGCTTCCTTTGCCATAGATTTTGCATGTGGCATAACTTCCGTGTTTCTTATCCGATTTGGTTCAAATTTAAACAATAGATAGCTTTTATAAGCACCAACGCATATGCCGAATTGCATAGCATTAGGTTAATAATTGTGGGCGTGGCAGTTTTTTGCGGTTTGCGGGGAGCGTAGTTGTGGCAGTTTTTTGCTGTTTGCGGGGGAACGGGGGGTGATATCAAAATAAAAAAACATGGCACATGTCTGTAGCTCTTGTAGTTTCTGAGATCTAGGCGTTGATACGGACAGACGGACGGACGGACGGACGGACGGACGGACAGACGGACATGGCTATATCGACTCGGCTGTTGATGCTGATCAAGAATATATATACTTTATGGGGTCGGAGATGCTTCCTTCTGCCTGTTACATACATTTGCACCATATTATGATACCCTTTTCACCCATTTTTAATGGGTACAGGGTATAAAAATAAGAAGTGTGAATCAGTGAGAGCCAAAAGAACAGCATCGGAGGTTATGCGGGATTTCTAGTATTAGCATTTAAATTACATATATATATATATATATATATATATATATATATATATATATATTAATAGAATAAGCATTCTTCTTACAATAAAACACATCTTATATATTTATAAATTAATTGATTTGTTTGTTATTAAAGTAAAACAAACTACTAATTTAAAAAAGGGGTAAAATACCATTGAGGTGCAACATCGAAAATATCTGATATCAATTTAAGTAAAGATAATAATTATAAGTTTTATTCGGCACCTTTTTTATATTTATAGTTTTCTTGCACGTGCGTAACTAAAATATTTAATTATTTATACCTTCATAAAATTTGTTTGTATCCAAAATTGATAATAGTTAATTTTGGCGATGCATGCGATTTCGTTACCAATTTTTCTTTGAAAAGAGTATTTAATACTGTATAATACTGGTTTAATACTGTATAATACTGTTTTAATACTGTTTAATACTGTATAATAAAATTTTAATACTGTAATACTTGTATAATATTACTTGTATGTACTTGTATATTAATATTAATATATTCTGATCGGCATATATTTAAAAAAAAATGATAGGACCTACCATATTCGTTCATCCAGATGCGTTGCAAATCCGAGTTTAGGTCTAAAAATGACTAAAAATGCTTACACATCGGAGTACCTGTGTTAAAAATGGGCTTAGATTTTGTTTGCTTGAAAATTCAAGATCGGGCTTACCAGGATTCGATATTTTTCAGTATATCGTCAATATATCTTCAGGACTCTATCGCATCAAGTAAAGCGACTTTATATAGCAGCAGAAACTGCCGTGATAAAACGGTAGAAATATTAAGAAAAGTAATTCTACCGTCGTCTTAGCTTCATAAAGCTTCCAAGTCGTAAAGCTTCCAAGTCAACATTTAGATTTTCAATCTAATTGAAGGACTCGGAGGCCTGCAGAATATATTTTGTGTATTTCGGTTTTCAAATAAACCGAAATATATTAACAGCGAAAATTTTGACGAAACTAGTCGCTTTTTTATTTTATCATTGCATTTGCAGGAAAAAAAATAGAAAATGTTCTAGGTCTCTTTTCCATTTTAAGAGAGTAGAATAAAGTGACAGCAGGACCTTAAAGAATTAAGGACAATTTATTGCCGAAAACTTAGCCTGGCCCTGCATTTGTGCAAGTGGCCAAGCCATAAAAAAGGATTTCTCCCAGTGGGTTTTGGGGAGTGCCCGACTCTTTTATTTTCTTCGTAATATTATAGTTTTTGATATCATTAGGATTCAAACGAGTAGAGACAGACACTCCTGTCTAGAGGATCATTATAGGAATTTTAATAATTTGTCTTTTGTTTCCAATTTCCAACGTGCTTTTTTTCGTGTGCTGCAAATAAAAAAAAATTTAATAAGCCCCTTATTCCATAATTACGGATATTATGGGGAAAAGTTCTTAAATTGGATTTTTATCTATTAACAGTCTTAGCTGTACGTTAGTCACGACTTTTAAATTTAAAAAATTTTTCTACTACTGAATACATACAGTGAATCAAACAAGCATTGGCACAAACATAATTTCAAAAATTTTTGTTTAAAATGTCCTACAAAATTAATTGCAATTAGGATTAATGAAATTAATATTTGTACTCATCAATCATATTAAATATCGAATATCAAACAAAAAATGTAATGCTTATTTGATTTAAGCAAATATGCATTAAGCAATAATGCATTTAAATTAGGCTGTAAAGCCGGAAAAACATAAAATCTAACGAAATGAAGGAAAGAAAGCAAGGGGATTACCGATATTCTAACAATAACACAGATGAGCCAGCATTTTTTTCATAGCCATGTCTTTCTTTTCAAATATGACATTTTTTAAAGCATTTCATAGCGCAACAAAACATGGGCTGATAAACCAAAGTTCGTAAATACAAAATAATAGTATGCTTTATAAGCGATTTCTTAAAAAAAAAAGTCTGCACCACTACTTTTTTGACTCACTGTATGTATAAACATCTCTCCTACCAAAAATGTTGCATAAGCAAAACCATGAAATACAAGATGGATATTTCAACTTTTAAAATTGAATATTATACATAAGCAAAAAAACAATATATTATTTATTTCAAAATAATGAAATATATATATAATTTTAGAAAAGTTAAATATAAAATATAAGATACAAAATAAAAAGATAAAGATATTGGAAAAAATTCAAAAAAATATTCTGCGCGTTTTTTGGTAGGATAATAATTAAAGAAACGTAATTATACAGATCTTATTTTTAACAAAAATAAGAAAATAATAATGATTAATTTTAAATAATAAACGTACCGTTTAAGGCGATGGAATAAATCCATGTGATCCTGATATTCTTTCTTGACTTTTTTTATATTCTAAAGTCCTTAGAAATCATATAAATTGAAATCGAAATGATGACCAACTGAAGTTCTTCTATATTTCGTACTGGGGTGCTCATATTAGTGCCAGTCTCTGAAAATAATCATGTAGTTGATAATATAAGTATATGTTTTATTTTAAAAACGATAAAATCCACATTGAGTATTGATTGAAAATTTGTTAGTTTTCAAAATAATTATTCGCAGATTTACTTGTAAAAGTTTTAAGATGCTTTTATGCTGAATAGAGTTTAATTTAAAATTTAACACAAATTTATTGAATGTTTAATTCATTATCTTCTTATTGCCATCAAAATGTATCTTTTTACCAAAAAACGTACCGAAAAATAATCACTTCACAGCTTTTGCATCATTTTCTTTAAATATTTAAAAACACTTTTTGTTTTTTTTGGTATAATTTTAAAGGCACAATGAAAAATTGTGCTTCTGCTTTCTTTGAGTTTCAGAAGCGTTTTGAGAATAAATTCCTTCAATGAGTGGCTCAGTTTCAAATTCTGCCATTTTATGTATATCTCATATGTGTGTATATATGTATCTATGTATGTTCAAATATGAAAACGTAAACACATATGTATGACTTTAGCAAACTCGACATTGGATATTGCTTTCTAAAAATTCTCGACCAAAATCCTTAAGCAGTTTTAAACAAATTTCGGGCGACGCCGAATCGGATATACCTTACAGAAAAAAAAACCTAATAAATTATCTCATATATGTTTACATTTGTAACAGATTTATGCCTATATTTTCCAAAACACCATAAAAAAAATTTTAGACTCCATTCGCGAAAAAAACTCAATTTACATTTTATGCTTATATGGCGTTTATAAATTATAATGGGCCTTTATTTTTATATATAAACCCACTTTTGGATATATCTAATATGCTGTTCGGAGGGTATCAAAATGTGCTTAGACGGCGAAAACGATACTTCCCCTTCTGAAGTTGAGCATTAAAAAAACGAAACCAGAAAAGTAAACAATAAAAAGAAATCCTACGAATAGTAGTTTAATAAAATTTTCAACAATTGTTTTACTTTTCTTTGAAAGATTCCAATTTATACCATATAACTTATATTTAAATATTTTCTCAATTTAAGAGATCCGATTTATAAATGTACTTTGAAGTTAAGGCCTCAAATATATACTAAAAGATACATATACTAAAAAATATATATTGTTTTTTGTTGAATTACCCATCTCATCATCTTGAAATAGATGAACCTCTGTTTTAATGTTTGGACCTATATATATACATATGTATATATATTTAAAGGCTTTATAATATATAAGCTGTATAATATGTTAAAAAAAACTGTCAGATATTTTTAGAATTAAATCTTTAAAGTTCGATACTTAAATCTTTTGATGTACAAATTTTAAAATGTGTTATTAGGAGTTTTTAGCTCTTGGTTTCAAATTATTTGTTAAGATATCAAGCGTATTTTATAGCTGCCTAATCAAGTTTCAAGAAAAAGCAATATAAGTTGGTTTCTCCACTATATGATACCCAGTACTGCCCTTGTCTCCTTCCCACGGCTTCCAATAAATCGCTGTTTTAGTCGCTCCTTATATTTAGAAATTGTCCGATTATGCTGAATTTGGTTTAGCATATATATTTTAAACATAAAAATAGTTTGGCATAAGAAAGTTGTTGAAAAGTTGCTTTGAATGGGCGAAGGCGTCATTTGCACAAATACAATATACCCTTGCTCTACGAGTACTGGGTATAAAAATTATCGGCAAGAATTTCAATTTCAATCCGATTATTTATGTTAGCAAAAGAGGAGACGGCTGGGTGAGGCATGGGGCGTAAGCGGCATCAGAACGGAACAAAGCTTCGAAGAGAAGAAAAGGATGACGATAGAGGTCCGAGTCTACATGACGCATTTAGATTTAATCAGGAGAAAGCCTACAAATGGAAGCGAGAAGCGGAGCCTGAGCCGACAAGATCTAAATGCATCACAGTCGGGCTTTAAAGTCCTTTTCTGCTGATTATTTTCGATTATTTCCTTCTCTTCATTCTATATTACAATGGTCATAGCATTTTTTTATAAAAACAATTATTTGTATTTCCATTTTCCAATTTTCGGAATCATCCTTGGTTTCTCATTTATTTCTGGCAGCCAGAGTTAGAAGAAAGGTTTAACTTAAAAAATAAATGTATTTTTATTGCAGCTTTGAATACATCACAAAACATGAATACATAAAAATAGCATAACAAGAAAGGATAGCTAACTTCAGGCGGAGACGATCGTTCAGTTATATGGCAGCTTTAGGATATAGTCGTAAATTCCGTTTAAAATTTTTTACTTTGAGATTTTCATAAAAGAGGCTTTTTTTATCAGCAAAACATGGAAGTTCTTGCATTTCCGATAGCATATACTCAACCGATCCTGGCTGTTCCGACTTCTATACTGCGTGCAAAAAAAAGAAGGGTGTGCGACAAGTTTTAAGTCGATAGCTTTGAAACTGAGAGATGAGTTTGCAAAGAAACAGACAGAGGGATAGACGGGCATGTTTGTATCCACTCAGTAGGTAATCCTGATAAAAAATATGTATAAGTCAACACAAGCACCCAACAACAAATGAGTTGCCAAGCCAAATAAATGACATTATAATTGTGCAGAATCGGTATCGTCTCCGGATACTGTATAATTCCAAGCTTCGATCCAAGCGACGGGGGCTCTGCGACTGCAATCGGACACCACGAGGGGCAGCGCTAGCTTTCATTATAAGTAATTTCTTACTTTAAGTTTTTAGTGGAATTTTAAAAATAAAGAGCGCCGGTCACGGTCGCAAAAATTCAACTCACAACCGGCGACTAATCGAAAAAAACACCCATTTCGATTGCACATTTATTGCAGCATACTCGTAAAATATATAAGTTTTCGGGTTCTTATCATTAATAATAATTAGTTGTATTCGTTTGCTTATCTGCAATAACAATTTAACTAATACTTTATAGTGTCGAAGATTTCCCCTTAAAAACCACAATACCCTCTGCAAGGGTATAATTTAAATTATTTGTTACTGAATTCTTTTTTAATTTTAGGTTTTACAAAGACACTTTAAATTTTGTGCGTCACATTTTTATACTTTATAGCTAAAAAATTATTTTTTTTAATTTACTCTCTTTTCTTGTTTAATTTAATTTCAGTTAGCTTTAGAGAAATGCAATATTTTTAAGATTAACCCGCGTAATAAAAAGTTAAAACAAAACTCGAAAGCAACAGCAAAAATCCTTTTGCTTTTTAGAAGAAATATTTTCTCATGTAACTAAAATTTCCTTAGGTTATACCATTTTCACCCATCTGGCTAAGAGCGGGCATCCCCTCTTAATGGAATTAGCCCGGCCACGCGTTTTAAAGCGACTTTTTTGCCAAGACCGACTGGGAAGCTACTCGATAAAATTGCAAATATAATTATATGAAATATTAAGATTTAATTACTGGCAACACTACTCTTCATTCCTAAACTATCATGTTTAAAAAAAGGCCTCAAGATATAGTCTGACCCAATGCCAAACATTTTATGTAAATAGAGGTATAAATATGTACATATGTATATAAACAAATCAAAGTTATTTCTAAGGACAGACATTAGATACATACATGTATTTAGTTGCTTAAAGGAATACCAGTTAATCAATGTTTATTCAATGCGAATTGAAGAATTGTTTAAATATTAGATATCAAATTTCAAATTTATATATTTCAAACCTAATAAATTTCAAACATCGCTTAAAATTGTAAAATCAAAGTATAATTTAAAATTTTCATTTTTATTTAGCGAACATTTAAAAATTGTAATTAAAATTGCAAATTACGGTTTGTGGTCACACTGGAAATGTTGTATTGACATTAGAGATGCGCCATCCTAAGTGCGCACGATAGTACAAAGAAAATTATATAGTGGATAAATGGATATATATAAAACAAATATAAGAGATTTATAACTCTTTGAAAAGCAAAATTTTTAATTATATTAGGTTTGAAAACATGTAAAAAAAAATTGTGATGTAATTTATTAAGATATACTATTTTAAAAAAAAACTAGCCAGAAAAGCCAAAATAAATTCATATTTGTCATCCCTAATAATCCTAAGCAATATTATCAGACAGTATGGTTAAATGTTTTCTTTTGAGATGGGAATAAAAACTAAGGGGTATCTCTTATAAGCAAAAAGATATTCGCATTTTTCGCCTTTACACATTCTTAGCGCACATATAATCAACGCATACAAGAATCTCTTGTGTGGCAGCCCTATCCGATAATACCTATCGATTGGAACACACATGGTTGCACGTTTCCGAGCACGTTAATCGAAGTGGCCGCACTCAGCAGGCGCAACAAACAAAACAATAAAAAACTATCACAGCAGGCTGTGTATTTAACCATTATTGTGACACCCTGGTACCGGCGCTCAGTATTTCCAGACGTACTTGCCTTTGGAACTTTACGGTAGTCGGTAATTGCGAAGCATCGTTAACAAAACACTGGCACGCTGCACGCTGAACGTGCCCCGAATCGCCTAAACACACGGGATCCGTTTCACGCGCAAAACATTTTCGCCAGTCCATCAGCTTGGACTTGTACCGCCTTAATTCCAAACTAACAACTACAGCCGTATCCAATCGGCCCCTCAATCGTCAGCGTCAGCGTAAGCGATAGCGCCGCGCGGGCTAACGAATCAAGAAGCTATAGTTATCCAGTTAACTAGTTGGCAGGTCGGCACTCTGCCGATCCAGGCACCAAATTACCGATACTACAGACTCAAGAGAATTGTCTGTGAGAAGAAGCTGACAAAAGCTGTGGCAGAGGCGTGATGAGTGTGGACACGTATGCGCCGAGCTCGGCGCTCTCGTTCCTGGACATGGACGAGAACGAGCTGCTGCCGGGAGCGGACACGCAGCCGACCCAGTATGACTACCGTGACTTCACCATGCCGTCCACCTCGCAGAGCCAGACTCAGGGCGAGCAGCTGGAGCTGCACGTAAGTTTTAACCGTCATCTGTCATCCGTCACACCAATATCTCTAATCTTTAAATAAAAATGAAATGCTTGCTTTCCACATCCCGCAGCCGCGCCGCTCTGGAGGCGACTCACACCCACGCCTTGCCAGCATCACCAACGATCTGGGCGACCTGCAGTTCGAGGAGGAGGACGACGAGGCCGGCAGCTCCTACGTCAAAGAGCTGCCAGCACACGCATGCAAGTATTGCGGCATCCACGACCCGGCCACGGTTGTGATGTGCAACAACTGCAAGAAGTGGTTCTGCAACGGCCGCGGAAGCACTTCCGGCTCTCATATCATCAACCATCTGGTCCGTGCCAAGCACCGCGAAGTGACGCTCCATGGAGACGGTCCCCTGGGCGAGACCGTCCTCGAGTGCTACTCGTGCGGCGTGCGAAACGTATTCGTGTTGGGTTTCATCCCGGCCAAGGCCGACTCGGTAGTGGTGCTGCTGTGCCGCCAGCCGTGCGCGGCCCAAAATTCGCTTAAGGATATGAACTGGGATCAGGAGCAGTGGAAGCCCCTGATCACGGACCGCTGCTTCCTGCCGTGGCTGGTGAAGCAGCCCAGCGAGCAGGGCCAGCTGCGGGCGCGCCAGATCTCGGCGGCCCAAATAAACAAACTGGAAGAGCTGTGGAAGGACAATATTGAGGCCACCTTCCAGGACTTGGAGAAGCCCGGCATCGACTCCGAGCCGGCTCAGGTGTTGCTGCGCTACGAGGACGGCTACCAGTACCAGAAGACCTTCGGGCCGCTGGTGCGTCTCGAGGCCGATTACGACAAGAAGCTGAAGGAGTCGGCCACCCAGGAGAACATCGAGGTGCGCTGGGACGTGGGCCTCAACAAGAAGACCATCGCCTACTTCACGCTGGCCAAGACCGACTCCGACATGAAGCTGATGCACGGCGACGAGCTCCGGCTGCGGTACGTGGGCGAGCTCTACAACAAGTGGAGCGAGATCGGGCATGTGATCAAGGTGCCGGACAACTTTGGGGACGACGTTGGCCTCGAGCTGAAGACCTCATCGAATGCGCCGGTCAAGTGCACCAGCAACTTCTCGGTGGACTTTATCTGGAAGTGCACCTCGTTCGACCGCATGACCCGTGCTCTGCGTTACTTCGCCATGGACCGCAATTCGGTCTCCAACTACATATACTCGCGCCTTCTGGGCCACGGCCGGCCGGATGCCAACGACGAGGTGCTGTTCCGCGGCCCCCAGCCCAAGCTGTACAGTGCCCCGCATCTGCCGGACCTCAACCGCAGCCAGGTGTACGCCGTGAAGCACGCCCTCCAGCGTCCCCTGTCGCTGATCCAGGGCCCGCCCGGCACCGGAAAGACGGTCACCTCGGCCACCATCGTGTACCAGCTGGTGAAGCAGCATGGCGGCACTGTGCTCGTGTGCGCGCCCAGCAACACGGCCGTGGATCAGCTCACGGAGAAGATCCACCGCACCAACTTGAAGGTGGTGCGGGTTTGCGCCAAGAGCCGCGAGGACATCGACAGCCCCGTCAGTTTCCTGGCCATGCACAACCAGATCCGCAACATGGAGACCAACTCGGAACTGAAGAAGCTGCAGCAGCTGAAGGACGAAACGGGCGAGCTGAGCTCGGCGGACGAGAAGCGCTATCGCAGCCTGAAACGCGGTACCGAGAACCAGCTCCTGGAGGCCGCGGACGTCATCTGCTGCACATGCGTGGGCGCGGGCGATGGCCGCCTGTCGCGGATCAAGTTCACCTCGATTCTCATCGACGAGTCGATGCAGTCCACGGAGCCAGAGTGCATGGTGCCCGTGGTGCTGGGGGCCAAGCAGCTCATCCTCGTGGGCGACCACTGCCAGCTGGGACCTGTGGTGATGTGCAAGAAGGCGGCTCGCGCTGGACTTTCCCAGAGCCTGTTCGAGCGCCTGGTGGTGCTGGGCATCCGCCCCTTCCGCCTGGAGGTTCAGTACCGCATGCATCCCGAACTGTCCCAGTTTCCGTCCAACTTTTTCTACGAGGGGTCGCTGCAGAACGGCGTCTGCGCCGAGGACCGTCGCCTTAAGCTGGACTTTCCGTGGCCACAGCCGGAGAGACCGATGTTCTTCCTGGTTACCCAGGGTCAGGAGGAGATAGCCGGCTCGGGTACATCCTTTCTTAACCGCACCGAGGCGGCCAACGTGGAGAAGATCACCACGCGATTCCTCAAGGCCGGCATCAAGCCGGAGCAGATCGGCATCATAACCCCCTACGAGGGCCAGCGCGCATACCTGGTGCAGTACATGCAGTACCAGGGCAGCCTGCACTCGCGCCTCTACCAGGAGATCGAGATCGCCAGTGTGGACGCGTTCCAGGGTCGTGAAAAGGACATAATCATCATGTCTTGCGTTCGCTCCAACGAGCGCCAGGGCATCGGCTTCCTGAACGATCCGCGCCGCCTCAACGTGGCGCTCACTCGCGCCAAGTACGGCATCATCATCGTGGGCAATCCCAAAGTGCTAGCCAAGCAACAGCTGTGGAACCATCTGCTTAACTTCTACAAGGACCGCAAGGTGCTCGTGGAGGGCTCCCTGAACAATCTCAAGGAGTCGCTCATTCACTTCCAGAAGCCCAAGAAGCTGGTCAACAGCCTCAACATCGGCGCCCACTTCATGACCACCATGATAGCCGACGCCAAGGAGGTGATGGTGCCCGGCTCCATTTACGACCGCAGCGGAGGCGGCGGCTACAGCCACGCCCAGGGCCGCCAGCTTCCAAACCAGGCGGTCAACGGCGGCCAATATGGAACCACCGGCGCTCCCTACGGTGCGTCCCCCCTCGGATACGGGGGCCCTAATACCGGCTCCATCATGAGCTACGGAATGGGAGGAGGCGGCGGCGGCGGCGGCAACGGCACCGGCACTGCCGGCGGCAACAACAACTACGGGGCCGCCAACGCCGGCCCCAGCTGGGCAGCGGCCCACCTGCACCACGATTCCATCGGCTACATATCCAATGAGCACGGCGCTGCCGCCCTGGGCAATATGCCGGTGCCCGTCGGGATGTTCATGAACATGAGCAATCTGCCGCCGCGGTTCTACAACCAGCACCAGCAAGCGATCATGGCCGCCAAGCAGAACCGGGCCATGCAGCAGCAGGCGGGCAACTTCATGGGCGGCGTTGGCGTTGGCGGCGGCGGCGGTGGCGGAGGAGGCGTCTCTATGGGCGGCAACAAGAAGTCACAGAAGCCGATCAAGTCGCGAGCCACCGGCGCCCAAATGGGTGGAGTTGCCATGATGGGGGGAGCCGGCATCGGCGGACTGATTGGCTCTGGGGCCTCCGTAACGCCGTTCAGCCAGCAGCCGGCACCACTGTCGCTGCAGATGACCCAGCCAGGAGGGTTCGCTCTCTCCCAGCAGCCGGAGCTGTCGCAGGACTACGGTCAGATCTCGCAGATGGACGGCTTGCTCTCCCAAGATGTGGCCTTTAACGTTGTGAGTACTCCTCATTCCAAACATTTAGTTAATCTCTAAATCGGGAAATTCCTTGCAGTCAGGAGAACGCAGTTTGAACCAATTCTCGCAGCCTTATTGAGAACCCGACCAGAGGGACACCAACTACAAACGATTACAAGCAAAGCAACCCAGCAAACGAAAATTTTTAACAACTCAACTTTGAAGTCATCATCAAGGAGCAGCATCAGCAGGCAGCAGGAAGCAGGCAGCAGAAACAGAGAAAATATACGCGTACGGGAGACAGCGATTCTTAGGAACACGAGAACGAGTGGGACACAAGACACCAACGGAATGGAGACAGCAACAGCAGGTGGAGAAAGTGAGGGACACGAGATAGGGACGGACGGAAACAGAGACGTGATTCGAGGATATATATGGAGACCTTGAGAGTGCGGAGCAGAGTATATAGCGGTCACGGATATCTCTCAATGATGGCTGCCCAGTGGATGCAGTGGATGCAGTGGAGCTGCGGCATCGTTCCCCAAAACGAAAGCCACAAAGCCGAGCCACAAGCCATTTAGCCATGTAGCCAAAAAGCCATGGCCGTGCGACCAGCCCACGAGTGTGCTTCGGAGGAGTGAGCGCTCACGGATCTGCCAGACGGACGAAAGCGAGAAATCGCTTTCCAGCCAATTGGAACCGCAGACGCAACCACTCCCGCCCAGAACACGAATTTACCAAGTGGCTTCCAGCATCATTGCAGCAGCCCATCTTCCGCTCCAGTTCTAGATTTTTTCCCGAACGGTTTACTTAGATCGACCCAAAGCTGTCTTTTTTTTTTAGCATTTGTTACTCAAACAAACCACACAAACAGAAACCACAACTAAATCTAAACACAACAAAGCAAAAAAACAAAAACGATAAAAGAAAAAACTAAACCCAAGAAGATGGGAACATCGCATGGGAACGCTGGCGCCCCCAAAGCGGCTGCATTTTTCCAGCGCCAATTGGACTAAAAAATGGACGATTAATGGAGAAACGCGTTGTGATCTTCCACACTGAAACCCCCAAACACCACCCATAAGTCACCGACATACCACCACCCAGAAACAAAGCGAAACCGAAACCGAAGACGGAGAAGGGTCACGATCTGAAATCTGAAAAGAAATATATAAATGCAGTTACAGCAGTATGTTAATTGTTTTTAAAACGATATGAAAATGGTATATTTTTTCTATATATTGAGCGATTATTTTTCCCCACGCGACATTTTAAATCAAAAGAAAAATGTTTTTTTTTTTTTTGTTTTGTTTGAAATTCTGAATAAAGAATTTTAATTTTCCCTCGCGAAGCGAATCTTTTCACTTCTTGGCCTGAATAGCAAATCGCTTTTGGGTTTTAATATTGATAGGTAGGTGCTTAATATTGATTCAACTTTTATTTCTATTTCAAATAAAATAATTCAAAGAAATAGCGAAAGATCTAGCATCCTACCTGTTTCCAATTTATTTTCAAACATGCACTGAAATTCGAAAAATCTTTTTATAATTAAGAAAGTAAATTTGTATTGAAGAAGTAAACAAAATATCGATTCTTTTTAATTTTGAAAAACACTTTTATTGGTAGGGAATGAAATTTTCCATATTCTGGGAAAATAAATTTAGCAAAAACCATAAAAAATTCGAGATTTATTTTAAGGGAGGGCAAATAAGTAATTAGGAAATCAAATGTATAAAACATCTCCGACCTTATGAAGTATATATATACTGATCTGTTTTGTTTTCAAACTTTCCTTTTTCTTGCACCCAGTATACCGGGATCATCCGACTATATCCTATAGCTGGCGTATAACTGAACGATTGGAAATGCTATTATTTCTACGTTTTGCAGCTAGAAAGTTGAAATTTGCTCAGACCTTTTATGAAAATCTGAACCCACCTAAAAAATTTCAGACGACTATATTTAAATCTGTCCAACATAAACCATTAAATTGTATATTAAATTGTAAATAACATTGACAAAAAGATGTACGAGTCTGTTTGTAGCCTTGCAGCTCTTTCTAAGCCCATCGGAATTTTAGGACCTCCTATATCGTTGCATTATCCATGCAAGAGATGGCCGTTGGTGGCAAATGCGGTGAATTATGAGAATATTGGATTGCCAGCGGTGCCCCAGAGCTGGATGAACTATGTCCACATCGGTCTTGTAAACGTCTTCTAATTCTCTTCAGCAGCCAAAAGAAAACGTGAAGACGTTCCTCAGCTTGATAGCGTTTCTTTCTCAAGGAGGTCTTCCAAGTCAGTCTCCTTCTCTAAATAATGCCAATGTATCATGTCCTAGCTTTCTCTGGTATAATGGCATGGTTGAAGCTAGGCAAGGGGCAATTTCCTGACTTTCTGTTGACAACGATCTTTCATCTCGTAAGCCATCCGTTCAGCAGGTCTAGTTGCGAGTGATTAGTTTGGCGGCTTCCTAGGCTGAGTGTGCGACGGTTAGGAGTGCGTCTGCTGCTTATGTGGCTATCATTTTTGCACAGTATGTTATTAAAACGTGTATCTATCGACATACATTGTTTGATGTTATAATTTTCACAAAGTTACAAATCCTGGAAATGTTTCATGTATATACTGCACAAATTTCCTAGAAATTGCCCAAGACTTGCTACAGTTGTGGCAGGGCAGGTCTAATCCGGACGTCCCGATATTGCTCTAAAATAAATCGAGTATTAATTAAAATATATTGCACAATGGTCAAACATATACATACCAAGGAACTGGAAAGAATGTCTCAAAAGTGTACTTTGATGTCCGCCCTTGGTGAAAGGTCTTATAGAGCACATCCGGAGGATCCGGAAACCTACATATTCGGACTTGATATAATTTAACCTTTAAAGAAAAACTGTAAGGAGATGGGTGATTTTTTATTTTATTAAACAGAATCTGGGTGCTTACACATTGTTGACATTCTTCGCCTTTTAAAAAGAAATACATGCCACTCGAGGAACAAAAAAAATCGTACATCTTAGTGGATGTTTACATATATTAATGGGGATTTGGATAAAACAAAATTTGGTTTTATGAATGCACTACCATGACGTTGTATAAATAATGAAAAAATATAGCAATTTACAATTCTTTTCTGGATTTTTTCTTACTGATTTGGAACACGGAAATTTGGATTTACAAGGCTTCGTTCTATGCATTCAATGAGAACCTTGCTTGTCGGCTTTTTAGCACCATGGGAACCTGCAAATATTCTATTAATATCTCTATTACCTTCCTTGGAATGTGTTTTTGGGGTGTAGGTGCCTAAGAAGCAACGTGTGGACTTGCCGTCTCGCCGAAGCCCAAAGGAACATTTGGGTTCGTTGTGCTATCCGCGGAAACGGTGCGGCTCCTGCTCTCCAGATGACCGCGCCCGTGAGGGTGAGGGTGACTGGTGGCGTGGTGGTGGAATGGGTGGTAGTCGGCTGCTGGGGGCTGCTGATGGAAGGCGACGGGTCGGAAGATGGAGCCCAGGTCTAGCGTGTGCTCCAAGCGGCGGAAGGAGGTAACAAATATATATTTCACGCGCTCGAAAGTGGCTGCGTCGTACACAGAGCGAGCTGTGTTGGAGAGATCAAATGGCTCCTCGATGTTAAGTTCCTTCCACTGATACAAATCGTTCTTGTGGCTCTTCGCCAGCCTGCAGGTCGACACGGGAAGCACTCCGCCAGTGCGTATGGAGATGGCATAATTTCTGAAGCTGCAAAGGATGAGGTGCAAAAGATGCGGGTGAGATCTCCAAACTACGAACAGGGAAAGACGGAACTCACTCGAAACTGCTGTAGTACTTAAAGAATCCCAGCAAGTGCTCTCCAAGGGTCTGAGTGTTGTGGGTCTTATAAGGCTCTATGGCCTCTATAAGATCCAAGTCTAGGCAGTCCTGCTGGTCCAGTTGAAACTTCTCCGGATAGAGACTGTGCAAGCAGGGCAGTACATGGGGAACGCATCCGTACTGGAGATAGTGCAGAACCATCAGCACTAGCGAGTAGCTGGAAATTGTCATCCTCTTGGCGTCGTTAATGTCGTGGTACTGAGCCCAGAGCTTTACGATCACTACCAATGGCCGAGCCCGCCAATCCACTGGAAATCGATTGGATATGTATCAAAAATATGAGTATTTTTTAAATCTTGTATAATTATTCTCTATGATTGTGGTAACAAGTGTGCAGCACAGTAAAGGAAACATCTCCGACCCTATAAAGTAGATATATTCATGTCTGTTTCTACGCAAACTAGCTTTAAAAGTATCGTCTCGAAACTTTGCACCCTTCTTTCTGCAAAGTCGGAACGGATGGGGCCTATAGATGTCGGACCCAGAATTGCTAGACCTTTGGTCTTTTTGGGAGTAGAAGCTTGGGACTTTGTTTAGAATCCATTTTATAAGGACCTGGAACAACTAAATCTAAACACAACAAAGCAAAAAAACAAAAACGATAAAAGAAAAAACTAAACCCAAGAAGATGGGAACATCGCATGGGAACGCTGGCGCCCCCAAAGCGGCTGCATTTTTCCAGCGCCAATTGGACTAAAAAATGGACGATTAATGGAGAAACGCGTTGTGATCTTCCACACTGAAACCCCCAAACACCACCCATAAGTCACCGACATACCACCACCCAGAAACAAAGCGAAACCGAAACCGAAGACGGAGAAGGGTCACGATCTGAAATCTGAAAAGAAATATATAAATGCAGTTACAGCAGTATGTTAATTGTTTTTAAAACGATATGAAAATGGTATATTTTTTCTATATATTGAGCGATTATTTTTCCCCACGCGACATTTTAAATCAAAAGAAAAATGTTTTTTATACCCTGTACCCATTAAAAATGGGTGAAAAGGGTATCATAATATGGTGCAAATGTATGTAACAGGCAGAAGGAAGCATCTCCGACCCCATAAAGTATATATATTATTGATCAGCATCAACAGCCGAGTCGATATAGCCATGTCCGTCTGTCCGTCCGTCCGTCCGTCCGTCCGTCCGTCTGTCCGTATCAACGCCTAGATCTCCGAAACTACAAGAGCTACAGACATGTGCCATATATCGTTGGATAGGTAATTACCATACGCAGTACAAGTTTGTTGTTTTATTTTGATATCACCCCCCGCTCCTCCGCAATCAGCAAAAAACTGCCACGACCAAGCTCCCCGCAAACCGCAAAAAACTGCCACGCCCACAATTATTAACCTTATATTATACAATTCGGCATATGCGTTGGTGGTTATAAAAGCTATCTAATTTTTAAATTTGAACCAAATCGGATAAGAAACACGGAAGTTATGCCACATGCAAAATCTATGGCAAGGGAAGCAGAAGCGCAGCAAAACACGCATTGCGCGACGCCGACTGCGACGTTGACAGCGAAATGTGTATGGCTTTATGACACACGAAACTTATTTTCATAACCAAAATCATACCAAATTTATATTGTTATGGTCCTCTTTTCTAATAGAATATTGTTTCATTCATTTATTGATACTAAATAATCAAATTGTAAGCATGTCTAAGGGTACAGGGTATTTTGCAATCGGGAAACTCGACTGCTGCTACCTTACTTGTTTTTTTTTTGTTTTGTTTGAAATTCTGAATAAAGAATTTTAATTTTCCCTCGCGAAGCGAATCTTTTCACTTCTTGGCCTGAATAGCAAATCGCTTTTGGGTTTTAATATTGATAGGTAGGTGCTTAATATTGATTCAACTTTTATTTCTATTTCAAATAAAATAATTCAAAGAAATAGCGAAAGAACTAGCATCCTACCTGTTTCCAATTTATTTTCAAACATGCACTGAAATTCGAAAAATCTTTTTATAATTAAGAAAGTAAATTTGTATTGAAGAAGTAAACAAAATATCGATTCTTTTTAATTTTGAAAAACACTTTTATTGGTAGGGAATGAAATTTTCCATATTCTGGGAAAATAAATTTAGCAAAAACCATAAAAAATTCGAGATTTATTTTAAGGGAGGGCAAATAAGTAATTAGGAAATCAAATGTATAAAACATCTCCGACCTTATGAAGTATATATATACTGATCTGTTTTGTTTTCAAACTTTCCTTTTTCTTGCACCCAGTATACCGGGATCATCCGACTATATCCTATAGCTGGCGTATAACTGAACGATTGGAAATGCTATTATTTCTACGTTTTGCAGCTAGAAAGTTGAAATTTGCTCAGACCTTTTATGAAAATCTGAACCCACCTAAAAAATTTCAGACGACTATATTTAAATCTGTCCAACATAAACCATTAAATTGTATATTAAATTGTAAATAACATTGACAAAAAGATGTACGAGTCTGTTTGTAGCCTTGCAGCTCTTTCTAAGCCCATCGGAATTTTAGGACCTCCTATATCGTTGCATTATCCATGCAAGAGATGGCCGTTGGTGGCAAATGCGGTGAATTATGAGAATATTGGATTGCCAGCGGTGCCCCAGAGCTGGATGAACTATGTCCACATCGGTCTTGTAAACGTCTTCTAATTCTCTTCAGCAGCCAAAAGAAAACGTGAAGACGTTCCTCAGCTTGATAGCGTTTCTTTCTCAAGGAGGTCTTCCAAGTCAGTCTCCTTCTCTAAATAATGCCAATGTATCATGTCCTAGCTTTCTCTGGTATAATGGCATGGTTGAAGCTAGGCAAGGGGCAATTTCCTGACTTTCTGTTGACAACGATCTTTCATCTCGTAAGCCATCCGTTCAGCAGGTCTAGTTGCGAGTGATTAGTTTGGCGGCTTCCTAGGCTGAGTGTGCGACGGTTAGGAGTGCGTCTGCTGCTTATGTGGCTATCATTTTTGCACAGTATGTTATTAAAACGTGTATCTATCGACATACATTGTTTGATGTTATAATTTTCACAAAGTTACAAATCCTGGAAATGTTTCATGTATATACTGCACAAATTTCCTAGAAATTGCCCAAGACTTGCTACAGTTGTGGCAGGGCAGGTCTAATCCGGACGTCCCGATATTGCTCTAAAATAAATCGAGTATTAATTAAAATATATTGCACAATGGTCAAACATATACATACCAAGGAACTGGAAAGAATGTCTCAAAAGTGTACTTTGATGTCCGCCCTTGGTGAAAGGTCTTATAGAGCACATCCGGAGGATCCGGAAACCTACATATTCGGACTTGATATAATTTAACCTTTAAAGAAAAACTGTAAGGAGATGGGTGATTTTTTATTTTATTAAACAGAATCTGGGTGCTTACACATTGTTGACATTCTTCGCCTTTTAAAAAGAAATACATGCCACTCGAGGAACAAAAAAATCGTACATCTTAGTGGATGTTTACATATATTAATGGGGATTTGGATAAAACAAAATTTGGTTTTATGAATGCACTACCATGACGTTGTATAAATAATGAAAAAATATAGCAATTTACAATTCTTTTCTGGATTTTTCTTACTGATTTGGAACACGGAAATTTGGATTTACAAGGCTTCGTTCTATGCATTCAATGAGAACCTTGCTTGTCGGCTTTTTAGCACCATGGGAACCTGCAAATATTCTATTAATATCTCTATTACCTTCCTTGGAATGTGTTTTTGGGGTGTAGGTGCCTAAGAAGCAACGTGTGGACTTGCCGTCTCGCCGAAGCCCAAAGGAACATTTGGGTTCGTTGTGCTATCCGCGGAAACGGTGCGGCTCCTGCTCTCCAGATGACCGCGCCCGTGAGGGTGAGGGTGACTGGTGGCGTGGTGGTGGAATGGGTGGTAGTCGGCTGCTGGGGGCTGCTGATGGAAGGCGACGGGTCGGAAGATGGAGCCCAGGTCTAGCGTGTGCTCCAAGCGGCGGAAGGAGGTAACAAATATATATTTCACGCGCTCGAAAGTGGCTGCGTCGTACACAGAGCGAGCTGTGTTGGAGAGATCAAATGGCTCCTCGATGTTAAGTTCCTTCCACTGATACAAATCGTT
Source organism: Drosophila ercepeae (assembly GCA_018150545.1). Lineage (NCBI taxonomy): Eukaryota > Metazoa > Arthropoda > Insecta > Diptera > Drosophilidae > Drosophila > Drosophila ercepeae. Next base: position 1,473,670 of record JAECWL010000197.1, read on the forward strand.
CTTGTGGCTCTTCGCCAGCCTGCAGGTCGACACGGGAAGCACTCCGCCAGTGCGTATGGAGATGGCATAATTTCTGAAGCTGCAAAGGATGAGGTGCAAAAGATGCGGGTGAGATCTCCAAACTACGAACAGGGAAAGACGGAACTCACTCGAAACTGCTGTAGTACTTAAAGAATCCCAGCAAGTGCTCTCCAAGGGTCTGAGTGTTGTGGGTCTTATAAGGCTCTATGGCCTCTATAAGATCCAAGTCTAGGCAGTCCTGCTGGTCCAGTTGAAACTTCTCCGGATAGAGACTGTGCAAGCAGGGCAGTACATGGGGAACGCATCCGTACTGGAGATAGTGCAGAACCATCAGCACTAGCGAGTAGCTGGAAATTGTCATCCTCTTGGCGTCGTTAATGTCGTGGTACTGAGCCCAGAGCTTTACGATCACTACCAATGGCCGAGCCCGCCAATCCACTGGAAATCGATTGGATATGTATCAAAAATATGAGTATTTTTTAAATCTTGTATAATTATTCTCTATGATTGTGGTAACAAGTGTGCAGCACAGTAAAGGAAACATCTCCGACCCTATAAAGTAGATATATTCATGTCTGTTTCTACGCAAACTAGCTTTAAAAGTATCGTCTCGAAACTTTGCACCCTTCTTTCTGCAAAGTCGGAACGGATGGGGCCTATAGATGTCGGACCCAGAATTGCTAGACCTTTGGTCTTTTTGGGAGTAGAAGCTTGGGACTTTGTTTAGAATCCATTTTATAAGGACCTGGAACTAAGGGCTAACTGTATCCCATATTTGCCACATCTTTTTACCAATAGAAGCCCCCATTTGACTGCAAGGATATAAAAACTTTGGCTACTTTCTTGTTTACTCTTTTTTTTAAACAAAACTAAATAACATTTATAGTTAGTTTTCCCGAAAAGTGTATGGAAAAGGATAGAAACACTACTTACATTGAGCGTATAGTTGCAGCAAATATGTATTCTTAATCCCGACAGAGTTGTTGAAATTTAGATCGACTTCGATTCCGTGACAAACATCCTTAAAGCGCAATATCGGCACTCGGGCCTCAATTAAGTTGAAATCGTGGAACACGTCTGCAAAGGACGTCTTCAATAAACTGAAACTCGAAACGAGAAAGCACTTACCCGTATCCTTGAGCACTACATTGAAGAGGGACAGGATGAGCAGGGCATCATTGCGCTTCTCATTGTGAAACTGATGCTCCATTTGCTGCTGGGACTGGTGACGATGGGTCGGGTGCTCGGGCAGAAGGCACATGTCGATGTCCGAGGAGTCCGTTCCGAAGCCAGTGATGGTCGATCCCACCAGACAGATGCGATACCGCTCGAACATGGGCTGCTGAAAGTACCAATTAAGATGTTCCTTCATTTTTGGCATTTCGGAACCGATCCCAATTGATACTCACGTTCATCCAGAGGAACAAGAAGCGCCAGAGTCGCATCTTGATTTTGAACATCTTTTGGGACTGCTGCGAATCGAGGAATCGCCCCCAGATCTCCACCGACAGGTTGTCGTACTTGCACATGCAAATCAGCTTCTCCGGCCGAATAATGACTTCCACGTTCCGCGCCTGGGCCAGGTAACGGTCGGGGGGCAGGACCATGTCGTACCAAGAACCACCTAGGACCCCGACCGGCGGGGTCGGCGACGATCCTTGGTAGGACGGCGGCGGGCGGAGTGCTCCGTGGTTGGGCATTCCGTGCATCTGGCCATGTACGCCGGAATGGCTAAGTTGTGGCGGAGGTAGTGGCAGCGGGGAGTGGTATATGGGTTTCAGGAGCTGAGCCCGTTGGCCACCCATTTCAACCAGGTGGGGTGACAACTGGCCGGGCAGATGGTAGCCGGCGGTGGGCGAAATCGAGGCGTCTCCTTGGCCCAAGCTGTACCTTGTAGAGTATTTTTCGAAATTACTTGCTGTAAGGAAAGAAGAGAATCAATAACATACCGACTCCGATTGTTGTTGCAGCTCCAATGGGATTCACTGCCCAGGGAGCAGGACGAGAGCGCTGGCGACACCGGGCGCAGGCCGGCAGAGTAAACGTCCTTGCCGAGGCTGGAGCTGCTGCTGGAGCTGAGCGAGCCCTGGTAACTGGCCGATCCGGGATGTGACCACGCGGACGATGGCGGCCCCGATCCCACGGAGTTGTTGTTGTATCCATCGCCAAAATGGAAGAAGACCGGCTGCGGCTGCTGCTGGACATTGCCGCCCGGCGGCACCAAGGATAGCGGACGCTGCGCCGACGGAGGGGGAGGCGGAGGCGGATGCTTCATCATGAAAGGTACCAACGGCGGGTAGCTGGACTTCGGCACCGAGGAGAGATCGCCCGTGCTGCTGGCGGCTGCTGCTGTGATCTCCTCGTCCAGCTGGGCGCAGCTGATCATGTTGGTGGGCGTGGTGACGACGGGCGAGAGGATGGCGTGTGCGTTAATTGGCACCGGCAGGCCCGGCGATGAGGTCACGTACATGCCGTGCCCCAGGGTGGGGGTCGGCAGAGAAGCGGAGCCGGAGACGCAGACGGAGGCAGCGCCGGAAAGCGGGAAGGTTCGAATGGGTGGCCCTCCTACTGACACCGGAGGCGGCGTCGAGACGGTTGTCAAGGTGATGCTCGGCTTGACCAGCAAGGAGGACTTGCCACCCAGCTGCTTGGTAGCCGCTGCTCCAGGATCGCCGCCGGGCGGCGGTATGTCGACGTTAATGTAGGTTAGGTTGTACAAGTTCTGGTGCTCCGCCATGATGGGGTGATAGTTCTGGTGGTGCGGGTAGTACCCGTTCTTACCCTCGCCGCCCTGCATTCGCCGGTTCATGGCGTTGAGGATCTCGATGGCGTTCTGCTGTTGGTGCGGATGCTGCTGCTTGTACGCCGCCGGGTCGCCGCTTCCACCTGGACGCACATAAAAATTGGGAATCATTCTACTCGCACAGAAGCCAACGTAACTCTACTGAGAATCCTAAATTTATCAAAAAGACGATCGTATTCACAACTTATAAAAGTGTAAAAAAAAAAACCAACAAAAAAAAACTGCTTTTTTTTGGTTACGAATCAATTTTTGAACAAATTTTTTCTTGATGTTTTTTGGTGTTACAACTCCGTTGACGATATCGTTAGAATAAAACAATTCGACCAGAGCCTTGACTGCCGTCAACGCTTTTAAAGGGAAAGCCTCCTAGATTGAAATAATTTTATAGCTTCGAAGAGGGTATCACTATTTTGTTAGTGGATAGGGATTATTTAGCAAATAATAATATTTCGATTCTGTCGATTCGATAACTGTCAATTGGTCATTCTCCTTATCCCTGCTTTCTCCCAGCTTTCTCCCTGGTAACAAGGTGCTCAGTTTTATCCAAGTAGAGTCCCAAATGCCAGGGCTATTATAAAGGGGAGGAAGCCCTGGATTCCAATAAGTTTCCAATCAAAGATTGGAGCTTTCTTAAGAATCCATTTTATAAGTTGGTTGGAAATTCCTAAACGTTTCTAGATTTGTCTCTTGTAGACGGTACCTTGAGACTTTTTTTGGAGTCGAAACTGTATAAATATTTCTCTAAAAATATATATTTGCGATTGAATTATACAAATATATCTGATATATATTTTAAAATAAATAAATATAACAAATCAGTGGTCATAATTTTCCATTTGGCAAATGTTACGATGATATATTTCTTTTTGTAATGCAAAAATTTTATTAAATTAACAAAGTTGGTAATTCTTCAAAGCCCATTTCGGGCGAAGTCGAAGTTTATATACCCTTTCAGTTTCTTTGTTAGGAGATATCATAAATATATATAGTTGGTCGATCCCTTTGCTAAAATTTAAAACTAGATCAGTGCCTTATAAAGTGGATTTTGAAAAAAATCAGCAAGCTTCTACTTTCAATAACACGAAAGTTTTTGCATTTCCTATCATTCAGCTATATAGGATATAGTCGAGAAGTCGGGTGTTCCATTTCCTTTCTTTCAGCTTTAGGATATAGTCGAGAAATCCCGGCTGTTCGAAAAGTTTAAAGTCAATAGCTTTGAAGCTGAGAAATTAGTTTCCGTAGAACTGGACAGACTGACTGGAGGTGATCCTGAACAAGGATATACATATATGCTTTATAGGTTTTGCCATTAAATCATAATACCCTCTGTAAGGGTATAAATATAGTCGACCGGACCATAGGATGGGCTTAGATAAAAGAAGCTCTGAGCGATTCTCAACTTTCTCTCAGCAACAAATTCGACATCTGTTTCCGACCATTCAGGAAAATGTGGTTTTTCTTAATTGCACGGCTCCGCCTTGCTAATAATGTCTGTAACTTTGAAAATATCCACATAATAGTTACAAGCATTTTTTAATAGTTTAAAATACATTCATTGAGATTTTTCATAATTTTCCTTAGAGATCAATTATTGACTTTTCTTAAGTTCCAGAGTGATGTAACCCCTTAAAATAACACGTGTGCTTTCAAAACTATAAATTGTGTTACCTTGGAAAGGTCACATTAGACATATTCTTGCCTGGCGCAAAGGAGTCTGATGTAAAGTTTCCCCGAAAAAGGGTAAAGCTTCCTTGAATGCAAGGACCAAAATGAAACCATATCGCAGGATCCTTAAATTTAGATTCCAAGACGACCTACGTACCTGGCACTTTCTTGTTTATGTTGCAGCCATCGTTCTGCTTGCGGCGGTAGTGCGAGGAGCTCATCCCGTACTGGTGCGGGTGGTGGTGGTGGTGGTGCGGATTGTGGTGGTGCTGGTACTGGCCGTAGTGGGAGTTGCGGTACCGCTGCTGTGGGTACTCCGATCCAGCCGACTGTTGTGTGCTTTGCTGCCGCAAGATGTTGCTCGAGGCAGTACTAGTGCTAGTCCCATTCCCATTCCCATTGCCATTCCCGTTTCCATTGGCATTGGAAGTTGTAGGTGCAGTCGCAGCCGCAGTCCCAGAACCGCTCTGGGAACTGACTGCGTCACTACTATCAGGCAGTAGCTCTTTCTGCAAGAACGAGGCGATTGTCAACTGCTTCGGCTGCGGATGGCAGTTCTGATAGTAGTTCTGCTGCTGATTGGCCTGGTACCCGGAATAACGTCGATGTTCGAACGATATTGGCCGCTGCTGCTGCTGCTGGGGCGGGGGCGGTGGTTGCTGGAGATCCACGGAAGCTGGAGGAGCCGATAGCGCCACTACAGGAGGAATCGCTGGCTTCTGGAAAGGCACAGTCAAAGGGGTTAGTTGCTCTCGCTGATAGTTTGTATTGTTTATTTATTTCAAAAGTTTTGTTAATCAGCGAGGGTGTCCTGCGAAAGCAGGTACCTTTATGACCAGGATCACTTCCGGAACCGATATGGTCAGGTCCATCTTCCGCCTGCCTGTCTGTTTTTGCGGAAACTTTTCATGTAACTGGCGAAGCGCCGCCTGTTTTCTGTGGCTCTTCTTCAAAATAAGTAACAGAAATCGATACAAGTTTGATGTTTTCTTCAAAATACAAGATCCGTGACAGGTAGAAGCTTTACTTATAAATAAATAATATTTCTAACTACATATACAATATTTAGTTCTATTTTTATCAAATTTATAAAGAAAAATTAGAGTTATATGAGTGATGGCGATTGTCGAGTATATGGCGGAGTAACGATTCTCGATTGACTGTAAAACTATATCTGTCCGCGAACAAACGGCCTCGACTTGATGTCGCGATATGTGAGGCTCTTGTGGTCTTTGTAAACATTTGAATAAATGCACATGCAATATGCCCTGGTTTTGCTTACATCTTTGCTTTGATTCTCCAGCTCTGTCTGGCTGGCGGGGTTGCTCTTCCAGAAGCTGAGGGGCTGCTGCTTGGTGGCCTCCTGGTCCCGCAATCCGCCCGCCATCTCCGCCAGGTCCTTGGCCTCCGTTGGGGGCTCCTTGGGCACGGCAGGACAGATGGCAGGACTCTGATCCTCTGACTTGGTTGTCGCTTTGGTTGTCGACTCCCCGGCGTCGGAGCAACTCCGATAGCAGGTGGATGATACATCCGCGTCCGGGGTGGGAAGCGAGTGCCGCTTCTTGGTATTGTTGTTGTTATTGTTAATATTGTTATTGTTGTTGTTGTTAATATTGTTGTTGTTGTTGTTGCTAAGCCATTTAACGGGCTTACTTTGCAACTTGTTGCTACTACTACTACTATTGTTGCTACTATTACTGCTACTATTGTTGCTACTATTGTTGCTACTACTATTGTTGCTACTATTGTTGGTGCTGCTATCGGAGATTTGTTTTTCGATTATATTTTGATTCTTCATCATGTTGTTGTTGTTGTTGTTCAGCTGTTGTTGTTGTTGTCGCTGATAGTATGAAGATTGCTGTAAATTGTTGTTGCTGTTGGTGGCACTGCTACTATTGTTGTTGTTGCTGCTGCCAAAGTGCTTTTTGCGAGACATCGAACTGCTGCTGCTGTTGTTGTTGTTGTTGTTACTGTTGTTGTGGTAATTCGTCACCTGCCGCAGCAGATTGGCGGACTTGTTGTTGTATTTGGCGAATTTCAGTTGGGACTGCCCCGCCTTGGGAACGGGCGATCCGGCGGACAGTCGCTGCCGGAACTCCCGCTGCTGTTGCTGCTGTGTTTGTTTCTGCTGCGACTGCTGCTGCTGCGCGGACGAAGCTGCTGCGGCGGCGCTGCTCTCGACAACGTCTGCTGCAAAGATCTTCATTTCGCCGGCTGCCCGGGTTGCTTGCATAGCCAAGAAGAAGCAAAGAAAATAATTTGTACGGGCTCGGGCTCCGGCTCCGTTGTCGTTGTCGCAGATCAAGCTTTTGTTTCAAAAATATATTCGGCTCGACACGTCTTAGAATTAGATTTAGTTTAGGATAAAATTATATTTTTTTTCAAGGGGGTTTCCTTGTTTTTGAAACAATATATACTTTTTTTGTTTGTTTTTATTTGCGCATATTTTTTGATTTTTGTGTTTTTTTTTTGTATTTTTGCAAATATTTTTTTGATGTTTTCTTGTTTTTATTTTGTTTTCCGTTTGGTTATAGATTATTATTTATTATTATTATTTTAGTTCATTTCATGCTAGGTTAGCGTTTTTTCAAGTCCGGTACTTCAGTTTTGCGACGGAGGCCAGTGTAAGTACCGTTTTTCCTTCTATTTACTTCAACAAGAGAGACACACACACATATTAAGTCGAACACTTGCGGTCTCCTTTCGCTGTCGCTTTCTCTTTCTTTCGCTTGTTGTGCGAAAAAGACGGCGTGCCAAAAAGCCGTTACTTGCAGGGAGAACCGAAACTGCAGCCCAAAATCGGGAAAAACTTAAATTATGCTGCCCCGCAAACTAAGAAAACGAGAATTAAGGACTTTGATTTTAGGTTTCAAGTCAAGGTCGAATCGCAGATCGCAACTTACCAGCCAAAAATATATAAGTAAAGGCGCAGAATTTGTTACGGGCCCGATCTCTAATCGGTGGCTAATATGTTTGAGCGCTTTGGGGATAAATCCGCCATTTAAATTCCAATACACACTTTTAACATCACTTCAAACATATATAAAAAAGAAATTAAAACTGCGCTATGAACGAGCCCAAAAAAAGTGCGCGGGTGTTGCTCGAAATTGAAGAAGAACTACACTGATTCCAAAAAGGGTCAGGATCAGTGTTGTTTAATTCGCCTAGAAGCTGCCCAGATCAGCTGTCTAACCAAAAGTCTCCAAACCCCACATTCTCCACGGCCATAGCCAAAGCCCAACTCTCCCCAATTAAATTACGTTTCAGTTACCTTAGCGGGAATCAAGTTCCTCCATAACAATAATAGTAAAACAGTTTTATTTTCACTTAAAACAGATCAGCCCTATTAAAACTGATACTATACAGTCCAAATCGGCCTAGTATTAGAACCGATTGAATAGTGATTTCCAGAAGAGTCGAGCAGGCAGCAGCGAATCCCGTCCAACGCAGCTTTTGTGGGTCAATCTATGCGAAATATAAATATAAAATTATTAAACTTTATATTATTAAACATTATACTATTATCAATATAAATAAATGGTTAAATCCCTTAAAAAAACCTTTATTCTCCTACTATTTTTGATTAAGTCTCTGTTTAAATCGATCGTTTTTGTTTATTTTTTAGAACTACATAAGTGGCTTTGAAAAGCGGCTGCAATTACAAATGGGCTTGACCATATTCCTTGAAAACAAAAACGAAAACAAATCCATCTCAGAATCAATTGCAACTTGTGGTAAACAAAAACAGTAATGGTACCGCTGGGAGCCAAGTTTATAAATTGATCTCTGTAGCACTATTACCAGAGTGGCTTAGTTTTTCATAAGCAAATATTTACGTTTTAATTAATTGGTCTTTTGTTATTGGTTTCCGAATTCAAAGCGTATTGGTCTAAACGAAGAGATGACTCCACCACATCTTTCTATGAGAAACTTTTGTAGCCTTTCCAACAACACTTTCCGTAGCTGCATTAAACTCTATAGATCCATAACGTCCACAAAGGATGACTCCAAACAACCTGGCTTTCCAATTCATTTTGCAATATGTATTTTCCAACGGAAAAGCCAAAGTTTATATACCTTCCAGTAAAATAGCGTTTTCTATTGGTAAAAGATATAGCAGATATATCGGATATAGTTGGTCGATTCTTATAAGAACTCTAAAATCATAGCAGTTAGCAAAAAAATGGATTTTGAACAAAATCCACAATCCTCCTACTACCAAAAACACAAAAGTAATAGCATAATAGCATATCGTTCAGTTATATGACAGCTATAGGATATAGTTGTCTGATCCGTAGCTATAGCTATATATTGTAGCTATTGGATATAGTCGGCCGATCCCCCCCAATATTTCACGATAAGCTGCTTGGGTATATAAACTTCGGCTCCGTTCAAACTTAACTTTCCTTTCTGGTTTGACTAAGGACAGTCGTTTTGTAAAAGTTGCCTTTCTTTTACAGTAAAACAAAAAAGAATCAATCAGAAAATGTTAAGGATATGAACGAGGACTTACTGGAAGTCGGCGCGCCGCAAACGCTCCAGATAGCCTTCTGTGGGAACAGCCGAAAGGAAGATCTTTCGGACCGGGCGCGGTACTTGGTCATGTAACTGTCGCGCCAGGTTGAGATGCGTGTTCGCCACACTGGCCACCTCAAAGATGCACTCCTCCACACCCTTGTCGTCACTCTTGCCGCGGATGATTCGCTCCTGGCTGACGCCGTGCCGGATTAGGACCTCCAGCGGCACACAGACCACCTGCTTTCGCCCGGCGAGGGGAATGGCCCGCAACAGGGTGGCGATGCCTTGCGCCTTGCCCAGGTGGGAGGCAGCATGGTCCACCTGCAAGTCGTGCACTCCGCTCATTTCGACCAGCAGGTGCAGCATTGAGGAGAAGGCCTGTTCGGCGTACTCCTCCAGTTCCTTGAGCGACTCGAAGGCCATGTTGACAGGCCGCTCCCGGGCTGTGACCAGGCGCCGGAGATAGACCTTGTTCAGCCTGCGGGTGCCGACTGTGTGCTTCAGCTCGCGAAGAACGGGCTGATCCTCTACGTAGGAGCGCTTGGAGTCCTCCTCGAAGCACTTGTCGATGGAATCGTACCAGAACTTAAGGCGTAGCTTTCCAATCTGCGGTTCGAGGCTCTGAAATATTTCGTTTAGATGGAAAGGCGATATTGAACCAATTTAAACCAAAACGCGGCATCCACTTACTTGGCCGCTAACCGATCTGGATATCTCCACGTTAAACGCCCGTAGAGCGAAGGCAGCTCGCCGCAAATCTCGGGGAAGCAGCAGAGTACTCAGGTAGTTTTCATAGTCGTATTTTCTGAAGAGAGGATAAATTTAATACAAGAATGTGGCGGCAACTGGCGATTTCTACTCACTGCACCAGGTTCATGCAGTGCTTGGCCCCGTATGTATTACTCTCCGACTCGACGACTTTCTCCTCATGGGCTTTGGCCTGTTGCTGGCTGCCAGCATGTCTGGCAATGCACTTTCCGGAACCGGCATTGAGTAACAATTGGTTATTCCAATTTCGTACCAGGCGCCGCATCTGTTTTCCTTTCAGCTGATTCGGTTACTTTGGTGTGACCAAGTTGGAGGTTATGTCATAGCCAGAGTGACCAGACACTTTCAAATCATGTATTACGACATTTGAATTTGAAGAGAAGATTCAGGTCTACTTATGAATTATTTAAATTGATTAATTTGTACTTACTTTTTGAGATTAAGTATAAAAGAATTTTTTAATATCTTTAAACTTTAAAGAATTATATGTAAATATATGACCTTGGACAAAATAACTTAAAATAATATCTCAAATAAGTATTAAGTATTATTAAGTATATATATTATAAGTATAAGTATATATTAGTTCTTTATTCAGTTTACATTTTAAATAGCTCCGGTTTGGTCTTAATCCTCCATAGTCGTTACCACCGCCTCCACCACTACCGCCTCCTCCTCCACCGCCGCCGCCACCGCCACCACCACCCCAGCTGCCACCGCTCCAGCCACTACTCCGACGTAGGCCCTTGTTTCAATAAAAGGGAATCAACATCTCAGAGAAACAAATTTTAATACTTCGAGACCCTTCGTTGAAGTCCAAAATAATTTAATCGCACTTTAAATTTTTTAACTAGTTTATTTTGTCGCTTTTAAGAAGGAAATTGTTCTATGAGATAAAGGGCATAAATCTGATATTAAAATCTTATGTTTTGGGATTTAAACACATGACTATAAGACGCGTCGTGTAGAATCTTTTAGGACTGCCGGTCAGAAAGCGAGGTGGACTTCAGCAGGGGAATGAAATGTTATTTCGAGTTAAATTTTATGTTTGATTGCTTGGCGTGGAACTCTTCTTTGCCCAATTTTAAGATCCTCTTCTTTGTCCAACTTTAAGATCCGCAGCAACCCCCTGCACTGCAGGTCTGGGTTGGTTGAATTCGTCCAATTCTCCGGTTTGGTCTTAATCCTCCATAGTCGTTACCACCGCCTCCACCACTACCGCCTCCTCCTCCACCGCCGCCGCCACCGCCACCACCACCCCAGCTGCCACCGCTCCAGCCACTACTCCGACGAGAGCCGCCGGAATTGTCATCACTACTGAAAGGAGCCAGGAACGATTGGAACCTGGAAAGAAGTCGTGGTCGTTAGATTGTTAGATAATTCATCCTCACCCATTACTTACAATTGCTTAATGGCAAACCAGATGCCGACGAATAAGGCTAAAACCCGTCGTATATCCCAAGGGCGCTTCTCCAAGAGACGACCATCTGCAAAACCAAGGCAATTAGAAAACGAAGGTCCATTTCAAAGTAAACGCTTTCTTACTGTGATCGACGTACACCATTTTGCAGTGAGGAAATCTCACATCAAATTCGGCCTTTTCAATTTATTACAAATCTTGCTGAGATTGGGAAATTTCGGACTGTTTGTACACAAAACTTGACGTGGTTTAGGTTTATTAGGGATGGACAAACTAAGGCTACTTGATATTTTGGATTGTCATTTTAGTATAAAATATTAGGGGTACGCAGTATTTCTTACCCGCCAAATTTAAAAGTTCAGAGACTGAGTTATTTTGTGGAACATATTCTTAAAAACAACCAAAAGTTCTTTAAAATTGATTGAATATTTTATCAATCTACGAAAAGGTGGCTCCGAACCCAGAAGATTTCCTGATTTTGTTTCTTATATATATAAACATTTCATTTCTATTAAATTTGGAAATAACAATAGAGGTCAAGGCTTTTGGATAGTCTGCTTTAGGCAAATGAAATCTTTTGTTTTTTAACTAAACAAAATATATTTTTAGCCAATTAGCATATAAAACTTATATTGTTCTCTAAAAAATGATCTCTTAAGCCCTCTAAAATATGTTAAATGTTTTTTTGTTTAGATAAAAAAAGGTGATAACATGGTTTATGCAAATCCTCAAGAAACATTAAGCTTTATAGCCTTTTCAGTTCCCTAATTTTAGATGCGAAAACCTTAAAAAGTACACGAGATAAGTCGCAAAATATTGAGTCACAGTTTGTAAACTATGACCGTTTTCTTCATGCCAACTAATATGAAATAATAATTATTTGTTTGGCAAATATTTGACGACCAATCTTCAATAAGCTTCAACAGATCTCTTTAAAAAGTCATCGATATTATAATTGTTTAAAAATTTGTATATTCATGTTTATAATTGTTTTTCTTGTATAGACATTGAAAGGTACATTTAAATTCATGATAAAAAGTTATTAACAATAAAAAATATACATCCGATAGAGAAATTGTAGATTTAACAACGCAAGGCGGTTAAAAAAGTGACGACCAAGCAACTGCAACCCAGAAATCAACGATCCATTGTTTGGCAGTACTCCGCTCTGGTTAGAGTTTAGGAATATTGCGTCATAAACGCCACAGGGACGGGATGGAATGTGACTCCCGGGTCAATGGTGATGCAATTGAACCTGGTCGCCTTAGGTATGGCGCGACATCCGCCCAAGAGGTGGGACTGGACATCGCTACTAACCTCACCCGCCTGCAGCAGGTGCGTTGCAGGTCATGGTCTGAATTCGTCCTATTCGACGGTTAGGTCTTAGTCCTCCGCCGCCACGAGTGTTTCCACCTCCACCTCCTCCTCCTCCTCCTCCTCCACCACCTCCTCCTCCACCACCTCCTCCGCCACCATTCCAACTGTTCCAGTTATTCCTGCGCTGGTCATTGGAATTCTCGTTGCTGTTGAAAGGTGCCAGGAAGGTCGAAAACCTAAGATCATGCATCAGCATTATTCCACGCTTTATATCAGCTAACATACTGATTAGCTTCGTCGTTCAACTTACAAATTCTTGATGGCGAACCATATTCCCAAAAACAATTCCACTATTCGTCGCCAGTCCCAGGGTCGTTTCTCCCACACGCGGCCATCTGTTGATAAAGACACGTACAATGCAAAAAATATTAGAGGATATGTTTTCCCAATTACTCACTATGGTCGATGTACACCATAACGCTGCCTCATAATCCGCCTAGGTTTCGGTGTCTTCAGTAATTTATTCAATTTGTATACAAATCCTGGGCAGTTTTAGAGAAAACAATGTGTGTCTCGAGTATATCGATATTCCTCACGTTTGTGAGAAAAGTGCTCGACTATCGTAAGTTTGGCACTTTTTGTCATGAAATTAAACCAAAAATTAATTTTATCTGCTTAAAGTTTAGTCATTTAAAGTTAAGCCTAGTTTTATGAAAGGTTAATAAGCATTTTAAGCTTTATTATTGTTTAGAACATTTTAGGGATATTTGCGAGTGCAATTAATTTTTTTAAAAATATGTTTTACTCTGACAATAAACCATATGATTTTTTTGTTTATAAATTTCAAAAATGTATTTTAAATTCATATAGAATTTTTTTTTTTTTTTTATAATAAAAATTGTATTTATTTACATAGCAGTTTACTGTTACTGTTTGTAGTAACTTATACTGCAGAGTATCATAATTTCAATAGAGTATTTACATATTTACATACTTCAACCTAATAAGGGAGTCTAGAGGCATTTTATTTTATCAATTAACTTATGTATCTTCTCGGTAGATCTGTTGGGTGAATGCGCAGGAGTCTCCTTCTCGCCCTCAGTCCCAATACACGTCTCCTCATCAAGAGTTTTCGAGCCAACTGGTTTGGGTGGATTCCCAATTTATTAACGTACGCTGTTGCATGTTTATTTATGACATCGCCAATCCTTGGTACCTTCAGTTCTTTTTCAATGTCTTTGTTGCGGATGTACCAAGCCGCTCCAGATAGTTTCATATAGAATGAAGCTAGGGAAAACACCAATTAAAACACCTAACTAACCCAATTATTATTACTGTCTTTATAGCAGAGGCACAAAAATTGCCAAATTTATTAAATTTTTATCCAAAATATACATTTATTATTATTATTATTTATTATTATATGTATTCTAGTCTAAGGATTCTGGGATATTAAACGATATACGTGATTTTTAAAAAATATTCGATATTAGTTAGTATCAGTGGCGTGCTTCCATCTCTAGTGGCCGCACTTCGGAGCGTTTTGGGGGAATCGCGTTTGTTGTTATAAAAATTGGTGCTCTCCAAGCGTGTCCTCCAATATTTGTGTTAAAGTTGCGCGCGGATTAACAGTATTGAAGTCAAGGGGAAATGGGCTCCGGAGAACAGTGAGGCAAGTGACCAACAACAGGTGAGTTCTAGTTCTGGTACTGAACGGTGAGGAACTAATCTGCTTGGAAGCATCCGTTAACGCAGCATTGATACTAACTTCGATCCCCCTCCGTCTAATCCCCACCAGAAGGCGGACATCGGACATCATTCCAATAGTTGTGGGCAGTGCAGTGCAGTCTAAAAATAGAGGAACGTGTCCAATGTCGCTGTGGTTCCTCATCAACGCTCAATCGCAGTGATATCCCCCATCATACACACCTTGGGACTACGTCACACATCATTTGATACCCTAGCTGAGGTTATTATAAATTTGGTTGAAACCATTTTTGGAATCGTAGAATTTCCTTTTATTTCCAAAAACTTTATTTTAAAAGGAAGTGAGTCTGAAGGATCGACTAACTATATCCGATAGTTGCTGTATACTAGGGTATATCACCTTCGGCTCCACCCGATTAAAGATTTATTATTGTTTTTCTAGCACTCTGTCACAAATGTGTTCTCCTGGTCCCCCGACCTCCTGTATAATTGGTTCATTATCTTCGTTCCGAAGAGTGTCGTTCTTCAGAACTTCCTCTTCACCATAATTTGCGTGCCTGGGACTATTTCTGATTCTAAATTATTGTGGAGCTGGTTTCGTTTTCTGACACATTTCAAGACCACATTGACTTTGCTGCTCTTCGACCTTTGCCGTCCAGATGTTGCCGGCAGTTAACTGCCGTCGCTTCGTGCATTCTCGAAAATGAAGCACCAGCATGATCAGCATGATCGATGGAATTTATATACACTCCGCATCACAAACCGGCATGATTAGACTCTTTTTTCTATAAATTTATCCTAACTTTTTCTCTTATATCAAACGATATCCCTAACTTGTCCCTGGGAACAATGGAATTGCCAAATTTCGTCTCTTCCTGACATCATCATGAATAGTTAATAAGGTTAAAGCCTCGCACACTGATAGGAGGTAATGAGTTCATTTATAGACGCTTTAAAATAACTTTAGTAGCCCGAAGAAGCAATTAAATTGCAGTTATTTTTAAGGGAAATATATTCGTTATTCGTTTTCCCGAAGAAAGTTTTTTAAAGAAAACTAGAGAGGAGTTTCTCGATTATACGATACCCGGTACTGCTGTTCTCTCCTCCCTAACTTTTTTCCAATATATATTACTTGTTAAGAAAGCTTTTGCTTAAATTTGTTGTGGGAAACAACATTTTTTTAATACTTTTAGCAACCGATATATATCGTATATCTTTTAATAATTGCCCGATTTGCCTGAACTTCCATATGCATGTAAATATTGACTATATCTAAAAGTTATTGTCAACTTGTTCCGAATGGGTGCCACAGAAAACTGCATAAATTTGAAACAAACTTGATCTGCATCGTATTTATATTATATATCTGCAATATATACTATATATACGATATATTTATATAACTTATCAGGTTGGAAACGCTTCATTCTCTGTAAAACTTAAGTTTCCACGAATACAATACCCTCGTAGAGCGCGAGTACCGGGTATAATATTCTTAATTTTTAATAAAGGAAAACCGATGGAATTTATAGACAACTATCGTTTTTTGGAATATATTGCTTGAAATTTATCTTTATTTTATATTTACAATTTTTTTCATTGGTTTTTCTTTTTATTTTGATTTATTTTTTGTGATAAACGCTTAATTTTGTATTTTATGATGTGATAAAAAAATCAATCTTTTAGAGGAAACTCTGCTTTAGCTTTCAAAATACTGAAAATATTGGCTGGAAAATGAAATGTTTTGATTGAAAACAGTTGTAAGGCATTGATCTGCCAAATTTGTAGATGAAATTAATGATAGATCCCCTCCGATAGTTTTTACCTTACTCGGAGTGGAACCTGAACACTGTGCGACGTCACAGCTCGCTGCACGCCTTTTTGGGTAATCAGTTTATTGGACGAGTAGCTGGCGGCGGTGTCTGGGTTTCTAAGTTTGGTTACCGGACGAGTTGGTTGGTTGGAGGGTTTGGCGGGCTGACTGGAAAGGCCGACCGGCACTGAATTTATGCGTTCTGGTTCTATTATTCTCCCCGTACTTTGTTTTCAGTAATCGGCAAACATCGCCAGCGTACGCATTTCTCCTCGAATCGGCGGCTGAGCGTTTATATTTCCCCTCTGACATCATTCGCGTTAGATCAGATCGGTCGGTTGGTCGGTCGGTGTGTATCCACACGTAGGTGTGTTTGTCTTCTGTTTGCCTGGGTTTACATTTTTTTTGCTTGTTTGTTTTCGTTGCTGATCCGATCTGATCAAGAGGTGATTCCGACCGCCGGTGGTATAACGTAATGCTTTGGAGCCGGCGCCCCAAAGTCCGCAAAGTGTCGAATGAGCCGCAGTCGCAGTCGCAGTCGGGAACGCAAGGATTTGCCAAGATTACATCTCGAAGGACCGCCGATTGATTCACCACCACCACCTCGCTTCTCCCGCTCCTCTGCCCCCCATCATGTATTCGGCGGGTAAATAATTTAAATAATTCTGAAATTCCATCACTCAGATCTCGCACCCGTTCCCATTCTCTCTTGTTTATGTAAATTTTTGGTTGTATTTAAATTGGCGAACTTGTTTTCTGTTTTCTATCCACGAGCACCTTGTTTTATCTTTAGTTTGACGAGTTCGGGATTGGTTTCTCTTTTTGTTTTTGTAGCGCAAACGTGCCACCGGAAGCGGATCATCAATTGCACCCAACTGCCCCCTCAGTGCGTTCATTCATTTACTCATTTTATCATACGAGTATTCATTTTTAGAAAGATAGTATCGAGCAATTATGCAATTGGCAACATTTGAATAACCCGAATCGGTGGCCATGGTAGCCAGCTGGTCTCTACCACGAAGATGGCCATGCCAGGTCCCATTCCCATTCCCATTATCACCGGGGGCTCCATTATCGGAATTTAGCAGCTTATCGGTAATGAATTCAAGAGGGTATAGTTTGCCAACAATTTGAGCGACTCAATGGTGGCTCTTGTGCCTCCAATTTGAATTCCCAAAATGAACGCCATGGACGGTCGGTTCGCGTATCTGAATTACGCTTCAAATGCAAATAAAAGGGAACTGAATAGTCTTAATACGGAAGTACCTATTATCCGATTTGATGATTCAACCAAAAAGAGTAGATAACGAAAATAAACGAAAAAACAGAAAATAAATAAATAACGAAATTTCAAGAGAATATCCCGGTGGGTTCTGGAACTCCTAAAGAAGTCCTGGGATTTCGAGAGGTACCCCCAAATCATGCTTGAATTCTTAACTAGTTTAAATGCTAAAAAATTAGGCTAGAACTCTAAAAATGATAAAATCTGATGATTAGGTAAACGTCCTTAAAATACCGGAACTAATCGATACAAAACATTGTATATTGGTTACAAAATATAGAGAATATAATAGAAATATAATACAAATATAATAGATTACTTATAATACCTTCAATGAAGTGGATATTGAAAAATATTCCGTAACTCTAAAGTAATTTCGGGTACTTTGAATGGTAATACCATTCTTTGATATTCTCTGCTAGCACAAAGAAATCTATTCAAGATTTTTCTTGCAATAAACACTCGACTCTAACCCGAATCTAAAAACAAAAAGAACTGACCTTAATACGTTTTTAATCGCACTACCATTATCAGTTTTAACATCCAAGTATGTAATTGGCGTTTCATGTACCATTGCCTCATCATCGATCATGCCACTCATGCCACTTCACCAAGCCATCAAACCATCAAACCACCAAACCACTAATCCGCTGTCTCTTCAGACGACTAATTCCTGCCTGCCCTTTGTTGCAGTCCGGACGTACGACTACGAGTATCCCGAATCCGAGATGGACGAACGGGAGAGCCTGTACTTCGACACAATTTCGCTGGCCGACTCCGAGGCAGCCGCCTCCCACCGCAAGTCGATGTCGCAGTCGCGGAACACCATCTACCACTCGGCGGTGGACCTGGCCGAGAACGAGGGACGAAGTAGCCTGCGGTTGGGCGCCGCCGAGCAGGCGGCCCTGGCCTGGCAGCCGGGCTACCGCCAGTCGACGGCGCTGGAGCACCTGAGGGAAACGGGCGGCAGCGGTGACCACACGGACGCGGCCATCGCCGCCCAAATCCAGGCCCTGCAGAACGGACGCGGCCACCTGCCCACCGGTATTGGTGTGGGTGCTAGTGCGGGTAGCGGACACGGCAGAAACGGCACTGGCGGCCTCGACGGAGGATGCGGTGACGACGAGGTCTCTAGACGTCTTTTAAGAAATAGTAGCACCATTTCTAATAAAGTTAAGAAAGTGCCAATTACATACTCCCAGTGGAAATCGCGGGTAAACAACAAAAGTAGCCTTAATCCATCCGATTCAAAATTCAAATTGCATTCCACGTCGATAATCTCGCACCTAGAAAAACGAAACGCTTTCGCTTTCGCTCTGCTTCCGCTCCTCGTATCCTTCGTACTCGCACCACCTCGAACCACCTCATCTTTGCGTAGCTGTTGCAGTTTCATCCTCTCACTAGTCACCTGTCACCTATCACGTGTCACCTTTCCACCAGCACTCCACTCCAGCATCATCATCTAGATCTACATCTTCACTGCCATCGAGTTTCTTCATCTGTAAGCTCTTTTTATCGGTTGTGGGCTGTGATCTCTCCTCTAGCTTCAAAAAGCCACCTAAAAACGTAAATTTATTTACATTTATTTTATTAGACAATTTCAAAAGGTTTTGTGATTTATTCCCCATTTTAAACATTTTCATTTCTATTTGTATAAATCCTAAAGAATGATTACTTTTGTGGAAACAACTTTAAAGCTCCGTTCTCAGTTATCAGATTTCTGTTAGTAGTCTGGGGATAATTCTGGGAAAATGTAAATATTTATTTAGAACTTTTGTTTCTCTTCTTATAGACTAAGGTTTCTAGAAAACTTGACTAGAAACTTGTAGAAAATTTCTTCTAAACCATTTGGAGTTCAAAGAAATATTCAAAAGCAAATGAATGCCATGTTTTTCATAAGACTAAAAAGTTATTTTTATATCCTTGCAGTGGTTACTATGGTTATAAAGTGAATAGATTCTTGATCAGGATCACCTCCTGAGTCGATCCGTCTGCCAGTTTCAACGCAAACTCATCTCTAATCTCTAAGTTTTGAAGTTATCGACTTTAAATTTTACTTCCGGGATCGGTCGACTATGTCCTATAGCCGTAATATATCTGAACGATCGAGAATACCATAACTTTGGTGGTTTTAGGTTCTACTTATTTTTTTTCGGTCGGATCGGACCACTATATCATATAGCTGCCATACAAATCGATCAATCAGATTTCAAGTCTTTGTATGGAAAACTTTTTTCGCAACAATCTATCGCAACCGAATAAAAGATTTATTCATTTGTAATAGCCATACACGATTTGTGAAAGTTTGGTCCGGATCGGATCACTATATCATATAGCTGCCATACAAACGACCGATATGAAAACAAGTCTTTGTATGGAAAACTCTTTGTTTTCCAAGATATTGCAATCGAATTCAACATTTATTCATTTGACATAGCCATACCAATAATTTTGAAAAGACTTCTGATTTTTACTTCTGATAAGTACTTATTGCAATTTTTTAAAGATCTGCAAGCCGAAGATAACTTTTCTCACTTGTTTATTGTATATTTTTGAAGTTTAACCTTTTAAAAATTTTCGGCTTTTTTTGTTGTTTTTTTTTAATACCAAAATATTATCAGAGATGTGGGCATTATTTTTCTGACCTCCATTCTGTATAGACCGGATTGCAAAACCTAAACGCGTTTTTTTTTGAAACATTTTACTTCAAAACGATTTTTAATTTTTGGATTTTTACTTGACCGATTCATCAAGACGGACCAAGGTATAATCATCCTAAAATTTTAAACGAAAATGTTAAAAATCTGATATTTTTTTCCATTTTGTGAAAAAAAACTTTCCGCAGTTTTAATATCGAAGTATTCGAGATCAATATTTTATATAATTTTTTCTTATTGCTGGCAGGTGTGGAAACGTATTAAAGGTCGAGTGATACATTTTTCCCGACTTCCTACCCTATAATCTGCTAATTTTATGAATTTTTACTCATTTTCATATTAAAAAACTTTCTTTGTAATAAAACTTACGACTTTTACGACTTGTTCCGATTCTGGACCAGAATACACTTAACCAAAACACATGTGTATTATCTTTCTCAACATTAAAAACGATAAAACCGCCTTAATTTGGAAAACTTATGCCATCTATTTTTCTAATTCCAAAGAATACAACGCCATATCTTTGTTATTCTTGAAAAATGAAACTTTAAAGTTATAGAAAATGTTTCTTTTTGTTATGGTACTAATATTTCCATTCTCATGAAAAAGTGGAGATCACGGCCCACCCCGATGCACCATCCGATTCCCATTCAATCGTAGCTTTAATCGTAAGCTTTAATCAAGTGCAATGTGATCGAGTTCTGCCGCCTTGTTTACCGCTCGCCTTCTTGTTTGTTTGTTTATATTTCTCCGATTCCTATAGTTTGCTTGCTGGATTGAGTATGAAAACTGTTTGCGATTTTGTATACCCCTCATCTAACTCTAACCATAAGTTGGGAATGCTCCGGGGCGGACTGGTATGTGTATAAGAAGTGTATGTGTCACATGTGTCCCGGCGGCCGTCGACACGCCAGACGACGCCAGGCACTGGTACCGCCTCCGGCACCGGCAACGGCACCCACTCAGATCAGTTGCGTTTCGCGGCCAAGAGGCGTCGGTTGTTCGTTCCCCGATAAAAATTTTCGGGTTCGCACCATGCTGAGCTGCGGCCTCCTGTCCTGCCTGCGCTCCAGAGCGGAGGGAGTGGAGTCCGATGAGGTGAAGGGGGTGTTGGGTGTTGGGGCTGGGATCGAACTGGGCACGGGTGACCTTGTGCCCTGGACTAAGGCCGCTAACGGCCATCAAGGGCACGGGGCCAGTGAAGCACGCGCACCCACACGCTTTGTTTTTGTTAAGATAAGCAAAAGTATTTTTAAGATGACTCTCCCCTGTGATTCATCCGCTCCGATGCTAACGCTCTCTTCCACTCTCTCTGGCACAGACGTACCGACGCTTCGATGATCACAACCGCAGCGTGGACTTCGTGCTGGCCTTCAACGGCAAGGTCCAGCAGGAGGAGCACCGGCGCAAGCGCCAGATCTTCGAAGGGAACCTTAAGGCCGAGGGCCTCCAGCTGGAGCACAACGAGGTGCAGCATGTGCACTTCATCAAGATCCACGCGCCGGCGGAGGTGCTCTACCGCTACGCCGAGATACTCAAGATCAAGGTGCCGCTGAAACCCATTCCAGGCCAGGAGCAAATCTTCGCCGAGTCTGCGCACGAGTTCAAGTCCTGCTTCACGCGCATGTGCCGCAGCCTCTTTAGCTCTGTGCAGCTGAACACGGCCCTCTTCCCGGAGCGGGAGGGTCGCATCCATCTCGAGTTCGCCCGCAACTACCTGGAGCTCTACGACAAGGAGCACCCGAACTTCTTTGACGCCAGCACCCGCTACTCCATCATCAGCTTTATTCTGCAGCGCCAGCACTTTGTCGAGGGCGAGGAGACGGCCGACAACCTGGGCATCGAGAAGCTCGTCCAGGACGGCATCTACTCCTGCGCCTACACTCTGCACGACGTGAGTACGCCA
Organism: Drosophila ercepeae; assembly: GCA_018150545.1. NCBI lineage: Eukaryota > Metazoa > Arthropoda > Insecta > Diptera > Drosophilidae > Drosophila > Drosophila ercepeae. Next base: position 1,495,547 of record JAECWL010000197.1, read on the forward strand.
AAGAATACAATCCTCCAAGTTGAATAATGAAACGAAATCTATTTTTTTTTGCAGAAAGATGATCGCGACCGCCTGCTCAAGGAATGGGCCAATGTCAGCAAGTGGAAGAAGTAAGATTATACCGTGTTTGTGTTCTCCTGCAGTGCAGAAACGTTTTAGTGAGAACATTTAGCTTAATTCCGTGTCTTCCGTAAAATAGTGGCTCCTTTAGTTGTTCTTTTAATTTGTAGTTTCGACGGTAGAGGGAGATTTGTTAAAAATGTCTGCGAAAAAGAACTTAATAAGAAAAAGATTTTTGATATTCCAAAAAGAAAATAGAGAGGATCATCCGCGGGCTTTATATGAGATTCTTAAATTCCATTTATTCCAGTTATCTTTATCCAGTAATGGCCTCTGATATACAATATATTTATGTGAGAAAAGAATTAGATAAGCAAGTTTGAATTTAGCTTTTGTATCTAAACGAAAAGTCACAATATAAACCCACCTACCAACCACTTGCAGCCTCCAGCCACTGGACCAAATCAAAGACTATTTCGGTGCCAAGGTGGCTCTGTACTTCGCCTGGCTGGGATTCTACACCCAGATGCTGATACCGATCAGTGTCCTGGGAATACTCTGTTTCTTCTACGGATTTGCCACGTGGAGCAGCGACCCAATCAGCCGGGATATCTGCAACGACAACGGAACGATCATGTGCCCACAATGCGACCGAAGCTGTGATTACTGGAGGCTGAACGAGACCTGCACGTCTTCCAAGTTCAACTATCTGATAGACAACAACATGACGGTGGTGTTCGCCCTGGCAATGTCGATCTGGGCGGTGGCCTATCTGGAGTTCTGGAAACGGTACTCGGCGGGGCTGGTACACCGCTGGGGTCTGACTGGCTTTAACCACCACGTGGAACACCCGCGCCCCCAGTACCTGGCCAAGATATCGCGTTCCAAAAGGCTGGCGGGCAACAGCCTGCAGGACGAGAACGGCAAACAGCCCATTCTCGACCCCGACGTGCCTTTCTGGAGCATCAAGTTCTTGCCGAACTTTACCAGCTACAGCATAATGATATTGTTTGTGAGTGCGACCAGAAATTTTGCTCGGAATTTGCATGATGATTATTGTGTCGCTCTTTCCCCAGATTTGCATATCAGTCATCGCCATCGCAGGAATTATCATCTACAGGATGGCGCAGCGCGCTTCACACAGCATCCTGGGCAGCGAAAACTCCATGACCTTTAAGGTGATGATCCTGCCCATGACTGCGGGAATAATCGACCTTATCGTCATCTCCATTCTGGACCTGGTTTACTCCAACCTCGCCGTCAAGCTGACCAACTACGAGTACTGCCGCACCCAGACGGAGTACGACGAGAGCCTCACCATCAAGAACTACGTGTTCCAGTTTGTCAACTACTACTCCTCGCTCTTCTACATCGCGTTCCTCAAGGGCAAGTTTGTAGGTTATCCGGCGAAGTACAATCGCGTCCTGGGCTTCCGCCAGGAGGAGTGCAACCCGGGCGGCTGCCTCATGGAGCTCTGCATGCAACTGGTCATTATAATGACTGGCAAACAGGTTGTGAACGCCATCGTAGAGATGCTCATCCCCTATCTGATGCGCACCTTCAAGGAGATGAGCTATTGCCAAGGCTGGTTTTTTGGCAAGGACAAAATGGACCAGCGCCTGGTTGCCTCAAATCAGTTTACCGAAGACTACAATCTTCTGCCCGCCGAAAACAACTCTCTCTATGCGGAGTATTTGGAAATGGGTGAGGTTTAGTCAAAGTTTTTTTTTGACTTAAGTCGGATAACATTGAGGAGGAGGGTTTATTTTATTCGTGAAAATGTATGCAATACAAAGAAGGAACCGTTTCCGACCCGCAAAAGTATATATATTTTTGGACAGTCGTGTCCATCTAGTCATGTTCGTCTGTCTGTAGGAACACGTAGATCTCAGAGACAATAAGAAATAGAAACATTATGTTTGGCATATAGACTCCTGTAATGTCCACGCTGATCAAGTTTGTTGGAGAACTGGATAAAAACCTTGTGGCCTGTTTAATTTACGCTTTTTTGGCAATCCCTTGAAGTATGCAACAAAAGTTTGTTTCCTAAAACAAATTTGCAAACTTTTCCTTACCTTCACAAGTAACATTTATTGGAAAAGAGGCTGGGACGAGAAAAGCGAAAAACGGGGAAGCTATTGTCGAGAAACGCGACTCTCTTGTACTAGGAGTCGACTTATTCGTCTATAGCCATCCCCTTCTATTTTGTGTTAATAATTTTATATCTTTTCAGGGTAATTTTGTCTAGAGGTTTTATAAAACTATAAAGATGCAATTTCCATAAGGAATACTTTACATTACATGGAAAATCCAATGGAACCAATCCGTGTTACCTTGTTTCTATGAACTTTACTCTCATTTTAAAAGCTATGGAGCTAAGATTTACCTGGCAGGTAGAACTAGTTTTTAAAATGATGACTATCATGGGCATGTTTCTTTTAAGCATGAGACAAATCCGGGTCGTCGTCGGACGGTGCTGAAACCGCTGACTATTATGGGCCAGAAACTATCTTCGTTAGTTGCTCTAAGACCGCCAGGTGACTCTTCGGCGCTCCTTGCAAGAGAGTTGACAATAAAATGTACTCACGTGTGGACTCTTGGGCATGTCTTGAGCCAACTTGGGCATGTCTGAACATGTTCTGATCCTTTCATGGTATTTTTAAGCATTGCTTTTGTAAGCTTTTACAACCTGATAGTAAAGTTTGTAAACTTTAAACCCAAAAGTATGAAGTCAAATGGAAGTTTGACAAACTTATTATTGGTTCGAAGTATTAATACTATTCACATACGACAAAAGGTTGCTTTCTTTTCTCTTTCCTCCTCCTTTTTTATCCCTAAATGTTATCACATATTTTACAGTTTAGATTATATTTCAATAATGTTTCCCCCACAGTTGTTCAGTTCGGATTCATCACACTGTTCAGCTTGGCCTTTCCTCTGGCACCGCTGCTGGCCCTGCTTAATAATATGATTGAAGTCCGACTGGACGCCATCAAGATGCTCCGCTTCGTGCGACGGCCCGTTGGGATGCGGGCGCGTGACATTGGAGTCTGGCACAGCATCATGACCGTCGTAACCAGGATAGCCGTGGCCTCGAGTGTAAGTCATCGAAATCGAAGGCTATGGCGTTTCCAGAGTCCTAATCCCTCCTTTCTTTCCCTGCTTAGGCAATGATAATCGCATTTAGTACGAACCTGATACCGAAAATCGTGTACGCCGCCTCGATGGGCGATTCAGAGTTGAACAACTACATGAACTTCACGCTGGCAGTGTTCAACACCGAGGATTTCCAAGTGGAGCCGCTGCTGGGGGGCAGCCAGTTTGTGAACGAGACCCAGTGCCGCTACAACGAGTTCCGGAACCCGCCGTGGCACGAGCACCCGTATAAGCGGCCAATGATTTATTGGAAGATCCTGACTGGTCGCCTGGCCTTCATTGTAATTTACCAGGTGCGAGGGTAATCAGTCTCGAATCGACTGAGTTTAAATTTGACTTTTTTTTGATTTTACAGAACATAATCACAATGCTGCAGGGCATCCTGCGGTGGGCAGTGCCGGACGTCTCGGGTCGCTTGCTGAAACGCATAACTCGCGAGAACTTCCTGCTCCGAGAGCACATAATCGACTACGAGAAGCAGCACGCCAAGCAGCAGGCCCAGACGACAGTAAACTCCTCGGCCCAGGGATACGATGAGGCCACTACCTTTGTGTGAGGCGTTTCCCTGGTTTCCAGACTAAAACCCGTAGATAGCTTGAGTAATATGTACATAGAAACACCAATGGTCCCCGCAAAGGAGCTGGGGGGTTCGTACTTAAGACGATTTTTTGTACTGTTCGCATTGGAAATGCTCAACGAATTTGGGACACTGTGCTCTCGAGTCAAGGAACTGCATTTTTCTTATATACCCACACGAATATAGTTTTGTATTTTATATTTGATTTCCGGTTCGGAGCCAAGAGAATCCCGTAGTTGGCCAAGTCGCTTTAGCAGCACACGAGTATACAACAATGTATAAATATAATATACATATATTTGAATAATTAAACATAATATTTACACGTCCAAAGTGCATTAACAACGAAGAAGAACGTATGATTTGTGAAGGAAACCGTAGCCTACGACACATCATGAACAAACCGAATAGTACCCACACTACAGATTGTGTTAACACTAATATTAAAATCATTCAATGTACCTAACAATGTTGCCCACGGCCGATACCGAATACCGAATACCCTCTCCCTGAAACCCGTTTTTATTATTGTTGATTATTGCCAAGCGAGAGCATTGCACATAGCGCAATATTGTTGTTTTGATAAACATATATGTATCTACGACTAACAAAAACATTAAGATATATTGTAAAGTAAGCCCCAGATTCGTTTTACGTTGTGAGCTGCCCACATCTTATATTAGAATAACAAATAAAGACGGATTCAAATGCAATAATAATAATAATTAAACTAAGGTGTTTTAATGAAATGGTATTAAAGAGAATTATATAAATAAATATACTTAATATTTGATTCAATTTTTATATTTTTGGAGGTTTCAGAGCATTTTTAGCATTACTTATACCCGGTACTCGTCGGTATTAATAACTTTTTTAAGAATATATTAAATCATAGTTATTGTTCGAGTCGATTTTTCCGCAGAAAGGATCCGAGTACTATTGGGTATATATTATCAAGAAAAGCTTTTATTTTTGCCTCTTCTGGTTTTAAAATTTAAATAAAAGTCATGGAATATTATATTTGAAAATAATTTGAATAATATATTTGAAATAAATAATAATTTTCATAGATTATACTAAATAAATCATATAATATTTTTTAATTCTATTTCTGAGTATTCGAATAAGAACTCGTCGTCAATAAATTTCTGAACGAACGTTGAAGGAGGAATAAAACATCTAAATCCCAGAAATTATGGGATATAATTATTTTTAAGATTTAAATTATGAATTCCAGAATAAGATTCAGAATAGCTTTCCTTTTCTGGAATGCAAAGACCTCCAATAGAGATCCGTACCGGATGCATCCAACGCTACTCAATGATCTCGATTGAAAAGTGCTGAAAACAAATCAATTGGAACGTTATCTTTCAGGTTTTATAACATTCAATTGGTGGCTACACCAGTAATGCTACTTATACCGTTTGGATTACAAACAATTGAAGCGTATCTACATCTGGAACAATTACAATGTCATCGTTTTTGCAGATGCTTCAAATATTATTAAAAGTATTACAATACATGTACTTTAAGGAAATGTTTGACAAATAGGGCTAAATAAATTATATTGTCGTAAGATAAATTATTTGAACTGAAAAAGACGGTACCCGGTACTCATTCCATTCCATTTTTATTCAACAAGATCTTTTTAAGGCTACTTACTCTCATTGAAACGCGTAGAGATATTCAAAAAATAATACAAAAATTTGAAATAATCTCGGCTGTTGTTGCTGATCAGGAATATATATGCTGCTGGCCAGAGTAATAAAAGAAGAAAATGGATATATTTTCTAACTAAAGAAATATTACTTCCTCATTATTTTTGTACATATGGTATTTAGGTTATAAAAATAGTTGACAATAGAGAAACGTTGATTTTGTCTTACAATATAAGTACCGGGTATAAATATTTTCATAGAAAGATTGCATTTCCACATTGAATGGTTGCAAAAAAAAGCTGCAAAAGACAGCAATTTATAAATATTTAAGTGTAAATCAATAATTTTCCATAAAAACAATACGAACTTGAATTGGAAAAACCATATTTTTCCCGCTGTGTAGGTGGCATACATTTTAGCTTGGTGACGAGCTGAATTGGCTGCCGACTTAATGCAATTTGCAATATGTAATGCACCTGTCCCCACCCACTTGGGTGCTCCATGGGGGAACCGGGTGGGATGCCAGGTCTTCCAGCGTGGGGCACTCGCAGTTCTGGGCTTAGTTACAAATCTGTCGCGTCTGGTGGCAAAGTGGTTGGCGCAACGCTTGAGTGCAACTTTGAGTGGCAAGAATCCCGTTCCGTGCCGGACTTATCGGAGGCTCTCCTCCAGATCCGGATTTGTTATGAGTTCGGTGGGTTGGGAGGAACTTGACTAGAACAGATCTGGAAATATTATAGTTCGATAAGAGGATTTCCAAGTAATCCGATCTTGTCAATCTTTCGAATCTGATTGAAAATTTGTCTTATTTTTTGTTTTGTGAAAAGCGTCTAAGTCCAAATTATCTAGTTCTTGTGTATCACTTAAAATACTATATTTCAGTTTAAACAAATAAAGCAGCTGAATGGAGAGGAACGGAAAGATTTCTTTCAATCTTTTGATTTGGTTTTCTGCGACTGCGATGGTGAGAAATTCCCAGACTCCGCTCTTAGCTTCCATAACACGAAGTTATATATCTTTAGGTGTGGTGTGGTATCCCCTTCGGGACTTTATCCTAGGATCAGCGGAGGCCCTCAATCATTTGGAGAGCCTCGGAAAAAGAGTCACCTTTGTGACCAACAACAGCATTATTTCTGCGAAGGATCACATTGAAAAGTTCTCGAAACAAGGGCAGCTATCGATTAAAGAGGTAAGTAATTCTAATTAAATAATTAATATAATATAATGGGTACTAGAAAGGTTTCACAATATTTTAAAACATTGTGTGTATTTTTGTTCTTTAAAATGCTTCGTTCCATTACCGACTTCCTCTTCCTTTCCAGGATCAAATAGTTCATCCTGCCCAAACCATTTGTGACCATTTAAAATCAATTAACTTTAGAGGCCTCATTTATTGCCTGGCCACCAACTCCTTCAGAAAGGTTCTTACGGACGCGGGCTTCCAGTTGGTTGAGCAGGTGAGTAGACGAGTAGGATCACCTCCACACTGACGATCGCTATCCGGGGTCTCCAATTTAGAGTGAAACCGGAATGATCAAGAGCCTTAAGGATCTGAACGATGCCATATATGGTGGCAATCCTGTCCAGGCTGTTGTCATCGATGTGGACTTCAACTTGTCGGCAGCCAAGATGATGCGGGCTCACGTCCAACTCCAGAATCCAGGGTGCCTATTCCTGGCCGGGGCAGCAGATGCTTTGATACCTTTTGGAAATGGCGAGATTATCGGTGAGTTCTACCCTTTTTTGGATAATATCTTTGGATAATTCTGAATCCTTTTTTTGTTAATAAATTGTAATCATACCCGGTGCTTCTAAAGTGCAAAGAAATATTAAATTTTTATGTGAAAGAGTATCGGATCGACTTTAAGCTGCATAGATTCATTCAAAATTAAATAAAAAAAAGTCTTTTGAGTTTACACAAAAAATATTAAAGGTTGAAGGAAGAGGGATACCTTGGTATTTATAATCGAGAAGCGTATTTAGAGAGATTACTTATCTAAAAAAATGTATCGTCTGAAATTGTTTATTTTATTTTATAATATAGCAGAAACTATTCCATTTCTAAATCAGGTCCCGGGGCATTCATCGATGTCGTAACTCAAGCCGTGGGCCGTCAGCCCATAACTCTCGGGAAACCTGGGAGGGAGCTGGGAAAGGTCCTCCTGGAGCGTCACCCGGACATCCCGCCGAGTCGCATTCTCTTTATAGGCGATAGCTTGACCAGCGACATAGGATTCGCCCGAGTCTGTGGCTACCAGACACTACTCGTTCTCACCGGCGGGACGAAACTGGAGGACGTCGAAGCTCTGCCGCCAGGACATCCCCAGATGCCGGATTATTTGGCGGATTGTTTGGGGGATTTGGCGGATCTTAAAAAGTAGCCGTGGGATCATTTTGGGATTATTTTTTTTTTTGTTTAAAAATGTTACTTAGTTAATATTTCATCATATTATTATAAAAACATTCTTACAATAATTTTTGAAAAATAATACTGGGAAAGAAGGTTTTCTATTAAAACTATTGGAGATTTTCAAAAATATGCTAGTTTGATATTCTAAAGTAGTTTTTTTCACTCAATTTCCAAGGTATTATTGGATTTGAAACCAAAAAGAATCCTTGTTTTTTTACTTTTAGTTTTTCGTGAGTTTATTTTTGGATTTTGTGCGAGAGATTATTAATTTATATATTATCTATATCATACATATTGATTTTTTTTATACATTTTGAGGGTTTTTTTTTTGAGGTTATATGCAAATCAAGGTTATTATTATAAATTATATTTTCTACCTTTATCCACCGATTTTTCTATAGGTTTTTGCCTCTTCTGCTTTCGTAAGAAGAACTAATAGTTTCGATTAGGAAATTATTTAAACATTAAATTATACATTATCCCAACTCCCTCAGGTAAAGCTAGACTCTCCGGGACACTCTAAAAATGTGGCTTTGGCAACTGACCCAGGAGCTGAGCCACGTCCGCCATGGAGTCTGCATAGTAGTCCGGGATGCAGTTGGGGTCCCTCTCCGAGTGGAGCTGCTCCAGGGTGCAGCCGCCAGAGAGGACAAGCAGCGTCTTGAAGCCGCACTGGTGCCCGAACACAATGTCCTGGGCCATCATATCCCCGACCATCAACACCCGGCCCGGCTGATCGATCTTGTAGTTCCGGACGAGCTGCTTCCCCAGTTCGAGACCCGGCTTGCCCACCGTGACGGGCTCCCTGCCGCTGGCCTCCAGCAGGATGGAGGTGAAGGCTCCCGGTCCGATGATGTTCAGGCCCTTGCCCAGGGGCAGCAGGCGGTCGGTGGCGCCTTCGATGAGCAGGCACTCCGGGTTCCGAAGATACATCTGGGCCCGCAGCAGCTTCGTGGAGCTCATATTGAAGTCCACATCGATGACGACGGCGTTCACTGGCTGCTGGTCGAATACCTTCTTGGCCAGGCTTTGAAAGTTTTCCTCGATAATCTCATTGGGCTGCGGTTATGAATTAGAAATAGGATCTAAAGGTCTACCAATGAATATGTTTCCATGACGGACTTACCCCATCGATGAGCTGAAAGCCCGCCTCCCGTAGCACCGCCTTGTACGGCGGGCTGGCGATGATGTAGATGAGTCCCTGGAAGTTAATACTGCGCAGATAGTCCACCGTAGTCTGGGCCGGATGTGTAATCTGTTTCGGACGCACTGACATTCCGATTTTCTCAAAGTGCCGAACGGCCTGCTGAACGGTGCGAACGCTATTATTGGTGACGAAAGTCAATATCTTGCCGTTGGCTTCGAGGGCCACAAAGGCCTCTGGTGCTCCAGGGACCGTGTTATACATGTCCCAGATGACGCCATCGATATCACTGACCACCCGGTCGAAGGAGTCGAGGAATTTCTTTTTCTGATCCTCGCCCAGTTGCAGGATGTGCTGCGGCTTGGGCTGTTAAATTGATCATAAACTCTATTAGGTAAGGCCACTGATTTGTGGCTATAAAAGTGTATTTATGAATAAAACCATTAAATGGAACAAAAATTAATTCTCGAAATTTATATTTATTTTTAATTTTTATTATATCTCGTAGAGGGAATAATTTTCCATGTGATTTAGTTAGTCTGTTTCTAATTAATAAGTTTTAAGCCAATATTCCAAAAGGATTTAAAAGGTAATCTAAACGTTTTACAGAAATATAAAAAAATCTTTTGTTGGATTTATTTTATTACCAAAAATGCTTATGCTTTTGTCTCTTGATTTTTTTTCGTAAAGTTTTTTTGATTTTAAAAATTGTTAAATTGTTACTAAATAGTAAAATTCGATAATAAATCTTATAATAGAATTCTCCCCTCTTAAAAATTGGGATAAAATATTAAATAGGTCGATTGTTCCTTATCGTCTATGCGTCTTGAGTGTTTATGTCCAACTTCTTGTCAAATTTAGCAATAAAAAATGTTTTCCCATTTTACTGAGAAGATTAGATAGGCCAAACCGTACAATATAATTCGAAAAAACTAAATTTAAAGGTATAATGCCAACAAAGCATAAATTAAATTTATTGGAATATTTCAATGAATTCCCCAATTTTATTACAACTTGGCATTCTGTGCCATAAATAAATAAGTAAAAAATGTTAAGTTTTATCTGATTTAAACTTTTTAAGAAAACTTTATGTTGGAATCGATGACTTTTCGAAAATACATTCGAAATATTTATTGCTTCAATAGAAGTAGATTCTGAACAAAAGAACAGATCCAATTTATAAACTTTATAGTTTTCTTTCAAGAAACTATGGTTTCTCGTTTCATTGCAAGTAAAAATGCAATTGATACATCAGTAAGAAAATATTAAACAAATGTATCAAATGATTTATGCATTGCATTGATGTTTATTTTAACCACTTTTACCAAGAAAAAATTCAAGAGCTCTGTGAGTTTTGCAATCGCAAAAAGTTCAACAAATATACAAAAATCCGAATGTGTCATCAAGAGACAGACATAAAAGTATCTTATTTTGTTAATGAAAGGATTTGATAACAAAATGATTGCTATTCGAGGATTTCCCTGAAAAATAGAAAAAAGTCTATGTAACCTTTTTCGATTTTTCAACTCAGGCAGAAACTAGAAAATAATATGTTTCAAAAAGGAAAATATCGATTTTTAACTTTTTGGCTGTTTTGGATTATAAATAATCGAGTGTTTTACGAATTTCTTGGTCGATCAAGTTAATATTTTGAAATTGTGGAATATTGTCGAAGATTTCAAGAACTTTAAGATCCGAGGACAAAAACGAGACCGAAAAGGTAGTAGAGTCTGTAAAACTTTTATTTCGGATTTATAATACCCACTAAAAGGGTATGCAAAATAGCCTTGAACCATAAACACTTCAAAAAACTTATAAAAATATTAACAAAACTATTGAAGTGACCTCTCATTGGAATTGTTGTGGTTTATTTTGTAACTCGATGGTTTATCTATTGGATGGGTTTCTGTGTTTCTTACAATGCTATCGCGCTCCATGGTAATCCCAGTTCGATTTGCAATCCGATAAGACCCGATCCGATCCGATCCGACGCGAGGAGTTGTTTTCGTGGGTGAGTCTCTCAGCCAACTGATGGCAGGCCTGGCCGGTAGTCAGACGGAAACTGAAACCGAATTAGCACCTCAAAGCGACACCACGAAGGTTCCAAACCATCTATCTAGAATTCCAACAACATTCCAACAAAAAAGTGAAAAAGCCGCGGAATAAACCGAAGCCAGATAGAAAAACAAACGCTTATCGCTTATCTCTCTGCCCCCGACCGGCTCTCTGGCTGCGGAAACATGACACGCTCGTTGGCACCCTGGAAGCATCGCCAGACCCACATTCTCCCAATTCTCTCGGGTTCGCTTAACTCCATTTTTCAAATATATTGCCTACTTTCAGGCTGTCCATAGCTGTTGGTGAAACCTGGTAAGCTTCTGGAAGAAGTTAATGCAACATTTAGTATATTTAAATTTATTATAATTAAAAAGAAACTTTAGTAAAATAAAACAATTAACACACATTTTCTTTCCAACAAACATTTTCTGCTGCCTCCCTCCTTAATTCTATACATTCTTCTTAAATAGTAAGTTTAAATACCAATTCAAAAAATTCATATTTTTTGACATTGTAAATAATTCCAAACTAAATTAATTCGTTTTTTTTATGGATACATTTTGTAGCCAACTGTAAACACTATTCTATACCATAGAGTTTTATATTATGGAATAACATAGTTATATAATATAGACCCTAAAGCATATATGTTTTATGTTTATTGTTTATGATAAAGATCTATGTTTAGAACAAGTTGTATTTGCTGAAAAAACAAGATAGAGCTAACTTTGGATAGAGCCGAAGTTTATATACCCTCGCAGTTAAATGTAGGAGTTTATTTGTAGGAGACACAGCAAATCTCGGATAAAGTTGACCGATCCTTATGAGATCTTCAAATACTCTTTGAAGGGTCAGAGATAAATTCTATTTCGTATACTTTTGACGAAAATTATAATATATATAATAATATATATATAATATAATATATATATATATATATATATAGAAAAATTATATATATAAAATATATATATAAAAAAATTAGTTACTTATGTACTTAATGTACTTTAAAAAGTTATTTTTTATTTTTTCCAATAATACGTTGTATTTATGGAAAATTATAAATAAAATTATTTATTTCTCTTGGAAAAATATTGTTTAATTTGCTGCTCTAAACAAATATAAGATTCAAATTAAAAATTAACCAAAGTAACCATTTTTTAACTGAGTACGTCTGAAATAATTTGTTTTACTTTATAAACTTAATTTTTATCGACATGAATATTTGAAAATATTGTATTCTTAGATATTTTCAAGTTATCAAGCCAGTGGTATTTTTATACTCATAAAATACTGAACCAGTTTGGTCATTTTTAGGCACTTATTGTTGGGAGTGTTGTTTCAAGGTTGAATTTGGCTTTCTTTGTTTTTCAACGATTTTATCCTTCCAATCCTCGACAAACTAAAAAAAAATAGTCCATAAGTGAACTGCAGGACACTGTGACATCCAAAGAGTAGCTTAATCAGGCTCCTGCTTGCAGGAGCGCCCTGAAATTGCTGCGTCGCACCCGCCATAACAAATCGGATCGATAAATGGGCGCCGAGCACTCGCAGCAGCGGATCGAAGTCGATGGATCCGAGATGCTCGATGGCCGCCAGTCACAAGGCGCTGGCGGGGTCGTAGGGCCCGGTGCTGCTTCGGCCATGGGAGCAGGCTCCCTAGGCGATGGCAGCGCCATGGTCCTGGCAGCTGCGGCGGCGACGGCAGCGGCCAACAAGCGACGTGGAGCTGGCCACCGCCAGGCGAGTGGTGGAGCACCCGGACCCGCCAGTATTATGATAGCTAGCAAGCAGATCCTTGCCGAGGCCGCATCCCCCGGGAGCGCGGAGCTAAGCAGGCCACCGTCGCCGCCGCTCAGCGTCTGCTCCGACCTGCCCTACGTCTCGTACACGGACCGACCCATCGGTGACTCACCAAAGATACGCAGCAAACCGGCGCACATGCTGCAGCAGAACAGTGCCATGCGAGCGGCGGCCAGGAAATCCCATCCGGGCGGCTTCACCAGCTCCATCAAGCCAAAGCGGCCGCAGTCGACGGCCTCCAGTCACAATATAGTCATAGTGCGGCCCGGGGCCACCGACGCGGGCGAGGATGTTGATCTGGACCTGGCCCGGCTGCGCAACATTCCACAGTTTCTGCCTGTGCTCCGCGAGTCAATCACCTCGGCCACCTACACGCGCGACGCGGAGATCCTGGAACGGTTGCATTCCCAGCACCTGGTCAACATCTGCACGCGCATGCAGACACACCTCAACCTGTGCGCCAACTACGTGTCTAGCGAGCAAAACCATTTGGTGGAGCGCACCAAGGTGGTCAGCAACTCGATCACCACCCTGTTCGCGGGCTTCGTGGACATGCAGAAGACGTACGCCTCGTACGCGGAGCAGTTCGTCAAGATCCGCAACGTGTCCCACCAGCTCAGCCGCTGCAACTCGCTGCTGCACGAGAACATAGCCAGCCTGGAGGCGATCAACAACTTCCTGGACGACGAGGACCGCCTGGAGCCCTTCGTCTGGCGGACCGACGACAACAAGCTGAGGGGCGAGGCGGAGGGCGCCACCGGGGGCAACAGCAGCCGCTTGTGGCGACTATAGGGGACGGGGCTTACTATTAAATAACTTTAAATAATTAATTGTGAATAATAATCTGTTATTGATTCCCGCATTCGCGACTATTTATTAGTAAATTAAACAATACAACAATCGAGTGTTAATTATAATATTTAATACGAGAGCACTACTTTAAATTCTTTTCAAAGTTCCTTAATTTTATTCTACATGAGTTTGTTTTTTAGAAATAAGAATTGGAGGGTTTCCAATGATATCTCACGTGATATCCGGTACTTTTCTGTTTCACTTCCTTACTTTCTCTACCAGTCCAAGATCTTACATCTTTATAATAATTAAACTGGACTAGGATGACGATCTATTCGACTGATTTAACTTCTCTACCCCCTTCCAGTGTACCAAGCAGTGAAGGAGACATCTCCGACCTTTTAAAAAGTTTGCATATGATTTTACATCTTGATTTCCTTTGGACGCCAGGACGACACAGATAGAAACTTGAAATTTGAGCAAAGCCGCTTTAATGAGGATCGAAGGACTCTATCTCATAGCTTTTATATAACCTGCCATCTTTCGTGTTATTTTTGGATTAGAAGCCAGGGAAAAGAAGTGTGCCTGACGCTGAAGTTCTCATAAGGAGCGGATAGCTATATCCAACATTTTCAATATCTTGCACCAGTAGAAACCCCATTTGACTACAAGGATATAGGAACTTTCTCCCTGCCCGAAGCTATACTTCCTCGTAGAACCTCAAGGTACTTGAAATTTGGCTAAAGTCGCTTTAAAGAGAATCGCAGGACTCTATCCTATAGCTTTCATATAACTTAACGATCGGAAATGCCATCTTTCGTGTTATTTTTGAAGTAGAAATCCATTTTATAAAGAAGTGGGCCTGACGCTGAAGGTCTCATAAGGAGCGGTCAGCTATGGAAACCCCCATTTGACTACAAGGATATAGGAACTTTGTCTCTGCCCGAAGCTATACTTCCTCGTAGAACATCAAAGTAACCCAAGATATCCCTTCTAAAAAAAAAACCACTCGTTTTAAACAATTAGATAGCATTAAAGCACATTTATACAATTTATACATTTCGTCTAGATCTAAAGTGAATTCTAGCTAAGAGTAAATATCGTATATAGATAATACATTCATACATTTGAACTGACTATGTGGAACCTCTTGTTTGTTGTAGAGTTGTGGTTTGGATAATGCGCGAACAACACTTTATACACAATATAAACACGACATGCAAATGTAACCCGATAGTGAGTGTGGTAGAGTCAAGTCTGCGATGTTATCACTGGCTGAGACATTTAGAGGCTAGTTGGGTAAACGGCTCGTCGGGGAAACCATTTGTGGCGATGAAACGAGAGTTATGAAATGCAGTTCCCGCAGAACAAAGTGGCGGGGAGTCTCCTTTTGAGAGTCCCGTTTAGATAGCGGTCGCCACTGTTAACTCCGTCCGAGCAACTGGGACGGGGCCCAGTGCGGAGCTAGGGCCCGCACCAGCTTAACGAGGGTCAGGCAGCAGAGGAACAGGTTGCCGACTGAACACAACAGAACTACCCCGTGGGCGCAGACGACGGCCACCGATAGAAGGGGGTGCATGGGGAGTAATTGCTAGCGCTGCAGGTAACAGCTCCAGTAGACCAGCAGCATGAGCAGCATGTTGGCACAACTTATGTTCTAGAACAGCTTCTGCATGTGAATGCGGTCCTGCACGTTGCGGGCATGCTGCTGCTCCTCGATCGACTTTAGCTCCTTGGTCACCGTGGCTTTGAGGCTGGCATCTAGGGCCAGGGCGTCGATGAAGTCGCGGCGCGCCTGCATCGGGTTCCAGGCGCCGGCATGGGCCTTGGCTCGGCGGAACAGGGCCTTCACGTTGCGCGGATCCAAGTCGAGTACTTCGTTGCAATGTTCGATGACAGCGTAAAAGTCTCCGGCGATCAGCCGGCACTGTGCGTAGTTCAGCAACAGCGGGGTCCTGATCGCGGCCAGTTCCAGCCACTCGGAATCATGCGGCTTCTCCTTTTGCATCAACAGTTCTACGATGCCCACGGCCTCGCGGTAGCACGTCTCCGCCTCGGCGAAGCGGCTCAGCTTGTAGAATCCGTTGCCGCGCTCCCGCAGCCTGGTGGTGGCCAGCATCTTCTCGTCGTCGGACATCTGCCAGCGCTCCTTCTCGTACTGCTCCGGCAGCTCAATCGAGGTCAGCTCGATGATGAACTCCAGCTCGACGGGGTGCTGCAGCAGGTCGTCCAGGTCCTTGTAGCCGATGCCCTCGTTCTGCAAGGTCATTCCGCAGCAATGACGCCGCTCTTCGGGCTTCTTGCCAATGTCTCGAAGGGTTTTCGAAATGAACGGATACTGGGCGCAGAGCTGTGGCGAGAAAGGGTATGGGATTAGCTGCGATGGACTCTTGAGTGGGTTAATCCATATGAAGGGGTTGTCCTTTTTGTCTTAAAGAATTTTCTTATAATCGAATCACTTTTAATCTAATGTATTTTCGCTACTTTGGGATCTCACAAGTACTTAAAATTTTTTAAAACTGAACTTTTAGAATTTTTTTTTAGTTAGTGTTGAATTTTTTAAGTTTTAAAAATATTTCTTCTATTCTTAAGCTAATAATTATCAAGTTAAAAAAATGTAGTTTAAAGAAATAAAGGAAAACCCCTAATGATGAAAAAAAACCAATATATTTGTTTTTCCAATTAGACTTATTTCCAATCAAAAGCTCCCAATTTCAAGAAGGAGAATGGGGTCACCCTCGAATAGGTATCCGATCCTTACCGATTTTTCCACCGTGAACTTGGCCACCTCGTTGAGCGACATTTGCTGGACAATCAGCTCCCAGACTTCGAGCTTGAACTTCTTACCCAGCACCAGCTCCATGGGCTTGCCCATCTTCCGACTGTCGTCCACGACCCGGGAGTCGCCCACCTTGCGCGTCTGGAAGTGGAACTTCACCTGCAAGCAAGGGGTGGGAGGTAAGATTAGAAGACCACCACCCACATGAACGGCCTTGGCCTAATTTTATGGGCTGGCATGGCCCATCGTCCATTCCCGTCGCTGGGCTGGAGCTGTCCGAAACGCAACAGTTTCAGCCTAGCGAGGATTTGGTCAGGAGGCTCACCCTGGTGCCTGGCGTTAGCTCGATGTAGGCTTTGCCCGGGTTTAGGATTTCCTTGCGAATTGGCTTCATCTTGCTCTGCTCCTCCATAATCAGGCGCACAAACACACAGTATCAACACAAAACAACTTTTCTACAGGGACTGGGGTTCTTGATAACACATCAATGTATCGATATTAGTCGTGTACAAGTGATATATTCATATCGTGATATCGATAAAGTACTTATATTTTAACACTGTTTGGCCACACTAGGGTCCAACAGCCGCTTTCTGCTTTCCGCCTTAATTCTAGAATGCGCCAAATTTAAAAAATAGCAAATCAAAAATAAATAATACCTTGTAAAACTAATCTGAGATTTTCATTAAGGAATTTTTGATTCAGTATCCAAAACATTATGTTTTACATAAAAAAAACCTTAAAAATAGTTGGTATCTAAAAAATAGATAAAACTTGAGACCCTGAAGCATTGAAGACTCATGAATCTAGGGGAAAACTTAGGAATAAAATGATTCTAACAGTTTTTCCAAAATGTAGTCTTAATTCCGGAATCTCTTATACGTTAGTCAAAAATTAAAGTAACAAAAATTATGATTTAAAAAACTGTTTTTGGAAGAGAGAAGAATATTGTGAACATTTTTTTGAAAAACTTGTAAAATTATTTTCTTAAAAATAATAGATGTATATCCGGGGAAATATCATTTTTTCCATTTCTTTTCAATAACCCGTTTTGGGAAAAAAAACTTATCCCATTAATAGGTCTCGGGGTCAGGGGTCGTACGAAGAGTAAAGTTAAGGTGAAAGTTCCAGCTTTTGTGTTCTCAGAAGGAATATTTATACATTAACTTCCGCCTAATATGGGCTCTTAATTGACCTACATCGGTCAAAAGTATAAGTTGCCAAATATTTATTCCAAAATTGTTGAAGTCCTAATAATGAATAATTTAAAACGCACCAGCCCAGCAATAAAAACAAGAAAATATCTTTAGAATACTATTCATGTAATTGTATGCAGGTATTAATATATATATTTTGTATTTAACATTTTGCGACACACGCACAAGGTTGCTAAAGGGTTACGCGGACAATGGATAAAGTAGATTTATTTTGTAAAATTCTTAACAATTGCGATTAAGAACGGGCTGCCCCTTGCCCCATAGGATCCCGAGTGCCCAAAGTGCCCCAAGTACCCCAAGTGCCCGTCTACATACTTGATTTTGGCGCACGCCACATTTAACATTATTTGTTTTGTACAATCTGAAGTATTTGTGGGTCTCAGCTAACACACTAAGTCTACTGGTTTTCGATTCTTTTCGTGACTAGCTTTTAATTAATTTTGTCAACGTTATGCATAAAGTAATGCAAGTCGCTTGTAAGCCTCTAAAAAAAACATAATTATTGCACATTTAAGTTAGAACAGCTCCCCGCTGCTTAACAATTAATAGTTTCTCACGGCGACTGGCGACTGGCGTCTGGCGTCTGGGTGATGTGTCGAGTGATATGTTCGCTACGCTTCCGACTAAGGTGCTCGCAGAAGTACTCATAGAGTAAAATATTGCCATGGTTTAGTGTAAGGGTGTAAGGTGTGAGGGTGTAGTGGAACTCCTCCTAGGTGGATCTAACTCTGGTGTTAAAACAGCAAAGCCCCTCCCATTTGATGTTGCTGGTGTTGCTGCTGCTTTTTCTGATGTTGCTGCTGCTGTTGCCGTTGCTGATGTTGCTTGTCTTGGTATTGCTGAAACTGGTGTGTTGTTATGGTTGTTGGCGACTTGAGTTCCTCCACTATAATGACACCGTTCTCGTCCACCGTGTGGTTTAATAGTAAGTTCTCGACCTGCTCATCGGACAACAGTTCTTTAGGTTCTGACGACCTGCAATGTTAGTTTATCATCATGTAGTTTTTTTTGTTACAATATTACAAATTGCGAAACACAAAGCTTAGACGACAGTGATCGGCGAGAAGACAGCGATTGGATAGAACAGAAACAAGGTTTAGATTAGTACAAATTTCCAATTAAAACATTAAAATACATCAAAATTGGTTAAAGATTTGTTGAAAAAATTTACAATCCCTTGCCTTATATTAAGGAAAAACTTGATTTTGTTACAAAAAAAATTTCCCATTGGTCCTTAAGTTCTAGAAGTTAGTATCTTTAAGAGACGATATAGCTTGGAAAAGGCAGTTCTTTTTAGAATTAGTTTTAGGAAAACACCGAAACGACAATTTAGAAAAACACATAGAAAGCACAAATTCTTTGAAAAACATGCTTAAGCAGTTAGTTATCTTAATTTAGAGATTTGAACAGAACATCAATGTTGAAAACAAAATTAAGAAAATACCTAAACTGATCCTGACAAAAAAATATTATTTCCCAACCATCAATATCCTATTTATAATAAAATATAATAGTAAATAGTTTAAGCTTCTTCCGAACAAAATAAGCTTTGTGTGTCGTCATGGAAATACGAAATGAATGAATTAACAAATGAACTAGAAGTACCGGGTATTGATAACACTTAAATGCAGGATAGGAATGAATTATGGAATTATGGAGTTATGGAGGCGAAATGTTAGAGCATGAAACAAAACATTAGAAATACAACAATTGGAAATTCAAAACACAACAGATAGTTTCGGATTGGATTTTCGTTATGAGCAGTACATACAGAATTTGTGGTTAAAGCGAGTGTGCGTTCGTGCTCTGGTTGATGTTATTATTATTATTATTATTATTATTGATTATTATTATTGTAGTTGCTGTTGTTGTAGTTGTTGTAGTTTTAGTTGATGTTATTGTTGTTGTTGTTGTTTGTTGCAGTTAGTAGTGGAAGATATAATTATGAGAATCAAAGTAGCAAAAGCAGAGACCAAATTAAATCAGCCAATTGATATCGAGTTTAAATTTTGCGGTTGTAGTTGATGTTGCTGTTGTAGTAGTTGCAGTACAATTATTATTATTTGGTGGAGAGATGGGTGCAAAAGTTGCGCTGGATCTGGATGAGCGTCGTTGGTTGTTTTTGGTTTGGTGGTTGGTTGAGTGGGTGGGGTGGTTGGTTGCTAAGTTGCTAACTTGCTAAGTTGGTTGTTCTAATTCTTTTTATTTTGGCTCAAATGAGCCGGGTCAGGCGGCTCTGCAGCGAGTTGAGCAGCCCGCGACCGCCGCCACTGCCACTGCCTCCGCTATTGCCACCGCCACCGCCACTGGCACTGCTACCGCTACCGCTACCACCACTGATCGCCCTGCCACCGTCTACTGACCTGCTGAAGAGGAAAAAGTCACCGCCGCTGGAGCCGCTGCTGCCTCCTCCGCCGGTAGCGCCGGGCGTGCCGCCACTGCCGCCACCGGACAGCGTCATGGCAGCCACAGTGCCTCCGCCCAGAAGCGCCTCGTTCTCGGCGCCTCCCTCGCCGGCTACCTCCGATTCACTGTTCCGCCGTTCCAGGGTGCGGCCCACCTTCTGGAACCCGTAGCTGAACACGTCCTTCACCTTGTCTCCGGCGTCGATCAGCAGGTCCAGGCTCTGCCGCCGCCCGCCCCCCTTGAAGCTGTTGGAGCGGGACAGCCACTGGCTCAGGCTAGCCTTCCGGCTCATCTGCTGGCCGCCGGAGCCCAGGCCGCCGATGCCGCCGTTGTCGTCCTGGAATATCGTGGTGCACGTCACCTTGCGCTTGGGCTCGTCCGACGAGGAGGTCGAGTGCTGCGACTGGCTGTCCGGGTCGAAGTGACTCCGGCCCAGCCCAAAGCCGCCGGCCCCGCCGCCACTCACACAGTCCAGGCCGTGCTGCTCCAGCAGCGACTGGTTCGAGTAGCTGGAGCTGGTGCTGTCCGAGTGCGACAATCGAATCTCCGTCCACTGCTCGATGTCGTTGTCGACCGGAGCCGCCGAGCCGGACACCGAGCCGGAGGCCGAGACGGAGGCCGATCCCAGGGAGCCGCTGCCGGCCTGGGAGCCCAGCTTGACCTCGTAGGCGGCGTGCAGTCCCTGAGCCTGGGCAGAGAACAGCCCGGACTCCCGGTCCGCTGCACTCGTGCTGGCCGACTTGTGCATCCCGCCCGCCAGCTTCTGCGGAAAGGTGAGCACCGCCTCAAAGTCCGTCAGCAGGTGCGGACAGTCGTGCGGATCGGGTCGCGATTGGCGTGGCGAAGTGGCCGCACTCCCGCCCAGGCGCTCCGGCATGCGCAGGTACTCTTCCTCCTCCTCGGGCATCGCCCCTGCCTGGGCCGTCGCATCGTCACCGACGTCCGTATCCGGCTTGATGCACGCCGTCAGGGCATCCACGGCGTCGACCTGCCGGAGCATGGCTTCGTAGTTCAGCAGGTTGTTCCGCTGCTGGCGCTGCCGGTGGATGTCCTCGGAGATCTGTTCCAGGTTCTTCAGCGCCTCGTTGTAGGTGAGCTTCGCCGCACTGACCTTCGCCTCCAGCTCGTTGATGCGCGTCTTCTGGGCCTTCAGGAGTCCGTTGTAGTTGGCTCGGGTCTCGTAGTAGGGCCTGCGGGGCAATTCAGGAGCGGACAGTATCCGGTTAGTGAGATTCGGCAAATGTGCGTTTATACGGGGCCATACTCACGAACAGAGTGTACAATACAAAGCGTGCATTATGCTAAAATATCTCAATAATAGTAAATTGCTCTTGAGCTGCAATCTAAATAAACAAAAGGGGCCGCAAGGAGCCAAAGAAAGAAGAGACAAAATCCATCATGAAAATAAACAAGACAACCAAAGGACGAAATCATAAATAAGGAGATAACAATTTTTGTGGTTAAAGGATAAAAGGATATAACTGAAAAGAAAAGAAAAAAAACAAGCTCGGCAAAGACACGAACTTTCTATTTCTGGATACGTTTAAGATTTAAAAATATCTTACATATAATTATTAAATATTTATATAAGTTTATTGCAAAAATTGGCAATACTCGAAATTTATTGAAAAATAAGTTTCTAAATCCGAATTAGCAATATTTTAAAATATTTACTGCAGAAATGCAAAAAATTTCTTATTCGTGTGAGAAAGTAGAATATTAACGAAAAAAGTCGGATAAAATCCATTCGTCTCAAGAAGTTGGGATTATTCAAAAAAATCGTTTTCTTAAGGTATATTTATTTTTAAATCAAAGACAATTCAATTCGAACTAATTTTTTTGTAGCTATTACTTTTTAGTAATATTTCAGAAGGCGTGTTTCCCAAAACTGTTTTTTCAAATCAGTCAGTTTCGAATTACTCGAAAACTTCTGATTAGATTTTGAATGATTTTAATACAGCTTTTGAAAAACATTATTATCTCGAACTTGATCAAAGGTTTTTGTTTTATTCTGAAACGGTTGACTTTTGCATAAATTTTGAAATTATAAATTTTTTCCAATAAAAAATTTTGCATTTTTTTGGCTAAAATATATAGTAATCAATGTAGATAACGATTTTATTCAATGAAGTCAATGAAAACCTTTAAGTTTCTGGAAGTTTTTATAAATTTTGAGTTTAAAAAACTTTTTTCCAAACATTTTAATAACAAAACTACATTTCGATTTCAAAATAATAGAATAAACCTCATCCAGATTTAACAAAAACTAAATAAATGTATGGTTTTTATTTACATTTAAATAATATTTCCAATTATTAAATAAAAAATATCTACAAAAAAAAGATATACTGGCTCTACGCAAACTGAACCCCTAAAAAATTATTTAGAAATTAAAAAAGAATATCCAAAAAGATAAAAATAATCAAAATAGAAAAGAGGAAAAGACCCGATCCCTCAATATGAACGTCTGGAGCTTACCTGGAGGCTCGAAGGGCCTGCTTGAGCTGCCCCTGGAGCTTGCCGACCCTGTTGTTGGCCACCTCCAGCTTCAGCTGGCACATCTTGAGGGTGTTCCTGGTGTCGGTGACCTCCAGCTGGGACTGGTTTACCTTGCTGGCGGCGTGGCTGAGCATCTCCTGGCAGGCGGTGTCCAGCGTGGCCTTCTCGCCGAGGCCCTGCTCGGCCAGGTAGACCATCTCCTTGGCGGCGGCATGGATGGATTTGGCCTTCTCGTGGTTGGCAGCCGCCTGCTGGGTCTCCTTGGCCAGCTGGGCGGCGTAGATGCGCGACTCGTAGTAGGGCTTGGCGGCGTCGATGGAGTTGCCAAGCTTGTGGGCGGCGGCCTTGATCCGGACCACGCTCTCCGCCAGCAGCCGCTTGAACTCGCACTTGGCCTCCTTGGGATCGGAAATTGGGATTTTCGATTTGGGAATCGGGTCAATGTTCGGGGGGGAAAAATCAATAAGTCGCCACTTACATCGAGTTCCACCTCGTAGCGATTGATGTTGTCGGTGGCCGTGTTCAGCTTCTCCAGCTCGACCTGCGGGTTTCCAAGACGTTATCTCAGCCACCTAGCCAGTGGGATTGGGTGGGCACACATGGGCATGCCCACCTACGTACCTGCACCCGCGGATCCACGGGCGTGTTGCTCTCTGTTGACATTTTTGCGTGGGCGCTGGTGGCCGTTCCTCGAGGTTTTTCACTGTTTTCCCAACCAGCCGGAGAGGGGCAGTTGCATGCCGGGACCCAATGGAGCGCAGCACCTAGTTGAGTGGTCAATGGCTGTTGCCAATTCGATTCATTTGCACGGGTGGTAAAAATCAAGAGCAGAATTAAGTCAGCGTTTGATTTCTTCAGCGAGCTTTTCCATGGCAATCGCGTAGGGAGCTTTTAGCCAGCTAAAAGCTCGGGCTGGCACAGCTGACCACCGATTTTCTGTTGTTAGTGTAGCAGATGGGTTTGAAAATCAACTAACCTTTGTTTTTAATGTATTTTACTTTGTTAATATTGTTTTATGTATATTAAATATTTTTAAGGTTTGGTAAATTTGATTGTTCAAGGACACACAGTTTCACAGTCGTTAAAGCAGTGCATCTGCTCAATCTGAAGTTATCGATAATAGAAGGCTTGAAAATCAATTAACCTTTGTTTCTAATGTATTTTACTTAATTAATATTGTTTTAAATTTTAAATGGTTTTCAGGTTTGGTAAATCTGATTGTTCAAGGACACACAGTTTCACATCCGTTTTAACAGTTGTTAAAGCAGTGCAACTGCTAAATCGAAAGTTATCGATAACGGAGAGGCTTGAACGGGAATTTCGAAATAGGAAATGTCGACAGGTTTCTCTTTTATTAAATAATAACAAATTCTTTAAAACTAACCAATTTTATGAAATAGTTTGCTACAACTTGATGGCAAAGGAATTACCAATATTGCTAAGAAGCCAATTGTTTCTTTTTCATCCTTAGTGGTCGCGTCTCCCACCGTCTTTGATGAGATAAATAACCACTCTAGCCGCTATAATAGCAGACTACAGGGTCCCAGGAAAAGACTCGCACAAAGACTGTAAAGTGAGACGTCGCTAAGGAGGCTGAAAAGGCGCCAGCCGAGGGAACTGATAAGACGCTCCCCAAGGGGTCGATCCCAAAGACAACGACTGTAAATTGTTATTTAGTACATTTTTTATATTGTTGTATCTATAATTATTTGTATATATATTTGTACATATTGTTAATTGTTAATTACTTTTAAGCTAATCAAGTGGGCTGTCAATTGGGCTGAAGAAACAGAAAGCAAGGCTTTTTAAGAGATCTTTGATGACCCTTTTTGCCCTAATAAATATTTGAATTAAAAAAAAAATAATCTCAAATAGTTTTTATATTCTATATGAAGTGATGATATGTTCGCCTTGGTCATCGTGGTCGATGGATTTCTCGCAGTCCCTAAAAGTTCTCCTCACAACCTCCTCATAGACCGGTTCCTTTTTTTTCGTTTAGTATCAATTTATTGGCTTTTGGTTTAATTTAACTGCCTCCCTTGACCCAGGTCCCACCGACTGGTAACGAACCTCTGCTCCCATCCAACTTGTTGCATCTTTAATAATTCTCAAAAAGACGCCTCTCCACCTTTATCCTCGCTCTTTTTTATTAATTTGTAGTGACCACCGGGTAATAGCTTCCTGCCTATCGGCATGGGTCTAACTCCGTCTTGTTCATTCAGGGCTGTGAGGGGAGCATCCATTAAGTTCATCATCATCTCCATCAAAATGGGTAACGATTTTGTGGAGCCCACGGTGCTGGCATCTCTTAATCCTTTATGGCCATGTTAGAGGGACATCCAATAACACAAAAATAAGTATGTCAGGCCGCCTGGTCCGGTCTGGTTTCTCTGTTTGAAGTTTTCCAGGTCTGGTTGGTCCTAATTGTTGCCCGCTCCTGCCTCTAGTCTCCTGTCCTTTCTTCTTTTCTTGTTCCTTGGTGACCTTTTCATTTCTCACCGAACTTTCTCCTTTTTTTTGAGCCGCAACTTCTCCACCGTCTTTAGGCAACTTTTCTTCCCGAAACTGTTTGATTTGGCTCCGTCTTTTGTTCCGAAACAAAATTGTCCGAGTTGACAACCCCCGACCTCCAACTTTTTCAAGAAGACAATACCGCCAATATCTTGGAATCGTCCACAACGACCCTCTTTGCACGGAACCTCTTGGGGTCCTGAATCCCTTCGGGACTCTGCTTTTCTCATTTTTTCCTTCTTAAGCAATCGCTTCAGGTTCGTTCCGCATTTCATTCATTTTCCGCGTGCTGTCCGGGATC
The DNA here is from genome assembly GCA_018150545.1 of Drosophila ercepeae. NCBI lineage: Eukaryota > Metazoa > Arthropoda > Insecta > Diptera > Drosophilidae > Drosophila > Drosophila ercepeae. The sequence continues at coordinate 1,520,918 of JAECWL010000197.1, forward strand.
CACTTTTTTCAGTTCCTGTTTCGCGCCAAATCTCAGATTTTATGGTGTTTTTACCATTCTATTCCTCCGACATTCATCATGTTTTTAAATTTGAGTGGTAAGTTTCCACCTCCCAAATTTTTATTTTCCAACAATTTTACGGCCCATTGGTACGCCTTCAGGGAGGACTGTCCACTACCACGCCCACATCATCATTGAAAACGTTATGTAAGAAAACTACACCCAGCATCGTTACCATCATCATCGGGCAGAATCACAATTGATAAGGTTACTGGATTTACGGCTTGTTGGTGAAGGTACATTTTTTAGTAAGATTCTGCTATGATAAAATAATCGTGCTTATGTCCGGCATGCTTTCAATTAGAATACCCAACATTTCATATATCAACCATAATTCATAATCAGATAGAATGAATCCATTTTGAAAAAAACCGCCATCACAGAAAAGTATTGCAAGCTAGAAAAATAATTCAGAATATCATGAAGAGTCTTAAATATACCAATATACCATATACATATGAAATATTGTGTATTTTTAATTTCGACATATACCAAAAGTTACTTAAAATACCATAAGAGGACACCCTGTTCATATCTACCCGCACCCTGTCAAGCATTTTTAGTGTGACCAAATGGGGCATATTTCAAAAAATTATATGAATGTAACAGTTGAGAAGAAGCTTTTCACCTATTATTTTCTAAAAAAGAAAAAAAATGTTCATAAAGATTATAAATAACTAAAAAGATACATTACAATATACATTATAATGTCTTTTGAGAATTATGTAAAAAACTATATACTATAAACACGTATTTACTATAGATTTTTATGCCAAAAGTTTGTTGTTTTTCCAAAACAAAGTTATTATTGCTACACTTACAAAAATGGATATAAGCATTTTTGTTTTTATACTGGCTGTTTACATCATGGCGCGTTTTAATCGAATTAAAAACCGAGTTATACCAAAATACCGCCAGTGTATGGAAATCCGTGTCGTGGCACTGCGGTCACACTCACAATGGCTTCGTCTGTCTGCGCCTCCTTCGCGAACCAAGCGACAAAGCGAACCGGGCGGTTAAGTACGAACCGGGCAAGCAGCAAGCAGTCGCTCGCCGTGACTGCAACTCGCTGAGAACAAACAAACCAAACCAAAACCAAAACCAATTGGACTGAATTGGACCAATCGGAACTGAACTGAACTGCCGAACTGAACGCAGCGGAGTTGTCGCGTCGAGCGTCGAGCGTTGAAAAGCCGTTAAATAACGCAATAATCCAAAAAAATAGAAACGCGTCGTGTTTGTTGTGTGTGAAGTTTTTTGTTATTTTTTTTGTGGTACCCAGTTTATTTGAAAATAAAAATAAAGTTTTCTGTGCGTGCCTTCCCGTGGTCCTTCCCGTTGCTTTCCGTTGCCCTTTTTCAGGAAATGCGCGCGCGCAAAGAAGGCAGCTCCAACTATCTAAGAGATTGGGTAACTGACCACCAGCCGCAGCTTTTGAAAGGAAAGTAAATTTCAAGACCAACTTGAGAGTTTTTCTCCAAAAAAAAAGTGCAGCCGAAGAATACGCCCTCCTGGCCTGGTAGTTGTTGTAGTTCTTGCTGCGTCTGCTGCTGCGGCTGCGGCGGTTCTTTCTGCTGCTGGCTTTATCTTTTCTTGGCCTGCGACGCATTGTCTTGACCGTTGTTTCCGTCTTAACTCGTTTTTGAGTTGGCCTTTTCGGCTTTTCTTTTTCGTCTCTCTACTCTCTTGGCTCGCTCTCTGTCTCTGTCTTGGCTTGTCTCCCCCCCTCCGGTGGCATGCCCGTAAATGCACTTGGGTAATCGCTTCGCCTTGCCACACGGACAGACTTGGGGCAGTCGCAGCAGCAGAATCCGTTCCCAAAACAAGCTCCGCAAAAAATCAATAACGGTATTGGCAGCCAGAGCTTCCGTTCGCGACGCTTCCTGCGCTTCAAGCCTGTCCTGGGGAGGCGGGGGGTGGCAGGCCCCGCAGCAATGTTTATGTTTTTACGCCAAGCCAAGAATGCGTGCAAAATCGGCATAATTCACGCGCCTCATTGATATTCATACTCTGGGGATTGATTTTGTTTTCCCTTAAAACCAAATTCCAAATCAGTCATGAATTCGTAAAGTTGTCGCCATAAACGAAGTTCGAAGTTGGGGAGAATCCAAGAGAGCCGGAAAATCGAGTGCATGTGTGCGTGTGCGAGTGTGTGTAGCAGCTGCACTGCTCTCTGCATTCCCCCACCTAAGCTGCCCCCCAAGCGTGGGTGCCACAATTAATGTTTATTCAAAAGCCAAACATTTAATTAAGGTTAACTTGGCGATGGCTCTGGGGTTCCACGACTCCCCCCCTCCTGCAGTCTAACCAAACTCTTCTTTGTCCCTCTTTTATCCCGTCTTTTTATCCCCCTTTTTATCCCCATTTTTCCTCTTCTTATCTCTTTATCTCCCACAGACAGTCTTCTTCGCATCTTTACCCTTCACTAGCAACAACAACAACAACAAGAGAAACAGAAACAGCAACAACAACAAGAGAAACAGAAACAACAACACTAACAGTAAAATAGAACCAGAAACGACGTCGCTGCTTTCTGGTAAGTTTTCATCCTCTTCCTTTTCTTCCTCCCCCTCTTCCACGTCCACTTCAAACAGGTAGCCTCGTCCCTGGGGAACCTTTCTCCTTCCTTCATGAATTTGTAATTCCCTTTTAGAACGGTTTCCAGACAGCTGGTTTCTGTTGCCAAAAAAACAGCAGCAGCAGCGTCTCCGCCTTGGGCCAGTGCAAGGGCTCTAACGGGAATCTGCTTTTGAGTTTTCGATGAGTCACATTCCAGAATAACTGTCATTCATTCAATTGCAATTCAAGAATCCCTGAAAGCAAACGTGCTTTTGCTTGAATTTCGCAAAATAGAAACTCATTAATTAAAAGTAACCGTTAAGTGCTCTGTTTTGTGACGTTCATTCGCGTTTCGTCAACTATTTAATACGTCATAAGTTTTATAATAAAATAAGTTGTGTAAATTATAATAATTAGTTATAAGTTTAATTAATTACAAGTTTACTTAAAATAAAATTAAATATTTTTTCAGTTTTGTTCTGGTATTTTTTAGTTTTTTCTGGTTTACTTTTTTCAAGAACTTTTTGGTCATTTTAATTGCTTGGAAAGAACCTTTTGTTTCTTTAAATGTCGATTTTTTCTTGGGGGTTTGCCATTGTTGGCGGCGCTATCCAAAAAATGCATTATTTGTTTACACAGAAAAGGGTCACACTAGGTGCATTTCGCATCCCCAGTTCAAGAATGTGGGCCAAGTGGATCCTTTCGAACGCCAAAACCTTTTTCTTAATCAATTAGGAAAAACACATTAAATAAGGCTTATTATGTGCAAGGAAAGTTTTTTAAGTTAAAAGTTCAGGTTTTCTTAAAAAGAAACAATTAATTTATAAGAAAATGTCCCGAACGTTGACGAAGTCCAACGCGGTTTATATTTTTTATATAATTTTATGGTTTTTGACAAGGAAATGCCAAAAGACAGAAATAATCGTGTCTAATTGGTAGAGTTAGGTTAGAGTTTTAAGGGTAAGTAGTGTTAAAAGTTGAGGTTATCTTTAAAAGAAGGGATCTATTTATAAGGAAAAGTCACTAATTTTGACGGGACTCTGTTTTATATTTCAATTTGATGGTTTTTGGACAGGAAAATGCCTAAAGACAGGAATAATCGTGTCTAATTGTCAGAGTTTAAAAGAGTTTTAAGGTTAAGTAATTATTATAAGTAATAAGTAATATTATAAATTATTTATAGGGAACCACTTTTTTAAGGTTTATAAAGGGAATACTGCCCAAAGACAGGAATAATCGTGTCTAATTGGTAGATTTTAAAGGTTTTTAAGCTATTTTTAAGGTATTATGAGGGTATTTAAGGTGTCCCAAACGTTGAAAGGATCCAACACGGTTTTATATTCTAATTTTATGTTTTTTTAAAGCCATTTTTTTCTTTAATTTATAACCAATAGTATGATTTTAAGTAAATCAAAATTTAAATATTGTATTTCAAAGGATCTTAAGCCTTTCAAAGAGTTCCAATAAGGATTGATCGTAAAAAGATAAAAATTTAATCATAATTTAATCTAAATATATAAAAAGTATCTTAAAAATAAATGAGTTAATTAAAAACCCACTATTTTCCCTTTATTTTGAACTATTTTAATTATTTTGTTGTTTTTTTTTTAGCTTCCTAGGTCGATCCAAGGGTATAGAAACTTCGGTTTCCCCTCAAGTTAACCTTAGGAATTCTTTTAATTTTCAAGTTCTTGTTTATCTGTTGGGTTGCGTTGGTTCCCCTGCGTGATGTGAGGGGAATGTGGCATGCATTGTGCACCGCCTCGAGGGCAACTTGAAGCCCCGAACCCCTGCACCTCGTACCCCAGCAACCCGCAACCCGCATTGTATTACTGGTCTGGTATCAGTTCCGGAGCTGAGCAAAAAAGTCAACTTTTGCCTCTAAATTACACAAAACAGTCTTTGAAAAGGGGACTGACTGACTAAAGCCGACTTTAAATAACAAAAAGAAACACTTTTCGCAATTTTCCGCAAATCAAACAGGGTTATACTCTTTTTTAAGGAGCAAATGGTTGGAAATGGGTGGGTTTAGAAAGGATAATTGATATGGATTGGGGAGAATGTAGAATAGATTCATAAGAGAGATTTATTAAGTTTCAATATGAAAATTGATTATTAGATGTTTGATTAACAAAAGCGTTCTTATGCCCCGGAAAGAAGGATAATCAGATCTATAAGTAGCGCCTCCTGGTACATGAGAGCAAAGGACACAGAAACGGACCTAAAAATTGCTAAGAAAGACGATGTATGCAGGACACCCGGGGAAGGGATTCTTATGTCAGGATTCTTCTGTCGGAATTCTTCGGGATTCTTGGGGATTCTTTGGAGGAAAAAGAACTAAAAAGTCACCGGGATCAAGTAAAGGACAATCGCTAAGCTTATAGACTCTCTTTAAGTGGTTCTCCTCAGTCCATTTCGAGGTGATTCCATTCCGTAAGACTTTTGTTTAGAATTTTCAAACATCAAATATCAGTATCTTCCACTTCACGCTACCCACAAGTGCCTCTAAAATATTCTCTCAAGCACCGGCTTTAGTTTCCGATCCCCGATCCCCGATCAGTTGACAAACTTTGAGAACCGATAAAACCCATCGAGAGGTGGGAAAATATTTAGGGACCATTTAGAGACCATTTTGAGATACAAAAAAGGCGCTTTTCATCTTGGATAACACTATTTCATGATACATTTTTAAATTTTTGATACAAAACGATTTAGTTCCCGATTATTTTATCAACTTTGAGCCCCGATAAAGCCCATTGGGAAGTGGGGAAATATTAAAAATATAAGTAAAAAACAATTAAGGAAGCAGCAGTCGAGTTTCCCGACTGAAAAATACCCTGTACCCTTAGACATGCTTACAATTTATTTATTTAGTATCAATAAATAAATGAAACAATATTCTATTAGAAAAGAGTACCATAGCAATATAAATTTGGTATTATTTATTAAAAACAAATTAAAAATTTATTTTATTTAAAATTTAATACATTTTATTATTTATAATATATAATAATAATCCAACATTGCTTACAATTTATTTATTTAGTTTCAATAAATAAGTGAAACAAACAAAAGCCATTCTCGAAAAAATGAAGAAAAAATATATAAGAGTTCGATTTTTGATCTGAAACTTTTTGGAGCGTATTCTACGTGAAATTTTCTAATTTTTTAGAGGAAATAAATCTATTTTTTTGACCCTCTAACTGTATCTAGCCCCTTAAATCAACTTTCTTCGTTTGATGAAACTTTTTTGGCTCTAGAATTTTAAAACGAATTGTCGGATTCTATCAATATCAGCTAAAAATAGTAGCTAAAAAATGTTAATTTCCGTATCATTTGTTGGCCTTTATTAAGCGTTGATCAAGAGATTTTAGCGATCCTTTCACCATCATATCCTTATACTGTATATCACCCTAGTTCGACGTATCCTTGAATATTGCTCGTAAGTTTCGAGTCCACAATACTCTGGAGTCTTTAATAACAAAATAGCATTGAGTCGGTGCAAAAGCAGGTCCTGTTATTGGTTCCTGTTACTAAAAACTTTAAACTGGGATCCTGACAATCCTTTTCCGCCGTACCGTTGCAGGCTTAAATTGTTGAAGGAGCGTCGAACCTGTGCTGGGTCTTCCATGGCATGATTGATTTCAAACACCTCTTAGACCTCTTAAACCAACTAGCTTTATCCATCCCTAATAGATAGAATAACTAGATCCTTCCGATCTTTATGGTTCCCCTATGGATATCTTTTTTTAGATCCCATCACGCTGAAACACGATTCCTTTCGCTTTATTTGTAAAAACTAAAAAAAGAAGCGAGGTTCCTTCCCATATTTTATCTCCTGAACTCATCCCTTAATGTTAAAAAATCGATAATATTGGAATAACTCTTAGTTAAATTCCTCTATATTTATATTCCTCTTAGTTTATTTTTTTTATATATTTAGCAAATCATTCTTGTTAATACACTTGCGTTCAAAATAATAGGAGTGCTTTTGCACAGCGACTTTTCCTGTTTGTAAAAAAGTTATTTGTCTATTTTTTGTCTTCTTTTTTCTCCCTATTCTTTTGCTAATGGGTATTATCTTAAGTAATACCACTAATTTTATTTAAATCCTTGATTTTTTTCCTTGATTTTTCAGAATTTGAAAAATTACAAAGGAGGTCGTTTTTTTATTTGTTCAGAATTCATGAAGAGGAATTATGCCAAAATTTACCAAAGTTTCGGTTAATAAACGCTGAAAGTTCTATTTATAATAGTCCTATTTATAATTTAAATAAATAAGACTTAAAAAATCAAAGAAATAGTCCGTAGTTAGCTTTGTACAGCTGAGTGGCGTGAATTGATCCTTAAATCCTTGATTTCAAGTTATATTTCAATTGTGATTCAAGGAAGAACTGGAAAGGAAAACCCTTACAAGTATCCCCCTTAAAAAAATCTTAGAAAAGAACGTCCAACTTTATCCTATATAGGATGTGTTAAGTCGCAGGATACATAGGATAAGGTAAGGGGATAAAGTACCTATATATACAAATATTCTAAGAGTATATGATGTTTCCATTCATTATAGGATTATACAGCTGTGTTCAAAATAATAGGAGTGCCCATTACACTTGTCAAAAACGCAGTTGAAAACTATGTGGGCAAACGTGAATTTCTTTAAGTATATTTTTTTAACAAATGTAATATGTAATAAAGAAATTAAAACTAAAACAGAGTGATTTCATGATAGACTAAAAAAAAAATTTTAAAAACGAACGCACTCCTATTATTTTGAACGCAACGTATATAGAATTATTATATAGAAATAGAAGAAGTAGAAGACATCCTATAATAATGTCATCAGTAGATATCCATAGAAAGGACAATGAATATAGATGATCTATTAGTTCTACAAAGCCTCGTCTTAGTTCTCATATTAAATCTAAGTTCTTATTTTTTAGATCTTTGTTCTCGTAATATTTATTAATTATTATTATTATAATTATTTCCTAAAGTTTCCAAAAATTTGTTTTACAAACTAATTTCCATTTATTTTTCTTTACCTAAAAAATGCATCCAAATAATTTCCCCGCCAAATGGAATGTTTTTAGAAGCGAAATAAAAGAAAACAGACTTGGACTTCAATGAGTGTTTTGTGGGCAGGGGAAAGAAGAGGGAGTGGCAGGGGCAGTAGCAGGGGGAGTGGCAAGGGGTGGAGCCGAGGCAGTGGCAGAAGTTGGAGCCAAAACTGGTTCTCGTCTTGGCCGCAGTTTGCATGCCACATTCTGGCTTCTAACTGCCTGCTGGCTGTTGGCTTTAAAGTCTCAGTTGGGTCACAGTTGACAATTGCAGTTGCAGTTTTTTCAGTTTTTTTTGCAGTTTTTTGCAGGTTTTTGAGCCGCCGCTGTTTGCCAATTACCAGCCGATACATATACGTACGTTTATTTCAATTGATTTCTAATTAACCATTTGCTTAGCTGGCTGGCTGGCTGGCTGGCTGGCTGGCTGGCTGGCTGGCTGGCCTGGCCTGGCCTGGCGTGCCACTGGCCGAGTGTGTAGAGGAGTGGATTCTCACGTGTACGAGTACACTTGATCCGCTTCGGCTTCAGCTTCGGCTGCGGTTCCATGTGCCACCGCCCTGACCTGCCACAACCTCGTTTTTGTACCTTAGCAAAGGGGTATTGTTGGATTTTGGGTTAAGAAATACATCTCAAAGGGACTTATAGGTTCTTGTCAATCTATTTTTACAATCTAGAAATCTTTCAAGTCTAGAAATTCTTGTTATTTTTAAGAAATCTTTAATATTCATACCCGATAGTCATGGAAAATAAATCTTAGAAATAGTTTTCCTTCTGGAAAACACTTGATAGCGAAGAAAAACCTAAAAACAACTAAAAATGTTACTCTTTTTGTACTTTTGTGGCAAATAAAGTGTACGACACTGAAAGAGATGAGTACCGGCTATTATATAGCTTTCATAACATGATATGCAGCGTATTTTTTCATTAGAAATCTAAGAAATCTGTAATATTCATACCCGCTAATCATACAGAATCAGCTTGTAGTTCCAGAAACACTTGACACTTCTAGAAAAACCTAAAAAACAACTAAAAATGTTACTATTTTTGTGTATTTTTGTAGCAAATAAACTTTAATAATAATAGAGCACTGTACTAGGGACTGGAAGAGAAGAGTACCGGATATTACATAGTAGTAGTAGTAGAATAAAACTCCGTTTCCAGCGTACTTTTCCATTAGAAATATAATAATAAGTATAAATAATAAGAGATATTCATACCAGCTACTCATAGAGCACCAAAGCATACTCCTGGAAATACTTAATACTTAAAAAACAACTAAAAATGGGACCCTTTTTGTAAGTTCCTGGACGTGGACTGGAAGAGAAGAGTACCGGGTATAGTAGAGAATAATCCTCCTCGTATTTTTCCATTAGAAAACGAAGAAATCTGTGTTCCTAGAACTCCTAGAAACACTTCATACCAAAAAAATTCGACCCTTTTTTACCGGCTATCATTTAGTAGAGAATAAGCCTCAATTTCCCATCATAAATAGCAGCAAAGATAGGATATTTTTTCCAGAAAGATCTTTAAAAAGATACCAATAATATACAATATTTCAATCCAAGAAATGCCACAAGATAGCAGGAGGGTATCTAGGCTTTGGGTCTGCCATAAATTAGCTTTCTTTTCGTTTAGTTTCGATTTCGATTTCGATGTGGCATGTGGCATTAAGACAGAAACAAGGCTGGCTGCCACCTTTGTCTTTTTGTCTTTTATCGCTCTCTGGCCATTTGTAGGTCAAGTCATGCCGTCGGTCGTGTCGGTGTCTTTCTATCTTCCGGCCAGTGTGGGCGGGCGGCTTAAAGACTCTCTGAAAAAAAGATGAAAAGCATTTTATTTACGGATTACTAATTACTAATCACCGCCACAGATCAGACAAGCGCCGATATGCGAGGCAATTAGTGCATGTAGGCGCAGAAATTAATTTGTTCAACGCGCCAAATGCGACAAACTCAGCAAAAAAACTAAAGACTGTTGACTGTTGGGTTTCTATAAAATTACATTAATCAAGCCGAGTCGAAGGTGGATTAGGTTGGGCCTCAGGGGAAAAGATATCTACAAGTATTTAAAAATCGGAACTGATTTTGACAGGGGATTCGATTTTGGGAGGAATATAAAGACATTTTCAAAACATTTAAAGCATTTATAAAGTTATAAGGAAAGTAAAAAGGGATTATAGAGAATTAGGAGATATATCCTAGCCCGGTAGGGCTTTAGAAAGTAATAAAATCGCCATTTTCTATTAAAGTTATGTCGCTTTTTTAAAACAACTTATCTCAAAGCGTCCTATAACTCCGTTGTAAAAGTTACAAGTAAGGGATTATAGGATTTTAGGTGACATATCCTAGTAAGTAAAGCCAGTAGGGGCTTTTTCTGTAGTAGTTATGTCGCTTTGTTACAACGACTTGTCTCAAAACATCATAAAACTCCGTTTTCAAAGTTACAAGTAAAGTAAAGTAAGATTATATGAACTATAGAGGATTAAAAGCAATATATCCCAGTTATATTGATTTTCTTAAACTTCTAATCTCCGCTGAAGTAAAAGCGACATATCTCAAAGTTTCAAAGCGTCATAAAATTCCGTATTAGAAGTTATTAGTAAAGTAAAGTATCTTTGTTATTTTGAAGAAGAGGATTATACGAGCGACATATCCTAGCCCGTTAGGCCTTATTCTATCGGAGTTATGTCACTCTTTGAAAACGATTTAAAGCGACATATCTTAAAGTTTTAAATCGTCATAAAACTCCGTTTCGCACCCCATATCTGATTACATTTCTATTACAATTTCCATATTAATTCTTAAAGATGGATTTTTGGAACAAAATAAAGTTTCTAAATATTCTGAAATTATATCAAATTAGGGGATAATATTATTATTACTATATTATGGGAAAAATAATTTATTCTCTCAAATTCTTCTTCTAGAATTGTTCTAGAATTCAATGATCTATGAAAGGGTTTCTCGTTCTTCTCTTTTTTTCGTTATTTATCTTTGAAATGCATTAAAAACGATATTTAATAATACTGTTAATATTTCCCTATATTTCCTTATATTATACCCCTTTAAAAAGGGTCGATTTCGATTTCGTTAAGTAAATAAATGATAATAATAATCCTAATAGAAAAGAATAAAAGAAAGGAAAATGGTGTAAGAAATATGAGAAAAACACGATTTTAAATATTTTGTTAAAGAGATATTTCCCTTTTAAAGCTCGTTTCAAAGTAACTTTCTTTAAAGAAGACTCCCTTTGTCAAAGGACACGAGTTGAAGAAACTCTAGCACCACATAAATATTCTATCAATCAAGTAAATTATTTTGTGACCCGCCGCGGAGTAAATCATTCGATTGAGCAGTGCCCAAGAATTTGATCTCAAACATAGCCGAGTGCTTTGGAGTAAGTGCGTCTCTGTGTGTGGACGGAACGGAATGCGCTGGCAATTAAAATGAACTCACGCTGGCAACCCTGACAGCCGGACACCAGACGGACGGACATCTTTGTGGCGAGTTCTAGTCTGTAGAAGCTAGAGTTTCTAGAGACTAGAGGCTAGAGTTTAGATTATAGAGACTAGAAGCTAGAGACTAGACTTTAGAGTAAGATGAATGGCCAGTGTCCGATCTGGAGAGAGCCCCTTGCCTCTGATCGAGAAACAAATTGGGAATTGTATATATTTTTATTGAATAATGTTGATATTTTAACACTCGACTTATTGAATTGTATCTGGTTTGTTTGAAAGCTTTTTGTTTAAGCTAAAATATGATATTATCTTCATTATAAATAAAAAAAGGAATAAAAAGGATTATGTAAGAGTCTAAACCATAAAGAAATACCAACAAATATTACTTTAAATGATATTTGAATAAAAATTAAAGAAAAGTACTTTAAATTAATAAATTCTTTGTGTTTTTGATAAACTCTTTGGTTTCAAAGTGATTCTAAACTTTAATTCTAAAAGAAACCTAAAAAAAAGTAATAAAAAAGCGTCAACTTCCACAATCTTTGGCGCAAACCAGGAGCATCCGAATCCCTTTAATCAAAGATTTTACTTATAATTTATTAACTAAACCATATTTTTTTTATAACTCTTAAATGTAAATAATATTTGTTTACCTATTTTATACCCCTATTAAAAGGCTTAAAATGTAAGCCATTCGTGGATTTAAATAAGAAACGAATTGATTCAAAGATTGCGGCTTGTTTGATGGACTGTCAACCCAATCATTATTTTGATTGCCTGCCCGATATCAGCAGGTGGATCATAAGCGATATCTTTAGCCACGGTTTGGGGCTAAATTATCATTAATATCTGGAGAGAAGAGGGAAGTCCGGTGGAAGTCCGGCTGCCCCCCGTGGAGGAAACAACACACCCAGTAAACCCAACAACGAATTATGTTTGTTTATGTCCGTAATTAGCCACCTCAGAAGCGTATTTTTTTGTGTGTTTTGTGGCCAGTGGCCAGTAGGCCAATTGCGTGATAAAATTGGCATTATGATGTTGGCGCCTGCCACTCGAACCGTCGTCGTTGTTTATTGTTCTTCGACTTGAACGAGCTTCGAAAGCCTCAACAGCCTTAACAGAGCCTCAACAGCCTCAACAGCCTCGACAGCCTCTCGAAACTGTCGAAAAGTTCGTGGCTTGTTTGTCCAACACTTTTGGCCTAAACAATATTCATGTTTCTTGTGTTCTCTCGAGGAGGTCGTTGAGGGATAATTAGAGCCAAATGTCAGGTTGTCGGGTTAGAATTCATTAAAAAAGAAAGGAAATTGAAGCTATTTTCGATTATTTGTAAAGAAAAGAGGCTGGAAAAGAAGGAAATATGTCCAAAATTGGTTTAACTTTGTCCTTTAGAGTCTCTAGTTCAGAAAACTCTCTAAAAATATCGATAAAATCGATAGCTTAGAGCGATTAGTAGTTCAAAATTAATTCCGGACATAATATGAAAAAAAAGAAAGGAAATTGTAACTATTTTCGATTATTTGTACAAATAAGAAGCAAAAAAAGAAAGAAATATAAACAAAAAACTCCCTTAGCGACTCTAGTTCAGGAAACTCTCTAAAAATATCGGTAAAATCGATAGCTTAGAGCGATATGCCGGACATTGCCGGACATAATATGATAATTAAGTGGCATCTGATATGGCGACTTTTACGATTCGTCAAACCGATTTTGGGAGGCAATTAACTGAGAATCGTTAACAGAGAACGGAATGGTAATAAAAAAATATATAGAAAAACGTATCTCAAGACGTATCCAGAGACATACAAATCGGTTGATTAGGAACGCGAAACGCTAAACGTTGAGGCACGTCTCTCCGATCGTCTGCGATCTGCGGTGATCACCAAATTTGGCACAAAACACAGAACACGTTCTCCATAGAACCTATGCCCGGTTCTGAGTTCCAAGTTCTGGGGATCTAATTATAGCGATTTCTTGGCTGTACTCTTTATGCTCTATGTATTTTTATAAAATCATTGTTTTGTATTGCTCATTATTTGCGTGACAAGGCAAAAGGCAAAAAGACGATGGTTGTCAGTTGTTCAACACATGTTGGCCACTCTCGGAAAGATGAAAGCCATTAAAACACAGAGAAATACGAGTATACTATGCTATGGGTGTATCGGAGCAGATCGATTCGTAATCCATGGCAAAAATCAATTATTACTTATAGATCGTCGCATCATACTCTCTGCAGAGACATAAAACGGGGAGATTATTATTTTAGATTTCTATGGAATTTTCTTGGTTTTTTAATTTTTTTGAAGGGGAGAATGAACATGTTGCTCTGTGATGTCTTTTTTAACGATCCATTTAATGGTTTCCAAACTGGAGAGCCTTTTTAGCACTTTTATTTTGTTGAAAAGTGGGATCCTAGAACCTAAACTTAGTTCTACCCGACTTCCTATTTATTGAACTTTTAAAGTAATATTAATCAAAGTATCTTCAAAGGAACCCTCTTAAATATGTGTCATAGAAACGTTTTTTTTTTAAAGGTATTTCAACTTATGTTTTGCCTTAAATTTAGTTCTAACCGATTTCTTATTTATTTAAATTTAAAATTGTTACAATTGTAATTAGAATAAACCAAAAGTAACTCCCTTAAAAATGTGTCATAGTTGTGTTTTTTTAGAGATATTTCCACCTTTTTTTTTCTCTAAATTTAGTTCCACACGATTTCCTATTTATTAACATATTAAAAAGTATATTAATCAAAGTATCTCCAAAGGAAACACCCTTCAATATGTGTCATAGTTGTGGTTTTTTTTAAAGATATTTCTTACTTATTTCTAAACTATCAATAAAATAAACCCCGAAAATCATAGTCAGTCAGGAAAAAGCCACTTTATTGTCACTAAATCCTGTGTGAATACTAAAAGTATAGTTTGAATTGATGGGAAATTGATGGAAATTGATTTTATATTCAGTTTTGGAGTCAGTGAACCCTGCGAATAGACTTAACCCCCCATTACCCCCATTTCTCGGCACGAACTGCACCGGAAATTGTAGTCTTTCCCGGCACAGGTTGAGCTACAAAATATCCCTACTTCTCATCCATATATCGGATGGGAAGTAGGGAAATTTGTAGCTCAACTAAAAACAGTAGTAAAAATTAAAATGGGAAAACCATACCCCGTTTATTTACAATTTCAAATTAAATTTCAAATTCAATGTAGCTCTTAAGAAATACGAATGCAGTACGTTTTCTCCCTCCCCCGCACAGAGAGAGAGATTAGATAAAAAGCGGCATCTTCGGAATACGAAAAGGTAAGAGCTTTCGATTGCAGGTATTTGGTTTATTATTATTCTATACCCTAATAGAACGGGGATATTGCAGTTTTGTCAACAGACGTCTAGGAATATCTAGAAATGTGTTGAGATATTCTTGATTCTTGATTAGCAATAACAGCTGCGTCGATAAAGAAATCTTTGTTCGCTCTCTACGAATATTTTGATCTCCTTTACGGGATTTCTAATAAGATTATAATGTCTTATATTGTCAATTTTAACAAGATAGTCTGTTAGTAGTCTTTATTAATTTACAAACGACAAAGATTTGAGTAACTTTAAGATTTATTTAATTCGAGTGGAACTCGGATTTTCATCAATCAATAACGCTTTAAACGACCTTTTCAATCTCCTTTCTTAGGTTCTTATAGATTTTTATAAGATTTTGGCTTATAATGTCAGTTTTAACAAGATATTCTGTTTATTAAATTGAAAATGACAAAGATTTGAGTAGAAATCGGATTTTCATCAATCCCTAAAGCTCTCTACGAACTTTTCAATCTTCAACCAACCTTCTTAAGAGGATTTCTTACAAGATTTTGGGTTAAAATACAAATTTGAACAAGATAGTCTTTTCTATACGTGAATTTTTCGAATCTATCCCAGCAATCCGAGCAGTACGATTAACGGCAGCGGTAGATGGACTCTATGTTACGCAGCGAAGCCGCGCGAAAGAATTGTCTGTTTATTTAATTGAAAATGGCAAAGATTTCGGCTTATAATGTATAATAATGCTTAATAATTTCAAGAAGATAGTCTTTTCTACTCTTTATTCTCTTGGATCTATCCGTGCAATCCGAGCCGTACGATAAACGGAAGCGCCCCTGGTTCGGTTTAGCGGGAAATGACAAAGATTTTAGTAGAAATCGAGTTTTTTTTATCAATCATTAGCATTGCTTTTTCAAGCCATCATTAAGCGAAGAATTTTAAATAAATTGAATAAATATTTCATTATTAAAGAATATAAAGAATTATTTTATAATGAATATAAAAGAAAATAAAGAATATTAAAGAATATAAAAAAAAATAAAGAATATTAAAGAATATAAAGAATATTAAAGAAAGAAAGAGTATTAGAGAATAATAAAGAATTTAAAAGAATATTAAAGAAAGAAAGAATATAAGAGAACAATAAAGAATAATAAAGAATATTAAACAATATTAAAGAATATTAAAGTACAAAAATTAATTTATTAAAGAACATTCACAGGAAGGGTATCTGGGATTCGGCTCTGCCTTATCGAAACTTTCACCTCCCATTCCCAGTCCCATGTCCCCTCCCATTCCCATGTCCCAAGTTTATTTGTTGTGCCCCTGTTTTTGCGGGGGGTCACGGAGCCGTCGCTTTGAAGTGGCGTGGCAAGTTGATAAGACGAGAAGAGATAGATAATCGTAGGTATATATAGGAGCCGCTTACGCAGCAGCGAGTTGATAAATATATATATATATACGAACTATATAGCGGAATATATATACGAAATATATATACTAATTACCATCGACGTCTCACGGGCGGTGGCGGCGACAGTCGTTGTCTGTTTTTGTTTATGGTCTGCAGCGAAAAAGTAAACCTTTTATCGATTTGGCGATTCTGCCAGTGATGTCATGGGGGAGGGAAGTTTGTGCCTAGAAACGCCCAACTTGGGGGATGTCAAGGCGTGTCAAGGTCAGGGGAGGATTGTGTACCAAAAATGATGCAACCAGCAACCGGTCCCCCCACTTATCGGTTTCATAATTTCCTATTTATGTTACAAAAAGGGGAAAGTTTGGAATTTTTGTGAGGGTTTATCGTTTTCTCGTAGTTTATCGATGGTGCTTGTTTTTCGATTACTTTTGCGGTTTTATTACTCGAAAGGAGTTTCATAATTAATGGTAGTTCGGGTTCGGGTTTTATTTATTAGTTTTGTATCAAAATTAATTTTTTATGGTGGATAATATTAGGTACTAAAAATATATTTTATTTTCGCTACATTTTCCGAAAGAAAACTTAAATTTGCATTGAATATATTTAATTTTTTTTTATGAAGTAAGTACAAATGTTTATTAAATATTTATATACTTTATACAATATACAATATACTAAAAATAATAAAAAAAATAGTAAAAATACAAGTATGTATAAGAATACAATATATGTACATACAATATACAATATGCTAAAAATACTAAAAAATATAATATAATATAAATAATATAATAATAATAATAAAAATATATAATAAATAAATATAATATAAAATACTAAAAAAAAATTCAAAATATTCGAAAAAATAAATTTTTCTATCAAGAAAAAAGTATATTTGTAAAAAATTTATACTTCTTAACCCTAAATTAACATTATAGCTCTTATATTTCCACAAAGAACTATGATATGATGATATAAAATACTAAAAAATACTACAAATACTAAAAAAATACTTAAAAATTCCTAAAATACTCGAATAAATCAATTTCTTTTATCAAGAAATAATTATAAATGTGAAAAATCAGTACTTTTTAATCCTATATTAACTTTTTATCGCTTATATTTTCACAAAGAATTATGATTTGAATCTGGAACCACACATTTCATGATCTATTTAAGGGGGTTACCTATTTAAGGGTCTATCTAAGGGGGCTACCTTATATTGATCGAAAAAAGGGTGATTTTTAGGGACTTTATTTTAATTGACAAGGAAATCATATAGATTTAATAATCAAAGGATATATTTGAGACAGTTTTCAAGCAATATTTTCGGAAAAAAAACTGAAAAAAGTTAAAAAGAAATGGCGGAGTGTGAAGTGCACTGGAGCGTATCGCTGATGGATTGGTCCGTTTTTTTCGTTTAACGAGGTAACCCCCTTAAATAGACCCTTAAATAGGAAACCCCCTTTTGTATGTAAAACGAATGACTTGCGTTTCAAAATCAATAAATTGGAAAAAACGCTATAAAGTTTAGTATTTTTTTGCTTAGTTGCAATTTTTAGACTTCCTTAAACCAGAAGAGTTATCAATAAATTGAAAAAGTAGGAAGGAAATGGAAAGGAAACAAACCGGACAAGTAGCGGATATCTATAGTCTAGCAACTTTTCGAAGCTTTATTGGCTTTTGTTTGGGTTTCCGAGGGATCTGTTGATTAACGGAATAGAAAGTGTCATTAAAAGCGCTAAAAAAGCCTGTTTCCTTGGGAAAAACAGAGGCTGGGAGTTGCTTTTTGTTGCCAGGACGTCGGGTTGTCGTGCTGCCAGGTTGCCAATTGGCCAAGCCAGGACAGGCCAGGCGGATAGCCAGAGACCGCCCAAGGGTCATAAGCACCGCGAGCCTGTAATACCTCAAGTGTGCGGTTGGCCACATGTCCTCCCGCCGCCAACAAGGACACTCTGCTCTGGCGTACTCGTGGGTCGCTGCACCCAGGACAACTGCAATTCATTTTGCATATTTAGTTCAACAACCTGGCAGGGCTCAGGCTCGGGCTTTGCCTTTGCCTTTTGTGTGAAGGGTCCTTGTTGCCGTATCCCTTCCGTGTGCGGGTCCCTGGACTGCGACTGCCAAAGGCATTAGATCGTTAGATCCGAGATGGTGACAAAAAGTGTCCTTTAGCGAGTCCAATCCAAGTCTAAATGAAACTCAATTTCTTTCTCCATAATTATGGATAATAAATGCAATCATCTAGAAATTCCAAAGAAGACTTTGTCGTAAATAATTGCACTTATTAGACTTTGTTTAAAGATTTAAAAACTAATTTTAGTTCAAACTTTGAACTGCAAAACTTGCTCTGGTTACAATAATTACTTTTAAGTGGAATTATTACTGTTGATTGCTACTAAACTTAAACTATAACTAACTCGGTTTTTCTTCTGTTTAAGTTTAACAAAAAAAGCTGCAAGTCCCCGAGTCTTTTAGTTTCTTTTCAAAAACTTTAATTAGTTTGGAAATAACTTTTGCGTTGAGTTTAGGTTGCAACTTGGAAACTTTTTCGGGAAAGGGCTGTATTTTATTTGCAACCTTTTTCTAGACATTATTTTTGAGGGTTTACTTGGAAATTAGCAGGTTTTGCCCAAGACTTTGGCAGTTCCATAAAAAGACTAAGACTTTAACGGGAAAGCAGCATTTTCTGGTAAAAAATATACCCAAAACCAGGAAAGGAAAGGTAGCTTCTTTTAACGGATCTTTGAGAAAACAGAAATATACCTTCTGTGAGTTAATAAAAAAAAAACAGAATTAAGACTAAAAATAAAAGATTCTTTTAGTTTTTAGTCTTTAGGAAACTCTTACAGGTTGAAAAATGATTTTTTGTAGATTAAATTGAGAAAAAAAGGCATCTAATCAAGTCATAAAAAAATGGAAATTTTCCATGTTTAACTTTGACAGAAACTGCATTTTCTTGTAGCTGGAAGATACTATAGTTTTGTGAGATATTCATCTCAAAATAAACCTAAAAAAGGACACAAAAAGGTGTCTTCTTTTCACGAATATTTTCGAAAACTAAAACACCTTCTGGGAGTTAAAAAAAAAATACATTTTAGACTAAAAACAGAAGATTCTTTTTTGTTTTTAAGGTTCAAGAAACTCTTACAGGTTGATCGAAAAAGAAGGTGATTTTTCGTGATTTTTTTTTTAATGCCAAGGAAATCAAATAGATTCTTTAAACAAAAGATATATTTGAGACAATTTTCAAGCAATATTTTGGAAAAAAACGATTTTGTAGATTCAATTGAGAAAAAAACGGAAAAACCCTTTAAAATTTAACTAACTTAAAAATCAGACTAGATCGATGAAAGTTTCTTCGATATCTTTTATAAACTATAATGTTTATTATTCCCTGAATAGCTTTTCTTTTTTGTTTTGAAAATATTCCAAATGGCAAACATCAAAAACGATAAAACATCTTTTGTTTGAAATAAATATCCGATAATGAAGAAAATCTTCACGGCGAACGATAAATTCAAATTAATTTACTGCCAAAAGATGTTTGTTTAGACCAACTTGGAGGTATTTAATTTCGATTTTTGGATCTTTGATTTTCGATTTAATTATGAATAGTTCCACGATTGAAGATTTGCATATTTTTGCGCGCTTTGTGGCTTCTTCAGTGTTTTTTGTGGCAGTCATTTGCTGGAAATGTAAACACGCTGGAAACGCCCCCAACGTGTGCAGTTTCTTGATGCAAAATTATAAATATTAATTGTAGATTTACGATTCCGGATGGCTAGAAGCGCGTTTTTGAATATTCTTTCGAAACTTTGCGCCGGGAAACTAACCGAAAAAGTAGGATTTGACGGGTTCTGTCCGCCTGTCACTTAATTCTCGACATTTTCCCTCAAAATTCCTCAAGCTTTGGCAGCCAATCTTCCGTCTAATTGGAAAAACAAATCTCGACCTAAGAGTACAAAAAAAAAATAATACAAGATTCTGCAAACATTTCCGAGTTCCGCGTTCCGTGGAAAAATCCATGGGATGTTTTATATTTTTACCCGGAACTTGCCTCAAAGGGGGGCGATGCGATGCGATGCGATGCATTTACACAAGATTAACCCTTTGTGGCAGCAACGTTTGAGGCGTTCCAATACACACGCGGGAGCCGGTCGGGGGATTTTGTGTTAAAAATAAAACTTTTATTGATTTTATTGTGTGCGATGGCCTTTCGGAGTCATTTCCAGCGCTTCCATTGCCCTTGCCTTGCTTTTGGCTTTGCCAATCCGCCTGCCATTGGCTTGCCCTGCCTCTGTGGCACCTCCACACCTCCACCTTCAGCGTCGTTTGGCGGATTCATTGCGGATGCAGAACCACGCTCCGGTGTCTCCAGAAAATATTTATGCTGGCAACGTCGTCTGGGTCGGGTCGATGGGACGGGTCTCTGGTTTTAATACCCGGTACTCGTAGAGCTCTACAAGGGCATTGCTGAGTCTTGGATTTTTGAATGAAACAACAAAATTATTCATACTTAAATATTTATTTTGGCAAAACGGGTTTTTTTTTGTTGATAAATTACTCTTTTTCGGGCTGAAAACTATGACTTTTTTCACACTGTCCAGGGTACATCTTTTTGGTTAGAAAAGAAACTTCATTGAGATCTTAATTTCGATATTTTTATTTCCTTCTATCCTTGAGGATGTATAATTTCCCAAGTGTGAAAGGCAGTAAAGGAGACTTCTCCGAGTCTTATAAGTTATATTTTCTTGATCAGGATCACTTTCAGAAGCGATAGAAGCGGTATAGAAGCCCTTCTGTCTTGGTTTAAAGCCATTGACTTTTAACTACTTTACTTAACTTTATTTCTAACAAATTAATTCAGTATTTAAAAGGGGAACATCGGATGAGATCAATTGACTATATCCTAAAGTTGTAGCCATATAACTGACCATTTGAAAAAGTCATAATTTTGTGACTTTTGGAAGAATAGAAGGCTTGGGACTATTCCAAAATCTATTCCGTAAGAAACTAGTCTAATTCTGAAGTTCTTACTTATAGGAACTTCAGAATCCTTAGATCGGTTTACAATATCCGATATTATCTATACCTCAAGGGTATATAAACTTCGTCTCCCCCAAAATTAACTTTCACCTCTTGTTCTCAAACACTTTTAAATAAAAATATAAATGATTTCTGATTGATTGATGTTTCTTTTGTGGCAAAGAAGCGTCGCTAAAAACCACCTCCAAATTTTTGGTTAAGCTTTTTTTTTAGTAATACTTGAGTACTTTTTGCTATTCAAATGCTTATTTATGTAAAAAGTTGATGAATTGCCACTCTGCTTAGACACTGCAATACGTTTCAGAGTTTACGTTTGACGGAAGCTGTCTTTCATTTCAAGTTACTCTGCGAAATCCACGAACAGAGACTTTTTTAAATACAAACAAAATGAAAACAAATTTGAAATCTTTACAAATTGCAGAACAAATTGCGGAATTCGTAGAAATTTTAAGGGTTTTTATGATTTTGATGCGCGACTTCCTGAAATGTCTTTATTTTATGATATTTAAATAGATATTCAAGGAAATACCAAAGACTTGACTATAATTCAAAAGCAAAACTAGTCTTAAAGTCTCTGAAATTGTTGAAGAAAAGCTTCAGCAGATTTTAATTAAGAGATTTTTAACTCATCATTCATTTTCAATAATTAAATAAAAAAAAATGAATACATGTCATTGTTTTTATATCATAATTCATGTCTAAGATTATGGTTATTATATTATTATCTATAATATAACCCTACTCTTTCCGTATTTTGAAAATATAAAATTTACCTTTTTGGCTACAGTTTTATTCGAGTATCTGAGCTGAAATTTCCATTTTTGGAACAGTTTTATTCGAATATCTGAGCTATTTCGCAACCCATGTATTTTGAAACGAAATTTTTGAATCGGGGATTCAATATTCTTTAACTTGTGTCTAAAGATCTTTAAAATCGATCAACAACAAATTTAGTTTATTTTTTAAAACAATCATGATGGAAAGTCTCCCCGAAGTCTCCATAAATCTGCCTTAAATGTCAAGCTTTAAGGGTGGAAGCTGGCCTAGAATTTAGAAAAAATCTAAAAAAAATTATTTTGTCTTAAAAGGTGCTTTAGGGTTTTAAAAATAACATACCAAAAGATGGATGCCGACAAAAATATCTAAATGCCAAAATTTTTCATTCGACGACAGCGCCTCGCATGATTTTAATATGATTTTACAATACTTACAACGTTAAACGGGTTTTTTTTTAAATCTCTTTTTTTTAAGTGGCCGAAGACATAACTCAAACAAATCTTCACCGATTCTTACAAAAATTTGACAGTACATTCGAAATACCGTACTCCGGAGACAATTTTATATCGTTTTTTATAGTGAAAATTGTAACTTTTTGTTCAAACGTGCACCATTTCGCGAAAAAAAACAAAATATCGAACAAATCCTATATACGTCTCTGGCTGTTGTTATATAGAAACTAAAAAAATTTAAAAATTGAAATTTGAAATTGTACCATGCGGAAACCTAAGTTATTAAAATTATTTCACAGAGTTTGGATTAATTCCTTTGTTGAGTCAAAATAAATTTATAAAATATGCCCATTTTTTTTCGCTTTAGACCAGCTTCCCCCCTTAAGGACCTTTATAGTCTGGAATAAGGGAATCTTTACACAATCAATTTTTATTGATAGTTTTTATAAATAGTTCTCAGATCTCTCAGCGAGTACAAACAGTTTCGTGGGAATGCGAACAAAGTTTCGATACGATTAAAAGTCCCTAAAATATATAAAACAATCCATTAGGGAACATTTTTTTTTAATATAAAATACAGTGGACAAAAAAAGTTAAAGTACACCGTGGTTTTTCAACTAAAACCAATCAAAATACTATTAAACAAGGGAGAAAAGTTATCGTTGGAGATGCTTCCTTTAATGCGTTAAACATTTCTGGACAAAATTATAATACCCTCTGCAAGGGTATAAATATATTAAATAATTCTCTAAGAAGTACAACAAGAATTAAGACTTTAAAGTTAATTTTGTGTTTTTTTTTATTGTTTTGAAGTGAAGAATGTTTGAGATTTATCAATGGGGGCTGAAATATGTGAAGTATTCCCCATTTCTCAGAGTTCTCAAAGTTTTTGCGAAATTCGAAGCGGCTTTTAGTGACAAAAAAAAGAACAAGAAACCTACTGAACTCATCACATGGGAATGTGGGGGAGCTAGTGGGTGGCTAGAGGGTGGCAAGTGGGTGGGAGTGTGTTGGAAGTGGGAGAAAAAAGTCAAGAGTATTGTATCAGCTGGCGGTGCAATGCACTGCATTGAAAGAGTCACGTAAACATAGGTGTTGGGCCAGCGGAACCCACCTGAGTCTACCTGAGTTTACCTGCGAGATAAGCCGGCTTCCCCTTCTCCCCTGCCTCTGCCACTGGCAATGCCACTCCCTCTGCCCCTGCTGCCTTCCGATAACCTGTCTCCACAATGGATACCAGAAGGCATTCTCCTCCTTTGTCTGATAGCCAGCGGAGATGACTTTTTGTTCGCTGTTCGGTGTTCGGAACTACAAGTACGAGTAGAGGCTAATAAAGAGTCTAGATTACAAAGGGGAAGACACTGCAAGAAATGAAAACTATTTTAAAGTTTGGGAATTCGGTTTAAAACTATGAGAATAGGGCGTGGTATTTTAGGAGTACCGGGTGTCGCATAATTATGCTCCTGCAGTGGTCTTTAGAATGTTTTTTCTAGAAATCTCTGCTAACTTTCGTTAAAGAATCTTTTTAAATCTCTCCGAACAGAAATATTCATTCAATAACTAAGGGCTTTTTCGAGAAATAATTAAAAAATGCAGAACTTTTAGGAATAAATATAAAAACTGTAGCAATTGATTAAAATATTTCAATTAGAAGAATAATATATCTGTCTTTAAATATATATATAAAATATTCTTATTCTAAAATATTTTTAAATATAGTTCCTAAAAAACGTTTACTTAAATAAAATAGAACAATGATGGAATATTTCAAGTACCGGGTATCATATATTTAGCTAAAAAACTAGGCATCTAATGACATCTAACTCTAGATCTAGATTTATTCGTCAGATTAGATGGCTTTATGAGTCGTGTGTTTGTTCCAAATCAGAATTACAAAATAAGAAATACAGTATAAGAAATACAGAAATATGTACATGAAATCCATTAAAAAATTTCTATTAAAAAAAACGTAAAAAAACACAGCGAAAAACTTAACAGAGATCGACAAAAACAGGCAGTCAGAAGAGTCCTGTGAAAAAGTCTAGAAAAGTTAACATCAAGAAGGCAGCAGTCTGTTGTCATGAAATTTCGAGTCGGCACTAGAATAATAATTATAATTTAAACAATAATATAATAATAAATAATATAATAAACTGTACATACACATCTCTCCTACATGTATTTTTTTTCATTTCAAAGATCAAATGCCCTTAATGGAAAACCCTTTACTTTATGGTTTATGTTTACGGATTATAGTTTGGTTTATTTATTTACTTTCTTACTTTGTTGATTAAAATGGAAATAAATCCGACAATATAGGTTCTAAAAACTTTGATAAAAGCCATAAGTAGTCCACAGACTTCTATCGAATGGAGTATTATCCGGGTAACTAACGGGTATCCTATAGCAACTTGACTAAAATAAATCTACTTTTTCTTTTTGTTTTTTTTATATATAAAAAACGAAATTTATATTAATAGGATTATTATACTATTACCTTCTAGGCAATTTCATCTAATCAGAACTTATTCTTATCGATTACTTACTTCTGTGGTAGTTTCATAGATTAAATATTATGTTTTAAAGAGTTAAGTTTATCTTCTGCAAGATTTTATAGAATATCTTGGCCATTTCGCAGCCGATTTGGAAATGGGCTACCATTTTTTAATCAGAGTAATTTAGTTATATTAATTAATTATTATAATAATAATATTACTATAATTAATTTGAAATTGAGAAATATTAATTCAAGGTCCGGTCCAGTAGGTCTTAAGGGTGGTGCCTTGAGGTCAATCTATGGTACTTTTCAGCAGTAGCAGAGAAAATCTTGTATTGTTCTTTAAAAACTAAGTGTTGAGTGATATTTTAGAGTGTTATTTATAAATACCGTAGAAAATATAAGAATATAAAAGCTTTAAAAAGAGTTTAAAGAATCAAAAAATTCATGTTTAGAAACCCGTTTATAGATTTTAAAATGTAATTTCCAAAAACGAACAAGCCATAGTTCTACGTAAAAGTATAATGTAAGTACAGGGTATCATATAGTTACTCGACAAAAGTGGTCCTAATTTATATAATATATTTGAATATAAAAAATACAAAAACTAGATCTTAAAATCATTGTATTTTGTAATTAGAAAAACCAAAGACAATAAAAAAGGCTCTAAAGAATCATAAAACCTGTTTCCTTGAGTTTAGAAACCCTTTTAAGGATTTCAAAATTTTGTAATATCGAAAACCAACCTAATTGGCGAAACCAATAAAAAAATTGGCGAAAGCGAAAAAAATAATTGGCAAACGAAACGGAAGCATCGAGAATGTTTACATCGAAATAAACAATTTAATTTATTCGTCGATGGAGAAGCCGTGCAAGTGGATGACGAACTTCGACATGGGGATGGGATGGGATGGGATGCACTAATTGATTTTATCTGTGCCGCCAAAGCAAAGCAAGGTCAAAGGGGGACTCGTATAGTTGCCGAGACATAATAATTTTGGGATATAATTAGTTTTTGGTAGGAACTGTCGAGCCAAGCCAAGCGAGCAACTTTGTTGTCCACCACCCGATAATCCAATCCAAAACTGCAGGCATGTTTGTCGTTTTCCTTTGAGAACTGCGAGTGGAAACTAATTTGGTTACCATATGGCGGATGGATGGATGGATGGATGGAGGATGGCGGATGAGCCTCTGGGGCTCTGGATGGATGGATGGATGATCCGAATGATCGATCTTTTGACCGGTACTCGTCTTAGGAATACAGAATTTTTAGCATTTCCCAGCTATTATCATTTAAATATTTGATTAGGATTGATTGGTTGCCTCGAATGCAATTTTTCTCCTGCCTGCCACTGCTGCTCTTGCCTGCTGCTCCTGCCTGCTGCTCCGTCCTGCTGCAATCGCAATGAATCGATATATAATTTATATATAGTTTATACGCTACATTTGTAGAGATATTATGGAACAGATTTTGATTGCCTTTTCTCTCTAAATGTCAGATTGCGTCATTTGGGTTTCTTGTATGGCTTTTGTATGGCTTTTTGCTTAATTTATGGCCAGGCGCCAGACGACGCCGACGAAAGCGAAAATTGGAAATTGAATTTTGATTGATTACTCGAGAATTGTGTAGGGGAGAGTGTTGCCTCCTGCCTGGTGCCTCATTTTGTTGCAAATTTACTTCACTTCCCACTCTTCATTTAATTGAAATGGAAACCCACGCTATAGTCGCTGTGATCTTGAGGTGCTTGGGACATCATCTGTCAAGGAACCGCGAGTGTCCGTCAAACGAGAACATCTTGAAAAACAAGAAAATTGTCACATTTTATTTAGCCAGAAATGGACCCACATTAAACATTCGTACGTCTTTCGCTCCAAACATTATTTAAATGTTTTTTTTTTGTATTTAAAAATAACAAATAAACTGTTTAGATTTTAGAATTAGAAGGAAATAAATGAACTAAATGCAAACAAATCCAAATCTTTCCTCTGCTACCCCAAGAATGAAATTTTTTTGCTTCCAATAATGCTTTATTCTTTAGTATCTACAAGTACCGGGTATAACTACCTTGTAATTGGTCTACAAAATTGTCGAAAATAAACTTTAATAATCAAATTGCTGTTTTTTAATAATATTTGTTGCAACTACTTTAAGTATCTCTTAAATTCTACAAGTACCGGATATAACTACTTTGTTTCTGGTCTAAAAAATTTTGCAAAATACAACATCATTATTAAGTATATTGGATTTTTGACCGAAAAAATCCCTAGAAATATTATTTCCCTTTAAATTCTTGGAATAAATACCGAATAAAATGAATAAAAATCTCTAAAATACTGCAAGTACGGGGTATTATTCACCTTTAAGTACTACTAATAATACCGAATAATGAAGGGATTACCTATATTGGACTTTTGTGAATAAAAATCAACCATATTTCTTCTCTTTAAAATACTACAAGTAGTGGGTATTAATACCTTGTTAGTGGCTTCAAAAATGAGTAAAAAATAAACATCAATACTCGAATGGATTTTTAAACATCTCCTTAATCGAAAAAAAGTATTATTCCCCTTTAAATAGATACAAAAACTACCGAATATAGTTATTCAACCATTAAATATTACTTCTCTAAAATACAAAAAGTATCGGGTATTATTTCCCTTTAAATACTTGGAATAAATACCAAAAAAAAGTGAAAAGTGAATAAAAATCAACCACTAAATATTATACATCTCTTCCTTTTAAAATATTACAAGTACCGGGTATTATTACCAGCACTGTTTTAGCTACGGGGTATTATTTCTCTTTAAATACTACTAATAGTACCTATTACCGAATAATAAAGTGATTAACTATATTGGAACTATATTTTGTGAATAAAAATCAAGCATTAAATATTTCTTCTCTAAAATACTGCAGTATTGCAAATACTAAAGTACCGGGTATTATTATTAGCACTGTTTTAGCTACGGGGTATTATTTCCCTTTTAATACTACTAATAATACTAATAATTTTTAGAAAAGATACCAAACAAAGAAATATCAAACATTAAATATTTATTCTCTCTAAAGTACTACAAGTACCGGGTTTTAATACCAGCACTTATGTTGCTTATTTCAAGTAATTTTTAGCCTTTTTTATATAATTTTAACAAAAGACACTTTAAAAACTAGTTTAAAATTATTGTTAACCAATATTTTATCCATTTATTGATTTCGTTTTAAGGGAACAAAAGTGTTTTTATGAAAGCTTATATATTTCAAATTCCTATTCAACCAAATGCATATTTAAAGATTTCTCCCAATGTGGTGTTCGATTAGAAGTGGGTGGATGGGAGGTTTAGTTAAAATTATTCAAGCCCCTTCCCTGCCAGCTAATTCGATTCATCGATCAATGGCAAAGCTGACAGCGCTGGAGTCATACGAATTGAATGAAACTTAACTCATTTTGCGGCAATTGCCGATTGGCATTGAGTAAAAAAAATAAACATCTCGGGCAACAATTTATGTGGGACACATTAATATCATTTCCAAAAAATACGCACGAAATTCCCACTTGATATGAATTTATAATGGCAGCAATTTTTCCGGTTTCTTTTTCGCTTTTTTGTGTCTAGTTTTGTATTTTTTTCGACTTGCATAACTCGGAAATGTTTTTTCGGACGGACAAGTAGAATGAATAGAATTTTGGACAAGCTGGTGCGGGGACGGAGCGTAATTTGAAAATATTCACGTCTCATTATATTAATGTCACTGCGAAAATGCAAATTCGGCAAATGCGCACATCTGAAATGATTCAAAGAGCAGCCCCCACACATGCCTCATGCCTCATGCCTTATGCCTCATGTCTGTCTGTCTGTCTGTCTGTCCCTCCGTTGACGTCTATATTTGGCGGGATCTTTGCGCCAACTGTTCAAACACCTGAACCCGATCCCAAACAAAAAGAGCCACAGAAAGTGTCCCAGTCTTGGAAGTACTTCGTAGAGCTCCCTGGATGATCTCTGGATCGTTTAGTAGTATTATCTTCGATCCATTGGCTTGCTGTCATCGCTTCAAGATATTGTCTCACCTCAGCCATGAGCTTCAAATAAACTCTTCAATTTATTTACTCAACCAGCTTGTTTGTTTGCCTTTCCAGACTTTGTTTTCCAAATGCTGTCTTGTGTTTGGCTTCTCGGGGTATTTTGAGGTAAATAAAAACCCAGAGGTTAAAAAAAATCTTTAGGGAAAAACAAAGAAAGAAATTTTGGTAAAATAATAATAAAATATGTAAAGCAAAACGTCATTACTATTAAAGGTAAAAGGTTTTATATTTTTTTGGGTTTTAAGGGTTTTTTTTAGACTTAAAATATATTAATTAGTATCATTATTATTTAATTATTTACCTAGTAATATAATATAATGTATATTTAAATGAAAGGAGAAACTTTGAAAATGAATATTTTATAATGAAAAGGAACATTTTTTCACTTACCCATGGATCGTAGAACTAAGAGCTAGAGACAATTTTATGTAATATTTCTTGTCATGTTTCGAAACCTCCAACTGCCACACTGTTTTTTGTGGGAGAAGTACCGGGTATCGGGTATTAGAAACTATCCTGACTATCAGTAACTGTTTACGATCTCTGGAATATTTAAATTATATTGGTTTAACGTCTTTTCAAGTTGGTGGTTTGACTCAAAATAATTCTCGAGCATAAAATAAAAAATATATTCAATTCGGTGAATGCACCGAATGTTACCAGTGTTTTCTTTTAGTGTACATTTATAGCTTTATGGCTTTTACTGAAACAAATTGTTCATCCACTCGATAGAGAATAATAATAACAATAAATAGCGATAACAAATGTATCCTTTCTTCCCCCTTGAAGAGGCAACTGAAACGAACTCGAAACCTGCAGCTTGACATCAACTTTCATCTGAGGAGGCGAGCACAGACACCTTGCACCAGTGAGCTGGACTGTGTGGCAATGCCGCACGTTGCCCGTTGCCTATAAATGTTTTCATGCCTAATTGATTTAACGTCTCTGGCCGGTCCGGGCCGGGCCGAATATAGACATCGATTCATTCCACGATGCACTCGTTAAAGCCTCGCTAATTACGGATTACGGTTTACGGATTTTATTTGCGAAATGAATTTGTGCAGAATATTTTTAATGAATTTAACGGATCGCCGCATACTAATCGCAATTAATCTCCGAAACGAAAGACTCTTGTCAGCGCAACTATGCTCTTTGGGCTTTCGGCTTCTTCAAGTGCGTGGGCTGACCGCTGTCCATCGTCCAACGTCCACTGACCGCTGCCTGGGACATGTTTTTGAACATTGATTGATTTTGCGCCAGCTTGTGGGGTTGTTTAATTTTAGCGGATATTTTCAGCCAACCGGGAGCGGGAGCGGGGTCGGTTATTTCGAGCGGTTTTTCGTTCTCGTCGTCCGTGGTCCGTGGTCCGTAATCCTCTTCCCCTCCACTGGTTCACGTCCATTTTCCATTTTCCGCTTTTCACTTCCCATATCTCGCAAGTGGAATCCACCCACCACCCACTCCTCACGACCCACCTCAACCCTCATGGCCAGCATGCACTGCCTGAAGGTCAGCTGCTCAAAATTCTTCTATACTTGTCTATTCGTTCAATTTTTTGCTTTTCTCCGTCGACCCTTTGAGTGCTGATACCCGGTACTGTTCAAGAACAGAGGGTATGCATGATTTATCGGAGGTTTGTAACAGGAAGGAGGATAGAATGATTCGAAATATTATAAAACCAACATTAATGATCAGAAAGTGGAATCCGATTTTTGTCGGAAATAATTTTTGATTTTATATCCATTAATAATAAACGAATATATATATATATCATAATAATATCCAATAATACTCAAAAATACTCAATAATATACTCATAATATTATCAATAATACTAAATAATACTCAATAATTTTCAAAGTATACCGAATAACACTCATATGATTGAATTTTTTCTCACTTAATTTTCTTCTTTTGTATTTCTTTGATTTTTAAGTTATTTTAATTAATACAAATTTACCTTTAAATATGGTGTTTAACATTTTAAAGATAATAAAAGCCGAAATAAGTTGGTTCCTATAAGTTCCTATATAAATTGAGGAGATCTCAAGAATGTCTACACTTTCCGCTCTGCAAAAATAATAAACGCAGATTAATTTATCCTTTGAAATTGGCATTTAAAAAGTACTGGGTATCTATAAAGTCGACACAATTTTCTCTAAAGTTCTTTCGAAGCTTTTTTTTCTTAAATTTTAAATAGAATTTTTGAAACTATATTCTCTATATCCTTTGAATTTCGCTTTTAAAAAGTACTGGGTATCTAAAAAGTCGATATAGTTGCCTTTAAAGTTATTTCAAATTATTTTTAAAATATTATAAATAGAATTTTGGAAAACAATATACTGGGTATCTGTAAATTCGATATAGTTGTCTAAAAAGTTCCTTCAAAGTATTTTTCACAAATTTTAAATATAATTTCAGGAAACTATTTTCTCATTTGCGAACCGTAATACACATCTGTCAATATTTTTTTTTATCAGTGTGGTAGATGGGGAGGGGGCGTGGCTTGGGTCACGAAATATACTTAAACTTAGTTATCTAAATATTATCTAAATTATCCAAATACTTGGTTGAAAAGTATGTCAATGGAATAAAAAAAATTATACTAAAAACTGGCAATTATTTTTTTGAGAATAGAGATTATACAGATTATACGTCCATTATATAGAACTATCTATTAAAACTTGGCTTATCTATAATCCATTCTATTATTAAATAAATATCTGAGACTAAAGTTCATAATCCAACGTGGGTTAAAGGTTAAAAACCACTTCTGAGGACGATTTCCTTTTTTAGTTTGAAAAATCACATGAAAAGTTCCCAAAATTCTAGTTCCCTTTCCATTTCCACCAAAAATTAAGGGTTTTTCTTTAATGTTCCGTACCTTTTTCCTCTCTCATTGACAGCTCCAACCATCACACCCCTTTTGGCGAAGATCGGAGGAGGCAGCCGCCCGGAAGCGGCAGCGGCGGCGACGCCGGATGGACCATGCCGTGAAAGCGACCCGCGGCCGCCCCCTGAACACGCTGCGGTTCGAGAACGACGAGCTGGAATGCCTCTACCAGCGGTACACCCTCAAGCTGCAGCGCTTCTCGGTGCTCGGTGTGGTGGCCCTCGTCCTCGTTCTCTGCGGCGTCATGGCGGCCTTGTCGCTATCCTTCAATAATGCCCCCACCTTTCAGGTAACTAAAGAAAACACTGAAAAAAAAATTGTACTAATTAAATAAAACTTTAAATAACACTATTTTTAAAGGGAAATAGGAATGTTTTTTTTAAGACCTTTGTTCATTTAAATAGGGTTTACGTGGGGGTTAAGGGTTGACACAAAAATTTTATTTATCAAATATATTTTAATGCATAAGTTATTAAAAATGAATTTTTGTAAATTTTTATTGTCATTTTTCAATCATTTTTAAATTAAAATTAAAATGAAATGCTTGAAATAGCACAAATAGCAATAGAGCCTTTTTTTAATGGTCATCCTACTCATATTTTTAACTTTAGAAAAACTTATGTAATAAGTAACGAAATAATATATTTTATACAATATACAATAAAAAATATATTTTGTAAACCTTCGGATTAGCGGTAAGGTCCTAGGGGACTTTTTTAATTTTCAAGTAAAGATTACTCTTAGCTCCTCCGAAGGAAAGTACCTGCTCTGCAAAACTTGTACAGCACAAAATTTTAATTTAAATTAATGTAATTAACTACAATTTTCACTTTTTAAATAAAAAAATTATTAAATAATATAATAAACAAGTAATTTTGTCTATTTATTTAACTTTCACTTGTGTGTAGCGCTTAGCATGTAAAAAAAATCGCTTTTTTATGGACATTTCGTACAAATTGCACCGAGGCCCGTACCGAGAACCTTACCTCTGAAATAATCGTGAAAAGGTTACCGCTAATCCGAGGGTTAATAATTATAATAATTAATTATATATATATATATATATATTTTTTTTTTTAATTTAAATAAACCTTAGAAACTAAATTCAGGATGTACAATATTGAGTGCCAGAGCAGCTGAGGCCTTAAGGCATTTTAGTGTTTTAATTATGTGTATTGTTTATTAATAATTAAGCTTATTTGGTAGAAGTACAAAATTATGATAAATACGAGTACTAATATAACGCAAAAAAAAAAATCGAAATTCGATTATATTTAACCCGCGAAAATTCGAAATTCGTGATACTTTTTGAACACACCTCGTATATATATTTTGTTTGGATTATGGACGAGATCAAAGTCAATTTCAATGAAAGGATTCTTTCTAAATACAAAGCCTTAGTTGTCAAGTTTCGGAGAATTACAAAGAACTCCAAAGTGGTGATATTTTTTAATGTTTTAAAGACTGTTTTTATACAAACAATAAACAATAAAACAATAAATATACAGACAAGAATTTGAACAGTATTTAAAAATTAAAATGGAAAAAAATATCATGACTGTTTATTTTTTTTACCCGGAAGAAAATGTTTTGTTGTGGTATTATTATTACTTTTTTTCTTTTTAAAGTTGATAGATCTACTTCCTTCTAACACTTGATATAATACACAACTTAATTTTTAATTTATTTAACAATTTAACAATGATTTGCTAAATATAAATAGAAAATAACTTCTAAATAAATTCTAAGAGGGATTCTAAAATGTTTAATTTATTAACATCAAGGGAGAGTTCAGGGGAGAATTCAGGAAGAGATTCTGGGAGAATTCTTATCCCAGTAATACTAAAAATAAGTAAATAGTTTCAAATATGATTTAAAGTTATTATTAATTCCTATTTCCGCTTAAAAAAAAAATAAACAATGTTTTGTTTTATATAAAACTTCGGACCCAAACGAAATTATCTTCCCATTTTTTTTTTGCTTCATTTTCTTTGTTTTTAAAATGTTATCAAAACGTGATCCTTGCTTAAGGTTATCTTTAAAATGGATCATCTTTATATATAGATATAGGATAATGACATTTTTTAAATCCCCAATAGATCTAATATCATAATATTATATATCCCCCTGCCCCATAGAACATCTTCAATGCGATCGTGTGTGTGCTGTTCGCAGTGATCCTGGTCCTGCTGCAGTGCTCGGTGATCAAGGACCACCACCTGCCGACCCTCTGCTACGGGATCCTGCTCTTCACCGCCAGCATCTGTGTGGTCTCGATGCCGACCCTCGGAAGCGTCTTCCCGGTGGACACCAAGGAGGTGATGGCCGAGGGCGTCTGGCAGATCGTGTTTGTGGTCTTCCTGGCCTACGCCATGATGCCGCTGCAGATCTGGGAGGCGGTGGCCTTCGGCATCGCCCTGCCCTCGGTCCACATCAGCCTCACCGTCTACAAGATCTTTACGGACACGCTGCGCTACCTGGAGTACAACCAGCTGATCGCCAACATTGTCGTCTTCATCGGCGTTAACGTGGCCGGGCTGGTGGTCAACATAATGATGGAGCGGGCCCAGCGGCGGACCTTCCTCGATACGAGAAACTGCATCGCCGCCCGCTTGGAGATCCAGGACGAGAACGAGAAGCTGGAGCGTTTGCTCCTCTCCGTCCTGCCCCAGCACGTGGCCATGCAGATGAAGAACGACATCCTGTCGCCGGTGGCCGGCCAGTTCCATCGCATCTACATCCAGAAGCACGAGAACGTCAGCATCCTCTTCGCGGACATTGTTGGCTTCACGGTCCTCTCCTCCCAGTGCAGCGCCCAGGAGCTCGTCCGTCTCCTCAACGAGCTCTTCGGACGCTTCGATCAATTGGCTCATGTACGTATTTGTTTAAGGATTAATTCTAAGTTGTAGGGTTTTTCGATTCCTTAAACCCTTTACAACATTTTTAATTCTGTAAAATGACGCAGAAAAGCATCGAAGTCTTTGTTTTGCTTTTAAAGATTTCAAAAATTCTAAAATACCTCAAAAGTCTTTTCCAAAACTTCAGTGTTTCTTAAAAAATATTGCTTAAGATCTTAAAGATATTCAAAATATTAAAACAACGAAATATGTGTCTTCTTCGATTGCCAGGACAACCACTGTTTGCGAATCAAAATCCTGGGAGATTGTTACTACTGCGTCTCCGGGTTGCCAGAGCCTCGCAAGGATCACGCCAAGTGCGCCGTGGAAATGGGACTTGATATGATCGATGCCATTGCGTGAGTATATTTTTTAGAGGATTCATCATAATCTATATCTTCAAAAATCCAGCTATACGAAAAACTGAATTAGCGGATAAATGTCCTGCCGCAAGCAGGTTAAAGCAGATTTTAATGAAATTATTTTCGTCAATTTTCGCAGCACCGTGGTGGAGGCCACTGACGTCATCCTGAACATGCGCGTTGGCATCCACACGGGCCGCGTGCTCTGCGGTGTCCTGGGCCTCCGCAAGTGGCAGTTCGACGTCTGGTCTAACGACGTCACTCTGGCCAACCACATGGAGTCCGGCGGGGAGCCTGGCCGCGTCCACGTCACCCGGGCCACTTTGGATTCGCTCTCCGGCGAGTACGAGGTGGAGGCTGGCCACGGAGACGAGCGATCCTCGTACCTGCGGGACCACGGAGTGGACACTTTTTTCATTGTCCCGCCGCCTCATCGCCGCAAGGTGAGTGTGGAACCTTTTAAGGGATGTGGGAAATTTTGCAAGTTTAAGATTCAAAATAGTTTTCGGGTCTGAAGATTCGGTTTTTTTTAGTTTATTTATTTATTTAAAGCTAGTTAATAGTTAAATAGTTTAAACTAAAAAGGAACAGGGATGGAGCAAGAGCATCTAGTGGCTTTCTGCTTGCCTTTTTAGTAAAGTTTAAACTTATTTGGGTAAAAAACTCGTAACAAAAATAGTATTTTTAATAGGAACAATGTTGAATTACGATAAAGATATATAATATAATACTTGTAGTAATCATATTTTGTATATATTATTTTACATATTTTTATTAAGTCTTAAAGAGTGTCTTATGAGTCGTATGGGAGTGGTTGATTCTGGTAGGATTGGCGGGTGCTAGGATGGGGCTTATATTGCTAAAGTAGGCAAAAGGTACCTTGGATTGAGAATTCGGTAAAAGAATAAAGTATATAGTATATCCGACATCTACCCGATCAATATAATCAGTTGTCAAGTAGTACAAGAAGTCGAGGGATCAAGTCCGAGCATAGAAGTTGGTGTGTCGGAGGGTCAATCTTCGTCAAGTCGTAAAGCTGCAGCCATTGTCCGCAGAGTCGAGAAGTCGTTGTTCCATTCATTTGTAATATATCCAACATAATTATATCAATAAACTGGCTTTAATGTCTTATGTTATGTGTCTAATGTGTTAAGGCTAGAGTGGCCTAGATAGAGGATCGAGTCTTAGCCTGTTCAAAGTGATTTGGTCTCTTCTGTTAAGGAAAGATTCTGTGTGTTGATGTTTTGGGTAGGACAGAGTTTTTTTTATTTCTAGAAACCAAATGAATATAAATCCGATTAGTTTGGATTTTTTGTAGTCTAGGCTCAATTTTAGGTTCGCTCGTCTTCGGTTATAATTGGTAATTAATCTTAACTAAGAAATATTTATAACTGAATATCAGAAAAAATTGGGCTTATTCAATATAGAATTTGATATAGAATTTAAAATAGAATCAACGAATCAATGAAGCAATGATTTAAAAAGAAGTTGCTATTAAATATTTTTTCTAAATAACATTTAATTAAATTTTGTAATGATTTTGACAATCAAGAGTCTAATGATAAATGTTTGATTAAATAATCAATAAATATTGGCACATTTTGATGTTATTTCTATGTTTTTGGGGAAAAAATTACATTTTTCATATAAGAAAATAAGAATAAGAAAATAAGAATTACAATTTTTATTATAAATATATCCTCCAAGAATTATTGGCAGACTTTTCAGGATTACGATTTCAAAAATTTCATGCAAATTATAATTCTATTGGATTCATTGATTATACCAAGAAAAAGGCCACGAAAAGTGTTTAGATTTCAAGAATTTTATACAAATTAAAAATCTTTTGACACAAATTCTGCACAAAACTGAGGAACTTGAAATATTTTCAACAATTTCCCGATTTTCTAGTTGAGTTCACAATGAAAATTTTTGATTCTTTGAGAATTTCAAGGCAAATGATTAAATGGTTAATTATGCAACGAAATGTGATGAATTTTTAGTTCTAATTTGGCATTAAAATTACAGAAAATGCAAAAAACTAAATGTTAAAACTTTAAAAAAAAAAATATCGATACGAAAATTCAAAACTTTGTTTTGAAACCTAGACTTTACATGCGTTTCCTCTTGAAATTGGAACAAATCTAGAATGCATTTGGGTTTTAGGCATTATTCTTAAACCTAACTTAATATATTTTGATTCATAAATGTTTTCTCTTTTTTTAGCCACTGATGCTGAATACGTTGGGCGTGCGATCGGCGATTGGCAGCCGCCGGAAGCTGTCGTTCCGGAATGTGTCGAATGTGGTGATGCAACTGCTGCACACGATCAAGTTCTCGGAGCCGGTGCCGTTCTCGAACATTGCCACCGGGTCGTTCCCCTCGGCGGCGGGTGCCCTGGGTGGTGGGGCCGGAGTGGTGGGAGTGGCGCGCGGCAGCACCTGCGAGGCGAACGCCGGCAGTGTCCAGGTGTCGGAGAAGGGATCCCGCAAGGTAAGTGGCCTGACCGATCTGGTCGACCTTGGGGGCGGGAGTGGGATCTGTGTTGGGAGTTCAAGAGTTCAAGAGTTCGAGAGTTCGAGAGTTCGGTTCTGTTCTGTTACTATAGCTCCAGTTCTGTGCATGTCCGGGTTGGTTTAATCTGGGGTCAAGGGTCACGGATGACGGATGACGGGTGACGGTTTGCGGGTTGCGGGTTACGGGTGGCAGGCGCAGGTGCAAGTAGAAGGTTCTGATCTCCAAGCCCCTCGATATCCCGTTCATTTCGTTTTTTGATTTGTTTCCTTTCGTTCTATTTCAGGATGCGGTAAGTTTTGCCTCGCCCATGTCTAAGTATTTCTGCCACCAATCGAAACCCGAATCCGTTACCGATAACCGATAACCGATTACCGATCAAATAACCCCTATCGTTACCGTTACCTTTACCGTTCTTTTGCCGCTCTTATGAGTTTTATTTTCTGTACAATGTGGGCTCTTCTGTTTCGTAGTCGCCTCTTTTACTCAAAACTATTATATTATTTATTTTGCCAGTGTATAAATTACATTATGTATTTGTTCAATTAGCATAAATTAAAATATAAATATAAATATGTATAATATTGGCAACCGTAGTCCGAAGTACTGAGCTACTAACTGCTGTAGTGTAATATAAAATATAGTAAATACGTTTCGTTAATTGCATTTGCCTCGATGTCGTACGAGTATGTATTGTAGTTCGATTCTAAAAATAATTAAGGTGGGTTAACTTAAACGACCTAACATCGTTGGCGAAACTCCCATCTTTTGATCATGATTCTAGACAGTACGAGTACGAGTACGAGTAGTGCGTTTTTGAAATGTAAAAATCGCTTTTAACACGAATCCGTTCAAGCGTAGAAGCACGAGATCTCCCATTTGAGTTTGTAAAGTTGCTTTTGATTATATATCGAATAAACAAAGATTTTCTTGGTCAACAGCTAACATTCTTTTTTGTTTAAATCTTTTTTTTGAAAGCTAATAAATAGGAATAATTTTATTTAAGGAATATACATATCCTAGTTCCAGGATGTGTTGTCTGTTTATCCAATGAATTGAAACCACTTGAAGATTAGGGAATATTTTTGTATAGAAATTATTCGAAGTTAGATTTAATTTTGTCAGTTACAAAAAATATAGAGATTTTGTCCCAAGGGAGAACCTGATTTCGTCACCATTCTGGGAGCAGTTACTTTTTTTTTTATGTTTACACAAAAACTAGCAACAGGAAAGATTCAAAATTAATTTTTAATGAAGAAACATCTCAGCTTTTAAATCAATTTGTTTATAAAAAATTAAAAGATTTAATTATGATGCTAAAATTATTAAAAAAAAAATAATAACATTAAAACGCCTTTTCTAGAATATTTATGAGAAAATTATGTAATTTGCTTGCTTTGAAAACTTTTTAAATAGCTTAATTTCAGAAGATATTAGTAAATGCTTAATTTTTTTACTATAAATAGTAGATCACTTGAACTTGGTTTTGATTCTATTCCAAATATTAAAAGGCTCTGCGCGTTTAGAGGCTATAACTTATTTAATTCTCGTTATCGTAAGCTTGCGCACAAATTTTGCTGCTACAAGATGCTGCAAGTAATTCCAACTTTTGGTTAAATACTCGTATCTTTAAGATTTGATTTCTCCTAATGCGCCTTATTCTTTTCTTACCATAACTATGCACAGAGCTCTATTAGTGTTGCAAACAAATCGATAGATCGATAGTAATTCGATAAACCGATTTCTTTTGATATTTAACAAAGGTAATAGTTTTAGGTTATCATGGATTACTTCTTAAAAATTCCATTTATGGGATTGTTTTTTATTTATTAATAAAATTTCATTCTAAACTTATGAACATTTTTCATTGTTTTACAATATAGCCTAAGCCTACGAGTTTTGACTCTATATGAGCTTTACAAGTTTTTTTTAATGCGTATTTATTCCATGCACTTAAAATAAAACAAAAAAAAAATTAAATTTAAATTAGGGAAAATAGTTTAATATATTCTTTTTCTTCCGAACTTTTTTAAAATAAATATTTATTGTTTTCCATTTGAACCATGACAATCGTAAAGTTTTATAAATTATTATAAATGTGTTATGAAAATTGCCTCAAACATTTCAAATCTAAAGTTAAACAGAAAAATGAATTATAAACAACCAGAGACATTATTTTATCCGCGTCAAAGAAGTTTCTCGAATTACCATAAATCACTGAGTATCGAATGTTTTGCAACACTAGGATTAGCTCTTGGATTAACTGTACCTCTTGCTACTGTTTTTTTCGACACTATTGACACTACGATAAGCTTTTAAGAAACACTTACAACACTGAAATGCTCACTAAGATTTACATGAAACTGTGTATATTCTCCGATCTCTAGGTGATTCGGCTGCAAAAGATTTTGCATGCAGCACCGCCATCGCACTCCATGGGCTACGGCAGTGTGGCCGTTGGTGGTGCAAGTTCAAATGGAAGTGGCAGTGGCAGTGGCAGTGGCAATGGCGGTGGCGGTAGCAGTGGAAGTGGAAGTGGATGTGGTGGGGGCAGTGGTGTACAAGTGACCGTAGGCATAAATCCCAACTCAACAGCGAGTACGATTAGTCGCATACGTAGGCACGATCACAAGAGCAATAAAGTGAGCAGAACAGCCAGAAAAGCAAACAAATCTTTACTTTTGTTCAATCGTTCAATAGTTCAATCGTTCAATAGTTCAATCGTTCAATCGTTCAACCGTTCAAGCCTTTCAGTTTCTCTGTGTCGTTCATGTGTTGTTTGTTGCACGTTCTTTCAATCATCAACTCATTCGATCGCATTCGTTTTTAATCAATGTGCTAAGTCTGATTGTTCCATAAGTGTGTTTGTCCATTCATCGCTTTCATCGAGTTCTGCTTTCCAAGGGCTTCCTTCAACCTTCAATCTACATTTATTTTATTAAGTTAAGGCTTTATTTCGAAATCAAATCAGGAAACATTGATCATTACTCTAATCGCCATAAAAGGTTGTGTTCTCAAGTCCGGGGATCGAACTCAAAGACAGAAAAAGTTGTGGATTTCAAATGGGCTCTAATTAGTTATTTTAAATACTTTGTTTTGTATTCTAACACATATTTTATACACTTTTAAAATCAATTAACAAATGTTTAGTGATCTTACACAAAATTAGATCAGATTAGAATGTTCTCAAAGCACTTTTCATTTCTTTTCTATTGTTTTGTCTTCTAAAAAGATTTAATTAGTATTTCAATTAGATAATCAGAATAGAATGTTCTCAAAGCATTTTCATTTCTTTTCTATTGTTTTGTCTTCTAAAATTATTCAATTAGTATTTCAAATAGAACTCACCACCCAAAAAAACGGTAGCTACAAAATTTCAACTATAAATACCCGGTACTTGTTCAAAAATATTAATATATTTTAATGTAAACTTTCAATTTAGTGACTCATCATAGGGAAAAATTTTTAAGAATTTATTAATCGTTGTTAAATTTTTGTTTTAATTTGTTCTAGTATTTTTTAAAACTCTGTGTGTCCAACGATCTCAATGTTAATTGGCTGCATGACTTGAAAAAATCGTGTATTTTTATATAAATGACCCCCAAAAAAATGAAAACATTTTATTAAAAAAATATTTTAAGAAACCAAACTGTTATTATTTTCGTACAAGTTGCTATTTTTTTTTATAGAAATCAAGTCAGGAAAGGGTTTGTGATTAAGACTGCAATTGGTCGTTGATTGAAGTCAAAAGGATCTAATTGGTCTCTGAGCTGTTGATAAATGACTAAATAACCGATTGAATTGCGTTCAATTGCAATGCCCTAATATATATATAAAATAATTGGAATTGATTTGAAAACAAAGTCTGTTTTTGTAATTTAAAACACATATTAAAGGCACAGATAAACCCTTCAATAGGTTATTATTTTTTGTATAAAACAATTTCAAAGATCTTAATAGCACAATTTTAATTATATTTTTAAATCAGATTTGAAATTTTAATTGTGTATTTACCATTAGAATTATTTTGTTTATTGGAAACTTGAATTACATTTTAGGCTTCATACAAGTATTCCAAGGAGTAGTTTAGATATTCTCTAAATTATTTAAAAATGTTAAATATTGTAGAAGGTAAAATATTAGGAAAATATTATTAGCTTTATTACAAAAGGAATAATAATATCGTAAAATTGTATAATAATAAAAAATGTATATACCAGATAAAAAAGGTAAATATTTACATACATTAGATGGAAAATCTGTGATGGAATTTCTGATTATCTTTGCAAGAAAACATTCTTTGGAGAAGAAATTATTTTATGGCTTTGAGATTGATTATTTTTATAAATTAACTACTTATGGTTGCCATGTTTTCACATCCTTCATAAAATTCCTGGCGTGCATGTTTCAGACCTATTTAGCATTTTATATAGAATCTGCTTGAATCAGCCTAGCACCCAGCATGCGGTGCGCATTCACGGCCTTCAGCATGTAGTTTGGAGTCCCGATAATCCCGATCCAACATCCGTAGATATCTTTCTTCAAACTCCAATCTTAGAGTGTAAGCCTTCAGCTCAAGCAGCCAGTTCACGTGCCAGCCAGCGAAGAAGACGCCGGAAAAGCCAGCTCCTCTAACGATCTCTTATCTTTTTCCTCCCTTTTGCATGGCTTTCGATCTCGGAACCTGCAGTCGCAGTCAAAGGTGGCGGACAAGTTCAAGAGACCCTTCCGGAAGAGACACTCCGTAGCGGCGCATCACCAGCCCACCAACCGGGTGAACCGCTTCCTTTCTCAGGCCATCAACGCCCGATCCGTGGACTGCGACAAGTCGGAGCACGTGGACAGGGTGACGCTGCGTTTCCGGCAGAGCGACATGGAGCGGGAGTACCACAAGGACTTCGACCTGGGCTTCACCACCGCCATGGGCTGCTCCCTGCTGCTGCTGATCTTGGGGGCGGCTCTCCAGGTCACCGCCC
Organism: Drosophila ercepeae; assembly: GCA_018150545.1. Lineage (NCBI taxonomy): Eukaryota > Metazoa > Arthropoda > Insecta > Diptera > Drosophilidae > Drosophila > Drosophila ercepeae. Next base: position 1,563,285 of record JAECWL010000197.1, read on the forward strand.
TGCCGCGCACCCTCATCCTGCTGCTCCTCTTCCTAACGGCCTTCATCTGGGTGAGCGCCATCCTGATGCTCCTGCTGGCCGTGCGGCTCAAGTGGATCATCTGGGACATCTCGGAGTGCTTCACCCTGCGCATGGCCATCACCATCTTCACCATCATCCTGATCTACTCCGTGGGGCAGGTGAATGTGGTAAGTAAAGGAAACAAATCGAGTTTCATTTATAAAAACCTAAGCTATCGTCCCCATAATTCAGTTCACCTGCGTTTCCGACCACCCCTGCTCGGAGAACGGCACTATTCCGGCCTGGACAACTCGCCAGATCCCCCAGGAGCCGCCATTCTTCTCATACTCGAACGACTCGCACCGCAAGTGCTCCCTGCCCCAATACGTGTCGTTGTCGGCGGCCTTCGCCTTCCTCTCAGTGTCTGTGTTTCTGAGGTGAGTGCCGCGGCTCAAATATCTCTTAATAGAGAACAAAATGAAATCCCTGTTTTTTTTCGTAGGCTACCCATCATATTCAAGTCACTGCTGGTTCTGGGAATGGGCACCATCTACGGACTCTTTATCGAGATGTCGCACCAGAACATCTTCGAGTGCTACGACAACCGGGTCAAGTAGGTCACCGCTAATTTTGGGCACGTTTTTTGGCCCAGTGTCAGGTCTGCTAATCCACTAACCCGCTCTCTCCACAGCGCCTCGATTCCGCTTCACTTGATCTCACTGGCCCGCATCGCCATCTTCATGATTGCCATCCTGGTGCATGGGCGTCTGGTGGAGGGCACCGCCCGGTTGGACTTCCTATGGCAGCTGCAGGCCTCCCAGGAGAAGAAGGAGATGGACGTGCTGCAGGAGTCGAACAAGCGGATACTGCACAATTTGCTGCCCGCTCATGTGGCTGCACATTTCCTCGATGCGCAATTCCGCAACAACATGGTGAGAGACTCATCCCAGTGACCCAAAACAGAAGGTCCCGGTGGTGGAAGGGGGAAATCATAGAGTACACGATGCAGGGAATCCTTTGACAGAGAATACATAAAATTAATTTGATTGTTTGTTCTCTTTTGTCCCTCCAGGAGCTTTACCATCAAAGCTACGCCAAGGTGGGCGTCATCTTTGCCAGCGTTCCCAATTTCAACGAGTTTTACACGGAGATGGATGGCTCGGATCAGGGCCTCGAGTGTCTCCGACTACTCAACGAGATCATCGCCGACTTTGACGAACTGCTCAAGGAGGACCGCTTCCGGGGAATCGACAAAATCAAGACCGTGGGCAGCACCTACATGGCGGTGGTTGGACTCATCCCGGAGTACAAGATCCAGCCCAACGACCCCAACTCGGTGCGACGCCACATGACCGCCCTGATCGAATATGTGAAGGCAATGCGACTGTCCCTGCAGGAAATCAACAGTCACTCCTACAACAACTTTATGCTGCGTGTTGGTGAGTGCCAGAAAATTGGAGTCTAGCGTAGAAAGGCTTTCCAATCTTGAAAAACAACTAACCGATTTCTAATCTTGTGCAGGAATCAATATTGGACCAGTGGTGGCCGGAGTGATCGGAGCCCGAAAGCCGCAGTACGACATCTGGGGCAACACGGTGAACGTGGCCAGTCGGATGGACTCCACCGGAGTGCCGGGGTACTCCCAAGTCACCCAGGAGGTGGTGGACAGCCTCGTGGGCTCCCACTTCGAGTTTCGGTGAGTTGGCGAAATAAATATGAATAAATTATCCATTAATCCCGGATATTCCCTTTCAGATGCCGGGGAACCATCAAGGTGAAGGGCAAGGGCGACATGGTCACCTACTTCCTGTGCGACAGCGGCAACAAATCGCTGAACGGGGAGGTGCGGAACGCCATGTCCCTGCCGCAGGGTCTCCACGCCCCCGACTACTACATGAAAGCCTCCCAGTTCCCAGACAACCGAGTCAATACGGAAACTTACAGCAAGAAGGAGAACGGCCACCTGTACGGAGTGCGTGGCGGCGCTGGCGCCACTGGCGGGGGCGAGGAGCAGCAGCTCCTGCTACAGCACCCCCAGAAGAAGTCCGAGGCCCTGCCTCTGCCCCTGCCCGCCTCCACGCCGCCTCCGCCACAACACCACCACCTGCACCAACAGCAGCAGCAGCGCCTCAACAGCAAGCTGCAGAAGAACCCGATCTTCATCGGCAACGGCGGACTACCGAACATCCGGGAGAACGGGCACAATGGCGAGCAGCAGCACATGGGAAACGGGAACGGAAACGGGAATGGAAACGGGAACGGAAACGGAGGCGGCTTCATGGCAACCACGATGAACCCACCGGCTTCAGTGCCGGCTCCCCTCCACCATCCGTGCCCTTCTCATCCGCACTCAGTGCAGCACCAAATCCTTCTCCAGCACCAGCACCAGCACCAGCTCCAGCTCCAGCACCAGCACCAAAACCAACACGTTCCTCCGGTAATGTTGCGCGAATTTAATATCACTGAGAACCCAAATCCAGGCGGCCGGCATCCCCAGATGGAGCAGCTGCCGCTGCACCACGGCAGCCTCAATATGGGAATGGGCATGAGTATGGGAATGGGAATGGGCATGGGTATGAATATGGGCATGGGAATGGGCATGGGCTTGGGAATGGGTGTGGCCAGTGCCGGGGTGCAGGGCGGCGACTGCTTCATCATGCCGCGACACGATCGGGAGCGTACCTATGCGTCGCCTTATAACCAGCATGGTCATCATCCACTGCATCACCTCCATTTGAATCCGACTCTGAACCCGCATCAGAAACAAAACCACAACCAGAACCAGAACCAGAACCAGATCCAGAACCAGAGCCAGAACCCGGCATCGTCTACCAATCCAGGCTACAACCATTGCCGGGAAAGCGAACCGCTTTTGCATGCCAGTAGCGTCGCGCCGGTAGCCAAGGTGAGTGAAGAGGCCGACCACCTGCTCTGGAGCAAGGAGATCCTCCTCTGAACAGCCCGTTCCGACCAGCACGCCCCGCCCCGTCCCGCCTACAAATGGCCAACCAAAAGAAACCAACCAAATACACCAAATCCTCATCCCATTTGTAACTAACATCCTCGATCCGGAATAGAGTTTTATGTTTGTGAAGCATTAGCTAGATATACTTCAGAAGAAAGTATTTTTTAAACTTGTACAAAATCTTTTTCCATATAGAATATATATAATAATGAATATTTAGACAAAAATATGGAAAATATAGCTTAGAAGCAATTTATAAAATTAGACAAATATAGGACAGCTTTAGAAAGGACATAGAAAGGACACATTACCTTTATTGCATGGCAATATTTATTTCCTTTTCAAAATAGTTTTTATATTGATCTCTTAATGTAGTTTTACCTGTTTTAACAAATACTTTTAAAAAATTCTTTCGAATTCAGGAGAATTCTTCTATTCTTGACACTCTTTAATATTTTTGAATGAAAAACAGCTTTTCAAATATTAAATATAGCTTTATTTGCTCATTTTTAAATCATTGAGTTTATTGTATAGTTAAAAATGGAACAATTAATAAGTCATATAGATACCCGGTACTTAAATCTATACAATTTACTTTAAATTAGCAAAAAATTGAGTTAAAACTCTTGAAAGCGTTTTATTTTGTTATTTTTTGGAGTAGCAGATGTGAGTTCGAGTAAGAAATTTATTTGTTCATTCTATCAAAAATATATAAATCTGCACAAATAATTAATTGATAGTAATTATAGGTGATTAAATATGCTCGAAATTTTAATAAATTTAAAAAAAAAAACCAAGTTTAAAGTCAAATATCTTGCATAAAAAATTTGAAATTAGGAAAACATAAAATATTTTTAATGAAATAAAATTTATGAACACCACGATAGGGAAAGAAATGCATTAGAATAGTTTGGAAAAATTTCAGTTGCCACAAACAGAATGCCACCACGCCTCCCGCCCCCTGCTGCTCCCCCTCCCCTCGACCATATTAATCCACAAAAAAAATATGCGAATCTGTGTGTGTACCAATGTGTCTAACTCTCTGTGTCCGCTCTTTGCATGCCCGCACATCAATCTCTCGCTCATCCGACACCGATACCGACTAACCACGCCCCCAGATCATGCCCATGCAGCATGCGCCAAAGTACGAGCCACCACGTTACACTTCTCCCAACACCATATTGTCGCACCAGCAGCAGCTCCAGCAACAGCTCCAGCTCCACCACCAGCAGCAGCAGCAGCAGCAGCAGCAAAATCCTGGCCAGGATGGCGCACAGTTCGTGGCCCTCACGTCGCAGCGCCAGTACGCCCTGTACTCGCAGCAGCCGCCGTTGCCGCAGCTGCCGCCGAAGCCCGTGCCGGCGAACCCGGCGCCCTCCATCCGGACGTACATGAAGCCGCTGCCGAAGCTGCCGCCGGAGCTAGAGGAGAGCCGCGAGATGTCCTCCACAGACGACCTCAGCTCGCGCCCGCACTCCCCCTCAATGAGCAGCTCGGATGAGAGCTACTCCAAGACCACCGAGGGCGAGGGCGATGGCGAGGAGGACTCGCCGCGCCACCATCTTCCGCACCTGCCGGCCCACCTTCGGAACGGAGGTGCCGCCGGGGGGCTGGTCAACCCGCTGCATTGGCTCTACCCCTGCGACATCCAGGTGGATCCGACGTCGCCGGTGGTGGACATGACGCAGCTGCACGACTTCGACCAGAGCTCCACCACCGAGAGCCAGGGCCAGCACACGACCAGCCACACCCAAGCCAAGGGCGACAGCTGCAGCAGCTTCGACTACCAGAAAGCTCTCTCCGTGGCAGGAGCCGGCGGCGGAGTGGCCTCCAACGGGCTGCCCACCACCACCAAGTCGCCCTTCGAACGGGAGCTCCAGCGGCTGCTTAACGAATCCTCGCGAGCCCGATGCATGGCGGCCGCCACAGCCACCACCACGGCCTCGGGAACCACTGGCACCACCGACCACACCACCAGCAACGGCAGCCGGGAGCTTAGCTACTCGCTGAGCAACTCCAAGCTCAGCTCCGCCAATGGCCATGTGGCCGCCGGAACCGCTGGTTCCGGATCAGTGGTCGGAAACGGCAGTGGCGGCAGCGGCGGCAGCGGCAGCAGCAACGGCAACCTCAGCGGCGGCAGCGGCAGCAACTCCAACAGCGGCAACAACAACCAGAGCAGCGGCCGAGATCCCCGGTCGGAACAACTGCATCAGCAGCATCCGGCGGGGGAGCTGCCCGCCAGCAACAGCTTTGTCATTTCCAAGCACCCGGTGGGCCTGGAGGCCATCAAGGAGATAACGCGCAACAAGAATCCCTCGGAGTCGAGCCAAATGTGAGTAGTCCGTGTCCAGTGGTGGCCACTGCCATTGTGAAGTTTGTCCAGGGTTTGTCTCCGGTCGGCACCAGGAGGTCTTAAAAAGCACAAATTAAATCTACTTCGGACGAGATGAAGATTAAATGACGATTTTATTGGTAAAGATATAGTAAATATCGGATATAGCTGATCGTCATAACTCTCCGGTTTTTGTTGGTAGTAGAGCTTGGGATTTTTACACCCTTGGGTAAAAGGGTATTATAATTTTGTCCAGAAATGTGTAACGCATTAAAGGAAGCATCTCTGACCCCACAAAGTATATATATTCTTGATCAGCATCAACAGCCGAGTCGATATAGCCATGTCCGTCTGTCCGTCTGTTTCTATGCAAAAAATAGACAGAAGTTTTAAAGCTAGCGTTTTGAAATTTTTACCAGATCATTATTTTTGTTGCACGCAGATCAAGTTTAAATATCGGTCGGATCGGACCACTATATCATATAGCTGCCATACAAACGATCAATCAGATTTCAAGTCTTTGTATGGAAACCTTTTTTGTTCTCCAAGCTATCGGCAAGCCGAAGATAACTTTTCTTACTTGTTTTTTCTAAAATTCATTTTATAAGAAACTAGTCCGATTTTCAAAGCCAACTATATACGATATCCTTTGTATCTCTTTCCAATAGAACCGACATTTAACATCAAAAATAGACGGTAGCTTTCCTTTTTGGTTTCTTTTTCAAAAATAAATCAAAAATAAAAAAATATCTTGTTAAAGGCACAAAAAAGTATTCAATAAGTTAGATACATAGATAGTTTTCTTATTTTTCTTGATAATGAAATTTCATTAATCAGATTAATCAGATTTATTCCGAGTTTTGGTTAAATATCGTTATATATTTATTTCCTTTGTTTTATTTATTGTAAACATTACCCAAAGTTTCAATATTTAAGTTTTAAACATTTTTTTTTGATAAATTAAAAATTGTTAAATACTTCTCCTTCGGACTCGAACACGGACCTGAAAAAATATCCATAAATCAAGCAAAATGATTTGATTTTTGTTCAATTTAGACTTTGGAAAATGTATTTATTATCCTCTAGGTTCTATAATCTATAACATGTATTAAATATATATCTCTATTTATATATAAATATATATTTATACACAACTAGATTGTAAGGATAAAAAAATACTCGACTATTGAATATTTATTTATTGGATCGAAGCGAGAACAATCATGTTTGATAGAGGCTGTAAAATATATATTATAAATCTTATTCCACATTATTTAATTTAATTTTATATATCCAACATTTATTTTATATACTCTTATATATTGATATTTTTTTATATTTTTATGTTTCGTATTTTGTATTTTAAACCTGTTTTTAAGTTATTTTTATTAATTACGAGTTACATTTTGGAACTGGGAACTTCTCAAGACTCATTTATTTTTTACCATTATAATATTAAAACCCAGAAATTGGCATTGCTTTCTCATTCACAAGGATATAGCATCCTTCCTATCACAATCCATGACGGAACCTTACATCCAATAATTTGTGGTTTAGGTTCGCCGCTTTCATATTTGGTTGGTGCATGGTCATGTGGTTGGAACTCATTCACTTTCCACGAACCATTCTAAAATGGATCCATTTGGCTTTTGCAGGCAAACCTCGGACACGGAGTCCTGCGAGATCCTGCACGAGAATCGGAACCACTTGCACGTGCTGACTCTGCTGGAACTGCAGGCTGCCAAGGAGCTGCACGGAGGCACTCATCCTCATCCTCTTTCGCATCCTCATCCTCATCCGCATCAGCAGCCGCAGCAGAGGACACACCGCCAGCGACCGCGATCCAAGGAGCTCCAGTACAGCCACGACAGCTTGGACGGAGCGGGCCAGACTCCCCCGCCGCAGCAGCAGCGACGCTACCACCACCATCACCACCACCACCAGGCGAGGCAGCAACACCAGCAGCAGCAACAGCGCTATAACCACATGCAGGAGCAGGAGGAGCGTGACGACACCGAGGACAACCTGGCCGACGAGGAGTTCGAGGACGACGAGGTGGGTCGTGATGTGCGCCAAAAGCGCCTCCAGAAGCTGGACCTCAGCCACAAGCGGTCGGAGGCGGGGCCGGGGCCGGGCGAGGACGACGAGGAAGACGAGGAGGAGCGAAACGAGGGACTCCGAGAGGCGGCGCCGCTCACCAACTGCAGTCATCGCGGCCTCGAGGCTAATGTGATAAACGACGAGCTGAAGTACGGGGCGGCGCACCTCAACCACCAGTCCATGGACTCCAATCCCTTGGAGAGCCAGTCGGAGTGGTCGGACGACGATTGCCGCGAAGAGGCCACAGGTGAGATCCAAAATTGTTACTTAATGTTGAAAATATATTCTTCAAGTTCTTGTAATTGGCCGCCAAATTTAGCTAATAGACCAAAAAGTAGCATTTCCACACATCATTACGCGTAAAGTTGACGAGTCTGAGTACTTTGGAAAGTACTTTTAGGAAGTTTCAAGTAGAAGCTGCACTCGAAACATGCAGTTTAGCTTAGACACTCGATTGGGTGATGCTAATAAAAACGAGAGCCAAAGCCCAAAGCAATGTATGTGTCACTTTTTTTCTGAGGGAATCAAGCAAACTTGAAAGTTTTTAATTGGATCTTCAAAAGTTATCAGACACCTCTGTTTAACGCTTAGTAATGGAAGCAATTTTTGGTAATTAGGAAAATTTGTTAAGAATTTTGTAAGATAAGATACACCGTAAAAACATTGCTATTGAAATCGGTTTCTATGTCATATCAATAAGTCGGCCTAGTCAGGCCTAGAGTTCCGATTAACTATTGTAAAAAAAATAACCTCTTTAAGCGGTCATTGGACTCAGAGCCTCAGAGAGGTTGATGATGTCCTCTGCAACGTAATTATGCGAATTTTATTAGTAGGTCGCGGAATAAGCTTAAAAATCAAAGAAGAATCCAAAATATTGGCATATCTTGAGTTCAATCTTCCTGCTAGAAAAATGGCGGAAAACCCGCAAGTCAGAAAGTAGTGGGCCATATCCCTAAAGATCCCTCAAATTATGCACAAAATATGGTATAATAACACCTAATAGAAAACCTGACACGCCTTCCGAAAGGAGAAGAATCCTGCGAGCGGCGTCAGGGTATTCTAAGGTAAAAATTCTTCAAAAATAAAAGTTAAAGCCAGTATATGGACCGCCGCGTGATCTAAAATCTAAGAAGAATAAAACGAAAATAAACCACTGTTAACAGATTCACGCAAGAAACTAATACCCCATTCGTTTTCTTCCAGGTGGTGCAGAGTCCACAGGCTACATCACGGATGAGCCCGGCCTGGAGAACATATCGCTGCTGAACGAGGCTGGCCTCACCGACGCGGAGGGCGCCCTGTCGGACGTCAACTCGCTGTACAACGCGCCGGACGTGGACGACACCTCAGTGTCCAGCCGGGCCAGTTCCCGGCTGCTCAGCCTGGACTCGCTAAGCGGCCTCTACGACTGCGACATGGACTCCAAGCACGAACTGGCCATTGTCAATGTCTCGCACAAGATCACCAGCAAGTTCGGGCCTCCTTCCTCGCCTGCCCAGCAGTCGCCTTCGCAAATGCAAATGCAGTCGCAGTCGCAATCCCACTCCCAATCCCAGTCGCAGGCCCAAAACCCAGCCCCCAACCCAACCAACCAGACCCAAACCCAAATCCAAGCTCTTGCTAGAGTTCAGTCCGCAGAGAAGCTGGACGATTGAGGAAGAGAAGTACTTACGGAGATGGAGGCGGTAAACACTCAAACGTTGTTATTGCCACGTGCAAATGGTATCTATTAATTAGGGATAGAGCTACCTAAAGTAAACCTAAGCTAGACTAGGAGACAGATAAATATATTTATGTATGAGGGATAGGGTAGCAGCTGCTTTAGGACGTACTCGGTACTCGGTATTTGTCAGTCGGTACTCGGACTAGACGTAAGATGGTAAGATTTACAGGTTTTACAGTACAGTGGCAGTAGAGAATATATTCATATACCTAGTATATGCATGATTATCTATAATATAATACCATATATTATATATTATGTATTGTATATTGTATGTAAGCACGTGTGTAATCATTGGTTATAAGCGTTCCAGTTACCCCTGCGATATGCCATTGATATTTAGCCGCCACTCGAGATATCCAAGACCTCCTAAGGACTTAGTTATTTGTTATTTAAGTACGAGTCTAAATATAAAATATATTTTAGTAATCGAATAAGATATGGTTATCGATCTACCAATGCATGACAACTTGTAAATAAAGCTAAGTGTTACCATTATTGTTTTACCAATTTAAGTTCCAAGGCTATTAATCGCCCATAGACTGCGACTTGAGTTCAAGCTGAATTTTTTTTTAAACACCAAGAGTTTCCAACCGTTAAGACCACAAGATTTGATTAGGAAAGTTAGGATTGCCCCCTTAGAAAAACTGATACGTAAACCCGCGCTTTTTCGGACATTAATCCCAATGCTTCCCTTCTGTTGAAACGCCAAGCGTACTTCGTCACCAATTTGTGCCACTTTCGGGCTAAAAGGCAAAGCTTCTTTTGCGAATTTCTAGCTTAGGTTCCCAGCAAACTGGAGGACGAGGAAGAGTGACTCTAAGTCCCCCTCTAGGTGCCTCTGCCGCACAATTGTAAAACCGATTATTTTGCCATTTGCCGCATCTCAAGCAACCGTAACCTTAACCGTAACTGTAATCGTAATCGTAATCGTAATCGTAATCGCAAACACTACTTATATGGTTCTGTACATAAGATACTCGATATAAAGAATCTGAATTTTATTCGCAATTATTAAGCGTTAAGGCGGGAAAATACAGAAATATTCTTGATATTGTTGCTGGATTCGAAGCCAAAGGGGCGAAAACTGAGAGACAAACCTTATTCAGCTGTGCAAACGAGAAATATTATATATAATATTATGTTAGGATAATACAAACAAATAAATCCATATTTTGTGTGTGACATTTTTGAGTCGCCCCGCTGGGAGCGTCGATATTACTAATTACCAATTACTAATTACCAATTAAAAAGCCACGAAAGCAATAAAATTTGAAACCACAGCTAAACCGCAAACAGCCCACAGATGAACTTCTTATGCAAATAAAAATAAAAATACAAATTCAAAACAAAACACAAGTTGCGCTGATCTGTCGGTCTGCCCCAGACACTATATAGACTACATATATGTACATAGAGTCGAAACAGATGGAATAAATATTTATGTAATCGCATATTCATGCACACAACGGTGGGGCGGTGGGAGAGTGGGCGGAATATTTATTTTTCTGTACCAAAAAGAAAGCAAAAGTGACAAAAAAGTGCATGCAAGGACAGCCATCTGTCCCATATATAGAAATTATCGGTGCGTAGGCCTTATAGCCATAAAAGTCTGTCGGGATTCCTTTCGGAAACACATATTTTGGAGAGTGTCTGCACGTTTATGCAACTTTGAGGATGGCAGGTCTACTTGTAAGAACAGAACAGAATCTACTAAACCTAAATAAATAAAATGGCAGCATATCAAATATGTCAACAAAAAAATAATAATATATATCTACTATATATGTATGTACAAAATATATTCAATGTGTGTTTTATTTCTGGGTTTGATGTTGGAAAAGGTTCTTATATCTACAGATCGTTGTCTTGAGTGTTTCACTTTTATCCAAAACTGGAAAAAACATGTATGGTGGCTTTCAATTCGTTGGAACACATTTCTAAGACTTGTATGGATGTGGCATTCAATTTTCAAAAAACAGGCAATATCAAAAACAATGACGAACAAATTTTAGACCAAAGCTAGCAGTATTTATTTTTGAGTCTGGCGACACTGGATTGACACTTTGGATGCATTCGAGGAGCTAATGGCGGCGCTGTTGACCGAAGCGCTGGTTTCAAAGGTCCTGGCATCGATAACTTTAAATACGCCTTTGATTAAATCAAAGTAGGCTGTCAACTTAAGCCAAAATATTTCTATAAAAGCCGTAAGCCTTAACAAAATATTTCATTCGAGCTCTACAGAGCAAAGTATTAACATCTTCTTCAACGTATCAACGTCTTCTTTTTTATTTTTCTATTATTTATTTTATTTAATATTCGACCATTCGATCTAAGGTCTCGGAATTCCAGTCGATGGAGTTTTATCAATTCCTGAAGAAATATAAATAATATATACAATTTTGCTTTTTTTTTTTATATGATTTTTTATTTTTAACTATCCATGGAATCTCATTGCTCCAGATGCATAGTCATTCTTTTCCCTAGTCCATTGAATCTCATTGCTCCAGATACATAATCATTCTTTTTTACTATCCATGGAATCTCCAGATGCATAGTCATTTTTGGCCTAGTGTCGTTCTCATTTCCTAATTTTTCTTTCTTTAAATTATCTTTAATTTCAAATTATTTCTATTGGGAGAAACCATCGCTCTAACGATGCTGTTCATGGTCCCTCGTTATTTATTTTATTTAATATTTGACCATTCGATCTAAGGTCTCGGAATTCCAGTCGAAGGAGCTTTGTCAATTCCTGTTTTGTTTATTTTTAATATTTTGAGTTCTTATATTTTTTTTTTATTGTGCTAATCGATGGTCTTTATCTCAGAGGAGCCTAATTTTGAATCCATTTCTGATTTTTTTTATTTTTTATATTGTGATTTTTTAAATTGTTTTATCTTGCAATCGGTTTAAGGTCTCGGAATTCCAGTCGATGGAGTTTTATCAATTCCTGAAAAAAGTATAATTTATCAAGTGAAATACGGTAAAGATGTCAAGAAGAAAGTACGTGTTATTTTTTTTTACTATCCATGGAATCTCCAGATGCATAGTCATTTTTGGCCTAGTGTCGTTCTCCTCATTTCCTAATTTTTCTTTCTTTAAATTATCTTTAATTTCAAATTAATTATATTGGGAGAAACCATCCCTCTAACGATGCTGTTCATGGTCCCTCGTTATTTATTTTATTTAATATTTGACCATTCGATCTAAGGTCTCGGAATTCCAGCCGATGGAGTTTTCTCAAATCCTGTTTTGTTTATTTTTAACGTTTTGAGTTCTTATTAATTTTTTTTTTATCTTGGAATCGAAGTATCCGTTTTAGACTTTATGTTATTTTCGATATATTTTCCTGAAAGAAAATTGATAACTTTAAATGCAGCTTTGATTAAATCGAAATGGGCTGTCAACTTGAGCCAAAATATTTCTATAAAAGCCGTAATCCTTACCAAAGTATTTCATTCGAGCTCTACAGAGCAAAGTATCAACATCGGGTCTCCTTTTTTATTTTTCTTTTAATTATTTTATTTAATATTTGACCATTCGATCTAAGGTATCGGAATTCCAGTCGATGGGGTTGTATCAAATCCTGTTTTGTTTATTTTTAACGTTTTGAGTTCTTACTTTTTTTATTGTGCTAATCGATGGTCTTTATCTCAGAGGAGCCTAATTTTGAATCCATTTCTGATTTTCTTATTTTTTATATTGTGAGTTTTTAAATTGTTTTAACTAGCAATCGGTTTAAGGTCTCGGAATGCCAGTCGATTGGTTTTTCGCCAAGAAACATTATTTTCTAATCATATCTGATTTTTTATTTTTAATATTTTGAGTTATATTTTTTTTATTTTGCAATCGTTCCAAGGTTCCGACTTCGAACCGATTGGCTTCCCCAACAAACATAATTTTGTACTTATTACTGATTTTTATTTATACTATTTTGAGTTTTTATAATTTTTTTATTGTGCAAATCGTTGAGGAGCATAATTTTGCACCCATTTAAAATTTTTTATTTTCTAATTTATCTATGGTCTTTGAATTCCGGTCGATGGATTCCTTACCCACAAAACACGAAGGAAGGAGGAGCATTTGAAAGGGGGACACAATGGTCGGGCTGCACGTAAAAGCCAATCTTGCGTATCGATCATTAGGACGGAATCAAAGACGACGCCGGCGATGCCTTAATTAATACTAATATGTACCTGAATTCACAATTACAGCGTCCTCGTTTACTGATTATGGCGTATCTCCTGTCTTCAGGAAGAACTTTGGTGTAGGGAGGACGATCCCCGCTCCTCGCCTCGTCCCCCATTCAAATGCTCTACCTTCAATCGTGTTTTGTGGGTAAAGAATCCATCGATTGGAATTCCGACACCTTAGATAAATAATCGGCCACAAGCGTCGACCGATGAGACGGCGCATTATCGTGCAACAAACGCCAACTTCCATCTTCACGGTATTCGGGCCGAACACGTCGAATACTGCGCACCAAACGCTTTAACGTATTGGAATCATAGAAACAAATCAAAATCAAAATTTTCAGGCGGGATTTCGGTATTTAGGTTTCGGCACGTCTGGCGTTTCGTTTCGGAATCATATTGATCATAATGATGTCCTTTCTAAACAATTTTTAGTCGTCAGTCAATTTGTGCGGAACAAACCGTGCACACACCTTTTGTAAGCTCAAATGTTCGGTCAAAATGCGATAAATCGAAAACCTCTATGTTGTTGCTCGCTGGAGCTATAAACTGCATCATCTGCGAGAACATCTGCGATAACATCTGCGAGATCAACTTTTCCATCATCCTCTCAATCGATCCTTCCATGCGGGCAAGCATCGTATCAAGCTGGTTGGGTTGTGGGGCTTCGGGAGTGGTATGAGGGGTTTGTTGGGGATTCGTTGGCTGTGTCACTTGGTTTCCTAGAAGTACGTCCCTATAACTTGTACCATTAAAGATAGTTGGTATCTGGATGAGAGGTGGTTTGTTGCTATTCTCAATGGGTCTGGCTTTAGGAGATGGCTGCGCATTTGCCTTTTTGTAGGCAGGGCATCCTCTGAACGACGCAGGGTGATCAGCTTGGCAATGTAAACAGCATGCTTTCTCGTCTTTTTTTTTTGGTGCATGACCTAGAGTCATGAGAATCACCACATTTCACGCAGCGATGTTCCAGGAAGCAGTAGCGCTGGGTGTGTCCAAACCCTTGGCATCTGAAACATTGTGGAACGTCGTTGAATTTCAGAGGGGGCTCTACGGTGACGACTGATTTGCAAATCCTCTTTATTTTAAAAACCTCTGTGTTGTTGCTCGCTGGTTCTAGATTAACAAAAAAGATCCCCAGTGGTTGTTTGGATATCCTCGCAATGGGATTGTGCAGATCCCTCACAGTATGGCCGTATTTGTGGAGTTCTTCTTTAATTTCAGTCTGGTCCGTTGAGTGGTGAAGTCCCTTGATGGCCGCCCTGTAAGCTCTCTCATCCTTTGCTTGGAAGGTGCGGTGTCTTTTGTTATGTGCCACGAGGTGCTGGCGTAGGGCTGTGTAGGACTCCTTGTCTGGCATCATTACGTGTACTTTATTATTTCTCTCCGTTTTATACGAGAAATCTATTTTGGTTCCGACTAGAGTCGTTATCATCTTGGACAAGCGCGGTAATGTCGGTCACGTCTGGGATGTAGATCGGGGGAGGCTTGAGGGCCTTCTTGCAGGGCATTGTTTTGCCGAGCTTGATAGCACGAGGCGGGGCTTGCCAGTCCATACTCTAGGTTGGCGTTCAATTAACGTTTATGCAAATAATTAGTCACAGCAGTAGCGGCAGCGAAGGGGCAATGGACACAGTGGGACTCCGCTCTTGGCAGCTGGGCATCACAGCCTTCAGCCTGTATGACTGCAATAGAGGCACATGTCTCGTATTTTTGTTCGACCTTCTTCCATAGCACTCGCACTTGATCCAACCGGATCTTGCATTTTTGTCGCAAAAGAGCAGCCCCGCGGGCTTACGTGATCCGTGAACGCAAGGAATTTGGTCAACGCAGCTGTAGATCGGGTTTGGGGCATTTTGACGGAAAACATGCTCTGACTGGAGTGAAGACGGACGTATTCGGAAGGTTAGCTTTTCTTTGATCGGAGACCGGAATCGCTCTTTGCTGTTCTTGCTGACCTAGTAACGACTATAGCTGAACCGTTGAGTTAGTTTGCTCGAGGACGATGCAGACGATTTACTTTTTGTTCTGGTCTTCGTCGAGGAGTTCGTCGGAACGGACAATTTCACATGTGCTTTGCCTCCTTGAGAATAATAGGCTACACAGGGAACTAGCTGTGGGAACAGACAGCAGCAGAAAAATACACCACGGCGAAAATCGTACTATCGTTTTTTTGCTTTATTTATATTTTTACTTTATGTATGTACTGTGAATGTATGTATTATACGGAATATACGCCGACTGTCCGTATACAAGTTAACAAGTGCCCCTCGCACCTAATAATTTGACATAAAGAGGAAAAATAGAATCGAAATTATAGGTTTTTTGTAGTTGTAGCTTATAAGATTTTTGGGCTATGCCCCCGCTTACCGGTGGCTTTAGATTAAATTTTAATATAAAGCGCATTGCGGTAAGTCGCTCAATAAATATTATATTACTCCGGCAAACTCTGCCATTATCCATATATCCATATTTTTACTGTTACCTAGGCCAATCAAAATCCGTGATCACCGAAAATTCCATCAAAACTGGGCGTAAATTCATAAAAAATCAGCCGAAATCATCATTGAAATTCATGGCCATAAATTTGTTTCATCAATTAAAATATTTCAATAAAAGTTTTACCAAATTTAAAATAACATTTAATGTTGGTTCTTTCTTCTAAGCTCATTTTTTCACCGCTGACAAAAACATACTGACACTTAAAACGAAATAAATTCACTCCTAATAGATGAAATGTTTAAAAAGAATAAGAAAAGTATTTGTAAAAACAAAGTTATACTCGGAGAATTTTTCTAATTGAAGTCTCAGGAGTATGTTTCTCCGAATTTTCTTACGCAGAAATCCCTGTCCCAATTTTAGGTTTAAAAAAAATATGTTAAAATTATGTAAGAAGAAAAGACTAGCTTTAACGAGGGACCATGAACAGCATCGTTAGAGGGATGGTTTCTCCCAATAGAAATAATTTGAAATTAAAGATAATTTAAAGAAAGAAAAATAAGAAAATGAGGAGAACGACACTGGGACAAAAATGACTATGCATCTGGAGCAATGAGATTCCATGGATTGGGAAAAAGAATAACTATACATCTGGAGCAAGACGACTCCATGGTTAGTGAAGAAGAATGACTATGCATCTGGAGCAATGAGATTCCATGGATAGTCAAAAAAAAAAAATAACTCCTACCTCATCTTTACCGTATTTCACTTGATAAATTATACTTTTTTCAGGAATTGATAAAACTCCATCGACTGGAATTCCGAGACCTTAAACCGATTGCAAGATAAAACAATTTAAAAACTCACAATATAAAAAATAAAAAAAATCAGAAATGGATTCAAAATTAGGCTCCTCTGAGATAAAGACCATCGATTAGCACAATAAAAAAAAATTATAAGAACTCAAAATATTAAAAATAAACAAAAAAGGAATTGACAAAGCTCCTTCGACTGGAATTCCGAGACCTTAGATCGAATATTCAAATATTAAATAAAATAAATAACGAGGGACCATGAACAGCATCGTTAGAGGGATGGTTTCTCCCAATATAATTAATTTGAAATTAAAGATAATTTAAAGAAAGAAAAATTAGGAAATGAGGAGAACGACACTAGGCCAAAAATGACTATGCATCTGGAGATTCCATGGATAGTAAAAAAAAATAACACGTACTTTCTTCTTGACATCTTTACCGTATTTCACTTGATAAATTATACTTTTTTCAGGAATTGATAAAACTCCATCGACTGGAATTCCGAGACCTTAAACCGATTGCAAGATAAAAAAAATAATTATAACTCAAAACGTGAAAAAAAATCGACTGGAATTCCGAGACCTTAGATCGAATGGTCAAATATTAAATAAAATAAATAACGAGGGACCATGAACAGCATCGTTAGAGGGATGGTTTCTCCCAATAGAATTAATTTGAAATTAAAGATAATTTAAAGAAAGAAAAATTAGGAAATGAGGAGAACGACACTAGGCCAAAAATGACTATGCATCTGGAGATTCCATGGATAGTAAAAAAAATAACACCTACTTACTTCGATTTAATCTCGAATTATAAAATAAATAACAACCAAAAATGGGTCCAAAATTATGCTCCTCTGAGATAAAGACCAAAAATTGGCACGATATAAAAAAATTATGAAAACTCAAAATATTAAAAAAAAAATCAGAAATGAGTACAAAATGACGTTCCTTGGCGAGAAGCCCATCGACTGGGATTCCGAGACCTTAAACCGATTGCAAGTTAAAACAATTTAAAAACTCAGAATATAAAAAATAAAAAAAATCAGAAATGGATTCAAAATTAGCCTCCTCTGAGATAAAGACCATCGATTAGCACAATTAAAAAAATAAGAACTCAAAACTTAATAAAAATAAACAAAACAGGATTTGATACCACCCCATCGGCTGGAATTCCGAGACCTTAGATCGAATGGTCAAATATTAAATAAAATAAATAAAAGAAAAATAAAAAAAGAACACAGAATGTTGATACTTTGCTCTGTAGAGCTCGAATGAAATTTTTTGGTAAGGATTACGGCTTTTATAGAAATATTTTGGCTCAAGTTGACAGCCCACTTCGATTTAATCAAAGCTGTATTTAAAGTTATCAATTTTCTTTCAGGAAAATATATCGAAAATAACATAAAGTCTAAAACGGATACCTCGATTTCAAGATAAAAAAAAAATTTATAAGAACTCAAAACGTTAAAAATAAACAAAACAGTATTTGAGAAAACTCCATCGACTGGAATTCCTAAACCTTAGATCGAATGGTCAAATATTAATTTAAAAAAAAAAAGCTTAACAAAAAATAAAAAAAAACTGTGAACATATTATACATAATTTGTAAAATCATATTACCACCATAGTAAAAGGTTTAATAGAGAAGAACAGAACGTTATACAAATTTAAATAACCTAATAATATCCACAACGGCAATAAAATCTATATATCGATTTTTGTTTTTTTAATATACAAATTTTATGTATTCTAAATTGTCCCGATCATGTAAAATATTATTTTTTAAGTACATACTTTGATGTCAAGCTCCAATTTATAAATGCGGGACATTTTGGCCAAGTAGTTGAGGACCAGTTAAGGGAAAAACATAGGGATAGAAAGAATAATTTAAAATATTTTGCACATAATACTAAAGGTATATATAATACACAATTCGTAGGAGACTCTTATAAGAACCATTATAAATTTTCTTTATAATTAAGCTTTAAAAATTAAAGGCAAGGCGTATTTACGAACAATGCCTGATATAATACTTTTAAAAATATTAGAACTAACAAAGGCTATTTGTATTGAAAACATCTGTTCTATCGACTATTAATAAATAATTAACAATTGATGTATAATATTAAGACTGCAAATATTTTCAAAGGTACAGGCAGATAAATTTTAGATAAAAATGTTGCGAAAAATAATCTAATAGAACTATCAAAATTTTCGGCAACATTAAAGACTCTCAAGGGGGTTTACCAGTGGTCTGTTTATATAATCTTGCGTATTATATTGCAATTACGTATTTCTAAAACCAAAATAGAGTTTTTAGTCAATGGGTTAGACGGTAAACAAAGTTTAAGTTTATTGATCCTTATTCGACTAATTTCCTGTTTCAGAACGGAACCATCTTAAACACAACTCTGTTTAGAAAACTTGTTAATTTTATTCGAATTTAAAATTAGAGGGGATGAGAATTTATTAAATTCGGCTATCACTTGAATAAACCAATCTAGAGCCATTGTTCGAAAAGCTTTTTGCAAATACAGTTGCGACTGAGAGCAAATATTGAGTTAAATCGCTTTATTAAAAAAATAAATATTTTAGCCACGCTTTCATCGAATAATGGCATATTGTCGAATTAGGCTTTCTTCCAGAAATGAATGGTTCCGATGGTGGCTATAAAAGGTAGCCCCACCACAAGAGTCTCCACCAAAAACCGTCCGGAGATGTCGCGATTGCCTCAGATTCTGCTTTCCCTCATTTGCCTGATGTCCTGGGCGAATGGGCAAACGAACTACTGTGATTCCTCACTTTGTGGCACCTCCACGCACATTGCCTGTAAAAATAATGGGGTAAG
Source organism: Drosophila ercepeae (assembly GCA_018150545.1). NCBI lineage: Eukaryota > Metazoa > Arthropoda > Insecta > Diptera > Drosophilidae > Drosophila > Drosophila ercepeae. Next base: position 1,582,702 of record JAECWL010000197.1, read on the forward strand.
AATCTATGTAAATAATATCAAAAGTGTCTTGAAGTCAAATTATGGCAAATTAAGTGAATATGTGAAAAAAGTTTAAAAAAAAGCCGTTCCGTCAACATCAATTTTTGTTATTTTTATTCGAAATAGAAGTTTTTAAACATTGAAATTCATATATTTGATTTTAAAAAACAATATTTCATCACACTGTTATTAAGTTTTATCAAAAATAAGGTCTGTAAACAAGATCAACTCAAAAAAATGTGGATTTTTAGTAGCGGGTATTGGAGATTTTGCATTTTAATATTTAATTTGGACAAATGGGATTTAAATTTTAGAATTATGTACAAAGTTGGTAAAAAGGCTATTAACGCTTAAGAAATAAAAATCATAAAATCCAAATCCATTGTTTCAAAATGGGAATTAGTAAGGGTATCCCATAAATTTGATTTTCACTGAAGAATACCTATACTCTATAGATAAATAGATAACCGATATTTTTGATATCGAAATTAATTTAGTTTAATTTTCACAGGCTTGGGCATCCTCTTGCCCCACCAGTCCCAGTCCCACAGCCATAACCTTTAATGAATCCCAACGGAAGCAGATTCTCCAGATGCACAACTACCGCCGGAACCGGCTGGCCAGCGGACTCCTGACCAAGTACAAGGCCGCCAAGCGGATGGCAACCATGCGCTGGAACGCCCAGCTGGCAACCCTGGCGGCCCTCAACGTCAAGCAGTGCAAGATGAACCACGACGCCTGCCACAACACGAAAACGTTCAAGGCCAGCGGCCAAAACCTGGCCAGTTACGGCTATTCGGGGCCCCAGTCCGGCAAGACAGTCGAGGAGCTGATCACCGCCTCCATCAATATGTGGTGGAACGAGAATAAGGACGCCAACATGGCCGTGATTACCAAATATCCAAGCAATTGGTCTGGACCGTAAGTAATTTTCAAATTAATGTTAAAGCTTCAAAAAATTAGGGAAATAATGTGTAAATACTTTAGCTACATACGCCTTGTTCTAGAAATACGTTTATCTCAACCAAAATATCTATTGAAATAGAAAATAGGACTTTCCTGGGAGCATAAATATTTCTAATATCAACATGGTTTTTCTCAAATCTTTATCTCCTATCAAAGAAAAGGTATCATACCCATGTAGTTCCGAACAATCTTTTACATATGTATGTATCTTAAAGATATAATGAGCTTATATAATGGGCTTACGGCCTCTGCTTCAGAGCTCATATTGTTCACATTTGTACCGGGTAGCATATAATTTTAAGAATTAAATAATATTAGCACCGTATCAAAATCAGACTCTAGTGATTATTTTCCAAATTCGTTCACGTTCAAACCTTTGGACATACAAATTGGACATACCTTGGTATTATATACTCGTTTTTTTTTTTAATTTGTAACTTGTAATTTTTAATATCGTTTAATATCGTTTAAAGATTCCAGTGATTCATTATATCTTTATTTGTTTTCTCAGACAAATTGGACACTTCACGGCGATGGCTCAGGAAAAGAACACACACCTCGGATGTTCCGCCGTCATCTACTACCAGGACGGGATGAACTGGTTCGTGGTGGCCTGCAACTACGCCACCACCAACTGGGTGGGCCAGCCGGTGTACCAAAAGGGAGTCAAGGCCTCCGGCTGCAAAAAGGGAGCCAACGCGAACTATTCGGGTCTCTGCAAGGAAACCGAGGTATACAACGTGTAACCGGAAGAGCCGGAACCGGAGAGAAATCACTATTAAATAGTTTGCTTGGCAAATTTTATTGTTAACAGTTGATTAAATATTGAAGCAACACACTTACTTTTTGCAATTTTTTCTGCTTCACATTTTCTAGCTTTTCAGTTAAATTAACATTTGAGTCGCGTAAACAAGGAAAATATTGATGCACGTGCCGGTCCATAAATATTAACACTTGATATGCAATATTTGTTATATTTCCTTTTAGAAATTTACTCTTGGGGGTGACTTTATCAAAATAATGCGCTTAAAAGCTTATTCCTTGGATCTAGTTTGTATAACTTATTTTAAGTTTTCAGCAATTGAAATAGAGTGAAAGAAATAAACATTTATTTACTATGTACTTGGCTACATTGTTTCTAATAGAATATCCCGAAAGAACAAATTATATTTCCTGTTTACTCTAAGAATTCTGAAAAGTACTTTCAAAAATATTTCATTTAAATTAAGGTTCACTTATAGTTTTACAAAATCATCTAATCGTTTAAATCATATTATATAGAAATTACATTTTGTATCTTCTTTTTTTTAATTTTTAAGATTTATAGAATATAAATATATTATCTCTGAAATTTATGTAGCCTTCGATTTATTATACCAATCTTGTAGCAATCACGAATGAATTACAGATGGCTCTTAATGATTATTCAGATGGGATTACACCATAACCCTAGGTGAGGATGTCCTCAAGTATGCTCTCATAATTCCTGTGAAATGCAGGTTTATCTATTTATTTAAATATAATATATAAGTTCATTGTAACCTCAAGACTCGCAATCTCAATGATAAGGAAGAAATATATCTTTCCAACTAAAAACATTGTCTTTGTGGAACAGATACTTCATATCAATTACATTTACTAAACAAGGTAATAGAATGGACAGTCAGTATTGTACAACTTAGGTATTTTTTTTAACTCAATTACTTCAACTAAAAAAAGTGTTGGTGTTGGTAAGCATTTTTGTAGGAGGAGGCAGGACATATAGTCGGATTTAAAAAAAAACTATGAGAAGCATACAATTACATATTAAAATATTTTACCAAAGTTAAAACCACCCAGACGACCAAAGCTAAGAAGTATAAATAATAATAAATAATATTTAAATACAATAATACAATAATTGAACCTCCTAAAGATTGTATAAAAAAAAAAGAGGCGACTTAAAGCTAGCTACTCCTAAGGACGCGTCTACATAGATAAGAATTTAATCTTTCATATCCTCATATCTATCTTTCATGTAACTCGGGAATCTTTCTCATAAACTTTGGATGGAATCCATTAAAATAGAAACTCATAATTGAGCTGAGATAATTCCTTCAATCTGGATAAGATCGAATATCCTCCGGGTGGGCAAAGGTTAAATGAAATCTTGTTGGTTCTTAATCAAAATAAAAGCTAACTTTTGTTTTTAATCACGAAACATTGCAAATATTTTGAACACTCTCAGTGGGTAATGGAAAAGTACTCAATGCCGAGGATTAAATAAATATTCTGTTTTGTTTTCGACTTTTTTCGCATCGCGCTCTACATAGGTCTGCGGGAAGAACACCTGCTCCATTCGTGAAGAATTGAAAACAATCGGATGTGATTGCGAAGCTGAAACAACTCCCACAATCAGTATCCGACGGGGGATTGTTTATGGCTCCGATCTGATGACGTCTTTGGGGGAGGCTTGGGGGGATCGCTGTTTGAGCATCCCACACCCACGAGGGGGAGTAGCTGACTCAGCTGGGGGACAAACTAGACACTCGGCTGGCAAATATTTAATCAAATGTTGATAAAAACTGAGCACCCAAAGTTCCCCGTAAAACGCGGGCGGCCTTTTTCCATAAAAGAAGGCGTCGCACCGTAAAGGGCCAGCAATAAAGTCTGGCAAGAGAAATGTGCAACACCGTGACCGTAGTTTGCCTCCTCCTGGCCCTCGGAGTCGTTTCCGCTACCGATTACTGCAAGAAAAGCTGCGGCGCCACCAAGAACCTCGGCTGCGACAATAATGGAGTGAGTTTGCACAAGGACTCTAGTGTTATGGATCCTTTTTGAACGGTTTTTGGGGGCACGAAATCCCCTCTCGTATATATCCAAATCCTTAGTGTTTTTTTTTACAGTGTAGTAACATCCGTGCTTATAGGAACACATTTCCATTTCACATTTTTTTGGGACATTCTATATGCAACAAGATCGAGCCGCCAATGTCTCCTTTTTTTTATGAGAATTGTAGTTAAAATCATCAAAAATGTAGCCTCTTCTTTTGGGTATAATTTTTTTTCCTATTATTTTCGATTATAAATCATCAAGGGGAAAATTAATCTTTAAACAAAAACAAGTACAGCCTTCCTTTATACAATTATTCATCATTTACGTATTTAAATTGTACTTAATAAGACCAACACAAAAAGTCTACTTGAATAATAAGACTGAAAATGGCAATCCCAAATCTTCTCGCTCGGAAGAAACTCTCGTACAAGAATACATATCAGGTAATACTTATCTTAAAAGCGGAAAAATATAAAACACCTTATCACTTTCAAGAAACAGTATGCTTAATCAACTCTTGGTAAATAATTAGATAATGGGGATTTTAATTTGGAAAACATCATCGCGATTTTCAATGGAAATCATATAAAATATATATTTTTGTTAGAAAATTCATAATTGAATTCATCTCCAAAAGATGATTTTATATAGGAAGTATCGGATTATATCGGTTTATAACCTAAGGTTTATAACCTAAGGTTTATATTGTATGTGTAACGAGCAGGTTCTTGTCAAGGAAGAACAGCGATAGTCACTCGGTATTCTATCGATACCGAGATATCGATAAGAATTAGAGAAGAAAAAAAAAGGGCACGAGCGAACGGGGAGCACGCCAAGTTTTTGGTAGAACGATAATTAAAATTAGTTTCTTAATGTCATATTCATATTCATTCCAATAAAAGATTATTCCACCACTCGAAAAAGCCATCCCGTTACCATCAAATTGTGGCTTGAAGTCCCCAAAATGAAGCTACTTTTGATTCTATCATAGAAGATATTTTTTTGTCGAACGATTAATAAATCGTAAAAAATATTATACCCATGCAGAGGGTATTCCATTTTTGTTCAAGGGTACAGTGAAGTGAGGGAGACATTTTTGACTATTTAAAGTATAAATATATTCTTGATCAGAATCACCTCCTAAGTCGATACAAGCATGTCCGTCTGTCCGTTTGTTTGGTTCTTCGAAACAGTTAAAAGCAATCGACTCCAAACTTTTTTTCTTTGAACTCAGTATATATGTCGGAACGGACAGGATCGGTGGACTGTATTCTATAGCTGCCATATAACTGAACGAGCGGAAATGCCACAAATTTGGTGTTTTTGGCAGTTGGAGCTTAAGACTTTCCAAAATCCATTTTATAAGGAACTGGTCTGATTCCGATGTTCTTTTAAATATTGGCCAACTATATCAGATATTTTCTGAGATCAGATATATCTCTTACCATAAGAAACCGCTCCGCCAGAAGATAGCTTACCTTTTAAGTTGATATATATTTTCATAGATGGATGTCATTCGTCCACGAAAATTTCTTAAATTTAATTTCTGTTATTTGTTACGTTTTGTAGATGAAATTAAAATTGTCACAAAATGTCATTTTCCACGCCTTTTTTCCATATAGTCTTACTCTTTGATCCTTTTTTGCCATTTGAGACGTACGTTCCATGACAAGCGTCGATTGACGCGGCAGTGGAAACCCCCCGAAAATTACAAAAATAGACAAAAATGATATTATTGTAGTATTTGATAATTGTTTCTGTTTTCCTAAACCTTAAAGAAGTAAATTTAATGCTTATTGTCTAAATAGTTGAATCCTGATTGAGATGTTTCTATAATTAAATAGTTAGGTCTAATAAATTTTAAAACAAATTGAAATACTAATTGCATTGCATTGAACACACATAATTTATAAAAATAATATGCCATCAACATATCGGTCACTTAATAAAAATCAAAATTTATAAAATTATTTGTATATTAATATTAAATAATAATATATTACTTTGAAGAGGTTTACATATACATTTTACTGTTGTCTTCATTATTTGAAAACCACAATCTTAGAACAATTTTAATTTTTCTTGATCTAAGGTAAGCTTCCCCATTAGTGATAACAGAAAATGCTTATAAATTAATTATTTGGTGGGATTTTGTGTTTTCTAAATTATATTGAAACCATTTCACGTATGGCACCTTTGCAGGCCTGGGACTCAAGCTGCCCGTCAGACGCCACCCTGCTGACCCTGAGCGACGCGGAGAAGCAGGCCATCGTGGATAGGACGAACAAGTACCGGAACATCATCGCCGGGGGTGAGAATGCGAACCTAAGTGCCGCCTGCAGGATGGCCACCATCAAGTGGAACGACGAGCTGGCCTACCTGGCCTCCCTCAACGTGAAGAGCTGCGCGATGCGCCACGACGGATGCCACAACACGGACGCCTTCGACTGGTCTGGCCAGAACCTGGCCTGGATGGGCTGGTATAGTCCCCTCAACGTAACCTACTACGTACAGTGGGGCGTCGATATGTGGTACGGCGAGGCGGTCTACACCAAGCAGGCCTACATCAACGCCTATCCCTCGAACTACCAGGGCCCGGCCATCGGCCACTTCACCGTCCTGGTGGCGGACCGGAACACGGACGTGGGCTGCGCCGTCTCCACCTACTCCGTCGCCGGACAACCCTACAAGGCCTTCCTCTTGGCCTGCAACTACGCAGCCACCAACGTCCTGGGAATCAAGATGTACAGCTCCTGCCCCAAGGCCCCCGCCTCCAAGTGCACGACAGGCACCAATCCCAGCTACAAGAACCTCTGCAGCTCCAAGGAGGTCTACGACGTGAACAAACTTTCCTACTAATCCCACAAATAAAGAAAAATATCGGCAGCTACTTGAAAAGATTTCCTATTTTTCGGGACTGGGTGGGAAAAGATATCTTACCCCCATATATCTTTTTGTGTATCTATGATCTTAAATAGTTCATGAAGTTTCTATGAAACGTTCTCGGCCCAGATTTCAATTTTAATGCAGTATTTGATTAGAGTTATCCGAAGTTGTTCCCAATATATTTATTCAATGTCTTAATAATAAATTAACAATCCGATAGCTGTATTTGAAGTGAAAATTTTTTAAATTTTAAAACAGTTACCCTTACTCTGGCCTACAAGTATTTCTCGGTATTCATTTTTACCTTATTTCCTGTTTATACATAAGGTATAAAAAAATACCTATCTTTGCAAAACGTTTTGAGAAAGTCTTAAAATACATGTTTCCTTACAAAATACTAAGTAGCACCAATGCCTTCCCTATAAAGATATGATAGGAAAAATATAATTTAATTAATTAAAAATTAGAATTTCCCTCCATCTATCTTATATATTAAATTATATTAATAGAACTAATGAAAATATTAAAAATAATCAAGCATATATGGTTCTTTTTATCTCTATAAATATTTTGATCTTTCCATAATTAATTTATTTTATAAGGATAAGAGGTTAGCTTCTAAGAAAGAGAGTGAGACCACTTCGAGACCAGATCAGGAAAAGATTATGTATTATAAGATTATACTCATGTTTTTTTTAAATAAAAAAATTTACTATAAGCTATGTATATCCAAAAATATCAAATTTCTTAAAACTTTTTTAAATTTTGAGTTTTTCAATTATTTGTTTACTAAGTTGTCGATTTATAATACCAATCTTACAAGTATATAAACACTCACGAATGAATTACAGATGGAAATTAATGATTAATCAGATGGGGTTACACCATAATCCAGGTGAGGAAATATAAGTATGCTCTCATAATTCCTGTGAAATGCAGGTTTATCTATTTATTTAAATATAATACACGTATATAAGTTCATTGTAACCTCAAGACTCTTAATCTCAATGATAAGGAAGAAATATATCTTTCCAACTAAAAACATTGTCTTTGTGGAACAGATATTTTAAATCAATTATATTTAGTAAACAAGGTTATCGAATGGACAGTCAGTATTGTACAACTAAGGTATCTTTTTAAATCAATTATTTGAACTAAAAAAAGCAACCCTCAAATTTTAGCTTAAGCTTGGTTTTGGTTAGAATTTTTATAGGAGGAGGTAACTTGTTAACTTATATTAATAGAACTAGTGAAAATATTAAAAATTATCAAGCATACATGTTTCTTATTCCTTTTTATATTCCGATCTTTTCATTAAAATTTATTCTATAAGAACAAGAGGTTAGCTTCCAAGAAATAGAGTGGTTCGAGACTAGATCAGGAGAAGATTATATATTAAAAGATTATACTCATGTTTTTTTTTTTAAATAACGAAATTTACCACAAGCTATGTACATCCAAAAATATCAAATTTGACTCATCAGTGGTTTTTCCAAATTTTCAAACTTGATAAACTTCAAAGAAATTCATGGACAGTCTGAATTTCAACTCGACATTTGTGGAAACTAATATAGCCCCGAAGCAGAATAAAATGCAGTTTTTAAAGCTTCTTTTGTAACCAGGACTTCTTTTAAGTTAAAATTATTAATTATATTTCTTTCTCCAATAATTCTCAAAAAAAAAACCAAACTTTCTACCCAAAAATGATATATACCCTTCCGTCAATCGATTGTAATGCACTTCTTCAATCTGATGCCGTGTTGCAATAAATCATAAACCATAACAATAACTGATAATACATACTTTCAAGTGATCTTGGTTCTAAAAAGCCTCGTCCCCCACCGTAGATATTGTTCCTATTCGACTGTTTTGGACTCCCCTTTTTAAAAATACAAGAAACACTGAATTATTAGACTGAATTAGACTGAATTAGAAAACAAACTAATAAACTCTAGCAAATCCGGTGATTTTAATTAAATTGGGGCCATATACTTGCGGCTAATTGAAGATAGTCAAAGTCTGTTAACTAAATTAAACACGAGCGCTCCGAACTGAGGAAGTGGCCCATAAATTGAAGCTTTATCAGGTCGGATAGGAATCAAATTGCCTGAACTGCTGGTCTGGGAAGAGGTTCCAACCTATCCCAAGGAACAAATTTGTTGTCTTTTCGGTCCAGTTCCTAATTGAGTTAATTCGTTGAGTACTGTCTGGTGTCTGAAGATTTTTTGATTTTTTTTTTATATCTTAAATTTCTTAAAAAAAGTTCTTTGTTTTTTATTTTGTATTTTAGCTGCCTGTGTGTGCTGCCGAATCACACCATCCATGAACTAAAACTAAAACAAAGAACTAAAAGGTTATTAGTCGTAAATATTGTTCTTAGATTAGATTGTACAGATTTCTGCAATGTATGTGTTTGGTTTTAAATTTTTTGCCCCGCCTTTTTTTTGTTTACAAAAATTAAATATTACAAAGATGCCCTCCGAAGGACCACCCATCACGACTTTCTGCCATGAAGGCATACAACCTGTACCTGTTTTAAAAATTTATTACCAGTTAATTTTTTATCACTTAAAAATAAATTAGTGATTTTTTGAGTTTTCTAATGAATTCCCAACAATGCACTATGGAAGCAGAGGAACCAATTGAATCCTTGTCCGCATCTCTTGTCTAGTGACCCCGACAAAGAGGGGTGATCCCATCACACCATCGGAGGGAAACCGACTCGAAGGGAACAGAGTTAGTAACCCGTAAATAAAATCCGAAGATTAGATTACCGCAGTGTGTCTGCCATGTACGGCAATTTGAATGGAGCTCGGCAGGTTCGGATGATGATTTACGGCGACTCTTCGGGCGATAAGTGGCCACTCGAGAAGGCATATAAGCTCCCGTCTCCGGAGGAGCTTCATAGTGCTCAATAGAAATCGAAAGCACCATGAAGTTCGCTTTGTTCGCAATCCTGATGGTGGCGGTCCTGGTAGGGGTCCGAGCCACCGACTACTGCTCTTGGGACATCTGCGGCGGTGGCAGCCACATCGCCTGCGGACACAGCAACTGGTGGGATGGCGCCTGCCCCGGGGACGCGGAGCTGATCGACATCAACGACGACTACAAGTGGGTCTTCGTCCATTCCCATAACGACAAGCGCAACTACATCGCCGGGGGCTACGATCCGAACCACGACGCCGCCTGCCGCATGGCCACCATGGAGTGGGATGACGAGCTGGCCTACTTGGCCTCCCTCAACGTCCGTCAGTGCAACATGGTGCACGACAGCTGCCACAACACCGACGCCTTCAAGTACTCCGGCCAGAATCTCGCCTGGCAGGCCTACTCCGGCGACCTGCCCGACATGGGCTACATTCTCGACAACAGCGTCCAGATGTGGTTCGACGAGGTCCACAATTCCAACAGCGGCATCATTTCCGGGGGCTACCCCTCCGGCTACAGCGGCCCGTAAGTATAAAGGATTCAAAAGGACTTCCTTGAGGCTTCCTTGAATAATGATCAGTGCGGTTTAGTTCACTTTTCCATTTTTTTTTCTCGTGAAACTCAAATGTGTGCCAAAACTTAAAAATGATTATTTTTCAAGTGCTGAGTTGAAAATACGATTTAAGTGGTTTGTGTACTTTTGGTTTTAAAAAGGCAATTTTTACACCCTTTCCAAAGGTATAATTGTTGTCACCTAAAGTTTGCAACAAAGTGAAGACAACAACTCGGAGACTTCTTATCAGGATCGCGTTCCGAGCCCCTCGTATTTTTCTACAAGCCATTTAATAGTTTTAACTTGAACCTAAACATACATACATATATAGAGGTCTCTATATAGAGTCCGAGCGGAAGTGATCGAGTGACTATATGTAGCTCCCATATAACAAGAGAAATACCTGCAACATTTTTTAAAAATATGAACTTATTTTCTTGATTTAACCATTTCATGGAGACCAAGTCCTAAAAATATTAGACATTTTATTCTTAAAGGAACAATCTCATAACTTGTGACATCTTTAAAATATATTACAGTGTTACATGGTATAGAAGTTTCGATTCCAGCCTTACTAGTTCTATATATATCAGGCATACGAAAAAGTTAATTGACTTTGGTTTTAAAGAAATAACTTGAAAAGATTAATATTATATTAATATTTTTATAGACGCTTCTAAAAAAATACAAAGAAATAATCAACGTGAAGTTAAACATTTTTATGTTTTAACAAACATGTTCGTTTGTCAGTTTATAAATTATAAAAAAAAACAATAATATATTGTATTTATTTAAAAGTAAGCCAATTAACGTCTAATGTTAAATTCAATCAATAGTTTAAAAGTTAAAAAAATTCAATAGTTTAAAAGAAAGTACAAGGGAAATATTCAGGAAGTTTTGGCTCTTTCATTTTTCCACTTCCATTCCAATTAACGTTATCTACAGTTTTTTACTATATATTGCTTACCTTATTTGTTTAAAGCTTAAAGAATTAGGAATTGATATATTGCTGCAACTATATAATAGATAAGGTATAATATTTTAAATTGTGGTTCTTGAGGGATAAGTCTTTACAAAAGAAAAGGAAACATCCATTAGGTTTTATATATATGTATATGTATATATGTATATATGAATACGCTTTATCCTTTACAATGATTGTAGGGTATTGTAATAACAATTTAATAATAATTAATTTGCAGTCTCAGTAAAGAGTGTGTTTATTAATCAAGTAATCAAAAAAGTGTCACAATAAAACAATTAAGAAGGGTCAAAAGACGGTGACGAATACATATAATTTTAATGGATTCAGTCAGTTTAAAAAGCTTGATTTCTGGTTAAAATTCTGTAATAATTCTCAATTATTAGAATTGAATTATTTTTAAACACAATCTCAGGCAAAATGAAAACGAAGTTTTTGTTCTTAGACGGAGTGTGCGAATATGTGTAGGTACCGGGTATCTATTACTATTATAAGAACAAATCTGATTAAAATTCCTGAGAAAGCTTTCCAATAAATGACATTTTACTTTATATATTCTTTCTAAATTGTATCCCCCAGTGCTATTGGTCACTTCACCGTGATGATGTCCGAAAGGAACACCCGTCTGGGCTGTGCTGCCGCCAGGTACAACCGTGACGGATGGAACCAGGTCCTCGTGGCATGCAACTACGCCACCACGAACATGATCGGCCGCCAGATCTACTCCAGCTGCGACTGGGGCGCACAGGGCTGCAGCTCCGGATCCAATGGCGAGTTCGGCAACCTCTGCTCCAACTCCGAGTGGTACGACGTCAACAGCTGGTGAAGTTTGGAATCCACCTGATCCTCAAAATCAAAGCCTCCAAAATAAAGGCAGTCTGCAATTTATTTATTCGACTTTTATTTTACTATTTAGATTTCCTTGATTTGATTTTGCAGAAACATCGATGTATGCAGACATTCTTGTGGGAATCCGTGGAAGGGAACGTGTTTCATTGACACTCAAAGTGTCAAAAGAAAGTATGGCTTCTGGGCTTTTGGAGCTATTTTGAAAGACAAATAACGAGTGACATGGTTAGGTACTTTCCTCCAATGCTAACCTCTCAACGAATTGATTTTATCCGCAAAGAAAGGTGCAGCAGTCTTTGAAGTTTCTAGTAATGCCTCTTTGGTATTTACAATTTTTTCAATCCTTTGAAGGGTACTGTTCCATCTTGTTGGCACCTCCTGAAATAGGCCAAAGGTAGTCATGGTGTCACTACCTTTAGTTACAACTTTATGTTGCAGATCAGATTCATTTAAGATTCGAAGATTGTCAGCAATATTCAAAGCTAAGTGATTGGTGGGAGTCACCGTCGACAAGGTCGACAAGGAAAGTTCGTCCATCCGTGGTTATAGCTATATACTGGACCCCTTTCAGCTCACATTCAAGATCCTTTTTCAAATCATTGGAATTAAAAACATTATTATTTTGTATTACATTCCAATAATTTTCATTATCAAAGTTATTTCAACTTATCGATTGACTCCATATTATCAAAAAACAGAAACATTATCAAAATAAAAGCATTTAATGGAATAGAAGGATACAGCCCATTGAATTGATAAATTTTAAATCAAATAATAATAAATAATAATAAAAAATGTTTCAAATAATTATACGTTTTTTTTCTTTTGAAAATGAGGCACAGCTGTGTACAGACAACAGGGCGTATGAGTAACTTTTGTTTAAGAGAAAAACTAAACATAAAATATTAACTAATAATAAACACTGATGCACTATTTATTTTTAATTTTGAAAAAACATATATAATATACCAACATAAGTTACATATGAATTACTTTAGTTTTTCCTCGTTTTTGTAACTTTTTTTATATTTAATTTGCGGAAAATAATGTTTCGAATTAGGTTTTCAAATTTTTATTATTTCTTTCATTTTAGTTTTAAGTTCTGAAGAATATTTAACAATGAAAGCTTCTTTGATTTACTTTGTTTCTCCTGTTTTTTTTTTTGGATTAAACATCGAATGTTCACCGCCAAAGTGAAATCTCTTCCGGCTTCTCAGCAGTTGACGCGATTGATTCGACTCCTTCAGAGGTCTTCAAGGACCTCCTGGCATCCAGATTCCTGCGGCTCCACATCTGCGAATATATTGCTTCCGGGGACTGTTGTCTCTCGCCCAGCCTGGTGACAAGAAGGAGCATCCTGGTGTCCTCATTGTGAAAACCGAATTTGTTGTGAAACGTCCTCGTAATCAATTTATGTGTTTCGTCCTCGCCAGAGCCCGGGACTTCTAGTTTGGGGGATTTGACAGCCGCCGGCTTTTTTGCCTGCTGAATGCCGATTTCTGGATTAAACCGAAAGTGATGAGTACAGGTCGGGCAGGGGGGTGTGGCAAGTGGCAAGTAATGGGTGGGGGAGGCAACGGAAATTCACCTGCGGAATTCTCAGCGATAACGGGTCCTGTCTCCCACTCCCATTTCCGCCTGTGGCCATCAACTTTGATGCTCCTTCTTTGCGTTTAGCGGCTCTCTGTGTGGCAGGCTGCACCTGCCCCTGCCGCTGGCTGGCTCCACATGCCACTTACCACACTCAGAAACAAGGAGCTAATAGACAATAAATTTTATAAAATCTTCAATTTTTATTTTTATAGCTTTTTCTGTTGAAAAAAAAAACATATGACTTCCACTTGGTAATATCTAAAAGCTAAGTTATTACAAATCAGCCAAAGGCTTGTATTAAAAAAAATAACAATGAATCGATTAGTGCCAAAAATATTATCTTTATACATAGTTTGTTCCTAAATTATTAATGATATAAATTTATAATCAAGTCCAATGTCTTGAAATCGTGAAAAAATATAATGGCATATATTTCTCATAAAGCATACAAATTAATTCTAGAAACAATTTGACACTTTTCTGATTTCTCCATTTTAATTTTTAAGGCCGTTTTAATTTATTATTGATGATTAAGATATTACAAATAATTTTAAATTATCATTTTAGTTGAATATTTTAAAAGTTTACTTTGTATAGCTCTCATTAGATAATATTAATGTGATCATTATCTTTTTCATTCTTCTGAAAATAAATTTTTTAAAACATATGAATAAAGAAAGCTTATCTTAATAACTGTATTGAATAAAAATAATTTTATTATTTCAATTGACTTTAAATTAAATAACTTGCTTGGGCCTTTAATAAAATAAAATTTATTTTGTGTTCATGTTAAAACAATATGTATTTTGCAAATATGATAATATTGTCCACAAAATATATATTTTTAATTAGAAATATATGAAAACCACACAATATTCGATATTATTTTATCGGTTATAATATTAAGTTTTAAATGTAACCAGAATATTAATAAATGAATTTGATGTCGATTGGCGAACAATTTCCTTCAGAGGATATTTGTTATATCCTTTGAGTTTCTTTTATTTAGTTCATAATAGAAAAATAGAAATTCCCAAATTGATAAATTGATTCATATTTCTTCGGGTGCATATTCCCTTCGTACGTGAAAATGAAGCATTTTCCATTTGATGATAAAAAAACATGTTTGGCATATTGATGAATGCCTCCAGAGGATTGCCGTTCCTGTCTATTTCCTCGCCGGGGTGTGCGTGTGTGTGGCCCCTCTTCGTTCCCCTCGGGCGTCCTGCAGGATCCGCACTTCACAACTCGGCACATCTTGTGGCAAGGATTCGAATTAGGCAGAGCCCCTCCCGCGAGTCCTTGCCTCCTTGGGCTCCACGCTCGATTTTAATGATGTGACTGATGGGCGTCATCTGAAAAATTTACTTTACTTGGCTGTTTCAATGTTTCGTGTTTCCTTGCCGTCCTCCAGCTCCCACACCCACACCCACAAGCTCACTCCCCCTCCATTTAGCATTACTCTCTCCTGGCTTTTGATTACTTTTCATGGCTTTTGGCCCACCGTTCCCCTCGTCGAAGCCAGTCCGCCCCTGTTTATTTATGCGTGCTCCGGCGTTTGTTTGCTTTGTGAATACGTGATTCGACCATGGGGTGAGGGGGTGTACCTGCCGTCACTCCGCCATCTGTAATAAAAATATAAATAATAATAAAAATAATTTCTCACTTCATTTGTTGCACAAATCAAAAAGGAACCTGAGCGAGCTCCTTTCCCAGAATTCCTTCGCCCTTCAATCTGCGGTCGGAATTTCAATGTAACAATCCTCTAATTTTCCACAATTTCCCATTTTCCCGGCTCCAAGTTGTGGTAGTTTTTCCGCATGTGCCCACACATGAGCTTATGAATAAATATCTCAATGGTTTTGGTAATGGCCGATAAAAGAAAAGTGGAAATTAGTATTTTGAGGTTAAAGTACATTGAAGAAAAATCAAAATAATTAAGTGAAATAACTAATTAATTATTATTTTAGGTTCCACACAATATGTCGTTTTTTAACATTTAAATAACAATGGTTTCTATTACAAAATTAAAATAAATCAAACCCATTTAACTAAATTTCTCATGAATGAAGAAAAGAGCTATTTTACTTTAATAATTTCCTTGTATCCCGTCTTAAACAGAGGAAAGGATAAAAAATCGATTTTTGTTCGCCAGAGAAATGCAAACCCAAGCGAACTAATGCTCTGGGAAGCCTTTTTAAATGAAATTACAGAAATTATAGTTTGCCGGGGAGAAGTACGGGTACCGAACAAATCAGACGGACGGGCAATTTAAATTAGCAGCGAGGCAGGTGCATGTGTGAGCATTCCCGGGATGTATCTTCCATCTATTGAAACTCATCACAGGAAGCCATAAAAATCGTGTCTGCCAGGAAGTCGCAGGGCAGCACCATATATATTTTTTTAAGGATAGAAATTCGCCGATGCAGCCAGGGAATGATAGCCTGGCGTGTCGCAGGAAACCCGGTTAGGACCTGCGATATGCTGGCAATAAAATTTTGCGAAAAGTTTATCGAAAGGCAATCATAAACCAATATATTAAATCGAGCATACAGAAAGTTTTGCGCCACAAATTGGCCTTTAATGTTGCAAGGCACCTCGATGGGAATTCGATTTGGAAAAGTGCCGCAAATATTTACAAATTACATAAATTATTCACATTATTTAAGGACATTTTCAAGCTTTAATCGTAAGAAACATTTCTTTACCATCGTTTTGTATAATTTGTTTATCAGAACAAAATAATTAAACCAAATCGGAAGTACTTTTCATAAAAATATACTTCTATTATATACGTTTTGATAATTAAACATACATTTTTAATTAATTTTCAACTTACTAAAACAGTTTTCCTATTACAATTTTTAAACTTCTGAATAGCAATTTAACATAAAAATTGTTTATATAAGTGACCATGGCTTAAAATAAAGTGTAGTCTTTAGTAGAATTTTTTCCCATCTAAAACTTACGAAAAAGCCAAAAAATAATGGGAAATTGGAAAATGGTGAATGAAGTCTTAATAAGTTTGAGTCTATTGCATACTTTTAGGCACAATTTTCGAATTGTCTAAGTTTTATTTTCTTATTATTATTCTATTACTTTCCACGCCTCGGCCAACCGACCAAGAGACGCTGCCGTTTATGGTACAGCCAGTTCGTTGCTCTGAAATGTAAGCGAAAATAGAAGAGGGAGTGTGAAGCAAAGTTATCCTACATCGGCTCGTGCGGGAGATAGTCCTTAGAAACAGAGGCCTTTAAAGCGTGTTAGTATATACTGGCAGTCTTTATCACCATTAATAAGGTAACGTAGAAAAATAACACCCAGTAACTTTCGACGGTTTGTTAGAGAATGTAAGTTAATTAGGAAGAGTCTCCTGAGATAAGAAGCTTAACATCCCAGTTGAGTCTTCTAAAGCGAATATCAAATTCTTTTTTTTTATGCAGATTCAACAGGGTATTGATGAACCCCGTATTGGGGGCTCCAGTACTCCAGTATGGGACAGACTAAAGATATAAGGATATATAAAACAAAAGCTGTAATGAATGTCGTTTTTACATTTTCACATTACCTGTAATTTACCATAAAAATAGATGAGCAAGTACATTGTTCAAAGACAGACATCAACCTAACCTACAATCTAGAAGAAAATGTTAGGGAAAATGTTTTAGAACAGGTTACAAACTTTAAACAAAATAGGCTGAGAAACCTAAAAAATGCCAATTTGGCAGTCCTGCCAGGAAGTACCGGTTATTAAAACGCAGGAAACCAGAGAAACTCGTTCAACATAAATTGAAAAAGGAAACTAGCTGCATGTGCGACATTATCCACAATGTTCCGACCATGAAGTGTACGCGCTCATTACTTGCCTTTTAATAAAACAAGAAATAAATCTGGTTACTGGCGAGGAACTTGAAATCATATCGGAGGAATGGCAGAACTTTTTTGCTATCTCTTGGATTTCTCCCCTTCCCCGGAAGAGTTTCCGGCAGAGTTTTCCAGCAAAGACACTTCTTTGTGTTTGAAACAATTATAAGTATGTGATGCCACACATCCTTAGAAATTCCGTCCCGTTCTTAGCGGAAAATATTAAATTAGCTGGCAAGTGGTTTGGGCCAATTTCAATTTCTGCTTTGCCAGGCTCACGATTTTTAAGCCGTGTCAGGACTTCTGTTTTTTTCTCTTTCTTCCTTCAGCTCGTGTCGTTGACAGTTGGAGTTTGTATGTGGGAGTGAGTGAGTGCGTGTGTGTGTGGGTGTTGCAGAGTGTGTGTGTGGTGCCACAAAACGTAGCATACTCTTCAGCGCTGGCATTCATTAATCAAGCGCTGGGCACTTTAAAGTGCCCGCCCCGACTCCCTGGAGCTTCGAGTTTTCAGTTTGGAGTTCAAGTTGCCACCGGGACTGAAGGATACAAGGAACTACACTCCTTTCCCTACTCCGCACCCACAGGGAGTTGCACTGTAAAAAAATACATGTGACAAAGTCGACATTAGGAGGAATTATTGCCTTCGGATCCCTCGAAAATATATTTACAAATGTGATTAGTAATTTTTTGATTTATTTTACAATAAAAAACTAGCTTATTGTGTTGGAAATAAATGAAGAAATGAATACATCTAAAAAAATATACATTTTTTACATTTTTAATTGTAATGTACTGCAGACGAGAAAAAATATTTATTCTCCGCCAAATATAGGAACTTTTTGGTTCAGTTTTCGAATTTTTGTTTATTATTTTTAGATTATTTTTATTAATTTTAGATTAATTAAATATTACGGAAACAAACGGGTAGAATTTCGGCATTTTAGGTTCTAGTTTTATTTAATTTTTCTACCACATTAATCTTTAAATAGAGATTCCTCATCCAAAGTTATCAATAAAGCATATGAGTATATATTCTCCCTCTGCCGTCTTTGATACCTTCTCAGATCATGTTCTAATTTGACGAAAAAATCGTCAAGACAGTCATGAAGATGTAATTTGATTAACATTAGCCCTGCCATCTGAAAAGAAAACATATTTCAATAAAAATGACGGCCAAGGAATAAAATCTTAGGGACCGCCCTATCTTTACTCGTTTGTCTCCTTTTATGCCTTTTTTTAACGCCAATAGGATAATGGAATGGGGAAATGGGATATGGCACCCTAATGCACATTCCACATATATGAAAGAATTGTTATAAATAATAAAGCCGCAGGACAAGCCAAACAAGTCCTCGGGGGAGCAGCTCCCACGCATCCTGGCCGCAATAAACGCTGATACTCGTAAAAAGAATGCCCTGCCATCCCGACAGCATCTTGCCCCTGCCCCAAGAACAAGGACCAAGGACAAACAAAGGGGCGTAGCAGCAGCTCCTTTTCGCCACCGAAACAACGATGGAGATATAACCCCTTAGGGAGGATATGTACACACTTCCTTGTCCGGCTGCCCTTTAGTTTTTCCCTCCTAAATTGACCGCTCACATGCAACATGGGGCTAGAAAGGACAATAAATATTTATATGTAAATGCGCGCAATATTGTTCCGGGATAACCTGCACCCTGGGGTACAGTTCTCACCGCCTAAAGTGGACCGCCGTCGCACTAAAGCAAGCCATAAAGTGTTCCAATTATATATAATTACGAGTATGTCTGCGCTGCGGAGAAGAACATATTGCTTGCCATTTAGTTTTTCCTTTAAGTTTATTTTCCGGTAGCCGGTAATACTTGCTAATATTTGTGGTAACTTGTAAATCATTCCATTTAAACGAATTAATCTAATTTTATTTCAAGTCATATTTCAGATATATAATAATTAATTAACGACTTCAACTTAACCTTTTCATTATGCATTAAAAGCCCTTAAAATGCATAAGAAAGTTCTAGGACAATTATATTAGAAAAAAGTTTCGATTTTTATTAGGATTAAAGGTTACCAGAAGCTGCTATTTGTGTCTAATTCCCTTAAAGTTATCATGGCGTATACGTAATAAATATCACGTATACGTACCGTGTTCTTTTATATTACAACAAAGCGGATTAAGAATATAATAATATATAAAAACCCGAACTATCCATAACATATTCATGACATATACACATAATATAGTACATATACTAATTATTTATTTTAATGAATATGAATATGACTTTGAATATGACTATGAATGGACTACTTTCAAGAATGTAAAATTTAATTCATTTCTCGTGTGGGTTTGGAAATACAAATAAGAACAGATTGAATACCTTTGATTTTTCAATAAAATTTGTGTTAAAAATAAGAAAAGAAAACAAATAAAAATTGTATAAAATTTCGCGGGAAAAAAGATTTTATGCCAATTTCCTAAACGATTACCTAGAGTTTAACTCATTTTATTTCTTAAATTTATTGCGAATAGACGAGATTTTTGACCAAAACCTAAATTTGTCGAAGCCGAATGAAAGTGAAAGATTATGAAGTGGTCCATAAAATTTTAGTCTTATTCTTGAGTTTCAATTTTTGACAACTTTAATTCCCAAAAGTAGGAGCATTTAAGCAAGAGAAATTCGAGTTGATATCCTGAGCCCCCTGGTGGTCCTTTGGCCCGTCAACTCTCGGAGTCGTGTCAGACATTGTGGCAACTCTTTTCAATTCCAAACTCCTATTTGCAAGCTGGTGCATTAATCAATCAACCTGACAAGTCAAAATGCGGTAAAAAGAGCGCTAAAAAAGCGACAAAGAAAAAATAAAATGTTTGTGTTATTTAATGGAAAAAGGAGAGGAAAAGTCTAGTCATTTGAAGGGGAAAACAATTTAATTTTATCTAATTTCTGGCGTTGTGTTTATGGCCATTTTATGAGTAACTATTAAGGAGTTGTATTATGAAACTATACTGAATAAGTTACGTAATTTTAAACACAAATTATAGTTCGATTTTTGGCAACTTCGAATACTTTGGTATCAGGAAGGGATTCGATTGCACTCTTGAGGAACATTTTGGACAACGATTTTTGGTTGCTTACAAAATAGGCATTGAAATCATTCTGAATTATACAACTTTCCTAAATTACCTTCAGGTGTGGTCTAGTTTTTGTGTGAATTTAGTGTAAAACCCGTCTATCACTTCTCAAAATTGAGTTTCAGTCTTCAAATTGGAAAGTGAGATGTTCATTCGGGCGTTACTATTGGTTTTGTGTCTCAAATCTTTCGATGCGCTGGACTTGCTTTTGACACCAAAAACACCAGCTTATACGAGCTCGTACCTGAATTTGCTGGATCTCGTATGTGGTTAGCCACTTTAATAGAGGTTTGGAGTTGTCTGGCAATGTGGTGACTGGCAATGGTACATTATATGGCACGAGATTGGATGTACCCTATAGGTATTTATATATTTTGCGGTTTGTCATGTCGTGACTGGGTTTTCATATTCATATATCGAGGAAATACAAACAGCTGAAAGCTTTCGTGATATAATAGTTATTCACCAACAATAAAAATTGGGGGTGTACTAGGCACTTTGAGAGTCAGTTTGAAACTTTATTAATGTTAGAGTATTTTGGGGTTCACCTATTGGCCAAATTATACAATTTTTCGGTTTTCGGTTCTTGTCCAAGAAAACATGTTTGTTTATCGCTTGACGCAGTGCCAGGGGCTTTATTTGTTTTGATCGAACGTCCGAGACGGGCTATAATTTGTTATCAAAATTATTTGCAAATTGTCAATCGATTCGGTCAATTAGGAGGCATTAAAATGAAAAAACCATTGTCCAATAATACTGCCTGTAATTGAGAGAAAGTGCCAAATGAAGTTTGTTTGTATAACACTAGATTGAGGGATTGGCGTTACGTTGGAATCAAATAATTATACATTATTAAGAGATGCTATCCTCTATAATGAACTATCAAGTTACTAACGAATTCATTAATGAGATATAAGATACTTTTGCATGCATGCATTTATTAAGATTTTTCCCCGAACACGAACGGGTTTGGATGATTAATTTTTTCATACAATATCTAGCATAGATGGCTTCAGGTAATCTGATAAAATGTTCGAGGACAGGTGAAAGGGCTTCGTAGATGATAGATCATCTTCATCGATTGTTTGATTTATGGGCCATACGATAGATTTGTATGGTAACTACTTGGCACTTGGACAAAAGGTTAAAAAAAAAGTGAGGTGGTTGTAATGCTGAACAAATGGGGTTTACAGGTAATACTTGGAATGGATAGAGGGATATTAAAAGGGCATCGGAAAAGTATTAAAAATACTATTTTATTTTTACCAAAGAAAATCAGGATCAGGATTCTTTATCACTTTTTTTCACCTAGATGTATTATCTGATTTCTCCCGGTGGAGCTGTTGCAAGTCGCTGACAGTTGTCGCGCCTGCAAATGCAATCGGATTGTCTCGAGATTTAAGGTTTCGTGCAATTATGCTGACTTAAGCGACTGAAGCGATTGCGAAGAAGCAATTAGCATGCAACCAAGAGTCGCAAAACAAAACGAATCGGTTGCCAGTGAAGGGTGTTCAAACATAATAACAATTGGAAATTAATCAGCAACTGCTCCGGCAGCAGCCGGGCGGACAAAAGCGTTCCAAGCCACAGAACAATGTGCCCACTTACCTGTTATTTGCATTGAATTACCAAATAACTAAATATTGTTCTACGATAACCGACGGGCGGGTTGGCGGATCGATCCAATAGCCGTTTCTAATGGGTCTCTAGTTGCAGTCGAACAAAGAGGACCAGTACAGTGGGAGGGAGTTGCTTGAAAAGTGTATTTAAAATATTTATGAAATTATTTTAAAATTTTAATTAAAATTCAATTTCAATTTATTTTTTTTTTAAGTTTTAGGTTCTAATAAGTGATTTGTATCCAATTTAAGAATACATTCAATGAATTAATAATAATACGAATATAAATTTTTAATAACTTTAAATGAAAAATATTAACAAATAGTTATTCCTATTATTACGATGTGCAATCAAAGTTATTGGGATATTATAATCCATTTTAAATTCATTAACTGATACGTATTTTTCTTAAAAATACAATAAAAATCACCTAAACCTAAACAAACTAATTAAGAACCGGTATTTGCAAATAATCGAAACAACACAAATATATATATATAAAAAAACAAAATATACTGAATTATGAGCAAAAACAGAAACAGAATAAAGTGGGATCTGCTTAGGAAAACGACGATCACAACACAATCTATGCTAATTGATTATAACAACTTCCAGCTGTAGAAAAATTAGTTCTGGTTGTTTAATTTAACACTAGAAATATAATTGCTTCTAAATAAGTTAATTATTCCTAAATTTGGAGATATTTTTGGCATCAGAAAGTTTATGAATAACAAAGAATTCTATATTTTATGGGTTAGTCGGTTTTTTTTTGTAAACCACAACAATTTAGATAACAATCTAGACTTTACTAATCAAACACATATACATAATTTAAATAAAAACCCTATTTTTTGTCTTAATAAGATAAAAAAAGGGATTTCATTATTCCATGTAATTATAAAACGTCTATTCACAAAAATTGCATTATTATAAAAATTAATATTGGTCTACTATTAAAGAAATTACCTAATGAAAAAAAATTACTTGCAATCTACTTGTTTTTGATTTGTTTAAAATTTTCCTTAATAAGGTGATTGTTTAATTTAATTAAAATCCATTAGAGTGTCTATAGTAGGGAGAGAGTGAAAAATGTCAGTGATTTGGGAAACTAAAAAAAGATGAGTACATTTTTAGATATTTTCGAGAAATATACATATATTATTAATATTATATAAATAATTAAAAACATAGTTTGCAAACTTTCATGGCACAGTAAATACATCTGAAACTTTTCCCAAATCTACATCTAAAATAATTACCATTTGCATGCCACTCGTCCCACTGTAAGGGGGCCTATGGGGCAGTGGGCGGGACGGTGCAGACTGAGGGGCTGGCGGGGGAGCATCTCCAGTCAATGCACTTTTGCGGTCTCCGCGGCATTGCGGCTTTGTAAGTCAAGGCCAGGCGTACGCCGAACTCCGCTCGCCAGCCCATCGAAACCCATCATCATCATCAACATAATCATCATAATCAGCAAGTGCAATAATTATGGCCGAACGCGCAAGAGCCGCTGATTACACCTTGTGGCAGTTGCAACGTCTAAGACATCCAGTAAACACACTAATTGAATGGGAACTTCCAGATGGTGTAGATGGCGTTCTAAGTCGAAACCCAAAATCTTCCAAATAAAAGCGAAACTCAAGCCTATTTTCTATCTAACATCTCAAAGATACATTTGCCATCCGTTTCCTGCCCATTAAGGGGATTTCTTGTGGAGTACCAAAATTTCTTTATCAATGGGCATTTCCCATGTCGCCTGACGTCTTGGCTTCTCTGGGTCGTAATTACCCCGTAAATGTACAGAACTAATTAATAAAGCAATAATGCCAGGCCACTTTAAAACATTATTAATTTCACCTTGAAATCGGCATTAGAAAATGTGAGACTCGATACTCAAAAACAAAGATTTCTGTCTTAGCTGCAGTAAAATTGTAATTTAAAAGATATTGCTACTGTTATTGCTTGATTTCAAAATATATACTTTTCAAAGTTCAAATGTTAGAAAAGGTGTTTTAAAATTTGGATAAAGTTTTTCTACAAGATTAATATCTGGTATTTATTTCGTGTTCCACAAACAGAAAAGCTACGTTTGGTATAAGGTTACAGATAGTCCTAATACTTTCTTAATAATCTTCTTTAATACCAAATCATATATAATATATTTTTTTTGCCCAAAAATTTCATCTTATAGTGGACGGGAAGTGGTCCAAAGAAGTACTGGGTGTCATATAGTTTATCCAGTAACTCTTTTTTCGATCAACAATCTTCTCTTTTTTAAAGTATTGTAAGATCTCTTTAAATTTTTGTCAAAAAGCTTATATTCTAATGGAATATAATAAATTCCAGTAACTTTCCAAAATATTAAATATCTAAAAGGTTATAAAAAGGTAGGTTTCTCTAGAATCGAGCTTTTTTTAATTTATTAATTATTTATAATATATTTAAAATACATATTGTTTTAGATATTAAGAAAAAACGAATGTTTAGCGTTTGTTGTATAATTATGCATTTTTAATTTTTAAAAGTAATTCCAGTTTAGTTTTCGTCAATATGAAATATAATATGTGAAAAACCATACAAAGAGCTTTCTGGAATAGGTAGAAACTATAACTGGTCAAAATACACAATAATGTGCTGATTTACTAAGAACTGTGAAATTTTCGAGCTGCCTGCTGGTGCATAACTGTGACACTAAATGGGCTTATCCATTTTGTTGTACAATTCGTTAGAAATTATCTTATTTGAAATCCATTACGTGTTTACACATTTTATGTGCGTGTACATATAGTTTGAACTTCAAAATATACATTCAATTTTTGACAATAAAAGTTAATAAAAATAATTAAAAAAAAAATATATGAGAGAATAATTATTAAGAATTATTTGAATTAGTGTTTGTTCATATTTTCAGTAATCTTTACCATTAATATCCTTGATCCTCGATAACTAAGCTGCTACTTAAAGGTAGCTAATATCGATCTGTTAATAATCTGCAATTCTTTTTGCTGGAAATAGAGGTTTCGTATTTTGAGAAATGTTAGTAATTGGAGCTGAATCCAATACAGCTGCGAGGTACAAACACTATATACAATGTATAAGCATTCTGCTTTTCTATTTTCTTTTCTAAATAAACACCTCTAAATGTATTATCTTTTCTTTTCTAGAAAGAAACCGAACATAAATGTATTATCTTTTCTTTTCCAGAAAGAAACTGAAACCGAGGGAACCCCTTGAGATATGCAACAGAAATGTGAGTCTAAGAGCGATCGCCATTGCTAGTAAAGTAACGGTTATTTATAGCTTAAGAAAATGGACAGCCCTAAGCCTTGTAACGGTACATCTTCCACCTATACCTCTGTACTGCAGCCTAAAGCTCTCTTCTCAGTTCCAGTCACTTCTCAGATCAGCTGGCCGCGGGGCATCGATCGCAGAGCGCTACCTCGCCCACTCGCACACCAACACACACCTACGAAGGTGAATCTATCTGAAAGCAGCTACAGCGGCAGAGCCAGAGGCAGAAAAAGCAAAACCAAAAGCAAAAGCAAAAGCAAAAGCAGAAGCAGCAGTGGCAGTGCCGCGTATTTACCGTGAGGCGGCTGACCAGAAGCATTCATCAAACTCAATGCGACAAATTTAGTCGCCGAGTTCAGCTCAACGCCGATGGTTTAGACTCTGAAAGCACACAGCTTGTTAAGCCAAAAAGCTGCGTTTCAATAAGCACATAAAGCGCAGTTATTTTTGCCGCAGTACCGTTGTGTTGTACGCCGTCCGTTTAATTCAATTCCCAAAAGTGAGACAGCTGCACCTGCAGTCATGCCAGTCGGTGTGTAGGGCAATAGAAAGCAAAACAAAAGGGAAAGCTACAGAAGCTACGGCAAAGTAACGGAAAATAAGGAAAACTTGAAAAGAAAAGCTGCATAAATAACGAAGCCAGGCCGACAGCAAGGAGTTCGAACCGCGAGTCTCAGGTAATTTTCGTCAGTGTACTTACAGTTCCTCCATCGGCGCAGCTTCCTCTCTCTCTGTGTGTTTGTGTGATGCTTATATTTTATTTTATTTATTTATTTTTTTTACTAATTTTATTAACGACATGTAAATTAAATCAAATCTGCGCTTTCGTGAAATTCGTTTACGCCGACATCCGCCCTTTTGATCTTTTTAGCGTACCCTTCGGAGAGCCTCCGAATAGCGGTAAAAAATAAAGAAAAATCTCCATCGTCAAAGTAAAAATTTTGTAATATTACCCAACAATGGAAAAAATGTATAAAATAAATGTGTTTCAAGATAAAAGAAAATGTGGAAAGTGCAAAAATAAAATTAACAAACTAAAAAAGTTTCCACGGAATCTGTAGAACAGCTGTTCCTCGAATGTACCGTAACTCTGAGCTTTATTAGTATTAAATTCCATATTCCTAACAGAGTTATATGGGAAACCAAAACAAATACAACCAAACAAGCCATTTAAATTAGTCATACTTTATTCTGTTTGTTTATTTTTGACAATAAACCCAGTTTGTGGATAATTCCATTAAAATTTCGGAGGTGATTCCCGAGCGATTTGCCAAGTTAAATTAATTATAATTATTGGCGGACACAGTTTGCAGCAGGCACCCGCCTTTAATTTATTCCACACTCGCTTGTTTTGCAATTCTAAATGAGATTCAGCGCTTTGATTGCCCAAAATTAGTGGCTCGTTTATCACTATTTTCATCGCCGCAATCTCTATATCTCTATGCCTAATTTTTTATCAGGTTTTGTTTTGATTGTCGGAGGCTTGAGAGCGTTTCCGGAACTTCCGCGCATCGTCCAAGACAAAAAAAAATAAAAATAAATAAATAACAGTGTCTAGCGTAGTCGAACTCTAACCTGCGTACTCTGAAACGCGCGCCTAAATAGATGCAAGAAGAAGAACGAAAATTTTCCTTTTTTTTTCGGCAGATAATTGCATTTAATTATTCCCAATTTAGTATCTGGCTAAAGCAGAACTTTGTGTCACCGACAGCCGTGTATCTTTGTAGTCGCACTCTCGTACTCGTACTCGCACTCGTACTCGTACTCATATATCTAATTGTATCTGGAATCTGGAATCTGGAATAGACATGCAATTAATATAGTAAATGGGTAATTTGGACCGCTAGCGTTTGTTACGCTTGTGTGAAAAGTTTTGTCCGACACGGGAAGCGAACGAATCAGCATTTGGAAAAAAAACACACAGCCGGAAAATAATCAAATAGGAGGTTTCAAATTTAATAATAGCGCATGGGCGCCGCGGGACAAAATATTTGGCAGTAATTACATTAATTTCGTTATTAGCTTTATCCAATCTTTTAGATAATATGCATCTAAATGGTCAATGGATGTTTTTCTATGGTTTTTGCTAAATTATTTGTGAGAAAATTTTTCAACAATTAAATATTTTGTAATAGGCGTTATTTCTTCTTTTAGATTAGACAATGAATGACCTTGGTTGGATGATTATTTTTAAAATTAGTTCCACTATAAGATACCCGGTACTTTCCCTAAAGCAATTGTTAGTTTGTGGATTGTAGAAGCTTTTATTAGGTAATACAATCTCTCTAAATGACTTTGACATTTGCGTTTTTATTACATTGACATTGTATTTGCGTTTAGCTTCTCTAAGGAAGCTGTACGATAGGTAGTACACATGCAACTATAGAATTGTCGGTACTTTGAATAATTAAAAAGTAAAGAGGTTTTAAAAAACTATAGACTTTTTAGTACAGACATTTGTTTAATCTGGAAGAATTTATCGAAGCGCATAAAGACTATTTATGGAACACTTTAGATTGGGTAGTCAAGCTATAGAACACCCGGTACTTTGCTATACGATACCCAGTACTTCGAAACATTGTTTGAGACTTATTAGAAAGAATAAAATCTAAATTAGATGCAACTGCCTTACTTCCCGCTACTAAAAGAAGTCTCGCTTGCCATATTCAAGACGCGTTTACCATGACCATCAAATAGTCTCCGTATGGATGCCACTTCCTGGAGTTGCACCTATCCATAACCATCGATTCGGTTACTTAATATGCCGCACGGGTCTGCTGGCCAAGTCCAGTGACTATTTGTTGACTTGACGTGACTTATGATCGACCCAAGTGACCTTAATAGCTCTTTGCGATTTTGTTTTTCGGCTTTTCTTTCAACTCTTTTGAGAGATTACGATTCGGGCAAAAACTGCAAGCTGGCCGGACGGATTCAATGTCAAAGATACAGAGATACAGTGCGCAGAAATAGTATTCGCTGGTTCTGGCTAAACAAGTTGGCTAACCATACGGTAGTGTTTTATGGATTTGATAGTAATGGCTGCAGGTTGTTAAGTCAGAAGCTTTCTGGAGAACTCGTAACTCGTCTTTTTTAATTTATTGGTTTGGCTTTCGAGCTAATTAGTTGCCATAAACGGCATATTTTTTGTTTAGTATCAGGAACAGTGCGGTTTCAGAGTGAAATGAATATCATTTAGTTGGAAACGTGAATCCTAAATGATTTTCTGGGACAATTAAAGGCAATTGAAGTAAGAGCAAACGAGATTTGCAATTTGAACCTAAACAATGCATGAGACAATAAACTATTTAAAAGTACAGTAGACCCTCGAGGCGGGGGCTGGGATCGGTTGCTTTAATTACTCTGCGGTCTAGAGACATTTTGTTTGCTTCTGTTTGGGGTTTGCTTTATTTTGGCCACTGGATTTCGACCGCGTCATCGGTTGGCGGAAGTTGAAGATTAAAACGGTCACTGATGCACTTTATAGGTCGCTCTATACTCATTCCGGATGAAGGCCAATTAGTTTTGCCAAAAATTCGCTATTTTTACGACCTTGCCTAGTATATAGATTAACATAAAAACTGTCAACAAATGGGCGCTGTCCATTATTTCATTAAATTAGCAAAAAAAAAAAAACTACAAATTCCATAAGTATTCCATTGTAAGTATTCATTTAATTTAAGCGGAAAATGAATTGATTTTCGCAATTTATAATATATGAACCCATTAAACATTGTAGCCCTTGAAGCTCTAGTAATTAAAAAATAACTATTATAAGATACCTAAGCTTTTCCCTTATTAAAAAAAATTATAGAAAGAAAGCAGAGCAAAGGGTTTGGCTTTCTAGATAAAAGTTGCTGACTTTTTGTCACTCGCAACTGATTTAAAAACACTCTGCAGAAGGTGGAATGAATCAACGATCCATAATGTGTTTTGTGTAATCACTTTGTGATTGTTTCTTAAATATAAGAACAAAAAACAGAAAAAAACGGCAACTTGCGACACTTTGGCATGATAAGGTTAATGTGCTTGGCACGTGAAGTTGTTTTGGGGGAGAGCAGACTGTGGGCCAAACACGGCTGGGCTGTAAGCCACCTCGGTGTGGCAACAATTGTGTAAACACTTTCGTCGAACAACAGCAACAGCAACAGCAACCCAAGCACTTGCCAAAACAATAAAAACGCTACAAAGCAGCGAAATTCCAACAAAGACGACATCGGAATGAAAAGCCAGAGCCAGGTAACTTTTGGTATTTCCGAATTCGCCAAGAGTTTCCCAGAGATAAAGCTCCCGGTGCTGCCGGTGCTCCCGGTGCCC
Source organism: Drosophila ercepeae (assembly GCA_018150545.1). Taxonomy (NCBI): domain Eukaryota; kingdom Metazoa; phylum Arthropoda; class Insecta; order Diptera; family Drosophilidae; genus Drosophila; species Drosophila ercepeae. The sequence continues at coordinate 1,612,474 of JAECWL010000197.1, forward strand.
GGAGATCCCGCTCCTCTCTAGGAGATCGGAGTTCCACTAATTACATTTCGTAATTGAATTGCCCTGACACACAGAAACATCAGATCCGCGTAGTTCGACGACAACCTTCATTAGCGACCGACAAGCGGATGCTGCAAAGGGGGATCCCTTGTAGGCACTCCGTGGGGGTGTCATTACCAGGGTACTACCATAATACCAGATTCCCGATAACGCCCCCACTCATCTCGGTAAAAAAACACTGCGCACTGTCCCTGAAGTGGATAGAGTTCTCAAAAAAATACTTAATTTAGTTGAAAGTCATCGCTGTGATTAAATCAAATTTTTAACATGTTTAAACAAGTTAATTTCGTGGCATCTTCACTATTGATACCCGATACAATAAAAGCATTTCGGAAGTCAAAGTTCTAGTAGTATGTAGTATTAGTTCTTTGTAATTAATTTAGATAAATCTACAGACTTTCGAAAGTAAAAAGTATTTTTTTATACCTTGAGGTATTAGCTTAGTTTTGCATCATTTTTACAGCACACTGTGCTCTGCAAGGCTATTCGAAGTTTTACTTTTAGAGCTTTGATTATTTAAATGCCAATGTATTAATTTGTTAATGTTTTATTTTTAATAGTCAAGTGCATTTGATGAATGTCTTTGGAAATACGTACTCGTTACTACAGGCCTTTCCAAAGTATCAGTATCGGAACTTGAAAGCTATAAAATTTTAATGTTCTTTTTTAATTTTTGTAACAAACTGAGAAAATAAAAACTTGAAACAAATATAAATTTAATAACATATCACGACAATAAAGACCAGACACTTTAAGTTGCATTTAACTAAATGCTTTAAAAAATAATTGTGTTACAATTTGTAGAATCGGAGCTGTTTTAATATCAAAACTTTTGCGTAAACTTTTAAGTTAATCAAACTTTGCAAAATACCTAATTGATTGTTTATAAATATTTAGTACTAAAGCTTCCTTAACTGTATAATAATAGTTTTATGAGATTTAATAATTATTATTAATTAGATTTAATCTCTTTTATAGATTGCCGCCACCCCTCCAAGAGGATGTCACCCAAGGACGGCAGCCTGGGCAACCCCAAGTACGGCAAGTACACGGTGAACCAGACGCCTTCGCATAATGCGACCACCACGTCCACGCCCACACAGACCGCCGGCCAGGAGAAGATGCCGCCCGCAAAGGACAAGGAGAATGGCAAGGATAAGGCAGCAACAACGACCACGAAGCGTACCTGGCGGGAAAAAATCCGCCTGGTGGCCAACAACATCACCGTGGAGCCCATCCTGGCCGCCTACATCATGCCCAGCGTCCTCTCCAACCTGGCCACCCAGAACCTCAACCTGGAGAAGGCCTGTCGGGTGAACATGGCCTACGGGGACGAGGTGTGCGACGCCCTGACCCGCCGTCAGACTGCCAACTACACACTGTAAGAAATAAAAGAATAAGAGAATATACTAAAGAATATATTTTCCCACCAGGGAGGAGGAAACGGTGCAGCAGATGGTGGCCAGGATGGCGGCCTGGAAGACGGTGATCCAGTCGCTGTTTCCCTGCCTGCTGATCCTCTTCTGGGGCTCCTGGAGCGACCGTCACCGCCGCCGGAAGCCGTGCATCCTGATCCCGGTGGTCGGGGAGTTCCTGGGGGTGGTCGGACTGATGCTGTGCGTCTACTTCGAGCAGGCGCCCATGGAGGCCGCCGCCCTCACCGAGGCCATCTTCCCCTCCCTCAGCGGCGGCTGGTTCACCATGCTGATGGGCGTCTTCAGCTACATCGCGGACATCACCACGGAGGAGGAGCGCACTCTGCGGATCGGCATCCTGAACGTTTGCTTTTCGGTGGGCGTGCCCATCGGAATGGCCTTCTCCGGAGTCCTGCTCAAGTGAGTCCTTGATCCTTGTTTATCTTTTTATAACACAAAACTCAATTACTTTTCGTCAAGTATATAAATAATTAAAGCCTGAAAGTATGCAATAAAAAGTTAAAAAAAAATAACCTTTTCCTCCTTTCAGGCAAATTGGTTTCTACGGCGTCTTCTCGATCTCGGCAGCTTTCTACGTGATCGCCTTCGTGTACGGATTCTTCTTCCTGGAGGAGCCGGTGGCCAGGCCGGAGAAGACCGTCGAGCAGAAGAGCCTGCTGGCAGACTTCTTCGACAAGGAGCATGTGGTGCAGACGTTCCGGGTGGCCTTCCAGAAGGGCGAGAACCAGCGGCGCAAACGGGTCATCCTGCTGATGATCGTGGTGATGGTGATCATTGGACCGCTCCACGGGGAGATGGCCGTGACGTACTTGTTCACCCGCTTCCGGTTCAACTGGTCGGAGGTGGAGTTCAGCTTCTTCTCCACCTACGCGATGTTCACGGGCCTGATCGGAGTCATCTTCTGCGTGGGCGTGCTCTCCCACAAGCTGAATATCGACGACGCCCTGGTGGGCGTGCTCTCGAGCACCTCCAAGATCCTCTCCTCGTTCGTCTACGCCTTCGCCACCCTGCCCTGGCACATGTACCTCGGCGGCCTGGTCGAGATCTTCAACGGCACCGCCTTCATCGCCATGCGCTCCATCGCCACCAAGCTGGTCTCTAAGGACGAGCTAGGCAAGGTGAACTCCCTGTTCGGCGTCGCCGAGGCCCTCATGCCGATGGTCTTCGCCCCCATGTACACCACCCTGTACGCGGCAACGCTCCGTGTCCTGCCCGGCGCCTTCTTCCTCCTCGGCGGCGGCCTCACCACGTTCTCTGTGATCATTTTCCTGTAAGTACACAAAGTCGGAGTTTTGATTGTCCTTCAACTTAAAGAAACTCCTTTTTTTCATCCCTATTAGATGGATGTACCGCTTTCAACTAAAGCAGAGAGGGCGACTGGCCCGTTCGGACGCGGAGCGAGCTTCTGTGAAGGATCCGAACGGCAACATCAATGCCATCGAAGCCCTGGCTCTGGCCAGCGAGGCCAAAGGTCAAATGAACGGCATCATCGCCAATGTGATACACGAGTCTCTCGAACACACCGATCCCCAACCACCGGCAGTCTCCGCCTCCTCCCCACCGACCGAACGAGGCATAGAGAACCAGGGATTCGTCCAGGAGGAGCGCCAGGACTCGAAGCCGATGTAGACGTGGCAAGAGCGTTCCGCGTATGCCTCCGATTCCTGCGCCCTCCCATGTACATACATTCTCCCAGGGAGAGTCCTCCAAGGGTTCGAAAACTTTGGATCTTCTGGATCTCGGATTTGAGTTAATCTGCGAGATTCCAGATGAAATCGGATTTTATTGAAAGCAAAATTTATTTACACAAAATTTGATACAAAAACCTGATACAAAAGTATTCGAAACAAAAGTTTCCAAATATCAGAAATATCACTCCACGGAGGCAGAGAGAAAACTGTTGTTCAGTCCCGAGTCCTGTGTCCCGTGTCCTTTGACCTTTTCCTATCCACCTAAAATAACATGTACAATTGCAAATACACACACATATTTTTTTATTTAGCTTTAAGTGATTTTATGTATTTCCGTTTTTTGTTGTAATTATCGTATTTCTGTTTGTAGCTTTTTTAAAAGACAACATTTTTTTTCCTAGCTGTAAGGAGTGCTTAGAGGTATTAAATAAATTTAACAGCGACCGAAACTGTCCCCCGACTTTTCACCTCAGGGGCCCGATTCGAACGGACTGTTATCCCGGATATCCCGGATCCACGTGGAGTCCTGGACACCACAATCAGTGCGACTGGCAAACAATTACACACACAAATGAACCGTCGGGGGGGTGGGCTTATCCCGGGTGTCCTGGCCCCAGGCCTATCGTACCCTTCCTGCACGCACACAGGACAACGCAGGACAATCAAACAGGACACTGGACACTGGAATGTGGAGGGAGGGCGGACTTGCTCCGCCGCGGAACAATTGGTTTGCTCATGTCGCAAATAATTGTCGATTGCGTTTCACAAAACGGATGTGTTTTGTTGCCCGATATTGCTGCTCTTTTGCCAGTGTCCTTGGGAAAAAGGATGTGAGTGCATCGCTGCGATATGCCGGGAATTGGCGGTGCCATTGGGCTCCCGCCGACACTGTATCATTATGTCATTATCTTACATATTTCATGGCGGAACTTTGGCAATGTTTTACCCTTTCCAAGGATATATCAGTTGTAGTAAGAATCAAAAAAGTTGAGATTAAAATAATGGATTGCATTTAAAAACTCTCAGTCTTTTTTCTTTAAATCAAAGTATTTATAAATAATTTTTGATTATTTTTACTTAATTTTATCAATTTTCAATAACTCTTTATCAGCAATAACTTAGAAAACTTTTAGCTTAATGGATTTTGTAGAAGCAGAAATTTTATCGGAAAGGATACAAACCATAAATTCTATTCCTTTCTTTTCTTTTTGTTTTTGATTTTTTAAGAGAATTTCTTATTATATTCTTTCAAAAGATATGAGATAAGATGAGATATATAAAGTCTTCTTTGTCATTTCCTTCCAGAAACGATTTATGGATTTAATTGGACAACAGGCACAATGAACAAGTGTATGAAAAATAAATAATCGTTGTGTTTTAAAATAAGTTATTAACAAAATTACTAATAAATTGCATATTTCAATAAAACATTAAATAAACAGTTCTCTTCTTTCTTAGTGGGATAATACCACTTTGATTTGTTTAGAATCACCTTTATTATGCAGCTATTCATAATTAACAGCTTTGCCAATATATTTATGTTAATTAATTCGTTTTATGAATATTTTAGGCGACCGAAACAGATACATATCAAGATGAAAATCGTTTTGTGGAATATTTAATGGTACTTGACTTACTTTCTAGTGAAGTGCAATTAGGCAATCTGTCGTTTGGACATGTTTCCGCTGGCGATGCATTTTTGGCAACCGCATGCGGCACGTTCTGCAACTGACAGGTCTGGCCGTGCGGTGAGGCGACGGGCTTTGGGGCGACAGGGCGGTGGGCATGGCAGACATGGCAGGCGGGGCATCCTCGTTGTTGCTGTCTTGCTGGCCTTTAATTACTTTTTCGATATTGACTGCGCCGCGCTCCTTCCAATAAACAGCCCACCTGGCCACGCCCTTTGCCCCAGCACCAGACCCGCCTCCATCTGCCCACTCGATCGCTTTTTTAGAGCCAAACCCTTTTTGTTGCCATGCCATGCCTTAGCAACATTGTAGGTTGCCGGGCAACATGCTGCTGGCCGATGCTCTGCCAACCATGTTGCTGGCTTTTGGAAACTTGATAGGCCATTTGTTTTTGTTTTTTTCCCGGTTTTCTTGGCCAGTTCAAGATGAATTTTGACCCATAAATAATTGGGCTAACAATGCGAGTGCAACGAATTCGAACTCAAATGGAAATGGGAATGGGAATGGGTTAGGATGCGTATTTATTTATGTATTTATAGGAAGACAAGGGGGACAAGCTCATAAATCTGGAGCGGCCTGCATTTAATCTGGCTTAAACACGCATTTTCTTGACAATTTCACAGTAAACCGTTCATTTAACATGTCCCTGCGCTTGTTTCCCGAAAATGAATTGAGAACCACTGCCCCTGCCTCCTCCACTTCCCCCATAATTAATATGCGATTTGACTTGGAAGGGTCGGGGTATAAATCAAGTAAATGCTAACGGTAAATCAAACGCAAACCCAAAAGCAGAGCTCATCGAGGTCGCCGGATCGATTGAACCTCAGCCCATGGGCCCATGGATTTGGCCAGAATCAAACGAGTTAATTAGGCGAAAGAGCAGCGGAGAAGCCACTGGGGAACCAAGTGCACGGATTTGGCCAAAAAATATATTTCTATACAGTCAGAAAAAAAAGAATAATTTCCTACTTGAAGCCAGTTAAATATTCCATGATATAAGATATTTTTCGAATATTTGTGAATATTTGCATTTCGGAATTTTAGCACAAACAAAAACATTATTTATAGGAGATTATATTATAATATAATAAAGTGAAAATAAATACAAATATTTGTTTATTTATTGTAGGTGATGGAGTAGTTTACAAAACTAAACTAACAAATGGTTTTATAGTGCTAGCTGCCAGGGCCCTCGAAAATAAATATTTATATTATTTATAATGTATCATATTCGTAAATAAATGAATGGATTTTCTGAATAATCGAATCAGTTTAATATAAATTTGTTAAATATAATTTGTTTGCATAATACAATCATTACCATTAGAGCTTTAATATGTAATTTAGAATATAATCCTAATACTTACATAAACTTACCCCTTATTGTAAATGATTTGATTTTTAATTGTATTTTTTTTAATATTAAAGTGTTCATAAATCATCAGCATAATCTTATAAAAAATTTTATTCAAAATATACCTTTTCTTTGTATAATTTTTAGCAAAATTTGGTAAAAATATATTCGTTTTAGAAAATTTAAAACAATGAGTAAAAGATTTGTTTTATTTTCATTAAAATACATTTATTGTTCGGTTTTTAGATCTCTTTGAAAATATTTTTGTATTTTAAATATCGCCTGTTGTTTATTTAGTTAATTTCTAAAAATAAATACAGAAAATGAATTTATCCTTACAAAAAAACAATAAATAAACCCTTCGATAAATTATACTTAACATGTAAAAAGTTTTATATATATCGCTATATTCTTTGTCATTTCAGTAAAAGACAAATAAAAGCCAGAAATGTTATAAACCTTCCTCTAAGTCCTCTGAGCAAAAGTTTAATTCGAAATTTGGGTCCCATACATCATACCCGTGACCTTCCCAATAAGAGGGGTGTCACGGAAAATCAGGGAAGTGGAACAGAGGATAAGGGAGAAGAAGCAATGTTTTCCTTGGCTGGGAAAAGTCAAGCGATTTGACCGTTAAATTCCCGCAAAGGACTCTACTTCGTGGGTTGGTAATGGGAGGATGTGGGTGGTTCTGGGTGGTTGTGGGGGGTTTTGGCCTTAAGTGGGTTCCGCCACTCACCCCCTCAGACGCACCAAAATCCAGACACACATGTCAGTAAGCCTATTTTGTCTCTTGACCTCATTCCTCGGTCTGGCTTTCGCTTTTCCCCCATTACCCACTTTCCTGCCGGCCCCTTCCCTGGCCATCCCATTCCCTTCCTGCTTCCTGCCCGTTTTCTTTCCGCCTGGCCAAGTTCAGAGTCCGACTCCAACTTCGATGGCAATTGCTAAGTAGTTTCGCTTTTTATTTTCTTGCTTGCCACTTCGCATGTGTTTGACTTTGATATTTGCCACTCTCGAGGGAAGACAAGGCTTTCTTCACTCGGGGTCCTGGCAATTTCCTCAAGAGGAAGTTCGTTGGGAGGCTGTGGACTGGCTGTGTGCCCTCCTAATCATTCGACTCGACCTCTGCCCCGGGATCAGGTCGAACCGCTCTGCGGGAGGTGATCAAAATTCCACTTAATTCCTACCCCACAGAATCATCTCTACCCCTGGTCGGGAGAAGTCAATCTCATCGCCCTTGTTTTTACAGGGTTTCCATCCATTTTAAATCCCCAGATGCAACAGCTACACTGGGGAAACCAAGAGGAAAGTGAAAGGCTTTCTGAATTCCAATGTAAAACATTATACCCGGTACTCATGGAGGAGAAAGGTGTATTCTAGACATATAGGAAGCGATTCCAATCCCATATAGAACATATATTCTTGGTCTGCGGGAACAGCCAATATCCTGAAAGACGGACTGTAGAAACATGGATATCAGGGACTTAAGTGCATGAAACATAATATTAGTTATATAAACTCCATTAATGCGAATCAAAATTCAGCCAAATACCTAGAAGTTTTCGGGTTTGCTTCCTACAACAAATCTTTTCAAAGGTAACTACTTATTGGCATTTTCAGTGGCATGAAAGCAGGACATTAAATAGGATATTTTTCTTCTTGTATTCCATAATTTTTAATGACAAAGAGAAAATTTTAAATCATAGAAAAGAATCCTATAGTCAGAATGTTCCCTGAATTTAAGAATATTCTTAATTAAAATTTGACTCATAAATACATTTTTTTTTCAAGTGTATTTTAAACTATTCTCCACTTCAAATAAATTTGCAAGTTCATAATGCCAATATTTTAATAATTTCTCTTTGTGCGAGGCTGCGGTTTTGGATGTTGCACTCTCGGCGGGCAATTAAACCAAACAATTGTGGCAGGAAATCGTTGTGTGCCCAAGATGCTCCTACACGTTGCACATACCACCCCGTCCCGCGTCACCCGCCGCGTCCGCCACTCGTCGAGTCAATTGCCACCGCAACATTAATGTAGTCCAGGCCCTGGTCCCAGGTCCCAGGGACCAGGTCCCTTGAAGCAGGTCCCTCGACCCGGCTACGACTCGCCACCCTCCTCTCGGGTACGGGCTTAAGTAAATATTTGGCCTACGTGCCCATTACGTGATTTTCCGATAGTCTTCCATCTGATAATTGATGGGACGACGCACTTGAGATGCGACGCCTCATCGCCTGGGTCTCCTCTTCTCCGGTTCTCTGGTTGTCCGCTTCTCGAGTGGAAGATGCAGCCCGGATGAGGAGCGGAAGCCCCTGTGCCTCTGAGTCTCTCTGCCCCTGTGTCGGTGTGTTCCTGTTCGGCATGCCTCAGTGCCAACGAACTGGGGATCCCAGAACGTGGTGAGATCTGAGGCCAAGTCGCTCGCTGACATCCCGTCTTTTCGGGGTTTCTTTGTCGGACAGAGTGAAGGCAATCGAACGAATCGCTGGGAACCAAACGGATCTCAAACTTCAAGTCTATATTTTTATACATATATTTTCGTTTCAAACCCTCTACAGAATGAATACAAATATTTGACTTTATTATAGATTTATTTTCAACAAGTTTTCAATCAAAAGAATACTTGCATTAAAAAAATTATAGCGTCTTTGTTTTTTATTCAAAAATAATTAACATTTAATGAAAAAATATGTGTTGAAGAAGGTAAAAAATATTTTAGAATGGCACTTCGTCATCATTCTTTAAACTCAAAAAAATATTAATTTTGATCGAATCGATTGATCGATAAAATTAATTGAGTTTTCGATAAATCAGTTTTGCGACCCAAAGGGGCTCTTGACTAAGATATTTTTCTGCTTCATTTTCTCTCGACTTTTAAAACCAATAAATCTTAAATTAACTAAATAATAAATAATTTGAACATAAAACTTAAAATGTATAAAAGACTAAGCATATATAATAATATAATAATTTTGTTGTCTTTAAACAATTTTTATTCATTATTAAACAATTTATTTTTTTAAAATCTGGTAGTAAAGTTAATGTTTATATGTTTATTTATAATAACTAAAATGGACATAACATAACAAATTTCTTTTAAAACTAACCTTCCCTAATTTCTAAAAATACCTTCTAGGTATTATTATTATTGTTATTTATACAATATAATAAGATTTTCCAACTCGAGGATTTTTACTTTTAAGAAGAACGCAAAAGCTTTATTCGGGGTTTACCTTTGCAGTTAAATGGTGATATCTATAGGTAAGGGTAAGGGTTTAGGTAAGCACATATCGGATATAGTTAACCGATTCTCATAAGAACATGGCCTCTGCAAAGGTATAAAAACCAAACAAAGCCTGTTGCATGTTTTAGTTGGTCAATTATATAATAAATTGGTAAAACTGAATAGATAAATGTACTCTATTAGTAACATTTTAGATTCTAAAGTTTAGAATCTTTCAAAATAAAATGAGCAAAAGAATTATGAAAATACTAAACCAATTAAGTTTGTTTTTTGGTAATAAAAAACTATTAAATTATTGTATGATATATTTATTGTTGTATATTGGTAAAATCTATATAAAATATAATTGTATAATCGTAAAGAAGCGATTAGCCTTTCTCTTTTAATTGAAATGTAGATTAAAATGTTCAAAAGAAACCTAAAAGTCTAAAAAAAGATACAAAATCTGATAGAAAACATTTTCACCTGCACACTTTGTTGGTTTTATGAAAGCAAATGTGTGCATAATTAATCAATTGAATAAAAACTAGTGAGCAGATGATTTGGTTTTGTTTTAATTTGCCAATTTGTTAATTAAACTTTCCGGAAAATGAAAGATCCTATTTAATATCCTGTCAAGAACAGAGGACGGCTCTACACTGGAAATTGGGAAATATTTGGAGGGATATTTGGGGAAACGGAGCAAAAGCAAAAATGATAATTCTGCATGCCACGCTTTTTGTTCATTAACTTGATGCGGTGCTGGAGTCATGAGCTACAACAACAAGGACGTGGCTCAGTCCCTGCCCCGTAGCTGCCCTGCCACGTCCTGGTCCTGGCTGTGTGGACGAAACATGGCTTATATGGAAAACTTTATACTTCGTTAAAAATGATGTACTAATCAAATGCCAGAAGCAATTTCCGAAAACAACTACGCCACCAAACAAAGCCAGACAGAAAGCCGCAACAATGCGGGGCAGGAGCAGGGGCAGGGGCAAGGAGGTTGGTGGCAGGAGCTGGGGGAGCGTGTGTGTGTTTGGGCCAAGAGTTTGCGAAAGGCAATGAGCAAAAATAAATAAATCATTTAAATGAAAGAATCGCATATAAAGACATGCGTGTGGGTGGGATGTCTGCCCGTCCAGGGGTGGAGGCTAGTCACCCATAAGGCTCATTAGAAATACATAGAAGCAGCCACAACACAACGGCAACGAATTGAAAATTTTATACAAACGAAAATAAATAAATATACCACAGATCCTGGGGGCTACCCAGACCCAGGACTCTGGAGCTTCTGTGCTTTATGTATATTCTGATTTTGGCCAACAACTATGGCCCCTTCCATGGAGGTTGCACAAATAATTTTACTGCAACTTTAGCCTTTGCCAGGATTAGATTTTTAAGCAGGTGCCACACGAGTCCAGAGCAGACATCAAAGTCAAGGAGGTAAGCCGGGGCTTTTCCTTTAAATAAATATCCTTGCAAACGAGGGTAAATGTCTGGAGAAATGTGCACATCCAATTCTTTGCAATATATAAGGGCTGAAATCTTGTTTAACAAAGCATTTCAATAACTTTAAACAAGTTGTTTTACCATTCCAATAGAAAAATCATGAGAATTTGTAGTCCTCTCTGCTGATCCATAAATCTGTGGTAATTCTTTCTTCCGGCTATCTTTCTTCAAAGCTGGAATAGGACTTCCACTTCTTGTTTTCGGTTCTGATAGTTTTTAAAATGTATAGTTTATAAATTGCTGAGCTTTTCTTGAATATTTGTCAATCTATTCTGTTACATGTGGTTAAAAGTTAGTGATGATTTCGATTATTTTAGTGATGGTCAAAATCACATCGTTGGTGTTCGAAGCTTAGAATACTATCGATATTATCTACATTAATGAAGATAGTCGTATCTCCCATGTTTTCCGTCTATCCAAGAATGTAGGTTTGGATGAAGTTCCAATTGACTTACTTAATTAACTTACTTGCTTAAACATCGACAAAAACTATTTCTTATATATGAGAATAACACGAGAGGTAAGATATTAGTGGTATTCGATGGGGAAGAATATGTAGTTTTAAAGCAAATAATGTTAAATATAAATATGTTTAAAAAAATATAAATATTTCGAAAAAATATGCATCTTAAGCCTAGTCTTAACCTGATTGTGCAAGAACTTAAAAATATTGTGAAATTACTGTATGAATAATAAATAAGTTATTTATTTTATACCGATATGCCACTAGAAACTTGAATTGTAAAGTCCTTTGTTCTCAAAAATATCGATATCGGCTTCAGAAAGGAAATTTCTATAGAGTTCTTGGCTATTTGACTTTCTCATCAACGTTTATCCTAAAATCGGATTTTAACTTTCCCAAAATTTATAAAATAGTTAGAGATTTGCTTTGAATCTAAGTAAAATCCTTTAACAAATAGAGGAGGAAGTAGTTCATATTTTCAATATTAGTTGTTTATATATTTAGATTTGTAAATAAAAATGTATTAGGAACACATTTTATTTCAAAGTTTCCTGAGAAAATTCCTGAAACTATTACTAACTCCGTAAAATTATCCCATCTCTAATCTTTTAATAAAGCTCCTTTCATCGGTACCTTATTGTAACACTCAGGCAATTCAAATTAGAACTTAATTTAAGACTTTTCAAGGTCAAGTCACTTTAGATACACATATATATTCGCGATACACATATACATATATTCATATAAAATTCGCCTTTCTCTGCTCGTATTGAAAACACTAGGTACCTCTGTTTTCTTGTTTTAAAGAACTTTTGTGGCAAGATGTTATTTCTGAGCCCTTGAAGCGCTATTAACAGCTGGACTCATTCACTCTACTTTCATTTAAAGCCTGCATTTAACCGCCTTAATACTTTAAACAAACCTCATCTCTAGTTTTCGCACTCCCCATAATTACACCGGGACCCCGTTACATTTTAGGCTAGAGTGGCACGCCCCCAGCGCCGGGAGCCGACCAGCGGTCATCACCATCATTATTATCGTTGGCGGCCCCATCTGGCGGAGTGTGGCCAGCTTCCCCATGATCGTAATAATCAGGTGCTGGCCACTCTCCATTTTGCGGCAACCGAAAGCGAGGCGGCGTCATAATAACACATTTGCAATTTTACGGTGCTCTCCGATTTGCGACCTCGAGCTATTGCCAAAACGGAAGAGCTGATGTCAGTACACTGTGGAAAAAAATTAAAATTATTAAATTATGCTAAATTGATATTCATATTACTTCATTAATACAAAGTTTTCTATAATTTAAAAATATTTTATTTTATTTGGTATACCAAAAAATGTTTAAGACATTAAAAATACGTTTTTTATTAGAAGATTTAAAAATTATTGATCTGCTTTTTAAAAAGTTTAATGTCTAATTGCTAGAAATGGGGAACTAGTGATGGAAATACAGAAATGTAAACGATGTTCGATATTCGCCTTTTCACTTTTTAAGAATGTTATCAGCTATCGTATATAATCGATAAAAATATTATTTATTACAAAATATATTAAAAATTATAATAAAAATGAATAATAGAGTCTAAAAAACTCGAAACATTTTATAGATTATTTGTAAAATGTAAAAAAACTAAGCACCGAAAGTTTTGGACCGTTTCAAGCTTCGCTTTCCATGCAAAGATCTTTGGGGAAGTGGAAAGTGGGATGGGGAAAGTTTTTCCCGGCGAAGGAAAGCAAAACGATATTTCGCCGAGAGCTCCTAGGCCAGGCCAGGAGTAAGCAACTAAAATTAAAATTCCATTACGGGCCGCTCGAAACGAACCCAAATCAAAAACGGGGGATAAAAAGGCAAAGGAAACTCCAAATCCGCATCAGGTCAAATAAGGAATCGTGCCAGAAGAAGGGACGACCGAAAGGCATTCCCCACTCTGTCCCTCCTCAGTCCGCTCTGCTCTTTTCCCTCGCACACAGACACACACATGGATAGTCGGGGGCTGGCGGCTGGCATAAATATTTATAAACAATGCACACAACCAAAAGCAACAACAAATCCGTTATAAATAAAACATAACGAGCAGATTTCCAGCTACGAATCCCAATCCGAATCCGAATCCACTTGAAACGAAACGAAACGCAAGCAACACTCAGCCTGGAAACGACGTCGACAGCCATGTCAAAAAAAATGTCAAAAACAATAAATCAAAAAAGTGGCAGTGGCGGTGGCGGCAGTGGCGGACGAGCTGAATAAATACGAAGAGAAATTAAGCTTAATATTTAATTTCCAGGCTTACGAAATATTCACTTATACTTTGAAAAATTCATTCCGAATAGCCTTGGTCAAAAAGGTTTTGGGAAAACCGTGAAACAAAGTTTCCACTCATGAAACTTGGAAACCCTAGAAAGTCTGGAACGAATATTTCAAATTATTCTAGCTACTTTTTTAGGATAAAATAATTTCAATGCGAATTTTTCTTCAACTTCCTTCCTTACTTAACTTTTTAAACCTTTTACCTGTTGCAAAAACGAATCTGTCTCCCCAATTTGGTAATTTCTTGCAGTGACTCTTCGGAGAAAATCCGTTGCAAGGGGAGCCCAGTGACGATCTCTGCGGCAACGTTCCCTTTCGTAAAAAAAAAAACAGAAACAAAAAATTGTGACTGTGATCGGGGGTGACGGTGGGGATCGACTTGAAGGCAAGGGAACGGAATGGGCTCGATGTCACTTATGGAATCTTTTTACAAATTGCTGGTCAGCAGCGACGCTATGGTAAGTGGCAGATAAGCGGTTGGGGCATGCCGCTGGGCATGCTCGGAGCATTAAGAGACCGCTCTGCAGGAAGCGGAGAGAGTGAAACAATCGTGCCGGCGTCGCAGTGTCTTCTGCTGCGGCTCCTCTCCAATTCCCCATTCCCGTCTTCCTTTCTGTGTCGCTTCTCCCTGTCCCATCTCGTACCCTGTACTTTTAATGCTGAGAGGGAGTATCTTTTTACTGGAAATGTTTGGAAGAACTAGTGGATATTTATTCTGGATCTAAACTAGATTTAAATTAATAATTAAATGTACCCACAAGTATTATATTTTTCTATATATATTTATTTAATTATTAAATTATTGCTTATGTACGTTACGTTTTATAACTTTTAACGTATACCTCCAAAGTACAGGGTATCCATATGGATAGACCTTAAACTTAACCCCTTTCGTACTTGCATCTGCTAGCGTTACGGATTTATGAATGGGTGGAATTTGAAAAAAGAATCATAACAGCGGAAGTTCGGGGATCGCAACGGGCGCGACCTGGAATCGCGAAGTATTACGCGATTTGCTATTTGCTTTTCTATGATGCTTCCTGTTTGCCAGAATTTTGGGGAAAGGTATGAAATCAAATAAATAAAAAGAAATAGTTACCTATGGGTTCATGTAAGAGAATTTAAATCTTTAATAAATAAAATATGAAACAAGATTTTTGGTCGCAAATGTTTTTACCAAAAGTTTCTAGCAACAAGTGTTGCCAAAAACTCAGCAACATCTGCAACACAATTTATCAAATTAAATTAATTTTAATTACAATTTAATCCTTTTGATTAGAGATGTAATACGAATAATCGTTGCGCCCAATAATAATTGTATTTAATAAAAAAAACTCCCATTAACGTTTTCTAGGATCGCCCAAATGTTGCGCGAGCACTGGTGGATGGCCAGCAACATGGCCAGCAACATCTTCTCTTGGCCTCCACCGAGGAGCGACGCTCTCTAACACCAAAGACTAACATGTTGAGAGAGAGCAGTGGGCCTTTGAGGACGTCGGCGCGCTCTCGCTTCATGCTCTCCCTCAGCAGCATCTATGCTAATTAACAGCAAACTAAGCATCTAACAGATAAAATATCTCATCGTCACCCTTTAAATGGAAACTTGAGTTGATCCAAAAAGCATTTAAATAAAAAGAAAGGTGATATATATTGATTGTTTTTTATTTTTTTTGAAGGTAATATTTTGAATCGATTAAAATATTTTTTGTATGAATTTATTTTGATTATTGGGGCTTTTGGATATTGAAATCAATTAAAAATATGTTTTTGGCACTCCCTATATAATAAATATCAAGACACGACAGAGTAAATCTTTAACTAATGTATTTGACCTTGGAAGGTTTATCTAAAAAATTGTATTCGAAACCCGTAAAGGGTATTGGAAAAATTAAAACTAGAATGCGGGTCCAAACCCAAAGAAAATCAAAACAAAAGAAATGAAACTGTCAGGAAAAGGCCTTGTGATTAGTGTAGATGGCATCTACGATGATTTTAATTTACATTTTCCAGGAATGATTGGGAATGATGGTCAACTTGTGTTTTTCCAACTAAATAGTTTTATTTGCTTTCATCTCTAGAAGAGAGTTAAAAAACTAAATTAAAAATTACATTCATCCTAAACTTTCTAAAACTGCAAAAACTAAAAATCGTGAAATTTTAAACAAAGCTTGATTTTTATATATTCTTTGAAATACATGAAAATGTCGCATAATAATAATAATAACAATGGGTTTATCATGTCTCTAAAGTCTGGCTTAAGGACCCGGTTCAGAGATAAATTTGTTTCTGGCGGAGAATCGCATTTTGCATATTTCCGATTCCTGATTGAGAAATACCTCAAAGTAATTGCATATTTAGATGACAGTTTAGGGAAGATCGTCGATGATTTGGCGTCTCTGATTTGCCGTCTCCGATTTGTTGTCTCCGATTTGCCTCTCGGTGGCAAGGTCCATGGAGGCTGCAACCGGTTCACGGCGCTCTCTCTCGCGGCCGCCGTTGACGCGCATGCGCAGTCGAGAACCACGGCCTCGGGTCGAGGCGAACGTCAACGAACGCTGCCGAAGGCGGCTGAGCGAACGAATGGGCTTCGCCGCCGTCCAGCGGCATCGGATGTTTCAGTCGACGAGGCGACGCAGCAGAGTAACGGTAAACAGTCGCGACGTCACACTGGAACGCTGGAAAAGGCAGGGAACAGCTCACAGATTTCGTCGCTGTCAAAAATAACGCCGTGTCGCGTCTTGTTTTGTTTTTTGTTTGTTTGGTGAAACGATCTGATTCGCGCGTGTGTCTTGCAACAGGCAAAAAGTGACCCAAAGAAACAGATAAAACCTATATATATATTTTATTAAATATATATACGAATCGAAAAGAGAACAAAAGTGAGTTTTCAGTTTTGAGTTTTCAGTTTTGAGTTTTCAGTTTTGAGTTTTGAGGTACCCGTGGAGTGCGAGGTATCTCGAGTTTGAGTTAATGTATGTTCGTAGCTGACATCCGGGGATCCCTCAAGCTTTTCTGAATATTTTGATCCCAGATCCGAGTTACTTAAATATTTTCAATATTTTCCTAAAAGTTTCAAAAGCCTAACCCTTATTTTGGCGCCTTTGTAGGTCAAATCAATGAGTTTTTCAACTTTTTATTTCAAAACAGAAACTGAATTTTTTAAATAAATATTTTCGATTAAGTGCTTTATCAAGTTAATTGTTTTTTTTGGGTGAACGATCCCTGTGAAAAAAATAATAATGATTGATTAAAGTCAAAAAAAGTAAATATTTTTGAAGAAAGAATAAATTTTTTTTTGGGCTAAGAAAAGCTTGGGGGAGCTACCCCTCTGTCCCCTGGTTGCCATACGTTGACCGTTGACCCTTTTTTGACCTCCTCCGCTATCCAGGGTTGAGAGTGCCAGGCATATTCCAAGGACAATGGCAAGCCTGCTCCTGGCACTGGCACTGGCGCTGATCCTGGGCCTGGCCGCAGGTGCCGGCGGCTCCGTCAACGATCCCTGCTACTTCGAGGGGAAGCCGCGCAAGTGCCTGCCCAGCTTCGTGAACGCCGCCTACGGCAATCCGGTGCATGCCTCGAGCGTGTGCGGCGGCCAGCAGCCGGAGCGGTACTGCGAGCTGCTGCGCGACGGCAGCGCCGGCGAGTGCCGCACCTGCGACATGCAACAGCAGCAGCAGCAACTGCGCTACGGGGCAGCTGCCCTCACCGACTTGAACAATCCCAGCAACGTGACCTGCTGGCGGTCCGGGGCGGTCAACGTGCCCCACGACCCGGACTCGGCGCCGCCGGACAACGTCACCCTGACCCTGTCGCTGGGCAAGAAGTACGAGCTGACCTACATCTCGCTCTCCTTCTGCCCGCGCTCGCCCCGCCCCGACTCCCTGGCCATCTTCAAGAGCTCCGACTTCGGCCAGACCTGGCAGCCGTTCCAGTTCTACAGCTCCCAGTGCCAGAAGTTCTACGGCCGCCCGGACCGCGCCAAGATCTCCAAGTTCAACGAGCAGGAGGCGCGCTGCATCAACTCCCAGCACGATGCCAGCGGCGGCGGACCCGGGACTGGAGGAGCGGCCCAACGATTCGCCTTCAACACGCTGGAGGGGCGCCCCTCGGCTAACGACTTGGACGCCTCGCTGGTGCTCCAGGACTGGGTGACCGCCACCGACATTCGCGTGGTCTTCCACCGGCTGGAGCTGCCGCCGCAGCTGCTGAAGGCCAAGAACGCCAACAGCTTCAGCGACGAGATGGGCGGCAGCCGCGAGGGCGACGATGACGACGACGACGCCGACCTGGAGCTGGACGGCGACCAGGACGAGTACGACTACAATCTGCAGGACAACGACAGCGCCGACGCCGGCTACGACGAGGAGTACGAGGAGCCCAAGAAGCACCTGGAGCTGGACGACGAACTGCATCTGGACTATGCCAGCGACGGCGAGGCCTCCAAAAGGCACTCCTCCAAGCACAAGGGCAATCTCTACGAGAAGCACTACCAGGGAAAGCTTCCAGCCACCTCGCCTCCCCAGACCCCGAAGAGCACCCCGTCCAGCAAGGTCACACCCCTAAGCACCACCACCGCCTCCGCCGCTGCCGCCGCCGTCCCAGCTGCCATGCCCGTCTCCCATCATTATGCCGTCTCGGACTTTGCAGTCGGTGGGCGTTGCAAGTGCAACGGGCACGCCTCCGAGTGCGTGGCCACCGCCGGATCCGCCTCCGGATCGAGCCTCTCGGACCCGGACGACGGCCAGGACGAGGACACGCACCTGGCAGGCGGGCACTTCGGTCGCACCTCCCTGGGCCTACAAATGGGGGTCAAGCTGGCCATGACCTGCGCCTGCAAGCACAACACCGCCGGACCCGAGTGCGAGCGCTGCAAGCCCTTCTACTTCGACCGTCCCTGGGGCAGGGCCACCGACCAAGACGCCAACGAGTGCAAAAGTGAGTACCTTGCCACATTCTACATTTCACGTTTCCTGCCACACAGATATGGGGTCACTGCGTCTCGGGGGGTTCGAGAATGAAAAGCTGTCGGAAAAAGCATAATTTTATGATTTCTCCAGATACATCTTTAAGGGGGTTACGTTTTCAGCTTCAAAGGGGTTTCTGGTATATTAAATATCTTTTATATTATATTTACCAAAACATGACATAAATTTCCAGGTATTTGTTTGTGTTCCTCAAAAAAAAGTGAATTCTTTTGGCTTATTTATAATAATTGTATCTTTAAAGTTTCTTTCCCATAGAAAGTCCTACAGAAAGGGATAGTTAGGATTCATCCATCCAGGCTAAACTCATTAAAATATCAAATAAATCATGTTTTGAGGTCGGTTTGGCCTTTGTGGTTCCTGGTTACGAAAGATACATATTCCAACCGCGACCTTTCACCCAAGAGGCAAACAATCCAAGCTTTTTCCCTCCAAAACTCATTAAAGTATCGTTTGAAATAGTCGAGAATTTCCCTAGACCTCTTGTGCAACAATTAAAAATATATTAGTTTTCGTTTTTTTTTGGCAAATTTCACTTGTTCTGGGTGAGAAGTTTGCTTTAAACCTTGAAAACTTGTTTGGCGAAACTTGATACGATTCCGAGGCGATTCTATTCTTTCATTGAACTCGAAGCGTGAACCCCGGGAGCGGAATGAAGCGGAGTTTCTCCTCTTCATTCTGTAATGGTCATTGGAGCGACCCTCGGCCAAGAGCCAGAGCTCTTTTCATGGTCACTCGCAGTGGACACTGCAATTGAGTGCATTTGCTGGTGACTGGATGGCTGACTGGATGGTTGACTGGTTGACTGCCTGGAGGGGGAAATGGGGCATGGAACGTACGTGTGCTCCGATTCGAGTGCCGATTTCAATTGTAAGCATTGTGTGCCACTCTGCCAGCTCTGCCAGCTCCGCCACCTCCCACTGCCTCCTTCGTGATGGCATTGGAGTGCTCGCCATCGATCCCAGAGCTCCGAATTGCCATCAACATTCCTTCCTTTGCATTCTTTATTCAACACTCGGAATGGCGCAGTTGAATGCCTCGGACGACCGAGACGATTGTCTGCAGCCCCCGATGGCATCCAGAAATATTTTATTTAAATCAGTAATCAAATTATTAGTTTTCTTATCGGTGGTTGGAGATTGAAGAATGCTTTCGTGATATGCCTAAAATAATGACTTATTTGGCTTTATTTGAGAAATTTGCCATAAATGTTTTATTACAAATGGTTTTTGTTCAATTGTGGCATAGGAGTAAGGTAAAGTTTAAGGATATTTCTTGAAATATGAGTAATGGTGCCTTGATTTAGGGATAATACCAGGAAATCGCTTCACTTGCATCTCCAGAGTCCAGAGTCTTAGACTAAAGACCTTTAAAAGTGACTTTCAAGCCTCCTTAGTAATAGTTTCCCCACAACAGTACTTAAACCCTTTACCGGATTAAAAAAAATGTCCTTTTAGAATGCACTTTAGTGACATTGCCAGGAATTAATCGATTCGGCAATACCAAATAGACTTTGGCCACAACAACAAATATCGACAAATATCGACAAATATCCGTTTTCAAAAGTCAACACCGCCATTATTGTCATCAAACATTCCATGGACACACGGGTGTATGTTTACGGCTTATCCTTCGGTTGGAAGTCCTATGGCAGGACTTACCTTGGCAGTCCGCCTCCGCAGAGAGCCATAAATTACCAACGATTAACTTTTTGTAGGCCATTGATGTCGACGCTGGTCGCTCCCCATCCAAAATTAATCAAAAGGATACGACAGTGGGGGTTTGTCTAGTATTTCGGGGTGGTTCCTGAACGTACTCGTACACCCCATCGTAGTCGTCGTAGGTCAGCTTAAGATTCAAAGCCACGTCAGCCGTCACTAATTTATTACTCAAGAGACAAGCCAGGACGAAAGCTATTTTCCAGCATTTTCCAGCGTTTTCAATGCAACTCATTTGATTTTGTTACCAAAAATGTTTAATGATTAAGACTTCGGCTTCCCAGATTGGTAATTATCCTGTATCCTTAGCCTGTAGGCAGCCTAGCATCCTAGCAGCCCTGGGGCCTAGGCCAATGTCTCGCAATTGACCCAAAACCCGGCTAAGACAAATAAGCCGAAAGTGTTCTGGCCAAATCTCTCTCTCTCGGTTTCCATCGAAAAATTAATTTTCCTTTGGCTTAGATTCGATTCCCTGGACTTCATTAAAAATGCAACGAAACAAAGGACTGAAGGATTTAGAGCTTCGAAAGTAATAAAGGAATATTTATGGTGTCTGGCTAGCGAAAGTCTAGAACTTCTCAAAGAAAATAAATGGTTTAGCGCTTTTGATACTTAAGATATTTTTATTTCTATTCAAGGTTTTTGTATTTAAAATATTTTTACAGTTTAAAAACATAATGCCAGGCTTGGAAATAATAATTTTTATTAAAATTTTTAGAAATATATTTAAGGGTTTTCCTTAATCCCACAGAGGAGTCCGAGTCCGAGTCCCCGTATTTGTAGAAGAACGCGATATATTTGGCTACCTGCTGTCCTGTGACTTTGTAATCCCGCAAAGAAATCCCCTTTGACCCGCCACGCCCCCTCAGGACCCTCTACCGGTCGCTTCCAAGCCATTGGGTCGCACATTAATATTTAGATTTGCTTTATTCGCCGGCGATTTCTTTCGATTCCGTTTGCAGTTCGGCGGTCGCAGTTGGAAGCGATCCGATAAATTGCTCGAGTTCCCATTCCCATTCCCAGTCCCCCTTGCCACTCCCCAGCCACCACACCCCTTGCCGCAGTCCACAGTCCCCAGTCCCCAGTCCCCATTTCCATGTCCACCCGCTTCGAACAGGTCGGTTGGCACAGTGGGTGTTTGTACGGGAATACTGAACAAATAATGGGTGACATAAATATAGTATGGCAAGACTAAGATATATTGCATTCAGTTTTGGAAAAAGTTTTATTTAAAAAAGCAGTATTATTATTCAGCATTACGAGTATGAAAAAAAATATCATGAAAAAAGGTAAAAACCTTATAAAACCTTTGATTTTCACGAAATGATGTTTGAATCCCTAGAAACCCTAGAATTTCATGGTATGATATTAGAATTCAAACATTTTAAGTGGTTTATAGGGTCTTAGACCTTGCTCAACTTTTAAATAATGATTACTTACTGTTTTAGAAACTAAATCTTAAAAAAATACGAAAATTCTTGGTTTCAAGTTAAACAATTATTGGGAAAAATTTCGTTTTTTATTCGAAAACAACTTTTCTTAACTATTTTTAGACTTTTAGAAAGTGTTAATAAGTATTATCGAAGGTATTTTACTGTAATTAGCTTTGTTTTTGGCATAGTTTTTGGGAAGTTTTGTTGGGAGGAATAATACTTTACATTCTTTTTAAGTACCGGGTATTGTATAATCAAAAAAATAAACCTTTTTTCTCCGTTAATCTCTATATGATTTGATTACCAAAAAAACCCATCAATTAAATTACCTTATAGACTGACCCGACACACAGTGGGTGTTTAATGAATAAATATGCATGCTAATTGAGCAAATAGTTCCACTGTAAATTCGGTGGCTCATTGGCTCACGGCTTGCGGGCCTCTGGGGTCGAGTGAAGCGCATCTAATGCGAGACATCTGTTAAATTTTTGGCAGACTGCAGCGTCCCGGGGGCGGGGGTGGTGGAAAAGAAGAGTGGCAGGGGCAGGGGCAGGGTCTGATCCAGAGGCAGGGGCAGGGTTGGTGGCATTGGCATTGGCATTGTTGCTCTCCCATGTCCCGTGTCCCCTGTCCTGGCCATTTGACCGGACCTCGGGTCTTACTTCCCTCATTGAGATGCTGCTTTCTTTATTACATTTATTTGTGTGTGATTTCCATATGTTTACCATTCCCCCTCGATGGCCTTCCCATGCAGTGTTTTGTACGAGGGGTGTTTAGTGTGTTCTGGATGCTCGGAACGGGGGCGCGACAGATTCGCCTCGAAACTAATTCGCTTGCAAATTGTGCCTGGTAATCCCGACAGCTGGGCGCTTTTAGCATGAGCGGTACGCCAGGACGAAAACGAGGACGAGGTGTAAACGGTTCTACAAATTTATACATTCCGCATCCAGAGCCGGGGCGGGGCACCCACAACTGACTTGCAACAAATTGGCCTGGCTTTGCTCCGGTTGCACTGCCACTGCCACTGCCACTGCCACTGCCACTGCCAATTCCATCAGGGGTTTCCTTAATTCCGAATTACATTTGTAAGGGTTTCGCCTGTACCTGGTAATCCAGACCATACATGGATTTACTGGGATTTATAGAGCCAATTTTAGTTCCGGAATGGGTGGAGCGGGAAATGATATGTTAATGCAATGTTCAAGGTCTTTCTGGCATCATGATAATTCCTAAAAATAATGAAGAACTAAGCGATACCCGCTACTTGTTCCTCCCTTTTTCCAATTAAAACTCTTCTGATGGGTTTCCCTTTCAAAGCCAAACTTAACCATTACCGTTCGAAGATAATATCCTTTACCAAAGATCCTCATCCTTTTTCCAAGTGCACATAAAATAGTGGCAGATAAAACAACGGTGGCTGAAAAATAGAATGAGTTACCTGGCGGTTGGTAGTTGAGTTGTTGCACAAACCAGGAGGGAGGGATGCTGGGCGCTTGGCAAACCGAAAGCAAAATGCAACATTTATTGCATAACCGCAATCCTGTGGCTTTCCCTCCGGCGCCACCAGCTCCTTCGTACCCCACAAGGGGCGGGAAGGCGGTCAGGCGGTGGGCGTGTCAATGTGATAAAATACTCTACCATCGTTTCGATTCACTCTTTGGTTTTTTGCTTTAACGCCGGGGAAAAAATGATGATTATTTTAAATAATCTGTGGCACAAAAAACGTGCCCGAGTCCCTGCATAATGAGAGTCCTTTGTGTGGTGTGGCAGGAGCCGAGACTGTACTTAATTTGCATGCAACCCGCCACGGCCACCGGCGTAAATCTGATTTGTTTCGTTGTCCGGCATTCGAGCCGGAATGGTTCGCAAAATGCGCAATGGGAATCTTAATCGGGCTAAAAAATCCTCATTGTTTTCTGTCCGGAAAAGAGCTCCTGCAATTTTTTCGAGCAGTTCATTTCGTTTCCTCTAAGGAATGCAAATGGTGAGAGTCCTGAGTTCATCTTACGAAGCTCTACAATTTGGCAAATTATAAAAACCAGGTTGGAAATCATTCAAGAATTTAATACAATCTGCGAAACCTCATTAGAGTCTCAACTAATTCTGAGAAAGTACCGGGTATCATAGAGTCGAGTGTCCAAAACTATCAAATAACACTTTGTAATGCAAGTAAAAGTATCTTTATGTGTTTGTGGAAAGTAATTATAAACATTGTTCAATTGCAGCCCTCGTTGAATCACCAACCACGAACTGCATCTTTGAATGAGATGGTGGGTTTCCCTTGGGGAATCCCCATCCTGGCCCTGTCCCTGTCCCGGCTGTTCCATCTGCAGGACTAATGGCTTCTCTAGCACTCTAATTCCTGGCATCACTGGCACAGCGTTTGATTCATCACTTTTACTTCTATTTAATTGCTCCCGCGAGCATTTGTGAACCAGCAGCTTGGCCATTTCCTGGGACTGTTGCAAGATTGCTGTTGCCACCGTCACCGTCACTGCCACAGAATCCCAACATTCTCGTGCTCCTTCCTGCCGCCTCTTGGCCGAAAAACAACGATAAGTTGATGACTTTTTGGCTTTTGCCAAAAACTTGAAACCTTTCAACTGCACCAAACTATGAGTTCCCCCAATCCGAGGCGGATGGCTGTTCTTGCCGCTGTTTGTTGCATATTTCTGTTACTGACTTTTTCTCAAGCAATTACTTTTTAATTTGAGCAAGCATTTTGCGCCAGCAACAAAAGAACCACGTCGGTAGTTGCAACGCCCCCTTAAAAGCATCTACTTCTACTTGTACTTCTACAGCTTCTTGTCTTACGCCCCAACTACACTGGGGAAAAATAAATAAAAAGAACGTTTCAGAGGAAGTGGACGCAGACTCTAAGGTGATGTCAATTCTTTCAAGATTAACATACAAACGGGTTCGCTTTTATTGGCCAAAAATTGTCAAAAAATTCTTCTACAATCTCTCAGTGTTTGGGTGCGTTTTTGCGACTCAATGTCTTTCTTTTTTATTTCTGTTTGGGGACCACAAGCTGATTAAACGAACTTGGTACTGCCCCGCCGCCCACGAAATTCAAAAAACAAAAACGTTTTCCCATATGGAAGTGGTTAGCCTCCCATCCAGTCATTTTTTTATGCTTGTACGTCTCTCTTTTTTTGGTCAGTTGCCGCAGATGTTGCGGCTGTGGCAGAAACCGCCATCCGCTACTTTGGGCTGAAAGCACTTCAAAGAGCCTTTGGGTCTTGGCTTCTATGTTTTTCTGTTTTTTGCTGCCCCTGCTGGCTAATGCAGCTCCAATTAGTTTTTGCTATAAAATTCAAATTTTTATTTATGATTTCAAGCAACAAAAAATGACTTCATCGCGAGTCTTTCGGGCCAAGCTGTTGCCCAACTTGGCAACACTCTAAATATAAATTTATTTCAACAAAAATCTTAAGGCCTTCGGAGGTAATTAGCCCACATATTTAGGTCTTTGAAAGCCCAGTTTTGCCTCCAAAAATTGGACTCCAGTTCTCATTTTCTTCACTTGTCAGATTCAGATTCAGAAGCAGATTTCAATTAATTCGTTAGCTTTTCATTCTCCCTGGGTTTTTATTTAATTTGTTGGTGAAATGTGCTTTGTTTTCTTTTCCTTCGTCCGTGTTTACTTTTATTGTTTACCCTCTGGTCTTGGTTTTGTTCTTTTGCTGGAGTCCGTGGCTCCGATCCTGGCCCAAAGACCCGGAAGCGTCCCAGCATTACTTCTAGGGCTCTTTGTTTTTTCTAGGCTCTTTTTCCAGTATTGTTTTTTCGGGGATTTCTTTCTCGGCATCAGCGGATCGCAGATGTGGAGGGTATTTGGTTTTTGACAATCCAGAATTTGAATAACTATTCTTGATTTTGTGGTAGTTATAAGAAAATGTATCACAGGTTGTAGAACAGGTCAACAAATGTCTTTAAAGGTTAATGATACCATTGCTTTCTACAAAGAGTAATATTTTGTACATAACTATGAATACCCCGTACCCATAAACTGCTTCATAAAAGGTGACTGTTCTCTTAAAACATTATTAATATTTATTAAACAATTTTATATAAAATCCATTGCATCTCATCTGCTATATTTTTTGTAACAATACCTACCCGTTCTCCGTTCTTTAATAACTTGGAAGTTTCTCCTTTCAATCTTCTCTACTTAAAGATATAAATTTATTAGTAAGTTTTGAAAACTTAACATTTTTTCTTAGTCCACACACTCATTTGTTAATTAATTCTGTCTTTCATTTGTTTATTTCGTTCAGCAATGCTGTTGGGAAAAAACCTCTTCGTTTCCTTTCTGATTGAGAATAGAAAAAGTTTTTTGTATGTTTTCTTTCAGTTCCTTTGAAATCTTTGCTTTTTGTTTGTTTTATCCTTTTCATACCCTTTCAGGGTGCTATAATTATGTGTTAGTTTTCGGCTTCAAAAACTATTCAAAAAGTCGGAATAAATATTCAAAAATTAAAGGAAAACAACGTTTTGTGTTGGGTATTTGTTTTAAATTTGAATAATTTTTTCGTCACCAAAATTTATTGAAGAAAAAAGGAAATTTTAACTCAAGTGGCTTGTTTTTAAAAACTATACTCTTTGGTACATAAGGATGACTTTTACAATCCCTTAATTTTTGATAAATAAAATGAATATAATACAAGTTGCATTACAAACTGTCTTCGTATTTCCCGAAAACGATAAAAAAATCTGCCAGGGTACTACCTATATAGTTCCTAGTAACTCCCTCCACAGATGGCTCTGGTTTTCCGCCTCAAGTCTGGGTCTCCGACCAAGTCGGTTCGTGTTTAGCTGAAAATTGCAATTAGTGTTGACTTATGCTGCGATGTTGTGGGGAAGCCAGAGACCTTCCATTCGTTTTCAGCAATTTCCTTGCGGCATTTGTGGCTTGTTCGGATTTCGTTTTCTAATAGCTCAGTTCCTCACTGGCCCAATTGATGCCACACAGAGATGCCACACCATATACTTGAATTTATCCTTTTTTGGACTCTGTAGTTTTGTGTCCGAAAATGCGGCACTGCTCACCTGCTTCCTCTGGTGGCATTTTAATTGCCAAATACTGTGTAATGCACCGCAAAAACAAAGTGAACAAGTGAAACAATGAAACAAAACACTAAAAAATACAAAAAGGACAAGGTAGAATAGAGATAATGTTTGGTTAGTTTTGCTTCTGGGGTAGCATGTAGCATGTAGTATGTTACGGTGGAAGTTGCCGCCGCACAGAACTTCATTTAAAAGCAATTTTCATTGCAATTTAAATGATTTCGGTGGCGAGGGTTTTGTTTTGGGGACTCGCTCCTAATTTTCGGTTTCATCTCGTTAGTTGCCTTGAAAATTCACATAAATTAAAGGCACGGAAAAACTATTAAAGCATTTTGTCGTGCCTCGGATTGCCATGAGTGTGTGTTAATGAAGAAAATTATATGTTGGTGGCATAGGTGGTGGTGGCATGCGACGAGGCGACATGGAACGAGGGGTGTTGCGGGTCTGCCGTTAGTCAGGAAAGCATTTCAAGCCAACAATTTTCTGCCTTACACTTAAATGGCTCATTTGGTGATGGGCGATAGTCCAGCGTGAGTCACGCGTGCTTCGTGCGTGAGCGGTGACTTGAGGAAGTTAGTTTTCGGAGGTCCTGAAAGGTAGGAAAGTATTCCGTTCTTGTGGCTTTTTTCTTAATGAAAGTTTATTAAATTTCAACTATCGTAGCAACTATTGTACCATCTCTATCTCCGCTTTTCGATCAGGTATGGTGCTAACCTGGCAGCATCCGAATGGGTCTGTTTTCTGTGCGTGTTCCACATCCCATTGGGGAGTCCCGGCACACACGGCCACAAATTAATTTTCAAGCAGCATTTTGATGGCCTTTTCCTCCAGACGAAAATGGGTGAGCGTCGTCGGATTGTGGCAACTAGGAAGGGGGGGATGTTAATAAGTTGCAGCGATTTGTTGCCTGTCTGTCGAGCGCCCACAGCTCCCCCCCCTGCTCCTTATGCATTCAAGTGTTAATTACTTCCAATTCGAATTTGTTTTTGGGTTAGTTTATAATTTTTTTCTGTGTTTGTTTGGGACTTTTAACACAATGTATTGTAGTTGGGGAGTTCTCTTTTTGGGGAATCGAGAAGCAGGCGCCGTTATGGGATACACTAAAAATAAAATGTGTTTTCTTTTGCGTTTTCCACAGAAATCGTGAGTAAATTAAACGATTTTTTGTGGAAAATTTAGGCTAATCACAATAATCAAGGAATGAGTTGGAAAATCTTACTTATTTTGGATACTTAGAAATATCCTTTTGTTATTCGTATTTCTTTTATGCTTTCGATGGAAATCGTAAGTTGGTAAAAAAAGTTTTGTAGAAAATATTGGGAAAAAAAGCAATAAGTACCGGGTATTATATATATGAAGAATACTTATCTTAACGATTGTTAAATATTTTGTTTTAAATCACGAATTATTAAAACGAGTTTATTGGAAAATGTTAGATAAAACCTTACCAAGTTCTTCTAGAAGTACCTGGTATTAAGTTTTGAGTTAATAAAATGATATTCGAGGATAATATCGAACCTCTATCTCTAGTATAAGTACCGGATATCGTATACCTCCAACAATTGCCTTTAACCCCTTTTTATTTGTACTTAAACGTGTGTCTTTTTTTTTGGGGCGTAATCTTCGTTTTCGAACCCCATTACTGCATCATCTCTTCAGGCCTTTTTTTTGTGAATTGCACGTGGACCGCATGCGGGTGGCGCCCCGAAATGGGGCAGGCAAGAGGCAGTTACAGCTGCAGCACGTAGTCGTTAACGTTGAAAAGCGCGAAAGCGTAGCATTGACTGCCAAATGAAAGCCAAGCAAATAAAAGCCAGTCAAAAGGGCAGGGGCGTAGTGGGAGAGGGTAGGGGAGCAGCACAGATTCGGCTGCACTGACCGCGGAGGGGCGAGTGGGTGGCTGGTCGAAAAAGGGGGCGGGGCAGCAGGCGCAGCAGTAACCGCAGAATCATGCGGCCTTCGGTTAGTTTGAATCGTTTCTCTCCTGCAAAAGCATTTCAAATTCCATTTCTTTTCTGCCTTCTCTCGCTTTCTTCTTTTTTCACGTTCTTTGGGGCTTTTCGCTTTGACTTGTAGGGCGGTGGGAGCGGCGGGGTATCTGTGTTGCATGGCCGTAGTTGGGGCAGGGGCACAGGGTGGGGGTTAGTTGAGTGCGTCTCTTTGCACTTCATTGAGCCGTGCAAGTGTTAAAAGTGTAGCAAATTGCGTGGTTTTTATGCCACACAGAGAGAGAGAGACGGCTGTATGTGGGGCGAGGGAGAAGGGTAGAGGCTCCTTGAAGAGGGAGATAATGAGGAGCGCTTGGGTTTCGCTTTGATTTGTGGATGTGTTATTCCGATTTGTCGGATTTCTTTAAATCTAGCGAGTCTATGCAACTCTTGTAGACGCGATGCTCGTAAATAAGAAATAAAATGTATTTTTTTACATAAAAAAAAGCAACAAAATGGAACCGAAAGACGGAGAAATGGATAGGTTTTCACCTGTACGGCTATAAAGTGGATTCAACTGAACTTTGAACCAATTTATTTTGAAATTTCATAGAATAGAGGTTAGAAAAACACGAAACATTACGGAAAGACGGACAAACGAACATGAATGAACATGAACAAACATGAAGGAACATAAACAAACATGATTTTTTTGAAATTTACGATTATTCTTATGTAATTTGTGGAAGTAAAATAAATTCCTTAAATAACTAGAAATATTCAGTGCTAAGAATGCCTAACTAAAGACCTTGTATTGGTCAAAAGGTCAAAAAAAAGGATACACGCAAGGCTAGGGATTATAGAAAAAAAAGGGACCAGCTCCTCGAATCCTATACCGACCCAATATCCAAAATTTTATTCAAAATCCTAATTAGGTCATCAAATTTTAATCAAGCAAATGCAAACACTCGTTGGCCAGCTATTGTAATTATTATTACTTGTTTGTTTTTCATTTCCCAAAAGCCCGTGTGATTAATTAATATATGCAAGCCCTCAGCCCTCTGCCCTCTCAACTCTAATGAAAAATCATAATTTTGAACTTGAGGTAAAGTATAGGAACTGCAGCTTTAAGCCTCTTTGGTCGGGGACTTGATTTAAATTCGATTCTCAGTCCCTCAGACCGGACCGAGCGCGGCTTATTAATATTGAATTATTTGTCACTGCCCAGCGGCTGCTCAAACAATGGAAAATTAATTGACGAGTTCATTAACTTTCAAATGAATATGCTAACAAGGGAAATACACCATCGATGGCAAAAGTACAGAAAAAAAACAGAAAACCGACAAAAAAAATAAAATTTCAGGCCAATTTAATTTTAAACTGTCGCTAATAACTTTTAACCCAACAGTTGCCAGTGGCCGATAAACTAATGATGTATTGTGTTCCGGCCCTCCCACTGCCCTCCGGCTAATGAGGTGGAAGTGGGCGGAGTATGTAGAGTGGGCGGGGTGGGTGGAGTAGGCGTGGTTGGGGCTGCAATAAAATTCAGGCTAATTAACAGGCGGAAAAAGGCTTCGTTTTTCCATAAAATGCACACACGCTGTCGGGGAGAGTCTGATGGATGGAAGAGAGACCCATTCCGAGAAGCACAAAAAAAAAATATTTAAAACTTCCAAAAGGAATATATTATTTAGCGAGTCTGTAGTAAAAAATACGAGTACCCTCTTTAGTTTTCAACCTGAATAAAAGTCCGTTCATACCCTTTCGAATGCATTTCCAGGGTGCGCCTGTAAATTCGCAAAAACGCTTTAAAGCAGCTTACCAAAAGTGATTTAGTTTCCACTTCAGACCTGGTTCATTACGCATTATTTATGGCCAACAGAAAGAAAATCAACAGCCACTTTCATAAATACAAAAACATTCGTACAAACAATAAAACTGACTAATAAAAACTCGCATGTATTTTTGACTTCATTAAAATGTTGCATGTTGTAAATGGTACTCCTATAAAGCTATTATTAGCCAACCTGATATAGTGATATAGTGATTGGGGGGATTACAAAGTCCGGGGAATGTGGAAAATTTCATTAAAATGAAAAGTTTTAAAAAGCTTTCGGGATGCATTTTAAATTCGAGCTGGAAAATGGACAGAGTGGGAAATGGGAAGTGGAGGCGCGTTAATCGGAAAGCCACAATGCCAAAAACGTGACAAAGAATAAAACCGTGTAATTAAATTTTCGGTTAGCATATATTATTGCACTGCACACTCGTATAATGAAGCACTCCAGAGTCTAGAACAATAGTCCTGGAATTTGTTCATTTTTGGCAGGACCATTGTTGGCAAAAACCGCCGGACAAGCTCATCAGCATTAAAGCCAGTTCGGCGAAAATTCGAACCGATTCGAAGCCATTCGAAGCGAATCACTCTGAATCATTCCAATGCCGATGCTGTCGATGTGGATGCCGCAAAAAGCCGGACAATTAACTGCAGCAACGACTGGGATGATGAAACCGAGTGGGTGGCACACACAGGTGGGTGACTGTCGATTCAGGGGATTTCCGGGGGTTGCGAGGGGGTAAATTTATACGCGATAATTAAATCGAATGCATTTTTAAGCTGGGCACAAATGACTGCAATCAATTT
Source organism: Drosophila ercepeae (assembly GCA_018150545.1). NCBI lineage: Eukaryota > Metazoa > Arthropoda > Insecta > Diptera > Drosophilidae > Drosophila > Drosophila ercepeae. The sequence continues at coordinate 1,643,984 of JAECWL010000197.1, forward strand.
CGGTTGATTTCGCTGCAGTTAAGTGTGCGCATTTTTCAAAATAACCCGATACCCGGGCTGACGGCGTCCCATATGGCGTATGAGTGATTTCCGAGCTCGAACCCACTAAGCTAGTGAAACAATTTAACTAAAGATGCTGGACATTAATCACCGGCGATTAATCGGTGCGATTCAAATGCAATTTAACAACGATGGAGGTTCTGGGGGAGAATCTGGGTTTTTCTGATCAAAAACAGACAACATTAAAGGGAGTATTCTGGTCTAGTAATGAATGGAACCTATTTTTGTTGAAAACATATTTGAAGTTGACATTTTTTAAAGAATTTCTCTAGAACAAGACTTTCAAAAATTCACATATTTTGGGAGTACTTTCGTTCATCTCGAAGCGATACCCACAATTACTAGACCGATTTTTGTAGTTTTAAAACTTATGTTTATTCTTTTAATGAAAAGGAATAACATCTGGAATAAACCTATATACTCGTATCAATTTTATTAAACAAAAAAGTAAAACAAACAAAAATCTCGAATATGTTTTCCTGCGATGTCCCTCCATAAATTGTATCAATTGCGTGACAATCACCGAGTAGAACCTTCTGCGTTCTAAACAAATAACAAAAAAAAGAATCACTTTTCAATAAATTCCATTTACCTTGTATGACTTGACGACTTGATAGTTACGATACGCACTGTGCCCGCCGAGCTAATTAAATCGCGGCAACCCAATATCTTCTTATTTGAATTCATATTGACAACTGATGCGAAAATTCGTTTACATTTTCCACTCACTGACCAGATGACGACTTTTTTGGGTTCGGGGGAGAAATGACATCAATAGCCCGGTTTCGGTTACAGTTCGGTTTCAATTTTTCGAGGCCCCATAGCCCCCCAAAAAACAAAGAAAAATAAAATTGCGGTTGGCAGTCAACGGAAAGGCACTCACTGAAAAATCATCTAGAACAACAGAAAAAACGAATCAAGAAAAATCATCAACAGCGTGGAAGGGGAGGGGTTCCCGTTTTGACGGAAATGAATAAATTATTTTTTAAAATTAAATATTTGAAATGGCAAAGTTAACATAAAAGAGCGAATTATGCGAGCGGACAAACCGAAAAATAAGTCGTAAGGAAAGTGACTGGGACGTCTTTCGACTGTAAATACCCGGTACTTGGGGAATGTTTTGGGGTTTTCTTAAAGAAGATTTAACATTTTTCAACCATGAATTCTTGAAAGTGTTGTCGAGAGAGAAATTAAAAGATCATGGAATAGGATCAATGGAACTTCTTAGTTAAGCGAGTGGAAAGATTTCTTCAAAGACATCCTAAGACATTAAGGAGTATCTCTCTTTATTTAGAATATACCCTTGTACCTCCCAAGTACTGGGTATCTTAAGGCCAGAAAAGAAAAATGAAAAATAAGAAGATGCTTGCCCGGTGGCGGATGTGGCGGCCGTTAAAACACTCGCAATGAACTGTCGGAAACATCAGTTGGGAATGAGCCGGCGAAGTCAAGGCAATAGCTATACATTCGCAGCAGCAGCCAGGGGGGTCCCAGCGAGGACAGCAGACCGTGGACCGGGCTCAATATTAATTTTATGCAAAGTGTGGAGCATTCAAATGATTGTCGTCCCCTCCGCCAAATCAGCCAACTGGACGTAATGCGACGCGCAGCCAGAGCCGTAGGTCAAGCAGAACCTGGAAGGGGTACCAGAGCATGCCCAAGGAGAGGCAATCATCCCCCAATCTGGAAAGTGGTCAGATTTTACGGGATTTACTTTCACTTTATATGAATATTTTATTATTTACTTTTACGAATTAATTAAGGGTGTGGATCAAATTCAACTTGAAGTTGTATACGATACCCGGTACTGCATTATGAAGTTTTTCCTTGAAAGCTTTTGGGGAGAAAACTTATTCAGAGTTTTGCTCCTTTTGTCTGTAAAGTTTTTGATCCTTAACGAAGACTATTGCTTATACTATACGATACCCGTTACTGAAGGAAGAAGGCTTATCGAAGGAAAATAAAATATATAAAAGAAGCTATACGATAAAGTAAATCATTATGAATAAAAATTGAGTTCTTCCCATTTTTGTGTCTTAATAAGTTTCCATTTATCAATGCTTTACTGTGCCCCTACTGTGTCCTCCAAGTGCAGGGGGTGGTGGATGGGTCGTGTTAGGCGACGAGATGCTGACAAGTTGTCTAGGCCTTGGCAGAGAGACATCCTGCCTAAAGGGCAATCGAAACTGAAACAGCCGAACCAGCAGCAGCCATGTCAAGACTTTGGCCACTGGGCATAGCAGCAACATCAGCAAACATCAGCAACATCAGCAACAGCAAGGCAGCAACATCTGCAGCAGGGAGCAGGATGGAGCAAGATGGAGACCCCTGAAGAGCCTTCCTCTTTGGAGGGGTAGATAGGAAGTGGGTGGATTCGGTGGCACCAACGACTCGAGTGACAAGTACGTGCAAATGATACTACAGCGTACGATGTACTTGAATTTTTTTTGCCAGCATGTTGTTGCATCTTGCTGCTGCTGTTGCTGTTGCGGCTGCTGCTGCGATGTATTTATTACACTTTTAATGACAGCGAAAACTGCTGCTAATCTGCGACATCTATTAGTTAGTTACTCCGCAGGGACTATTTTTCATGGTTCTATTTATTCTACGAGCAGAGTTCTTTAAAGTTATAGGTTGCTATCGTTTTGGGGGCCGCAGAGGTCAAAGGCCAAGGCATTGCTGTGGCTGTTGCTGTTGCTGTGCCTGCACATTTCCGGCTGAACTCGAGTGCTCCTCCGCCTGAGAGTCGTGGTTAAAGGTAACCCAGGTATACCCAGTTTTTTTTTTCTTGTATTTTCTGTATCGGCATGCGGAGATACCCACAATCGGAAGAATAAGAAGAATGGCAACCGCCACGGGAGGGGTCGCACATTTTTATTCGCTTTAATGAAAATCCTCTTATGCTCGTCGCCCCGCCGACTGCGAAAACCAAATAGAGATGCCTCCTCCCGGGGGGCGGGGTTCTAGGGGGCACCGGAGACGGAGTCTCTTCGAGGGGGATTGTTATTGTAACGTGATTGTGAAAGCAAAGCGGCTTAAAATAGGCAAAACCTGCCAAAGCTCGAATCTGGCTGCTTTCGTTTCTTCGGTGTCACGGCGAGCGGATGTCCCAGCAACAGTAACGGTGAATGCTAAGGCAGCAACGAAGCTGAAGTTGACTTTCCTCCCATTGTCTGGGGTCTCCCAACCTTTGGGGTCGATTAGGTTTCTTAAACTATGCGATTAGGCAGGAAAATCTTTAACCTTCCTGGAAATTGTTTAAGACTGGTTGGGTATTTAAGGAAAAATTTAATACGAGTCTAAGGAGATTCTTTATTTTCAAAACTAAAATATTTTATTTGTTCTTTAATGAATTTCTTTAGCAATTTTTAAGAGTAATTAGAAAAGCTTAGACAACGGATTAGAAACGGATATTTTACAGTAGAAAGGTTAACTATTTTTTTAATTATTATTCAAACTATTCCATATTCCAACTTTTGGCCAACTTGTCCGATTGCTCATCTCTGGCCAACAAAAAACCGTCAACGTAATAAGCAACAACAACAACAACAAGCACGCCAGGTTGCTTTGTGCCAAGTTTTGTTTAAAGTTTACTTTGGTTTTTGCAACTGCGACTGCGACTGCGATGGCAACGTCAAGGCATCCTCGAGTCTCATCCCAGCATCCATCCCCGACCATCCCCGCACAGAGACTCTCCGCCCATGTACATTCAAACAAAAACAACAACAACATTAGTGGCAAGAACCAACACACAAGCAACAACAAACAAACTGAAGAGTTGTCGACGCTTGACGATGTCGCTGTCGCTGATGCACAGAGAACAAAAATAAATAAATAAATAAACTACAATTACATGCAACATTTGCCTCGGATTGCAATGCGTTGAGAATGCTTTCTTTTGTTCGCGTTTCTTTAAAAATAAACATAAAGTATAACGCATTTCTATGGAACGCAAAAAATTCAGCTTTAATATATATATTTTTTTTGTTATTTTTGAGAGTAATAATTTAGGTAATAAAACGGTGTTGCAACCATTTTGCAAAAAAGCCATTTTAATTTTTACGATATCTTTAATTAACAGAAATTACCTAATAAAATAATTACTCAAAAATAGGAAAACTTAATAATAAAACTTGGTAATAAGCGGGCATTGATTTTCGTAAAGCTTAAAAAAGGTTAAAAGGTTAAAATGTGAATATAATTCATAAAGAAACAAAGTTTTAGTTATAGCTTTAAATAACTATATTCACGATATTATAAACTTTCTGATATATTTTAAAATCGGAGAGGAAAACTATGGGAAAAAGATTACTTGAATTTCCTGAAATTTCGTTTGGAAAACCATCAAGTGTCATATCCTGATTCTTGGGATTCCCTTTTAAGACCCTTTTAAGTTAATAATTCTTTAATAAATTATAAAATATATCCCTTTTTTTCTCTGTGTATTGTTGACGTTGTCTATGTACCATTGAGTTGGTTAAACGCGATGCCGCTGCCAACGTTGTTGCTGCCTCTGCGTGTATATTTTACTAATTTAGATTAACCTGCAGCGAAAGCAACAGCAGAAGGAGCTGAAGGAGCAGGTGGGGCTGGGAGCATGGGGCATGGGCTGGGGCATGGGACAAAGAAATTCTATCGCATTGCACACATGAGCACGTACAGACATGGCAGGGATCCAACCGACAACCGCCAACGAAACGAAACGAAACGAGACGAATCCAACCAAGCCGAACCTGGAAGTAGAAGTGGAAGTGGTCCTGGTCCTGGTTCTGGTCCTGGACCTGGACCTGGCAATTTAAGATTATGAACCGCACACAGACATCCAGCGGTGAACCAGGGGGGGATCGTATAAAAATAAGCGCGACGAAGGGGGGTTTGCGGAGCCCGCAGCCCGGAGCAAGGTCTAGGCCTTGGCAATATGCTCCATTCTTGGCCTGGCTCTTGGCCAAGCCCCTTGTTCTTGTTCCCCTCCCTCCAGAAGGCTGCATCCTCGACTCCGTGCCACATCTTCATGCCACATTCCCCCCACCATTTCCATTCTCATCACTGGCCGCAGGTGCAGCTGCCTGCCTGCAACTTAATTTTGATACCCTTTAGGGGGATTGGGTTTCCTCAGCTAGGATATCAAATAACTATAGATTCTTGCTGCGGAAATACTAAAGGTTTTAATTACTTTAGAAAGTACAACTGTCTAATATCAATTTTATTTAAAAAAAAAATAACTAATTTCTATGAGTTACATTAATCCCAAGGAGTTCTGCCTGAAGTTCCTTTAAAAAGTTGATAAGTTTTCTTATACATTATTTTAATATAATACAAAAAAAAACACAAAAAAATAACAAATTTCGAAGGTTTATTGTTTAAAATTTAAAGTTTCTAATAATATTACTGCATATCCTTTTTATTAGGCACTTTTATCCCTAGTACCGGGTATTAATAGTGCCTTGAATTGAAAACCTTTCCAATTAATTTTTTCTAACTATTTTTTATTTATTAAATCTTACATTAAGTTGTTAAAATCAAAAAGAGTATCAACAATACGGTCACTCTAGAAAACAATCAACATTTTCTATTTGGCTAACTTTTGCTTCGGTCCCACTGTTTCTGGGAGGTCTGGGAGTTGACTTTGCTCTCGATTGCTTGCTGTGCTGTGCCAGCAAATTGTAATGGTGGGAATTAGCAGTCCGGACAGTCGCAGCACACCATGCCACGCCCCCTTAGGCGGCCGGCCGGCACGCCCTCGAACTTGTACCTGATGTTGCTGCTGCTGCTGCTGTCGAGTGAGCAACTTCATTGCATATTGTAATTGAAAAGTTTAATCAAATTATAAGCTAGCATTTCCCGTAATTGCAATTGAGTTAAGCATTTTGCTACGGCAACACCCACATTTACGTGCCTCAACAAAATTGAAGGCGGTCACTCTGGGAAGCGGCGATATTGCTAAAGCACCGATGTTGCTGTTGCTACTATAGATGTTGCTGCTGTAGATGTTGCAGCGGAACGTGCCAAGTGTGGGTGGTCCATGAATATGCATGAGTAGCGATTCGATGGCACTTTGGCGATGATGTAAATTGTTGGGGCTTGGATAGCCAACGAAAGTTGGATATTGGCCCATCGATAAGACGGACTTCCTTTTGTGTCTCTCGAAAGCCTCCACCGTGTTGCTGCAATCTGTCCTCAATAAATATCAGTTGTTGGTAACAAAATACACTTGTTGCGACATCAAAGATTAATTGTTTGTTGTTGTTCTGCAATAGAAGCATTTGAGTATCCAAAACAATCCCCATTTGTGGCTGCTTTTGTCTGTATTACATCTATTGGACCTTATTTATACTTTCTTAAGTCCTTTAAGACTATTAGTTTAGGACTTTATTTTGTTCAAAAACATCTCTGATCATCGATTGCAAGATAAAAAAAATTATAACCCGAAATATAAAAAAAGCAGCAAATCAGAAATGGATAAAGTAGTATAGTTCTTCATAAAAGCTCATCGCTTGGGAGTTGGAACCTCAGAACAATTGCAAGATAAATAAAAATGTTAAGAACTCAAAATATTAAAAATGAAAAAATCAGAAATGGATTCAAAATTAGGCTCCTCTGAGATAAAGACCATCAATTGGAACGAAAAAAAAATGATAAGAACTCAAAATATTAAAAATAAAAAAAATCAGAAATGAAATTTACAAAATAATGTTCCTTGGCGAGAAGCCAATCGACTGGCATTCCCCGACCTTAAACCGATTGCAAGATAAAAAAAATTATAAAAACTTAAAATATTAAAAATGAAAAATCAGAAATCGGTTCAAAATTAGGGTCCTCTGAGATAAAGACCATCGATTAGCACAATACAAAAATTATAAGAACTCAAAACGTTAAAAATAAACAAAGCAGATATTGACAAAACTCCTTCGACTGGAATTCCGAGACCTTAAACCGATTGCATGATAAAAAAAATATTTATAACTCAAAACGTGAAAAAAAAAACAAAACAGGGTTTGATAAAACTCCATCGACTGGAATTCCGAGACCTTAGATCGAATGGTCAAATATTAAATAAAATAAATAACGAGGGACCATGAACAGCATCGTTAGAGGGATGGTTTCTCCCAATAGAATTAATTTGAAATTAAAGATAATTTAAAGAAAGAAAAATTAGGAAATGAGGAGAACGACACTAGGCCAAAAATGACTATGCATCTGGAGATTCCATGGATAGTAAAAAAAAATAACACCTACTTACTTCGATTTAATCTCGAAATATAAAATAAATAACAACAACCAAAAATGGGTCCAAAATTATGCTCCTCTGAGATAAAGACCATCAATTAGCACGATAAAAAAATTATGAAAAGTCAAAATATTAGAAATAAAAAAAATCAGAAATGAGTACGAAATGATGTTCCTTGGCGAGAAGCCCATCGACTGGGATTCCGAGACCTTATACCGATTGCAAGATAAAAAAAAATAATTATAACTCAAAACGTAAAAAAAAAAGAACACAGGATTTGATACAACTCCATCGACTGGAATTCCGAGACCTTAGATCGAATGGTCAAATATTAAATAAAATAAATAAAAGAAAAATAAAAAAAGAACACACGATGTTGATTCTTTGCTCCGTAGAGCTCGAATGAAATATTTTGGTAGGGCTTACGGCTTTTATAGAAATATTTTGGCTCCAGTTGACAGCCTACTTCGATTTAATCAAAGCTGTATTTAAAGTTATCGATGCCAGGACCGTTGAAACCAGATTATCGAATGCATCCAAAACTTCCAGTGTTGCCAGACTTAGAAATAAATACTGCTGCCTGACCTTGGAAGTGGATGAAGACAAGAAGTGCCGCGACGCATGCGACTTATTTTGTTGAAATAGCGGGGATCGTCCACCCTACACTAAAGTTCTTTCTGAAGACAGGAGGTATGCCATAATCTTAACTGTGATTATGGAGTACCTCCTGCCGTCAAGAAGACTTTAATGTAGGAAGGACGATTGCAAGATCGATAAAATTACGACCTGAAATATAATAAAATACCAAAAAAGTCAAAAATGGGTAGAAGTTTTTGTTTCTTCGTGAAGAGCCCATTTTGTTATGTTTCTTGGCGAGAAGCCCATCGACTGGAAATATTAAATAAATTAAAAAAAGGCCTGGAAAAAATATCATAGAAAAATAGGGAGATCCCATGTTGATACTTTGCTCTGTAGAGCTCGAATGAAATATTTTGTTAAGGCTTACGGCTTTTATAGAAATATTTTGAGTGATGTTGTCAGCCTACTTTGATTTTCACAAAGCTGTATTTAAAGTTATCGATTTTCTTTAAGAATAAATATATCGAAAATAACAAAAAACAGAAGCAAATACTAAATTGTAAAAGAATACAGACTGAAAATCAGAAATGTGTACGAGATATTTTTGGTTAACTTTTAACAAATATTTGCTTTCAATGCAAACAATTTATGGTCTTAAAGCTCCAACAGTCTCCCAGAAGATATGTTTTACTTGCAACAAGACGTAGCAGATTCCAAGTTGCTTGGATCTCCAGAAACTTGTCCCTTAACTAAATAATTTATGATATGCGGAATCAATGAAACTCTAGTCACCCGGACTCCTCTTGTACGGAAAATATGCCGGATGGCAGGACTGCCAACTAAACGAGCCAAACTGCAAAACTGACAACTGAAAGTGAGATTGCAATGACATTTGTTGTACTGCAATCCGGAGTCCCCTTCAGCCTCCTTCTGCTGGGATCCCTCGCAAGTTTCTGTTTGACTTTGTGCCCCCTTTGTTACCCCAAAAGCCCCCCTTTCCCGCTTTCCCGCTTTGGCCCCCGCCCACTTGTGTTATGAAACATTAAGCACTTTGCATGTTGTAGCCAAAGTTTTGGTTGCCTGCTTGGCTTGTTCCGGACTCCGGAGGAGTGTCCAAAGGGGGCAAGCGGATGGTGGAATGTGAAGTGGGCTGGGGCATGGGGCAGCGGTGCGGGGGCGGTGGTGATGCGGGGACTCTGGTTGCAAATCATTAACAGACATTAATTTTGCTCTGCATGTGTCGAGAACGACGTACAGTTTTCGCTGCCATCAGATCACAGCTCGACTAGACCAGATTAAAATGCACTCAAAGAAAATATGCCCGACTAAAAAATGCTCTGAAGATTGTCCTATTTCAGAAATCATGAAATAAACTTCAAATCCAAACCATTAAACACAGTATAATGAAACTGCTTCTGAGAATAAAAGTTAGAAAACTTCCTGAAATCTCTTGAGGCAGATTTCTTTAGTCTTGTAAATTTTTCGCTGGGGTCACCCTCTTTGTGAAAGTGTAAGAGTACCCGCAGACAGCAGCATCGGAGCGGAGCAGCAGCGCGCACACAAAATGTTTGCCGACATCTAAGATTGCCACAACGTAGCCGGCGGGTTACACAGCCGCCTCTAACAATTGCGACCCGGCACCAGGTGAAGCCGGTTCCAGGGGTGACAGCAGGGGTTAAGGCCCCAGGCCCTGGGGCAGTGGCAGGGGCAGAGGCTGGGGCTGGGGCACTAACCGGGGCAGGGGTAATGGGACTGAGAAACTACAAAAGCTGTTGCTTGTTATCTGTGTATGCAACCACCAGTGTTGCATGTTAACCAGCGGATCATAAAGACAGTTGATGGCTCGTCGGGTGTCGAGTAGGTTTTCATGTGCTTCTGATCAAAAAATTGATGCTTAGTGCTGGAATTTGGGCCTCGCTGCACCTTTTTTGTGAATCGAGATTACCTAAACGAGCTTATGGCTTGAAGTTAATTAAAAACCAAAACCAGCGAGTCCTTCGTTAAGTAGGTTTTTGGATATGAATAGTTTTTCAGCCTCTCATGACTCAAATTATTCAACCTTTTTTTACCTTTTTATTAATATTCGAGTAATTGCTTTGCTTCCGTTTCAAATCCTTTATGGGTCGTAATTACAAATTCATTGTAAAATTATTGCTTTAAAAGTATCTGTGAGTCTTTGTCCTCCTGCCAGCTTTATTTCTAATCATCTGAAACAAATCTATACGGGGGGTGGGACTCCTGACCCAATGGGCCTCATTTCCAATTACCACTTATTTTGTTTATGCTGAATCCTCGTCAGCCTCCCCGCGCGTTGGCCTATCCGGTATCTCTGGGCGGCAAATCACGGTCGCCAGAGCCCACCCGGCGTATACGTTATGCTTATGCCGGGAGGGTGGAGGAAAAAGCTGGGCAAGCTGGGCAAGCTGGGGGGGAAATGTTGGGAGGACTAGGAAGATGGGGATGCACTGGCCTATGAACTGGCTGGCTCATGGCCAAAATGATGGCCATCTCCTTCGTTGTCTCCGTCGTCGTCGTCGTCGTCGTCGTCGACATCGGCGTCGTTTCCGTCTGCTGGGTGCGCACCTTTTGAGTTAATTGCGTTTTGCTCAATTTAATATTGAATTTAATTAGGGGCGCATTTTTCCCAAGGAGGCCAGCTCCCAAGGAGGCCACCCAAGACACATTAAAAGCTTTTAGGGCAAATGAGCAAATTAAATTTGATATGCGAGATGCCGAGACGAGATAGTATGCCCCCGAAAACGGCCTAACATCGATGTGTACGAGTACGAGTTCGAGTATATATCTTCGGGCGTAATCCCATAAAATTAATGCGTTTATTTGAAAAGTGTTAAGCATTTGTGCCAAAGGCAATTGGCGAAAACATTAACGAAGCATTTGTTTAATTGCGACTACCGGGGGAAGCCGCGGAATGCCCGTTCCGTTCCGGGCATTGAAAGTGAAAAGTGTTGGGAAAACTGGGGAAAACTAATTGACAAATTGACGCTGGAAAGTAGGCAACACCCGTGGAGGCTCTGCTGGAAGGGTGGTTGTGGCAATCAATTGCTCATTAAAATTCTGTAGCTAAAAACGGAAACGGAAAAGTGAACAACTGCCGACCATGACCATGACGATGACGATGGCGACGACGATGAGCTCTCTACGCATTTGCAATTCGTTCGCCATGTTGCATGCCACAAAATCATCAACACGTTAATTGAATTGTTGACTGGCACACACATGTGTATGTGGGTGGGGGATCGGCGGCAGAACTGCTGGACAGGCTTCGTGCGAATGGGGTTCACCGCTTTTGGGTTTTGAAGCGTCGATGGACTGGGCTCTGGGCAGGGGCATGCCCCGTTTAGCTGATGCGAATGCGTTTGCTTTTATGGTTCGCTTCGCCGGTGGCATGCAATGACTAGCAGCGCCACCACCACCAGCAACACCAACAACAGCAGCAACAATCAGAAGGAGAGCCACGTCAGCGCCATTTTCAAAAGCCTCCCAACGATAAAATGGCTGCAAGTGGCAGCACCAACAACAAAACCATCCACTTCCACGTCTATCTCTATGTGTCTATGTGCCTTCTATGTCTGTTCCTGTGCCTCTTCCTCTCTATGTGTGGGTAAGTGTCGATGTGTGTGTATCAATGTCCATCCATGTGAGAGTGTCTGTGTGTCTGGTAATTAATGAAATTGCAACGCATTTGAATTTTAATTAAAACAAAGCGCACAAATTACGACAGAAGCAAACGTGTATTGTTCTGGCGACGAAAGAGTGGAAAAATCATAGGCAAACTCTCATGAAGAGTTCTTCAAATGAAATACTATAGTTTGAACATCAAAAAAGATATTAACAACAAAGATTAGTTGGTTTATTGAAGAATGAATATATAAACAAAAATGAACTTTGGTCCGTGCATTGTACAACAGCGTTCTTGGGTTCATTTCGACAAAAGGTGACACCAACTTTGCATGAAACAAAATCATTCCTTAAACCACAACCGACTTTGAATCAAAAAAGATGAACTTGGCAAATTATTGGAAATAAAAAAACCAAAAATCACATAAAATTGTTCAAGTTTAAGGACAGATTTTGGTCAATTTCCATATTACAACCCTTGGGTTACCTTCGAATAGCTGCTTTAAGCTCTTCCTGCCAAAGACACTGATTTTTCAATCGCTGCTCTATTTACTTGTGGCATCCCAAAGGGCCGATTGGCAATTCCTTGGCCTCGGCCTTTTTAGCAGCTAAATTGCTTGCTTCCGTTAACTTTCCCAAAGGACATGGTCCAGGAGAAAAAAAAACAAAAAAAAAATGGAAGAAAAACAACAAACAAAGTTGTACGTACTACCTGCGAACAGTTCTGCGTGGAGTTTCCAGAGACAAAAGCCGAGCCGGTCGATGAGGCTGGTTAATACAGGCACATGCCTTGTGTCTGTTCACTGAGAAAAAAATTCGGGTTTAATCGGGTTACAAAAAGAAAATCATTTCCTAGAAGGATGTGAGCTAAACAAGTTCTTGGAATCTAAGGAAAAGGGTTTTTATGATTATTCTTACTTTAAATACAACATATTCTTCAGGTGCTTATAGAAAATTAGAATATTGTTTTTAACAAGAAAGAAAGTGGTACCGGGTATTAAATATTATGTTTATATAAAGATAATATTTAATATTATATAAAAAACACGATAATTTTAACTGTTTTTATGGGTTATTTTCATGAGTTTTCAGGAACTTTGAATATTGTAGGTAGCTTTACCCCAACGGGAGGAGGACCGGGTATCATATAGCTCACATTTTATAAAGAATCCAGCTTTGATTATAAATTTTTGTCTTTAGATCCTTACAGGAGCTTTGAATATTTATTTAAATCCAGAAGAGAGGAGTACCGGGTATCATATAGCTCACATTTTATAATGATTCCAGCTTTTATAATAAATTACCCTTTAAACCTTTAAAGGAACTTGGAATATTGTATTAAAAACCAAACGGGAGGAGTACCGGCTATCATATAGTATCAAAACTTCCCTTTTCGAAAGTGTTCCTTGTTTTTTTCCAGTGCCTGCCTGTTGGTGTGTGTACGTGTGAGTGGGAGTGTGCCCATTGAATGATCCACAATGTTCAATCGCCCCATGGGGATGAGTCGCTGGTGGTGGAAGCCGGCCAGGGTGGGGGAGCCGGCCCAGGGACCGCCGGGCAATTGCTTTTGTTTCACCAGAAAAAAAAATACATTTCGCCAGGCTGGCGGCTGACTGACCAACCAACCAAGCGACCAAGCGACCGACCCACCGACCGAACGACCAACCTCCCAACCACCCAAGTGAGAGGAAAGTCCGTGTAATTGCGTTTGTGATATTAGCCTGAAGTACACTTGCTGATTCTTTTTTTCGAAATTCGTTTCTGGCATCCAGTCCATTGAAGTTTCTGCCTCTGTTGCAGTTTTCAAGCACATGGCCTCCCTCCGACTCCCGACTACCGACTACCGGACTCCCGGCTCCCGACTACCGGACTCCCGACTCCCGGACTCCCGACCATGTTTAATTTGAATTGTTTTCATTTACAGTTGCCATTTATTCATCGACCGAACGAGGAGCACTTGATTGGCAAAAACAAAACAAAAAACACAACAAAAAGCAGCAGAAAATAACATCGAGTGATGAAAGCCCACTTCCGAAGTTTTTATACCCTTTTCACTTTATAAACACGACGGGATTTGGCACGATCTGGTTTGCGATTTGCCAGAACCCGTCATGATTAGCGGATAGATGGAAAAGATTTTTCCTGGAAAATTGTTTACTAATAGATTGCATTTTTCTAACGAAAGTTCTGCACAAAGTCTTTAAGACATCTATGGACTCGTGAGTTTCACGAGTATCGGGTATAAATACTATTCACTGAAGGGTAAAGATTTTCAATGAAAGCTCTTTTGAATCCTAAATGATTATAGATTTGATATTCTAAGAATAAAAATCAAGTATCAATGCATAACATTCAAGTATTTGTTTATCCCAAGATGGTTATAACTTTAACTAGAACTAGAGTCTTCGTTTGAGGGAAAATCATTTAGATCAAGAGGTTCACAGAGGCTAAAAATTCTATTTTGTAGGGTATTTAAAGTCATGAAACATTCTGATAAAGATAAAACTGCTTTTCAATATGGATTTCGTTGTTTTCGCTTTTATTCGATTTTTTCTGGCTTTTCATTCAAATGGGTTTTCATATCGAAGCGTAGATTTCCGACTTGGCTGGAAGGACAGAGCCCGCATTGTTGGTCATTTAGTGTCCTCAAATTTTATTTCATTTTTATCACTTTTTCAATATACTTGGGTTTTATTTAGTTTGCAAGTCCGATGCAAGAAGATCACCCTTTTAACCCACTTTCTGGTACAGGCCAGGTTGTGAGTGATGGACACTGTCAGCGGCGTGAGTCACAAGGCCAGTGGACGCGAAAATATTGCAGATTTGGCGAAATTTCGCATTGCGCATACGACATGTTGACCCAGTTGGTGAGAGCCAAGAAGAGCTCATCCAGCCAGCTCCGAAGGAAGGCATACCATATAAATTATAATTTCTCTTTGTTGATGTTGTCATTTGTTGTTAAGCGCATTTTCGGCTAATTAAAAGTGAGCGACAGTCGAGTATAAAGAATCGCAGCGCCGCACCGCTGAGCGATGCAAAAACGAAGGAACGACCAGGAATGCCTCCGACTGCGGGAGGGGCAATAAAACAAATGTGCCTGCCACCGCCAGAGGGGCCACAAAAACTGTAAACAAGCGCGGCTAAATTGAAATGAAAAAAAGGTTAACTACGGACAAAAAACCGAAGAATGGCAGCGACAAGAAAAGAAGGCAACGCAAAGTGGCTGAAAACAAAGCGGCGGCAGCCACGTCAACCAAAATTTCACGCTGACAAATTATGATTTATGCCACAGCCTCGACTCTGTTGCTGTTTGTTTTGAGGTTCTTGATGTTGCTGCTGATGCTGTTGCTGCTGATGCTGCTGCTGATGTTTCTGCTTTGGCTGCGATTGTCACTCGCCTTGACGTGGGCGCCAGGCGATGCGAGGAACGCAGCTGCCAAGCCATCGCCGAGCTGTCCAAAAACCTCGAGAAACAAAAGCCCAGCATAATTGTTAAGAGATTTGAAACGTGAATCAGGCCCAACATATTCATCCATTTTTTGTTTCAAATCAAAAAGGCATTCTTTAGGGATTAGGGAGTTTCTAATACAAATTCTCCAAAAAACTACCAAAAAAACACTATTGGTTCTTCGAAGGCCTTGAAAATACCGATTTACCGATCCATTTAGGATCTTTTTTAAAACATTGAAAGTAAATTTTAAGAATTTATAATCATAATTACTTTCAAGAAAAAGAAAATCTCTCGTATATAATTTTTAAACAAATTTGTGCAACGATTTTTCTCCTTTAATTATTGGATTAAAGCTTAAAATATAAAGAATTCACTAGAAGCCACTGGAGTACCGAGTCTTTCCTGATTTTTCGATCAATATAGATTTGAAACTGGTTTGAATAGAAAGCAAAGTTCATTAGAAACGCCCAAGCAGATGTGTCCGAAAAGCTTAATAAATAATTTTTGATTGATTCGTTTTTTTGTTCGCCCTTCTTGTGGCTCAATTAGTGGGAACTCCTGGGCTGCTGGAACTACTATACTTCGCCCCCGCTTAAAAGGCCGACATCGAGAATCGATGAATCATTGTCGACTGTGGACAATACAATGAGGACTAAGTGCATCTGCAGGCAGTCGATGCTCCCAGTTGAGGGTCCCAGGGAAAGGGGACCCAGGGACAAAACTGATGCTTCAATGGCAAAACCACACAGATGGGCACAAAAGCAGGAGACATGGCCAGCGGCGATCGTAGAAATCCGCATTCGCATCCAAATCGGAATCCCGATGCCCGAATCGGCATCAGACTCAGAATCCAAATCCAAAGCAAATCCAAAAACTAAAGCCAGAGGACCGAGGACCGACGACCTGGGCCGGAGGAATCCCTTCTTTGAACTGCTCTTTCAACTTGTGCCTTCTGTTTTTGCTGTCTGTTGAGAGTTGACAACTGTGCACTTTCATGGCCCCTGGCTAGAGCCATGAAATATTTTCTCTGGCAACGATTGCCTCCATCCCCACTCTCCACTCTCCACTCTCCACTCCACATGCCACATGCCTCATGCCTCCTGCAGGTTGTCATGCGAAATCAGCAGTTGGGTCTTTGGCGAGCAAACGTAGTCGGCATGTGATTTGGTCAAACATTGCTCAGTTGCTTCCAGGCAGGAGGCATTTACATTTACTCCACCATTTTCCAGTTCGTCTGTTCTAGCCCGGCCTGGCCTGGACTGGCCTGGCCTGGCCTGGTCAAGAGATATTCCAACCAGAAGCCGGGAGCAGTAGCAGTTTGGTTGCCTGACTCGTTAGTAGCTCGATAAGGATTTGTCCCAAGATTGGTTCGCAACGGGGAGGCAAGTATCAATTTTCGCAGGAATACTCGTATTCTGTAAAGCAAAGGGGTTCTCATTGGAGTCACAATTTTTTCTGCAGTCACAGTCACTGGCTATTACTCATCCCTGATGGACTTTTCCGCCAGGAGAGCTCCAGCAGCTCCTTCTGCCGTTTAACTCGAAATTCAAACACACTTTTCGGTCAAGCGCTGATTGTGAAATCTTGTTTGTTTGTTGCCATCAGCCCTGCCCACTGCCGCCCACTCAATCATTGGACATTGGCCATTGTCGTGGGGAATCTGGAATCCTTTGGGCCTCCTCTTCATTGGCCTCCAGACGGGTGTCCACAAAATGGAAATTCAATTAACGTCCAAGCAGGAACTTTTCCTCAACCGATCTCCAAATAGAAACTCCGTTTATGCTATGGAATTCATGAACTTTTCAATGCCCCAGTTTATGCGCAAATGAATTCATAAACTATACTATTTTTGTGAGAAAACAAACAAGATTTTATAACTCTGGGAACACCATACTTTTTCGAGTATTGACAAAGTATTGTCCAAAGAAGTTTTTAAGATAATTCGTGAAATGATGTTTTTGACACTTCATGAAATTTTCACCGCATAAACGTTGTAATTGAGGGGTTACGATATCAGATCTCCGACTTCTATCAAAACACAACACCTCCATTTTCCGGATTGACCTGCTTTTCGAGGTCGTTCATCCCAGAAGCGATCTGCCGTCAAATATTAGCCAAGAAGGGGATCTGGTGTCGGCCTGGCCAACGCCTCTTGGCCTATTCCCGGACGAGAGAGCTTCGCGTCAAAACTAATTAAATAACTCGTTCTTTTGCATCAGAGACAGAGAAGGAGACGGAGTAGGAGTTGGAGTTGGAGACGGGAATGGAAACGAAGCTCTACCCGGTCATGTTCAGCTGTCGAAAGCAATTAATTTTCAATTATCTCTTGGAAATTACACAAAAAGCCAGAGCCCAGTCGGACTCCGGCTCGGACTCGGACTCGGACTCCAAGTTGGGGGCCAAAAGTTTGAGTCCGGGTGTTAAAGTAAACAAAACGGAGGAGAAAGAAAAGTCGGCCAACTAAATTGGCCAATTAAAGGGCCAACTCCAACTCCAACTCGAAGTCCAACTGCAATTCCAGAACTCAGACTTATCTGACCACATCAAAGCCAAAATCATAATTATGATAATTTTGTATGTGTGGGAACTTCTTGGCAGAGACACCCAGATTTGGGCCTCAAGTTTTATTAATCTTCCACCTGCTCCGGCTTCTACTTTGTGTGTTCGATAGCTATCAGTCCGAAGACTTGGCATTAGCTGGCCAGATCAAAGACGCCATATCGGAGGCCATAAGGCCGAATGGATAATTTGCATTAGCAGCCTCTTAAGCAATCTCTTCCGACCAACATTCAGACGGTTTAGACTCCGGACTGCGGTCCGTCCCAGCCAGATCCTCTTCGGTGTCTTTGAAAACAATGCAATTCAATTAAATCCAAATGGAAATGCAAATGCAAATGCAATTGCCGCATTCAAGCCAGAGGTGAAGCGCCTCCTCGCAGCGCGTCTCATTTGACCGCAGTTTTGGGTTTCGGTTTGCTTCCAAAACGGGGTCGGGGTTTCAAGTTCTCGGCTCTGAGCTGTGAGCTCCCAGTTCCGGATTCCGGGAAGGGGGACCAGTCTGAGACTTGTCTGCTTCTGTTCTGGCCCGCCTCCTTTCGGGCCGAATCGCCTTGTCTGCGCCGTTTTGTCTGCATCTGTGGTGGCGTGATTTAAAAATAGTTTTGCGTGCCGGAATCGGAGGGCTGGGATGAGCAGGTCAGGCTAAAAATAAATGAAAGCGGCGACCGGCTTTCCTACACTCGCAGAAAGTTCAATCTCCGCGAAATGTGATTTTTGACTTTAATTTAGAAATTATTAAGAAAGGACAGAAGTCTTGTACTAGTTTCGTCTATTTACCAAGAAAGAATAATTTCTAAGCTCCTCCTCAATGTTAAGTCAAAGGCTGAACCGTAAAAATAAGAAGGATCTGTAGGCTACATGATACCCGGTACTCCCCCAACAACTACTCCCACAAAGTACTCACCAGTCCTTTTTCTTCAATACCAAAGTAAACAAACGCTTCTGAATTTCCTCATTTTAGTTGCAAACCGCAAACTCGGTGGATTCCAAAGAGTTTATACATTTGATGGCATCTGTCGCATCATAAAACCCATTGGTCATTATGGGATATCTCCCTGGAATTCCCCAACATACATAAATTGATTTCTCCTTTGGCTGGCTGGCTGGCTGGCTGGCTGGCTGGCTGGTTGGCCAGTTGAGACTTTTATTATTTCATCTGCAGTGGAAGCATTTATCTTCTCGACTTTGAATGCTTTTGGATTTAAAAGTGGCCAAGTGACCCTTCTCTTCTTGGGTCCACATTGGGTCCATTGTCACATTGGCAGAGCGATTAACTTATTTGAGTAGGAAAGTCCCAGTTTCCAGCTCCCAGTTTCCAGCTCCGAGCTCCCAGCTCCCCGATCTCAATCAATCCCCTTTAGACCAGAGCTGTCACTTGTTCGTTTTCAATACCCTTTGTGGGAAATTTCTTTGAGGGATATTCGTTATTTTATTTATTAAGAAATAAATGTGAAATTCGATTTTAATTTTTGATATATTATTATTTAAAATTACTATTAAAAAAACAAGAAAAATCCTTATTGTTGCGGTTGGAAAAGCTTTTGACAATAATAGTAAAGTATGACTTCTTCAGAGCTTAAGGCTTGTTTAGAAGAAATGTTTAGGAAATCCATATTAAATTAACTTTATTTATTGATACTAGTAATACAATTTTATTACTTCGCATCCTTAGTAGCACAATTTCTGCCAAATATACCCAAAAATTCCGACATTGCCCCACGAAGACGCAGCCTTTGCCAGAGATTATGATAATATCTTGGTGTGTTACAATATTTTCGTTGCCATAATCCCAAAACCAGAGAGAGTTCCAGTTCTATTCAGTGTGTTGGCGAAAAATAAACACAAATTCTGGGGTATTTTCAGAGTCGTATAATTCACGGAATGCCGGGCCATTCTTTCCTCATTCTGCATTGCGTTGTTTGCGCTGTTTGCGTTGCGTCTTTTGCGTAAAAAGTAAATATTATTTCAAGATACTTAACCATGTTGTTGCCTGTCGCTCTCCCGAAAGGGGGGCGTGGCAGGTGGCAGATGGCGGAAGGCAGAAGGCAGTGGCGATTAGCCCAGAACGTCCTTGTCCCTGTTGTGTTTCCGATGTCGGCGATGAATGGGAAACTGATGGATTGACTGACTGACTGCCTGACTTGTTGATATTGTCAAAGCAAACAGAAACGCTCCACTTGTGCCACTGACGAAAGAGGAGGGGCCGGAGTGGGTGGGTAATAAAAATGCGGCGGAGTCTGGCCAATTATTAAGCCAACTAATGGCCTCGCCCGGCGACGGATGTGAAGCAGCCACAAGGCAGCAGCCATCTCGTTATGGCTCATTTGCAGGCGTCTTTCGTCGGATCCATAAATACATATAGCCCCGTATATATCCACTATATAGGGGCTATCATATCTGCCCCGTCTGCTCTTTATCGCCCCGAACGTTTAGGATGTTGCAGCTGCACCTGCAGCACAGTCGCATCCCGTGCTCCGCAAACGGAAACTCATTAGCGAAACTGTGTCTTGACAGCACCAGACACGCCTCCTGCCACATCGTTATGATGCACTAAGAATTTTATTTATTTTTTTTATCGCAATGCTGCTCCTCCCCCAGCCAGAGGGTCCTGGCCCGAAAAAACAAACAATAGGGCATATTGGCTAGGCCATAAATCTGTGGCCAGAAGATCTTCACTCGGTCACCCGACTCGGACAAATCTCCCAGAAGATTTGTGGCTTTCTTCGGGTTATTTATATTTATAGTCCGGCCGACTCTTTAAATTTAGCCAATTTGTGAATGGTTTCCCCCAAAATCCATTGGCATACCTATGGGTCTCTTTTTCTCAGTCAGTGTGTATATGAAGTTTCGTTTATTTTCGCCCATTGATGGTGCTCGTGCCAAGTCATCTCAGGGGGAATACTCACCAAGGGAAAGACTTTCATTTCAACAATATTCTATAATAATATTTTATGCAAATGCAATAGGAAAGTTTTTAAGGTGGGGCTTCTTTTATGATAAAAAATAATTAAACCATCACCGATCATATTTTAAATAGAAGAGAGAACTAAATCGTTTGAATTCTAATTGGATTTGAAGTAATTGAGTAATAATTACAGGTATTATTTTACCAAATAATCAGTTCAAGCGACCAATTTGTTGCTTTAAGTATAAGGTTTGTCTCCCCCTTTTTAATATTTTTAAAAAAATATACACTTCAAGTTTCAAGAAATATTCTACTCTAAAATTCCTTTAAATAATTTAATAACTTTTAAGGGAGCATTTATACTAAAAATTAAACTTTTGTTTTAGTTTAGAAAACTATAGTCCCATAAATATAACTCCTTGACCCTAAAATCTATAAGAATTCAGCTTTGGAACTAAAAGTAAATATATTCAAAAATATGAATTTTGTATAACCAAAAAATATTAAACTAATTACAAATATTATAATAGATATTTATTTATTTAACATTTAAATGAATTAACATTTAATCATCATGATTTTTTTAAGCGATCATGATCTTGTTTTTTTTTTAAATAGAATTTTTATTTCATCCAAGAAAGCTTTAGAAATTGGAAGTTTAGTATTTTTTAGGCTCCCTTTATTTTTTCCTCATGCTTGAAGTGATAGGGAATTCTGTTAGTCTTAGAGTATTACCGTATTCGGTTTTGTGGCAAGTCCTCCGAATCCCCCAACACACTCAAACCCACACACAGACACTTTGGTGGCAACACATTGTTCTGCCTCTCGTGTTGGTATTGTTGTTGCTGCTTTTTGGCCCGCCCTGTTTGTACAAAAATTTTTATGGCGACAGGTCGGTTGGTTGAACGTTCATTTGGCAGGACCAACGAACAAGGACCAAGGACGAAAGACGAGAACTCGATTTTATGCTCCTCGTTGCAACATGCACGGGAGGAAAATTTGCGACAGGAAAATCAGTCTCCATAAGCCAGGAAAAACTTGAGGAATCAAATCACAAAAGAGTTTCAGTTTCTTAAATTGGGGAACTTTGATATAATATTTTCTAATATACATATTTTCTTTTTATAAAAAGCTTTTGGAAATAGGCCCTTAAATGATAGTTCTATTGAAAAATATTTCAACGAATAGAAATTTTAATCAATAATTTCTCAAACTCGAAGATAGACCCAAGTTTTTGTTAAACTTATTCATTATTTGTAACCTTTTTGCAAAAGATTCTAAATGTTGTCTAAATAATATTTTCCTTAAACTATAAATAGAAGGTATTCAGAATCTTTATCTCAATAAATCTAATAAGTGATAAATACCCGATTCTTGGTAACATTTAACTAATTTTCTGCAATTTTTGAAGTTTTATTTCTTGAATAACTAAATATTTCTCTCCTTTTGTGGAAAAGTTTTTCAATTTACAATGAAATACATCAAATTTAAGCAATTTACTTTGTGAGATCCAAAGGTTAAAAAAAAAATAAATATATTTGTGCCACATGATGTTGCACCTCAACTGTTAGCCCTCGAATTCTGTCAGTGTTGGCTGGAAACGAGCAGCTAGAAAGGCTGGCAAGCTCGGCATGGAGCCTGATTCGGACTCCCTGGCTGAATCGGAGAATCTGAGCCAGGGCCGAGAGCTGGAGATGTGGAACGGGAACGGGAGCCAGGACGGGAGCCGAGTGAGATGAGTGGTTGACATGTAGCCGCCATTAGCGGTAAGATGACAAGCGTTGAAAGCGCGCCCGGGGAATTACGCAAAAGGGGAAAAAAAGCACAAAAAAGGCCGAGAAAAAAATCGCAGAAGTAAAGAAAAACGGGGAAAAAGGCTCGCTGGTAAAAAGGACTGGGATGCAATAGTTTTCTCTTTTTTGCTCTTTTATGACAGCAGTGTAGCAGGAAACTGCAGGAGGACGTATATAAAAAAAAGGTGCAAAAATCATCAGCATGCTGTCAGCGACAGCGCCTCCGCCACCGACTCCTCTGGCTGAACGCCCCTGAAAACCGCCTGTCACATTAAAGTATCATTTGCAGTCACTCAGCCAGAGGCCCCACCTACCACCTACCACCTACCAGAGGCGTTCCTGCCCCTCGCCACCGGCATTCCCAACGATTAAAGTCAATGGCATTCGCGATTTCCAGACCGCCCGCGATTCCGCAGACGCGCAACGCAAGACCCTGTATTGATTTCGCGATTCGCAGACATAATTTATGGCGGCGCGATTTGTGCGCGTTTTCCGTGCGATTTGGTTGAGCTACTTTTTTTTTTTTGCACGGTACGACTTTATGCCACTGGAATGAATACATTAGCATCGATAATTACTTGGGAAGTAGCCCCGGTTACTTCCTCTCAATATGTGCATTTGCAGGTATCGGCCAAACGGGCAAACGGACATTCTCTGGCCATTAATTCATAGCCGTTCTGCGCTGCTAATTAATAATTCATTGGCCACTCATTCTTTGCGCATTCATAACTGCTAAATATTCAAATTCGAAACATTTATAGACCGGCGAACGAGTCGCATCTGATTTATGGAGGCATTCCTTAGTTTTCATTAGGCATTGTGCCGCCTACTTTTCAACATATTTCTTAGGTGTATTCGAAACGATAAAATAATGTGGCGACCGTGACTTGCAAGTCAATTTGAACGCAGTTTGTGAGTCCCGAATTGAGGCAACTGGCTCAGCGGAATCCACTGTGCCACTTAAATTATGTGGCAACACGATGCACCAATATTTATCACCTGGCCTGAGTGCAGTCTGTGGACCATTCGCGGCCATTTAAGCCAAGTTTTTCGGCAATTGTATAGACACACACTCTCCTGGCTGGTGAAGACCAGACCAGACCAGACCAGACCAGGCCTGGGATTAGCATTAGCATAAATTTCAGCTAGCTCACACAACATCCCGAGTATGAATATATAATTCGACGGTTGTGTGTTATTTATGATGGAGTGTGTGTGCCAAAGAACTTGGAGCAACTTTTCGACTGGAAACAGTGCTTGGAGATGGGGAATAGGTCGGAACAGGAGCAGGATAATCGCTGCTTAATGCAGTCGCGCATATAACGCGACCCATCCGTCCGATCCAGCCAGCCATTTGTCTTACCATTCCGCCATTGATAACGAAACCGAGACGGGCGACAACCAGCAGAAGCATCCAAACTCATCCGCAACCACCCAGCCGCTAAACCACCCACTCCACTCCCCATGGGACCCATGTCTGCTACAGCCTACGCACCACCGAAATTTGAGAGTGCACTGAGAAAACAGTTTTAATATTCAAAAGGGAGAGTGAGTGAAACTTGTTTAGCGAAACCTCAGATCGAAACCTCTTCTCAGAACAAGTTTCTTTATTATTTATTTTTTATTATTTTTATTATTTATTTTAGTAGCATTTTTTCTCGGTGTTCCAATTGAAAAGCATTCAAATTTAATTTGCATACGGGCTGAGGAAACTTTTGTTTACCTTGCGGTAGTGAAATCAAATTTAAATCCGCTTTGCGTTCCGCTTCCTTGATTCGCGGCAGGATATTTCAAAGGGATCCTTATCGAAGTCGCGACTAACTAGGCCGCGTCTGGA
Organism: Drosophila ercepeae; assembly: GCA_018150545.1. Taxonomy (NCBI): domain Eukaryota; kingdom Metazoa; phylum Arthropoda; class Insecta; order Diptera; family Drosophilidae; genus Drosophila; species Drosophila ercepeae. Next base: position 1,668,035 of record JAECWL010000197.1, read on the forward strand.
GAGTCCGCGTCTCCGTCTCCGAGTGCGAGACCGGGTCGAGGCCGAAATAGGTTACCGTTCTGACCAGGCCATCACCCAAGAGCCCCATCCACCGCCGCACAACATCCCCCACATAAAGCCACCACCACCCCACAGGTGGCAGGCGAAAACTGTTTGAAGTTTCCACCTGGCCGGGGTGGACGGAGACGGGAGACGGGTCTGCCTTAAACGATGCAAAATTATTTTTATTTATTCGTCCGTTCAAACAGATTAGCGCTTGCAAGGTGGCGCCACCTCAAAGGCTCCCCGTACACGTGTATTTATCGAAGTGTGTTTGCCGCAAATTGCCGAAAAAAAACAAGAACGGAACAAACAAGTCCCAAGAAACCTTCAAAGAATACAAATGATCCCTCGAAGGACCTCAGCTTTGCACTCTTTTATACTCTCTGTTTGAAAGGTAATCCTATTTATTTGTCCTTTCGATTGCGTTTGTTTTCCGATTTCATATTAAAGAAGATAAATAAGGTTATTTTTTTAGAGTTTTAACAACATTTTGTTCGAAACCAAATGTGAACTTTGCAGTTAGAGTGTCATTCAGAAATGTGGCGACCGTGACTCCTTATAAAGTTTATGGAATCGTAAAGAAAACGATTACGTGTAAGCCATTGAGTTTAAAGAGCCAAGCATTTTCGCCCATTTGTGTATGAATTATTTGCCGGCGAATTTCCATCCTTTCTGGGGATATTTTCTTTGGAATCGTTGGGGAATTCAGAGCAATATTTTATTGATGTTCGGCAGATGGATTGGAGAGGTGGAGGAGGAGCAGTGATGAAGGATTTCGGTTGGCCTGTTGGCGAGCTATTTGGCAGCTCGTAAAGGCCCTAAGCAATCGTGCCTCGTGGCCATTGAGCCGCCCATTAACCCCAGCGTATTACCTTGTTACCTGGCACGTGAATAAATCACGGGGTCTCTGAGCCACCCTGGCCTGGATGATAAATGCTATGGGTTTGGTACTCCCTTTCGGTTTCCTCGACGGCATCTTCGATTTGCTTAACAAATTTGCGAGATTCTTAACACATTTGCATATTGCGTAAGCCCCGTCGAATTGTCAAATGTATGACAGGGCGAACATTTTGTTCGACTTCTATTTATTTTCGTGTTAGCTCCCCCTCGCCAGAATCCCTAATAAGTTGCCAGCAAGGACGACATTTCCTGCGAACATCTAAAGGAAAGGGGGCGTTGTCCTTCGCACTTTTTATTGCTGTCGTCAGTGTTGCTATACGAGCCATTTTAGCACTACACTGGAGGAAAATTCTAGCTAATACAATTCAATTATTAACAGAGTTTGGATTCTAATAAAAAACTTGAAACTGGCAGTAGCCTCGATTTATTTTCGTGTATCCTAAAGCTTAGCAAGTTTGTATACTTTTTTCTCTGTGCATCACATCCTTGTCCCGGTTTAAAAAGGATTTCTGTATTGAGTTTGTTTAGCTTCTTCACACGATTTCAAAGACAGGAAGTGAAAATATGGGGGGTTTTCGGAGGGGAATGTCGCTCAATCGACGTTCCTCAATAAAAAATGTACTGGAATTTCCGTGACATTCTCGAATTTCTTTGGCATTTTTGCCAAAAGGCTCGGAATCTCTTGATTTCCATTGACAAAACGGACCTGCCTTTTGTGCGAATTGTGGAATTCCGGTGTTGGTTTGTGAAAGGTATTTGCTCAATAATTTGCATTATTACCAGAGTGCCAAAAACAACATAGGGTCAGAGGTCAGTTTTGGATTATTACTTGAATGGAGTTGAAGAATATTAAAGATACAGAAATTATCCAACTTAATTAGAAACCAGATTAAAATAGAAATTCCCGCATACTTGGCTTTTTGCTTTCTAGACAATAAATACAGCCTGTGCCAGTTAATGTCCTTTTATCCTTTATTAGATAATAAAGCGGGGATGCACTTCTCCTCCGGAATAAACCGAGCACTTGGCAACATAAGGAAACACCTCGTAAATTGCAAATAATAAAAAAAAAGACGAAAACAAATTATTTTTTGCTGCTTTGGCTAAAAGTTTCCAAGTCGCCAATAGGAGGCGGGAATGAAAAATATTACAGCGAGGCTACTGACCTCCCCCACCGCCTACCGCCTAACGCACACTTTTCTGCTCCTGTTTATAATATTTTCCTTTTTTTTTTTTTTTTTTGCCCTGCTGGTGGAAATCCTTTTCGCTCCTCGGAGCTGCCTTCCTCGGCTTTCCTGGGAGAACGCACATAAAATTTAATTAAGTGCAACAACAGCAACAGAATCAGGGACTCTGGTGATAGCACAGCATCGTTTATAAAATTCATATAATAACAATAAATTTTCAAATGCGCCTTGCCAGCCAAACCCGTCGTCCTTGCGCCCGTCCGCGTCCTCGTCCTGTTTGTCCTGGCCAAGGTATTACAATTTATCGCCAGCTTGCGTAGCACGCGCAGCAAACGCGAAGAAATTTGCGTGCCGGATGCCAGTGGGTCGATTCAAAGGGGGCGGAAGGAGCTGGAAGGAGGTGGAAGGGGTCGAAAGGGGCGGCCAGACTGGCGTGGCATTCCGCTGCTCTTTTAAAGACTGATTACACTGGAAATAAATATATAAACAAGCTTCATTCATGCATTAGTCTGTGTCCTTTTTTAGAGGAAAAACTATGCATGAGAGCGATACCGAGTATCATGAGGTAGAAAATGATTAAATTAATGATATAATTAATTAATTTCTGAAATAGATATAAAATTGTTTCCACTGTAAAGCTAGAAGGGAATGCCCTGGGTTGGAAACACCAGCTTAGTGTCCCCAGTGGCGGGAGACCAGCTTCCAGCTTCCTCCCAGCTTCTCCTCCCGAGAACTTATCCCTCTTTATAAATGTGTGGGCATGTGTATACCCGATCGGCTTTAAGAATATAAAAAACCAGGACGGCTTGGTAGTCACATATGGCGAGTCTTTTCTCCAAGAGTCTCCATGTCCCCGTTCCCGTCCCCGAATTATTTGTCTATTTGTTTGCTTTTGCTTCGGTTGGCTTGCTCATTCATTTGACTCGAATTAATTACATGACACGCACACGAAACCTGGAGTCTGGCCCATCTCCGCCTTTGGCTTCCCCTCGGTCTGGCCTAATTTATTAAAAAGACCGAAAAAAAATATAAAGGGAATCTTGCTCTCCAGAAAGCACAAGCTCGTCTTCTTTATCTGCAACATTTGTAGCCAGGCGGGTTTTTTCTTACACTTGGAAAATAATTGTCAAGCTATCGCGTATTGGTTTTGTATTAAATTCTAGAATTCCTAACTTAATGCAGCAATTATCCTGTTTTTATACTAAAGGTAGATCTCATTATTTCCTTTCCTGACTTTAAAAGTTGTAGCTATAATCGATTTATTTTAATTCTTTTGACTCTGATGTCTGAGACATTTTTCGCGACAGTCGGCTGATTTCTGGCAGCTCGAAGGACAAATGAATGCTGTGACTCCTTGGGGAGGCCCCATCCACCCTCACCCACGCAAAACACACATCAGGATCTGAGCCATCTGAGCCCGCTCCTTGTCCGCTCGTCATCACAAATGACTGTCTCATGTTATCTGCTAAGCCGTCTTATCTGCTCCTTTTGGTCCTTCGGTGCTTCGGTGCCTCAGTCCTTGCCACTTCCTGTGCCCCAGTTGTTGCCTCTCCGACTCTGTTACTTACTTAATTTGTTGCTTATTTATGCTCCTGCCAGAGCAACAAGCAAACATGTCCAAGACAGCTTCCATCTCTCCGATTCCCAGTCCCAGATGTAGTCGGAGTCGGAGGCTGGTCCCTGTACCAATCTGACTCCGAATCCCAGTGCCAATTCCATTCCCAATCCAAGCCCAAATCCAACTCCTCCTGGTTCCTCTCGCTTGTTTGCATATGTTTAACATTCCCCCGCCCCATTGTTTGTTTGTTTGTTTGTTTGTTTGCTCGCCCGTCTTCAGTATTGTGTGCTTCGGCGAACTGAACTAAACTCCTTGTGTTTGCTAATGACTCTGCCAGGGTGCTAATCGAATTGCCAGCCCTCCGGCGGCTAATGTCATTACTGGAAGGTGGCGTCCCCACATCCAGGATGGACGCTGGACGCTGGAAGGTAGAGGGTCTCTGCCTCCTCCTCCCCCAACATATTTCGTATGTAAATAGTGTGTCCGAGTGGAATCCGAGGATAAACATGGGGACTAAAAGTCACAAATTAACCAAACAGAAATGCAGTTGTGTCTCTGGGACACTCTGCTGCTAAAATATTTAATAAAACTCCCCACTTTGTCCCCGGGGGATAAGCCAGAGTTTATCTCTCCAGGCTTTATGGCCTTGATGAAATCCTGCTTTCCTTTGCTTTTCCTATTTGGTTAATTAATAAATTCCCCTTTCCTGTTGTATTTTTCCATATAAAAGCTTTATGGTTTTGCTTCACATCCCCAGCTTCGTTGCCTTTCTGAGGTAAATAGTTTCAAAGACATTAATCAAAGCTGCAACACAGCGTAGCAACCTTGAATGGAAAAAATATGGTTGCAAGGATAAACATTATGTGTTTTATTATGAAAATTTTAACGTTTAATATAAATATTAATTTTCAATATTAAAATTAGAATTTATGTGTTTTTAGCGATAAAAAGATTGCGGAAATCCAAATCCCATGGCTTTTTATAAAGACGAAACTTTTTTCATTGATAGCCATTCCGTTTTGGCCATCTTACTCGGCTGTTTTGGCCTTCCTTTAAGTTTTCTGCAGCAGTTGGGCCGCCAAGTTGTCGCATCTCCTCCTTCCCTCTTAGGGGGCGAGTGCCATGCCCCTGAAACACCCCCTTGCCAGGACACCTTGGTGGCACAAGTTCCTTGGGTCGCTTGCTGGTTATTGCTTTGGCGCATTTTTCGATTAAAATTTATTTGCACAACTTATGAAAACTTAAATGCCCATAACGTCGTCGCTAAACCAGGACCAGGGCGAGGACCAGAACCAGGCCCAGGACGAGGACAAGGACCGGGATGCAGACTCAGACCCAGACCCGGATACGGATCCGGAAAACAGTAGGCTGTCCCCCTTCCAGTCCCGTCTGCAGTTTGGCCTAAATGGCTTCGTCGTTGCCACATTTCTTGGCCAAAAAGTTTCAAATATTTCATAATTTGCAACATATTTTATGGAGGCGCAAGAGCATATTGCACACTTCCGGACACGCCTCCGAAGTCATAAAATAATTCAGAGCCATCTTATTACTATCGAAGAGAAGAATATATAATATGTATTCCAGATCCAGATATATTCGTTGGCACATCGCATGTTTAATAATTCAAACGACTTCCGACTGGGACTTCTGACATTTCGTTTGACTTTGGCGCCAAATGAAGCGAGGATTTCCTTCCCAGGTACACGGGGCACTTAAAAATTAATTTTATTACACAGCCACTTACAGCCAGCAGCTGGGAGGAGACAAAGTGCCATCTCCAGCTTTAAGACTCCATCTGAAGGAAAGATTCTTGGGGAAATGTTCTTTTAAACGCCCATTGCCACACTATGGTGTAAAGTTTTCCGCGAACTCAGACCGAGCCCTGTAGCTGATTGTTTTTGAGCTTATTTCCCTGCATTTTCAGTTCCTTCAGTTTCCTTTAAAAATTTTTCTCATTACACTTTCGAGCTCGTCTTTTTTACCTTTTGACTTTTCGCCGGCTTTGGCCAGGAACAAAAAAGGTGCCGCCGAAAGCCGTCAAACTCTCCACTACTTTTTGTCCTTTCGCCGACTTTCTTTCAGGTTTTTCCCCCACTTTTTCCATCACTTTTTCCCTGGCCAAAAGCAACTTTGCCAGGTAATTTAATGACTCGACCCGAAACTCCTCGGGATCCCCGCAAGACGGCAAAGGCAAGACGAGGAGCTTCCCATTAATGAGCATCCACCAGCGAGGGTTCGACTCCGGGGCAAAGGTCTTTTTTTTTATTCCCAAGAATTTTTTACGTGAAATATTTTTGTAAAGAGGAAATATGTCAAAGAACGACTTTAAATAACTTTTTGAATTGAATTTGATTCGTTTTTTGCAGTTCTTGTGAAACATTCAACTTTGTGTTCTATCTTCGGATTTGTAAAAGCTACAATAATCGTAATTATTTTAAAATCGAAAAAAATACTTTGAAAAGGCAACTCTATATTTCTTTTCATAAAAATAATATACTCTTTGCTACAAAAAAACATAAAATATTAATTTAAGAAATACTTTATGACTAAAAAAAAGAAAAATATTATTTTGAAAATCTTTAGTTGCAAGTTAAAAGTTGCACGTTGCATGTTGCATATGCTAATATGCTTCCGAGTGACTGTGACAGTTTTCTCGAGGCAAAAGTAAAAAGCAAAGGACTAAGCTCCTTTCGAAAGTTGGACAAAAGACTCGTAATTTCGTTAGAGTCTCGGACTCGGAAGTTGACTTCAGTTTCGTCCTGCCATTTGCCACTAGTTCCGGATTATACAATGTATTATATATACAGCTTGGCTTAGGATATGCGCTGTGGTCCTTTTGGCAGCTTTGCTTTTGCTGCTGGCATTTCATTTAATTACTTTTGACATCAGGTAGAAATTTTTGACTGCCCCTTATCCTTATCCTGCCCATTCACCCTGCAAAGGACTGACTGTTGGGGATGCGATTTGAAGAGGGTTGCCTGGAAGCTGTCAGGTTGTTGGCTGGTGGCTGGGATTCGGGATGGAAAAGTGTGGCAAATATTTGTTTAGGCATATTTGCTAATGGCCAATGGTTTTCTCATATCCGCAACTCATCACAACCGTAACATCCGTGCCAAGCACACACGCATTCCTCCCTCGCATTGTAAATTTTAATATTTGCATTTTACTTTTTTACCCGTACTCCTCCCGGTTTCCCAAATGCCAAATCCCCGATTCCCGGTTACAGGTTCCTTTGCATTTATTTTGATGTATTTCCGTTTACTAAGCAAATACACAGATACACCGGGAGAAACATCAACGGGAAAAGCTTTTTCTTAAATTCTGAAAAACACAATTTTATTTTCCCGGTGTACGAGGTCAACTGGTTTGGGTTATACGATGGCTTTTCATTAGCTGATAGTTTAGCTTTGATGGAAACAAATTTGACTTACACTTCTTTGGGCTTTTGGGCTCGTCCATCCCCTGCGTGTCCTTATTAGGACAACCGGAAGCGGCCGAAGGACATCCGGCCCATCCGCTAGCCCGGAAAATGCGGAAAAACTTCAAATGCACCAGAACAGCCCGGGCTCTATGCTCCTAATCATATAATCTGCATATCTACATGTTAATGAATTTCAACTTCCAGCCCAGCCACTGCCCCCTCGGAGGAGAGTGTTTTTCCCAGAATACTTGATGTTTTTCCAGCCCGCCCGAAACTTTTGTTTTTATTCCGTGTTTGTGTTTTGGTTTCGCATGCTCCGTGTTTTGTATTGCGCGCTTTGTGCTTTTTCCCGTTTTGTTTGGCTTGTTTGCAGTTACTTTTAAAAGCTTTTTTAAGTAACTCGAACTAAATAAAGTTAAATACATTTGGCGCCCGTCCGCAAGCTCTCTCTGCATAAAGACGAACGACAAAGTTATCCTTGCCCACCCACACCGTGCCCACACGGCGTATGCGTAACCCGACTCCCTACTCCCGACTCTCGAGTCCTTTAACAAAACGTGAGCCCTACAGCTCGCAGGATTCCACACACTCAGCTTTTTAAGATGATGGATAGCGGACTCGGCTAATGGATTTCCCACGCGCCAGGGCTATCAATTCAATTAGATGTGGCACACATATGAGAAATGTACTCCTGCGACCTCTGACCCCTGGCAAATGTCATAGCAGAAACCACTCAGTGTGTCACATATAATGAGCATTCAATAGGGACTCCCTGCCGATTGCATTTCCAAGCTAAAACACTTGAAGAAATCATTATTGTTGCAATAAAAAAAATTGACAGACTTTAATCATAAAATGGTTTGTTTAAGCCTAAAAATTAAAATAAACAATTTTTATGTACAATAGCTGAGAAATATTTAAAAAACAATAAAAGATTACTAAAACGGTTTAAAAGTCACAACTGAAAAGCTAAATAATTGGAAAAAAAGGATACCTCTAAAGGATAAACTAAATCGGTTTTTATTTGTAATTTTTCTTACTTTCGATGAGAATCGAGTTGGCGATACAAAAAAATGTTGCCTAATAGAATTCAACAGAAATTTTAAAGCAAAACAAAAATAAAAATATTTTTTTAAGCCTTAAATTAGCTCTTTTCCAATTTTTAGTAATTTTTTACCTGCCACACCGCCGATTTAAGTGAAAATTATTATCAGTTTCGATAAAAGCCTTTCTTTTTTTTTAATTTTTAAACCAAATAACACACTAGAGACTAGAAGGTTCGATTCCCAAGAGCTTTTTGTATTTTTATTTTCAATTTTTTATTAATTTTTTGCCTTAAATGTACAATATTTATAAAAAATAAGCTATTTTCACTTTAATATTTATTAAACCAAAGCTTAAAGCTTAAGCCTCATTCCCTTGGTAATTATTTGTGAACGAATAGTTTGAAATTTAATTTGTGATAATTTGTGAATAATAAATCCTTTAACCTTTAGTTAAAAATTAAAATTTATGTAAAGTCCTCCAGTAACTGGAAAAGATAAGCGGCTTTTCGCAGGCTCAATGAACAGATTTGTTTTACGAGAAAATAGAAAATAGTCAAGGACTAATGACTAACAAGGAGGCCTGTTTAAACGCTTGCATTACTCTTGTTTACCTTGCAGAGCCCCCTCTCTGAAATATATCCTTTATCCTGCGGCGCTTTCAATATTTATGTTTCTGGGTTAAAACTGCAGTGTGACAGTTTAAAGCTGGCACTTTTTTTCTCTTCCTCCGTCGCCGCAAAAGGGGTTTAAGGATGATGACTTTCTGGGCTCCTGCGGCCCAGGCTGAGGGGTCTGGGTGTCCTAGAGGGCTCCTGCCTCTGCTGCTGCTGCTTATTTTTCGCAATACGCAGATGCTGCTAGCCGCGCAGCCTCAACCTCTGGCTCCGCTGCAATTCTGCTTTGTTTCGCAAAAGGATTTTCTATGTTTTCCAACAGCTTTTGTTGCCGCTTAGCACACACACACACCCATGCATACTCAAACACACACACACCCACTCGAAAGACACAAAGGGAACTGAGAGCTTTTAGTTTTGCATTTTAAGCAGTTTGGCTTTGCATTTTTCCGTTTTCTGTACTCACAATTCGCAAAATCATTCGGCAAAAATACAAATACAAATTCCAAAGCATATTTGTTATCTGCACGTGTGTGGGTGCGGGTGTGAGGGTGGGAGGGTGTGTGGGTGTGCGGGTGTGCGAGTGTGTGTACATAAAACAAGGAGCACAAAAGTAAAGAGGAAAATATTGCAGCCTCTCTCCCATGGAACAGTGGGTCAGGTCTAGCTTTAGTGTCGCAAACCATTTTTGAGGCTTAAAAGCTAACTTCAAGATACGAATTGCAATCTTTAAAATCTTTATTCTTTAAAAAAACATAAAAGTGATCATATAACTTATTTTATTTTGAATTTATTGAACCTCCATTAAACACCATATTTTTGTATTATACCAGAAAAGCATTTTTTAGATGTGCTTATTTAATTCAAAGAAAACTATATTTGAATTTAGATATATTTAGATATTAGATATATCTTATACTCTTACATATGTTATTATTATTAGGGAAAAATGTTGGTGAATTATCATCTTATAGTTCTCCCTTAAAAATTTGTTTAATCAAATGAAACCTATAATTTACAAAGTATTCAAAACACTTTTTTTAAAATACTACACATCAGGTCTGGTCCAACAATTTTTCTCATAATTTATTACAAAATCGTTCCACTGTGCCTTGCTGAGCGGCGACACCAAAAGATTAGGAAACTCAGTCGAAGAAGAAAGTGGCGAAAAGGGTCGGGTGAAAGGTGGGGCTTTCCCCAAAAGCCATAACAAAGTTCATCGAGTGGCAATTTAAGTTTTAAGCTTTTCAATTAGGTCGACGGCCATCTACGTAGACACCGAAGAATGCTAAAAACTTAAAGTGTCGAGAAAAATAAAAAGACAAGAAAATAGAATAATATTGAATAAAACAATATATAATTTTTTATTTATTTATAAATTTAATGTATAATTTTTTAGAGGAAGCTTTCTTATATTACTTTCTTTATACCAAAGAAAAACAAGCTTAAACAGGCCAAAACTCCAGCGACGCGAGACCTGAAATATCAATTTTAGTGACGAAAGAATTCTCTTATTAAAAATTTTTATATATTTTATAAATATTTTATATGTTCAGTATTCCTAAATAAGCCTTTTTTGAATATAAGCAATTATAAATAATTTAGAATACTCGTGTATGTAATAATGGCTTTGAAATGCCTCTCATAATTGCCAATACAGCTAAAGACACCATTTGTCTTCTCACTTGGCAACTTCCAGGCTATTTTATATTAACTTTAAAAAAAGAAAAAGTCTAAAAGCAAAAACCGACATGAAATTTGTTGGCCAAAAGACCATTTTCCGAAAGAGAGAAACCCATTTAACTTGGACTAACACGGCACTTGCATGTGTAATAATTTTCGACAATAATAAAAGATGGACGTTTGGAATTTACAATTTTCATACATGCACCCGGAGTCCCGGAGCCCACTTGGCCAGGATTCAAGTTGGGCCGACTTGTTTGACAGAGGCAGAGGCTGATGCTATCGGGGGGCCATTACCCATGAAATAGCCAAGCTATTGCCAATTTTTGCACTTGGCCAGAATGATCGCCTGCATTTAATTGCATTTTCATATGGCAAGCACAACACCTCTGCGGAGCGACAATATCGAAATCGAATCCGCAACCGGTTCGCCACAATCGTAATCGAAGCTTCCACGAAACTCATAAATCGTTCCATCATCAATGGCACATTGACAACGCCAATGGCCGTTTTGGCCGTTTTGGACGTGGCTGCCATCTGGTCGTATGTCATCTCTCCAGTCCAGGAACCAGTCCCCCTCCAGTCTTTTGTTACCCCCAATCCATCTCTCCTTTTTCCTTTCCTTATTTATATATTTACTTATTTTTATATTCCTGGCTATGAGTCGGTGCAGTGGAGATGCGAAATTAATGCAATTTACCTAAAAAATGTCCCATTTAAAGAGCTCAACCAGACAAGCCAAAGAAGGCACCTGAAGAAAAATCATACACAATCTTTTTCCATAAAAGATATGTATATAAATGGATATTTGCTTTGAAAGCTTCTAGTTCTTGAACACATAAACAAAAATCTATAATGTTGAAAAACATTAGGTATTTAATTTAAATTACATTGTTATCGGTGAATATTATTCAACAAGTATTTTTTGTTCTAAAAGTTACAACTCAACATTTTGAATACCTTTTGTTAACAAAATAATTTGTTGTTTTACTTAAAATAATACACCTCTTATTGAATATTAATCGATATTTGTGAAAGCACTGGTAAATACTAGAAACTACTAAATACTAGAAACTGGTCACTCTAACAAAACATCGAAGGTTTAAGGTTAAGAAAAATGAACTTTTTCAAGATATATTGAGTTCAAAGAACAAAGTTTAAAACGAAAAGTGTTACATTTTTCGAAATGGTTACACATTAGAATTTATTTTTAAACCCAGTTCTAATCTTAAAATGTTTTTCTAAACCTAAAAAAAAGCAAAGATGATATTTATTTAAAAAATGCCTTAAAGGTATAATATATTATATATATCAATAAAGGTATGATTTATTTGGCAATAATTTTTGTGACTTTTTAAATATATTCTCCCATATCGAAAGCAATAGAAGCAAGATGCAGCATTTAGGAAACTGGTCACTCTAAAAAGTCAAATCAAGAAGAAACTTTATTATAAGAATAAATTTTTATGTCCAATTTGGCTGGCATTTTTATATTATATTTCGAAATCGTAAAATATCCCAATTTATTTAAGGTGAAGCAAGTCGCGGCCGAGTCGTTAACTTTTTAGTGGCCAAAAGATCATCAATTGTAGAACTTGTTTCTCTGTGCAGACATCGGGACTTGAGGCAAGATGAGCTTGTCGCAGTTTAGGAGCCTTGTGTCGCCTTGTCTGGAGCCTTCTTTTTCTGGGGATCCTTTCAATTGTCATTCCCTGCCAACTGTGTGGACGGGAATGTGGGTCTCTGTACGAGTACGAGGCACCTCCATGTGAGAGTGTAATTCAATGCCGCTGCAGTTTTTCCCCTTCGCCCAGAGACACCCGACCCTGCCACAAATTATCCGGCCCAGTCTAGAGCGAATTAAGCTAAATCGCACAATTTATGTCTTATGAAAATGCTTGTGTCTTGGAGAAACCCAAGACCCAAGCCAAAACCAAAACCAAAGCCATATACCAAAGACCAAGACCAGAAATTTGGTAGTGGTATCCGGAGCTCTGGGGGTCTGGAGGTCTGGGGGGTAAAAACCAAGTGACATTGGCAGAAAGGCAATGCTAATGTACGACTCCCATAAGACAAGCATGTGGGGGTATGGAAAGTGGTACAGATGAGCCAAAAAAAAACGAAATTACAAGACCTAATGGAATGCTATTAAGTTCATTGGGTAGAAACGAATATGAATATGAAATAATTCCAATAGCTCTGTCTTTCGTTGGCTTGACACTGAAGAACCGATGCTGGGCAAGAATTGGCAAGAAAAACTGGCCAATCAAGTGTTCTCCGGCACCTGGTAGCTGCAGAATGGCAAAATCTAAATCTGATTTATACCTTTTTCTATTATGGCTGCGATGCGACTCTCCTCCTCCTTCTGCTTTTCGATTATTATGGATTTTTCTCGGCGCGGAAATGATTTTCCTTCTTCATTTGGCGGCGTCGCTGCGGCGTCCCAATTTCAATTTTCCAATTTTTTGCTGCTCTGCCAACCCACTCAGACTTGGAGTTGCACAATCTCCTCGAATTATGGCGTATTAGCGGGTTTCTTTTCTTTTCCACTGCCTTGTTCCCCAGTCTAAATAGTCACGAGGCACTCACGAGGTCTTTCCAACTCAATTACACTGGCCTACAGTAATTGCCGGAGGCCAGTCAATACTTTGACATGGATTCAAATACTTTCTATTAATTTCTTTACTAAATAGTCTAAATAGGATATTAACTTTAACACCAGTCTATTATTTTCAAAAATAAATTTTATTCATGTTTCCGCGCAACTTTTCTTTAGTTTTTACTTAATAATCTATACCCGATACGTGAGCCGTACATTATACGGCAGTGCCTACCAAAAAAAAGCCAAAAAATGAGAATCTTTAATTGTTTTTTTTAGAAGGTTTTTTAAAACAGATTGTATTGTTTTGTATTTATTTATGAACTTACTATATCTAAGATACTTTATATCCTTAAAGAAAACCAAAATCTTTTGTACACTAATCTTATAAACGCCCCTGCGTGTGTATATATTTTTGTTAATTTTTTTTTGGAGTGGCCTATGAGGATGAAGAAGAGCGAGGAGAAAGTTGAAAGTGGTGGGCGGTGACGCGACAAGGCGGGGCGTGGCAGGACGGGGAGTAGCGGGATGATGGCGATTTCGGGCCTGCAATTTCCTGCGTCTCGATGCACATTTTTGGTGTAATTTGTTTGCCAAACTCGCATGTTGGCGTCATCGCCGTCATTGTCGTCATCAGTCGAGTTGTCACTCCGACGCTTGCCATTTTACGGGGGTGTCGATTGCAGCAACAACAATAACAGAGCACTTATGCCACCCCGCCCACTGGGCCATTAATAATAACGCAGCCAAAACCAAAACCAAAACCAAAACCAAAAAGCCAATTTCGCCATTTTTTGGTGGGAGAATTTCAATTTTCTCTTCGATTTTTTTTTGCCGGAAAAGAAGACAGCATTTGAAATGGTAAATAATGAGGGAAAACATCTGAAGTAACTAGTGTCTCTAGTTTTAGTGCCTACTGTACAGTAAAGTCTCTTAGGCTTGGGGTTGCCCAGAAAAATAAACGAAAAGGTATCCCTCAGGAATCATTAGGGAAAAACTTTATTCCTTTTAGACTCAAAAATATGAATATTTTTAGTCTTTAATAACCAATTTATAGCAAAGGGTATGGCACTCTATGGGAGTGGACGAGAAGAGTACCGGGTATTATATACTCAAGAAACTGCATTTCCATTAATAAATAAAATAACTCTTATAGGAATACAGTTCAAAGTACCTTAACTCCTTAGTTATAACTGAGTTATATTTGGGAATAATTAATATAGTAAAAATTTAGCTAGTCACTTTTTAGACAAAATGTTATCCATAAGAAGGTATTCTTAGCAATTTTTGCTTATTCAATGTTGCCAAGAGCCATTTCGAGTTGAGTCTCGCCACAAATACAATTATTCGCAAGGCGGAGACCGAGAAGCTGAATCTGTGCTATTTTTTTTTGGCGAACAGATAGTGCGGCAAACGCACTCGAAGCCTAAATATAAAAATCATTTGCCATTCAAGCGACAAATATCTTGGCAAGTCAAATTTTGAAATACTCGCAAATAGAAACGAGAGATGAGAAGAAACTGTCAGCACATTTTCAGTTCGAGGTAGTCTTGGAGATGGAGATGGGGACTTGGATATAATATGGGAGTATATGGTGGATGTGTGGGGTACGAGTATATTGGGTGGAAATCGGGGGACGGATATCATAACAGATTCTGGCGAAAAGCAAGCAATGAAGTAACAGGGCGGACAAATTGAAAAATAAATAAAATTATGCGACGCAGCACATTTGAAAATCATTCGCCTTCGATGAGGTTTTTGTCCCTGAAAGAGACGGACAGACTGGAGTCCCTTCATGCTCCGCTGGCTCTTCACAATTTGACTTTATTTAGCTTCTGGTGGGAAAGCTGGAAAAGCTGGGAGAGCTGGGTGAGCTGGGAAACTGGCATCTCATTGAGAATTCAAATCACACCAAATTCTAAAACACACAAACCACGCAAATCGCCGTCGAACCAAATAAAAATGCGAGTACATAAACATAAAAATAAAAATAAAAATAAAAATAAAATAACCAACAACAAGAGAAAAGAAGGCCGAAAAGAAGGCGAGGAACATTTTCTTGTCAACCGGCGAGAAAATTACACAAAGCTTTCGGCCAAAAAAAAAAAAAAAGGAATAAAAGGCGAAACGAAGTCTGCCACGTTTTGGCAGAAAAATAAAAATGAACACTGAGGGACAATGCCAAACAAGCAACATTTTTGCAGGAAAAACATATTTTCGGAGAGTCTGGCACATCGACGAGTGGGTGGAAAGTCGGTAAATTTTCGGCAATACGGAAAATTTGGGGGCATTGATACGAACACACAAATTACTCCAATAATGAGGATGGAAGGCCATTTGAAAATCCAAGAAAATCATTAGCTTTCAATTATATTGAAATTTGTATAAAAATGAGAGAGACTCGAGGCGGGGCAGGATTTTTTTTAGTATTAATAAAAAGTATTTATTGATTGGATAGCCATTTAATTGATATAAAAATAATAGAGAAATAAAATTAGATTAAAGATTTGCGGTAGATAGATCTAGCTCTTGTACCTTTCCCTGCTAGAACCTATTGAGAATTATCAGCGAAATGCGGAAATAGAAAAGTTCAGACCTAGTTCGAAATCGTTTATATTTTTATTTTTAATTTATTAACTTCTAATAGGGCTTTTTATACTTTTAAAAACTTAAAAAGTAGTTTGATATTATTTGAAAAGAAATTTGTGATTCAACAAATCGTTTTAGTGGGAATAAAACGATATTCCGGAATTTTTCAAGTGAATATCTTTTAAAGCTGAGACCGTAAATACCAGAGTTAAGCGTACAAAGCTATATTCCCTCGACTTCACCCACTGATCATATAAATTATATAGTTTATGGGCTTATGGGGAAATGCTGCTTTTCCGCGTAACAAACATCTGGACATAATCTGAGATATGTTTCCTGCCAGCCATGTTTATTTTGGTGGCATTGTACCAAGTAAGTTGGCTGAGACGAACTCATCCCAAAAGGGGATAACCCATTTCCGACATACGACTCGTACACTCGTATATCTTCTGGAAAGTCGGGTCTCCCTGGCGATTTATGGGAACTCGCCTCACTTTCGGCAAAAGGCAAATAATACAATGTTCGCTCCTCGTTCTTCCGTTTCTGGAATCAGAGAATGGGAAGAATGGGGCATGTACTCGAGTCTCGAGATCATATCATATCGTGTTACTTCCCCCGGACACCCTCTGTCTGTCTAGTTTTTATTTTATTTCTTTAGTTGGTTGGTTTTTTTGTTCTTCTGGCAAACCCTCCCACTTTTTTCTCTTAGCGCTGCAAACGATGGAGGAAAAAATGTAGACATTTTGTAGCCAGTTTATAGATGGCCCGGCATGGTATGGGATATGGCCTGGTATATGCCCCTCGGGATGCCACCCCCTCTTGGAAATCTCCACAAATGAGGCCTGTTTGGTTTTCGCCCATAATTTCTGTGCCGTTTTACAACAAACGGGCACATAACTCTTGGACTCGTGTGGACTTATGAACCGGGAGGGGGTTTGGACCAGTCCGGACACCAAGTCCCCTACCCTGGTCGCCGGTCCCCGGTCCGGGCTTATCTGTCGGCGCCGGGCACCCCCCCTTTATATCCACCAACTGATAGGTTCAAAACGATTTTCACATGTTTTCCTTTATTTCACTCTGGGTTGCTGTTTTCGCACTTTTCGTTTTTCCATTCGCCTTTCGCATTCGCATTTCCATTTCCATTTCCCCAGAGAGTTTCCTCCGAGAGTTTGGCTTTTAATTAAAATTGCAGCTAAATTATGAACTTTTCTTTTCTCGACCGCCTGCAAATTTCTTTTTGGTTTAGGTTTTGGGTCATGGTCCGTCTCGTCGTATATCACAGACCAACAAAAAAAAAAGCAAACGAAGATGTGCAAATTTTTCCCCTGATTTGTGGCTGTGGCCCCAGAATCTGGAGAACGCCGAATCTCGGCACAAAACCCAGAAATTGGGGCCACGGCAAATGAACTGTGAAAAAATGCGTTTATTGTTCCCCAATTAAGTCCATCGATCGTCCGACATGCTCGACTTAATCCCCCACATTGATGCATTGATTCCCAGACCCTCCGATCCGTGAGAGCTCCACAAATTCTAATCATCGCGGGCTTTTCGTTTCTGGGTTAAACATTTTTGGGGGCTCTGCCGGAGATCGCTCTCCCCCCTCCGAGTAGTCCCAATTTCTCTCAGTGCAGCCATCGAGACAGCCGATCAACCCAATTACAATCCGCGTCAAAGAAATATCCCTTCCAGCCACTCGAAGGACTCGGCATCGCATTATCATTATTGTTATCATTAAAAGTGATATGGGAAAATAAGGCAAACAAGCTCAACTGACAAAAGGACTGTCCGCAGGACTTTCAGGACAATGGAATCGAAGATAAGATGGTGGATGGGGAAATACTCTTTTATTTCGGGGTGAGACGGTGTCTGGCGGGGGAACTCCTTTTTTTTATGGAAATGACAATATTGCCGATATAATTTATTGCTTACATTATGTTACTTATTATTATTATTTATTTTCTTAAGATAAGCCAAATATTCAATTACTTGCCTTATGATAAATCTCTTATGATATAGTTTTCATAAAACCGATGAGAACCGATTCATTGAAAGGAATCCAGAAGGCGTTATGCTCGTAAAGTCCTTCTGCTTTTTGAACATTTCGTATCCAGGGGCCGGGAAAAGTCGAGTGTCAAGTAAGAATAAAATTCATTTTAATTTGTGCAGCGACCACAACGAGAACGATGACGGAGAGCATGCGGCATGGGGCACGTATTGTGTGTTTGGTTGCAAGTATAAGGTTCGATAATATTCCAGGCATCAACGCATAAGCTTCCATCTCCTGCTCCTGCTCGTTTGTCCTCCTGTCTGACTGGCGTCTGTCCTGTTCCTGCTCCATTGTGGCTCTGGCTGTTGCTGTTATTATTTGCCAAATAGACGACCGTCCATCCGCGTTGTCTTCCGCCCCCGTCCATGGCGAGTCCTTTGTTGTCAGGCAGGCTCCGTCTCCCGCCTCGCCGTATTCTTCCTCCCCGGCTCAGATCGGCGATGATGCAGACAGAAGATATGAAAAATATGAGCCAACAGCAATCACAATAGTCCCACCAGTCACTGAAGGCAATCACAGCCGCCGTCCCCCTTGCCAGACGCCCATGCGTGGGCATCGACGGTCAATTCCTTCACACAACGAATATAAATTACATCCAAATGGGGAAGAAGTTGAAGTTCAATTCGGAGAGACTTATCCCAAATTTGAAGACGAGTTGAAAGACAAAGATATGCGAATTTTCCTTCGACGAATGGGGGGTAGAGAAATAATTTCCAGTGTATTTGTGCGTGTCTCTGGCTCTGGCCAAGGTTACTTACCCTGAAAACAAGTAAATCAAGACCTCGGGGGAGAGGAGCATTCTGGGAACAGGGAGGACCATAAATTGCAGTCAAGTGCTGCCAATTAGTTGCTAAAATTATTTTATGATATTGTCCAACTAATTAAATGAACATTAAGGGTGCCCAGTGCCCAGTGCACGGAATCGCCAGAAGGTCATAAATAAATAAAAATGAGCAGGGTAGTCCAGTCCGGTTCAGTCCCTCCAGTCGCTCCAGCCCCCAGCCCCGGCATCTTCCAAGATCCTGGACAGGACTTTTCATCAATCAAGGCAGCAACAACAATAATCAATCATAGCAGAAGGGATGTGGGCGAAAGCCCCCGCACCTGTCGGAAAAATAGAGCACGTAACAGTTTCCTATCATTATTAATTATTTATGAAGCCCTTCCGGGCAAAAATATGGTGCCCGAGGCATTTCTGCCATTAAATGATTAGGTTTCTTCAGCTTCACTGACCAGGACGATGGCTTATCCTTGCTGGGATCCTTGTTGGACCCAGGAGCGGGTTATGCTCGGCCAAACTATGTGGGAGTGGATGGAGCAAGCTGTTCGGGTGACACACCATTGATTTTTCCTTCCCTATAGGCTTTGGCTTTTAAAGAGTTTAAGACAAAGTAATAGAAATCTCTAACCATTTCCCAATTTTTTCTTGCAGTGTGCCAATGCAACGGACACGCCCGGAGGTGCCGATTCAACTTGGAACTCTACAAACTATCTGGAAGGGTCTCCGGAGGAGTCTGCTACAACTGCCAGCACGACACCACAGGACGATACTGCCACTATTGCCGCGAAGGATACTACCGGGATGCCACCAAGCCGCCGAATCATCGCAAAGTCTGCAAGCGTAAGTTCAAGGTTTCCTTTTCGTTTGGTGTTTCGAAAAAAGGTTCTGTATTTTCGATATATTTCAATTTTCGACTCTTAACGTTTTACTGAAATGTTCCTCTTGAAATATATTAAAGGCTTGTCCTTTAAAAGTCATCTATTCAAACTTAGAAAAAGGCTTTACCTTTGACCGTCTGTCGATTTTTTATCTGTGGATTTCCAAGTAAGCTTTGGAGTTCTTGTAAATCCCTCCCTAAAAGTCCCGACCCATTCCTAGTTACCTAAATAAAGGAGGTCCCCTATTTTTCTACTCATAAACTAATGGGTAACAGCAACGTCGTTTCCCTACTCCGCCCACATGGCGTTTATTGATAATAAACTGCCATCAATCAGCGATTCCGTCAGCCGTCTGGCAGGCCATTTATCTAGATCTGTCCCCTGTCCTGTAAGCCGCTCTAATGAAGATTGCATCCCTGTTTCTCTGGCTAACCGCAGGATGTGACTGCCACCCCGTGGGCTCAACTGGCAAGACGTGCAACCACCTGAGCGGCCAGTGTCCCTGCAAGGAGGGTGTAACCGGACTGACCTGCAACCGCTGTGCCCGCGGCTACCAGCAGACGCGCTCCCACGTGGCGCCCTGCATCAGTAAGTCTCCCACCTTCCCCCAAGTGTTCCCGGCTAAAGCCCCAACTTCCCCTTCTCCCAATTCCGCATTCACAGAAGTGCCCACCAACGCGAACATGATCCAGGCCGAGAGTGCAGGAGGCGGCGGAAACGGGGACTACAAGGACGGAGGAAGCTCGCAGGCCGAGGAAATGAAAAAGTGTAAGTACACTGAGAGAAATTGCGGATAGAGCGCCTTAAACAAGACTCATTCTCCCACAGACTGCGGCAAGTGCAAGGCCAGTCCGAGGAAGCTCAACCTAAACAAGTTTTGCATGGAAGATTATGGTAAGAATATTTGATTTTATTTATTTTAAGAAGACAATAAAATATTTTAAAAGTTTTATATAATATTTTAAACTAAAAAATTTAAAGATATCAGACTAAAATCTATATCCTCCCCTCGTTTCTTCTAATATATTCCATACTTTCTTCAACATTTTAGCAATTTTGGCAAAGGTTATTGGTCACGATCGCGCGTCACAGGACATCAGCACGGAAAAGTTTTCTATTGAGCGACAGAATGAAATCTACAAATACGAGATCAACATCCAGACGATTTTCAAGCGGAATCCCATGTCCGGCACCACCAGTTCCCTCCTGGGACGTGGCAACATGATGTTGCTGGTGCCGCGCAAGAGCATCGAATGCCAGTGCCCCAAAATCAAGCTAAACAAGTAAGTATATTAGTTAATAGTTTCAGTGACGAAAGCACTTAAAAAGCAGTTTAAATTTAAAATAAAAAATGCATTTCAAAATATAAAAGTTTAGCTTTGAAGAGATTCAAAATTTATACAAACTTTTAAATTTTACGAAAACTTAATTTCCCTTTCTTGCTCCACAGATCGTATCTTATCCTTGGACGCGACTCTGAGGCGGCGCCAGGATACCTGGCAATCGGTCCCAGCTCAGTGGTCCTGGAGTGGAAGGACGAGTGGTCGCTCCGCATGAAGCGGTTCCAGCGGCGGGCCCGCAAATGCAGTTGAATCGAGCCGGAAACGGAATATGTCAGAGCGGATTTCAATTTCACACACTTGGCTAGGTATCAGTTTTTGTATAAATTGTACAGTTTACTCAGATTTCTCACCTTCTTCGGCATTGGCCTATAAATTAATCGAATCAGCAGAGCCCCTAAAATTAGTTACCTCCTCCAGTCCACCCAGACAGACTACTATTTCCGAACTATTTCCCACCCACCCAGATCAGCTTCTCCAGGGGCAGTCTCTTCTCCAGTCCATCAAGTGGTTCAAACATCGCGAAAAACTGGCGGGGCTGGCGAAAAGCAAAGAACATTAAAACAAAGTCAACAGCGACGGACGACAGACGACAGACGACAGAACATTATGTGTATCCCCTTCATAAAACGCCAAATGCTAATTACAGTTACGTGCCAATGGCGATGGGCGGTGTCCATAACGGTTACGTACGTAGGCCATAAAAAACAGTTATAAATTAAAAACAAGTGCGAAGAGAAGCCGTCGCGAGCAAATATGGCAGATGCTCGTGCCAGAGATGGGCGAAAAATCGAGTCACGACACGATAAGCGATATTTTTTTTTTAACAAGTAAGAAAACTTAAAGAGATTTTACTTAAATACTTGCTCCAATATTGTTTAAATGCTCAATGATCCAAGTCCACCTCCAGGCCGCAGGTTCCATACATAAAACCCAAAAGGCGGGAAGTCCAAACAAGGCGGGTCAACACAGAAATGCAGCCATAAACCAACAACACGGTCCGTGACCAGATGGCAGGCTTTAAAACAAACAAACACGAATATATGGTAGTCTCCAGCGTTTTATCCACAATCATTTATCAAAAAAACAAGCTCATTCAAATTATGGAATTAAAATTACGAAACTGGAATATATTAAATACAAGTTCATTAAAACAAGAAGCTTGTTTTGGGAGAAAAAAACCTTTGGCAAGACAGGGGTATGGATTAAAAATTTTTACGCGAACTAGTCAGGTTCGTTTTTTGGTCATATCCTGGAAATTCTTCCTTTGTTCAAACATCGATTCAATTTCTGATATTTGCTAAGTTTTATTTTTTCGATTCAGCCATTTCCCTGGGCCATGTTGTTGGGCTCCTTTTTTGGTTTGACAATTTGGCAATTTGGCAGAATTTTGCAGCATTTTGGCATATTTTTGTTTTTTTGTTTGCATTTGTCCGGTCGAACGCACAACGTCTCTCAAAAATGTATGCAAACAGTTTTTAAAAGTAATTATGCACATGTTTATTGACATTTTGTTAGTTGATTTTTCACGCGTTTTTGCATAACAATTTGTTCGATGAATGCATCAATAAAGGCCATTTAAAATGCATTTATTCGAGTCTAATTTTTAATTTGAATTATGCATGTAAATGAGAGATATTTCTCGTTTCTCTGCTCGCCCGAAGTCGAAGGCAGGCCAAGTGCGTGGGCAAGCGATACTGTAGTACAGTAGAGACTGCTTAAAGAGTTCCCATTTCTTTCAGAAACGGAAACTTTAAGCCAGTTTAGAGTGGAAACTTGGCCAACAGAATGAAAGAGAACTTTTGTCCGCCAAAGCCCTGATGTATACATATCTTTATAGATATAGATGTGGGTTTGGACGTATATTGCGATGTGTGACCACCCTCCTACTCCTACTGCCACACACACGCCCCTTAATCCCTCGTGAGCCACCTCGATTGCAGTTACATTTTTTCGATGTTGGTGCGGATTAAACATGTTTCGGCTCAAAATGTAACATGATATATGACAGGCGAGTGTCGAACTTGATAAATGTTTTAATGAATTTATTTTCGTGTTTATGTTCTGTCTGCCATCCGCCAGCAAATGACTGAATCGAGATCTTTTTGCCTGACTTTGCCCCAACACCTTTTTTGAGCCATGTCTCGTGTGTACCGCATGTTTCCGTCAGTCCGTCCGTCTGTCGGCCAATCTGTCCAGCAGTACCGCAGTCCCGCTGCCCCATCAGTCCTTACATTTCCAAGCCTCCCAGACCTGCAGACCTCCAGCCTCCAGAGCCCATTACCATTCACAAGTTATTCCAGTCCGACCGTGACCATGATGTATGATAAATCAAAATAGGGGCAACACATGCCGGACAGTTAACAAGCTGCGGCATTTAAGCCGAGATTTGTGTTCCCATTCACTCTCCACGCGGTCCAGGGACGCATAATTAGCCCGAAACTGGAGCTGGCCAACGGGGCGTATGAGTCATGCTCGACGAGGCTCCGGCTTCTCCAACAAAAGGCGACTTATTTCAATTATACTCTGGCAAGGATTGATCCTCTAATTTGACTTTGTCTATACATCATTCAAGTACACATACATTCAACAAGTTCGCTTAGAGCCACAGAAATTCAACCATTATTTCCATTTTAAAATGCCTCCAATTTCACACAAAAAATGGCATTTATTTAATGCTTAAAAAACATTATTGAACGAAAAAAATTATAAATGAAATGAGAAATTCAATTGCGGCCTCGTCGGTCTGGTTTATTCCGGCGACTTCATGCATATTTAAATGAAATTTTGCGTTAACTGAATTTTTGTCCTGGCCAGGAGGGTCCTGTGACCTGGGGACGGGGAACGGGACGTTTCAGCCACATGTGTGGACGTGTGAACGCGGAAAACAAAATGAAAGTCTGTACATTATAAATGGATACGAACGGTCTATATATGTACATTCTGATTTGAAAAATTTATACATATATTTAAGTAAATTGGGCTTCTTGCCCTTTTTTTTTTGAGTGGCTGGAAGGATCCATTAGCATATAAATTGACGGGCTTTCCGGGGGAGGCCTTTCAAGGAGCAAGGACACTTAACTGTTGACTAGCATTTGGTGGTACAGATTAAATAATTAGAATACCCACCAACGGAAAAACTAAAACCAAACCTAAAACTAAAACTAAAACTAAAACTTCAAACAAAAACTAAACCAACAGCCCCAAGCTGACAAATTGACTTCCGTTTCCGCAAGAACAGAATAGAAAAAGAAAAAAAAAACACACAAAAACACGAAAGAATATAAAAAAGTACTTAAAAAATACTTAAAGGGAGAGAGACGCAAACATAACCAAATTAGTCATTAGTTGATATGCCAATCAGTTTATTTATTTACACCTTTTTTTCCTAATCTTAAATATAAATTAACATCTAAACGGAATATATTTAGAGCGGCGACAGGCGAATACCATACACTGAGAGCAAAACTGTATTTATATGTTATAGGAAACGGAATGGATAGTTTTAACGAATTGTTTTACGGATGCGAAGTTCTAGGATTCTATTCTCGTAGGACACTTCCCCTTTCGTTTTTCCAGATATGCCTTAAGCATATTCTACTAATCACATATCCTTCGAAGACACAAACACACGATTGATAAATAAAGGAGTTTTTTTTTGTTGTCGGTCTAAAATAATATATATGATATACCGCGAGCGTGTGTCCAGAAAGAAATATATAAGAAGTATATATATAAAATGCATACACCTATGTAACACATAACTATAATCAAAAACCAAAAGAAAAGCAAGCATAATTTTTCTTAAATTTTTTGTAAATACTCAAAAAATGCGACAAGCAGAGGAGCAGAGGAGCAACCAGAAATTATCAATTCAAATTATTGCTAATTATTATGTTATCTCATAAATTGCACACAAAAAATAGAAGAACAAAAAAATACTGAAGAGAAAAAAGGAAAAGAATTCACATTGTCTGATATTAAAGTATTGTAGTTGGTACTTATATATTACATATAATATATATAAAAATAAATATTAAAATATGATTAATCATAACAATACCTAAATATGCAATTTATGTGGCAAATGTGGCAAAAACTATATCAATGGCAAACAGATTCAAAGGATCCGAGTTATACATAACTATATATCATTTATGTGAACTGGAAGTCGGTAGAAGTCGAATATCGAAAATTAAAAAAGAATGTCGAAAACGTGAACGTTTAATCGAAGTAAGTGGACAAATTGCTAATGATAATAAAACGAAATATTATTAATAATAATAAAATAATGAAATCAAATTAATTTGTCTTTTATTGGGGCTTGGTTTGAGGATTTTTGGTCAAAAGTAAGTACTTTGAACAGCCCGCGAAATCAAAGCTCTATATTGGTATTTTCTGCATTATTTTAAACATATTTTAGACTTCTATTAAATGTTCCAAATACTTTTAAATAAAAATAATATAGCGAGTACCATTACTCTCCCAGTTTAGTTTAAAATATATATTTCTTTTTATAGCAATTAGTCCTTAGAAGTCCATTTTTAAAAATATTGCATACTTTTTTTTAGAAAATAAGGAAGCATATTAAACTTTTACATGTTTCAGCAGTGTTTCTATTTTAAATTATTTTAAATCTCCTGATTATTATAAGAAATCACGTTACTGCAGCTCCCCAAAATAGACGAAATAAATAATGCATTTAATATTTTTGACACCAGCACTATGATCAGCGTGAGGGGAAAGGCTGGCACAGGTGGCGCCAAGTGCTCGAGTCCCTCCGGCCAGGACCTTCGACCTGGGAAGGACGTCTTCTCGGCGGCAGAGTCATTTGGATTTTGTGCTCGCAGCACTTACTTACTGGGAAGCATCATCAGCACTTCTTATTGCTTTTGCATTTGCATAAGCAGTTTATAGTGCCGGCGAGTCCTGTGGCAAGTCCTGTAGGATTTTGCTGGCACTGAAAACTGATAAAACTTGCCACTCGTCCTTGGCCGGGCAAATTAATTTAAAGCGCAATTTAAGTAGAATTCCCGCCCGGGGCCATTTCTTAGTTTTATTTGAACTCTGCTTCTGCTCGTCCTGTGAGTGCTTCAGCTCGTCCTGCGGATCCTGTGAGCAGCAACTGAAACTAATACGCATATTTATCAAATTTCATCGCCCCGGGGAGTGGCCACTGCAAATGTACATTCACTGTAGTTGCTCGGAAATCAGCCTGCAACCTTTGGGTTTTCGGCGTACAAGGACTTTCGGGAGTCCTGCTGGGGGTGGAGGTCCTTCTGCAGGACGGCATGACGGCGTAGCGGCATGACGGCAGAATGGCAGGATGGTAGAAGGCAAGGAGATGATGGCAGACCGCAATGCAAAGCGGCAGACAAAGTTTTTGGTCTGGCGAACTTGACAAAGAAATAAAAGGCATCGCCAAGTAAGTGGCAGGAGAAGATGGCAGGGAAGGCTCGACCGAAGGATATCCAGCAAAAAGTCAAAAAGGCCACTAAGATATTTTTGCTGGGTATATTCCAGTTGTTTTTACCAATTGCGTTGGATATATTATTAAAAAATTTTTAATAAAACTGAACTCTTTGGTAAAAACTGCTGCATTTTTTTAAACCAAACCAAAACAAATTAACGAATTCTCTATCGAATCTTTTACTAAATAGACATATTTAATAGGGGTTTTTTGAATAATTTTTAACATAAAATTATCTTACATAGACTTTCTTTTTTTCCCGAAAATCTAAATAATTATTACTTATATTCTATTAAATCCTAAATAAATTTTATATAATTTTAAAAAATCTAATATTTTTACGTGATCCAAAATGTGTCATTGATTATTTTTTTATTATTTATAATTGTATCGTTTCTTGGATTCTACGATGTTTAAAATGAACAAACATTAACAGAAGTAAATGATTTATATAAAAAATTATTCAAATGGAATTTTTAGGCCTTATATCCTTATTTTTAAACAGGTATTATTTTAGTCTTAACGTAGAACAAGATTAGTTTCAGTATCCCAAGGACAGTTTAAAGCTTAAACTATTCAATTGAATACTTAGAAGTAACATTATTCTTGTCTAAGCTAAATGCTCCCAAATCGACCATAAAATGCATTATTCTAATGGTAAGATTATTAGTCTTTTTTGAGGAAAGGGTATTACAAAATAATAGGTTTGTAAATATTTAAATTTCGAGAAACAACAAACCAAAACCAGTTGACAAGTTAAAAAGTTTCCATGAAAGTAATAGAATATCTCTATATTTTATAAATTTTTGTTGTGTTAACATTTTATCCTCGCTTGCATTAATTTTCTTTTTATTAAGGTTAGCAGAACGCCCATATCCAAAAAATTATTTCTAATTCTCTCCCCTACTGGAAATTGAGCTTAAAAAAGGGCTTAGACTGGCTCGGAAAGGGACACAAGCGAGTGGCCAGGAGCAAGGACATGCTCGGAATCATAGGCCGATTCGTCTGGTTGCCGTGGCAATGCTCGAAGGATAAAGCCTCGGTCTGTCAGAAGCAGACATCCCCAGCCCCTGCCCCCGTGTGGCACTTCCCCTCCACCATCCCCGGACTTTTCCCGAATTTTTTCCGAGCCCGAGCACGCTTCATAAGCGCAACGAATGAATTTTTATTTAATTAAAGATTTTGAAAAATTGAAAAATGCTTTCTTGGCCAAAGCTTTTCGCTTTCACTTTTGTCCCGGGCCGGGCCGGGCGGGGGTGGATGTGCCAGGGGGTTGGAACGTGTGGTGGGTGGGAGGTTGGGCGTCTCTCGGAGTAAGCCAAAATCCGCTACCCCGTGAAAAGATATGCGGGGATTAGTTGGCCAAACAGTGGAGACAGGCCCAGGGATTTGTGGCCTGCCGGTTTGCGTTGCCATGGCTAGAAATGCCAAATGCCAAATGCCGATTGACGATGTGGTTGCCACCGAGGAGTGTGTACTGTACAGGTATCGGGGTAGATGCCTCCAAGTCCTGGAGTCCTGGAGTCCTGAAGTCCGGATTGGAAGTCCCGGAAAACCCGGAGAGTGAGGGCTTAGGCCGCATTAAGCCTTTTCTTCGGTAGTGTTGTTGTTTTTTCCTACCGCTCCCCCTCCTTGCCACTCCTCAGAGTGTTCAAAGGACCTTCATCCTGCCCCCAAGGAGCCGATGCTTTGCCCGGCTAAGAAGCATCCTTGTCCTGGCTGGAAGTCTGCTGGAATTACGCCGCTTGGATTTAAAGTGCTGCCACTTGTTGTTGCCACAAAAAGTTGCACAGAAAGGAATCTGCTACCAAACGGGGTTGCAACATTTCTCTACAACTGATGATTTTTTATTTATTTGAATCCGTATTTTATCCGTCTTTTATCCGTCTTTTGTTATTATCGTAAACTTCCCTTACAATTATCATTTTATTTAGAAAAATATAAAAATATGAAATTAAAAATAAAGAAAAATGTAAATCAAGTGACAGGCACTCAGAAATATATTTAGTAACTAATATTTAATTTATTTATTTATTGCTTTATAATATTAAAAAACAATTTTTAAACTATGTAGTTAAATTAGTTCTAGCTTCATATTTGATAAAAAAAAGGTAAAAAAAATTATACAAAAAAAGTAAAAGAAACAAATTAGATTTCTGTTCTTGTCTATTTGGATAATAAAAAGTTAATCTTTAACCTTTTTAGAAATTATTATTTAATCTGATTTTAATATTTATTTTTAATCTGCAAGGTAAAAGTATTAAATTTTAATTCTATTATAATTTTAGTTTTGGGGGACATTAAATTTATGTAAGAATTTATGTACTTTGCAATCAACTCTTAATTACTATTAATGATTAAAAAAACACAATTTTTAAATAATCTTAAATCATAGACTGAGCCTAGTTAGGAAAGTTAAAACTTTTAAATAGAGGATCTTTTTTTTCTTCATTATATATACTTGTATATTTTTGTATTAAAAAATTTAAACAAATTAAAGCCATGAAATAAATACATTTGATGAAATAAGCTATTTCTTAGCTACAATATTATTATGTTATTCAAATTTTGTATTAACAATCCTACGGATTTATTTAAATAAAGACTTCATTATTAAACATACATATTAAAAAATGTATAGATCCTTCAAAAAAATATAAAATATTTTAGAAGGTTTCAAAACTCCGTGGACTATAGTTTAAAAATATTAAATTCCATATTATTTCCTGTAGGCATGCCTTAAAATCCTAAAAAAAACTCTATGGAATAGCTCCGCTCCTGACTGAAGCACAAACACTATGCACTTGCCACATGCCACATGGTGGAGTGGCAAGCTCTGGAGGCTGCAGGAGAGGCAGTTGAGTGTAGCAACATTTTGCACTGAACCCTAAGCGAGGAGCTCCTGTCGGAGGCGGGACGAGGACTCGGGAGAGCATCCACATGGGGCGCATTGTGAAGTGCAAAAAAGGCGCATTTTACAAGATTTTTATTACATATAAATGCGAAAAGTATTAAAAAAGTAAACTTTTCATTTGCCTCCCGCTCCTGGAGAGGATTGAGTTTTGGAAGGGGTGTGGGTGGGATGGGGCTGAGTCTGCGGGGGCGGAACAAAAAAGAAGTTCTACGCTTTTCGTCTGGGCGTCATGATGCGTGTTAAGGGAATACTCCCTGAAAAATACAAAAAGTATAAAAATATCCCCACCCCACACACAAACACCCAAAAGTTTTTTTTTTCCAAACCCACACAAGCCAAGAAAATGCTTTCACTTCCTTTTATAGAGAAGAAGGATAACTGGCCTACACTCTGCCATTATAAGGATTGTGGAACTAAGTTTTGTCCTAAACAATATTTTTGATTTGTAAGAATAATAAGTAAATTTTATCATATATATTTATATTATATTTTTTATTATAGATTTTAGATAAATTATTAATATATATAAATATATTTGATTATTTGAATTATTTCTAAATTTTGAAAATGGTTTTTCATAACATATTCGTATAATATTAGAAATATTTAAATATTTAAAAATAGGGGAGCTCTGGAGATATATGAATATATGAATTCTTAAACCTTTTAAAATATTTAAGTGAAAAAGTTAAAGTAAAAATATATAAAATTGTAAAAACATGACTTCCTATTCCACTATTTGAAAATTTTATAACTAAAATAATGCATTAATACTGCTATGATAATTGCGTTAATAATATTAATTAATTAAATATTTTAACCATCTAGCTTACAAAATGAATTAAATGAAATCCAAATTTATTAGTTTAATTTGTTTTTAAATCTATTTAAGATAAAATGGATAATAGAATATTGTAAAATGTGAAGACCAATTATTGGCCTTAATCTAGGAATATATACATTTTTAAAATACTTTTTATTTTATATAAAAGAGAGATTTATATTAAACTATTGGTTTAAATATAAAAATTCATTGTACATTTTAAAATTACCTAGAAAGTTTCTAGTTTCTCTAGCAACACCTTGGGTTATGTAATAGTTTTCTAAAAATGGTATTTAGAACATACTTTCAGGCGGATCTAGTTTTGTAAAAATTAAAAATTACCATTCAAGCTTTTTTTATATATATCCAAAAAACTTTTCTAGGATTTAAAGATAAGCCAAAAAATTTTAAGAAACATAAATTTTAAAATCCAAGTTTTTAAATTTTTATTTTTGTCAGACATTCCCATGTTTTTGCTCTACCCTAGGCTTATTTTTCGAGTCTCACCCTTTTTTTCGGGCCTTCCCCGACTTGGCGTGTTTGTTATTGTTGCCAGGATGCCAGGACTGAGCAGAGGCGGCGGGGGTGGGGAATGAAAGGGGGAAGGATGTGCCGGAAGGGGAGTGGGCCGGGACCCGAAGACGTGGCGTTGTTGTTCGAAATGCTTTCCAGTGACCGAGAGTGGTCGGGTTTTTCGTACCGCAGACTTTTCATATTTTTCTTAACAACTTTACCCCCTCAGACCCTCGAGCATCAGCCCCCCCTCAGCATACTTTTTAAATTGTATTTTATTACTATAACAAGACATAAGTAGGCATAATGGGGCCCTATGAAATATTCAAAAGGAAATTGGCATAGAAGTTTCTCGAGGTCGGGCTGGGGTCCTGGGAGGTCCTTTCAAGGACCCTGAGTAGAGCTCGTGGAGTTCAAGAAGTTGTAAGCGCGCGTTAAGCGATTAACGGTGTTTTCTATTGAGTGCTGCCGGAGGTGAATGTCCTGGCCAGGATCCTACAAGGATCCGGATGGCACCTCCAGCTCAACCATCCCGCCACACGCAGAAAAAAGGATTCAAGAAATCCTTAAGGAGCCCATCAAGTACACGTACCCGTAAGCAATTGGTTTTTATATATCCTTAAAAAAAAACATTTTTTTCTTGTAAAAAATAGACACGAGAAAAAAATTATTCCATGAGTATACTTTTGTCACTCAGAGTGCAGTTCCGGGATTACTTTTAGATTTTGAATTAAATTAAATTAAATGAAATTAAAGCTTACAGTATTTTTAATATTATTTAAAAATATTTAGAAAATGAATATTTTGATTTTTTTCTAAAATATTTGCTGTTCCAGTAATGATATTTGCATGCAGAGTTTAAAATTACTTTTTTTTACAAACTCTCCACAAAAATGTAAAAAGGATTAACATATTTTAATAAAATGGTATGGGAAATGTAAAAACCATTTCCAAACCTATTTTAATCCATCCTGAATTAAAAAATATATATATAAATCCTTTATTTAATTTATAATTAATTTTTTTGCTTTTAAAGTTTAATTATAACAACTGATTTGTTAATAATAAGGAAATATTTTTGCATGGGAATTATATTTATAAATTAGGATAGAAAAGACTTGTTTAAAAGATATAATTGTTTATTGTTTAAGACCTAAAGTTTCATAAACAAAGAAATGTTAATTTCAAATATTTATTCAATATTTAAGAGAATACATAACTGTTTTAAATTTCTGGATATTTTTAAACAAAAACTTGTCATTATTTTGACACTGGTTTTAGGGGTAAAATCCCTGGCTTTTTCTCCTGCCAATTCTGTGATTTCTGGTTTAGGCCAATTTTCGGCACTCAGCGCCTTTTTTTTCATTTTTATAACCTTAACTCCCGCTGTCAATCATTTTCACAAACGATTTGTCTGGCAATGTCGCGATGCAAATAAGCCAGGACAACCCACTACCCGACCCGCTCCCAGACCCACTTCCTTACCCAGTTCCCGTACCACTGCTTCCGCCATAAGCCACCAACCCCAGCTCCCAAATCCACCCCGATATTCCAGTTTGGTGACTTTTTTTGCGCCTGGATCATCATGATTTTTTACAACTTTTCATTTTTGCGCTCCAGTTGGTTTATCTGCCAAAATTTGCGCCTCCAGCTATAAAGGATTAGGCGAAGGAGCAGCATATGTGCCGGGGTAATCCAGTGGGTGGTATTGGGTGGCGGGTCGCCAATGGAAGGACACTATTCAAATACTCCCGTCGACGCCCCCACGCCGACGCCTAGGCCCATTCCCGCCAAATGACTTGGAAAATACGCTTTTTCGTGTTTGGTATTTATTGGTTCCTCCGCTTCTTCAGGACCCGCAACCGCGAGTAGATAATGTCCCAGTCCAGATAGGCACCCACAATGTACCTCGAATTCTGCTCGGTGTCGTCGTAGCCGGTCCGGCCGTGCAGCAGCCGGATGTTGTTGAAGGTCAGGACGTCGCCTGGCCGGGTCTTGAAGGCGTGCGCATCCGCCCGGGCCAGTTGCACGAACTTGGAGTACGACTCGTACCAGGGCTGCACCTCCGACAGGGGCACGTTGAAGTGGCTGTCCCGCTGGGGCACGCTGTGGTTCACCCGCGTGTAGCGTCCCTGGGCGTCCAAGCTGGGGGTGGAGAGATACAAGGCATGAGAATTCTATCATGGAAAGGAATCTTAGATATAGTGGGATAAGGTGTAGAAACAATTACTGTTCTAGGATAATTTTCTACTGTTTTAGGATAATAGTTTCTGTTTCTACAAAATAATCCAATTAGTAATTGCCACAATTAATTGAAATAAGAAGCAAGTGTAGTCGCTTCAAAGGACACTCACCAGATGACCGGCGCCCGCCAGATGTTGTGGAACTCGCGTCCGTCCTCGCTGCCGATGTCGTTCCAGTCGACCACCACGCGGCAGAGGCGCTCAAAGTCCTCGGGGTGCTCCTGGCGAAGGCGGTCGGCCACGTGGAAGGCGTCCACCAGGAGATTGCTGCCACCCGGGGACTCCGTCTGGACAAGGCAGTGCAGGATGTTGACGCTGGGCTTGTACTCGTAGTAGGGCAGGTCGGTGTGCAGGGGCAGCGGCAGGGAGAGGTAGGCGAAGTTCTGGGCCCCCGGCTTGGCCTGCACCACGAACTCCTCGCCATAGGTGGTCCGTCGGATGAAGCCCACCCGCTCGGCCACTCGCCGCACCACGCCCTCATCCAGAGGGGAGCCCCGGAGCAGGGCCACTCCGTAGACGGCCAGGGCCTGCAGCCACTGCTCCAGCACCTGGTCGTCGTCCATCACCTGGCCGTAGTCGAAGTGCTGGGCGATCGCTTCGAACTGCGACCCTGCCCAGTGCCGGCTGGGCGGACGGTAGAAGTCGGAGAGGTACTCCGCCTGGCGCTCCTCCCGGAAGCTCCGTTCCCGGAGCCACTTCATCGGGTAGCGACTCTCGTGGCTGTCACTCCAACTCACGATCGCCTCCTGAGCCTGCTCGTCCATCCGCACTCGGAGGGGACGCACCTGCGGGTCGAACTTGTCCCAGTCCAGTTTCCGTGACTTGGAGGTGCCGTGGAAGCACTCTTCGCAGAGGCAGTTGTCCCGCAGCCAGACGCCCGGGAATATCAGCGGCTGGGAGTCCGCCTGCTCCCGGACTTCCATGTTGGCTTCCCCCACGATCCGAGCGCTGATGGGCCGGCAGAAGCGGGGGGCGTGGCTGGCCAGGGAGCGGCCCAATCTCTGCACCCACATCTCGGGGGCACTCCGGTCTGTTCCTTTCGAGCGACAAACGCTCAATGGGGCGCCGGACCACCACGTTGAGTCGACTTCAATCGAAGTCTGGAACAGCTGGTCTTTGGACTTTGCCTTCCAGCTCACTTCATTCGGAAATGTATAGCAAGGACAAGAGCGGCTGTCAGAGGGGGTTTAGGGAAGGGGGTTTAGGCATTTAAAAATCCTTTCCTATCCTTAAAATACAACCTTTGAGGGTTAAAGCTCAGCAATAATCACGCAAGCTATTCCCGAACCCCCTTTTAATACAGAAACACTACGCTCCTGTTCGAAAGCATCTTCTTATCAGCTAGCCAGTCCCGTTAGAATATCAGAGCACTATTCTCCAATATTTACTCTCGACTTGGAAAAAACATTCAGAGCAAAGAATAGAAAGAATCCGATTACTTTGCATATCAAATAAACGGCTTTTGTTGGCTTTTGCCAAACAAACAAGTCGAAAAGTGAGAAAGCCGACAGTGACGAAGGCGACTTCATTAGCAAAACATATTTATTTCTTCGCTAGACTTGGATTTGGATATTAACTTGTAGAGTAAATTATACCCAGACACGAAACATGGTTTATTTCCAAAGAACATATGCATATATTTCATGAATATGCATATTTATATGATTATTCCTGGTTTAGAATCATCAGTGACGAAAGTAATCTGATATCTTTAAAATTAATAGTGCAATCTTTTTACAATTATATATTGGGTTCCGGGCTATCCGGGTATTATATAATCTATGCTCTAGTTGGTCTATATGCGATGTAATTTTCATAGAAACTTTGGGTATATGTATATATTTCGTCACAAAAAATTTAAAATTCTTTTATATATGTATAAAATTTTTGCTTGAAGACTTGAATGCTTAAAATAAAATAATATTTATTTCCATAAAATTTCCTCAATTTGCAAAAAAAAATTCTGTGATGAATGAAACTTTTACCCAAAACCCTAGAAAATCAGTTTTGGAGCTAAATCTTTCAAAAAATCGATATCTATATTTTGTTTTTTTTTATATATTTATGTAGATGAGAACCTTTAAAAATCAACCTTATCTATTTTTGAAATAAAATAGTACAATTAACTCAAGCTGCAGTAAATTTCGTCACCTACCCGGTCGTTAGCCAGATATAACGAACTTCTATTGTTTATCAAAACTATTCAGTTACAGATAAATGTTAGATTAAGAATATCTAAACATTTGTAAGTGATCTAAAACCTAGATTGTATTCTAAAATCAAAAGATTTTTATTTGATTTGTTTTTTTTATTATACAAGCAATGTAGAAAGCAGATAGCTTTGGGAATACCAGAGAGCTGATCACTCAATTTGCACAAATTGTAGCCGCTATTTGTCAATATTCTAGCCGTGATACTCAATTTCAATTCTGAACTTAATTGCCGATTTCAATCAAGCTCTCGTTTTCCCCGAGCCGGAATTAGCATTTCCAAGGGCCACCAGCACCGATTTGTTTGACGTCACAGCCTGATAACAAAGGGGCGGGGGCAACCTTCCTGCCCCTCCCCTCTGGCGGGCAATCACTCAATCAATTGAGGCTGCCCCTCCTACCCATCCCCCCACCCCTACCAAAGTTTCCTCTTTTGGCCATATTCCTTTACTAAACGCCTTTAAAGGGCCTGCCAAATTCTCGTGAAAGCAATAAAATTGCAGCGCCTTGTGCAACCAGAGCCGACCTGTTGCACAATTGAATGCGAGCAGCGCTGTGTGGCAGTTGCAAGTTGCAACTCGCAGGCACACAGTGCCAGCCAGCAGTGGGAGGTGCAGTGAGCAAAATTGGTAACAGAATATGTAATAATATATATTTTATATAGCTTACAAAACATTACACATTTTTTATTCAAAACACTCAACTTTTCACAAATTTTGTTTCATTTGTTGTTTGTTACTACTAGAAAATGTTTAATTGTAATAATTTAAGAAACTATACTTTTTATGATTCGAAATTTTATTATTTCTTATTAATATTGTACTACTATTATATATTTGTTAAGTTTATTAAATGTTCACCTCCAGAATGCTAATATTCAAATATTCAAGAGTTTAATTTGGCTTAAAATAGTATTTAAAATTTTTTAAGGCTATTTTAAATGAAATATATATTAATGAATACAATTAATGAAGTATTTTTCAAATTTTAGACTTAACATTTATTTTAGAAATATTTTTATTATCTTTAAAAAACCTAAAGAAATAAATACTTAGTTTTGTTTACCAAAAAAATGAATACAAAAAACTGTAAAAGAATTTTTAGTCAATAATAGATGAAGCTTTTAAATTTATTTAATTGTTTATAATCTCCATATTTTTATATTATTTATTAAAGACAGACTTTTAAAAATAATAAATAGTAATAAAGTATTTATGTACACGAAATATTAAAAGTAAATGTTACAGAAACTATTTATTTTTTATATTCAAAGAAAATAAAGTAAAGTAAAATAAATAAAAGTAAAATTGGTTAAATAAATATAAAACAATTATGAATTATTAGCAAAAAAAAAAATAAACAAATATAAAATTATTAAGAAGGATAAATACTATAAATATTATTCTCTTTCTTTAATATATTCCTTTTAAAATATATTCTCATTCTTTATAAAAAGCTGGAAAACGTAGTTTTAAAATAATATTTTAAACTATAGATTTGAAAAATGTTAAATTAAAACAGCTTTAAAACTAATATAAAATGTTTATTAAATTTCGGGCTATCCTTTCAGAGAAATCATTAGACATGAAAAATATTTTTCTATTAAATTTAAAATAAATTTTGTAAATTTTGTAAAATTTTGTTTCAATTACCTAAAAGTGTCACATATTTTTTGAGAAACTCGAAAGTGTAAGCCTGGTAGCCAGGGTCCAGTGGTGACCAGGCCAGCGGTTATTCCGATTCCAAGTCCGATCCGAATCCGAGTCCGAATCCGAATCCGACCCCGGCCCCTGTACCCGGACCCCGTTCGAATGACCAAAATGAACGCTTGCTCTGACCATTTAGAGCGCGGACAATAAATTCTTCATGCCAGAAGCACAAGGAGGAGGAGGAGGATTGGAAGCCGGAGGCCTTTGGAAAATTTGCAGAAATTTGCAGAAATTCCCAAGCCGGCGGCCATAAAAATGCGGCTCACATGTGACAACGATTTGTACTTTAGCTCCTTTTATGGGGCTCGGCTGTTGTTGCTGCCACAGTGGCTGTGGCAAGCAGGAGCCTTCTGCCGCGGCGGCTGTTGCATTTTTAAAAAGCTGTCCCCGTTGTGCCTCCGCGCCAGTCCCCCGCCCAGCACCCCTCGCCAGATCCCTTTACAAATCTCAAAATCGCATCAGATTATACGAGTTATGCGATGGAGCGGAGATGGCAGCTCCCGGTTTGGGCATCCACCGCTTGGCCGGCAGTTTTGTAGGTCAACGCCTCCTCTCGGACCGGGCTATAACCCCAGACCGCCCCCTGCACCCTCTGGGCGCCCCTCTCCCCCCCTGACCAACCCCCAGCAATTGGGTCAATTAACACCGACGACCCTTGAGGTTGCCATCAGCGCCGGATGCTTCAGTTTTATGAGTCGATGGACGGCGATATGCTGAGTGACTCGATGATTATCATGTCACATGCCGCAGGAAATCCAGGACACCCAGGACAGACAGTAGAGACAGGACATCCAGGATACAATGGCCCCTCATCTTCATCTTCTTCTTGGTCTTGTCGGGAATGTTAACAGTTTTCGTTTCACGTAATTAAGTGCTGCTGATCCACTAGTTTCCTTTTTTATGTTTAAGGATGAAAGGAACGGGCCGAGCCCGGGCAAAGTGAAAGCTTGTTGGCTTTCCACGTTTCGAAAGCGAAACAATGGGTCAGAGTGGCTCAAGCAGGATGCACGGATGCGGAGTGGGGGATGGGAGGTCGAAGGACCAAGGATGAGCCTTCAAAGGATGGGGTCTCTGTTTGCAAACTGTCTGGGCGAGACAGCCTCGTACGTGCCGATGATGTTCGCCGGTCCGAGATGATCCGCCACCAGAGCTGCCTGAGTTCCCGTACAAAAATAGCTGTCGAAGGACTCTTCGCCTGCTCAGGATAATAGGTGCGACTCCAGAAATAGTCGCAACTATTTTGGCCTCAAAATTTATTAAATTTATGCCAATAAAAGGAAATCAAGCCATCGAGGCTTTAATGATAGTGAAAAATAATAGACAAATAGCTTCCATATAAAAAAGTCCTTTAAGATTTTTATGAATGCATTTTGATATTATTATATAGCAAAACATTTTCTTCAAAATCCAACTCAATAATTTATTAAAACCAAATCGTTTAATAAATTCCAGCCAATAAAAACGGCAGCACTTTCCGCTTGTCCTGGTCGCCAGGCTTTGCTGATTGCACTTCTGGCGGACAAGGACTAAGGACTACGGCGGAAGGACCGAAAACGGAGGGCAATGGGACGTCCGTCCAGCAGCGTTCCGAAAAATGTGTTAAGAGTCTAAACACGAACGTGCCGCTCAAAGGCCACTCGTTAACAGGAGCCGGGAGTAGAAGAGTTGCAGGAGCGGAGATTCGAGGTTCGAGATTCGAGTTTTCGGGGTTTCTGGCTTTCGGGTTGACTCAGCATGGACAGGCGGCTATTGGTAAATATTTTCACTATTTGCGACTGAAAAAAAAATACAGACAGACCCCCCAAAACTAGCTCCATACAATATATCTTACTTTTTTGCCAACAACTCCGACCAGCCTTTTCTCAGGTGGCACTGGCATCTGCAAAGTCCTCGGCCCGCCGCCTCCAAGATGCCAAAGGATACATATACTTCACTGCAGCCATTTCATTTGCTTGCTTATTTTATTGCCTTCGAGCCAGGCTGTTTACCCTCCCAGACTCCCAGACTCCCAGACAGGCGGACACTCGGCCAGAAGGACAGACGGACAGACGGTTGGCAAACAAACAAGGCCAGGATAGGAATAGTTGCACTTTAAATCGAGTCTGAAACTTGGCTATCCAAAAATCCTGTGAATAAAGCCAATTCCCTGCCAAACCCTAATTACATGCTCTTCAAATAATAATAATTCAGTTTTGATTTGATCGCTTCATCGGAGAGTAAACTATTTAAGGTTATATGTTTATTTTCTCAACAAATTTCGATCCAATTCCTTCTTCCTATGCAATTTATTGCAGGAGACATTTGGAAAGGCAGGAGTGTGGGTGGGGGCAGGACTCTGAGCCACTGGGATCCTTGGGAGTGAGCTAAGCCAAGTGGTGCATTCCTGAGCAGGTGCCACAGGATTCTGACTTAATTCCGGACAAGACAGCAGTTCTTTCAAGTGACTTTAAGCTACTGAAAAAAAATATAAAAAATGTGGCAGGATTTGAGAAATATATTATAAGATAAAATGTATATATAAGGTGTTTTTATGAATATGTATACTAACTAGCATAAACCTTACTTTTCAAGAATTATTTATTTTAGCCAAACTGATTCCGAGAACCAAACTAACTCGTTTAGAAAATCAATAAAAATTTGAGTAATTTACGAAAATGTTATGTAAGCTATTTTATATTTATATTAAAAGTCCTACCAAATATTCTGATTCTGAGAAACTGCCAAGAAATAATTCCTTAAAAATGCCAAATATGTTTCGCCCAAGACTTGTTGGCAGGAAGGCGA
This sequence comes from Drosophila ercepeae, assembly GCA_018150545.1. NCBI lineage: Eukaryota > Metazoa > Arthropoda > Insecta > Diptera > Drosophilidae > Drosophila > Drosophila ercepeae. The sequence continues at coordinate 1,707,386 of JAECWL010000197.1, forward strand.
AGGAAAAGCCGCCGCAGACACAGAATCCAAAGGACATGGCACTGATGAACTTCGTAAGTTTAATGCGGTTTTTCCCCTTTCTACTTTGTACTTTCGCCTCAACATTTTCCGCTCTTCCAGGGCTTCCAGCACTTCCACGGATTCTGGCGTCTCATTGCCGGAAAAATGCGAGACCTGAGACCAGAGACCCGAGAACCGAGACCCGCCGCCCGTAAGAGAATAAAGTCCCGGAGCCTGTCCGGACTCCGGGGGAGTTCTGTTTCGGTTCCAGGATGCATAAGTGTATTCCGGGCTATATGGCCCGCATAGTTTACACATTGTCTGCTCCGCTGGCAGTCCTGACAGGCCACGCCCCCAGCCCCCCAGCTTCCAGACCCCAAACAGAATCCCGTCTGTTGTTATCTTGTTTTCCTTGGCTGAGCTCTCGGTAAGCCGCGTCTAAATATCCTTTTTTCTCCTTGCAATTTTTACAGCTCATTCCGGGCGACACTCCTTGAGGAGTTGTTTGCGCATTGTTTACAGCTTTGTCCTATCTGAGGAGCAAGGACTCGGAGAGTGGCGGCTGAGGGGGACTGTTCCGGTAACTGACTGGCGAGGCGACGGGCAGAGTCCTGGATCCTTGGGTCCTGCTCTTAATGCAGTCTGCAGTTCTGTTTGCAGTTTGCCGCCTGGAAAGTGGCAGGAATACAAATCAAATTAACCTCTTAACCCCTTCTCCTCAAGCAAGGACCTTCTTCTCTCTCTCTCTATATATTTTTCTCTTTCTTTGAAGGACTCTTAGTTAATGAGGCGTAGCCGCCGGTTTCCCCAAAAGTTTCGAGACAATGCAATTGCATTTCTAATTCCAATTCCGATTCCGTTTCGATGTCAAAATGCGGATCTCAATGCGGATGTCTATTGGATTAGGGGCGCCCCCGGTAGCACCAATCCCCCCCTCGACCCCCGCCCCTGGACTTGCCACTTGAAGACCCAATTAAACACAACTGGATATGTGTGGCATCTTCGTGCCCTTTTGCGCTCTGTGTGTGATTTTTCAATGGAAACAATTTCCAACTTTTCTTTGCCCCAAAATCAACAAACACGCCATACCCCTTTCTCGATGCTCCAAAACAAGGCCCCTGCCACTCCCATTTCTCCTCCAGCCACTCGGAAACTCGAAAACTCGGCAACTCTATGGACTCTATGGGAAGTTGGAACGTGTTGCGGCATATATTAATTTTTATTTTCAACGCGCCCGTCTACAAATAAACTTTGATACTCTACTGCACTGAGAGAAATTTTCAGGGCATGACAAGATAAAAAAATACTAGGGGAATTCCTTACGACATTGGAAAAGAAGTACATAAAATATATAAAAATGTATTCTTTAAATTACGCTTCATAGAGGAATGAAAGCCGATTTTTATATTAATTAACATTAACATTCGATTTTAGAAAGCGAATTTAGTCAAAAAGTATTTTTGTATTAAAACTTTATCCTTTTTTTAAATGAATGTATTTCGATGTCTACGTATTTCTGATGAAGATGCATGCATTTTTAATACTCTTTTCTTCTTTTTTATTATTTTATAATTAATTAAAAACTTAATAAGAAAACCCTTTAAAATTTATTCTTCATTTACAAAATAAACTAAATAATTTGTATAAATTATATTTTAACAAGTTCTTACTGATTATTTTCATCTAAAATATATACTTTATTGTATTGTATATTGTATTATAATATTGTATTGTATTGTAAGTCCTATTTCTTGTAAATATCATTGAAATGTTAGAATTATATTTTTGAAATTCTAATAAATTATAAATATATCGAAACGCACAGCATTTAAAATATAAAAGGTTTTAAAAGAAAAATTTAGATTACAATAAAATCACTATTTTTTGTTGTTTTTATTTGTTGAATTTTTTTTTATCACAGAATTAATGTTGCTCACAAAGTTAAGGATTAATGTTTAAAATAAAAAATATTTAAAAGTACATTGAAGCTCTTCAAAACCAAAGCTTTTCGAACAAAAAGTGTAAAATAATTTTATAAAAAAATTAACTCTCATTAATAAGCATTTCTCCCAGTGTACTTTTGCTAAGCTGATTCTTTTTCTGCTCTTCTTCTTTTGTTTATTTAGCCACCGAATGATGGATCACACATACACATGCACACTAAACACTCACACTGAAATACACTCAAAGGAAAGAGTTAAAAAAAAACAAACCTTCCAGGGATTTTGGATGCATTTTTTTTTTATTCTCACTAAAAAAAGTTGTTTTTCTTGTTGTGTTTTTGTTTTTTTGTTTTTTGGGCTTCTATGTTCCTCGCGGCCTTTGTGCTCGCCATGCCTGCTCATTATTTTCACACGTTGCTTGGCACGCTCTGGCCCCGCCCCCTTTGACACCGCCCCCGACCCTAACACCTTCCACCCCAACAGCCCCCATCCCTCGCGATACACCCGTCACATTTTGTATATATTTTAAGGTAATTTTGTGGACCGCCGCCGCATTACTTGCAACTGTTGCGCCTCCAGAACCTCTTCTGCCACTTCTGTGTATGAATATGTATGGGTGGGGGCATACAGCATCCCCCACCACCCCCTGGCAGGGCATTAAAGGTCAATGATACTCACAGTTTGAAGAACTTCTGGTCCAGGTCTATACTCGTAGGACCTTGCCTCGAAGTGTTCAAGTGGCTCGTGGAAATTGAGAAAGTAGAAGAAAGATTATTACGTAGAAAGTTCAAGACCTCAAGTAGCCAGAAAACCGAGTGGGTGGGGTAAGGGGCAGGGGCAGGGGCAGGAGCATGGGGCAGAGTCATGGGGCAGAGTCATGGGGCAGAGTCATGGGGCAGAGGCATGGGCAAAGAAAAGGATGCTGTAAATGTGGTCAAGCTGCATGAAATTGAAATGGTCAAGCCATAAACTTGGCCATTTGTGTTCCAGTCCGGTTATGAGTAGAAACAAAAAAACAATAAAAATGCCCCCAACAGTAGGAAAAGTGTAAACCGAAGGAACTAAAATGGAGAATATATAGATGCTATTCGACGTTGGGATTACCTCTGGATATATATTAATAAATTAAAGAAAAATAAGTAGCATTCAAATAACAAAAATTCCATTCAAAAACAAAAATTTTCGAAGAAAAACTCATATTTTTTAATAAAATTAATAATTTTAAATAATTCCTTCGATTAGTATGGTGTACCAATCTTTTTGGTGACAATTTTGATCAAAATTAAACAAAAAAAAAACTGGGTAATACTCGGTAAAAAGGTAATTTTAGTTAAATTCTAACATTTTCCTTTAATAAAAATATTTATTTTTTATCTGATTTTATATGATTTCTTAGTTTAAAATTAAAATACACAAGGTAGGAGATATTTTAGACTGTGTTTGTCACGAAAAGGTAATTTCAAATAAAATTTTCATGAAACCAACGAAAACAAATTCCCCAATAAACTATAATATAAGCCCTTCCGATTTCCCCAAGTCCAACATACCCGTAACCCCTCAAGATCCAGGGCATTTAAAAGGAGATGCAAGTCCAAGGAAACGGACAAATGGAATAGAAAATTGCCGCAAAATATGAAATGTGAATTGCGAGAGGGTCTTGGAAGTAACCCAAGTCCGAGGGAGGTTTTGGTAAATGGTTCTCTTACCCTTTGGCCTCGGGAAGGGGTCAGGAAGGGGTGTGTTGTGACAGAGTCCTTAAGTGGACAAACTACAAGTGGGGTCACCAGCCACGTCGCTAAAAAGGATGCGTATATGATCTGGCCAGGACCATAACATAAATGCCAACTGGATTGAGGTAACAAAGTGTTTTTTCACTTTGCTTTGGGCAAAACACTTTTCTAATATAATATTTAATAAGTAAGGACAAATAGCTTTTGAAGGAGGCGAAGTTTATACAAAAGTACATTTATTTTTTATGCATTATGACATAAAAATACCTCTTGAAGGGGCAAAAAACCGGCAACGAATAAACTTTGGCTAAAGTATCGGTTATAAAGTTTTGTGACGAATGGAACTCTCATCAAAAATTATTAATTTATTTTGTAGATATATTTGAACTTCATTGATATATCCACAGATACATACAAAATCAGACAAAAAACCCATTTAAAACAAAAACTTTAAAGTTTTTTCAAAATCCTGTTGTTTTCAGATTCATTCAAAGATTTCCTCTTGCCTCACTCAACCCAAAACACTCAACCCCTGGTCACATCCCCAATTAATTTATTCATATTTAAATATTCATCAGAGTGCATTCAATCCATTTAAAAGCCTTGGGCCAAGAAGATGCAATTACTTGAATTAATTATTTGCACCTTAAAGGTGCCACAAGGTGCCGTCCAGGCGAAACGCTTAATCCCAGGCCATTGCCATATTCCCAATTAAACATAAAATATATTATATAATGGAATAAAACGATTATGATATTAATTTCAGCACAATTAATGATGCCAGAAAAAGTTTCAACAATAATTACCAACAATTAAAATTGATTTATGAAAAAAGTAGCCCAGGATTCCCGAATGGAATTCAATAAAACAAGAGTACGTGTAGCATCCGCCGTAGAAATTGTCCAATAGGCCAATCAATTAATAAGAAAATGTGCAGGATCCTGTGAATTATAGTATCTGTCGGTGCATCCTGCCGCCCACTCATCCACTGCCCCGCCCTGTCACCCGCGGACGTCGCCTAACATGAAAGCCGCCCAAGGATAATTAACGAACTCACTCATACAGACGCGCCTGGACTCACGCACACGCAGGACGATGGATAAATGCGTTTATTTAACAAATTAATTGGCGCAAAGTACGCGTAAAGCAACATTACAAATGCACTGGGAGAAATTTTAAGGATTATTGATCTTAAATTTAGAGCCAATTAAAGTTTGGAATCGGTAAACGAAGGTATATTTTTCGATCATATAATCGCCTCTAAAATTTAATCGTACTTCTATCTCAAAAATTATTATTAATTATAAAAAACAAAAATAATAGTTTTTAGGGTCCAACTTTTAAGATTTTTTATAAAAGATGCGTTCGTCACCGAAACTTTACCCCTTTAAAAGTTATTTTTTACATATAAATATTAGAAAATACATTAAATATAATAAATACCTGAAATTATACTCAATCTAGAATGTTGGGTAGATATTTAATAGACTTAGAAGTTTATATTGTTAGTGAAACTCCTTTTTAAAATTAAATAAAAACCGATCTCATAAAGTAACTCTGATTTCCTGCCAGTGTAATGAATTGTTTTTAAGGTGAGGTGAACCACTCCCACTTGAACCGCCTCTGTCGCACTCCGACAATTACTTACACATTGTTGAACCCCTTGCAAAACAATTTTTCGCCGCCAGTGGCGTGCGATTCCCGGGCCCAGAATGTAATTAATAAACGTATTAAAAACGCATGCAAGTGAGCAACCGATCAGGACGGAGCCAGGACATGCCCATGGACATGTGGACTGGATGACTGGATGACTGGAGAACCGAATCCGAGCCACAAGCTGGAATATGGCCTGCCCAGGCGATTGGAATGAACCAATTAATCAGCTGCTGGATGTCGGTCCTCTCTGGTCAATGGACTATGAAATGGGGAAAACCAACCCCCCGTAGTTGATTCAATATTTCTTCTATTAAGCACCAGTCACCAGCCCCCCTGTCACCCAAAAAAAAAAACATAACAAAAAATAAACAATAAAAAAACATTAGGTGAAGGATGAGTTGACGACCACAAAGCAGAATGCTAGATAATGGGCAATTTTTACGTTTCAGATTTTATGGAAGCGACAAATTATGAACGGAAAGATATTCCGACTCCAGTACTGCATAATGAAGTCATGATGAGGTTGAGCTATCCAGATTTTGGGGTGGAAATACATATGAATACAAAAAAAAAACAAAATTGCGACCCCCAGTTTACTTTAAGAGTCCATCTTTGGGTAACTTGGGTATCTTTGGGTGCCTCAAGGCGAATCGCTTTTAAGGGATGTGTTCGAAGGCATTCTTTCCTTTCAATTCAATACAAATACCTTGAAATAATTGGAAATAAATAAAAATATTTCAAGTAATATAAATTATTACTAATATATTCTTTATTACGATTTTCCGATATACTCTTTTTAATAAAAATAGAGTATTGAGTATCCTTTTCTCATTATCATTATATTTTTATTGATTTTTGTACCTGGAATAAAAATAGTTAAAAGATTCTATTTAATTATGAAACATTTTTTTATTGGATATAATTAGTTTGTTCCAAAAATGGGATTTAAACAAAAAATAAAAGCTTAAAGAAACTATTTGGATTCTAATATGGGTTCTAAAAATTTTAAGGTATCGGGTATTGATAGTTATTGTCCGGAATAGTAAAAAACTTGAACAAAATTAAAGGTTTCACATTAACAATAATCCAGATAATCATTTATTTTTCATTTTTAATGTTTTTAAATTTAATGATATTTAAGCTTGAATGTTTTGAATATTTTATTAATATTGTATGACAAGATATATTATTTAGGAACTGGCATTCGGTTTTCTCCTTAAATTAGTTTACTTAATAAAAATGTTATATAATACAATAATGGTTTCCAAAACTAGAGAATAATATTCTCATTAAGTTATATTATTTTTTAGTTTTTAATAATAATTATAATTGGAAACTTTAACTATTAACTTTAACTCTTCCTTGATGGTAAAGTTTGAAATCTCAAATAAATTATTGGATATCGGATATTCCAAAGTCAACAATCCCAGAAATGACCAAATGGAAGCACAGATTTTTCCTACGTCGGTTAAAGTATTTCGGGTATATCTTCCTTTTGTATATCTGTGACAGAAGATGCTTATTTATGGGCTGGATAGGTGGGAGGATGACAAATCACAGACGCACCAGGATCTGAGTGCCGTTACAGAATTTGCGGAGTTCTCTGCAGGCAATGTAATCACATTTATTCGCGACACTTGAGACGCTCCCTCCCCACAATTATTGTCTTGTAAGCCACACGCCCCACAGCCCCCTCGAAAACAAAAATAAATAAATATAAAAAAAAAAAACAAGGAGAATGCGCTGGAGGATGGATAGAACCCGGAGAAACCTTCGCCCCCGCAAGCAACACTTTATACAAATCGCTACACCCCCGCGGACCCAACGCCTCTGACAGGACAGGACGGGCCAGGACAAGCCAGGAGACCGCTGAGTGATGGCACTTTTGCCTTATCATTTTAACGTTTTTGTGATAATTCATGTTTATAAATTGTTTATGTATTTCATTTTCCATTACATTGCAGAAAATGTCAGTTGGCAGCCTGGGGCGTAAAATTTGTTTTGGGGCCGGCTGGGGGAGGGTTTTGCAAATTTGATTTCATAGACTGGGGGGCGCGAAACAAATCCAATAAAATTAAAATCATTGTCAAGTCATCTAAGTGAGTCGTAATCCCAGTCTAAATTCCAGTACCATGGAGGCCCCGACAGAGACTGGAGGAGTTCTTCCCGGGATTAGGAAACTTTCAAAACTCAATTTCCCGATGATTTACGGAGACACCGACTGCAACCCGTCCTCGTCACAACCCATCAACAACATCGGTTTTCAATCAAACTTTCCATATCCCATCCATCAACACTAAATCACACATCAAAGCCGCCAGAACGCGGAGCAAAAAAAAAGAAGAAAATATGATGCCGCCACTGAGCGGGGCAACTCCATACGTGCCTCGCAACATCTCCGCTTGCAACACCCACCGGAGCATGCCCCGCAAGAGCTACTCCATGGAAGCGCAACAAATTAGGCTAAACACCGACAAGTCCCCTGTCCCCTCCCTAAAGACACACTCGCAGGCCCCCTCCCCACCGCTCCACTAACCATTGTGCGGCAAGACTTCCAGTGGCAGAAACAGCAGAAGCTGCAGAAGCCGCACAATGGGAATGGGAATGGGTTTCGGAATGGGAATGGGAATCATCATCACAAAACTGAAACACTAAGGTGACTCAACTATGCTCAGCACTGAGAGAAACCAGGTTTTAATATATATTGGACTTTATATAAATATATTAAAACATATTTTCTTCAAAGTTTCTCCAATAAAATCTTTAATATTTTAGATTTTTTTTTAATTTAACAAATACTTAGCCTGTTAAAGGCTTTTCTTGGGCCAACCTGGTCCTCATAAAAAAAAAAGTGAAACGTTATATAAATAGGTGCACAAGCACAGGAAGTGATTGTAATTTTTATTGTTTAGTTAAATATTAAATTAATTACATTAAATATTTATTAAATATATCAGGAGGTTATTATATTGTAATTGGTTTCGAAACTATATATGACATCTTGAGTATTGGTCTCTGAAATGTCTTATTGATTTTACAAAGAATTTATGAACAAATAAAAAAAATCCTTAAAACGTAGTTAATATTATAAGTTATACTTGTTTATGGAGTAGAGTAAAAATGATTTAAAATATATTTTTTTAGCGTGTTTGAACAACGCAAAAAGCAATAACACTATTTCAATAACTCAATTAATAGGCGTTGACCCCTTTAGATAGATTTGAACTAGCAAAGTCCCTAGATTTTGTTTCAGTGCTTGCCAAAAGCAATATCGCCGAAGAGAAGCATAGACATAAATCATACATAAGTCTAAGTAATTGTGTGTGCCGGCGAGTGTGGGTGGGTGAGTGGTGAGCTTGGCCAGCTGGATGCTGAGGAACCCACTCGGCCATGGGCCACTACACTATGTAGCCATAACTGGCCCCACCACCCTGCCCCCAGCTCCGTGGCTGCCCCATTTGGAGTCCAGTCCAAGTGCCGAAGCAGCGGCGTCTGTCGAGGTTCGCAAACACTCTGACTGCGCATATCCGCACCAAATTAAAATTTCATTATGAGCGGCGAGCGGATGCCCGATTGTTGCAAGATGCCTGGCCCGGCCTCTACTCCGTGCCACTAGTTTCGTTTCGAACAGCTCTCATTATTGTCGACACTGCCACCGAAAAAACTACTTGAAATTATTTCAAATTGCACGAAAAACTATTCAGCATTAGCTGGAAAACAATATATTTGCATTTTTTTATTGTTAGAGGGGGTCTTACAAAATCTTTAGTTGATAAAACTTAATTTTATGTAACCAAATGTATTTAAAATAAATTACAAAGATTATTTGGGTGCGATTTTAATGTTGAAAAATAATTAAGCCATAAAATAACCGAACGTTGGGTAGTCTTGTTTTTTTTTAATCCCAAAGGATCAACTATCATTCGTGTTTTTATAACAAAAAATGCATTTAAATTTCAAAAGTTTTCTCTTTTAAAAAAACTAGAGTATTTTAGAAACAGGCCAAACCACTTTAATCCCTACCTGATAATACCGTCGAAACATACCCACAAAATACTCGAGCAGACTCAAAGAATCAGAGACACAAAGGTTGAAAGTTCATTAAAATGAAACCCACATTTGAATTTAACACAGATTCTCGATGTTGTCAAAAAGCTTCGGCTGGCTTTGCACCTTTTTGGTGTCAAACTCGAGGATTCAAGAATCCTCACCGAATGGAATCAGAATCCTTCCGAAATGGCTTGAGGGGAAAACACACGTCCTTCTCCATCTCGTGCTCGTCCTGAGTCCTTTTGTGGGGCGCAAACTCGTGGCAAATTAAGCCGCGTAAACAGGTTGCATGATTAAGTAAGTTTTAGTTGCGCCGGATTATGTGGCACAAACTACAACTATTGTGCAACAGATTTTGCTCAAAAGCCAGGCCCTGCAAAACATCAGAAATGACAACGAAGAGCCTGTGAGCCCCAAGACAGTGTTTCTTCGTATTTAAGGGATTAAAAATATTTGTCTAATTTAGGAATTTTATATTGGAGATAAATTAATTTTTATATTTTTCCGAATAAAATTAATATTTCCCGTTTAAATTGTAATTCTTAGCAATAACTTTTCTAAAATGTATTTTTTTATTGCTAGTATAGATCCTTTGAACATATTTTAATAATATGATGGATTTGATTTAAATGATTTTGCGAAATATTGAGATTTTTCTTTACTGAAATATATCGTAAAACTTAAATAATATCATCCAAAATCAGAGTGATAAATAGATTCAAAGAAAACGTAATCAAATTTAAATATATTAAATAATGAATTAAATAATTAATTAAATAAATTAATGGTAAAAGTTTTTATACAAGAAAGATCATTTTCAAACACCCTTTTATGAATTCTTTTTGATTTTTTTAAGAATTATGTTCATTTCAGATTATTTTATTTCAAAGTTATTGAAACATATATGCGTTGTATTGCATATGATCAGTATTATTATTTATTTAATATATCTCCTAATGCTATAAAAATACGGACGTATGCTTACATCGCAAAAGTCCCTAAATATTGTATAAAATAATAATGTTTAAATATTTAATATTTTTTCCTGTAAAACCAAAAATTTATTGTCACACAACAGGATTATGAGATGCAAAGTGTAAACAATATCGTATATAATATAATATATATATATAAAATTTATTCAATGATACTTTTTGATCATATGAGATTATTTGATAGCTCACTCCATTCAAACTTTGTCCTGTTCAGCTCTCATCCTCATCCTTCGGTGGAAACTATTTTTACCAAGATTGCCAGAAAATACTGCGAAATCTTAAGAAATTTATCTTTTGTTACTTTTCGAATTTATAATTTAAAACTAACTATACTATGGTGTAGTTTAATCAATAAATTCAAAAAAATTACTATACATACCACATAATAACCATACCATACATATATTACCAAAAATTTTCAGGAAAATAAACATAAACTTTAAGAAACCTCTTTGGGAATGCCTAAAAAAACTGCTTATATATTAAATTTAATTTATGTGCAAGTTAAAGTAAGGAAATGTGTGAAATAACTAAAAAAAATATTAAATATTAAAAGCCAAAGGTCTCCTCGCTTGATTGACTCGTTTAAGACGACGGAAGCTGACATAGGCAGGGCCACCTGTACCTGCACGCCTCCCGCAATGAGGACATAAAAAAAGTCCTTTGTGCTGCTTGGGAGCTTCGGTGGTCCTGTGTGCTCGCAGGACCTGCCTTGCCCGACACACGGGCCAAGACACTAATGTGTGCGTGTTTGTAGTGCGCTTTGTTGTGTAAACATACCTAATTAGTGTCAACTATTAACATAAAGAGTGCACTTCACATGAGAACTTGAGACGAGAACGACGGCAACATGCGGCAGAAGCCACAGGATGATGGCGATGAGCCGTCCTGGCCGTAAACTAGCTCTCAACTTGGATTTGACTAAGTTGCCACAACAATGCCACCAAGGGGTGGGGCATGGTTTAGGGATGGCGTGTCCTTAATGCTGAACACTAAAAATAAAACAAAGTCGTCGATTCTGGCAGGCGAAAGTGTGACAGCAACATAATACGCGTGCATTATCAGCGCTTTTCGAGTGCCAAATGAAGTGGAAGCATGGAAGCTTTGAGTTTTCTTCAAGGAGGTGAGGGGACAGCTACTAAAGTCCTTCACTATTATGCAACACAAACACTTTGTGCCACAATGAATCCCGAAGCCGCAGCAACGCCAGTTGGACAGCTTTCCGGCCCTACAACTCCATTTCGTCCTGCAAGCTCCTTAGCCACATCCTTGGACACATCCTGCAACAGGAAATCAGAAACAAAGCCAACACGCACTCGCCGCAGCACGACAAACTCCACACATGGCCAGGACCAAAAACAAAGCCTGGCCAGAAAGGACTTTGCCGAAAATTTGATGCACTTTCACGTGCGACCTTTTGCGAAAAGCGAAGCTGAAAAATATCAAGAGATGTCTTTAGGAATTCCTAGACACATCTAGAGATGAAATTACTTTTATTTTGGATTTTTAATTTTATAGAAATTTTGTTGCTGTTTGAAATACAATTGACAAACTCAAATGAGTTGGCTATTCTTCAGAAACTTGACCATCTTTAGAAAAAATTAAGCATGTTTCTCAGACAGAGTTTTATGGCTTGAAATTATAGCAAACCCCAAACTTTTTATTATTTTAAACGAAAGTAACAAATAATATATGTTAGTATTCTAGGAAGCATTAAAATATTGTTTTCAGTTTAATTTTTTTCTGATTCTTTATAATTTTAAAACTTATAATACTTATATACTTAACTTAATACTTAAACTAAATTTTTTGAGGAAATTTAAAAGAAACTAAGCGCAAAAACAAAATCTCGAAACGTTTTTATACGTTTTTCTATAACTCGAAATATGTTCTTAGCCCTACCATTTCGAAAATTGAATCGAAAATCAAACTGTGTTTATCATATTATATATTTTTTATACATATATTTTGTGTAAAAAAAAACGTATATAATCTGTAAGATTATAGAAAACATATTTGAATATCTGAAACATACTTTCAACTTGTTCAGGTACCTTAAAAACATGTAACATTACTCCAACGTTTTTTTTTTCAATCAGTCAAAAGTTCTTTGTTTTTGAAACTCTTCCTGTCTTTGGTTTGTCCTTTTTCTAGATGTCCTTTTTCAAGCAAATTAAAAGAAGTTATTAAATGGATTATAGTTTGTGCCTGAAAAAAGCATATTTTGTGGAAAACTTTAGTCAAACAAAGATTATGTTTATTTTCGTAATATTTAATTTGTATTCGTAAACGTAAACTGTACTTAAAAAAGTTTAAAAAAAATAAAGTTTATAATCAAATTTTCTTTTTCATTTTTAGAAAGAAAGTTTTCCTCACTTTATTGCTAAATGGAAGATTATTATTATTTAGAATCCTGATATTTTTATTTATTTACATTATTTATAAATTATTAACAATATTCCAAGTCTCTGGTTCATTGATGTATAAACAATTTAAAACTTTTAATTTAAGAATTATTTTTTTACGAGAAACAAAATCTGTTCTTTGAAGCAATTAGTTGCATCCCTCGACTAAAAGCCACTTAAATATTTAAAGCCAAAAGCATAAGCATCTTGCTGGGCAATAAAAATGATGCTGCCGCCTGGGAAGCCGCAGGATTCCAGAGTTTCTCGAAGGGAATTTCGCAGCAGTGTCAAGGGGGGTTAAGGTTTCGTGGGTTAAGGCTGCAGTGGCAGGCAGCCTCGGCGACGAAAACTATGCAAAAATTATGTGTGCGAAAAGTGCTTTGCCAAAAAAATAAAAAAGAGGAAAATAGAGAAGCTCTTTAATACGGCCATAAATTTGGCGCTCGGCAAGACAGGCTGTCAAAAGTGGCTAACTAATAGGTGAGAACGTTTAAAGGAGGAGCCTGGGAAACTTCTGGCTGCAACTATTTAAAAGCCATAAAAGCCGAAAGCTGTTGCCAAACGGATGTGCCAGCCGGATGCAGTTGATAGGCATGAGTTACACACACCAAAAGCCGGCGACAGGACCCTATGCCAGGAGGTCCTGCTGGAGTCCTGGTTCTGGTGCTGGCCTACTCCCAGGGGCCGAAACACTTTCCGGCACATTTGGACGGCACAAAGGCACACCGCAAACAATGCCCGGCTATGGGTTAAGGGACGTGTCCTGGCCAAGGACGATCCGGGGCGAGTGTGGCCAAAGCTACAAGGGATTTGGCTGCAGAGCGCACTAATTGCAATTCATGTAAATCGACAAGGACACACCCACACACCAGTACACCAACACACCAGCACATGTGCCCGGCGTCCTCGCAGGACTCGCTTATTTGGCACACGCACACAAAGTCGTAATGACACAATGACAAGGACTTGCTGCAAACGATGCCGACAAGACAAACGACCAACGACAACTAAAACCGACAAAGAAACCCCAGTCTGGTTATAACCGAAGACTAAGTACTCTAATTTTTATAATCAATGCTGCCAACTTGGGTTTCTTGGAAGGAGAACTGCCACCAAAAGACAAAAAAAAAACTGCTAACTTGCTTTAGTTTCATCCATGAAGAGGGAAAAATCTTTAAGAGTTGTTGCTAATAAATAAAATAGTTTATTATCCTCTATAGTTCAGATTTCGATTCCAAAATTTTTAAAATAAATACAAATTTTAGTATTCGATTTAAAATTTATGTCAAACATATTTAAAGTTTTCATGAAAAATCAGATTTTGAAATCTAATTATTGTCTTAATGTTTTTACTGGAAACTGTCATATAAAATGTCCTATTTATTAGGGATTTTTTCTTAGTCTTATTTTAGAAAACAAACTTAATAATTTTGTAAAAAAATCATATTAAGGAAAATTTCCAAATAGATGCTAAAGTATGTGATTTAAAAAAGCTGATTAGAAGTCAAGGGATATATAAAAAGGGACTACAAAAAATTTCTAATGTTGTATATTATCGAATATTTAAAAATATATTTAAAATAATTAACAAATCAGTCTTCGAATAGTCTTTTCCAAAATAAATTTTTAAACTAAAATATTTTAAATCCTTTTATAAGAATTAATAAGATTGAGGAAGAAACAAGTAAAGTTTCACGCAAATATCGAGATCCTAAAAATTTGTAAAACATTCCCAATGAAAGTATTTGTAAAATTTAAACCAACAATGGCTTTTAGCTCAAATAAGCAATTAATTAATTCCCTGTTAATGAAGTGATAATTACAGCATTTGTCTTGTAATGAAAATTTCGCCAATTTAGAGCTTTTCGAAAAAGACCAAATAGGCTTTGCTTGTCATCGCAATGACTCTCCAATTTGGCTTAGTTTTGAAATATTTAGCCTTCTATCCAAACGCATTTATCCCGGAATACCCTTCAGGAATATGCCACTCCCCCTCCCCGGGCACGCCCCTTTGCCCGCCTTTTGGGGCGGGTGAGGGGTAAAGTCACTCCGGCAGGATGCAAGGACAACGAGTGCGAATACTTGCGTATATATCCTGTGTAAAACTTCAAGTAGTGCTTAATAGTTAGTTAAGTCGAGTTGAATGCGTTTTTCGACAAGGGGGCGGGCGGGTTGCTCCAAAAAGGGGGCGGCCAGGGAGTGGGAGTGGCTTTCTCCGCCTGCTGGGGAATATTGAGTGAAATATTGCTAAGCTGCCTCGGCAGGGGGACGCCAGGACGCCAAAAGAGCGCAGGAAGCAGGAGGAAGAACGCAGGACGTCTCTGGTGCTGCAAGTGTCGCCTGTAATTTATTTACATTGCAATTAGTTTTCAGCTCAGTAAAAGATTATAAACTTTCACCATCCCCGCCCCTCTGAGAGGAGAAAGTGGCAAAAGTGGGGGAATTGGGAAATGGCATCGAAATGCAAGGACAAACAGCGAAGAAGCTGAAACTTATTCTTCTCGAGAATTTAAACAAAATGCAATAACTATGAGTCTGTGTTTAAACAAAAAGGCTGTAAGAAAGTAACAAAGGGTAAAAGCCTCGATGCTCTTGACACTCCTATATTTTTTTAGACCAAAAAAAAGTCAA
Source organism: Drosophila ercepeae (assembly GCA_018150545.1). NCBI lineage: Eukaryota > Metazoa > Arthropoda > Insecta > Diptera > Drosophilidae > Drosophila > Drosophila ercepeae. Next base: position 1,722,796 of record JAECWL010000197.1, read on the forward strand.
CTTTTCTTTCCACATAAAATTCTTATTTCAAAGGCCTATTTCTGATCGAGGATTTTTGAAAACCATTCAAAGGAATTAGTTTAAGATTTAAGTTTCAACTAAGAAATTTCGTATAAATACTCTGTCGATTGAATCGAATCAAAAATCAATGATTTTTCTCTTTTCGAAGCAAGCTATTCTATTAAAAAATACAACTGTACCCTTACAAAAATACCAAATACTTATTCTAACCTAGATTAAATACCAAAAACTGTCTTAACAATTTCCTTAAAGACTCACCTTTGAACAACAAGATTGCTGTTTACCAAATCGACCGCAAATTACGCCAAAAAGTACCCTTCAAGGAGGATAATTTCCCGTGTAAGCTCAAGTATTCAGCCCTCGTGTCCTTTGAGGTCGGAGGGGAAAACCCAACGGGAAAGTTCAATAAGGCTGATCAATAGCCAACTTATTTCATTTACGGGATTACCCTACCTGGCCCCTTCAACTTTTCGGAAGTCCGCGAAGTTTCAATTTAAAAATTCAGACCGTACCACTTTGAGGCGCCATAACTTCGCTAATCTCCTTGCAACTTGCAGCTGGCGGACTGAGTCCTCGCAGTCGAGTCCTTGCCGCGCCACGCCCAATGGAAATAGTGCAACTTTTTCGCTACTTGCAACTTCCACAATGGGAATATAAATAAATAAATAGAAACCACTTTTCACGCCCCGCTCGGAAATGGCAAACAAAAAGGCGCCACCGGACAAGGGGCGGGGTGGGCGTGGCAGTTGGTGGAGGGCGAAGAAGAGACACTTAAAAAGCGCACCAAAAAAAAAGTGGCAGAAAGGCGGAAAGGGGACAGGAAAGAGGGTTTGTTCTTTCTTCGCCATTTTCTTCCTTTTCCGAGAAAGTCTTGAAGCGGAAACGGAAGTGCCACGTCGCCTTCTCTTTTGCCGCTTCCTCTGCTGCACTCCTTTCATCTCACTCAATGACTGACTGACTGACTGATTGACTGACTCACTGACTGCCTGATTAAGTGATTGACTGGGCCGACTGCACTTGTCAGTGTGTCCGTTGGAGTTCATTTGCGCTTCGCTTAAAACTTAAACGAAAATAAAGTCGTTAAGCAGGGCGTGGCCCATCGAGGGGTCTGCGGGCTTTGGGCTCTTTTTTTATAGCTTTTGGCTCAACTTTTTATACCTTGCTTTCTTCTCCCAGCCACTTCGATTCCTCGCTTCCCCACCCCAGTCTCTTTTTATCGAACTTCCAGTCCAAACCAAAGACTTATTACTTAATGACGCCTCATTTGATGATGCCACGGCGGCTGCCAATGAAGCTGAAAATGCTGCACTTTAAAAAACGGTTACATTAACATTCAATTAATTGAAAATGGTATGTAAATAATAGTCATAAAGGCATATTTTGTTTTCTATATTTCTTATTTTTGTTTTCTCATTTAATCGGTAAAATTAATATAAGAGGGCACTTGTACAATTTATTTTTTAATAGAGAAAAAAATACTATAGATACCTGTCACTTACGATATTACTATTAAAAGCATTATATGCTTTTCTCATGTTTCTTTCTTAAATATTTCAAGAATAAAAAGAAAGACTATACAAGTATATTGAGATAAAAAATACAAAAATAAGTTAGGCTGAAAAAAAGACTATACCTGGATATACCTGGTACTAGTACTAGTTCAGACATTGCCTTATAATTAATATGTTATTATATGTAATTGTTATTTAAACATTAATATATATCATTATAAGTGTACCCATATGAACTAAAATTATTGTTTTTTGGGTTGATGGATTAATATAAGATAAGGAGTTTAGGATTTGTTCGAGTATTTTGATATATTGAGTGGTATTGCTCCTAAAGTTTCATAACCTCTATTAATACCATTCATGAAAAATGGCTTGAATCAAAAGAATCTTAAAAGTTATCATAATTTCTTTCAGTGTCTTGAGAGTCGCATTTGTTGCCGCTTCATTAGACGCGCCCTCAAAGACAAAAGCCGCGACACCGTCTTATAAAAGTGGGAGTTTTTGGTTTGAAGACGCGGATTTGTGAAGGGGCGTCATGGCCCATTGCAAACGACTTTTAATTGCGGGAGCGATAAAATGTTTTATTTTCGGTGAAAACTCTCACCGATTGTCCATGAAAACGCGTAGAAAATGAGAGATTTTCGTACAGTTTTAAATCTACAATAAATATGCAAAATCGGATTTTCAATTTGGGGAACTGTGAGAGGTTGGCATTATGCTAATAATAAATGGGAATAGGATAGGATTAAAGAACTATCGAGTTTATGAAAATAATCCTAAGACTTTAAGACTTTAAGACTTTTAAGAATTTCCTGAAAAATTCTTCATAATTTAATATTACTTGGAAGACATAATACTTCTAGAGCCTCTCGGGTGATCTCAATCACAAGCTGATATGGATTTAAACGAATTTTATTCAAGAAGAAACTAACATTGATTCTCTCTATGAAATCTAAATTGAAAGAAAATACCCGAAAGTGTCAAGTTTTTTATCCAATTTTTTCCGATAAGCTGTTACTTTTCAAAACTTCAATAAGATATCCCTGGAAAGTATTTTGTTAGGGAATAGGTACAAAAAAGTCACAATCTGCGTTTTCCTTGTGTTTCCCGAATTGTCGCGATATTTTTTATATTTTTTCAGCAATCACGGATTCTAAAAGTGGCAGAATCCAGGACTGGCGCCAACGTAACATAATGTCTCTATAATCTCCATCAACGTCAATTACCCAAACCCGCGTCGAGAAGGAAATCGGCCAAAGTGGCTCAAACGAAGGGTAAGAGTTGGCCACCAACACGCAGAATTGGCATTTTGAAAGCGTCCAGCTTATGAGCCGACTACTGGGGGCGTGGCTGAGAGGGGGTGGGCACGGGTAAGCGGCTTAAATCAGTTTTGGCGCAATGAAAAAGTTAAAACGCTAAAAAAAAACAATAAATGGCCAGCCAGAGCAACACATGACAATTGAGCGACTCTGAAAGTTGGAAGCTGGAATGGTTTAACGGTATGCGAGTGTGAATGCACTGAGAAAAATATACCTTAGGGTTTATTTTACTAAAGGTACATAATATTAAATCTATTTTATAATGGAAAATGTTATATGGAAGAAAAGGGCAAAGCTTGAAGGGTGGTTCTAGTTCAGAATGTCTTTTTCTTGATTTAGAGTCCGAAATTTTACGAATTAAATTTTAAATTTTATTTAAAAAAGTTCCCAATAATATTCCGTAATGAAATAAATTAACAAGAAATCAACATTTTTTTACAATATTATAAAATGGAATATTGGTTAAGAAAACACTTCAAAATCTAAATTTATTGTTTAAGATTTGCGCCATTTTGCTAAAATTGACATTAGAACTTTAACGTTTATTTTCTTTTTATAGAAACTCAACAGTGATTGATCAATTTATTTTAAAGATAATTTTAGGATAAAAACAATTATTATTAAATATTATTAATACTAAAATTCAGTTTCCTCCAATTTCTCCCCTTCAGTATAGCCTTCCCAATACATCATATGTATTATTTTGTTTATTTGATCATTTAATGCAAAAATTGTATGTGGCATTTTTATACAGTCTTAAAACGAAAATAAATCATTAATATATATACATATAATTAGGAAAAGTTTTCCTTTAAGAAGAGTTGAACCCTTAACCCAGTTACTAGAAAGGTGTTTCACGAAGTCCCGAAATATAATTCTGGAAATGTTTTATAAAAAATACGAGATTTAATCAAACGTATTTAAGGTCAAATAAATAGTATACATTTTTTTTCTTAGTTTTTAAAATAATTATAATACCCAGTACTTATGTAAATAGTTGGACTAACCCCTAACTGAAACCCATATAAATGCGTCATGTAATCATGCTCTTTGGCTAATAAAAGGAGAGAATAATTGCTTTTAATTATAAAAATTAGTGATTTTAGTTTCAGTGCAGGCCGTTCCCCTAACGAGCTAAGCAATCGGCGCCTAGACAGTCGAGAGACAAAGGCCAGATGCTGGACATCGGATGTTGAACGTCACTATCGTTATCATCAACATCCACATCATCTGATTCATCATGTGTCCTCCAGGTCCTCGTCCCGGGCATCCTCCACATCCTGGAGCTCGTCTTTGTCGTGAGGTAGTCCGACCGAACGGCCTGGAAGAGTTTAAAATGTGAAACACGTCTAATCCTTTGAGAGCTGTCACAGTAAATGCGAATGCTCCCTGGCACATGCCCCATGCCATATGCCCCATGCCCCATGTATCCAGGACCATTCGCTCCACACCCCGCTCCATGGCCACTGGTCAGACATTTATGAAAAATGATTATAAATGCACAAAGCATGCGATTCAGCAAGAAAAGGTAGAGGTAGGTGCGCCAGTGCCCAGGATAACGAGCTGCAAAAGGACTCCTGCTCCGCTCCAGAAAAAAGGACGCTTCGAAAAATGGCAAATAATTAAACATTCAACTACAGCAGACGTCAGGGTCTGAATCCATAAAGTCAACAGAGATATAAATAAATTTAAAATATACGAGTTCCAGATTTTTAGATTAAATATTTGATACAATATTTTATACTAATAAAAAGAAACTATAAAAAATAATACTGAAAACACTTATCCCATACATGGAGCTGGCTCCCTATTGGGGAACACGTTTCATTTTTTGTGTCCAGACCTACCACTTTGGACTCGACCAACTGTGGATTCCCCAAATTGCTGCAAGGAGGTGACGAAGCATTCGAACGGAGTCCTTTCCGGGGGAGGAAGCACGGGCTCGGGCGAGCAGGTGCCTAATCCTGAGTGGGAAAGTTCAGGCATCAGCCGCAGACCGCAATCTGCAAGCGCTGCTAATGAGTGGCCAGAAGGGTTGGGCGGCAGGTTGGCTACTGCCATTGCAACTGCCACTGCCCCAGACCCTGCCACGCCCTCTATCTTCGGCTGCACCTCTTTTGCCACCCCTCCATAGTGGCACTAATTGAAACAATGCCGGACACCTTGCAGAGCCATTGCCAAAAGCCAACAAAAGCAGACGCAAAGTGGCCATCGGTAGTCGGGAGTCGTCATTTGATCAGCTCCCGACCTAGTTGAACAGTGGTTTCTCGAGTTGATTTTGTTATAATATATAAATACACCTAATCTTAATCACAATTATCAATTATTTTTGTGGGGTATTAGCTTTTAGCGGAGCTTTGCAGTCACGGTCGCCAGATTATCAAAGAAGCAATTAACTAGAAAAGGGATTAGGTTTGACTGACTCCATCCTGCTAAATTTCTAAGAAATGCAAAATATTTCAATAAATATTTATCCCCTGTACTTGTTAAAATAAAAGGATGATGAAAATGTTTCTGACCACACAATATATACCCAAATCCAGAGTAATTTTATTTCGTATATAGTTTGAGTAAAATACCACTGTCCCTAAAGCAAGTCTCTTCTCCCATTTACCTGACATCCTGTGGCCATTCAAATGAAGGCAGCAGCTGGCGGAAGTGTTTGCCAAAGCAATGAAATGGCGAACAGACAGCCAACTCCTTTACCAGCCTCACCAGCAAGGACTCGACTGTGGGGATGCAAATGCTGGATAGAGCGGCGAGCAAATGACTTTAAGTGCATCGGCAAAAGGAGCAGCTGATTAAGCTGAAGGACTTTGTCTCCTTCCGCTGATGGGAGCAGAGGTCAGCAGGTGCGCTTAAGCCAAGAGGGAATCCTGAATCAATTAGCTGATGGTTTGCCTTAAGCTGGGCCCTAATTTTCAAGGGGGCCTGCATAACCCAATAATGCGATGAAAGCGGATCCTGGGATGGAGTCTCTAAATGGAATGACCTAAGTGCGGTGTGTCCTAGATGGCTTCAAACAAAAGGTTCCTGATTGCTGAAATCTATAAGTTTTCCATGAATAAATTTGTAAATCAATTAATAAGCTTAGTAAAACAGACAGTACAACAGACAACAATATTTTCATATCCTGAAATCTACTCCATATATTAAGCCGTGCATTACACAACAGCGCCCTCCCCAAAAGCAAAGATATGCTTTTGACTTTCCACTGATTATCGAAAATGGCTTCCCCTGGGAGATGGAGAAAGATTGTCGCCAAATTGGCAAGCTAGTGTGAAAGCTAATATGAAAACACAACCTTTATGATTTTTATTCCATCCAAAGGACCCTGCTCCTCCGGTTAAGCTTGTATAATCTGTTTATCCAAGCAACGACTCGAACTCGCTGTGATTCCCCATTGATTCCCTTTGATTCCATTACCCGGCTTCGGATCCCTGCCCCAGTGCATTCCTGTGGGTTTACAAAACGCAGAAGCCAGTTGGAAAATCGGAAAATCGGAAAACCAGAGGGAAAGAACAACGAGGGGGCAGAAAATATGAAATCAAGTACTCATATCGAAGGAGGGAAGATGGAAAAAATGATTTGTGAATGAATGAATGATTCGTGTTGGCTGAGCGGTTCAAGGGATTAGTCTGTTGTCAAGTTATTTCGAGCTGGCTCACAACTTTGGAGGTGGCGCTGCCAGTTCAGGAGCCAGTTTCCCCGGAAAGCCGACTTTCCCAACTTGGCCAAGTTTGGATTGTAATTTGTGCTTAGCCGGATTATGCTGTCCGTGCGGTTGGCGCTTGTTTCCGGCGGTTTTCGCTTTAACATAAATAATTTATCATGCACAAATTAGCGTTGAGGATTTCGGCTTTATGTCCCTGCCACAAACACGCTCCTTGCCACATGTGTGTGTGTCCTTGTTGGGCGTGTGGGAGTGTTGAGTGATGGCTGACACATTGGTTCGGGCATAGTCCTTGCCCTACATCCCCTCCTCCGGCTGCCATCCTTTCTGGCCCAAACACGTTGACAAAGTTTCCTGTTTACTTTCGCCTCCATTTTTTCTGCCCCCTTTTTTTGGAGTAACAAAAAAATAATTTTGGTCAACCGCAACAATTTTTCGGCAGGAACGTGACAGAAAAAAAGGACCTCGACGGCCACAAGCAATGCCAGCAAAAAGGATAAATTATGGACCAGCAGCCGGAGCGGAGCACAAACACAACTTGGCCAAAAAACTTTTCTGCACCGAAGGAAATAATGATGGACACATTAATAGTTTTTTGCTATTTTGTTTTCCAATCAAAATAATACACAAAATATTAATAATATTTTTTCTTTGATAACGTGATATTTGATTATTTTATCAGGAAGTTAAGGTGCAAAAACATACTTTGATAAAATGTATTAATAAAAGCGGAAATAGGGATCTCGATATTTATTATTCCATTTATAGCAATGGCGTACGAAATGTTATTTTTATGAAATAAGTTACAAAAAAACAATACCATATCCTTCAAAAAGTGAAAAACTTTTGTAATTCAACTATTTAATAAACTTTTCAGCATTAATTAATTATTACCTGAATATAATTGAAATAACTAAAAAAGAATATAGTAGAAAATATTAAGGATAATTGCAAATCAAATAGTGATAAAAGGATTCTACCCTTTGAGTAACAAAAAAGTGAATAATATAATTTTTAATTATTTTAAAACACTTTCCTTTAGTTCCATTACTGATACATTGCTTTTTTTTATATATCATTAAGTATAGTTAATGTAATAAGTAATAAAAGCTGAAAAGTTTCTCATGTAACATGAAATTTTTAAGCTTATAATTAATTTGTTCACTGTGTGGCCACAAATTTGCAGGACACGGCAGCCATGTCGCGGGGAAGCGCTTCGAATATCCTCGTAGTGGCCAGGAGCCTGTTCCTCTTCTTGCCGCCACTTCCTGTTTCTACTTCCCGCTTGTTCCTGTTTGTCGTGCACTTCTAATGTAATCAACATCTTCTAGTTTTAATTGCATTTAACGTTGCGAACGGCGCCTAATTCGATTGTAACGGTCAGCTAACAGCCCGGGACGCCACGGTTAGCCCTTTGGGCATCCCATCCCTCCCCCATCCCCCTGGACCCCCCTGGAAGCTCGGTCCAACAGGACCTCCCGTAATCAGGCCACCACCCCCACTTACCGTTTGTTGGGGCCGTCACTTGTAGCACTTAATGAGACTTGAAGGTAATTGGCTGGTTTAAATGGCTGCGAGTTGGCTTTGACATTGAATTCTTAGCCAGCTTCCGATGCTTCCGTTCTGTTCCCTCCAGCACTTAAGGTGCCTCCTTCCTCTTTGGGTCCACCCCTGCACTTCCTGTCGTCCCACTGATGGTAAATCTAATTATAAAAACCATGTAAGTAGGTGCACTAAAAGTTGCAAGCAAGCATTTTCCCGGTTACAGTGAGAATTTTCATCTATACTCGTAGTAGAGCGTTTTAATGGGATTACGTTTTTTTACAATAAACATTAGCAAATTACACAAATATTTTGGTATTCAGCTGTATCCAGCAGAACATCTTGGTAAGATATAAAATAGTGTTTCATAATATTAACATTTAATATTATTAAATAGTATTGTAAAGAAGTGATTTTAAAGAAGTTGTAAAGAAGTCATTTAATAATTTTTTCAATACCTTACCAAATCCATAAAAAATGGTATTTCTTCAGAATAAAAGCTAAGCAAAGACAGAAAGGTGGTTTTAAATGTGTTATCGATTGGACAAACTTTTTTTATCGATAATCAAGGTAACAGCTTGTAAAAAAAGCTCAAAGATACTAATTACCGTAATTTATGGATGTACATACGTATTGATGTCTAAAAATAGGGTAAGAATTTTAAGAAATATTGAATAACAAATATTTTTTTTTAGATTTTTTTCAGACACTTATTAATATGAAAAACAGTTGTAAGCCCACTTGGAATTACATGAAATTATTATCGTATAAGAAGAATGTTATAAAATTTACAAATAAATGAATGAAATGCTGCAAATGAGGGTTATTGATAGACATATTAGTACATATTTTTCAACATTTTAATATTTTAGTACCATGAAAATTTAAGTTAAATCAAAAATATTTCAACTGAAGAAATGTTATTACCAAGACATTTATATATTCTACAAATAAATATCCAACTTAATAAACCCTACAAATCGAGGAGCGATAATTTATGATTTAAAAGCAATGTTTTTTCCGAACCGATTGAAGGTTGCGCCAAGAATCGCTGAAGAGGCGAAGACTTCAAGAAAGTGGCTTCCGGCTGTGGAAAGAAGGCGGCATGGCGATGGGAGGCAAAGAATAGCGAAAAGACAAGACGCATATTGCACGAGACAAAGCGCTCAAACAAACAGACAGCCAACAGACAGGCAGACACACTGAAAAAGACACACTCCGCCGGAGAGACTGAGACTGAGACTGAGAACCCAGGAGACCCCAAGAACTGGAGACTGGGAGAGACTGGAAGCGACTAGAAGAGAATGGGTGGTGGGCAGAATTGGGGAGACTCGCAGGAAGGTCGGGAGACGAGAAGACCCAACGATAGATACTCGAAAAAACTTTTCCAATATGAGCGCCAAGTTGACAGAGGTTGGAGTTCCATGAGGGCGTCGTGTAAGTATTTACAGTGGGATGTCAGGGATCGAAGGATCGGAGATATGTCAATTGATCAAGGACATTAAGAAAGGAACGTTTTAAACAAAAAAAATTGAAAAAAATCAGCATTTTTAAAAGTGATGATGAGAAGCATTAATCATACGTTTTACCTATAAAAGAATCTATTTAAATAAAAATTATTATTGAAAACTTTCTTTCCAAATTTAAGTTTCTATCGAACTACGCTAAAATTATTGCCATTTAATATATATATAACCCTCTTTAAATAAAGCTTTCTGTTCAGAAAGCCTGTACTTTTACCTTCAATATCATTATTTATTAGTACATTTAATTTATTTTTTTAATTTTCAAACAAAAAGGTTCATCAAATCAAATGAATCTATGGATCTATGGAAAAGCTTAGCGCTTTTGGAAAAGATTTGATAAGTAAAATAAATAAAGTTTTTTATAAGATCTTGTATATTGTTTCCATAGAAGAAAAAGCGGAAAATTGATGAAGTAACCTAGGTCATTAAAATAAAAACTATATATGGTTTTAATTTTAAGTTCAATAAATTTTCTTATATATTTTTATGTTGTGAATTAATTTAAAAATAAACAGTTTCGGTGTTTATAATATTTTTATCTAATCAAAGCTTTTTTATTGTAGCATAGCTTAATATTTTGTTTGCTGTATTTTTCAAATTTATAAGAAGGATTTTGATCAAAGCGTTTCAGGAAAGATTCATATATTCCTAGAGTTTTGAAATATTAACTGGATATAAAAAGTACCATATCAATGCAAAGCCGAATGTTTTACATTCCCATTTTGATATTAACCTTTTTTAAAGTCTTGTTAGTGCATGCGTCCCACTGTACTCCTGTCCCGCCTTGTTGCACCCCCGCACCCACCATCTCCGGCGGGTCCTCTGTGTTTTGTGACAACAAGGAGACACATATTTATTTTCTTGTTCCATTTAAAAACTTTATTTATTGACGCTGATAGGAATCTAGTCATCTATCTGTGCGTTTTAGCTGCCTTGTGCGCCCGCCTCCCGTCCCCAGAAAAGCGAAACCCAAAACCGAAAACCCGACACCCAAGACCCCAATACTCCCCCCACAATCGGGGGCTACATAGGCTATACGCCGACGGCTTACTTTTCCTCTCTATTTGTACTTTTTTTTCTTGCCTGTTTGCAGCTTTGGCAATAAAATCAAGATACAACTATACCAAAAACAACCGTAGCACCGGACTCTTTGTAAAAGACAAACAAAAACGCTCAGATAAACTTTGGCCAAAAAACTGACCACAAAGGTTCAAGGGGCGGAAGGGAAGTGGGAGTGGCAGTCGAAGTGTGGTAGTGGGAGTGGGAGTGGGAGTGAATGGGCTGCAGGAGGCGTGTGAATCTACAAATCCCCGATGAGTGAGTGCGGGCCACAAAGGGGTGCACATGCATTGATGTCGCCAATAAAGTGAAAGAGAGTCCAAACACAAACAGATGTCGGGACAGCAAACAAACGACACTGGGAGAAAAGTGATGCAGTTTTCAGTATTTTTTAGGCATTTTTTACACTTGTTTCTAGTTGCTAAATCTTAAAAAAACCTTTTTGAATACCTTTTAAATGCAAAATTATTGTACTTCTGGAAAGCTTTTTAAATTTGTTCTTTTGTTTAGTTTTGAAGATACTTGTAATTTAAAATCAATCTGATATTTAAGAAAATTATAATTTTTGATAGATTTTAAAGGCTCGTAGGTAGTGAGTTGCATATATTTTACATCTTAGGATTATTAGGATCTTTCCATAAGCATCCGATTTTCATAGTTTCTAATCCATTTCAGAACAAAACCAAAACTGATATAGTTTTTCCAAAAAATTTCAGACTGAAAGCCAAAGCTTAGTATAAAAATTAGCAAAACCAGCTCCAAATTTCGCACAGTCCTTGGCCCCAGGATTGGGGAGATCTGGAGGTGACCAAGCTGGAGAGGATTGCCGTCATAATCTCAAAATCTTGCCGCCGGCCGGACGGGCAAACAAACAATAAAACCGACCAACAGAATACCGTTTGGACTTTGCGGTCCGTTCGAAGGCCCAAATGACAAAAGGCCGGTCGGTCCGGGGCCGGAGCCGGAGCCCGGACCATAGCCTCCCCATCACCTCCACCCACTCCGCCCTCAAAGGGGGTCGTGGGGGCTCAGTGACAAAAACAATGCAATTTGCATTACGCACTTGCCAATATTGAGCCAAAGTTTGGACAACCACCCCATCCCGCACTCTCTTCCAAATGCAAACAAACACGGAGAGGCGTCTACACTCAAAAAAAGGTTCGAGCCATGGTAGTCCTGTCTTTGACGAAAAACTTTAGGTTGCTTTCGATTTATAATCATATATCCTTGAAAAAGAATTCTCGAATTTCTCCATTTTTCTACATATTTAACATTTAAATAAGAATGTGATAATTTTATATTTCAATAGTCAAATACTAAAAATAAATTCAAAATAAGAAAATTAAAATTTTACAACTGATCTTTATAACTAATTTGAAAAAGGAGTAGCTCCAAATATTTTCTAACAACATAAATAAAATTTGACTATCTAGGGTTATTTTTTCCAGGTCCTTCGTTTCCTTTTTTTCTATATCTATAAAACACGCCATTTTGCCAAAAGCTCACCGATTTATATTGAAAAATTTTATTTTGAAGAGAAAACCCAACATTTAAGCTTAGAATACCAAATTAGATAGATTTACTTTTGTGTTAATTAGTTTACTAGCAAAACTATTTCTAAAAATGATAAAATAAGGTATACGTACACCAGAATATCCCAACAGACTGGGAAGACTTATGTAGCCATTGGAAAGCAATTAAATGATTGCAAAAAATGGTATTTGGTGCTTTTTCAAGAAGAAACATTAAGAAACTTATCGTTGTTTGGTGGAGAACGGACTTGATAAAAGGATATCTCGAAAGAAGCCATTGCTATCTTTTTCGCAAAGAAGCATACAAATTGGACACTGAATAAATAAGAATATATGCTCTGAAGCAATAGGACAAAAGAGAGACGTTCGGTTTCTGATCGTATTTTGGAAATTTGAAAAATTGTTTTACTTACATCGGGTTATTATGAAGTCTTATCAAAAATATAACGACCCTTAACGTATCATACTCCCATAGAAACCACATAAATAATTCAATAGAACATTCAACTATTGTAAAAACTTCACGAAGCCTGGTGCCATGGGTAAAATTGACTCAGTCCCTTTTATGAAAATCACGGCACATCTAGAAACGACATCTAGAAACGGCTACAATAAAACTGATCACTCGGATATTCCATAACTTTGGTGTTAGTAGGAGTAGAAGCTTTTAATTTTTTAATCTTTATAAGGAAATGGTCTGGCTCTAATGGATTCTATATTTTATACAAATAAAAATATTTAAACTTCGGCTACGCCCGTTGTTATCTTTCCTTTTTTCTATAAAATTTTTCTATAAAATTGTAAAAAAACCAATCGTACCAATTTTTTAAAAATTACTGGTGTTTATTTTATTATTTCCTCTAAATGCAGACACTCGATAATAATTTCAGGAGAAAAATATTATTCTAGTCTAAAATATTACCAATTTTTATATAAAATTAAATATTTATTGCTGAACTATTCCATGATATCTCTCTGTGCACACACTCTTCATTGTCATGTCGCGGTCGTGGGTTTTGCGCAGGGCGCTCTGCCGCCCACTGTCAAGGTAATAAAGCAAGAGGTCTGATCTAGCTTCCGGTTTCATCTAAATCCAGCCCAATCCAGGAAGTCAGCGATGGAACTCCCCCACAATCAGAGGAAGCAAATTAAAGTCTGGGATGACGTGGCCATGAAAGTGGTATTAGCCTTAGAAAAAATGGGAAAATGTGAGTGATTTTTTTACTTCTTAGTCAAGGAATTATAAAAATATAAATGTACATGATCCAAGAACATACATGCCCTACTTGTTTGTATCCCTACGGAAAAAAATTGGTCTTATATAATACAAGTATGTAAAGAAGGCCCTTCTGCTAGTCTATATCTTTCTATAGATATTAATTTTTTTGCTGGCTTCTACATAATAATATTCCTCAGATTTGAGAGAAAGCAATAAAAAATTTAATTCTTTTTGTTGGTCTTGTTTAGTATTGTCAAATCGTAGTAAGAGGTTTTTAGTTTTAGATACGAGACTCAACTAGCTGTGCTCTATTAGTGTTGCAAAATGTCCTACAGGACAATCTTACAACTTTAAATAGTCTATTTTTTATTGTAAAAGTCCCTATAAAATTTAAATTCCTTATTAACAGAAAAAAAAAAATTATAAAAAAGATAAAAACAATTAGAATACAAATCAACCATACGTTTTCATATTCGGAGTATCGCTGAATGTTTAGGACTTTCATAAGTCCAAGACGCTATTCCATTCAATAGAAACCGCAAAAAATTCGATGCTGGTCACATTAAAAGTCTGCTTAAATTTTAAAGCTTTCGATAGAACACCTATGTAGCTAGATCAATGTATTAAAAAATAATCCATTTGGATTGACATTTTTCTTTTTTTTTAGACTTTTGTTGAAACATTCCTCTACATTTTCTAAATAAGTATCATAATCTTGAAAGCACAAACGAAATGAAATATGAACCCGATTGGTAATGAGTATTTATTGGTAATATCATTGAGTATAATATTAGAAATTGTGCCATAGTGGGACATCTCCGCTAGCTGACACTTCTCTTTAGCCAAAAATCAATTGAAATCGAAAACCAGGAATCTTTGTCAGCTTTCTTCAAACACAAATAAAAGAGGTGCAAAATTGTAACTAAGTATCTGATAAATACTTAGAGGGTACGAATGTGCATAATTGGGATTTTTGTCCACTGGGAGAAAACCGACTCCTAGTCTTGTAAACACAAAATTGAAATGAGAACAAAGACGATCTCGGTATTAACTTCCCAGTTCATTGGTTCTTTGTTTCAAATACGAAATTATTTCTGTCAGTGTGTGATAATTGTTTTTCCCTCCCTTTGGGCGATAGTTTCTTAAGTAAAGTTCCGGGTGGACCATTTTAGCTCTTCAAGTGTCATTGATTTTATATAACCCCAAGATGAAGCCGTTAAAAGTTTATTATTATATATTAATTATTATATATTTAATCCACAAAAAAAAGTGGTTGCATGATTCATCATGCCTCCAAAATTTCCCAAAAAATATATATAACTTATGGGCTTAGCGAGAAAACCTACACTAACCTTTCCGAATCCAAAAGGTGCTAAAACAGCAATCCTTTCTGGCAATTTTCATACGTCGCATGTGACAGGAACATGGAGTTACAAAGCCAATTTCCGGCGCCAAACAGAGCTGCGAACGATGCGAAAATCTGCAACCGCAGAGGTGGGGGAGGAGGGAACACAATTAAAGCCAATTATTATTATATGCGTCTCGCAATCAAAGCAAGCAAACGAGGCGCATGGGCGGCGATTATGGGACGCGGCCGGAGAAAGGGGGCTGAAAGTGAAACGCGCTTATCAGTTGGGTGCAGGCGGAATGCAGGCAGAGGGCATGGGCGTAGGCGCCGCTCCACGGGCCAGCGGGGGCGGCGGCGAGAGGTTTGGGCCATCTCGGAGCTTTAATGAAGCCATCGACTTGGTCATCGCATCGGCACTGCCATCGACTCGCCGTAATTACGCGCCCCTCCTCGAAATTGATGATTTTCATTAACGACAACTTAATAACTTGCCCAACGCCAGAACCGAAAAAAAGCCAAAATAAATTCGAAGCCTCTCTAGACCCGGCCAAGATGTTCGATTTAAGCCGACTTCATTATCGATAGCCATCGGAAGGCAAACACTCGCCGTAAAATGTTAGAGGCGGAAGAAGCCCAAGAACCTGAAGAGCCCCAAGAAACGGAGAAGCGCCAGTTCCACTCCCAAGCGAAAAATGGGAGAAAACAAAGCGAAGGAGACTCCGGGAAATACCGAATTCCGAATGCTCTTCTCCAGTTCTTTCTTAGGTTTTTAGCTTTACGACATAGCATTTTTAGTTTCTAGAAATAAGATATCTAGAATCTATATGTAGAATGTCTAGAAGAACATATCTAGATACATAAAAAGATCAATAAAAATATATAAAAAAATATATTAATAAAAGGCAGGAAATAGAAGATATATACCTTTCCGATACCCACACATACATAAATTGATATATAGAAACCTATATGTATATATAGAAAACTATAGGTTATATATTCCTTTTGTATTATTTATCTTATCAAACCAAGTTCTTCCAAATTCTTGCTATGAGGATTCTGAAAATAAAGTCCAAAGCTCGACCACCGAAGGATCATTTAAGAATGCAGTCGATGCTTCTAGAATAAGTATAGAATAAGTGATGTACTCTGTTCTTCTTTTTTAGCCAATTAAATTTTTTGAACTATTCCACACTTAATAGCATTCTGTATTAAAATATACAATGAAAGTGTACATTTTTTTTTTGAGAAAAAACTTGAGACTTAAGAAATATAAAAATCTTCGTTCATCTTTCGATGCTTTAAAATAAACTATCTTCTTTAAGTTTTTATATATTTTTTAATATTTTTACTATCCTTTAATAATAAAACTTTCGCGTAAACAGTCAACGAATTTTAGAATTTTTAAAACAAGATAAAAAAAAACCAACTTTCATTTAACAAAAGTATAAAACTACTACTTACATATTTTACTATCATACCACTAATCACAACCATCCAATAAAATAATTTATATTGAGAAAAATATGTTATAAATCAAAAAGTTCCTTATTTGAAACAAAAGCATATGCGATTGAACATTTATAGGAAAAATATAATAAAAGTAAAACCAATTTCTTGGGTAAGCCTTATTATCCTTACAATTTATTCTCAATCCCCCATCCAGAAAAAGGGAACATCTAACTATAGAGGCTATAGAGGCTATATTGAACGTAAATAAAAGTATACATAGATGATTATTAAGAATAATAAGACCCACTCAACAGATAATATTTTAAAATGATTAAGGTTTAAAGTTTATCGATAGATAAGATATATAAATATAGGAACTTGATTCCTAAACAATTTTGTTAAAGCATTTGATAATGTGTGGGGAGTCCCATCTTGAGATTTATGATGAGGCGCTTGATTAAGACGATTCCCCTATGTGTCCCCTGAATACGACATCGTACATCTAACATCTTTATATAGAGTAGCATCCAGGAATCGAAAGGTGTTGGCCCTCTTCCCCAGATCCCCCAAACTCCGCATCCGGACCTGCAACCACTCCCAGGGGGACGAGTATAGAAGAGTGGCCTCCGAGATTCTCGGTTTGTTTTGATTTTCTGTGTGGCCAAAGTCAACAAACAGGGGAAAAAACAGCACTTTATGGGTAAAAAGCTGAGCTTTGTTTGCATTAAAACAATGTGTGAGTTGTTTAAATTTGAAAAAGGGTTGCAGTCGCCAATTCAATTCAGTTTTTGAGGGCAGAAATAAATTTAAAATGTATATAGTTTCGAAAAAGTTCACTTGATTGCAATTTAACAAAAAACATAATAAATTGTTTAGTTGGCTTTGGAGCTGTATGAATAAAAGAAAAAGTTTCTAAAGCTAATTAAAATTATGAAGAATCTCTTAATTTTTTAAGATACAATTTTAAAAGGTATACAAAATGTTTAGATGGGATCCTTCTTTTTCTCGGAAAAATATGTTAAAGCATATTTTAATCAAAAGTAGTTTGAAGATTTATTTTGTATTATTTTAATAATAATCTGTGTCTAATTTATATGTTTCTCTATTATTATCAATATTAATCAGCGGTTGATTTTCTTTCCATATTTATAATGGAAAAGCTTTAAACTGTATCCCACTTTGTAGCATATAGAGTTTTGTGTATATTTATTTTCTAATTAAATCCATAAAATCAAACGTGAAACCCAAACATTTTCCTCCGAATTGTTAGATTTAGAAAAGAAGTTTCTGAGGAAACTAGACCTTGCCACAGTGTTGCCAAGAAAGGGTAAATGTGTTGCGCTGGCAGCAATGTTGCCAGCAGAGTGCGCAACAGAAGGTGCGCGAACGAGAGAGCCAGCTCGCTCTCTCCACGAAACATGGGAGTTGGGTGGATGTTGCCAGCAACACAGCATCCGCCTCTCTCAGCAACAATGCAGGCAACATGATGCTCAGCAGCGATCGAAGCCAGACACAGATACACAGATACAGTGGCACGCACGTGCGGATACCTCGCGACTTCGGCGCACAACGAAAACGAGAACGCAAGCGACCGAGCGATTCACAGTCGCCTGTGGACAAGCAGCCCGACTTGACGTAACGAAGCCGCGCGAGTCGAACGCGATTAAAACCGCCAGCAAGCCGAACCGAACCGAACCAAACCGAAAACGCAAGGAAAACGCCTGCGCGTACGGCTCCTAAAGCCGCCAAAGACTCCGACCGTGTTTTTTGTTGTGTGAATTAGTGCGAAAGGCTCTCTCCTGATACTGAGACTTACAAGTTAAAGTTCTGATAAAAAAAGCTAACGATAAACATGCGTGATATTGGCACGCTGGTGTGTGGACTCCTTCTGCTTTTGGGGAGAGTCTGGGGAATCCCCAACGACGTGTACCTGAAGATGTTCCCGCAGGAGTCCGCCCCGGAGGATCCCTGCTACGACAAGGCCCGGCAGCCGCGGGCCTGCATCCCGGACTTCGTCAACGCCGCCTACGACACGCCCGTGTCGAGCAGCAGCACCTGCGGAAGCGGCGGCCCACAGCGATACTGCGAGTACGGGCCAGGACCCGGACGGGACACCGAGCGGGAAATGGTGTGCCGCCCCTGCGATCTGCACAGCCCGGCCCTCAGCTTCCCCTCCCGCTCCCTGACCGATCTGCACAACTCGAACAACGTGACCTGCTGGCGCTCCGAGCCCGTGCCCTCCAGTGGCAGCCACAACGTCACCCTCACCCTCTCCCTGGGCAAGAAGTTCGAGCTGACCTACGTCAGCCTGCAGCTCTGCCCGCACGCCCCCCGTCCCGAGTCGATGGCGATCTACAAGAGCACCGACTACGGGGCCTCCTGGCAGCCCTTCCAGTACTACAGCTCCCAGTGCCGCCGGATGTTCGGCCGCCCGGCCCGCCTCCAGATGGGCAAGCACAACGAGCACGAGGCACGCTGCAGCGACGCCATGCGTCCTGGGCCCGGAGGCGAGGCCCTGCCCTCGCGAATCGCCTTCAAAACGCTGGAGGGGCGGCCCTCCGCCCGGGACCTCGACTCCTCGCCGGTGCTGCAGGACTGGGTGACCGCCACCGACATCCGCGTGGTCTTCCTCCGCGTCCAGCGGCCCGATCCACAGGCCCTGCTCTCCCTCAAGGCCGCCTACTCTGACCTCTCCAGCGACAAGTACAGCGTCGCCCTGCCGAGCGGCCCCAGCGACAATACCATTGAGGTTCCGGCAGAACCCTCACCCGGAAGCGGCCTCAGCGGCCTGCATTTCGCCCTCTCGGACTTCACGGTGGGCGGGCGGTGCAAGTGCAACGGACACGGCTCCAAGTGCGCCTCGGACGCCAGCGGACAGCTGAGCTGCGAGTGCCGGCACAACACGGCCGGGCGGGACTGCGAGCGGTGCAAGCCCTTCTTCTTCGACCGGCCCTGGGGCAGGGCCACCGCCAAGGACGCCAACGAGTGCAAGGGTGAGTGATCCTAAAAAGGATGTTTTTTTTCTATATTTCTTGATGAAGTTCTAAAATCGATTTATTGTGGAATATATTCGATAAAATATTTATGCTTTCCTTACAAAAATTATTGTAAAGAAGAGATACATAGTTTTTTATACTTGATCGATAAACTTTGATATTTCTATTCTGTTTGAGATATAATCTTCTGATAGTTCTATAAACTGGTTGACTTTAGGCAGCAATAGAGTTCCATTCAAAAAGTGAGTGAGTTTATCAGAAACTCCCAGAAATTGCAACATACGTACCATATGCATATGAGGCTTAAGCCTCTCGGAGATCTCCGAAAGGATCTTACCTGAGCCCTGCCAGCCTGGAATATCTGTTAGTTTGGTAAATTTTCCAGCAACTTTTTACCTAGGAAAAAGTCAGCCAACTCCCAACTGCCTGAAAGGCCCGGGCCAATAAAAGGGAATAAAAGGCGAAATGTTACCATCATGGCGAATAACCCCCAAGGACTCTTACGGGGCAATCTGTTGAGCAAACATATCGAGGCACACAGAGTTAAAATAAAGAAATCGAAGGGGTGGGATGGGGTGGGAAGTGCCGGGTATGTATATTTAGTGCCCAAAAAAGTTGATTTGGAGCCGGGGAATGGAATCTCCAGCCCGCCGTCTCTCCATCTCCCCATCTCTCCATCTCTCTATATGAATTCAATTTTCGAGCGAGTCGCGTGTGTTTAGTTTTCATCTTAACTGGAAACTCGAAGCACTCGGACCTTGCGGGGGTTGCTCTTTTCCCAAGGATTCCGCAGGACTCTGCTGGATTCCCCCGGAATCCCCAGGCAGGCGATACTGAAGCTGTTTGTTCTACGGATTTGGCTTAGCCGTAATTGAACAACTCGACGGACACGTGTGGCAGAAGCAGAGTCGGAGGCGGGAGGCGGGGGTGGTAGACGGTACCGGAGACGTTTCACAATCAATTTGCAACTTCTGGGCCAACCCTCGCAGATGGTTGTGAAATCGAGACCTTACCTTTGGCCAGGTTAAACAAACAAACAAAAACATAACGAACATCCAATCATATCCTGCCATTCCTGCCTGCGATTCCCTGCCCTGTTCCGGGCCAACCATTAACCCTCACAATTAACCCTCTAAAAACTCGACAAGTCCGAACAATAAGCGCGAATTTAAGCGAAATTAATTTGATAAGCATTTTCCACAAGAGCGCACACACAATCGTACCAAAATAATTCCTGATTCAGAATCGAATTTGAAAATGCGAGCATGAAAGGTTCGCCGTTTTGGGTTTCTTTTCGATTTCTCTTTTTTGTATTTATATACCCTGGCAGAGGGTACTACGATTTGGATTAGAAGTATGATCTGCTATGGTTGGGATTATGATCTGGAACATTTATATATATTTTTGATCCTTTTTTTCTGGCTGTACGATCAACCTCTTGGTTGAAAGTTTCTGAAAAAGGTATTTAAGTTTGGAATAGATGTCTGTTGGATTAGATGTCTCGATATTATCGGTAACATTTAACAAATGCAATCTTAGAATATACTCTATAGAATTTTATGTTTTTCTTATTGATCAAAAATACAAAAATGTATCTATCGTAGATTTCAAATCTTTAAAATTTAACACTTTATAGATGCTAAAGAATGAGACACATATTGTATTAATCCAAGATCTTCCTGGAAAGGGACTTGGTAGTGTTTATAAATAATAAGTGACATCCTGATACAAAAAATATATATTTTAATGGGTAATACATAGTCCACTTTTAATCCAATATTAGGGATTTAGAAAATACCTTAAAATATGTAGGTTCCATAAATGATTCACGTTATTGGAATGTCTTTTACTTCCTCCTTGAATCCTTCTTGAAATTTATTTCCGAAAAAATTGAAAGTTTTAAATATATCCTCTAATAAGGATTTATGACCCCCGGGGCTGGTCCTGGAATGGAGATCATTCAATGTTGCAACGTGCGTGTTGCACTTGACGAAAGTGTCCTTCGCGAACATGACGTGCCACAACAGAGCCGCTTTTTTGGATACCAAAGCAGGACGAGGGCGTGGGCGAGGGCGAAGGCAGGGTCAGGGAAGGACATGCAGGATGGCAGGACCTTTGGTTTTGTTTAGTGCATAAATCACAGCACACACACACGGGCACACAGGACAGCAGAGAAACACAAAGGGAAAAGGACGGGAAAGGACTCTCTTATCAGCG
Organism: Drosophila ercepeae; assembly: GCA_018150545.1. NCBI lineage: Eukaryota > Metazoa > Arthropoda > Insecta > Diptera > Drosophilidae > Drosophila > Drosophila ercepeae. The sequence goes on from JAECWL010000197.1 coordinate 1,744,211, forward strand.
ACTGGCACGTGTGGCAGGCACTCCGCCCCCGCCCCCGCCCTGCGCTCGGTTTATTAGGGTTGCAAGCTGCAGCCTCCTTTTCCGACCCACCGGCCCGGCGCATATGTTGCATGTTTATGGGCAAACGAAATTAACGTTGCCATCGCCGCTTTTGACATTCAATGTGACCTCTGCAACAACAACAACAACAATAACAGCAATGACAACAGGCAGCAATTACAACCCAGAAACAAAAACAACAAAAACAGCAGAAAGAACAATGAGAGGCAGGACGGGAAATGTCCAGGCCGCAAAATATTTCCGATGAGCGGCGCGGCGCGGCGCGGCGCGAAAAGAAAAACCGCAGAAAATTCGGAAAAACGAACATATGCGGGCAGATTGCATTGCAATTAACACAAATAAAACAAAATACTAAAGTAATGAAAATGGAAAATGGATCTGGAAATGGTAAATGGGAAATGGGAAATGGCAATGACGATGGAAATGGAAATGGAAATGAAAATGTTAATGGAAATCGAAATCGAAAGCGTTGAGAAATGTAAATGGCAGACGATTATATCTCTTAACTAATTTTTGAAACAAACTCATAGCTCGCTAATGGACAAACTGAGAAACCGACAGGAGCATTGGTCAGGATAATGATGGGATGGGTACTCCTGAAAGGATTTCGGGAGGCAAATCTCGCTTTGATGGCAGAAAATAAATAAAAAATTGAGACAAGCCTAACACTTGAAAAGCTGAATAGTTTATATTTTTTTTTATTAATTTTAATTTAAAAAAAATTATATTAAAACAAAGAAGGAAGCAATGCTGCCCTTTTCTGTACAAATCGAGTAAAAATATCGAGAATGTTTTGATTTATGCAGATTTTGGTTAAGAGATACTAGATATCGACTCTAAAGGATCTTAAGGTATTTATAAGGTTTCCCCTTATTTTTTTAAAATAAATTCAATTTCAAATTTTAGTTAGAACCTTCATTATTTTCCTTCAGCGCCGGAAATCATCCATTAAATGCATTCTGTGGCCATAAATCGCCAAACTCCCAAGACGGAGGATAAATATCTTTAGATTTATTGGAGCTGAAAACAAAAGGCTTCCACATATTTTGGAAATGAGTTGCTTTTGGGGGGCCGACCAGGTCCCCGGACCAGACTCCTCAATCCACACCTTTCGGTTGTGATCGGAAATTTGAAATCACAAATCAAAAATTCAACAGCTTGGATAGTAAATGGCAATATATAGAAGCACAGAGAATAGATATTCTGATTCTGAATCTGAATCTGATTCTAATTGGAACGAAAATAAACAAACAGTGTCGAGGTGTGGGTAAAATTAGCGTAGAGCTGAGTGTTGAGATGCCACGCAATAAATAAATTTAAATGCGTTAAAACGTTTGGCGAATCAAGACATTACTCATACGCCGTGTTGCCGGCGCACCGAAAATAGTTTTCCCTCCGCGACGCGATGGACTGATGGGTCGGGTCTAAAATTCTCGACTGATGTGATAAATGTGCCGGGGCTTTGGGCAACGCCACGCAAATTAGCCAAACAATTTGTCCAACCGAAAATTCGAATGGAAATGGGAATGGAAACGGGTCGGATTAGTCAAAGATGATGATTGTACGTCATCTAGAATGGTCTTGGTTTTATTTCTGGCTCTGCTGGCTTACTAATCTGGCACATGATTTAGGATTGATAAACATCAAACAGCGGGAAAATGTATTCAACAAATCACCTTATTTTATTTGCTATTTCTTCTCAATCAGCTTGGCATTATTGTGCTTCGGATAAATAAATATGTACCTTCTCCAATTTTCAAGTGATTTATGAAACATTCTATAAACAAACCATAAATTTGTTTTTAAAGGTTGAGACAACAAGTAATCTTTCAAGGGAAATGGGTCGGGAAAAGTACCGGGTATGATTCCGAAATAGAGGCAATAAAAAAATTAATAAAACTTAAAATGAATTCTTTCTAGTTTGAAAATGCTAAAACCTTTCCATTCAGTGTCTTTGGAGTAAACTCCTCCTTCTCCCTGGAAAGATGTGTTTAGATTTTTCGCTGACCAAGTCGGGGATTATTATTTCCGAAAAAAACGTATTCCGCCCCTCGGCGAGTCCTTGTGAACTTTTTTTGCTCCGCCAGAGCGCCAGAGCGACAGAACGCCCCCTTCTATTGGCCTGGCCAGGACATTGAGTCGAAATTGCATTGGCATGTCCTCAAGTTATTTGTCCCGACTCGATGCGAGGGGCCGGGGCAAGGCATTGTTTGGATGTGATTTCGCTGCTTTGTGTGCGAGTGTCCTGCGGCTATAATTTCGCACAGCACATCCTGCCTGTCCCGCCTCTCCCTCCATCCCTCCGTCCCGCTGTCTTGTGTCACTTTCCATCAGTTACATTCCATGGATCCTTTTTTTCGAGCTTGTCGTCCTCGCATCTTCCTCCAACTAAGCGAAAAGCAACGAAAAGCAACGAAAAGCGACGAAAAGAAAGCGAGACGTGCAAAAATCCTTTCGCCAGGACATCTCCTCCGTTGTCATTTTAATTGTTGTTTACCGGGCTTGTCAAATGCGCACTGCAGAGTGCAAAAAACGTCCTGAAAAAATGCTGAAAAAAAATATAGAAACGAAAAACGAAAAACCCCCAGGTGGCCCGAGGTGGGGATTTAGGGGACTTTGAAGGACTTTGGGGCTCTCGAGGGGCAGTGGGGATTTTCATCTGGGGGATTCCTCGACCATCCTGGACCAACCTGGACCATTCGTTATGATGGCCGGCTGGCTGTGACGAGCCTGTCATCGCCATACGCTCTGATTTACTGGCCAGGACACACATATCCTCAGATATGCTGACACATCCTGACCCCACCCCTGGCCATCATCCTCCCTCACCTTTGACACCTGCTTTAATGTTTGTGATCCACCATTTGAGGATTTTAAGCGCCGTTGAAATAAAAATAATAACAGCAGGGATGTATGTTTTCTCTCTTTATGAAATACATTAAATTTTTATGACTTTTCTATGTTTTACGGGAGAGGGTTTTACATTTAGTTCAATGTTTCACTTTAATTTAAACAATTTAACATTAGGAGCCCCTTTTGATACTTTGAAGTCGCTTTGACAGGTTAGAAATTATGATTCACAAACTATTTTGAAACAATTATTTCCCATACGAGTTCAAACTTTTTATTAACTGATTTTTGCTTAAAGAAAACTGAAATCGAGTTTTCCATTAAGTTTATTTTCTGAAAATATAACGCAAATGGAGTTTCGTTTGCAAACTTATTTGTTTATAAATATTTTTAATAAGCCCCGAGAAACGGGAGAGAGAAAACATGAATGCCTGATTTCGATGGAAATTTATGTTTAATTTTTTGTGGCATGGAGAGTGCTCGAAACGCTCGCAGCGGGGGATTTTGGCTTTGGTTTTCAGTTTGGTTTTGGTTCCGAGCTCTGATTTGGGTCTCAGTATCAGTATCCGTATCCGTGCCAGGAGCAGGACCAAGACCAGGTCCTGGACTCTGGCTTTCAGGAGATTATGATTATTTTTTATGCACATAACACCACACACATTGCGTGATGAGCTGACGCAGACCGACTTCAGATGCAAAGGCAAAAGGCAAAAGGATAAGGGATAAAGGACACACATGGAGCTCAGAAGCCAAACGAAACAAAACGCAACAAAATGTAACGAAACGAATCGAAAAAATAAAGTCCGTGGCTTTTCGCAGAAACCAAACAGGTGGAAAGTCTCTTCGAGGTGTGGACTCCCTTTAAATACGGAATATTTTAAAAAATTAAGGAAAATAACTTTCTTAAAACATTTATAGAATTATTGAGCAAAGTATTTCCTTTGCGTAACCGAATGATGGATTTTCTTAGACTTTTTACGACTAAAAAAAGCACTCCCATACTTGGTCTTGGACTTGAAAATTATTTGCATTCAAAGCTCCTTGGCAAAGTGAAAGTCCAGCCATTTGAATCCTTTGCATCCTGCCTTTTGCCAACCGACATTGGAGACTGGCCAAGGGCCGGTGGCGTTGATTTTTACTGTTATTACTTGTTGGCCAGAAAGATGGCAAAAGCAAACAGGTATGTAGCAGGGATGTATGCGAGGTCCTTGGTGCTTGGTTGCAGGACCACTCCAGCTCCCAGTCTCTGTTTGTCTGGCCATTTGAGTTTTGTGTAAGCAGTTAATTGGATCAGGACCCTGGACCCTGGATCCTTGCCGATGTCAGGGTCCTGCGGAATGCAAAGGGCCCGTTGCATACTTCATGGCGCTGTCAGATACATTTTTAATAAGCTCTGAATGCCAGCCCAGTTGCAAAATGTCAACACAAACAACAAACAGCAACACAAGCAACACCAGCAACGCCAGAGGCTTATGTCGAGGGGGGTTGGGGTTGGGGTGTTGTCTGTTCGTGGAATCTATTTAATAATTTTTGTTTCACTTGCGAATAGACAGGCGAGAATTCCGAGGAAACTCATGTTGGCATTGCCGGCATTCCCTGCCACTGCCACTGCCAATACATCTGCCACTGCCACTTGGGGCAGCAGCTGCCCATGCGCAACAACAACATCAATATCTGGAGGCTGCCACAATAGACACCAATCTTGGGGGGGTGGATCAAGGAGTTCTAGAAAGCACAAATGAGCTTAAGACAAAAATCTTATATTTATCATTTCATTCAATCTTTGCTGCAATATTTTATAAAAAAAAACAAATTCCTTGGAATGAAGTATCTTTTATGAAAGAAAAAAGACTTCCGAAACGTCTCTAGAACTCCTCTATCCACCCTGGCCCAATGATATGTAAGGCATATCGGGCAACGCCAACAAAAACATAAGCAAAGAACAACAGTTGCAACACCAACAGCAGCAGCAACATCGCCGACATAAATCAAAATATGTTTGGTGGCGAATCTCCTTATATTTCAGATTCGGTTTTTTTTTCCGCCAAAGAGGAGGAGAGCTGGTGGTTGGGTGGTGCTGGGCTTTCGGTGCCGATAGCCGAGAGCCGCTAAACGAAATGTAAATAAGCATTTAACAGCAATAGCAGCACAGCAACAGCAACAGCAGCAGCAGCGGCAACACGGCGATAGCTGCAACATGGCATTACAAGCAACGGGCAAATAAATCGCATTGAAGCGCAAATGTGCAAAAGATGGAGCTCAGATGAAAAACGTCGACGCCGCCAAAGTTGCTGCCGCGCTTAACATTTACAACATGCAACAGATTTATGCATGCGGCAGCAACATTGCGCCTGCCTCGGCCGCAGACATGTTGACTTATGCGGCTGCGGCGGCCAGGCGAAACAGCTTCCCCAAGTTGCACGCTTCAAAACACTTGTACATGCGATCCCAGATTCGCCCAGAAACTAGGATCCCAGTGGCGGTAGTGGCAGCGGTAGTGGCAGCGGCAGTTGCAACTTCAACTTGAATGGCCACGGTAGCCTCACCTCGCTTTTTATTGTTGCCGCTGCACCTTGCCCACCCATTCCCATCCCCATTTGTGGTCCCAGAAGCAACATTACCAGCAGCAGCATCAGAAGTTGTGGGCGCCATAAAACGACTTGAAATTAAACATAACCAGGAGCGGGGCAGTGGCAGGGGCAGCCTCCTAATGAAGTTGGTCTTGCAATTTACGGCCTCTGGTTAAAATAAAAAACATATATTTAGTGTTAAGAAGGGGGCCCTGTGGCAGGGAATGTTGCAACCTCTGGTGTCGACAAAAAAATCAGAGCCCTTTCCACAAGCCTCAAAATAATTGTAAGCTTTAACAAATAAAAATTGTGATTAAGGGGGTATTCTAGCTTAGATAAAAAAAAAGGAAAGCGATTTCTTGATGATATATTTTTCCCGTTTAACTATTTATGTCTCAACATCAAAAAAGGCTTTTAAAAATTCATAGTATTTTTAAAGATATATGTAGATGTTTCTAGAAACCCAAAATTTAAAAAGCGTTTTTCCCGAAACACTTCAAAAATGTACTCATGACTCTTAATATCTACAGGACCCACTCATGAAATTTTTCAAGATGATCCTTTACTAAGGTCTCTCTGATTAAAATTGACATTATTCCTACCATTATTCTGCCTCTGAGACCTGAGTATTTCGATTTATATCTGAATATAAATTTTCAGCAAGTTATAGAAGATTTTTTGTAAAAAAATAAAACTTTAATTTCCGGAAAATGTTGAGTTCTCATTATATTTGAATTGTTTCCTTGTTTCGTTCTTCTATCCAAATAGTTTCCTTTTAAAATTCTCGAGAATTATGCAAAAAAATACATGTACGACTATGTTTTTTAGTTTTTCTAAACAAACTTTGGATTATTTTTGTTTTCGTCTGGGATACATTTTGTTAATAGCCCTTAGAAGGGCTATTGAAACTTTTATGTAGTCAGCTCGTTTGATTGATAGGCTGTCGGATTTGTTTTATAAAGAAACAAACAGTCTTGTGCCTTTTTTCGGAGAACCCCCCGCGAACTGGCCATAAAATTTGCTCCAATTTCACGTAATTATCGCGTAAAATGCGGAATATCCGTCCCTCCTTTGAGTTTTCACAGTTTTCAGCCTGTCAGCAGGCAAATTTTTTCGAAAATCCGACAGTCTAAAAGAGTGGCTGAGATCGATGCAATTCTACACAGAGAACAATTTCTTAACAATCCCAGAACAAGTTGCACTTTTTGAGGTAATCAAGTTACTGCCAAGTAACTTGTCTTTGAATTCAAATCAAAGTTAAACCTTTTTTGTGGGAATTTTGTCTCATATTTGTTTCGAAATAAACCGTCTCTGGTTTTTGTTTTCGTGTAAAAGTGACGCCTTGCAGTCGGATTCGAGTGCATCGGAGGTGTGAAGTGCAATCAAAATCCATGGGCGGAGCAGGTGGGGGAGCAGGTGCCAGAGTTGTTTAAACACACAACTTTAACACACAATTTGTGTGGGTTGGGCCAGAAAACAGAAACAGAAAAAAGAAACAGACACAGAAACCCCTTTTTTCTGGCAGCGTTTTTTGGGCTCATTAGGCGACTTGGCCAAATAGGTTTCTGACTCCGGAGTTCGGAGCCCGGAGTCCGAACAGAAAACAAAGTCAAATATTAACCCGAACAAAAAACAAACAAATGGCAACGAAAAAAATTAAATGAGATAAAAAATAAAATAAATGAAAAGCAAATTTCAAGTTGGAAAAGCCCCGAGATCAGCCAGAGACCCCAAAAGCAATTAAAATTGAAACTGTCGAATGATGCCCATCATGATTGGGATGATGATGGTGTTGTGGGGGGAGATTAGGTGTGGGAAAGGTGGAAGAGTGGAAAGGTGAGGGTGGGGCACCCTAAATGGGTCAGACAAATAATTAACTCTAAACCGACCGGAGCTGCGAAAGTTTCAAGAAATTAACGTCAAAGAAGTCTTCTCCAGGGTTTCCCAAATGAAGTCAAAGGTGAAAAGCCGCTGCCTTGGAATTTCGCCTTGTGGTTTGCGATTAAAAGGTTTTTGCTTTACACGTTGGAAACTTTATGTTCCAGAAAGAGTCTCAATTTAATTTATATTTTACTGCAAGACAACAACCACAATTCAATCATCTGTAAATTTTAAAAATATATTCCACAAAGTCCCTATACTCGTAAATTCTAATAAAAACCCGAATGAAATTTCTAGTTTCCTTCGCAATTAGCGTCGTTTTGTGGTCCTTAAAGGACAAAGTGCACACAATTTGTATGAAAAGCAATATCGGAGCCCTCGTCCTGCCTCCTGCACTCCTGCCATCAATCCGGCAATTTAGTTTCCATTTAGTTTGTTATTGCTTTGGGCAGCCATTCGAGCGGGAAGGCATCCATCGATGTTATTTTGGGTATTTTTACCTTAATTAAATTTTACACAAATATTTTGTGCAAAAGTATTTCACAAATTGAAGTCCTCGGCCGGCGAGAAGCCACCCCCTTACGACGGGGGATGTTCAGGACTTTTAGGATGTGGAAAGGATGGAAATGGGTTTGTGTTGGGTTTGGGTTTGGGTTTTGGCTTGGGTTGAAAAGAGAGTCCCGAGGAAGAGGCTTGACAAATGGTCACCTGTTTGAAAGGTAAAGCCCGAAAGGGTTCCCCGGAAAGCTGATTTCTTTGGAGGACTATCTTGTCAAGGATATCCAGGTCCTGGCAGACGCCAAAAGACGCCGAGATTAAGTCATCGAAGCGGCAAACAGAGGCAAGGAGAAAAGCCAACAACAATAATCACGCGGGGGTGTGCCTCTTAGGGGGGCACTCATCGTTTTCCCTTTTTTTTCCCAACTGAAAATATTTTCATTTGACAAATTTTGAGATTTCCTTTTCGTTTTTTTTGAGTTTGGTGGTTGGTTTGGTCGCCGAGGGCGAGTTTCCTCTCCCCCTGGCAGGGATTCGCTTTAATTTCGTTTCTTCCTGCTTTTTTTATTGTTGTGCTCAAGCACGTAATTATCCTTTACTTTAATTTATCCGTCCTACCCGAAGCCCGAAAGCCCAACCCAAATGTCTGCTGGCATCTTTTCTGGCCTTTTGCATTCGTTTTACTCGAATTTATTTATTTATTTCCCTCTGCCCGTTTTATGACATCTTGTTACTTTTATTGTTATGTTATTCTCCTTGTTATTCTGTCGAACATTGGAACGTTTCCCCATTGTTAATTCGATGTTATTAAATTTTGAGGTCCGCAAACGAGCTTATTAGGCAGCATGTTTTTCGGTGTTTTCCGTTTCAAGTCCCCGTTGTCCGTTCCCCGAAGAACATTGACATCTTTATAGACGAGGCGGGGAAATGGCTCTCTCTTCACGGATCAAGTGTCCGGGGACCCGTGTCAAGAGAAACTACAACTCGACTCCTAATCTCCGTTGGACAAGATCCAACGGCCCTGATTAGACACCAAATCCAAAGCCTTTATCCGGAACCACAATTTTCGCAGCCAGCAGACATCGGACATTGGACATCAGACATCGGCCATCGGACATCGGACATCGTAATCAAATGCAAATTATCGACATTTGAGGGGCGTGTTCCCACAACAGAAAACATCCAAAGCCACAAAAGAAAAAGTTTCGGTCCCCGAGCTTGACCACAAAATTTATGTATATTGACTGTGGGCAGTGGTATCTGTTTGATTTTGTCTTCTTTTCCCTTTGATTGAGACATATTTGAGTGCGACTTCTTGGCCATGGTCTATTAAAATGTAACGGAGGCCGAAGACACAGCGAAGGGGACTAGCTCCAGGTCGACCGGGCGATACCCTGCGGAAAGGTTGATAATTTGTGCCCCCCTGGCACCAGCTTTTAATAACTCTTTCGCCTGACAAACAGCCCCAAAATATTTATGTCATTTAAGGTAGTTTCTAGCAGCCACCTGTTAGGCACGGTCGCCATTCAGAGTAGGGTATCCGTCAGGGGCAACGCCTATCAATTTCAATCGATCCGCCGGTCCATCCGATCCAACACGCCAAAGCGCAATCAAAAAGCGTTTTCAATAATGCGCTAAGTGATTGTTGAGCACGTGGAAGTCGGGGTCTCGAGAGGCGGCTTTCCCAATCGACCTTCAATGACACCCGCATCTTACACTGAGAAAAAATGAAAGACACCTGGGAAGAAGGTACTTGAAGGGTCGCCCTTTTCAAGGCCGGGCTGGTTAGGCAACAAAACTGAAAGACATCCACCCGTTTTTCCCCAAGTGTGTGACTCTAATTACAGGCGGGGGAGTGTCGAGTGCCAGCCTATTAAAACTCAATTACATTCGACTAATCAGCCCGACTTGCCGCCATGACGTTGCACAATCGAGAGGTGCAACTTGGATGCGAATCGACATTGGGTTCATTAGCGAGGGAGACGCGCTGAGACAAACACCAAATTATCGGCTCAAACAAACTGAAGTTGGCCATCTGAATGGGTAAACAAATCGGTCAAGTTCCCTGATTGGAGGCAGCAAATATTTGGAAACCGATTCCGGTCTTCGGAATGCCGTATTCCCCCGATTTGATGAAAAGTGTTAAGTCTCTTGGCAGACCTACTTATTCCCAAGAGATTAGACACCATTTCTCATCCAAGAACTATTATAACTACTTTAAATAAACACTGGCCTGTAAATCAATTTCATTTGCTCACAAAACTTTTGTCTGTCAACTAAATGCAGGCAATTATCCAAGTTTTCTCAGTCCGGAAATTCTCTGGCCCATTTCAAAGTTTTCCTATCTCGGGGAACTATTTAAGAAGCAAACACCACACTCCCCCGAAAAAATAAGAAGAAATGCAAGTGTCCCAAGTCATAAGGAAATAACACAAAAAATATAAACAAAGAACCAGGGGGAATCTGAGATTAAAAAGTGGCAAACCATGGAGCGAAAGTCACCCAATGACACCTGCCTTGTACAAAGTCAACCAACCACCCACCACCCACATTTTCCCAGAAAAATTACTTCATTAAAAGTTCGAAAATGTCCAGCTACTGTCCCGATAAGAAACTCATAATTGGTGCCATTAAAAAAGCCATTTCGGAAGTTGTTAATCTTCCGCTGGACCGACCAATTATGCCTCCGAACTAGCTTCTCCGAAAGAGTCGCCTGGAAATACATAAATTTATAATTTATTAAAAGCCCGAACTGCACACAAAGAGCCAGAACAGACAGCCAGCTGGGAGAAGCTGTTTATAAAAATGCCCCGACTTTTGTTTATTGTTATCATTATTTAGCCAACTGATAAGGCATCCGGCCACCAAGGGACTTGAAAGTGGCAAAAAAAACGGCTTGGATCCAACCCTCCTCTTGGCCTTGTAAAAAAGTTGCAGTTTCTTCCCCGCTCTCCGGTTTCTCCAACTTCTCCAGCTTCTTCGTTTAATTATAAGGTGCGATAAATGTGACACAAAAAATTGTGAGAGATAGTCGAAAACAAAAAGCAAATATCAAGGGACACTAAAAAACAGGATTAAGTCGGCGAAGAAGGACAGAGATGAATGCTCTTACTTGGGGGATATGAGATGTCTTGGCCAAGTCTTTTATTCTCGATACATTTTAAAAAGAGTTTCGGAAACCTATTTCTTGGTTAAACTTTTTGTTATTGAATGAAAATCATAACAGAAAATACTATTTATTTAGAAAACCTTTTGTGAAATTCATTAAAAGAAAAGGATTCTCAGACCAAAGAAAGAAAAATGGATAAAAATCGATGATCTGAAAGCAGCAGGACTCTATTCTTTAAAAACCCCGGAATTATTATTAATAATTATTATTATTATTAATATATAAAATGGAAAACACCAGCTTCTTGAAAAGTTTTCTGTAAATTTCGATTTCATATTTGTGCATCATGGCGGCTCCGAGAAGGGTCGTACCTCGGAGCCTCCATGAGTTAGAAAAACAGAATTTAAGAAACATTTTAGATAATTTTTCGCAAATTAGTTAGCTTTGTGTTAAGGGATAAGATTTAGAAATGCCTGATGATTCCTCGATTCTTTTTCAATCGAAATCGCAGATGGTATCCAAAATAATCCAAAGTATCGATTTATTTGCAGCTCTCAATTGTTGTTTTAAAATAAAAAATGTATTTTTAAAATAGAAATCACGCCGAAATAGTTTCGGAGAATTGGGAAAGCAAACAATCCAACCACTTCCTCTGGACTCTGGTCTCCGGATTTCGGATTTTGGATTCTGGATTGCATCAGGGAGACCCCAAGGAAGGGTATAAACAAAACAAAACAGCAGCCAACAAAAGTCGTTCCGAAGTGAGTTCTTTTTTGTGGTCGTTGTTTATTTGTTTGTTAGGCCGCCTGCTGCCTTCTGCCTTCTGCCTCTGCCTTGTGCCTTGTGCCTTTTTTTTTGTGAAGAGTTGGCATTTAATAAACACTCGTGGCCAACCCGAACCCAAAGGACACCCAGGAAGGCCAGGCACAACAGGCAGGACTGCCAGGGACGTCTACTATCCTATCCAATCCTGTAGCCTTTCTTTATGAAATTGCAAAATGTCCCATAAAGTAAAATGGCCTAAGATAGAGGGCGAAATTCCAGGGGCAAGTGACCACAGAATGGGCCCTAAAGGGAGAACATGGCCATCTTGTGTTGCGGCCTTGTCTTGGCCATAAATATTATCAGCACTTGCCTCGGTTTTAGGGCTTTTTGCTATTACTATTCGGGTGTTAATCTCTCCCGCCAGCAATTAACTTCTGGCTCCTCAGAAAGCAACAGAATTCCAGTGTCCCGGTCGAGAAAGTCGCAGATACTAGATACTTTTGTGCAGCATCATTGTCTCAATATGCAAATTGCATTGTCTGGCCAGAAAGTCGTTGTCCCGAGAGTTCAATTGGAGAGCAGATTGCAGGCCCGATTGGAGGCGGAGGCCAGCTTCCGTTTATATCTTTGACCTCGAGCGTTTTGCCAGAAATATTTCTAAATACAATATATTAATACAGATTCGAATTTGGATCCCGATCCCGAGCTTGCCCGAATCATGACCAGATCGGGATCGGTATTGCGATTTTCCTTACTTATTATCATTGTATGGGCCATTGTGATTTGCTTCATGTTACTTTCACGACTTGTCCCTCCATCTGTACCAGTGCCAGTGCCAGTACCAGTATCTGTATCTGTATCTGCAACTACATCTGTCCCGCATCCGCATCCGTATTTGCATCTTCGAGATACTTTATGCGCCGCTCAGGTGAATGGCTCTGCCGAATGGAAGCTATCAGGTAACCAGGTATTGTCCAACTCGTGTTCCCTCGACTCGACTCGACTTGACTTGACCTGGCCCGGGATGGAATGGGATGGGATGGATTTCAATGGGAAATTGTCCCCGAGGAGGCAAAGCGATCAACCTTCGTGTGAGAAGAGCTCAAATACCAGAATCGGAACATTTTCCAACCGATTGAGTAGGCAAATCTCCAATCCCATCAACACTGATTTTACGAGCCTTCATCCAGAGATGGGACTTCAGATATCCCTTCCGAAGACGTGACAACAGGTTCATTAGAAACGGGAAGGTAACTTTGTGATTGGAAGAGATATTCAGGATGAAATGAGTGTCAAAGATACAAGATTCCTAAATGGGGGATTACTTCTGGGGTAGCAGCTATAATCACGGGATAAGATTTACTTTTAAAGAGTTTTGAACGGGAAGGGGGATCTTGATTCCCATATCCGAAGTAATTTCTATTTCATTGCGTAGCTAAATCATGAGAGCTCTTCAAGGCATCAAATGTTTAGATAGACTTTGTATCTAAAATGTATAAAAAAGTATAAAACAATCAATGAAAATAAATATTCATACCATATTTATAGTAATTCATAAACCCAAATGCATGACCAAATGCCTTTCAATAAAACTCTATTTATATTTTCACTAATTGATTAGCTCAAGCTTAATCCGTATATCCTTTTGCGGGATGTCCTTATGTCCTGTGTCCCCTGTCCCCTGGGCATAATGAAATATTTCCCGTTTGCACACCTGCCAGATCCCTTTCGGGCACCGATTTCCTCACAAAAAAAAATGCAAAGAGAAAAGGCTTGGAAACTCATCCTCCCTTCTCCCTTCTCACTACTCGCTCCTCTGTTCAAAACTGGCAAATGAATGAATGTGAATGCAAATCTGAATGCATCGAGGCCTTCTGTCCTTCTGTCCGCTTGTCCTTCGGTCCGTTTGTCCGCCTGTCCGGAACAAATGTAAATAAATGCAAAGGACGTGGGTCTTGTTCGGGGCATTCATACATAGTTTTGCATGCGTTTTCCTTCTGCCATTGGAAAGGCAACATAGGGTTCCGAAGCACTCGAAGAAAATGTTGATAACTCGAAACATTAATCGAGAGAAACTCCTGTTTTGGATTTTTGTTTTGCACAACATTTATTTCCAGTGCAGAGCCTGGCCGAAAATGCCGAACTTGGCCAGAACTGCAGCAGAACGGCAGCTGGTCGGAAAACTCATTCAACAATCGACCAAATCGAAGCCTCAAAATTCGGCACAGACAATAAATGCACAATGCATGGCCCCTACGCTCCCTCGTCCTTCGTTGTTCGTCCTGCGATCCTTTGGTTTTTCTGGTCCTGTTCCTGGTGCTGAAATGTAGCAAAAATAATGGCATCGAATCCATGAAAACGAAACCGAGGCTGACACGCCCCTTGTCTAGAGTCCAGTATCTAGTTTATCTCAATGTAGCCAGAACTCAGTATTCTGTTCGAAATTCGAATATTTGCCGGCAAAGTGCGATTCCGAACTCAGAACTCAGAACTCAGAAATCCCAATTCCCAGGTCCCGGGGTGCATTCTCATATCCAGTGGCATTGTGCGATGGAATCTCTTATTAATTTGTTTAAGTGCCATAAATGGCAACAGAGGCAGGGACTGCAGCAGGGACTGTAGCAGGGACTCTGCCAGGGACTGGGGAAACAAAAGGATTTGAGTTTCTGCCTCCCAGCTGGAGATCTTGCCCGGGAACTCCGGTGTCCCCACACGACCCTGACCATGACGAATTGCCAAAAAGGGTCATAAAAAACCCGAGAAACGGAGGCCGGAGGCTACTTAAAAAGTGCATTTACAGATTCTGGCTAAAACCCTCGGCTTGCACAATAAGTTGCAATCGGAGAGTCCCAGGATGCGATTTCTGACTTTTGCACTTTGAGTGTTCGAGTGCAAAGTGCCACCATTAATTCCTGGCATTGTGTCTCGGGTTTTGGGTTCTATTTGTGTTAGTTTTCCCTGGAAAATGTCAACTCATAATTGAAAGTATTCAAAAGGTCCACGGAAAAGTAGTCTCTGATATTTTTGACACAAATTTAGGGTGTTTTTACTCTTTCAAAGCCTCCTAGATGGGAAGGGGTTCTGGTTGAAACTAATCATTAATATCTAGTATTGGTTGTCTAGAAAAATCGTTACCATCTTTTACTTCAGTTTTCATTGTTTGGTGCGAAAATCATATTTTGATCTCCTGGCCTCTGCAGGGCATCGCATTTCATGGAGGGATGCCGAAGAATTCCCAGTATCTACGAGATACTCCAATGTCAGGGCGGAGATACGATTTTTAATTGACATTCACACAGCGAAACGAGAGTGATGGAGTGACGGAGTTTTCTGGTTAATTAAATGCAATCTACAACTCTATTGGGAATCAGAAGCTGTGCATTTTTGCGCATTTAAAAATCATTTATTTGAATTAGCCCCCAGTCGATGGTAATTAAGGCGTGGTCCCTGCTCCCTGGTCCGTGGTCCGGGGTCCACGATTTCGAGGCACAAACGTGGAGCTGCCAGAGATAAACAAACAAAATGCAAATGAAACAAATGCAACACCAACGCGGCAGTTGCAAGGCCCCCGAAAACCCAAAAAAACAATCTGACCGAAAAAAAAAACGACCGAAATGAGAAAATGTTAAACAAAACATATTGCCGCACTTGGAGGCCATGTGCGGCAGGCCGAGGGGCAAGTGCTGTCTGACATTTCAACACCACAAACGAGCACCACCACCTTCAAGTTACACGTCGCACGTTGCAAGTTGGAAGTTGCAAGAGCCAGCCGAGGCTTGCAGCACTTCGATATCTCCCAGCCGCCAGGCTTTTCCATAAAATTAAAAAACAGTACTAGTTAGTTTGTTATTTTGAATCCCATAATTTTTTTTAAATAAAAATAAATTAATAGAAATCAAAATATTTTAAAGTATTGTATTTTAGGCCCTTTTAATTTTTAAAAAGTATTTATTTCCATTAAAATCTGCAGTTTTTAATTTTTCTCTAATTATTTTTGGTTAAAATTTTGTTTTTTTTTTAAGTTTATTGAAAGTCTATTAAATCTTGTTAAAGTTAAATGTTAAAATCGGGCTTCCTTTTAGGCCTTACAGATCGATTGATCTTAAAAATATAGTGTTTTTTTTAATGAATTTACTAAAGTTAGATGAGTTGGTAAATCAAATTTGAAACCTTATTAAGCTAAAAAGTTTTTAAATTAAATATCTACAAAATTTTAAATGTATTAAAAAATAGCAAAGATTAAAATTTCATTTAAAAAGTTAATTTGTTATTCTGAGAATAAGAAATTATATTTATGAGAAAAAAGAAATTATGAAATATTTGTTTTAAAAAAACTATTTCTTATCGGCAAAAATCAGAAATTTCTAAAAATGTAATTTTTTCAAGCAGCCCAAGATTTATTTTAAAATGAATTTTGTTCCACTGTTCGAATAACCCGAATCTATTCAGACACGAGTCCTAATCCAATCGAAATTGAGATCAAAAACCCATATAGATGTAGGGGAAGGAGGAGGGGAAGTGGGAGCGGTACGAGCGGTCTGATCAGCGGGCGGGCAAAGGCGAAGGCGGAGGCGGTGGCGGAGGCAGAGGCGGCAGCGACCTTTCACATCACCTGCGAGCGGAGTCGTTGTTGGTGCTGTTGAAATATCTGCTGGTTTGTTTATCTATCAGATGCACACACGTACCCGCGGATACACAGATACTTCCAAAGATACTCCGGGCGTTGTTTTCAACACCAGACACTGCAACTGCAACTGGAACTGCAACTGCCACACAGAAGTCGCGAGAGGTACAGTCGAGGTGAGGCAGGTTGAGACTAATTGCCGCGGTTCCCAAAATGGCCAAGAAGATCCACAAACTGTTCAAAACCGGTGCCTTTTGTTTACCCAATAAATATATAATTGATTTATAATGGATGCAGTTTTCTTTCCACAAATGAATAAGAAGTGTTCATCAGATCATTTATGAATAAGTATTCCGGAGTCCAAAACAAGTAAGGTAGCAGCAGTCGAGTTTCCCGATTGCAAAATACCCTGTACCCTTAGACATGCTTACAATTTATTTATTTAGTATCAATAAATAAATGAAACAATATTCTACCATATTAGAAAAGAGTACCATAACAATATAAATTTGGTATGATTTCGGTTATGAAAATAAGTTTCGTGTGTCATAAAGCCATACACATTTCGCTGTCAATGTCGCAGTCGGCGTCGCGCAATGCGTGTTTTGCTGCGCTTCTGCTTCCCTTGCCATAGATTTTGCATGTGGCATAACTTCCGTATTTCTTATCCGATTTGGTTCAAATTTAAAAATTAGATAGCTTTTATAAACACCAACGCATATGCCGAATTGCATAGCATTAGGTTTATAATTGTGGGCGTGGCAGTCTTTTGCGGTTTGCGGGGAGCGTGATCGTGGCAGTTTTTTGCTGTTTGCGGGGGAACGGGGGGTGATATCAAAATAAAAAAAAACAAACTTGTACTGCGTATGGTAATTACCTATCCAACGATATATGGCACATGTCTGTAGCTCTTGTAGTTTCTGAGATCTAGGCGTTGATACGGACAGACGGACGGACGGACGGACGGACGGACGGACGGACGGACGGACGGACGGACGGACAGACGGACATGGCTATATCGACTCGGCTGTTGATGCTGATCAAGAATATATATACTTTATGGGGTCGGAGATGCTTCCTTCTGCCTGTTACATACATTTGCACCATATTATGATACCCTTTTCACCCATTTTTAATGGGTACAGGGTATAAAAAGAGTAGTTATATAAGAGTTCGATTTTTGTACATACTCCATAATGTATACCATAAAGTTTAGTTAGGATATAGACTCCATCTTATCCCATAATTTTCATAAATAGGAACATAATAAAATATTATAAATTATTAAGATGGAGAAGAGTCAAAATAGAGTGCCTGATGGACTCGAAAATCCCATCCATTTTCTAGAATATGATCTGGTAAAGCCCTACGTCTAAAGCCAAAGCGAAACCCATTACTTCCCGACTTTGGCCATACTATAGATCACAGCGTATAGTGCAAGGCTTTTATTTAGAATTTTTCATTCACTTAACTCGACTCTGTTTTCGTTTTCTGGCCACTTTCTGGCCGTACGAGTCGTATTCGACTTAATTAGGAAATTTTGGTGCGTTTTATTTATGCGTCTTAACGAGTCGTTTATTTAACTCAGCCCTCACCCTCAGCCCTCGAAAATATCAGACCGAAGCTGGGCACACAAGCGTTTTGGAAATTTGTTTATTGTTTTTACCGGGGTCCTCCGCACTAATTTGGGAAAACGAAAACCGAGAAACCGAGAAATCGAGAAATCGAGAAACCGGGAAACCGAAAAAACTGAAACCAAAATCGAAATTGGAATTGGATTTGGAATTCGAATATTTAAAAGGAAGAGAAGAGGGCACAGAGAATTGAAACAATTCGGTGCCTTGATTTAAATAAAATAACAAACAGCAGAGAAGCATTTTCCTCATTTTCGACGAGTTCGACGAAAAACCAAACATAAATTCCAATTTCTAAATTCCAAACTCCCATCCCCGGAGCCTGTGTGGGCCAAAGTGATGTCGTATACATGGCTTTTTATTTATCTCTCTCTAAAGGATATCGGGATAGCTGGATAGCTGGATGGACCCCCTCCACCATATATATTTATATGTTAATTCGTTCGTCGTTAATTAGGAATGAGATCTAAAATGAAGTGAACAGAAAACAGAATGTGGCTGAGAAACAAGTTGAATTCTCCGCCGTTTCTCCTCCTCGTGAGCCCAGTCTCCCTGGCAAGGAGGCAAGAATCTTGGCTAAAAATGTATTTTTAAGCATACACTTTTGTCCGCCGTTTTTTATCGTATTTATTCATTTTCCCCTCCGCATCCAGCCAACAATTTGTTAACATTGTTGTTGACAGGGAAAATGTTGCAGCTGCGACCTGCTAACCGAAAAGTTGCAAATTGCATTTTTCATTTTTCAGATTGCAGGCTTTCAAAAAGAATCGCCTTGTAAAAATATCAGATTCAAAATTTTCAATCCATTATATTCTTTTTTAGATAGTTTTTCAGGTTGACTATTAACATATCTGGAAAATCCATATCAAATCCATACATTTTACTATCAAGAATTGATCAATAAATGTAGAAAAATTATCCTTAATTTTTGCTTTCAAATGATTTTGAAGCAAAGGAGAGTTGCTTAATTCTCTTCAAATGGAATATAGGAATATTTCTGATTAATTCCTCTATAAAAAGTTTATTTTTTTGAACACTTTTGAGGAACTCTTCTTGTTTTCACTTCAACTGGAAATACCTGCAAGTCGCTTTTAAAAAAATTAATCAATTACTTAGTGGAAATATTATTTATAGAGTTTTCTTCTAATACTAATAATATGGTATATTCCTTTATTTAATTGCATTGTAAGATCTGTGGCATCTATTTTGCAAATATAATTAAAATATTTAAAAACAGAAAGTATTCCTTCTTTGTAGGATTGCAAGGAGGTATTGGACTTGCATCTGATATAGTTTTTACTTGTTTTAAAATTCACAAAAAAAACATTTTCTTAGAAAACTATTATTTTCAATGAATAATTTCCCCAAAAAACTTATATCTTTGGACTTTATACCAAAAATCGCCATTTGTCAGAGGTTTGTTTGGATCTTTGGGCCATGTGGAAAACAAAGAGCGGTTTCCAGGGAAGAAAGTGCGAACTTTTGGGGAAAGTGTTTACATCAACTCGGGGTAATTTGGGTAATTTAGAGTGTTGGGAGTGTTTATAAATACCCCTGTACTAGGAATAGTTCAAAGAGCAGCACTCGCTGGCTCATCAGGAACCGGGTTAAGCTGAAAAATACTCAGAAAACACTCAGAAGAACAATGGAAACGGGTTGACATAATTCCCGATTCGCGTGAATCACGAACAATCGCGGCGCTTTGTTCTGCTTTGGCAAAAGCTCATATTAATTTCTTTCTTGTTTTTATTGTTTGTAAATCAACCACTTTTGATAAATCACAGACCACCAGACACAGAACACTGAACAGAGAACACACGAAGGCCGCAGCACAACACGGCCACAAACACCAAAACAATTTTGCGATGAAATTGTCAAATTGCAGTGGAAAAACGCAAGAGCAGCAACCGCAACCGCAATCACACCAGAAACAACAACACCACGGACCCCCTGCCAGGACCGTCGCTCCTGTTCCATGTCCTGTTCCGGGCCAGGCCCCCCTTCGGTCAGCACGAATTCAATTCAAAATTTTCGGTTACCGAAAATCACTGCGAGGCGAACGCAATCAATCATAAAACGATGAAATGTCGACAGTCGAGGCGGGGCGGGGCGGGACGGTGAGGGTCCTGGGTCCTGGGGAAAATTGAAAACTCTCTGCCAGGACATGGTAAAGGAGCCGGGACCGAACTACTGCCACGCCCTAGAGCCGAAAAAATCGAGGGCTAAAACAAGGAACTGATAGAAAACTAGCAACGACTTTGAGATACCCGGTACTCACGGTTTATTATTCCCTTACATACGAAATAGGTATGAATCGATGCAAGTACCGGGTATGACTGAATACCTAAATTCATAAGAAATCTGGAATTTCGAACTCATTTTCCAAGAAACTAAATGCTTCATAATATAAAAGTACCGGATATGAAGAGGTTATGAGAAGGTGAATACCCGAAGAATTATTCATAACTTATGGAACGCTAAAACACAGTTTCTAATATATACATGTATAAAATGTCATTTATCTCAAAAGTATAACGACTTTTGAAGACTTCAAGTACCGGGTATGAATACACAATCCACAAGTCAAAAGCGTTTCGCTGGATTGCCTTTTGGGCTGGATGGGTGATGCGTTTGCATTGCCTGGCTTGGTTTGGTTTGGTTTGGTTTGGATTGGTTTGGTTTGGTTTTCTCTGCTTTGGTCTGGCCGGGGCCGTAGAATGTTTTGGTTTCCTTTGGCATTGGCCAAAGCGAGCTCTTTCCGACCATTTATCAACGGCTCTGGATCCCAGTCCGAAGCTGCTACTGGCCGAGCACAAAATCCCCATAGTCACGGACATTGCCACAAAAAATGGTTGACTCCGGCTGTGTGGCAGTTAATTAGAGATGCCAAGCCACCGATTCCACTCTGTTGCGGTGGATTGGGCCCCTGTCGAAGGGTTTTCAGGTTTTCATTCATAACTTGTAAGCTCTTTGCTTTTCTGAAAGCCAAATTGTCAGCCATTCAGATTTTAAGGTTGCAGTTGCGGAATGCTACCAAAAAAAAAGACAGATTTTTGGGGTCCCCATTAGTGATGTTTCCTAAATGGAAGCAGAGTTTAGTTAAAAGTTTAGTTTTGAAAAGGTGTTTTATCAACAAGGTACTTTCGTGAATAAATTTAATATTTTCTCATAAGCTGTAAGGATTCGCTTTCCCTGCCAAAGATCAATTAATCTTTTTGTTGTTTTTGTGACTAATTTAAGACGAAAGTTAAGCGGCCTAAAAATATTTTTATTGGAAACTCTCCCAGGCAGTTATTTTCGAGGCTGATGCAGACGACGATTACTGACGATTTCATTGTCTCTCTGGGAATCCGGCAATCCGGCAAACCGGCAATCCAGTAATCAATACTTCCATCCAACCATCCATCCATCCATCCATATGACTGTGTGTGTCTTTTTTAGGGGAGCTCGAAAGAGTGTTTGGGGGCCACTTATCAAATTTGAACTTAATTACTGGGCTCACCTTTCTCGGATAACACAGCAGCTTGGGGTCCGGCTAATGAACGGTTTTATGCATCGCTTTAAGTCGCATTTGATTGAGCTGGATGGGTGTTTTGTAATCGTCCAAGTGAAATTTACATGGCCCCAAAAAATTAACAAAGTCGGAAATCTCGCGGCCCGGCCCATAAATCAAGTTGCATTCGCCGGCAGTCGCAAGTCGCAGGTCGTAAGTGTGTCATTAAAATTAATTATCTAGCATTTTTAACACCGAACCTCTAACCCTTTTCCCCTGTCCCGGGGACAGAGGCGTTCAAAAAGAGGGATGGTATCCGATGGGATGGCTGGTAGCTCTGTATCTTGGCTTTGTAACTTGGCAATTAGCCACACGCCGTGCTTGGAGCTCTGCTTTTTCTAAATATTTGCTTAGCTTTTGTTGACGATTCTCCAACGGTATTCCGAGGCTCTTCTGCCACTGCACAGAGAGAAAATCCAAGTAAATTGATGGCCTTAAGTTAAATATTAATTGAATATGCATTTTTTAATGGTATTTAGAGACTTTTATCGTCAAATGTAACCATGCCAGTCCCTCCGTTGGCCTTCTAGTTTTAATTGGGTGTTAAAATGTCAACAAGTCTTCAATTTTTATTTGCAAACTTGAGTAGCTTATTTTGAGTAATTAATAGGTATTGAGATATTCATAAAAAAAAATCAAATTGTTTTCATACTCATTCAAAAGGTATTACTTATAGAGTTAATATAATCGTGGTTGTTTGTTATAAAAATGTAAAATAGTTTTGGAGACAATGAATGTCAAGACATTCATAATTTTGAGAATGTATGCTTCTCTTTTGATTTTTTTGGAAAGGATTCATAAGCACTTCGACTTATTTTTTATATATTGTGAATTATTTTTGTTGGGCTTAAAAGTTGCAAATAAAATATTTATTATAGCTATGTTCCAGCTCCTAATAAAAAAAGGATAAATGATTCATTCAAAGTTAAATTATATTCATATAGCTTTTGAAAGTTTGTTTATTTGAGACTTTTTTTTATGATTCCTGCTTGCAAGTTTCCTGATAAATTGCACGAATATTTCGCTCAGTGCCTGGTAGCGACAGTCCCTGGCAGTGTTCAAATATTTGCGATGACATAACTTTGTCTGCGGCTGGCATGCGCCACCATGGGCGGAGACAGGAGCCTCCGAAGGGGGCAGCTGCATTGGAGAGCAATGTGTAAAAGATAATTATAATATAGGCATATAAGTGTGTTCAGTCCAGAACCGAATCGGTGCAGAAGTCGCCCGGAATGAACTGACAGAACTGTCGATTTCAGGGAGGCGACGACAGTGGGCCCTCGACGGGTGGACAGTCGAAAGGGCGGCGCCTGTAGCTGGGGCTGTCTGGCCGCAAGTTGCAGCAGAAACTTTCGTGGTTTTTTCATTGACAGCCCAGCTGTCCACTCCTGGCTGTATTTTCTTTGACATCTAAACCTAAGCTGGGAGATGAAACAATGCACATGGAGAAAAGTAGCCTTTATTTGAAGGATTTTCATATTTTTTGAATCGTTAGAGTTTTAAAATATTTCAAATCTAAACTAGGCAATGGATCGAGGCTTAACCTTTTCTTGCAATCCATAAATAGTTAGCTGAAAAACGATAACATGCCAATTATGTTTTCAAAATAAAGTTAAATGCTTAAAAGAAGGAATTGATTTAAAATAAGAATCGCTTAAATTTTTCTCTGTGTACCATGACCAGAGGCGAGAATAAACGCACAAATCGCCATCGACTGTCAATGGCAAAATTGTTTGCCAAAAGCATAACAGGAGAGGAAACACTGGTCTGGGCCCTTTCAAATTTATCAAATAATTTAATGCTGGCTTGGCCAAAGTGGGAAAATATAAAGAAATAAAGGGATTATATCGATTTAAGTAACGACGAGTGCGTAATTCAAATCAAAGCGCCGCATAAATTACCAGACTAAGCCCAAGTCCCCTTGGACGCAGACCCATTTCGAAGCCCCCTCGGAGACCTGGGACCGTGGCCCGGTACTTTGCGTGCCATTTATTTCCATTTATCGCATTGGCCAATTGCCAAATCCTCGGAGGCGATAAAGACATTGAAAACGAGCAGATATCAGCCAGCAGATAGTGGATAGTGGATAGCCGTTGGCAACCCAGAACCCATCGAATGTATCTTTTTTGTGCTCATAAACGTGTCTCGTGTGTATCTTTTCAGAGTGCAACTGCAACAGGCACGCCCGCCAGTGCCGCTTCAACATGGAGATCTTCCGGCTGTCCCAGGGCGTCTCCGGCGGAGTCTGTCAGAACTGTCGCCACTCGACCACGGGCCGGAACTGCCACCAGTGCAAGGAGGGCTTCTACCGGGATGCCACCAAGCCCCTAACCCATCGCAAGGTCTGCAAAGGTGAGTCTTTTGAAATTGCATTTTTGTTTCTTTAATAAGTAAAAGCTTTAAGTTACTTCAGAAATTTAGTTTTCTACAAAAATAATGATATAAAATACATCTTCCACAAAATATATATCGTATTTTAATTATATTCCTCACAGATTTTGGAAGCTACAATTAAGCTGCTTTTTTAGCTAATAATTCTTAGTTCTTATATGATATTATATTTTCTAATACTGTCCTAAAAGTATAAATCGTTGCGAAACATAGAATATTTCCATCCATTTGATTTAATTTGATTTTAACATCTTCAACGCATAATGATTGTAATTCTTCTCATCATGGGTAGTTTCTCTTCAAAAACAGAAACTTGTGAAATCGGAAATTCCTTCTTCCGAGATTATTGCACAATTTACAATAATTAGCCTCCAAATTGTAAATATATCCAGAATATATCCCAGAGCCCCTTGAGGGGTCACCTAGTTCCCATTGGCTACCCTTTGGGTCGTCCCAGGCGACCTTAGAGTGCTTCGTGTGGACTGTAATTTATGACCGCGATAAATTCTCGCTTACCAATCGAAATAAAAATAAAATCTAAAAAAAAACAGAGCAAGTAAAGAATAAGAATACAGACTTTGGGGATACCCTGAAAAAGTACTAGATTCTCAAAGGTCATAGAATTACCCCAGCTTTATAGCTTCGGAAATTATTAAACTTTGAAGACTCAGACATGAATTTCGAATGAAAAACTTATCAAAGATTGTTTCCTTTTAACATTTGATGTTCCAATGTATGGAGAACATACGTCACTGCAATTAAAAAAAAAGGTGTAAAAAGGAAGATTTGATTGTTCTTATTAATCAGCGAGATCGTGTATATCCGGCGTCGGGGATTTATTTAGACAAAAGTGGGTTATAAACCAAAAGCAGAAGAGGCGGTGGTGGTCAAGAAAGAGGAAACATTCCCGAAACCCGCCGAAATTTATAGCGGGCAATCATTTTCATTGGCAAACAATCAAATCAGGTGGACCACATGGCCGAATAATGCGGACCACTCGACTATTTATAGATTCCCCTGCGGAAAGCACCCGCACCTGAACCTGCATATATAGATTTTATACAACGTCCCGCTGGGAATTCACATTCAAAAAATTTATACCCAATTGCCAATTCGAATCCGTATCGGAATCGGAATCGTAAACAAAAACAAAGATTTTCGCGGCTGCGACTGGGGGGGCGGTGTTTGGGAGTCGTTTGTCATAGAATGTCAAAAAGTCAGTGGAGCGGCTTTTTTGGGCAAGAGCTGACTAAGCATCATAATTCTCGCAACCGCTCAACCAAAGCCGTTAAATCCAAATCAAGTTCTTATCGATTTTTAATTAATTATCCGAGGCGACCAGCCAACAAGCCAACAACCACCCACTTGAGAAGCGCCTGAAAAATGCAAATCGACAAAGCGACAAAAGGCGCCGCCGTAGTGACAATTTTTGTAAAATTTAATCGCCCGACGGCTCCCATAAAAAATTTATTCGTTTTCATTCTGACACGCGTGCAATTTGTTAAGGAAGATTTTGAGATTGTTTCGGGTTGTTGTCAAAATGTTTTACGTCATGTTTGCCATTTGCCAAATGTTACCTCCTCTCCTGGAACCCCTCCCGAGTTATCCTGGCTCCGAACTTTCAATTAGTCAACCGAAATTGTTGGGAAAATCTGAGTCTTCCGTCTCCAGTCTCCAGCTGATGCGGTCTGGCAGATGATTTATTCGTTTCATTTCTCAAAATAAATAAAAGTAATGCAACATTACAAGTGGCATTTGGAGGAGACACCAGCACCACCACCAATATTTCCATAAAAATTATAAAAACCCATACAATTAGCTCTTTGTTTTTCCGTTTGCCAAAAAGCATTTCTGGGCTTTTAATTAATGCCTTAAAGCCAGTCGGAGAGTGTGTGACTTTCAAGTTGATTCAATTTAAATATTAAAATGATTTACTTGGGAGCAGACTGAAAAGCCAAAGCCATAATTCATCTTTCAGACGGAAAGTCTGGGGCCAGGATATGGAATCCTACAAGGACTAGGATGTGGGATGTGGCATGTGGTATGTGGGTTTGGGTCTCGGTCTGGGTCTGGGCTTCGGAGATAGCCATTTACTGGCACTTTCAGTCACAGATGCAAACACAACCGATTCAGAGATACTCCAAGGACTGTCAAAGTCATTTCGACAAGCGGCTCAGTCAATTTCCTTATTTGTGCAAATGTTTCAATGACCGGAAAATTACATATTATTATTTGTCCAACAGGAGAGAGTCCTCCGGACTGCGGAGCTCATCGAATCAGTATTCATACCGCTGTCTGCCTGGATTGTGTCTCTTTGGTAATTAAAATCTGGCAAAAAGAAAACTCTTCGTTGGCTTTTATTTAATTTTAATGAAGCATACGAATTTTCCGGATCCGGCTTAAATTAATTATTCAAATTCATTTCCGGCCACTTGATGATGATTTTCGGAGAATTGAACGGTTGATATGATAAGTTTTTAACAGGAAATGCAATTATTTTAGGGTCATGGTCGCACTATTCATCTATGGATATCGTCTCCCCCCTTATTGGAGTGCAGACGCGACTACCGAATTATTGAAATTAATACTTGATGACTTTCAAGCACTTCAAAAGCTAAAACCACAAGAAGCTTGCAAAGGAAACGCTATCATTTCGTGAGACTTTTAGGGTCATGGTCACACTATTCATCTATGGATATCGTCTCCCCCCTAATTGAAGTGAAGACGCGACTACCGAATTATTGAAATTAATAGCCACACACTTGATGACTTTCAAGTACTTCAAAAGCTAAAACACAAGGAGCTTGCAAAGGAAACGCAATCATTTCGTGAGACTTTTAGGGTCATGGTCACACTATTCATAAATTTTAACATCTCCCATCTCCGGATATCGTCACCCACTAATTAGAGTGGAGGAGCGACTCCCCCCGGATCCCATGTGCCAATGGGGCTTACCATTTACCGTTTGCGGGATGGTGGGTGGTGGATGGGCGTGCTCCGAATACAATTAACATTATCCGTAACTAAATACGTGAAATTAAAAGCCATAAAATCAGAAAGTCACGTGTTACAGCACGAAATGTTACAGCAATAACATGGAGAATGTCAGTCGCCGGCGCCAGCAGGAAGTGCAATTAAAATAATGCCACACACACGTAATGCCCGGGAAAAGTTTGTTTATTGGCACAAAGTTGAGGAGACGCGACCGCTGACAGGGTGGCCAAGATGGCACTGGCAGAGCAAGGAGCACAAGGACATCAGTCAAACATCATTAGAATGCCATAAAGTAATTCGGTGCAACACTGTGAAATCGCTTTAAGGTCGAAAGGGCAACGCGGTGGCATCGCCGAGGGTTGCTCGGCGACTTAATTGAAAATCGAGAATGCCGGCGTGAAATGCATTTATCATCCTAAGCCGAGGCTGTGTTCTATTACAAAAAGTAAGCTGCAAAAATCTATTACAAGCGCCCCAAAAAGGACACTCAGGACACTCCATGGACGCGGAAGGGTGGCGTTCCAAACCAAAAACCAAGAGCCGTGACAAATTTTCTGCTGGCATGGCAATAAAAGTTCTTGTCCTGAGCTCGAGCAATATCCAAAATATTTTTTTGACAAAGCTAAACAAGTAAAAACCAAAAAAAAAGGATATTTTATAGAGAACATAATATGTTTTGTGCAAAACCATAACGAATCTGGGATGCGCTTCGGTATTTGAGGAAACAATTTGGTTTTCTAGTGAACCGAAAAATTGCAGTGTTTATTAGTTTTGAGAGGAAATAAATTATAGAAACAGATTGTTTACTCAAAATCTATTAATCTATTCAATATTAATATTATTATCTTACATTTTAAGGGAAAATGTTAAAAATAAAACTCTTCACGTTAGGGACCATCTGCGAATCTAAAAACTTTTTCCCCAGATATATTATAAAGTTTTGAGTCTAAATTTTTCTCTTAACTCAAAACCCTACACTTTCTTTGGGGGACTTTTTTTTGGACAACAGTTAGCCGTTTGAATTATGACATTTTGCATGCCGGTTGACATTTAAAGCTGTGCAGATTGTTGGAGCGTCAAATTGGCGCTGTCACTTAGCCAAAGCCCAGCCCCTGCCTCTGGCTCCGCCTCTGTCCCAGAAATAGTGGAAGAATCATTTTCCGAAACGCTGCACATTAGCCAAAAGTAGCGAGAGTTAGGTAACAATTTCGCATTGCCTACTTTAGTGCGCCTCGTTTGATTTTCAATAGGCCCATTCAGATCTGGTTCCCGGCTCTGGATTTCGCTCCCCATTGCTCGCTTTCACCGACAGGCGCCTCAATCTTTAACGCACAATTTGAACAGCTCGAAAAGTTTGTGCCCCATCCAGTACCTTTCACCTGGGGGCGGAAAAACTTTCTACATGCAACAGAAATTTATTGCAAGTGGAAGCCTTCTTTACCGGAAAGGGCGGATCGAAGGGGATTAATTGACTGAAGTTCCAGTCTCCAGTTTGCTTTGAAAAGTGCAACAAAACAAATTCAAGCACATGGGTAGTACCGGGTATCGTATAAAAAGAATACTGCCTAGTGCAGTCCATCCATTTTTGGATAATTGAAATGAGATAATATAGTTTTCAGTTTGTTAGCTTCCTTAGCATTCTATATCTCAAGTTTGTTTAAAAAATTGTAACAATTTTAGAAAGGTATTACCTTAATAGCAAACCCCCTAGAAACGGTTTTTTGGATGAGCCCCTGTCTTCCCACCGGTTGAGGAGGCGATAAACTTTTTCATTTTCCATTGGAGGAGAACCAGGGGGCATAGATCACGGGCAGGAGTAACTTTTCCGCAGTGTCTCGCCATCGTGCGAAGCCTTTGATTTATTAATAAGACCTGAGCAGAGTTCCGGGTCCCGTCGGCCCGAGTGTGAAGTGGCAAAGGTGAATCGCCCCTTGAACCGGTTTCTCCTTCGTTCCTGCTTTTTCGGGCTAAATCAAACTGCTCATTTAAATTCATGAGCAATTGGTAGATCATTCAAGTGAATCATGGCGTCGGATATGTGAATTTAATTGAATGGGGTGCTTCTTTTCATTCTTGAAGGGGGAATTAATTCGTATTCAACTTGCTTTTTGGTTTACTGGAAGTTGTGGAAGTTGTGGGAGAAAGTTTTTCGACATTGTTTTTTTTTTGTAACTCCAAGAAGTAGTTTTCAGTCGCTACCGCGTTTAGTAATTTTCAACAAAAGCATTAGAGATTTGTTTCACTTTTTTAATACCTTGTTATGAGTTGGCTTAAAAAATTGCTTTATTTCGAGATCCCAATGGTCTGGACAATGTTCTGGCCCAGATCCCCATCCTCGATTCCTGGTCAGGTGTAATCTCTCACTGCAAATCATCTGATGGGATGGCAGGCTCGGTCTGGAAAATCTTCTTCATAATTCTTCCTCGGGTGTTTCTGTTTCTGTTTGAGTTTTCTTTGGAAAACTGCATGAATCTTGGGGCTTTTGTTTTTGCTAATAATAACAAACAGTGGCAACAACAAAGTTCTCCGACTAGTGGCAGCTGTGCTCTTTATGGCCAACAATTTTCGTTTCGTTTCCTTTTTTCTTGTTCAGTATTTTTGGGGCTCTGGTCTTCATTCTGTTTCGACGCCGTTGGACTAGAAAATGTCTGGTAATATGTTAAGGCAATTGATGGCCGAGGAAGAGTCTTTTGTGGTTAATTTATGTAACGAATTTTCCTCGGGTGGTCACTCGGAGTGGCGCTTTTCCGGCGACAGAAGCCGCGAAGGAAAAAGGGCGGGAAAAGGGGCTTCGCTTGCGCAAAGTTGAAATAAACAATAACAAATTGCACTTGATTTGCTTTATGGTGTTTACACTATGCCCCTAGTACCTTGTTGGTGGTACCTGAATTTGAGTGAAGGCGAGTGGGCGGATGCTTAATTAATTTTTTGCTTCGTAAAGGCGGCGAGTCGGCCGGCCGGCCGGGCTAAATAAATAACAGGTGTAAACGTATTTTAAAGCCAAAAAAAAGAAATGAAGAATGGAAAATGAGAAATGGCAAACGGCAAGTCCAGATCCCAAAAAGCAAAGTTCTACGCCGGAAAATGTCAGAAACGGTCAGAGTTGAGAGCGTGGGCGGGAAAAAGCTAACGCAGGTCATTTGATTGATTTAAAAATACCCTGGCAGCAGCCATTAAACTTACCTGAAAACGAACCTGAATAAACACGAAAAGTACTCATAAATACAATATACGAGTATGTATAAATATTCGAATATGCGGTACATGCGCATATGTGCTTTTATTTCTGTGTACTCGACTGTTTAATGGGATTTTCGATGAGGTAACTCTGAATCAGTGCGCACCGAAAAATTCGTGTTAAATCAATGATCTAATGAGTGGATAATGGGCCTTGTACCACCATTTTGAATGGAGAGTGAATAACGCGGGGGAAATGTGTATCAATCATAAAGCGATTAACATTTCATAAACGAAACATAAGAAGCCATTTTAACGAGCCGAAAACCCCGGTGACGAAATCCCTTCAAATCAAAGCATTCGATCATAAATTATTTCAATCAAATGTATGTCTAATAAATTCAAATACATATTCGATTTGAGATGTTGGTTTTTCGACTTTTATTTCTCATCCAAAAAATCCAAAATCCACATTCCGTTCCCAAAATCCAGTCCGAAATTAGTCACTTCTTTTGTGTTTTAGTTTCATTTTTTAAAGTCGGGATGAGGCGAGTTCACTTTCCCTTAATTCATCGAAACATCCAAGATAAAGAAAGAGAAACTTTAAATTATCCATTCTCTGGACTCGAGTGATTCATTTGGAGCTCATTTATTTTGGGAAACCCTGACCTCAATCGATTTGAATATGTCAGAAGGAATTATGACCGCCCGTTGGGTTCTTTGTCTGCTTGACAAAACAGCAACTTTAAGTTCTTGGGGGATTCCTTATTAAACCCTAATTCTCTATAGAAACAAAAACCACCACAGAGTCAGTTATTAAATAAGGAATCGGAAAATGCATTCACAACTATCTGGAAACGAAGCCACTCGACACAGTCCGTGCTTTTTATGGCGTCTCTGATCTCTCGTTTTAATGAAAATTCATAATCTTTGCCACGCCACGACCAATGGCAAAAAAGTGAAAATGCAAATGGGAAATGAGAGGAAAGTCCTGGCGGAGCATATGCACTGTAAAGGGAAAGGGAATGGGAATGGGGATACACGGATACGGATACGGGGTAACCGGAATACTCGGATACTGGAATACTGAAATATGCCAATGCCATTCCCAATGTCGGACACTGATATGGGATGCGTAATGAACTCGTTCACTTGGCATTCCCGCTCACACTTATGGACACACTCCCATTTCGCCGCTTTTTTCTCGCTTGGTTATTTTAACAATATCCCTGCCCATCCTGCCCATCCTGCCCATCCTTTCGGCCAACATTTCACAGTTCGCAGCTCCCGGCCCTCCAGATAGCGCCCTGCCCTGCACACAATTCCCATATTGTTGTCATATTGTTGGCCCCGAAATCGCCAAAATACGTGTGTGCCGGACGATGGTATTCATATTGTAAACAATCCTTAACATTTTAAATAAATCAATTTAATAAACAATTTCAATAATGGACTATATCTTAGATTAAATAAATAGAAACAAGGAATAAGGAATTACCTTCTTTCTTTAAATTTATTCGTAAAGGTAACACTTAATTCATGTTTTGTTTTTCAAGATTATTTAAAAGTTTCTATAAACGTCTATAATGTTTAAAAACCTAAAACCTTAAAACTTATTAATTAATATTAAACTATGAAGAATACACATTCTTTGTTTATTTTTCTAATTTCTATTGAGATAGTAAAGAAATTATAAAAAATGTATTCTTTATATTTCTGTTATATGACGTTTACAATATAAATTATATAGTAAAATATGAATTAAATAGACAGAAGGCTTTAATAAGTTGGTAATTTTTTCAAGATTAAGTTTAAGTTAAATATACCTGACAGTTTTCTTTTGAATATTTGCCCATTTGGCCCATGGTCGGATATGTTTTCTCCGAGCTTCCCAGTCCAAGGAACTCGATCTACAGGCAACAATGGACAGGCCGCATTGTTGCTGTTGTTGCAAGTTATTATTGTCTGTTGTTGTTTTTATTGCTGTTGTTGTTATCAACCGGATGTGTCACTGTGTGCATATAAATCGCATTTAATTTATTGTAAATCGGATTAAATTACCAAATGTTGCACGCATGCACGAAGCGAGTGGGCGCGGATATTACGAGAAAATGGGGAAGTTCCTAGATAGAGCGAAAAGGATTCACTTACTGAAACATTATTTACACTACTTAAAGAACAGTGAATAAAACTTCTAGCTTTCTGCTATTTTCAATATCTTGAATAGAAGAGAAAAGCCGTACATATATTTAATTAAAGACCTTAAGAGATTTAAAGTAAACAACCCATTCACCTAAACGTCCACCTTTGTGCAACCTAAACATGATCCCCTTTCCACCAGACTCCTGACTGTGCAGCAGCTTTCGGCCAAGAGCCGTCCCAAGTCCCATTAAATGTGGCCAAAAGCGGCTTATTAACTAAACAACCCACAGAGAACCAGCTTACTGAACAACAACTGCAGTGCCCTCAATAATAGCCGCAAACGGACACACACATCAGGCACAATAGGAACCCGAAATAAGGACAAGAATCGTGGAATAAAGCCAGAAGCTCTAGGACCAAAGTGTTTAAGCTTACAAGGTTGAGGTGCGACTAGGATATGCCCTGTACTGCGAGGTTACGAAATCATTACAAAAATCCTATCGAAAACCTTTAAAACAAATTTAAGTTGTTCAGTTTTTAATGGTTTCTTTCTCGACACCTCCAAGAAAAATATAAATTGTAAGGAAACGAGCTGTGCAATCGTTTCTGTTTTTAGTGTTATTTTCTTAATATATGCTATCAGATATTGTCAAAGATGTAGTAGATTCGAGTAGTAGGGACTTTTTTGTTTGATCTCCTTAAGTCAAAGCAACTTGATAGATAAGTTAATGTAAAAAAGTTTAAAAACTTTCTAGAGTACATTGAGCCGAGAGGGACTCTGTGCGAGGAAGAGGCGGAAAGTAGGGAAAGACGGAAATACAGACAGAACTACGGACAGAATAAAGAATCACCGGACCCAGACCCGGACCGTAATCGTATCTGTTAATGCACATTTCCACGGCTCATAAACGAATCTGTTGCAAGAAGGATGACCGGACGATGGGAGGTGAATGGGTGGATGGGTGGATAGGTGGGTGGTATTCCGTATTTCGCAAAAGAGGCCGAGGCTGTGCCTGATGAAAAATCTGAATTTTGAAAGACTTTAAGCAATATCTCAAGTGGACCGGACTGCGATTCCGGTGGCGATTGTACCAATTGCCAATTGGCGTTTCACGGTTGCCTTTGAAGTGCCGAGTTCCCAGTGCCGATTGCCGTGCACGGAGTCCATTAAGCTCTCAGCAAGTTGCATCTGCCCTTTGAGGCAGGTCCCCTCCCAAGAGATCCCCACTAATTTTGCAACGTATTTCTCTCCCGCAGCCTGCGAGTGCCACCCGATCGGCTCATCTGGAAAGATCTGCAACAGCACCAGCGGTCAGTGCCCCTGCAAGGACGGCGTCACGGGACTCACATGCAACCGCTGTGCCCGCGGCTACCAGCAGAGTCGCTCCCACATTGCCCCCTGCATAAGTAAGTAGATCAATCGATATTGGAGGGATAATTTCTTTAACGTACTTACTCTTGAAAGCAATAAATGGGGAGTATATAAAAATTTACACAACTTCCCTGGCATTGGGGGAACTCAATCCAGGTTATCATCCAATTGTCTTCTGTTTAACTAATACTAAAGAATATTTTAGGTACTTACCCTTATTTTCTGGAAAATAACTCTTTCAAAATAAAAATTCAAGATATTCCAAAACTTAGACTAACGTTTTTCTTTCTCCTCTTATCATCTAACCCATCCTTTTAGAAGTAAAATAAAAGATATCGAAATGTTTTAATATGACATATTTTTCCTTGACTTCTATAAAATAACTCTTTCAACACACAAGCTGAACACCTTACAAAAATGTTGACTAATACCTTGTAGTTGGAGGAACTCAATCCATTCTTATACTCTCAAAACCCCTTTAATATAATCCGTATATTTCCTGTCCATGTAGAATAAAGAGTGTAGTATTTCTCTTGCAATGTGCTGATGGGAATCAATCCCGATGCTTTCATCTCTAATCCAAACCAAATTCTATCCCTCCCGCAGAGCAACCTCTGAAGATGAGCAATATGCTGGACACCCAGAACACCGCCCCCGAACCGGATGAGCCCGAGGCATCGAATTCTGGTGGCGCCACCGCAGCGGCAGCCGCCCAGTCCCCATACTATCGCTCCGAGGGCGGCAGGGGTAAGTAAGTGCCTCTTCTCATATCCATAACCGTTGTGTTTCTGTTTGTGTTTGTGTTTCTGTTTGTGTTTGCTAATCCACCTGCCACGCCCCCTCTGTACAGAGAAGACAACATCCTTTTAAGCTTTGATTACCCCGTTTCACAGTGGAGATTTATTAAGCGGAACAGATGCTTACAAAAATATGAAAAATTTTGAATGAAATAGGGACAAAAACTAGGTCGAACGGGATAAATGCTTTAAGGGGAATCATAGCCTGCCACGGATCCGGTGATGGTCTCATCGTCCGACTCATAATAGTCGGACCTCTCAACCTTCCTCTTCGGCCTGGCATCGGTGCCCAGGATGGCGTCCTCGTATAGATCAGCCAGTAGAGGTTCGTCGGCCGGAACCGAGAATCGACGGCAGAACCGCTGCCTGTTCGGGTTGAAGCAAATCTCGTAGGCCGAGAACTTGGCGCGATTGTTGAAGGCCTCCGGTATGAAGCGGGTCAGGATCCACGCTTTCACGATATTTATGTCGTCGGGTAAGCCCTCCATTACCCCATAGGCGGTGCGTCCGTTGTTCTGGTAGATCACGTATCCTGTTATGTTGGAGTGGCGACAGCGACTCTGCAACCTCCGGCGGAAGTGGCTGCGCGCCATTATGTTGTACAACTCGAACTCGGTCCTCTTCACAATGTCATCGTACTTCATCCACCTTTCAGGAACTTTTTCAGCCATTTTGGATAATATTTGTAGTATAGTGATTCTTTTTTATATGAATAATTCCGGAATTTCTGTTCTCACTTCCTGGTGGATTCGAAACGACAGAGCTCTGAGCCCCAAAACCCAGCTAGGTAAGGTAGAAGTTCAAGTCAAGGGCTGCTTTGTATACTTTTTTTTTGGATTGGGAAGCAAAAATTGTACCTATTAAAGTTTCCAAAATTCCACAGCCTCAGACAATTAATATGCGAACAGACCTCATAGCTTCTAGAAAGCCTTTTCTCAGGGTCTTCCTCAAAGCAAGAGTTTACACTCCCAGCCCCCAGAGGGAGTTCACTTGCCTTTTTAATCCATCCAAATGGGTGAGAAAACACAAATCCGCCAAAGTGCAGTCGGTTTTTGGCCAGAAAGCAGCTCACGAAACAAAAACATAAAAGGAGCAAGGGCAGGATACAAAAGGATACAAAAGATAGAGATAGAGACAGAGGAGACAACGCAAATGTTTGCACGCAGCTTGTAGTTACTGTTGCGGAGCAACTACAGTGGGCCCTGGGCGGGCGGACCACTTAATGCAACAAGCAGACAACAAAATGCGAAACGCAGCATCCGGAATGCCAAGTCCAGTCCCTCGCTCGTGCCAAGCTAAAAGCCAAACAAACTTTCCTACTGAAATCCCAAAAAACTAAAAGGATAACTTGACTTTCGGCAAAGTCGAAGAGGAAATATCCTTTTCAATGCCCTACAATTTCAGATATTTCTTGGTTTATGTGCAAGCACACCTAATTTTTCCTCCTAGGTTCAAATATTATTCATCAACCTTTGAAAACATGAAAGAAATTTAAGGTGTTACACAAAATACACTTTTTAATTCCACTTTGTTGAAAAATTATTTAAAATTATTCTCATTTATTGCATAATAAAGAGTATTCGAGAACATCCATCCACATACTCGTACCTTTGATTATTATAAAATATGTACTTACGATGCGATATAATAATGCTTTCTGTATTTAAAATCAAATTCAAATAAAACAATGATATTTAAGAACTAGCAACTGGCTCAAAAACTACTTGAAACCGTCTCCAGTAAAAAATAGAGAAAAACCCCAAGACCAGTCCTGGGTAGTCCTGGCTGGTCCTGGCCAAGTAAATGTGTTAAGAAACTTTTTATTTAATTTGCATTGGTTAGGCAGCAGCAGCAGTGTCTGGGCAAGGACTGGCCGCACACTTTTCGCATCTACTGTGCCAGTCGCACTTCTAATTGCTTGCAAGTATTTGCCCAAGGCATTAGGCAAAAGTCAGAGGCAGAGGCAGGGGCAGAGGCAGGGGCCAACCGGATATACAAGGATTTGTGCAACTGGAAGTGGAAAGAATGACAAATTAACTAAGCCCCTTGAGCGGCCCCTAATGGGGATTACTTAATGCCAAATGGATGGAGTGAAGATTTAAATAATATTGGCTTTTGCCTCATGGTTCTCCCCCTTCATGGTTCCCACAAAATAATATTTCACTGAATAACAACTAAAAAATAGAACCTGTGAAAAACTTTCAACCAAATCGCATAATCTCGGGAAAATGGCTTTTATTCAACGTCCCGACCCGTCCCGGGAAGGGAATTTAAATTGAAATGAAAATATGAAAATGTGAGACGCCAGACGGCAGACGGGAGGCGTCCAGCCGAGCAAACTGCAATTGTTGCATATCAAGTTGCCGGCGGCTCAAAGATGATCTATTCGCATCCTTATCCCTCTCTCTACCCCTATCCCTACTGAATCCTTATCCTGAGCCATCCATCATGCCGAAAATGCAAATTAAAGTGCAGACGCAGGATAAAGTGGCCGCGGGAAGTGTGTTTAAGGCGGTCTCCCAAAGAGAAAGTTGTAAAAGTTGCCAGTGCAAAGTTTTCCTCCGCTTTCCGGCTTTCCCGCTTCCCCACTTCCCCACTGTAACCAAGAACCGAGTTGGCCAAAAGGGAAGCACGTACATAGACACGTTTACACAGCCACAAACACGGCTAAAAAGTTGCACCCCTTACTATTCATTGGGAGGCGCCACGGGGAGGTCCTCCCCGTGCTGAATGTTAATTATGAATTTATAATTTGATAATCTTATTAAATTAATTTAAAATTCTGTTCAAGTTTGAGTTAATTTAAAGTTAGTTGCCGCTGCCTGCCACCGGGCTGCTGTGGGCGGAGGTCAATTTTAATGTCATGTTAATTTGATGACTGGAAAATTTATGGCCAGATTTATGTTTGCGGAAATTTGCACAAATTCAAATCAAAGCACTGCCTCTACTTTGATTGAACATTAAAGCTTGCTGTCTCTATTAAATTCTGGCAAAGTGGCTTTATAAATTCTTAAATAGTTATTGTAAACAACCGGATATGGTCGTTTTGCCTTCGGTAATTTATTTACTGGCTTGTCTAAATTGGACAAACAAAAATAATTACTTATGTAACTGGCAAATAATTGGCAAGGAAGGTTTTGATTATTTGTTAATTTGATTAATTTCGGAAAAGTACTCCAGAAATTTCGATTAAAACCATGAACGGTGTTCTACAAATTTTCAATTAAAGTCTATTAAACTAAAAATTATATTACAAAATATTGGATACATAGATTTTTTCGATGCTCTTTGGAAGCTCTTTTTCGTACCAAAGAGGCCTTCTTATGTTTTTTTATAGACATTGTCAAAAATGAATGGTTCTGAGGTCAAATTATATAAGGAACTGGTTGTGTTGTTGCAAAAAATTATAAAACATCGACTTCCGATATTTGAATCAATGCATCTCCCACCCCTAATTAGAACCCGCGAACCCTTCAAGAATTTATCGATATAAGTAATTTTGGTTTTCCAATGTCACACGTACAACCCTTGAGTTTCACAAGTTAATTTTATTTAGAAAACACTGCATAAGCATAAGCGGAAGGCAACTTATAAATATTTATTACCAGCTTAAAATTAATTGCGCATTTTTATATTTCCTCGGAAAAATGCTTTGCTTGAAGAACACAGACGTTCCCCATTTTTTCTCTAAACATTAAACTTGGCGCCGATGTTGTCCTACATAAATACCAGGTGTATTTATGTTTGTGCCACGGCCATAAGGGGAATTCCTGAGTGGTGACTCACATACATTAGATCGCGGTCCTAACCCAGTGATATCACTATTTTGATTCTTTTTTTTTTGATATTTTTGGTCGCATTCGGGGCGTGGCCAATGATCTTTAAATGACGCCGATAGATATCGTAGAAAAAAATTTACTTAAATCGGGCGGGAAAAAGCAGAAAGCATTGCAATAAATTGTCAAGGAAAAGTTCATTTTCATTTTGAATTTCGACCCCCATTCGATGGGTTTTATATAAAAGAAAATCATGAGACTCAGCATTAAATTAGTTCATCGAAAGTTGCCTCAATTGTGTGACGTCTGCTTGACATTGCCATCGAGTGAAACAAAATAAACAAAGTGAAACTTGCAACATGCAAGTTGCAACCCAAGGAAAACAAAATAAAGACATTGAGGCTAATTTTAGTCGATACTACGACGTCCCAAAGTACACTACACAGAGAGAAATATTTTGAAGGGATTTAACTAGTCAAAAGTTAGTCGTTCTGGAAGTCTAAGGATCTAATCTATTTTAAAAAGCTCAAACTTTTGATTTATTTAATCGGTTTCAAGGTTGGAAAGGGCCGGGCATGGGGGGGGGGGATAAATTTAATGTAGAATTGATCGAGCTATTTTGCAGCTCTGCGCCGCTGTTTCTGCTAATTGGCATTGGCCATAAAGACATAAATTTCGCAATTAAATTGTAAACACCAAAGTGGAATGCCCTGCTCGAAGGACAGGAGAGGGGCTGCGGTTTAGGGATACGCAGAGTTCCCCCATTCAAATTCTATCCTCGAATAACCCCAAAACACTATATCGGCACGATTCGATCCAATTCGCTTCCCCTCGCTCACTTTCATCCCATCCATGAAATGTCGAAGCAATTATTTGCGCTATGTGGGGTGGACTCGATTGGATTGGACTGGACTGGACTGGACTGGGGTGGAGTGAAGTAAAGTAGTTCCCTTCCAGGAGAATCCATTGCTATCCAGTGCACATAGCCTCCCGTTTATCCAGTACTAATCGAAAATCGTCATTCACCCTTTTTCAGAATGCGGCAAATGCAGAGTAAGCACCAAAAGGTTAAACCTCAACAAGTTCTGCAAAAGAGACTACGGTAAGTAAAGTATTTATTTCTTAATTATTTCCATCTTCAACTTATTTCTTCAATATAATTTTAAGAGCATTTCCTTAGAAAACAAAGATGGCTTCGATTAAAAACATTGAAATAATATATTGATAATATAATGATAATGATACAATAATTCGATTTTTCTTCCTTCCTTACAGCAATAATGGCCAAGGTAATTGGTCGCGATATGAGCAGCGAGATGGGCAGCAGGTATCGGGATCCCGGAGAGGCGGACTACGAAATGGATCAGGAGCAGCCGGGCGCCGTTCCGGGCTCGGAGGCGGAGGCGGACTATCCCAACGACAGCGGGGCGGCGCGGTACGATCTGCAAATCCAGGCCATATTCAAGCGCAGCAGAACAGGCGGCAGCAGCGGCGCGGGGACCGTGTATGGAATGCCGAGTACAACACTAAAACGCGGTCCTATGACCTTGATCATACCGACTAAACACCTCGAATGCCGATGTCCAAAGATCAAAGTCAACAGGTAAGGCCCCTCGCCCCTTTTTATTCAACAGGATTAACAAAAGTCCAAGTTTTTATTTAAATTATTATGAAAATCCGGTACCTAAAGCTTGCATAAGATTTTTTAAGGTCTTTTAAATATGCTTATTGATTAACTTTTGTTTTTTCTTAAAAATTAAAAAAGCTGTAAAACTCAATAAGCTCTAAATACCCGGTACCCGGTCTTCTATCTTACAAAATGTAAAACTTTCTTACAAATTTAAATTGTTACAAAGATCGGTAGAACTCTAAAATATCATAGTAAAAGCTATAATTTTATTAGTCAACGTTTTATAAACTTTAAAGCTAATGTCTATCAGAAATTATAAAATCAAAAAGATAGATAGGAGATGAAGAAAATAATTCTAAAATTATTTTAAAGAAAATTATTAGCAAGATGTGAGTAGGTGATTGTATTTTCAACACCTTTTCTTTTTGATGGTGTTCATACCCGGTACTTTTAAGTTGCATAAATGCTTATCCTTATCCATCTCAAAAATTTTTCCTTTAAGTTTTATGTTTTTTTATTTCTATTTCCTTAGCTATTGTTAGATACCCGAAGAGAAAAATCATAAGGATTGTCTAGAAATTAAATGATGATGTGCATTCAATGAAAAACAATTTACTTTAAA
This sequence comes from Drosophila ercepeae, assembly GCA_018150545.1. Classification (NCBI taxonomy): domain Eukaryota; kingdom Metazoa; phylum Arthropoda; class Insecta; order Diptera; family Drosophilidae; genus Drosophila; species Drosophila ercepeae. The sequence goes on from JAECWL010000197.1 coordinate 1,784,656, forward strand.
GAAAACACTAAAAAATAATTTATTCTTTGCAGATCTTATTTGATCCTGGGTCGTGATTCAGAGGCGCCACCTGGATACCTAGGCATTGGGCCGCATTCGATAGTTATCGAGTGGAAGGAGGACTGGTATCGACGCATGAAGCGCTTCCAACGGAGAGCACGCACCTGTGCGTAATCCCTAGATACTAGATATATCTTCCGACCTACGTATTAAGCTTAGATCCCCGTGTGCAGTCTCAGATTTTATAGACCTAAGAATGGAATGAAAGCACTGGAGGACTGGAGAGGAAAATCAAACCAATATATTTGTCGCTTAAATATTTTTTTTGTTTTTTTTTCCAACTAACCGATTTTGTAGCAGCGTAAGATCAAACTAGCGGTATTTAATTTATTTAATTAACTTTAATTGTTACGCACCAATCGGAGATACACCCTCGAAAGAGTATCATTTATGTAATCTATGTAATCTATATATACGACTTGTATTATTCGCTAAGTTAAGATCCCTGTCAGCCCAGTCTAAGCATTTGTGAACTATCTTCATACTAGAGCAGTCTCAGCAAGCGAGTGGATCGCAAATAAGGAATGAATTATCCGTAAGAATACTTTGATGCATGCATGACTCGCAAAAATCTTAATAAATAGATATTGTACAGAGCAGAACATTTCAAAATTGTTTTTTACCTTCGGCTTTTGCATGTTTTTATACCCTTTCAGAGGGTATTCTATTTTTGTTCCCAGGTGAACAAGGAAGTGAACGAGACAACCCTTTAACTTTCGGATATTTTTATAACCTTGCAGAGGGTATTATAATTTTGTCCAGAAATATGTAACGCATTAAAGGAAGCATCTCCGACCCCACAAAGTATATATATTCTTGATCAGCATCAACAGCCGAGTCGATATAGCCATGTCCGTCTGTCCATCTGTTTCTATGCAAAAAAAAAACAGTAGTTTTAAAGCTAGCGCTTTGAAATTTTTACCAGATCATTATTTTTGTTGCACGCAGATCAAGTTTAAAAATCGGTTGGATCGGACCACTATATCATATTGCTGCCATACAAACAATTAATCAGATTTCAAGTCTTTGTATGGAAAACTTTTTTGTTCTCCAAGCTATCGCAACCGAATTAAACATTTATTCATTTGACATAGCCATATAATTTTGAAAAGATTTCTGATTTTTACATAAGTACTTATTGCAATTTTGTAAAGATCTGCAAGGGTATACCATCTTCGGCAAGCCGAAGATAACTTTTCTCACTTGTTTAAAATATATTTAACAATATATACAATATATTTCAGCAAGTTAGATTGAATTGACTTTGACTACCATCATTCCCAATTCCAATTAAAACCTTACTCTATATTATATTCTTATATCTTATATTCTAATTCTTATGATTCGATTCAAAGTCGAACGAAAACTTGAGATTTCAGTCAAATAGCATCTTCTCACAGTATTAACTTGGTCAATATCATTTTTTGAGCCGATCAAGGGACACTTTTCTCCCCATCGCATAAGACATCCCTATCAAGAATCCCTAACAAGAAAACTGAATTGGAAAAAAGTCCTAAGCATTTACTTTCAAAATTATGGAATTTCTGATCGTACAGTTGATATAATATGATAGCCATAAAATATATATTCGACCAGAACTGTCACATTCACTGTGTTGCATACTCGTAGGCAAAATTATTATTCGCTATGCAAGTGTATGAAAATCCACCTAAAATGTATTTTTTGTTCCAGTACATTCTGGACTTGCAGGATATTCATAACCAAACTGTTTACAAATATAATATTCCCGTTTGAAAGAACTCAGTAAATCTTTTTAATAAACTTTATTCATATTGGTGTACGTATACGTGTTGGAGTTGCCCTTACAACAAGAGGTACACTGAAAGTGGCACCAGGTGAAGTCTAGGATGGAGTATTTTATGGCGAAAGGCACAATTATTTATGTCGTATTTAAATACATAAATTTATACTAAAGCGGTACGTCCTGAATGGTTTGTAATACAAATGAGCTTGACGGATAAGTGCGGTTGATGTTAATCTGCACAACTGTCAGTGACAGCCAGTAACTGCGTCCTCCTCGTCTCATTCTGAAAACGTATCATCGTCCATATTCTCCTCCTTTGTTACCATCCTTTGGGAGCATGATTCTTCGCTGGACTCCTGATCAAGCTCCTCCTTCGATAGCGTGGTCTTTCGGCGATTGTCATAGACAAGCACCGTGACGCTCTCAAAACCGTACTTCACTTGGCGATCTCCTGCGGCCAGCATCTTCATAGTCTGCTCATCCAGGGAGAGGAGTACTTCCCTCCAAAGCCCAACCGTCTCCTCAACCTTGACGACGTGCCAGTCAGCCGTCGACAGGGAGGGGTTGCACATTTTGAGCATCGCCAGGATCGCTTCCGGCTCCGACGGCTTCTCTGTCAGCCAGACTCGAGCCGTCGGTTTTCTGGGGATCCTCTCCCAATCAACTGCCTCGAGCTTGGCGCCGGGGTAGATCTCTCCTAACGATGCAATCATGCGCTTGCATAGATCCACCGACCTGGCATCGTGGCAAGCAATAACCCTAATGCCCTCTTCATGCCACCCCGCGTCTTCGCAGTTGGGTGGAGGCCCGCCGTTCTTAAGCACCTCCATCATAAATTTTCCGTGCAGCTCGTTGACCACCTTCCTCCATTGGTCCTTGGGGATTAGGTCGTCCCTGGAGCCTCTGTCGACAACCCCGAGTAGAATCCTGTCCCTTGTCTTCTCGGCAAACGTTTTTCTGGCCGGCTTCTCTGTGTTCTTCTTCGGCTGAGGTGGATCTTTTCCGGTCGGGGACTCTACGTAACGCCCCTTTTCAACGGTCATTGTCTGACTATTTCCATAAACGGCGGTGTAGCCCATATCCGGATGTAGTTCCACTCTGAACAGCTCATCCACCTCAAGTGAGCTTTGGCCATTACGATTTTTTTGTTTGGCTCTCTGTTGCCTTCGACGACGAAGTCTTTTGCGTCGGTTTGCTCTGGCAGACGAGTGTTCCGTTTTCGGTTTCATGACTTGACGGCAAGAAACCTAAAACCTTAAAAGGTAATAAAAGGTAAAAAAACACATAAAAGTTAATGAATATTAATTTAAATTGTTTCAAAATTGTTTAAAAACTTGTTGAATTTGGAGATAGGGAAAAAGTGAGTAAACCTATTTGCACCCTTGCCAAGGGTATTATATAAGCAGGGACGGCCATCCCGGGTCAAGAATATTCTAGAACTTTCCTATATCTGAACGATCGGAAATGCTATAACTGAAATTATTTTTCAAGTAGGAAGGTAAAATTCTCTTAGAGCTTTTTTTATGAATATTGCTCAAAGATTCTTAGAAAATCTTAAACGGATCAGCCGACTATATGCTATAGCTGCCCTATAACTGATCGAACTAGAAGGGCATCGATGTCCTGCTTGGGCAATATGTTACGGTCATCAAGGAAGTCAGAATATAAATGAATATGTATTTTCTCTATATTTTCGAGACTCCTACTTAGGTTATGATCACGGCGCCATGTTGCCAAACATGACAAGAGGTTTCCCGGAACTAAAAATGGCGACCTAAGAATTGTGGTTGAAAATTTACGCATCGGAAAACTATCACGGATGATTTGGGCTGCATTGTTTTATAAAACAAAATAAAATTTGAAAATTATACTACGTGTTGAATTTGTAGACAAATAAAAGAAGAGTCCCGTTACATATTTCGTAGAACCGGCTGATTTTTAAACAATGCCGGCATCACATGCGGAGTTGCTGTTCCCAATAACAATACCACCACACTCCGAAAAGAAACCAATCTCCCAACTTCTTATGCCTTATAAGTGTGCACACTTACCCCCTCGAAATTTTGCCTAAGGTTTTGCTTGATTTTCCAAAATTTTATGATTTTAGCCGAGCTTTTTGTTCTCTTATTAACCATAAAAAAGAAGCAAACAAGGTGGCCAGATGTCCAACCAATCAGTGTACCAACACTAATTTCACAACCCTGCAACACTAAATATTTGTTATCGATAGTTCACCTAACCGGTTAAATTCAAATATGAATCACAAAAAGTGATTCGGGACAGCGTTTTTATAAAAATCGTTGTGAATTTTGAAAAATGCAATACCTTTTAAAATCCGTACGACATTTACTATCTTTATTTATATAGATAATGCTATCAATGTTAATAGTTTTCTTGTTATGTCCGCGAATGACCCCTTGCTATATTTTCGTATTATTTTCCCAACAAAATCCAAGCTTTTCTTCTAACTATGCACAAGTTAACTAATTAATAAAGACAAAAATATCACATAATGACTCTTGGATCACCCTAATGATTCCTTTTTCACATGCAAAACCCTGAGCAAGCATTTACGTGTTTGTAGGATGCAGCCTTGTTCCATTGGCCAGCTAAAGCCACATGATACAACGGTCGAAGCCAAATCAGCGATAAAAATTGTATCTTAATTTTTAAGTTTTAGTTTTATATTTTACAGGCAAGCAAAGCGCCCTGAATAAACTCCGGCCATTTTCGCTAAAAGAAATCCTTCGCATCGTGGTATTCCAGTTGAATAATAACCAGGAACGGGCATCCTTACTAGCCTTAACAGGAAATTAATGTAATATAAATATCTTTTCATCGCAAATAACAACATTTAACCATACCATAGCCATAGTTTTTTTGGGAGCTTGTCCAAAATAATTGCTTTTTTATCATCCAATAAGAGCAATTAAATAGTTAACTGATATCTTACTAAAGCTCACGAGCACATCGGATCAATCTCACTATATTTTCTGTGTCCTATTAATTAAAAGATGTGAAAACAATTTTTTGCATAAACATATTTACGAATATATTATTAAAAAACTCACATGATTCGTAGCTCGTCTAACGTCGGAACACTCAAACGAGAAGACTGGAGCACTCCATTATCCTTTTGCATTTCCTCGCCATGCTTTTTCTCTTTATGAGATCGACAGTTTGCATTGCACGCAAAGGACTTACCGCAGAACTGACAAATGTATGGCCTTAAGCCGGTGTGACTTAACAAATGTGTTTTTAAGGTTTTCGATCGTTTAAAGAGCGCCCCGCAGACATCGCACTTTAGCCTCCTCTCCTCAATGTGTACAACTTTGTGCATATTCCACGTTCGACGCGTTTGCAATTTTTTACCGCATATATTGCAGACAAAGCTGGGCTCCTCGTGGATTTGATGGTGGGCCTTCAGGCGAGCCCGATTTTTAAAGCCCGCTTTACAAACTGTGCACTCGAACGGACGACTGTCCGTGTGTACAAGTTTATGCTCATTTAGCGCCGTAATAGTCTTCAGCTGCTTACCACAACTATCACAGATGTATGGCTTGACGTTTTGATGCATTCCTTCCTTGTGGAGCTTAAGTGCTGTAGCCGACGAGAGGGTTTTGTTGCAAATATCACAAAATGTTGTTTTGGCCATTTTTAAACCTTGAGTCTTTTGGCATTCACGCTCTGTGTGCTTGAGGTAGGAGGCGCGATTTTTATAGCCCTTGCCGCATCTTTCACAATCCATATGACCACGCTTGGCTTTTTCGCTGGACTTTGGTACATCTGAATCTGCGAATACTGGTGGGAGAGCACCATTCCCCAACTTAGTAGTCGACTCAGAATACTGTTCAGACTCCAAGACAGGGCTCTCAATCACTTCAAATTTGATGTCCTCAACAGAGCTTGAAGGTGAGTTAGAATTCAAGCCCGATTCAATGGGGGCACCTGAAGGAACTAGTACCTCTTCCATATCTATATTACTCGAATGATTAACCAAATGGTTCTCCATCACAATTGGGCCAAGATCAACGAATTCCCTCTTGAGAATGTCAATATCCCAATTATTTGGATAGCACTCCATTTCTTTTTTTGGCATATCTACTTTATCTACTTTTCTAAATATATTTTTGTTTGGAGATTCTATAGTAGTTTTGGGCTTAAAATTGTTTTCTGGCTGCTTAGAATAATTCAATTTGTTTGTTTTCCCCTCCTGAGGGCTATTCTTGTGCTGAACTTCAGATGCTGGCACAGGCTTAATAATATGCGACCAGTCGTCTACGCAGAGTCCATACTGTTGTCGGAGGGCATCCACATCCAATTGCACATCTTTTGTCTCTGTGCGGCGTAGCACTATAATTGATACGATTTTGTTAGAGCGATTTTAGTAAATGATTTGAAATTACCTTCAAAAATGGCTTGCACCTTGGTCACATGCTCCGCAAAGTCGATCAATTCGCTGATTAAAGTGTAGCACTCTGTGCACAAGACGCTGCTCAGCTCATCCTCAAGATTCATCTGAAAGTGACAATTTCTTTGATATATTTAATTTGTGAACCAGCTTTTCTCTACACATACATTGACTTCGAAGTATTTCCTAATAGCACCGATGAGAACATTGTCCCAGGTCTGTGGGCAGGTCTGCCCACTCCTTTGCACTTTCACATTGCTCTTGGCGTCGTCCTTAGCGCACAGCCTACACCAGTTCAACCAGTGGCTGTTCTCCTTCATTTTTTTACAAAAGCTATGGCCCTTATCACTGAAGATACATATCTTGATTAATTTTTGTCAAAAATACCATATGGCCGCTATGAATAGGTCTGGCAACGCTTGTATAAAAAATACCAAACCGCCAAACATATGATGTTTCATTTAGTTTCAAAGATATTCAAATATACATTTTTACTAAGTTTTGTATAAAAAATACGCCTTCGATGTACATTTCAAAAAAATGATGATCATTCAAAAAAAAAACTTAAATAATTACGTTGTAAATATTCAACTTTCACAGAATTATCAAAAGGTATGGCTATTCCTCTTTGGTTGATTTCGCAATTTCACGGGTTCTGAAATGTAATGTGAAATTTACTGAGTCATTTAATGTTTTTGAAAGAATTTACATTGCCCTCAGCTCCTCCAGTGTTGGAACAGGAATGCGAGACGATTTATTTTCATCCTCCAAAGCAGCTTCGTCCGAATGCTTCTTCCATTTGTGTGATCTGCAGTTTGTATTGCTCGCAAAAGCTTTGCCACAAAAATTACAAACATAGGGTCGCAGCCCTATGTGACCCAGAAGGTGGATTTTCATGGCCGTGGAATTTTTGCAGCCAGTGCCGCAGATGTCGCACTTAAAGCGTCGCTCCTCTATGTGCACATATTTGTGTTTGTTGAGAATAGCTCGAGTCTGGAGTTTCTTTCCGCAGATGTTGCAGACAAAGCTGGGATCGCCATGTGTTTGGCTGTGCACCTTTCCAAAATATAAAAAATAAATCGGGGTTGAGTTTACTTTCAGTTGCATACCTTGAGTCTGGCGTTGTTTTTGAAGCCAGCATTACAAACTGTGCAGACGTAGGGTTTTGCGTCCGTGTGAACTAGCTTGTGCTCCGCCAATGAGGAGAACGTTTTTAATTGCTTGCCGCAGCAGTCGCAAATAAATCGCCTTGGACCACCATGCATCTTGTGTTTGTGCTGACGCAAAGCTGCTATGGACATAAAAGATTTGTCGCACGCCTTGCATTTAATCGCATTTCCAGGCAAGACCCTGATGTTTGTTTCCTTCATCACCTGAAGGGGTTCTTGCTTTGATTTCTCATTGCTCAAAAAATCGGATTTACATTTAGTCGGCTTTTTCCGACAAGCCTTGCCCTGGGGCCGTCCCCGTTTGCATTTAAATGGCTTTAGCGACACGCCTGAACCATCAATTCCAGGTAGTTCCTTTTCCTGCGATTCATCTCCATCTTTTGTCTCATCTGAATGATCATCCTGGGATTTCCATTCATATTCAGCTCCACCAAATATCTCAATAATGGGGCTTTTTAAAGAAACCGTAGTCTCAACTGTGTATAAATCATTATCTTGTTCAGTATTACAATTTTTTTGGAATTCTTCATCTTCCAGTTTACAGGAAACGGACAGGCCGTATTCTCGTCGCAGGGCCGCCACATTTATCGCTTCGTGCGGCTCAGAGTGGCGCAGGAGCTCGAAGATGGCCTGAACCTTGTTAACGCTTTCCGCAAAACGGATTAATTCGCCAACCATTGCATAGCACGTCTTGCACAGCATATTGCCTAGTTCCGGCTCTTCGAGAATCATCTGAAAAAGCAGAAGCGTGGTTAAAAGTAAAACACCAAGTAAAAGAAATCCTGTGCAAACCTCGACATCAAAACATTTGCTTACTGTCCGCACATAGTCTTCGTCTTCCGCATCGTTGTGCAACGATATTTCGGCATCGTCGTGAGCGCAGAGGCGACACCAGTACAGCCACTCACTCTTGAGCCCCATACCCATGTTTTCTATTTAACGAGTTGATTTTAAATGTACAAATTTCAATAAAATGGAATCTAAACAATAGTTGAGTGCTCTTTAATGTTTTAATGTGGCCAGTGTGGACAGAGCAAAGTAGAGAAAATACTTAATACTGCATCGACATACTTGTCACGGCGACGCACTATGGGAAAATCTCTTGTTTTTGCGACATTAATTATAGAAGCCGCCGTTTAACTGCAATTGTATTTAAACTTCGGCTTCGCCCAAAGTAAACTTCCCTGTCTTATATGGTGGTATATTTAAAATACGTTTTCATCAAAAATTTCTGAATATTAATATTTTTGAAACATGGGTTTATGCTGGTCAAACTGATAAGTTTCCCATAGTGCGTCGTTGCAGCAACAATAAAATAGTTTATTCTTTGTCATTTATTCCATAATTATCATTTTAAGCTCTCAAGAAAATAAAATAATTTTAATTTATATTAATTTTTATTTAATTAAGTGTTTAGTATTTTATTTAAAACTAAAAGAATCCTTGGGCGCGAACGGGTAAATAATTTAAAATAATATTCGTAGCATATGCTGAAATATAATTAAATTGAATGAATTATTTCGCTTAATTTGAGTCTATTAGGGAGATTGTACTGTTAAATTTTTAATATATACTTTTATTGTTGCTCGTTTAAATTATTGGAAGGTGGTGGAAACAATTTATATTGAAATTCTGGCACTGACCCTAAGCGTCAAGTTGCTGTAAATTATTACTTTCCTACATAAAATTGTTGAATATTTGTTTTATTTATATTCGTCTAACGCTGTTAACAAATTGCCTGTCAACATAAAAATGAATGTATTTGTGAACCCAGTGCGGATTGCTAGGAATCATTTTAACGATATGTAAAATGTCTTGCAATAAATTACCAGTTGTAGGCTTCATAAATTTGTTGTCTTAATGGATTTCCTAACATTTTCTGTATACACATGTATCATTGGATTCAGTTTCTCCAGAGCCCGGGTCATGTTCAGTTGCGGAACCCATCTTTATAGAAAGAGAAAACGAAATTGTTGGAAATCGCTGCCACATGTCTACCAGATCCTGGACCCTGCCACGTCTCTCAGAGTCCGGCTCGTCCGTCCCTACCGCCCACGACCTCCTGGGCTCCGTGCGGATCACCTACGCCCTCTGCGCCTTCACCAGCTCCTGCCTTCACTCTAACATGCGGAGTATGCTGGGAATTGTTATACTGCAGATGGTCATGCCTCGTCCTGAGGATCATACAGTGGACGTGTCCGAACTGAAGACCAACCTCACCGCTATAACACGATGTACTGGTGGTGATCCGCATCAGGATCCCAGCACACAGACCAAAGTGAGCCTAACGGGGGACCTCCATTGGAGCCGCAAACAGGAGCTCACCTTCCCGGGCATCTACTATTACGGCTACGTGGCTTCCATTTTATTCTGCGGCAGTCTGGCCGACCGGTACAGCCGTAAGAAGCTGTTCTTGCTGTCGCACATCCTGGAGGCTACCTGCTACCTCCTGCTTCCGACCCTGGCTCATCACAGCTTTGAGGCGGCGGCGGCGAACCTGGTTCTGTGCGGCATCCTAGGCGGCTGTGGTAGCCCCGCCGTCTACAAGCTTTTCGTCATCTGGGCCCATCCCACGGAGCGCACCGCCCTTGTGTCCTTCGCATGCACCGGGGTGCTGGTGGGCTCCATGTTGGCGTACCCCGTGGCTGGGTTCCTGAGCGAGTTCAGCTGGGAGCTGCCCTTCTATCTGGTGGGAGCGATAGCACTGCTCTTCGGATTCTCCTGCCTCCGGGTTCCTGGCTCCGCTCCTGGTTGCCTCCCTGGTGAAAACGGGCAGCAAGTCAGAGTGGAATGTGGGTCTAGCGACGCTCGTCTTCTTTAATGCCATGGCCTTGCTGGTTTACGGGCTTTTCGGCAGCTCCGTCCTGCAGCCCTGGGATCCCCACAGTCACTCGCATCCCAATGTGTCCTGAAACCAAATACAAAATAATATTACTTTTGTCCAATTTCTGACCTTATTACACTGAGCAGGACCTTTTTTTATTTAAAAAATAAAAAAGTTTAAGATAAAATACTACACATTTCGTCGTATAAAATTTGAAAAAGTGATTTTACAAATTATGTCGACATTGATCATTTTAGGGGCAAATTTTCTGTCAAACAAACATGTCTATTTAGAGAGTAGTTTGTTGAAAAATGTGACTGCTCATGTAATTTTGTAATATATATAGCTATATTTTATCTTCTTTTAAATTCGAAATGCTATATTTTCATGTTTGAGAGAAGAAATTGGAGAAATATATATAGTGACGTATTTGGGTGGTCCAAACCGGCCACTTCAATTATTTCAAAGAACTATAAACAGTAATACACTTAAGTTATTTCCATAATGTATCCCAGATGCGCAGCATCCGTTTCTAATAAAGAATTCTTTGGCAGCGGCACTTAGCCGTTCTTGTAAACATTCTAAAGCCTAACCTGAGGCTTCTCCTCAACCCAATTTACATTTGATTTTTAGTGTTAAGCTGATATCCGAATAAAGTAGTTCAATAAAAACCTTCGTTAAATAATTCTTCTCGGCGTTGTCCTTAGTCAACTGACGGGACATTTATTCGACTCAAATTAAAAAATATTACAACTAATTTTACTATATATATCACAAAGATTTAGTTTTGAAAGATCGTATTTAGTTTATATATTTACGCTTCCTGCGCCTTACTTCTGATGATTTGGGGTTCAGTTCCACTTTGTGCTCTTAACTGAGTATGATGCAGCTGGAGTTCCCCAGGCAAGCGTCTTAGGCCCACTACTATAGTGCCTGTATAGCCACGACATGCCGCGTCCGGTTGACAGCCCTCATTGAACGTCAATGCTGTCAACATAAATCCAAATCTACAATTAATCATAGCTCCGATATGGAGGTATGGGTGCCAAATTTTGGGCTTGGCCTGCGTCAGCCAAATCCGTAGAGTTCAGAGTATCCAATAAGAAATAAGATTGCGAGGAGGATCACTGGGTGCGAGTGGTATGTGAGAAGTGACCTAAAGCTGTTTTTACGGTTTTCGAGACCATTAATTTCCACTCCAGCCGCTACAATGATAGATTGGAGTGTCATCGAAAACGACTCGCTAAGCGGTCTTACTAGATGCCGCCCACAAAGGGGGATCAACAGGCGACTTCCCAGGGACCTAACCGACGGACTGCCCTTAAGACGCACAGTAAGATGATGATGAGCCCAACTATGTACTCCTCCATCATTTTTTTCTTTTTATTATTGTTACCCTATACATTTTGGTTATTTATTGTTACTGCTAAGTACACTAAGCCGGGGAGCCCTTTGGGCAGGATTAATAGAAACTAAGGACACCAAGGAGATCCTTGCTCGCTCAAGCAAAAAAGAGATCATTTCTGCACTCCATAAGTTTTATGTTCGAGAATGAAGGACGCAGAAGTAATCGTCAAAGACTAGGGGATTTTACTGGTTTTGATTTTGCCGAAAACGGCCAGAGATATGGTGTCAAGAAGGAATACGCAATAGATAATTTGACGCAGGCTGACCTTGTGTCAATGCATATACTATTAAATTGTTAAGGAAAGGCTGTTAAGACTGTTAAGGGAAATCCATCGTCCGAACCCCCGGTACAGACTGATGTCACGGTCCTACCAACCGTAACACCAAAACCCCTACAGGTGATTCTCCCCTCTAAGCATATTTTTATATCACGGCTGGCCCCTGAATACACCTCAAAAATGGATGTTTCGGCTTATATCCAAACCAAATCGAAGGCCGGGGGCTACGGAGTAAGCTCCCTAAACTTTTTTTTAAAAGTTCTTCATTTGTTCTTCCCAGCTAACAGTCGTTAGTAAAACCTATTAAAGCGTAACGAGAATATTGTGAAAGGAAAAGAAAGAAAAAATCAGAATGTAAGCAAAGACGACGGTGTTACATGAAGCCATGGAAGTTGTGCGTTCTGCTTGTGTGACTGCGAGAGCGTCAACAAGACGACGGTGTTCCATAATAATTGTTCTTGAATACTAATACAGTTAACAGTATTATAATGAAACCCCACATGTATGTCTAGTATGCGAACATAAGACTAAAAAGAGCTCAAAATTCAATGGGTGGTTGGGTTTTTAGGGCCCAAATAAGCAAAAATGTATTTGATGCCAATCAGAAACAGTCCGTTTGTATACAATAAGTGTTTTTCCCCTGAAAAAGACTTTAATTAATTAAAGTACAACTTAAAAAAACTTCCGCTCTTTTAGCAAAGCCTAGAAGTATGCAAAAAAAATTTTGATTTCAGGTGGAATTTATTGCTCCAGTAACAGCTGTTTCAATTCAATGTTCAGTATTTTTATCGATTATTGTGGGTATTTTTCCTGCTCATCCCCTATCGGCGGATGACTTGTACCACTCACTTTTTGCCGATCATTCTTGGACTTTGGAATAAAAAACCTACACCTCCAGGAACTCCCTTATGTTTTTTGAGTTATTCGCCTGCTTATCTGGAATATCAACTGAATCAACGCCTTCCCCCAAACAAATACTCCCCCCTGTAGTTTTCCATCATTTATCAAAGTATGATGTATTTTTTTTTTAAATGAGTTAGGGCGTAAATTAAAACCAATCCCCTGCACAAAAGAATTACACCCGTCCTAAAGATGTCTTCACTGCAATATTGAAGAAAAAGTGTCGTGCGCTGAATGATACCGTTGCAGGCTTAAATTATTGAAGTTACCTTCTCTGAAGGAGCGCCGAACCTGTGCCTTCTAAACCAACCATATTTTTGCATCCCTAATAGGAAAAATAGGTCCTTCCGACCCCTTTGGTTACCTATTTGCAGATCCAACTACGCTGAACACGATCCCTTTCGCACTATTTGTAAAACCTATAACCTCTTATCTCATACTTTATCCCCTGAACTCTCCCTTAATGTTAATAAATTAAAAATCTTAGAATACCTCTTAGAATAGTAATATTTTAGTTATATTTGTATTCAGATCGTTGTTAAATTGTTGTTAAATAAATAACCCTCATACAATATGGGCTGAGCGATTTCCGCTCATGTAAAAAGCATCTAGCGATTTATGGCACATATATAAAGCAAACTGACGAAGAAATGTCAAAAGAATTCCTCGATTCCGTATTGTTCCATATATGAGAATGAGTATAATGAAATTCATGACATATTAAATGAATCAGTAGAAAAATTAGTTACACAAACAGATGCGTTCCAAGAAAAGGGTTCTGGATGGGCTATAAGGAGTTTTATTTATTTTGAAATTGAAATAATAAAACTAGATCATCTTCCTGGTGCTAAATAATGTGAAGCTCCAACAACACTTAAGGCAAGAAACGCTCTCATAAATGTTAGAAATAATGACATTTATTGTTTTAAGTGGTGTATTTTAGCCCATATATAGCCCGTATATGAACCATATTAATCAAAATTTTACTTCAACATCGAATACAAAATCTTGTCGTGAAAGGCTTAATAAAACCCAATTCTATAAGGTTTTGTCTATAAGTCAGGACATCAAAACATATAAAAGTCATCGACTTAACTTTCCGGGCATTGAATTTCCTATTACCAGGAAAGGAATAGAGATTTTCGAAAAAAATAATAAAAATTTTAGCATAAATATATATGAAATATTTGAAGATCGTATAGTTGGACCAACTATTAGAACCAAGGATGTCGCGGATTGAATATTGTAATCGATAGGCTTAGTCAGTATTTTCTTAAGATGAACTTGTGTTGTGAACCAGTCCGAAAGTGATAGGATTTGGTAGCTAAATGTTTGTCGCCATCGCAAGTTGTAAATTGGCCGCGAAAACTTAGCGTGCTCCAATGAGCACGACAATTCGTACGATAGTTTGGGAGGCACACTGCGGTGTGGTAGAATTAAGATAGTCAAAATTGTGTAACCTTGAATTATTACAGAATAAAACGAGCCTTCTACCACGGATTAGTCTTTCCCTTTCCTTCGGGATCCAAGGTGTAGTAGCCGTTTAAGGAAACTTCGTTCGCACGACGACAAAGGAAATAAAAGAACATCATATAGATACGCTTGGTCTAATAAAGAAATATAAGCATGAAATTATTATGCAAGTCTCAATTAAATAAATTTAATTTTAAGAGATACTTTTGTAGAAATTGCCTACAATTTTATTGTACCACAAATACAAATCCGAACAAATCCGAAAACACCATTTTAAGCTTTTTCTGGGAAATTATCCCCTCCAAAGTAATTTATGCTGATATAGGAGCTGTCCTGGACAATTACGAAACACCTATAATCCGAATAAATCCCGATCAAATTTAATAACTCAAAATTAACAGACTTCATTCGGAAACTTTATGACTCAGAACATTTACTCAATAAAGTAAAAGCTCTACAGAATATTCGTTCAATAAAATAAAAGCTTGGCACCGAGGCTTGATCGCCAGATAATTTGGACATAAGAGTTAAGATTTGTCCCTACAATTGTATGCAGCTAATCTCCCGCTTTTGGATCTATTCTAAAATAAAAATTATATTTTTTAAAGGAAGATACTCCGGAATAACAACTAAAAAAAATATCCCTCGGTAAAAGGACTCACAAAATTCGCAAAGCGAGAAGTAAATCATGTTCTAAAAAAAACCGAAGTGATATTAAAACATTGTTATCCGCAAAAGAACCAGATATCTAAAAATCCAATTCGATCAGTACTTCGTGGGAAATTAAAATCCAACAAACCATACTGTATAAATAAGAACATATTCTTGAAAAAATATAAATAAACTAAAATCAATCAAAATGTCGACTCCACTCCAACCAGAATCTCTGTCTGAGATTCACATAAACCGAGCTATGGCGCAGATCAAAAACATACCAGCCTATAATGGATAGCCAAACACGCTGAGTGCTTTTAAAAGAAGAATCGACTATATACTTATCCAACTGAATACGAACGTCAGAAGGCCATTCTATATGGAGCTATAGAAGTACAATTGAAGGAAGACCCCCTCAGAATATCCAAGAATGTCCAAGGTATCAACTGGAATTTCCTAAAAGCAACTTTAATTGGAGAGTTCAAAAACCACACCCCTTATGGGACACTGCAAAGAAGACTCTTAAACACAAAATTTAATGGAAGCTTACTTAAGTTACGTAAGTCGAAGAAATAGAACACAAAGCCCTTGTTTTTAGTAATAAGCTAATACTAGAGCAAAACCCACAAGAAGCCAATAATTACGTTACAATCCCAGAGGAAGCCACTCCGAATTACCTTGGTAATTACCTCGACAGAAGCCGCACTTACTGAGAAAAAGAAACCAAGCAAACCAGCGCCTTAAATCATTCTACTGGCTTATACGAATTCCAAGCTGCCTACATCCTCCAACATTCTTATTTATAAGGCGATCGCCCAGCAAGTCCAACATTGAAATAATACAAAGGTTTGAAAACAAGGCGCTTTGCACCGAGGCCCACCTGCTGCATGACAACGCCACCATTCACGAGGTCCTGGGGTTCACTTGGGTCAGAGAAGAGCAGCGAGCGATGTCAAGAGGCTTCATAGGCGTTCCATCACAATGCACACTGGGCCAGATTCCCTATTTGGCATAAAGTCAAAAAATTTTGTAAATTCTATTTCAAATTTAACTATATATTATGAAAGAGCATACACTAGGGACACCAAAACGATATTTAAAAACATTTTAGTTGCAACACTGCGTTTTGTATTCGATAACAAATGCATATGTTTCATCAGCTGTTTGTTCAAGCAAAATTGGCGGGAAGCTTTTACTCAACTTTGTGCTTCTGTTAAAAAAACACCACGTGTCCAAATATTTTCAAATAAAATGGAACATAAAGATCAAGGTATGCTTAATACAGATATAAATTACTGATTTCGATTTATGTGTTCCATGTTGTAATTGTTGTTGTCTTTGTTTATGTCTTAGTTTAGGCAAAATCTAACCAAAGTATTCGTTTATTGTGGAGTGAGAAATAATTTGTGCCAACTTGTGCCAAAAACTAATAACTGATGTGTTTACTAAAAACTGTAATTAAATTGATCCTAGTAGTACCTTTTGCCTAAATTAGCCTATGCTCTTTATATTTTGTTGTTATAGGTAAGTTTGAGATTAGCCGATCGGTTCTGCTGGATGAGTGGATCAAAGGAGGTCGAAATGACAAAGCTTCAGACTGTCCAAAGGATTTTATGAAAACCACCGAAATATCAAACTTTAAGGCTAAATTTGAAAATCTAAATTATGGCATCAGTCCTCTGCACAGATGGATCAGATTTTTCGAGTTTGTACTTAAAATCTCATACAAACTTCAATTGGAAAAGTGGCAAGCAAGGGATAAAAAAGAAAGAGACATGATAACATGTGTAGGGGCGCTTGTCGCTACAAAATAATTCAAACTTCCGCCTACATGTATGCACCCGAGGTCGACAACGCTTTGGTTTTAGTTTAAGTAGTAGATTACGACAACGTTAAACACCTAGTAGTAGATAAAGTTTTTAAGATATCCGTAAGATAGATAAGATAGGAAAATATAACGCTTGCTCCTTATTATTCTGGCGAAACCACCAAAAGGGAATATGATTGGTATATTTTTCCGGGTATCGATAACGCTTGTTGGGGAAAAGGCGCCAAAAAGGTTTCCTGGTCAGGGTCAAGCCTGAGCTCTGCCTATTCGCCAGTTGATCCTGAGACCAGACGGAACAGTCTGCCAAAGGTACGAGCCAGTACCCACCCAAAAACAAAATAAAGGAAGGAAAATTTTATGCCAAATTAATATCAGCAATTAGGTAATTATAGTTATACCTTCGATTTGAAATCGACTTAAAGAAAAGCGGAGGTTTCCTTATTGTTCCCCTTTCTTTTTTTTATAGCCAGCGCAAGTTGGCAACGTTTGCCGGAAGACAGCTGATCTTAATTCGCCATTGCACCGCTCTCCGCCTCAAGCAATATTCCAGTTGCTACGAGAAACGCGGAGCGGGCAGAAGTCCAGCTGGCCCGGGCTATAAAAAAAACCGAAAGAAATCCCTAAAAATTTGGGAAAAGGTGAACCCGTGAACGGGAAAAATATAAATCGAAGAAACCAGTGATACTAAATGAGAAGGAATGACCGGAAAAAAATAAGTTAAAGCGCCAGAAAAGAAAAGGAATGACCTGGAAAAAAATAGGTTAAAGCGCCAGAAAAGAAAAGGAGACGACTGAGAGAAAGACACGGAAAAAATGGAGAAAGTGCAGTCTTTGCCCTTTTGGCAATTCTAGTTCCGTGTTAAGTTAAATGGCCAGATTCGGTTATATCCCTTAGGTTAAATTATGGAAAATTTCGTATTAGTGTAATTGAGTTAAGAAAAAAAAAGTGTCAAAAGAAAAAAAATAGAAATTAATATTTAATTATAAATAGTACACTAGGAAAAAAAAATTAGTGAGAATGAGGACAAAGTATCATTGAAGCAAAAAAAAAAAAAAAAAAAAAAACAAAAAATGGGATATATTAAACCCACAAAATAACAATCATAAAATTACAATAAGGTAAAAAATAAGAGTATAAATAGGAAAAACAAAATAAAGAAAGAAAAAAAACATGAGCCGCGATCAGATTAGCATATAAGTGCCAGTGCAGTGCAAATAACCATATAGAACACACACACCATTCCCCCTTTACAGCATCCACCCCGAAAGCGCTTTCGCCGATGGACAGATAAAGAGGTAAGTGAAATTGCACTCTTTTGTTTCTTATTCTGACGATGAGTCATGCGAATAGCGCGAGAAAGTAAGACTGCAAGCCTCTCTTCAGTCAGTTCAGTAATTCCGCGCTTTGATAATTTTTTTTGGTCTGCTTATTTGCCTGCACCTTAATTTTTGACTGCTCATCTGTCCGCTAAATATGGCATAATATACCCTAAATATAAAATTATTAATACATATTTATAAATACTTTAAAATCCTATTTTTACACATATATAGTGACATATCCACAGTACATAAGCACTTAGTATATGCCTACATAAACCACACGCCTACTATATAAGTACACACATAAAATGTAACCCCACACTACCCTACACTATTAAACCAATACACCTTATGTTACCCATTGCTATCGAGTCAATACCAGACTGTTATTCGAATCCTCAAGACAAGTCCAGATGGAAAAACCCCAAAAAGAATTAGACTGTCATTCGAATCCTCAGAGCAAGACCAAATGGAAAAACCCCCAGGAAACAACAGGATGTAAACATTTCACCCACTGGTAGACTAAACATTTTATTGCCTAAGTCTTGACCCAATTGTTACGTTCCCACGTTCAAAGCTCGGACTCGTTAAACTCGAAAACAAAAGTGTTAGATTACAAGATCGGAAGACCAAAGTCAAAGATCACTTGTATCCAAGAGCAAACGCACTTGAATCCAAGAGTAAATTAAAATCAAGAACTCCAAAGCTTTCTCCAAAATTCTCTTAGGACTCTAAGTCCAAAGTCCATATCCAAAAAGCTCGAGACCGAGGTTTGATCGTAAATCAATCCAGATCAATAAGTTAAGTTCAGTTTGAGACCTAAAACTATTCGGGTCGGTGTTCTTCAAATACAAATAACTTGTAAAATTAAATTCGGTAAAAATAAATT
Organism: Drosophila ercepeae; assembly: GCA_018150545.1. Lineage (NCBI taxonomy): Eukaryota > Metazoa > Arthropoda > Insecta > Diptera > Drosophilidae > Drosophila > Drosophila ercepeae. Next base: position 1,803,636 of record JAECWL010000197.1, read on the forward strand.
TATATTTTTTTACTTACGAATAAACCAAGTTATATAATTATATATATATTACATGTTAGTATCCTTTAACAGCCTCATTCTTGCATTTTTTTCTCCTTTTAAACTCCAGATGTATTTGTTAGATATAGTATTAGCCAATAATTAATAAATGTTAAGTTATACGATGAAATCTTGCTAGAGTCATTTAATAGGGTCATGCCTAGTGAAAGCAGGGTAGGGAAGTAGATAATTGACTCGATCATTGGGACCATTGGTGGACATCACCACAACAAACCGGACGAAATGGTCAGGGTAGGGCGGGCAAACGAAATAGCTGAGCAACAACACCAGCCAGCTGAACATGATCGAGCCGATTTAGTTTAGCCATCTTCAACTTTCCTTCTCTTCTCCTCTTATCTATTTCTATGCTATCCTCTTTGTCACTTCGCCTATGCATTGGGATTTAAATTAGCAACCAAGCACGCGAATTCAAATATTATTTTGTAAAAAACAGCCAGCATATATTTTCTGCACATTTATTGGTTAAACCCCCCCCCCCCATATCTCCCAAAGAAGCGTAGCCGGCTTTATCGCGTGCAGTGACAGAAAATATCGACCATCCGCGGCCTAAGAGATATACTAGAAGGTATATCTTCGTAAAATGTTACACATGCCGTAAACAAGAAGTACAACAATTATTTTTGACTCAAATGGGATTACATGTCGATAAGCCAAAGCAAAGCGGAAGTGGAAATATGAATGACGGAAACACCGCAAGAAGAGCATTTAAGAGCACAAGGCAACTTTCATCAATATTAGCATTAAATTATGCAATTTTGCACAGGTTTTATATTATTTTAGTTGCTATATATCTATATCTTGCGAATTTCATATAAATATTCCTAAATTCAAACAATTCTGTCAACGAACTGTATCAATGTATATGGATCACTATAAATGGTATCCGATGTCAGCAACTGTCCACAAAGTTTTGATTCACGGTCCGCAGATAATAGCATCCTCGGTTTTACCTATCGGTTGCTTTGGAGAGAACGCATCTGAAGCACGCAATAAATTCTATAAGCGCGATAGACGATCATATTCGAGACAAAGTTCTCGTGTTAACAATTTAACGGACGTATTTCACCGATCCATGGATTCATCGGATCCTCTACTAGCCTTTCTAGCCTAAATATAAACAAAAGATCGTCTCAAAATAAAAAAAAGCGCTTTGCCTAAAGAAGTCATCAATCTTTTAGATGCACCAAATGTAGAACATATTAATAATGAACATTTTTTGGAAAGCGATGATAGCGACTCGGATTCGGATCACGATGATCCATTTTCTATGCATTTGGACGTAGAAAATTATGATTAATATAATAGTAATGATATATTAAATAGTTATATAAGAAAAATTTAGTTTAAATTTATTATTGTAGCATATTGAACTAACCTACCCTAACAATACAATAAATGATTGGGTATAACTTAGCGTCAATACATTGTGACACTTTGTCATAATAAATATAAATAACGTAAGCAATCCAGCGCCCCAGTAATACGATCTAACCTTGCCTTCTGCATACATATGTAAATGTATAAATATAAGAAAGAATAAATAGATATAAGCAATGTATGTGCGGGTTAGCTGAACCCAACTTCAGCACACTTTAATTATTCAATAAATGAACCTCGAAAGAACAAGAGGGCCCCAGAACATGGCGACCGTGACAGGACACGAAGGACCCTACTAGGACATCACTAGGACCCTACTAGGACTCTACCAGGACATCCCTTGGACGGCATCTTTAACACAAGGACAAGCTCTGAGATTGGGACGCCATCAATGCGGCTGTCACGAATGTCAACTGCGCCACACGGATAGCTGCTCCATTGTTTCCCACTCCATTGGATACTGCATCATCCTGGACACCACATCGATCCAGCCTGGATCATCCTGGACACCGCATCGGTCTGTACCCATACGAAGATTCCGCCCACGACGCAAAGGGACTTGCCAACGTTGGAAGAAGCTCTGCAGCAAAATCCTGCAGATGGACCACGCCCACTCACAATAGCTGAGTACCGGGCAAGGCAGGAAAGGAAGGAACCGAAGAAGCACAAACGCTCCGGACAAAGGGTAAAGCTACTTAGGCAACGCCGACTGGTCAAGGAAATGACCCAGTTGGCCAGAGACGAGGCATCCCGACAACGCTACAAAGAGCGTCTTGAGGACATCGAAAGCCAGATTTCGCAAGGTGCGAAACAACGCAAACGGGCTGCATAAATAAATGCCAATGCCCCAATTTGCCTTAATTTTAATTTCTAAACCCAAGCCGATGCGGGAAACCGCTGCTTGAAAAACACTAATATCTGTTAGGCTTTTTACTAACAATGCGGTTGGACAATTTTTTTTTATATTGTAAACAAATATGTGAGCCAACCACATTTATTAACAACTAATATTTCCACGTCTCCGCTACTGAGTATATATATATATTCAGCTGCAAAATTTTTTTTTAATGACAGAAGAATTTTTATCTTCATTAAACGTAAACATTTTTTATTTTTGATTTTCTAGAAGAATAAATAAATATCACAATAATGAGAAAAAACTCATAAATAGAAAATCTCATTTTTTTTCTTCTCCTTCAAACAAAACGTTTCATTGAAAATAAAAAAAAATGGGATGGTTTAGCGATTCTAGTGAGGCAAAGGCCAATACTGCCAACGTAGTTACTAACGTAAAAATTATAGATCACACAGACGATATAAATGCGTTGTGGATCTTATTGCTGATAATTACAATAGTACTACTTCTACAATTTCTGCTTACAATTTATGTTAAGCATAACAAGATCATTAAAAGACGTTACATAAATAGGGCAAATCGTTTAGACCAGATTTAAAAAAAAATAATAATATGGATTAGAAGAAAGCTTAATAAAAACTTTTTTCTTACGAAAAGAATGGAATGGAGCGAAATAGCGATACGAATAGACGAATTTCGTTTCAGGTTCGATAAGTCTTATAAATGTATCAATAGAGACGCAATAATAAAATCCGAAACTCTGAAAAATCATATAGAGATATTAGTAGGTGAATATAATAATATAGTTACATTAGTAAATAAATATGCAAATAGGCTCACATCTGAACATAATAACAAATGTTTAAGGGTTATAAAATCCCTAAACACAAGATTAAATAACATCAGAAAAAGAAGGCATATTCTGATAGATGTACCAGAAAGTCTAAGTCAATTGGTTGAATTCAACACAGACCAGTTCAAAGAACTAGACGAATCTGTTCAATCAAGCGGCGCTGAGTCCGATAGTGACATTGAAACGCTAGAAGGAAGCGACCGAATTGAATTTAAATCTAAACCAATAACAATTTCTGAAATGGCACAGACGTTGATAGAATTTATCAGGCTAGCCACATCTCTGATACCAGAGTTTGATGGTAAACCAGAAAATCTACAAAGTTTTTTGGATGCTCTAGGTCTACTAGATAGCTTAAAGGGCACACATGAAACGACAGCAATAAGCCTAATAAAAACTAAACTTAAAGGCCATGTAAGGAACCTTATAAGTAATGAGCAGACGATTGCTGCAATCATTACCCAACTGTCAAGTGCAGTAAAAGGAGAATCGGTAGAAGTGATATCTGCCAAACTTCTGAATCTACAACAGAGAAATAAAACGGCTAACCAATACACCCAAGAGGTGGAGAAACTGACAAAGGCCCTTGAAGGTGCCTATATCAGTGAAGGTCTCAGCCAATCCTTAGCAAATAAATACAGCACTACAACAGCTGTAAAAGCAATGACACAGAATTGCTCCATTGATAAGGTAAAAGTTATCATGCAAGCAGGCACATTCACAAACATGAATGATGCCATCTCCAAATTTGTAAACAGTTGCACAGAGATAACAGGTCAAAGTAACACTGTACTCTATTATCGACGAGGTGCAAATAATTATAATAGAGGCGCCCGGGGTTATAATCGTGGAAGAAATAACTACCACAACAATTACAACCGAGGCAGCAATAACAACAATAATAATAACTATAATAACCGTGGAGGTAGACGAGGCCAAAATCAAGGTAGAGGCCGCGGAAACTACAACCATGGTAATAATAATAATAGCAGTGTGAGAATCGCGCAAAATACGTCGGAAAACTAACAGAACCCTTTAGGAAACAACCAATAAATCTAAAAGTTCATTCCATCAATTATAGTCTTAATATATTCGTAACTTTCTATAATCATTCAACTGAAAATAAACTAACATTTCTCATAGATACTGGTGCAGATATCTCACTTTTGAAAGTAAATTCTGATAACTTCATAATTCAAAATGAAAAAATAATAAACATCGAAGGCATAGGCCAAGGTGTGATAAAGTCTCAAGGAACAACCTTAATAGAACTCCAATCAACAAAATATATTATTCCACATGAATTTCATTTGGTAAACCCAAATTTTGCAATACCATGTGATGGAATAATAGGCATTGATTTTATAAAGAAATTCAATTGTCAACTAGATTTTAAGCCAAGTGAAGACTGGTTTATAATTAGACCCCAAAATTTAAATTATCCAATATATGTTCCGATAACATATAGCGCTGGCAACAATACAGTTCTTCTGCCAGCCAGATCACAAGTTATTCGGAAAATAGACATTAATGTTGTAAATGATTTCATATTTGTTCCTAATCAAGAAATACACAGTGGGATTTATGTTGCAAATACAATAGCAGCATCCAAACATGCATACGTTCGACTTCTAAATACAACTAATTTCGACCAAGTGGTCAAAGTAAATAAAATACAATATGAAAATCTAAAAGATTATGACATTCATAATACCGACACTGGAAATAGAAGCGAGCAAATACTTTCAAAACTAAAGAAAAATTTTCCAGACCAATTTAAAAATCAATTAACAGAATTATGCACACAGTATAGTGATGTGTTCGGACTGGAAACCGAACCAATATCAACAAATAATTTTTATAAACAAACATTAAGACTTAAAGATGATGAACCCATTTATATAAAAAACTATAGAAGCCCGCATAGCCATATTGAGGAAATTCAAAAACAAGTAGGGAAATTAATAAGCGACAAAATCGTCGAACCGTCTGTATCTGAATATAACAGCCCACTCTTGCTAGTACCAAAAAAATCATTACCAAATTCACAAGAGAAAAAATGGCGATTAGTAATTGACTATCGTCAAATAAACAAAAAACTTCTTTCTGACAAATTTCCACTCCCTAGAATTGATGACATTTTAGATCAACTAGGTCGAGCTAAATACTTTTCATGCCTTGACTTGATGTCAGGTTTCCACCAAATAGAACTTGAGGAAAACTCTAGGAATATAACATCCTTTTCAACGAGCAATGGCTCATATCGCTTCACGCGATTACCATTTGGTCTTAAAATAGCACCAAATTCATTTCAGAGGATGATGACTATATCATTCTCGGGATTAGAACCCTCTCAGGCATTCCTTTACATGGATGACTTAATGCTGATAGGATGCTCCGAAAAACAAATGATTAAAAACTTAACTGACGTTTTTAATGTATGTAGGAAATATAACCTAAAGTTGCATCCAGAAAAATGTTCATTTTTCATGCACGAAGTGACATTCCTGGGTCACAAATGCACAGACAAAGGAGTATTGGCAGATGACAAGAAATATGACGTCATCAAAAATTATCCTGTCCCTCATGATGCGGACAGTGCGAGACGATTTGTAGCATTCTGCAACTATTATCGTCGATTTATAAGGAACTTCGCCGACTATTCACGGCACATAACTAGATTATGTAAAAAGAATGTCCCTTTTGAATGGTCAAGCGAATGCCAGAACGCATTCGAATACCTTAAAGAAAATCTTATGCACCCCACACTATTACAATATCCTGATTTTCGCAAAGAATTTTGCATTATAACGGATGCTAGTAAACAAGCTTGCGGAGCGGTTCTAACTCAGAACCGTGACGGGATTCAGCTCCCAATAGCTTATGCATCACGTTCATTTACAAAAGGAGAAAGCAATAAGAGTACAACGGAACAAGAACTAGCGGCAATTCATTGGGCAATTACCCATTTTAGACCATACATTTATGGCAAACATTTCACCATTAAAACGGACCACAGACCATTAACGTACCTATTTTCTATGACTAATCCCAGTTCTAAATTAACTCGCATGCGGCTAGAGCTTGAAGAATACGACTTCACAGTAGAATACCTAAGGGGGAAAGATAATTTTGTAGCAGACGCACTCTCACGTATAAATATAAAGGAACTCAAAGACATGCAACATAAAGTCCTGAAAGTCACTACCAGGCAACAAAGTAGACAAGAAAACTGTACAGTAACAAATAAGGAACTATTGCCTAGGCAAAGTATCCAAAATGTATCTAAGCCCAACGTACACGAAGTCATAACAAATGATGAAGTACGAAAAGTAGTGACCTTGCGAATAACTGAATCTATTTGTTTACTAAAACGAGGAAATAAAGTTATTGCAAGAATTGATGTTGACGATTTATATACCAATGGAATTTTTGATTTAGGTCAGTTCTTCCAAAGGCTTGAAATGCAAGCCGGTATACTAAAAATCAGCCAACTCAAATTGGCACCGAGTGAAAAAATCTTTGAAACCATTTCAATAGATAATTTCAAAAATATGGGCAATATAAAATTGAAATCATTTAGAGTAGCGCTACTCCAGCCGGTGACCATTATAAAAACTGAAAAAGAGATACAATCGATACTGTCTACATATCATGACGATCCAATTCAAGGAGGTCATACAGGCATTACAAGAACGCTAGCGAAAATAAAAAGACACTATTATTGGAAAAATATGACTCGTCATATAAAAGAGTACATACGTAGATGTCATAAATGCCAAATGTCAAAAACAACGACACATACAAAGACCGCAATGACTCACACAGAAACCCCAACAAATGCTTTTGATATAGTGATAGTGGACACAGTTGGTCCACTACCGAAATCAGAATATGGCAACGAATACATCGTCACACTTATATGTGATTTGACGAAGTATCTAGTAACCATACCTGTAGCAAATAAGAGCGCAAATACTGTCGCAAAAGCTATATTCGAAAATTTTATACTAAAGTACGGTCCAATGAAGACGTTCATTTCGGACATGGGTACCGAGTATAAAAACAATGTAATTCAAGATATGTGTAAATATATGAAGATTGAAAATCTTACATCCACTGCATATCACCACCAGACTTTAGGGACAATCGAACGAAGTCATAGAACATTCAATGAATACATTCGTTCATTCATCTCTGCAGATAAAACTGATTGGGACGTTTGGATACAATACTTTACATATTGTTTCAACACAACACCATCAGTCATGCATAATTATTGTCCATATGAACTAGTCTTTGGAAGATTACCAAGGCAGTTCGCAAATTTTAATAAAACAGATAGGATAGAACCACTATATAATATAGAAGATTACTCAAAGGAAATAAAATTTAGATTAGAAATAGCATATAAAAGAGCTAGACTTATGTTAGAAAAAGCTAAGTCTTATAGAAAACAACTTTATGATAAGAAAACTTCAGATTTTCAATTAAAAATAGGAGATAAAGTTATACTAAGGAACGAATCGGGTCATAAGTTAGATCCAGTATATCTAGGCCCTTATACTGTTGAAACCATAGAAGACAGAGATAACATAGTAATTAGAGATACAAAACAAAAGAAGCAAAAAGTACATAAGGATAGACTAAAAATATATAATCAATGAAACGTTTCATTTCACTTAAGAAAAGGTCTGATCAACCTCAAAAAAAAAAAAAAAAAAATTTTTTTAAATTATTTTTCCTTCTAAGAAAGTTAAACATAAATCCAAAAATATCGTAATTCAACATAAATTTTTTGTATTATTCTGTCATTATACAAAAATGCTTTGAGACAAAACATTGCTAATAGTTAATAAGAAAAATCAATAACAATAATAATATTAAGAACTAAATGACTACATATATTACGTCATTTCTTTAAAAAGGGAGGTGTAGCATATTGAACTAACCTACCCTAACAATACAATAAATGATTGGGTATAACTTAGCGTCAATACATTGTGACACTTTGTCATAATAAATATAAATATATAAATATACAAAAAGACCACCAAAACTACGTAAGCAATCCAGCGCCCCAGTAATACGATCTAACGCTTATACATAAGCCGATCGCGGAGCGTGGTTAAAAAGAAACACTCATGCCAAATCTACTCCTTAACTTTATATCCTTATATGGGCGGTATGGGTGGGCGTGGTCCGATTCACTTGAAATTAAAAGTACGTAGTTTAAATGTCAAATGCACCAATTCTTCAAAAATTCAGCTCTCTAGCTTTAAAAGCTAAAGTGAATCTGCAGACAGAGCCACCACATTTGCCGCTCACCTACAAAATGTATTTACGCCAAACGAGGCTACTAGCACATTTGCGCTACCGACTTCAAACGCAATCTGCAACCAGCAACACACCCCAATTGTGTTTCGTCCAAAAGAAATATCTAACATAATTAAAGAAAATATCAGCCCAAAAAAATCCCCCGGCTACGACCTTATTACCCCGGAAATGATCATCGAGCTGCCACATTCTGCAGTTGGCTACCTAACGCAGCTCTTTAATGCCATCACAAAACTTGGCTACTTTCCACAACGATGGAAGAGATCGATTATCATAATGGTTCCGAAGCCTGGTAAGGACCACACAGTTCCCTCATCCTACAGACCAATAAGCCTACTCTCATGTATATCGAAACTATTCGAAAAATGCCTGCTAATCCGACTGAATCCACACCTGAGAGCCCACAATATAATCCCAGCCCACCAATTTGGCTTTCGCAAAAGCCACGGAACCATTGAACAGGTGAATCGAATAACAGCGGAGATAAGAACTGCATTTGAAAATCGAGAATACTGTACAGCCGTATTTCTAGACGTATCCCAAGCATTCGACAGAGTCTGGCTAGACGGCCTAATGTTTAAAGTTAAAACAGCTCTACCCGAAAGCACACACAAACTTCTAAACTCATACCTATATGACAGAAAGTTTGCAGTGCGGTGCAACACTGCTACTTCCACTGACCACGAAATTAAGGCTGGAGTCCCCCAAGGCAGCGTTCTCGGGCCAACTTTATACCTCATCTATACCGCTGTCATTCCTACAAATAGTCGGCTAACAGTGTCCACGTTTGCCGACGATACAGCTATCCTTAGCCGTTCAAGGTCCCCAATCCAAGCTACAGCACAGCTGGCATTGCACCTCATAGCCACTGAGAAGTGGCTCTCTGACTGGCGAATAAAAGTCAACGAGGAAAAATGCAAGCACGTGACATTTACGCTGAACAGACAAGATTGCCCACCACTTTTGATGAACAACATACCACTCCCGAAAGCAGATGAGGTAACGTACCTAGGAGTACACCTCGATAGAAGACTTACATGGCGCAGACACATTGAAGCGAAAAAAATTCATCTTAAGCTCAAAGCGAACAACTTACACTGGCTCATCAACGCTGGCTCTCCGCTCAGCTTGGACCACAAGGTCTTACTTCACAATGCAGTACTGAAACCAATCTGGACCTATGGTTCACAGCTATGGGGCAACGCCAGCAACAGCAATATTGACATCATACAGCGGGCACAGACAAAGATCCTGAGAACTATCACTGGGGCACCGTGGTATGTTCGAAACGAAAACATCCATCGAGATTTAAATATTCTAAGTCACCAATGAAATCAAAGAGCTTACGAAAAAATATCATGGCAAGCTTTCCTCGCACCCCAACCACCTAGCGAGAAATCTAACCCAGCTCAGCAGTCGTTCCCGTCTCCGACGAAGGGACCTACCAACCCAGCGAAGAAATCTTTAGGGACGCTTAATCACGGAACAGTTGGATTAATTAAAACGACTGTTTAGGAAAAAAAAATTGTATTAGTTAAGATTTTTAAACTTATTGTTAGCTCTTATTTAAGAGAATCCAATAAATAAAAGCAGAGTAAAAAAAAAAAAAAAAAAAAGTGAATCTGGCCCAGTGTGCAATGGTCATCTCTCTATTGGATAACAGCGAACAGGGGAGGAATCATCCCCTGGATCTGGCATGAGCGCCGTTGAATATTCAAATTTTATACCAAGCCTAATTTCAAATTTTATCAAGACAGTGACCCTAAGCATAAGGCCCTTGCAGTGCGGAACTTACTCCTTTGCGGCAAGGTTATCGAAACACCACGCCAAAGCTTAGATTTGAACCTTATAGAAAATTTGTGGGTCCACCTAAAGAAGAGTGTCAAAAAGGGCACCAACAACCGAGCAGCGCTGAAAGCTGCTATACTGAAGAGTGGCAAGATTCCACAGAAATATGACCTAACAAAACTGATTGATCGATAAAAAAACGCATCCAATGTGTTACTAATGCAAATGGAGGGTATACAAAATATTAACATTATTTGTTTTTTTCCTATTTAATTGTTATTTGTTTTAGTCCTATTTAATAGAATCGAGCCAACCCTAAAACAAAAAAATATAATACCTCCCCACCAATGTGGCTTTCGGAAGCAGCACTCGACTGTCCAACAGGTCCATCGAGTAATTAACAAAATAACAGAAGATTTCGACAAAAAGAAGTTTTGCTATTTGGACATTGCTAAAGCATTTGACAAAGTATGGCACAATGGACTGCTGCATAAGCTAAGAAATATACTACCATATAACCTATATACCATCCTTCAAAGCTATATAACGGACAGATATTTCTATATTAAATACGACAATGAATGCTCAGATATTATGCCAGTGTCAGCGGGTGTTCACCAAGGTGTTCACCAAGGTAAAACTTCACAATTAAAATCAATGACAATCAAATATTATTACACCCATATGCCAAGTACCTTGGAGTAACTATTGACTCAAAACTAACATGGAAACAGCACATTCCAAATAAACGAAATGAAATAAAAAACAAATTTCGACAACTTAACTGGCTAATAGGAAAACACTCAAAACTAGAATTACATAATAAAATTGCAATATACAAGGCGATAATAAAGCCAATCTGAACGTATGGAATAGAACTCTGGGGAACTGCCAGTAAATCCCACTTACAGCTAATTCAGCGAACGCAATCGAAAATGCTCAGAATAATCACAAAATCCGAATGGTACATTAGAAACGAAGATGCCGGCTCACTTTCTCAAAGCAAGTGAGCGAATTGAGAATACGCATACGGGCCGCGGCGTCAAAGGACTACTGGCTCATGGGCCCGCGTAGCAAACTGTCGCTAAGAAATAAGTTGACTATATATAATCAAATCCTAGCTCCTATTTGGAGGTATGCGTGCCAAATTTGGGGCCTGGCGTGTGACAGCCAGATCCGCAGAATCCAGAGCATCCAAAATAAGATGGCGAGGACGATCACTGGCTGCGAGTGGTATGTGAGGAACACCACCCTCCACAGTGACCTAAAGCTGCTCACGGTCTTTGAGACCATAAATTTCCACTCCAGCCGCTACAACGACCGACTGGAGCGCCATCGCAACCGACTCGCTAAGGGTCTCACCAGACCTTGCCCACAAAGGAGGCTCAACAGGCGACTCCCTAGGGACCTAATCGACCGGGTGCCAAGAAGACACACAGCAAGATGATGATAAGCCAAATGATATACTCCCCATCGTCTTTCTATCTTTTATATTTTTTTTGTTTTTAAGTTTTGTAAATATTGTTAGTTTGTAAGTTCAAATTTAGTAATAATGGTAACGCTAAGCACACTTAGCCGGCGAGCCTCTTCGGGCAGTATTAATAGATGCCAAGGTCACAAAGGGGTTTTAAGATACCCTGTATGCCTTAATAAATAGTTTAAAAAAAAAAACGTTAAACACCTAGTAGTAGATAAAGTTTTTAAGATATCCGTAAGATAGATAAGATAGGAAAATAAAACGCTTGCTTCTTATTGTTCTGGCGAAACCACCAAAAGGGAATATGGTTGGTATATTTTTCCGGGTATCGATAAAGCTTGTTCCATTGCCAACATAGCAGGGGTGAAACAGGCATAGGTCAAATTTCCGCGGCATTTTGGGCTTGGGGAAAAGGCGCCAAAAAGGTTTCCTGGTCAGGGTCAAGCCTGAGCTCTGCCTATTCGCCAGTTGATCCTGAGACCAGACGGAACAATCTGCCAGTACGAGCCAGTACCCACCCAAAAACAAAAAAAAGGGAAGGAAAATTGTATCCCACATTAATATCAGCAATTAGGTAACTATAGTTATACCTTCGATTTGAAATCGACTTGAAGAAAAGCAAAGGTTTCCTTATTGTTCCCCTTTCTTTTTTTTATATAGCCAGCGCAAGTTGGCAACGTTTGCCGGCAGACAGCTGATCTTAATTCGCCATTGCACCGCTCCGCCTCAAGCAATATTCCAGTTGCTACGAGAAACGCGGAGCGGGCAGAAGTCCAGCTGGCCCGGGCTATAATATAAATCGAAGAAACCCGTGGACGGCAAAAATATAGAAAAAAATCGAAGAAACCCGTGGACGGCAAAAATATAGAAAAAAATCGAAGAAACCCGTGGACGGCAAAAATATAGAAAAAAATCGAAGAAACCCGTGGACGGCAAAAATATAGAAAAAATCGAAGAAACCAGTGATCCTAAAATAAAAGGGATGACGGGAAAATGAATTAAAAAGTGATCCTAAAAGAAAAGAAAAGGAATGACCTAGGAGAAAAAAATAGGTTAAAGCGCCAGAAAATTCCGTGTTAAGTTTAATGGCTAGATTCGGTTAGGTTAAATTGTGGAAAATTTCGTGTTAGTGTAATTAAGTTAAGAAGAATTAAGTCAAAAGAAAAAAAAAATAGAAATTAATATTTAATTATAAATATTACACTAGGAAAAATTAGTGAGAATGAGGACAGAGTACCAGTGAATCAAAAAAAAAAAAATGGGATATTAAACCCACAAAACCAAAAGCATAAAATAACAAGAGAAAAAAAGATTATAAAAAAAAAAAAAAAAAAAAAAAAAACGAGCCGCGATCAGATTAGCATATAAGTGCCAGTGCAGTGCAAATAACCATATAGAACACACACACCATTCCCCCTTTACAGCATCCACCCCGAAAGCGCTTTCGCCGATGGACAGATAAAGAGGTAAGTGAAATTGCATTCTTTTGTTTCTTATTCTGACGATGAGTCATGCGAATAGCGCGAGAAAGTAAGACTGCAAGCCTCTCTTCAGTCAGTTCAGTAATTCCGCGCTTTGATAATTTTTTTGGTCTGCTTATTTGCCTGCTCATCTTTCCGCTAACCATGAAAAATTTACCCTAAATATAAAAGTATTAATACATATTTATAAATATTTTAAAAATCCTATTTTTACACGTATATATATATTAGATGTTAGTATCCTTTAACAGCCTCATTCTTGCATTTTTTTTCTCCTTTTAAAACTCTAGATGTATTTGTTAGATATAGTATTAGCCAATAATTAATAAATGTTAAGTTATACGATGAGATCTTGCTAGAGTCATTTAATAGGGTCATGCCTAGTGGAAGCAGGGTAGGGAAGTAGATAGTTGACTCGATCATTGGGACCATTGGTGGACATCACCACAACAAACCGGACGAAATGGTCAGGGTAGGGCGGGCAAACGAAATAGCTGAGCAACAACACCAGCCAGCTGAACATGATCGAGCCGATTTAGTTTAGCCATCTTCAACTTTCCTTCTCTTCTCCTCTTATCTATTTCTATGCTATCCTCTTTGTCACTTCGCCTATGCATTGGGATTTAAATTAGCAACCAAGCACGCGAATTCAAATATTATTTTGTAAAAAACAGCCAGCATATATTTTCTGCACATTTATTGGTTAAACCCCCCCATATCTCCCAAAGAAGCGTAGCCGGCTTTATCGCGTGCAGTGACAGAAAATATCGACCATCCGCGGCCTAAGAGATATACTAGAAGGTATATCTTCGTAAAATGTTACACACACCAGCAGGAGAGCCAAGGAATGGTTCCAATATAAATCTGTTAATGTTCTGGAGTGGCCTGCACAGTCGCCAGACCTCAATCCCATCGAAAATCATAGGTCGAATATTAAAAAGGCAGTTGCAGCTTCTAAGCCAACTAATAACGAAAAGCTATGGGCCGTGATTAAGGAGTCCTGGAGCAAAATATCCCCAAAACGGTGCCAGGACCTGGTTGACTCCATGCCAAAACGCTGCGCAGCTATTATTGCTAATAAGGGATACACAACCTAATATTAAATTAGTGGAATGAGTGTAGTTTTAATACGCAATAATTTGTTATTAGTGAATTTGTTACTGTTTAGTTTATATTTTCAGTTTAGACCATTTTTTCTGAAGTGGTGCTATTATTTTGTTCGCCTAATTTTGTTACTTTCAATAAAGTTCCTTTAATAAGTTAAGAATTCATAGAACAATTGTTTTTTATTTCCTAATTAGTTAAGGGTTTTAACTTTCTAAAAATGTATTTTAGCTCTTTTTAAACCCAAAAATGTACGTAGGACACCTATTTAAACTTTGGTTGGGCAAGTGGTGCTATTTTTTTTTCGCAGCTGTATATCTCCAACCGCCTTTCAAATTTGGGTTTGGAGGAATTAGCATTTAATACCGCCACTAATTTCAAATTATTACAATTTAAATGAAGTTTCTATTCGAAATACGGATCAAATAATAAAAATATATCGCGGCTAAGAAACACTAATACTGCCAAATTTTAAACCAACTTATAACTATATTTCTAAGCAATTCACTAAAGCTTATTTTAGTTTGATGCCCACACCCTGGGCTGCCAAGGCCTAACTGATCAGAATAGTCCCACTAGGGCGGCCTTTTATTTCCTTCCAAAGCTTCGTAGAAGCGAAAAATACACTAAATTTTACCTCCGCGAAAACCTAAGAAGCTTTGGTATTAATGTGTTAAATAGTATTTTACTATTCAGTTTTAAATATTCAGTATTAAACATTCGCGGCTTAGTATTAAATAAGATTTTTTTTTTTAATTTAAAATAATTGTATTCATTTATTATATTCTATTATATTATATTAAATTTTAATATTATAATATTACTAAACAGTTACTATGAAATTATGTACTCTAGTTAGTCGAATTATAATTTAATAACTCAGTAAGTAGTTTTCAACTCACTTTGAAAATCATACCTCTTTAAATAAGATTTTCATAAAAATTTTCTTACTCATTTAATTGGTTATATTACATATTTGATATAACTGTTGTAAAGATAATACAATTTTGGACCTAAATGCGCAACGTTGTGAAAAGACAATAACCGTCCTATACATTTTTAAAACGGATAAATCCCAAAAAAGTACCTCCTTAGAAAATTTCTCTTGCAATTTTGATTTCAGAAATATTAACGATAAATTAAATTAAATTCGACTTTTTTAATTTCTGTCAAATAAATAAAACATAAAATGTGGAACAAGTAAACGAAGAAATAGGCGCCCTTTACAGATTTTAGAGATTTATATCACGAGTCAATGGTCGCGAATAGTCGGAACGAAGTGCATCTGGTATGGCGCTTCCATCAAACTGAATTTATATTATATAATTAAAATATATCAGATGTATGTATATACAATTGAGTCCAAGTCTTTTTCATTTTATGTTTTTCGATTTTACACATATCCTATTTTTTAAAAAAATACGATTTTAAAAGGTCTTCTTTTTTTATTGTGTAAAATTTTTTTAAAATTTAATAGGGAGGTAGTTTTCCCAGTTCCCGAAATAGAAATCAATGCGAATGAAATTCAAGCTATATTCTAAATTACACACTGTCTGTTATGGTGAAGGGGGGCGTCCAAAGAGTCTATTCAGCGCGATGTTATCTGAAGATATAAAACTGCAGCTTTCCGTTATTTGGCGGCCATTGTCAAAGCCCAGAAAGCCTTAAAGTCGCACACCATTGGCGAAAGGAAGATAAAGGGAGATAGCTTATATACGCATACGAGAAGAGCAACCGGGAGAGACGAGGCCGGGAGCAATACTAAAGCTTTGAGGGAAACACGGTGCCTCAAAGATTCGAAACATTCAAAATAGTAAGTTCCAAGTAATTATCGAAATATTGAAGCTTTAAAACAATCGTCACTAGCTTGGAAACATTCCAAGGTGTTAATAATAATAATAATGCCACCAGCGCTGAGGAAAAATAAATTGTTTTTAAAAATTTGGGAAGAAGTTTTTTAATGTTATATCCATGGAAATCCATGCTTGGATATTTTGAGACAAACTACAAAATTGAAATAAAAAAGATAAGAAGAATATCTTATTAGAAATTAAAGACAGACCTAATGCACCTAGAAAGAAAATAAATAGGTCGGGTCAGTAAGATAGGAGAACATAATAGAGAAACAGGAGTAATCAAAACTTGACGAAAATATGATATGGCAGAGAGACTCAATGTTTCCTTTCACACTGAAGCAGAACCTGGACCAAAAAATGTTGACCAGAAACTATAAAGTGAAATCAAATAAATACTAAAAAAAGCTTAGGACTTAACGCTTTTTTCTATACACATACAAATAGTTTTGTATCATGTATAAAGACGGACCCGGTTTTGGATTGGGCTCGCCCGAAGTTAGATTTCCCTTTCCCTTTTGGGTCTCAACTCTTACATGCAGTCCCTGTCTTGAATAAAATTAAATTCAAATTTTTCACTAGATGAAAATTGTAAAATCCCATATTCATATCGGAAGTAACAAATGTCCATTTTGAAAATTTCGAATTTTTGGGGCCTCGTGTTTCCCTCAAAGCTTTAGTAGTGCTCCCGGTCTTGTCTCGCCCGGTCGCTCTTCTTATATACCCATCTCTCTTTATCTTTCCTTTTGCTTTCTGGGCTTAGAAAAATGGCCGCCAGATATTGGTAGACACTTCACCTTCACCTGCATTTATATTTCGGAAAGTGGGAAAGGTACCTAGCTATGGATCCAATGGATAAAAATTAAACTCTTATATAAATTTTATCATATAAATAAATTAAATAGGTAAATTTGTATGTAGTTGTTGTGACCTCTGACACTTGTTAGAAGATTATATATACAAACGGGTCATAATGTTTGATATCAACAAAATGGTCTAAAATCTTTTAACGGTGCCTCATTTTTTATTTAACTTGTATGATATTATGTTTTTCTAACAGAAATAAAAAGGTCAAGTTTAAAAAACACATCAAGATAAAAGTTTCAATAGTTCTGTAATCAAAATTGGAAGGAAAATTTGCTTAAGAGGTACTTTATTGGGAGTTAGCCGGTCTAAGAAAATATGGGATTGGTGATGTCTTTTCATTGCGTTGCACACTTTGGTCCGAAATGTAACTACCCTATACAAGAGTAATATCAAATATGTAATGTTACTAATTGTATTAGTAAGAAATTATCATGAAAGTCTTATTTAAAGAGGTATGATTTTCAAAGTAACTGAGTTGAAAACTACTTACTGAGTTATTACATTATAATTCGACTAACTAAAGTACATATTTTCGTAGTAATTGTTTTGTAATATTATAAATATTATAATATTAAAATTAAATATAATATAATAAAATAAATGAATAAAATTATTTTAAATTAAAAAAAAAAATCCTATTTAATACTAAGCCGCGAATGTTTAATACTGAATATTTAAAACTGAATAGTAAAATACCATTCAACACATTAAATACCAAAGCTTCTTAGGTTTTCGCGGAGGTAAAATTTAGTGTATTTATTCGCTTCTACGAAGCTTTTAAAGGTAATAAAACGCCGCCCTAGTGGTACTATTCTGCTCAGTTAGGCCTTGGCGGGCTAGGGTGTGGGCATCCAACTAAAATAAGCTTCAATGAATTGCTTAGAAATGTATGTACTTCTAAAATATTTGTATAAATATTTAATATATTATAATATAGTTAACAATTAAAATAAAAAAATGTCACGATCCAAAAATATTAATATATTATGTAAAAAAAATCTATATTATATTTTTCTAATATTAATTTATTACATAAATATATAATAATTTAATAAATTATTATGTATTCATATATAGTTGATAACTTATATAATATATATATATATATATATATATATATACAAATTTTTAAATATCTTCATTAAATTAATAATTTAAAAAAAAATACAATCAAAATACATTACTAACTTAAATTTAAACAATTTTTAAAGAATTTATTTTTTACAAAAATTGGCAATAAAGAAAAAAGAGGGAAGTTTATTATTAATGAATTGCCTGATAAAAAAGGTTATCTTGATAGGGTAAATCATGCAGATTTCTGCATTCATTGACAAATTTTTATGTTTTTTTATTATAAAGATTTTATATTTAATAGAATTAAACTATTTCTAAAAGTATCAAAAACTTTTGTGCATCATACACCAAAATATATGTATCTGTTTTACAAAAGGATAAGCTAATTGGGCTACTGGGTTCATACCCCATTTATAAAGGTTATACTCCTTTTATTTTTAATTTTTAATAATTATCAAAAATTTTATTTATTACAATTATAATTATTGGAACTTTAATTACAGTTACATCTAATTCTTGGTTAGGAGCTTGAATAAGTCTTGAAATTTATTTGTTATCTTTACTTGTATCAAAAAATAAAAATAATATTAAATTGACTAAATTTTTTAATAAATTAATTAAATTAAATAATTAATTTTAATTACTAAAATATAACTAGTAATTAAAATGAATTGTTGGATTTTTTATTTTTTAGAAAATAATTAATAGGTTTTATTATTTTATTATATATTTAATAATAAATTAAAATAATTTATTTTAATTATTAAAAAATAATTAACATGAAATAAAAAAAAAATTTTTTTTTTAAATTAATTAAGTTTTATTTTGGCTTAAAAATTTGATATTAATTTGATTAACATGTAAATTTTTTTGTGAAAATTTATTTATTTTAATAATAAATATTATATAACCTAAAGCCAATATACCATTTTTCATAAGGTAGAATTCAAGGTTGGGTCTATTGAACCAATTTTCGAAAAATAATGTGAAGTTTTTTCCTTTTGGTACGGTTGCCGATAGTCTTGTTACATTTCCGCTTACTCCCAAATTAGGTGCTTCTTCCGGATATGTATCACTTTGGGCTCCCGCAAAAATATCAAAATCGTAGCTAAAACCCGATACTCCAATCAAAACAAAATTTTTGAAGCCCCATTTGTGAGGCTTTGCAGGATTACGAGTATATTGTTTTAAGTGGTGCCGGCACTTCGTGGGAATAATTTGCTCATCAACCACCAAATGTTCCTCCTTAGGTACGACAATTGATTGCGGATTTTGTCCAGTACCGGTCGAATCTTGAATAGCTTGTCAAACCCGGCTTCACCTGCAAACTTCATATCTTCATTATTGTTGAAGTGCAGAAAACGTTTTATAGTTTCCCATCTATTGCAAGTCATTGCGGTAACAATAATAGCACCATAAGCACATTTCGTGTTTGTCCCAGCGTATCTGTATTTTCTGACACTTTCATCATTTTACTCACTTACAACTTAAATACTACAATGATTTTCAATAGAAATAACAAAATTAGTAACAGATCTAATGGATATTTTAAAAATAACTGGCAAAACAAAAAAAAACCTTCAAATTTAGGCGGTAACAAAAATAGCACTGTTTCTCGTAGTTTGCTAAAACTAAATTAACAAATAAAAAAAGAATTCAACAAATGGATTATATCTTAAGAACTATGTTTACAGAATCTTAATATTTGGTTGCGTGACCTTTGTTGGCGATGACAGCTGCGCATCGTCTTGGCATGGAGTCCACCAAGTCCTGGCACCGTTTTTGATGAATTTTGCTCCATGTATCCTTGACCACACCCCAAAGTTCCTCGTTATTATTGGGTTTGGCTTCAGAAACCTTTTTTTTCAAGTCCGCCCAAAGGTTTTCGATTGGATTCAAGTCGGGTGACTGAGCAGGCCATTCCATAACTCAGATCGATTTCTGCTCAAACCACTTTCGAGCTTTCTTGCTCGTGTGTTTTGGGTCGTTATCTTGTTGAAATGTCCAAACCAACGGCATTTCATCCTCGGCATATTTCATTTTCCAGGATATCTGTGTAAATGTGCTGATCCATGATGCCTTGAATTCAATGGATCGGACCTACTCCATAGTATGAAAAGCACGCCCATACCATGATGTTTGATCGCCCGTGCTTTACCGTCTTAGAGGTGAAACGAGGATTAAATTCAGTTCGTGGTGGACGCCGAACATAAGATCGAGAGCCTTTTCCACCAACCAACACAATTTTGCTCTCATCTGACCACAAAATGTTGCGCCACTTCTCCACAGGGAAATCCTTGTGTATCTTGGCATATTCCATTCGCTTTGCCACATGCTTCACAGTCAAAAGCGGGACTTTTCTGGGACTGCACGCATTAAGGTTGTTTTGTCTTAAGCGTTTGCGTACTGTTTCCACGCTTGCAGCTATCTGAAGCTCCTTCTTCAGTTCCGTCGCCGGCTTAAAAGGCTCCTTCTTGCTTTGCCGAACCAAGCGCTTGATCTCCACGTTGGACATTGAGGGCTTTCTTCCACGTGTTTCGTTCTTTTCGACAAACAGCAGTTGCGGATCATTTTGTTTGAACAACCGACAATGCGACCAATTTCAGCGTAGGTTTTACCTTCAGAGATCATGTTTTTTATCAAATTTCTTTTTTCGACGGTACAATGCTTTCCGCGACCCATGACTAGAGAATTTTTGGTCTTCGTTTGGAACAAATTCAATTAAAACCTTTAATGCAACTCCTTTTTTCAAAATTTTTCGAAAAAAACCCAAAGCAATCACTCCTATTAATATTATTCAGCAAACACGTGGTCAGTGCTATTTTTGTTACCGCCTCATTTCGCGCGCTTTTGCAGCAAGTGCCCAAAAACAAAAAGAACCGTCACATTGAGAGAGTAAACATTTCTTGCTCAGAGAGACAACATATGGTATATATTATTCATGCAATATGACTTTAAAAAAAATAAACATTCAATAATTTTTTTTAGGAAATCAACTTTCCACCTGCAGTAGTGCTATTATTTTAACCGCAGCTGTATATGAATTCTTGACCAATAGTCTTATTCCAATGTAGTCTTGAAGATGGTACCTTTACCAACGACATGCTACTTCATGCCCTTCGCATATCAGCCACGCAGATCAGGCATTTATATTTAGGAGTAACCTCCGGATGTCTGCGAGATATGTGCTGATATGCCGATAGATAAGTCCCGTATACACCTAAGTTACCCGTGGCCCGACCGTAGCAGAGACTGCATCTATGACGGCCCACGAACGGGTAGGTGAACACGTGTTCAAATCCACCGGACATACTGCTTTTCGCTTTTTTCCCTTTTTTTTTTTTTTTATATGTGGAACTTACACTAAGTTCCTAGCAAGACGATAAATAGTGACGGGACATAAGTTATATAAAATATATGTAATACATATATTAGACAAAATACATATATACCATATACATATATGACGACTACACTTTGATCTTAGCCATTTGGCCGAGAAGCGATTGCTAATTGGGGTTCTTGCCGAGAGGATCGCCACCTTGTCCTGGTCAGGCTTTCCCTGGAGAATGGCCAGATACTCCTCCTGTGCCGCATTCCGGAGCCGTTTGATGGACTGGGATCTGGAGTTCGAGTCGGTGAGCAGTGTTCGGTTTCTTTTTCCTCTGCTTTCGACCACTAGCTCACCTCCTCTCCAGATTCAGCGGACTCCCAGATGTGTGGACTGGCGTCTCGTGGCCATTCTCACCCTGGACCAAAGGCAAGCATCGCCACAGGGGCAAACGCGGGCCTGATAGGAACATGGCCATCTCTTCTCCAGATGGCTCACGGTTTAGATTTCTAGCAACCGTTCCTCTCAGGCCCTCTCTCGCGATGTGAGAGACAGCAGTGCTGGGGCACGTTAGCATGCGGTGCCCATGGGAGATGAGGAGAATATCGGCCAGCATCGACGTGGGTAGTATACCCGCCCCCCCTCTGCTGGGCGGGATATAGACTACCTCCGCGCTCGCCCGCTGTGGTAGATAAAGCCACTTTTTTACGTGTTTTTTTATGGCTTTATCTACGTGGCAGAGCGCAGTACGCTTGAGGGAACCACCTCGTAACATGAAGTCTAGTCGTGGTGCTACGAAGGTGCGTACTGCGACGATTTTCTGCCACGGGGCGAGCAGCGAGCCGTCGATGCTGGCGATATCTACCCCAATCGCCTCTAGCACTGCCCTTGGCGTTTGGTCCACGTCTAGGCCTACCGGGATGCCTAAGTAATTATAGGCATCCTCCTCTTCCATGGCAGGCAGTTGGACGCC
The DNA here is from genome assembly GCA_018150545.1 of Drosophila ercepeae. Classification (NCBI taxonomy): domain Eukaryota; kingdom Metazoa; phylum Arthropoda; class Insecta; order Diptera; family Drosophilidae; genus Drosophila; species Drosophila ercepeae. Next base: position 1,826,067 of record JAECWL010000197.1, read on the forward strand.
GCCAATTTGGAAGCTGGTCTGCATTGTTTTTCTGTGGCCCTTTCTTCCCGTCAAATGCAGTGTGGCGCACTTTGACGGGTTGAAGAGCAGACCAGCATCCTTGGCGGCATCCTGCGCAACGGACAGCAACGACCTCATCTCTTCAGGGGAGTTGGCAACTAGTACCAAATCGTCAGCGTAGGCCAGCACGCTGATACGACTCCCATGAAGCAGGTAGCCCAGGTTGAGTGGTTGGATCAACCTGAGGACCCGCTCCATTGCCATGTTGAAGAGAATCGGACTGGCTGGACACCCCTGCTTAACGCCCGCCTCTATCGGGATCTCATCCGACATGCCATCCACTGTTTTTTCCCTGGTCGCGGCGCCTGTGGTCATCCCCTCCAAGATGGTTTGGATTTGTGAGGGGATTCCCATTCCGGCTATTGCGTCCCTTATGGTGGCATGTGGGATGGATCCGAAGGCGTTGGATAAGTCCAGCCAGCCCAATATCAGGTCATTGCCATTCCTACGGCTGTCCTCGAGCACCTGGCCGAGCATAAAATTGTGCTCGTGGCACCCCTCGTGCTGGAGGAAGCCCTTCTGCGCCAGACTGAGACGCCCCCCGTTGGTCAGGAAGCGGGTCAGCCTGTCTGCCAGAACAGCCGCGAAGAGTTTGGGGATGGTGTCACCCATGGAAAGGGGCCGCCAGTTGGACAGGTCGTTTCTGTCGCCCTTTTTGTGGATAAGTATAGTTCTTGATTTTTTCCACAAATCGCGCACATGACCTGTCCTGAGGCAAGCATTATAAATCGCCAGTAGCATGCTTGCCTTGGGGTCCATTCTTTTTAGAGTCCCATAGGTGACACCATCCGGACCCGGAGCAGAGTTGTGCGATCTTCTCAGACGGCGAAGCACCTCCTCTCTAGAGACGGGCTTCGAGAGCGCCTCCGCCAGTGCCGGTTCTTCTGGGCCATTCCAAGAAGGCCAGTCGAAGGCACTAGCGAGCTCCATCTCTTTCCTCGAGAACATCTGTGTGAGAAAACTGCACACCTCCGCTCCTGGCAGCTCGCAATGAGGAGAGGAATTCTTGAGCACCTCCCTCATGGCTCGAGGTCGGTTTCCTCTATACCTCTTTGCCGCAGCTGCCAGTGGTTCGGGTCCCTGGCCTGAGCGTCTAGTCAGGCCGCGCGCTGCGGCTGACTGCCCAGGGCCAGTCTCCGCGGCCATCATTGCCTGTAGGTCGTTGACTGCGACCAGTAGTTCCGCTGCATTTGTTGCCCTGTTTGCCAATTCAATCGCAGCCCTTCTGCTGGACGCAGTCAACATGTTGGTCAAGTCCGGTTGAGATGTAGGTGGTGGGGAAGTGTTAGAAAGGGCTATGGTTGGGGTTGGCTGGGCTATTGGTGGTTCAGAGTGGTCGCTGGGTGGGAACATGGGGGAAGTGACTATGGTAGGGGTGGGCAGGGCTATGGGAGGTGCGGCAGGCAGACTATGGTCAGTCTGCGTGCTCACGGAGCGCATTGTTGGGGGAGCTGCACCCGGGTGTATAGAGGGTGGCCTTGTACCGCCCCTTCCACTTGCGAGGGTATTGGCTATTGTGGTGCCGGATTCGCCGGACCGGCGGATAGTGATGCCGGTCCCCGGTGGTGCAGCAGTCCCTGGCGACCGCGAGACGGAAAGTCTCGGGGTCCTTGGGTTGGCAGTTCTTGGGTCGGCAGGGGATGGAAGATCCGGCCTAAGATTGCCAGCTCTCGGACTAACTGCTCTGAACCTCCCCGCGCCGTTGCCGGCTGCCGCCGACGTACCCGGGAAGCGCTGGACGGAGAGTCTCAGGGTCCCATGGATGCCGGTCTGTCCGCCCCCTGGCCGCTTTCCCTGGCGGAAAGCCTTGGAGTCGACAAACTGGCAATCCTCGGGCTTATCCCAGATGTGATGGCCCCGTTGTTGGTTCTGGAGGTGCGGGGCGTGCCAATGCCCTGGCTTCGGCTTGCGCCTCGGTTTACACCAGGCCTGGGATTGGCGGTATTTAATTTGGGAGTGGCGGCAGTCGATAGGCTGCCGCCATTCCTAGTTTGGATGCCGCCATTGCCCCGACCTCGGCTTGCGCCTGGCCTGGGATTGGCGGTATCTAATCTGGGAGTGGCGGCAGTCGATTGGCTGGACGACATTCTATATGCAGGGTTGTGATTGGTAATGTCCGGTACAGCGGGCTCAAGCGCAGGGTCCATCATGACACCATTATCGTTTATTAAGATGTCGGGGTGTCGTTTCGACACGTGCGCCTTTAGCTACTTCATGCCCTTCGGCACACGTGTTCAAATCCACCAGACATACTTGCTTTTTCCTTTTCCTCTTTTTTAAGACTGGAACTCGCACTGGGTCCCACGAAGACAATTAACAGTGGACATATATTACATACAATACATATAATACATATATGTCGGAGAAGGATTTTCATTAGCGTCGTTCATGTTTGATAATTTGTTTCACTGTCGCGCAGCGAGTCGCAATGGTAACTTCTGTTCTTTTCGGAGGGCAATTCGAACTGTCTTTCATCTTCTTGTTTCTTCTTCCTCCTCACCTCCCATTGCGCCACGCTCAGCAGGGATTTTCGCTCTCCTTCCCCACAGCGCTCTCATACAGAAACTCTCATACACGCGCTCTCAATAAAGCGCTCTCTCTCTCTTCTTATTCCTTTTCATCATCATTTATTTCCATAGCGAATACACAGAGAGACTCATAATTAACATTAAATCTTATAAACCAAGTAAATTCCCGACACGGCCTTCCTGACTATAACACGTCCTAGTGTTGCTTAACTCAACATAAACTTCATTGTATTTCTTTGTTCTTAATTTTTCTAATGTATCGCTTGACTTCATTACTCATATCATTCAACTTAACTTTCCGTAGCAAATTTTCCTTTAGAGTACACGCTCTCTTCCGCACAAACCCAACAATTTGGCTATCAACCATACATTTCATCAGAGATTGGCTTAGTAGGATATTCTTCAACTTAACGCTTAGAGTACAGGCTCTCTTCTACTCAAGCTTAATAGTCTGGCCATCTTACACTAGTCGTCAAATGTCAGTTTAGCAGGCTATAAACTTTCCAATTGGAATACACGCTCCCTTCTGCACAAACTCGACCATTTGGATACCAATCCGCTCACAACTTATTATCGGATTCTTTTTCTACGTTTTCTTCTCTGTTGCAGTCGTCAAGCTCTTCTATTAACTCACGAGTTTCTCTTTCATCGGGCAAACTGCGTACACTATCATGTGGATACTTGTACATTCGCTTAGTCGTTAATGATTTCAACATGTAACGATCTCCATCTAGCAACTCTACTATAACAAACGGTCCTTTGTACTTAGGATCTAATTTCGTTTGGTGTCTTTCTACACTCTTTAATAACACATGATCACCAATCTTATATTTTACCACACGGGCATGCTTTTTATCAACTCTGGCCTTATCATACTTTGCATTTCTATCAATGTTTTCTTTAGCCTTCTCTCTAGTTTTCTCCAGATCTACTGGCATTTCTTCGTTGATGGTCAACATTCCCATCGGCCTTGCCTCTTTTCCTATCAACAATTCTAAGGGACTGTGCTGAGTCACCCGATTAGTGGTGCAATTTATGGCCAACTGTATCTCACCCAATGCTTCCTGCCACGAACGTTCGCTAGTCTCTACTGCTGTTAACATCCCTTTAAGTACACTCATCACTCGCTCTACCTGCCCATTCGCTCTGCTAGCACCAGTTGCTATCACGTGTAAATCCATTTTGTTTGTGTTACAGAACTTGCGAAATTCGCTACTTGTGAAGCATCGTCCCTGATCCGCTATAATCCTACTGGGGACGCCAAATATCGATATGGCGGACTTCACCGCCTGTATGCAACTAATCGAGTCTAAATTCCAGGTGTTGTACAAATAGACGTACTTAGTGAAAGCATCAATTTGTACAATGACATATTCCTTTTCGTCTTTCTTGCCACTCAATTTCCCACTAATGTCAATATGAATGGTATGCCACGGTATCTCTACTTTGGGTATTGGATGTAAGTCTGTTTGCGTTTTGCCTGACGCTGATTTCGATAATTTACATGTGACGCAATTTTCTACGAATTTCCTAACATATTTTGCCAGATTTTCAAACCAGTACTGCTCGTAGACCTTATCTAGTGTCTTCTGCCAACCCATGTGCATTGTGGCCTCGTGTATATGATTAACAACGGACCATCTAAACGCCCTTGGAATAACAGGAAAGCATCGCGTCTTGCCATTTCTTTGAATAATCCGATGCAACAGACTCTTTCTAATCTCATACGTGTTCGCTAATTCTCTCTGCATCTCGTCACTATTCAACTCGCTCATAATATTCGATATGTTTTCATCGCGCTGCTGCTCGGATACTAGCCAGTTGTGTGTGATAGTTGCCAAGTCAACTCGTACTTCCACAACTTTACTTGTATTTGGCTTCCTTTACGACGTGGAACGTGGAACTCAAAGAGTTGCATGAATGACCACCATCGATGCACTCGCGGGGTCAATACCGCCTTGTCCTGACTCGCCTTAATAGAATTGCAGTCTGTATACACAGTAAACTGTCTACCGGTTAAATAATGACGGAAGTGCTTGATGGCATTAAAGACTGCCAATGTTTCGAGCTCATAAGAGTGGTATTTAGATTCTGCTAACGTGGTGCATTTGCAATAATACTCGACTACCCTGCGTTTTCCTTCTACTTTGTGCAATAACATAGCGCCATAACCATTTGCGCTCGCATCCGTATGCAATTCAATTGGACATTTGGGGTCAAAAATGATTAATACTGGATCACTGATCAGGACTTTAATGATTCTTTGACGAATTTCCTCATGTTGTTTTTCCCATTTGAAATCATTTAATTTCGAAGTTAATTGGTACAATGGTTTCATCACTTCCGAAAATCTAGGGACAAACTGACCACCGCATAGGTATTAACTAAATTCCCCAGGGCTCGGACTATGGCACGCTGAAAAACAGATGACGCATTCTTCAATCCGAACGGCATTGCCAAAAACTCATATTGACCTTCAGGGGTCACAAAAGTGTTCTCTCAACAGAATCGGGGTGAATTGGCACCTGATAAAAACCACTGGCCATAACCAAACTGGAAAAATATTTCCCGCCACGTAAGCGATCAATCTGGTCTGATATTAACGGTAAGGGATACTTATCTGACACCGTATTTGCGTTCAACTCACGATAGTCAATACAAAGCCTATCACTGTCGTCTTTCTTTTTTACAAGTAACATAGGGCTAGCGAAGGGAGAGCTACTAGGTCTAATTACCTTTGCTTCTAACATTTGATCAATTTTATTCCTTACTATCTGCCTTTCGTCTTCGCTGAGGCGATACGGTCGCCTTTGAACAGTTTTATTAATGTCTAGCAAACGGATTTCCAGCAAACCCGTGGTCACACGCCTACATGGGATACCATCAATGAAGAATTCCGAATATTTGGCCAATATAGCATTAAGTTTTGATTTATCACTAGCAATTGAGTCGACCTTATTTAACATGCTATCGTCATTTATCGATAATACCGTTTGTGTTTTGTAAATATCGAACCTGTTACTTTCTAACATTACTCCAAAAACAAGCTGAAAAATATCATGCCCAATCATCATATCGTATTTAAGGCATTTCTTATCAACTACGTGAAATAATTCAAGATTAAATTCAGAAATTTTTACAGTGGACAGAATTTGCAAATTACTCTTGACAACATTGTCGCCTATGCCTCTCAAAACTACAAGATTATGGCATCTCTTGCCGGCAAGCTTCTCGCTAATTGTCTCTTTTATTAACGAGCATTCGGAACCAGAATCAAAGAAAAATGGAATCCGCTCACCAAACTGAATTTTTTTTTTTTTTTTTTTTTTTTTTAACATCTTTATTTAATATTATTCAGGAACAGTTCTAATTAAAGCCTTTAACCTAAATGTTGTCTTAAGTAAATAATCTCTTAATTATAAATTATAATTTGTTTTCAGCTTATTATATAGGAATAGGTCAAATTACGAATAGTGAGGTTTCAAGTAAATAATATATTCATATTAATATCTTAGAAGCAGCCCAAAATGTCTTCTTTTGAGCCTGCGAATTGGGATAGCCCCCTGTAATCTCCGGGCGAGACGATTACGGTGGGCAGTGAGTCGGTCGTTGTATCTGCTTGAGAAGAACGAGATTTGGTCTTCAACAAGGCTCAGGTTTAAGTCATTGTGAAGCGTTTGGCCGCTAACGAACCACTCACAGCCAGTGATTTGTCTTAATGTTTTATTTTGGACGGTTTGGAGTCGTTTTCGGTGGGACGCAGCCGCCACTCCCCAAATATGGATGCCGTATCTCCAAGTAGGTGCGATGATTTGCTGATAAATCTGACGCTTGCATCTTAAAGGTAGTTTGCTTTTCTTATTTAGCATCCAGAATAGTTGGTTACGCTTTAGGTTGCACATTTTGACGACTCTGGCAATATGTTAACGGAAGGTTAGGCGTTTGTCCAGTATGAGGCCTAGGTACAGGTTGGCTGGCAGCGCTGTTTTGACTTTGGCTAGTAGTCCCGGGATCCAAACTCTATCAAATGCCTGTTGAATGTCAAGGAAGATTCCGTTGCAGTATTCTTTATGGTCGTAGGCCTTCAGGATATGATTGACTACACGGTGCAATTGCTCAATCGTACTGTGACCAGCTCTGAATCCGAATTGGTGCATTGGGATAGTATCATTGTCTTCTAGGTGTATTATAAGTCGGGAAGCTATCAGCCTTTCCATTACCTTCGATAAGGAGGGCAGGAGACTGATAGGCCGGTAGGAGCTTGGATCCTGTTCCGGCTTCCCTGGCTTTAGAATCATACTGATTCTAGCACTCTTCCATTTTTTTGGGAAAGTATTGCACTCTAATTATCGCATTGAATATCAATGTGATAAGTAATAGTGCTCTCTTGGGAAGGATTTTAAGTACTGCGTTGCTTATTAGGTCGTGACCTGGCGCCTTTCGACTTTTGAGGGTACGTATCATGTTTGAGGCTTCTTCCAGACGGATATGTCTTATTGGAGGTGACATCTGGAATGGGCGCTGTAGTACTTCGTTTATTCTGTGAATATCCCCCTCGGATGCGAAATTAAACGCAGTGAATCTGTCGCCAAGGTGTTCCGCAAATGTTTGTACTTGCTCTTCTAAGGAGCGACACCAGTTACCATTGCTGTTCTTCAGAGGCGTAACTTTCTGTGGCATTCTTTTTACTTTTTTGGTAAAGGACCACATATTAAAAATGGAATCATTAGAATAATCCATATTGGTCAGCATATGTTCGAATTGCGCATTTTTCAATTCAGCCATGGCAACGTGAAGCTCTCTGGCGCATCTATGGCATTGAGCTTTATCCTCAGGACTGTGCGTTCGAATATAACGTCTTCTCAGTGCTCTCTTACGGACTAGAATCTCTGCAATGGTTGGGTCAATTCTATTCGAGTGGCGTATGAGGGCTCTGCTATGATTGTTTGCAGTGTACACGTTTGCACTCCTCGCCGCATTTGTCACATTGGTAGTGAAGAGGTCTACCGCGTCGTCAATTTCAGCAGCAGTAGTTCTTCTTTGAAAACAGCTACATTTTTATGTTTGCTAAGAAGTTGCCTACGTTGAGTGCATTGTATGGGTTCTGTTTTTAATGTAGTGATGAGAGACAGGTGGTCCGATTCAAGGTCCCAGCTGTCTCTGATGTTTAGCTTGTCGTGTGGAATGTTGCGATAGATTGCAAAGTCTAAACAGGATGGTCTTCGATTTACTGCGCTTGGATAGTATGTTGGTGCTCCAGTCGCCAGGATGTTGGCGTTAATTGAGATGACGCTAGCGGCAAGTAAGTTACCTCGGTGACAGGTGATCGCAGAACCCCACCATGGATGTTTTGCGTTCCAGTCTCCGCTAATGAATGATCTTGGAAAGTTGAAGTTAGCGAATATGTCATCAAATTCTGATTGAGTCCAGCTGAAGTTTGGAGGGCAGTAGATTGATCCGATGAATATTTGTCCTATACATGTTTGGATTTTGGCACCCACGATTTGGACTTTAGCATGGGCGATTGGCTCAATGGGAAAGTGATTGACCTTTTTGTTAACCAGGATTGCAGCTCCACCCCTGCGGCTGCCGTCAGGTAGATTTGAAGTGTAGACTTCATATCCAAATAGTTGAAGGTTGGATGTCTTCGTTTCGGTGAGTAGGAGAATGTCAATATTCTCTCTCTCCGCAAGGTGGCCGATTTCAGTCATTTTGCCGGCAGCACCTCGCGTGTTCCAGGTGAGAATTTTTATTTGGGACATTGTGTGAGTTGCGCGTTAATTGCGACCAGCGTCTGCAGCATCTGGGCTTGCATGGAGTGTAGACCCTCGATAGCTTTTGTGAGCAATGCAATTGCCGTTTCTATTTTAGATTGTTGTGCATTTTGCTGTTGTGACACATCTGGGAAGAAGTGCGCATGATTTTTTGCACCGTAGTGATGTTGCTGTTGAATGGTGTCCTGTAGCCTATTTGTTAGGTTCCCTGGTCGTTTGTTTTGTTTTTCCGTGATTGGAGGTGCATTTCTGGCTATTTGAGCATAAGAAACTACATTTTCATAATGTTTAGGTGTAGAGTTATTGTTTATACCCACTTTTTGATAGGATTTGCAGCCACGGAAGTTAGCTGGGTGGTTTTCACCGCAGTGAGTGCAAGTTGCTGGTGCTTCTTTGCTTCTGGGACAATCTGATGATTTATGATATTCACCGCAAGAGACACAGATAAAAGGTCTGTAGCAATATTTTGCAGTATGACCTAACGATTGGCATCTCCGACATTGCACAATGTCGTGCGCTTTTCTGGCTACTTCTAAACTGACGCGTTGGCGGCATAGAGATCGTAGTTGGAGTATATCTTTGTTATTTAGATTCGTTTCTACATTAATGAAGAAGAGGTTCATCTGTTCACCGCTCTTGTTGCTTTTTGGGTTATATATTGATTGAACTTTATGCCCCTGTCTGAGTAATTCCTCTTTGATTTTATCATGGAGCTGTGAATGGTGTAATCCTCGCACAACAACTCTGAATGGCTTCTCGTCTTTCAATTGATAGCAATGGAATTCAATTTTCAGAGTAATTAGTTGTCGTACTACAGCCCTGTAGGTATTTGCGTCCTTGGTGTAGATTCTGTGAGTGGAGCCCACAGAGGATTTGATTTCAACATTTTCAAGATTTGTAACTTCCTCGATAGCGATAAGAAGTTCATTCATGTTTGTCACGTCCATAAGAACGATTGCTGGTGGTTTTGGACTACCAGTAGAAGCAGAGTTTACCGTAGATGAATCAGTTTTACTTTGTACGTTTGCGTTCTTTTTTTTTTTTTTTTTATTAAACTATTTATTAAAGCATACAGGGTATCTTTGTGACATTGGCATCTATTAATACTGCCCGAAGAGGCTCGCCGGCTAAGTGTGCTTAGCGTTACCATTATTACTAAATTTAAACTTACAAACTAACAATATTTACAAAACTTAAAAAAAAAAAAAAAAAAAATATATAAGATAGAAAGACGATGGGGAGTATATCATTTGGCTTATCATCATCTTGCTGTGTGTCTTGTTGGCAGCCGGTCGATTAGGTCCCTAGGGAGTCGCCTGTTGAGCCTCCTTTGTGGGCGAGGTCTGGTGAGACCCTTAGCGAGTCGGTTGCGATGGCGCTCCAGTCGGTCGTTGTAGCGGCTGGAGTGGAAATTTATGGTCTCAAAGACCGTGAGCAGCTTTAGGTCACTGTGGAGGGTGGTGTTCCTCACATACCACTCGCAGCCAGTGATCGTCCTCGCCATCTTATTTTGGATGCTCTGGATTCTGCGGATCTGGCTGTCACACGCCAGGCCCCAAATTTGGCACGCATACCTCCAAATAGGAGCTAGTATTTGATTGCAGATTGTCAACTTATTTCTTAGCAACAGTTTGCTACGCGGGCCCATGAGCCAGTAGTGCTTTGACGTCGCGGCCCGTATGCGTATTCTCAATTCGCTCACTTGCTTTGAGAAAGTGAGCCGGCGGTCGAGTATGACTCCCAGGTATTTGGCTGAGTCAACCTGTTCCACAGGGGTGTCGTCAATGAGCACTGCTGGTGGCGTTCTCCGTTTGAGAGTGTAGCAAACATTCGTGGACTTGTTGCCATTTATGCCAATATTCCATCTCCTAGCCCAGTCGGAAAATCTTGTTGCGTAGTTTTGGATACCGTTGGCGGCCTCCTGCTCGCACCTGGACCTGTACGTTATACACACGTCGTCGGCAAATGTGGCCAGCATTGACGTTCCGTAGAGACTGTCAGCCGGGCGCGGCATGTCATGGCTATAAAGGCAGTATAGTAGCGGGCCTAGGACGCTTCCCTGGGGTACTCCAGCTGCCGCATTATACTCGGTTGAGAGCGCAGAGTGGAAACGGACCGCAAATCTCCTATTCCTAAGATACGACGCCAGGAGACAGTAGTAAGGCGCAGGCAGGGTATTCTTGATTTTAAGTAGCAGACCAGGATGCCACACACGGTCAAACGCCTCCCGGACATCGAGGAATAGAGCGTTGCAGTATTCGTCGCAGTCGAAGGCCGTTAAAATCTGCTCGACCACTCGATGCAGTTGCTCCACCGCGCAGTGACCAGCACGGAATCCGAACTGGTGTTCTGGCATTATTCCCTGGGCATCTATAAACCTGACCATCCGGGCGGCAATCAACCTCTCAAACACCTTTGAGATCGATGGGAGGAGACTAATCGGCCAGTGGGATCCAGGGTCCTTCTCCGGCTTGCCAGCTTTGTGTATCATAGAGATGATTCCCAGTTTCCACTGCGGAGGGAAGTACTGAAGCCTCACAATAGCATTAAAAAGCATCGCTACGTAGCGGATCGCTCTGCTCGGTAGGGCCTTTAGAGTGGCGTTACATATTGCATCATGCCCTGGTGCTTTTTTAGAGTTTTACTGGGCGATAACATCAGCTATTTCAACAGGATCGAACGGTTGGATCGGCATGTCCATTTGGAGAGCTTGGGACAGCTGATCGTGAGTCTCTTCAACCTGCTGCGGACTGGCGAGGTTAAAAGGTTGGAACTGCTCGGCCAGGTGCGCGGCAAACGCTTCTGCTTGCTCCAAATCAGTTCGGCACCATACCCCGTTGCTGTTCTCCAATGGTGCTTTCCTTAGGCAACGTCTTTTAATCGCACGTGTGGCCTTCCAGAGCGAGTGCGTCGCGTCGGCTTCGGTACCCGTATTTGCTAACCTGTCATCGAACCATGCTGCTTTGTGTTCCACCAGTGCACGATGGAGGATAGAGTTCGCCCTTATCCATCTGGAGCGTAAACGCCTCTTCTCTGCAATGAGCATCAGAATCTCTCTGGGGACCGGTATTCTGGCTGCTGCGGGTGAGAGAGTCGATTGCAGCTTAAATGTCCCGCTCGGAGTTCAGCGCCATGTCAAGGTTCAGTGACGACTCGAGGTGCTCTTGAAAACGTTCCATGTTAGTGCGCCTGCTGATAAGCCGCTCGACTTTGGGATAGGCTGTAGCTGTTGTGTCCAGAGTGATGATGAGAGGTAAGTGGTCAGAGCTGAGCTCGGCAACCGACCGGATATTTGAGTGTAAACCCAGGACACCTCTTGTCAGCGCAAAATCGATGTATCCTGGAGACCCTCTACTGCCAAAAGGGAACCTTGTGGGGCCACCTGTTGCTAGCGAGTTTACATCAGAGTTAAAGATTAGATTTGCCAGGGCATGACCTCTTAGGTTACACCTCCCTGCTCCCCAAAGCCAGTGGGACGCATTCCAGTCGCCTGCTACAATGAATTTATGCTGTTGTTGCTCCAATATGGATTTGAAGTTGTCTGTGGTCCAAACGAACCTCGGTCGGCAGTACACCGCGCCGAAGTTAATAATGCCGTCCCCAGTTTCTATAGTTGCAGACGCAAGTTGCACCCTATCAGTGGCTACTGAAGGAAGAGGAAAATGAACCAAACTTGATTTGATCATAATCGCTGATCCACCTTTAGCGTTACCCTCACCCGGGTCGTTTGCAGTATAGGCCTCGTAACCATACAGCTTGGGCTTGACTACATCTTTGCAATGTGTTTCACTAATAAGCAAAACATCTATCTCTTATCGCCGCACAAAGCATTCAAGTTCGGGCAGTTTCGCGGAGACGCCGTTGGCGTTCCATACTAAAATGCGCAGCGGCTTCATTTTGTCGCTGTCTGCGCGTGTATAGCAGTGAACAGATGGATCATCTGCCCTTGCTGTAGTAGCATCATCCTCGTTTGTTCAATCAGCTGTTCCTGAAGGGAGCGCAGAGCGTTCATGCTTTCGTTTAGCGTCTGCAGGATGCTAAAAGTGTTATTGTCCAAAGGGGGCTGATGTCCGCCTCTAGACCGACTCCTTTGCCAGCTGTGCTTCCTAATTTCAGGTTGCTGCTGGGCTGCGGCACCTGTTGCTGATCCTGCTTGGGTCCCATCCAGGCTTTAGCTACATCTGCGTAGGAGACTCCGCTTCGGAGAGGTGCAATCGGCATGCATCCAGTAGGAACATGGGACATAGGTCGATTGTTGACTTCGCTTCTTCCGCCCACACCTCTTTTTGGCCTAGAGCGCTGAAGGAATGCCTGGAGTTTGGAGCATCCGGAATAATTCGCTGGATGCTGTTCACCACAGTTATAGCAAGTGCATGGCTCGCTTCGTGGTCGCGTACAGTCTTTGGCAGGATGTTCACCGGCGCATTTGAGGCAGATGTGCGCCTTACGGCAGTATTTGGCCGTGTGACCAAATTGCTGGCATCGATGGCATTGGGTTGTCGTATTTCGAAGGGGCTCGATGACAACTCTCATGTGGCATAAGCCCTTAAGAGCCAGGATCTCCTTGTTGTTCGTCGCAGCAGCGATGTTCAAAAAGAACATGTTTATGGGATTGGCAGCAGGAGCACCTGGCTCGTTTCGCCTTTTCGGCGTATGAACGTCTAACACCTTGTGGCCGAGACTTTTCAGTTCATCAATGATTTGATGATGGAGCGTACTGTGGTGGAGTCCTTTAACGCAGACTCGGTATGGCCTGTCCTCCTTAAGCTGATAACAGTGAAACTTAAGCTTTTCGGTCTCGAGCAAGCTGACTATGCTGCGGAAGGTGCTAGCGTCTGCCGCGTAGAGCCTCAGAACTCCGCCCATCGATGCCTTGGCAGAGACCTTGTTCAGATCAGTTATTTTTGAGATTTTGTCCATCAGCAGGGGTGCGTTTTCCACGCCTTCCAAAACTATTGGAGGGGGTTTGGGTTGCGCCTTGGAAGTTGCACTGATTATGCCAGAAGAGGCTGCATCATGTTTGGCAGCAGCAATAGCTGCTTGATGGCTGGTACTGGGCTGCTCGCTCAGATCCTCGGTTTGCGCTAGCAACCCAAAACGGTTTGAGCTGCCGCTGTAGGTGGGCACAGGAATTTTGTTATCCAGTATTGCCTTCTTCTTGGCATTCATTGGAGACCCACTTGCCTTCCTCTTGATGACTTGCATCCGCTGAGGCGCTGGCTTAATAGTGTTGGCCACTTTGGACGTCCGTTTCGTCTCAGAGGCTTTGTTCACTGCAATATTAAAGAGCTCGCCGAGGCTGAGTAAGCGCTCGGTAGTAGCGGGCATCATAGTTTTTGCATTTGGGTCCATAAATGCAATTTCCAAAAGTTTGTAAACAAACTTCGATCAGCTGTGAACAGCTGCTTTATACAGCTGAATTTTTGTTGTGGCCGCTGTTCAGCGGGCCCACGATGTAGATTGTTTGCAGCAAGGTTATATCTCTGCGCTTGAGTGTTTTTTTTACCTGATAGTGAGTCCAGGGAAGACTCTTCACAGTTTTGCCACTATTGTGGGCTTTGCTTGATATATTGCGTCGAAATTAATATTTTTCCCGCTTGTGGTGTTAATAAAGTGCAACTCGTCGCAAGGGTTGCCACTCGATCGCACAAAAAAGGCTGTTGGCTTTTTTTTATTTATTTAATACACAATTCCTAGGTTGCCGAATTGACTTCACTAATCGAACTTACATGGTTTATCTTCTTAACTATCCTGTTAAGATACTCCTAGGTCCTTGATGAACGTCGGGCGCCAATTAGGTTTTGTCCTATTGTCAAGAGATCCTTCCGATGGGTGGCTCCGGCAGATAGGGTCCACGTAGATAGCTGATCCCCTGGTCGTTAGTCAGGCGGAATGTCTTCCTACGCAGATTATGGTGGAGGGCGTGAGTTTGCCCCCTTTGCTGGACACTGGCCTTTGGGCTCAGCGTGGATAAATTATATCAAATACAATTGGTTTTACGGCAGAAGCCGGAGTAGCTTGTTCTTTATTTATAAAGTGCTCGCTTAGAACTGAATACAAAGGAATGGAAAAATATATATCTACCCTAGCTTCAATGCATCACGCCATAAACCCATGGTCGGCAAGCCGACTCAGCATTTACCGTTCTTAGCGCAGAGCGCCGAACTCAGTTGGGGCGCGTCAGCACTGTTTATCTGAAGCTACTTTTTTTTTTCGCGCGGCTCCCACTGCATAACGTACAGCCCACCTTCCGCCCAACCGACCAAGGGGCGCTGCCGTTTATCGTACGGCTCTGATCGCTGGGATAGATCCAAAAGAATAAAGTATAGAAAAGATTACGAGGAAGAAGTGGAGTGCGTTTGTTGCTCTGAAAGGTAGGTTAGAATTGATGATTTGATAGAAGTGGACGTGCAGAGTGAAGTAATAGAGTATAAGTCATTGTTGTCAGAACATAAAACCCTGAAAGGCTCATGCTGGGCATATGTAGATCTACAACAACTTAGGAATAGGGGACTAAAATTTCTAGTACGTCTATTTGGAATGTTAAATGTTAGTCGTGTTAGTAGATGCTGGCTGTCTACATTACAATTAATAAGGTTATAAAGGAAAACGACCCCCAGCATCTTTCTACGATTGGTTAGGGAAGGTAAATTAATTAGAAGAAGTCTGTTTGAGTAAGATAGGAGGTGAAGATTTGCATCCCAGTTGAGTCCCCTAAGTGCAAACATACCAAACGATCTTGATGAACCCCATACTGAGGGCTCCAGACGCATGACCCGTACTCCAGAATTGGACGTTCTAAAGATACATATAAAGTTTTAGTAATATAAGGGTCATTGAATTCCTTAGACCATCTTTTAATGAAGACAAGCACGCCCTTGGCTTTATTAACCATCGTAAAAATGTGGTCGGAAAATTTAAGTTTAGTATCTAATAGGACACCAAGATCGTTAACCTGGGTTAATCTATCGAAGGAGATCCCATAGAGAAGGTATGTCGCCTGGTTAGGGCACGAACGATAGAAAGACATAAGTTTACATTTTGACCCATTAAGTTTTAAGAGATTGGTGGAACACCACTTTTGAAAATTGTCCAAATCTGACTGAAGTTTATATTGGGCAGAAGGGGATTTGTATTGAAGACAAAGCTTAACGTCGTCTGCATACATAAGAACCAGAGAGTTCGTTATGGCAGGGGGTAGGTCGTTAATAAAGATAGTGAAAAGTAGTGGCCCAAGATGGCTTCCTTGGGGGACTCCCGATGTAGCTCTAACAAGACGAGAGTGTACATCCTTAAAAAGAACATGTTGGGTTCTCCCAGCTAAGTAGCTAGAAATCCACGTGAGAAGGTCTGAGGGAAATCCTAGGATACTAAGTTTACTCAAAAGGAGAGAATGGTTGACAGAGTCAAATGCTTTACTAAAATCAGTGTAGATGACATCTGTTTGAAGGCCTTTACGGAAGCCATCTATAATAAAGGAGGTCAACTCCAAGAGGTTTGTGGTGGTGGAGCGACGCTTTATAAAACCATGCTGGCATGGAGAAATAATTGAACTGCAGAGATGTTGAAGATGCGGTGTTACCAATTTTTCAAAAAGCTGACAATTTAGAGATTCCTCTATAGTTTGTAGCATCCGATTTTTTTTCCTTTTTTGTGTAAGGGAATTATGAACGATTCCTTCCACATTTGGGGAAAAATCGAAGTTTCCAGAGACAAAGAGAAAAGTTTAAGAAGGGGTCTGCACAATGGCTTAGCGCAGTTTTTCAGTACACAGCCAGGACCTGGCGAATAGACTGGTTTCATCCTCAGAAGATCCGATAACACAGTGCTTTTGGAGAAAGTTGGTCTGAAAATAAGATTAGATGATTGAATGTTATATGAATAAGGCTGATCCATAATTGTAGGAAATGAGTACGTTGTTTGAAAGAAAGTTGCGAATAGATCGGCAATACCCTGATCAGTAGTCGCAGATACATTTTCAAACGAAAGTAGGTGGGGAGAAGATACTTGCTTACGCTTAGTGCTCACAAAATTATAAAACTGCTTCGGATCCTGAGTAAACTGGATCCGACAGCGGTATATATAATTCTTATAACACTCACCGTTATGCACGGTGAAATTTGACCGAGCTACTAAGTATCTTGAGAAAGTTACATTACAGCCAGTTTTCTTATGTCTCTTAAGGAGTCTATTTTTAATGTATTTTAAGTTTTTAAGGCTCCTTGTAAACCAAGGAGGGTCGGTCGAGGCGGATGGATACTTCCATGGCACGCAAGAAGTGGCATGGCTCTGGAAACGGTTATTCCATCTGGGTCAGAAACGAAACCTTGATCTAGAAGCCAACCTAAAGAATTCCTTACGTGGTTTATTTGACCAAGGGATACGGGGTCGAACATACCCTCAGTAAAATCGTGATGTGTTGAGAGTGTTAAAGATGGTGAATTCTCGATGTTTGATCAGATAAGTTCAGGTAAATTGAAATCTCCTAGAGTCACTAAAAGGTCACTGTCAGACATGCAGTTAGAAACCAGCTGAATGGCAGATAAGTAGTGCCAGTATGTAGGTGGTTCAGAAGAAGGTGGTAAATATGAGCATGTTATGAATAGTGATTGAATCGACATAGTGATTTTGACACATAAGAATTCAATATCACCAGGATTCGGTAACTTAACCTCTTCAGAAGCGAAGTCGGAGTCCACAGAGATTAGGACACCTCCTCCCCTTCGTAGTCGTCGGTCCCATCCGTAAGTGGTGTACCTGTCTGGGAAAATTTCGGAGCTAAAAATCCGGTTTAACTAGGTCTCTGTGAAGACTACAATCTGGGTTGCAAAAGATGAACTATCAGAATACAGTTTAGGGAGCTTACTCCGAAGCCCCCTAGTATTTTGATAGGTAAGGGTGATAGATGTTGTTAGTTTTTTGAGGATGAAGGTTTAGGTAAGGGAGACGAAGATGGTACAGGGTTTTTAGGCTTTGGGAGTTTAACTCCCACAGGCTTATTAACTTTTTTTTTTACTGTACTCGGCTGATGTTCTTGTACGAATATGTTCTCCGGCCAAAAGCTGGGCGAACAGATCGTATCGAACATCGGCAAAGGTATACGTATCTTAAAAGATGACGTAAGCCTTGAATAAGAATATTTAAATTTCCTAATATCCTCCACTCTAACAACGGCCTTAGATTTGGCTTGGATATAAGCCGAGATATCAATCTCTGAGGTGTCAGGGGCCAGCCGTGAAATAAATATATGTTTAGAGGGGAGAATCACCTGTAAGGGCTTTGGTGTTACGGTTGGTAAGACCGCGACATCAGTCCGTACCGGGGGTCCGGACGGTGGTTTACCCTTAGCAGTGGATTTTAAGGGGGTCGACTCTACTCGTGCGAAGGAATCACTTGAAGTGATACCCTGGATGGTAATTCAGACGAGTTATGCTTGATTATGGAGTCAAATTCCAAAACCACATTTGTGTTTCCAACTCCTGCTCTTGGGGCGGTAGAGTTATGAGCGGCTGCATGGTCGTCGGCTGATCAGGCTGAATAGCGATATCAGTGCATACGGAGTCCCTAATAGCGGTTTTTTACGCTTTGGCAATTCATTTAGTAGCTGTAGGCTGTTAAATTGGGAATCCAGCGCAGAGAGTTGGTCGTTGATTTTACTGAAACCACCGATCAACTCTTTGAAACCGTTTTTAGTTTAAATGAACGTTCGCATTTCTCTTTGAACCGCGCGACATCCACTGCAGCAAAAGTGGAAACCAGCGTTTCTAGAGATTGCATCCGAAACTGAGGCGGTGAAACCGGCACATTTAGTATGTACTACGTTTTTACACAGCCAACAGGGGATGCTAGGCTGGGACGCGGAAATCGGCTTATTGCACGATTTTATAGCGCAGATGCTATAAAATTCCATTTTAAAAAATTTTTATGGTAAAAACTAGAAATTTAAAATGTATATGAAATATGTAAACAACAAATAATTAATGTTAGACAAACTAGTAGCCTTGAACCACTGTACTTGTTAATCAGAGCACGATAAAAGGGAGAGGTAATGGGAAAGCGCAAGAGCGCAAACTAGGAGAGAGAGTTATTGCAAAAGTAGAAATTGCAGTAAACGTAAGAAAAGGGAATAGAAATAAATAGGGCACAGTACCTTACTTGGGTAAATAATAAAATAACTTAAACTCACCAAATATGGTACCGCGAAGACGCGAGTGCGAATGGAAACGTTTAAAGTGTTAGATTTGAATAATTAATTTCTCAACAAACGCCGGTTTGTCTTTTGCAAAAAAATAATAATAAAATCGAATGATCGCAAGAAAAAAACACGTCCGTTCGCTATGAAAGTAAAGTGTTCTCTCTTAGTTGCTATGGTAATTTTAACGTAAACTTATGCTCTGTCAGTTGTTAACTAGTACACATATTATGAAATACATTGAATATACATTTATATAATAAATACCCAAAAGCTTGGTGATGTTGATGTCCGTCGACTCGTCCAATAAAAGACTGAATTTTGAATCTCCAATATCATTGCGGAGGTCTTCAGCAAAATGTTGACCAAGAACATTATTGATGATGGCAGTGCATTTGGTCCTATGCAACTTTATTCGCTCTGCACCATCGACATTTTTCGAGCACAACATGCCCAAATGATCTATTTGAGCCATAGCTGTGTGCTGTGCAACAAATAGGCATAATGACGCTTCCTGTTGAATGCTTTTAAGGGGCAATCTCACAAAATCAATTTTATTTTGTTGCTTAAAACCATTCATTGCACTGGTGTGCTTTCTTGTTACAGCATGAGCGCGCAAATCGCTTAATTTAGCTGTGAGAGTGCACTTGCAATAGGAGAGTCTATTGCTCGTCTGTATCGTCCTTGCGAATCCAAGCCTTAAATTCGTCGCATTTAAGACAAGCTTCACGGCACTTTTGCTTATATTCTTTTGGCATTTTGATTAAGCTATCCCTATTTACTCGCACTTTTACTTAGAGATGATAGTTTCCTAGAGGTTTTACTAGAGGTGGGAAATTTTGAAAGTTTCGATACAAAATTCATAAGCAATCACATTTCGATACTTTTAATAGCAACGTTGGCAAAAAAAAAGCGGAAAAAAGCCAAATACATTTCTAAAAAATCCAGAATTCCCGCAATTTCAAAATTTGTCCCGCATTTGGTCTTCAAAAAAAGCCAGATTTGACGGGAAAAAAGCGGAATTGGCAACCCTGGAAACATCAGAGGACTTTGTTTTTCGACTATGTATTTTTCCGAAGTAGTGATGGGACATCGAAACAAAAACATCGATGTTGTAAAACATCGACATCGAAAATTCGTGACATCGATGTCATCGATATATCGAAAAAAAACATCGATGTTTCTAGTAGAGGTGCCGAAACATCGATGTTTTCTAAAAAATGTAATATTTTTATTTACACCTGAAAAATAAGAAAAAACATGTATTTATTATTAAATTCAATTAATTTTAAATTTAATAAAAAAGAAAACAAATCAACAAAGTGACATACTTAAAAAACAATGAGATTTCTTTTTACATTCATCGTCCAAAACATAATAACTGAAAATAGGAAATTAAACATAAAGAGATCTCAACAGTCGTAGCTTAAATATAACTTATATAATTACATATTTCATATGTAAATTGAGTATCTTCAACTTTTAAGGAATCACTTTGTTGAATCACTTTGAAATCAAAGTTTTTGTTTATGAACATTAGTTTGTCCACCGTCAGATTTTAGCCGAGTTCGACGATCCGATATTATTTGTCCTGCCTTGCTGAATGCCCTTTCGGAGTCGCAGGATGTTGCTGGTACGCCTAATACGAAATTCAAAAACTTACCTTACCTTCAGTTGGCCAGGTCGTTTCTATCGCCCTTTTTGTGGATAAGTATAGTTCTCGATTTTTTCCACAAATCGGGCACATGAACTGTCCTGAGGCAAGCATTACAATTTTTAGAGTCCGGTAGATGACACCATCCGGACCCGGAGACGAGTTGTGCGATCTTCTCAGACGGCGAAGCACCTCCTCTCTAGAGAAGGGCTTCGAGAGCGCCTCCGCCAGTGCCGGTTCTTCTGGGCCATTCCAAGAAGGCCAGTCGAAGGCACTAGCGAGCTCCATGTCTTTCCTCGAGAACATCTGTGTGAGAAAACTGCACACCTCCGCTCCTGGCAGCTCGCAATGAGGAGAGGAATTCTTCAGCACCTCCCTCATGGCTCGAGGTCGGTTTCCTCTATACCTCTTTGCCGCAGCTGCCAGTGGTTCGGGTCCCTGGGCTGAGCGTCTAGTCAGGCCGCGCGCTGCGGCTGACTGCCCAGGGCCAGTCTCCGCGGCCATCATTGCCTGTAGGTCGTTGACTGCAACCAGTAGTTCCGCTGCATTTGTTGCCCTGTTTGCCAATTGGCAAATAGCAGCCCTTCTGCTGGACGCAGTCAACATGTTGCCCGATGGTTGGGCTGTCAAGTCCGGTTGAGATGTAGGTGGTGTGGGAGTGTTGAAAAGGGCTATGGTTGGGGTTGGCTGGGCTATTGGTGGTTCAGAGTGGTCGCTGGGTGGGAACATGGGGGAAGTGACTATGGTAGGGGTGGGCAGGGCTATGGGAGGTGAGGCAGGTATACTATGGTCAGTCTGCGTGCTCACGGAGCGCATTGTTGGGGGAGCTGCACCCGGGTGTATAGAGGGTGGCCTTGTACCGCCCCTTCCACTTGCGAGGGTATTGGCTATTGTGGTGCCGGATTCGCCGGACCGGCGGATAGTGATGCCGGTCCCCGGGGGTGCAGGAGTCCCTGGCGACCGCGAGACGGAAAGTCTCGGGGTCCTTGGGTTGGCAGTTCTTGGGTCGGCAGGGGATGGAAGATCCGGCCTAAGATTGCCAGCTCTCGGCAATCTCTCGGCAGATGGCTCACGGTTTAGATTTCTAGCAACCGTTCCTCTCAGGCCCTCTCTCGCGATGTGAGAGACAGCAGCGCTGGGGCACGTTAGCATGCGGTGCCCGTGGGAGATGAGGAGAATATCGGCCAGCATCGACGTGGGTAGTATACCCGCCCCCCTCTACTGGGCGGGATATAGACTACCTCCGCGCTCGCCCGCTGTGGTAGATAAAGCCTTTATAAATAAAGCTTTTTTACGTGTTTTTTATGGCTTTATCTACGTGGCAGAGCGCAGTACGCTTGAGGGAACCACCTCGTAGCATGAAGTCTAGTCGTGGTGCTACGAAGCTGCGTACTGCGTCTATTTTCTGCCACGGGGCGAGCAGCGAGCCGTCGATGCTGGCGATATCTATCCCAATCGCATCTAGCGCTGCCCTTGGCGTTTGGTCCACGTCTAGGCCTACCGGGATGCCTAAGTAATTATAGGCATCCTCCTCTTCCATGGCTGGCAGTTGGACGCCGCCAATTTGGAAGCTGGTCTGCATTGTTTTTCTGTGGCCCTTTCTTCCCGTCAAATGCAGTGTGGCGCACTTTGACGGGTTGAAGAGCAGACCAGCATCCTTGGCTATTGTGGTGCCGGATTCGCCGGACCGGCGGATAGTGATGCCGGTCCCCGGGGGTGCAGGAGTCCCTGGCGACCGCGAGACGGAAAGTCTCGGGGTCCTTGGGTTGGCAGTTCTTGGGTCGGCAGGGTCGGATGGAAGATCCGGCCTAAGATTGCCAGCTCTCGGGCTACTCACTGCTCTGAACCTCCCCGCGCCGTTGCGGGCTGCCGCCGACGTACCCGGGGAGCGCTGGACGGAGAGTCTCAGGTTCCCATGGATGCCGGTCTGTCCGCCCCCTGGCCGCTTTCCCTGGCGGAAAGCCTTGGAGTCGACAAA
This sequence comes from Drosophila ercepeae, assembly GCA_018150545.1. Classification (NCBI taxonomy): domain Eukaryota; kingdom Metazoa; phylum Arthropoda; class Insecta; order Diptera; family Drosophilidae; genus Drosophila; species Drosophila ercepeae. The sequence goes on from JAECWL010000197.1 coordinate 1,848,253, forward strand.
CTGCCAATCCTCGGTCTTATCCCAGATGTGATAGCCCCGTTGTTGGTTCTGGAGGTACAGGGCGTGCCAATGCGCCTGGCCTGGGATAGGCGGTATCCAAACTGGGAGTGGCGGCAGTCGATTGGCTGGACGATATTATACTAGCAGGGTGGTTTTGATTGGCAGTGTCCGGTACAGCGGTCTCATGCGCAGGGTCCATCATGACACCATTATCGTTTATAGCGATGTCGGGGTGTCGTTTGGACACATGCACCTTTAGCTGCTTCATGCCCTTCGGCATATCAGCCTCGCAGATCCGGCATTTATATTTAGGAGTAACCTCCGGATGCCTGCGAGAGATGTGCTGATATGCCGATAGATAAGTCGCGTATTCACCTAAGTTACCCGTGGCCCGACCGTAGCAGAGACTGCATCTATGACGGCCCACGAACGGGTAGGTGAACACGTGTTCAGATCCACCGGACATACTGCTCTTCACTTTTCTTCTTCTTTTTTTTCCCCTTTTTTGTGACTGACAGTCTATCAGGGATAGATAATCAGGGATAGTTAATATAAACATACAATACATATATTTACAGAAAACATACATATACACATAACACTTTGATCTTAGCCATTTGGCCGAGAAGCGATCAGAACAGATATTGAGAAAGCCATTATGGCCAGCGATTGGCACCCGGGGCGGGCAGGTAGCCCCCCGAGCATGTCAGCAGTTTACGTTGTTGTTGATGTTATCTTATTTATTTAATTTTTTTTTCTTTATCCCAGTTTATAGATTTTATTTCAATTCATAGTTTTACTTGTTTCAGTTTTCTTATTTTCAGGTTTTTTATTTTTTTAATATATTTTTATTTTTTATATTTATTTTTATTTATTTTATTATTCTCTTTTTTTTTCCAGGTTATTACATCGCTTCCCTCTCTACCGTAGTGAACTGCCTCGTCCCCGAGACATGTTCGACGTAGATGTCGCGGGACCACTTGATGGTTTCAGCCACCATTAACCTGCGCATCAAGCCGGCATAGAACCTGGAGACGCCCAGGACATTGAGCACTCGTTCGTTTTGCGGGTCCCAAGTGCCCAGTGCCCCGACGATGAACGCCTCCAGGCTCACCTGGTGACCTAGGGCGCGAAGGGCCTCTGCCAGGGGAGCATATTTTCTCTCCTTTTCTTCCCTGGCAGCCTTGAATGCTTCCGCCCCGTTTTCGAACGGAATAGTCACATCGACGATGACAATGCGACTATTCCGTTCGACGCGCCACACCAGATCCGGCCTAAGTGCGGCCAGGTCGCCGGTGGCCTCGTCCACACGGCAGTTCACCTTAGGGGTGCCTAGACGTGACCCCGCTCTCGCTAGGCGATCAACCACACTGTCATGCCGCCGCTGCATGGCGTAGGAGTGGTGCATGCAGTGGCACAGCACGTGTGGTATGCTCTCGAGCAAGTATCCACAGACTCGGCATCTTTTATCGCCGTCCCCCCACCGGATGGCGCCGTTGAGAGGCAGGACGCCCAGCCGAGCTCTGTGGATGAACCTCCAATCAGCAAACCGGACGAACGATTCGTCCCTGATGAAGGAGTTGCTGATTGGGATTCTTGCCGTGAGGATCGCCACCTTCTCCTGGTCAGGCTTTCCCTGGAGAATGGCCAGATACTCCTCCTGTGCCGCACTCCGGAGCCGTTTGATGGACTGGGATCTGGAGTTCGAGTCGGTGAGCAGTGGTCGGTTTCTTTTTCCTCTACTTTCGACCACTAGCTCACCTCCTCTCCAGATCCAACGGACTCCCAGATGTGTGGACTGGCGTCTCGTGGCCATTCTCACCCTGGACCAAAGGCCAGCATCGCCACAGGGGCCCAAACGCGAGCCTGATAGGAACATGGCCATCTCTTCTCCAGATGGCTCACGGTTTAGATTTCTAGCAACCGTTCCTCTCAGGCCCTCTCTCGCGATGTGAGAGACAGCAGCGCTGGGGCACGTTAGCATGCGGTGCCCGTGGGAGATGAGGAGAATATCGGCCAGCATCGACGTGGGTAGTATACCCGCCCCCTCTACTGGGCGGGATACAGACTACCTCCGCGCTCGCCCGCTGTGGTAGATAAAGCCACTTTTTTACGTGTTTTTTATGGCTTTATCTACGTGGCAGAGCGCAGTACGCTTGAGGGAACCACCTCGTAGCATGAAGTCTAGTCGTGGTGCTACGAAGCTGCGTACTGCGTCTATTTTCTGCCACGGGGCGAGCAGCGAGCCGTCGATGCTGGCGATATCTATCCCAATCGCATCTAGCGCTGCCCTTGGCGTTTGGTCCACGTCTAGGCCTACCGGGATGCCTAAGTAATTATAGGCATCCTCCTCTTCCATGGCTGGCAGTTGGACGCCGCCAATTTGGAAGCTGGTCTGCATTGTTTTTCTGTGGCCCTTTCTTCCCGTCAAATGCAGTGTGGCGCACTTTGACGGGTTGAAGAGCAGACCAGCATCCTTGGCTATTGTGGTGCCGGATTCGCCGGACCGGCGGATAGTGATGCCGGTCCCCGGGGGTGCAGGAGTCCCTGGCGACCGCGAGACGGAAAGTCTCGGGGTCCTTGGGTTGGCAGTTCTTGGGTCGGCAGGGTCGGATGGAAGATCCGGCCTAAGATTGCCAGCTCTCGGGCTACTCACTGCTCTGAACCTCCCCGCGCCGTTGCCGGCTGCCGCCGACGTACCCGGGGAGCGCTGGACGGAGAGTCTCAGGTTCCCATGGATGCCGGTCTGTCCGCCCCCTGGCCGCTTTCCCTGGCGGAAAGCCTTGGAGTCGACAAACTGGCAATCCTCGGGCTTATCCCAGATGTGATAGCCCCGTTGTTGGTTCTGGAGGTACGGGGCGTGCCAATGCGCCTGGCCTGGGATAGGCGGTATCCAAACTGGGAGTGGCGGCAGTCGATTGGCTGGACGATATTATACTAGCAGGGTGGTTTTGATTGGCAGTGTCCGGTACAGCGGTCTCATGCGCAGGGTCCATCATGACACCATTATCGTTTATAGCGATGTCGGGGTGTCGTTTGGACACATGCACCTTTAGCTGCTTCATGCCCTTCGGCATATCAGCCTCGCAGATCCGGCATTTATATTTAGGAGTAACCTCCGGATGCCTGCGAGAGATGTGCTGATATGCCGATAGATAAGTCGCGTATTCACCTAAGTTACCCGTGGCCCGACCGTAGCAGAGACTGCATCTATGACGGCCCACGAACGGGTAGGTGAACACGTGTTCAGATCCACCGGACATACTGCTCTTCACTTTTCTTCTTCTTTTTTTTTCCCCTTTTTTGTGACTGATAGTCTATCAGGGATAGATAATCAGGGATAGTTAATATAAACATACAATACATATATTTACAGAAAACATACATATACACATAACACTTTGATCTTAGCCATTTGGCCGAGAAGCGATCAGAACAGATATTGAGAAAGCCATTATGGCCAGCGATTGGCACCCGGGGCGGGCAGGTAGCCCCCCCGAGCATGTCAGCAGTTTACGTTGTTGTTGATGTTATCTTATTTATTTATTTTTTTTTTTTCTTTATCCCAGTTTATAGATTTTATTTCAATTCATAGTTTTACTTGTTTCAGTTTTCTTATTTTCAGGTTTTTTATTTTTTTAATATATTTTTATTTTTTATATTTATATTTATTTATTTTTTTATTCTCTTTTTTTTTCCAGGTTATTACATCGCTTCCCTCTCTACCGTAGTGAACTGCCTCGTCCCCGAGACATGTTCGACGTAGATGTCGCGGGACCACTTGATGGTTTCAGCCACCATTAACCTGCGCATCAAGCCGGCATAGAACCTGGAGACGCCCAGGACATTGAGCACTCGTTCGTTTTGCGGGTCCCAAGTGCCCAGTGCCCCGACGATGAACGCCTCCAGGCTCACCTGGTGACCTAGGGCGCGAAGGGCCTCTGCCAGGGGAGCATATTTTCTCTCCTTTTCTTCCCTGGCAGCCTTGAATGCTTCCGCCCCGTTTTCGAACGGAATAGTCACATCGACGATGACAATGCGACTATTCCGTTCGACGCGCCACACCAGATCCGGCCTAAGTGCGGCCAGGTCGCCGGTGGCCTCGTCCACACGGCAGTTCACCTTAGGGGTGCCTAGACGTGACCCCGCTCTCGCTAGGCGATCAACCACACTGTCATGCCGCCGCAGTGGCACAGCACGTGTGGTATGCTCTCGAGCAAGTATCCACAGACTCGGCATCTTTTATCGCCGTCCCCCCACCGGATGGCGCCGTTGAGAGGCAGGACGCCCAGCCGAGCTCTGTGGATGAACCTCCAATCAGCAAACCGGACGAACGATCCGTCCCTGATGAAGGAGTTGCTGATTGGGGTTCTTGCCGTGAGGATCGCCACCTTCTCCTGGTCAGGCTTTCCCTGGAGAATGGCCAGATACTCCTCCTGTGCCGCACTCCGGAGCCGTTTGATGGACTGGGATCTGGAGTTCGAGTCGGTGAGCAGTGGTCGGTTTCTTTTTCCTCTACTTTCGACCACTAGCTCACCTCCTCTCCAGATCCAACGGACTCCCAGATGTGTGGACTGGCGCCTCGTGGCCATTCTCACCCTGGACCAAAGGCCAGCATCGCCACAGGGGCCCAAACGCGAGCCTGATAGGAACATGGCCATCTCTTCTCCAGATGGCTCACGGTTTAGATTTCTAGCAACCGTTCCTCTCAGGCCCTCTCTCGCGATGTGAGAGACAGCAGCGCTGGGGCACGTTAGCATGCGGTGCCCGTGGGAGATGAGGAGAATATCGGCCAGCATCGACGTGGGTAGTATACCCGCCCCCCTCTACTGGGCGGGATATAGACTACCTCCGCGCTCGCCCGCTGTGGTAGATAAAGCCACTTTATTACGTGTTTTTTATGGCTTTATCTACGTGGCAGAGCGCAGTACGCTTGAGGGAACCACCTCGTAGCATGAAGTCTAGTCGTGGTGCTACGAAGCTGCGTACTGCGTCTATTTTCTGCCACGGGGCGAGCAGCGAGCCGTCGATGCTGGCGATATCTATCCCAATCGCATCTAGCGCTGCCCTTGGCGTTTGGTCCACGTCTAGGCCTACCGGGATGCCTAAGTAATTATAGGCATCCTCCTCTTCCATGGCTGGCAGTTGGACGCCGCCAATTTGGAAGCTGGTCTGCATTGTTTTTCTGTGGCCCTTTCTTCCCGTCAAATGCAGTGTGGCGCACTTTGACGGGTTGAAGAGCAGACCAGCATCCTTGGCTATTGTGGTGCCGGATTCGCCGGACCGGCGGATAGTGATGCCGGTCCCCGGGGGTGCAGGAGTCCCTGGCGACCGCGAGACGGAAAGTCTCGGGGTCCTTGGGTTGGCAGTTCTTGGGTCGGCAGGGTCGGATGGAAGATCCGGCCTAAGATTGCCAGCTCTCGGGCTACTCACTGCTCTGAACCTCCCCGCGCCGTTGCGGGCTGCCGCCGACGTACCCGGGGAGCGCTGGACGGAGAGTCTCAGGTTCCCATGGATGCCGGTCTGTCCGCCCCCTGGCCGCTTTCCCTGGCGGAAAGCCTTGGAGTCGACAAACTGGCAATCCTCGGGCTTATCCCAGATGTGATAGCCCCGTTGTTGGTTCTGGAGGTACGGGGCGTGCCAATGCGCCTGGCCTGGGATAGGCGGTATCCAAACTGGGAGTGGCGGCAGTCGATTGGCTGGACGATATTATACTAGCAGGGTGGTTTTGATTGGCAGTGTCCGGTACAGCGGTCTCATGCGCAGGGTCCATCATGACACCATTATCGTTTATAGCGATGTCGGGGTGTCGTTTGGACACATGCGCCTTTAGCTGCTTCATGCCCTTCGGCATATCAGCCTCGCAGATCCGGCATTTATATTTAGGAGTAACCTCCGGATGCCTGCGAGAGATGTGCTGATATGCCGATAGATAAGTCGCGTATTCACCTAAGTTACCCGTGGCCCGACCGTAGCAGAGACTGCATCTATGACGGCCCACGAACGGGTAGGTGAACACGTGTTCAGATCCACCGGACATACTGCTCTTCACTTTTCTTCTTCTTTTTTTCCCCTTTTTTGTGACTCAGACTATCAGGGATAGATAATCAGGGATAGTTAATATAAACATACAATACATATATTTACAGAAAACATACATATACACATAACACTTTGATCTTAGCCATTTGGCCGAGAAGCGATCAGAACAGATATTGAGAAAGCCATTATGGCCAGCGATTGGCACCCGGGGCGGGCAGGTAGCCCCCCCGAGCATGTCAGCAGTTTACGTTGTTGTTGATGTTATCTTATTTATTTTATTTTTTTTTTCTTTATCCCAGTTTATAGATTTTATTTCAATTCATAGTTTTACTTGTTTCAGTTTTCTTATTTTCAGGTTTTTTATTTTTTTAATATATTTTTATTTTTTATATTTATATTTATTTATTTTTTTATTTTCTTTTTTTTCCAGGTTATTACATCGCTTCCCTCTCTACCGTAGTGAACTGCCTCGTCCCCGAGACATGTTCGACGTAGATGTCGCGGGACCACTTGATGGTTTCAGCCACCATTAACCTGCGCATCAAGCCGGCATAGAACCTGGAGACGCCCAGGACATTGAGCACTCGTTCGTTTTGCGGGTCCCAAGTGCCCAGTGCCCCGACGATGAACGCCTCCAGGCTCACCTGGTGACCTAGGGCGCGAAGGGCCTCTGCCAGGGGAGCATATTTTCTCTCCTTTTCTTCCCTGGCAGCCTTGAATGCTTCCGCCCCGTTTTCGAACGGAATAGTCACATCGACGATGACAATGCGACTATTCCGTTCGACGCGCCACACCAGATCCGGCCCAAGTGCGGCCAGGTCGCCGGTGGCCTCGTCCACCCGGCAGTTCACCTTAGGGGTGCCTAGACGTGACCCCGCTCTCGCTAGGCGATCAACCACACTGTCATGCCGCCGCTGCATGGCGTAGGAGTGGTGCATGCAGTGGCACAGCACGTGTGGTCTGCTCTCGAGCAAGTATCCACAGACTCGGCATCTTTTATCGCCGTCCCCCCACCGGATGGCGCCGTTGAGGGGCAGGACGCCCAGCCGAGCTCTGTGGATGAACCTCCAATCAGCAAACCGGACGAACGATCCATCCCTGATGAAGGAGTTGCTGATTGGGGTTCTTGCCGAGAGGATCGCCACCTTCCCCTGGTCAGGCTTTCCCTGGAGAATGGCCAGATACTCCTCCTGTGCCGCACTCCGGAGCCGTTTGATGGACTGGGATCTGGAGTTCGAGTCGGTGAGCAGTGGTCGGTTTCTTTTTCCTCTACTTTCGACCACTAGCTCACCTCCTCTCCAGATCCAACGGACTCCCAGATGTGTGGACTGGCGTCTCGTGGCCATTCTCACCCTGGACCAAAGGCCAGCATCGCCACAGGGGCCCAAACGCGAGCCTGATAGGAACATGGCCATCTCTTCTCCAGATGGCTCACGGTTTAGATTTCTAGCAACCGTTCCTCTCAGGCCCTCTCTCGCGATGTGAGAGACAGCAGCGCTGGGGCACGTTAGCATGCGGTGCCCGTGGGAGATGAGGAGAATATCGGCCAGCATCGACGTGGGTAGTATACCCGCCCCCCTCTACTGGGCGGGATATAGACTACCTCCGCGCTCTCCCGCTGTGGTAGATAAAGCCACTTTTTTACGTGTTTTTTATGGCCTTATCTACGTGGCAGAGCGCAGTACGCTTGAGGGAACCACCTCGTAGCATGAAGTCTAGTCGTGGTGCTACGAAGCTGCGTACTGCGTCTATTTTCTGCCACGGGGCGAGCAGCGAGCCGTCGATGCTGGCGATATCTATCCCAATCGCATCTAGCGCTGCCCTTGGCGTTTGGTCCACGTCTAGGCCTACCGGGATGCCTAAGTAATTATAGGCATCCTCCTCTTCCATGGCTGGCAGTTGGACGCCGCCAATTTGGAAGCTGGTCTGCATTGTTTTTCTGTGGCCCTTTCTTCCCGTCAAATGCAGTGTGGCGCACTTTGACGGGTTGAAGAGCAGACCAGCATCCTTGGCGGCATCCTGCGCAACGGACAGCAACGACCTCATCTCTTCCGGGGAGTTGGCTACAAGTACCAAATCGTCAGCGTAGGCCAGCCCGCTGATTCGACTCCCATGAAGCAGGTAGCCCAGTTTGAGTGATTGGATCAACCTGAGGACCCGCTCCATTGCCATGTTGAAGAGAATCGGACTGGCTGGACACCCCTGCTTAACGCTCGCCTCTATCGGGATCTCATCCGACATGCCATCCACTGTTTTTGCCCTGGTCGCGGCGCCTGTGGTCATCCCCTCCAAGATGGTTTGGATTTGTGAGCGGATTCCCATTCCGGCTATTGCGTCCCTTATGGTGGATCGCTTCTCGGCCAAATGGCTAAGATCAAATGTATGTGCATATGTATGTTTTTTCGTAAATATATGTTACATGTTAATATTAACTGTTGCTACCTTATCTAAAACAAAAAGAAAAGAAGAAGAGTGAAGAGCAGTATGTCCGGTGGATCTGATCACGTGTTCACCTACCCGTTCTTGGGCCGTCATAGGTGCAGTTTCTGCTACGGTCGGTCCACGGGTGGAAACCTAGGTGAATACGCGACTTATCTATCGGCGTATCAGCACATCTCTCGCAGGCATCCGGAGGTTATTCTCAAATATAAATGCCGGATCTGCGAGGCTGATATGCCGAAGGGCATGAAGCAGCTAAAGGCGCATGTGTCCAAACGACACCCTGACATCGCTATAAACGATAATGGTGCCATGATGGACCCTGCGCCTGAGCCCGCTGTACCGGACACTGCGAATCAAAACCACCCGGCTAATAGAACATCGTCCAGCCAATCGACTGCCGCCACTCCCAGTTTGGATACCGCCAATCCCAGGCCAGGCGCAAGCCGAGGCAGCCTATCGACTGCCGCCACTCCCAGATTAAATACCGCCAATCCCAGGCCTGGTGTAAACCGAGGCGGAAGCCGAGGCCTGGGCATTGGCACGCCCCACACCTCCAGAACCAACAACGGGGCTATCACATCTGGGATAAGCCCGAGGATTGCCAGTTTGTCGACTCCAAGGCTGTCCTCCATTGGAGGAACTATCAGATGTTAAGCTGATAAGAACAGATTTTGAAAGAGCCATTATGGCCAGCGAATGGTATCCGGGGCGAGCTTGTTTGTTTTGTATTTTTTTTCGTTTAATAATTTTGAACGCTTTGATCTTAGCCGTTTGGTCAGGAAAACAGTAGCAACTTCATGCGCGCGCAACCAAAAGCGGTTGCGAATTATAATCTACAGACTAAAAGTACTCAATTTTGTGTATTTTGTGTAGCATAACCTTGAGTGTGCGCACAGATGTAGTTGGTGCGTACGAGGGTTGGTAATATTTATGTTTATATTTCTAGTCTTATTTTTTACCATTTAAGCCTTAAACATTGTAATTTTACAAATTAAAAAAAATTTATAATTAAAAGGTTTTTATATATTTGATATTTTGGTCAACTTTAATTTTTGGTCAAGTTTTCCAATATTTTGATGCAGATTGAGAGGGAATAAAGTCCTGAACAATAAATGATATTCCTTTTCCAAATCCGATGAGGAATGTATGAAATATTTGCAAAAGAGTGTATAAAAACCAATATTATTTATTTTCTGATTTAGAAATGGTATTCCATTGCCAAATCCGATGAGAAATGTGTGAATTATTTGCAAGAGTGTCCCAAAACCGTGAATTTAGGAGAGTGCCGATTTTTACAAATTTGGAAAAGGGTTACAGCATGATTTTTTCCAAAAATGGACAACAAATTTTTTGTTCTACTTTTCCAGTCTTTTGGTGCAGATTGAGAGGGAATGAAGTCCTGATTTAGAAATGGTATTCCATTGCCAAATGCGATGATGTATGAAATATTTTAAAAAGAGTGTCTCAAAACCGTCAATTTCGGACAGTGCCGATTTCACAAATTTGGAAAAATAATAAATAATGTAATAAAGCAATTTTTTTATATTTTTATAAATTAACTTAACAAATATAAATAAAGCCGTGTTAATGGAACTTTTTAGATTTCAACTAAAAACAATATTAATTCTCCCTAATGAAAAAATAATTTTAGTATAAGTTTATAAAAATAATAATTTTTGGATAAGTTGTAAAGGCGTACCCATCATGATTTTTTGCAGGCTCAGACCTAAGAAAAACCCCCAATCCTAAATATATAAAAATAAACACCCACGAACGAGTAGGGAACACGTGTTCTAATCTACCGCACATGTTTTTTTCTTGGAGTCGGGAACTCGCAATGCCTAAGCACTGGGTCCCACCAAGACAAATCTCAAAGAGATTTTAGATTTTAATTTTAAGATTTAGATTACTTTTAGTTGTTTTAAATTTATTATTCAGTTGGGCCGAATCCCGGCGGTACTGCAATACCGGGCCAACCCGCGACAGAGGTGGAGCAAGCTCCTAGCACTCCGTCAGATTCCAAAAATCAGTTTAACATTTGTTGTCCTCCAATGGAGGAACTATCAGATGTTAAGCTGATAAGAACAGATTAATTGAGAAGCCATTATGGCCAGCGATTGGCACCCGGGGCGGGCAGGTAGCCCCCCCGAGCATGTCAGCAGTTTACGTAGTTGGTTTGATGTTTTCTTGTTTTTTTTTTTTTTTTTTTCCTTTATCCTAGTTTATAGGTTTTATCTTAATTCATAATTTTACTTTTCTTATTTTCATGTTATTTATATTTTTTTTTTTTTTAATATATTTTTTTTTTTTTTTTTTATATTTATTTTTATTTATTTTATTATTCTCTTTTTTCAGGTTATTACATCGCTTCCCTCTCTACCGTAGTGAACTGCCTCGTCCCCGAGACATGTTCGACGTAGATGTCGCGGGACCACTTGATGGTTTCAGCCACCATTAACCTGCGCATCAAGCCGGCATAGAACCTGGAGACGCCCAGGACATTGAGCACTCGTTCGTTTTGCGGGTCCCAAGTGCCCAGTGCCCCGACGATGAACGCCTCCAGGCTCACCTGGTGTCCTAGGGCGCGAAGGGCCTCTGCCAGGGGAGCATATTTCCTCTCCTTTTCTTCCCTGGCAGCCTTGAATGCTTCCGCCCCGTTTTCGAACGGAATAGTCACATCGACGATGACAATGCGACTATTCCGTTCGACGCGCCACACCAGATCCGGCCTAAGTGCGGCCAGGTCGCCGGTGGCCTCTTCCACCCGGCAGTTCACCTTAGGGGTGCCTAGACGTGACCCCGCTCTCGCTAGGCGATCAACCACACTGTCATGCCGCCGCTGCATGGCGTAGGAGTGGTGCATGCAGTGGCACAGCACGTGTGGTATGCTCTCGAGCAAGTGTCCACAGACTCGGCATCTTTTATCGCCGTCCCCCACCGGATGGCGCCGTTGAGGGGCAGGACGCCCAGCCGAGCTCTGTGGATGAACCTCCAATCAGCAAACCGGACGAACGATCCGTCCCTGATGAAGGAGTTGCTGATTGGGGTTCTTGCCGAGAGGATCGCCACCTTCCCCTGGTCAGGCTTTCCCTGGAGAATGGCCAGATACTCCTCCTGTGCCGCACTCCGGAGCCGTTTGATGGACTGGGATCTGGAGTTCGAGTCGGTGAGCAGTGGTCGGTTTCTTTTTCCTCTACTTTCGACCACTAGCTCACCTCCTCTCCAGATCCAACGGACTCCCAGATGTGTGGACTGGCGCCTCGTGGCCATTCTCACCCTGGACCAAAGGCCAGCATCGCCACAGGGGCCCAAACGCGAGCCTGATAGGAACATGGCCATCTCTTCTCCAGATGGCTCACGGTTTATATTTCTAGCAACCGTTCCTCTCAGGCCCTCTCTCGCGATGTGAGAGACAGCAGCGCTGGGGCACGTTAGCATGCGGTGCCCGTGGGAGATGAGGAGAATATCGGCCAGCATCGACGTGGGTAGTATACCCGCCCCCCCTCTGCTGGGCGGGATATAGACTACCTCCGCGCTCGCCCGCTGTGGTAGATAAAGCCTTTATAAATAAAGCTTTTTTACGTGTTTTTTATGGCTTTATCTACGTGGCAGAGCGCAGTACGCTTGAGGGAACCACCTCGTAGCATGAAGTCTAGTCGTGGTGCTACGAAGGTGCGTACTGCGTCTATTTTCTGCCACGGGGCGAGCAGCGAGCCGTCGATGCTGGCGATATCTACCCCAATCGCCTCTAGCGCTGCCCTTGGCGTTTGGTCCACGTCTAGGCCTACGGGGATGCCTAAGTAATTATAGGCATCCTCCTCTTTCATGGCAGGCAGTTGGACGCCGCCAATTTGGAAGCTGGTCTGCATTGTTTTTCTGTGGCCCTTTCTTCCCGTCAAATGCAGTGTGGCGCACTTTGACGGGTTGAAGAGCAGACCAGCATCCTTGGCGGCATCCTGCGCAACGGACAGCAACGACCTCATCTCTTCCGGGGAGTTGGCTACAAGAACCAAATCGTCAGCGTAGGCCAGCAATCGTCAGCGTAGGCCAGCTACACTTTGATCTTAGCCATTTGGCCGAGAAGCGATACTTTAGTCAGGAAAACGGTAGCAACTTCATGCGCGCGCAACCAAAAGCGGTTGCGAATTTTAATCTACAAACGAAAAGTACTCAATTTTGTGTATTTTGTGTAGCATACCTTGAGTGTGCGCACAGATGTACTTGGTGCGTACGAGGGTTGGTAATATTTGTTTATATGTTATATATAATATTTATGTTTATATATCTAGTGTTATTTTTAACCATTTAAGCCTTAAACATTGTAATTTTACAAATTAAAACAAATTAATAATTAAAAGGCAGTACTGGTTTTTATATATTTGATATTTTGGTCAACTTTTCCAATATTTTGATGCAGATTGAGAGGGAATAAAGTCCTGACTAATAAATGGTATTCCTTTTTCAAATCCGATGAGGAATGTATGAAATATTTGCAAAAGAGTGTCTAAAAACCATCATTTCGGGACAACGCCGATTTTCACAAATTTGTTTTTTTGCAAAAATCGACAAAAACTTTTTATTCTACTTTTCCAGTCTTTTGGTGCAGATTAAAAGGGAATGAATTCCTGATTTAGAAATGGTATTCCATTGCCAAGTCAAAAGAGAAATGTATGAAATATTTGCAAAAGAGTATGGGTCAATACGGGACAGTGCACAGTGGTCGGGCTGGTGGTATGGGAGAGCGGCCATAAATACTTCCCATGCAGCTAGAAGGCTAAGATTTCGTTTTAGGCATCTAATATAACTTTAAAAAACTTGGTGAAAAAATTTTTAAAATTGGGTCCTTTCTTCCCCCGAAAAATACAAAAATCCTTTTTTCGAGCACCTATAAGTATGCAGCAATTTTTTTAAATTAAAAATAATATTTAAATATACTATATATTTAGATTATTGGGCATATATATCGACTCACTTTGGTCCTCCGATAAAGAATATATATACTCCTTATATCTGTAAAGCACAACCCTTAGCATAACAAACCCTATATTCAAAAACATTTAATTAAACTTCAACTTAATTTTATATATACTATATTTTTTTTTTTTTTTTTATTTAATTAACATCTTTATTTATTTAATATTATTCAGGAACAGTTCTAATTAAAGCCTTTAACCTAAATGTTGTCTTAAGTAAATAATCACTTAATTATAAATTATAATTTGTTATCATCTTATTATACGAATGGTTTCAAGTAAAAATATATTCATATTAATGTCTTAGAAGCAGCCCAAAATGTCTTCTTTTGAGCCTGCGTATTGGGATAGGCCCCTGTAATCTCCGGGCGAGACGATTACGGTGAGCAGTTAGTCGGTCGTTGTATCTGCTTGAGAAGAACGAGATTTGGTCTTCAACAAGGCTCAGGTTTAAGTCATTGTGAAGCGTTTGGCCGCTAACGAACCACTCACAGCCAGTGATTTGTCTTAGTGTTTTATTCTGGACGGTTTGGAGTCGTTTTCGGTGGGACGCAGCCGCCATTCCCCACATTTGGATGCCGTATCTCCAGGTAGGTGCGATGATTTGCTGATAAATCTGACGCATATATACTATATAACAATAAATATTTTACATTGACTCAAGCAAATAAATTGCTGAATTTAAGAGTTTCGATTTTTTTACAAAGCTGTTTTCTTTGACCCGAAAAAAGGATCTGAACTTAAAAATAATCTATTAATTAAGTCGGTGTTCGTTATAACACGGGAAATTTTTCGTGTATGCTTAAGTCTAAACATTTTAATGTCTTTGTTTCTTGACTCTGCAGCTTCTTCAGATAACTCTCCAATAGACACTAAGCTATTTTTTATAATCTCAGAGCCATGTACTAAAACTTTATGTATTGAAGCAGGAAGGTAATACCATGGATATTCATTTATTAGTTGTTGTGCGGTTTCTAAAGCATATTTTCCGAATTTTTCTGCATTGATATTGTTATATAAAAATCGAAGTTAAAAAAATATAATTAACACAACAGCAAAACTTTTATACAAACAGAAATAACAAAAAAAAAATAAAATAAAATAAAATTGAATATGTAAATTCACAAATTACGATAACAAAAGCAACATCACAAAAACACAAAAAGAACAGCTGCATTTTTAGCGTTTAAAAAGAGGGAGGCGGCGTTAGTTAATTGATTAATATAAATAGGTTTGCAACTATTTGCAGCTAGACTTAACAGTTATATTATCTTAGAATATTAACAAATGCACTGGTAATACTCACATTGGGGGGAGCGGGGGGCAATATAATTAAAACTTTAAGTAAACATGAAAAAGACGTACACAAAAAGACACAAAAAGGGTTGACGATAAGATTAATTTCACAAGAGAGAATTTGGCAAATTAGCTTATTGTTATTATACGTATTTAAAGCAAATACCTTCACCTTTAAAATCCATTTTAAATAATTAAAATCGGAGCACTTTTCTAGACGTATCATGACTTTGAAGTTGGATTGGGAAGTACAAAATATGCAGAGCTGCCTATTTTGCAACGCAAATGAACACGCGTTCACAACTTTGATGCTGATTTTAAAAAGAAATGTTTGATTCAAAGAAAAATCAGGTATGGGGCGACGAAGTTTCGATATTTTAGAGCAGAACTGGTTACTTTTTGAGTAAATATTTAAAAAAAAATTTTTTTGATTGATGGCCTATGGGCCCGACCACTGTGCAGTGCCGATTTTCAGAACCATTAGCGAAGTTTGTTTCCCTTGCCCACCAATATGTAGAAGAGACTAATCTCTTGTACTAATTGAAATTTTTGCTACTTTTACGTCACAGATCAAGCATCTGCTAGTTTCTGGTCGCCTGGTACCTCAAATCTGGTCACAGGCAAAACTGACCAAACTTTGACAGTAAATGTAGCACACTTATTAAAAAAATTAAAAATTTTAATATAAATAAAGCTATAAAATCGATATACGAAATAGAGTATCAATAATGTATCCTATAAGTAATAATAAATAATGTAATAAAGCAATGTTTATTTATTTTTATACACTGTGATCTTAGCCATAAGGCCGAGAAGCGATCTACACTTTGATCATAGCCGTAAGGCCGAGAAGCGATCTACATTTTTATCTTAGCCATAAGGCCGGGAAGCGATCTACACTTCGATCTTAGCCATAAGGCCGAGAAGCGATATACACTTCGATCTTAGCCATAAGCCGAGAAGCGATCTACACTTCGATCATAGCCATAAGGCCGAGAAGCGATCTACACTTCGATCATAGCCATAAGGCCGAGAAGCGATCTACACTTCGATCTTAGCCATAAGGCCGAGAAGCGATCTACACTTCGATCTTAGCCATAAGGCCGAGAAGCGATCTACACTTTGATCTTAGCCATAAGGCCGAGAAGCGATCTACACTTCGATCTTAGCCATATGGCCGAGAAGCGATCTACACTTCGATCTTAGCCATAAGGCCGAGAAGCGATCTACACTTTGATCTAAGCCATAAGGCCGAGAAGCGATCTACACGTTGATCTTAGCCATAAGGCCGAGAAGCGATCTACACTTCGATCTTAGCCATAAGGCCGAGAAGCGATCTACACTTCGATCTTAGCCATAAGGCCGAGAAGCGATCTACACGTTGATCTTAGCCATAAGGCCGAGAAGCGAACTACACTTCGATCTTAGCCATATGGCCGAGAAGCGATCTACACTTTGATCTTAGCCATAAGGCCGAGAAGCGATCTACACTTCGATCTTAGCCATAAGGCCGAGAAGCGATCTACACTTCGATCTTAGCCATAAGGCCGAGAAGCGATCTACACTTTGATCTTAGCCATAAGGCCGAGAAGCGATCTACACTTCGATCTTAGCCATAAGGCCGAGAAGCGATCTACACTTCGATCTTAGCCATAAGGCCGAGAAGCGATCTACACTTCGATCTTAGCCATAAGGCCGAGAAGCGATCTACACTTTGATCTTAGCCATAAGGCCGAGAAGCGATCTACACTTTGATCTTAGCCATAAGGCCGAGAAGCGATCTACACTTTGATCTAAGCGATAAGGCCGAGAAGCGATCTACACTTCGATCTTAGCCATAAGGCCGAGAAGCGATCTACACTTCGATCTTAGCCATAAGGCCGAGAAGCGATCTACACTTCGAGCTTAGCCATAAGGCCGAGAAGCGATCTACACTTCGATCTTAGCCATAAGGCCGAGAAGCGATCTACACTTCGATCTTAGCCATAAGGCCGAGAAGCGATCTACACTTTGATCTCAGCCATAAGGCCGAGAAGCGATCTACACTTCGATCTTAGCCATAAGGCCGAGAAGCGATCTACACTTTGATCTAAGCCATAAGGCCGAGAAGCGATCTACACTTTGATCTTAGCCATAAGGCCGAGAAGCGATCTACATTTTGATCTTAGCCATAAGGCCGAGATGCGATCTACACTTTGATCTTAGCCATAAGGCCGAGAAGCGATCTACGCTTTGATCTTAGCCATAAGGCCGAGAAGCGATCTACACTTCCATCTTGGCCATAAGGCCGAGAAGCGATCTACACTTTGATCTTAGCCATAAGGCCGAGAAGCGATCTACGCTTTGATCCAAGCCATAAGGCCGAGAAGCGATCTACACTTCGATCTTAGCCATAAGGCCGAGAAGCGATCTACACTTCGTTCTTAGCCATAAGGCCGAGAAGCGATCTACACTTTGATCTTAGCCATAAGGCCGAGAAGCGATCTACACTTTGATCTTAGCCATAAGGCCGAGAAGCGATCTACGCTTTGATCTTAGCCATAAGGCCGAGAAGCGATCTACACTTCCATCTTGGCCATAAGGCCGAGAAGCGATCTACACTTTGATCTTAGCCATAAGGCCGAGAAGCGATCTACACTTTGATCTTAGCCATAAGGCCGAGAAGCGATCTACACTTCGATCTTAGCCATAAGGCCGAGAAGCGATCTACACTTCGATCTTAGCCATAAGGCCGAGAAGCGATCTACACTTTGATCTAAGCCATAAGGCCGAGAAGCGATCTACACTTTGATCTTAGCCATAAGGCCGAGAAGCGATCTACATTTTGATCTTAGCCATAAGGCCGAGAAGCGATCTACACTTTGATCTTAGCCATAAGGCCGAGAAGCGATCCACACTTCGATCTTAGCCATAAGGGCGAGAAGCGATCTACACTTCGATCTTAGCCATAAGGCCGAGAAGCGATCTCGCTTCGATCTTAGCCATAAGGCCGAGAAGCGATCTACACTTCGTTCTTAGCCATAAGGCCGAGAAGCGATCTACACTTTGATCTTAGCCATAAGGCCGAGAAGCGATCTACACTTTGATCTTAGCCATAAGGCCGAGAAGCGATCTACGCTTTGATCTTAGCCATAAGGCCGAGAAGCGATCTACACTTCCATCTTGGCCATAAGGCCGAGAAGCGATCTACACTTTGATCTTAGCCATAAGGCCGAGAAGCGATCTACACTTTGATCTAAGCGATAAGGCCGAGAAGCGATCTACACTTCGATCTTAGCCATAAGGCCGAGAAGCGATCTACACTTCGATCTTAGCCATAAGGCCGAGAAGCGATCTACACTTTGATCTTAGCCATAAGGCCGAGAAGCGATCTACACTTCGATCTTAGCCATAAGGCCGAGAAGCGATCTACACTTTGATCTTAGCCATAAGGCCGAGAAGCGATCTACACTTCGATCTTAGCCATAAGGCCGAGAAGCGATCTACACTTCGATCTTAGCCATAAGGCCGAGAAGCGATCTACACTTTGATCTAAGCCATAAGGCCGAGAAGCGATCTACACTTTGATCTTAGCCATAAGGCCGAGAAGCGATATACATTTTGATCTTAGCCATAAGGGCGAGAAGCGATCTACACTTCGATCTTAGCCATAAGGCCGAGAAGCGATCTCGCTTCGATCTTAGCCATAAGGCCGAGAAGCGATCTACACTTTGATCTTAGCCATAAGGCCGAGAAGCGATCTACACTTTGATCTAAGCGATAAGGCCGAGAAGCGATGTACACTTCGATCTTAGCCATAAGGGCGAGAAGCGATCTACACTTCGATCTTAGCCATAAGGCCGAGAAGCGATCTACACTTCGATCTTAGCCATAAGGCCGAGAAGCGATCTACACTTCGATCTTAGCCATAAGGCCGAGAAGCGATCTACACTTCGATCTTAGCCATAAGGCCGAGAAGCGATCTACACTTTGATCTTAGCCATAAGGCCGAGAAGCGATCTACACTTCGATCTTAGCCATAAGGCCGAGAAGCGATCTACACTTCGATCTTAGCCATAAGGCCGAGAAGCGATCTACACTTTGATCTAAGCCATTAGGCCGAGAAGCGATCTACACTTTGATCTTAGCCATAAGGCCGAGAAGCGATCTACATTTTGATCTTAGCCATAAGGCCGAGAAGCGATCTACACTTCGATCTTAGCCATAAGGCCGAGAAGCGATCTACACTTTGATCTTAGCCATAAGGCCGAGAAGCGATCCACACTTCGATCTTAGCCATAAGGGCGAGAGCGATCTACACTTCGATCTTAGCCATAAGGCCGAGAAGCGATCTACACTTTGATCTTAGCCATAAGGCCGAGAAGCGATCTACATTTTGATCTTAGCCATAAGGCCGAGAAGCGATCTACACTTCGATCTTAGCCATAAGGCCGAGAAGCGATCCACACTTCGATCTTAGCCATAAGGCCGAGAAGCGATCTCGCTTCGATCTTAGCCATAAGGCCGAGAAGCGATCTACACTTTGATCTTAGCCATAAGGCCGAGAAGCGATCTACACTTTGATCTAAGCGATAAGGCCGAGAAGCGATGTACACTTCGATCTTAGCCATAAGGCCGAGAAGCGATCTACACTTCGATCTTAGCCATAAGGCCGAGAAGCGATCTACACTTCGATCTTAGCCATAAGGCCGAGAAGCGATCTACACTTTGATCTAAGCCATAAGGCCGAGAAGCGATCTACACTTTGATCTTAGCCATAAGGCCGAGAAGCGATCTACACTTCGATCTTAGCCATAAGGCCGAGAAGCGATCTACACTTTGATCTAAGCCATTAGGCCGTGAAGCGATCTACACTTTGATCTTAGCCATAAGGCCGAGAAGCGATCTACATTTTGATCTTAGCCATAAGGCCGAGAAGCGATCTACACTTCGATCTTAGCCATAAGGCCGAGAAGCGATCCACACTTCGATCTTAGCCATAAGGGCGAGAAGCGATCTACACTTCGATCTTAGCCATAAGGCCGAGAAGCGATCTCGCTTCGATCTTAGCCATAAGGCCGAGAAGCGATCTACACTTTGATCTTAGCCATAAGGCCGAGAAGCGATCTACACTTTGATCTAAGCCATAAGGCCGAGAAGCGATCTACACTTTGATCTTAGCCATAAGGCCGAGAAGCGATCTACATTTTGATCTTAGCCATAAGGCCGAGAAGCGATCTACACTTTGATCTTAGCCATAAGGCCGAGAAGCGATCCACACTTCGATCTTAGCCATAAGGGCGAGAAGCGATCTACACTTCGATCTTAGCCATAAGGCCCAGAAGCGATCTCGCTTCGATCTTAGCCATAAGGCCGAGAAGCGATCTACACTTTGATCTTAGCCATAAGGCCGAGAAGCGATCTACACTTTGATCTAAGCGATAAGGCCGAGAAGCGATGTACACTTCGATCTTAGCCATAAGGCCGAGAAGCGATCTACACTTCGATCTTAGCCATAAGGCCGAGAAGCGATCTACACTTCGATCTTAGCCATAAGGCCGAGAAGCGATCTACACTTCGATCTTAGCCATAAGGCCGAGAAGCGATCTACACTTCGATCTTAGCCACAAGGCCGAGAAGCGATCTACACTTTGATCTTAGCCATAAGGCCGAGAAGCGATCTACACTTCGATCTTAGCCATAAGGCCGAGAAGCGATCTACACTTCGATCTTAGCCATAAGGCCGAGAAGCGATCTACACTTTGATCTAAGCCATTAGGCCGAGAAGCGATCTACACTTTGATCTTAGCCATAAGGCCGAGAAGCGATCTACATTTTGATCTTAGCCATAAGGCCGAGAAGCGATCTACACTTCGATCTTAGCCATAAGGCCGAGAAGCGATCTACACTTTGATCTTAGCCATAAGGCCGAGAAGCGATCCACACTTCGATCTTAGCCATAAGGGCGAGAAGCGATCTACACTTCGATCTTAGCCATAAGGCCGAGAAGCGATCTCGCTTCGATCTTAGCCATAAGGCCGAGAAGCGATCTACATTTTGATCTTAGCCATAAGGCCGAGAAGCGATCTACACTTTGATCTAAGCGATAAGGCCGAGAAGCGATGTACACTTCGATCTTAGCCATAAGGCCGAGAAGCGATCTACACTTCGATCTTAGCCATAAGGCCGAGAAGCGATCTACACTTCGATCTTAGCCATAAGGCCGAGAAGCGATCTACACTTCGATCTTAGCCATAAGGCCGAGAAGCGATCTACACTTCGATCTTAGCCATAAGGCCGAGAAGCGATCTACACTTCGATCTTAGCCATAAGGCCGAGAAGCGATCTACACTTCGATCTTAGCCATAAGGCCGAGAAGCGATCTACATTTTGATCTTAGCCATAATGCCGATAAGCGATCTACATTTTGATCTTAGCCATAAGGCCGAGAAGCGATCTACACTTCGATCTTAGCCATAAGGCCGAGAAGCGATCTACACTTTGATCTTAGCCATAAGATCGAGAAGCGATCTACACTTTGATCTTAGCCATAAGGCCGAGAAGCGATCTACACTTTGATTTAAGCCATAAGGCCGAGAAGCGATCTACACTTCGATCTTAGCCATAAGGCCGAGAAGCGATCTACACTTTGATCTAAGCGATAAGGCCGAGAAGCGATCTACACTTTGATCTTAGAGATAAGGCCGAGAAGCAATCTACATTTTGATCTTAGCCATAAGGCCGAGAAGTGATCTACACTTTGATCTTAGCCATAAGGCCGAGGAAGCGATCTACACTTCGATCTTAGCCATAAGGCCGAGAAGCGATCTACACTTCGATCTTAGCCATAAGGCCGAGAAGCGATCTACACTTTGATCTTAGCCATAAGGCCGAGAAGCGATCTACACTTCGATCTTAGCCATAAGGCCGAGAAGCGATCTACACTTCGATCTTAGCCATAAGGCCGAGAAGCGATCTACACTTTGATCTTAGCCATAAGGCCGAGAAGCGATCTACACTTCGATCTTAGCCATAAGGCCGAGAAGCGATCTACACTTTGATCATAGCCATAAGGCCGAGAAGCGATCTACACTTCGATCTTAGCCATAAGGCCGAGAAGCGATCTACACTTCGATCTTAGCCATAAGGCCGAGAAGCGATCTACACTTCGATCTTAGCCATAAGGCCGAGAAGCTATCTACACTTTGATCTTAGCCATAAGGCCGAGAAGCGATCTACACTTTGATCTAAGCCATAAGGCCGAGAAGCGATCTACACTTCGATCTTAGCCATTAGGCCGAGAAGCGATCTACACTTTGATCTAAGCCATAATTCCAAGAAGCGATCTACACTTTGATCTTAGCCATAAGGCCGAGAAGCGATCTACATTTTGATCTTAGCCATAAGGCCGAGAAGCGATCTACACTTCGATCTTAGCCATAAGGCCGAGAAGCGATCTACACTTTGATCTTAGCCATAAGGCCGAGAAGCGATCTACACTTTGATCTTAGCCATAAGGCCGAGAAGCGATCTACACTTTGAACTTAGCCATAAGGCCGAGAAGCGATCTACACTTCGATCTTAGCCATAAGGCCGAGAAGCGATCTACACTTTGATCTTAGCCATAAGGCCGAGAAGCGATCAACACTTTGATCTAAGCCATAAGGCCGAGAAGCGATCTACACTTTGATCTTAGCCATAAGGCCGAGAAGCGATCTACACTTCGATCTTAGCCATAAGGCCGAGAAGCGATCTACACTTCGATCTTAGCCATAAGGCCGAGAAGCGATCTACACTTTGATCTTAGCCATAAGGCCGAGAAGCGATCTACACTTCGATCTTAGCCATAAGGCCGAGAAGCGATCTACACTTCGATCTTAGCCATAAGGCCGAGAAGCGATCTACACTTTGATCTAAGCCATTAGGCCGAGAAGCGATCTACACTTTGATCTTAGCCATTAAGCCGAGAAGCGATCTACATTTTGATCTTAGCCATAAGGCCGAGAAGCGATCTACACTTCGATCTTAGCCATAAGGCCGAGAAGCGATCTACACTTTGATCTTAGCCATAAGGCCGAGAAGCGATCCACACTTCGATCTTAGCCATAAGGGCGAGAAGCGATCTACACTTCGATCTTAGCCATAAGGCCGAGAAGCGATCTCGCTTCGATCTTAGCCATAAGGCCGAGAAGCGATCTACACTTTGATCTTAGCCATAAGGCCGAGAAGCGATCTACACTTTGATCTAAGCGATAAGGCCGAGAAGCGATGAACACTTCGATCTTAGCCATAAGGCCGAGAAGCGATCTACACTTCGATCTTAGCCATAAGGCCGAGAAGCGATCTACACTTTGATCTTAGAGATAAGGCCGAGAAGCGATCTACACTTCGATCTTAGCCATAAGGCCGAGAAGCGATCTACACTTCGATCTTAGCCATAAGGCCGAGAAGCGATCTACACTTTGATCTTAGCCATAAGGCCGAGAAGCGATCTACACTTCGATCTTAGCCATAAGGCCGAGAAGCGATCTACACTTCGATCTTAGCCATAAGGCCGAGAAGCGATCTACATTTTGATCTTAGCCATAAGGCAGAGAAGCGATCTACACTTCGATCTTAGCCATAAGGCCGAGAAGCGATCTACACTTCGATCTTAGCCATAAGGCCGAGAAGCGATCTACACTTTGATCTAAGCCATAAGGCCGAGAAGCGATCTACACTTTGATCTTAGCCATAAGGCCGAGAAGCGATCTACACTTTGATTTAAGCCATAAGGCCGAGAAGCGATCTACACTTCGATCTTAGCCATAAGGCCGAGAAGCGATCTACACTTTGATCTAAGCGATAAGGCCGAGAAGCGATCTACACTTTGATCTTAGAGATAAGGCAATCTACATTTTGATCTTAGCCATAAGGCCGAGAAGTGATCTACACTTTGATCTTAGCCATAAGGC
Source organism: Drosophila ercepeae (assembly GCA_018150545.1). Taxonomy (NCBI): domain Eukaryota; kingdom Metazoa; phylum Arthropoda; class Insecta; order Diptera; family Drosophilidae; genus Drosophila; species Drosophila ercepeae. The sequence goes on from JAECWL010000197.1 coordinate 1,871,939, forward strand.
CGAGGAAGCGATCTACACTTCGATCTTAGCCATAAGGCCGAGAAGCGATCTACACTTCGATCTTAGCCATAAGGCCGAGAAGCGATCTACACTTTGATCTTAGCCATAAGGCCGAGAAGCGATCTACACTTCGATCTTAGCCATAAGGCCGAGAAGCGATCTACACTTCGATCTTAGCCATAAGGCCGAGAAGCGATCTACACTTTGATCTAAGCCATAAGGCCGAGAAGCGATCTACACTTTGATCTTAGCCATAAGGCCGAGAAGCGATCTACATTTTGATCTTAGCCATAAGGCCGAGAAGCGATATACACTTTGATCTAAGCCATAAGGCCGAGAAGCGATCTACACTTTGATCTTAGCCATAAGGCCGAGAAGCGATCTACATTTTGATCTTAGCCATAAGGCCGAGAAGCGATCTACACTTTGATCTAAGCCATAAGGCCGAGAAGCGATCTACACTTCGATCTTAGCCATAAGGCCGAGAAGCGATCTACACTTTGATCTTAGCCATAAGGCCGAGAAGCGATCTACACTTTGATCTTAGAGATAAGGCCGAGAAGCAATCTACATTTTGATCTTAGCCATAAGGCCGAGAAGCGATCTACACTTTGATCTAAGCGATAAGGCCGAGAAGCGATCTACACTTCGATCTTAGCCATAAGGCCGAGAAGCGATCTACACTTTGATCTTAGCCATAAGGCCGAGAAGCGATCTACATTTTGATCTAAGCCATAAGGCCGAGAAGCGATCTACACTTTGATCTTAGCCATAAGGCCGAGAAGCGATCTACACTTCGATCTTAGCCATAAGGCCGAGAAGCGATCTACACTTTGATCTTAGCCATAAGGCCGAGAAGCGATCTACACTTCGATCTTAGCCATAAGGCCGAGAAGCGATCTACACTTCGATCTTAGCCATAAGGCCGAGAAGCGATCTACACTTTGATCTAAGCCATAAGGCCGAGAAGCGATCTACACTTTGATCTTAGCCATAAGGCCGAGAAGCGATCTACATTTTGATCTTAGCCATAAGGCCGAGAAGCGATCTACACTTTGATCTTAGCCATAAGGCCGAGAAGCGATCTACACTTCGATCTTAGCCATAAGGCCGAGAAGCGATCTACACTTTGTTCTTAGCCATAAGGCCGAGAAGCGATCTACACTTTGATCTTAGCGATAAGGCCGAGAAGCAATCTACATTTTGATCTTAGCCATAAGGCCGAGAAGCGATCTACACTTTGATCTTAGCCATAAGGCCGAGAAGCGATCTACACTTCGATCTTAGCCATAAGGCCGAGAAGCGATCTACACTTCGATCTTAGCCATAAGGCCGAGAAGCTATCTACACTTTGATCTTAGCCATAAGGCCGAGAAGCGATCTACACTTTGATCTAAGCCATAAGGCCGAGAAGCGATCTACACTTCGATCTTAGCCATTAGGCCGAGAAGCGATCTACACTTTGATCTAAGCCATAATTCCGAGAAGCGATCTACACTTTGATCTTAGCCATAAGGCCGAGAAGCGATCTACATTTTGATCTTAGCCATAAGGCCGAGAAGCGATCTACACTTCGATCTTAGCCATAAGGCCGAGAAGCGATCTACACTTTGATCTTAGCCATAAGATCGAGAAGCGATCTACACTTTGATCTTAGCCATAAGGCCGAGAAGCGATCTACACTTTGAACTTAGCCATAAGGCCGAGAAGCGATCTACACTTCGATCTTAGCCATAAGGCCGAGAAGCGATCTACACTTTGATCTTAGCCATAAGGCCGAGAAGCGATCAACACTTTGATCTAAGCCATAAGGCCGAGAAGCGATCTACACTTTGATCTTAGCCATAAGGCCGAGAAGCGATCTACACTTCGATCTTAGCCATAAGGCCGAGAAGCGATCTACACTTTGATTTAAGCCATAAGGCCGAGAAGCGATCTACACTTTGATCTTAGCCATAAGGCCGAGAAGCGATCTACACTTCGATCTTAGCCATAAGGCCGAGAAGCGATCTACACTTTGATCTAAGCGATAAGGCCGAGAAGCGATCTACACTTTGATCTTAGAGATAAGGCCGAGAAGCAATCTACATTTTGATCTTAGCCATAAGGCCGAGAAGTGATCTACACTTTGATCTTAGCCATAAGGCCGAGAAGCGATCTACACTTCGATCTTAGCCATAAGGCCGAGAAGCGATCTACACTTCGATCGTAGCCATAAGGCCGAGAAGCGATCTACACTTTGATTTAAGCCATAAGGCCGAGAAGCGATCTACACTTTGAACTTAGCCATAAGGCCGAGAAGCGATCTACACTTCGATCTTAGCCATAAGGCCGAGAAGCGATCTACATTTTGATCTTAGCCATAAGGCCGAGAAGCGATCTACACTTTGATCTAAGTCATAAGGCCGAGAAGCGATCTACACTTTGATCTTAGCCATAAGGCCGAGAAGCGATCTACATTTTGATCTTAGCCATAAGGCCGAGAAGCGATCTACACTTTGATCTTAGCCATAAGGCCGAGAAGCGATCTACACTTCGATCTTAGCCATAAGGCCGAGAAGCGATCTACACTTCGATCTTAGCCATAAGGCCGAGAAGCGATCTACACTTTGATCTAAGCCATAAGGCCGAGAAGCGATCTACATTTTGATCTTAGCCATAAGGCCGAGAAGCGATCTACACTTTGATCTAAGCCATAAGGCCGAGAAGCGATCTACACTTTGATCTTAGCCATAAGGCCGAGAAGCGATCTACACTTTGATCTTAGAGATAAGGCCGAGAAGCAATCTACATTTTGATCTTAGCCATAAGGCCGAGAAGCGATCTACACTTTGATCTTAGCCATAAGGCCGAGAAGCGATCTACACTTCGATCTTAGCCATAAGGCCGAGAAGCGATCTACACTTCGATCTTAGCCATAAGGCCGAGAAGCTGTCTACACTTTGATCTTAGCCATTAGGCCGAGAAGCGATCTACACTATGATCTAAGCCATAATTCCGAGAAGCGATCTACACTTCGATCTTAGCCATTAGGCCGAGAAGCGATCTACACTTTGATCTAAGCCATAATTCCAAGAAGCGATCTACACTTTGATCTTAGCCATAAGGCCGAGAAGCGATCTACATTTTGATCTTAGCCATAAGGCCGAGAAGCGATCTACACTTCGATCTTAGCCATAAGGCCGAGAATCGATCTACACTTTGATCTTAGCCATAAGGCCGAGAAGCGATCTACACTTTGATCTTAGCCATAAGGCCGAGAAGCGATCTACACTTTGATCTTAGCCATAAGGCCGAGAAGCGATCTACACTTCGATCTTAGCCATAAGGCCGAGAAGCGATCTACACTTTGATCTTAGCCATAAGGCCGAGAAGCGATCAACACTTTGATCTAAGCCATAAGGCCGAGAAGCGATCTACACTTTGATCTTAGCCATAAGGCCGAGAAGCGATCTACACTTTGATCTAAGCGATAAGGCCGAGAAGCGATCTACACTTTGATCTTAGAGATAAGGCCGAGAAGCAATCTACATTTTGATCTTAGCCATAAGGCCGAGAAGCGATCAACACTTTGATCTAAGCCATAAGGCCGAGAAGCGATCTACACTTTGATCTTAGCCATAAGGCCGAGAAGTGATCTACACTTTGATCTTAGCCATAAGGCCGAGAAGCGATCTACACTTCGATCTTAGCCATTAGGCCGAGAAGCGATCTACACTTCGATCTTAGCCATAAGGCCGAGAAGCGATCTACACTTTGATCTTAGCCATAAGGCCGAGAAGCGATCTACACTTTGATCTAAGCCATAAGGCCGAGAAGCGATCTACACTTTGAACTTAGCCATAAGGCCGAGAAGCGATCTACACTTCGATCTTAGCCATAAGGCCGAGAAGCGATCTACACTTTGATCTTAGCCATAAGGCCGAGAAGCGATCTACACTTCGATCTAAGCCATAAGGCCGAGAAGCGATCTACACTTTGATCTTAGCCATAAGGCCGAGAAGCGATCTACACTTCGATCTTAGCCATAAGGCCGAGAAGCGATCTACACTTTGATCTTAGCCATAAGGCCGAGAAGCGATCTACACTTCGATCTTAGCCATAAGGCCGAGAAGCGATCTACATTTTGATCTTAGCCATAAGGCCGAGAAGCGATCTACACTTCGATCTTAGCCATTAGGCCGAGAAGCGATCTACACTTTGATCTAAGCCATAATTCCGAGAAGCGATCTACACCCTGATCTTAGCCATAAGGCCGAGAAGCGATCTACATTTTGATCTTAGCCATAAGGCCGAGAAGCGATCTACACTTCGATCTTAGCCATAAGGCCGAGAAGCGATCTACACTTTGATCTTAGCCATAAGGCCGAGAAGCGATCTACACTTTGATCTAAGCCATAAGGCCGAGAAGCGATCTACACTTTGATCTTAGCCATAAGGCCGAGAAGCGATCTACACTTCGATCTTAGCCATAAGGCCGAGAAGCGATCTACACTTTGATCTTAGCCATAAGGCCGAGAAGCGATCTACACTTCGATCTTAGCCATAAGGCCGAGAAGCGATCTACACTTCGATCTTAGCCATAAGGCCGAGAAGCGATCTTCACTTTGATCTTAGCCATAAGGCCGAGAAGCGATCTACACTTTGATCTTAGCCATAAGGCCGAGAAGCGATCTACACTTTGATCTAAGCCATAAGGCCGAGAAGCGATCTACACTTCGATCTTAGCCATAAGGCCGAGAAGCGATCTACACTTTGATCTTAGCCATAAGGCCGAGAAGCGATCTACACTTTGATCTTAGCCATAAGAACGAGAAGCGATCTACACTTCGATCTTAGCCATAAGGCCGAGAAGCGATCTACACTTTGATCTAAGCCATAAGGCCGAGAAGCGATCTACACTTCGATCTTAGCCATAAGGCCGAGAAGCGATCTACACTTTGATCTTAGCCATAAGGCCGAGAAGCGATCTACACTTCGATCTTAGCCATAAGGGCGAGAAGCGATCTACACTTTGATCTTAGCCATAAGGCCGAGAAGCGATCTACACTTTGATCTAAGCCATAAGGCCGAGAAGCGATCTACACTTCGATCTTAGCCATAAGGCCGAGAAGCGATCTACACTTTGATCTTAGCCATAAGCCCGAGAAGCGATCTACACTTTGATCTTAGCCATAAGGCCGAGAAGCGATCTACACTTCGATCGTAGCCATAAGGCCGAGAAGCGATCTACACTTCGATCTTAGCCATAAGGCCGAGAAGCGATCTACACTTTGATCTAAGCCATAAGGCCGAGAAGCGATCTACACTTCGATCTTAGCCATAAGGCCGAGAAGCGATCTACACTTTGATCTTAGCCATAAGGCCGAGAAGCGATCTACACTTTGATCTTAGCCATAAGAACGAGAAGCGATCTACACTTCGATCTAAGCCATAAGGCCGAGAAGCGATCTACATTTCGATCTTAGCCATAAGGCCGAGAAGCGATCTACACTTTGATCTTAGCCATAAGGCCGAGAAGCGATCTACACTTTGATCTAAGCCATAAGGCCGAGAAGCGATCTACACTTTGATCTTAGCCATAAGGCCGAGAAGCGATCTACACTTCGATCTTAGCCATAAGGCCGAGAAGCGATCTACACTTTGATCTTAGCCATAAGGCCGAGAAGCGATCTACACTTCGATCTTAGCCATAAGGCCGAGAAGCGATCTACACTTCGATCTTAGCCATAAGGCCGAGAAGCGATCTACACTTTGATCTAAGCCATAAGGCCGAGAAGCGATCTACACTTTGATCTTAGCCATAAGGCCGAGAAGCGATCTACATTTTGATCTTAGCCATAAGGCCGAGAAGCGATCTACACTTTGATCTTAGCCATAAGGCCGAGAAGCGATCTACACTTCGATCTTAGCCATAAGGCCGAGAAGCGATCTACACTTTGATCTAAGCGATAAGGCCGAGAAGCGATCTACACTTTGATCTTAGAGATAAGGCCGAGAAGCAATCTACATTTTGATCTTAGCCATAAGGCCGAGAAGCGATCTACATTTTGATCTTAGCCATAAGGCCGAGAAGCGATCTACACTTCGATCTTAGCCATAAGGCCGAGAAGCGATCTACACTTTGATTTTAGCCATAAGGCCGAGAAGCGATCTACACTTTGATCTTAGCCATAATGCAGAGAAGCGATCTACACTTTGATCTTAGCCATTAGGCCGAGAAGCGATCTACACTTCGATCTAAGCCATAATTCCGAGAAGCGATCTACACTTTGATCTTAGCCATAAGGCCGAGAAGCGATCTACACTTTGATCTTAGCCATAAGGCCGAGAAGCGATCTACACTTCGATCTTAGCCATAAGGCCGAGAAGCGATCTACACTTTGATCTTAGCCATAAGGCTGAGAAGCGATCTACACTTCGATCTTAGCCATAAGGCCGAGAAGCGATCTACACTTCGACCTTAGCCATAAGGCCGAGTAGCGATCTACACTTTGATCTTAGCCATAAGGCCGAGAAGCGATCTACACTTTGATCTAAGCCATAAGGCCGAGAAGCGATCTACACTTTGATCTTAGCCATAAGGCCGAGAAGCGATCTACACTTTGATCTAAGCCATAAGGCCGAGAAGCGATCTACACTTTGATCTTAGCCATAAGGCCGAGAAGCGATCTACACTTTGATCTTAGCCATAAGGCCGAGAAGCGATCTACACTTCGATATTAGCCATAAGGCCGAGAAGCGATCTACACTTCGATCTTAGCTATAAGACGGAGAAGCGATCTACATTTCGATCTTAGCCATAAGGCCGAGAAGCGATCTACACTTTGATCTTAGCCATAAGGCCGAGAAGCGATCTACACTTTGATCTAAGCCATAAGGCCGAGAAGCGATCTACACTTCGATCTTAGCCATAAGGCCGAGAAGCGATCTACACTTTGATCTTAGCCATAAGGCCGAGAAGCGATCTACACTTCGATCTTAGCCATAAGGCCGAGAAGCGATCTACACTTTGCTCTTAGAGATAAGGCCGAGAAGCGATCTACACTTCGATCTTAGCCATAAGGGCGAGAAGCGATCTACACTTTGATCTTAGCCATAAGGCCGAGAAGCGATCTACACTTCGATCTTAGCCATAAGGCCGAGAAGCGATCTACACTACGATCTTAGCCATAAGGCCGAGAAGCGATCTACACTTTGATCTTAGCCATAAGGCCGAGAAGCGATCTACACTTTGATCTAAGCCATAATTCCGAGAAGCGATCTACACTTTGATCTTAGCCATAAGGCCGAGAAGCGATCTACACTTTGATCTTAGCCATAAGGCCGAGAAGCGATCTACACTTCGATCTTAGCCATAAGGCCGAGAATCGATCTACACTTTGATCTTAGCCATAAGGCCGAGAAGCGATCTACACTTTGATCTTAGCCATAAGGCCGAGAAGCGATCTACACTTTGATCTTAGCCATAAGGCCGAGAAGCGATCTACACTTCGATCTTAGCCATAAGGCCGAGAAGCGATCTACATTTTGATCTTAGCCATAAGGCCGAGAAGCGATCTACACTTTGATCTAAGCCATAAGGCCGAGAAGCGATCTACACTTCGATCTTAGCCATTAGGCCGAGAAGCGATCTACACTTTGATCTAAGCCATAATTCCGAGAAGCGATCTACACTTTGATCTTAGCCATAAGGCCGAGAAGCGATCTACATTTTGATCTTAGCCATAAGGCCGAGAAGCGATCTACACTTCGATCTTAGCCATAAGGCCGAGAAGCGATCTACACTTTGATCTTAGCCATAAGGCCGAGAAGCGATCTACACTTTGATCTAAGCCATAAGGCCGAGAAGCGATCTACACTTTGATCTTAGCCATAAGGCCGAGAAGCGATCTACACTTCGATCTTAGCCATAAGGCCGAGAAGCGATCTACACTTTGATCTTAGCCATAAGGCCGAGAAGCGATCTACACTTCGATCTTAGCCATAAGGCCGAGAAGCGATCTACACTTCGATCTTAGCCATAAGGCCGAGAAGCGATCTTCACTTTGATCTAAGCCATAAGGCCGAGAAGCGATCTACACTTTGATCTTAGCCATAAGGCCGAGAAGCGATCTACATTTTGATCTTAGCCATAAGGCCGAGAAGCGATCTACACTTTGATCTAAGCCATAAGGCCGAGAAGCGATCTACACTTTGATCTAAGCCATAAGGCCGAGAAGCGATCTACACTTTGATCTTAGCCATAAGGCCGAGAAGCGATCTACACTTTGATCTTAGCCATAAGGCCGAGAAGCGATCTACACTTTGATCTTAGCCATAAGGCCGAGAAGCGATCTACACTTCGATCTTAGCCATAAGGCCGAGAAGCGATCTACATTTTGATCTTAGCCATAAGGCCGAGAAGCGATCTACACTTTGATCTAAGCCATAAGGCCGAGAAGCGATCTACACTTCGATCTTAGCCATTTGGCCGAGAAGCGATCTACACTTCGATCTTAGCCATAAGGCCGAGAAGCGATCTACACTTTGATCTTAGCCATAAGGCCGAGAAGCGATCTACACTTCGATCTTAGCCATAAGGCCGAGAAGCGATCTACACTTTGATCTAAGCCATAAGGCCGAGAAGCGATCTACACTTTGATCTTAGCCATAAGGCCGAGAAGCGATCTACACTTCGATCTTAGCCATAAGGCCGAGAAGCGATCTACACTTTGATCTTAGCCATAAGGCCGAGAAGCGATCTCCACTTTGATCTAAGCCATAAGGCCAAGAAGCGATCTACACTTTGATCTTAGCCATAAGGCCGAGAAGCGATCTACACTTCGATCTTAGCCATAAGGCCGAGAAGCGATCTACACTTCGATCTTAGCCATAAGGCCGAGAAGCGATCTACACTTCGATCTTAGCCATAAGGCCGAGAAGCGATCTTCACTTTGATCTAAGCCATAAGGCCGAGAAGCGATCTACACTTTGATCTTAGCCATAAGGCCGAGAAGCGATCTACATTTTGATCTTAGCCATAAGGCCGAGAAGCGATCTACACTTTGATCTAAGCCATAAGGCCGAGAAGCGATCTACACTTCGATCTTAGCCATAAGGCCGAGAAGCGATCTACACTTTGATCTAAGCGATAAGGCCGAGAAGCGATCTACACTTTGATCTTAGAGATAAGGCCGAGAAGCAATCTACATTTTGATCTTAGCCATAAGGCCGAGGAAGCGATCTACACTTCGATCTTAGCCATAAGGCCGAGAAGCGATCTACACTTCGATCTTAGCCATAAGGCCGAGAAGCGATCTACACTTTGATCTTAGCCATAAGGCCGAGAAGCGATCTACACTTTGATCTTAGCCATAAGGCAGAGAAGCGATCTACACTTTGATCTTAGCCATTAGGCCGAGAAGCGATCTACACTTCGATCTAAGCCATAATTCCGAGAAGCGATCTACACTTTGATCTTAGCCATAAGGCCGAGAAGCGATCTACATTTTGATCTTAGCCATAAGGCCGAGAAGCGATCTACACTTCGATCTTAGCCATAAGGCCGAGAAGCGATCTACACTTTGATCTTAGCCATAAGGCCGAGAAGCGATCTACACTTCGACCTTAGCCATAAGGCCGAGTAGCGATCTACACTTTGATCTTAGCCATAAGGCCGAGAAGCGATCTACACTTTGATCTAAGCCATAAGGCCGAGAAGCGATCTACACTTTGATCTTAGCCATAAGGCCGAGAAGCGATCTACACTTTGATCTAAGCCATAAGGCCGAGAAGCGATCTACACTTTGATCTTAGCCATAAGGCCGAGAAGCGATCTACATTTTGATCTTAGCCATAAGGCCGAGAAGCGATCTACACTTTTATCTTAGCCATAAGGCCGAGAAGCGATCTACACTTTGATCTTAGCCATAAGGCCGAGAAGCGATCTACACTTCGATCTTAGCCATAAGGCCGAGAAGCGATCTACACTTCGATCTGAGCCATAAGGCCGAGAAGCGATCTACACTTTGATCTAAGCCATAAGGCCGAGAAGCGATCTACACTTCGATCTTAGCCATAAGGCCGAGAAGCGATCTACACTTCGATCTTAGCCATAAGGCCGAGAAGCGATCTACACTTCGATCTTAGCCATAAGGGCGAGAAGCGATCTACACTTCGATCTTAGCCATAAGGCCGAGAAGCGATCTACACTTTGATCTTAGCCATAAGGCCGAGAAGCGATCTACACTTTGATCTTAGCCATAAGAACGAGAAGCGATCTACACTTCGATCTAAGCCATAAGGCCGAGAAGCGATCTACACTTTGATCTTAGCCATAAGGCCGAGAAGCGATCTACACTTTGATCTTAGCCATAAGGCAGAGAAGCGATCTACACTTTGATCTTAGCCATAAGGCCGAGAAGCGATCTACACTTTGATCTAAGCCATAAGGCCGAGAAGCGATCTACACTTTGATCTTAGCCATAAGGCCGAGAAGCGATCTACACTTTGATCTTAGCCATAAGGCCGAGAAGCGATCTACACTTCGATCTTAGCCATAAGGCCGAGAAGCGATCTACACTTTGATCTTAGCCATAAGGCCGAGAAGCGATCTACACTTCGATCTTAGCCATAAGGCCGAGAAGCGATCTACACTTTGATCTTAGCCATAAGGCCGAGAAGCGATCTCCACTTTGATCTAAGCCATAAGGCCAAGAAGCGATCTACACTTTGATCTTAGCCATAAGGCCGAGAAGAGATCTACACTTTGATCTTAGCCATAAGGCCGAGAAGCGATCTACACTTTGATCTTAGCCATAAGGCCGAGAAGCGATCTACACTTCGATCTTAGCCATAAGGCCGAGAAGCGATCTACACTTCGATCTTAGCCATAAGGCCGAGAAGCGATCTACACTTCGATCTTAGCCATAAGGCCGAGTAGCGATCTACACTTTGATCTTAGCCATAAGGCCGAGAAGCGATCTACACTTTGATCTAAGCCATAAGGCCGAGAAGCGATCTACACTTCGATCTTAGCCATAAGGCCGAGAAGCGATCTACACTTTGATCTTAGAGATAAGGCCGAGAAGCAATCTACATTTTGATCTTAGCCATAAGGCCGAGAAGCGATCTACACTTTGATCTTAGCCATAAGGCCGAGAAGCGATCTACACTTCGATCTTAGCCATAAGGCCGAGAAGCGATCTACACTTCGATCTTAGCCATAAGGCCGAGAAGCTATCTACACTTTGATCTTAGCCATAAGGCCGAGAAGCGATCTACACTTTGATCTAAGCCATAATTCCGAGAAGCGATCTACACTTCGATCTTAGCCATTAGGCCGAGAAGCGATCTACACTTTGATCTAAGCCATAATTCCGAGAAGCGATCTACACTTTGATCTTAGCCATAAGGCCGAGAAGCGATCTACATTTTGATCTTAGCCATAAGGCCGAGAAGCGATCTACACTTCGATCTTAGCCATAAGGCCGAGAATCGATCTACACTTTGATCTTAGCCATAAGGCCGAGAAGCGATCTACACTTTGATCTTAGCCATAAGGCCGAGAAGCGATCTACACTTTGATCTTAGCCATAAGGCCGAGAAGCGATCTACACTTCGATCTTAGCCATAAGGCCGAGAAGCGATCTACACTTTGATCTTAGCCATAAGGCCGAGAAGCGATCAACACTTTGATCGATCTACACTTTGATCTTAGCCATAAGGCCGAGAAGCGATCTACATTTTGATCTTAGCCATAAGGCCGAGAAGCGATCTACACTTTGATCTTAGCCATAAGGCCGAGAAGCGATCTACACTTTGATCTTAGCCATAAGGCCGAGAAGCGATCTACACTTTGATCTAAGCCATAAGGCCGAGAAGCGATCTACACTTTGATCTTAGCCATAAGGCCGAGAAGCGATCTACACTTCGATCTTAGCCATAAGGCCGAGAAGCGATCTACACTTTGATCTTAGCCATAAGGCCGAGAAGCGATCTACACTTCGATCTTAGCCATAAGGCCGAGAAGCGATCTACATTTTGATCTTAGCCATAAGGCCGAGAAGCGATCTACACTTTGATCTAAGCCATAAGGCCGAGAAGCGATCTACACTTCGATCTTAGCCATTAGGCCGAGAAGCGATCTACACTTTGATCTAAGCCATAATTCCGAGAAGCGATCTACACTTTGATCTTAGCCATAAGGCCGAGAAGCGATCTACATTTTGATCTTAGCCATAAGGCCGAGAAGCGATCTACACTTCGATCTTAGCCATAAGGCCGAGAAGCGATCTACACTTTGATCTTAGCCATAAGGCCGAGAAGCGATCTACACTTTGATCTAAGCCATAAGGCCGAGAAGCGATCTACACTTTGATCTTAGCCATAAGGCCGAGAAGCGATCTACACTTCGATCTTAGCCATAAGGCCGAGAAGCGATCTACACTTTGATCTTAGCCATAAGGCCGAGAAGCGATCTACACTTCGATCTTAGCCATAAGGCCGAGAAGCGATCTACATTTTGATCTTAGCCATAAGGCCGAGAAGCGATCTACACTTTGATCTAAGCCATAAGGCCGAGAAGCGATCTACACTTCGATCTTAGCCATTAGGCCGAGAAGCGATCTACACTTCGATCTTAGCCATAAGGCCGAGAAGCGATCTACACTTTGATCTTAGCCATAAGGCCGAGAAGCGATCTACACTTCGATCTTAGCCATAAGGCCGAGAAGCGATCTACATTTTGATCTTAGCCATAAGGCCGAGAAGCGATCTACACTTTGATCTTAGCCATAAGGCCGAGAAGCGATCTACACTTTGATCTTAGCCATAAGGCCGAGAAGCGATCTACACTTCGATCTTAGCCATAAGGCCGAGAAGCGATCTACATTTTGATCTTAGCCATAAGGCCGAGAAGCGATCTACACTTTGATCTAAGCCATAAGGCCGAGAAGCGATCTACACTTCGATCTTAGCCATTAGGCCGAGAAGCGATCTACACTTCGATCTTAGCCATAAGGCCGAGAAGCGATCTACACTTTGATCTTAGCCATAAGGCCGAGAAGCGATCTACACTTCGATCTTAGCCATAAGGCCGAGAAGCGATCTACACTTTGATCTAAGCCATAAGGCCGAGAAGCGATCTACACTTTGATCTTAGCCATAAGGCCGAGAAGCGATCTACATTTTGATCTTAGCCATAAGGCCGAGAAGCGATCTACACTTTGATCTTAGCCATAAGGCCGAGAAGCGATCTACATTTTGATCTTAGCCATAAGGCCGAGAAGCGATCTACACTTTGATCTTAGCCATAAGGCCGAGAAGCGATCTACACTTTGATCTTAGCCATAAGGCCGAGAAGCGATCTACACTTTGATCTAAGCCATAAGGCCGAGAAGCGATCTACACTTTGATCTTAGCCATAAGGCCGAGAAGCGATCTACACTTCGATCTTAGCCATAAGGCCGAGAAGCGATCTACACTTTGATCTTAGCCATAAGGCCGAGAAGCGATCTACACTTCGATCTTAGCCATAAGGCCGAGAAGCGATCTACATTTTGATCTTAGCCATAAGGCCGAGAAGCGATCTACACTTTGATCTAAGCCATAAGGCCGAGAAGCGATCTACACTTCGATCTTAGCCATTAGGCCGAGAAGCGATCTACACTTTGATCTAAGCCATAATTCCGAGAAGCGATCTACACTTTGATCTTAGCCATAAGGCCGAGAAGCGATCTACATTTTGATCTTAGCCATAAGGCCGAGAAGCGATCTACACTTCGATCTTAGCCATAAGGCCGAGAAGCGATCTACACTTCGATCTTAGCCATAAGGCCGAGAAGCGATCTACACTTTGATCTAAGCCATAAGGCCGAGAAGCGATCTACACTTTGATCTTAGCCATAAGGCCGAGAAGCGATCTACACTTCGATCTTAGCCATAAGGCCGAGAAGCGATCTACACTTTGATCTTAGCCATAAGGCCGAGAAGCGATCTACACTTCGATCTTAGCCATAAGGCCGAGAAGCGATCTACATTTTGATCTTAGCCATAAGGCCGAGAAGCGATCTACACTTTGATCTAAGCCATAAGGCCGAGAAGCGATCTACACTTCGATCTTAGCCATTAGGCCGAGAAGCGATCTACACTTCGATCTTAGCCATAAGGCCGAGAAGCGATCTACACTTTGATCTTAGCCATAAGGCCGAGAAGCGATCTACACTTCGATCTTAGCCATAAGGCCGAGAAGCGATCTACATTTTGATCTTAGCCATAAGGCCGAGAAGCGATCTACACTTTGATCTTAGCCATAAGGCCGAGAAGCGATCTACACTTTGATCTTAGCCATAAGGCCGAGAAGCGATCTACACTTCGATCTTAGCCATAAGGCCGAGAAGCGATCTACATTTTGATCTTAGCCATAAGGCCGAGAAGCGATCTACACTTTGATCTAAGCCATAAGGCCGAGAAGCGATCTACACTTCGATCTTAGCCATTAGGCCGAGAAGCGATCTACACTTCGATCTTAGCCATAAGGCCGAGAAGCGATCTACACTTTGATCTTAGCCATAAGGCCGAGAAGCGATCTACACTTCGATCTTAGCCATAAGGCCGAGAAGCGATCTACACTTTGATCTAAGCCATAAGGCCGAGAAGCGATCTACACTTTGATCTTAGCCATAAGGCCGAGAAGCGATCTACATTTTGATCTTAGCCATAAGGCCGAGAAGCGATCTACACTTTGATCTTAGCCATAAGGCCGAGAAGCGATCTACACTTCGATCTTAGCCATAAGGCCGAGAAGCGATCTACACTTTGATCTAAGCCATAAGGCCGAGAAGCGATCTACACTTTGATCTTAGCCATAAGGCCGAGAAGCGATCTACACTTTGATCTTAGCCATAAGGCCGAGAAGCGATCTACACTTTGATCTTAGCCATAAGGCCGAGAAGCGATCTACACTTCGATCTTAGCCATAAGGCCGAGAAGCGATCTACACTTTGATCTTAGCCATAAGGCCGAGAAGCGATCTACACTTTGATCTTAGCCATAAGGGCGAGAAACGATCTACACTTTGATCTAAGCCATAATTCCGAGAACCGATCTACACTTCGATCTTAGCCATAAGGCCGAGAAGCGATCTACACTTTGATCTTAGCCATAAGGCCGAGAAGCGATCTACACTTCGATCTTAGCCATAAGGCCGAGAAGCAATCTACACTTTGATCGTAGCCATAAGGCCGAGAAGCGATCTACACTTCGATCTAAGCCATAAGGCCGAGAAGCGATCTACACTTTGATCTAAGCCATAAGGCCGAGAAGCGATCTACACTTTGATCTTAGCCATAAGGCCGAGAAGCGATCTACACTTTGATCTTAGCCATAAGGCCGAGAAGCGATCTACACTTTGATCTTAGCCATAAGGCCGAGAAGCGATCTACACTTCGATCTTAGCCATAAGGCCGAGAAGCGATCTACATTTTGATCTTAGCCATAAGGCCGAGAAGCGATCTACACTTTGATCTAAGCCATAAGGCCGAGAAGCGATCTACACTTCGATCTTAGCCATTAGGCCGAGAAGCGATCTACACTTCGATCTTAGCCATAAGGCCGAGAAGCGATCTACACTTTGATCTTAGCCATAAGGCCGAGAAGCGATCTACACTTCGATCTTAGCCATAAGGCCGAGAAGCGATCTACACTTTGATCTAAGCCATAAGGCCGAGAAGCGATCTACACTTTGATCTTAGCCATAAGGCCGAGAAGCGATCTACATTTTGATCTTAGCCATAAGGCCGAGAAGCGATCTACACTTTGATCTTAGCCATAAGGCCGAGAAGCGATCTACACTTTGATCTTAGCCATAAGGCCGAGAAGCGATCTACACTTCGATCTTAGCCATAAGGCCGAGAAGCGATCTACACTTTGATCTTAGCCATAAGGCCGAGAAGCGATCTACACTTTGATCTTAGCCATAAGGGCGAGAAACGATCTACACTTTGATCTAAGCCATAATCTACGATCTACACTTCGATCTTAGCCATAAGGCCGAGAAGCGATCTACACTTTGATCTTAGCCATAAGGGCGAGAAACGATCTACACTTTGATCTAAGCCATAATTCCGAGAACCGATCTACACTTCGATCTTAGCCATAAGGCCGAGAAGCGATCTACACTTTGATCTTAGCCATAAGGCCGAGAAGCGATCTACACTTCGATCTTAGCCATAAGGCCGAGAAGCAATCTACACTTTGATCGTAGCCATAAGGCCGAGAAGCGATCTACACTTCGATCTTAGCTATAAGGCCGAGAAGCGATCTACACTTTGATCTTAGCCATAAGGCTACACTTCGATCTTAGCCATAAGGCCGAGAAGCGATCTACACTTCGATCTTAGCCATAATTCCGAGAACCGATCTTCACTTTGATCTTAGCCATAAGGCCGAGAAGCGATCTACATTTTGATCTTAGCCATGAGGCCGAGAAGCGATCTACACTTTGATCTTAGCCATAAGGCCGAGAAGCGATCTACACTTTGATCTAAGCCATAAGGCCGAGAAGCGATCTACACTTCGATCTTAGCCATAAGGCCGAGAAGCGATCTACACTTTGATCTTAGCCATAAGGCCGAGAAGCGATCTACACTTCGATCTTAGCCATAAGGCCGAGAAGCGATCTACACTTTGATCTTAGCCATAAGGCCGAGAAGCGATCTACACTTTGATCTAAGCCATAAGGCCGAGAAGCGATCTACACTTTGATCTTAGCCATAAGGCCGAGAAGCGATCTACACTTCGATCTTAGCCATAAGGCCGAGAAGCGATCTACACTTTGATCTTAGCCATAAGGCCGAGAAGCGATCTACACTTCGATCTTAGCCATAAGGCCGAGAAGCGATCTACATTTTGATCTTAGCCATAAGGCCGAGAAGCGATCTACACTTTGATCTAAGCCATAAGGCCGAGAAGCGATCTACACTTCGATCTTAGCCATTAGGCCGAGAAGCGATCTACACTTTGATCTAAGCCATAATTCCGAGAAGCGATCTACACTTTGATCTTAGCCATAAGGCCGAGAAGCGATCTACATTTTGATCTTAGCCATAAGGCCGAGAAGCGATCTACACTTCGATCTTAGCCATAAGGCCGAGAAGCGATCTACACTTTGATCTTAGCCATAAGGCCGAGAAGCGATCTACACTTTGATCTAAGCCATAAGGCCGAGAAGCGATCTACACTTTGATCTTAGCCATAAGGCCGAGAAGCGATCTACACTTCGATCTTAGCCATAAGGCCGAGAAGCGATCTACACTTTGATCTTAGCCATAAGGCCGAGAAGCGATCTACACTTCGATCTTAGCCATAAGGCCGAGAAGCGATCTACACTTCGATCTTAGCCATAAGGCCGAGAAGCGATCTTCACTTTGATCTAAGCCATAAGGCCGAGAAGCGATCTACACTTTGATCTTAGCCATAAGGCCGAGAAGCGATCTACATTTTGATCTTAGCCATAAGGCCGAGAAGCGATCTACACTTTGATCTAAGCCATAAGGCCGAGAAGCGATCTACACTTTGATCTAAGCCATAAGGCCGAGAAGCGATCTACACTTTGATCTTAGCCATAAGGCCGAGAAGCGATCTACACTTTGATCTTAGCCATAAGGCCGAGAAGCGATCTACACTTTGATCTTAGCCATAAGGCCGAGAAGCGATCTACACTTCGATCTTAGCCATAAGGCCGAGAAGCGATCTACATTTTGATCTTAGCCATAAGGCCGAGAAGCGATCTACACTTTGATCTAAGCCATAAGGCCGAGAAGCGATCTACACTTCGATCTTAGCCATTAGGCCGAGAAGCGATCTACACTTCGATCTTAGCCATAAGGCCGAGAAGCGATCTACACTTTGATCTTAGCCATAAGGCCGAGAAGCGATCTACACTTCGATCTTAGCCATAAGGCCGAGAAGCGATCTACACTTTGATCTAAGCCATAAGGCCGAGAAGCGATCTACACTTTGATCTTAGCCATAAGGCCGAGAAGCGATCTACATTTTGATCTTAGCCATAAGGCCGAGAAGCGATCTACACTTTGATCTTAGCCATAAGGCCGAGAAGCGATCTACACTTCGATCTTAGCCATAAGGCCGAGAAGCGATCTACACTTTGATCTTAGCCATAAGGCCGAGAAGCGATCTACACTTTGATCTTAGCCATAAGGGCGAGAAACGATCTACACTTTGATCTAAGCCATAATTCCGAGAACCGATCTACACTTCGATCTTAGCCATAAGGCCGAGAAGCGATCTACACTTTGATCTTAGCCATAAGGCCGAGAAGCGATCTACACTTCGATCTTAGCCATAAGGCCGAGAAGCAATCTACACTTTGATCGTAGCCATAAGGCCGAGAAGCGATCTACACTTCGATCTTAGCCATAAGGCCGAGAAGCGATCTACACTTTGATCTTAGCCATAAGGCTACACTTCGATCGTAGCCATAAGGCCGAGAAGCGATCTACACTTCGATCTTAGCCATAATTCCGAGAACCGATCTACACTTTGATCTTAGCCATAAGGCCGAGAAGCGATCTACATTTTGATCTTAGCCATAAGGCCGAGAAGCGATCTACACTTTGATCTTAGCCATAAGGCCGAGAAGCGATCTACACTTTGATCTAAGCCATAAGGCCGAGAAGCGATCTACACTTCGATCTTAGCCATAAGGCCGAGAAGCGATCTACACTTTGATCTTAGCCATAAGGCCGAGAAGCGATCTACACTTCGATCTTAGCCATAAGGCCGAGAAGCGATCTACACTTTGATCTTAGCCATAAGGCCGAGAAGCGATCTACATTTTGATCTTAGCCATGAGTCCGAGAAGCGATCTACACTTTGATCTTAGCCATAAGGCCGAGAAGCGATCTACACTTTGATCGTAGCCATAAGGCCGAGAAGCGATCTACACTTTGATCTTAGCCATAAGGCCGAGAAGCGATCTACACTTTGATCTTAGCCATAAGGCCGAGAAGCGATCTACACTTCGATCTTAGCCATAAGGCCGAGAAACGATCTACACTTCGATCTTAGCCATAAGGCCGAGAAGCGATCTACACTTCGATCTTAGCCATAAGGCCGAGAAGCGATCTACACTTTGATCTTAGCCATAAGGCCGAGAAGCGATCTACACTTTGATCTAAGCCATAAGGCCGAGAAGCGATCTACACATTGATCTTAGCCATAAGGCCGAGAAGCGATCTACACTTCGATCTTAGCCATAAGGCCGAGAAGCGATCTACACTTCGATCTTAGCCATGAGGCCGAGAAGCGATCTACACTTTGATCTTAGCCATAAGGGCGAGAAACGATCTACACTTTGATCTAAGCCATAATTCCGAGAACCGATCTACACTTCGATCTTAGCCATAAGGCCGAGAAGCGATCTACACTTTGATCTTAGCCATAAGGCCGAGAAGCGATCTACACTTCGATCTTAGCCATAAGGCCGAGAAGCGATCTACACTTTGATCTTAGCCATAAGGCCGAGAAGCGATCTACATTTTGATCTTAGCCATGAGGCCGAGAAGCGATCTACACTTTGATCTTAGCCATAAGGCCGAGAAGCGATCTACAATTTGATCGTAGCCATAAGGCCGAGAAGCGATCTACACTTCGATCTTAGCCATAAGGCCGAGAAGCGATCTACACTTTGATCTTAGCCATAAGGCCGAGAAGCGATCTACACTTCGATCTTAGCCATAAGGCCGAGAAGCGATCTACACTTTGATCTTAGCCATAAGGCCGAGACGCGATCTACACTTCGATCTTAGCCATAAGGCCGAGAAGCGATCTACACTTCGATCTTAGCCATAAGGCCGAGAAGCGATCTACACTTTGATCTAAGCCATAAGGCCGAGAAGCGATCTACACTTTGATCTTAGCCATAAGGCCGAGAAGCGATGTACACTTTGATCTTAGCCATAAGGCCGAGAAGCGATCTACACTTCGATCTTAGCCATAAGGCCGAGAAGCGATCTACCCTTTGATCTTAGCCATAAGGCCGAGAAGCGATCTACACTTTCATCTAAGCCATAATTCCGAGAAGCGATCTACACTTTGATCTTAGCCATAAGGCCGAGAAGCGATCTATACTTCGATCTTAGCCATAAGGCCGAGAAGCGATCTACACTTCGATCATAGCCATAAGGCCGAGAAGCGATCTACACTTTGATCTTAGCCATAAGGCCGAGAAGCGATCTACACTTCGATCTTAGCCATAAGGCCGAGAAGCGATCTACACTTTGATCTTAGCCATAAGGCCGAGAAGCGATCTACACTTCGATCTTAGCCATAAGGCCGAGAAGCGATCTACACTTTGATCTTAGCCATAAGGCCGAGAAGCGATCTACACTTTGATCTAAGCCATAAGGCCGAGAAGCGATCTACACTTCGATCTTAGCCATAAGGCCGAGAAGCGATCTACACTTCGATCTTAGCCATAAGGCCGAGAAGCGATCTACACTTTGATCTTAGCCATAAGGCCGAGAAGCGATCTACACTTCGATCTTAGCCATAAGGCCGAGAAGCGATCTACCCTTTGATCTTAGCCATAAGGCCGAGAAGCGATCTACACTTTGATCTTAGCCATAAGGCCGAGAAGCGATCTACACTTCGATCTTAGCCATAAGGCCGAGAAGCGATCTACAATTTGATCTTAGCCATAAGGCCGAGAAGCGATCTACCCTTTGATCTTAGCCATAAGGCCGAGAAGCGATCTACACTTCGATCTTAGCCATAAGGCCGAGAAGCGATCTACCCTTTGATCTTAGCCATAAGGCCGAGAAGCGATCTACACTTCGATCTTAGCCATAAGGCCGAGAAGCGATCTACACTTCGATCTTAGCCATAAGGCCGAGAAGCGATCTACACTTTGATCTTAGCCATAAGGCCGAGAAGCGATCTACCTTTTGATCTAACCCATAATTCCGAGAACCGATCTACACTTCGATCTTAGCCATAAGGCTGAGAAGCGATCTACACTTTGATCTTAACCGTAAGGCCGAGAAGCGATCTACACTTTGATCTAAGCCATAAGGCCGAGAAGCGATCTAAACTTCGATCTTAGCCATAAGGCCGAGAAGCGATCTACACTTTGATCTTAGCCATAAGGCCGAGAAGCGATCTACACTTCGATCTTAGCCATAAGGCCGAGAAGCGATCTACACTTTGATCTAAGCCATAAGGCCGAGAAGCGATCTACACTTCGATCTACACTTCGATCTTAGCCATAAGGCCGAGAAGCGATCTACACTTTGATCTTATCCATAAGGCCGAGAAGCGATCTACACTTTGATCTTAGCCATAAGGCCGAGAAGCGATCTACACTTTGATCTTAGCCATAAGGCCGAGAAGCGATCTACACTTTGATCTTAGCCATAAGGCCGAGAAGCGATCTACACTTCGATCTTAGCCATAAGGCCGAGAAGCGATCTACATTTTGATCTTAGCCATAAGGCCGAGAAGCGATCTACACTTTGATCTAAGCCATAAGGCCGAGAAGCGATCTACACTTCGATCTTAGCCATTAGGCCGAGAAGCGATCTACACTTCGATCTTAGCCATAAGGCCGAGAAGCGATCTACACTTTGATCTTAGCCATAAGGCCGAGAAGCGATCTACACTTCGATCTTAGCCATAAGGCCGAGAAGCGATCTACACTTTGATCTAAGCCATAAGGCCGAGAAGCGATCTACACTTTGATCTTAGCCATAAGGCCGAGAAGCGATCTACATTTTGATCTTAGCCATAAGGCCGAGAAGCGATCTACACTTTGATCTTAGCCATAAGGCCGAGAAGCGATCTACACTTCGATCTTAGCCATAAGGCCGAGAAGCGATCTACACTTTGATCTAAGCCATAAGGCCGAGAAGCGATCTACACTTTGATCTTAGCCATAAGGCCGAGAAGCGATCTACACTTTGATCTTAGCCATAAGGCCGAGAAGCGATCTACACTTTGATCTTAGCCATAAGGCCGAGAAGCGATCTACACTTCGATCTTAGCCATAAGGCCGAGAAGCGATCTACACTTTGATCTTAGCCATAAGGCCGAGAAGCGATCTACACTTTGATCTTAGCCATAAGGGCGAGAAACGATCTACACTTTGATCTAAGCCATAATTCCGAGAACCGATCTACACTTCGATCTTAGCCATAAGGCCGAGAAGCGATCTACACTTTGATCTTAGCCATAAGGCCGAGAAGCGATCTACACTTCGATCTTAGCCATAAGGCCGAGAAGCAATCTACACTTTGATCGTAGCCATAAGGCCGAGAAGCGATCTAACTTCGATCTTAGCCATAAGGCCGAGAAGCGATCTACACTTTGATCTTAGCCATAAGGCTACACTTCGATCTTAGCCATAAGGCCGAGAAGCGATCTACACTTCGATCTTAGCCATAATTCCGAGAACCGATCTACACTTTGATCTTAGCCATAAGGCCGAGAAGCGATCTACATTTTGATCTTAGCCATGAGGCCGAGAAGCGATCTACACTTTGATCTTAGCCATAAGGCCGAGAAGCGATCTACACTTTGATCTAAGCCATAAGGCCGAGAAGCGATCTACACTTCGATCTTAGCCATAAGGCCGAGAAGCGATCTACACTTTGATCTTAGCCATAAGGCCGAGAAGCGATCTACACTTCGATCTTAGCCATAAGGCCGAGAAGCGATCTACACTTTGATCTTAGCCATAAGGCCGAGAAGCGATCTACATTTTGATCTTAGCCATGAGTCCGAGAAGCGATCTACACTTTGATCTTAGCCATAAGGCCGAGAAGCGATCTACACTTTGATCGTAGCCATAAGGCCGAGAAGCGATCTACACTTTGATCTTAGCCATAAGGCCGAGAAGCGATCTACACTTTGATCTTAGCCATAAGGCCGAGAAGCGATCTACACTTCGATCTTAGCCATAAGGCCGAGAAACGATCTACACTTCGATCTTAGCCATAAGGCCGAGAAGCGATCTACACTTCGATCTTAGCCATAAGGCCGAGAAGCGATCTACACTTTGATCTTAGCCATAAGGCCGAGAAGCGATCTACACTTTGATCTAAGCCATAAGGCCGAGAAGCGATCTACACATTGATCTTAGCCATAAGGCCGAGAAGCGATCTACACTTCGATCTTAGCCATAAGGCCGAGAAGCGATCTACACTTCGATCTTAGCCATGAGGCCGAGAAGCGATCTACACTTTGATCTTAGCCATAAGGGCGAGAAACGATCTACACTTTGATCTAAGCCATAATTCCGAGAACCGATCTACACTTCGATCTTAGCCATAAGGCCGAGAAGCGATCTACACTTTGATCTTAGCCATAAGGCCGAGAAGCGATCTACACTTCGATCTTAGCCATAAGGCCGAGAAGCGATCTACACTTTGATCTTAGCCATAAGGCCGAGAAGCGATCTACATTTTGATCTTAGCCATGAGGCCGAGAAGCGATCTACACTTTGATCTTAGCCATAAGGCCGAGAAGCGATCTACACTTTGATCGTAGCCATAAGGCCGAGAAGCGATCTACACTTCGATCTTAGCCATAAGGCCGAGAAGCGATCTACACTTTGATCTTAGCCATAAGGCCGAGAAGCGATCTACACTTCGATCTTAGCCATAAGGCCGAGAAGCGATCTACACTTTGATCTTAGCCATAAGGCCGAGACGCGATCTACACTTCGATCTTAGCCATAAGGCCGAGAAGCGATCTACACTTCGATCTTAGCCATAAGGCCGAGAAGCGATCTACACTTTGATCTAAGCCATAAGGCCGAGAAGCGATCTACACTTTGATCTTAGCCATAAGGCCGAGAAGCGATGTACACTTTGATCTTAGCCATAAGGCCGAGAAGCGATCTACACTTCGATCTTAGCCATAAGGCCGAGAAGCGATCTACCCTTTGATCTTAGCCATAAGGCCGAGAAGCGATCTACACTTTCATCTAAGCCATAATTCCGAGAAGCGATCTACACTTTGATCTTAGCCATAAGGCCGAGAAGCGATCTACACTTCGATCTTAGCCATAAGGCCGAGAAGCGATCTACACTTCGATCATAGCCATAAGGCCGAGAAGCGATCTACACTTTGATCTTAGCCATAAGGCCGAGAAGCGATCTACACTTCGATCTTAGCCATAAGGCCGAGAAGCGATCTACACTTTGATCTTAGCCATAAGGCCGAGAAGCGATCTACACTTCGATCTTAGCCATAAGGCCGAGAAGCGATCTACACTTTGATCTTAGCCATAAGGCCGAGAAGCGATCTACACTTTGATCTAAGCCATAAGGCCGAGAAGCGATCTACACTTCGATCTTAGCCATTAGGCCGAGAAGCGATCTACACTTCGATCTTAGCCATAAGGCCGAGAAGCGATCTACACTTTGATCTTAGCCATAAGGCCGAGAAGCGATCTACACTTCGATCTTAGCCATAAGGCCGAGAAGCGATCTACCCTTTGATCTTAGCCATAAGGCCGAGAAGCGATCTACACTTTGATCTTAGCCATAAGGCCGAGAAGCGATCTACACTTCGATCTTAGCCATAAGGCCGAGAAGCGATCTACAATTTGATCTTAGCCATAAGGCCGAGAAGCGATCTACCCTTTGATCTTAGCCATAAGGCCGAGAAGCGATCTACACTTCGATCTTAGCCATAAGGCCGAGAAGCGATCTACCCTTTGATCTTAGCCATAAGGCCGAGAAGCGATCTACACTTCGATCTTAGCCATAAGGCCGAGAAGCGATCTACACTTCGATCTTAGCCATAAGGCCGAGAAGCGATCTACACTTTGATCTTAGCCATAAGGGCGAGACACGATCTACACTTTGATCTAAGCCATAATTCCGAGAACCGATCTACACTTCGATCTTGGCCATAAGGCCGAGAAGCGATCTACACTTTGATCTTAGCCATAAGGCCGAGAAGCGATCTACACTTTGATCTAAGCCATAAGGCCGAGAAGCGATCTAAACTTCGATCTTAGCCATAAGGCCGAGAAGCGATCTACACTTTGATCTTAGCCATAAGGCCGAGAAGCGATCTACACTTCGATCTTAGCCATAAGGCCGAGAAGCGATCTACACTTTGATCTAAGCCATAAGGCCGAGAAGCGATCTACACTTCGATCTACACTTCGATCTTAGCCATAAGGCCGAGAAGCGATCTACACTTTGATCTTATCCATAAGGCCGAGAAGCGATCTACACTTTGATCTTAGCCATAAGGCCGAGAAGCGATCTACACTTTGATCTTAGCCATAAGGCCGAGAAGCGATCTACATTTTGATCTTAGCCATAAGGCCGAGAAGCGATCTACACTTTGATCTTAGCCATAAGGCCGAGAAGCTATCAACACTTTGATCGTAGCCATAAGGCCGAGAAGCGATCTACACTTCGATCTTAGCCATAAGGCCGAGAAGCGATTTACACTTCGATCTTAGCCATAAGGCCGAGAAGCGATCTACACTTCGATCTTAGCCATAAGGCCGAGAAGCGATCTACACTTTGATCTTAGCCATAAGGCCGAGAAGCGATCTACACTTCGATCTTAGCCATAAGGCCGAGAAGCGATCTACACTTCGATCTTAGCCATAAGGCCGAGAAGCGATCTACACTTCGATCTTAGCCATAAGACCGAGATGCGATCTACACTGTGATCGTTGCCATAAGGCCGAGCCCATAAGGCTTATACCGATTGTGAATTACATAATGCCGAGAAGCGATCTACACTTCGATCTTAGCCATAAGGCCGAGAAGCGATCTACGCTTTGATCTAAGCCATAAGGCCGAGAAGCGATCTACACTTCGATCTTAGCCATAAGGCCGAGAAGCGATCTACACTTTGATCTAAGCCATAAGGCCGAGAAGCGATCTACACTTCGATCTTAGCCATAAGGCCGAGAAGCGATCTACACTTTGAACTAAGCCATAATTCCGAGAACCGATCTACACTTTGATCTTAGCCATAAGGCCGAGAAGCGATCTACACTTTGATCTTAGCCATAAGGCCGAGAAGCGATCTACACTTTGATCTAAGCCATAATTCCGAGAACCGATCTACACTTTGATCTTAGCCATAAGGCCGAGAAGCGATCTACACTTTGATCTTAGCCATAAGGCTGAGAAGCGATCTACACTTCCATCTTAGCCATAAGGCTGAGAAGCGATCTACACTTCGATCTTAGCCATAAGGGCGAGAAGCGATCTACACTTCGATCTTAGCCATAAGGCCGAGAAGCGATCTACACTTCGATCTTAGCCATAAGGCCGAGATCTACACTTTGATCTTAGCCATAAGGCCGAGAAGCGATCTACACTTCCATCTTAGCCATAAGGCCGAGAAGCGATCTACACTTTGATCTTAGCCATAAGGCCGAGAAGCGATCTACATTATGATCTTAGCCATGAGGCCGAGAAGCGATCTACACTTTGATCTTAGCCATAAGGCCGATATGCGATCTACACTTTGATCTAAGCCATAAGGCCGAGAAGCGATCTACACTTCGATCTTAGCCATAAGGCCGAGAAGCGATCTACACTTTGATCTTAGCCATAAGGCCGAGAAGCGATCTACACTTCGATCTTAGCCATAAGGCCGAGAAGCGATCTACACTTTGATCTTAGCCATAAGGCCGAGAAGCGATCTACACTTCGATCTTAGCCATAAGGCCGAGAAGCGATCTACACTTTGATCTAAGCCATAATTCCGAGAAGCGATCTACACTTTGATCTTAGCCATAAGGCCGAGAAGCGATCTACACTTTGATCTAAGCCATAAGGCCGAGAAGCGATCTACACATTGATCTTAGCCATAAGGCCGAGAAGCGATCTACACTTCGATCTTAGCCATAAGGCTGAGAAGCGATCTACACTTCGATCTAAGCCATAAGGCCGAGAAGCGATCTACACTTTGATCTTCGAAATAAGGGCGAGAAACGATCTACACTTTGATCTAAGCCATAATTCCGAGAACCGATCTACACTTCGATCTTAGCCATAAGGCCGAGAAGCGATCTACACTTTGATCTTAGCCATAAGGCCGAGAAGCGATCTACACTTTGATCTTAGCCATAAGGCCGAGAAGCGATCTACACTTCGATCTTAGCCATAAGGCCGAGAAGCGATCTACACTTTGATCTTAGCCATAAGGCCGAGAAGCGATCTACACTTCGATCTTAGCCATAAGGCCGAGAAGCGATCTACACTTTGATCTTAGCCATAAGGCCGAGAAGCGATCTACACTTCGATCTTAGCCATAAGGCCGAGAAGCGATCTACACTTTGATCTAAGCCATAATTCCGAGAAGCGATCTACACTTTGATCTTAGCCATAAGGCCGAGAAGCGATCTACACTTTGATCTAAGCCATAAGGCCGAGAAGCGATCTACACATTGATCTTAGCCATAAGGCCGAGAAGCGATCTACACTTCGATCTTAGCCATAAGGCTGAGAAGCGATCTACACTTCGATCTTAGCCATAAGGCCGAGAAGCGATCTACACTTTGATCTTAGCCATAAGGCCGAGAAGCGATCTACACTTCGATCTTAGCCATAAGGCCGAGAAGCGATCTACACTTCGATCTTAGCCATAAGGCCAAGAAGCGATCTACACTTTGATCTTAGCCATAAGACCGAGATGCGATCTACACTTTGATCGTAGCCATAAGGCCGAGCCCATAAGGCTTATACCGATTGTGAATTACATAATGCCGAGAAGCGATCTACACTTCGATCTTAGCCATAAGGCCGAGAAGCGATCTACGCTTTGATCTAAGCCATAAGGCCGAGAAGCGATCTACACTTTGATCTAAGCCATAAGGCCGAGAAGCGATCTACACTTTGATCTTAGCCATAAGGCCGAGAAGCGATCTACACTTTGATCTTAGCCATAAGGCCGAGAAGCGATCTACATTTTGATCTTAGCCATAAGGCCGAGAAGCGATCTACACTTTGATCTTAGCCATAAGGCCGAGAAGCTATCAACACTTTGATCGTAGCCATAAGGCCGAGAAGCGATCTACACTTCGATCTTAGCCATAAGGCCGAGAAGCGATTTACACTTCGATCTTAGCCATAAGGCCGAGAAGCGATCTACACTTCGATCTTAGCCATAAGGCCGAGAAGCGATCTACACTTTGATCTTAGCCATAAGGCCGAGAAGCGATCTACACTTCGATCTTAGCCATAAGGCCGAGAAGCGATCTACACTTCGATCTTAGCCATAAGGCCGAGAAGCGATCTACACTTCGATCTTAGCCATAAGACCGAGATGCGATCTACACTGTGATCGTTGCCATAAGGCCGAGCCCATAAGGCTTATACCGATTGTGAATTACATAATGCCGAGAAGCGATCTACACTTCGATCTTAGCCATAAGGCCGAGAAGCGATCTACGCTTTGATCTAAGCCATAAGGCCGAGAAGCGATCTACACTTCGATCTTAGCCATAAGGCCGAGAAGCGATCTACACTTTGATCTAAGCCATAAGGCCGAGAAGCGATCTACACTTCGATCTTAGCCATAAGGCCGAGAAGCGATCTACACTTTGAGCTAAGCCATAATTCCGAGAACCGATCTACACTTTGATCTTAGCCATAAGGCCGAGAAGCGATCTACACTTTGATCTTAGCCATAAGGCCGAGAAGCGATCTACACTTTGATCTAAGCCATAATTCCGAGAACCGATCTACACTTTGATCTTAGCCATAAGGCCGAGAAGCGATCTACACTTTGATCTTAGCCATAAGGCTGAGAAGCGATCTACACTTCCATCTTAGCCATAAGGCTGAGAATCGATCTACACTTCGATCTTAGCCATAAGGGCGAGAAGCGATCTACACTTCGATCTTAGCCATAAGGCCGAGAAGCGATCTACACTTCGATCTTAGCCATAAGGCCGAGATCTACACTTTGATCTTAGCCATAAGGCCGAGAAGCGATCTACACTTCCATCTTAGCCATAAGGCCGAGAAGCGATCTACACTTTGATCTTAGCCATAAGGCCGAGAAGCGATCTACATTATGATCTTAGCCATGAGGCCGAGAAGCGATCTACACTTTGATCTTAGCCATAAGGCCGATATGCGATCTACACTTTGATATAAGCCATAAGGCCGAGAAGCGATCTACACTTCGATCTTAACCATAAGGCCGAGAAGCGATCTACACTTTGATCTTAGCCATAAGGCCGAGAAGCGATCTACACTTCGATCTTAGCCATAAGGCCGAGAAGCGATCTACACTTTGATCTTAGCCATAAGGCCGAGAAGCGATCTACACTTCGATCTTAGCCATAAGGCCGAGAAGCGATCTACACTTTGATCTAAGCCATAATTCCGAGAAGCGATCTACACTTTGATCTTAGCCATAAGGCCGAGAAGCGATCTACACTTTGATCTAAGCCATAAGGCCGGGAAGCGATCTACACATTGATCTT
Organism: Drosophila ercepeae; assembly: GCA_018150545.1. Lineage (NCBI taxonomy): Eukaryota > Metazoa > Arthropoda > Insecta > Diptera > Drosophilidae > Drosophila > Drosophila ercepeae. The sequence goes on from JAECWL010000197.1 coordinate 1,901,418, forward strand.
AGCCATAAGGCCGAGAAGCGATCTACACTTCGATCTTAGCCATAAGGCAGAGAAGCGATCTACACTTCGATCTAAGCCATAAGGCCGAGAAGCGATCTACACTTTGATCTTAGACATAAGGGCGAGAAGCGATCTACACTTTGATCTAAGCCATAATTCCGAGAACCGATCTACACTTCGATCTTAGCCATAAGGCCGAGAAGCGATCTACACTTTGATCTTAGCCATAAGGCCGATATGCGATCTACACTTTGATCGTAGCCATAAGGCCGAGAAGCGATCTACACTTCGATCTTAGCCATAAGGCCGAGAAGCGATCTACACTTTGATCTTAGCCATAAGGCCGAGAAGCGATCTACACTTCGATCTTAGCCATAAGGCCGAGAAGCGATCTACACTTTGATCTTAGCCATAAGGCCGAGAAGCGATCTACACTTCGATCTTAGCCATAAGGCCGAGAAGCGATCTACACTTTGATCTAAGCCATAATTCCGAGAAGCGATCTATACTTTGATCTTAGCCATAAGGCCGAGAAGCGATCTACACTTTGATCTAAGCCATAAGGCCGAGAAGCGATCTACACATTGATCTTAGCCATAAGGCCGAGAAGCGATCTACACTTCGATCTTAGCCATAAGGCTGAGAAGCGATCTACACTTCGATCTTAGCCATAAGGCCGAGAAGCGATCTACACTTTGATCTTAGCCATAAGGCCGAGAAGCGATCTACACTTCGATCTTAGCCATAAGGCCGAGAAGCGATCTACACTTCGATCTTAGCCATAAGGCCGAGAAGCGATCTACACTTTGATCTTAGCCATAAGACCGAGATGCGATCTACACTGTGATCGTTGCCATAAGGCCGAGCCCATAAGGCTTATACCGATTGTGAATTACATAATGCCGAGAAGCGATCTACACTTCGATCTTAGCCATAAGGCCGAGAAGCGATCTACGCTTTGATCTAAGCCATAAGGCCGAGAAGCGATCTACACTTCGATCTTAGCCATAAGGCCGAGAAGCGATCTACACTTTGATCTAAGCCATAAGGCCGAGAAGCGATCTACACTTCGATCTTAGCCATAAGGCCGAGAAGCGATCTACACTTTGAACTAAGCCATAATTCCGAGAACCGATCTACACTTTGATCTTAGCCATAAGGCCGAGAAGCGATCTACACTTTGATCTTAGCCATAAGGCCGAGAAGCGATCTACACTTTGATCTAAGCCATAATTCCGAGAACCGATCTACACTTTGATCTTAGCCATAAGGCCGAGAAGCGATCTACACTTTGATCTAAGCCATAAGTTCGAGAAGCGATCTACATTTTGATCTTAGCCATAAGGCCGAGAAGCGATCTACACTTTGATCTAAGCCATAATTCCGAGAACCGATCTACACTTTGATCTTAGCCATAAGGCCGAGAAGCGATATACACTTTGATCTAAGCCATAAGTTCAAAAAGCGATCTACATTTTGATCTTAGCCATAAGGCCGAGAAGCGATCTACACTTCGATCTTAGCCATAAGGCCGAGATCTACACTTTGATCTTAGCCATAAGGCCGAGAAGCGATCTACACTTTGATCTTAGCCATAAGGCTGAGAAGCGATCTACACTTCCATCTTAGCCATAAGGCCGAGAAGCGATCTACACTTTGATCTAAGCCATAAGGCCGAGAAGCGATCTACACTTCGATCTTAGCCATAAGGCCGAGAAGCGATCTACACTTTGATCTAAGCCATAATTCCGAGAAGCGATCTACACTTTGATCTTAGCCATAAGGCCGAGAAGCGATCTACACTTTGATCTTAGCCATAAGGCCGAGAAGCGATCTACACTTTGATCTTAGCCATAAGGCCGAGAAGCGATCTACACTTTGATCTTAGCCATAAGGCCGAGAAGCGATCTACACTTTGATCTAAGCCATAAGGCCGAGAAGCGATCTACACTTTGATCGTAGCCATAAGGCCGAGCCCATAAGGCTTATACCGATTGTGAATTACATAATGCCGAGAAGCGATCTACACTTCGATCTTAGCCATAAGGCCGAGAAGCGATCTACGCTTTGATCTAAGCCATAAGGCCGAGAAGCGATCTACACTTCGATCTTAGCCATAAGGCCGAGAAGCGATCTACACTTTGATCTAAGCCATAATTCCGAGAACCGATCTACACTTTGATCTTAGCCATAAGGCCGAGAAGCGATCTACACTTTGATCTAAGCCATAAGTTCGAGAAGCGATCTACATTTTGATCTTAGCCATAAGGCCGAGAAGCGATCTACACTTTGATCTTAGCCATAAGGCCGAGAAGCGATCTACACTTTGATCTTAGCCATAAGGCTGAGAAGCGATCTACACTTCCATCTTAGCCATAAGGCTGAGAAGCGATCTACACTTTGATCTTAGCCATAAGGCCGAGAAGCGATCTACACTTCGATCTTAGCCATAAGGCCGAGAAGCGATCTACACTTTGATCTTAGCCATAATTCCGAGAAGCGATCTACACTTTGATCTTAGCCATAAGGCCGAGAAGCGATCTACACTTTGATCTTAGCCATAAGGCCGAGAAGCGATCTACACTTTGATCTTAGCCATAAGGCCGAGAAGCGATCTACACTTTGATCTTAGCCATAAAGCCGAGAAGCGATATACACTTTGATCTAAGCCATAAGGCCGAGAAGCGATCTACACTTCGATCTTAGCCATAAGGCCGAGAAGCGATCTACACTTTGATCTTATCCATAAGGCCGAGAAGCGATCTACACTTTGATCTTAGCCATAAGGCCGAGAAGCGATCTACACTTTGATCTTAGCCATAAGGCCGAGAAGCGATCTACATTTTGATCTTAGCCATAAGGCCGAGAAGCGATCTACACTTTGATCTTAGCCATAAGGCCGAGAAGCGATCAACACTTTGATCGTAGCCATAAGGCCGAGAAGCGATCTACACTTCGATCTTAGCCATAAGGCCGAGAAGCGATTTACACTTCGATCTTAGCCATAAGGCCGAGAAGCGATCTACACTTCGATCTTAGCCATAAGGCCGAGAAGCGATCTACACTTTGATCTTAGCCATAAGGCCGAGAAGCGATCTACACTTTGATCTTAGCCATAAGGCCGAGAAGCGATCTACACTTTGATCTTAGCCATAAGGCCGAGAAGCGATCTACACTTTGATCTAAGCCATAAGGCCGAGAAGCGATCTACACTTTGATCGTAGCCATAAGGCCGAGCCCATAAGGCTTATACCGATTGTGAATTACATAATGCCGAGAAGCGATCTACACTTCGATCTTAGCCATAAGGCCGAGAAGCGATCTACGCTTTGATCTAAGCCATAAGGCCGAGAAGCGATCTACACTTCGATCTTAGCCATAAGGCCGAGAAGCGATCTACACTTTGATCTAAGCCATAATTCCAAGAACCGATCTACACTTTGATCTTAGCCATAAGGCTGAGAAGCGATCTACACTTCCATCTTAGCCATAAGGCTGAGAAGCGATCTACACTTTGATCTTAGCCATAAGGCCGAGAAGCGATCTACACTTCGATCTTAGCCATAAGGCCGAGAAGCGATCTACACTTTGATCTTAGCCATAATTCCGAGAAGCGATCTACACTTTGATCTTAGCCATAAGGCCGAGAAGCGATCTACACTTTGATCTTAGCCATAAGGCCGAGAAGCGATCTACACTTTGATCTTAGCCATAAGGCCGAGAAGCGATCTACACTTTGATCTTAGCCATAAGGCCGAGAAGCGATCTACACTTTGATCTAAGCCATAAGGCCGAGAAGCGATCTACACTTCGATCTTAGCCATAAGGCCGAGAAGCGATCTACACTTTGATCTTATCCATAAGGCCGAGAAGCGATCTACACTTTGATCTTAGCCATAAGGCCGAGAAGCGATCTACACTTTGATCTTAGCCATAAGGCCGAGAAGCGATCTACATTTTGATCTTAGCCATAAGGCCGAGAAGCGATCTACACTTTGATCTTAGCCATAAGGCCGAGAAGCGATCAACACTTTGATCGTAGCCATAAGGCCGAGAAGCGATCTACACTTCGATCTTAGCCATAAGGCCGAGAAGCGATTTACACTTCGATCTTAGCCATAAGGCCGAGAAGCGATCTACACTTCGATCTTAGCCATAAGGCCGAGAAGCGATCTACACTTTGATCTTAGCCATAAGGCCGAGAAGCGATCTACACTTTGATCTTAGCCATAAGGCCGAGAAGCGATCTACACTTTGATCTTAGCCATAAGGCCGAGAAGCGATCTACACTTTGATCTAAGCCATAAGGCCGAGAAGCGATCTACACTTTGATCGTAGCCATAAGGCCGAGCCCATAAGGCTTATACCGATTGTGAATTACATAATGCCGAGAAGCGATCTACACTTCGATCTTAGCCATAAGGCCGAGAAGCGATCTACGCTTTGATCTAAGCCTTAAGGCCGAGAAGCGATCTACACTTCGATCTTAGCCATAAGGCCGAGAAGCGATCTACACTTTGATCTAAGCCATAATTCCAAGAACCGATCTACACTTTGATCTTAGCCATAAGGCCGAGAAGCGATCTACACTTTGATCTAAGCCATAAGTTCGAGAAGCGATCTACATTTTGATCTTAGCCATAAGGCCGAGAAGCGATCTACACTTTGATCTTAGCCATAAGGCCGAGAAGCGATCTACACTTTGATCTTAGCCATAAGGCTGAGAAGCGATCTACACTTCGATCTTAGCCATAAGGCTGAGAAGCGATCTACACTTTGATCTTAGCCATAAGGCCGAGAAGCGATCTACACTTCGATCTTAGCCATAAGGCCGAGAAGCGATCTACACTTTGATCTAAGCCATAATTCCGAGAAGCGATCTACACTTTGATCTTAGCCATAAGGCCGAGAAGCGATCTACACTTTGATCTAAGCCATAAGGCCGAGAAGCGATCTACACTTCGATCTTAGCCATAAGGCCGAGAAGCGATCTACACTTCGATCTTAGCCATAAGGCCGAGAAGCGATCTACACTTTGATCTAAGCCATAAGGCCGAGAAGCGATCTACATTTTGATCTTAGCCATAAGGCCGAGAAGCGATCTACACTTTGATCTTAGCCATAAGGCCGAGAAGCGATCTACACTTCGATCTTAGCCATAATTCCGAGAACCGATCTACACTTTGATCTTAGCCATAAGGCCGAGAAGCGATCTACATTTTGATCTTAGCCATAAGGCCGAGAACCGATCTACACTTCGATCTTAGCCATAAGGCCGAGAAGCGATATACACTTTGATCTTAGCCATAAGGCCGAGAAGCGATCTACACTTCCATCTTAGCCATAAGGCCGAGAAGCGATCTACACTTCGATCTTAGCCATAAGGCCGAGAAGCGATCTACACATTGATCTTAGCCATAAGGCCGAGAAGCGATCTACACTTCGATCTTAGCCATAAGGCCGAGAAGCGATCTACACTTTGATCTTAGCCATAAGGCCGAGCCCATAAGGCTTATACCGATTGTGAATTACATAATGCCGAGAAGCGATCTACACTTCGATCTTAGCCATAAGGCCGAGAAGCGATCTACGCTTTGATCTTAGCCATAAGGCCGAGAAGCGATCTACACTTCGATCTAAGCCATAAGGCCGAGAAGCGATCTACACTTTGATCTTAGCCATAAGGCCGAGAAGCGATCTACACTTCGATCTTAGCCATAAGGCCGAGAAGCGATCTACACTTTGATCTTAGCCATAAGGCCGAGAAGCGATCTACACTTTGATCTTAGCCATAAGGCCGAGAAGCGATCTACACTTCGATCTTAGCCATAAGGCCGAGAAGCGATCTACACTTCGATCTTAGCCATAAGGCCGAGTAGCGATCTACACTTTGATCTTAGCCATAAGGCCGAGAAGCGATCTACACTTTGATCTAAGCCATAAGGCCGAGAAGCGATCTACACTTCGATCTTAGCCATAAGGCCGAGAAGCGATCTACACTTTGATCTAAGCCATAATTCCGAGAAGCGATCTACACTTTGATCTTAGCCATAAGGCCGAGAAGCGATCTACACTTTGATCTTAGCCATAAGGCCGAGAAGCGATCTACACTTTGATCTTAGCCATAAGGCCGAGAAGCGATCTACACTTTGATCTTAGCCATAAGGCCGAGAAGCGATCTACACTTTGATCTAAGCCATAAGGCCGAGAAGCGATCTACACTTTGATCTAAGCCATAAGGCCGAGAAGCGATCTACATTTTGATCTTAGCCATAAGGCCGAGAAGCGATCTACACTTTGATCTTAGCCATAAGGCCGAGAAGCGATCTACACTTCGATCTTAGCCATAAGGCCGAGAAGCGATCTACACTTTGATCTAAGCCATAAGGCCGAGAAGCGATCTACACTTCGATCTACACTTCGATCTTAGCCATAAGGCCGAGAAGCGATCTACACTTTGATCTTATCCATAAGGCCGAGAAGCGATCTACACTTTGATCTTAGCCATAAGGCCGAGAAGCGATCTACACTTTGATCTTAGCCATAAGGCCGAGAAGCGATCTACATTTTGATCTTAGCCATAAGGCCGAGAAGCGATCTACACTTTGATCTTAGCCATAAGGCCGAGAAGCGATCAACACTTTGATCGTAGCCATAAGGCCGAGAAGCGATCTACACTTCGATCTTAGCCATAAGGCCGAGAAGCGATTTACACTTCGATCTTAGCCATAAGGCCGAGAAGCGATCTACACTTCGATCTTAGCCATAAGGCCGAGAAGCGATCTACACTTCGATCTTAGCCATAAGGCCGAGAAGCGATCTACACTTCGATCTTAGCCATAAGGCCGAGAAGCGATCTACATTTTGATCACTTTGATCTACACTTCGATCTTAGCCATAAGGCCGAGAAGCGATCTACACTTCGATCTTAGCCATAAGACCGAGATCTACACTTTGATCTTAGCCATAAGGCCGAGAAGCGATCTACATTTTGATCTTAGCCATAAGGCCGAGAAGCGATCTACACTTTGATCTTAGCCATAAGGCCGAGAAGCGATCAACACTTTGATCGTAGCCATAAGGCCGAGAAGCGATCTACACTTCGATCTTAGCCATAAGGCCGAGAAGCGATTTACACTTTGATCTTAGCCATAAGGCCGAGAAGCGATCTACACTTCGATCTTAGCCATAAGGCCGAGAAGCGATCTACACTTTGATCTAAGCCATAAGGCCGAGAAGCGATCTACACTTCGATCTTAGCCATAAGGCCGAGAAGCGATCTACACTTCGATCTTAGCCATAAGGCCGAGAAGCGATCTACACTTCGATCTTAGCCATAAGACCGAGATGCGATCTACACTTTGATCGTAGCCATAAGGCCGAGCCCATAAGGCTTATACGGATTGTGAATTACATAATGCCGAGAAGCGATCTACACTTCGATCTTAGCCATAAGGCCGAGAAGCGATCTACGCTTTGATCTAAGCCATAAGGCCGAGAAGCGAGATCGCTTCTCTTAGCCATAAGGCCGAGAAGCGATCTACACTTTGATCTAAGCCATAAGGCCGAGAAGCGATCTACACTTCGATCTTAGCCATAAGGCCGAGAAGCGATCTACACTTTGATCTTAGCCATAATTCCGAGAACCGATCTACACTTTGATCTTAGCCATAAGGCCGAGAAGCGATCTACATTTTGATCTTAGCCATAAGGCCGAGAAGCGATCTACACTTTGATCTTAGCCATAAGGCCGAGAAGCGATCTACACTTTGATCTAAGCCATAATTCCGAGAAGCGATCTACACTTCGATCTTAGCCATAAGGCCGAGAAGCGATCTACACATTGATCTTAGCCATAAGGCCGAGAAGCGATCTACACTTCGATCTTAGCCATAAGACCGAGATGCGATCTACACTTTGATCTTAGCCATAAGGCCGAGCCCATAAGGCTTATACCGATTGTGAATTACATAATGCCGAGAAGCGATCTACACTTCGATCTTAGCCATAAGGCCGAGAAGCGATCTACGCTTTGATCTTAGCCATAAGGCCGAGAAGCGATCTACACTTCGATCTAAGCCATAAGGCCGAGAAGCGATCTACACTTTGATCTTAGCCATAAGGCCGAGAAGCGATCTACACTTCGATCTTAGCCATAAGGCCGAGAAGCGATCTACACTTTGATCTTAGCCATAAGGCCGAGAAGCGATCTACACTTTGATCTTAGCCATAAGGCCGAGGAGCGATCTACACTTCGATCTTAGCCATTAGGCCGAGAAGCGATCTACACTTTGATCTTAGCCATAAGGCCGAGAAGCGATCTACACTTCCATCTTAGCCATAAGGCCGAGAAGCGATCTACACTTCGATCTTAGCCATAAGGCCGAGTAGCGATCTACACTTTGATCTTAGCCATAAGGCCGAGAAGCGATCTACACTTTGATCTAAGCCATAAGGCCGAGAAGCGATCTACACTTCGATCTTAGCCATAAGGCCGAGAAGCGATCTACACTTCCATCTTAGCCATAAGGCCGAGAAGCGATCTACACTTCGATCTTAGCCATAAGGCCGAGAAGCGATCTACACATTGATCTTAGCCATAAGGCCGAGAAGCGATCTACACTTCGATCTTAGCCATAAGACCGAGATGCGATCTACACTTTGATCTTAGCCATAAGGCCGAGCCCATAAGGCTTATACCGATTGTGAATTACATAATGCCGAGAAGCGATCTACACTTCGATCTTAGCCATAAGGCCGAGAAGCGATCTACGCTTTGATCTTAGCCATAAGGCCGAGAAGCGATCTACACTTCGATCTTAGCCATAAGGCCGAGAAGCGATCTACACTTTGATCTTAGCCATAAGGCCGAGAAGCGATCTACACTTTGATCTTAGCCATAAGGCCGAGGAGCGATCTACACTTCGATCTTAGCCATAAGGCCGAGAAGCGATCTACACTTCGATCTTAGCCATAAGGCCGAGTAGCGATCTACACTTTGATCTTAGCCATAAGGCCGAGAAGCGATCTACACTTTGATCTAAGCCATAAGGCCGAGAAGCGATCTACACTTCGATCTTAGCCATAAGGCCGAGAAGCGATCTACACTTTGATCTAAGCCATAATTCCGAGAAGCGATCTACACTTTGATCTTAGCCATAAGGCCGAGAAGCGATCTACACTTTGATCTTAGCCATAAGGCCGAGAAGCGATCTACACTTTGATCTTAGCCATAAGGCCGAGAAGCGATCTACACTTTGATCTTAGCCATAAGGCCGAGAAGCGATCTACACTTTGATCTAAGCCATAAGGGCGAGAAGCGATCTACACTTTGATCTTAGCCATAAGGCCGAGAAGCGATCTACATTTTGATCTTAGCCATAAGGCCGAGAAGCGATCTACACTTTGATCTTAGCCATAAGGCCGAGAAGCGATCTACACTTCGATCTTAGCCATAAGGCCGAGAAGCGATCTACACTTTGATCTAAGCCATAAGGCCGAGAAGCGATCTACACTTCGATCTACACTTCGATCTTAGCCATAAGGCCGAGAAGCGATCTACACTTTGATCTTATCCATAAGGCCGAGAAGCGATCTACACTTTGATCTTAGCCATAAGGCCGAGAAGCGATCTACACTTTGATCTTAGCCATAAGGCCGAGAAGCGATCTACATTTTGATCTTAGCCATAAGGCCGAGAAGCGATCTACACTTTGATCTTAGCCATAAGGCCGAGAAGCGATCTACACTTTGATCGTAGCCATAAGGCCGAGAAGCGATCTACACTTCGATCTTAGCCATAAGGCCGAGAAGCGATTTACACTTCGATCTTAGCCATAAGGCCGAGAAGCGATCTACACTTCGATCTTAGCCATAAGGCCGAGAAGCGATCTACACTTCGATCTTAGCCATAAGGCCGAGAAGCGATCTACACTTCGATCTTAGCCATAAGGCCGAGAAGCGATCTACATTTTGATCACTTTAATCTACACTTCGATCTTAGCCATAAGACCGAGATGCGATCTACACTTTGATCGTAGCCATAAGGCCGAGCCCATAAGGCCGAGCCCATAAGGCTTATACCGATTGTGAATTACATAATGCCGAGAAGCGATCTACACTTCGATCTTAGCCATAAGGCCGAGAAGCGATCTACGCTTTGATCTTAGCCATAAGGCCGAGAAGCGATCTACACTTTGATCTTAGCCATAAGGCCGAGAAGCGATCTACACTTTGATGTTAGCCATAAGGCCGAGAAGCGATCTACACTTCGATCTTAGCCATAAGGCCGAGAAGCGATCTACACTTTGATCTTAGCCATAAGGCCGAGAAGCGATCTACACTTTGATCTTAGCCATAAGGCCGAGAAGCGATCTACACTTCGATCTTAGCCATAAGGCCGAGAAGCGATCTACACTTCGATCTTAGCCATAAGGCCGAGTAGCGATCTACACTTTGATCTTAGCCATAAGGCCGAGAAGCGATCTACACTTTGATCTAAGCCATAAGGCCGAGAAGCGATCTACACTTCGATCTTAGCCATAAGGCTGAGAAGCGATCTACACTTTGATCTTAGCCATAAGGCCGAGAAGCGATCTACACTTTGATCTTAGCCATAAGGCCGAGAAGCGATCTACACTTTGATCTTAGCCATAAGGCCGAGAAGCGATCTACACTTTGATCTAAGCCATAAGGCCGAGAAGCGATCTACACTTCGATCTTAGCCATAAGGCCGAGAAGCGATCTACACTTTGATCTTAGCCATAAGGCCGAGAAGCGATCTACACTTTGATCTAAGCCATAAGGCCGAGAAGCGATCTACATTTTGATCTTAGCCATAAGGCCGAGAAGCGATCTACACTTTGATCTTAGCCATAAGGCCGAGAAGCGATCTACACTTCGATCTTAGCCATAAGGCCGAGAAGCGATCTACACTTTGATCTAAGCCATAAGGCCGAGAAGCGATCTACACTTCGATCTACACTTCGATCTTAGCCATAAGGCCGAGAAGCGATCTACACTTTGATCTTATCCATAAGGCCGAGAAGCGATCCATAGGGCAGAGGAACGATCTACATTTTGATCTTAGCCATGAGGCCGAGAAGCGATCTACACTTTGATCTTAGCCATAAGGCCGAGAAGCGATCTACACTTTGATAGTAGCCATAAGGCCGAGAAGCGATCTACACTTCGATCTTAGCCATAAGACCGAGATGCGATCTACACTTCGATCTTAGCCATAAGGCCGAGAAGCGATCTACATTTTGATCACTTTGATCTACACTTCGATCTTAGCCATAAGGCCGAGAAGCGATCTACACTTCGATCTTAGCCATAAGACCGAGATCTACACTTTGATCTTAGCCATAAGGCCGAGAAGCGATCTACATTTTGATCTTAGCCATAAGGCCGAGAAGCGATCTACACTTTGATCTTAGCCATAAGGCCGAGAAGCGATCAACACTTTGATCGTAGCCATAAGGCCGAGAAGCGATCTACACTTCGATCTTAGCCATAAGGCCGAGAAGCGATTTACACTTCGATCTTAGCCATAAGGCCGAGAAGCGATCTACACTTCGATCTTAGCCATAAGGCCGAGAAGCGATCTACACTTTGATCTTAGCCATAAGGCCGAGAAGCGATCTACACTTCGATCTTAGCCATAAGGCCGAGAAGCGATCTACACTTCGATCTTAGCCATAAGGCCGAGAAGCGATCTACACTTCGATCTTAGCCATAAGACCGAGATGCGATCTACACTTTGATCGTAGCCATAAGGCCGAGCCCATAAGGCTTATACCGATTGTGAATTACATAATGCCGAGAAGCGATCTACACTTCGATCTTAGCCATAAGGCCGAGAAGCGATCTACACTTCGATCTTAGCCATAAGGCCGAGAAGCGATCTACACTTCGATCTTAGCCATAAGGCCGAGTAGCGATCTACACTTTGATCTTAGCCATAAGGCCGAGAAGCGATCTACACTTTGATCTAAGCCATAAGGCCGAGAAGCGATCTACACTTCGATCTTAGCCATAAGGCTGAGAAGCGATCTACACTTTGATCTTAGCCATAAGGCCGAGAAGCGATCTACACTTTGATCTTAGCCATAAGGCCGAGAAGCGATCTACACTTTGATCTTAGCCATAAGGCCGAGAAGCGATCTACACTTTGATCTAAGCCATAAGGCCGAGAAGCGATCTACACTTCGATCTTAGCCATAAGGCCGAGAAGCGATCTACACTTTGATCTTAGCCATAAGGCCGAGAAGCGATCTACACTTTGATCTAAGCCATAAGGCCGAGAAGCGATCTACATTTTGATCTTAGCCATAAGGCCGAGAAGCGATCTACACTTTGATCTTAGCCATAAGGCCGAGAAGCGATCTACACTTCGATCTTAGCCATAAGGCCGAGAAGCGATCTACACTTTGATCTAAGCCATAAGGCCGAGAAGCGATCTACACTTCGATCTACACTTCGATCTTAGCCATAAGGCCGAGAAGCGATCTACACTTTGATCTTATCCATAAGGCCGAGAAGCGATCCATAGGGCAGAGGAACGATCTACATTTTGATCTTAGCCATAAGGCCGAGAAGCGATCTACACTTTGATCTTAGCCATAAGGCCGAGAAGCGATCTACACTTTGATATTAGCCATAAGGCCGAGAAGCGATCTACACTTCGATCTTAGCCATAAGGCCGAGAAGCGATCTACACTTCGATCTTAGCCATAAGGCCGAGAAGCGATCTACATTTTGATCACTTTGATCTACACTTCGATCTTAGCCATAAGGCCGAGAAGCGATCTACACTTCGATCTTAGCCATAAGACCGAGATCTACACTTTGATCTTAGCCATAAGGCCGAGAAGCGATCTACATTTTGATCTTAGCCATAAGGCCGAGAAGCGATCTACACTTTGATCTTAGCCATAAGGCCGAGAAGCGATCAACACTTTGATCGTAGCCATAAGGCCGAGAAGCGATCTACACTTCGATCTTAGCCATAAGGCCGAGAAGCGATTTACACTTCGATCTTAGCCATAAGGCCGAGAAGCGATCTACACTTCGATCTTAGCCATAAGGCCGAGAAGCGATCTACACTTTGATCTTAGCCATAAGGCCGAGAAGCGATCTACACTTCGATCTTAGCCATAAGGCCGAGAAGCGATCTACACTTCGATCTTAGCCATAAGGCCGAGTAGCGATCTACACTTCGATCTTAGCCATAAGACCGAGATGCGATCTACACTTTGATCGTAGCCATAAGGCCGAGCCCATAAGGCTTATACCGATTGTGAATTACATAATGCCGAGAAGCGATCTACACTTCGATCTTAGCCATAAGGCCGAGAAGCGATCTACGCTTTGATCTAAGCCATAAGGCCGAGAAGCGATCTACACTTCGATCTTAGCCATAAGGCCGAGAAGCGATCTACACTTTGATCTAAGCCATAAGGCCGAGAAGCGATCTACACTTCGATCTTAGCCATAAGGCCGAGAAGCGATCTACACTTTGAACTAAGCCATAATTCCGAGAACCTATCTACACTTTGATCTTAGCCATAAGGCCGAGAAGCGATCTACATTTTGATCTTAGGCATAAGGCCGAGAAGCGTTCTACATTTTGATCTTAGCCATAAGGCCGAGAAGCGATCTACACTTTGATCTAAGCCATAATTCCGAGAAGCGATCTACACTTCGATCTTAGCCATAAGGCCGAGAAGCGATCTACACTTTGATCTTAGCCATTAGGCCGAGAAGCGATCTACACTTTGATCTTAGCCATAAGGCCGAGAAGCGATCTACACTTCCATCTTAGCCATAAGGCCGAGAAGCGATCTACACTTCGATCTTAGCCATAAGGCCGAGAAGCGATCTACACATTGATCTTAGCCATAAGGCCGAGAAGCGATCTACACTTCGATCTTAGCCATAAGACCGAGATGCGATCTACACTTTGATCTTAGCCATAAGGCCGAGCCCATAAGGCTTATACCGATTGTGAATTACATAATGCCGAGAAGCGATCTACACTTCGATCCTAGCCATAAGGCCGAGAAGCGATCTACGCTTTGATCTTAGCCATAAGGCCGAGAAGCGATCTACACTTCGATCTTAGCCATAAGGCCGAGAAGCGATCTACACTTTGATCTTAGCCATAAGGCCGAGAAGCGATCTACACTTCGATCTTAGCCATAAGGCCGAGAAGCGATCTACACTTTGATCTTAGCCATAAGGCCGAGAAGCGATCTACACTTTGATCTTAGCCATAAGGCCGAGAAGCGATCTACACTTCGATCTTAGCCATAAGGCCGAGAAGCGATCTACACTTCGATCTTAGCCATAAGGCCGAGTAGCGATCTACACTTTGATCTTAGCCATAAGGCCGAGAAGCGATCTACACTTTGATCTAAGCCATAAGGCCGAGAAGCGATCTACACTTCGATCTTAGCCATAAGGCTGAGAAGCGATCTACACTTTGATCTTAGCCATAAGGCCGAGAAGCGATCTACACTTTGATCTTAGCCATAAGGCCGAGAAGCGATCTACACTTTGATCTTAGCCATAAGGCCGAGAAGCGATCTACACTTTGATCTTAGCCATAAGACCGAGAAGCGATCTACACTTCGATCTTAGCCATAAGGCCGAGAAGCGATCTACACTTTGATCTTAGCCATAAGGCCGAGAAGCGATCTACATTTTGATCTTAGCCATAAGGCCGAGAAGCGATCTACACTTTGATCTTAGCCATAAGGCCGAGAAGCGATCTACACTTCGATCTTAGCCATAAGGCCGAGAAGCGATCTACACTTTGATCTAAGCCATAAGGCCGAGAAGCGATCTACACTTCGATCTACACTTCGATCTTAGCCATAAGGCCGAGAAGCGATCTACACTTTGATCTTATCCATAAGGCCGAGAAGCGATCCATAGGGCAGAGGAACGATCTACATTTTGATCTTAGCCATGAGGCCGAGAAGCGATCTACACTTTGATCTTAGCCATAAGGCCGAGAAGCGATCTACACTTTGATAGTAGCCATAAGGCCGAGAAGCGATCTACACTTCGATCTTAGCCATAAGGCCGAGATGCGATCTACACTTTGATCGTAGCCATAAGGCCGAGCCCATAAGGCTTATACCGATTGTGAATTACATAATGCCGAGAAGCGATCTACACTTTGATCTTAGCCATAAGGCCGAGAAGCGATCTACACTTCCATCTTAGCCATAAGGCCGAGAAGCGATCTACACTTTGATCTTAGCCATAAGGCCGAGAAGCGATCTACATTTTGATCTTAGCCATGAGGCCGAGAAGCGATCTACACTTTGATCTTAGCCATAAGGCCGATATGCGATCTACACTTTGATCGTAGCCATAAGGCCGAGAAGCGATCTACACTTCGATCTTAGCCATAAGGCCGAGAAGCGATCTACACTTTGATCTTAGCCATAAGGCCGAGAAGCGATCTACACTTCGATCTTAGCCATAAGGCCGAGAAGCGATCTACACTTTGATCTAAGCCATAATTCCGAGAAGCGATCTACACTTTGATCTTAGCCATAAGGCCGAGAAGCGATCTACACTTTGATCTTAGCCATAAGGCCGAGAAGCGATCTACACTTCGATCTTAGCCATAAGGCCGAGAAGCGATCTACACTTTGATCTAAGCCATAAGGCCGAGAAGCGATCTACACTTCGATCTTAGCCATAAGGCCGAGAAGCGATCTACACTTTGATCTTAGCCATAAGGCCGAGAAGCGATCTACACTTCCATCTTAGCCATAAGGCCGAGAAGCGATCTACACTTTGATCTTAGCCATAAGGCCGAGAAGCGATCTACACATTGATCTTAGCCATAAGGCCGAGAAGCGATCTACACTTCGATCTTAGCCATAAGACCGAGATGCGATCTACACTTTGATCTTAGCCATAAGGCCGAGCCCATAAGGCTTATACCGATTGTGAATTACATAATGCCGAGCAGCGATCTACACTTCGATCTTAGCCATAAGGCCGAGAAGCGATCTACGCTTTGATCTAAGCCATAAGGCCGAGAAGCGATCTACACTTCGATCTAAGCCATAAGGCCGAGAAGCGATCTACACTTTGATCTTAGCCATAAGGCCGAGAAGCGATCTACACTTCGATCTTAGCCATAAGGCCGAGAAGCGATCTACACTTTGATCTTAGCCATAAGGCCGAGAAGCGATCTACATTTCGATCTTAGCCATAAGGCCGAGTAGCGATCTACACTTTTATCTTAGCCATAAGGCCGAGAAGCGATCTACACTTTGATCTTAGCCATAAGGCCGAGAAGCGATCTACACTTCGATCTTAGCCATAAGGCCGAGGAGCGATCTACACTTCGATCTTAGCCATAAGGCCGAGTAGCGATCTACACTTTGATCTAAGCCATAAGGCCGAGAAGCGATCTACACTTCGATCTTAGCCATAAGGCCGAGAAGCGATCTACACTTTGATCTAAGCCATAAGGCCGAGAAGCGATCTACACTTCGATCTTAGCCATAAGGCCGAGAAGCGATCTACACTTCGATCTTAGCCATAAGGCCGAGTAGCGATCTACACTTTGATCTTAGCCATTAGGCCGAGAAGCGATCTACACTTTGATCTTAGCCATAAGGCCGAGAAGCGATCTACACTTTGATCTTAGCCATAAGGCCGAGAAGCGATCTACACTTTGATCTTAGCCATAAGGCCGAGAAGCGATCTACACTTTGATCTAAGCCATAAGGCCGAGAAGCGATCTACACTTTGATCTTAGCCATAAGGCCGAGAAGCGATCTACACTTTGATCTTAGCCATAAGGCCGAGAAGCGATCTACACTTTGATCTTAGCCATAAGGCCGAGAAGCGATCTACACTTTGATCTTAGCCATAAGGCCGAGAAGCGATCTACACTTTGATCTTAGCCATAAGGCCGAGAAGCGATCTACACTTTGATCTTAGCCATAAGGCCGAGAAGCGATCTACACTTTGATCTAAGCCATAAGGCCGAGAAGCGATCTACACTTCGATCTTAGCCATAAGGCCGAGAAGCGATCTACACTTTGATCTTAGCCATAAGGCCGAGAAGAGATCTACACTTTGATCTTAGCCATAAGGCCGAGAAGCGATCTACACTTTGATCTTAGCCATAAGGCCGAGAAGCGATCTACACTTCGATCTTAGCCATAAGACCGAGATGCGATCTACACTTTGATCGTAGCCATAAGGCCGAGCCCATAAGGCTTATACCGATTGTGAATTACATAATGCCGAGAAGCGATCTACACTTCGATCTTAGCCATAAGGCCGAGAAGCGATCTACGCTTTGATCTAAGCCATAAGGCCGAGAAGCGATCTACACTTCGATCTTAGCCATAAGGCCGAGAAGCGATCTACACTTTGATCTAAGCCATAAGGCCGAGAAGCGATCTACACTTCGATCTTAGCCATAAGGCCGAGAAGCGATCTACACTTTGAACTAAGCCATAATTCCGAGAACCGATCTACACTTTGATCTTAGCCATAAGGCCGAGAAGCGATCTACACTTTGATCTTAGCCATAAGGCCGAGAAGCGATCTACACTTTGATCTAAGCCATAATTCCGAGAACCGATCTACACTTTGATCTTAGCCATAAGGCCGAGAAGCGATCTACACTTTGATCTAAGCCATAAGTTCGAGAAGCGATCTACATTTTGATCTTAGCCATAAGGCCGAGAAGCGATCTACACTTCGATCTTAGCCATAAGGCCGAGATCTACACTTTGATCTTAGCCATAAGGCCGAGAAGCGATCTACACTTTGATCTAAGCCATAATTCCGAGAACCGATCTACACTTTGATCTTAGCCATAAGGCCGAGAAGCGATCTACACTTTGATCTAAGCCATAAGTTCGAGAAGCGATCTACATTTTGATCTTAGCCATAAGGCCGAGAAGCGATCTACACTTCGATCTTAGCCATAAGGCCGAGATCTACACTTTGATCTTAGCCATAAGGCCGAGAAGCGATCTACACTTTGATCTTAGAAATAAGGCTGAGAAGCGATCTTCACTTCCATCTTAGCCATAAGGCTGAGAAGCGATCTACACTTCGATCTTAGCCATAAGGGCGAGAAGCGATCTACACTTCGATCTTAGCCATAAGGCCGAGAAGCGATCTACACTTCGATCTTAGCCATAAGGCCGAGAAGCGATCTACACTTTGATCGTAGCCATAAGGCCGAGAAGCGATCTACACTTCGATCTTAGCCATAAGGCCGAGAAGCGATCTACACTTTGATCTTAGCCATAAGGCCGAGAAGCGATCTACACTTCGATCTTAGCCATAAGGCCGAGAAGCGATCTACACTTTGATCTTAGCCATAAGGCCGAGAAGCGATCTACACTTCGATCTTAGCCATAAGGCCGAGAAGCGATCTACACTTTGATCTAAGCCATAATTCCGAGAAGCGATCTACACTTTGATCTTAGCCATAAGGCCGAGAAGCGATCTACACTTTGATCTAAGCCATAAGGCCGAGAAGCGATCTACACATTGATCTTAGCCATAAGGCCAAAAAGCGATCTACACTTCGATCTTAGCCATAAGGCTGAGAAGCGATCTAAACTTCGATCTAAGCCATAAGGCCGAGAAGCGATCTACACTTTGATCTTAGCCATAAGGCCGAGAAGCGATCTACACTTCCATCTTAGCCATAAGGCCGAGAAGCGATCTACACTTTGATCTTAGCCATAAGGCCGAGAAGCGATCTACACATTGATCCTAGCCATAAGGCCGAGCCCATAAGGCTTATACCGATTGTGAATTACATAATGCCGAGAAGCGATCTACACTTCGATCTTAGCCATAAGGCCGAGAAGCGATCTACGCTTTGATCTAAGCCATAAGGCCGAGAAGCGATCTACACTTCCATCTAAGCCATAAGGCCGAGAAGCGATCTACACTTTGATCTTAGCCATAAGGCCGAGAAGCGATCTACACTTTGATCTTAGCCATAAGGCCGAGAAGCGATCTACACTTTGATCTTAGCCATAAGGCCGAGAAGCGATCTACACTTTGATTTTAGCCATAAGGCCGAGAAGCGATCTACACTTCGATCTTAGCCATAAGGCCGAGTAGCGATCTACACTTTGATCTTAGCCATAAGGCCGAGAAGCGATCTACACTTTGATCTTAGCCATAAGGCCGAGAAGCGATCTACACTTTGATCTTAGCCATAAGGCCGAGAAGCGATCTACACTTCGATCTTAGCCATAAGGCCGAGAAGCGATCTACACTTCGATCTTAGCCATAAGGCCGAGGAGCGATCTACACTTCGATCTTAGCCATAAGGCCGAGTAGCGATCTACACTTTGATCTAAGCCATAAGGCAGCCATAAGGCCGAGAAGCGATCTACACTTTGATCTTAGCCATAAGGCCGAGAAGCGATCTACACTTTGATCTAAGCCATAAGGCCGAGAAGAGATCTACACTTTGATCTTAGCCATAAGGCCGAGAAGCGATCTACACTTTGATCTTAGCCATAAGGCCGAGAAGCGATCTACACTTTGATCTTAGCCATAAGGCCGAGAAGCGATCTACACTTTGATCTTAGCCATAAGGCCGAGAAGCGATCTACACTTTGATCTTAGCCATAAGGCCGAGAAGCGATCTACACTTTGATCTTAGCCATAAGGCCGAGAAGCGATCTACACTTTGATCTTAGCCATAAGGCCGAGAAGCGATCTACACTTTGATCTAAGCCATAAGGCCGAGAAGCGATCTACACTTTGATCTTAGCCATAAGGCCGAGAAGCGATCTACACTTTGATCTTAGCCATAAGGCCGAGAAGCGATCTACACTTTGATCTTAGCCATAAGGCCGAGAAGCGATCTACACTTTGATCTTAGCCATAAGGCCGAGAAGCGATCTACACTTTGATCTTAGCCATAAGGCCGAGAAGCGATCTACACTTTGATCTTAGCCATAAGGCCGAGAAGCGATCTACACTTTGATCTTAGCCATAAGGCCGAGAAGCGATCTACACTTTGATCTTAGCCATAAGGCCGAGAAGCGATCTACACTTTGATCTAAGCCATAAGGCCGAGAAGCGATCTACACTTTGATCTTAGCCATAAGGCCGAGAAGCGATCTACACTTTGATCTTAGCCATAAGGCCGAGAAGAGATCTACACTTTGATCTTAGCCATAAGGCCGAGAAGCGATCTACACTTTGATCTTAGCCATAAGGCCGAGAAGCGATCTACACTTTGATCTAAGCCATAAGGCCGAGAAGCGATCTACACTTCGATCTTAGCCATAAGGCCGAGAAGCGATCTACACTTTGATCTTAGCCATAAGGCCGAGAAGAGATCTACACTTTGATCTTAGCCATAAGGCCGAGAAGCGATCTACACTTTGATCTTAGCCATAAGGCCGAGAAGCGATCTACACTTCGATCTTAGCCATAAGACCGAGATGCGATCTACACTTTGATCGTAGCCATAAGGCCGAGCCCATAAGGCTTATACCGATTGTGAATTACATAATGCCGAGAAGCGATCTACACTTCGATCTTAGCCATAAGGCCGAGAAGTGATCTACGCTTTGATCTAAGCCATAAGGCCGAGAAGCGATCTACACTTCGATCTTAGCCATAAGGCCGAGAAGCGATCTACACTTTGATCTAAGCCATAAGGCCGAGAAGCGATCTACACTTCGATCTTAGCCATAAGGCCGAGAAGCGATCTACACTTTGAACTAAGCCATAATTCCGAGAACCGATCTACACTTTGATCTTAGCCATAAGGCCGAGAAGCGATCTACACATTGATCTTAGCCATAAGGCCGAGAAGCGATCTACACTTTGATCTAAGCCATAATTCCGAGAACCGATCTACACTTTGATCTTAGCCATAAGGCCGAGAAGCGATCTACACTTTGATCTAAGCCATAAGTTCGAGAAGCGATCTACATTTTGATCTTAGCCATAAGGCCGAGAAGCGATCTACACTTCGATCTTAGCCATAAGGCCGAGAAGCGATCTACACTTCGATCTTAGCCATAAGGCCGAGATCTACACTTTGATCTTAGCCATAAGGCCGAGAAGCGATCTACATTTTGATCTTAGCCATGAGGCCGAGAAGCGATCTACACTTTGATCTTAGCCATAAGACCGAGATGCGATCTACACTTTGATCGTAGCCATAAGGCCGAGCCCATAAGGCTTATACCGATTGTGAATTACATAATGCCGAGAAGCGATCTACACTTTGATCTTAGCCATAAGGCCGAGAAGCGATCTACACTTTGATCTAAGCCATAAGTTCGAGAAGCGATCTACATTTTGATCTTAGCCATAAGGCTGAGAAGCGATCTACACTTCCATCTTAGCCATAAGGCTGAGAAGCGATCTACACTTCGATCTTAGCCATAAGGGCGAGAAGCGATCTACACTTCGATCTTAGCCATAAGGCCGAGAAGCGATCTACACTTCGATCTTAGCCATAAGGCCGAGATCTACACTTTGATCTTAGCCATAAGGCCGAGAAGCGATCTACATTTTGATCTTAGCCATGAGGCCGAGAAGCGATCTACACTTTGATCTTAGCCATAAGGCCGATATGCGATCTACACTTTGATCGTAGCCATAAGGCCGAGAAGCGATCTACACTTCGATCTTAGCCATAAGGCCGAGAAGCGATCTACACTTTGATCGTAGCCATCTAAGGTCGAGCCCATAAGGCTTATACCGATTGTGAATTACATAATGCCGAGAAGCGATCTACACTTCGATCTTAGCCATAAGGCCGAGAAGCGATCTACGCTTTGATCTAAGCCATAAGGCCGAGAAGCGATCTACACTTTGATCTAAGCCATAAAGCCGAGAAGCGATCTACACTTTGATCTTAGCCATAAGGCCGAGAAGCGATCTACACTTTGATCTTAGCCATAAGGCCGAGAAGCGATCTACACTTTGATCTAAGCCATAAGGCCGAGAAGCGATCTACACTTTGATCTAAGCCATAAGGCCGAGAAGCGATCTACACTTTGATCTTAGCCATAAGGCCGAGAAGCGATCTACACTTTGATCTTAGCCATAAGGCCGAGAAGCGATCTACACTTTGATCTTAGCCATAAGGCCGAGAAGCGATCTACACTTTGATCTTAGCCATAAGGCCGAGAAGCGATCTACACTTTGATCTTAGCCATAAGGCCGAGAAGCGATCTACACTTTGATCTTAGCCATAAGGCCGAGAAGCGATCTACACTTTGATCTAAGCCATAAGGCCGAGAAGCGATCTACACTTCGATCTTAGCCATAAGGCCGAGAAGCGATCTACACTTTGATCTTAGCCATAAGGCCGAGAAGCGATCTACACTTTGATCTTAGCCATAAGGCCGAGAAGCGATCTACACTTTGATCTTAGCCATAAGGCCGAGAAGCGATCTACACTTTGATCTTAGCCATAAGGCCGAGAAGCGATCTACACTTTGATCTTAGCCATAAGGCCGAGAAGCGATCTACACTTTGATCTTAGCCATAAGGCCGAGAAGCGATCTACACTTTGATCTTAGCCATAAGGCCGAGAAGCGATCTACACTTTGATCTTAGCCATAAGGCCGAGAAGCGATCTACACTTTGATCTTAGCCATAAGGCCGAGAAGCGATCTACACTTTGATCTTAGCCATAAGGCCGAGAAGCGATCTACACTTTGATCTAAGCCATAAGGCCGAGAAGCGATCTACACTTCGATCTTAGCCATAAGGCCGAGAAGCGATCTACACTTTGATCTTAGCCATAAGGCCGAGAAGCGATCTACACTTTGATCTTAGCCATAAGGCCGAGAAGCGATCTACACTTTGATCTTAGCCATAAGGCCGAGAAGCGATCTACACTTTGATCTTAGTCATAAGGCCGAGAAGCGATCTACACTTTGATCTTAGCCATAAGGCCGAGAAGCGATCTACACTTTGATCTTAGCCATAAGGCCGAGAAGCGATCTTCACTTTGATCTTAGCCATAAGGCCGAGAAGAGATCTACACTTTGATCTTAGCCATAAGGCCGAGAAGCGATCTACACTTTGATCTTAGCCATAAGGCCGAGAAGCGATCTACACTTTGATCTTAGCCATAAGGCCGAGAAGCGATCTACACTTTGATCTTAGCCATAAGGCCGAGAAGCGATCTACACTTCCATCTTAGCCATAAGGCCGAGAAGCGATCTACACTTTGATCTTAGCCATAAGGCCGAGAAGCGATCTACACTTTGATCTTAGCCATAAGGCCGAGAAGCGATCTACACTTTGATCTTAGCCATAAGGCCGAGAAGCGATCTACACTTTGATCTTAGCCATAAGGCCGAGAAGCGATCTACACTTTGATCTTAGCCATAAGGCCGAGAAGCGATCTACACTTTGATCTTAGCCATAAGGCCGAGAAGCGATCTACACTTTGATCTTAGCCATAAGTTCGAGAAGCGATCTACATTTTGATCTTAGCCATAAGGCCGAGAAGCGATCTACACTTCGATCTTAGCCATAAGGCCGAGAAGCGATCTACACTTCGATCTTAGCCATAAGGCCGAGAGATCTACACTTTGATCTTAGCCATAAGGCCGAGAAGCGATCTACATTTTGATCTTAGCCATAAGGCCGAGAAGCGATCTACACTTTGATCTTAGCCATAAGACCGAGATGCGATCTACACTTTGATCTTAGCCATAAGGCCGAGCGCCATAAGGCTTATACCGATTGTGAATTACATAATGCCGAGAAGCGATCTACACTTTGATCTTAGCCATAAGGCCGAGAAGCGATCTACACTTTGATCTAAGCCATAAGTTCGAGAAGCGATCTACACTTTGATCTTAGCCATAAGGCCGAGAAGCGATCTACACTTCCATCTTAGCCATAAGGCTGAGAAGCGATCTACACTTCGATCTTAGCCATAAGGCCGAGAAGCGATCTACACTTCGATCTTAGCCATAAGGCCGAGAAGCGATCTACACTTCGATCTTAGCCATAAGGCCGAGATCTACACTTTGATCTTAGCCATAAGGCCGAGAAGCGATCTACACTTTGATCTTAGCCATGAGGCCGAGAAGCGATCTACACTTTGATCTTAGCCATAAGGCCGAGAAGCGATCTACACTTTGATCTTAGCCATAAGGCCGAGAAGCGATCTACACTTCGATCTTAGCCATAAGGCCGAGAAGCGATCTACACTTTGATCGTAGCCATAAGGTCGAGCCCATAAGGCTTATACCGATTGTGAATTACATAATGCCGAGAAGCGATCTACACTTCGATCTTAGCCATAAGGCCGAGAAGCGATCTACACTTTGATCTTAGCCATAAGGCCGAGAAGCGATCTACACTTTGATCTTAGCCATAAGGCCGAGAAGCGATCTACACTTTGATCTAAGCCATAAGGCCGAGAAGCGATCTACACTTTGATCTTAGCCATAAGGCCGAGAAGCGATCTACACTTTGATCTTAGCCATAAGGCCGAGAAGCGATCTACACTTTGATCTTAGCCATAAGGCCGAGAAGCGATCTACACTTTGATCTTAGCCATAAGGCCGAGAAGCGATCTACACTTTGATCTTAGCCATAAGGCCGAGAAGCGATCTACACTTTGATCTTAGCCATAAGGCCGAGAAGCGATCTACACTTTGATCTTAGCCATAAGGCCGAGAAGCGATCTACACTTTGATCTTAGCCATAAGGCCGAGAAGCGATCTACACTTTGATCTTAGCCATAAGGCCGAGAAGCGATCTACACTTTGATCTTAGCCATAAGGCCGAGAAGCGATCTACACTTTGATTCTTAGCCATAAGGCCGAGAAGCGATCTACACTTTGATCTTAGCCATAAGGCCGAGAAGCGATCTACACTTTGATCTTAGCCATAAGGCCGAGAAGCGATCTACACTTTGATCTTAGCCATAAGGCCGAGAAGCGATCTACACTTTGATCTTAGCCATAAGGCCGAGAAGCGATCTACACTTTGATCTTAGCCATAAGGCCGAGAAGCGATCTACACTTTGATCTTAGCCATAAGGCCGAGAAGCGATCTACACTTTGATCTTAGCCATAAGGCCGAGAAGCGATCTACACTTTGATCTTAGCCATAAGGCCGAGAAGCGATCTACACTTTGATCTTAGCCATAAGGCCGAGAAGCGATCTACACTTTGATCTTAGCCATAAGGCCGAGAAGCGATCTACACTTTGATCTTAGCCATAAGGCCGAGAAGCGATCTACACTTTGATCTTAGCCATAAGGCCGAGAAGCGATCTACACTTTGATCTTAGCCATAAGGCCGAGAAGCGATCTACACTTCGATCTTAGCCATAAGGCCGAGAAGCGATCTACACTTTGATCTTAGCCATAAGGCCGAGAAGCGATCTACACTTTGATCTTAGCCATAAGGCCGAGAAGCGATCTACACTTTGATCTTAGCCATAAGGCCGAGAAGCGATCTACACTTTGATCTTAGCCATAAGGCCGAGAAGCGATCTACACTTTGATCTTAGCCATAAGGCCGAGAAGCGATCTACACTTTGATCTTAGCCATAAGGCCGAGAAGCGATCTTCACTTTGATCTTAGCCATAAGGCCGAGAAGAGATCTACACTTTGATCTTAGCCATAAGGCCGAGAAGCGATCTACACTTTGATCTTAGCCATAAGGCCGAGAAGCGATCTACACTTTGATCTTAGCCATAAGGCCGAGAAGCGATCTACACTTTGATCTTAGCCATAAGGCCGAGAAGCGATCTACACTTCCATCTTAGCCATAAGGCCGAGAAGCGATCTACACTTTGATCTTAGCCATAAGGCCGAGAAGCGATCTACACTTTGATCAAAGCCATAAGGCCGAGAAGCGACCTACACTTCGATCTTAGCCATAAGGCTGAGAAGCGATCTACACTTCGATCTTAGCCATAAGGCCGAGAAGCGATCTACACTTTGATCTTAGCCATAAGGCCGAGAAGCGATCTACACTTTGATCTTAGCCATAAGGCCGAGAAGCGATCTTCACTTTGATCTTAGCCATAAGGCCGAGAAGCGATCTACACTTTGATCTTAGCCATAAGGCCGAGAAGCGATCTACACTTTGATCTTAGCCATAAGGCCGAGAAGCGATCTACACTTTGATCTTAGCCATAAGGCCGAGAAGCGATCTACACTTTGATCTTAGCCATAAGGCCGAGAAGCGATCTACACTTCGATCTTAGCCATAAGGCCGAGAAGCGATCTACACTTTGATCTTAGCCATAAGGCCGAGAAGCGATCTACACTTTGATCTTAGCCATAAGACCGAGATGCGATCTACACTTTGATCTTAGCCATAAGGCCGAGCCCATAAGGCTTATACCGATTGTGAATTACATAATGCCGAGAAGCGATCTACACTTCGATCTTAGCCATAAGGCCGAGAAGCGATCTACGCTTTGATAGAGGCGAGAAGCGATCTACACTTTGATCTAAGCCATAAGGCCGAGAAGCGATCTACACTTTGATCTAAGCCATAAGGCGGAGAAGCGATCTACACTTTGATCTTAGCCATAAGGCCGAGAAGCGATCTACACTTTGATCTTAGCCATAAGGCCGAGAAGCGATCTACACTTTGATCTTAGCCATAAGGCCGAGAAGCGATCTACACTTTGATCTAAGCCATAAGGCCGAGAAGCGATCTACACTTTGATCTTAGCCATAAGGCCGAGAAGCGATCTACACTTTGATCTTAGCCATAAGGCCGAGAAGCGATCTACACTTTGATCTTAGCCATCAGGCCGAGAAGCGATCTACACTTTGATCTTAGCCATAAGGCCGAGAAGCGATCTACACTTTGATCTTAGCCATAAGGCCGAGAAGCGATCTACACTTTGATCTTAGCCATAAGGCCGAGAAGCGATCTACACTTTGATCTAAGCCATAAGGCCGAGAAGCGATCTACACTTCGATCTTAGCCATAAGGCCGAGAAGCGATCTACACTTTGATCTTAGCCATAAGGCCGAGAAGCGATCTACACTTTGATCTTAGCCATAAGGCCGAGAAGCGATCTACACTTTGATCTTAGCCATAAGGCCGAGAAGCGATCTACACTTTGATCTTAGCCATAAGGCCGAGAAGCGATCTACACTTTGATCTTAGCCATAAGGCCGAGAAGCGATCTACACTTTGATCTTAGCCATAAGGCCGAGAAGCGATCTTCACTTTGATCTTAGCCATAAGGCCGAGAAGAGATCTACACTTTGATCTTAGCCATAAGGCCGAGAAGCGATCTACACTTTGATCTTAGCCATAAGGCCGAGAAGCGATCTACACTTTGATCTTAGCCATAAGGCCGAGAAGCGATCTACACTTTGATCTTAGCCATAAGGCCGAGAAGCGATCTACACTTCGATCTTAGCCATAAGGCCGAGAAGCGATCTACACTTTGATCTTAGCCATAAGGCCGAGAAGCGATCTACACTTTGATCTTAGCCATAAGGCCGAGAAGCGATCTACACTTTGATCTTAGCCATAAGGCCGAGAAGCGATCTACACACTTTGATCTTAGCCATAAGGCCTAGAAGCGATCTACACTTCGATCTTAGCCATAAGGCCGAGAAGCGATCTACACTTTGATCTTAGCCATAAGGCCGAGCCCATAAGGCTTATACCGATTTTGAATTAGCCATAAGGCCGAGAAGCGATCTACACTTCGATCTTAGCCATAAGGCCGAGAAGCGATCTACGCTTTGATCTAAGCCATAAGGCCGAGAAGCGATCTACACTTTGATCTAAGCCATAAAGCCGAGAAGCGATCTACACTTTGATCTTAGCCATAAGGCCGAGAAGCGATCTACACTTTGATCTTAGCCATAAGGCCGAGAAGCGATCTACACTTTGATCTAAGCCATAAGGCCGAGAAGCGATCTACACTTTGATCTAAGCCATAAGGCCGAGAAGCGATCTACACTTTGATCTTAGCCATAAGGCCGAGAAGCGATCTACACTTTGATCTTAGCCATAAGGCCGAGAAGCGATCTACACTTTGATCTTAGCCATAAGGCCGAGAAGCGATCTACACTTTGATCTTAGCCATAAGGCCGAGAAGCGATCTACACTTTGATCTTAGCCATAAGGCCGAGAAGCGATCTACACTTTGATCTTAGCCATAAGGCCGAGAAGCGATCTACACTTTGATCTAAGCCATAAGGCCGAGAAGCGATCTACACTTCGATCTTAGCCATAAGGCCGAGAAGCGATCTACACTTTGATCTTAGCCATAAGGCCGAGAAGCGATCTACACTTTGATCTTAGCCATAAGGCCGAGAAGCGATCTACACTTTGATCTTAGCCATAAGGCCGAGAAGCGATCTACACTTTGATCTTAGCCATAAGGCCGAGAAGCGATCTACACTTTGATCTTAGCCATAAGGCCGAGAAGCGATCTACACTTTGATCTTAGCCATAAGGCCGAGAAGCGATCTACACTTTGATCTTAGCCATAAGGCCGAGAAGCGATCTACACTTTGATCTTAGCCATAAGGCCGAGAAGCGATCTACACTTTGATCTTAGCCATAAGGCCGAGAAGCGATCTACACTTTGATCTTAGCCATAAGGCCGAGAAGCGATCTACACTTTGATCTTAGCCATAAGGCCGAGAAGCGATCTACACTTTGATCTTAGCCATAAGGCCGAGAAGCGATCTACACTTTGATCTTAGCCAAAGGCCGAGAAGCGATCTACACTTCGATCTTAGCCATAAGCGATCTACACTTTGATCTTAGCCATAAGGCCGAGAAGCGATCTACACTTTGATCTTAGCCATAAGGCCGAGAAGCGATCTACACTTTGATCTTAGCCATAAGGCCGAGAAGCGATCTACACTTTGATCTTAGCCATAAGGCCGAGAAGCGATCTACACTTCGATCTTAGCCATAAGGCCGAGAAGCGATCTACACTTTGATCTTAGCCATAAGGCCGAGAAGCGATCTACACTTCGATCTTAGCCATAAGGCCGAGAAGCGATCTACACTTTGATCTTAGCCATAAGGCCGAGAAGCGATCTACACTTCGATCTTAGCCATAAGGCCGAGAAGCGATCTACACTTTGATCTTAGCCATAAGGCCGAGAAGCGATCTACACTTTGATCTTAGCCATAAGGCCGAGAAGCGATCTACACTTCGATCTTAGCCATAAGGCCGAGAAGCGATCTACACTTCGATCTTAGCCATAAGGCCGAGAAGCGATCTACACTTTGATCTTAGCCATAAGGCCGAGAAGCGATCTACACTTTGATCTTAGCCATAAGGCCGAGAAGCGATCTACACTTTGATCTTAGCCATAAGGCCGAGAAGCGATCTACACTTTGATCTTAGCCATAAGGCCGAGAAGCGATCTACACTTTGATCTTAGCCATAAGGCCGAGAAGCGATCTACACTTTGATCTTAGCCATAAGGCCGAGAAGCGATCTACACTTTGATCTTAGCCATAAGGCCGAGAAGCGATCTACACTTTGATCTTAGCCATAAGGCCGAGAAGCGATCTACACTTTGATCTTAGCCATAAGGCCGAGAAGCGATCTACACTTCGATCTTAGCCATAAGGCCGAGAAGCGATCTACACTTTGATCTTAGCCATAAGGCCGAGAAGCGATCTACACTTTGATCTTAGCCATAAGGCCGAGAAGCGATCTACACTTTGATCTAAGCCATAAGGCCGAGAAGCGATCTACACTTCGATCTTAGCCATAAGGCCGAGAAGCGATCTACACTTCGATCTTAGCCATAAGGCCGAGAAGCGATCTTCACTTCGATCTTAGCCATAAGCCCAAGAAGCGATCTACACTCTGATCTTAGCCATAAGGCCGAGAAGCGATCTACACTTTGATCTTAGCCATAAGGCCGAGAAGCGATCTACACTTTGATCTTAGCCATAAGGCCGAGAAGCGATCTACACTTTGATCTTAGCCATAAGGCCGAGAAGCGATCTACACTTCGATCTTAGCCATAAGGCCGAGAAGCGATCTACACTTTGATCTTAGCCATAAGGCCGATCTTAGCCATAAGGCCTAGAAGCGATCTACACTTTGATCTTAGCCATAAGGCCGAGAAGCGATCTACACTTTGATCTTAGCCATAAGGCCGAGAAGCGATCTACACTTTGATCTTAGCCATAAGGCCGAGAAGCGATCTACACTTCGATCTTAGCCATAAGGCCGAGAAGCGATCTACACTTTGATCTTAGCCATAAGGCCGAGAAGCGATCTACACTTTGATCTTAGCCATAAGGCCGAGAAGCGATCTACACTTTGATCTTAGCCATAAGGCCGAGAAGCGATCTACACTTTGATCTTAGCCATAAGGCCGAGAAGCGATCTACACTTTGATCTTAGCCATAAGGCCGAGAAGCGATCTACACTTTGATCTAAGCCATAAGGCCGAGAAGCGATCTACACTTTGATCTTAGCCATAAGGCCGAGAAGCGATCTACACTTCGATCTTAGCCATAAGGCCGAGAAGCGATCTACACTTTGATCTTAGCCATAAGGCCGAGAAGCGATCTACACTTTGATCTTAGCCATAAGGCCGAGAAGCGATCTACACTTTGATCTTAGCCATAAGGCCGAGAAGCGATCTACACTTTGATCTTAGCCATAAGGCCGAGAAGCGATCTACACTTCGATCTTAGCCATAAGGCCGAGAAGCGATCTACACTTCGATCTTAGCCATAAGGCCGAGAAGCGATCTACACTTTGATCTTAGCCATAAGGCCGAGAAGCGATCTACACTTTGATCTTAGCCATAAGGCCGAGAAGCGATCTACACTTTGATCTTAGCCATAAGGCCGAGAAGCGATCTACACTTTGATCTTAGCCATAAGGCCGAGAAGCGATCTACACTTTGATCTTAGCCATAAGGCCGAGAAGCGATCTACACTTTGATCTTAGCCATAAGGCCGAGAAGCGATCTACACTTTGATCTTAGCCATAAGGCCGAGAAGCGATCTACACTTTGATCTTAGCCATAAGGCCGAGAAGCGATCTACACTTTGATCTTAGCCATAAGGCCGAGAAGCGATCTACACTTTGATCTTAGCCATAAGGCCGAGAAGCGATCTACACTTTGATCTTAGCCATAAGGCCGAGAAGCGATCTACACTTTGATCTTAGCCATAAGGCCGAGAAGCGATCTACACTTCGATCTTAGCCATAAGGCCGAGAAGCGATCTACACTTTGATCTAAGCCATAAGGCCGAGAAGCGATCTACACTTTGATCTTAGCCATAAGGCCGAGAAGCGATCTACACTTTGATCTAAGCCATAAGGCCGAGAAGCGATCTACACTTTGATCTTAGCCATAAGGCCGAGAAGCGATCTACACTTCGATCTTAGCCATAAGGCCGAGAAGCGATCTACACTTTGAGCCATAAGGCCGAAGCGATCTACACTTTGATCTTAGCCATAAGGCCGAGAAGCGATCTACACTTTGATCTTAGCCATAAGGCCGAGAAGCGATCTACACTTTGATCTTAGCCATAAGGCCGAGAAGCGATCTACACTTTGATCTTAGCCATAAGGCCGAGAAGCGATCTACACTTTGATCTTAGCCATAAGGCCGAGAAGCGATCTACACTTTGATCTTAGCCATAAGGCCGAGAAGCGATCTACACTTTGATCTTAGCCATAAGGCCGAGAAGGCGATCTACACTTTGATCTTAGCCATAAGGCCGAGAAGCGATCTACACTTTGATCTTAGCCATAAGGCCGAGAAGCGATCTACACTTTGATCTAAGCCATAAGGCCGAGAAGCGATCTACACTTTGATCTTAGCCATAAGGCCGAGAAGCGATCTACACTTTGATCTTAGCCATAAGGCCGAGAAGCGATCTACACTTTGATCTTAGCCATAAAGATCTACAGCCATAAGGCCGAGAAGCGATCTACACTTTGATCTTAGCCATAAGGCCGAGAAGCGATCTACACTTTGATCTTAGCCATAAGGCCGAGAAGCGATCTACACTTTGATCTTAGCCATAAGGCCGAGAAGCGATCTACACTTTGATCTTAGCCATAAGGCCGAGAAGCGATCTACACTTTGATCTTAGCCATAAGGCCGAGAAGCGATCTACACTTTGATCTTAGCCATAAGGCCGAGAAGCGATCTACACTTTGATCTTAGCCATAAGGCCGAGAAGCGATCTACACTTTGATCTTAGCCATAAGGCCGAGAAGCGATCTACACTTTGATCTTAGCCATAAGGCCGAGAAGCGATCTACACTTTGATCTTAGCCATAAGGCCGAGAAGCGATCTACACTTTGATCTTAGCCATAAGGCCGAGAAGCGATCTACACTTTGATCTTAGCCATAAGGCCGAGAAGCGATCTACACTTTGATCTTAGCCATAAGGCCGAGAAGCGATCTACACTTTGATCTTAGCCATAAGGCCGAGAAGCGATCTACACTTTGATCTTAGCCATAAGGCCGAGAAGCGATCTACACTTTGATCTTAGCCATAAGGCCGAGAAGCGATCTACACTTTGATCTTAGCCATAAGGCCGAGAAGCGATCTACACTTTGATCTTAGCCATAAGGCCGAGAAGCGATCTACACTTTGATCTTAGCCATAAGGCCGAGAAGCGATCTACACTTTGATCTTAGCCATAAGGCCGAGAAGCGATCTACACTTTGATCTTAGCCATAAGGCCGAGAAGCGATCTACACTTTGATCTTAGCCATAAGGCCGAGAAGCGATCTACACTTTGATCTTAGCCATAAGGCCGAGAAGCGATCTACACTTTGATCTTAGCCATAAGGCCGAGAAGCGATCTACACTTTGATCTTAGCCATAAGGCCGAGAAGCGATCTACACTTTGATCTTAGCCATAAGGCCGAGAAGCGATCTACACTTTGATCTTAGCCATAAGGCCGAGAAGCGATCTACACTTTGATCTTAGCCATAAGGCCGAAAGCGATAAAGAAGCGATCTACACTTTGATCTTAGCCATAAGGCCGAGAAGCGATCTACACTTTGATCTTAGCCATAAGGCCGAGAAGCGATCTACACTTTGATCTTAGCCATAAGGCCGAGAAGCGATCTACACTTTGATCTTAGCCATAAGGCCGAGAAGCGATCTACACTTTGATCTTAGCCATAAGGCCGAGAAGCGATCTACACTTTGATCTTAGCCATAAGGCCGAGAAGCGATCTACACTTTGATCTTAGCCATAAGGCCGAGAAGCGATCTACACTTTGATCTTAGCCATAAGGCCGAGAAGCGATCTACACTTTGATCTTAGCCATAAGGCCGAGAAGCGATCTACACTTTGATCTTAGCCATAAGGCCGAGGAGCGATCTACACTTTGATCTTAGCCATAAGGCCGAGAAGCGATCTACACTTTGATCTTAGCCATAAGGCCGAGAAGCGATCTACACTTTGATCTTAGCCATAAGGCCGAGAAGCGATCTACACTTTGATCTTAGCCATAAGGCCGAGAAGCGATCTACACTTTGATCTTAGCCATAAGGCCGAGAAGCGATCTACACTTTGATCTTAGCCATAAGGCCGAGAAGCGATCTACACTTTGATCTTAGCCATAAGGCCGAGAAGCGATCTACACTTTGATCTTAGCCATAAGGCCGAGAAGCGATCTACACTTTGATCTTAGCCATAAGGCCGAGAAGCGATCTACACTTTGATCTTAGCCATAAGGCCGAGAAGCGATCTACACTTTGATCTTAGCCATAAGGCCGAGAAGCGATCTACACTTTGATCTTAGCCATAAGGCCGAGAAGCGATCTACACTTTGATCTTAGCCATAAGGCCGAGAAGCGATCTACACTTTGATCTTAGCCATAAGGCCGAGAAGCGATCTACACTTTGATCTTAGCCATAAGGCCGAGAAGCCGAGAAGCGATCTACACTTTGATCTTAGCCATAAGGCCGAGAAGCGATCTACACTTTGATCTTAGCCATAAGGCCGAGAAGCGATCTACACTTTGATCTTAGCCATAAGGCCGAGAAGCGATCTACACTTTGATCTTAGCCATAAGGCCGAGAAGCGATCTACACTTTGATCTTAGCCATAAGGCCGAGAAGCGATCTACACTTTGATCTTAGCCATAAGGCCGAGAAGCGATCTACACTTCGATCTTAGCCATAAGGCCGAGAAGCGATCTACACTTTGATCTTAGCCATAAGGCCGAGAAGCGATCTACACTTTGATCTTAGCCATAAGGCCGAGAAGCGATCTACACTTCGATCTTAGCCATAAGGCCGAGAAGCGATCTACACTTTGATCTTAGCCATAAGGCCGAGAAGCGATCTACACTTTGATCTTAGCCATAAGGCCGAGAAGCGATCTACACTTTGATCTTAGCCATAAGGCCGAGAAGCGATCTACACTTTGATCTTAGCCATAAGGCCGAGAAGCGATCTACACTTCGATCTTAGCCATAAGGCCGAGAAGCGATCTACACTTTGATCTTAGCCATAAGGCCGAGAAGCGATCTACACTTTGATCTTAGCCATAAGGCCGAGAAGCGATCTACACTTCGATCTTAGCCATAAGGCCGAGAAGCGATCTACACTTTGATCTTAGCCATAAGGCCGAGAAGCGATCTACACTTTGATCTTAGCCATAAGGCCGAGAAGCGATCTACACTTTGATCTTAGCCATAAGGCCGAGAAGCGATCTACACTTTGATCTTAGCCATAAGGCCGAGAAGCGATCTACACTTTGATCTTAGCCATAAGGCCGAGAAGCGATCTACACTTTGATCTTAGCCATAAGGCCGAGAAGCGATCTACACTTTGATCTTAGCCATAAGGCCGAGAAGCGATCTACACTTTGATCTTAGCCATAAGGCCGAGAAGCGATCTACACTTTGATCTTAGCCATAAGGCCGAGAAGCGATCTACACTTTGATCTTAGCCATAAGGCCGAGAAGCGATCTACACTTTGATCTTAGCCATAAGGCCGAGAAGCGATCTACACTTTGATCTTAGCCATAAGGCCGAGAAGCGATCTACACTTTGATCTTAGCCATAAGGCCGAGAAGCGATCTACACTTTGATCTTAGCCATAAGGCCGAGAAGCGATCTACACTTTGATCTTAGCCATAAGGCCGAGAAGCGATCTACACTTTGATCTTAGCCATAAGGCCGAGAAGCGATCTACACTTTGATCTTAGCCATAAGGCCGAGAAGCGATCTACACTTTGATCTTAGCCATAAGGCCGAGAAGCGATCTACACTTTGATCTTAGCCATAAGGCCGAGAAGCGATCTACACTTTGATCTTAGCCATAAGGCCGAGAAGCGATCTACACTTTGATCTTAGCCATAAGGCCGAGAAGCGATCTACACTTTGATCTTAGCCATAAGGCCGAGAAGCGATCTACACTTTGATCTTAGCCATAAGGCCGAGAAGCGATCTACACTTTGATCTTAGCCATAAGGCCGAGAAGCGATCTACACTTTGATCTTAGCCATAAGGCCGAGAAGCGATCTACACTTTGATCTTAGCCATAAGGCCGAGAAGCGATCTACACTTTGATCTTAGCCATAAGGCCGAGAAGCGATCTACACTTTGATCTTAGCCATAAGGCCGAGAAGCGATCTACACTTCTTGATCTTAGCCATAAGGCCGAGAAGCGATCTACACTTTGATCTTAGCCATAAGGCCGAGAAGCGATCTACACTTTGATCTTAGCCATAAGGCCGAGAAGCGATCTACACTTTGATCTTAGCCATAAGGCCGAGAAGCGATCTACACTTTGATCTTAGCCATAAGGCCGAGAAGCGATCTACACTTTGATCTTAGCCATAAGGCCGAGAAGCGATCTACACTTTGATCTTAGCCATAAGGCCGAGAAGCGATCTACACTTTGATCTTAGCCATAAGGCCGAGAAGCGATCTACACTTTGATCTTAGCCATAAGGCCGAGAAGCGATCTACACTTTGATCTTAGCCATAAGGCCGAGAAGCGATCTACACTTTGATCTTAGCCATAAGGCCGAGAAGCGATCTACACTTTGATCTTAGCCATAAGGCCGAGAAGCGATCTACACTTTGATCTTAGCCATAAGGCCGAGAAGCGATCTACACTTTGATCTTAGCCATAAGGCCGAGAAGCGATCTACACTTTGATCTTAGCCATAAGGCCGAGAAGCGATCTACACTTTGATCTTAGCCATAAGGCCGAGAAGCGATCTACACTTTGATCTTAGCCATAAGGCCGAGAAGCGATCTACACTTTGATCTTAGCCATAAGGCCGAGAAGCGATCTACACTTTGATCTTAGCCATAAGGCCGAGAAGCGATCTACACTTCGATCTTAGCCATAAGGCCGAGAAGCGATCTACACTTCGATCTTAGCCATAAGGCCGAGAAGCGATCTACACTTCGATCTTAGCCATAAGGCCGAGAAGCGATCTACACTTTGATCTTAGCCATAAGGCCGAGAAGCGATCTACACTTCGATCTTAGCCATAAGGCCGAGAAGCGATCTACACTTTGATCTTAGCCATAAGGCCGAGAAGCGATCTACACTTTGATCTTAGCCATAAGGCCGAGAAGCGATCTACACTTTGATCTTAGCCATAAGGCCGAGAAGCGATCTACACTTTGATCTTAGCCATAAGGCCGAGAAGTCGATCTACACTTTGATCTTAGCCATAAGGCCGAGAAGCGATCTACACTTTGATCTTAGCCATAAGGCCGAGAAGCGATCTACACTTTGATCTTAGCCATAAGGCCGAGAAGCGATCTACACTTCGATCTTAGCCATAAGGCCGAGAAGCGATCTACACTTTGATCTTAGCCATAAGGCCGAGAAGCGATCTACACTTTGATCTTAGCCATAAGGCCGAGAAGCGATCTACACTTCGATCTTAGCCATAAGGCCGAGAAGCGATCTACACTTTGATCTTAGCCATAAGGCCGAGAAGCGATCTACACTTTGATCTTAGCCATAAGGCCGAGAAGCGATCTACACTTTGATCTTAGCCATAAGGCCGAGAAGCGATCTACACTTTTGATCTTAGCCATAAGGCCGAGAAGCGATCTACACTTTGATCTTAGCCATAAGGCCGAGAAGCGATCTACACTTTGATCTTAGCCATAAGGCCGAGAAG
Source organism: Drosophila ercepeae (assembly GCA_018150545.1). NCBI lineage: Eukaryota > Metazoa > Arthropoda > Insecta > Diptera > Drosophilidae > Drosophila > Drosophila ercepeae. The sequence continues at coordinate 1,938,560 of JAECWL010000197.1, forward strand.
CGATCTACACTTTGATCTTAGCCATAAGGCCGAGAAGCGATCTACACTTTGATCTTAGCCATAAGGCCGAGAAGCGATCTACACTTTGATCTTAGCCATAAGGCCGAGAAGCGATCTACACTTTGATCTTAGCCATAAGGCCGAGAAGCGATCTACACTTTGATCTTAGCCATAAGGCCGAGAAGCGATCTACACTTTGATCTTAGCCATAAGGCCGAGAAGCGATCTACACTTCGATCTTAGCCATAAGGCCAAGAAGCGATCTACACTTCGATCTTAGCCATAAGGCCGAGAAGCGATCTACACTTTGATCTAAGCCATAAGGCCGAGAAGCGATCTACACTTCGATCTTAGCCATAAGGCCGAGAAGCGATCTACACTTTGATCTAAGCCATAAGGCCGAGAAGCGATCTACACTTTATAGAAGCGATCTACACTTTGATCTTAGCCATAAGGCCGAGAAGCGATCTACACTTTGATCTAAGCCATAAGGCCGAGAAGCGATCTACACTTTGATCTTAGCCATAAGGCCGAGAAGCGATCTACACTTCGATCTTAGCCATAAGGCCGAGAAGCGATCTACACTTCGATCTTAGCCATAAGGCCGAGGAGCGATCTACACTTCGATCTTAGCCATAAGGCCGACAAGCGATCTACACTTCGATCTTAGCCATAAGGCCGAGAAGCGATCTACACTTTGATCTTAACCATAAGGCCGAGAAGCGATCTACACTTCGATCTTAGCCATAAGGCCGAGAAGCGATCTACATTTTGATCTTAGCCATAAGGCCGAGAAGCGATCTACACTTTGATCTTAGCCATAAGGCCGAGAAGCGATCTACACTTTGATCTTAGCCATAAGGCCGAGAAGCGATCTACACTTTGATCTTAGCCATAAGGCCGAGAAGCGATCTACACTTTGATCTTAGCCATAACGCCGAGAAGCGATCTACACTTTGATCTAAGCCATAAGGCCGAGAAGCGATCTACACTTTGATCTTAGCCATAAGGCCGAGAAGCGATCTACACTTTGATCTTAGCCATAAGGCCGAGAAGCGATCTACACTTCGATCTTAGCCATAAGGCCGAGAAGCGATCTACACTTCGATCTTAGCCATAAGGCCGAGAAGCGATCTACACTTTGATCTTAGCCATAAGGCCGAGAAGCGATCTACACTTTGATCTTAGCCATAAGGCCGAGAAGCGATCTACACTTCGATCTTAGCCATAAGGCCGAGAAACGATCTACACTTCGATCTTAGCCATAAGGCCGAGAAGCGATCTACACTTCGATCTTAGCCATAAGGCCGAGAAGCGATCTACACTTTGATCTAAGCCAAAAATTATTTTATTCTACTTTACCAGTCTTTTGGTGCAGATTGAGAGAAAAATTTTTGGAAATTTGGAAAAGGGTTACAGCATGATTTTTTCCAAAAATGGACAAAAAATTTTTTGTTCTACTTTTCCAGTCTTTTGGTGCAGATTGAGAGGGAATGAATTCCAGATTAAGAAATGGTATTCCATTGCTAAATCCGATGATGTATGAAATATTTGAAAAAGAGTGTCCCAAAACCGTCAATTTAGGAGAGTGCCGATTTTTACAAATTTGGAAAAGGGTTACAGCATGATTTTTTGCAAAAATCGACAAAAAATTTTTTATTCTACTTTTCCAGTCTTTTGGTGCAGATTGAGAGAAAAATTTTTGGAAATTTGGAAAAGGGTTACAGCATGATTTTTTCCAAAAATGGACAACATATTTTTTGTTCTACCTTTCCAGTCTTTTGGTGCAGATTGAGAGGGAATGAAGTCCTGATTTAGAAATGGTATTCCATTGCCAAATGCGATGATGTATGAAATATTTTAAAAAGAGTGTCTCAAAACCGTCAATTTCGGACAGTGCCGATTTCACAAATTTGGAAAAATAATAAATAATGTAATAAAGCAATTTTTTTATATTTTTATAAATTAACTTAACAAATATAAATAAAGCCGTGTTAATGGAACTTTTTAGATTTCAACTAAAAACAATATTAATTCTCCCTAATGAAAAAATAATTTTAGTATAAGTTTATAAAAATAATAATTTTTGGATAAGTTGTAAAGGCGTACCCATCATGATTTTTTGCAGGCTCAGACCTAAGAAAAACCCCCAATCCTAAATATATAAAAATAAACACCCACGAACGAGTAGGGAACACGTGTTCTAATCTACCGCACATGTTTTTTTCTTGGAGTCGGGAACTCGCAATGCCTAAGCACTGGGTCCCACCAAGACAAATCTCAAAGAGATTTTAGATTTTAATTTTAAGATTTAGATTACTTTTAGTTGTTTTAAATTTATTATTCAGTTGGGCCGAATCCCGGCGGTACTGCAATACCGGGCCAACCCGCGACAGAGGTGGAGCAAGCTCCTAGCACTCCGTCAGATTCCAAAAATCAGTTTAACATTTGTTGTCCTCCAATGGAGGAACTATCAGATGTTAAGCTGATAAGAACAGATATTGAAAAAGCCATTATGGCCAGCGATTGGCACCCGGGGCGGGCAGGTAGCCCCCCCGAGCATGTCAGCAGTTTACGTTGTTGGTTTGATGTTTTCTTATTTATTTTTTTTCCCTTTATCCCAGTTTATAGATTTTATCTCAATTCATAATTTTACTTGTTTCAGTTTTCTTATTTTCAGGTTTTTTTATTTTTTTTTAATATATTTTTATTTTTTATATTTATTTTTATTTATTTTATTATTCTCTTTTTTTTCCAGGTTATTACATCGCTTCCCTCTCTACCGTAGTGAACTGCCTCGTCCCCGAGACATGTTCGACGTAGATGTCGCGGGACCACTTGATGGTTTCAGCCACCATTAACCTGCGCATCAAGCCGGCATAGAACCTGGAGACGCCCAGGACATTGAGCACTCGTTCGTTTTGCGGGTCCCAAGTGCCCAGTGCCCCGACGATGAACGCCTCCAGGCTCACCTGGTGACCTAGGGCGCGAAGGGCCTCTGCCAGGGGAGCATATTTTCTCTCATTTTCTTCCCTGGCAGCCTTAAATGCTTCCGCCCCGTTTTCGAACGGAATAGTCACATCGACGATGACAATGCGACTATTCCGTTCGACGCGCCACACCAGATCCGGCCTAAGTGCGGCCAGGTCGCCGGTGGCCTCGTCCACCCGGCAGTTCACCTTAGGGGTGCCTAGACGTGACCCCGCTCTCGCTAGGCGATCAACCACACTGTCATGCCGCCGCTGCATGGCGTAGGAGTGGTGCATGCAGTGGCACAGCACGAGTGGTATGCTCTCGAGCAAGTATCCACAGACTCGGCATCTTTTATCGCCGTCCCCCACCGGATGGCGCCGTTGAGAGGCAGGACGCCCGCCGAGCTCTGTGGATGAACCTCCAATCAGCAAACCGGACGAACGATCCGTCCCCGATGAAGGAGTTGCTGATTGGGGTTCTTGCCGAGAGGATCGCCACCTTCCCCTGGTCAGGCTTTCCCTGGAGAATGGCCAGATACTCCTCCTGTGCCGCACTCCGGAGCCGTTTGATGGACTGGGATCTGGAGTTCGAGTCGGTGAGCAGTGGTCGGTTTCTTTTTCCTCTACTTTCGACCACTAGCTCACCTCCTCTCCAGATCCAACGGACTCCCAGATGTGTGGACTGGCGCCTCGTGGCCATTCTCACCCTGGACCAAAGGCCAGCATCGCCACAGGGGCCCAAACGCGAGCCTGATAGGAACATGGCCATCTCTTCTCCAGATGGCTCACGGTTTAGATTTCTAGCAACCGTTCCTCTCAGGCCTTCTCTCGCGATGTGAGAGACAGCAGCGCTGGGGCACGTTAGCATGCGGTGCCCGTGGGAGATGAGGAGAATATCGGCCAGCATCGACGTGGGTAGTATACCCGCCCCCCCTCTGCTGGGCGGGATATAGACTACCTCCGCGCTCGCCCGCTGTGGTAGATAAAGCCACTTTTTTACGTGTTTTTTTATGGCTTTATCTACGTGGCAGAGCGCAGTACGCTTGAGGGAACCACCTCGTAGCATGAAGTCAAGTCGTGGTGCTACGAAGGTGCGTACTGCGTCTATTTTCTGCCACGGGGCGAGCAGCGAGCCGTCGATGCTGGCGATATCTACCCCAATCGCCTCTAGCGCTGCCCTTGGCGTTTGGTCCACGTCTAGGCCTACCGGGATGCCTAAGTAATTATAGGCATCCTCCTCTTTCATGGCAGGCAGTTGGACGCCGCCAATTTGGAAGCTGGTCTGCATTGTTTTTCTGTGGCCCTTTCTTCCCGTCAAATGCAGTGTGGCGCACTTTGACGGGTTGAAGAGCAGACCAGCATCCTTGGCGGCATCCTGCGCAACGGACAGCAACGACCTCATCTCTTCCGGGGAGTTGGCTACAAGAACCAAATCGTCAGCGTAGGCCAGCACGCTGATTCGACTCCCATGAAGCAGGTAGCCCAGGTTGAGTGATTGGATCAACCTGAGGACCCGCTCCATTGCCATGTTGAAGAGAATCGGACTGGCTGGACACCCCTGCTTAACGCCCGAGTTACCATACCCAGCATTAACCCCCTCAACAACCACCTCCGCCTATGAAGCCCGCCCGGTAGGCGACATCAGCGAAGTGCCAACGCTGTATATATATATATTGATCACGAGCTACCATGCCAGCATAGCCTCGTCCCCCGCTACCTGAAACTCTGTTGCACCCGATGATGAAATCGGCATGAACACACACACACACACATATTCACACATACTGCGTGGTGGCGACGCTCTCGACGTTGAAATTAACATGAACCTACACACACACATACACACTGCGTAGTCGCGACGTCCTCGTCTAGACTCGCTATCTAGAACTAACGGGATCAAAAGCACTGCTGCTTGCCCGTGCGTATACATTAAGAATAAAGCTTTCATCATTCTTGATCTTGACACCAAACCGAGCAGTTGATTTATTTAAAGTGGCAAATATATATAACCTACATATATCATAAGTACACAATAAAGTCATTATTGACTCCCATCACATCAGCCTGGGCAGCAACTAACTAAGAGTAGAGAAAGGAGGACCCCCGATCCAACGGAGGCACTCGTAACTGGCGCAGCCGGACTAGAACTAAAAGGATTAACAACGCCTTTCACGTTCTTCGTTCCACTTCTGCAAGCGGGTAAGTAAGTGAACAAGTGGCAGAAAAAAAAAAAAAAAACACAAGTTTGAGGAGCCAAGTGTAAATATATGGTTCTCAAAAAAAAGAGAAGAAAAGGAAAAAACTTCACACAAACAAGTTCAACAGTGACATACAGTATAATTACAAACTATTGTGACCGAATATGTGCACATCAATCGCTGAAAGGGCACCGGGATCACACATAAAAAAATGTCTTTACATTCAAAGTGACCGAATATGTGCACATCAATCGCTGAAAGGGCACCGGGATCACTTATGACATACATAAAAAGTTAACATCATTCAGTGCTATGGCCAAATATGTGTACATCAATCGCTGATGAGACACCGGGACCATACATAAATAAGCAAAACAAATAAATCTAGTTCAATGTTGTGGCCGTACACATATTCGGCGCTGAAAAGGCACCGGGACCACAACATTGAAAGAAATTAAACAATAAATCAGTAATAAAATCACTATGTGTGTCAGGTTGAACCTTTCCTTAAAAGCCATATACTTGTTCGCGAATGTTCCCAATTGAGAAACATTTGTCAAATTACAAATACACTCAACTTACTACTTCGGATTGTGTTACTGCCATGTGTTCATTTACTTATACAAACTGAATATAAATTTTTTATACTTACTAATGTACATAATATATTACAGTCAAACATTGGAGCCAACACTTACTTAGAAAGAAACAAACGGATTCATATTATAAATACACACTACATTTTAAGATTATCTATATATAAGATTACAATTACTTAATTACACCTTATTATTTAAGCTAAAACATTATTACACTAAACATATACACAACATATAGGTACACGTATACAAAAGTATATAAGCACAATAACACATATACCATATTTTTAAGTACAACACACAGACTACACAAATCAAAAACACCTACATGCCAAAGAGAATTCCGTTTAATACCCAAAGTAAAAGAAGACTTGGACTTAGAAGTGGAGGCAGCCTTCCTCAAATTAGGGAACAAGTAGAACAATCCACCAACAGCAACAACATGGACTCGGGAAACGCATCAGCCCCTTTAAGTCCGACTACTTCCGCTACTTCCACAGTTATTAACACCAACCTTAACCCAACCGACATTTTGGCTTTTATCGAACAACTCCCCACTTTTGAAGGTCATCCTAGCAATCTCGACAAGTTCATAACTAGCGCTGAGGAACTGCTGTTCCTCATTAGATCAGTAGACAAGACCCCTTATGGACAACTACTTCTAAGGGCCGTCCGCAACAAAATCGTAGGAAAAGCAGACGATGCCTTGACCCTTTGCGACACTCGATTGAACTGGGACGACATCAAGACTAATCTCAAACGACTCTACACCAGCAAGAGAACCGAAGCGATGATACTTAGGGAAATACAGACCCTCCCAAATGACCTTACAATGGGAAAACTTTTTTACAGTATAATTAAAATGAGAAACGAACTTATAACAATAGCTAAAGACATGGATACCACGGGTAATGCACTCGCAACTAAACGTACCCTCTACGATGATATATGTCTCAACGCATTTATCATCGGATTAAAGGATCCATTAAGAACAATCATAAGAATTAGGAACCCGGACACTATCGAAAAAGCTTACGAATACGGACAAATGGAACAAAGTTTTTTCTTCCAAAACTCAAACAGACAAGTAGAGGGCCGTCGCCGTGACAATCCAACGGACAGAGGACGCCCATACCCAAAAAATAACCAACAAGAACCGAAACTATCAAATAATAATGGTCGCAACATTTCGCACCAACAAACCAATCATCAGCAAGGGGGACAATCGATGAGAAATCAAAACACATCCCACAACTACGAAAAACCAACTTCAACACACCAACAATACAGAAACAATACTAACACAAATGTAAATTTGTGCAACATAAATGACGACACAAATTTTCCGCAAAGAGCCTCGGAAGACCAGTCGGATTCATAACTAAAAAAGCCCACGGGTCATCATTACCTTATGTAATGCTATCCCCAACATTTGTCCCTTCACAACCACTTAAATTCCTAATAGACACTGGGTCCACTTATTCATTTATAAACCCGGCCCTCATTACAGAAGACAATATAAAAAAACTTAATTCAAGCATAGCCATTCATACAGTACTTAATACATTCCAAATTACGGAATTCACAGACACTATTAAATTTAAACAATTCAAAGAATTGTCAAATCAGAAGTTTCTTTTGTTCAATTTTCATCCACACTTCAATGGCCTCTTAGGCATGGATCTTCTATCCACTCTGAATGCAAAAATAAACATCGCGGATTCCATTTTGGAAACACCTGAAACCGCAGTTCCAATTTTGACACGACCAAACCCTGTAGACATTTTGCATACTGTACCATCAAATAGCAAGGTAAGGCTTCCACTACCAGTAAACTTCATGCAAGGAGACTTTATATACGGGACCACAGATTTTGACAACCAACTATCAATAACAGGTGGACTGTATACTGCAACCGCAGGTATAGCCTATTTCGAAGTCTGTAACAGTTCAGACTACAACCAAACACTTTATTTAGAAGAACCATTAATAGCAGAAGAACTCTCTTTACAACACTATGGACTTTTACACTGCATGTCTACAATGGCGGATACTACTCAGACGGACACCCAACAAGAACTTAATATTAAGACAGAACATTTAAACCAAGAAGAAAAATTTAATCTAATCAATCTATGCAAAACCTTTAGGAAACTTTTCCATTATGAAGAGAGCCATTTGACCTTTTCTAATGTCGTTAAACACTCCATACCAACAGTAGACAATGTTCCGATATTCACTAAATCATACCGTTACCCATATGTACACAAAGAAGAAGTTCGTAAACAAATATCAGAAATGCTTCGACAAAATATTATTAAAAACAGTCACTCTCCTTGGAGTGCACCCGTATGGATCGTACCCAAAAAAGCCGACACTACAGGCAAAGAAAAATGGCGGTTGGTAATAGATTTTCGAAAATTAAACGAAAAAACCATCTCCGACCGTTATCCGATACCTAACATAGCAGACATACTGGACCGAATAGGTAGAACAAAATACTTCACAACAATAGACTTGGCAAGTGGATTCCATCAAATTGAGATGAATCCACAAGACGCGAACAAAACAGCTTTCACAGTCGAAAATGGGCATTACGAATTCACAAGAATGCCCTTCGGTCTGAAGAACGCACCAGCCACTTTTCAACGTGTGATGGACAACGTTCTAGGAGACCTTATAGGTAATGTTTGTCTGGTTTACCTAGACGACATTATATTCTCACCCTCACTGCAGAAACACATTAGCGACATTAAACTTGTTTTCTCTAAGCTACTGAATGCGAATCTAAAAATCCAACCTGCTAAGTGTAACTTCTTAAGGAAAGAAATTGACTTTTTGGGACACATTGTTACTCAGGAGGGAGTCAAGCCCAACCCAAACAAAATACAAGCTATTAAAGACTTTCCCTGCCCCAAAACCATCAGGGAAATCAAGTCATTTTTGGGATTACTTGGGTACTATAGGAAGTTTATCAAAGATTTCGCAAAAATAACAAAACCTATAACAAGACAATTAAAAGGAAAAAAATCAATAGTAATAGACGACGAATTTAGGAAAGCAGTCGAAATTTCAAAGAATTTATTATGCAACGACCCAATACTTATATTCCCCGACTTTACAAAACCATTCACGTTGACGACCGACGCAAGCAACTACGCCATAGGGTCAGTGCTATCACAAGGCCCCGATACCAACGACAGACCCATATCCTTCGCTAGTAGAACGCTATCAGACACAGAGGTTCGATATTCCACCATAGAAAAAGAAATGCTAGCTATTATTTGGTCAGTAAGTCATTTTAGGCCATACCTTTTTGGCCAGAAATTTAAAATAGTCACAGATCACAAACCATTAGTCTGGTTAGAAAGCTTTAATGGTCAAAACCCTAAACTACTTCGGTGGAAAACTACCCTAGCCGCATACGATTACGAAGTAGTGTATAAAAAAGGCAAACAAAACGTGGTCGCTGATGCGCTTAGTCGAATAGAACCAAATTTAAACATAAACGAATACCCACAAAAAATCCCAGTTGTCCAACAACCATTAAATCATTTCAATACACAAATTGTGTTCCACATTGGGGAAAAGTCTTCAGTACAAATCACAACACCATTTACGTACAAAACAAGACAAGTCATTTCAGAACCTACATATACCTTTGACACTATTTCTAACATCTTGCAATCAATTCTTAAACCAAACAAAATGACTGCAATATTTGCCCCAGATCAAATCTTTTTGCTCATAGAGGAAGCGTATAACAACTACTTCTCGGTGAACGACTCATATAAAATCTCCCGTTGCAAACTGTTCTTACCCGAAATAACCGAAACGGAAGACCAAAAAACAAGAATACTTACATACCACTTAAAGAACAACCACAGAGGTATCGACGAAACCTTTCAACACCTAAAAAGAGATATTTATTTCCCCCGCATGAAAGATATTATTACGCAAGTAATAAAAGACTGTGACATTTGCCTTACACTTAAATACGACAGGCAACCCCATAAACCAGCTATGCAATCACCACCTGCCCCATCAGGACCTTTAGAGGTGATCCACATAGATATTTACTTCGTCAATGGTACTTATAATCTAACTGTCATTGACAAATTTTCAAAGTTCGCACAAGCATACCCGCTTGATAGCAGAAACTCCATAAAAATCATTGCCGCCTTGTCTCAGTTCATGAGCAACTTTGGCATACCCAAAAACTTGTTTTCGATCAGGGAACAGAATTTTCCGGAAACCTGTTTAACGATTTTCTTGCTCAATACGATATACTCCAACATACTACTTCATTCCAACAATCGACTGGTAATTCACCCGTCGAAAGACTTCACTCTACGTTAACAGAATTGTACAGAATAGTTATGAACCGTCGAAAAGAATTACACCTACAGTGCGAACATACCGAAATACTTAGCGAAGTATTAACAACCTACAATAACGCGATACATTCTAGCACAAATCACACCCCTTTCGAACTCTTTCACGGCAGGACACACATATTTGGAAAAACCATAACTTATGACAATCATCATGACTACCTCTCAAAACTAAATCAATTCAGACAAACACTATACCCCCAAATACAACAACACCTACAAAACACCACCGATAAGAGATTGGCTAAGTTAAATAAGGACAGGGAACCGCCAATTCTAGTTGAGGAAAATAATACTATATATAGGAAGGAAAACAGAAGAAACAAAATAACACCTAGATTTTCTCTACACAAGGTAGAAAGAGACAGAGGGATAACACTAATAACTACCAGAGGTCAGAAATTACATAAACAAAAAATTAGGAAACACATTAAAAGAACTGTGAACACCCAGTCCCAATCAAACACTAACACTTAATGAATTCAACTAAACATGAAAATGTAACAATTAAAAGACAAATTTGATAAACAGACAGGGACATTATTATCAGGATCATATATAAAATAGAACACGTAAATAACAAACAAGTTTCGATATAGAAATTTTTCGAAAATTACCAGAACCAAATTTTTAAAGAGCAATAACGTGGCCGAAAGCTTACTTGCTAGTAAGTTAGGCCTCATTTTCAAATTTATGTTTAATACACAACAATTAGAAGACATACGAATTTTATTTAATAAGCAAAATATAACCATAGAATTGGATGAACACATTAACAACTTTTGTTACCATCCTGTTAAACTCTTACTTGCAACACCAAACTATTATTTAAGGTTAAAAATCCATTTTTCAACTAGCAAATGTATCATTTCATTCAAACAATTCCCTTACCTATACATTGTTCATACTTCATTGTCTCCCACGACAAACTTACCATCGAGATACCACCAATGGAACGAATAGAAAATAACAAAACATTGAAAGTCCTATCACTCGAAAAACTGCACCTGGAGGCATTGGCAACAACCGGGAAAATGGACTACATAACTCAACAATACTTTACCGCTACGTACCTTGCATTGAGCATAGTACTAATACTTGTGATCTGTCTCCGAACCTGTAAAAGGCAGAAAACGATTTTTACCCAGCAACCCACCCACACACCTCACGTTGTCGAGTCGGCTATCCCTTCGTTATGGCCATCTCTCCACACTAGGGGGGGAGGAGTTACCATACCCCGCATTAACCACCCTCAACAACCACCTCCGCCTATGAAGCCCGCCCGGTAGGCGACATCAGCAAAGTGCCAACGCTGTATATATATATATTGATCACGAGCTACCATGCCAGCATAGCCTCGTCCCCCGCTACCTGAAACTCTGTTGCACCCGATGATGAAATCGGCATGAACACACACACACACACATATTCACACATACTGCGTGGTGGCGACGCTCTCGACGTTGAAATTAACATGAACCTACACACACACATACACACTGCGTAGTCGCGACGTCCTCGTCTAGACTCGCTATCTAGAACTAACGGGATCAAAAGCACTGCTGCTTGCCCGTGCGTATACATTAAGAATAAAGCTTTCATCATTCTTGATCTTGACACCAAACCGAGCAGTTGATTTATTTAAAGTGGCAAATATATATAACCTACATATATCATAAGTACACAATAAAGTCATTATTGACTCCCATCACATCAGCCTGGGCAGCAACTAACTAAGAGTAGAGAAAGGAGGACCCCCGATCCAACGGAGGCACTCGTAACTCCCGCCTCTATCGGGATCTCATCCGACATGCCATCCACTGTTTTTGCCCTGGTTGCGGCGCCTGTGGTCATCCCCTCCAAGATGGTTTGGATTTATGAGCGGATTCCCATTCTGGCTATTGCGTCCCTTATGGTGGATCGCTTCTCGGCCAAATGGCTAAGATCAAAGTGTATGTATATGTATGTTTTCTGTAAATATATGTTACATGTCAATATTAACTATTGCTACCTTATCTATAAAGAAAGAAAAGAAGAAGAGTGAAGAGCAGTATGTCCGGTGGATCTGATCACGTGTTCACCTACCCGTTCGTGGGCCGTCATAGGTGCAGTTTCTGCTACGGTCGGGCCACGGGTGGAAACCTAGGTGAACACGCGATTTATCTATCGGCATATCAGCATATTTCTCGCAGGCATCCGGAGGTTACTCTCAAATATAAATGCCGGATCTGCGAGGCTGATATGCCGAAGGGCATGAAGCAGCTAAAGGCGCATGTGTCCAAACGACACCCTGACATCGCTATAAACGATAATGGTGCCATGATGGACCCTGCGCCTGAGCCCGCTGTACCGGACACTGCGAATCAAAACCACCCGGCTAATAGAACATCGTCCAGCCAATCGACTGCCGCCACTCCCAGTTTGGATACCGCCAATCCCAGGCCTGGTGTAAACCGAGGCGCAAGCCGAGGCCTGGGCATTGGCACGCCCCACACCTCCAGAACCAACAACGGGGCTATCACATCTGGGATAAGCCCGAGGATTGCCAGTTTGTCGACTCCAAGGCTGTCCTCCATTGGAGGAACTATCAGATGTTAAGCTGATAAGAACAGATTTTGAAAGAGCCATTATGGCCAGCGAATGGTACCCGGGGCGAGCTTGTTTGTTTTGTATTTTTTTTTCGGTTAATAATTTTGAACGCTTTGATCTTAGCCGTTTGGTCAGGAAAACAGTAGCAACTTCATGCGCGCGCAACCAAAAGCGGTTGCGAATTATAATCTACAGACTAAAAGTACTCAATTTTGTGTATTTTGTGTAGCATAACCTTGAGTGTGCGCACAGATGTAGTTGGTGCGTACGAGGGTTGGTAATATTTATGTTTATATTTCTAGTCTTATTTTTTACCATTTAAGCCTTAAACATTGTAATTTTACAAATTAAAAAAAATTTATAATTAAAAGGTTTTTATATATTTGATATTTTGGTCAACTTTAATTTTTGGTCAAGTTTTCCAATATTTTGATGCAGATTGAGAGGGAATAAAGTCCTGAACAATAAATGATATTCCTTTTCCAAATCCGATGAGGAATGTATGAAATATTTGCAAAAGAGTGTCTAAAAACCATCATTTCGGGACAACGCCAATTTTCACAAATTTTGAAAATGGACAAAAAATTTGTTGTTCTACTGTTCCAATATTATTTATTTTCTGATTTAGAAATGGTATTCCATTGCCAAATCCGATGAGAAATGTGTGAATTATTTGCAAGTGTCCCAAAACCGTCAATTTAGGAGAGTGCCGATTTTTACAAATTTGGAAAAGGGTTACAGCATGATTTTTTCCAAAAATGGACAACAAATTTTTTGTTCTACTTTTCCAGTCTTTTGGTGCAGATTGAGAGGGAATGAAGTCCTGATTTAGAAATGGTATTCCATTGCCAAATGCGATGATGTATGAAATATTTTAAAAAGAGTGTCTCAAAACCGTCAATTTCGGACAGTGCCGATTTCACAAATTTGGAAAAATAATAAATAATGTAATTTTTTTTTTTTTTTTTTTTTTTTTTTATTATTGTTATTATTTAAGTAATGAAACCGTGCTACAATTTTGCACCTTAACAATACAAGCAAAAAATTATTTTCAATAAGCCCATCGCCGAGCGCTTAGCACGGGGATTTATGATAATGGTGGATGAAACGGGGACTTATGTTCGTGGAGGGGGAAGCGTCTTCACGAAGCCTTGTCTTTTTAGCCTTCTAAGCGGCCTGGCGGGAAGTAAATTCCTGGCTAGTTCGCTGCGATGGGTGGTGAGTCTGTCTCTGTACCTGCTGGTGTGTCTATTGATCTGCTCCTCCACAGTATGCAGATTGAGGTCTCGGTGTAAAGTTGAATTCCGTACATACCAAGGACAGTTGGTTATCTGCCTTAGGGTACGATTCTGCAGTACCTGGATGCGATTGCAATTAGATTTTGCTGCAATCCCCCAAATTTGCAGCCCGTAGAGCCAGATTGGGGCGACACACTGAGTGTACACTTTTCTCTTCACCCTAAGTGACATACTGCTCTTTCTGCTCAGCAGCCAACGTAATTGCTGAAGTCTTAGGACGCACCTCTTGCGAGTGGCTTTAAGATGCGGCAAGAAAGTGAGTCGCTTATCAAGAGTAATGCCAAGATACTTCACCGTTGCTTGTTGGTCCAGGATCTGTCCTTCCATTTGGATTGGTGGGATTGTTCTCATCCTAAGTGTGAAGGTAGGGTTGGACGTTTTTCGAGGGTTTATCTTAAGGTTCCACCTCTTGCACCACGCTGATAGGACTGCAACGTATCCCTGCAGACCGTCTGCTGCCTCAAAGCGACATTTGGAGCTATACAGAACGGCAATGTCGTCTGCATATGTGGCAATTAGAGCCTTCGAGGGGTCCTCCATGTAGTCATCATCTGGTACGGGCAAGTCTGCAGTATAAAATGAGTACAGGAGCGGGCCAAGAACACTGCCTTGCGGGACTCCAGCTCTCATCTGGGCAGGCGCAGAGTAAGTGTCCCGAATCTTGACTTTAAATATCCGCCCTTCCAGGTAGGACTTTAGGAGCAAGTAATATGGTGCTGGTAGTAAATCTTTCACCTTGCAAAGGAGACCGTCGTGCCACACCCGATCAAAGGCTTGTTGAATATCAATAAAAACTGAGTTGCAGTATTCAAGGTTATCAAATGCCTGTAGAATGTGCTGCGTAACCCTGTGAACCTGCTCGACAGTGCCGTGTCCCTCTCGAAATCCAAATTGATGGTCCGGCACAATTCCGCACTGAGTTATAATCCCACTAAGTCGTTTAGCAATGAGTCTTTCCCATACCTTTGATAAAGAGGGGAGAAGACTTATTGGCCGATAGGATTCCGGGTCGTCTTCCGGCTTGCCTGGCTTATAGATCATGTGGATTGCCGCTATTTTCCATTGGGAAGGGAAGAACTGAATCCTTAGCATAGCATTAAAAATAAGTGCCATGTAGAGGATCGCACGATTTGGCAGGGCCTTCAGTGTGACGTGACATATTCTGTCCATGCCAGGAGCCTTGTTTTTCGGAAGAGCTTTGATTGCTTCGGTAATCTCCTGAACTCTGATTGGCGTGATGGGGAGGGACATCTGGAGCGGGGTTTGCAAGCTCTCCTGGGTCTCTTCGATATCAGCCAGTGTAGCAACGTTGTGTGGGGTGAATCTAGCCTCCAGGTGTTGAGCAAATATGTTTGCCTGTTCTTCTTCATTCTGTGCAAGGTCGCCGCCATGATGCCTAACTGGGACCTGTCTAAACGGCTGGTTTTTCGTAGCCTTTGTGCATTTCCACAGTGAGTAATTGGCGTCAACAGTGTAGTCCATCGAGGACAGCTTGTGCTCAAAGAAGTTATTTCTGAGCTCCCTTAAGAGGATCCGTAGTCGCTTGGCTGCTCGGTTCCACAGGATTCGATCCCAAGGGTCTTGGGTTCGAATTGCTTTTCTTCGTAGGCGCCTTTTTGCAGCTAGTAGCTCTTTTGCCTCCCTGGTGAGTGTGACGCCATATTTTGTCGGCTTAAGTGGGCTCGCAGGTGGAGTGGATGCAGCAGCAGCCCTGTGGATATTATTGGTGAAGATTTCCACTGCCATTTCTATGTCCTCCCCAGTATTCAGCTCCGTTTCAAGATGGATGGAGCTCTCCAGATTCCGTTGAAATAGAGTTAGGTCAGTTCGATTGCTGATCAACCTTGCATTAGAGCGAGCATTAATCCCATTGGTATCTATGGTGACTACGAGGGCCAGATGGTCAGACTCTAAATCCCAATTTTGGGTAATACTCGCACAGTAGTCCGGTACTCCATGGTGGACGGCAAAATCAATACATGAGGGCGTATGTGTGGTGACGTATGGGTATCTGGTAGGGGCTCCTGTGGCAAGAATCTTTGCCCCGGTGGCGGAGATGGCTTCAGCTAGTTCTTGTCCCCTAGGGGAGTTGCAGGTGTCGCCCCATAGCCAATGTCGTGCGTTCCAATCGCCACCAACCAGGTACCTTTGTCCACATTTTCGAAGTGTACTGGTAAAGAGACTTTCCCGTATCCTGTGTCCTGGAGGGCAGTAGATGGAACTGAACTCCATATCACCAAGACCCGTAGCAACTTTCACCGATGACATTTGTATACTGCGCGTCTCTATTACCCTTTGGGGAAAATGTCGGAGAGTAGTCCTGACTAGCACCGCCACTCCACCTCCACTGTGCCTATTGGAAGATGGCTTGTAGGCAGGATAAAATGTGTATCCAAAGACTCGAACAATTCCGCCGCGGTTTAATCTGGTTTCAGTCAAGAGAAGGATATCAATGTTGTTGTTGTGTGCAAAAAGTTCGACTTCTCCGACTTTTCCTGAAATGCCGTTGACATTCCAGATGAGAACTTTAAGTGAGTTCAAGGCGAGGCTGTAGCGTTGATCTGATTTCCAGCCCATTGCTTCATGGTGCTGGCCATCTCAGTCACTATTATTTCTAGCCGTGCAAGGCGTTCATTAGCTAGCTTATTTTGCTGTTGTTGTTCTTGTTGTTGCTGTTTGAGCCACATGAGAAACTGCTGTTGCTGCTGCTGCTGGAGGTGCTGTTGCCATTCCTGAAACTGCTGTTGCTGCTGATGCTGCAGCGACTGGATATCGATCGGCTGTTGTTGTTGTGGACTTAGCTGCGTTTGAGCATAGTTCAAACTACGTTGAGCATTTCCAGAATTGCTTGGCGCTGAAGCTGCGACTGCTGCATAGGAGACACTTGTGCGGGCACTGTAGCTTCGTGGTGTCATCTGCTGTGTTGCTGGTTGGAATGCAATTTGGGGCACTTGTTTCCTTACTATTCTAGCGGGCCCAGGCATAGGAAATTCCTGCACGTACCTTGTAGGAGAATATTGATTGGCCACAAAGCCATTAAGTGATCTAGTTTCGGTTGCCGATTTTTTTGAAGACTCCGATGACCGACGAAGATACTCTTGGTACGACTTGCAGCCTTTGTAGCTAGCTCTATGAGCTCCTGAACAATGGAAGCAGGTAGGTGTTGCGTCAAGGGGGCGTATACACTCACTTGTTTGATGGCACTCGCCACATCTGGCGCAATTGGGGTGTCGTCGGCAATATCTGGCAGTGTGGCCGTACCGCTGGCACCGTTTGCACTGTGCGACGTCTGTGGCTTTCCTCATTCGCTCCACCCTCACCTTTTGTCTGCAGAGGATTGTGATTTTGAAGACGTCATTTATCGTAGCGCACGGTTTGATGTTTATAAAGAAGAGATTTAGCTTCTCTTCCCTGTTAGTCCTGGATGAAGGATTATGAATGTGGAGTACCTCAAAGCCGTACTTTTGCAGACTATCTTTGATATCTTTGTTTAGAGTGCTGTGGTGTAGGCCCTTGACAACAATCCGATGTGGTTTTTCAGTCTGCATTTGGTATGTGTGGAACTCCACACAATGTCTATCCAGATGGTCAACAATAGCCCTGTAGGTGTCACTATCCTTGGGGAAAATTCTGGTGGTTCCTAGATTGCTCTTGGTGACCACATTGTTCACATTAGTGACCTCCCCTATGAACTCAAAGAGGTCATTTATGCTACAGTCCGGGACAACAATTTGAGGTGGCTTTTCCATTTTCCTTACTTGTTCGGGCTGGGCAGGGTCGTTGCTTTCAACAGGTATTTCGTCCTGTTGATTCTCTGCTGTGTCTTCTGCTTCTACTTCCATGTCAAGTAGCGCGAACCTGTTGCTAGAGCTTGGAAGGTCAGCTTCTCTAGTCGCTCTTTTAACACTTGCGATGGGTGAAGAAGGCTTTGCGTTTTTCCTTTTCATGCTTTTTTGCACTTGGGCCTGCAACATTTTTGGTGCGGCCCCACTGATTTTGCAAGCTGTTTTGGTTCTTTATTTTACCGCTTATTGCCGACTCCGCTAGCTGCGGCGTCCAAAAACGGAGCTTTGTGCAGACACAACCGATCGCTCTTAATGCAGTTTCACGACTCTAGTTGTGTTAACTAGTTAGTGTTTTATTTTCCGGAAAAATTTATTTATTTTATTTTATTTTTTTTTTTTTTTCAGGAAATTTATAAATAAGCAAAAACGTGTTGACACTTCGGGCTCTGATCACTTTCTTTTTAAAATAATGTAATAAAGCAATTTTTTTATATTTTTATAAATTAACTTAACAAATATAAATAAAGCCGTGTTAATGGAACTTTTTAGATTTCAACTAAAAACAATATTAATTCTCCCTAATGAAAAAATAATTTTAGTATAAGTTTATAAAAATAATAATTTTTGGATAAGTTGTAAAGGCGTACCCATCATGATTTTTTGCAGGCTCAGACCTAAGAAAAACCCCCAATCCTAAATATATAAAAATAAACACCCACGAACGAGTAGGGAACACGTGTTCTAATCTACCGCACATGTTTTTTTCTTGGAGTCGGGAACTCGCAATGCCTAAGCACTGGGTCCCACCAAGACAAATCTCAAAGAGATTTTAGATTTTAATTTTAAGATTTAGATTACTTTTAGTTGTTTTAAATTTATTATTCAGTTGGGCCGAATCCCGGCGGTACTGCAATACCGGGCCAACCCGCGACAGAGGTGGAGCAAGCTCCTAGCACTCCGTCAGATTCCAAAAATCAGTTTAACATTTGTTGTCCTCCAATGGAGGAACTATCAGATGTTAAGCTGATAAGAACAGATACTACACTTTGATCTTAGCCATTTGGCCGAGAAGCGATACTTTAGTCAGGAAAACGGTAGCAACTTCATGCGCGCGCAACCAAAAGCGGTTGCGAATTTTAATCTACAAACGAAAAGTACTCAATTTTGTGTATTTTGTGTAGCATACCTTGAGTGTGCGCACAGATGTACTTGGTGCGTACGAGGGTTGGTAATATTTGTTTATATGTTATATATAATATTTATGTTTATATATCTAGTGTTATTTTTAACCATTTAAGCCTTAAACATTGTAATTTTACAAATTAAAACAAATTAATAATTAAAAGGCAGTACTGGTTTTTATATATTTGATATTTTGGTCAACTTTTCCAATATTTTGATGCAGATTGAGAGGGAATAAAGTCCTGACTAATAAATGGTATTCCTTTTTCAAATCCGATGAGGAATGTATGAAATATTTGCAAAAGAGTGTCTAAAAACCATCATTTCGGGACAACGCCGATTTTCACAAATTTCTTTTTTTGCAAAAATCGACAAAAACTTTTTTATTCTACTTTTCCAGTCTTTTGGTGCAGATTAAAAGGGAATGAATTCCTGATTTAGAAATGGTATTCCATTGCCAAGTCAAAAGAGAAATGTATGAAATATTTGCAAAAGAGTATGGGTCAATACGGGACAGTGCACAGTGGTCGGGCTGGTGGTATGGGAGAGCGGCCATAAATACTTCCCATGCAGCTAGAAGGCTAAGATTTCGTTTTAGGCATCTAATATAACTTTAAAAAACTTGGTGAAAAAATTTTTAAAATTGGGTCCTTTCTTCCCCCGAAAAATACAAAAATCCTTTTTTCGAGCACCTATAAGTATGCAGCAATTTTTTTAAATTAAAAATAATATTTAAATATACTATATATTTAGATTATTGGGCATATATATCGACTCACTTTGGTCCTCCGATAAAGAATATATATACTCCTTATATCTGTAAAGCACAACCCTTAGCATAACAAACCCTATATTCAAAAACATTTAATTAAACTTCAACTTAATTTTATATATACTATATTTTTTTTTTTTTTTTTTTTATTTAATTAACATCTTTATTTATTTAATATTATTCAGGAACAGTTCTAATTAAAGCCTTTAACCTAAATGTTGTCTTAAGTAAATAATCACTTAATTATAAATTATAATTTGTTATCATCTTATTATACGAATGGTTTCAAGTAAAACCATATATTCATATTAATGTCTTAGAAGCAGCCCAAAATGTCTTCTTTTGAGCCTGCGTATTGGGATAGGCCCCTGTAATCTCCGGGCGAGACGATTACGGTGAGCAGTTAGTCGGTCGTTGTATCTGCTTGAGAAGAACGAGATTTGGTCTTCAACAAGGCTCAGGTTTAAGTCATTGTGAAGCGTTTGGCCGCTAACGAACCACTCACAGCCAGTGATTTGTCTTAGTGTTTTATTCTGGACGGTTTGGAGTCGTTTTCGGTGGGACGCAGCCGCCATTCCCCACATTTGGATGCCGTATCTCCAGGTAGGTGCGATGATTTGCTGATAAATCTGACGCATATATACTATATAACAATAAATATTTTACATTGACTCAAGCAAATAAATTGCTGAATTTAAGAGTTTCGATTTTTTTTACAAAGCTGTTTTCTTTGACCCGAAAAAAAGGATCTGAACTTAAAAATAATCTATTAATTAAGTCGGTGTTCGTTATAACACGGGAAATTTTTCGTGTATGCTTAAGTCTAAACATTTTAATGTCTTTGTTTCTTGACTCTGCAGCTTCTTCAGATAACTCTCCAATAGACACTAAGCAATTTTTTATAACCTCAGAGCCATGTACTAAAACTTTATGTATTGAAGCAGGAAGGTAATACCATGGATATTCATTTATTAGTTGTTGTGCGGTTTCTAAAGCATATTTTCCGAATTTTTCTGCATTGATATTGTTATATAAAAATCGAAGTTAAAAAAATATAATTAACACAACAGCAAAACTTTTATACAAACAGAAATAACAAAAAAAAAATAAAATAAAATAAAATTGAATATGTAAATTCACAAATTACGATAACAAAAGCAACATCACAAAAACACAAAAAGAACAGCTGCATTTTTAGCGTTTAAAAAGAGGGAGGCGGCGTTAGTTAATTGATTAATATAAATAGGTTTGCAACTATTTGCAGCTAGACTTAACAGTTATATTATCTTAGAATATTAACAAATGCACTGGTAATACTCACATTGGGGGGAGCGGGGGGGCAATATAATTAAAACTTTAAGTAAACATGAAAAAGACGTACACAAAAAGACACAAAAAGGGTTGACGATAAGATTAATTTCACAAGAGAGAATTTGGCAAATTAGCTTATTGTTATTATACGTATTTAAAGCAAATACCTTCACCTTTAAAATCCATTTTAAATAATTAAAATCGGAGCACTTTTCTAGACGTATCATGACTTTGAAGTTGGATTGGGAAGTACAAAATATGCAGAGCTGCCTATTTTGCAACGCAAATGAACACGCGTTCACAACTTTGATGCTGATTTTAAAAAGAAATGTTTGATTCAAAGAAAAATCAGGTATGGGGCGACGAAGTTTCGATATTTTAGAGCAGAACTGGTTACTTTTTGAGTAAATATTTAAAAAAAAATTTTTTTGATTGATGGCCTATGGGCCCGACCACTGTGCAGTGCCGATTTTCAGAACCATTAGCGAAGTTTGTTTCCCTTGCCCACCAATATGTAGAAGAGACTAATCTCTTGTACTAATTGAAATTTTTGCTACTTTTACGTCACAGATCAAGCATCTGCTAGTTTCTGGTCGCCTGGTACCTCAAATCTGGTCACAGGCAAAACTGACCAAACTTTGACAGTAAATGTAGCACACTTTTGGGCATAATTAAAAATTTTAATATCAATAAAGCTATAAAATCGATATACTTTGATCTTAGCCATAAGGCCGAGAAGCGATCTACACTTTGATCTTAGCCGTAAGGCCGAGAAGCGATCTACATTTTTATCTTAGCCATAAGGCCGGGAAGCGATCTACACTTTGATCTTAGCCATAAGGCCGAGAAGCGATCTACATTTTGATGTTAGCCATAATTCCGAGAAGCGATCTACACTTTGATCTTAGCCATAAGGCCGAGAAGCGATCTACATTTTGATCTTAGCCATAAGGCCGAGAAGCGATCTACACTTTGATCTTAGCCATAAGGCCGAGAAGCGATCTAACCTTTGATCTTAGCCATAAGGCCGAGAAGCGATCTACACTTTGATCTAAGCCATAAGGCCGAGAAGCGATCTACATTTTGATCTACACTTCGATCTTAGCCATAACGCCGAGAAGCGATCTACACTTTGATCTTAGCCATAAGGCCGAGAAGCGATCTACACTTTGATCTTAGCCATAAGGCCGAGAAGCGATCTACACTTCGATCTTAGCCATAAGGCCGAGAAGCGATCTACACTTTGATCTTAGCCATAAGGCCGAGAAGCGATCTACACTTCGATCTTAGCCATAAGGCCGAGAAGCGATCTACACTTCGATCTTAGCCATAAGGCCGAGAAGCGATATACACTTTATCTTAGCCATAAGGCCGAGAAGCGATCTACACTTTGATCTTAGCCATAAGGCCGAGAAGCGATCTACACTTCGATCTTAGCCATAAGGCCGAGAAACGATCTACACTTCGATCTTAGCCATAAGGCCGAGAAGCGATCTACACTTTGATCTTAGCCATAAGGCCGAGAAGCGATCTACACTTTGATCTTAGCCATAAGGCCGAGAAGCGATCTACACTTTGATCTTATCCATAAGGCCGAGAAGCGATCTACACTTTGATCATAGCCATAAGGCCGAGAAGCGATCTACACTTTGATCTTAGCCATAAGGCCGAGAAGCGATCTACACTTCGATCTTAGCCATAACGCCGAGAAGCGATCTACACTTTGATCTTAGCCATAAGGCCGAGAAGCGATCTACACTTTGATCTTAGCCATAAGGCCGAGAAGAGATATACATTTTGATCTTAGCCATAAGGCCGAGAAGCGATCTACACTTTGATCTTAGCCATAAGGCCGAGAAGCGATCTACACTTCGATCTTAGCCATAAGGCCGAGAAGCGATCTACACTTCGATCTTAGCCATAAGGCCGAGAAGCGATATACACTTTATCTTAGCCATAAGGCCGAGAAGCGATCTACACTTTGATCTTAGCCATAAGGCCGAGAAGCGATCTACACTTCGATCTTAGCCATAAGGCCGAGAAGCGATATACACTTTATCTTAGCCATAAGGCCGAGAAGCGATCTACACTTTGATCTTAGCCATAAGGCCGAGAAGCGATCTACACTTCGATCTTAGCCATAAGGCCGAGAAGCGATCTACACTTCGATCTTACCCATAAGGCCAAGAAGCGATCTATACTTTGATCTTAGCCATAAAGCCGAGAAGCGATCTACACTTTGATCTTAGCCATAAGGCCGAGAAGCGATCTACACTTCGGTCTTAGCCATAAAGCCGAAAAGCGATCTACACTTTGATCTTAGCCATAAGGCCGAGAAGCGATCTACACTTTGATCTTAGCCAAAAGGCCGAGAAGCGATCTACACTTCGATCTTAGCCATAAGGCCGAAAAGCGATCTACACTTTGATATTAGCCATAAGGCCGAGAAGCGATCTACACTTTGATCTTAGCCATAAGGCCGAGAAGCGATCTACACTTCGATCTTAGCCATAAGGCCGAGAAGCGATCTACACTTCGATCTTAGCCATAAGGCCGAGAAGCGATCTACACTTCGATCTTAGCCATAAGGCCGAGAAGCGGTCTACACATCGATCTTAACCATAAGGCCGAGAAGCGATCTACACTTCGATCTTAGCCATAAGGCCGAGAAGCGATCTACACTTCGATCTTAGCCATAAGGCCGAGAAGCGATCTACACTTTGATCTTAGCCATAAGGCCGAGAAGCGATCTACACTTCGATCTTAGCCATAAGGCCGAGAAGCGGTCTACACATCGATCTTAACCATAAGGCCGAGAAGCGATCTACACTTTGATCTTAGCCATAAGGCCGAGAAGCGATCTACACTTTGATCTTAGCCATAAGGCCGCGAAGCGATCTACATTTTGATCTTAGCCATAAGGCCGAGAAGCGATCTACACTTCGATCTTAGCCATAAGGCCGAGAAGCGATCTGCACTTTGATCTTAGCCATAACGCCGAGAAGCGATCTACACTTTGATCTTAGCCATAAGGCCGAGAAGCGATCTACACTTCGATCTCAGCCATAAGGACGAGAAGCGATCTATATTTTGATCTTAGCCGTTAGGCCGAGAAGCGATCTACACTTTGATCTAAGCCATAAGGGCGAGAAGCGATCTTCATTTTGATATTAGCCATAAGGCCGAGAAGCGATCTACACTTCGATCTTAGCCATAAGGCCGAGAAGCGATCTACACTGCGATCTTAGCCATAAGGCCGAGAAGCGATCTACACTTCGATCTTAGCCATAAGGCCGAGAAGCGATCTACACTTCGATCTTTGCCATAAGGCCGAGAAGCGATCTACACTTTGATCTTAGCCATAAGGCCGAGAAGCGATCTACACTTCGATCTTAGCCATAAGGCCGAGAAGCGATCTACACTTCGATCTTTGCCATAAGGCCGAGAAGCGATCTACACTTTGATCTTAGCCATAAGGCCGAGAAGCGATCTACACTTTGATCTTAGCCATAAGGCCGAGAAGCGATCTACACTTCGATCTTTGCCATAAGGCCGAGAAGCGGTCTACACTTTGATCTTATCCATAAGGCCGAGAAGCGATCTACACTTTGATCTTAGCCATAAGGCCGAGAAGCGATCTACACTTCGATCTTAGCCATAAGGCCGAGAAGCGATCTACACTTCGATCTTAGCCATAAGGCCGAAAAGCGATCTACACTTTGATCTTAACCATAAGGCCGAGAAGCGATCTACACTTTGATCTTAGCCATAATGCCGATAAGCGATCTACATTTTGATCTTAGCCATAAGGCCGAGAAGCGATCTACACTTCGATCTTAGCCATAAGGCCGAGAAGCGATCTACACTTTGATCTTAGCCATAAGGCCGAGAAGCGATCTACACTTTGATCTTAGCCGAGAAGCGATCTACACTTTGATCATAGCCATAAGGCCGAGAAGCGATCTACACTTTGATCTTAGCCATAAGGCCGAGAAGCGATCTACACTTTGATCTTAGCCATAAGGCCGAGAAGCGATCTACACTTTAATCTTAGCCATAAGGCCGAGAAGCGATCTACACTTTGATCTTAGCCATAAGGCCGAGAAGAGATATACATTTTGATCTTAGCAATAAGGCCGAGAAGCGATCTACACTTTGATCTTAGCCATAAGGCCGAGAAGCGATCTACACTTTGATCTTAGCCATAAGGCCGAGAAGCGATCTACACTTTGATCATAGCCATAAGGCCGAGAAGCGATCTACACTTTGATCTTAGCCATAAGGCCGAGAAGCGATCTACACTTCGATCTTAGCCATAAGGCCGAGAAGCGATCTACACTTTGATCTTAGCCATAAGGCCGAGAAGCGATCTACACTTTGATCTTAGCCATAAGGCCGAGAAGAGATATACATTTTGATCTTAGCCATAAGGCCGAGAAGCGATCTACACTTTGATCTAAGCCATAAGGCCGAGAAGCGATCTACACTTCGATCTTAGCCATAAGGCCGAGAAGCGATCTACACTTCGATCTTAGCCATAAGGCCGAGAAGCGATATACACTTTATCTTAGCCATAAGGCCGAGAAGCGATCTACACTTCGATCTTAGCTATAAGGCCGAGAAGCGGTCTACACTTTGATCTTAGCCATAAGGCCGAGAAGCGATCTACACTTCGATCTTAGCCATAAGGCCGAGAAGCGATCTACACTTCGATCTTAGCCATAAGGCCGAGAAGCGATATACACTTTATCTTAGCCATAAGGCCGAGAAGCGATCTACACTTCGATCTTAGCCATAAGGCCGAGAAGCGATCTACACTTTGATCTTAGCCATAAGGCCGAGAAGCGATCTACTCTTCGATCTTAGCCATAATGCCGATAAGCGATCTACATTTTGATCTTAGCCATAAGGCCGAGAAGCGATCTACACTTCGATATTAGCCATAAGGCCGAGAAGCGATCTACACTTTGATCTTAGCCATAAGGCCGAGAAGCGATCTACACTTTGATCTTAGCCATTAGGCCGTGAAGCGATCTACACTTCGATCTTAGCCATAAGACCGAGGTGCGATCTACATTTTGATCTTAGCCATAAGATCGAGAAGCGATCTACACTTCGATCTTAGCCATAAGGCCGAGAAGCGATCTACACTTCGATCTTAGCCATAAGGCCGAGAAGCGATCTACACTTTGATCTTAGCCATAAGGCCGAGAAGCGATCTACACTTTGATCTTAGCCATAAGGCCGAGAAGCGATCTACACTTCGAGCTTAGCCATAAGGCCGAGAAGCGATCTACATTTTGATCTTAGCCATAAGGCCGAGAAGCGATCTACACTTTGATCTTAGGCATAAGGCCGAGAAGCGATCTTCATTTTGATCTTAGCCATAAGGCCGAGAAGCGATCAACACTTCGATCTTAGCCATAAGGCCGAGAAGCGATCTACACTTCGATCTTAGCCATAAGGCCGAGAAGCGATCTACACTTTGATCTTAGCCATAAGGCCGAGGAGCGATCTACATTTTGATCTTAGAAATAAGGCCGAGAAGCGATCTACACTTCGATCTTAGCCATAAGGCCGAGAAGCGATCTACACTTTGATCTTAGCCATAAGGTCGAGAAGCGATCTACACTTCGATCTTTGCCATAAGGCCAAGAAGCGATCTATACTTTGATCTTAGCCATAAGGCCGAGAAGCGATCTACACTTCGATCTTAGCCATAAGGCCGAGAAGCGATCTACACTTTGATCTTAGCCATAAGGCCGAGGTGCGATCTACATTTTGATCTTAGCCATAAGGCCGAGAAGCGATCTACACTTCGATCTTAGCCATAAGGCCGAGAAGCGATCTACACTTTGATCTTAGCCATAAGGTCGAGAAGCGATCTACACTTCGATCTTTGCCATAAGGCCAAGAAGCGATCTATACTTTGATCTTAGCCATAAGGCCGAGAAGCGATCTACACTTCGATCTTAGCCATAAGGCCGAGAAGCGATCTACACTTCGATCTTAGCCATAAGGCCGAGAAGCGATCTACACTTTGATCTTAGCCATAAGGCCGAGAAGCGATCTACACTTCGATCTTAGCCATAAGGCCGAGAAGCGATCTACACTTTGATCTTAGCCATAAGGCCAAGAAGCGATCTACACTTTGATCTTAGCCATAAGGCCGAAAAGCGATCTACACTTTGATCTTTGCCATAAGGCCGAGAAGCGATCTACACTTCGATCTTAGCCATAAAGCCGAGAAGCGATCTACACTTTGATCTTAGCCATAAGGCCGAGAAGCGATCTACACTTTGATCTTAGCCAAAAGGCCGAGAAGCGATCTACACTTCGATCTTAGCCATAAGGCCGAAAAGCGATCTACACTTTGATATTAGCCATAAGGCCGAGAAGCGATCTACACTTTGATCTTAGCCATAAGGCCGAGAAGCGATCTACACTTTGATCTTAGCCATAAGGCCGAGAAGCGATCTTCATTTTGAAATTAGCCATAAGGCCGAGAAGCGATCTACACTTCGATCTTAGCCATAAGGCCGAGAAGCGATCTACACTGCGATCTTAGCCGTAAGGCCGAGAAGCGAGCTACACTTCGATCTTAGCCATAAGGCCGAGAAGCGATCTACACTTCGATCTTTGCCATAAGGCCGAGAAGCGATCTACACTTCGATCTTAGCCATAAGGCCGAGAAGCGATCTACACTTTGATCTTAGCCATAAGGCCGAGAAGCGATCTACACTTCGATCTTAGCCATAAGGCCGAGAAGCGATCTACACTTTGATCTTAGCCATAAGACCGAGAAGCGATCTACACTTCGATCTTTGCCATAAGGCCGAGAAGCGATCTACACTTTGATCTTAGCCATAAGGCCGAGAAGCGATCTACACTTCGATCTTTGCCATAAGGCCAAGAAGCGATCTATACTTTGATCTTAGCCATAAGGCCGAGAAGCGATCTACACTTTGATCTTAGCCATAAGGCCGAGAAGCGATCTACACTTCGATCTTAGCCATAAGGCCGAGAAGCGATCTACACTTTGATCTTAGCCATAAGGCCGAGAAGCGATCTACACTTCGATCTTAGCTATAAGGCCGAGAAGCGATCTACACTTTGATCTTAGCCATAAGGCCGAGAAGAGATATACATTTTGATGTTAGCCATAACGCCGAGAAGCGGTCTACACTTTGATCTTAGCCATAAGGCCGAGAAGCGATCTACACTTTGATCTTAGCCATAAGGCCGAGAAGCGATCTACACTTCGATCTTAGCCATAAGGCCGAGAAGCGATCTACACTTCGATCTTAGCCATAAGGCCGAAAAGCGATCTACACTTTGATCTTAGCCATAAGGCCGAGAGGCGATCTACACTTCGATCTTAGCCATAAGGCCGAGAAGCGATCTTCGATCTTAGCAATAAGGCCGAGAAGCGATCTACACTATGATCTTAGCCAAAAGGCCGAGAAGCGATCTACACTTCAATCTTAGCCATAAGGCCGAGAAGCGATCTACACTTTGATCTTAGCCATAAGGCCGAGAAGCGATCTACACTTTGATCTTAGCCATAAGGCCGAGAAGCGATCTACACTTTGATCTTAGCCATAAAGCCGAGAAGCGATCTACATTTTGATCTTAGCCGTAAGGCCGAGAAGCGATCTACACTTCGATCTTAGCCATAAGGCCGAGAGCGATCTACACTTCGATCTTAGCCATAAGAAGGAGAAGCGATCTACACTTTGATCTTAGCCATAAGGCCGAGACGCGATCTACACTTTGATCTTAGCCATAAGGCCGAGAAGCGATCTACACTTCGATCTTAGCCATAAGGCCGAGAGCGATCTACACTTCGATCTTAGCCATAAGAAGGAGAAGCGATCTACACTTTGATCTTAGCCATAAGGCCGAGAAGCGATCTACACTTCGATCTTAGCCATAAGGCCGAGAAGCGATCTACACTTTGATCTTAGCCATACGGCCGAGAAGCGATCTACATTTTGATCTTAGACGTAAGGCCGAGAAGCGATCTACACTTTGATCTTAGCCATAAGGCCGAGAAGCGATCTACACTTTGATCTTAGCCATAAGGCCAAGAAGCGATCTACATTTTGATCCTAGCCATAAGGCCGAGAAGCTATGTACACTTTGATCTTAGCCATAAGGCCGAGAAGCGATCTACACTTTGATATTAGCCATAAGGCCGAGAAGCGATCTACATTTTGATCTTAGCCATAAGGCCGAGAAGCGATCTACACTTCGATCGTAGCCATAAGGCCGAGAAGCGATCTACATATTGATCTTAGCCATAAGGCCGAGAAGCGATCTACACTTTGATCTTGCACTTAAGGCCGAGAAGCGATCTACACTTCGATCTTAGCCCTAAGGCCGAGAAGCGATCTACACTTCGAACAGCCATAAGGCCGAGAAGCGATCTACACTTCGATCTTAGCCATAAGGCCGAGAAGCGATCTACACTTTGATCTTAGCCATAAGGCCGAGAAGCGATCTACACTTCGATCTTAGCCATAAGGCCGAGAAGCGATCTACACTTTGATCTTAGCCATTAGGCCGAGAAGCTATCTACACTTCGATCTTAGCCATAAGGCCGAGAAGCGATCTACACTTTGATCTTACCCGTAAGGCCGAGAAGCGATCTACATTTCGATCTTAGCCATAAGGCCGAGAAGCGATCTACACTTCGATCTTAGCCATAAGGCCGAGAAGCGATCTACACTTCGATCTTAGCCATAAGGCCGAGAAGCGATCTACACTTTGATCTTAGCCATAAGGCCGAGAAGCGATCTACACTTTGATCTTAGCCATAAAGCCGAGAAGCGATCTACATTTTGATCTTAGCCCTAAGGCCGAGAAGCGATCTACACTTCGATCTTAGCCATAAGGCCGAGAAGCGATCTACACTTCGATATTAGCCATAAGAAGGAGAAGCGATCTACACTTTGATCTTAGCCATAAGGCTGAGAAGCGATCTACACTTCGATCTTAGCCATAAGGCAGAGAAGCGATCTACATTTTGATCTTAGCCATAAGGCCGAGAAGCGAGCTACACTTCGATCTTAGCCATAAGGCCGAGAAGCGATCTACACTTCGATCTTAGCCATAAGGCCGAGAAGCGATCTACACTTCGATCTTAGCCATAAGAAGGAGAAGCGATCTACACTTCGATCTTAGCCATAAGGCAGAGAAGCGATCTACATTTTGATCATAGCCATAAAGCCGAGAAGCGATCTACACTTTGATCTTAGCCATAAGGCCGAGAAGAGATATACATTTTGATCTTAGCCATAAGGCCGAAAAGCGATCTACATTTTGATCTTAGCCATAAGGCCGAGAAGCGATCTACACTTTGATCTTAGCCATAAGGCCGAGAAGCGATCTACACTTTGATCTTAGCCATAAGGCCGAGAAGCGATCAACACTTTGATCTTAGCCATAAGGACGAGAAGCGATCTACACTTTGATCTTAGCCATAAGGCCGAGAAGCGATCTACACTTCGATCTTAGCCATAAGAAGGAGAAGCGATCTACACTTCGATCTTAGCCATAAGGCAGAGAAGCGATCTACATTTTGATCATAGCCATAAAGCCGAGAAGCGATCTACACTTTGATCTTAGCCATAAGGCCGAGAAGAGATATACATTTTGATCTTAGCCATAAGGCCGAGAAGCGATCTACACTTTGATCTTAGCCATAAGGCCGAGAAGGGATCTACACTTTGATCTTTACCATAAAGCCGAGAAGCGATCTACACTTCGATCTTAGCCATAAGGCCGAGAAGCGATCTACACTTTGATCTAAGCCATAAGGCCGAGAGCGATCTACACTTTGATCTTAGCCATAAGGCCGAAAAGAGATATACATTTTGATCTTAGCCATAAGGCCGAGAAGCGATCTACATTTTGATCTTAGCCATAAGGCCGAGAAGCGATCTACACTTCGATCTTAGCCATAAGGCAGAGAAGCGATCTACACTTTGATCTTAGCCATAAAGCCGAGAAGCGATCTACACTTCGATCTTAGCCTTAAGGCCGAGAAGCGATCTACACTTTGATCTTAGCCATAAGGCCGAGAGCGATCTACACTTTGATCTTAGCCATAAGGCCGAAAAGAGATATACATTTTGATCTTAGCCATAAGGCCGAGAAGCGATCTACATTTTGATCTTAGCCATAAGGCCGAGAGCGATCTACACTTTGATCTAAGCCATAAGGCCGAAAAGAGATATACACTATGATCTTAGCCATAAGGCTGAGAAGCGATCTACACTTTGATCTTAGCCATAAGGCCGAAAAGCGATCTACACTTTGATCTTAGCCATAAGGCCGAGAAGCGATCTACACTTTGATCTTAGCCATAAGGCCGAGAAGCGATCTACACTTTGATCTTAGCCATAAGGCCGAGAAGCGATTTACATTTTGATCTTAGCCGTAAGGCCGAGAAGCGATCTACACTTCGATCTTAGCCATAAGGCCGAGAGCGATCTACACTTCGATCTTAGCCATAAGAAGGAGAAGCGATCTACACTTTGATCTTAGCCATAAGGCCGAGAAGCGATCTACACTTTGATCTTAGCCATAAGGCCGAAAAGAGATATACACTTTGATCTTAGCCATAAGGCCGAGAAGCGATCTACACTTTGATCTTAGCCATAAGGCCGAAAAGCGATCTACACTTTGATCTTAGCCATAAGGCCGAGAAGCGATCTACACTTAGCCATAAGGCCGAAAAGCGATCTACACTTTGATCTTAGCCATAAGGCCGAGAAGCGATCTACACTTTGATCTTAGCCATAAGGCCGAGAAGCGATCTACACTTTGATCTTAGCCATAAGGACGAGAAGCGATCTACACTTCGATCTTAGCCATAAGGCCGAGAAGCGATCTACATTTTGATCTTAGCCATAAGGCCGAGAAGCGATCTACACTTTGATCTTTACCATAAAGCCGAGAAGCGATCTACACTTCGATCTTAGCCATAAGGCCGAGAAGCGATCTACACTTTAATCTTAGCCATAAGGCCGAGAAGCGATCTACACTTTGATCTTAGCCATAAGGCCGAGAGCGATCTACACTTCGATCTTAGCCATAAGAAGGAGAAGCGATCTACACTTTGATCTTAGCCATAAGGCCGAGAAGCGATCTACACTTAGCCATAAGGCCGAAAAGCGATCTACACTTTGATCTTAGCCATAAGGCCGAGAAGCGATCTACACTTTGATCTTAGCCATAAGGACGAGAAGCGATCTACACTTCGATCTTAGCCATAAGGCCGAGAAGCGATCTACATTTTGATCTTAGCCATAAGGCCGAGAAGCGATCTACACTTTGATCTTTACCATAAAGCCGAGAAGCGATCTACACTTTGATCTTAGCCATAAGGCCGAGAAGCGATCTACACTTTAATCTTAGCCATAAGGCCGAGAGCGATCTACACTTTGATCTTAGCCATAAGGCCGAAAAGAGATATACATTTTGATCTTAGCCATAAGGCCGAGAAGCGATCTACATTTTGATCTTAGCCATAAGGCCGAGAAGCGATCTACACTTCGATCTTAGCCATAAGGCCGAGAAGCGATCTACACTTTGATCTTAGCCATAAGGCCGAGAGCGATCTACACTTTGATCTTAGCCATAAGGCCGAAAAGAGATATACACTATGATCTTAGCCATAAGGCCGAGAAGCGATCTACACTTTGATCTTAGCCATAAGGCCGAAAAGCGATCTACACTTTGATCTTAGCCATAAGGCCGAGAAGCGATCTACACTTAGCCATAAGGCCGAAAAGCGATCTACACTTTGATCTTAGCCATAAGGCCGAGAAGCGATCTACACTTTGATCTTAGCCATAAGGCCGAGAAGCGATCTACACTTCGATCTTAGCCATAAGGCCGAGAGCGATCTACACTTCGATCTTAGCCATAAAAAGGAGAAGCGATCTACACTTTGATCTTAGCCATAAGGCCGAGAAGCGATCTACACTTTGATCTTAGCCATAAAGCCGAGAAGCGATCTACATTTTGATCTTAGCCGTAAGGCCGAGAAGCGATCTACACTTTGATCTTAGCCATAAGGCCGAGAAGCGATCTACACTTTGATCTTAGCCATAAGGACGAGAAGCGATCTACACTTCGATCTTAGCCATAAGGCCGAGAAGCGATCTACATTTTGATCTTAGCCATAAGGCCGAGAAGCGATCTACACTTTGATCTTTACCATAAAGCCGAAAAGCGATCTACACTTCGATCTTAGCCATAAGGCCGAGAAGCGATCTACACTTCGATCTTAGCCATAAGGCCGAGAAGCGATCTACACTTTGATCTTAGCCATAAGGCCGAAAAGAGATATACATTTTGATCTTAGCCTTATGGCCTTATGGCCGAGAAGCGATCTACATTTTGATCTTAGCCATAAGGCCGAGAAGCGATCTACACTTCGATCTTAGCCATAAGGCCGAGAAGCGATCTACACTTTGATCTTAGCCATAAGGCCGAGAGCGATCTACACTTTGATCTTAGCCATAAGGCCGAAAAGAGATATACACTTTGATCTTAGCCATAAGGCCGAGAAGCGATCTACACTTTGATCTTAGCCATAAGGCCGAGAAGCGATCTACACTTTGATCTTAGCCATAAGACCGAGAAGCGATCTACACTTAGCCATAAGGCCGAAAAGCGATCTACACTTTGATCTTAGCCATAAGGCCGAGAAGCGATCTACACTTTGATCTTAGCCATAAGGCCGAGAAGCGATCTACACTTCGATCTTAGCCATAAGGCCGAGAGCGATCTACACTTTGATCTTAGCCATAAGGCCGAGAAGCGATCTACACTTCGATCTTAGCCATAAGGCCGAGAAGCGATCTACACTTTGATCTTAGCCATAAGGCCGAGAAGCGATCTACACTTTGATCTTAGCCGAGAAGCGATCTACACTTTGATCATAGCCATAAGGCCGAGAAGCGATCTACACTTTGATCTTAGCCATAAGGCCGAGAAGCGATCTACACTTTGATCTTAGCCATAAAGCCGAGAAGCGATCTACATTTTGATCTTAGCCGTAAGGCCGAGAAGCGATCTACACTTCGATCTTAGCCATAAGGCCGAGAGCGATCTACACTTCGATCTTAGCCATAAGAAGGAGAAGCGATCTACACTTTGATCTTAGCCATAAGGCCGAGAAGCGATCTACACTTTGATCTTAGCCATAAGGCCGAGAAGCGATCTACACTTCGATCTTAGCCATAAGGCCGAGAGCGATCTACACTTCGATCTTAGCCATAAGAAGGAGAAGCGATCTACACTTTGATCTTAGCCATAAGGCCGAGAAGCGATCTACACTTTGATCTTGGCCATAAAGCCGAGAAGCGATCTACATTTTGATCTTAGCCGTAAGGCCGAGAAGCGATCTACACTTCGATCTTAGCCATAAGGCCGAGAGCGATCTACACTTTGATCTTAGCCATAAGGCCGAGAAGCGATCTACACTTCGATCTTAGCCATAAGGCCGAGAGCGATCTACACTTCGATCTTAGCCATAAGAAGGAGAAGCGATCTACACTTTGATCTTAGCCATAAGGCCGAGAAGCGATCTACACTTTGATCTTAGCCATAAAGCCGAGAAGCGATCTACATTTTGATCTTAGCCGTAAGGCCGAGAAGCGATCTACACTTCGATCTTAGCCATAAGGCCGAGAGCGATCTACACTTCGATCTTAGCCATAAGAAGGAGAAGCGATCTACACTTTGATCTTAGCCATAAGGCCGAGAAGCGATCTACACTTCGATCTTAGCCATAAGGCCGAGAAGCGATCTACACTTTGATCTTAGCCATAAGGCCGAGAAGCGATCTACACTTCGATCTTAGCCATAAGGCCGAGAGCGATCTACACTTTGATCTTAGCCATAAGGCCGAGAAGCGATCTACACTTCGATCTTAGCCATAAGGCCGAGAAGCGATCTACACTTTGATCTTAGCCATACGGCCGAGAAGCGATCTACACTTCGATCTTAGCCATAAGGCAGAGAAGCGATCTACATTTTGATCTTAGCCATAAAGCCGAGAAGCGATCTACACTTCGATCTTAGCCATAAGGCCGAGAAGCGATCTACACTTCGATCTGAGCCATAAGAAGGAGAATCGATCTACACTTTGATCTTAGCCATAAGGCTGAGAAGCGATCTACACCTGGATCTTAGCCATAAGGCAGAGAAGCGATCTACATTTTGATCTTAGCCATAAGGCCGAGAAGCGAGCTACACTTCGATCTTAGCCATAAGGCCGAGAAGCGATCTACACTTCGATCGTAGCCATAAGGCCGAGAAGCGATCTACACTTCGATCTTAGCCATAAGGCCGAGAAGCGATCTACACTTCGATCTGAGCCATAAGAAGGAGAAGCGATCTACACTTTGATCTTAGCCATAAGGCCGAGAAGCGATCTACACTTTGATCTAAGCCATAAGGCCGAGAAGCGATCTACACTTCGATCTTAGCCATAAGGCCGAGAAGCGATCTACACTTTGATCTTAGCCATAAGGCCGAGAAGCGATCTACATTTTGATCTTAGCCATAAGGCCGAGAAGCGAGCTACACTTCGATCTTAGCCATAAGGCCGAGAAGCGATCTACACTTCGATCTTAGCCATAAGGCCGAGAAGTGATCTACACTTCGATCTTAGCCATAAGAAGGAGAAGCGATCTACACTTCGATCTTAGCCATAAGGCAGAGAAGCGATCTACATTTTGATCTTAGCCATAAGGCCGAGAAGCGATCTACACTTTGATCTTAGCCATAAGGCCGAGAAGCGATCTACACTTTGATCTAAGCCATAAGGCCGAGAAGCGATCTACACTTCGATCTTAGCCATAAGGCCGAGAAGTGATCTACACTTCGATCTTAGCCATAAGAAGGAGAAGCGATCTACACTTTGATCTTAGCCATAAGGCCGAGAAGCGATCTACACTTCGATCTTAGCCATAAGGCCGAGAGCGATCTACACTTCGATCTTAGCCATTAGGCTGAGAAGCGATCTACACTTTGATCTTAGCCATAAGGCCGAGAAGCGATCTACACTTCGATTTTAGCCCTAAGGCCGAGAAGCGATCTACACTTCGATCTTAGCCATAAGGCCGAGAAGCGATCTACACTTTGATCTTAGCCATACGGCCGAGAAGCGATCTACACTTCGATCTTAGCCATAAGGCCGAGAAGCGATCTACACTTTGATCTTAGCCATAAAGCCGAGAAGCGATCTACACTTCGATCTTAGCCATAAGGCCGAGAAGCGATCTACACTTCGATCTGAGCCATAAGAAGGAGAATCGATCTACACTTTGATCTTAGCCATAAGGCTGAGAAGCGATCTACACCTGGATCTTAGCCATAAGGCAGAGAAGCGATCTACATTTTGATCTTAGCCATAAGGCCGAGAAGCGAGCTACACTTCGATCTTAGCCATAAGGCCGAGAAGCGATCTACACTTCGATCGTAGCCATAAGGCCGAGAAGCGATCTACACTTCGATCTTAGCCATAAGGCCGAGAAGCGATCTACACTTCGATCTGAGCCATAAGAAGGAGAAGCGATCTACACTTTGATCTTAGCCATAAGGCCGAGAAGCGATCTACACTTTGATCTAAGCCATAAGGCCGAGAAGCGATCTACACTTCGATCTTAGCCATAAGGCCGAGAAGCGATCTACACTTTGATCTTAGCCATAAGGCCGAGAAGCGATCTACATTTTGATCTTAGCCATAAGGCCGAGAAGCGAGCTACACTTCGATCTTAGCCATAAGGCCGAGAAGCGATCTACACTTCGATCTTAGCCATAAGGCCGAGAAGTGATCTACACTTCGATCTTAGCCATAAGAAGGAGAAGCGATCTACACTTCGATCTTAGCCATAAGGCAGAGAAGCGATCTACATTTTGATCTTAGCCATAAAGCCGAGAACCGATCTACACTTCGATCTTAGCCATAAGGCCGAGAAGCGATCTACACTTCGATCTTAGCCATAAGGCCGAGAAGCGATCTACAATTTGATCTTAGCCATAAGGCCGAGAAGAGATATACATTTTGATCTTAGCCATAAAGCCGAGAAGCGATCTACACTTTGATCTTAGCCATAAGGCCGAGAAGCGATCTACACTTTGATCTTAGCCATAAGCCCGAGAAGCGATCTACACTGCGATCTTAGCCATAAGGCCGAGAAGCGATCTACATTTTGATCTTAGCCATAAGGCCGAGAAGCGATCAACACTTTGATCTTAGCCATAAGGCCGAGAAGCGATCTACACTTAGCCATAAGGCCGAAAAGCGATCTACACTTTGATCTTAGCCATAAGGCCGAGAAGCGATCTACACTTTGATCTTAGCCATAAGCCCGAGAAGCGATCTACACTGCGATCTTAGCCATAAGGCCGAGAAGCGATCTACATTTTGATCTTAGCCATAAGGCCGAGAAGCGATCTACACTTTGATCTTAGCCATAAGGCCGAGAAGCGATCTACACTTCGATCTGAGCCATAAGAAGGAGA
Organism: Drosophila ercepeae; assembly: GCA_018150545.1. NCBI lineage: Eukaryota > Metazoa > Arthropoda > Insecta > Diptera > Drosophilidae > Drosophila > Drosophila ercepeae. The sequence goes on from JAECWL010000197.1 coordinate 1,976,208, forward strand.
ATCGATCTACACTTTGATCTTAGCCATAAGGCTGAGAAGCGATCTACACCTGGATCTTAGCCATAAGGCAGAGAAGCGATCTACATTTTGATCTTAGCCATAAGGCCGAGAAGCGAGCTACACTTCGATCTTAGCCATAAGGCCGAGAAGCGATCTACACTTCGATCTTAGCCATAAGGCCGAGAAGCGATCTACACTTCGATCTTAGCCATAAGGCCGAGAAGCGATCTACACTTCGATCTGAGCCATAAGAAGGAGAAGCGATCTACACTTTGATCTTAGCCATAAGGCCGAGAAGCGATCTACACTTTGATCCAAGCCATAAGGCCGAGAAGCGATCTACACTTCGATCTTAGCCATAAGGCCGAGAAGCGATCTACACTTTGATCTTAGCCATAAGGCCGAGAAGCGATCTACATTTTGATCTTAGCCATAAGGCCGAGAAGCGAGCTACACTTCGATCTTAGCCATAAGGCCGAGAAGCGATCTACACTTCGATCTTAGCCATAAGGCCGAGAAGCGATCTACACTTCGATCTTAGCCATAAGAAGGAGAAGCGATCTACACTTCGATCTTAGCCATAAGGCAGAGAAGCGATCTACATTTTGATCTTAGCCATAAAGCCGAGAAGCGATCTACACTTCGATCTTAGCCATAAGGCCGAGAAGCGACCTACACTTCGATCTTAGCCATAAGGCCGAGAAGCGATCTACACTTTGATCTTAGCCATAAGGCCAAGAAGAGATATACATTTTGATCTTAGCCATAAAGCCGAGAAGCGATCTACACTTTGATCTTAGCCATAAGGCCGAGAAGCGATCTACACTTAGCCATAAGGCCGAAAAGCGATCTACACTTTGATCTTAGCCATAAGGCCGAGAAGCGATCTACACTTTGATCTTAGCCATAAGCCCGAGAAGCGATCTACACTGCGATCTTAGCCATAAGGCCGAGAAGCGATCTACATTTTGATCTTAGCCATAAGGCCGAGAAGCGATCTACACTTTGATCTTAGCCATAAGGCCGAGAAGCGATCTACACTTAGCCATAAGGCCGAGAAGCGATCTACACTTTGATCTTAGCCATAAGCCCGAGAAGCGATCTACACTGCGATCTTAGCCATAAGGCCGAGAAGCGATCTACATTTTGATCTTAGCCATAAGGCCGAGAAGCGATCTACACTTTGATCTTAGCCATAAGGCCGAGAAGCGATCTACACTTAGCCATAAGGCCGAAAAGCGATCTACACTTCGATCTTAGCCATAAAGCCGAGAAGCGATCTACACTTTGATCTTAGCCATAAGGCCCAGAAGCGATCTACACTTTGATCTTAGCCATAAGGCCGAGAAGCGATCTACACTTTGATCTTAGCCATAAGGCCGAAAAGCGATCTACACTTCGATCTTAGCCATAAGGCCGAGAAGCGATCTACACTTTGATCTTAGCCATAAGGCCGAGAGCGATCTACACTTCGATCTTAGCCATAAGGCCGAGAAGCGATCTACACTTTGATCTTAGCCATAAGGCCGAGAAGCGATCTACACTTTGATCTTAACCATAAGGCCGAGAAGCGATCTACATTTTGATCTTAGCCATAAGGCCGAGAAGCGAGCTACACTTCGATCTTAGCCATAAGGCAGAGAAGCGATCTACACTTCGATCTTAGCCATAAGGCCGAGAAGCGATCTACACTTCGATCTTAGCCATAAGAAGGAGAAGCGATCTACACTTCGATCTTAGCCATAAGGCAGAGAAGCGATCTACACTTCGATCTTAGCCATAAGGCCGAGAAGCGATCTACACTTCGATCTTAGCCATAAGGCCGAGAAGCGATCTACATTTTGATCTTAGCCATAAGGCCGAGAAGCGATCTACACTTTGATCTTAGCCATAAGCCCGAGAAGCGATCTACACTGCGATCTTAGCCATAAGGCCGAGAAGCGATCTAAACTTCGATCTTAGCCATAAGGCCGAGAAGCGATCTACATTTTGATCTTAGCCATAAGGCCGAGAAGCGATCTACACTTTGATCTTAGCCATAAGGCCGAGAAGCGATCTACACTTAGCCATAAGGCCGAAAAGCGATCTACACTTCGATCTTAGCCATAAAGCCGAGAAGCGATCTACACTTTGATCTTAGCCATAAGGCCCAGAAGCGATCAACACTTTGATCTTAGCCATAAGGCCGAGAAGCGATCTACACTTAGCCATAAGGCCGAAAAGCGATCTACACTTTGATCTTAGCCATAAGGCCGAGAAGCGATCTACACTTTGATCTTAGCCATAAGCCCGAGAAGCGATCTACACTGCGATCTTAGCCATAAGGCCGAGAAGCGATCTACATTTTGATCTTAGCCATAAGGCCGAGAAGCGATCTACACTTTGATCTTAGCCATAAGGCCGAGAAGCGATCTACACTTAGCCATAAGGCCGAGAAGCGATCTACACTTTGATCTTAGCCATAAGCCCGAGAAGCGATCTACACTGCGATCTTAGCCATAAGGCCGAGAAGCGATCTACATTTTGATCTTAGCCATAAGGCCGAGAAGCGATCTACACTTTGATCTTAGCCATAAGGCCGAGAAGCGATCTACACTTAGCCATAAGGCCGAAAAGCGATCTACACTTCGATCTTAGCCATAAAGCCGAGAAGCGATCTACACTTTGATCTTAGCCATAAGGCCCAGAAGCGATCTACACTTTGATCTTAGCCATAAGGCCGAGAAGCGATCTACACTTTGATCTTAGCCATAAGGCCGAAAAGCGATCTACACTTCGATCTTAGCCATAAGGCCGAGAAGCGATCTACACTTTGATCTTAGCCATAAGGCCGAGAGCGATCTACACTTCGATCTTAGCCATAAGGCCGAGAAGCGATCTACACTTTGATCTTAGCCATAAGGCCGAGAAGCGATCTACACTTTGATCTTAACCATAAGGCCGAGAAGCGATCTACATTTTGATCTTAGCCATAAGGCCGAGAAGCGAGCTACACTTCGATCTTAGCCATAAGGCCGAGAAGCGATCTACACTTCGATCTTAGCCATAAGGCCGAGAAGCGATCTACACTTCGATCTTAGCCATAAGAAGGAGAAGCGATCTACACTTCGATCTTAGCCATAAGGCAGAGAAGCGATCTACACTTCGATCTTAGCCATAAGGCCGAGAAGCGATCTACACTTCGATCTTAGCCATAAGGCCGAGAAGCGATCTACATTTTGATCTTAGCCATAAGGCCGAGAAGCGATCAACACTTTGATCTTAGCCATAAGGCCGAGAAGCGATCTACACTTAGCCATAAGGCCGAAAAGCGATCTACACTTTGATCTTAGCCATAAGGCCGAGAAGCGATCTACACTTTGATCTTAGCCATAAGCCCGAGAAGCGATCTACACTGCGATCTTAGCGATAAGGCCGAGAAGCGATCTACATTTTGATCTTAGCCATAAGAAGGAGAAGCGATCTACACTTTGATCTTAGCCATAAGGCCGAGAAGCGATCTTCACTTTGATCTTAGCCATAAGGCCGAGAAGCGATCTACACTTTGATCTTAGCCATAAGCCCGAGAAGCGATCTACACTGCGATCTTAGCCATAAGGCCGAGAAGCGATCTACATTTTGATCTTAGCCATAAGGCCGAGAAGCGATCTACACTTTGATCTTAGCCATAAGGCCGAGAAGCGATCTACGCTTAGCCATAAGGCCGAAAAGCGATCTACACTTCGATCTTAGCCATAAAGCCGAGAAGCGATCTACACTTTGATCTTAGCCATAAGGCCCAGAAGCGATCTACACTTTGATCTTAGCCATAAGGCCGAGAAGCGATCTACACTTTGATCTTAGCCATAAGGCCGAAAAGCGATCTACACTTCGATCTTAGCCATAAGGCCGAGAAGCGATCTACACTTTGATCTTAGCCATAAGGCCGAGAGCGATCTACACTTCGATCTTAGCCATAAGGCCGAGAAGCGATCTACACTTTGATCTTAGCCATAAGGCCGAGAAGCGATCTACACTTTGATCTTAGCCATAAGGCTGAGAAGCGATCTACACTTCGATCTTAGCCATAAGGCCGAGAAGCGATCTACACTTTGATCTTAGCCATAAGGCCGAGAAGCGATCTACACATCGATCTTAGCCATAAGGCCGAGAAGCGATCTACATTTTGATCTCGGCCATAAGGCCGAGAAGCGATCTACACTTCGATCTTAGCCGTAAGGCCGAGAAGCGATCTACACTTCGATCTTAGCCATAAGGCCGAGAGCGATCTACACTTCGATCTTAGCCATAAGGCCGAGAAGCGATCTACACTTCGATCTTAGCCATAAGGCCGAGAAGCGATCTACACTTTGATCTTAGCCATAAGGCCGAAAAGCGATCTACACTTTGATCTTAGCCATAAGGCCGAGAAGCGATCTACACTTAGCCATAAGGCCGAAAAGCGATCTACACTTTGATCTTAGCCATAAGGCCGAGAAGCGATCTACACTTTGATCTTAGCCATAAGGCCGAGAAGCGATCTACACTTTGATCTTAGCCATAAGGCCGAGAAGCGATCTACATTTTGATCTTAGCCATAAGGTTGAGAAGCGATCTACACTTTGATCTTAGCCATAAGGCTGAGAGCGATCTACACTTTGATCTTAGCCATAAGGCTGAGAAGCGATCTACACTTTGATCTTAGCCATAAGGCCGAGAAGCGATCTACACTTTGATCTTTACCATAAAGCCGAGAAGCGATCTACACTTCGATCTTAGCCATAAGGCCGAGAAGCGATCTACACTTTGATCTTAGCCATAAGGCCGAGAAGCGATCTACACTTTGATCTTAGCCATAAGGCCGAAAAGAGATATACATTTTGATCTTAGCCATAAGGCCGAGAAGCGATCTACATTTTGATCTTAGCCATAAGGCCGAGAAGCGATCTACACTTTGATCTTAGCCATAAGGCCGAGAAGCGATCTACACTTCGATCTTAGCCATAAAGCCGAGAAGCGATCTACACTTTGATCTTAGCCATAAGGCCGAGAAGCGATCTACACTTTGATCTTAGCCATAAGGCCGAAAAGCGATCTACACTTAGCCATAAGGCCGAAAAGCGATCTACACTTTGATCTTAGCCATAAGGCCGAGAAGCGATCTACTCTTTGATCTTAGCCATAAGGACGAGAGGCGATTTACACTTCGATCTTAGCCATAAGGCCGAGAAGCGATCTACATTTTGATCTTAGCCATAAGGCCGAGAAGCGATCTACACTTTGATCTTAGCCATAAGGCCGAGAAGCGATCTACATTTTGATCTTAGCCATAAGGCCGAGAAGCGATCTACACTTTGATCTTAGCCATAAGGCCGAGAAGCGATCTACATTTTGATCTTAGCCATAAAGCCGAGAAGCGATCTACATTTTGATCTTAGCCGTAAGGCCGAGAAGCGATCTACACTTCGATCTTAGCCATAAGGCCGAGAGCGATTTACACTTCGATCTTAGCCATAAGGCCGAGAAGCGATCTACATTTTGATCTTAGCCATAAAGCCGAGAAGCGATCTACATTTTGATCTTAGCCGTAAGGCCGAGAAGCGATCTACACTTCGATCTTAGCCATAAGGCCGAGAAGCGATCTACATTTTGATCTTAGCCATAAGGCCGAGAAGCGATCTACACTTTGATCTTAGCCATAAGGCCGAGAAGCGATCTACACTTTGATCTTAGCCATAAGGCCGAGAAGCGATCTACACTTTGATCTTAGCCATAAAGCCGAGAAGCGATCTACATTTTGATCTTAGCCGTAAGGCCGAGAAGCGATCTACACTTCGATCTTAGCCATAAGGCCGAGAGCGATCTACACTTCGATCTTAGCCATAAGGCCGAGAAGCGATCTACATTTTGATCTTAGCCATAAGGCCGAGAAGCGATCTACACTTTGATCTTAGCCATAAGGCCGAGAAGCGATCTACATTTTGATCTTAGCCATAAGGCCGAGAAGCGATCTACACTTTGATCTTAGCCATAAGGCCGAGAAGCGATCTACACTTTGATCTTAGCCATAAGGCCGAGAAGCGATCTACACTTTGATCTTAGCCATAAAGCCGAGAAGCGATCTACATTTTGATCTTAGCCATAAGAAGGAGAAGCGATCTACACTTTGATCTTAGCCATAAGGCCGAGAAGCGATCTACATTTTGATCTTAGCCATAAAGCCGAGAAGCGATCTACATTTTGATCTTAGCCGTAAGGCCGAGAAGCGATCTACACTTCGATCTTAGCCATAAGGCCGAGAGCGATCTACACTTCGATCTTAGCCATAAGGCCGAGAAGCGATCTACATTTTGATCTTAGCCATAAGGCCGAGAAGCGATCTACACTTTGATCTTAGCCATAAGGCCGAGAAGCGATCTACATTTTGATCTTAGCCATAAGGCCGAGAAGCGATCTACACTTTGATCTTAGCCATAAGGCCGAGAAGCGATCTACACTTTGATCTTAGCCATAAGGCCGAGAAGCGATCTACACTTTGATCTTAGCCATAAAGCCGAGAAGCGATCTACATTTTGATCTTAGCCATAAGGCCGAGAAGCGATCTACACTTAGCCATAAGGCCGAAAAGCGATCTACACTTCGATCTTAGCCATAAGGCCGAGAAGCGATCTACACTTTGATCTTAGCCATAAGGCCGAGAAGCGATCTACACTTCGATCTTAACCATAAGGCCGAGAAGCGATCTACACTTTGATCTTAGCCATAAGGCCGAGAAGTGATCTACACTTTGATCTTAGCCATAAGGCCGAGAAGCGATCTACATTTTGATCTTAGCCATAAGGCCGAGAAGCGATCTTCACTTTGATCTTAGCCATAAGGCCGAGAAGCGATCTACACTTCGATCTTAGCCATAAGGCCGAGAAGCGATCTACACTTCGATCTTAACCATAAGGCCGAGAAGCGATCTACACTTTGATCTTAGCCATAAGGCCGAGAAGCGATCTACACTTCGATCTTAGCCATAAGGCCGAGAAGCGATCTACACTTCGATCTTAGCCATAAGGCCGAGAAGCGATCTACACTTCGATCTTAGCCATAAAGCCGAGAAGCGATCTACACTTTGATCTTAGCCATAAGGCTTATACCGATTGTGAATTACATAAGGCCGAGAAGCGATCTACACTATGATCTTAGCCATAAAGCCGAGAAGCGATACCTGAACCTGGAAACATGTAACCAGTCGATGCACATTTTGCTTTGACCGATTGTGAATTACAGGGTTTTGTAAAAAGGTATGTAACGAAGGTTCTAGGGTTTGGCTTAGGTTCTAAGGGTTCAGGGGTGTGCGAACGGAACTGAATACCTTTTATGATTCGTGGATCGATTTGCGTAGTGCGACGATTTTCTGCTATGGCACAGTGCTCGGGCCCATAGGCCATAAATCAAAAAAATTATTGAAGTATATTTACACAAAAAGTAACCAATACTGCTCTAAAATGTCGAAACTTTGTCGCCCCATACCTGATTTTTCTATAAATCAAACAGTTCTTTTTAAAATCAGCATCAAAGTTGTGAACTCGTGATCATTTGCATTGCAAAATTGGCAGCTCTGCATACTTTTTACTTCCCAATCCAACTTCAAAGTCATCAAACGACTAGAAAAGTGCTCCGATTTGAATTATTTAAAATGGACTTTAAAGGTGAAGGTATTTACTTTAAATGCGTATAATAACAATAAACTAATTTGCCAAATTCTCTTTTGTGAAATTAATCGTATCGTTAAACCGTTTTGTGTCTTTTTGTGTGCGTCTTTTTCATGTTTACTTAAAGTTTTAATTATATTGCCCCCCGCTCCCCCCAATGTGAGTATTACCAGTGCATTTGTTAATATTCTAAAATAACTATAACTGTTAAGTCTAGCTGCAAATAGTTGCAAACCTATTTATATTAATCAATAAACTAACTCCGCCTCCCTCTTTTTCAACGCTAAAAATGCGTTCGATGGTAGGCAGCCGAAGTCGTTCAGATAACGACTTAGCGGATAGCAGCCGGTTTGTTACATCTTACTTGCCCCTTAGACTCATTACAAATTCAAATATAATTATTTGGAAACATCCGCAATCCTTTTAAAATCCTTTAAAAAAATTGCTGCATACTTATAGGTGCTCGAAAATAAGGATTTTTGTATTTTGCTGGGGAAGAAAGGATCCAATTTTAAAAATTTTTTCATCAAGTTTTTTTAAGTTATATTAGATGCCCAAAACGAAATCGTAGCCTTCTAGCTGCATGGGAAGTACTTATTTATAGCCGCTCTCCCATACAAGCCAGACCACAGCGCTCCCCTTGTTGTTTGGTCGACGTCTAGGCCTACGGGGATGCCTAGATAGTTATAGGCCTCCTCTTCTGTCATGGATGGCAGTTGGACGCCGCCAATTTGGAAGCTGGTCTGCATTGTTTTTCTGTGGCCCTTTCTTCCCGTCAAATGCTGTGTGGCGCACTTTGACGGGTTGAAGAGCAACCCAGCATTCTTGGCGGCACCCTGCGCAGCGGACAGCAACGACCGCATCTCTTCGGGTAGTTGGCAACTAGAACGAAATCGTCAGCGTAGGCCAGGACGCTGATTCGACTCCCATGGAGCTGATAGCCCAGGTTGAACGATTGGATCATTCTGAGGACCCGCTCCATTGCCATGTTGAAGAGAATCGGGCTGGCTGGACAGCCCTGCTTATCGCCCGCCTCTATTCGGATCTCATCCGACATGCCATCCATATTAATTTAACAAATATAAATAAAGCCGTGTTAATGGAACTTTCTATTGTGGTTTTACGTTAAAATTTTCAAAAACTGGCATGTTTCAAAGTTGCTTACATTTTACAGCTGCTGTGTGGTGTTTTTGCATTTTATAAAACAGGTTAGTAGCTCTATTAATAACAGCACTGTAAACGGTATGTTTCTTATAACAGAAAAAGTTATCGGTATTTTGACATCTCTAGTTTTTCACGGGCTTTTCCGGTTGCGAATTTTTAAATTTAAAAATTTCCCACATTTTAAATTATCCGTATTTTTCACATTTTCCTATATTTTCCAACATATATAACGTATTTACCAGTTTTCCCCAGAATTTGTCTGGTTGAGCATAGTTTTCAATTATGCTGTGGAACGATTAAAAAAATACAGGGAATATTAATAATAACAGAAAAATAGACTTTTCTTGGCGGAAATAGGAACAAAAACAAGTGAAATCACTTCCTAATGCTCTAGATCAGATTCTGGTCACAAAGTATCCTGCGGTCCAGCATCAATTCTCGTCTGAGTCCTGGTTTTCCTCCTGTTTTGAATGCTCCTCGAATCGCTTGGCCTTGGCTCGCCGGGATTTGATAAGGATTCCATGTCCGGGACAATCACGATCAGTGCTGTAGCATTTGTCTTTGCAGCAGACGCGGCACAATCGAAATTCGCACTTGGATCCTTGGGGATTAGAGCAATCCGTGCAGTATTCCAGCCGCCTCTCGTGGCGCATCTGAATCTGGGCTTCAGTTTTGTTGGGTCGCCGTTGGCGTCTTTCGCAGCTTCTTCATAAGCTTCCGAGAGATCTCGTTGCCCTCCTTGTCAAATTACTGTCGCTTGGCTCGATTGGGGTCCTCGGCCTCACGATGTTTTTCCTCAATTTTTTGGTGGTGGGACTCGGGTGAGGCGCATATATACGGTTGACACAGCCAAGGAGCTAAAGGAAGTTTCTACAAAAGGCATAATTTCGAATAATTTTTTTTATCTAAATTCGCAATTAAAGGATACTATCCTCGGCCTCGACGTGGCATCCATTTCCTCTGGTTCGTATGGTAATTCGCCCTTCTGGTAGGGTTCGTATTTCGTCCTTACCTTTTCAACTACGTCGTTAAATTGCACTTACTATTTGGCAGTAGCTAGGGTTTGCCTAAGCTCTGAATTTTGTCGGATATTCATACTAAAAACAAGAAAAAGAGTATATTAATAAATACTTATTGAATTAACGTTGAAAGTTTGGGACTTACATATGATGGAAGAGCTTGAAAAGATGGCCCCTTATGTAGGAGCTCCAAGTACTCTTTAGCCATTTGCCAGACTGGTGGGGCCAGGCCCTGGAAAATGGCTGGGTTTTGGAGGTTTCCCTCGGCAGTCATCACACCATCAACTCCCGTTTCATCCAGACATCGATGCACATCCTCCAGACCGAGTATGTTTCCGTTGGCGAACATGGGGATCTTGATGTGTTGCCGCACTTCCTTGATGTAACTCCAATCGGCGACACCCGTCAAAGGACCCTTCTGCTCCCTTGTCCTTCCGTGGACGGTAAGGAGTTGACAGCCGGCAGCCTCCAGCATTTGGGCATATCTGATTGTTTTGGCGCGGTCTTCGAAAATGCGGATTTTACATGTCACCGGTATGGAAAGGTTCTTGTGGAGTGTGCTCACTGAAATAATAAAAATGAATTCATATTTAATATAATTCTCCTCGGAAATGTAACTCTTTGTGTATTATTTATTAATTTTTAAACAATCTCTTACCAATATCCGATAGCAGTTCCCACTCGTCCTGAAGAAAAGATCCGTAGTGTCCCCTTTTGACAATTGCCTGAGGGCATCCCAAGTTTATGTCCACCGCATCGCAGTGATCCTGTGCTGCCAGCGCTGCTTCAAGAATTTGTTGGGCATCGTTACCGCAAAACTGGATAATCAGAGGACGGTCGGTAGGACACGTCCTTTCGGTAGCATCCTTTCGGTACTTTGGATCGGTGGCAAACAGGTTGGCATGATACATCGGTGATTTTCAAAGTAACTGAATTGAGAACCGATTACTGAGATATTAAATTCGACCAAAAAAAAGTACGTATTTTCATAACGATTGTTTCAGTAATATGATAAATATTCTAATATTAGAATTAAATATAATATTTAATAATATAATAAAAAAATAATAAAACTATTTTAAGTTTTATATATAATACTAAGCCGTGAATGTTTAATACTGAATATTTAAAACAAAATAGTAAAATACCATTCAACACTTTAAATACCAAAGGTTTTCGCGGAGGTAAAATTTAGTTTATTTATCGCTTCTACGAAGCTTTGAAAAGAAATAAAAGGCTGCCCTTGTGGTACCATTCTGATCAGTTAGGCCTTGGCAGGCTAGGGTGTGGGCTTGCAACTAAAATAAGCTTCAGTGAATTGCTTAGAAATATGTTACAAATTTTCTTCAATCTTGGGGATCGGATTATATTCTGTAAAATTCGATTTTGTTGTTAATAATTATTTTATGCTTATGAAATATTGCAATAAATATGGTTATATGTATATAAAGGGATTCAAACTTGACAGTTGGTAGTGGCTTTGTCAAAATATCAGCCAATTGTAAATCTGTGGAAAGATACCTAACCCTTTATCCGGCATGAAAACGGATTTCGACCCGGTTTTTTTTCATCGGAGAGATATTTAAAATAAAAAAATACGCTTTTTTTGTTTTTTTTTTTTCATATTTTGATTTTTAAGGGTATTATCAAGGATAATATATTTGTTGCACATATGCATCAAATGTGCTATGGGGGAAAATGTATGATAAGAATTTTTGTATTTGTGATGTTTTAAGAAAGTTTAATGACTAAGATGTATTTAAAACAAATTATATGAATTCATTATATGAAAATTATGAGCTTATATGAAATTAAACCAAAAAATCATTACAAATGTATGTAAAGGAGATCAAATTACGGTATTAATAACAAATTAATTTAAATGAGTAGCATGATGCTACTCCACGTTTGTTGCACATAACTGGCGAAAATTCAGTACAGTTTGGTTTCTTGAACCTGATTCGCTTTTCTGTCCAAAGTGGCCAATGTCCAATTTGATCTTGCCGTACCATTTGGTTTGGAATGAGTTGCGTTGGACCCTTTTCTTTTCTTGATATTAATTTTCAATGATAGAGCTTCGCTTCCCCAACTGACATTTTGTTTTGAGTTTTGTGAGCACTTCTGCTATGTCGATTCGGAAATCAAATGATCCTAAAATTTTCCCGTTTGGCTTTTGGTGGACCCTTTTATATAATAGCCAAACGTTTCTAACTGTTAAGTCTATTATAAAGTTAGCTATTATATTGCGCTACTGCGAATGGACGATCGATTTCAATATATTCTTTTTTTGCTTTGTTGTATCTACGTGTCCTTGGGAACTATTCCCGCATAGTTGGATGCCAATGTAACAATTTTGTTGTCAACCCATGTTGTTACAGATATATCCACTCCACCTACGTCAGCAACATATTCTGTAGATGCACCGCGAGGATTTTTCTTCAGGCTCATGTTTTCGGTGATTTTTAAATTTGGAATTCTGTTCCTCCTTATCAGAGCTCGCAAATAACAGTTGACCGTTTTTCGTTTTGCGGTCTGCTCTCTAACACAACCAGTGTTGCCAACTTTTGATCAGAAAAAAAAGCTGATTTTGACGGGGCGGACAGTGAAAAAAAGCGGAAAAAAATAAAATTACTGTTTTTTTCAAGGTAACATATTTTTAATTATAATTATAATAATTCTATAATATTATCTAATTGTAATACATCGGCTTCTGATTCTGTATTGTACGATAGATTCGTACCAATCATTTTTAGATAATTGTTGGGCAGCTCGTAGCTATAGCAGCATTTTTGATTTCTTCGTAACCCATATCTGTATATGTAAATAAATTGAAAGTTGTATTTATGTTTCACAAAGATACTTTACCTTGTGAGAAGAATACTGTTTAGTGTACCCAGGTGAATTCGATTCCTCATCTTTGATTTTATCAAGTTCACCTGGCTAAACACTCGTTCCATTTCAGCATTAGACCAGGGCAAGGACAGAATTTGGAGAGCAAACTTTGTCAGCTCTAAAAATCTGGGGTTGCCTCCAGAGTCCTTATATAAAAATACTTCCGTCCAAAATGGTAAAGTTTCGGTCACATTTCCCCACTGGACCAGATGAATATCATTGTACTGCCGCTCGATTAGTGAAATATGTTGTACTTTAAAATACTCTATCACTTCACATATGCTGCTTTTCTTTCCCCACAAAATTTTGTCGGCGGCGAAAATGTCAACCTGCTTTAGAATTTCCAAATTATCTGGAAGCCTGAAATTAAAAATAAAATTATTAATTTCATTTAAAATCATTAAAATCATTTAAAAATAGAAAAGTCACATAAATTACCTCTGTTTCAATTGCTTAATAAGCTCAATCACAAAATTTGTGCAACTGTTGCGAAGTTCCTTTTCCACATTTTCTTCCAAATTAAGAGATTTTATTTTTTTCTCAAACTCGTATTCTTTATAAAGGTCTACATCGACAAATTTTTCAAAGTCATCTGTTTGAAAAATATTTATTTCCACTTCTGGTGGAATTATTCCAGATTTGAGGGAATTAATTGTGAATATTAAGTCATTTAATAATTAAGTAGCATTTTTATTGTTGCTTTGGAAGCATTTGTTCAATTTTTGTAAGTCCGATAGAATTGGTTTCAGGAAGAGAAGATACAATTGATTTTGGTCATCTTTGTACATCTGGTGTAAGATGCGAGCTTTGTGGCATTTTTCCTTACTTTCCGCTAAGGAAAAATGATTTCAACTCTTCCCACTGCTCCAATATGCGGACAACTGCAAGCTCAATTGAGAGCCATCTAGTGTCGGACACTTTAGGTATCTTCAGTGGAGTCTGGGAAATGTGGAATATAAAAATTAATATCAACAAAATACAAGGTTGGTTAAAAAAACTACACAAAGACAATATACACGTACCATAAATAACACAATATATTAATAAAACATATAAGGACAGCCACTTTGAAACTAAGAAATCTTGAATGTTATGAATGTTAAAACAGATATATAGCGAGAGCATGGAAAGCTCTTACTGGGTTAGTGACACACGTACCTTATCGTCGTTTAAACATTCATAAATATTTTTGTATTCTACTTGTCGAGTATGACTTTTAGAAAACCAATTATACGTTTCGTAAATTAAAAATTTTAAATTGTCGTGTAGATGATGCTTGCACACGAAACATAAAGCCAGTTTACGGAGTGGCAGACAAATTTTATTAAAATTAAAGAAGGTGCTTCCTTTTTTAATTCGGTGTACACACTTTTATTTGTGCCCACCATGACATTAGCATTGTCTGTCCCAATTCCGATTAAATTTTTTATGTCGAGTTTATATTGCACCAGTACATTTTTTACGCCACCTACAATGCAAGATGCATTTCCAAATTCTAAAGCCGTTAGGCTTAAAAATGTGGAAACAAATACACCACGCCCAAATGAAAAATAATTGATGGCCACACCTTAATACACACATTATAAAATACATTTAATATACAGTTGCGGTAACAATAATAGCACCATAAGCACATTTCGTGTTTGTCCCAGCGTTTCTGTATTTTCCGACACTTTTTCATCATTTTACTCACTAAACTTAAATACTACAATGATTTTCAATCGAAATAACAAAATTAGTAACAGATCTAATGGATATTTTAAAAATAATTGGCAAAACAAAAAAAAACCTTCAAATTTAGGCGGTAACAAAAATAGCACTGTTTCTCGTAGTTTGCTAAAACTAAATTAACAAATAAAAAAAGAATTCAACAAATGGATTATATCTTAAGAACTATGTTTACAGAATCTTAATATTTGGTTGCGTGACCTTTGTTGGCGATGACAGCTGCGCATCGTCTTGGCATGGAGTCCACCAAGTCCTGGCACCGTTTTTGAGGAATTTTGCTCCATGCATCCTTGACCACACCCCAAAGTTCCTCGTTATTATTGGGTTTGGCTTCAGAAACCTTTTTTTCACGTCCGCCCAAAGGTTTTCGATTGGATTCAAGTCGGGTGACTGAGCAGGCCATTCCATAACTCGGATCGATTTCTGCTGAAACCGTTTCTGCTAGGTTTTACCTTCAGAGATCATGTTTTTTATCAAATTTCTTTTTTCGACGGTACAATGCTTTCCGCGACCCATGACTAGAGAATTTTTGGTCTTCGTTTGGAACAAATTCAATTAAAACCTTTAATGCAACTCCTTTTTTCAAGAGGGTTAAACAAAGTTTAGCAATAATTTTAACATATTTATTAGATATAAACATTAGATTTATTACTTATTCAGCATTAAGCTTTACAACTAGTAGCGAATTAATATTTTCGTCGCTCGCCTATAATGTAATGAAGCGCTAAAAAGACCCTTTCAACAGACACCTGAGTCGCCGGTGTAACCATACCATTTAGTGGCAAACGTCCATGTATAAGGTCGAAATTTTCTATGTCAGCATAGATTTGGACCAGTTTTTTAGATGCAGGCTCTTCTTTAGTTTCGGAGATTGTCTGGACGCCATCCAAATAGGCGCCATCCGAAATAAAAAATTATAATAAAAGCATGTGCTGTAACAATTACATTATAAATTTGATCATCTCCAATTAAAGCTAAGGGATGACCTACAGTGGTGCTCATATACTTAAGCCACAACCCTTCAACCAAGTATTTAAACGAAAATTAACAAAAGTTTTTATTTTACAGCTCCAATTTTTTTTGTCACATTAGTTCTATATATCAGGGTTGAAATAGATGAACAACCAAGTGATAAAAATATTTCTTCAATGAAACCCTTAAAAAAATCTGAGACTATCTCCAAAATGTCCTGCTCACATACTTAAGCCACCTGGAAAGAAATGGTTGAAAAAGTAAAAATTTGCCCAATATTCCATATACTTTTAATAAATTTACTTTAATATTGAGTGGGATGACCTTTCTGCTTAAGAACAGCGGAGCAACGCTTTGGCATTGAATCCACAAGACGTCCGCACTGTAGAGGGGTGATTTTCTTCCACTCTTCTTGCAAAATTCGCCACAAATCGTTTTTATTTGCTGGTTTTTTTTGGCCAACTACTTGTTTAAGAATTCCCCACAAGTTTTCTATAGGGTTCAAGTCGGGGCTCTGCGGTGGCCATTCCAAAACATTGATTGCCTCTTGGTTAAGCCACGACTTGACTATCTTGCTGGTGTGCTTAGGGTCGTTGTCCTGTTGAAATCTCCAGGCAAGTGGCAAATTATCGGCATATTCTCCAGATAATTTGTCAATAAGAATGTCCCTGTACATTTCGCCGTTCATAATGCCTTCTATCTTCACTAGGGGACCTACGCCCGATGCGGTGAAACAGTCCCAGACCATAATCGAAGCGCCACCATGTTTAACGGTCTTCTTAGTGTATTTGGGGTCCAATTGTTTGTTGGGAGGACGTCGGACACATGGTTTACCATCACTCCCAAAGACATTAAACTTGGATTCGTCGCTCCAAACAATCATGTTCCAAAAATTGGGACCTTTTTGAATATGCTCTGTGGCGAATTGAAGTCGTTTTTTTACATTTTTAATGGACAGCAATGGTTTTTTTTGGGCTATGCGTTCATATAGCTGGAACTCATTTAGCCGTCTTCTTATGGTCTGAGCTGACACATTCACGCCATAATCTGCCCCATTTGCCCTCTGATTTGCGTCGAAGTCAAGAACGGATCGGCTTTACTGATTTTGGCAATCCGTCTATCGTCCTTTAAAGTGGTTTTTCTGTGCCTTTCTCTCGGAATATTTTCCCAGGTTCCATTTTTCTTATAAAATGCAATGGCATTTTTGACTTTGCCACGCCAAAAATGTAAAGTCTTACAAATTTGTTGAATACTTGTGTTTTTTTTTGTAATATTCCCATATTCCATTCGGCCGGATTTGTATTTTTATTTTTAGCCATAGCGGTCAAATTGTTTTTGGAAACGTATTTAGTATTCAATATCTTAGTATAGTAACTAACTAGCACAACTTTCCCGAAAAAAAACACAAGTTTCACGATTTTAGCTCAAGGTGGCTTAAGTATATGAGCACCACTGTAATTCAGCTCGAATTAGAATTTTTAAAGATGTCCCCACTATTCCGACTCAAGCTCCGAAAATAAAATATAATGTACCAATATCTTTACGATTTGTTGAAAATAATCATTGTCGCGATTGAGATTAAGTGGCTGAAGTTTAGGCGATAGATTGTAAATCTATTTATAAGAAAAATTCTTCTTAATCAAAATCTAACAAAAATGTTTGGTCTTATAGTCAACAATGACATCAAGCTGCAATTTTGAAGGAGTAAAAAATTACTAAGGCTTAAAGGATATTCCTGTATTTACAGCTTTGAAGGCTATTAGTTTAATTAACTTAAAGCCTTATAGTCTGAAAAAAATACAGAAATTCGGAATAAACCGAAAATTGAACAAAATGTTATAATTCAATATAAATTTGTATTGAAATTATTTATGTTTAATGTTGTTATTCAATTATTTTCAAAGTAATTTTATATAAAGGCCGAATAAAAAATTAATTAAAGAAGCGGTTCCCCTTTTTGTGGTTCGGAAGAAGGGATTAACTTATAAAGATATGTAATTTCAACTTGAAGGATTAGTATCTTTTTAACAGTAATCAAGTGAACAAGTGAAAAGTCAGTCAGAAATTATAGTGTGCGTGCGTTGTAGTGAAAGTCAATTTTTAATTGTGTCGTTATCGCGCATCAGTATATTTTTATCGTGACTGTGTTTCGCCGTTCATATCGAACTGTACAAAAGGAGTATTTTCGCAGCGAGTCTTTTTTTAAATTTCTTATTTTTTCCCCTGCTTGATGTTTGGAGCGTAATATTTTGTTCTGTCCGAATTAATTTCAATACTTTCCGATCGTCATATATAACAACATTTTGTTCCGTCTGTTTTCATTTAAATTTTCTTTGCTGATCATATTTAATTGATCATTTGTCTGATAAATTATCAAATTACAGATCTCCAAATCTTTTCTTGGGAAATCAAAAATAATTTTTTGATTTGAAAAATTGAAAATAGCCTTTTAAGGCTACATCTGATTTTGTTTACCGTCCCTATTATTTATCATTATTATTATTTTTTACAGTTATATTTTCTTAACATTAATATTTCCACTTTAAATTTTTAACCATGCCTAGAACCACAAGGGTTTCAGCAGCAAATAGGTCTCAGAGACAGAGAGTTAGGAACCAAATGTACATACGAGTATGTGGCTAATATAGAAAATGCAGAAGACGGTAGAGCTGTAATGGCAGCATCCCAAAGAGAACGTACGGCTAATGTATAGATTAGGGAAAACGAAAAGGCTCAGAACAGTCGGAGCCACCAAGTTCGTAGGAGCAATAGAAGATTTAGGACTAACGAGCAGGCAAATGAAACACAAAGACGCACAGACAGACGTAAAAATAGGCAACTTCGGCAATTGGAACAATTAGGCGATATTTTAAGGCGTTCAAGTCGTCGAGGAAACCAGCAGTATCAAGCAAACGAACAAGTTCAGAACACAATTCAGCACTCTGTTCGCCGATCTGATCCGGCAGTTTGGCAACAGGAACAAGCCGCTGATACTTCGCGTCGTTCCAGACGCCGACAAGACCTAAAATAAGACCTAAAAACCGCAGACCTAAAAAACCGAACAAGACCTAAAAAACCGCAGAACTGAACAGCAACAGAATACGGTACAGCACACTGTTCGCCGATCTGATCCTGCAGTTAGGCAACAGGAACAAACTGCTAACACTTCGCGTCGTTCCAGACACCTACAAAACATTCAAGGCAGAATTCTAGAAAGGGCAAGAGATAGGTCTGAAAGGGATGAAGCTAGGAACAACCCAATTTGTAGGATCTTAGAGCAGGATAGGAATAGTGAAAGGCGAAGTGCACCTTAGCAGGCCCGACAGGCAGGCTTAGATGCAAATCTAAGCTTGAGTCAGCGAGTTAGCCAATACAGGGCCTTGGAAAATAATCGTAGGGCAGAAAATAGAAGAAATACAATTCGTAATAGGCAGGTCAGGGAAAGTAGCCCCTTAGGAGGAACCCAGCGTGTGCAAAGAATTGTTAGCTTAGAATCTATGATAGGTAGCTATAATAGAATAGTGAAACAGGGTCCTGACAAGGTTTGCCTTTGCTGCAAGGAATTGTGGTTTCCACACCAAGTGGAAAAATATCCCGCGAAGCAATAGTGAGCAAATGCAGTGCAGGAATTGCTGCTGCTGTATTGCATCTCTCTGATAGGTTTCCCTCTTCCAACAATAAGTTTACTTTTTGTAAGACCTGTAGTCGAAGCATTAAAGTAGGCAAAAAGTCGAAATGTTCGATTACTAATGGTCTAGATTTTCCCGATCTTCCTGATTGCTTGAAAGGCTTAACGCCATTAGAGGAAAGACTGATTTCGCCTCGTCTTCCTTTCATGATCATTAAAACTTTATGATATGGGCGGCAAAATGCCATTAAGGGAGCTGTCGTTATTGTACCCATCCCTGTATCGAATGTGATTACATCACTTCCAAGGGCATTTAACGAAGCTGAAGTAATACAGATCAAACGTAGGATGCAGTATAACTATGATTTCATGGCTGAAACTGTGAGGCCCGCTAAGTTTCTAGTGCAATTCAGTATTTACTGAGCACTGAATTATATAGGAAAAACGAAATTTCTATAAACATAAATTGGTTGGCTTCCTTCAATTCAGATGCTGAAACTGTTCCATTTGTCGCATCGGCTGACGATAGAGAATTAGTTTCAGAATTTATGTCCCTGTTGAAAATGTGGCCATGCAAAGAGTGGTTATAGCTCCTGGGGAAGGTCAGCGTCCTCTAGATATGATTCAAGATTGTGATTCAGAGGAGCTGGCCTTCCCAACCATCTTTGCTGGTCAGAAGAGGAAGTGTAAAGAAAGCTTTACCACAATAGTTAGGTCAGAACTTATGAATTTTGTTAGGCGGGGCTGCAGGACAGATAAGCTATTCCTAAACTTCAAAAAGTTGGAAATGCTGAATATTAGGAATAATACTTCTATTTTCTTCGGCAGTTTGGCAGTTTCGGTCTGCCTACATTTTTCATTACTTTCTCGACAACTAAGCTAATTTGAACGATGTATCATCAGTAGACACTGTTAAATGCTTCATTGATCGGTTTATCACAACTGATACAAGCAACCCTGAAATAGCCCCATTTCTTGATTATCAAATGCATAATCACGGGCATTCCTGCAGACCTGAAATCAGAAGAAAAACCGTTTGCAGGTTTGGCATTCCATATCCCCCAATGCCTCAAACGGAAATTCTGTTTCCGTTTGATAAAGACACGCCAAATGTCGAACAGCATAGGGAAAATTTTGAAAAAATACAGTCCTCTTTGGACTGTAATTATGATCAAGAGACAGTTAATAATCTTTGTGACTTTAATTATTTTCTATCTCGCGATCAACTTAATTTGGACTATAACGCATCCTTATGCGCACTAAGGTCTAATCTTAGAAAACCAAAAGTATTTCTGAAAAGAACTTTTGCAGCCATCAAGCTTAACGATTAAAACACGCACCTTCTTTTGATGCAGCGTGCGAATATTGATATTCAGTTTATACTGGATCCTTACGCATGCTGCAGCTATGTCGTTAATTACATTAACAAATCTCAAAGGGGAATTTCAAAATTAATGCGTGAGGCTGTAAACGAAATTAGCAGGGGCAATGTGACAATAAAGCAAAAGTTACAGCATATTGGTCACAAGTTCATTTCCGGTACGGAAATATCAACACAAGAAGCTGTCTACTGCTGTTTGGGCATGCAGTTGTCCTGCAGTAGCAATGCCTCAGTTTTCATTAACACTTCGCCACCAGATCAGCGTGTTAGAATTCTGAAATCGAGGCAACAGCTTGAAGAGCTTGATCAGGACTCGACACACATTTTTGCTGAAGGGTTTTTAGAACATTATGTTCAGGGCCCTGTCGAGCTTGATAGTTTGTTCCTAGCCGAGTTTGCTGCTTTTTACAGCTACAGCATGACTCGGAGGGTCACTCGCCACAGAATGGAATCAGATGATGAAGCCGATGCACCCCCAGCAGCAAATGAGACAGGTGTTTATCCTCTAAATATCGGCATAGGCTTTGTAAGAAAGAGGACAACACCATGCACAATTAGATATAGGAGGTATAATATTCATACCGATGGGCAAAACTATTTTAGGGAAGTAGCAATGTTGTATTTCCCATGGAGAAACGAGACCTCAGGGCTAATCTCAAAAGATTGCGAAGTCATTTGCACTGAGAATCGGGAGCTCATTGAGGCCAGCCGTAGGAAATACAACGTTTTAGATGATAGTGAGCTGGAAGATGCTCTTAATAATATTGTACAGGAAGAGGAAGTGATTGCTGCTGAATATCAGGAAGAGGTAGATAGGGATTTCAGAGTTTTAGGATTACCATAGATAAATCCTCAGCTCAACATATTAAATTTAAATGAGGATAATAATGGAGATAGCTCTGACCCAGAAGGTGGTAATGTCCGTCTGATTAAACTGCCTCCATTAATTTCGTCCGATAGCTTGGCTGACATTATAAGATCGCTCAATATTAAGCAAAAGACCTACCTAACACATGTTTTACACAACGTAAAACACAAATCAACTTTCCATGAATTTGTTGGAGGCGGTGCCGGTGTAGGAAAAAATCGCCTAATATTAGCTATTTCCAGTCATTGTCCTTAATGTTTAATAGTCGACCAGGAACAGATCCCAACACTATTAAAATTCTTTTATGCGCACCCACGGGAAAAGCCGCATTCGGCATTAGTGGCTCCACGCTGCATTCAATGTTTTCCCTCCCAATTAATCAGTCAGGTTCTAATTTAAGACCCTTGAGCCACGATTAAGGCAATACTTTGCATTCAAGGCTAATTGACCTTAAACTTATCATTATTCACGAAATATCAATGGTGGGCTCAAAAATGTTTTCAAATTTGGACTTCCGTTTGAAGCAAATTTTCAAAAATACTTCTCCCTTCGGAGGAATTTCTGTAGTTGTCTTTGGTGACCTACTACAGCTCTCGCCTGTAGGTGATTCTTGGATTTTTGAATCCAACTCCTCCGATCCCTATAACGCCATTTTTGGCACATCTCAGTGGGATCTCTTTAAGTATTTTGAGCTTACAGAAATTATGCGTCAACGGGAGGACCAATTATTTGCGACTGCCTTAAATAATATGGCATCAGGGTGTATGACAGCCGAAGATATTCAGCTGTTAAGCAATCGTGCCCGTCCGCTTTCAGAAGTCCCTGATGATGCAATTCATCTCTTTACCACCAATGATTATAATACAAGGAAACTTACCTCAATTCCCACTGACCAATATTATTCTACCGCTGAAGATTATATTAAAGTTACCCATTTAGATTCTGCAAGGGTTAAGCTTTTTAAGTCGTCCGATACACAAGGTTTGTGTACTTCCCTCTCCTGAAGACCACAGCCAAATATATGATTACGGTCAATATTGATACTGGCGATGGGTTGGTCAATGGAGCAACCGGGACTCTTATGCAGATAGATTTAGATTCATCCAACTCTCCCTGCACTCTATGGATGAAATTTTTTGAGGAAAGTGTTGGAGAAATTGCTCGCTCCAAACGCACTGACAATACTGAGTCTTCGTGGACCCCAATTCAGAAAATTATTAAAAATTTTAAATTTAAGAAAAATGAGCAAGTTACGATCGATCGTAAGCAATTTCCAGTTGTGCCTGCAGAAGGCATTACTATTCACAAGAGCCAGGGGGCTACGTATAGCCAAGTGGTGGTCCACACTTCCCTCCACATGCCTCGCGCTGCACTATACGTAGCCTGCAGCAGAGCCACAACTGCGAATGGCCTCTTCATAATCGGATCCTTTGTCGCCCCCAAGCCTCCCCAAAGCAACGACAAAGTGCAAGTTCAATTGCAGAAGTTGCGATCTGAAAATTTACTTCAGACAAATTATGATTATCTGTTCAACAGTTCGAATTTAGATATTTTATTTCATAACACTGAAAGCATTCATTGTCACATTGACGATATTCGATAGGACAAATTAATGCTTCAGTCATCCATTTTGTGTTTTGCTGAATCTTGGACTCTTCCGAATGAAAATTTCGATATTCCAGGATTCAGCAACTTGCTTCGCTTAGCTTCCCACGAAGCAGAGAGATCCAAAAGAGGTCTCATTATCTACTGCAAAAACGAAATAGTTGACAGGTTTTCAAATTGCTGCAGTGGTAGATACTCTTATAGCTCACTGGTATTTGAGTATACTGTATTTAAATACAACTCAACAAGTTTCCTAGTGTTATATAAAAGTAGAAGTTATCCTTTAACTAAGTTTAAATCTGAGCTTGAGGATCTATTTCAACAGCATAGCCTTTTAGCTTATAATTGTATAATTTTAGGAGATTTTAATTTATGTTTAGCAAAATTAAGTGAGGGTAGGTCTATTTATAATAATTTACTTAGTAAGGGCTTCAGATCATTGATGGATTTGAAAACGCCCACAACTAATTGTGATTCTCACATTGATTTGGCGTTTTCAAATCTATCTGGAAATGATATTTTAGCCCAAACTTTTGAAACAGTTTATAGTTTCCATAATGCTATTTCAGTTAGTGTTAAGAATAGTTTATAAGAATTATGTATGAGTTAAGATTAGATTATTCATTGTATAAAATTTTAAATTAAGTAAATTAATTGTATTTATGTATTCAATAAATAATATCTATTTATAGTTAGAATATTGTTTAATTTATTTATTGATACTAAATAAATGAATTGTAAGCAATACGATTTTATACTTACAATATTGTTTCATTTATTTATTGAAACTAAATAAATAAATTGTAAGCAATGTTGGATTATATTATTATATATTACAAATAATAAAATGTATAAAATTTTAAATAAAAAAAATTTTTAATTTGTTTTTAATAAATAATACCAAATTTATATTGTTAATAAATAAATATCTGTAGTAATATAGTTTTAAATATTTTTAAATTTTATTTCATTTCTTACAAAATCCCTTAAAATGGAATTTTATATCATCTGCGCTATAAAATCGTGCAATAAGCCGATTTCCGCGTCCCAGCAGTGCTGCAGTGGATGTCGCGCGGTTCAAAGAGAAATGCGAACGTTCATTTAAACTAAAAACGGTTTCAAAGAGTTGATCGGTGGTTTCAGTAAAATCAACGACCAACTCTCTGCGCTGGATTCCCAATTTAGCAACCTACAGCTACTAAATGAATCTCCAAAGCGTAAAAAATCGCTATTAGGGACTCCATATGCACTGATATCGCTATTCAGCCTGATCAGCCGACGACCATGCAGCCGCTCATAACTCTTACCACCCCAAGAGCAAGAGTTGGAAACACAAATGTGGTTTTGGAATTTGACTCCATAATCAAGCATAACTCGTCTGAATTACCATCCAGGGTATCACTTCAAGTGATTCCTCCGGCACGAGTAGCGTCGACCCCCTTAAAATCCACTGCTAAGGGTAAACCACCGTCCGGACCCCCGGTACGGACTGATGTCGCGGTCTTACCAACCGTAACACCAAAGCCTTTACAAGTGATTCTCCCCTCTAAACACATATTTGTTTCACGGCTGGCCCCTGACACCTCAGAGATTGATATCTCGGCATATATCCAAGCCAAATCTAAGGCCCTTGTTAGAGTGGAGGACATTAGGAAATTTAAATATACTTACTCGAGGCTTACGTCATCTGTTCAGATACGTGTACCTTTGCCGATGTTCGATACGATCTGTTCACCCAGCTTTTGTCCGGAGAACATATTCGTACAAGAACAACAGCCATGTACAGTTAAAAAAAAAGTTAATAAGCCTGTGGGAGTTAAACTCCCAAAGCCTAAAAACCCTGTACCGTCTTCGTCTTCCGTACCTAGACCTTCATCCTCAAAAAACTAACAACATCTATCACTCTTACCTATCAAAATACTAGGGGGCTTCGGAGTAAGCTCCCTAAACTGTATTCTGATAGTTCATCTTTTGCATCCCAGATTGTAGTCTTCACAGAGACCTAGTTAAACCGGATTTTTAGCTCCGAAATTTTCCCAGACAGGTACACCACTTACGGATGGGACCGACGACTACGAAGGGGAGGAGGTGTCCTAATCTCTGTGGACTCCGACTTCGCTTCTGAAGAGGTTAAGTTACCGAATCCTGGTGATATTGAATTCTTATGTGTGAAAATCACCATGTCGCTTCAATCACTATTCATCACATGCTCATATTTACTACCTTCTTCTGAACCACCTACATACTGGCACCACTTATCTGCCATTCAGCTGGTTTCTAACCGCATGTCCGACAGTGACCTTCTAGTGACTCTAGAAGACTTCAATTTACCTGAACTTATCTGGTCAAACATCGAGAATTCGCCATCTTTAACACTCTCAACACATCACGATTTTACTGAGGGTATGTTCGACATATCCTTTGGTCAAATAAACCACGTAAGGAATTCTCTAGGTCGGCTTCTAGATCTATGTTTCGTTTCGGACCCAGATGGAATAACTGTTTCCAGAGCCATGCCATTTTCGTTCCCCGAAGATCCTTACCACCCAACGCTTGAGGTGTCGATTGAAACCCTTACTGCTAGCAACCTTCAGTCTCGCCATGGAGTTCATAAAACTAGTTGCTTTCGCAAGGCTGATTTTCAGAGACTAAACAATTTAATTTGTACATTTGATTGGTCCGATCTCTGGGAATGCACCGATATTAATATCGCTTTAGAAACATTCTACAAAACGCTTAACGCTTTCTTTGACTCTTGCGTGAGACGGAAGTATCCATCCGCCTCGACCGACCCTCCTTGGTTTACAAGGAGCCTTAAAAACTCAAAATTATTAATAAATTAGAGTTAAAATATTTAAAAACAGACTCCTTAAGAGGTATAAGAAAACTTTAATTTGTTTAAAATACTTAGTAGCTCGGTCAAACTACACTATGCACTGTGTAGTCTGTGAGTCGCTGAGTGTTATAAGAATTATATATACCGCTGCCGGATCCAGTTTACACAGGATCCGAAGCGGTTGTATAATTTTATGAGCACTAAGCGTAAGCATGTATCTTCTCCCCCTAATTTCGTTTGAAAATTTATCTGCGACTACTGATCAGGGAATTGCTGATCTATTCGCAACATTCTTTCAAACAACGTACTCATTTTCAACGTACAACATTCAATCAGCCAATCTTATTTTCAGACCAACTTTCTCCGAAAGCAGTGTGTTATCGGATGTTCTGAAGGTGAAACCAGTCTATTCTTCAGGTCCTGATGGTGTTCCTGGCTGTCTACTGAAAAACTGCGCTAAGCCATTGTGCAGACCCCTTTTAAAACTTTCCTCCTTGTTCTGGAAACTTCGATTTTTCCCCACATGTGAAAAGAAACTTTCTCTATGGGATTTCCTTCGAAAGATTAACCCAGGTTAACGATCTTGGTGTCCTATTAGACTTTAAACTTAAATTTTCCGACCATATTTCTATGATAGTTAATAAAGCCATGGGTGTGCTTGTCTTCATTAAAAGATGGACTAATGGATTCAATGACCATTATGGAACTAAAAACTTATACGTTAGAACGTCCAATAATGGAGTACGGGTCATGCGTCAGGAGTCCCCAGTATGGGGTTCATCAAAATCGCATTGAATCCGTTCAAAAGAATTTCTTGGTGTTTGCTCTTAGGGGACTCAACTGGGATGCAAATCTTCACCTCCCATCTTACTCTAACAGACTCCTTCTAATTAATTTACCCTTCCTAACCAATCGTAGAAAGATGCTGGGGGTCGTTTTCCTTTATAACCTTATTAATGGTAATGTAGACAGCATCTACTAACACGACTAACATTTAACATTCCAAATAGACGTACTAGAAATTTTAGTTCCCTATTCCTAAGTTGTTGTAGATCTACATATGCCCAGCATGAGCCTTTCAGGGTTTTATGTTCTGACTACAATGACTTATACTCTATTACTTCACTCTGCACGTCCATTTCTATCAAATCCTCAATTGTCACCTTCATTTCAGAGCAACAAACGAACTCTACTTTTTCCTCGTAATCTTTTCTAAACTTTATTCTAGCGGGTCTATCCCCGCGATCCGAGCTGTACGATAAACGGCAGCGCCCCACGGTCGGTTGGGCAGGAGGTGGGCTGTACGTTATGCAGTGGGAGCCGCGCGAAAAAAATATATCAAAAGAGTTGCCAGCCCTGGCACGTAAGAAGAGTTGCCAGCCCTGGCTCTGGAGAAGAGTGGGCATCCCTGGCACTACGGAGCGGTCGTCATCTGGGGCTCGGAACGAGACGGTGAAGGCAGAAACCAGAGAAGGGCGATAATAATATTCAATATTTATAGTAAACTCTTTTCAAACAAACTACAATAAACTTTAAATATATGTAAGGTGTCAACATACAAGAGTGCTGCCACCTACCCTTTTTAACACTCAGTTGGGAGTCGCACGGAAGTCGTGGGTCGATGGTCGTCAAGCTAGAAGGTCGTTCGCAGTCGTCAACGAAAAAGTCGTCATAAATACATACTAAATTCTTCAATGTTGTCAATCTTTTGCTAATCTATTGGTTTTCTATTCAGTATTTTGATAAACATATTGTACGATTTTACATAACAGCAGAAAATCGTACGCTGCAGATGATACGCAGGCACACTGCTATCTTACGCAGATAAGCGACAGGATACGTTTCACACGTACATAAATTAACAGTGACCCTTAACTGATATGCACTGACCCTCGCTGGTAGGCATACAAACTTAATAAATACTGACCGTTCGCTGATATGCAGGCGGCCTTAGTAAATGATGACCCTTAATCGCTAAGCATGCAGATGCACGATTTCGCACCATCTGCATACCATAATTCATATTATTAGACTTAGATTTGTCTTATCATGTAAAACCTAAGTAAATACCTAGCTTGTAAGAAATGTGTATATAAACCCTACAAGAACGAAAATTAAATCAGTATGAAAGGTAACTCTCACTTGACTACTCATTCTTACCCCGCAGCCCAATTTGTTTTGTACTTATTGCGGCGACCTCTGCCACATGGTTATGCACCTGGGGCAAGCAAAATAATATAATATAATACAATAAAATACAGTTGATATTACTCCGACGTTGATTGATATCATTTCATTTCATTACATTTGGTGACCCCCGACTACGACCTCAAGAAGTTGTCAACCAGGCGACAAAGGCTTAGTAACCTCTGACTCTGGAATTATAGAAGTTGTCAACCAGGCAACAAGGACTTTAGGATGACGACGCTGGACTAACAAAGTTGTCAACCAGGCGACAAACTTATAAAATTAAATAAAAAACCCTATCATTTGTTAATTTATACTGTTAAAAAGAACCTCTTAAAGTTCTGACAATAGTTAATAAATTTAAAATGGCCACATCAAGCATTAGTAACTTGCTGACACAGCAATCACAAATCGGCGAGGAGATCCAGAAAGTTATACGTAACTTTAAAAAGGATCCCGCCGAAAGAAAAACTCATCCAAAGTACTTCAGCGAAAGAATCGCAGCGCTGGAGTCCCACCAACAACTTTTCGAGTTAAATGATAAAAGATTCGCACGATTTTGCAAGGAACAACGATGGAACATAAGTACTTCAGTGGGAAGTACTTTGAAGTAATTAAAAGCGCGACGAATGAATATATATAAATATTCCAGAAACAAATGCGTGATCTGGAAATGGACGCTGAATCCATGACATCATCGGACGAAAGCGAGATCCAGCCCATGATTCGGGAACAGCAGGTTTTGCTTGAAAGTCTGGATCGCATAATGGAAATGATGTCAGACGAAACTCAAGCTGGATTCAAACCTATAATTGAACAATATTGGAAGGATATCAATAATATCCATGTTCAAATGTACAAAAGGTTTGCCGATCCACTCTCTCTCGGTTACAATTTACAACAGTACGTATCGGCCGAGATTGCTGTGATTAAAAAACCAAACAGCATGCGATGTAAATGTCACACAAATAGTGACATCTACATTATCTTCAGCGAAGAGAAGAAGTGTTTAACATAAGCGCAAAAAAAAACCAAAAAAAACGGAGACAGCCCTGCTGGAACAAGCCTAAATTGCACAGAGCCACACCGTGGGAACGTGTAATTGTTCGGCTGAGCAAACCAACCAAAAGCAAGTGTGTTAAAAAGGTCGAAATACAATTTCTCACTTTTTCCTTTTCCGATTGCACTATTTGCGGTGGGAGGCCCACCTGTTAAATCAGCTGGTGGAGCTGACAACTCGTCGCAGACCAACAGTGCTGCCAGATCTGGTGATCGGGAACTAAATGGACAGAGCAGCGGGGGGCCCCGCCCCCACCGATGATAACCCATTCAGGAGGAGCTCCAGAATGTCAAGGTAATCAACAAAAGGAGGAGGAATCGCGGTGCAGGACGCCGGAACCCCTGCGCCGGCGGTAGTACCGGAGGATATACCGACTTGCCGCCGCAGTGATACAGCGTTGGACAAATCGGCCCCTGAAGCCAGCAGCGCTATCAATACGAGCAACCAGAAGGCAAAGGACGCTATCAGCGTGCCGTCGCTCAGGAAATTAAGGAAATCACCAATCGGATCGCCTATAGGACCTTTAGACCTAGCCGCGGGAACCCCTGCGCCGGCGGTTGTGTTGGAGGATATACCGACTAGCCCCCGCAGTGCGGCAGTGCTGGACAACTCGGCCCCTGTAGCCAGCAGCGATACTAATACGAGCAACCCGAAGGCAAAGGACGTTATCAGCGTGCCGTCGAACAAAAAAGGAAGGAAATCACCAACGGGATCGCCTATAAGGCCTTTGGACTTCGCCGCGGGATTCCAAAATGAAGACTTGCGGATGATGGAGACAGAGACCCGCTCTTGGGAGCGGGGACATAACGTCATCAGAGATATGGTGAAGCGGGTCCGAGCCGACGAAATGGCCAACAGAGCTGAAGGCTAATACAGGCGACGTACACCTATACGGTGGCAGGAGAAAAAATACCCAGTGAAACCAGGGATGAAGGACGTGCGCCTCTTGGCCAATTAACAAGGAAGGGAGTACGACCAGGCTCCACATCCTGCTCACCGACGAAATAACTTAACTTGGAGTCCCGATGAGCTTGTAAAGGACGGAAGAGCATACGGAGGTTTTTGTTTCCAGGACAAGAGAAGACGCAAGCTGTGCAGAGGTTCAAATGTCCAAAGAACAATTCTTTTTGGGGTTGACCGGATTTTTCCGCAAATTCATTCGAGATTACGCTCAGATCGCTCGCCCATTAACTAACTTGTTAAAAAAAGACGTGATTTTCAAGATGGAGGCAGAAGAACTAAACGCTATAAGCTGTCTAAAAAATTCATTGTCATCAGAACCTGTACTAAGCATATACTGTCGAGAGGCGCCAACTGAGCTACATACTGACGCGTCCAAGGATGGATTTGGTGCAGTATTGACAAGCAGCAGCATCCAGTATTTTATTGGAGCAAAAAGACGTCGCAGAGCGATTCGAAGCGCCACAGCTACATTCTGGAGGTTAAAGCAGCATATCTTGCCATTGCAGAAATTACGCTACTACCTGCTAGGCATACATTTCAAGTTGGTGACAGATTGCGCTGCTTTTTCGCAAACAATAAGGAAAAAAGATGTGCCACGAGAAGTTGCACAGTGGATACTTGCTCTGCAGGACTTTAATTTCGAAGTCGAGCATCGCTCCGGCAGCAGGATGAAGCACGTTGACAGTCTCAGCCGATATCCACAAGATGTTTTTGCCATAACTTCAGAAGTTGCAGCTAGATTAAAAGTTGCCCAGGAAAAGGATAACTACATTAAAGCTATAGCAGAAATATTAAAATTACAGCCGTATGAAATTTTTAAGCTGAAAGGTGGAATTGTATACAAAACCATGAACGGCAGTGACTTGTTGGTCGTACCCAAAACAATGGGGCATGAAGTTATAGCGGATGCACACAGTGTTGGCCATTTTGCATTGCAAAAAACAATACACACACTACAGCAGCAGTTCTGGATACCACATATGGAACGAAAAGTAGCCCACCTTATTAACACTTGCGTCAAGTGCATTATTGTCAACAAGAAGTTGGGAAAGCCAGAAGGATTTTTTAACTGCATTGAAAAGGGAGATAAGCTACTTCATACCCTCCACATCGATCACTTGAGGCCCATGGATTCAACGTCAAAGGGCTTCAAATACATATTTTCAATCGTAGATGGATTTTCCAAATTCGTATGGCTTTTCACCATTAAGAGCACCGGCATCGATGAAGTTGTAAAAAAGTTGGAGGAATGGTCTAATATTTTTGGTCAGCTGCTACGCATTATCAGTGACAGGGGCGTGGCATTTACCTCAAACAGCTTTGAAGAATATACCAAGTCAAATGGTATTGAACACGTTTGGACAACAACTGGAGTTGCTCGCGGCAACGGTCAGATAGAGCGAGTCAACAGATGCATTCTATCAATAATCAAATTATCAATTGATGACACTTCAAAGTGGTACAAGCATGTATCCCAGGTGCAGAAAGCGATCAATGCCCATATTCATTGCTCCACAAAGAAGACGCCATTTCAAGTAATGTTTGGAGTAAACATGAGGAATAAGGTTAGTGACAATATACTAACTACTCTAGAACAAGAGCTGGTGACAGACTTCGACGCCGAGAGAGCTGAATTACGCAAGGAGGTAAAAAAACATATTCAGCAGGCGCAGCAAAAGTATAAAGACGGCTATGATCGCAAACGCAAGGGCGAGCGTACATATAAAGGAGATCTGGTGGCTATTAAACGAACTCAGTTTGTGACTGGAAAAAAACTAGCTACCAGTTTTCTCGGGCCATATGAAGTAACTAAGGTACAAAGAAACGGCCGATACGATGTACGGAAAGCAGCTCAGGTGGAAGGCCCTACAATAACTGCAACATGTGCAGAAAATATGAAGCTATGGAAGTACGCGTCTACAAATGAAGATCTATGGTCGTCTGGGTCAGACGACAGTGATCAGGATGGCCGAATGTAACGATAGTTATCGATATGCGATGATCGATAATCATCGCAAAGGGTAGCGTCGTGAGCGCAGGCAGAAGAGGAAGAAGGAGTTATAAGAAAAAGGACAAGCATAGAGTCAGTCGAAGAAGAACAAAGCGAGTTAAAAGTTGTGCAGTAAAAAGATCGTCAAGCCGAAAGTTGTCGTGTCCGGAGTAAGGCAAAGTTGTGTAGTCGTCGTATGTCCGGAGATCAAGAAGTGTTGGCACGAGTGATCTTTTTATTAAATACCAAATATAATAAGCAAACAATTATAATATCAAAATATTACTAAGATAAACAATTGTGCTAAACAATAAATACCCTACATACATGAACATGACCATGTATGGACATAAGCAAAAGCCTCATTGATCTGTAAGAGCAAAGAATATGACCAATATAATGCAAATGTTAACGGGACTATTTCACTGGAAGGAATAGCTGTCTCTCGTTTTGTTTTAGTTCGATCTCTTTGCAATGCTGAGATCGAGTTCAGTTACTTGTAGACGACGGGTGCGTGCACATCGAAAAGAGATAAAATAAAACAAAACTGAATTTCACACAAGTTGCTGTTGTTTGATTATTTAATCTGGATATTATTTTTACTTTCAATATATTGATTTATCTGATGATGAAGACCTACCGTTAATATTTGGTTTTAAGACCCAATCATTTATCATAAATAGGTTTATGTTACGAAACAAATCTTCAGTGTTATTTCAAACGCGTTGGAAAGCCAATTTGAAGAATTTCAAAATTCGAGAACTTTTTTATTCGCGTGTTAGGAAATTTTTATTTACAAGAACTTTAAAATGGAGGCAAAAGTAATGTGTGATTTGTGCATGAAGGAGATTACTATTAATGAGTTTATTACTCATTATGAAGAATGTGAAGGTCCTAAAAATGCCTTCAATGAACTAATGAAGAATAAGTATAGTGCTGTGAATTGGTTATACCGCGCAAAAACTAACACCCGGTGCCCGCCTTCATCATCCTCACCATCAGCTAAACGGAAATTTCAACAGACTAAGGAATCTATCAATTTGACTGAAGGAACAAGGAACAAATTGGAAATTTTAAGAAAACCTAGGATTGACGACGAGCAGCCAACAACCTCCAAACGCTTACGGATGAGCACAAACTCTGACGAGTTTAATAAAGAGAGTCATATAAGACAAACAGAGACACCTGGTGAGCCCAATAACCATGTTTGCCTAGTGTGCAAAGAGGAATATAATGCAAAATTTGAAATAGCCCATATAATATCTGTAAATCATAATAAAGAAATGCAGAAATTAGTTTAAGAAAATGATCTAATTTCAACGGTACGGGAAGACACTTTCTTGCCGGTTAAACAATTTCAAGTACTTGGCAATTCCGATATTGATTTAAAAGAATTTTATAATTCATGTAAAAATAATATTTTAACAATCTTACAATATGGGCTGAGCGATTTCCGATCATATAAAATGCATCTAACGATTTATGCCACATATATAAAGCCGACTGATGAAGAGGGCCGATTTATGGAATGTCAAAAGAATTTTTCGATTCCCTATTGTTCAATATACGAGAATGATTATAATGAAATTCCTGACATATTAAATGACTCACTAGACAAATTAGTTACACAAACAGATGAATTCCAAGAAAAGGATTCTGGTTGGGCTATACAGATCTTTAATTATTTTGGAGTTGAGATAATAAAACTAGAACATCTTCCTGGTTCAGGATATGTCGAAGCACCACCAACAATTAGAGCTAGAAACGCTCTTATAAATGTTAAAAATAATGACATTTATTGTTTTAAGTGGTGTATTTTAGCTAAGTGGTAGTATTATAGCGTATATGCATCATATTGATCAAAATATCACTTCTACATCTAATAAAAAATCTTGTCGTGAAAGGCCTAAAAAAAACAATTCCTATAAGGTTTTGTCGATAAGTCAGAACATAATAACCTATAAAAATCATCGACTTAATTTTTCGGGTATTGAATTTCCTATTACCAGGAAGGGAATACAGATTTTCGAGAAAAATAATGAAAAATTTAGCATAAATATTTATGAAATTTATTTATGATAATATTTATGATATTTGAAGGTCGTATAGTTGGACCAACTATTAGAACAAAGCAAATAAAAGAACATCATATAGACATGCTGGGTCTAATAAATAATAGATGCAATTTGATGAATTATGCTTATATTACTAGCATAAAATCATTATGCAAGTCTCAAATAAATAAATCTAATTCGGGAAGATACTTTTGCAGAAATTGTCTACAATTTTATTGCACAACAAATAAAACCCATTATATTAAGGAGTGTGGGCAAGTTGCAGCGCTATACCCCGAGCCAAATACAAAAACCGTTATTTAAAGCGTTTTCCAAGAAGTTATCACCTTCTGTAGTCATTTATGCGGATATAGAAGCTGTGCTGGAAAATTTTGAAGCACCTATCGATTATCCAAATGTTTCTTCGAAAACTAAGATACAAAAACATACGGCATGTGCGGTTTCAT
Source organism: Drosophila ercepeae (assembly GCA_018150545.1). NCBI lineage: Eukaryota > Metazoa > Arthropoda > Insecta > Diptera > Drosophilidae > Drosophila > Drosophila ercepeae. Next base: position 2,010,704 of record JAECWL010000197.1, read on the forward strand.
TTAATGTCGTACATATAGTAAGTATCAACCTGAATTGAATAAACTATGGACATATGAAGATAATTAAATAAATTAAATTCTAACTTATTATATTTTGGTTTATTTTTTTTTTTTTTTTTATTTTATTTGCCACTTAAAGGGTCGGATTGCATGAAAAAGTTTTGTGAGACTTAAAAATACCAAATTTTAAAGCTTTACGACAAATAGTGGAAAAATCCGAAGAAACCCATATATGAATTCGATGATTGCGACGAGGATTATCAGGAACATGGTAACTGTATTGCCTGTGAGAAAAGCATCGAACACAATTATCGCGAGAAATATTTAAATCAGTTTACTGGTAAATGTGATGGCCCTATATGTACATAGGGATTTTAAAAATAATTATGGATTAAACCTCCAACCTTTCCTTTTGTTTTTCATAATTTATTTAAATATGATGTTCACTTATTTATAAATGAGTTAGGTGGTGAATTAAAGCCTATACCCTGTACCAAAGAATTATATATTGCATTAACGCAAAGAATTTTTATAAAAGGAAAGGCAAATTATGCTATTAAATAGAAAAATTAGCAGCCAACATTGATGAAGGATTTTAAATAATTACAATCAAAATTTAGTGACGAAAAGTTTATGCAAATGAGGAGAAAAGAAGTATTTCCTTATGGTTCTTGTATTCTATTAAATACATATAAACAAGATATCAAGGTCCCATAGAATCCCATTGTGCAATACATTTCCTTTAACCTAGCAACCCACTGTAATACACGATCAGCATATTTAAACACGCACCCTAAATCCAATCGGTCATAAACATTCGACTTAAGATTTGTCCATGCATCTATTCTAAATACAAACATATTTTTTTTTAAGATGTGCCAGAGTTGTATGTATATATCTCCAACCGTCTTTCAAATTTCGGTTTGGAAGAATTAGCATTTAATATCGCCACTAATTTCAAATTATTACAATTTAAATGTAGTTTCTATTCGAAATACGGATAAAATTATAAAAATTTTTCGCGGCTAAGAAACAGTAATAATGTCAAAAAAATATTCCTGACTGCCAAATTTTAAACCAACTTATAACTATATTTCTAAGCAATTCACTGAAGCTTATTTTAGTTTGATGCCCACACCCTGGCCTGCCAAGGCCTAACTGATCAGAATAGTCCCACTAGGGCGGCCTTTTATTTCCTTCCAAAGCTTCGTAGATGCCAAAAATACACTAAATTTTACCTCCACGAAAACCTAAGAAGCTTTGGTACTAATGTGTTGAATAGTATTTTACTATTCAGTTTTTATTATTCAGTATTAAACATTCGCGGCTTAGTATTAAATAGGATTTTTTTTTAAATTTAAAATAATTTTATTCATTTATTTTATTATTTTATATTATATTTAATTTTAATATTATAATAATTATAATATTACGAAACAGTTACTATGAAAATATGTACTTTAGTTAGTCGAATTATAATTTAATAACTCAGTAAGTAGTTTTCAACTCACTTTGAAAATTATACCTCTTTAAATAAGATTTTCATAATAATTTTCTTACTCATTTAATTGGTTATATTACATATTTGATATAACTGTTGTAAAGGGTAATACAATTTTGGACCAAAATGTGCAACGCAGCGAAAAGACAATAACCGTCCTATACATTTTTAAAACGGATAAATCCCAATAAAGTACCTCCTTAGAAAATTTCTCTTGCAATTTTGATTTCAGAAATGCTAAAACTTCTATGTACGATGTATGCACGATATGTTTTTTTAAATTCGACTTTTTTAATTTCTGTCAAATAAATAAAACATAAAATGTGGAACAAGTAAACGAAGAAATAGGAGCCCTTTACAGATTTAAGAGATTTATATCACGAGTCAATAGTCGCGAATAGTCGCAACGAAGTGCATCTGGTATGGCGCTTCCATCAAAGTGGATTTAGATTATATAATTAAAATATATCAGATGTATGTATATACAATTGAGTCCAAGTCTTTTCCATTTTATGTTTTTCGATTTTACACATTTCCTATTTTTTTTAAAAAATACGATTTTAAAAGGTAATAGGGAGGCAGTTTTCCCAGTTCCCGAAATAGAAATCAATGCGAATGAAATTCAAGCTATATTCTAAAATACACACTGTCTGTTATGGTGAAGGGGGGGTCCAAAGAGTCTATTCAGCGCGATGTTATCTGAAGATATAAAACTGCAGCTTTCCGTTATTTGGCGGCCATTGTCAAAGCCCAGAAAGCTTTAAAATCGCACACCATTGGCGAAAGGAAGATAAAGGGAGATAGCTTATATACGCATACGAGAAGAGCGACCGGGCGAGACAAGGCCGGGAGCAATACTAAAGCTTTGAGGGAAACACGGTGTCTCAAAGATTCGAAACATTCAAAATAGTAACTTCCAAGTAATTATCGAAATATTGAAGTTTTAAAACAATCGTCACTAGCTTGGAAACATTCCAAGGTGTTAATAATAATAATAATGCCAGCAGCGCCGAGGAAAAATAAATTGTTTTTAAAAATTTGGGAAGAAGTTTTTTAATGTTATATCCATGGAAATCCATGCTTGGATATTTTGAGACAAACTACAAAATTGAAAAAAAAGATAAGAAGAATATCTAATTAGAAATTAAAGACTGAGGTCTAATGCACCTAGAAAGAAAATAAATAGGTCGGGTCAGTAAGATAGCAGAACATAATAGGGAAACAGGAGTAATCAAAACTTGACGAAAATATGATATGGCAGAGAGACTCAATGTTTCCTTTTACACTGAAGCTGAACCTGGACCAAAAAATGTTGACCAAAAACGATAAAGTGAAATCAAATAAATAATAAAAAAAACTTAGGATTTAACGCTTTTTTCTATACACATACAAATAGTTTTATTTCTATTAATTGTTAATACTTGTTAATATGAACTTTATTCGTCATAATTCAAGTATGAAAAAGCAATAAAAATACAGTCTAACTTATATTTAGGTTTATTTAGTACCCTTGACAAAAATTCATGTATAAAGACGGACCCGGTTTTGGATTGGGCTCGCCCGAAGTTAGCTATCCTTTCCCTTTTGGGTCTCAACGCTTAATTGCAGTCCCTGTCTTAGATAAAAATGTATTCATATTATTCACTAGATGAAAATTGTAAATTCCCATATCCATATCGGAAGTTACAAATGTCCATTTTGAAAATTTTTGGGGCGCCGTGTTGCCCTCAAAGTTTTAGTAGTGCTCCCGGCCTTGTCTCGCCCGGTCGCTCTTCTCGTATGCGTATATTAGCCATCTCTCTTTATCTTCCTTTCGCCAATGGTGTGCGACTCTAAAGCTTTCTGGGCTTAGAAAAATGGCCGCCAGATACTGGTAGACACTTCACCTGCATCTTCGAATACAGCATGGATTTTATTCACATTGATTTATATTTCGGAAAGTGGGAAAAGTACCTAGCTATGGGTCCAATGGATAAAAATGAAACTCTTATATAATACTCTTATATATTTTTATCATATAAATAAATTAAATAGGTAAATTTGTATGTAGTTGTTGTGACCTCTGACACTTGTTAGAAGATTATATATAAATATATTTAACGGGTCATCATGTTTGATATCAACAAAATGGTCTAAAATCTTTTAAAGGCGTCTAATTTTGTATTTTACTAGTATTATTTTATGTTTTATCTATGTAACAGAAATTAAAAAGGTCAAGTTTAAAAAACACATCAAGATAAAAGTTTCAATAGTTCTGAAATCAAAATTGGAAGGAAAATTTGCTTAAGAGTTATTTTATTGGGATTTAGGCGGTCTAAGAAAATATGGGATCGGTGATGTCTTTTCACTGCGCTGCATATTTTGGTCCAATATTGTATTACCCTATACAACAGTTATATCAAATATGTAATGTAACTAATTATATTAGTAAGAAAATTATCATGAAAATTTTATTTAATGAGATATGATTTTTAAAGTTACTGAATTGAAAACTGATTATTGAGATATTAAATTCGACCAACAAAAGTACGTATTTTCATAACGATTGTTTCAGTTATATGATAAATATTCTAATATTAGAATTAAATATAATATTTAATAATATAATACAAAAACTAATAAAACTTATTTTAAGTCTTATATATAATACTAAGCCGTGAATGTTTAATACTGAATATTTAAAACTGAATAGTAAAATAACATTCAACACATTAAATACCAAAGCTTCTTAGGTTTTCGCGGAGGTAAAATTTAGTGTATTTTTCGCTTCTACGAAGCTTTGAAAGGAAATAAAAGGCTGCCCTAGTGGTACCATTCTGATCAGTTAGGCCTTGGCAGGCTAGGGTGTGGGCATCCATACTAAAATAAGCTTTAATGAATTGCTTAGAAATGTATGTACTTTTAAAAAAATTGTTCTTTATTTTTTAAGCACAATGGCATTTATTTTATTCTATGTGTCCATTTCCCCATGGGGGGAAACAAAACAATTTTTTGTATACTAAGTTCAAGATTAATAGATAATCTATATAATCTAGAGAGCACAATTTAATAAATTAATATATATATATATACACTGCGCGTCATCAGATTAGCGCCCCGTGAGCAAACATCTTTGATGTGAGATATTTGGAAAACTGTATAAGATTTGGATTTTTTTTTCACTCAAAAGTTGAATAATTCTATAAATGAAAAGCTTATATGGGATGCAGTTGGTTTTTTACAGATTTTTATTTAAATAAAAAAGGAAAACAATCCATAAATGGGTAAATCAAAATGGGGTCATCAGGATAGCGCCCCCTACGATAATTTAAGTTTGTTCGATTCATTTCGAAGAAAAGTGATGATTAACACTTAAATATTTAAATTACAATATTTTTAAAGGAAACTAATAATGAGTTGAACCTCCTTTGTTTTCAAGGACTTCACACATTCGTCTGGGAATTGAATCATATATTTTTTGTAGGTAATCCAAAGTAATTGCAGACCAAGCGAGTTTTATTCCGGTGATAAATTCCTTTTTAGTGGCATATTGTTTACCATCCTTGTATACCTTCCAAGCCAACCATCCCCACACGTTTTCTATTATATTAAGGTCTGGGGAGTATGGTGGCCATTAGAGCTGCAAAACCATCGATGGTCGAACCATCGATTATTTAATTTTCGATGGTTTAAACCATCGATTATTTGATTTTAAACCATCGATTATGCCGATATATCGCTGGAAAATTTTTTGAAGTTAAATAAATACAAAAGTTAAATTAATAACAAAAATATAAATTCATTTAATTTCTTAGTAACTATTTTATATTTGAGATCATTCGTTGATCCACTGGTTTTTTTTCCAGAAATAGCAAAATGTTGACCGCTTTCGGCATCAGGGCTGACCGTTTCTCGCTTATTATTTGTCCAGCTTTACTGAAGCAGCGCTCTGACTCAGTGGACGTGGCCGGAACACACAAATACTTTTTTGCGCATTTCGCAAGAGCGCTCAGTTGGTTGCCACAATTCTATAATAAAGTGTTTGATATATAAAATATAAAAACTTATGCAAAAAAATTTACCTTCCAATATTCCTTGCGCTGAATTACGCTGCTCCAAATATTGGCGCAGCTCCATGATTGCATCCGATCGGTTTGATTTGGCTTGACGGTTACTTTTCTCCGAAACAAAACTGTAAAGATTGAGCTTTGTGTTGCTCGGCGACGTTTCTGGCGGTTCCTCATTTGGGCAAATATTTTGCAAATCCGGTTTTATAAGAGCAGTTATTTCATTTTGCAATGCAATACCAGCTTTTTCTGCATTGGTCGGGCTGTGAAATCCCTGTTTTTTAAACCGTGGATCTAGCATCGTTGCCAGCCGCGCATTTGTTCTGCTTTCATATGGGGACAGTTTAGTCTTTAATCTGTTTGCTAAGAATGTACAGGTTTCGACACCCACAGTCGTCTGCATTTGATGCTCAACTTTCTCTAAAGCAATTATTAAGCCCAACACTGTTGGAATTATCAAAGAAATAGTTACATTTTTTGAAGCCGACGTGTTTATAGTTGCTGCTTCAAATAGCTCTAAAATGGTACATATATCCTTTATAAGAGCAAATTGGTCATCATTTAAAGGCAACGGTGCCTTAGACGATTTAAGCAAAACTGCACAAATTGCTTCTCTAATAGAGAGGACTCTCTTTAGCATATAGAAAGCGCTGTTCCATCGCGTAGGTACTTCCTGTATTAGACTCAACGGCTTCGCAGTATTTTGAGCACTTTTTAATTTTGCATAAGCAATCGGACTACTTTTAAAGAAACTCACAATACTTTTTGTAGGTTTCAAAATTTCTTGAATGTTCTCTAATGCCAGTGACTCTTGAACAATCAAATTCAACGAATGGGCAAGGCAGCCTAGGTGATTTTTTTGCAGTAATTCGCATGCCTTTTTCATGGAAGCTGCGTTGTCAGTTACAATGGTTTGTGTTTTTCAAAAACCCCAAACTCGTCGCAAATATTTTTCAGCGTTTCAGCAATATTATTGCTGCAGTGATTCGTTTCATTTATAAGTGGCTGTGTTGCCAGCACAACAGTTTTCAGTTTAAAATTCTCAATAAAATGGCACGTGACTGTCAGGTAACTTGTGTTTGCGCGGGACGTCCAACAGTCAGCACTTATTGAGCAATTTTCAATAGAATTCAATTTTCTTTTTAATTTAAGCAATGTCTCATCATACATGTTTTTTGTATGTACATGCTGCAGCGTTGTTCGACTGGGCAAGACATATTTTGGGTCCAGCAGATGAACAAAGTTACGGAAGCCCACATTGTCAACGATGTTATATGGTTGAACATCTGACGCCACTAATTTAACAAGGGCTTTATCTAACAGCTCCTTTTTAGCAGATGCAGGGGCGTATGTTTCGGACCTGCTTACATACTCGTCATTTTTTTGCATTTTTTCCGTACTCACAGCTGTTTTTATTGGATGGACCCGCTTCAGGTGTTCCGACAAATTGGAAGTATTTCCCGAAGTTTTATAGCTGTTTCCGCATAGTCGACATTTGGCGAACATTTTGTCTGTTTTGTCAAAATATTGCCAAACATCAGACGCTGATTTCTTGCGTTTGCAAGGGGGCTCTGCAATTGTGGGTGCAGCCTTACCTTTATCTGAAATGCAATACAAATTTTATAAAATAAGGCTACAACTGCGATTGCGGAAACTTACTTTGCAAAAAGTTGTCCATGCTGTTGAGAAACCGCCAAGAAAGTAAGAGTAACAGCACACAGCTTTTGGGTAATATATCGATTATGAAAAAAGACCATCGATAGTTTCACAAATTCTCAACCATCGATTATATCGATGGTACCATCGATGGTTTTGCAGCTCTAGTGGCCATTCCAGAACTTTTACATTTTCGCTTTGAATCCAAGTTTTTACCGAACGTGCCGTGTGGATTGGGGCATTGTCGTTCTGAAAATGCCATTCTAGATTTCCATAAATGTTTTTAAAGTATGGAAATGCCGTTTTTAATACACAATTCATGATAGTAATGACTATAGCCGTCTGGTCCCTCCAGATTAAATTTCTTCTCGTCCGAAAATACGACATAATGCCACTCCCTGGACCAGGTCATATGCGCTCGAGCAGAACTCAGGCGTGCTTCTCTTCGCAACTTATTAAGAGGTGGTTTTTTTTTCAGTTTTTTGTGTTTTAAATGTTCAGCTTTCTTAATCACCCATTGAATCGTCGATTTGCCCGCGTTTACAGAACTTTTTTCTCGGATTTTGGCGGAGGAGTCGTGGGAATTTGAAGCTATTCGAAGTATGGACCTGCGATCTGCCGCGGTAACGACACGGTTATTGCCACCTTTATAGTTTTTTCCATAGGTTTCCTTGTTTTTAATAAAGTTGGATATAGTTTTGCGATGTCTGCCTTTTTTTTCTGCAATTTTATGAAAAGACAGCCCGCATTCATAGAAAGCTATGATTTTGGATTTTTACTGCAAGGATAACACCGTTCCTCTTCCCATTTTTTACGCAACATTAAAGGAAACTTTTCAATTTAACAGCATACAAAATTTTGTCCTACCTTTAAAATTATGGAAGATAATCAAAACTGCCTTGAGAGGCGCTAATCTCATGATGCAGAACACGCGTTTAAATTTGCGCCGAAAGTAAAACAAAGCAGAATTAAAAAGATAACGGTTCCTTTTTATTCTCAGAGAGGGAATCTCAGTAAACTAAAAACAACAACATTGACGAATGTTGTAATTTATGTTTGTATCCTTTTTAAATAAAATAAATAAGTCAAGTTTTGTGTTTTTAAGTTTTATGTTTTATAGTTTTAATATTCTTTTAATTTGCAACACCAGCACCACGACTTGCTCACAGCAGAAAAACATACGAGAAAAAAAAAAATAAAAGAATTGTGACCACACATGTCCAATATAAGGTAGTGTTGTTAAACGTTATTTTTGTAGTTGAATAGGGTATTCCAACAACGAATTTTCGTGCAATGGCAAAATACAGAACATAAGAAGAAACGGAGCCATGAAGGGGGCGCTAATCTGATGACGCGCAGTGTATAGTTGATAATTTATATAATATATATATATATATGTATTAGGCTGTCCCTTATATGGCAAAAAATTTTTTTTTGGATTTCGAAACGCATACCCTCCAATTTTTTTATAAATGCTAAGATGTACTTAAATATGAATTTTCATATCTGTAGCATGATTGCAACCAGTGCCGACCGAGCTCTAAAGTTTAATAAAAAGTTGTGTTTTGGTCTGACACTTTGGTTTGGTCTAAAACTAATTAAAATGTAACAAATAAAGTAAATATGAGTAAAACTAAAAAAATATCAATACAAACTTTTATTTAAATACAAATTATAATAATGAACTAGGGTAACATGATGCTCTTCAGTGTAGTTTTTTTTACAGTCTGGATACAGATTTCGGTGTTCCTGAAACAACGCAACAAAAACTGTTTTTGCTCTTCTTCAGCCGTGATAAGACCTTGCATTAATGCATTAATTTAACAGCTCTTTCATAATATATAGTTAAATTTAAAATAGAATTTACAAAATTTTTTGACTTTATGCCAAAAAATAGGGAGTCTGGCCCAGTGTGCACTGGTGTGCTTTCTTGTTACAGCATGAGCGCGCAAATCGCTTAATTTAGCTGTGAGAGTGCACTTGCAATAGGCGCAATAGACTCTCCGCTCGTCTGTATCGTACTTGCGAATCCAAGCCTTAAATTCGTCGCATTTAAGACAAGCTTCACGGCACTTTTGCTTATATTCTTTTGGCATTTTGATTAAGCTATCACTATTTACGCGCACTTTTACTTAGACATGATAGTTTGCCTAGAGGTTTTACTAGAGGTGGGAAATTTTGAAAGTATCGATACAATATTCATAAGCAATCACATTTCGATACTTTTAATAGCAACGTTGGCAAAAAAAAAAAGCGGAAAAAATCCAGAATTCCAATTTCCCGCAATTTCAAAATTTTTGTTCCGCATTTGGTCTTCAAAAAAAGGCAGATTTGACGGGAAAAAAGCGGAATTGGCAACCCTGGAAACAACAGAGGACTTTGTTTTTTGACTAGGTATTTTTTCTCTAGTCCGAAGTAATGATGGGACATCAAAACAAAAACATCGATGTTGTAAAACATCGACATCGAAAATTCGTGAATCGATGTATCGAAAAAAAAACATCGATGTTTCGAGTAGAGGTGCCGAAACATCGATGTTTTCTAAAAAATGTAATATTTTTATTTACACTTGAAAAATAAGAAAAAACATGTATATATTATTAAATTTCTTTTTACATTCATCGTCTTAAACATAATAACTATACATAATACATACACATATATACATACATAATAATATATATATATATATAATTATATAACTTGGTTTATTCGTAAGTAAAAAAATATAATTTTATTTTTACCGAATTTAATTTTAAAAGTTATTTATGTTGAATAACACCGAGCGAATAGTTTTAGGTCTCAAACTGAACTTAACTTATTGATCTGGATTGATTTACGATCAAGCCTCGGTCTCGAGCTTTTTTGAATATGGACTTTGGATTTAGAGTCCTAAGAGAATTTGGACTTACAAATTTGAAGTTTGAATATGGCAATGTTTAGCTGATAACCCAGCCATATAAATTATTTTCGTCCATAGATGAAAAATGATTTTTTGGACTTTTACTATTAAAATTTTTCATATACTTATTAATGGCATTAGCAATTCTCTGAGTACATTGAGATATTCATCTTATTCCTATTTTAAAAAATTGAACATGTTGGGATCACTTATAAATTCTAATTCTACTTTTGCATACTTTAGCATTGCATCCCATGAAATAGATGGTGCCGAAACATAATTTACGGGGTCTAATTTATATATTTTTGAACTATTGAAAGTAATAATAAAATCAGACAAAACAATCAAACAACAGCAACTTGTGAAATTCAGTTTTATTTCTATTTTATTACTTTTCAATGTGCACGCGCTAGTTATAGTTAAGGAATGCGGAGTTCCTTAAATAGTGGTTGGAGTTGAGGTTTTTTTTTTTGTAGATGCCCGAAGTCCAAAGTTTTAATTTAAGTAAGGAGACGTGTGGCTTGTTCGGCGACAAAAACTGATCTCCTTCTATATTCTAGCTCGGGTCACAATTAGACCTCCGCTGAGAGAAGTAAATTTTTATATTTTATTTAAACAACAATTTAACAAAGATCTGCTAAATATGAATAAAAATATAAATATAACTACAATATAACTATTCTAGGAGGTATTCTATGATTTTTAGTTTATTAACATTAAGAGAGAGAGTTCAGGCGATAGAGTATGTGATAAGAGGTTATAGTTTTTACAAATAGTGCGAAAGGGGTCGTGTTCACCGTAGTTGGATCGGCAGATAGGTAACCATAGGGGTCGGAAGGACCTAGTTTTCATATTAGGGATGGAAAAATATAGTTGGTTTAGAAGGTGTTTAGAATCAACCATGCCGTGGATTAGAATGTGTAGAAACATGACCCCAGCACAGGTTTGGCGCTCCTTCAGTGGAGGTAACTATAACAATTTAAACCTGCAACGGTACGGCGGGAGACGATTATCAGGATCCCAGTTTAAGTTTTTTAGTGCAAATAACAGAAACTGCTTTTGCACCGACTCAATACTATTTTGGCGAGAGGAGTATTGATGACTCCAAACGCACGAGTAATATTCAAGGATAGGACGAACTAGGGTGATATACAGGGATTTGGTGGTGAAAGGATCGTTAAATTCTTTAGACCATCGCTTAATAAAGGCTAACATTCCTCTGGCATCATCAGGATACATAAGCGTAGAGGCATAACTAATCACATTGGGAAGATCGTTCACAAAGAGTATAAACAACAGTGGTCCTAGATGACTACCCTGAGGGACACCCGATGAGACATGAATGACCTTCGACTTGGTAGATTTAAATAGGACACGCTGAGTTCGATCTGAAAGGTAGGAAGCAACCCACATCAGGATATTTGGTGGAAAACCAATAAGCTAGAGTTTCCGTAGCAAGAGCTGATGATTAACTGAATCAAATGCTTTGCTGAAGTCAGTATAAATTACATCAGTTTGCAAGCGATGTTGAAAACCTCGGTTGATTATCGACGAAAATTCAAGTAGATTAGTTGCTGTCGAGCGAAGCTTGACAAAGCCATGCTGTGCAGGTGAGATTATGCTCTTGCATGCATGTTGCAGCTGCGATGTGATGAGTTTCTCAAGAAGTTTGGGAATCGCAGAAAGCTTAGCAATGCCGCGGTAGTTCTCCATGGAAGCCTTAGAGCCTTTTTTATGAATTCGTATAAGGTATGATTCATTCCATAATTTAGGTAGGGAAGTTTGCTGAGGATGCAGCTAAGTACGTTGTCTGGGCCTGGTGCAAAGGAGATTTTAATTGATGAAAGAGCCGTAAACACATCATGACAGTGGAATTTAGAAAGGGAAATGTTATGTATGTAGGGTAAATGATATGGATAGTTAGAGGAGGGATCAAATGAATTAGATGAGTAGGTTGATTGAAAATTGAATTTAGAGTTTACAAAATAGTAAAAAGAGCTTGGATCATTTCGAAAATTGAGTTTGCATTTTGAAATATAATTTTTATATAGTTGATTGTTAAGGTCAACAAACTGGTTGCGGATTAGAAGGTAATTAGAAAGATGTAACACGGTTGGAGACTTTAATGATTTTTTGTAAGCTCTAGATTTTCTATTTTTAAGGAGAGAAAGGTGCTTATTGAACCATGGAGGTTTAGACGTTAATGGAGTTAATGTTTCAGGGACAGATTTATTTATGGCGATATGAATTACTTCATAAAAAGAGTCTGTAGCTTCCTCGATATTGCTGAAACTAGATAGATAACTCCAGTCAATATTAGTCAGGTGATTTCTTAGATCAGAATAGTTGGTTTTTTAAAAGCATTTTTGACGAAGCTGCTCGCTGTTACTGGGGGGGGACTTCAGGAGAGTCTATAATTAGTGAGACTAAGAGTGTTGGGTGGTGAGAGTCCTCAGGAGTAGATAAGTGAGGAGACCTTGCTATAGTGGTAGAGGAGGTAGTATTAGAGAAAATTAGGTCAAGCGACCTGCCACGGGAGTTCCTTATAGGGTTAAGTTGGAAAACGGCAGAGTCGGCTAAGCCATCAAGAAAGTCATTTTGTGTTCTCGGTGAAATTTATATTTTTTATAATTGGGATGTGGGCATCTATCTTCTTCTCGTATTGCGAACTCCTTGTCGTATGGAATTTGGTTTATCAGTACTTTGCAGTTTTCGAATGTAACTAATGCGGATCCTCTTATGGATATTTTAGTGGTACAGTTTGATTCGATGGTTGTGTTTTGTGTGTTTAATATTAAAATGTGTGCTGGTTCTACTTCTGTTATAATTTCTTGATTCCCTACGTCTTTAGTTTTACAATTTGCAGTTTCCATCGTAAGTATGTTACTGAGACTTTCAGCTTTAACATTATCTTTGACTGACATTGCGTTCTCGCAGATTTAGTATTAATAGTAAACATCTTTCGCATTAAAATATGCCATATAGTTAGGTACAATTAAAAACTTTGTGTCATTTATGGGTAATGGGACAATGTGAGTGAACTTATAGTAATTTTGCTTAAATGTAGGTATTCTTATTCTAAAATTTATCTTAATTCCAATCATGAAAGTATCTAATTCTAAAATTTGAAATATGTGTTCGTCTGACATTTCCCGTAACTCCGGGTCGTCTAATTCTTTTCTGATTACGTTTACTTCCTCCTCAGATACAATAAAATTGGGTACAATCTTTAATTTGGCTAGTAACATACCCTCTTCAACATTTTTTAAAAAATTTGACATAACATCCAAACTCATGTTAATTATAGAGACATATTGCATTGTGTGTAACAGATGGTGTTCCGAGATAACTGTTTTGAACATGCTACTTTTATAAGAAAATTATTAATTATCTGCTCTTCCTTATTAATGTGCTCCATTATGTTGTCGAATCTCGCGTGAATGTTGTTATTAATTACCTCTTGCTTGTTTACATTTAGTGTAAGGTCTTTCTGATTTTCTGAAATTGTCTTCAAACTATCTTGAATCTTCCGTCCTTCCGTGTCATCTAAGTTCCCTGTCACTATTTTAATTACATTTCCCAATCCATTGATTAGTCCCTTCTTTTGCCTCTTCTTTGGTAGCAACATTTCAATTCTAGCCTTCAGTTGTCCGACCTTTGTTGATAAATTTTCGCTTGCATATTCTGAATCTAGGTTTCTTTCAATTTTATTAATTGCTCTCTCGAAGTAGACCGTACCATAAATGAAATCCTGGAGATTAATTCTGTGGGTAAGGTATTTATGGGACTGAATGACCCTTGCTTGTCCCAGATTGATCTTTAGTAGGGGCGTTTCATTTCCTAAATGCTGGACTTTTAGGTGTACAGCAGGGTCTTGATGTTTCAAAGCATTTCTTGAATTCTTCCGTTACTAGTACCGGTGCCTTCCCCTTTAATTGTTGTGTCATAGGTTTAGTTATTTTGGCGAAATCACGAATGAACTTCCTATAGTACCCAAAAAGACCTAGAAAGGATTTGTTTTCTTTCTTGGTAGTCGGAATTGGAAAAGTCTTTACCGCCGAAATTTTCTTGGGATTCGGCTTTATTCTGTCCTCCGTGACAATGTGACCCAAATATTCAATTTCTTTCCTTAAAAATTCGGATTTATCCGGTTGAATTTTTAAATTAGCCCGACTTAATCTGCGAAGCACTAAGGCTAAATGAGCGATGTGGTCTTGTAAAGATGGTGAGAAAATTATGATGTCATCCAAGTAAACTTAACAACATACTCCGTTGAGGTCGTCTAGCACATTATCCACCACTCTTTGAAAAGTTGCTGGAGCGTTAGTGAGACCAAACGGCATTCGAATGAACTCGTAATGTCCCCCTAGTGCCGAGAAAGCTGTTTTAGGTGTGTCGTTGGGATCCATCTCAATCTGATGGTATCCGCTGGCCAAATCCAAAGCAGTGAAATATTTTGCCCTACCAATTCTGTCGAGTACATCATTGATGTGAGGCATGGGATACCTATCCTTAATCGCTTTCTCGTTCAGTTTTATAAAGTCCACTACCACTCTCCACTTCTTTGTATTTGAAGCATCCATTTTTTTTTAACGAGAAACACCGGAGCGCTCCAAGGTGAGTGACTGTGCTTGATAATATTCTGTTGTAAAAGTTTACCTATTTGATTTTGGATTTCAGTGGCTTCCGTCGGGCTGAATCTAAATGGCCTACAGAATACGGGTCTTTCATCAGTAGTTCTTATTTCGTGCTTAACCTGATTAGCGAATGAGAGTTTATCCCCCTCCCGAAATACTAGGTTTGAAAACCTTTTACATAATCGTTGAAGCTGTTGCTTCTCCTCGTCATTTAAATGTTCTACGCGAATGGCGTCAAGTATGGACGTTGGGTTTTCGTTCTTGTATTCGACCTCATTGGTCATTACATTAACGAAGGCGAATTCGTCTTCATTAAATTCTTTTACCTCTAACCTCGAATCCAAGACGAATTGCTTTTGTACTTTGCTTTTGTACAGCAGAAAAATTATTAATTTCGATTAGACTGGTGTTCTCGTGCGCCCGGGTTCCCCCGGGTATGAAGAAATCGTGTCCAAGGCGAATGTGGTCACACAGAAATGACCCCTCCTTAACACTCACTGGAACCTTGATTAAAGACTTAGATTCCTCCTTAATTTCATAAACCTCCAAAGAGCGATTAGGCTCTACATTCAAGGGCAGAATTGCGTTGGGCAAGGTAAAAATGAATTGTGCGATATCGATTTAGGCTGGCAACTGGGTCAGAATGTTCATGCCTATTAATCCGTCGAAAAATTGGTGGAAGTTGAATATAAGAAAAAGAAATTCTCTTTGATCGCTGACTTGCTCGAAAATGGGTAGTATTGCCATTTGAGAGATTGGGTGTTCCTGTAGAATCGTAGTAATAGAAATGGATTTTTTCAAAGTAATCATTGCATTATCCGGTACAAATTGAGGGGTGATAAAAGATCCTTCAGCTCCCGTGTCCAACTGGAATTTACTCATGATTCCTGTTTGTTTTTCGAGGCTCCTGACCGAAAATTTCCTCCTTCGAAATTATGCTCAGCTTCGGTATCGTTTGTCTTGTTGTTTGTTTCGAAATTAAACAATCTCTGTCCGTTTGTAATAGGCCTGTTTGTATTAGTGTTTTTCCTAGCCGCAGCATTCGATGTACTGGGAGTATCATCGTTTGGCAAAATGGCAGAGTATCTCGAATTTCGGTCACTATCTCGAATCAACACTATTGCGATTGTAACGGTTATAGTCCCTATTCTGATACTGATAACGATCCCTATTCTGCGACTGGTTGTAGGACCTATTTTGGAACTGTAATTTGGGCGAAAACGATCGTTCTGCCTCATTGGTTGTCTGCTTTGCTGACTGTATGTCGAAGTTTCAGCAAAATACAAATTCCTCTCCTTGATGGCTATGTCAAAAGCTTCTTCCAGGTCTTGCGGCCTCCAAGCTCTGACTATCCCACCCCCGTAGTCCCCCTATGAACGTCGTGAGGACTGTCTGCGAGACGACCTTCTGCCTAACTCTAATTGTTAGCGGTTCGGTCTCTTCTGCTTCAATTAGTCTGAAGAGGGCTAATTTTATCTTCGTGACCTGGTCGTAGAGTCTCTGTAAGGACAACTGTCTCTGCTTTAAATTGAACAGCTCCGTCATTAGGGTCTCCTCATCCCTTCTGTCCCTACAGTGTCTGATTAGAGCCTCTTTCATTTCATCCCAAATTAAACTTGCTCCTGCTGCGATTACTGCCTCATTAGCCTTCCCTTCGATCTTCTGTCTAATTGCTCTCAACAGCATTTGGCCATACGGAGTCTGATCAGTACCTCTAATCATCAATATGACCTCCTCCACATTGTTAATAAATTAATTTAGTGTCAATGGATCCCCAGAATAAATCGGTAAGAAACGAATTATATCTGGGATTCTCATTGATGCCACCAATTCCACCGGATTTATGGGAATATTGTTGGGAGAAGGCGATGATGAGATATTGCTGGAATCCATATTTAAGTTTGCGGATGGGACTCGTGGTCTGAAGGACACCGAATAAACCTGTGCTTGTTTCTAGCTAACAACCTTCTTCTTAGTAACTGCTCTAGTGTTAATTTGGGTGGTATTAATTAGGTCTTTCACTTTACTTATGTTAGGCATTAAGTCCACTTATTATATCTTTAAAAAAAGATACGCTAATTGCGTATTTACTTAACCTCCTCTTGATAAGTGTACTTAAATTACTTAGGTATTATAATGTGTAGAATTTATATTTAATAGTGTAAAAATGTAGTTGAAGCTTTCAGATGTTGTGTCTTGTAATTTTACCTGCGAAGGCAAAAAAATTAGTAACCGTACTAATAAAGGCTAGAGTGTATTTGAATTTCTTTATTTTAAAGGTAAACACAAAGTATAACCGCAGAACACACGATGGGACTACAGAGGCTACTTCACATCAATCTTTATTCTTTTTAATTTTCTTTTGTGACAAAAAAATTGGCTGCACTTTGCAGAACACGCGATGGTACTGCAAAGGCATTTCCAATTAATTTACTCCAACCACAACAATATTCTGTTCTGATTCTTACTAAATATTACACGCACTGTGGATATCAACAATTATTTGGCCAACTATTAAATTGTTTAATATTCTTCCATCTTTATTTTTTTATTCTTCTTGTCCTTTTTTTTTTCTTTATTTATTTTATCACAAACTTCTTTCTTTGTTTTGACCACTGTATACATAATTTTTTAAATTTACAGTCAAACAGTAATGCAGTCAAACGTTCTGTTGCTCTATCCTCTTTCCATGTCGCACTTATTTTTCTTTAGTATTAATACTACTCAGATTTAAAAAAAAATGTACTACTCACAAGTGACCATTTAGTTAGTGTGTGTGTGAGTGTGCTTACAATAGTATCATCATCTAGTGATCCATCTCGGTTCGTAGTCGTCGGCTGCGCCAGTTATAGTTAAGGAATGCGGAGTTCCTTAAATAGTGGTTGGAGTTAAGGTTTTTTTTTTTCGTAGATGCCCGAAGTCCAAAGTTTTGATTTAAGTAAGAAAACGTGTGGCTTGTTCGGTGAAAAAAACTGATCTCCTTCTATATTTTAGCTGGGAGAGAAATAAATAGGAAATACATAGTAGGTTAAATACTACGTGTGTAGTATAATAAGTGCTGCGTCGCAAACTCTTGAGTGGGTGAGTTTAGTGGTCGAAATTCCGAAGTGCTGTGTTGCCTACTCTTGAGTGGGTCGATTCTTTGCTGAGTCGTACTCCTTACCCAGTCCGGAGGAGTAGGGGTTTCCTGTCCAAATGTAAACATTTCTTCGCTGGTGGCAACGGCCGTTCGCAGAACTGTCGTTGTGTGGCCTAATTAAATCCGTTGTTTACATTTTGGTTATTTTGTACCACTTCTAGGGTAAGCCGGGGTGGCTTAGCTAGAGGGTCTGTGTGCCGGTTGATACGGGTAACTCGCTAGTCGTCTACTAGCAACAGAACTCGATCTCAGCATTGCAAAGAGACCGAAACAAAAAAAGAAAGAGAGAGACAGCGACTCCTTCTTGTGAAATAGTCCCGTTAACATTTTCATATGTATCGTTCATATTCTTTGCTCTACCAGATCAATGAGGCTTTTGCTCACGTCCACATATGGTCACACTCATGTATTGATATACACATACACATATACACATATACATACACATACACACATATATGGACATTTGCAACATGAACAAATATTTCTAAAGGTTTCGAAGACATCCGCTAAAATTAAAACGTCACTCTCCAAACAGAGTCCTTTATAGTATTACAATTAAATTTTTTATTTTTTTATTTATTGAATCCTCTTAAATAAGAACTAACAATAAGTTTAAAAATCTTAACTATTACAAATTTTTTCTAAACAATTGTTTTATTTTTCAAACTGTTCCGATATTAAACATCCCTAAAAATTTCTTCGATGGGTTGGTAGGTCCCTTCGCCTCCAGGCTGAGCGGAGAGCCAGCGTTGATGAGCCAGTGTAAGTTGTTGGCTTTGAGCTTAAGATGGGTTTTTTTCGCTTCAATGTGCCTGCGCCATGTGAGTCTTCTGTTGAGGTGTACTCCTAGGTACGTTACCTCATTTGCTTTCGGGAGTGGTATGTTCTTCAACAAAAGTGGTGGGCAATCTTGTCTGTTCAGCGTAAATGTCACATATCTTTCTGTCATATAGGTATGACTTTAAAAGTTTGTGTGTGCTTTCGGGTTAAGCGGTTTTTTAACTTTAAACATTAGACCGTCTAGCCAGACTCTGTCGAATGCTTGGGATACGTCAAAAATACGGCTGTACAGTATTCTCGATTTTCAAATGCAGTTCTTATCTCCGCT
The DNA here is from genome assembly GCA_018150545.1 of Drosophila ercepeae. Taxonomy (NCBI): domain Eukaryota; kingdom Metazoa; phylum Arthropoda; class Insecta; order Diptera; family Drosophilidae; genus Drosophila; species Drosophila ercepeae. The sequence goes on from JAECWL010000197.1 coordinate 2,029,696, forward strand.
GTTATTCGATTCACCTGTACAATGGTTCCGCGAAAGCCAAATTGATGGGCTGGGATTATATTGTGGGCTCTCAGGTGTGAAATCAGTCGGATTAGCAGGCATTTTGCGAATATTTTCGATATACAAGAGAGTAGACTTATTGGTCTGTAGGATGAGGGAACTGGGTGATCCTTACCAGGCTTCGGAATCATTATGATAATCGATCTCTTCCATCGTTGGGGAAAGTAGCCAAGTTTTGTGATGGCATTAAAGAGCTGCGTTATGTACCGAACTGCAGAATGTGGCATCTCGATGATCATTTCCGGGGTAATAAGGTCGTAGGCGGGGGATTTTTTCGGGCTGAGATTTTCTTTAATTATGTTAGATATTTCTTTTGGATGAAACACAATTGGGGTGTGTTGCTGGTGGCAGTTTGCGTTTGAAGACGGTAGCGCAAATGTGCTAGTAGCCTCGTTTGGCGTAAATACATTTTGTAGGTGAGCGGCAAATGTGGTGGCTCTGTCTGCATCACTACGTGCCCAGCCGCCTCAGGAATTCCTTATGGGCAAAACGGTTTCAGTCGGTGGGCGAAGAGTTGGATGGGCTCTCCACAGTGACTTATGTTTAATACCTGTTGGTGAAAGTTGCCCTATATATCGGCTCTGAGCATATTCTTCCTCTTGTTTCAGAGCGTTGGTCAGCTTCCGTGTGGCTATTTTTAGCTTTTGTTTTGCAGATGGTGATCTGGAAGATTGCCATTCTCTACGTAAGCGTCGTTTTGCGTGGACGAGTTGCTCGATTTGTGCGTTAGTCTTATTTTGATTAATTGTAACGTTTGTGATTTTGGAAATATTTTTCGTGACTGCGAAGTCAATCAAGTCAGGCAGCTTATTGAGGTCTGATGGCCAGTATGTGGGACTCCTAGGGAAAACATGATCAAGTTTATTAGTGGCTTTAATTAACGCCTTATAAAGCTGTTTTCCTTTTGGATTCACAAGACGCGATCCCCAGTAAGTATGTTTAGCATTGTAGTCGCCTGCTGCAATGAAGTGTGGTCCTAGTGCATGGAAGAAATCCAGGAATTGGTCTTCCAATATTGTGAAACGGGTGAGGTGAGGGGACTGTGAGTGTGAGGTGAGTGTTGTCCTCCAGCTGTATATTGATAGATGTGGCCTGATGATGAATTTCAGCAAACTCTTTGTAAAAGTGGTGCTTCATACGGTTCCTAATTAGAATGCCGGTCCCACCGTGTGCTCGACCATCGGGGTGATTTGTACCATAGAAGTTGTAATCTCTTATTTGAAAATTGTATTTGCTTGTAAGATGAGTTTCCGAAAGAAGCATTACGTCGATATGCTTCTCATGTAGGAATTGAGCCAGCTCAAGTTTGCGCTGTGAGACGCCATTGGCGTTCCACGTATCTATGAGTAAGGTAGCCATTATTTATTTTGATTGTTGGGAGACAAGCATTTGTATCAAAAGGTTTTGATTACGCATCATGTCTTGAATGGTTGTTCGCATAAATGTAGAATTATATTAGTTATTATGTTTATTATAGGTTCGCCAAGAATAGATTACAAAGAAAAGATTAAGGTATATGTAATGTAAGTTTAATACAACTGAGACGATCGACGAGTTGCTGCGACACTGCTTCTGCTTTACGACTTTGTTTCGACTTTACTCCCCGACGACTCCTCAACGACTGTCCTGTACGACGACTCAAATACGACTGCCCACTCTCTCTTTCCGACTTCTTGTTACTGCCGATCCTCGACTTTTGTATTAGTGTATATACTGCTGTACTGCTGACGTGTGCGCCTCTGCCAACCATACCACCGTTAGCCTTCTTACATTCGGCCATTCTGATTATTCATCAGTCCCTGATGACCACTCGCATTCGTTGTCCACCACAAACCTCCATAGCTTCATATGATCGCAACTTGTGGATGTGTGGTTAGGGCCTTCAACACCTGTTGACTTTCGAACATCATATCGGCCGTTTCTCTTTATTTTTGTTACCTCGTACGGCCCCAAATACTCGCTGGCCAACTTCTTGCCTGCCACAAATTGGGTGCGACGTATTGCGACAAGATCTCCGATTTGGTACCCATGCTCGCCTTTTCTTTTTGTGTCGTAATGCTTTTTATACGATACTTATACCACTTAGCTAGCTCTTCGGATGACAATTTTGCAACGATGGAAAGTACGGCACGATTAACTCGTTCAATTTGACCGTTCCCTCTGGGAACTCCTGTTGTACTCCATATATGCTCAATGTTATTCTCTTTGACGTACTGCTCAAACATGTTCGACGTGAATGCAGCTCCTCGGTCTGTTATGATTCGGGCTGGATTTCCAAATGTGTTGCACCAAATTTCGAATTTTTTCAGAGTCTCTTCGCAGCTGGTTGTCTTTGTGGGAAAAAGGCTTACAAACTTGGAGAATGCATCAACAATAGCAAAAATATATTTGTACTGCTTACAAGTAGCGTCCATAGGACCCAAGTGATCTGCGTGAAGAGTTTGAAGCGGCTTATCTCCTTTGTCAATGCAACTCAGGAACCCCTCCTTCTTGCCAAGCTTTTTGTTGTAAATGATCCACTTTATGCAATTGGTAACTTCATTTACTTTTTGCTCCAAGTGTGATATCCAATAGCTTTGTTGGACAGCGTGCATTGTTTTTTGTACCCCAAAATGGCCGAGATTGTGAGCGTCGACAATCACTTCACGCTGCATTACCTTGGGGACAACTATCAAATCGTTTCCAGACACAGCCTTATAAATCAGACCACCTTTCTCCTTAAAATCTTCATACGGCCGACTTTTGAGAATTTCTGCAACAGTTTTAATCATTGTATCACTTGCTTGGGCCTTCTTGATTCTTGCAGTTATTTCCCATGACACGACCATAACTCGCTGCGGATAACGACTTAAACAGTCCACATGCTTTAACCGCTCACCCGGACGGTGCTCCACTTCAAAATCGAAGTCCTGAAGGTAAATTACCCACTGTACGACATCGCGTGGGACATCCTTCTTATTCAGTGTCTATTTGAACGCAGCACAATCAGTTATCAGCTTGAATTTTATGCCCAACAAATAATGGCGAAATTTCTTGAGTGTGAGATAAATAGCCTTTGCCTCCAAGATATAACTATGCCGAGCTGCTTCTGCCTCCGTTGTCTTTTTACTCCAGAAGTGTACTGGGAATAGCTTATCGCCGAGCCACTGCATGAGAACAGCACCAAATCCCTCCTTTGATGCATCAGTGTGAACTTCCGTTCTGGCATTGCGGTCGTACAGCTTCAACACAGGTTCCTGAATAAGAGCATTTTTTAAATTTTGAAAAGCCTGAAGTTCTTCAGCTTTCATTTGAAAAGCTACATCTTTACGCAACAGATTAGTCAACGGCCTGGCAACTTCTGAATAGCCTTTTAAAAATTTGCGAAAAAATCCAGTAAGTCCCAAAAATGACTGTACGGCTTTTATATTCTGCGGCACAGCAAATTTACCAACAGCATTCGTCTTCTCTTCTCCTGGCCAAACGTATCCGTCTTGAACGAAATGTCCAAGGAAATTCACCGTAGTTTTCAGAAAATGACATTTTTGCCATTTTATTTTAAGACCGTATGTTGCAGCTGTTGAAAAGACCAACTTCATTTTTGATAAACATTCGTCGACGGTTGCTCCATAGATTATAATGTCATCCATATAAAGCTCTAGCACATATTGATTTAGCAGGTTTCGAAATACGAAATTTACATATCGCATAAATGCAGCTGGCGAGTTACAAAAACCAAAAGGAGCACGGTTAAACTCGTATAGCCCATTCTTCGTTATAAAAGCTGTATATTTCTTGCTGCTTTCGGCGATTGGCACATGGAAAAACCCGTTTTCCAAATCCATAACAGTGTAGAATTTGGCCTTCTGCAGCTTTTCGAGTACGTCATCGATGATCGGCACGGGGAAGCAATCCTTTAACACCATTGAATTCAGCTTTCGGAAATCGACGCACATACGGTGTGAGCCATCTTTTTTCTTCACCAAAACAATACGGATAGCAAAATTCGAAGTCGACTGCCAAATAATGCCTGTGTCAAGCCATTCGTCGATCTGTTTCTTGACTGTTTCGCCTTCAATAATGGAAAGGCGACTGGGCGACTGGTTAAACGGTGCAATTTCTCCATCGGGAACAATGTGCAGCAACACTGGAACCTCTTCAACTGACTGGTTTGGTTTGTAGTCGTTGATCATCGCACGCACCTCGTTCTCGAACTGTAACGGCACATCTATATCAGAATTTGTATTTGCAACATTATAAATACTTATCTGATTCAGGTTTCCACAAGTTTTCTCCCCCAGAAGGGAAGAAAACTTGTATCCAGCTCCGGACGACGTGAAGTTAAATTGGCTGATAAAGTCATATCCCAGCAGTGCATCATGTTGGAGATGTCCATCCGCAACCACGACAAGTTTGTGGGATATTTTTTCTTCATCGACAGCAACCTCTGCTACAAAGCAACCAACTGGACGTGTGATGTTGTTGCCTAGACCACGTAAATTCAACATGTAAGTCTGCAGCTGGACATTATGAATTTGGTCGTAAACACTTTTCTTGAGAAGTGTCACATCTGCTCCTGTGTCCACCAGACAATTCACCTCCACGTTGTTCACTCTTACTGTTTTGAATCGCTTTTCATTTTGTGCAACATTTATACCTGCTGTAGCTGCTGTTGTTGGACAGTTCTTCGATATGTGACCGCTTTGGCTGCAACGGAAACATTTTGTGGCTGCTTGGCAATCCTTCCTTAGATGGTCAACAGAACCGCAGTTGAAGCAGTGGTTCTTCCTTTGTGTACTGTCGGGCGGTGATTTCCGGTTCGGCTGGAACGACTTCTTTTCCACTTCGGATTTTCCATCTCTAATTTGTTGTTTCCCTTTTCTCGGTTGTCCTCTTGGTTTTGCGCTGCTGCTTTCGGTAGCGTAAGCTGTGTATGCTTTTCGTTCTCGGTCATTTCGACTTTTAGCGACGATCGCAGAGCATATGGCTGTCTCACTCTCACTTGCGACGTGGCCGACTGTTTCTTCTCTTTTTCGTTTCCACTCATAAAATTAACAGTTATTTTTCTCTAACTGCTCAAAATGAGTTCAGCCTTGTCACTTGAACTTCGAATTTTATTTTTTCAACTTTTTTTTTTTTGAACTCGTGTTATTATTACTGCTAAAGAACGCAACGGCACTAACAGTTTTTAATCACAATACAATTGCTGCTTTGAATATTATGACACCAACACTTTTATTTGCTTCTTGGCTACGGTTGAGCCCCCAAATGTAGAATTATATTAGTTATTATGTTTATTATAGGTTCGCCAAGAATAGATTACAAAGAAAAGATTAAGGTATATGTAATGTAAGTTTAATACAAATGAGACGATCGACGAGTTGCTGCGACACTGCTTCTGCTTTACGACTTTACTCCCCGACGACTCCTCAACGACTGTCCTGTACGACGATTCAAATACGACTGCCCACTCTCTCTTTCCGACTTCTTGTTACTGCCGATCCTCGACTTTTGTATTAGTGTATATACTGCTGTACTGCTGACGTGTGCGCCTCTGCCAACCATACCACCGTTAGCCTTCTTACATAAATGTCATGAATTCCATCATGCTCTGTTGTAAGGCTTGCATCATAGCTTCAGGTTTCGTTTCTGGCTGCTCAGATGGCCTATACTTTTGTTGTGTGTCCAATTTTGTGCGTTCTTCATGTGAGGTTTGGGAGTTTTGGGTTGGAGGCATCATACCTGATTTTAAAACGTTTGCAAAACTTATCTTGTTATTGCTTGGTATAGTCCAGGGAGCAATACTTGTTGATTTCGAAAAAAGTACTTCTGGATTTGTTTCCTATGGTGTCAGCGTAGCTGTTTCTTGGTGTACCCGTGCCGTTTTCATTCTTTTGTGGAGACGGGTTTTTAAGCTCTTTGTAGATTGGACAGCCTCTGTAGTTTGCTGTGTGATTACCCCCGCAGTTACCGCACTTTTTCGCGCTTGCATTTTCTTTATTAGCTTGGCAGTGTGTGGAGACGTGGAGATCTCCACAGACTACACACACTGGGAAAAGTGTGCAATACGATCTCGTATGGACGTAATCTTCGCGGTGCATACATTGTACATTGTTACGTTTATGCGGCTCTCCTACTATAATCCTACGGTGCAGAAGGAGCTGGAGTTTATTAGCCAACCAGCCAGCCTATTGCTCCGTCAATACGCCCGCCTGTCGCCGTGCCAACCCTTCATCCGGCGTGGATATCACCAAAGCCATTGACGGGTGTGCCATGAGAAACGCGATCTTCAGGATCTTCTTCAGGACTTACGCTGAGAGCTGTCGCTCCCCGGAAAACGATTTATGTATCGCGTCTTATGCCTGACGCCACTGCAGATGACGTTAGTTGTCACCTTTTAAATAATCTCAACAAAGCACCGTCTGAACTTTTTGTGATCAATTTAAACTTTAAACATAGAGACGCAGAATATCTTCAATCAAAATAACTTAGTGAAATTTTTTCGGAGAGGCATGATCGATAGTAAATGTAAAATAAGCGTAAAATAAACATACCCGATTTACTGAGTACATATCTCTTTTGTGTTTTGATTAGTTTTCCCTTGTCTTTACATGGGAAAACGTATGGAATGTTGGGGTGGTTTTTAGTTAATAAGTCCCTGTATTAATGAACCCAATACATTCAAACACAAGTACCTGTCTTCTGTTTTCGAGGATAAATAGGTTTATGTTAAGAAGCAAATCTTCAGTGTTAATCTACCCACGTAAGAATCCAGCACAGGTCAGCTTATTACTTATTAAAGCAAAAATATGAGATAACTTGAAATTATATTCTGTCAATCTCAACCGAATGAAACCATAAATATTGATTCATCTGATGATGAAGACCTACCGTTAATATTTGGTTTTAAGTCCCAATCATTTTTATTTAATGATTTAAACGACGAAATTACCTGCTTCTTTCAAACAACATTGTTTGAGTGTGATTCACAATACATCTATTACAGAGCGTGAAATACAGTCTTATAGCCCGGATATTCTGTGTTATGTATCTGAAAGACCAGAGCAGAAATTTTTATATTGCATATGCGAGAATAAAAGGAGTGCATATATACAGCTCCTATGCCCCCCCTAGCGACAGCCCAGACCAGTTCGAGAAGATGCTGGAGGTGCTGGGTGCGAGAGGGCGCGGCCCGAAGATAATTGCTGGTGACTTAATTGCCTGGGCAGTAGAATGGGGCAGCAGGGTATCGAATTCCAGAGGCCGAGCAGTCATAGACACAATGGTAATGTTGGACCTGATACTACTGAACGACGGCCGTAAACCAACGTTCAATGACAATAGGGGCTCGTCCTACATCGACATTACCTTCATCAGTAGAGGGTTAGTGGCTAACGCCAACTGGACGGTCCATGACGTTGTAACGCTGAGTGACCACGCACTGATTTCCTTCTGCATCCTACCGAAGGGAACGACATGGAAGCGGCAGAGAAGATCAGTCGGGCAAGCCTGGGACTCGAGAAAGATCGATGAAGATATGCTGGCATATCAAATCGACTCTCTTCGAATCTCAAATGGACACGCAGATTCAATGGCGGCTGACCCCATGAAGATGCTTAAGGCAACGTGTGATGCAACCATGCCAAGGAGAAAAAAAGAGCAGCGCAAGCCCCCAGGTGGAGCGCCACCTTAAACAAGTTAAGTTCGGAATGCCTAAGGGCAAGGAGAAGGGCGCAACGAGCCAGAGTCAGCACCCAGCACGCAGAACTCATGGAAGCTTTTAGAAGCGCTCTAAGCTTAAGCACGGTATATCAGCTGCCAAATCGCCTGCCTATAAGGAACTGCTGAATACCGTAGATAAAGATACCTGGGCACTTGCCTACAAACTCGTATAAACAAGCTAAGACGAGCGTCGTCTCTCAGTGGCTCGCAATAATGCCTACCTGTCAATAATTTCCTCCACAGCAACAACAAGCAATGCAAGCGATCGATCTATTTCTCCCGCTCCCCTGGGCTCAAAAGAAAGTTGGAGTGTCTCTGCCAACAACATCAACAACAACTACGCAACCTTCGTTCTCCCTGTCTTAGTCCACAGTGACTGCAACAACAACATCAACGGCAACGTCAATGACCATTGCTGCTATGCCCGACCGGACGATACTGCAAACTCAGCAGTTTCCGAGTCAATTATCTAAACAACCTACCACAACTTTAAACTCACGTCCAACTATACAGACCGGAATGGATCGATACATACAAGTTACCAAGCGCAAATTAAGCCCGCACAATAAAAAGTTGGGCAATAATCCAAAGCTTAATAAAACCTCCGAATCAAAATCAAATCAAGAAAATATTTCAAACGATAATAGATTCAAAATTTTAGGCAAACACCTTGAAGACGAACCCGAAGAAGTGGCCACAGAACCTGCAAAGGCAAAACCCCCTCCCATCTACATAAGAGACTTTTTTTTTTCTATAACAATTTATTGAGGCATACAGGGTATCTTAAAACCCCTTGGTGACCTTGGCATCTATTAATACTGCCCGAGAGGCTTGCCGGCTAAGTGTGCTTAGCGTTACCATTATTACTAAATTTAAAATTACAAATTAACAATATTTACAAAACTTAAAAACAAAAAATCATCTTGCTGTGCGTCTTGTTGGCAGCCGGTCAATTAGGTCCCTAGGAAGTCGCCTGTTGAGCCTCCTTTGTGGGCGAGGTCTGGTGAGACCCTTAGCGAGTCGGTTGCGATGGCGCTCCAGTCGGTCGTTGTAGCGGCTGGAGTGGAAATTTATGGTCTCAAAGACCGTGAGCAGCTTTAGGTCACTGTGGAGGGTGGTGTTCCTCACATATCACTCGCAGCCAGTGATCGTCCTCGCCATCTTATTTTCGATGCTCTGGATTCTGCCGATTTGGCTGTCACACGCCAGACCCCAAATTTGGCATGCATACCTCCAATAGGAGCTATGATTTGGTTGTATATTGGCAACTTATTTGTCAGCGACAGTTTGCTACGCGGGCCCATGAGCCAGTAGTGCTTTGACGCCGCGGCCCGTATGCGTATTCTCATTTCACTCACTTGCTTCGAGAAAGTGAGCCGACGGTCGCGTATGACTCCCAGGTATTTGGCTGAGTCAACCTTTTCCACTGGGGTGTCATCAATGAGCACTGCTGGTGGCGTTCTCTGCTGTTGCCATTTATGCCAATATTCCATATCCTAGCCCAGTCGGAAAATCTTGTTGCGTAATTCTGGATACCGTTGGCGGCCTCCTGCTCGCACCTGGACCTGTACGTTATGCACACGTCGTCGGCACATTTGCCAGCATTGACGTTCCGTAGAGACTGTCAGCCGGGCGCGGCATGTCAAGACTATAAAGGCAGTATAGTAGCGGGCCTAGGACGCTTCCCTGGGGTACTCCAGCTGCCGCATTATACTCGGTTGAGAGCGCAGAGTGGAAACGGACCGCAAATCTCCTATTCCTAAGATACAATGCCAGGAGACAGTAGTAAGGCGCAGGTAGGGTATTCTTGATTTTCAGTAGCAGACCAGGATGCCACACGCGATCAAACGCCTCCCGGACATCGAGGAAAAGAGCGTTGCAGTATTCGTCGCAGTCGAAGGCCGTTAAAATTTGCTCGACCACTCGATGCAGTTGCTCCACCGTGAAGTGACCAGCACGGAATCCGAACTGGTGTTCTGGCATTATTCCCTGGGCATCTATAAACCTGACCATCCGGGCGGCAATCAGCCTCTCATGCCGCCTAAGCCAGCGTCGTCAACGTCGCTGCCGCAGGCCACAGCTATGGTAAGGCAATATTAAAATTCTTTAAGTCATTCAAGAGTTGTCCTCCAGTGAAGCAAGATCGTTGTGGAAATATCAATTTTGTATGCAAAAACGCAAATCAAATATAAAAATATATATTAACAATAATTGTGACACAAACATCTATACACAAAAGACGTGAAAGTGACATTCGTAAATGCACTTAAGTGGTTACGCCAACAGTGAAACAAAGTGCACAAACAGACTAAATCGTAAAATCGATACAAAATTACAAAAGCAAAAAAAAAAAAAAAAAAAATTCTTCGCCATTTATCACAACCAAACAAAAAACCATATTACAATAAGTTAAAATCAAAATATACCATTTTTGCGAAAAGATATATATATGTACATTTACTTGTCACACATAAATATATATGTCGGAGCTCTGGTTTTAATATTTTGCAGACTAGTGTAGTTCTAATATTTTGTTGACCAGTGTTATAGATCAGTGTACGTGGCGCCGTTAGGGTCAGGCGACACCATGGCGGCTTGTGCCTGCATACGCACAGCATTTCTATGGAAAAATAAAGGCATGGCAACAGATAAGGATAGACTCTGTTGCTGAGTGAGGTCTGATCGCTAGCCGCGGACTGAGAGAGAGAGAGCTTTGAGTGAAAAGAAGAGTGTGAGGTCTGGTCAGGCTCGGTGCTCTCGAAGGAGCTCAGTTCTTAGAGCTCTTGTAATAATATTGTAATATTATTAGTATGTAGTTGACTTATGAATAGATAACGATTACTGTGAAGTGCAACCATGTCTTTAGAAAGGAAGAAGTGATCGATAAATTATGTAATCGCGACTTTAGTTGATGAGCTCCTTGGTGTGTGCACGATGAATAAAGAACTAAAGAAAAATCATAAAAATTCTCATCCATCATAATTCGTATATGGTGTCAGAAGTTAAAATAATAAAAAACACACCCTCAAGAAAATGTCTGAACGAGTATTACCGGAACTTGACTGCTCCATGCTAGTATATGAGTGGCCAAAGTGGAAAGGCGCTTTTCTTATGTATATGATGGCGTCCGGAAAAGATAGCTTGCCGGAGGCGAAAAAAATTGCAACATTTTTGTGGCTAGCTGGACCTGCAGTGACTGAAATCTATAATACTCTATACCCGAATGATGGAAGTGCTAACAGCATGTTGTGTGTCGTGCCAGGAGCCGAAGCAAACCCAGAAAATGTACGCAGACTCGATGACGTCATCAAGGCGCTAGATGAGTATGCATTGCCTCTCAAGAATATCACCATGGAGACTTTCAAGTTTAATAACATCGTGCAGCAAGAAAATCAACAAGTCACTGATTTTGAAACAAGTCTGCGTAAACAAGCCAATTTTTGCAATTTTAATTGCGAATGTGGAAAATCGTTCCAAAACAGAATGCTGCTGGATCGGTTGATCATTGGGATTTCTGACAAGAGGCTACAGTCAAAGCTACTGGAAAACAAAAATAAGGGACTGGAGGAGGTCTTACAAGAGTGCAAGGCCTTTGAAGCATCAACAAGGAACACGGAAATCTTAAAGCAGAGTGGAGTAAATCATGCTAGCGAGGAAGCAGCAGTGGATAAACAGGAAAAAAGCTGGATCAATAGCGTATCAACACGCAAGTGCTACAACTGTGGAAACATCTTTAACATGGGTCACATCAGGGAATGCAGAGCCAAAGATGTCAAATGCTTTAACTGTGGAAAAATGGGCCATTTCATCAAGTACTGCAAAACTAAGAAGCGAGAAGAAGAAGGACGAGTAACTGAGAAGTGGAATTCAAAAGGTATGAATAAAACAGAAAAAATGTTAGTACTAAAGAATAACAAAAATCATTATTATAGAATAAGTCAGTGTGGATTCGGGAGCAGTAGATGGAAAAAGTCGTTAAGAATTAATGGAAAACTATATACATTTAAGATTGACACGGGTGCAGATATTAACTGTATTCCATTGAACCTTATTGAAAATATGAATATTAAGAACAAAAATGAAACAGTAACTATTTTTGATTATAATAATGCCAAAGTACTGAATTATGGCACCGTTCTGTTAAAATGTTTAGATGAAATAACAAACATTATGCATAGTATATCCTTTTTGGTTGTAAGCTCCAAATGTGAACCTATATTGGGTCTGGAGACCTCTGTAAAACTTGAATTAATAAAGTACTTAAATATAGATTCATTATCAATATTACCATCATCGAGTAAATCATTTGTTGAAGAGTATAAAGTCTTATTTGAAGGATTAGGAAAGTTACCTTGGAAACAGTCAATTATTTTAAAGGAAGATGTGGAACCTGTAATACATTATAGGAAAAGATTTCCTCAGAGCCTTTTAGGGGCATTAAAAAATGACCTTAAAGAAATGGAAAGAGAAGGAATTATATCAATGGTGTCATACCCTACAAATTGGGTAAATAACTTGGAACTAGTGGAAAAATCAAATGGAAAGCTAAGGTTATATTTGGATCCTAAGCCTTTAAACAAAGCTATTAAAAGAGAACACTATTTAATACCTACAATTGAAGACTTTACAACACAAATGTTTGGAAAAAAATTTTTCACAGTATTAGATTTGTCAAAGGGGTTTTGGCAAATGGAACTGGACGAGAAAAGTTCAGATTTAACTACATTTATGACCCCATTTGGTAGATACAAATTTAATAGAGTCCCATTCGGCATAAACAGTGCTCCTGAAATGTTTCAGAGAAATATGGTGCAGATTTTTGGGGATATACCGAATGTAATAGTTTATTTTGATGACATTGGAATCATGGGTAGTTCGTTAGAAGAGCATGACGAAACATTAATTCAGGTATTAGAAAGGGCAAAAATAAATGGAGTAAGGTTTAACGTGGATAAAGTTCAATATAGACAAACGCAAGTGGAATTTATGGGTCATGTGATATCAGAAGGAAAGATAACACCACAACGAAAACATTTGGAAGCAATTAAAAATATTAAAACGCCAACTGACAAAGCAGGAGTTTTAAGAATCCTGGGTCTGTTCAAATACCTTGCTAAGTTTATCCCCGATTTATCAGCTAGATCTGCCAATATGAGGGAATTAACAAAAAATGATACGAAATTCAACTGGGGTAAAGAACATGCAAATGAACTTATTGATCTTACCAAAACAATCTTGGAAGAGCCTGTGTTGACTGTTTATAATAAAAACAAGCCAGTAACAATACAGACTGATGCTTCCAAGGATGGCCTGGGATGTGTTCTGATGCAGGATGGACGTCCTATTTGTTTTGCATCTAGAACCTTATCAAGAAGTGAACAAAAATGGGCGCAAATAGAGAAAGAATTATTAGCAATAGTGTTTGCATGTGAAAGATTTCACTATTTTGTTTATGGAAGGGAATTTTTAGTGGAAAGTGATCATAAGCCATTAGAAGTATTAGTTGAAAAAGATATAGACTCAGTTACAATGCGACTGCAACGTATGTTGTTATATTTACTAAAATACCCAAACATGAAAGTACAATATAAGCCAGGAAAAGATATGCTAATAGCTGATTGCCTGTCAAGAGCACAACTACCAGAGGAAGGTGAGATCAGAGAACTATCAAATGGAATTCACACAATCACTCAGGCAGTCTGTTTATCAGAACCAAATTATAATACGTATAAGGAAATATTAAAAGCAGATGAGGATTATAGCAAAATTGGGAATTTCGTTGTAAATGGTTGGCCATCATACCATAAGCTAGATAAATTTTCACAGATATTCTATAAAATAAAGGATGAGCTTCATGTTGAGAATGGGTTACTTATGAAAACTTGTAGGTTGATTATACCAAAAAAATTACAAGCACAAATAATTAAACAAGTACATAGTGCCCACCTAGGAATAGAAAAAACTTTATCTAGAGCAAGGGAATGTTATTACTGGCCAAATATGAATAGTCAAATTAAAGAACTAGTAGAATCGTGTCGGATATGTGAAAAGTTTAGAAGGAATAATCAAAAGGAACCGTTGGTAGAAGATGAGATGCCGGAATACCCATTTCATATGGTAGGGATAGATATCTTTGAATGGGGAGGGCATAATTTTATATCAATATTCGATAGTTATTCCAATTTTCTCATTGTTAAAAAATTAAAAAATAAATCCATAAAACAAATAACGCTGGAATTTAAACAAACATTTGACAGTCTAGGATACCCAACAAAAATAAAAAGCGATAATAACCCTTTTAATTCATATGACTTTAAAGCATTTGCCAATGAGCACAATATTGTGCTGCAATTTTCTAGTCCACATTACCCACAAAGCAATGGATTAGCAGAGAAGGGTGTGGCAATTGCCAAAAATATTCTAAAGCGTTGTGTGAATGAAATGGATTTATACCAGTATAACATTCTGGAGTATAATAATACACCTATAGCTAGTATGCATGCTTCGCCGTCTCAGTTATTTTTTTGAAGAAACTGTAAGACAAAGTTACCAATTGCAAAGTCTAGTTTGTGTCGTAACAACATAGAGGAAAATGATATTAGGAAAAAATTAGAAAGTAAACGATTAAGACAAAAACAATACTATGATCGTAATGCCAAGTCATTGAAGCATTGCCTAGTGGGAGAAAGAAGAATGTTTAGAAAGAAACCTAATGAGTGGACCTATGGAATAGTAGAAAAAGAGTAAATGAACGTTCGTATATTTTAAAAGATAAAGATAGTAATTACTACAGGAGAAATAGAAGACTTATTATAAAAACAAAAAACGAAGAGAAAGATGATGGTGATTCGATCATGGAGTATCAAATTTATAAAAATTGGTCTGGAGTAGCTGAAAGAGATGTAATATGCTATGGTGGTCTGGAAATTGATAATAATAATAATAATATACAGACTGAAATTAATTATAATATAGAAAATTGTATTGTGCCTGAAACTAAAAATAGTATTGATGAAAACTGTTGTGATAATAACACAAATACACAAGATATAGAAAATCTTGAAGAAATTAATGTACAATCAAGACTATTTGTCGATTCAAACGAGGAATTGGAAGACTCTTCTGATTTGGAGAATTCGTTAGTGTTTGAAACAGCTGATGAGGCCAGTTCAGATGAGGATCCATTACTCGTTCCAAGTGATAATAATTATAAAGAAAATGACCCGAATCCACCAGAAAAAATTGTTACAAGATACGGCAGGGAAATTAAAAAACCAAAAAAATTTGAATAAAACAAAGCGTGTAATAATATTGTAATATTATTAGTATGTAGTTGACTTATGAATAGATAACGATTACTGTGAAGTGCAACCATGTCTTTAGAAAGGAAGAAGTGATCGATAAATTATGTAATCGCGACTTTAGTTGATGAGCTCCTTGGTGTGTGCACGATGAATAAAGAACTAAAGAAAAATCATAAAAATTCTCATCCATCTTAATTCGTATAGCTCTTAAAGACAAAACCCAACAAGTAATATACACAAAACGACAACCCAAAAACTTCGCAATTAAAATCAACGACAATCAAATATTGCTACGCCCATATGCCAAGTACCTTGGACTAACCATTGACGCAAAACTGACATGGAAGCAGCACATCCTAAATAAACGAAATGAAATAAAAAACAAATTTCGACAACTTAACTGGCTAATAGGATAACACTCAAAACTAAAATTACATTACAAAATTGCAATATACAAGGCGATAATAAAACCAATATGGACGTATGGAATAGAAATCTGGGGAACTGCCAGCAAATCTCACTTACAGCTAATTCAACGAACGCAATCGAAAATGCTCAGAACAATGACAAATGCCGAATGGTATATTAGAAATGAAGATATCCATAAAGACTTAAACATAGAGACAGTCAACGAAACTATTAAAAAAAGCAGCAAAAAACACACAAATCAACTACTAAACCACCAAAACCCAAACCTGAGACAAATACCGATGAGAGAGCTGGAACCGAGAAGATTAAAACGAAAAACTCCAACAGAATTAAATTATTAGTAATTATTAGTAAACTATTAAAGTATTAGCGTATCCTTGCAATGGGAAGGGCCGCTACCTTTTTTTCCATTCTTCAACCATTACTCATTGTTATTCTTTAAAAAAACAGAATGTAATTTAAAGGAAATTAATAAAAAAAAAAAAAAAAAAAAAAAGTTCTTAGAGCGGCATTGAGACGAGCAGAACTTGCTGTGCCTTTCAAAAAGAATAGTGCAAAAATGGATGCTACAATTAACGCTTCTCCGACATCAGAAGTGGGATCGGCTTCGCCCAGACTTCAAGATTCGGCCCACATCCTCGCAACGCTGGAAGCTCAAAACAGAAGTCTAATGGACATCATCAAATCCATGCAGACTCCTAGGCCGGTAGCAGATGAAAGGCCAGTAAACGTGTCTTTGCCAAAATTAAATCCAGATTGTGCTGGAGCAGACGCCTCTGCCTGGTGTACAACGGTGGACCTAATATTTTCTGGCAGTACCTCAGAAGGCGGCGCCCTTGTGATAGCATTAAGCAAGGCACTGGAAGGCGGTGCATCACAATGGCTATCGCAAATATGTTTTGCCGGCATCACCTGGACGCAATTCAAGGAGCTGTTTATTCAACTTTGTGGGAGTAGAGACAACCACAGCAATTTTAATGAACATATTGAACGGTCGTCCGAAATCTGGAGAGGGATTTGCAGAATATGGCAGTCGAATCGTCACGTCGCTTATGTCCAAATGGAAAGCTAAAGGCCTGGACGAAATCGCTGTATCGATAGCATTGGCACACATGGCGCAAATCGATGGCAAATACACTACCAACGTAACCAGCCGCAACGATCTACAACAGCAACTACAGACCTACGCTTTTAATAAGAGTACTACAGTGGAGGATGTGTATTCAACTGGCCCAGAGCGGAAGAGGACCAAGCTTCAAATGAAATGCCATCATTGTAGAAGGATTGGCCACAAAATTTCCGAGTGCTGCTGTCGACTGGAAAGGAGACCAAACTCAAAGGGAAGGACACAGGATGGGAGTAAAATCTTTCAAGTGCGATGAAATGGCACATTGCGCAGTGGCCCCGGCAAAAGGGATAATAAGTCTGTCCGGTGTCTGTTCCATTTTGCTTCGACTCCGGAGCTGAATGTTCACTGGTAAAAGAGACTGTGGCAGATAAGTTTAAGGGAAAACGATTTCACAATATTGTAAAACTAAATGGCATTTGTAACGATTCAATCTGTAGTACATGGCAAATTCTATTCAATATAAATATTGAACAATATTGTCTAGAGACTTTGTTGCATGTAGTTGCGGACAAATATCTGAACGATGTTTTGTTAGGCCGCGAGATATTAAGCCAGGCGCTTTGGCGTAACAATAGATGCCGAAAAATTCTCTACTATAAAACAAAAAGAGTTGATATTGTAACTTTAACTAATTATGAGAACCTTTTAGATTCTGATGGGGACCTTAGTAATTCTGATAAGACGGCACTGAAAAACATCTTAAAACATTATTCAGATTGGTTTATAGAGGGAATCCCACAGACTCGTGTAACAACAGGGCAATTGGAAATTAGGCTAATAGTTCTACAAAAGACAGTGCAGCGCCGGCCATACAGGCTAAGCGAGGATGAGAAAGAACACGTGCGTTGCAAAATCAATGAGCTTCTAAAATTCAATATTATTCGTCCCAGTTGCTCACCTTTCGCTAGCCCGATGATGCTCGTGAAAAAGAAAAATTGTAGCGATCGTCTTTGTGTAGATTACCGTGCTTTGAATGAGAATACAGTCGCAGATAAGTATCCATTACCCCTTATTGCTGACCAGATTGCCAGATTACGTGGGGCAAGCTATTTCTCGTGTCTCGATATGGCTAGTGAATTCTACCAAATACCGGTACATCAAGATTCAATAGAGCGCACCGCTTTCGTTACTCCCGAAGGGCAATACGAATTTTTAACCATGCCTTTTGGTTCAAAAAATGCTCCATCAGTGCGCTATAGTTAAGGCCTTGGCTAAACTTGCATACACATATGCCATCGTGTATATCGACGATGTTTTAATTGCGGCCGAAACTAAGGATGAAGCTTTAGTTCGATTGCACGTTGTGCTAGAAACCTTGAGCAAGGCTGGATTTTCATTTAATATGACTAAGTAATCGTTTCTTAAGACTAAGGTAGAGTATCTTGGATTTGAAGTAAGCAATGGACAAATCCGCCCTAACGCACGTAAAATTCAAGCATTGACAGGACTGCCACCTCCACAAACCGTAACACAATTAAGGCAATTTATTGGGTTAGCCACATACTTTCGGCAGTTTGTGCCAAAATTTTCAATTGGCTCATAGAGCATGAACAAATTCGATCAAAAATAATATCTGTACTAACCCAGGAACCGGTGCTTACTATATTCGACCCTCGATATCCGATAGAGCTACACACGGATGCCAGCTCGATTGGCTACGGGGCAATATTGCTACATAAAATTGACAAAAAGCCCCATGTGGGTGAATACTACAGTAAATGTACTACACCAACTGAATCGAAATTTCACTCGTACGAACTTGAGACTATGGCGGTTGTCAATGCCATTAAACATTTTCGTCACTATTTACAGGGACGAAAGTTTGTGGTATTTACTGCCTGCAATTCTCTAAAAGCTAGTCGTACAAAATCAGACCTATCACAGAGTGTGCATCGTTGGTGGGGTTTCCTGCAGTCCTTTGTTTTCGATATCCAATATGCAAAGGGAGAACGAATGGCTCACGTAGATTTTTTGTCACGAAATCCACTGACAAAAGAAAGTAAATGTATAAACAAAATAGTTGAAAAACGAATTGAGCTAACCGAGGTTACAGACAATTGGCTGGTTTCTGAACAACAACGTGATCCTGAGGTAGCCGATATATCGTCTAAGTTAAGAAATAATGAATTGCAGGAGAGTCTAGATAGAACCTATGAATTAAGAAAAGGAATCTTATACAAAGAGATTCAAAGAAACGGTAAGACCAAATTTTGCCGGTAATCCCAAGGGCATTTAGATGGGCAGTGATTAATCACGTCCACGAATCTATCATGCAGGATGGGAAAAAACATTAAATAAAGTTTATGAATGTTACTGATTTCAAAATATGGCAAAATACGTTCGTAGGTTTGTCGAAAATTGCATTACCTGTAATATAGGAAAGGAGTCAGTTAGAAAAATTCAGGCTGAAATGCACCCGATTCCTAAGGTAGATATTCCGTGGCACACAGCGCATATAGACATAAAAATGAGTGGGAAAAACGACTTGAAGGAGTACGTTATTGTTTTGGTAGATGCATTCACGAAATTTGTTTACTTTCATCACACCTTGAATATCGACACCGAAAGTTCCATTAAAGCTATTAAAGCCGTCGTGTGTTTGTTTGGTTTGCCTACCCGAATTATAGCGGATCAGGGTCGCATGTTGACTGCCGTGGAAATTAGTCAGAGGTCGTGGCAGGATGCATTAACAGAAGTGCAACCGGCAATGAATTGTACAGCCAACCAAGTCATTAAGGTCAGCCCGCTTGAATAGCCAGTAGGTGAAGAAGAAGAAAACGTGGTTGATAGAGAGTCTGTGAGGAAACAAGCAAAGGAAGCTAAAGGAGAAGAAATCACAAACGTCGACGTTAGTACAGGGTCAAACAAAAACCCTGATAGAAATACCAGTAATAAATAAAGAAGGAGATATATTGTCCATTACGGAAGGAATTTAGAGAACAGAAAACTACAAGGCAAAAGTCGAAATAATTAACGCATCCGAACAAGATTTGACAATCACAATTAATAAACCAATAGTTGCACAGCGGTATGACAGTGAAAACTTCTGTGAGTGTTTTTTTTATAACTGAGACAACTAAAAAGGAAGTAACAGAAAAAGCGACCAAGTTAAAATTAAGAATAGAGCACCTAAATAGCGAAGAAAAATTGCCAGTGATAAAACTATGCAAATAATATAGGAATTTATATTACCAAAAAGGGGACAAATTAACAGTAACAAAGGGCGCCAACCATACAATAAAACTAACGGACGAAAACCCAATTTACGTTAGACCCTTTAGATACTCGCTGAAAGAAAATCAAGAAATCAAAAGACAGATAACAGACTTATTAGACCAGGATATTATAAAACATAGTTATTCACCATGGAGTGCACCCGTATGGCTAGTGCCTAAAAAGGAAGACGCTTCCGGAGAAAGAAAATGTAGATTAGTTGTCGACATCAGAAAAATCAATAAGAAAACTATTAAGGATAAGTACCCATTACCACTTATCAGTGAGGTATTAGATTCTTTAGGCAAAGCAAAATACTTTTCTTCATTAGACCTAAAGAGCGGGTATCACCAGATATAAATGAACCCGGGAGATATTCCAAAGACAGCTTTCACAGCGGTAGGGGGGCACTATGAGTTTAATAGAATGCCTTTCGGACTAACCAATGCCCCAGCCACCTTCCAAAGATTCATTAAGAATTTATTAGGTGAAATCATAGGAAAAAGTTGCTTAATATATATGGACGATATCATCGTTTATTCAGCATCACTACAGCAACATATCCAGGATTTAAAAGTTGTTTTCAATAAATTAAAATCAGCTAATCTTAAAATACAACAAAATAAGTCACAGTTTTTAAAGAAAGAGTTAGAATTCTTGGGACACATAGTGACACCCGAGGGTACAAAACCTAATCCAAAAAAAATAGAGGCAATACAAATTTTGGCTTACCGACAACTAGGAGACAAATAAAATCATTTATAGGGTTGTTGAGTTATTATAGGTTATAGTTATATAATTTATTAAAGACTTAGCAAAAATAATAAAACCTTTGACAGAAAAAAAAAAAAAGCGGTGGAGATAACCCAAGAATTTAGAGAAGATTTTCAGTACGCAAAAACATTACTATGCAACGACCCGATTTTACAATACACAGATTATGACAAACCGTTCTTACTATCGACAGAAGCTAGTAATTATGCACTAGGAGCAGTGTTGTTACAAGGAAAATTAGGAAATGACAAACCAGTAGCATATGCAAGTAGGACGCTAAATAGGGCTGAAGTTACTTATTCCGCTTCAGAAAAAGAGATGCTAGCCATAGTCTGGGCAGTTAAACAATTTCGACAATACTTATACGGGACAAAGTTTACGATTTATACAAATCACCAGCCTTTAATTTATTTAAATAATATAAAAAATAACGCAAAACTATTAAGGTGGAGACTACAGTTAACGGAGTACGAATATGATATCGTTTATAAGAAAGGCAAATTTAATACTAACGCAGATGCATTAAGTAGAACGCAAGTCGAAACATTTATAAATGAAAGTGAGTCAGTAGAAGCAGTCAACGGGGATGACCCTGGGGATTCAGGAGAAATCGCGAAAATAACGGTAAAACCTATAAACGATTTTAAGACGCAATTAATTTTGAAAATAGGAGAAATTGTAGACAAGATAACTGAAACACGTTTTAAAACAAAATAAGGATAACATTCGTACAGCCACAATATACGGACGACAATATATTCAAAATACTTAAAGAAACCTTGAAATCAGAAAGACTGTGCGATTATGAAAAGCAACGAAATTATCAACAGAATATGTATGATATATAAGGAATACTTTCAAAAAAAAGGGTTGCAAAATTCGTGCGACACTGTTCCTTAAAGAGGTGTTAAATCCTGAAGAACGAAATTCCATATTACCAAAAGATCACGAAAATAGTAATCACAGGGGAATAGATGAGACCATATTGCATGTAAGAAGATTGTATTATTTCCCAGGAGTAAAAGAAGTTGTAACAAAAATACATACTTATGCGTAAGCACCTTTGTTAAGCTTACGCTTTATGCTTATTCGCTGCCTACGTGCAGCTTTTGTTTTTAGTCACTAATAAACCTCTGTTAAAACTACACGTTCAACAAATTCGAATGGCAAATAACATTTTAACCAACAATACAAACATAAGAGAATAAGTACTATTGGCGAGAAAGACAGTACACCGGCAAACAAGAGCCACGGGGAACTAAACGCAGGGTAATACATAATTGTAGGATTTTTGTAAGTTGCTTCGAATGTAAAATCATATAATTAAAACAGTTTTTAGACGGAACTCATTGGAGTAACAACGAATTTGTTTTCATCCTCTTATCATTAGTCCATCGAGACACCCTGTAGTTTTCCTCCTTAAGGTAATACCCTCGGATATAAACTAGCACCTGATAAGTGACTTTATACTCGTTTTAAAATCTCAGTCCACGGCAGCTAAAAAATAAAGGCTTCGGACTAGAGAAAAAATACCTAGTCAAAAACGAAGTCCTCTATTGTTTTTCCCCCCAGTGCAAATGGACACAGAATAAAATAAATGCCATTGTGCATAAAACAAAAAGAAAATTATTTTTAGAAGTACATATATTTCTAAGCAATTCACTGAAGCTTATTTTGTTATGGATACCCACACCCTAGCCCGCCAAGGCCTAACTGAGCAGAATAGTATCACTAGGGCGGCCTTTTATTTCTTTTTAAAGCTTCGTAGAAGCGAAAAATACACTAAATTTTACCCCCGCGAAAACCTAAGAAGCTTTGGTATTAAATGTGATGAATGGTATTTTAATATTCAGTTTGAAATATTCAGTATTAAACATTCGCGGCTTAGTATTAAATAGGATTTTTTTTTTTAATTTGTTTGACCCAAAAACAAGGAAGGTAACAGAGACACGAGATGTTGTATTTTTTGAAGATTCCCTTACAGACGACAGTGTGAGAGATCAGGGATCTAAAAACAGTACTGAGGTCACGTTGGTGATGGACGAGTCTAATTCTGCATATAACATAGGCGACAATGTTGAAGATGTGTCACTGGACGGTATAAATCATCATGAACAGCAACAAGAAGAAGGTAATATTGGAGAAGGAGATTTGGAAGTCAACACAGCTGATGATTGCGGGAAGAGAGGACCTGGACGCCCAAAGCTTATCTACACTGGACAACCCGGACGCCCTCGCAAGCAGTATAACATACTCAATGTTTTGACAACTGATGACACAGTGCCTGGAACTGTGGATGCAGCTTTGAATTCTCATCATGCCAAATTTTGGCAGGCATCGATGCAGAAGGAGATAGCAAGTCTACAAGCCAACAAAACGTGGACTGACCTACCAAAAGGAGAGAAGGCCATTGTTAGCAGATGGGTGTTCGCCGTCAAGCGTGACAAAAATGGCGAGGTGGATAAATTCAAGTCTAGTTTAGTGGCTAAAGGCTGTGCGCAGCGCTTTGGCATAAACTACAGTGAAACTTTCCCACCAGTGGCGAGGTATTCTACGATCAGGCTGGTAATTGCTCTGGCAGTTGAGCATGGTATGTATGTTCATCAAATGGATGTTTCTTCTGCTTATCTCAACGGTGAACTGCGAGATTTGGTGTATATGCGCCAACCTGAGGGATTTGTTGACCAGAAGTTCCCTGAGCGTGTGTATATAGAATATATATATCTTCGTAGAATTTTACAGAATATGTAATTTCATTGGAAGGATTAGTATTGTCGGGGATCGATCGGTGTAATCGATAGGCGTAGTCAGTATTTTCGTGATACTGTCGGCCGGCATCGGAAGCCGCGAAAAACTTAGCGTGCATTGTCGCACGAGAGTTTGGAGGGCAAAGTAAGATAGGATTAGAATAATTTATGTTGAATAACCTTAAAAAACGATTATAGAATAAAACGAGCTACAACTGACGGAAGAGTCTTTCCTTTCCTTCGGGATCCAAAGGGGGTAGCCGTTGAAGGCAACTCCACTCGAGCGCCGACATCTTTTATTCGCACTCCGAAGGAGACTGCAAGGGCAACTTGCGCTGGAATGACGGCTTAGACGGCCTGTTAAAGAGTTGCTAGGAGCTGGAGTGACGGTTTAGACGGCCAGCGAGGAGGATTTGTGAGCGCAGCCAGCGGTCACGAGGCGCAAGGAGCGCCAAGCATCGACGACCGCAGCCAGCGGCCACGAGGTGTCGGAGACGCCATTTTGGAGCGCGCACAGGCGCCGCCATATTGAAGCTGGAGAAGATGAAGCATTCCCCCAGGAAGAGTGCCCGGCTGAATGGAGGGGAAGCCACCCCCATAACAACGAGAGCGGATCAGCAGCCAGTGAATAGTGGAGCAGGAACCCGGCCGCGGGTGAATATCACGGCGGCGACGATGTCTTGCCCGGCCACTAAGGTGACTACAGTAGCTTCCCAAACTAGAAGTACTGCCGTCACAGCTGCGAGCCCAGCGCCGGAGATGAACCAGCCCCTCACGTTGGATCTTATGGAGAGAATCGCAGCGTTGGAGAAGGAGCTGGAACAAGTTAAAGCCCTGCGAAGTGTGAGCACCGTCAATTGCGCGCCAATCGCAGTTGGCCCAAGCGCAGTTGGCCCCAACGGTGGAGCGTCGAGCCATCTTGGAGCGGCCCGCCATTACCCACATCTAACGGAGAGGCCTTACATAACGGGGTCGGGTCGGTGCCCTATAAAGGTGACGGCGCGAGCGGTGCGGCCTGCACGCTGACGTCATCTTGGAGTGGACCGCCATTGCTAACAACTAGCAACCAATTTGTGGAGCCACTGTGTGCAACAAGCACTGCGCAGCCAGCGCATGGTTTCATGCTACCGGGCGTGAGCGTCCACAATGTGGCAACAGCATCGCCATTTGTTGCGATGACGCCGAATCCAGGGAGCATATGGGCCAAGGAAGCTTCCGGACTTGCCTGCATTTGGAGGGCACGCCGAGGAGTGGCCGATCTTCAGCTGTGCGTTCGTGGAGACGACCCGAGTGTACAATTGCACGGATCTGGAGAACAACCAGAGATTACTGTAGGCGCTGAAGGATGAAGTGAGACAGTGAGACAGTGAAGGCGCTACTAATTCATCCAGGGAATGTCAGCGTCGTGATGGAGCAGCTGCGCTTTAGGTTTGGCCGACCGGAGCAGCTTACACGCAGCCAGGTGAACAGCGTGCGAGAGGTGCAGCCAATTTCGGAGCACAATTTGGCAAAGATCATTCCTTTCGCAACCCGAGTTAGCAACCTCGCGGCCTTCTTGCAGTCAGCGAAGGCGGAGCAGCACCTGGAGAACCCAACCCTCATGGAGGAGCTTATGGCCAAGCTAAGCGAGTGGACTGGGTCAAGCATGCTAAAATGATTGTGCCCTTTCCCACTGTAGTCCACTTCAGTGCGTGGCTACAGGTGCACACAAACGTGGAGTGCATGGTTTTGGACGTCGAGGGAAAGGAGCCAAGGCGTCGGGTTCTGCATGCGAGCATCGACCATAACGAATGCGATCAACAGGATGATCGGCATGGAGGTTGTCCCATCTGTGGGGGACAACATGGAATCACGAGTTGCAGAGAATTCGTTAAAGCTTTGCCGCCGGGAAGGTGGAGGATTGTGAAGAGCCACCGACTCTGCTTTACATGCCTACGAAGCGGGCACATCGCTAGATCCTGCTATATGCGAAGTGAATGCCAGATCAATGGATGCCGAATGATGCATCACCGTCTGCTACATGGCGCGGACGAGGAGCGAAGGCCGCAGCAGCGAGGTGGTTTCAGACGCCACGGAGGGAACCAGCAGCCAGCAGTTCCCAGACGCAGCCCGGACAGGATGCATTCGGTGCGATATGGTCACAGGGACCAAGAGGGGAACCAGCAGCCAGCCGTTCCCAAAAAACAGCCTGGAGAGAGGAGCTCCGCGTGAAGCGGGAGCGCCCATGCAGAGGAATTTGAGCTGCGTCGATGCCGAAGGAGGCCGCCTACTCTTCCGTATACTGCCAGTTACGCTGTACGGAGCTGGGCGGAAAGTGGATACGTATGCGCTCCTAGATGATGGATCCTCCGTCACGATGATCGATGACGAGCTGCGAAGAGATCTTGGGGTGCAGGGAGAGCGTCGTCAGCTAAATATCCAATGGTTTGGAGGTGGGGCAACCAGAGACCCTACCAACATGGTGAGTTTAAAGATAAGCGGAGTTGGAAAGTTCACTCGCCACGTATTGAGAAACGTGTATGCCATTTCGAGCCTGAGTCTGCCGATGCAGACATTGAGTCGACAGGATGTCCAATGCGTGAATAGGAATGCGCGTCTGCCGATGAAGCCCTACAGCAACGCGGTTCCGAAGCTGCTCATCGGTCTGGATCACGGACATTTCGGATTGCCACTTAGAACGAGGCGGTTCGCTAGAGAGGGACCGTACGCGGCCAGAGCCGAACAGGGCTGGGTTGTGTTTGGGCCTGTAAGTGGGCAACCGACTACGCCATCACCGAGGTCCTGTCTACTTGCCGTGTCAGTGGATGACGCGATGGAACAGATGGTGGAGGACTACTTCGACATGGAGAACTTTGGCCAGCGACGATGTGCGGGCACAAAGGATGCTTGAAGACACCACGGTGAGAGTGGGGGGTCGCTACCAGACGTGCTATTTGCCAGCTGTGCTATTTCATTTCAGAGAGGGAGCAGTCGGAGTCTGCGGTGACATCAAGGAGATGTGCCACCAAGTGCTGATCCGACCCGAGGACAGATGTTTCCAACGAATCCTTTGGAGAGATGGCGACGACAAGAGAGATCCGGATGTCTATGAGATGAACGTAATGAGAGTTATGCCAGTTTTCACCCAGCTCGCCCACCGTGGAGACGGCTTTAGGACCTGGACACGTCAAGAGCGTCGGATGGGGTGAGGCTGAGCAAAAAATCCTCGGAATGCGTTGGCAGGTAGCAACGGAAGATTTCAGATTCAACGTGGAGTATCATCGAGTGCCAAGCGGCGTTCTGAGTGGAGATCGAGTCCTTACGAAGAGGGAATATTTGAGCCTGGTGATGTCAACGTTTGATCCCCTGGGATTCCTGTGTTGCCTCATGATTACAGCGAAGCTGCTGCTGCGAGAGATTTGGAGGCAGAAGATCCAGTGGGACGAACCACTACCAGAGGAGTTAAGCAAAGCATTTGCGACTTGGCGCAAAAACATGGACGTCGTGGGACAGTTCCGATGTCCTCGCCATTATTTTGGGCGTGGCGCAGTCCGGGCG
The DNA here is from genome assembly GCA_018150545.1 of Drosophila ercepeae. Classification (NCBI taxonomy): domain Eukaryota; kingdom Metazoa; phylum Arthropoda; class Insecta; order Diptera; family Drosophilidae; genus Drosophila; species Drosophila ercepeae. The sequence continues at coordinate 2,056,590 of JAECWL010000197.1, forward strand.
GCGGTGGCCTATTGGAGGGTCACATATGAAGACGACAACGTGCTGGTGAGCTTCGTATGTGCAAAGACGAAGTGCGCCCCGATGAGAACAATGACGATCCCACGGCTGGAGCTGCAGGCAGCAGTTCTCGGAACCAGGCTGATGAACACTGTCAAGGAGGAGCACAATGTGGCCATCACGGACCTAGTGTTATGGACGGACTCAAAGACGGTGCTAAGATGGATCGGCAGCACCCACAGCCGGTATAAGCAGTTTGTTGGTAACCGAGTGGCAGAGATTCTCGAGTCGTCAAAGGTTTCTCAATGGATATAGGTGCCTACGCCCGACAATGCGGCGGATGATGCGACGCGGTCGCAGAGGGGAGTCGACCTTAGCCCAGATTCAAGGTGGCTAAGAGGACCTGCATTTTTGAGGCAGCCAGCAGCCAGCTGGCCGGGGCCTGAGCAAAGAACTGAGCGTGTTCCAGATGCCCCCGATGAAGAAAAGATGCCCAGTGAGTTTGCATTAGTCGTGGCAAACGAATTTGTTATTCAGTTTCAGAGATTCTCGAGCATCAATCGCCTGGTGAGGATCATGGCCTGGGTCCTACGGTTTACGCGCGTATGCACAGTGCTCGGGCTTGTATGGGAGAGCGGCCATAAATACTTCCCATGTAGCTAGAAGGCTAAGATTTCGTTTTAGGCATCTAATACAACTTTAAAAAAACTTGGTGAAAAATTTTTTAAAATTGGATCCTTTCTTCCCCCGCAAAATACAAAAACCCTTTTTTCGAGCACCTATAAGTATGCAGCAATTTTTTTAAAATTAAAGATAATATTTAAATATACTATATATTTAGACTATCGGGCATATATATCGACTCAGTTTGGTCATCCGATAAGGAATATATATACTCCTTATATCTGTAAAGCACAACCCTTAGCATAACAAACCCTATATTCAAAAACATTTAATTAAACTTCAACTTAATTTTATATATAGTACATAACAATAAATATTTTACATTGATTCAAGCAAATCAATTGCTGAATTTAAGAGTTTAGATTTTTTTTACAAAGCAGTTTTCTTTGACCCGAAAAAAAAGGATCTGAACTTAAACATAATCTATTAATTAAGTCGGGTTTCGTTATAACACGGGAAATTTTTCGTGTATGCTTAAGTCTAAACATTTTAATGTCTTTGTTTCTTGACTCTGCAGCTTCTTCAGATAACTCTCCAATAGACACTAAGCAATTTTTTTTAATCTCAGAGCCATGTACTAAAACTTTATGTACTGAAGCAGGAAGGTAATACCATGGATATTCATTTATTAGCTGTTGTGCGGTTTCTAAAGCATATTTTCCGAATTTTTCTGCATTGATATTGTTATATAAAAATCGAAGTTAAAAAATTTAATTAACACAACAGCAAAACTTTTATACAAACAGAAATAACAAAAAAAAATAAAATAAAATATAATTGACGCAATTGACGAAAAAGACGCACACAAATAGACACAAAAAGGGTTGACGATAAGATTAATTTCACAAGAGAGAATTTGGTAAATTAGCTTATTGTTATTATACGCATTTAAAGTAAATACCTTCATCTTTAAAATCCATTTTAAATAATTAAAATCGGATCACTTTTCTAGACGTACGATGACTTTGAAGTTGGATTGGGAAGTACAAAATATGCAGAGCTGCCTATTTTGCAACGCAAATGAACACGCGTTCACAACTTTGATGCTGATTTTTAAAAAAACTGTTTGATTTATAGAAAAATCAGGTATGGGGCGACAAAGTTTCGACATTTTAGAGCAGAATTGGTTACTTTTTGTCTAAATATATTTCAATAATTTTTTTGATTTTTGGCCTATGGGCCCGACAACAGAGAAGCGATCTCGAGGAATATGGCCTTACTGCAGCAGAATGTAAGGACGCAGAGAACCTGTTGGTCAGACAGGCACAGTTGGAGTTGTTTCCCGATGAAATGAGGTCGGTGGAAACTGGACAGGACGTCGCTAGCTCGAGCGACATTCGAGGGTTGGTACCCGACCTGAACAAGAACGGGATTCTGCGAGATTACGGCAGAATTGATGCCGCACTGTGCATGCCGTACAGTGCGAGGAGGCCCGTAATACTATCACACAGGCACAGTCTCACAGAGCTAATTGTGCGACATTTCCACGCCAGGATGAAGCATCAAAATGTGGATGCTACGATCGCTGAGATCCGGACGAAATTCTGGGTCACGAAGATGAGGCGAGTGATGCGGAGACTGATCTCATCGTGCAACGAGTGCAAGTTGCAGCGAGTGCGGCCGATGCCGCCGGTAATGGGACCCCATCCAGAGGACAGATTGGATGCGGATGGATGGCACTGGATTCAAGTACACTGGATTGGACTACTTTGGGCCACTGTTGGTGACTGTGTCCCGTCACAAGGAGAAGCGTTGGGTCGCCTTCTTCACGTGCTTGACGACAAGGGCGATTCATCTGGAGCTGGCGCATGACCTGTCGACGGATTCCTGCATAATTGCGATCAGGAACTTCGTCTGCCGTAGAGGGCCAGTACATAGATTGCGCAGCGACAACGGCAAGAACTTCGTGGGAGCTGACAGGGAAGCCAAACGTGTACGAGATGGAGAAGATTCAGAGTGAGTTGTCAAGCAGAAGCATAATGTGGGTTTTCAATTGCCCACTAAACCCGTCTGAGGGCGGAGTATGGGAGCGCATGGTGCAGTGCGTCAAGAGACTACTGCGTCATCCCCTGAAGGAAGTTGCGCCGAAGGACTACGTATTGAAGAGTCTCCTGATTGAGGCGGAGAATATTGTGAATTCGCGTCCGCTTACCCATGTGCCTGTGGATTCTCTCTTGAGATTCTGATCAATACGGACGTGATCAACAGAAGCAGCGCGAAAAAACCATAAAAAACGGAGACAGCCCAGCTGGAACAAACCTAAATTGCACAGAGCCACACCGTGGGAACGTGTAAATGTTCGGCTGAGCGAACCAACCCAAAGCAAGTGTGTTATAAAGGTAGAAAAACAATTTCTCATTTTTTCCTTTCCCGAGTGCACTATTTGCGGTGGGAGGCCCACCTGTTAAATCAGCCGGTGGAGCTGTCAACTCGTCGCAGACCAACAGTGCTGCCAGATCTGGTGATCAGGAACTAAATGGACAGAGCAGCGGGGGGCCCCTCCCCCACCAAGGATGACCCATTCAGGAGGAGCTCCAGAATGTCAAGGTCACCAACAAAAGGAGGAGGAATCGCGGTGCAGGACGCCGGAACCCCTGCGCCGGCGGTAGTGCTGGAGGATTTACCAACTTGCCGCCGCAGTGATACAGCGTTGGACAACTCGGCCCCTGCAGCCAGCAGCGCCATCAATACATGTAACCGAAAGGCAAAGGACGCCATAAGCGTGCCGTCACTCAGGAAAGCAAGGATATCACCAATCGGATCGCCTATTGGGCCTTTAGACCTAGCCGCGGGAACCCCTACACCGGCGGTTGTGTTGGAGGATACACAGACTAGCCCCCGAAGTGCGGCAGAGCTGGACAACTCGTCCCCTGTAGCCAGCAGCGATACTAATGCGAGCAACCCAAAGGCAAAGGACGTCATCAGCGTGCCATAGAACAAAAAAGGAAGGAAATCACCAACGGGATCGCCTATAAGGCCTTTGGACTTCGCCGCGGGATTCAAAAATGAAGATCTGCGGAGTATCCTCGCTAGGATGGGAAACAAAATTAACGCGATACTATCCGCGTTCGAAATTCGGCGTCATGTTATCATAGAGGACAAGAGCGTACTCCTGGAACTCTCGGCTCTCAGCAACAGGGCCATCGAGCTTCACGAAGGCGGCGCTACAGAGAATCTTTCTATGAACGCTTTAACCCAAACCGAGCCCCAAAAGCCTGGAAAAAAGGCTACACCAGCAAGGGAACCGCCAAAGGGACAGATGCCCAAAGTTCAGGAGCCTAAAGTACAGGCACCCAAACGCGGCAACCACCCCGCGGTGAGCTCAGAGGGTACAGCAAAACCCAAAGAAAATGCGCCCAAGCCGCGCAGCTATGCATCCGTCGCCAAGGAGGCTAGCACCGGAGGCGAGTGGAAAAAAGTGCAGCCTAAACGCCTGAGGAAGAAGCCGGAGGCACTTATATTAAAGAAGACGGGAGAGGCCTCGTATGCGGAAATGCTCCGGAAACTGAAAGCGGACCCGAACCTCAGCGAACTGGGCAAACATGTTCGCAAAGTCCGCAGAACTCAGCAAGGGGAACTACTGCTGGAAGTAGAGGGAAAAGTCTCCGACAGCGTCCCCAAATTTAAGACCGAGCTGGAAGCAACGCTAAAGGACATGGCTTCGGTACGCACGGGAACTCATAGAATAGCACTATCCTGCAGTGGATTGGACGAGGCCACGACAGCGAAAGATCTCCACAGCTGCCTGGTCTCCCAATACCAAGGCATCCAGCTGAAACCAGAGGACATCAAAGGACTACGTAGGATGCGAGATGGGACTCAGATAGCCTCTGTCCTGATGACCGCGAATGATGCGATCGCGGTCTTAAAGAAGGGCACGGTAACCGTGGGGTGGTCAAGGTGCCGCATCATCTAGGACGTCCGGCCCACGAGATGTTACAAGTGCCTGGGCTACGGGCATCGAGCTACGTCCTGCAAGGCGATCGACCGATCAGACTGCTGCCTGCGATGCGGCGAACGAGGACACAAGGCAAGGGGATGTGTTGCACCACCAAAGTGCCTAATATGCAGCGACGAAGTGGACAAAAACCACCCGACGGGCTGTTTCGCTTGCCCGACATACAGAGCCAGCCTCAAAGAAGCAAAGTCCCAGCATAATGCAGGAGCAAATTAAGATTGTCCAGCTCAATGTTAACCATTGCGCAGCTGCTCAGAGCCTCCTGGCCCAAACTGCGGCGGAGCGCAAGGTAGACATCATGCTTCTGAGCGAACCCTATTACCCGGTCCGAGGCAACCCCACAATGATATTGGACGAGACCGGTAAAGCAGCCATCAAGTGTTGCAGCAACCTGCACATACAGGAATTGGCGGCCTCGCCGATGCGCGGAATAGCATATGCAAAAATAAAAGGAGTGCATTTTTACAGCTGCTACGCCCCCCCTAGCGACACCCCAGACCAGTTCGAGGATACGATGGAGGTGCTGGGCAGCCATGCGAGAGGGCGCGGCCCGAAGATCATCGCGGGCGACTTCAATGCATGGGCAGAAGAATGGGGCAGCAGGCTATCCAATCTCAGAGGCCGAGCAGTTACAAACACAATGCTTATGTTGGACCTGGTACTGCTGAACGACGGCTGCAAACCAACGTTCAACAACGATAGGGGTTCGTCCTATATCGACATCACCTACACCAGCAGAGGGTTAGTGGCTAACGCGAGCTGGACGGTCCACGACGTTGTAGCGCTGAGTGACCACGCACTGATTTCCTTCTGCATCCTACCGAAGGGCACGAGTGGGAGGCGGCAGAGAAGATCAGTCGGGCAAGCCTGGGACTCGAGGAAGATGGACGAGGATATGCTGGCATACCAAATCGACTCACTTCGGATCACAAATGGACACGCAGATTCAATGGCGGCCGACCTCATGAAGATGCTTGAGACAACGTGTGACGCAACCATGCCAAGGAGGAAAAAAGAGCAGCGCAAGCCCCCAGTGTACTGGTGGAGCGCCAACTTAAGCAAGCTACGCTCGGAATGCCTAAGGGCAAGGAGAAGGGCGCAACGAGCCAGAGGCAGCACCCAGCACGCAGAACTCATGGAGGCCTTCAGAAGCAAACGCTCAGAGTTTAAGCACGGCATATTGGCAGCCAAAGCGCGGGCCTATAAGGAACTGCTAGAGACCGTGGATAGAGAGCCCTGGGGACTCGCCTACAAACTCGTAGCTAACAAGCTAAGGAAGAGAGAGGCAACTCCAACTGACCTGGATGTTCTGGCTAGCATAGTAGCAGAACTATTCCCAAGGCAGACCACTCTATGGCGGCCATCAGCAGTAGCTCCCCCCCCCCTATGACTTCCCGCGCATTACAGACCTCGAAGTTGTGGAGGCAGCCAAGCGAATCAAGCCCACCAAAGCTCCTGGCCTGGATGGAATTCCTGGAGCAGTCGTCAAGGCAGCGGCGGTAACTAGACCCGATATATTCAGGGAAACCTTCCAGCAGTGTCTCTTGGACGGGGTCTTTCCGACGAGGTGGAAAAGCCAAAAACTAGTTCTGCTGCCGAAAGGCAAGGGATCAGCACACGCCGCAACTAGCTACCGCCCGCTGTGCCTACTGGACATCGTGGGCAAGCTATTCGAGCGCATCCTATATGCTCGAATAGAGGCAATCACCGAGAGCAGCAACGGCCTAGGTACGCAGCAGCACGGGTTTCGGAAGGGCAGGAGCACTCTGGACGCACTTATGGCGGTGAGAAACATCGCCGAGAACGCTCTCGATGGCGATAGATGCTGCACCAATATGGAGCAACGCCACCAAGAAAGGCACTTACTTGAAAGGAGCACGAGCGGCGGTACGGTCTATGGCCCTTAGGCTCATTAGAGGCTTCAGGACCATATCCGGAGACGCAGCACTAGCACTGGCAGGCTTGCCGCCAATCGACCTGGAGATAAAGGCTATTTGTCAGGTCCGAGAAGGTGCTACCCGGCTGGAGGCTCACGAGCGACTGATGGGAGGGTGGCAGACCAGATGGATAACATCGCAACGGGGGAGGTGGACCTACCAACTCATCCCCGATTTAACGGCGTGGGCCAACTGCCGCCACAAAAAACTGGACTACCACCTCACCCAGTTCCTCACGGACCATGGTTGCTTCCGGGCGTACCTACTCCGGTTCCACCACGTAGAGGCAGCTCAATGCCTCCACTGCCCCGATGCTGAGGAAACAGCAGAGCATGTACTCATGCACTGCTCCAGGTTCACGGATGGGAGGGTGCAGCTAAGGGCGCTGACCGGTGCCCCGCTCAGCCCTGGCGGCTTGATCGCGGCCATGATGGAGAACAGCGACTCGTGGGAGCGGGGACATAACATCATCAGGGATATGATGAAGCGGGTCCGAGCCGACGAGATGACCAACAGAACTGAAGGCTAATACAAGCGACGTACATCTATACGGAGGCAGGAGGAAAACTACCCAGCGAAACCAGGGATGAAGGACGTGCGCCTCTAGGCCATATAACAAGGAAGGGAGGACAACCAGGCTCCACATCCTGCTCACCGACGAAATAACTTGACTGGCAGTCCCGGTGAGCTTGTAAAGGACAGAAGAGCATACGGAGGTTTTGGTTTTTAGTACGTAGGCATAATCTATACTAGGAGGGTTATGAATCGTACATGCCACCTATGGACGGTAGGTGGTATCTTTGGGAGATTTTAATTTTCCTACCGTAAGGCATAATAAAAAAAAAAAAAACCCATGTGCCTGTGGATGCGGAACAGGAGGCCCCGTTGACGCCAAACTTACTTAAGGGAGTAGCCAATCTGCCGGATACGTCTGGATTGGATGCGGAGCTGCCAATGGAGGGTTCTACAAGAAAGCAGTGGAGGAAGTGGGTCAGGGAGTACCTGCCTACGCTTGTGCGCCGCGAGAAGTGGTGCCGAAGAACGGAGCCCATCCACCAGGGTGATATGGTCTTCGTCTGCGATCCCGCCTTACCCCGGCGACAGTGGTGCAAGGGCATCGTGGAGGAGCTCTACAGCGGAGTAGATGGAGTCATCAGGCGCGCCAAGGTGCGCGTGAGCGACAAAGGCCTATCGAGGACAATGATGCGACCCGTCTCTAAACTTGCAGTTCTGGATTTGAGTGAATCGGTTATTCACGGGGTCGGGGATGAAGCGGATCGATCGGTGTAATCGATAGGCGTAGTCAGTATTTTCGTGATAGTGATAGGATTTAGTATATAGGTGTGTGCGGGCACGCTGTCGGCCGCCATCGGAAGCCGCGAAAAACTTAGCGTGCATTGTCGCACGAGAGTTTTGAGGGGAAACGGCGGTAAGATAGGATTAGAATAATATATGTTGAATAACCTTAAAAAACGATTATAGAATAAAACGAGCTACTACTGACGGAAAAGTCTTTCCTTTCTTTCGGGATCCAAAGGGGGTAGCCGTTGAAGGCAACTCCACTCGAGCGACGACAAGTATCTTTTCAACAGTGTTCAAGGGAACATGTGAAAAGTCAGAGATTAGGGAAAACGAAATGGCTCAGAACAGTCAGAGCCACCAAATTCGTAGGAGCAATAGAAGATTTAGGGCTAACGAGCAGGCAAATGACACACAAAGACGTACAGGCAGACGTGAAAATAGCCAACTTCGGCATTTGGAACAATTAGCCGATACTTTAAGTCGTCGTTCAAGTCGTCGAGGAAACCAGCAGTACCAAGCAAACGAACAAGTTCAGAACACAATTCAGCACTCTGTTCGCCGATCTGATCCGGCAGTTTGGCAACAGGAACAAGCTGCTGATACTTCGCGTCGTTCCAGGCGCCGACAAGACCTACAATACCGCAGAACTGAACAGCAACAGAATACGGTACAGCACACTGTTCGCCGATCTGATCCTGCAGTTCGGCAACAGGAACAACCTGCTGATACTTCGCGTCATTCCAGGCGCCGACAAAACATTGATGACAGAATTCTAGAGAGGGCAAGAGATAGGTCTCAAAGGGATGAAGCTAGGAACAACCCAATTTGTAGGATCTTAGAGCAGGCTAGGAATACTAGTGCCAGGCGAAGTGCACGTTTGCAGGCCCGACAGGCAGGCTTAGATGCAAATCTAAGCTTGAGTCAGCGAGTTAGCCAATTCAGGACCTTGGAAAATAATCGTAGGGCAGAAAATAGAAGAAATACAATTCGTAATAGGCAGGTCAGGGAAAGTAGCCCCTTAGGAGGTACCCAGCGTGTGCAAAGAATTGTTAGCTTAGAATCTATGATAGGTAGCTATAATAGAATAGTGAAACAGGGTCCTGACAAGGTTTGCCTTTGCTGCAAGGGATTGTGGTTTCCACACCAAGTGGAAAAATATCCCGCGAAGCAACAGAGACCAAACGCAGTGCAGGAATTGCTGCTGCTGTATTGCATCTCTCTGATAGGTTTCCCTCTTCCAACAATAAGTTTACTTTTTGTAAGACCTGTAGTCGAAGCATTAAAGTAGGTAAAAAGCCGAAATGTTCGATTACTAATGGTCTAGATTTTCCCGATCTTCCTGATTGCTTGAAAGGCTTAACGCCATTAGAGGAAAGACTGATTTCGCCTCGTCTTCCTTTCATGATCATTAAAACTTTATGATATGGGCGGCAAAATGCCATTAAGGGAGCTGTCGTTAATGTACCTATCCCTGTTTCGAATGTGATTACATCACTTCCAAGGGCATTTAACGAAGCTGAGGTAATACAGATTCACCTCAGACGTAGGATGCAGTATAACCATGATTTCATGGCTGAAACTGTGAGGCCCGCTAAAGTTTTTAGTGCAATTCAGTATTTACTGAGCACTGAATTATATAGGAAACACGAAATTTCTATAAACATAAATTGGTTGGCTTCCTTCAATTCAGATGCTGAAACTATTCCATTTGTCGCATCGGCTGACGACAAATTTTTGGCAGGATCAGCTCAAGCCCCCTTAAACGAGCAAATGTATCCTGCTAACAATCTAGATATCGAAGAGAATAATCCGGGTGGTCAGGAAACTTTATTGGAAAATGTCCCTGTGTAAATGTGGCCCTGCAAAGAGTGGTTATAGCTCCTAAGGAAGGTCAGCGTCCTCTAGATATGATTCAAGATTGTGATTCAGAGGAGCTGGCCTTCCCAACCATCTTTGCTGGTCAGAAGAGGAAGTGTAAAGAAAGCTTTACCACAATAGTTAGGTCAGAACTTATGAATTTTGATAGGCGGGGCTGCAGGACAGATAAGCTATTCCTAAACTTCAAAAAGTTGGAAATGCTGAATATTAGGAATAATACTTCTATTTTCTTCGGCAGTTTGGCAGTTTGGTCTGCCTACATTTTTCATTACTTTCTCGACAACTAAGCTAATTTGAACGATGTGTCATCAGTAGACACTGTTAAATGCTTCATTGATCGGTTTATCACAACTGATACAAGCAACCCTGAAATGGCCCCATTTCTTGATTATCAAATGCATAATCACGGGCATTCCTGCAGACGGGAAATCAGAAGAAAAACCGTTTGCAGATTTGGCATTCCATATCCCCCAATGCCTCAAACGGAAATTCTGTTTCCGTTTGATAAAGACACGCCAAATGTCGTACAGCATAGGGAAAATTTTGAAAATATACAGTCCTCTTTGGACTGTAATTATGATCAAGAGACAGTTAATAATCTTTGTGACTTTAATTATTTTCTATCTCGCGATCAACTTAATTTGGACTATAACGCATACTTATGCGCACTAAGGTCTAATCTTAGAAAACCAAAAGTATTTCTGAAAAGAACTTTTGCAGCCATCAAGCTTAACGATTAAAACACGCACCTTCTTTTGATGCATGCGAATATTGATATTCAGTTTATACTGGATCCTTACGCATGCTGCAGCTATGTCGTTAATTACATTAACAAATCTCAGAGGGGAATTTCAAAATTAATGCGTGAGGCTGTAAACGAAATTAGCAGGGGCAATGTGACAATAAAGCAAAAGTTACAGCATATTGGTCACAAGTTCATTTCCGGTACGGAAATATCAGCACAAGAAGCTGTCTACTGCTGTTTGGGCATGCAGTTGTCCTGCAGTAGCAATGCCTCAGTTTTCATTAACACTTCGCCACCAGATCAGCGTGTTAGAATTCTGAAATCGAGGCAACAGCTTGAAGAGCTTGATCAGGACTCGACACACATTTTTGCTGAAGGGTTTTTAGAACATTATGTTCAGGGCCCTGTCGAGCTTGATAGTTTGTTCCTAGCCGAGTTTGCTGCTTTTTACAGCTACAGCATGACTCGGAGGGTCACTCGCCACAGAATGGAATCAGATGATGAAGCCGATGCACCCCCAGCAGCAAATGAGACAGGTGTTTATCCTCTAAATAACGGCATAGGCTTTGTAAGAAAGAGGACAACACAATTAGATATAGGAGGTATAATATTCATACCGATAGGCAAAACTATTTTAGGGAAGTAGCAATGTTGTATTTCCCATGGAGAAACGAGACCTCAGGGCTAATCTCAAAAGATTGCGAAGTCATTTGCACTGAGAATCGGGAGCTCATTGAGGCCAGCCGTAGGAAATACAACGTTTTAGATGATAGTGAGCTGGAAGATGCTCTTAATAATATTGTACAGGAAGAGGAAGTGATTGCTGCTGAATAACAGGAAGAGGTAGATAGGGATTTCAGGGTTTTAGGATTACCAGAGATAAATCCTCAGCTCAACATATTAAATTTAAATGAGGATAATAATGGAGATAGCTCTGACCCAGAAGGTGGTAATGTCCGTCTGATTAAACTGCCTCCATTAATTTAGTCCGATAGCTTGGCTGACATTATAAGATCGCTCAATATTAAGCAAAAGACCTACCTAACACATGTTTTACACAACGTAAAAGACAAATCGGTGCCGGTGTAGGAAAAAATCGCCTAATATTGGCTATTTTCCAGTCATTGTCCTTAATGTTTAATAGTCGACCAGGAACAGATCCCAACACTATTAAAATTCTTTTATGCGCACCCACGGGAAAAGCCGCATTCGGCATTAGTGGCTCCACGCTGCATTCAATGTTTTCCCTCCCAATTAATCAGTCAGGTTCTAATTTAAGACCCTTGAGCAACGATTAAGGCAATACTTTGCATTCAAGGCTAATTGACCTTAAACTTATCATTATTCACGAAATATCAATGGTGGGCTCAAAAATGTTTTCAAATTTGGACTTCCGTTTGAAGCAAATTTTCAAAAAATACTTCAAAATACTTCTCCCTTCGGAGGAATTTCTGTAGTTGTCTTTGGTGACCTACTACAGCTCTCGCCTGTAGGTGATTCTTGGATTTTTGAATCCAACTCCTCCGATCCCTACAACGCTATTTTTGGCACATCTCAGTGGGATCTCTTTAAGTATTTTGAGCTCACAGAAATTATGCGTCAGCGGGAGGACCAATTATTTGCGACTGCCTTAAATAATATGGCATCAGGGTGTATGACAGCCGAAGATATTCGGCTGTTAAGAAATCGTGCCCGTCCGCTTTTAGAAGTCCCTGATGATGCAATTCATCTCTTTACCACCAATGATTATAATACAAGGAAACTTACCTCAATCCCCACTGACCAATATTATTCTACCGCTGAAGATTATATTAAATCTACCCATTTAGATTCTGCAAGAAGGGTTAAGCTTTTTAAGTCGTCCCATACGCAAGGTTTGTGTACTTCCCTTCTCCTGAAGATCACAGCCAAATATATGATTACGGTCAATATTGATACTGGCGATGGGTTGGTCAATGGAGCAACCGGGACTCTTATGCAGATAGATTTAGATTCATCCAACTCTCCCTGCACTCTATGGATGAAATTTTTGAGGAAAGTGTTGGAGAAATTGCTCGCTCCAAACGCACTGACAATACTGAGTCTTCGTGGACCCCAATTCAGAAAATTATTAAAAATTTTAAATTTAAGAAAAATGAGCAAGTTACGATCGATCGTAAGCAATTTCCAGTTGTGCCTGCAGAAGGCATTACTATTCACAAGAGCCAGGGGGCTACGTATAGCCAAGTGGTGGTCCACACTTCCCTCCACATGCCTCGCGCTGCACTATACGTAGCCTGCAGCAGAGCCACAACTGCGAATGGCCTCTTCATAATCGGATCCTTTGTCGCCCCCAAGCCTCCCCAAAGCAACGACAAAGTGCAAGTTCAATTGCAGAAGTTGCGATCTGAAAATTTACTTCAGACAAATTATGATTATCTGTTCAACAGTTCGAATTTAGATATTTTATTTCATAACACTGAAAGCATTCATTGTCAGATTGACGATATTCGATAGGACAAATTAATGCTTCAGTCATCCATTTTGTGTTTTGCTGAATCTTGGACTCTTCCGAATGAAAATTTCGATATTCCAGGATTCAGCAACTTGCTTCGCTTAGCTTCCCACGAAGCAGAGAGATCCAAAAGAGGTCTCATTATCTACTGCAAAAACGAAATAGTTGACAGGTTTTCAAATTGCTGCAGTGGTAGATACTCTTATAGCTCACTGGTATTTGAGTATACTGTATTTAAATACAACTCAACAAGTTTCCTAGTGTTATATAAAAGTAGAAGTTATCCTTTAACTAAGTTTAAATCTGAGCTTGAGGATCTATTTCAACAGCATAGCCTTTTAGCTTATAATTGTATATTTTTAGGAGATTTTAATTTATGTTTAGCAAAATTAAGTGAGGGTAGGTCTATTTATAATAATTTACTTAGTAAGGGCTTCAGATCATTGATGGATTTGAAAACGCCCACAACTATTATCATTCTTATTTCTTCATTCTTATTTATCATTATTATTATTATTTTTTACAGTTATATTTTCTTAACATTAATATTTCCACTTTAAATTTTTAGCCATGCCTAGAACCACAATGGTTTCAGCAGCAAATAGGTCTCAGAGATAGAGAGTTAGGAACCAAATGTATATGGCTAATATAGAACATGAAAAAGAGCGTAGAACTGTAATGGCAGCATCCCAAAGAGAGCGTAGGGCTAATGTAGAGATTTGGGAAAACGAAAGGGCTCAGAACAGTCAGAGCCAAGTTCGTAGGAGCAATAGAAGATTTTGGGCAAATGACACACAAAGACGTTCAGGCAGACGTGAAAATAGCCAACTTCGGCAATTGGAACAATTAGCCGATACTTTAAGTCGTCGTTCAAGTCGTCGAGGAAACCAGCAGTACCAAGCAAACGAACAAGTTCAGAACACAATTCAGCACTCTGTTCGCCGATCTGATCCGGCAGTTTGGCAACCGGAACAAACTGCTAACACTTCGCGTCGTTCCAGGCGCCGACAAGACCTGCAATACCGCAGAACTGAGCAGCAACAGAATACGGTACAGCACACTGTTCGCTCAGCAATTCTCTAGCCAGTACTGGCCATTTTGGATGACCGAAAACTAGAAAATTTTCCATTTAGTTAGGAACGGTTTTTTCAGCTATTCTTATCAAAAGCTCTGCTAGTTTTTAGTTAAGGTTCCATGCCACTTGCTACACAGCTAACGAAACAATGGCTCTGTTGCGCAACAAATTCAATGGCCGTGTTATCTAACGTAATGGCGATGTCAATTGGCCTCCAAGATCATGTGATTTGACACCGTTGGACTTTTTTCTTTGGGGTTATTTGAAAGAAAAGGTGTACGTCGATAAGCCAGCAACAATTCAAGAGCTAAAGGATAAGATAATTCGGCACATTAACGGCATAGAACCTCCATTATGCCTCAGCGTCATCGAAAATTTGGACCATTGTATGGAGGTGTGCAGCCGAGGTCGCGGCGCTCATTTGGCCGATATTTTGTTACATACATAATTGAGTAATACCAATATATCATAATAAAATAAAATTTCAATAATTTCCTAAATAGTTTGTGTTTTATTCAAAATCAACATCGGCCCTTGAAATTTAACCACCCTTTATATTCCATAATACAAAAATATTTACGTTTCGCAAAATAAATCACAAAAACAAATGACCAGCAGCTGTTCTAATATGTATGTCGATTTCTTATCGATACACGAGTACTTGCATGCTGCCATCTCTAGTTTGCAATTCACATCGTTAGAAGTTAAAAGAATGCTAAACAGAAATTCGAGCACGCGCCAAAATGCCCAAAGAATATAAACAAAAAGCTCGTGATGTGTTGATGAACGATGAACGTTTTAAAACATGTATTAAAAAAGACGTGAATGATCCGACAAAAGTGTACTGCACTTATTGCAAGTGCACACTGAATGCAAAATTGTGGGATTTGAAATCCCATGGGGAAACAAAAAAACATAAGGGCGGTATTGCGTCCTTAAAACAAAATGCAACCATTGACTTCCCCAAACAGAATACTTCTCTTTCAAAGAAGGAAGCAGGTCTGTGTCTTTTTGTGGCACAACATTGTGCTATTAGTCCATTGGACCATTTAAGCGATTTGTGTACACACCTGTTCAATGAAAAGTATTGCAATATTAAAATATTATGTATGTTAATTTGGCAACAACCATATACTAAAATTTGGTCACACTGATCTGAATCAGTTCTTTTTTTTTTCTGGAAACTTGCTTCTTCTGTTGTTAACTTCCGAACGACTCTCAACGATGTCACGCTTATGTCAAATAAAACAATTATTAAACTTTAACTAAATCGCCTCGCGTTTAACTCCACAATTTCCAATAAAAAGAATATGAAAATCCATCGCAACAAGTGTACAAACGTTAACTTCAGGCTGTAGTCGAAGCATTAAAGTAGGCAAAAAGCCGAAATGTTCGATGTTTTTTTTTCCGATACATCGACGTCACGAATTTTCGATGTCGGTTTAAAACATCGATGTTTTTGTTTCGATGTCCCATCATATTCTTCACATCTATTCTAAATAAAAATATATTTTTTTTATAAGATATAGTATATATCTCCAACCGCCTTTAAAATTTCGGTTTGGAAGAATTAGCATTTAATACCGACACTAATTTCAAATTATTACAATTTAAATGAAGTTTCTATTCGAAATACGGATAAAATTATAAAAATATTTCGCGGCTAAGAAACACTAATGTCAAAAAAGTATTCCTGACTGCCAAATTTTTAAACCAACTTATAACTATATTTCTAAGCAATTCACTGAAGCTTATTTTAGTTTGATGCCCACACCCTGGCCTGCCAGGGCCTAACTGAGCAGAATAGTCCCCCTAGGGCGGCCTTTTATTTCCTTTCAAAGCTTCGTAGAAGCGAAAAATACACTAAATTTTACCTCCGCGAAAACCTAAGCAGCTTTGGTATTAATGTGTTGAATAGTATTTTACTATTCAGTTTTAAATATTCAGTATTAAACATTCGCTTCTTAGTATTAAATAGGATTTTTTTTTTAAATTTAAAATAATTTTATTCATTTATTTTATTATATTATATTTAATTTTAATATTATAATAATTATAATATTACGAAACAGTTACTATGAAATTATGTACTTTAGTTAGTCGAATTATAATTTAATAACTCAGTAAGTAGTTTTCAACTGACTTTGAAAATCATACCTCTTTAGATAAGATTTTCATAATAATTTTCTTACTCATTTAATTGGTTATATTACATATTTGATATAACTGTTGTAAAGGGTAATACAATTTTGGACCTAAATGCGCAACGTTGTGAAAAGACAATAACCGTCCCATACATTTTTAAAACGGATAAATCCCAATAAAGTACCTCCTTAGAAAATTTCTCTTGCAATTTTGATTTCAGAAATGTTAAAACTACTATCACGATATGTTTTTTTTAAATTCGACTTTTTTAATTTATATCAAATAAATAAAACATAAAATGTGGAACAAGTAAACGAAGAAATAGGCGCCCTTTACAGATTTTATAGAGTCAATAGTCGCGAATAGTCGGAACGAAGTGCATCTGGTATGGCGCTTCCATCAAAGTGAATTTATATTATATAATTAAAATATATCATATGTATGTATATACAGTTGAGTCCAAGTCTTTTCCATTTAATGTTTTTCGATTTTACACATTTCCTATTTTTTTTAAAAATACGATTTTAAAAGGTCTTCTTTTTTTATTGTGTAAAATTTTTTTAAAATTTAATAGGGAGGTAGTTTTCCCAGTTCCCGAAATAGAAATCAATTCGAATGAAATTCAAGCTGAATTCTAATTTACACACTGTCTGTCCGAAGAGTCTATTCGGCGCGATGTTATCTGAAGATATAAAACTTTCCGTTATTTGGCGGCCATTGTCAAAGCCCAGAAAGCTTTATAGTCGCACACCATTGGCGAAAGGAAGATAAAGAGAGATGGCTAATATACGCATACGTACGCATACGTGTTTCCATCAAAGCTTTAGTATTGCTCCCGGCCTCGTCTCCCGGTCGCTCTTCTCGTATGCGTATATAAGCTATCTCCCTTTATCTTCCTTTCGCCAATGGTGTGCGACTTTAAAGCTTTCTGGGCTTTGACAATGGCCGCCAAATAACGGAAAGCTGCAGTTTTATATCTTCAGATAACATCGCGCTGAATAGACTCTTTGGACGCCCCCTTCACCTTAACAGACAGTGTGTATTTTAGAATATAGCTTGAATTTCATTCGCATTGATTTCTATTTCGGGAACTGGGAAAACTGCCTCCCTATTAAATTTTAAAAAATTTTACACAATAAAAAAGAAGACCTTTTAAAATCGTATTTTAAAAAAAAATAGGAAATGTGTAAAATCGAAAAACATAAAATGGAAAAGACTTGGACTCAATTGTATATACATACATCTGATATATTTTAATTATATAATCTAAATCCACTTTGATGGAAGCGCCATACCAGATGCACTTCGTTCCGACTATTCGCGACTATTGACTCGTGATATAAATCTCTAAAATCTGTAAAGGGCGCCTATTTCTTCGTTTACTTATTCCACATTTAATGTTTTATTTATTTAACAGAAATTAAAAAAGTCGAATTTAAAAATATATATCGAGATAGAAATTTCAATAGTTCTGGAATCAAAATTGCAAGAGAAATTTTCTTAGGAAGTACTTTATTGGGATTTATCCGTTTAAAAAATGTATGGGACGGTTATTGTCTTTTCACTGCGTTGCACATTTTGGTCCAAAATTGTATTACCCTTTACAACAGTTATATCAAATATGTAATATAACCATCTTCAAAAATCTTATTTAAAGAGGTATGATTTTCAAAGTGAATTGAAAACTACTTACTGAGTTATTAAATTATAATTCGACTAACTAGAGTACATAATTTCATAGTAACTGTTTAGTAATATTATAATATTAAAATTTAATATAATATAATAGAATATAATAAATGAATACAATTATTTTAAATTAAAAAAAAAATCTTATTTAATACTAAGCCGCGAATGTTTAATACTGAATATTTAAAACTGAATAGTAAAATACTATTTAACACATTAATACCAAAGCTTCTTAGGTTTTCATGGAGGTAAAATTTAGTGTATTTTTCATTTCTACGAAGCTTTGGAAGGAAATAAAAGGCCGCCCTAGTGGGACTATTCTGATCAGTTAGGCCTTGGCAGCCCAGGGTGTGGGCATCAAACTAAAATAAGCTTTAGTGAATTGCTTAGAAATATAGTTAAAAGTTGGTTTAAAATTTGGCAGTATTAGTGTTTCTTGGCCGCGATATATTTTTATAATTTGATCCGTATTTCGAATAGAAACTTCATTTAAATTGTAATAATTTGAAATTAGTGGCGGTATTAAATGCTAATTTCTCCAAACCCAAATTTGAAAGGCGGTTGGAGATATACAGCTGCGAAAAAAAAATAGCACCACTTGCCCAACCAAAGTTTAAATAGGTGTCCTACGTACATTTTTGGGTTTAAAAAGAGCTAAAATACATTTTTAGAAAGTTAAAACCCTTAACTAATTAGGAAATAAAAAACAATTGTTCTATGAATTCTTAACTTATTTAAGGAACTTTATTGAAAGTAACAAAATTAGGCGAACAAAATAATAGCACCACTTCAGAAAAAATGGTCTAAACTGAAAATATAAACTAAACAGTAACAAATTCACTAATAACAAATGATTGCGTATGAAAACTAGACTCATTCCACTTATTTAATATTAGGTTGTGTATCCCTTATTAGCAATAATAGCTGCGCAGCGTTTTGGCATGGAGTCAACCAGGTCCTGGCACCGTTTTGGGGATATTTTGCTCCAGGACTCCTTAATCATGGCCCATAGCTTTTCGTTATTAGTTGGCTTAGAAGCTGCAACTGCCTTTTTAATATTCGACCTATGATTTTCGATGGGATTGAGGTCTGGCGACTGTGCAGGCCACTCCAGAACATTAACAGATTTATATTGGAACCATTCCTTGGCTCTCCTGCTGGTGTGTGTAACATATTACGAAGATATACATTCTATATATCTCTTAGCCCGCGGATGGTCGATATTTTCTGTCACTGCACGCGATAAAGTCGGCTACGCTTCTTTGGGAGATATGGGGGGGTTACACCAATAAATGTGCAGAAAATATATGCTGGCTGTTTTTTACAAAATAATATTTGAATTCGCGTGCTTGGTTGCTAATTTAAATCCCAATGCATAGGCGAAGTGACAAAGAGGATAGCATAGAGATAGATAAGAGGAGAAGAAAAGGAAAGTTAAAGATGGCTAAACTAGATCGGCTCGATCCTGTTCAGCTGGCCCAGCTATTTCGTTTGCCCGCCCTACCATGACCATTTCGTCCGCTTTGTTATTGTGATGTCCACAAATGGTCACAAAGATCGAGTCGACTATCTAATTCCCTACCCTGCTTTCACTAGGCATGACCCTATCAAATAACTCTAGCAAGACTTCATATTACGACTTAACATTTATTAATTATTGTCTAATACTATGTCTAACAAATACATCTAGTGTTTAAAAGGAGAAAAAATGCGAGAATCAGGCTGTTGAGGGATACTAAAATGTAATATATAACTTACGTGCCGTCGACCTGGGGAAATGACCCCAGATCGGCACAAGGTCAGATATTACCAAATTATGTGTTGTTCCACGTGAAATAATACGGCGAAGTATTTGCTTATGGTTTTCCTTTATTAGTTTTGGTTAGTTGAAGTTAAGTAAGATCTGCTCTGCTCCGGTTCTCCTCTGCAAGTGCCACCCGGCTCCCGCGCCACGAGCGTCGAGCCCTCGGTCGGCCCGCATCAGTGCCGAACACGAGCAACGGGACTGCTGCTTTGAGTGCAATCCCAGCAACTCCGCATAAAGGTCCGGGGGCAGCCGTACGTAGTTATTAATTTGTCAGTCGAATAAATGATCCGTCAATAACAAAGACAAAGATCAATGCTGAAACAACTTTAAATCGAAACACGAACAATTTCGGTAAACGTGTTTATTCAAGAAATGTCAGATTAAGACTAACTGTACAGAGTTTTGGTCGGCTCGAAGTGAGTCGCGAGAAACGGGAATGTCTTGTCAGTGTATTTGTGGGGTTTGGTTTTTTCTATATGTGTGCAAAAAGAACGATATGGTTGCACAACAAATCGTGCGCTTAAGTGTAAGCAAAAATGTGAATTGGTTTCATGTGTTTATGCATGTGCAAGATTGTATGTACAATGCTTATGTAAGCGTAATATGTGAAGCATATTATGCTACTATATATACTTACGTAGTTGTTAATTTTTTTTAGTCGAATAAATGATCCGTCTATACCGAAGACAAAGATCAACGCTGAACCGACTTTAAATTGAAAACACGAACAATTTTGTTGAATGTCTTTATTTAAGAAATGTCAGCTTAAGACTAAAAATCAAATATACATTGGGTTGAGGAGAAGCCTCGGTATTTTAACAATATTTGTATTTCTGGAGAGCCTTGCTCTTGGATTCTTAAGATTAGGAAAAGATTCAAAGAGAGCAGTCAAATCTGCTTAGGTCAGGATTTAGGATGTTTACAAGAATGGCTAAGTGCGGCTGCGAAAGAATTCTTTATTGAAAACGGATGCTGCGATACATTATGGAAATCGCTTAAGTGCATAACTGTTTATAGTTCTATGAAATAATTGAAGTGGCCGGTTTGGACCACCCAAATACGTCACTCCCCTTCCCTTAAAGAGAAGCCTATACTTGGGCTGGGATTGATGGATATAGTATGGGAAATGGAGTTTCTTCTATTTCTATTTGTTGTGGTGTGTTTTGATTTTGATTTTTTCTTAATTTAAGTTTTGCATACAGAATCATGAATGGGTTTAATGTTACATATCTTATATATAAGTACAACAAAATAAGTGCAATTATTCCAATGGTCATTAATATGTAAAGTGTAATATTGTTCTTTGAAATCATCTCAACAATGTCGTGTTTCACAATTTTTATTTTTGTTATATTAAGTGGTGCGTATAGTGGTGTCAAATCTATTTCTGGTTTTAACAGATTTTCACTTAAAATTATACTATTGATTTCTATTGTACATTGCGTTACTCTTATCATCTTGTTTCCTTCTATTTTTATATTATTAATTGAATTTTGAAAATTTTGGTTAAGAATGGTTTGGGTTAAGTTCCAGGTTACAATTGTGTTTAGTTCTATGTATTTTATTATTTCGTTCGTGTCCACTGGCTTAAAATTACAAATTGGTTTCAAGTGTTTAATAATATTGGTGACACATTCATTTTTTATTTCTTTATTTTCGGCATTATAAACTTTATTTTCTTTTTCAAAATATGATTGTGAGTCTGTGTAATCTAGCTGATAACCGTTGGAATCTGGGTAAGGATTATTTTAATTGTGTTTATTAGTGAAGAGTAAATGGGTATGTGGGATATAATTAATAATTGGTTTTCATTGTAGTTAATCCAAGTGGATCTTTTAATGTTTAAAATATTTTGGCTGTTGACATTCTCAAGTTTGTCATAGTTTAGTAATTTGGGGTTAAAAAGTCCAAGTCTGGAAAGCTGCATAGCCATTTCCAAATCTTCTATGTATTCCGTAAACTGCATTAGTTCGAACAAAAGACTGTTAATGATGGTGTGGTTTTTTTCATAGTTTTGTATCTTTTGCATTCCGTCATTTATCAATTGTATAGCGTCGTTGAGTTCATGTAATTTTAGTGAGTTATGGGCGTTGTTGTCAAGTTTTTCCAGTATTTCGACTATCATTTTCATCTAGTGTTCCAAATAGGTATTTAAAAACAGCCCACAATGTTAATAAGTCCCCGTTTGTTTCTATGTTTCAGGGTTATTCCGGCTAGTTCTCTTTTCAATTTATTGTGTAAAAATTTGATCTGGGGTGCATGGTAATCGGTTCGTAATCTTTGCTCAAAATAGTCAACCACGATGTCTATTTCAGTTAAATTGATTTTCAAGCAATGATGTTTAAAGGAGGATGGTATCTGGACTGGCTTATCAGAAAAAAGGAGATATCCGTGGTTGGTGTCAATATTATTAATTTGAATTTGCTGTCCATGAACCGCTGTGATCAGTATAAGCAATAATGTTATCAGGTACCAGGTGCCTGTGAAATTGTGAGTTGATTATTTTTCTTTTGTTTTTTTAATTGTGTTTTGTAGTAGTGCGTAACTCTATTTCTATTAGTGATTTTGTAATGGTCAGGGTCTGTATGTTCGACGTTCCTTGTTAATTTAAAAGGGTTTTCTAATTTTCCTTTTTGCAACGGTCCCTTTCTATATCAAGTGTCGACGTTGTATTCTGTTCGGTCTTTGTTTATTTCGTTGATTTTAATTTCTTTGTTGTGTTGTGTATCTAAAATTGGTTGTCCAGCATAAATAAATATGTGGGCCGGAGTTTGTCCAGTAGTATCGTGTTTGGTTTTGTGGTTTTAAATGTATAGGATCGTTTCTATTTTACTGAGTTTGGCTTCATTGTCATCGGAATTTTTTATAATGCGGATTTTTTCGTTTATCGTTTTGTGGAGCCTTTCTATATCTGCAACACCTGTTTTTGTAGTGTTAAGTTGTAATTCCACATTTTCAGTTTCGAGCCAACGTTTGAGGGCTAAGCTAGTGTGTATTAGATGATTGGTTTCTTGTATTGGCGTTTGAAAAATATTTCGCGTGAGCATATTTATCGTAGATCCTGTATCAATTAGACATTTCAATTCAGTATTATTATGTTTTATCATTATATATTGGCTTGATCCGGGGCTACTAGCCGAAAATTTTCTGCTTGTTCAAGGTCATCTGGTTCGTTGTCATTTGTTGTTAGTATTTCCTCTTCTGTTGTCTCCGAATTGTCGTAGTTCTGTTCAGGGGGACACTGAATTGATTCTGGTGTATAGTTCAATTGGTAGGGATAAGGCTGGGGTTGAAAATATTCTGGATAGCAGGGATAATAGCAGTTATAATTATAAGGATTTTCAGGTTGATCAGACGTTACTTGCTGGTATCTTAGCTCTTCTATGCTCATTTTAGACTGTCCACTGTCTGATGGTCTCTGTCTTTTTATTGGGTTATTGGTTTGTACGTTTCTGTTTTGAGGATATGTCAAAAATATTTTGTTTGTTAAAATCTGGGTTTGGTCTGGGTACTTGTGACATGGGTATGTTAGATGTGGGTAAATGGGTCTATTTTGGTATTGAGGAACCGGGATTGGGTTAAACCTGGGCATATGAGAATGTGCTTGGTGATAGGGTTGATAGACGTTATTATAGAATGGTTGTAAGGGTACAAAGGGTCTAATTTGGTTATTCATTTGTCTATTTTGGGGGTTGGTTGTTATTTTGTTTGGAATTGAAGTTGGCTTTATATTATCTTTATTTGAGGTTGGTGCCTCATAAAGACCTTTTTCTTGTAATATATTTATTAGTGATTTGTAATTTTGTTCTTAGGTTTGGAATATTACAGTTAACTATTCTGAGATAAATGTGGCTTGGAAGTTTTTGAATTAGATTTTCGATGCTGGTTTGTATTAATCTAGTATAGAGAATGGTTTCGTTAGTATTATTTTCTAGTTCTAATTTACTTATAAGTATCTGTCGTTTTCTTTCGGCTTCTTCAAGGAAATGTCGAATGTTACCTCGATATTGTATGTTCCTGAATTCTTCCAGAAGTTGGTGGTTCGGTGCTTGGGGCTTGTAGTTAAGTATAAGCTGAGTCCTGAGTTCGCTCCAGCTGCTGAGGTTGGTTACTCCGAGGGTGCGGATAACATCGCCACTGATGTTCCGTTCGATGTGTCCAAAGATTATTAACTTTTGTCTTTCATCTGTGGTCTGATACAGAGCCAAGATGAAGTCGACGCGACTGATGAAAGTGTACAAAGTGTTAGGATCTCCGTTGGAAACCTCGATTGCGTGTATTTGTCTTTCTACTTGAATCATGTTCGAGTCAGACAATTCTATTTGTGCTGGTGCTGCTACGGCCATCGTGGTTTGTTGGTTTGAATTTTGATTAGTGTTTATGTATTTGAAGTTGGTTTAAGCATTTACTTGTTGTAGTTAAGTTTATTTAATTTTCACTTATTTTCGCTGTTATTATTATTGTTGTTATTATTGTTCGCTTATTTTTAGTTAAGTTTATTTGGTTTTCACTTAGTTTAACTGTTATTATTGTAGTTCACTTAGTTGTAGTTACGTTTATTTAGTGTTGCGCACTTAGCTATTTCACTTTGTTTTGAGTAACCTTTTGTTTTTACTACTCAGTGAATTCAAAGGCGTCTTCTTAAAATTTGATATAATTTTAAGTTTTACAATTTCGCTATCACTTGATTTACCGACGCGAGATATTGAAGTTGTAGTTCTTTAGCGGATGATACACAGAGAATTGAATATGTTTAATATCGCATCAATTAGTATCATCCTACCGACTGCGCCACTTACGTAGTTGTTAATTTTTTTTAGTCGAATAAATGATCCGTCTATACCGAAGACAAAGATCAACGCTGAACCGACTTTAAATTGAAAACACGAACAATTTTGTTGAATGTCTTTATTTAAGAAATGTCAGGTTAAGACTAAAAATCAAATGTACATTGGGTTGAGGAGAAGCCTCGGTGTTTTAACAATATTTGTATTTCTGGAGAGTCTTGCTCTTGGATTCTTAAGATTAGGAAAAGATTTAAAGAGAGCAGTCAAATCTGCTTAGGTCAGGATTTAGGATGTTTACAAGAATGGCTAAGTGCGGCTGCGAAAGAATTCTTTATTGAAAACGGATGCTGCGATACATTATGGAAATCGCTTAAGTGCATAACTGTTTATAGTTCTATGAAATAATTGAAGTGGCCGGTTTGGACCACCCAAATACGTCACTATATATATAGTAAAATTGGTTGTAATATTTTTTATTTGAGTCGAATAAATGTCCCGTCAGTTGACTAAGGACAACGCCGAGAAGAACTATTTAACGAAGGTTTTTATTGAACTTCTTTATTCGGATATCAGCTTACGACTGAAAATCAAATGTACATTGGGTTGAGGAGAAGCCTCGGTATTTTAACTATATTTGTATTTCGGGAGAGCCTTGCTCTTGGATTCTTAAGATTAAGAAAAGATTCAAAGAGAGCAGTAAAAAACTGCTTAGGTCAGGCTTTAGGATGTTTACATGAATGGCTAAGTGCGGCTGCGAAAGAATTCTTTATTGAAAACGGATGCTGCGATACATTATGGAAATCGCTTAAGTGCATAACTGTTTATAGTTCTATGAAATAATTGAAGTGGCCGGTTTGGACCACCCAAATACGTCACTATATATATGTGTAAAAATAGGATTTTAGAGTATTTATAAATATGTAGTAATAATTTTATATTTAGGGTATATTATGCATAGTTAGCGGACAGATGAGCAGTCAAAAATTAAGTTGCAGGCAAATAAGCAGACCAAAAATAAAATTATCAAAGCGCGGAGTTACCCTATGTTCGCTCTCTTAGCGCGCGCATAACGCAACTTAACCAAAAGACTGAAGAGAGGCTTGCAGTCTTACCTTCTCGCGCTATTCGCATGACTCATCGTCAGAATAAGAAAAAAGAATGCATTTTCACTTACCTCTCGTCACTTACCTGTCGTCATTCTCACTAACTTTTTTTTCTAGTGTACTATTTATAATTAAATATTAATTTATATTTTTTTCTTTTGACACTTTTTAACTCAATTACACTAATAAGAAATTACTCGATAATTTAACCTAAGGGATATAACCAGATGTAGCCATTAAAATTAACACGAAGCTTGGCTTGCCAAAAGGGCAACGACTGGACTTTCTCCATTTTTTCGTTTCTTTTTCTCAGTCGTCTTCTTTTTTTTCTGGCGCTTTAACTTATTTTCAGGTCATTCCTTTTATTTTAGTAACACTGGGACTCTTCGATTTTTCTTTTTCCCGTCCACTGGTTTCACCTCTTCCCAAAGTTTTAGGGATTTCTACGGTTTTTTATAGCCCGGGCCAGCTGGACTTCTGCCCGCTCCGCGTTTCTCGTAGCAACTGGAATATTTCTTGAGGTGGAGAGCGGTGCAATGGCGAATTATGACGAAGATCAGCTGTCTGCCGGCAAACGTTGTTAACTTGCGCTGGCTATAAAAAAAGGAAAGGGGAACAATAAGGGAACCTTCGCTTTTCTTTAGGTCGATTTTAAACCGAAAGTATAAATATAATTACCTAATTGATGGTACCAATTTAGATTAAAATTTTCCGTCCTTTTTTTGTTTGTTTTTTTTTTTTTTTGTTTTGGGTCGGTACTGGCTCGTACCTCTGGCAGACTGTTCTGTCTGGTCTCAGGATCGACTGGCGAATAGGCAGAGCTCAGGCTTGACCCTGACCAGGAAACCTTTTTGGCGCCTTTTCCCCAAGCTCAAAATAGCGCGGAAATTTGACCTATGCCTGTTTCACCCCTGCTATGTTGGCAATGGAACAAGCTTAATCGATACCCGGAAAAATATACCAATCATATTCCCTTTTGGTGGTTTCGCCAGAATAATAAGGGGCAAGCGTTATATTTTCCTATCTTATCTATCTTACGGATATCTTTAAAACTTTATCTACTACTAGGTGTTTAAAGCTGTAGTAATCTACACCCGATGAGACATGGATGACCTTCGACTTGGTAGATTTAAATAGGACACGCTGATGAAATGAATTAGATGAGTAGGTTGATTGAAAATTGAATTTAGAGTTTACAAAATAGTAAAAAGAGCTTGGATCATTTCGAAAATTGAGTTTGCATTTTGAAATATAATTTTTATATAGTTGATTGTTAAGGTCAACAAACTGGTTGCGGATAAGAAGGTAATTAGAAAGATGTAACAAGGTTGGAGACTTTAATGATTTTTTGTAAGCTCTAGATTTCCTATTTTTAAGGAGAGAAAGGTGCTTATTAAACCATGGAGGTTTAGACGTTAATGGAGTTAATGTTTCAGGGACAGATTTATTTATGGCGATATGAATTACTTCATAAAAAGAGTCTGTAGCTTCCTCAATATTGCTGAAACTAGAAAGATAACTCCAGTCAATATTAGTCAGGTGATTTCTAAGGTCAGAATAGTTGGTTTTTTTAAAGCATTTTTGACGAGGCTGCTCGCTATTACTGGGGGGGACTACAGGAGAGTCAATAATTAGCGAGACTAAGAGTGTTGGGTGGTGAGAGTCCTCAGGAGTAGATAAGTGAGGAGCCCTTGCTATAGTGGCAGAGGAGGTAGTATTAGAGAAAATTAGGTCAAGCGACCTGCCACGGGAGTTCCTTATAGGGTTAAGTTGGAAAACGGCAGAGTCGGCTAAGCCATCAAGAAAGTCATTTTGGTTGGTGGGTAAAAGCGAGTTATCCTCATCCGAGTTGATCCATGAAATGAGGGGCAGATTGAAATCCCCCATAACTAGAATAAGATCAACATCATTTAGCAGAGACAATACTGATTTTATGGCAGTTAAGTGGTGCATATAAATGATTGCATCACTCAGAAGAGGAATGTAGGAACAGGTGATGAAAAGGTTAAAGGACTCAGAATGAATTTTAACGGCTAAAAATGCAATTCCGATAGGATAAGTAATAGTAATACGTTCAACTGAGTACATGTTGTTTACGGCAATAAGTACGGCACCTCCAAAGGTTGGGCGATCTTCCCGAAAGACAGTGTACTTCGATACCAAAATTTCATTGTCTATGACAGTGGAGTTTAGCCAGGTTTCAGTTAGCACAATAGCATCGAAGTCAAAGGAAGAACTGTTAGTATAAAGTAAGTTCATTTTTCCAAGAATACTGCGAACGTTTTGGTAGCAACAAGAAAAAATCTTGTTGCTTAGTTTTTTGAAGTATTAACTAGACTGGAACCTTGAGAATCTCTGATCAAGAACTCATGGACAATACTGTGCTCGGGCCAGGTAGTAGGATCTAAAGATTTATCAAGGGAAGCTTCTGGTAAAGTTATTTTGAAAGAGGATATACTACGTTTATGCTTAAAATTAAATTTGGTTACAAACAGTTCTGAGGGAGCTATATTTAAATTATTTGAAAGGTGAATCCTAACGTCGTCGGCAGAGGCATCAGGCACAAGCCGCGTAAGTCCAGAAGATCGGGTTTCTGTTGGAACACCCGTCAATGGCTTTGGTGATTTTACAACGGGTGGGCGGGTAGTTGCGGCGGCAGGCAGGCGTAATGATGGAGCAGCAGGCTGGCTTGGTGATATGGTTATTGAAGAATTTTGAATGGAACCAGGTGGGAGATTCCTACTGGCCGGTTCTGGCTTATCAACTTTTGCAGGGGGAAGACCGGGTTGCTGAATAACTAGGATGGGTGGCTGTTCGACAGGAGCATCAACCATAACATTGCTTACTGGCAAATGTGAGGCTGGAGTGGTACACATATTCATATTCTGGTTAGTGTTAGCGATTTTTCGGCGTGGTGATTCGCTTAATAGTTTTAGGCCCAGAAATAGAGATTCAAGGTTAAGGAACTGCTTATTTAATGTGGCAAATTGTTTCCGATCCTCCCGGAAACCGTTTCTGGTTTGCCGCATAAACGTGCGCATCTCGCCTTCAATCTCTCGACAGGCCAAACATGACCATGTCAAACCGATGCCTTTGCCCAGGAGATCACCAAGTCGGCCATAATGACCAACGCCAGCGCATTTAATGTGCGAGCAATTGTCACATAGCCAGCAAGTTAGGTAGGAGTCGCCAGTAATAGCTCCTCCAAATTCGCATCTCTTTGAGGTAAAAACCAAAGACATTGTGGGTAATGAAAAGGGAATGCGCTCAAAAACAGAAACAGAATGGTCCAGCGAATGTATAATGAAGAGAGTGATCCAACGACGAGAGTGATCCAGCGACGATAGCGTGGGAGCGATTTCGGCGAACAGCAGGAGCAGTGTCAATCCAGACGGAGATGAAGAAGCTCCACAAAAGGGGGAATGCGATAGAGAGCGGTGAGCAGCTTGTAGTAACGAAACAAAGCAACGGTTAATGGTTACTTTGTTGTAGTTAATAAAACGAAGAATATGCGTTTAAAATTAAACTTTCGATGTGTTTTTCAGTTTGCGGACCACTACGCGATACAACAGGTTAATTAAATCAGTTCGGAGCTGATAATAGGTCGGTAGTTCTTTCGGGAAAAGTTTAAAATTACGGAGCGAATAGGCCGACGTGCATAAGGTTCAACGGTTCAAGTTTTTTTGTTTGACTAGGCAAAATATTAAAACAATTGCAATTACATAAAGTGTCGCATTATTTTCTGAAATTAACTTTAGAACATCTTTGTGTTTTATAAACTTTATCTTAGTTACTTTAAATCGTAAATATAGTGGTGTTAGGTCAATTTCTAGACTTAATAAATTTTCGCTTCAAATAACATTTTTAATTCTAATTCTACATTGTTTTATTCTTATAATTTTGTTTCCATTTTTGACAATTTTGTAAAATAGTAGTTTCAATTAGCTTCCATGTAAATATTACATTTGGTTCGACATATTGGATAATTTTCTTTTTGTTGTCTTGATTATAAATTTTATAATTGTTGTCAAAATATGATTGATCTCTGAATAGTCCAATTGAAATCCATTATGGTCGGAATAGGGAAGTACTTTAATTGTGTTAACAAGAGTATGGTTAATAGAAATGTGTTAGATAAGCAATAATGTTATCAGGTACCAGGTGCCTGTGAAATTGAGAGTTGATTATTTTTCTTTTGTTTTTTTAATTGTGTTTTGTAGTAGTGCGTAACTCTATTTCTATTAGTGTTTTTGTAATGGTCAGGGTCTGTCTGTTCTACATTTTTGGTTGGTTTAAATGGGTTTTCTAATTTGCCTTTCTGTAGTGGACCTTTTCTGTAATTAGTGTCAATATTAAATTCCTGTCGGTCTTCATTTATTTTATCTATTTTCTTCTCTTTAATTTTTTGAGTGTCTAATATTGGATGCCCAGCGAAAAAGAAGATTTGAGCAGGTGTCTGTCCAGTAGTGTCATGTTTAATTTTATGGTTGTATGTGTAAAAGATTGTTTCTATCTTGCTTAATTTTACTTCTTCATCATCAGATGAATTGATTATACGAATTTTTTTATTTATTGTTTTGTGCAATCTTTCGACGTCTGCCACCCCGTTTTTTGCTGTATTGAGCTGTAATTCGATTTCTTCTTCTTCAAGCCATCGCTTCAAAGCTAAACTGGAGAAAGCTCCGTCTCTGTATGCCTTAAGTAATTTGGGTTTACCTAATTGATTGAAAATACGCATTAATGCGTTTCTGCATTCTATCCAGTCCTTAGTTTTAATTTGCTCAAGTGTAGCGAATTTAGAATAAATATCAATACAACTGATGTAATGTTTTCCCTCAGATGAATAAATATCTACCACAAATTTTTCTCGGCAATGATCCGGTTTAGGCGTGATTTTTAAAGGCATTTTGGTGTTTCTATGTTCTGTTTTGGCTAAATTGCATATGTTGCATTCCTTTATTATATTCTGAATTAGTAGTTGGCTATTTGGAAAGAAGTGATTTTCTTTAAATAATTTTGTCATTTTCTGTATACCAGGGTGTACAAGTTTTTCATGTGATTGAAGTATGATTTCTTCGAATTCGACGTATGAACCAACGTTCTTTAATAGGAAAAGAATGCGAATTACTTTTGTGTAGGTGGTATTAATAATTTCCATGTGTGCCCTGTGAATAATTTCAAAATCTACATCGCTCTCAATATAAATGGTAATGTTTCTATGGATAAAGTGATCGAGTAAAATTTGTTTGGCCTTTTCGAATGACATTACATCATATAGAATTGTGGTAATGGAGTTACCAAATATTATTGAATGCTCTACTTTATTTTTATCGGATTTAATAAAGGTAATTTGTTTTTTGAAATAATTTATTGGTTTTTCTGTTAAATGAATAAGGTTGCTATTGTCTTCTTCTGCACTATGTTGAGTAACTTCACTATCGTGATTTTCTTCAATTTTAATTCTTGATAATGCATCGGCGACTGAATTTTCCTTCCCTTTAATATAATCGATTTTAAATTGGTATTCGCTTAATCTGACTCTCCATCTTTCTAACTAAGCATTCGGTTCCTTTAAGTTATGAAGCCATCTAAGAGGTTGATGGTCACTAGCAATGAGAAATTGTCGCCCTAGTAAATAATGTCGAAAAGTTTTAGTGGCCCAAACTATGGCGAGTAATTCTTTTTCGATAGCATTGTAATTTAATTCGTGATCGTTAAGTGTTCTACTAATAAAAGATATAGGATGACCGTTTTGAGAAAGGACAGCCCCGAGGGCCAAGTTACTTGCGTCTGCGGTTAAAACAAATTTCTTTTCAAAATCAGGTAATTGTAAAATTGGGTCTCGAATTATCAAAGCCTTAAGTTTTTCGAATGCCTCTATGTACTCAAGTTTTTGCGTATCTATCTTTGCTCCTTTTTTTAAGCAGCTGGTCATGGGTTTTGCTATGTCTGCGTAATTTGGAATAAATTTGCGATAATAACCTGTTAATCCGAGGAAAGCTCTAATCTCTTTTACTTTTGTCGGAATTGGGTATGAAGCTATGGCTTTATCTTTAATAGGATTTGGTTTAATACCATCAGGAGTTACTATGTGACCAAGAAAGTTAGCTTCTTTTTTTAAGAACTCACATTTGTCTAGTTGCAATTTTAAATTGCTTCTGCAAGCTTTGAAAAAACTTATTGTATTGAATTCAATAATATCATCCAGATACACCAAACAGTGTTTGTTAAGCAATGGTCGAAGGATATTATTCATGCACCTTTGAAAAGTAGCAGGTGCATGCCTAAGGCAAAATGGCATTCGAAGATATTCGTAATGACCGCTTTTGGTGGAGAATGCAGTTTTAGGAATTGATTCCTCGTCCATTTCTATTTGGTGAAATCCTTTTGCCAGATCGATTGTTGTAAAATATTGGCATTTACCCAGTTTGCCAAGAATTTCGTCCATATTTGGAATTGGATATCTGTCAGGTATGGTTATTTCATTTAGCTTTCTATAATCAATTACTACCCTGTATTTCATTATGCCAGAAGCATCCGGTTTTTTTGGTACAACCCAAGTAGGACTATTGTATGGTGAATTGCTTTCCCTAATTAATCCCTGATTTAGCAATTCCTGTACTTGGTTTTCTACTGCAAGTGGGTATTGTTTTGAATAAATTGGGGAGTTATGTGTTGTGTTTAGTACGTGTTTAATGGTATTTGTAAATGTTAATTTGTCTCCTTCCTTATATTCAAGATTTCTAAATTTATTTAATAAGACTTTTAACTTTAAAGTTTCCTCCTGATTTAGGTGATCTAATCGAAACTGTGAAAAATCTAATTTTTTTATTGATTCCTGATCTGAGTTTGAAATTGGTTCTGGTGTCCTTTGGATATAAAAATTTTGGTTTCCTTCCGAAGTAATTAACTCTGAAGTAATTAATTTGTATGTTTGATCAAAAAAGGTAACTGTATTATTTTTGTAATTAATAACTGATTGTGCATTTTTTAACAATTTTCTGCCAATTAGCATATCGTAATTATTAGAAAATCTGTGCACATAAAATGGTTCGGTTTTTTTGAAAATACTATTTCTGGGTAACATAATCAAGTCGTTCAAGGTGATAGGGCCATTTTATGTTAAAACTTCACATCTACTATTTTGAATGGGAAGACAAAATATATTCTCATTAATCATATTAATTGTGGATCCTGTGTCTAGAAGGCATTTGTATGTGGAACCTTTGTATACTATTTTTATGTATTCGAGTTGTCCGGGGCTGTTGACCGAAAATTTTCGTTTAATTCAGAATTATTTAGATCTTTTTCGTTATTAATTTGTACGGGTTGGACATGTTCTTGCCCTTCATTAATGTACCCATGATTATGATATGGATTGTAATGATTTTGGTCATAATACTGTTGCTCGTAATAATTTGGTTGGACTTGTTCGAATTCATGCGCGTCTTGGAATCTCATTTCGTCAATAGACATTTTAGTTGGTTCACTGTCCGATGGTCTTAGTCGTTTAGTAATCGGGAAGTTCGAATTTTTAGATGTAGAGGGTTGTTGTAGTTAAGGGGATGTATTTCCTCTAAAATGTGTTGTTTGGGGATTTTGGATTTTGTTGGGATGTTGTTGGAAAGGATTTTTTTGAATAATGGGTTGTGTGTTTATGTACTGGTTGGGTCTGAAATAATTAGGTGCGTGCCACATAAGTGGGTTGTTAGTCATCTGCTGTGTATAGCTAGGTCTAAATGGTTGCACGTATTGATTAAAATTAGGTTGGAAGGGTTGGGCATATTGTGGGTAACTTGGGCGATATTGAGTTTGAACATTTGCATTGAATTTATGTGCTTTCGAATTCTGATTAGAATTTGAGTTTTTACGGTATTCTGGGTTTTTATTAAATTCAAAGTTAATGTGTTCTTTATAAATTCCCTCATTTTGTGCAATGTTAATTAAGGATCTTAAGTCTGTAATATCGTGGTGAGCTAAAATAGTAAATAATTGTGTTGGTAATTTCCTTATCAGTATCTTAATAGAGTCCTTAATAGCCTGAATATAAATAAGGAAATCCGGTTGGTTACCTTCTAGGTGTAGTTTCGAAATTAATAATTGACGTCGTCTTTCCGCTTCTTCGCAGATTGCTCTTAGGTTTCCTCTGTATGGTGTTTCCCTGAAGTTCTCCAGAAGTTTGTAGTTTGGTGTTTGAGTTTTAAATTCCGCGATAAGTCTTGCTTTGAGGGTAGGCCAATCTTCGATGTTCGGAAGTCCCAAAGATCGTGTAACCTGTCCGTCCAAGTTCCTTTCGATCGCTCCCAGTAGAATCCTCTGTTGTCGAACATCATTCGTTTGGTAGAGCGAAATTACGTAATCTACTCTACTGACGAAGGTGTGAAGGGTTTCTGGATCACCCTTGAATGGCATAATATCTTTAAGTTGCCGACGGGCTTCGGCAAGGTTGTTGTCGCTCAGCGCAACGGTTTGGGGTGCGGCAATAATTGGTTGTGACATTTTTTTAAAATTTTGTGTTTAATTTTTTTATTTTTGATTTAATTTTTTTGTTTTGTTTTGGATTTGTTAGAAATATACATATTGCTAATTGGCAACGCACTCTTATACGCACCCTTCATTGCGCTTACAGAATTGTATAAGTATAAGTCACACTTCTGTAAATATTTGTAAGCATCCTCATAAAGAAAACATTAAATCAGTCTTAATTGAACCATCACATGAAGAACACGATATAATAAATTCATCAGGTTATGGGCCCAGGAAGCTCAAGAAATACAATTGTGCGCGAAGTTATTATATCGAATTAGTAAAGAAAGTGAATAGCAAATATTCTGGACTTTCTTGTTTGTGACAATGAATTCAATTATGAACTCGATAGAGAAATTGGACGACAATAATTATGGTGCGTGGGCCGTGCAAATGAAAAGCGTGCTCATACATTCCGAGTTGTGGGGCTACGTGTGTGGACTAAAAGTGAAAAATGAAAGTGATAGTCCCGAGAAAAATTGGATTTTGATGCCAAAGATGAGAAGGCCCTCGCGAGCATTATGCTCTGCATTAAGGCATCACAAATAAACAATGTCAAAAATTGCGTAACTGCTGAAAGTGCTTGGAAAAAACTAAAAGAAATCCATATGCCCGCTGGTCCCGCGCGTCGCGTTCAGTTGCTGAGACAATTGTTGTATCTAAAGTTGATAGATTCAGAAAATATGGTATCGCACATAGCAAAATTTTCAGACTTAATTGAAAAACTGTCTGAAATTGAGTTTACATTGGCCGATGAGTGTCTGTGCATATTACTATTGTCTAGTTTGCCGGAATCTTTTGACAATTTTGTAGTTGCCATTGAATCACGTGATTCGTTACCTACTTTAACTTCGCTAAAAATCAAGTTAATCGAAGAGAATGAGCGCCGAAATATAGACACAGAACAAAGCGGAGTGCAGAAAATGTTCTCGTCGCGACGTGAGAAAAGTACAGTCTCGCAAAATAAAAACTTTAAGCAGCGAGTGTGCTGGTGTTGTGGTCGTCAAGGGCACATTGCGGTTAACTGTAGAAGTGCAAAGAAAAACGAAAAAAGAAACAATGAAGAGAGTGATAATAAGAAGTCATATTCTGTGTTTGCTGCTGCGAATCACAACTACAGTTTTTCAAAGAATATTTGGTGCTTGGACACTGGTGCGACTGCACATTTGTGTAACGATAAATCGCTTTTTATAGAGATCAAAAAGCACAGAGAAAGAATTTTGTTGGCCGGAAAAAATTATATTAAAGCGATCGGTATCGGAACAGTGCGTTTACAGTGGAAACATAGTACAATCGATTTGACCGATGTACTTCTGGTTAACAATATTCAATGTAATTTTATTTCCGTGGCGAAAGTGGTGAACAAGGGATTCACAGTAAATATTTCGAATAGCAAAACGATTTGTTTTTGTTTGAAACGAGCGAACAAAAATGTTTCAACGCACAAACGGATAATAAAGGACTTATTAAATGGCACTATCGCTTTGGCCATTTAAATTTTGCCAGTATAGAAAAAATGATGAAAAAACATATGGTTCATGGCTTAACATCCGAACAATGTATGAATATGAAAAACTATGTGTGTGAGACTTGCGCAAAGTGCAAAATAAGTGAGAAGCAATTTCCTAAGCATTCTTATAATCGGGCAAAGGACGTATTAGATCTCATCCATACGGACATTTGTGGACCAATGCATAAGAGTTCGGTTGGCGGTGCTCGTTACTTTGCAACTTTCATTGACGATAAATCGCGTTACGTTTACGTTTGTTTTTTGAAGACGCGAAACGAAATCCTCGATAAGTTCAAAGAATTTAAAGCAATTGCGGAGACATCAATTGGCAGGAAAATAAAGTGTCTGAGAAGTGACAACGGGCGCGAGTATTTGAGTAGCGCATTTCAACAATTGCTAAACAGCAATGGTATAAGGAGGCAGCTTACTGTGCCTCATACACCGCAGCAAAATGGGGTGGCAGAACGAGCAAACCGTACGTTGGTGGAGATGGCACGCAGCATGCTGAGTCATGCTGATCTCGACGAGAGTTTTTGGGCAGAGGCCATAAATACAGCTGCATATCTGCGCAACCGCTCTGAGACTTCGACGTTGACCGATATGACACCTTACGAGTCATGGAATGGCAAGAAACCAGGCGTAAGTCATCTACGAATATTTGGTAGTAGAGCTATCGTGCTTAACAAGACGCAACGCAAGAAGTTTCAACCTAAAGGAGAGGAGCGAGTGTTGATTGGCTATTCTGCAACAGCAAAGGCATATCGTTTGTTTGACCCAAAAACAAGGAAGGTAACAGAGGCACGAGATGTTATATTTCTTGAAGATTCCCTTACAGACGACAGTGTGAGAGATCAGGGCTCAACAAACAGTACTGAAGTCACGCTGGTGATGGACGAGTCTAATCCTGCGTGTAACATAGACGACAATGTTGAAGATGTGGCACTGGACGGTATGAATCACCAAGAACAGCAACAAGAGGCAGATAAAATTGGAGAAGGAGATTTGGAAGTCGACACAGCTGATGATTGCGGGAAGAGAGGACCTGGACGCCCAAAGCTTATCTACACTGGACAACCCGGACGCCCTCGCAAGCAGTATAACATACTGAATGTTATGAAAACTGATGATGTATCAGTGCCTGGAACTGTGGATGCAGCTTTGAATTCTCATCATGCCAAATTTTGGCAGGCATCGATGCAGAAGGAGATAGCAAGTCTACAAGCCAACAAAACCTGGACGTTGACTGACCTACCAAAAGGAGAGAAGGCTATTGGTAGCAGATGGGTGTTCGCAGTCAAGCGTGACAAAAATGGCCAGGTGGATAAATTCAAGGCCCGTTTAGTGGCTAAAGGCTGTGCGCAGCGCTTTGGCATAAATTACAGCGAAACTTTCTCACCAGTGGCGAGGTATTCTACGATCAGGCTGGTGATTGCTCTGGCAGTTGAGCATGGTATGTATGTTCATCAAATGGATGTTTCTTCTGCTTATCTCAACAGTGAACTGCGAGATTTGGTGTACATGCGGCAACCAGAGGGATTTGTTGACCAGAAGTTCCCTGAGCGTGTGCTAAAACTAAACAAATCTTTGTACGGCTTAAAGCAGAGTGGCCGTGAGTGGAATGCGAAGCTAAATTCTGTTTTGGTGAAGATGGACTTCAACCCCTGCGCCAGCGAGCCGTGTCTATACATACGGCGACAAGGTCAAACAATAGGCATCATAGTGGTGTATGTAGATGACATGATTGTGGCCAGTACTAGCAAAGATGACCTAAAAAGAATAAAGATTTCGATTGCCGACGAATTCGACGTCACTGATGGCGGTCAGTTGAACCATTTTCTTGGAATGGAAATAGATCGTGAAGGCGAGACTGGCAACATAAATGTTGGCCATAAGCAATATATTGAAAATCTCTTACGTGAGTATGGTATGCAAAACTGTAAATCTAATGCTATACCTCTTGAAGCAGGATTTCAAGTAAAGTGCGATCAAGACGACTGCAAGCGTGTAGATCAAACGAGCTATCAATCATTAATAGGCTCTTTAATGTATTTGGCAATAACAACACGGCCGGATATACTACACTCAGTCGTAAAACTTGCACAGCAAAATGCAGATCCACACCAGGAGCACGAGGCAGCTGCTAAAAGAATACTGAGGTACTTGAATTATGCCGAATTATGTCTACAATATAAGAAGACTGGAAAGCCTGTATATTGCTTCGTCGATGCTGATTGGGCTGGAGACAGCATGGACCGAAAATCTTTCAGTGGCTGGACCTTCATCGCAGCCGGGGCAGCCTTTTCATGGGAAAGCAAGAAACAAGGTGTGGTAGCCTTGAGCAGCACTGAGGCGGAGTATGTCGCACTATCGATGGCGGCAAAAGAAGCAACGTACATACGGAAGGTGATGCGTGAATTGGGATTTGGTGACGACTTCGCAACACAAATCAACAGCGATAATCAAAGTGCACAATGTCTAGCTAAGGACTCGAAATTCCATGCACGCAGCAAACACATTGACATCAAATATCACCATGTACGGGAAATGGTTAAGAATAAATTTGTAGAAATTAACTATGTACCTACTGAAAATATGATAGCTGATATCCTAACTAAAAATCTTTGTAAAGCTAAGCATATGAAATTCACATGTATGTTAGGTATGCAGTAGATCAAAAATTTGTATAATTGCGTTGAGAAGGAGTGTTAGAAATATACATATTGCTAATTGGCAACGCACTCTTATACGCACCCTTCATTGCGCTTACAGAATTGTATAAGTATAAGTCACACTTCTGTAAATATTTGTAAGCATCTCTCATAAAGAAAACATTAAATCAGTCTTAATTGAACCATCACATGAAGAACACGATATAATAAATTCATCAGGATTTAATGTTATTTTTTTTTTTTTTTTTGTTTCGTTTTCTAGTTTCACTTACACTTTTTTTATTGTTGTTTTATTATGTTGCTTTAATTTATTGTTTTTTTTATTTTTATTTAAGTATAAAAGTTTTTTTTTTGTTTTTAACTTCACTTTCTTATAATTTTATAAGTTGGTTTTAAAACTTAGTTGCCTTTGGACTTAATGTTTTTGTTTCGTATTTCACTTCCACTTTTATTTGGATAACCGAATTGGAATTATAATCCAAGTTGAAGAGTTTTCACGAATTTATTTTGGGAAATGTTTCGAGCACTGGATTATAAAATTGAACTTATTTTCCACTCGAAGGTTCTTTTTTCGGATACTTGTTGTATCCTACCGACTGCGCCAGTAAAATTGGTTGTAATATTTTTTATTTGAGTCGAATAAATGTCCCGTCAGTTGACTAAGGACAACGCCGAGAAGAACTATTTAACGAAGGTTTTTATTGAACTTCTTTATTCGGATATCAGCTTAAGACTAAAAATCAAATGTACATTGGGTTGAGGAGAAGCCTCGGTATTTTAACAATATTTGTATTTCGGGAGAGCCTTGCTCTTGGATTCTTAAGATTAGGAAAAGATTCAAAGAGAGCAGTAAAATCTGCTTAGGTCAGGCTTTAGGATGTTTACAAGAATGGCTAAGTGAGGGTGCGAAAGAATTCTTTATTGGAAACGGATGCTGCGCAGCTGCGATACATTATGGAAATCACTTAAGTGCATAACTGTTTATAGTTCTATGTAATAATTGAAGTGGCCGGTTTGGACCACCCAAATACGTCACTATATATTCATATTCTGGTTATTATTAGGAATTTGCCGGCGTGGTGATTCGCTTAATAGTTTAAGGCCCAGAAATAGAGATTCCAGGTTTAGAAACTGCTCATTTAATGTGACAAATTGTTTCCGAACCTCCCGGAAACCGTTTCGAGTTTGCCGCATAAACGTGCGCATCTCGCCTTCAATCTCTCGACAGGCCAAACAGGACCATGTCAAACCGATGCCTTTGCCCTGGAGATCACCAAGTCGGCCATAATGACTAACGCCAGCGCATTTCATGTGCGAGCAATTGTCGCATAGCCAGCAAGTTAGGTAGGAGTCGCCAGTAATAGCTCCTCCAAATTCGCATCTCTTTGAGGTAAAAACCAAAGACATTTTGGGTAATGAAAGAGAGAATGCGCTCAAAAACAGAATGATCCAGCGAATGTATGATGAAGAGAGCGATCCAGCGACGATAGCGTGGGAGCAATTTCGGCGAACAGCAGGAGCAGTGTCAATCCAGACGGAGATGAAGAAGCTCCACAAAAGGGGGAATGCGATAGAGAGCGGTGAGCAGCTTGTAGTAACGAAACAAAGCAACGGTTAATGGTTACTTTGTTGTAGTTGTTTGCGAAACACAGTCTTATCGCGATTGAAATAAAACGAAGAATATGCGTTTAAAATTAAACTTTCGAGGTGTTCTTCAGTTTGTGGACCACTTCGCGATACAGCAGGTTGATTAAATCAGTTCGGAGCTGATAATAGGTTGCTAGTTCGTTCGGGAAACGTTCAAAATTACGGAGCGATAATAGGACGACGTGCATAAAGTTCAACGTTCGATTTGATGAATATAAATAAGAAAATCCGGTTGGTTACCTTCCCGGTGTAGTTTCGAAATCAATAATTAACGTCGTCTTTCCGCTTCTTCGCAGAATGCTCTTAGATTTCCTTTGTATGGTGTCTCCCTGAAGTTCTCCAGAAGTTTGGTGTTTGGGTTTTAAATTCTGCGATTAGTCTTGATTTCAGGGTAAGCCAATCTTCGATGTTCGAAAGTCCCAAAGATCGTGTTACTTGTCCGTCCAAGTTTCTTTCGATGGCTCCAAGTAGGATTCTCTGTTGTCGCACATCATTAGTTTGGTAGAGTGAAATTACGTAGTCCCCTCTGCTGAAGAAGGTGTGAAGGGTTTCTGGATCACCCTTGAATGGCATAATGTCTTTTAGCTGCCGACGGGCTTTGGCAAGATTGTTATCGCTCAGCGCAACAATTTTCGTGTTTATTATTAAATTGCTTTAATTTATTGTTCTATTTTTTATTAAAGTATAAAAGTTTGTTTAACTTAACTTTCTTAGAATTTTAAATGTTGGTTTTAACAGTTAGTTGCCTTTGGACTTAATGTTTTTGTTTCGTATTTCACTTCCACTTTTTATTGGATGATCGAATTGGAATTATAATCCTAGTTGAAGGGTTTTCATGAATTTATGTTGAGATATTTTTCGAGATTGGGTTAAAAAATTGAACTTATTTTCCATTCGAAGGTTCTTTTTTTCGGATATTTTTTGTATCCTACTGACTGCGCCAGTAAAATGTTTATTGTTTGAGTCTATTAAATGGACCGTTTGAAATAACTAAGACCAACGTTGAAAACTAAGTTTTGTCAAATAAAAATATCGGGATCGATTGTGTTCAATTGCTTATTGTTCAATGTTCAGCTTAAGACTAAAAAATCAAATGTAAGTGAGATTGAGGAGAAGCCTCAGTGTTTTAAGAATACTTGTATTTCGGGAGGGAAATGCTCTTGGATTTTTAAGATTAGGAACAGATTCAAAGAGAGCAGTCAAATCTGCTTAGGTCAGGCTTTAGGATTTGTTTACAAAAATGGTTAAGTGCCGCTACCAAAGAATTGTTTATAAAAAATTTATTTAAAAAAAATTAAATTTAGTGTATTTTTCGCTTATACGAAGCTTTAAAAGGAAATAAAGGGGCGCCTTAGCGGTATTATTCTGCTCAGTTAGGCCTTGGGAGGCTTGAGTGTGGGCATCCACCTGTTTGCCAAGCACCAGCTGTCTAAATAATAAGGCACCCGATTTAGTTTAAGATTATTTATATATTCTAGAGCTCTGAAAAACGTGTATTACAAGTAGGAGTCTTTTAATATAGTTTTTATAGTTACTTTGAATGGCAGCCTAGCTTGTTTACCAGGGTTCACATATTTCATTAGATGGCTTAACACTGTTCAGTAGATTACTGTCGCTAAATAAAAAGGATTCTTTTCATTTCCAATAGTATACCGCAGCTTATGCCCAAACCTCTCGTGCCATATTTTTTAATTATTTTTATTTTGCGAATTCACTGCGTACGCATAAAATTTAATAATCGGTATATTTTTAACATGCCTGAGGTTTCGCTACTATTTTTTCATTTTTAAATAGTTTTACCCCCTTTGTTAAACTCGATAGTCATTTCTGCCTCTTGTAGACGCTTCATCGAAGCTGAATTAGCTGTATCTTCCAGCGTTATCTAGTTCTCGGTTTGCAGCCGCACAATACCACGCTTGGCGTAGATAAACGCCTTGGCTCGGCCACAGCTATTTTCAGAGAATACTTCGAAACAATAAAATCATTAAATATGCTCTCATTTATTATATTATATGATCGGTTGCACCTGAATCAAGAATAAAACCAACTTTATTCTCGATTTTACGATTTACCATGAACTGATTTAGCTTGATCTGTTTTATTATCTTTGTTTTTAAAGTTAGTTATTCTTTTGTAATGAAAACAATCTTTTTTCATGTTCCCTGCCTTGAACAGGGCTAGAAAATATAAACAATCTAAAACTAAATCGGGTGCCTTATTATTTACAAGCTAATTGGCTGGTGCTTGGCTGTCTGGTGCAACGCAGAGATCAGTTTCCTAACAAGTTTCTATTCTGCTCCGATAACTTTTTTAATTTTTTAATCCGTAGTGGAAAGTTTGCAAACTTCTTTTCCTGGATTTCTTCGTATGTTATGGTTAGGTTTTCCACCACATGGTCGATGGAACCCTTTAGCTTGGCATCTAACTCATTTCTGGCGATATCCCTACCTTCTCGTTAGCTGCTTTAAATTTCTTAATCTTGCTATTAATAAGCTCATTTGAAAAAAATTTATGCTCTACTGGCCATAGCTTCAATAATTTGTTGTGATTTTCATTACCTTGGGATTCTAATGAAGATAATAGTATCTTATCTTTCTTTTCGGTACTATCCTTCATTAAAATCTCATCCACTAACCTAACATAGTTATCCTAACCTAGTCTTCGATCAGAATTGCCTTCTCTTTTGTAGACATTTTTATTTATATTTTGACTTGTAATTTAAAGATAAATAAATGTAGAGTTTATTATAGTTTGTTTGAAAAGAGTTTATTATAATTATTGAATATTATTGTATGATATTAAAAAAAGATCGCTCTTCTTTGATTTCTGCCTTCACCGTCTCGTTCCGAGCCCCAGCTGCCGACTGCTCTGTAGTGCCAGGGCTGCCCACTCTTCTCCAGAACCAGGGCTGGCAACTCTTTTGATATCTTGCATCTTACATTCGGCCCTCCTGACTCTCTTCGTCAGACCCAGATGATAGTAGCTCCTCATTATCCGCGACAAATCGCTACAACTTCATATTATCGCATCTTGTTGATGTAGTATTTGGCCATTCTATGCTCGCTGCTTTTCGGAAGTCATATCGCCCCTTTCGCTTAACTTGTACGATTTCATATGGGCCCAGATAACCGCTTGCCAGCTTACGGACAGCAACAAATTGAATTCGCTTGACCGCCAGTAGGTCGCCTATCTTATACCCATGCTCTGGTCGACGTTTTTTGTCATAATTTCGTTTGTAGATCGGTTGTGCGTGCTCAAAGTTTTGTTTCGCAAATTCACGCAGTTTTTGACGCTCTCCATTGAAATCACCAGTACTCGACTTTCAGCTCGGTTGTGCATTTTGGTGCCAAATACAATTTCGAATGGTGATGTTTTAACAGCTGCATGTACTTGAGAATTTATTGCTTGTTGTACTTCCGCTTGTTGAACCACTTGAAAGTTTGGCACTGTTAAATGTACGAAGGTCTCTCTTGGATTTTGACCGATACGGACGTGTTTCCACATACGGACTCTCTCTTGAGATTCTGATCAATACGGACGTGATCAACAGAAGCAGCGCGAAAAACCATAAAAAACGGAGACAGCCCAGCTGGAACAAACCTAAATTGCACAGAGCCACACCATGGGAACGTGTAAATGTTCGGCTGAGCGAACCAACCCAAAGCAAGTGTGTTATAAAGGTAGAAAAACAATTTCTCATTTTTTCCTTTCCTGAGTGCACTGTTTGCGGTGGGAGGCCCACCTGTTAAATCAGCCGGTGGAGCTGTCAACTCGTCGCAGACCAACAGTGCTGCCAGATCTGGTGATCAGGAACTAAATGGATAGAGCAGCGGGGGGCCCCGCCCCCACCGAGGATGACCCATTCAGGAGGAGCTCCAGAATGTCAAGGTCACCAACAAAAGGAGGAGGAATCGCGGTGCAGGACGCCGGAACCCCTGCGCCGGCGGTAGTGCTGGAGGATTTACCAACTTGCCGCCGCAGTGATACAGCGTTGGACAACTCGGCCCCTGCAGCCAGCAGCGCCATCAATACGTGTAACCGGAAGGCAAAGGACGCCATCAGCGTGCCGTCACTCAGGAAAGCAAGGATATCACCAATCGGATCGCCTATTGGGCCTTTAGTCCTAGCCGCGGGAACCCCTACGCCGGCGATTGTGGCGGTTGTGTTGGAGGATACACCGACTAGCCCCCGAAGTGCGGAACAGCTGGACAACTCGGCCCCTGTAGCCAGCAGCGATACTAGTGCGAGCAACCCGAAGGCAAAGGACGTCATCAGCGTGCCATCGAACAAAAAAGGAAGAAAATCTCCAACGGGATCGCCTATAAGGCCTTTGGACTACGCCGCGGGATTCAAAAATGAAG
This sequence comes from Drosophila ercepeae, assembly GCA_018150545.1. NCBI lineage: Eukaryota > Metazoa > Arthropoda > Insecta > Diptera > Drosophilidae > Drosophila > Drosophila ercepeae. The sequence continues at coordinate 2,100,904 of JAECWL010000197.1, forward strand.
ATCTGCGGAGTATCCTCGCTAGGATGGGAAACAAAATTAACGCGATACTATCCGCGTCCGAAATTCGGCGTCATGTTATCATAGAGGACAAGAGCGTACTCCTGGAACTCTTGGCTCTCAGCAACAGGGCCATCGAGCTTCACGAAGGCGGCGCTACAGAGAATCTTTCTACGAACGCTTCAACCCAAACCGAGCCCCAAAAGCCTGGAAAAAAGGCTACACCAGCAAGGGAACCGCCAAAGGGACAGATGCCCAAAGCTCAGGAGCCTAAAGTACAGGCACCAAAAGCGGCAACCACCCCGCGGTGAGCTCAGAGGGTACAGCAAAACCCAAAGAAAATGCGCCCAAGCCGCGCAGCTATGCATCCGTCGCCAAGGAGGCTAGCACCGGAGGCGAGTGGAAAAAAGTGCAGCCTAAACGCCTGAGGAAGAAGCCGGAGGCACTTATACTAAAGAAGACGGGAGAGGCCTCGTACGCGGAAATGCTCCGAAAACTGAAAGCGGATCCGAACCTCAGCGAACTGGGCAAACGTGTTCCCAAAGTCCGCAGAACTCAGCAAGGGGAACTACTGCTGGAAATAGAGGGGAAAGTCTCCAAATTTAAGACCGAGCTGGAAGCAACTCTAAAAGACATGGCTTCGGTACGTACGGGTCCACAAAGAATAGCACTATCCTGCAGTGGATTGGATGAGGCCACGACAGCAGATGATCCCCACAGCTGCCTGGTCTCCCAATTTCTAGGCATTCTGCTGAAACCAGAGGACATCAAAGGCCTCCGTAGGATGCGGGATGGGACTCAGATAGCCACACCGAAAGCGCTTTCGTCGATGGACAAATAAAAAGGGTAAGTGACAAGAATTCCTTTGTTTCTTATTCTGACGATGAGTCAGGCGAACCGCGCGATAAAGTAAGACTGCAAGCCTCTCTTCAGTCAGTTCAGTAATTCCGCGCTTTGATCATTTTTTTTGGTCTGCTTATTTGCCTGCACCTAAATTTTGACTGCTCATCTGTCCGCTAACCATGAATAATTTACCCTAAATATAAAAGTATTAATACATATTTATAAATATTTTAAAGAATCTTATTTTTACACGTATATATATATTAGATTTTAGTATCCTTTAACAGCCTCATTCTTGCATTTTTTTGTCCTTTTAAAACTCAAGATGTATTTGTTAGATATAGTATTAGACAATAATTAATAAATGTTAAGTTATACGATGAGATCTTGCTAGAGTTATTTGATAGGGTCATGCCTAGTGAAAGCAGGGTAGGGAATTAGATAGTCGACTCGATCTTTGGGACCATTTATGGACATCACAACAACAAACCGGACGAAATGGTCATGGTAGGGCGGGCAACATGATCGAGCCGATTTAGTTTAACCATCTTCAACTTTCCTTTTCTTCTCCTCTTATCTATTTCTATGCTATCCTCTTTGTCACTTCGCCTATGCATTGGGATTTAAATTAGCAACCAAGCACGCGAATTCAAATATTATTTTGTAAAAAACAGCCAGCATATATTTTCTGCACATTTATTGGTTTAACCCCCCCATATCTCCTAAAGAAGCGTAGCCGGCTTTATTGCGTGCAGTGACAGAAAATATCGACCATCCGCGGCCTAAGAGATATACTAGAAGGTATATCTTCGTAAAAGGTTACAAGATCCGAAAACGGGATGTTAGATGTTTACAAATGTAGGGACAAATCTTAAACCGAACTTATATTCTAACTTATCTGGCGATCAAGCCTCGGTGCCATGCTTTTAATTTATTGAGTGAGTAATCTGAGTGAACTTTGGTAAGCTTTCAGAATAGAATGACTTAATTTTGAGTCATTAAATTTGATTAGGAGTTAGGAGTTTAGGAGTTATGTTTAAAATAATCAAACTGCTGCCTCAAAATATACATAAGCTTCTAAAGTCTTACCTATATAAAAGAGTGTTCTCGGTTAGATGCAGTTCAAGCACTTCAAACGATTATACTATAGAAGCCGGAGTGCCTCAAGGAAGCGTTCTCGGTCCCATTCTATATACACTATACACATCGGACATTCCGACAAACATTCAACTTACCACATCAACTTTTGCAGATGACACTGCCATTCTTAGCCGGAGTAAATGTCCCCTTAGAGCAACTGTTATTCTACAAAATCATTTGGAATCTCTTGAAAAATGGTTAGCTAACTGGAGAATTAAAGTAAATGAAAGTAAATGTAAACACGTAACATTCACACTGATCAGACAAACGTGTCCCCAGCTTACTCTACACGGAGCACGAATCTACCAGTCAAACACCGTCACATACTTGGGTATCCATCTTGACAGGAGACTCACCTGGCGCTCACACATAGCAGCCAAAAAAACTCAACTAAAGTTGAAGACCAAGAAGCTCCACTGGCTAATCAACTCTCAATCCCCTCTTTGCCTTGAATACAAAATACTCATCTATAACACCGTGATCAAGCCAATATGGAAATACGGCTCTGAACTCTGGGGAAATGCCAGTCGTAGTAACATCGAAGTAATTCAAAGAGTTCTAAGACACTTAGACTCATCACTGGTGCTCCTTGGTATATAAGGAACAAAAATATTCATCGAGACTTAAATATTAACACCGTTTCTGACGAAATTTTCAATCAAAAAGCCAAACACCAAGCTAAATTAACATCTCATCCAAATCCTCTTGCACGCTCGCTAACCAGAACTTCCAGTTGGAGTAGACTTCAACGTGCCGATCATCCACTCGCTCAGTTCCGATATAATTAGAGCCGTCTTTAAAACTAAACCCATCACTAAAAAATGGATTTTAGTTATAATATTAGTCTAAGATTTTAAAACTTGTTGTTAGTCTCTATTAAGAAGAGAAGATCCAGCAAATAAAATAAAATTGGTAAAAAAAAAAAAAAAGGAGTTTCAAGGCTTTCCTTTGTCTCCAAAATCTTTATGACTTGAAATACAAGTCCTGTCTTCTGTTTTCGATAAATAGGTTTATAGGAAAAATAGGTTTATGTTAAGAAGCAAATGTTCAGTGTTAATCTACCCACGTAAGAATCCAGCACAGCTCAGCTTATTACTTATTAAAACAAAAATAAACTTGAAATTATATTCTGTCAATCTCAACCGAATGAAATCATAAATATTGATTCATCTGATAATAAAGACCTAACGTTAATATTTGGTTTTAAGACACAATCATTTTTATTTAATGATTTAAACGACGAAATTATCGGCTTCTCTTAAACAACATTGTTTGAGTGTAAATCACAAGGATCATATATGTAAGGTGGCAACACACAAGAGCGCTGCCACCTACCCTTCTTAACACTCAGTTGCGAGTCGCACAGAAGTCGTGGGTCGATGGTCGTCAAGCTAGGAGGTCGTTCGCAGTCGTCAACGAAAAAGTCATCATAAATACATACTAAGTTTTACAATGTTGTCAATTTTTTGCTAATGTCTAAATATGTGTTTAGACATAAGTAGGCAAACTATAAATATATTCTATTTATGGGCTGCAATAAATATGTCACTGGACAGCATGAGTGGCAACTACAGATAAGTACGATTGCAGCGGCCTATTGCCGAAGTGTCAAGAGATGTAACCACGCGGGAGGTGATTAACGCGGTCATAGGCCTCAAACATAGATTTAAGAATAAAACTCGGCTGCATTTACAAACGCAGACTGCGGCGTCTTACAAGCGCTGTATTATATAATTAAATGATAAGAACCTATGTAAGAATGAATAAAAGGCGAAGCCCTCGCAGTAGCGAGTGAGTTAGATTCAAAAACCCGAATTGAACTCATTAAGTGTACGCACAAGTTTATAGTGTGAACATTTTGGTCCTTCGAGAAATTCTGTTGTTTTCCCCCACCAGTGGTAAGAAACACAGAATAAAAAACCAGCGCTTCTAAGTAAAAAGAGCAAGGTTATTCGAGTGATTCTGTTGTTTCCCCCACCAGTGGTAAGAAACACAGAATAAAAGACCACGCCTTAAAGTACTAGGACTATAAGGTGAAACATTGTGTTCTTGCTTTTCTTTGGCTGATCAATCAGCTGTGAGTCGAGGCACAGCTAGGTCAACTGGGCGACCAATCAAAAAATCCTCCAACGGATCACGCCAAAGAATACAAGCAGAAAGCACAAAAAAGTCACAGTGATTGTTTTCCCAAGATGTTGTCGGAACGATCTGTGAAATTGATGCAAGACCAAGGAGAGCTGCAGAACAAAATACTGCAAGCCATCAAGGAAAAGGCATCTATACCAGCAATAGAAGTATTGGTAGTCCGAATTACTACTAACAACAATGCTCTAGTAAAATTGGGAGTTGGCGATCATCAATATTTTAATGATAAAATATTTATTAAAACTATGGATGCTATCAAGGCCTACAAGGAGTCACAATGAAAGGTAGAAACACTTGAAGAGATAAATCTACCAAGCGGATCAAAATTTGTCCAGTTGATAATCTGGTTCAACTGGTGGATATAAGAGCGGATAGGGTGAGGCAACAGATAAGCCTAATCTACGAAACCCTAGATAGTTCAAGTGAGATTGAACTAGTCAAGCAGCTGGCAATAATGAAAAGTCATTGGTCCAACGTGACGGACACACTGAAACGTCTTGAAAACAAGTATGACAGAACTGCCTTTGATCAAGATGAGGCAGACATTCTGAAATCTAAAGTTGCCGCACTAGAGATGGTACTTCAAATGAAGTTGGAACAGTTCAAAAGTTCCAACTACGACGTGCCTGAACTCCCAAAAGTGGACCTTCCAACGTTCAATGGAAATGCGAAGGAATGGCCAACATTTTACGAGCTGTTCTCTGAGCTAATAGACAGCAGGAAGGATATCAGCCACACAAGAAAGCTGGGATATTTAAGAGCCTGCTTAAAAGGAGAAGCTCAAAAAGTTGCTGTCCGTTGCGCAGGATGCCGCCAAGGATGCTGGTCTGCTCTTCAACCCGTCAAAGTGCGCCACACTGCATTTGACGGGAAGAAAGGGCCACAGAAAAACAATGCAGACCAGCTTCCAAATTGGCGGCGTCCAACTGCCTGCCATGGAAGAGGAGGATGCCTATAATTACTTAGGCATCCCGGTAGGCCTAGACGTAGACCAAACGCCAAGGGCAGCGCTAGAGGCGATTGGGGTAGATATCGCCAGCATCGACGGCTCGCTGCTCGCCCCGTGGCAGAAAATAGACGCAGTACGCACCTTCGTAGCACCACGACTAGACTTCATGCTACGAGGTGGTTCCCTCAAGCGTACTGCGCTCTGCCACGTAGATAAAGCCAAAAAAAACACGTAAAAAAGTGGCTTTATCTACCACAGCGGGCGAGCGCGGAGGTAGTCTATATCCCGCCCAGCAGAGGGGGGGCGGGTATACTACCCACGTCGATGCTGGCCGATATTCTCCTCATCTCCCACGGGCACCGCATGCTAACGTGCCCCAGCGCTGCTGTCTCTCACATCGCGAGAGAGGGCCTGAGAGGAACGGTTGCTAGAAATCTAAACCGTGAGCATCTGGAGAAGAGATGGCCATGTTCCTATCAGGCTCGCGTTTGGGCCCCTGTGGCGATGCTGGCCTTTGGTCCAGGGTGAGAATGGCCACGAGACGCCAGTCCACACATCTGGGAGTCCGTTGGATCTGGAGAGGAGGTGAGCTAGTGGTCGAAAGTAGAGGAAAAAGAAACCGACCACTGCTCACCGACTCGAACTCCAGATCCCAGTCCATCAAACGGCTCCGGAGTGCGGCACAGGAGGAGTATCTGGCCATTCTCCAGGGAAAGCCTGACCAGGGGAAGGTGGCGATCCTCTCGGCAAGAACCCCAATCAGCAACTCCTTCATCAGGGATGGATCGTTCGTCCGGTTTGCTGATTGGAGGTTCATCGGCAGAGCTCGGCTGGGCGTCCTGCCTCTCAACGGCGCCATCCGGTGGGGGGACGGCGATAAAAGATGCCGAGTCTGTGGACACTTGCTCGAGAGCATACCACACGTGCTGTGCCACTGCATGCACCACTCCTATGCCATGCAGCGGCGGCATGACAGTGTGGTTGATCGCCTAGCGAGAGCGGGGTCACGTCTAGGCACCCCTAAGGTGAACTGCCGTGTGGACGAGGCCACCGGCGACCTGGCCGCACTTAGGCCGGATCTGGTGTGGCGCGTCGAACGGAATAGTCGCATTGTCATCGTCGATGTGACTATTCCGTTCGAAAACGGGGCGGAAGCATTCAAGGCTGCCAGGGAAGAAAAGGAGAGAAAATATGCTCCCCTGGCAGAGGCCCTTCGCGCCCTAGGTCACCAGGTGAGCCTGGAGGCGTTCATCGTCGGGGCACTGGGCACTTGGGACCCGCAAAACGAACGAGTGCTCAATGTCCTGGGCGTCTCCAGGTTCTATGCCGGCTTGATGCGCAGGTTAATGGTGGCTGAAACCATCAAGTGGTCCCGCGACATCTACGTCGAACATGTCTCGGGGACGAGGCAGTTCACTACGGTAGAGAGGGAAAAAAACCTGGAAAAAAAGAGAATAATAAAATAAATAAAAATAAATATAAAAAATAAAAATATATTAAAAAAATAAAAAACCTGAAAATAAGAAAACTGAAACAAGTAAAACTATGAATTGAAATAAAATCTATAAACTGGGATAAAGGGAAAAAATAAATAAGAAAACATCAAACCAACAACGTAAACTGCTGACATGCTCGGGGGGCTACCTGCCCGCCCCGGGTGCCAATCGCTGGCCATAATGGCTTTCTCAATATCTGGTGGTATCTATGGTGGTTAGCCATTTGATAACGGGATCAGCGGCTAGCTATACAGCAGCGTGGGAGCTTATCTGCAAACGCTATGAGAATAGCAGAAAAATATTCTCCCAACACTTAAACAAATTAATGGAACTGGAGTGCTTGCTGCCCCATGATGAGAAAAATTTAAGGAAGTTTTTGGATACTGCGACCGAGACAATATTCATCATAAAGGAAAAAGGAAAAATAGAAGTGATTCGGAGCTTCTGAACATTTTGACGAAAGTAAGACAATCAGCTCTTTGGATAGATGGAAGCTTATTCAACGCATCAGAGGTGATTTTTGGAAGAAATGGAAGGAGGAGTATCTGGTGTCATTGCGACAGCCAACCAAATGGCGCCAAGAAAAGCCAAATCTGAAGGAGGGACAGCTGGTTCTTATAAAACATGAGAACACTCACCCTGCAAGATGGCCAATGGGAAGAATCATTAGTACGACTAAAGGACAAGATGATATAGTCCGGGTAGTCACGGTTAAAACAAACGATGGGGAAGTAAAAAGATCGCTAAACAAGATGTGTCAAGTTCCTGTTAGCGAAGCAAAACCAGCTGGAGCTGCAACGCCATCTATAACGGAGTCAATGCAGCTACGCAAGGACAAGAAGCTTAGACAGCGAGTTCCAAGAGACATAAGGAATGGCACTGGAAGCATAGCTACTGTGCTATGCTGTTTATTGATATTGCAAGCTACAATTGCGACAGAAAATTCGGAACCTCGAAAACAGGCCAAAGAACTTGGGAAAATTTACGACATCGACGCAAAAGCTGCAGTTATGGTGAACAAAATTGGTAAAATTGAAGTCGCTACATCCAGTTGGCAATTATTGTTTTATTATGACATGCAAGCCTATTTTGATGTCATAAAACAATCAGAGGACTTCCTGGAAAAATCCCGCTTGGTTTGCGAAAAAATGGGAGACTTCAAGGACTACTGCGATTCCTTCGGCAGACAATACGGACAAAAAATGACAACATCAAAGAAAAAATACTACGGCACCGTACCAACCGAAAGAAAAGGTTTATACTGTTCTTTGATATCGGAAATGCAAATAGGATACAGGTCATCAATGCCACGGAAGAATTAGTAAGAGCAACTACGATAGAAGCATACCAGAATTTGGGAAAACTGACCCAACAAGACAATATTATTGCAGAAACCATGAAGGAGCCCTTTATGGTATATAAGGAGTCAATTAAATTCCTTATGTTATCAAATTAAGTGCGAAACTGGATTGTTCGCTAGCAGGAAAATAAGAACGCAGTTGGGAGTCGCACGGAAGTCGTGAGCAGTGTTGCCAACTCAGCTATTTTCTAGCCAGTTCTGGCTATTTTGGATGACCGAAAACTAGAAAGTTTTTCATGTAGATAGGAACGGTTTTTTCAGCTATTCTTATCAAAAGCTCTGCTAGTTTATAGCTATATTTCATAATACAAAAATATTTACGTTTCGCAAAATAGTTTTGCAAAAAAAGGCCATAACTCTTCACAAAAATAAATGACCAGCAGCTGTTCTAATATGTATGTCGATTACTTATCGATACACGAGTACTTGCATGCTGCCATCTCTAGTTTGCAATTCACATCGATAGAAGTTAAAAGAATGCTAAACAGAAATTCGAGCACGCGCCAAAATGCCGAAAGAATATAAACAAAAAGCTCGTGATGTGTGGATGAACGATGAACGTTTTAAAACATGTATTAAAAAAGACGTGAATGATCCGACAAAAGTGTACTGCACTTATTGCAAGTGCACACTGAATGCAAAATTGTGGGATTTGAAATCCCATGGGGAAACAAAAAAACATAAGGGCGGTATTGCGTCCTTAAAACAAAATGCAACCATTGACTTCCCCAAACAGAATACTTCTCTTTCAAAGAAGGAAGCAGGTCTGTGTCTTTTTGTGGCACAACATTGTGCTATCAGTCCATTGGACCATTTAAGCGATTTGTGTACACACCTGTTCAATGAAAAGTATTGCAATATTAAAATATTATGTATGTTAATTTGGCAACAACCATATACTAAAATTTGGTCACACTGATCTGAATCAGTTCTTTTTTTTTTCTGGAAACTTGCTTCTTCTGTTGTTAACTTCCGAACGACTCTCAACGATGTCACGCTTATGTCAAATAAAACAATTATTAAACTTTAACTAAATCGCCTCGCGTTTTACTCCACAATTTCCAATAAAAAGAATATGAAAATCCATCGCACCAAGTGTACAAACGTGATTAAAAATGTACTGGCGCCACACATCCAAGAACGGCTGCACACCGATATTGGTGATGCCAAATTCAGTCTACTGATTGACGAATCAACCGATATTAGCGTAACAAAAGTACTTGGTAAGTATAAAATATTGTAAATAAATAATTTTTGTTTCTTTTAACTATTTTTTTTGTTCGTAGGTGTGGCCATAAACTACTTTAGTACCAGTCAAAGTAAAGTTGTGTAAACGTTCCTGTGTCTAATTAAACTTGATAAGTCAGATGCCATTTCCATAACAAACGCACTAAAGGATACATTAAAGGTAATGAGGATAAATCACAACAACTTGATAGGAATAGGCACTGACAACGCGGCAGTTATCGTTGGCTCTAAAAGGAGCGTTTACCAAGAATTAAAAAAGGATGTACCGTCATTAGTTTTAATTAAATGCGTGTGCCACTCAGTGCAGTTGGCCGTCAATCATGCTTCTAAGATTATACTACCAGGAGATTTGGAGTTCTTAATATACGAGACATACAATTGGTACTCGAAAAGTTCCAAACGACAAATGGATTATAGGTGTTGGAATAACCTATTCAACTACAAAAATAACGTTTAACAACACTTCCTTTTACTTTTTTTTTTTTTTCTCGTATGTTTTTCTGCTGTGAGCAAGTCGTGGTGCTGGTGTTGCAAATTAAAAGAATATTAAAACTATAAAACACAAAATTTGACTTATTTATTTTATTTAAAAAGGATACAAACATAAATTACAACAGGTTATGGGCCCAGTCCATGCCTATAAAAACAATTAAATTGTGAAATAAAAATTGTGAAAATAAGTTGTGAAATACATACATACATATGTATGTGGCATTTTTTCACATTCTTGTGAAATTAATTCTTTCTCAGAATTTGAGTTCCGCTTGCGTTTTTTGTTTTTACATATAAACTAGTTGTGTATGTATGAGTGGTAAAATGGACAGAGCAAAACGTAATATTAAGCCATTCGATGGCGAGAAATACGCGATTTGGAAATTTAGAATTAGAGCTCTTTTAGCTGAACAAGATGTGCTTAAAGTAGTTGACGGTTCAATGCCTAACGAGGTAGATGATTCCTGGAAAAAGGCAGAGCGTTGTGCAAAAAGTACAATTATTGAGTACCTAAGCGACTCGTTTCTAAATTTCTCGACAAGCGACATTACGGCGCATCAAATTCTTGAGAATTTGGACGCCGTTTACGAACGAAAAAGTTTGGCGTCGCAACTGGCGCTGCGTAAACGTTTGCTTTCTCTGAAGCTATCGAGTGAGATGTCACTATTAAACCATTTTCATATTTTTGACGAACTTATAAGTGAATTGTTGGCAGCTGGTGCAAAAATAGAAGAGATGGATAAAATTTCTCATCTACTGATCACATTGCCTTCGTGTTACGATGGCGTCGTTACAGCGATAGAGACATTATCAGAAGAAAATTTGACATTGGCGTTTGTAAAAAATAGATTGTTAGATCAGGAAATTAAAATTAAAAATGACCACAAAGATACAAGCAAGAAAGTTATGAACGCGATCGCGTACAACAAAAATAACACTTATAAAAATAATTCATTTAATAATCGGGTAACTAAGCCAAAGAAAACATTCAAGGGAAATTCCAAGAATAGAGTCAAGTGTCACCACTGTGGCAGAGAAGGCCACATTAAAAAAGACTGCTTTCATTATAAAAGAATATTAAATTATAAAAATAAAGAAAATGAAAAACAAGTTCAAACTGCAACATCACACGGCATTGCGTTCATGGTAAAAGAAGTGAATAACACCTTAGTGATGGATAAACCCACGTTTATCCTTGATTCTGGTGCTAGTGACCATCTTATAAATGATGAGTCGCTGTATACCGACAGTGTGGAGTTGGTGCCTCCACTTAAGATTGCAGTGGCCAAGCAAGGCGAATTTATTTATGCCACTAAACGTGGTATTGTCCGACTACGGAATGACCATGAGATTACACTGGAGGATGTACTCTTTTTTTAAGGAAGCTGATGGTAATTTGATGTCAGTAAAGCGTCTCCAAGAGGCAGGAATGTCGATCGAATTTGACAAAAGCGGAGTAACCATTTCGAAAAATGGGTTGATGGTTGTCAAAAATTCAGGTATTTAAACAATGTACCTATGATCAATTTTCAAGCATATTCCATAAATGCTAAGCATAAAATAATTGAGTATATAAGCTGAGTATATGGCCCTATTTGAAGCCGTGAGAGAGGCTCTATGGCTTAAATCTTTATTAACTAGTATTAAAATTAAACTAGAAAACCCTATTAAAATTTACGAAGACAATCAAGACTGTATTAGCATAGCAAACAACCCCTCATGTCATAAACGAGCTAAACATATTGATATTAAATATCATTTTGCCAGAGAGCAAGTTCAGAATAATGTGATTTGTCTTGAGTATATTTCTACAGAGAATCAACTGGCTGACATATTTACAAAACCGTTGCCTGCTGCGAGATTTATGGAGCTACGAGACAAATTGGGTTTGCTGCAAGACGACCAATCGATTTCTGAATATTTTTTTTATTTTTCAAATTAAATTTTTGTAAACATATTTTATCACAATGATCTGATCGGGTTTTTCTGGGTTTTCCCCGTATCCTCGCAGCGAATGCTGGATCAGTTAACACTTCCCAGAATGCACACCACCCACATATGATAGTTACTAATGAATATTTTTGTTATGTTTATAAATTGTAGACGTTATTTTTGAGGGGCGTGTTTGAATACCCTATTCAACTACAAAAATAACGTTTAACAACACTACCTTATATTTGACATGTGTGGTCACACTTCTTTTTTTTTTCTCGTATGTTTTTCAGCTGTGAGCAAGTCGTGGTGCTGGTGTTGCAAATTAAAAGAATATTAAAACTATAAAACATAAAACTTAAAAACACAAAACTTGACTTATTTATTTTATTTGAAAGGGATACAAACATAAATTACAACAGAAGGATTTATCAAGTTATAAACAATGATAAGGTTTGAACCGTGAATGATTTTTCTTAATTATAACAATTTAATTATATTAAACAAGTTAAATAACAACGTCGACGTGTTTCTAACAAAGTTTTTAATATATTTCTTCGCGTCTCTTTTTCTTATAAATCAATTAATTAATAAATTTGTGCTTTTACTTTTTTTTGTTTTCTAATTTTAATTTCTGTTTCTATTTAAAAAGGATCCTCTTAAAATCCCGCAAATCTGTGACATACGATGGCTTTCCATAGACACGGCGGTGAGCAGAATTTTTCACCAATGGGTGGAACTTAAACTTCACTTTGAAATTGCTGCAACCCAAAAGAACTGCTATAAAGCGTAAATTTTGCACAAAATGTTTGCAGATGAAATAAATCATGCATATATGCTTTTTTTAAAACCGATTTTGGAAAGCGCTCAAATTGTGAACAAAAGCTTTCAAGGGAGAAACATAAATTCAACAAAGCTTCTTGGCGACCTAAAGTTGCTCATAAGTTCGCTTAAAACAAAAATCCTACCGCCAAGTATTGAAGACCCTGACTTTGAAAAATATGTTCAAAGGGGCCTTTATTTAGGATACATGTTCGAGAAACACATAAAAAGCATGAATATTGATGCCGACTCGTGAGTAGTCGTGGGTCGATGGTCGTCAAGCTAGAAGGTCGTTCGCAGTCGACAACGAAAAAGTCGTCATAAATCCATACTGAATTCTTCCATGTTGTCAATATTTTGCTAATCTATTGGTTTTCTATTCTGTATTCTGATATTGTATCTTACAATTGGTAACATGTACTTGTCTTCTGTTTTCGAGGATAAATAGGTTTATGTTAAGAAGCAAATCTTCAGTGTTATTTCAAACGCGTTGGAAAGCCAATTTGAAGAATTTCAAAATTCGAGAACTTTTTTATTCGCGTGTTAAGAAATTTTTATTTACAAGAACTTTAAGATGGAGGCAAAAGTAATGTGTGATTTGTGCATGAAGGAGATTACTATTAATGAGTTTATTACTCATTATGAAGAATGTGAAGGTCCTAAAAATGCCTTCAATGAACTAATGAAGAATAAGTATAGTGCTGTGAATTGGTTATACCGCGCAAAAACTAACACCCGGTGCCCGCCTTCATCATCCTCACCATCAGCTAAACGGAAATTTCAACAGACTAAGGAATCTATCAATTTGACGGAAGGAACAAGGAACAAATTGGAAATTTTAAGAAAACAACCTAGGATTGACGACGAGCAGCCAACAACCTCCAAACGCTTACGGATGAGCACAAACTTTGACGAGTTAATTAAAGAGAGTCATATAAGACAAAGAGGAATATAATGCAAAATTTGAAATAGCCCATATAATATCTGTAAATCATAATACAGAAATGCAGAAATTAGTTTAAGAAAATGATCTAATTTCAACGGTACGGGAAGACACTTTCTTGCCGGTTAAACAATTTCAAGTACTTGGCAATTCCGATATTGATTTAAAAGAATTTTATAATTCATGTAAAAGTAATCTTTTAACAATCTTACAATATGGGCTGAGCGATTTCCGATCATATAAAATGCATCTAACGATTTATGGCACATATATAAAGCCGACTGATGAAGAGGGCCGATTTATGGAATGTCAAAAGAATTTTTCGATTCCGTATTGTTCAATATACGAGAATGATTATAATGAAATTCCTGACATATTAAATGACTGACTAGACAAGTTAGTCATACAAACAGATGAATTCCAAGAAAAGGATTCTGGTTGGGCTATAAAGATTTTTAATTATTTTGGAGTTGAAATAATAAAACTAGAACATCTTCCTGGTTCAGGATATGTCGAAGCACCACCAACAATTAGAGCTAGAAACGCTCTCATAAATGTTAAAAATAAGTGGTAGTATTATAGCGTATATGCATATTGATCAAAATTTCACTTCTACATCTAATAAAAAATCTTGTCGTGAAAGGCCTAAAAAACCCATTTCTATAAGGTTTTGTCGATAAGTCAGAACATAATAACCTATAAAAATCATCGACTTAATTTTTTGGGTATTGAATTTCCTATTACCAGGAAGGGAATACAGATTTTCGAGAAAAATAATGAAAAATTTAGCATAAATATTTATTAAATAAGGTCGTATAGTTGGACCAACTATTAGAACAAAGCAAATAAAAGAACATCATATAGATATGCTGGGTCTAATATTACTAGCATGAAATCATTATGCAAGTCTCAAATAAATAAATCTTATTCGGGAAGATACTTTTGCAGAAAATGTCTACAATTTTATTGCGCAACAAATAAAACCCATAATATTAAGGAGTGTGGGCAAGTTGCAGCGCTATACCCCGAGCCAAATACAAAAACCGTAATTTAAAGCGTTTTCCAAGAAGTTATCACCTCCTGTAGTCATTTATGCGGATATAGAAGCTGTGCTGGAAAATTTTGAAGCACCTATCGATAATCCAAATGTTTCTTTGACAACTAAGATACAAAAACATACGGCATGTGCGGTTTCATTTTATGTCGTACATAAGTATCATCCTGAATTGTATAAACTATGGACATATGAAGATAATTAAATAAAATTTAAAAATTCCAAGTAGCACTTCTAACTTATTATATTTTGGTTTATTTATTTTATTTTTTTTTTTATTTTATTTGCCACTTAAAGGATCGGATTGCATGAAAAAGTTTTATGAGGCTTAAAAAAACCAAACTTTAAAGCTTTACGACCAATACTGGAAAAATCCGAAGAAACCCATATATGAATTCGATGATTGCGACGAGGATTATCAGGAACATGGTAACTGTATTGCCTGTGAGAAAAACATCGAACACGCTGAACGAAAGAAATATTTAAATCAGTTTACTGGTACATGTGATGGCCCTATATGTACATAGGGATTTTAAAAATAATTATGGAATAAACCTCCAACCTTTCCTTTTGTTTTTCATAATTTATTTAAATATGATGTTCACTTATTTATAAATGAGTTAGGTGGTGAATTAAAGCCTATACCCTGTACCAAAGAATTATATATTGCATTAACGCAAAGAATTTTTATAAAAGGAAAGGCAAATTATGCTATTAAATAGAAAAATTAGCAGCCAACATTGATGAAGGATTTTAAATAATTACAATCAAAATTTAGTGACGAAAAGTTTAAGCAAATGAGGAGAAAAGGAGTATTTCCTTATGGTTCTTGTATTCTATTAAATACATATAAACAAGATATCAAGGTCCCATAGAATCCCATTGTGCAATACATTTCCTTTAACCTAGCAACCCACTGTAATACACGATCAGCATATTTAAACACGCACCCTAAATCCAATCGGTCATAAACATTCGACTTAAGATTTGTCCATGCATCTATTCTAAATACAAACGTATTTTTTTTTAAGATGTGCCAGAGTTGTATGTATATATCTCCAACCGTCTTTCAAATTTCGGTTTGGAAGAATTAGCATTAGCCACTAATTTCAACTTATTACAATTTAAATGTAGTTTCTATTCGAAATACGGATAAAATTATAAAAATTTTTCGCGGCTAAGAAACACTAATGTCAAAAAAGTATTCCTGACTGCCAAATTCTAAACAAACTTATAACTATATTTCTAAGCAATTCACTGAAGCTTATTTTAGTTTGATGCCCACACCCTGGCCTGCCAAGGCCTAACTGATCAGAATAGTCCCACTAGGGCGGCCTTTTATTTCCTTCCAAAGCTTCGTAGATGCGAAAAATACACTAAATTTTACCTCCACGAAAACCTAAGAAGCTTTGGTATTTAATGTGTTGAATAGTATTTTACTATTCAGTTTTTATTATTCAGTATTAAACATTCGCGGCTTAGTATTAAATAGGATTTTTTTTTAATTTAAAATAATTTTATTCATTTATTTTATTATATTATATTTAATTTTAATATTATAATAATTATAATATTACGAAACAGTTACTATGAAATTATGTACTTTAGTTAGTCGAATTATAATTTAATAACTCAGTAAGTAGTTTTCAACTCACTTTGAAAATTATACCTCTTTAAATAAGATTTTCATAATAATTTTCTTACTCATTTAATTGGTTATATTACATATTTGATATAACTGTTGTAAAGGGTAATACAATTTTGGAACAAAATGTGCAACGCAGCAAAAAGACCGTCCTATACATTTTTAAAACGGATAAATCCCAATAAAGTACCTCCTTAGAAAATTTCTCTTGCAATTTTGATTTCAGAAATGTTAAAACTTCTATCATGATATATATTTTTAAATTCGACTTTTTTAATTTCTGTTAAATAAATAAAACATTAAATGTGGAATAAGTAAACGAAGAAATAGGAGAGCCTTTACAGATTTTAGAGATTTATATCACGAGTCAATAGTCGCGAATAGTCGGAACGAAGTGCATCTGGTATGGCGCTTCCATCAAAGTGGATTTAGATTATATAATTAAAATATATCAGATGTATATATATAATATACAATTGAGTCCAAGTCTTTTCCATTTTATGTTTTTCGATTTTACACATTTCCTGTTTTGTTTTTTTAAATACGATTTTAAAAGGTCTTCTTTTTTTATTGTGTAAAATTTTTTTAAAATTTAATAGGGAGGCAGTTTTCCCAGTTCCCGAAATAGAAATCAATGCGAATGAAATTCAAGCTATATTCTAAAATACACACTGTCTGTTAAGGTGAAGGGGGGGTCCAAAGAGTCTATTCAGCGCGATGTTATCTGAAGACATAAGCAGCTTTCCGTTATTTGGCGGCCATTGTCAAAGCCCAGAAAGCTTTAAAGTCGCACCCCATTGGCGAAAGGAAGATAAAGGGAGATAGCTTATATACGCATACGAGAAGAGCGACCGGGCGAGACAAAGCCGGGAGCAATACTAAAGCTTTGAGGGAAACACGGTGTCTCAAAGATTCGAAACATTTAAAGTAGGCATTTGTAACTTCCATGTAATTATCGAAATATTGAAGTTTTAGAACAATCGTCACTAGCTTGGAAACATTCCAAGGTGTTAATAATAATAATAATGCCAGCAGCGCTGAGGAAAAATAAATTGTTTTTAAAAATTTTGGAACAAGTTTTTTAATGATATATCCATGGAAATCCATGCTTGGATATTTTGAGACAAACTAAAAAATTTAAAAATAAGATAAGAAGAATATCTAATTAGAAATAAAAAACTAATAAATTTATCGAGGTGAAAGGTTAACGCCACTAAGAGGGGTTCACTGAAGACTGAGGTCTAATGCACCTAGAAAGAAAATAAATAGGTCGGTTTAATAAGATAGCAGAACATAATAGGGAAACAGGAGTAATCAAAACTTGACGAAAACTATGATATGGCAGAGAGACTTAATGTTTCCTTTCACACTGAAGCAGAACCTGCACCAAAAAATGTTGACCAAAAACGATAAAGTGAAATCAAATAAATAATAAAAAAGCTTAGGATTTAAAGCTTTTTTCTATACACATACAAATAGTTTTATTTCTATTAATTGTTGATACTTGTGAATATGAACTTTATTCGTCATAATACAAGTATGAAAAAGCAATAAAAATACATTCTAACTTATATTTAGGTTTATTTAGTACCCTTGCCAAAAATTCATGTATAAAGACGGACCCGGTTTTGGATTGGGCTCGTCCAAAGTTAGCTTTCCTTTCCCTTTTGGGTCTCAACTCTTACATGCAGTCCCTGTCTTAGATAAAATTGTATTCAAATTATTCACTAGATGAAAATTGTAAATTCCCATATCCATATCGGAAGTTACAAATGTCCATTTTGAAAATTTCGAATTTTTGGGGCGCCGTGTTTCCCTCAAAGCTTTAGTAGTGCTCCCGGCCTTGTCTCGCCCGGTCGCTCTTCTCGTATGCGTATATTCGCCATCTCTCTTTATCTTCCTTTCGCCAATGGTGTGCGACTCTAAAGCTTTCTGGGCTTAGAAAAATGGCCGCCAGATACTGGTAGACACTTCACCTGCATCTTCGAATACAGCATGGATTTTATTCACATTGATTTATATTTCGGAAAGTGGGAAAAGTACCTAGCTATGGGTCCAATGGATAAAAATGAAACTCTTATATAATACTCTTATATACTCTTATATACTCTTATATATTTTTATCATATAAATAAATTAAATAGGTAAATTTGTATGTAGTTGTTGTGACCTCTGACACTTGTTAGAAGATTATATATAAATATATATAACGGGTCATCATGTTTGATATCAACAAAATGGTCTAAAATCTTTTAAAGGCGCCTAATTTTTTATTTTACTAGTATTATTGTATGTTCTATCTATGTAACAGAAATTAAAATGGTCAAGTTTAAAAAACACATCAAGATAAAAGTTTCAATAGTTCTGAAATCAAAATTGGAAGGAAAATTTGCTTAAGAGGTATTTTATTGGGATTTAGGCGGTCTAAGAAAATATGGGATCGGTGATGTCTTTTCACTGCGCTGCATATTTTGGTCCAATATTGTATTACCCTATACAACAGTTATATTAAATATGTAATGTAACTAATTATATAAGTAAGAAAATTATCATGAAAATCTTATTTAACGAGGTATGATTTTCGAAGTAACTGAATTGAAAACTGATTACTGAGATATTAAATTCGACCAACAACAGTACGTAATTTCATAACGATTGTTTCAGTTATATGATAAATATTCTAATATTAGAATTAAATATAATATATAATAATATAAGAAAAAAAATAATAAAACTTTTTTTTAAGTCTTATATATAATACTAAGCCGTGAAGGTTTAATACTGAATATTTCAAACTGAATATTAAAATACCATTCATCACATTTAATACCAAAGCTTCTTAGGTTTTCGCGGAGGTAAAATTTAGTGTATTTTTCGCTTCTACGAAGCTTTAAAAAGAAATAAAAGGCCGCCCTAGTGACGCTATTCTGCTCAGTTAGGCCTTGGCGGGCTAGGGTGTGGGTATCCATAACAAAATAAGCTTCAGCGAATTGCTTAGAAATATAACTTATGTGCCGACGACCTGGGGAAATGACCCCAGATCGGCACAAGGTCAGATATTACCAAATTATGTGTTGTTCCACGTGAAATAATACGGCGAAGTATTTGCTTATGGTTTTCCTTTATTAGTTTTGGTTAGTTGAAGTTAAGTAAGATCTGGTCTGCTCCGGTTCTCCTCTGCAAGTGCCACCCGGCTCCCGCGCCACGAGCGTCGAGCCCTCGGTCGGCCCGCATCAGTGCCGAACACGAGCAACGGGACTGCTGCTCTGAGTGCAATCCCAGCAACTCCGCATAAAGGTCCAGGGGGCAGCCGGGGCGGCGAGGTAAGAAAGGCCCCGCTTGCAGACCGTTGACCAGCTCAGCCGTGGCACGTGTATGGTGCGAGGGGCCAGGGGAAGCGTTTAGCCGGTGCTAACTGGCGCCACGAGCGTCGAGCCCTCGGTCGGCCCGCATCAGTGCCGAACACGAGCAACGGGACTGCTGCTCTCGCGCTCGAGTGTTACAATACTGAGTGCAATCCCAGCAACTCCGCATAAAGGTCCGGTGGGCAGCTGGGGCGGTGAGGCAAGAAAGGCCCCGCGCGGCGAGGCAAGAAAGGCCCCGCGCGGCGAGGTAAGAAAGGCCCCACGCGGCGAGGTAAGGAAGGCCCCGCGCGGTGAGGTAAGAAAGGCCCCGCTTTCAGCTGGTGTTAACTTATATGTACTTCTAAAAATAATTTTCTTTTTGTTTTATGCACAATGGCATTTATTTTATTCTCTGTGTCCATTTGCACTTGGGGGGGAAAAAACAATAGAGGACTTTGTTTTTTGACTAGGTATTTTTTCTCTAGTCTGAAGCCTTTATTTTTTAGCTACCGTGGACTGAGATTTTAAAACGAGTTTAAAGTCACTTATCAGGTGCTAGTTTATATCCGAGTGTCTTACCTCAAGGAGGAAAACTACAGGGTGTCTCGATGTACTAATGATAAGAGGATGAAAACAAATCCGTTGTTACTCCAATGAGTTCCGTCTAAAAACTGTTTTAATTATACGATATTACATTCGAAGAAACTTACAAAAATCCTAGAATTATGTATTTCCCTGCGTTTAGTTCCCCGTGGCTCTTGTTTGCCGGTGTACTGTCTTTCTCGCCAATAGTACTTATTCTCTTATGTTTGTATTGTTGGTTAAAATGTTATTTGCCATTGGAATTTGTTGAACGTGTAGTTTTAACAGAGGTTTATTAGTGACTAAAAAAAAAAGCTGCACGTAGGCAGCGAATAAGAATAAAGCGTAAGCTTTACAACGGTGCTTACGCATGAGTATGTATTATGCGTTGTCTGAAATCCATATTTCCAACAATTAATAAATCATTAATTGAAATCTGCTTCTTTTATGTCCACTCTTTGTTGGATAACCGAAGTGGATTTTTAATGCAAGTTGAAATCAAAGAATAGTCACAAATCGTGTTGCGTAATTAATTGCGAGAATTACGGATTATAAAATTTAATTTATTTTCCCGTTCCGGCAGCAATATTATATACATAGTTAAAATATTATAATATAATATTGACTTTTTTATCAGTTGTAGACGAGGATTCGTTATTTCGATTGTTAGCAAATGATTATAGTAATCGTGTTTAACAGGAGGAATGAATTTTAGCAGGTCCATCATATCTCTCCATTTTTCCTTTGTCACAGTTCTTCCTTTAGGAAATAATAAAAAGTTATCAATATTTTTCAAATTTTGCGGTCTACCCACTAAAGTTTTTTTATATTAAAACAAAGACAAAGGAAATGCCGCCGAGATTGGAATTTGAAATTTGTTTGTTAGAGTGCTTTGTTTACGGGTTGTATAACATGCACAGATTTGTCTGAATCTTGACATCATCAATACCTTCTGCTTGAAGAAATCCAGCATCGGCCAGTACGATCTGCTTATGAAAAGCTCCCTTGCGCAACACATATGGCTTGTTGCGCCACTAAGCACCACATCGATTATTTTACCGCCTTACGGTAGAAAAATCTTCAAAAGAAACCACCTACCGTCCATACGTGGCATGCATAATTCATAACCCTCCAAGTATAGTTATGGCTACGTACTAAAACAAAAACCTCCGTATGCTCTTCCGTCCTTTACTAGCTCACCGGGACTGCCAGTCAAGGTATTACTTCAGTGAGCAGGATGTGGAGCCAGATCGTACTCCCTTCCTTATTAATTGGCCAAGAGGCGCACGTCATTCAGCCCCGTAGTCGCCTTTTACGATAAGCCAGTTACTCTGAGGTAATATTCTTCTCCCGCCACCACAATGGACAAAGGAACGTCGCCTGCATTAGCTTCCAGCTCTGTTGGCCATCTCGTCAGCTCGGACCCGCTTCATCATGTATGTGATGATGCTATGTCCCCGCTCCCAAGAGGCGCTGTTCTCCATCATGACCGCGATCAAGCCGCTAGGGCTGAGCGGGGCACCAGTCAGCGCCCTTAGCTGCACCCTCTCCTCCATAAACCTGCAGCAGTGCATGAGCACATGCTCCGCTGTTTCCTCCGCAATGCCAGTATAGGCATTGAGCTGACTCTACATGGCGGAACCGAATTAGGTATGCCCGAAAGCACCCATGATCCGTGAGAAACTGGGTTAGGTGGTAGTCCAATCTTTTGTGACGGCAATCTGCCCATACCGCTAAATCGGGGATGAGCTGGTAGGACCACCTCCCCCGTTGCGATGTTAGCCATCTGCTCTGCCACTCTCCCATCAGTCGCTCGTGAGCCTCCAGCCGGGTGGCACCTCTCGGTCGATTGGCGGCAAGCCTGCCAGTGCTAGTGCTGCGTCTCCGGATATAGTCCTGAAGCCTCTAATGAGCCTAAGGGCCATAGAACGTACCACCGAGCGTGCTTCTTTCATGGTGGCGTTGCTCCAAATAGTTGCAGCATGGAGCAGCGTTGCCTTGGCTACCGCCACCAGTAGTTTCCTGGCCGGGTAATTGGGACCTCCTATGTTGGGCATGAGCCTAGACAAGGACGCAGTTGTAATTTCTGCTTTACTGTTCGCGTAGCTAGCTTGTTCCTCCAAAGATAGCCTGTGGTCTATCACTACTCCAAGGTATTTTAAGGAGTCTTGTGAGTCCACCTGTGTCCCGTTGACCGTGATCAGCATTCTTTCCACCTTCTTCCTGCTGCTTAAAAGAACAGCATAGGTCTTGTGCGCCGCAATTGTTAAGCCGGCTTTCTCTAGCCAGTCGATGGCCATAGTAATTGCCGCATTGCACTTGCCTTCGAGGACTGCTATTGTTTTGGCCACTGCAGTTATTGCCACATCGTCCGCAAAGCAATGTAGTTCAGCTCCTAAGGGCCTGTTGATGCCCAGGATTCCATCGTACATAATGTTCTACAGGATCGGTCCAAGCACAGATCCTTGTGGAACACCTGCAGAAACACGGACCATCTCGGGCCAGCGTCCGTATCGAACCAGAGGACACGATCCGTGAAGTAACTTCCAACTCTCTTAATGTTAATAAATTTAAAATCATTGAATACCTCCTAGAATAGTTATATTTATATTTTTATTTGTATTTAGCAGATCTTTGTTAAATTGTTGTTAAATAAATTAAAAAAAAAAAAACGACGATCTTGAGGTACTCCGGGATACCCATTCTATCATGGCACTGAGGATTACTGGCCATCTAGCAGTATTGAAGGCCCTCTTCACATCCAGCGTGACGATTGTGCAGTACTCCTTTCTTCCACCCAGTCATCTATTACCATCGAGGGCGTTCTTGGCAATGTTTCTGACCGCCATAAAGGCGTCCAGGGTGCTCTTACCCTTCCGAAAGCCGTGCTGCTGCGTACCTAGGCCGTTGCTGTTCTCTGTGATAGCATCTATTCGAGAATACAGGATACGTTCTAATAGCTTGTCCACGATATCCAGTAGGCATAACGGGCGGTAGCTGGTTGCGGCGTGTTCCGATCCCTTGCCTTTCGGTAGTAGAACTAGTTTCTGGCTTTTCCACCTCGTCGGAAAGACCCCGTCCTAGAGACACTGCTGAAAGGTTTCCCTGAAGATGTCAGTGGAGAGCTAATGCCACTGCCTTGGCAACTGCTCCAAGAATTCCATCCAGGCCAGGAGCTTTGTTGGGCTTGATTCACTTGGCTGCCTCGACAACTTCGAGATCTGTGATGCACGGGAGATCAGGGGGAGGGGCTACTGCTGTTGGCCGCCATGAAGTGGTCTGCATTGGGAATAATTCCGTTACGATGCTAGTCAGGCGTCAGGGTCTTCAGCTTATTAGTAACGAGCTTGTAGGCAAGTCCCCAGGTATCCTTATCTACGGTATCCAGCACTTCCTTATAGGCACGCGATTTGGCAGCTGATATGCCATGCTTAAATTCAGAGCGCTTGCTTCTAATAGCATCCATGCGTTCCGCGTGATGGGTGCTGCCTCTAGCTCCTTGCGCCCTTTTTCTCGACCTTAGGCATTCAGACCGTAAGAGCGGGATACAAGCGAGAGGAAATGGAAAAAAAGAGCGCAAACTAGGAGAGAGTGAGTTTTTGCAATAATAGAAATTGCAGAAAATGTAAAAAATAGGGAATAGAAGTAGGGCACAGTACCTTACTTGGATAAATAATATAATATTTTAATCTCACCAAATACGGTACCGCGCAGACGCGAGTGCGAAGGGAATCAAGATAAGTATTTGATTTAATAATTATTATCTTAACAAACGCCGGTTTGTTTTTAGCAAGCCAAAAATAAATAAATCGATGGGCGCAAGAAAAAAACTCGCCCGTTCGCTATGAAAGTGAATCTTAATCAGTTGTTGGCTTTTTTTGCTTTAGCAGTTAGTTTTTTGAGGAAGATTTTGTTAAAGAAGAAGAAGATTAGGGTTCAGGGTTTTTAGGCTTTGGGAGTTTAGCTCGCACAGGCTTGTTAACTACACTCAGCTTATGTGCTTGTACGAATATGTTCTCCGGCCAAAAGCTGGGCAAAAAAATCGTGTCGAACATCGGCAAAGTCACATGTATCTTGAAAGATGATCTTAAAAGTAAATATATTTAAACTTCCGAATGTCCTCCACTCTAACAACGGCCTTCGATTTGGCCTGGATATAAGCCGAGATATCAATCTCTGAGGTGTCAGGGGCCAGCCGTGATATAGAAATGTGTTCTGAGGGAAAAAATTTTTTAATAAAAACTAGAAATTTAAGATATATAAAAAATATATTGACAACAAATAATTAATTTAAGACAAACTAGTAGCCTTAAACCACTGTACTTGTTAATAAGAGCGCGATACAAGGGAGAGGTAATGGAAAAAAAGAGCGCAAACTAGGAGAGTTATTCCAAAAGTCGAAATTGCTGTAAACGTAAGATAATAAAATAATAATAATAATAAAATAATTTAAACACACCAAATACGGTACCGCGCAGACGCGAGCGCGAATGGAATCGTTTAAAGTATTAGATTTAAATAATTAATTTCTTAATAAACGCCGGTTTGTCTTTTGCAAGAAAATAATAACAAAATCGATTGATCGCAGGAAAAAAACCGTCCGTTCGCTATGAAAGTGAAGTGTTGATTGTGAACAATTAATTTTTTTTCATGATCATGCACTACTGAAAATATATTCTATACTTACGTAGTTATTAATTTGTCAGTCGAATAAATGATCCGTCAATAACAAAGACAAAGATCAACGCTGAAACAACTTTAAATCGAAACACGAACAATTTCGGTGAACGTCTTTATTCAAGAAATGTCAGCCTAAGACTAACTGTACAGAGTTTTGATCGGCTCGAAGTGAGTCGCGAGAAACGGGAATGTCTTGTCAGTGTATTTGTGGGAATTGGTTTTTTCTATATGTGTGCAAAAAGAACGATATGGTTGCACAACAAATCGTGCGCTTAAGTGTAAGCAAAAATGTGAATTGGTTTCATGTGTTTATGCATGTGCAAGATTGTATGTACAATGCTTATGTAAGCGTAATATGTGAAGCATATTATGCTACTATATATAATTCTTATAACACTCAGCGTTATGCACGGTGAAATTTGACCAAGCTACTAAGTATCTTGAGAAAGATACATTACAGCCAGTTTTCTTATGTCTCTTAAGGAGTCTATTTTTAACGTATTTTAAGTTTTTAAGGCTCCTTGTAAACCAAGGAGGGTCGGTCGAGGCGGATGGATACTTCCATGGCACGCAAGAAGTGGCATGGCTCTGGAAACGGTTATTCCATCTGATTCAGAAACGAAACCTTGATCTAGAAGCCAACCTAAAGAATTCCTTACGTGGTTTATTTGACCAAGGGATACGGGGTTGAACATACCCTCAGTAAAATCATGATGTGTTGAGAGTGGTAAAGATGGTGAATTCTCGATGTTTGACCACGTAAGTTCAGGTAAATTGAAATCTCCTTGAGTCACTAGAAGGTCACTGTCGGACATGCGGTTAGAAACCAGCTGAATGGCAGATAAGTGGTGCCAGTATGTAGGTGGTTCAGAAGAAGGTGGTAAATATGAGCATGTTATGAATAGTGATTGAAGCGACATACTGATTTTGACACATAGGAATTCAATATCACCAAGATTCGGTAACTTAACCTCTTCAGAAGCGAAGTCGGAGTCCACAGAGATTAGGACTCCTCCTCCCCTTCGTAGTGGTCGGTCCCGTCTGTAAGTGGTGTACCTGTCTGGGAAAATTTCGGAACTGAAAATCTCCGGCTTTAACCAGGTCTCTGTGAAAACTACAATCTGGGATGCAAAAGATGAAGTATCAGAATACAGTTTAGGGAGCTTACTCCGAATCCCCCTAGTATTTTGATAGGTAAGGGTGATAGATGTTGTTAGTTTTTTGAGGATGAAGGTTTAGGTACGGAAGATGAAGATGGTACAGGGTTTTTAGGCTTTGGGAGTTTAACTCCCACAGGCTTATTAACTTTTTTTTTTAACTGTAACTGTACTCGGCTGATGTTCTTGTATGAACATGTTATCCGGCTAAAAGCTGGGAGAACAGATCGTATCGAACATCGGCAATGGTACACGTATCTTAAAAGATGACGTAAGCCTTGAATAAGAATATTTAAATTTCCTAATGTCCTCCACTCTAACAACGGCCTTAGATTTGGCTTGGATATAAGCCAGGATATCAATCTCTGAGGTGTCAGGGGCCAGCCGTGAAATAAATATGTGTTTAGAGGGGAGAATCACCTGTAAGGGCTTTGGTGTTACGGTTGGTAAGACCGCGACATCAGTCCGTACCGGGGGTCCGGACGGTGGTTTACCCTTAGCAGTGGATTTTAAGGGGGTCGACTCATCTCGTGCCGGAGGAATCACTTGAAACCACTGTACTTGCTAGTAAGAGCGGGATACAAGGGAGAGAAAATGAAAAAAAAGAGCGCAAACTAGAAGAGAGTGAGTGTTTGCAATAGTAGAAATTGCAGTAAATGTAAGAAAAGGGAATAGAAATAGGGCACAGTACCTCACTTGGATATATAATGTAAAATTGTAATCTTACCAAATATGGTACCGCGCAGACGCGAGTGCGAAAGGAATCCAGATAAGTATTAGATTCACCATAAATAATTATTATCTTAAACAAACACCGGTTTGTTTTTCACATGGCAATAATTGATAAATCGAGGATCGCAAGAAAAAAACACCACCGATCGCAATAAAGTGAAGTGTGAAGTTCTGCTGACAACTTTGATATAAATGAGAGAATTGACCGGTTTACTCGCTTAATCTGACCATTTCCTCTGGCGACTCCCGTTGTCGATCACACATGTTTCACCATATTTTCTTCTAGAAGTTTGAATTTCTTTAATTTTTTCCGTTCACGTAAGAAGTCACGAATCTACGCACTGTTCAAATGTCGCTCGAATTCTTTTATAAGTGCATTCTTAAGCGTTTCATAGTTCGATACGCACTCCGATTCTTAAAACAACTTGGCAGCATTAATCATTTTGTTTAGCGATTGTACAAATTTCTGCTTGTCCGACAACTCGTATGCATCAACATTCTTTTCGCAAATTTTAAACGATATTTTTACTGGAATTGATACTCGATCGAAGTCATTTATAATTTTCTCGAAACCATCTAACGATAATTTTGCTTGATTTTCTTTTCGTTCATCTACTTAGGCTTTCAACGCTAGCGACTGAAAATGCTGATCAACTTTTTTTTACTTCAATATTTTTTGCTTCCATGATTGCTTCCTCTTCCCCAGCACTCTCTTAAGAAACATGTTTTTTTTCCTGGCGTACGAGCGGGATTCGGCATTTCTTATGATCATCTGATTTGGTGTGCTGTATGTATATGCTGACGGAGTTTTTTTTTTTTTTTTATTAAGCGTTGAAATCATACATTCTAAATAGCATCTTAACAACACATATAAAAACAAATCTTAAAGAACCAATCCTCTCAAGAGTATTACTAGCAGGTGGTGGGAGGGCTGGACAATTAACGAATCGTCTTGCTGAATCCCAGTCTTTTATGCTCTGTCAGTTGTTAACTACTCCCCCTTCAGATTATGACCGTCCTCGGTTATATTGAGTTTATCGATGGTTTGTTGTATCTCGATGGAGGCTCGCCTTTTCCTTAATGCCAAAAAAAAGGATGAGTGAACCAATCAGAGCAACGTTCAGGATTACTCCAGCCGCGAACCAAAGCTTAGGGGAGCCCGCGGCGTCAACCTCGTCCTTGAACCCTTGGATAAAGCGCAGATTGTCGTTGTTCATGCGGTGTAGCAAGGGCATGCTCAATACCGGGTCATGGCCGACGATGCTCAGTAGTGGTGATCTTGCTTTGCCAGGCTACTTATCTAATGTTTTTTTAAAATTTATGAATTCCGATCCGTTGACGGTGGCTGACCGCTCGAAGGTTATTAGGTGCGTTCCTTTGACGAGAACCTCTGGGCCGCCGTCCGTGCTGACGCGGGCTGTGGCTTCGTTAATGACAACGATGCCGTCATCCATAGGCATTACTGTTCCCAGGTGGCTGGGTTGAGTGTAGCAGTGGGCCGAGATTCCCGCATGGAGCGAGCGGGCACAGGTTTCGCGTCGCGACCGCTTACAGAAGGTGCCCCACGTTGGGCGCCAATTAGGTTTTGTCCTATTGTCCAGAGATCCTTCCGATGGGTGGCTCCGGCAGATAGGGTCCACGTAGATAGCTGATCCCCTGGTCATGACGTTAGTCAGGCGGAATGTCTTCTTACGCAGATTATGGTGGAGGGCGTGACTTTGCCCCCTTTGTTGGACACTGGCCTTTGGGCTCAGCGTGGATAAATTATATCAAATACAATTGGTTTTACGGCAGAAGCCGGAGTAGCTTGTTCTTTATTTATAAAGTGCTCGCTTAGAACTGAATAGAAAGGAATGGAAAAATATATATTTACCCTAGCTTCAATGCATCATACTGTGCCCATACTGTTGGCAGCGATGACATTGTGCGATTTCCGTCGCTTTTCGCATCCTTTCAATCTTCACTATCTGGCGGCAAAGATACTTAATCTTATAAATTTCATTAATTTCAGCGCAGGGCTTAATATTGATGAAAAAAATATTGAGTTTTTCCTTATTAACCTTAGATGTAGGATTATGAATATGAAGAACTTCGTACCAACTGCCTTCAAGCTATCTATAATATCTTTGTTTAGGGTGCTGTGATGTAGACCTCTAATTACAATTCTGTAGGGTTTTTCCGTTTGGATTTGGTTTGTATGATATTCAATACCTACTTCTTCAAAACGGTTAACAATTGCCCTGTAGGTATCGCTATCCTTGGCAAAGATTCTGGTCGTTTCACCTTCATTGGCCTTAGTCGTAACGTTGTCCGGATTGGCGACCTCTTTTATGAGTTCAAAAAGGTCATTTAAGTTGGTGACATTCACAACTATTTGTGGTGGTTTTGGGCCCTTAACAGGGGCAGGGAGATCGGCGAATTCCGGCTCACCTGCAGTCGGATTAGTAGTTAATATATTTGCGTCATGGGAAATTCCAGCACTGCAAACCTGTTTTCAGAGTTTGCTTTATTAGTGATGGTGAAGGCAGAATGGTTTCTCTGCTTACGCGCTTGGCACTAGGTAGGTGACAAAGATTTCGGATTTTTTTTCTTTTAATGATTCGTTGCTTTTGGGCATCCAGCAATCTATTGGCAGCATCGCTGATCGTTGGCTCTTCGGTGCCAGTGGAGCATATTGGTTTATGGCCATCATGGCGGTCAATACGTCTGCCGGGGCGAGAGCTGCTGGCTATTACAGTGGCTACAGTAAAAGTGGGATTAGTAGCCGCACTAGTAAATGTTAGAGTCGTAGTGGTCGTGCTATTGCTGATGTGAGTTTCAGGGCACAAAAGGCGTTGAGTTTCTAGTCGGCACTCAGCCCTAATTTCCGAAGGTATTTTGCCAGCTGTTAGGAACATCTTCTCATAAACACTCTGCTTATTTTTAAGCTGAGAGTCAGGAAAAATGCTCTCCTCCATTTGGGCAATTATGGTTTTTGTTCAATCACTGATTTACTTTACTTTTACTGCAAGATTTTTACTGCTGTTTGTTGTTGTCTCTGCAGGGCAGGGTCCAAAGTTTAGAAATGGTACTGTTTTGCACAGCAACGAATGCAACTATGCAAAATAGATAAGCTTTTTATTATATTAGACTATTATATTAATTTCCGCGTGCACGTGGTCCCCAGTGTGGCCAGACTACACGAAACATATTCACTGTCGGAGTCTACAAAGAATTTATTTGATTTCGCGTGAGTTACCATCCGTGGGTTAGGGTAACCATGTTTCCATAGTAGTATTGCTTTTGGGATGTTTAAAGTGTTCTAATAAAACACTTCTCCGTTGGTTGATGTGAACAAAACGAATGTTTATTGAAAGCGATTATTGTGCTGCTCACAGGCAGCTCTTATATATAATTAAATACTATTGTTTTATTCATAAGTAAAAATAAATATAATTTTATTTTACCGAATTTTAATTTTTCAAGTTATTTATGCTGAAGAACACCGACTGATTAAATTTAGGTCTCAAACTGAACTCGACTTATTATCTGCATTGATTAACGATCAAGCCTCGGTCTCGAGCTTTTTGAATATGGACTTTGGCTTTCTTGACTTTCATTTTACCCTTGGATTCAAGTGCGTTTGCTCTTGGATACAAGTGCTCTTTGATTTGGTCTTCCGATCTTGTAATCTAATACTTATCAGGGTTTTCTGGCCTTGTGATTGGTTCTCCCTTCTCTTTACATGGGAAATCGTATGGAATGTTGGGGTGGTTTTTAGTT
Organism: Drosophila ercepeae; assembly: GCA_018150545.1. Lineage (NCBI taxonomy): Eukaryota > Metazoa > Arthropoda > Insecta > Diptera > Drosophilidae > Drosophila > Drosophila ercepeae. The sequence continues at coordinate 2,131,227 of JAECWL010000197.1, forward strand.
AATAAGTCCCTGTCTTAATGAACCCAATACATTCAAACACGAGTACCTGTCTTCTGTTGTCGAGGATAAATAGGTTTATGTTAAGAAGCAAATCTTCAGTGTTATTCCAAACGCATTGGAAAGCCAATTTGAAGAATTTCCGAATTCAAGAATTTTTTTATTCGCGTGTTAGAAAATTTATATTTTCACGAACTTAAAAATGGAGTCAAAAGTTATGTGTGATTTGTGCATGAAGGAGATTGCTTTTAAAGAGTTTATTACTCATTATGAAGAATGTGAAGGTCCTAAAAATGCCTTCAATGAACTAATGAAGAATAAGTGTAGTGCTGTGAATGGGTTATACCGCGCAAAAACTAACACCCGGTGCCCGCCTTCATCATCCTCACCATCAGCTTAACGGAAATTTCAACAGACTAAGGAATCTATCAATTTGACGGAAGGAACAAGGAACAAATTGGAAATTTTAAGAAAACAACCTAGGATTGACGACGAGCAGCCAACAACCTCCAAACGCTTACGGATGAGCACAAACTCTGACGAGTTAAATAAAGAGAGTCATATAAGACAAACAGAGACACCTGCTGGTGCAAAGAGGAATATAATGCAAATTTTGAAATAGCCCATTTAATATCTGTAAATCATAAAAAAGAAATGCAAAAATTAGTTCAAGAAAATGATGTAATTTCAACGGTACGAAAAGACACTTTCTTGCCGGCAATCCCGATATTGATTTAAAAGAATTTTATAATTCATGTAAAAGTAATCTTTTAACAATCTTACAATATGGGCTGAGCGATTTCCGATCATATAAAATGCATCTAACGATTTATGCCACATATATAAAGCCGACTGATGAAGAGGGCCGATTTATGGAATGTCAAAAGAATTTTTCGATTCCGTATTGTTCAATATATTTACGAGAATGATTATGTGTTAGGGATTTACCGTTCGATCAGGACAACCGTTATGTGCTTCTAGACCGACCGAACAAATAAACACAAGAACGTAGTGGTGTAGTTGACGGTTTAATTGAAACTGAGTAATAGGAATTTCACAATGACTTCTTAAGCTATAATTGAGCGTTGCCAGATCAAAACATATAAAGCTTATTTAAATTCTAACGTAATTTCAACACTTCCTCTTAAGCTATATATATGTGATGTAAAACGAAAATTAATTTAATCCAAGCAACTTAGCAAAATTCTGTTGCTTTTGCTTACGCAAGCCTTTCGTTAGTACATCTGCAACATTTTTATCAGTGGGTACATATTCAATAATTATTTCATTACATTCTACTTTTTTACGAACAAAATGATACTTAATATCTATGTGCTTAGTGCGTTTATGGTGTACTGGATTATTCGCAATATGATGAGAACTTATGTTGTCGCCACATATGGTTATTGGTCCATCTAATGACCATCCAATCTCTAAAAGCAAACAGCGAAGTTACACCGCTTCTTTTGCAGCCGTGGATAAAGCAATGTACTCTGCTTCTGTGCTGCTCATGGTGACGACGCTCTGCTTAGCTGAAGTCCATGAAAACGCACTGCCTCCAAGAAGAATGCTGCAAGGAAGAACCCACTGTATGATTTGCGATCTGACAGGTCGTTTGCCCAGTCTGCGTCGGCGAAGCCCATTACCTGTTCGCCGGACTTGCTGTATGTGATTTTGAGATCAACCGTGGCTGAAAGGTATCTCAAAACATGTTTCGCTGCAGTCTTGTCTTCACTGTGTGGATCAGTATTTCTTTGCCACAGTTTGCTCACTGTATGCAAAATGTCTGGTCGGCTCAAGACTGCTAAATACATAAGGGAACCGATTAATGATTGAAATTGTGTTATATTTACCTTGACACAACTCTCATTTCTACAACCCATCTTATAACCAGGGTCTAGCGGCGTAGCTGCGGGACGACAATTTTGCATGCCATATGCATCCAATAGGTTTATGATGAACTGCTTCTGGCATAGCAAAATCGACCCTCTTGTACCTTCTCGTTGGATTTCCATGCCAAGGAAATAATTTAGTTGGCCGCCATCTTGTAGGTCGAATTTATTTGCGATCTTCCTCTTAATCGCGCTGATCTCATTCTCGTCGTAGCTGATGATTAGATCGTCGACATATACTGCAATGTAGCTGTGTTGTTGCTGCTGCTGCTTCACGTACAGGCACGCCTCATTTTTGCTGCGCTTGAAACCAATGCTCTTCAAAACTTCGTCCAATGTATCATTCCAGACATGCCCTGACTGTTTAAGTCCGTAGATCGCCTTTTGAAGCTTTAACACTTTGTTTGGATACTTCTCATCAATGAAGTTTTGTGGTTGCCTCATATACACTTCTTCTTGAAGTCTGCCGCTTAAATATGCGTTTCATATGTCAACCTGGTGCATGCATAGCTGTTTTTCTGCTGCTATAGCGAATAGCATTCTGATGGTTTCGTAGCGGATTACTGAAGAAAACGTTTCCGAATAGTTGACGCCCATCTTTTGCCCACAACCTTGAGCAACAAGTCTTGATTTAAACATTTGTATATTTCCCTCTTTATCCTTTTTGACGCGGAAGACCCACTTGGATCCTATGGCCTTCTGTCCTGGAGGTAAATCACACAATGTCCATGTGTTATTTGAAATGAGAGCATCATATTCTTTCTGCATTGACGTCTTCCAGTCTTGGGCATGCTCGCCCCGTAAAGCGTCTCCAACGCACTGTGGCGTCTCAATGTCTTCAATGTATTTTAGGCTGTTGTATTGTTTTCTGGGTCTACCGGGCTTACCACTGCGAATAATTTTTGGTCTGCCGGGTCCACGTCGAGGTGCGTTGCTCTCTTGCTCTTGTAGGTCTGGTACGATCTTCTCCTCAGTGAGAATTTGCTCTTCATCGCTTGCGCTTACAAACTCCTCCTCTTCTTTACCGGAGTCATAGCTGTCGTAAGAATTATTGCTCTGCTCGACCACGATGGGCATAGCCTGCCGCTGCTGCTCTGGTACTTGGATGTTTGACTCAAGGTGAATGATGTTTGTAGCGAAGTCATTATGTTGTTCTGAAATAGTGCATTTTTCAGATTCAGTGTTATCAAACTCACCCTCTACAAATTTGACATCACGACGTGCAACAATGGTACGTTTTTCCCGATCGTATAAACGGTAAGCTTTAGCTGTTGAAGAGTATCCTACAAATATATACTCTTTTCCCTTTCAACAGACTAAGGAATCTATCCATTTGACGGGAGGAACAAGGAACGAATTGGAAATTTTAAGAAAACAACCTAGGATTGACGACGAGCAGCCAACAACCTCCAAACGCTTACGGATGACCACAAACTCTTACGAGTTAAATAAAGCGAGTCATATAAGACAAACAGAGACACCTGGTGAGCCCAATAACCATGTTTGCTTAGTGTGCAAAGAGGAATATAATGCAAATTTTGAAATAGCCCATATAATCATAAAAATGAAATGCAGAAATTAGTTCAAGAAAATGATCTAATTTCAACGGTACGAAAAGACACTTTCTTGCCGGTTAAACAATTTCAAGTACTTGGCAATCCCGATATTGATTTTAAAGAATTTTATTTATGGAATGTCAAAAGAATTTTTCGATTCCGTATTGTTCAATATACGAGAATGATTATAATGAAATTCCTGACATATTAAATGACTCACTAGACAAGTTAGTCATACAAACAGATGAATTCCAAGAAAAGGATTCTGGTTGGGCTATAAAGATTTTTAATTATTTTGGAGTTGAAATAATAAAACTAGAACATCTTCCTGGTTCAGGATATGTCGAAGCACCACCAACAATTAGAGCTAGAAACGCTCTTATAAATGTTAAAAATAATGACATTTATTGTTTTAAGTGGTGTATTTTAGCCCATATAGCGTATATGCATCATATTGATCAAAATATCACTTCTACACCTTATAAAATCTTGTCGTGAAAGGCCTAACAAAACCCATTTTTATAAGGTTTTGTCGATAAGTCAGAACATAATAACCTATAAAAATCATCGACTTAATTTTTTGGGTATTGAATTTCCTATTACCAGGAAGGGAATACAGATTTTCTATAAGGTTTTGTCGATAAGTCAGAACATAATAACCTATAAAAATCATCGACTTAATTTTTCGGGTATTGAATTTCCTATTACCAGGAAGGGAATACAGATTTTCGACAAAAATAATGAAAAAATTTAGCATAAATATTTATGAAATATTTGAAGGTCGTATAGTTGGACCAACTATTAGAACAAAGCAAATAAAAGAACATCATATAGACATGCTGGGTCTAATAAAAAATAGATGCGATTTAGTGAATTATGCTTATATTACTAGCATGAAATCATTATGCAAGTCTCAAATAAATAAATCTAATTCGGGAAGATACTTTTGCAGAAATTGTCTACAATTTTATTGCACAACAAATAAAACCCATTATATTAAGGAGTGTGGGCAAGTTGCAGCGCTATACCCCGAGCCAAATACAAAAACCGTTATTTAAAGCGTTTTCCAAGAAGTTATCACCTTCTGTAGTCATTTATGCGGATATAGAAGCTGTGCTGGAAAATTTTGAAGCACCTATCGATTATCCAAATGTTTCTTCGAAAACTAAGATACAAAAACATACGGCATGTGCGGTTTCATTTTATGTCGTACATAAGTGTTATCCTGAATTTAATAAACTATGGATATATGAAGATAATTAAATAAAATTTAAAAATTACAAGTAGCACTTCTAACTTATTATATTTTGGTTTATTTATTTTTTTTTTTTTTATTTTATTTGCCACTTAAAGGGTCGGATTGCATGAAAAGTTTTGTGAGGCTTAAAAAAACCAAACTTTAAAGCTTTACGACAAATACTGGAAAAATCCGAAGAAACCCATATATGAATTCGATGATTGCGACGAGGATTATCAGGAACATGGAAACTGTATTGCCTGTGAGAAGAACATCGAACACGCTGAACGAGAGAAATATTTTCTTTAAGACCGCAATCGCATCATTCGCGTTCATCAGGACAGAGGCTACCAGAGTCCCATCCCGCATCCTACGTAGTCCTTTGATGTCCTCTGGTTTCAGCAGAATGCCTTGAAATTGGGAGACCAGGCAGCTGTGGAGATCATCTGCTGTCGTGGCCTCGTCCAATCCACTGCAGGATAATGCTATTCTTTGTGTACCCGTACGTACTGAAGCCATGTCTTTTAAAGTTGCTTCCAGCTCGGTCTTAAATTTGGGGACGCTGTCGGAGACTTTCCCCTCTACTTCCAGCAGTAGTTCCCCTTGCTGAGTTCTGCGGACTTTGGGAACACGTTTGCCCAGTTCGCTGAGGTTCGGATCCGCTTTCAGTTTTCGGAGCATTTCCGCGTACGAGGCCTCTCCCGTCTTCTTTAGTATAAGTGCCTCCGGCTTCTTCCTCAGGCGTTTAGGCTTAATTTTTTTCCACTCGCCTCCAGTGCTAGCCTCCTTGGCGACGGATGCATAGCTGCGCGGCTTGGACGTATTTTCATTGGGTTTAGGTATACCCTCTGTGCTCACCGCGGAGTAGTTGCCGCGCTTGGGTGCCTGTGCTTTAGGCTCCTGAACTTTGGGCATCTGTCCCTTTGACAATTCCTTTGTTGGTGTAGCCTTTGTTCTAGGCTTTTGGGGCTCGCTTTGGGTAGAAGCGGTCGTAGAACAATTCTCTTTAGCGACGCCTTCATGAAGCTCGATCGCCCTGTTCTTGAGAGCCGAGACTTCGAGTAGTACGCTATTGTCATCTATGACTACATGGCGCCGAATTTCTAACGAGGATGCTCCGTAGGTCTTCATTTTGGAATCCCGCGGCTAAGTCTAACGGCCTTATAGGCGATCTCGTTGGTGATTTCCTTCCGTTCCTGTGCGACGGCACGTTGATCCTTTGCCTTCGGGTAGCTCGCAGTGCAAGCGCTGCTGGCTACAGGTGCCGAGTTGTCCAGCGCTGCAGCACTGCGGCGCCTAGTCGGTATATCCTCCAACACAACCGCCGGAGTTACCATGCCAGCATAACCTCGTCCCCTGTCTCCTGAAACTATATTGCACCCGATGATGAAATCGACATCATCATACACATCATCACACACACTCACACATACTGCGTAGTTGCGATGTTCGCCGCATCGCAGGCAGCAGTCTGATCGGTCGATCGCCTTGCAGGACGTTGCTCGATGCCCGTAGCCCAGGCACTTGTAACATCTCGTGGGCCGGACGTCCTGGATGATGCGGCACCTTGACCACCCCACGGTTACCGTGCCCTTCTTAAGACCGCGATCGCATCATTCGCGTTCATCAGGACAGAGGCTATCTGAGTCCCATCCCGCATCCTACGTAGTCCTTTGATGTCCTCTGGTTTCAGCTGGATGCCTTGGTATTGGGAGACCAGGCAGCTGTGGAGATCTTCCGCTGTCGTGGCCTCGTCCAATCCACTGCAGGATAGTGCTATTCTTTGTGGACCCGTACGTACTGAAGCCATGTCTTTTAAAGTTGCTTCCAGCTCGGTCTTAAATTTGGGGACGCTGTCGGAGACTTTCCCCTCTACTTCCAGCAGTAGTTCCCCTTGCTGAGTTCTGCGGACTTTGCGAACATGTTTGCCCAGTTCGCTGAGGTTCGGGTCCGCTTTCAGTTTTCGGAGCATTTCCGCATACGAGGCCTCTCCCGTCTTCTTTAATATAAGTGCCTCCGGCTTCTTCCTCAGGCGTTTAGGCTTAACTTTTTTCCACTCGCCTCCAGTGCTAGCCTCCTTGGCGACGGATGCATAGCTGCGCGGCTTGGGCGTATTTTCTTTGGGTTTAGGTATACCCTCTGAGCTCACCGCGGAGTAGTTGCCGCGCTTGGGTGCCTGTGCTTTAGGCTCCTGAACTTTGGGCATCTGTCCCTTTGGCAGTTCCTTCGTTGTTGTAGCCTTTTTCCAAGGCTTTTGGGGCTCGGTTTGGGTAGAAGCGGTCGTAGAACGATTCTCTTTAGCGACGCCTTCATGAAGCTCGATCGCCCTGTTGCTGAAAGCCGAGAGTTCCAGTAGTACACTCTTGTCATCTACATGGCGCCGAATTTCGAACGCGGATAGTATCGCGGTAATTTTATTTCCCATCCTGGCGAGGATGCTCCGTAAGTCTTTATTTTGGAATCCCGCGGCGAAGTCTAAGGGCCTTATAGGCGATCCCGTTGGTGATTTCCTTCCTTTCCTGTGCGACGGCACGCTGATAACGTCCTTTGCCTTCGGGTTGCTCGTATTGTTGGCGCTGCTGGCTACAGGGGCCGAGTTGTCCAGCGCTGCAGCACTGCGGCGGCAAGTCGGTATATCCTCCAACACAACCGCCGGCGCAGGGGTTCCGGCATCCTGCATCCTCCTTTTGTTGGGGACCTCGACATTCTGGAGCTCGTCCTGAATGGGTCATCGTCGGTGGGGGGCGGGGCCCCCCGCTGCTCTGTCCATCCAGATCTCCAGATCTGGCAGCACTGTTGGTCTGCGTTGAGTTGTCAGCTCCACCAGGTGATTTAACAGTGGGAGGCCCCCACCGCAAATAGTGCAATCGAAAAAGAACAAAATGAGAAAATGTATTTTGGACCACCAAGTGAACGGTTCTAAATGGACAGCATATATTGGAATGAAGCAGATCCTTTGCGTTGTGTTCAGTTTCATGTGGAAATGTCTTCACGTGTACTCACCATGCAAGTTCAAATGTATTAAACTTAATGGGCTTCTGTGAAAATAATAATAAATATAATACCAAACACCTTCACCCAATTTAAAATAAAACATAAAATTAACATTTCAATTATATATACACCATAAGCAAATAAAAATAAATATGCTTAACTATATAGCTTATAGCCAAAGGATTGTTACTAACGTTACATCTTTAAGATACATCAATTACGTAGTTTGGAACTATGCACTGAATTAATAAATTAATAAACAAACTCTGCTGAGGCGAAAAATGCTTTAAACCCTCTGCTAAGAGACAGTTTTCCTCGAATTACTCTCTGTTTGGTTGTCACGTAGTGTCAACCAGGATATAAACTTTATTAAGACTGAAATGATGAAAAACTCAATTGGATCGTACTTATCTATCTTTCTCGCGTCCAAGCAAAGCGTCTTAACAGGCGCCATCTGTTAGTGTTGTCAGGCGCTTACATTATGACAAAAGTACTTGCCGCGCCATCTGTTTTCAGGAATCTTACGATATAACGCCATCTGTTATTGTTGTCAGTCGTCTTGGGTATGACGAAAATTCTTGTTAAGCGGCGCCATCTGTTAGTGTTGTCAGGCGCTTACGTTATGACAAAAGTACTTGCGGCGCCATCTGTTCTTAGGAATCTTACGATATAACGCCATCTGTTATTGTTGTCAGTCGTCTTGGGTATGACGAAAATTAAGCGGCGCCATCTGTTAGTTTTGTCAGGCGTATTACTTTATGAAAAATACTAGGGAGTTTGGAATGGCTGTATTAATATTCCCCTTTTGGGAATAATCAAAAGATATTTTAATTAGGGTAATTGCCTGCAGGGGCATAAAAACTGTCTCCGCCCGAAGTTAGCTTTTCTTTTTTGTTTTGTATGATTATATCCATTCCATTTCCATTTCCAGATTTATATTCCAAAATATAAATTTAGTTCCATTTAAACTTTTTGAGACAAAAAGAAATAGAGCAATGGACATTATGTGACCCGCGGGCTTGGTTCAAGCTAGAAGTGGACGAATATCGATGCATCGATAGTAACTATCGATGTTTTTTAAATTTAAAATACAAAAATATAACGTATTTATCTGTTTATACAAAGTGTTTGTCATTCAATTTGTTATTTAAGAATTTATCCTCCAAATTTAATGTTTTTCTGAGCTGGGATTCAATCTAATCAATAGGCACCTATAATTAAGGGTATAATTAGGTATACTTTAAAGACAATAAACTGGAAAAATTAAAATAAATGAAGTTATCATATAAACAACTTTCCTAATCCGAATTGATCCAGTTTTAGATTACTTGGTAATGGAAACTGAAACTTTTGTTTTTGTGAAATTTCTCTAAATTTATATTGCAATCAATACCACGAAATTAACTAAAGAAATAAAAGCTTTCGAAAATTTTACATTGAAATTCATTGCTATTTTGTTTTTATTTTCATTATTTATTACATTTTGTGTATATCATGTATATATATATATATATATATATCATTTATTTCCTTCCGAATTTATCTTTCGTTTGTTGATTTTTGTTGGCTGCCCAAAGCTGGCGAATTTTGTTTGGAATTTGTCTTGAAAGAGCTAAGAAATGGGAATATACAGATCTTTCTTTTGATGGGATGTACGAATTTCTAGGCAAACAGAACGTCTCATAAGCGCAAAGCAGTTTAAAATAATAAAAAATAATAGGATAATACAACAAAGAGTTTTGGACAAAAGAATATCTTACCCACCAGAAATAGAAAACACTTCTAGGTTCTATATTTATGAGACGTACTGTGTGGGGACAGAAAAAAATGGAGCAGATAGTACGATAAAAGTGCCAGCTTGCAGCTTTAATTATAAAACATTTATGGAACAAATAGAACTCTTTTTTTGTTGGCTTTTTCATAATTTTTTGTCCTTTTTTTGGGTTTTGTATAATATTTCAACAGGAACGGAAACAGAGCGTCGGCTTTTAGCAAAAACGAAGATTTTTCATTTAGCTTTTAGCAGGATACTGAGTACGATTTTTGATTTTTGGTTTTTCGAGGGGGTGGTGGGGAAATTGAATCGATTTGTTTTTTTGTATTCATTTTTGGGGGTCAAAACTAACATTTAACAATTGAATCCGGAGTTACCAAGATTTTCATCGCTACACGTATATATATTTGACTCATTTTTTTTTTGTAGTTACTTTTGTAATGCATTGTATAAGCTACATACATTATGTGGTTTATTAAATACATATGGATATTTCTTCATACTGTATACTGTATACATATACATACGCACATATATAGATTTATATATATGTATATATTAATAATTCATTTGATTTACTTATTTGCTATGCATGTGTGCCACTCTGTAAAGGATACAAGAAATAAGGGGCAAAGAATATTTCTGTAAATTATTGCATATTTTCCAAGTTTGGGGTTTTGGGTTTGGTTGAAGGTAGAGAGGGAGCGGATCGGGGGAGAATTAACAATAAATTAAATTTGTATGCAATGCCGTCCTTCAACGATTACTTTCTCTCCCACCTGCGGAATGTCCTTGCGTGCATGTGTGTTGGTATGCAGTATGCGTTATGCGGTATGCGGGTGTGTTGGCTTGGGTGTGTAAGTACTCAAAAACTTTTCAATATTTTTGCAGTTCTCGCATGTGTACAACTTGATTAAAACTTAATTTCCTTTGCTTAAGTTGCATTAATTCTCTCATTAACAAATTACGTTTTAGAATAAATTTGTATATAAAAAAAATTATCGTTACTATCATATATGTATACAAATAACAACCAGGCTAAATAGTTTGCTACAAATCCCCTCCCACTGAGAGCCCGTCCACCCATTTTCGCGCACTTTCCTTCCTCCAACCAGAACGAGACGCGACTATAAATTAGAAAGTGAGGGAAAGAGTGCGAGCATGGGTGGCGGGGGAGGGGAAACTAATACACAAATTCCATTTAATTTAAAAACTTTAACTTTAACGCTTAACGCTTTTGCTGAATGTGTTTCTGTTCAATCTGTTCAATTTTTTTGGTCGCATTTAAATCGAAAAAAAAAAATTATAATTGAAAATCGAATAATCGATTATGAATTGTAAAAGAAATAAAGAAAAAATTGCATAAATCTTAGAACATAATGTTGGGTTCGAAGCGCAGCAGCAGGAACAGGATATTTCTCTTTAGAACTGCACCCAGTTGGCGTTGGCTGAGTTCTGTTGTCCTTGGTTGCCACTGGAAGAGAAGGAGGAAAAGTTTCATTACTTTGCAGGATTCAACGGTAAAGCAGGCGACAGAATTTTGAATATTTTATTTAACAATACACTCTTTTTTTTATCAATATTGAATATTATAGAAGTATAAGCTGGTTCTAGAGACGTAGTGTTCGAATTTGGATTTAAATTTAAACTTCGTTTATCACTACAAGTTTCAGAACCAATGCAATAATATATTAAGAAATATATATTTTTTTATCAATATAAAATAACATGGCTTTAATCTTTGGCTGTGGGTGTAAGGAATGTTATATCAAGGTGCTGAAAAAATATTATAGAGCAACTTTAATGTGGTTTTGGAACTTATTATTATTATTCTGCTTGGAAACCCACCCAGCGGATGCGTAATCGGTCCACTCGGAGCTTCCAGCGGCGGGTCTGTGGGCGGGCGATACCCCGGGACTTTGCCGCACCGTCGTCGCTGGGGCAGCGGCCGGCGGTGGAGCGATTTTTCCGAGGCCACCGGGCGGCGGTGGCAACACGCCCGAGGAGCCCTTGTTCTTGCCTGTGCGCGAGCTGCCCTCAGAGCCGTCCTTTTTCTATCAAATAAAATACACAAATTAATTGAAGTGATAATAATTGGTATACAATTCAATAATAAATATGCAATGATGAAAATCTTATAAGTTCTGAAGTAAAATTTATATTTCTACTCAAGTATTTCTTGCTTTTGATATATTCTGGTTTGAGGTTTAAAAAAATGAATTTTCTTATGTAGTTTTTAACTTAATGAACTATTTTGGAACAAAATGGGATTTTTCATATTTCTCTCTATCTCTAGATTAGAGACCAAGTCCTGTCATTAACCCACCGTGATCCTCATGTTGATCTTGATGGTTTCGCCTTCCTTGAAACCGAGATCGAGCTCCTGCTTGGGTTCCGTCTTCTCCTTTTCGATCTGCTCCTGGTTCTTCACCCATTTGAAGTGGTCCTGCAGCGCCACATTTAAATCGAAAGAGTCCGACCGATCGCCGAAGCCCAGCCCGAGGAACGCGGACCGCCCGTTGTCGTCCTGCACCCGGATGACGAAGTAACGGGAACTGTCGGAGACCGCTTCGATGGCCACGCCGGGATATGTGTCGATGGGGCAGTTGGCAAAAAGAGCGCCACTCGTCTTGTCCTCCAGCTTCAGGATGCAGGCCGTGCCCTTGGCTACCAGCCGCATCCTGCCCGTCCAAGTCGGTTCCTTCAGATTCCAGTCAGCCGCCCTGTAATAATTAAACAAGTATTTGCCAAATTTAGTGGGCGTTTATTGGCTATTTTGGTTATTTTTGGGAAAACGCATACATATTACATTTCAAAAAATTATATATCGTGTTTGGTTATACAACTTTTTAATTCAAATGTATATCATTTCTTATATTTTGCAAATACAAATACCAAAAATGTAAATATTGCGCCTAAGACTTGTAATTTCTGTCTTTAACATTTCAAATGTTTAATAATACAAAATAAAGAAATATGTTTTAAATGTATGATTTTAAAGAGTACATACATATATTAAAAAGGAATTATTTTCAAGGTATTTGGGTTCTGGTAGAAAGAGGCTGCTTCCGAGGGCACGCGAACTCGATAGGTAGGTAATTTTTGTATTTGGGCCGCAACATTATTTTGCGTGTATTTTGTATTTTTGTATTTTTTGCTCAACAGAGCGCAAAGGAAAACAAAGAAAGCTGAAAGCAAGAGCAACAATAACAACAATTACACACACGCAGAGGAGCTTTTTTTTTTGGATACGTGTAAGTGAAAAGTACAACAATAACAATTGTTGTTGCAGCTGCACAAAACGAGAAAAAAATCAATTGGAAATGAACTTCAAAAGTGGCAAACGCCAGCAGCCACGAGTTGTGTGACGAATTAACCTTGGCCACAACATAATTCCTGAAGGCGCTCTAAAAATGAGCAAATCACGCTGAAAAACCCCGAAAATGCAATGTGGGGGCGTTTCGTTTGCATCAATTAACAAGAAAAAAAATTACTTTTACGGGTGTTTCGCTTTTCTTGGTCGTTCCGCATTTGTTGACTCACCTATAGCCTCGATTGCTGGCGCGCGGCGGTATTTTGTAAATGAACACCTCGGGCTTCACGATCAGCACACTTTCGTATTCCATGTTTTTCCAAATACAACTATCTTTGATTTTGTTTATTATCTGAAATTTGTCAAATGTTTTCTTTTATTTTTGTAGCTTTAAGCTCAGCACCGTGTGACCAGGTGGTGTGTGGTGTCTCCCCTCTCCATAGCTATGGGCCTAATGCATCGTCAAAAATACCATCCTGGTATTTTCCTTTCAGTATATCGATATATCGCTAAATACCGATTATTATTAAGTTACTTTATACAGTGGGATTGTAACTTTAAATAGTTATATTAAAAATGGTTCTATTTAGTTTTTTATCCACTCGGACAGATTTTAAATTAAAAATAAGCTCGTTACAACAAAAATTCCTTTTATTAGGAATAAAAAATGAATGTTTTCAATGATAGTAATAGTTGTTAAAACGATGTGGTTGAAACCCGAATAAATTTTAATATATAATTAGATGTAATTGAATAAATATAAAAATAAAAAAAAACCAATGCTTTAAAAAATATAATACTTTACGTTTACTTTCAATATTCCATATATTTGTTTTAAGGTGAAGAGGGTAGGAATATTTATTAAGTTAAGCTCTGATTTTGTGCGTCTCACAAAAGTTTTTTTTATTAAATATATTAAAAAAAAATAATTTTTTTGTGGTTTTCGTTGTTATTACATGAAAAAAATGGAAAAAAATCTAGATTCAAAGAGAAAAAATTTGTTTAAAAGTTGGAAACCTCCAGTTCGATTCGAAACCGGTACCCTTCGAAAAATAGTAGGAAACTACCTATCGGCTGTACCTTTCTTGATACATTTTCCAAAATATTTCAAAGTCAAGTTGTCGGATCATAATCTTCTAGAATAAACTAAAAGGTCCAATATTGTGGCTAGAAAGAAGTGTTTCGGAGGAGTGTTTACTACCCCGAAATATTAACACCTTATTCGGTTTTTATTATTATCCTTTGTACCTTTATTTTAATAGCATCCTCTCTTTTATTCATATTACTTAATGAGGTCCAGAACCGTGATCCTTCGGGACAAGTTAAGTCGGCTTAGGTAAATTATTGGCCATTAGGGGCATGTGGTGGATTTATTTTATGGCCGCAGGAGGCCTAACTGATTTTAAATTGAGGATTCTCGTCAGTCTTACCTGAGAGGGAACCGTTAGCCGCCAATGGCCTACCTGTCCGTGGTGTCTGTGCACCTGTGGCAGATAAAATACGTGCCACAATTGGGCGTGTGTCATCATTGCAGATTGAGATGTCGACGAGAATGCTGGTGCTGGTGTATTTCTCTGTGGTAATTGTGGGCTCCGCCCTGGCCAACGACGACGGGTGCAACGAGGTGGTGTGCGGCTCGGTGGTGTCCAAGTGCCTCATCACCCAGAGCTGCCAGTGCAAGCTTAATGACTGCCACTGTTGCAAGGATTGCCTGAACTGCCTGGGAGAGCTGTATACAGAGTGCTGCGGCTGCTTGGACATGTGCCCCAAGCACAAGGACGCCCTGCCCTCGTTGACGCCCCGCTCCGAGATCGGAGACATTGACGGGCTGCCGGAGCTGTTCGACACCCTCACCGCCGAGGAGGACAGCCAGTGGTCCACCATCCGGTTCTTGATGCGCCCGGGCCTCAAGCAGCGCGTCCAGGGTGGCGGCGCTTCCGCCTCCCCGCACCCTGGTGGCCACTCCTACTGCACCGTCGTCTACGTGAACAACTGCATCCGGGCCAACAAGTGCCGGCAGCAGTGCGAGAGCATGGGGGCCAGTGGCTACCGGTGGTTTCACGACGGCTGCTGCCAGTGCGTCGGGGACCAGTGCCTCAACTACGGGATCAACGAGAGCCGGTGCCGGGCCTGCCCTGACGACCAAGATCAGGACGACCTGCTCTCCGACAAGCACGTCGCCGAAGAGACCGACCAGGACCTGGAGCAGCTGTTTGATTTTGAGCAGGAGGAGCAGGACGAGGACGCCTGGAGCTACGGCGAAAACGAGGACACATACCCAAGGGAATACTCCCTAAAGAATTTCTAGGACCAGTTCCTTTAGCTCTTAATCAGATTATGTGATTTTCTACGTTTATTTTAAGTTAATTTTAGACCAAAAACTTTCATTTTTTTTTTCAACGTATTGTCTTTAAAGGATATAAATAAATCCTAATTTACAAAATACAAATATCTCAAAACCTAAGTTTATTTTAGAGTCTCCTATTTGGGAAACATAAATTTGTATCCCTGTGTCCCCGATATCGCATACGAATGCGAAAAGATATAGACACAAGATATATTACAAGATTTAATAATGGATTGAAATTACTTGAGCAGGAAGATAGAAAAGAAATAAACTAGACAAAAAAATAGTCTCAAATAATAATATTTTTCACCCTATGAAAACGTTTTTTTTTTGAAGTCTTTATCTTTATATTTCAAAGTTTCTAATTAGCTTCGTAAGATATGCAACATAAATTTAATATAAAAATTAAATTATTGTTTAAAAAATACTTAAATTCCCAACCAGTTTAAGCTCGAACTGTATGACATCCCCACAGTTTTCCCAATAAAATCAATTCAAAATGCAGTAAACAAGTGCTTGCTAAGTTAAGAAAAAAGATTCGATAAAAGTTAGTGGAAAAAAGATTCCATAAAATGTTGTGAAAAAAGATTCGATAAAAGTTAGTGAAAAAAGTGAAAGTTGGTAAAGTTATTTGGTAAGAAGAGTTCCGGTAAAACTGTAAGTAGAATTTTAAGTGTCTCTAAAAAAAAGTTATCGATAGAAATAATAAAATAATATTGTTAGAAGTTATTAAATATTGTTAGGAATAATATAATAATATTGTTAAAAGTTATTGAATATTGTTATCGATAGGAATAATAAAATAAAATTGTTAGAAATTAAAGAACAATATTATTGATAGGAATAATAAAATAATATTGTTAAAACTTATTGAATATTGTTAGGAATAATATAATAATATTGTTAAAAGTTATTGAATATTGTTAGGAATAAAAAAATCAAATTGTTAGAAGTTAAAGAATATTATTATCGATAGGAATAATAAAATAATATTGTTAAAAGTTATTGAATATTATTATCGATAGGAATAATAAAATAATATTGTTAGAAGTTAAAGAATATTATTATCGATAGGAATAATAAAATAATATTCTTAAAAGTTATTGAATATTGTTAGGAATAATATAATAATATTGTTAAAAGTTATTGAATATTTTTTAGAATAATAAAATCATTCTTTTATTATAACTATTAGTGGAATCTCATTGCTCCAGATGCATAGTCATTCTTTTATTATAACTATTAGTGGAATCTCATTGCTCCAGATGCATAGTCATTCTTTTATTTTTACTATTAGTGGAATCTCATTGCTTCAGATGCATAGTCAATCTTTTATTTTTACCATCCAGGGAATCTAATTGCTCCAGATGCATAGTCATTCTTTTATTTTTACTGTTAGTGGAATCTCATTGCTCCAGATGCATAGTCATTCTTTTATTATAACTATTAGTGGAATCTCATTGCTCCAGATGCATAGTCAATCTTTTATTTTTACCATCCAGGGAATCTCATTGCTCCAGATGCATAGTCATTCTTTTATTATAACTATTAGTGGAATCTCATTGCTCCAGATGCATAGTCATTCTTTTATTTTTACCATCCAGGGAATCTCCTTGCTCCAGATGCATAGTCATTCTTTTATTTTTACTATTAGTGGAATCTCATTGCTCCAGATGCATAGTCATTCTTTTATTTTTACTATTAGTGGAATCTCATTGCTCCAGATGCATAGTCATTCTTTTATTATAACTATTAGTGGAATCTCATTGCTCCAGATGCATAGTCATTCTTTTATTTTTACTGTTAGTGGTATCTCATTGCTCCAGATGCATAGTCAATCTTTTATTTTTACCATCCAGGGAATCTAATTGCTCCAGATGCATAGTCATTCTTTTATTTTTACTGTTAGTGGAATCTCATTGCTCCAGATGCATAGTCATTCTTTTATTATAACTATTAGTGGAATCTCATTGCTCCAGATGCATAGTCATTCTTTTATTTTTACTATTAGTGGAATCTCATTGCTCCAGATGCATAGTCATTCTTTTATTATAACTATTAGTGGAATCTCATTGCTCCAGATGCATAGTCATTCTTTTATTTTTACTGTTAGTGGAATCTCATTGCTCCAGATGCATAGTCATTCTTTTATTATAACTATTAGTGGAATCTCATTGCTCCAGATGCATAGTCATTCTTTTATTTTTACTATTAGTGGAATCTCATTGCTCCAGATGCATAGTCATTCTTTTATTTTTACTATTAGTGGAATCTCATTGCTTCAGATGCATAGTCAATCTTTTATTTTTACCATCCAGGGAATCTCATTGCTTCAGATGCATAGTCATTCTTTTATTTTTACTGTTAGTGGAATCTCATTGCTCCAGATGCATAGTCATTCTTTTATTATAACTATTAGTGGAATCTCATTGCTCCAGATGCATAGTCATTCTTTTATTTTTACTATTAGTGGAATCTCATTGCTCCAGATGCATAGTCATTCTTTTATTATAACTATTAGTGGAATCTCATTGCTCCAGATGCATAGTCATTCTTTAATTATAACTATTAGTGGAATCCCATTGCTCCAGATGCATAGTCATTCTTTTATTTTTACTATTAGTGGAATCTCATTGCTCCAGATGCATAGTCATTCTTTTATTTTTACTATTAGTGGAATCTTATAGCTCCAGATGCATAGTCATTCTTTTATTTTTACCATCCAGGGAATCTCATTGCTCCAGATGCATAGTCATTCTTTAATTATAACTATTAGTGGAATATCATTGCTCCAGATGCATAATCATTCTTTTATTTTAACTGTTAGTGGAATATCATTGCTCCAGATGCATAGTCAATCTTTTATTTTTACTATTAGTGGAATCTCATTGCTCCAGATGCATAGTCATTCTTTTATTTTTACTATTAGTGGAATCTCATTGCTCCAGATGCATAGTCATTCTTTTATTTTTACTATTAGTGGAATCTCATTGCTCCAGATGCATAGTCATTCTTTTATTTTTACTATTAGTGGAATATCATTGCTTCAGATGCATAGTCAATCTTTTATTTTTACCATCCAGGGAATCTCATTGCTCCAGATGCATAGTCATTCTTTTATTATAACTATTAGTGGAATCTCATTGCTCCAGATGCATAGTCATTCTTTAATTATAACTATTAGTGGAATCCCATTGCTCCAGATGCATAGTCATTCTTTTATTTTTACTATTAGTGGAATCTCATTGCTCCAGATGCATAGTCATTCTTTTATTTTTACCATCCAGGGAATCTCATTGCTCCAGATGCATAGTCATTCTTTAATTATAACTATTAGTGGAATATCATTGCTCCAGATGCATAATCATTCTTTTATTTTAACTGTTAGTGGAATATCATTGCTCCAGATGCATAGTCATTCTTTTATTATAACTATTAGTGGAATCTCATTGCTCCAGATGCATAGTCATTCTTTTATTTTTACTATTAGTGGAATCTCATTGCTCCAGATGCATAGTCATTCTTTTATTTTTACTATTAGTGGAATCTCATTGCTCCAGATGCATAGTCATTCTTTTATTATAACTATTAGTGGAATCTCATTGCTCCAGATGCATAGTCATTCTTTTATTATAACTATTAGTGGAATCTCATTGCTCCAGATGCATAGTCATTCTTTTATTATAACTATTAGTGGAATCTCATTGCTCCAGATGCATAGTCATTCTTTTATTATAACTATTAGTGGAATCTCATTGCTCCAGATGCATAGTCATTCTTTTATTATAACTATTAGTGGAATCTCATTGCTCCAGATGCATAGTCATTCTTTTATTATAACTATTAGTGGAATCTCATTGCTCCAGATGCATAGTCATTCTTTTATTATAACTATTAGTGGAATCTCATTGCTCCAGATGCATAGTCATTCTTTAATTATAACTATTAGTGGAATCCCATTGCTCCAGATGCATAGTCATTCTTTTATTTTTACTATTAGTGGAATCTCATTGCTCCAGATGCATAGTCATTCTTTTATTATAACTATTAGTGGAATCTCATTGCTCCAGATGCATAGTCATTCTTTTATTTTTACTATTAGTGGAATCTCATTGCTCCAGATGCATAGTCATTCTTTTATTATAACTATTAGTGGAATCTCATTGCTCCAGATGCATAGTCATTCTTTTATTTTTACCATCCAGGGAATCTCATTGCTCCAGATGCATAGTCATTCTTTTATTTTTACTATTAGTGGAATCTTATTGCTCCAGATGCATAGTCATTCTTTAATTATAACTATTAGTGGAATATCATTGCTCCAGATGCATAGTCATTCTTTTATTTTTACTATTAGTGGAATCTCATTGCTCCAGATGCATAGTCATTCTTTTATTATAACTATTAGTGGAATATCATTGCTCCAGATGCATAGTCATTCTTTTATTTTTACTGTTAGTGGAATCTCATTGCTCCAGATGCATAGTCATTCTTTTATTTTTACTATTAGTGGTATCTCATTGCTCCAGATACATAGTCAATCTTTTATTATAACTAGTAGTGGAATCTCATTGCTCCAGATGCATAGTCATTCTTTTATTTTTACCATCCAGGGAATCTCATTGCTCCAGATGCATAGTCATTCTTTTATTTTTACTGTTAGTGGAATCTCATTGCTCCAGATGCATAGTCAATCTTTTATTTTTACTATTAGTGGAATCTCATTGCTCCAGATGCATAGTCATTCTTTTATTTTTACTATTAGTGGTATCTCATTGCTCCAGATACATAGTCAATCTTTTATTATAACTAGTAGTGGAATCTCATTGCTCCAGATGCATAGTCATTCTTTTATTTTTACCATCCAGGGAATCTCATTGCTCCAGATGCATAGTCATTCTTTTATTTTTACTGTTAGTGGAATCTCATTGCTCCAGATGCATAGTCAATCTTTTATTTTTACTATTAGTGGAATCTCATTGCTCCAGATGCATAGTCATTCTTTTATTTTTACCATCCAGGGAATCTCATTGCTCCAGATGCATAGTCATTCTTTTATTTTTACTATTAGTGGAATCTTATTGCTCCAGATGCATAGTCATTCTTTAATTATAACTATTAGTGGAATATCATTGCTCCAGATGCATAGTCATTCTTTTATTTTTACTGTTAGTGGAATATCATTGCTCCAGATGCATAGTCAATCTTTTATTTTTACTATTAGTGGAATCTCATTGCTCCAGATGCATAGTCATTCTTTTATTTTTACCATCCAGGGAATCTCATTGCTCCAGATGCATAGTCATTCTTTTATTTTTACTATTAGTGGAATCTCATAGCTCCAGATGCATAGTCATTCTTTTATTTTTACCATCCAGGGAATCTCATTGCTCCAGATGCATAGTCATTCTTTTATTTTTACTGTTAGTGGAATCTCATTGCTCCAGATGCATAGTCATTCTTTTATTTTTACTATTAGTGGAATCTCATTGCTCCAGATGCATAGTCATTCTTTTATTTTTACTATTAGTGGTATCTCATTGCTCCAGATACATAGTCAATCTTTTATTATAACTAGTAGTGGAATCTCATTGCTCCAGATGCATAGTCATTCTTTTATTTTTACCATCCAGGGAATCTCATTGCTCCAGATGCATAGTCATTCTTTTATTTTTACTATTAGTGGAATCTCATTGCTCCAGATGCATAGTCAATCTTTTATTTTTACTATTAGTGGAATCTCATTGCTCCAGATGCATAGTCATTCTTTTATTTTTACTATTAGTGGTATCTCATTGCTCCAGATACATAGTCAATCTTTTATTTTTACCATCCAGAAAATCTCCTTGCTCCAGATGCATAGTCATTCTTTTATTTTTACTATTAGTGGAATCTCATTGCTCCAGATGCATAGTCATTCTTTTATTTTTACTATTAGTGGAATCTCATTGCTCCAGATGCATAGTCATTCTTTTATTTTTACTATTAGTGGTATCTCATTGCTCCAGATACATAGTCATTCTTTTATTTTTACCATCCAGAAAATCTCCTTGCTCCAGATGCATAGTCATTCTTTTATTTTTACTATTAGTGGAATCTCATTGCTCCAGATGCATAGTCAATCTTTTATTTTTACCATCCAGGGAATCTCATTGCTCCAGATGCATAGTCATTCTTTTATTTTTACTGTTAGTGGAATCTCATTGCTCCAGATGCATAGTCATTCTTTTATTTTTACCATCCAGGGAATCTCATTGCTCCAGATGCATAGTCATTCTTTTATTTTTACTATTAGTGGAATCTCATTGCTCCAGATGCATAGTCATTCTTTTATTTTTACCATCCAGGGAATCTCATTGCTCCAGATGCATAGTCATTCTTTTATTTTTACCATCCAGGGAATCTCATTGCTCCAGATGCATAGTCATTCTTTTATTATAACTATTAGTGGAATCTCATTGCTCCAGATGCATAGTCATTCTTTTATTATAACTATTAGTGGAATCTCATTGCTCCAGATGCATAGTCATTCTTTTATTTTTACCATCCAGGGAATCTCATTGCTCCAGATGCATAGTCATTCTTTTATTTTTACTATTAGTGGAATCTCATTGCTCCAGATGCATAGTCATTCTTTTATTTTTACCATCCAGGGAATCTCATTGCTCCAGATGCATAGTCATTCTTTTATTTTTACTATTAGTGGAATCTCATTGTTCCAGATGCATAGTCAATCTTTTATTTTTACCATCCAGGGAATCTCATTGCTCCAGATTCATAGTCATTCTTTTATTTTTACTATTAGTGGAATCTCATTGCTCCAGATGCATAGTCATTCTTTTATTTTTACCATCCAGGGAATCTCATTGCTCCAGATGCATAGTCATTCTTTTATTTTTACTATTAGTGGAATCTCATTGCTCCAGATGCATAGTCAATCTTTTATTTTTACCATCCAGGGAATCTCATTGCTCCAGATGCATAGTCATTCTTTTATTTTTACTATTAGTGGAATCTCATTGCTCCAGATGCATAGTCAATCTTTTATTTTTACCATCCAGGGAATCTCATTGCTCCAGATGCATAGTCATTCTTTTATTTTTACTATTAGTGGAATCTCATTGCTCCAGATGCATAGTCATTCTTTTATTTTTACCATCCAGGGAATCTCATTGCTCCAGATGCATAGTCATTCTTTTATTTTTACTATTAGTGGAATCTCATTGCTCCAGATGCATAGTCATTCTTTTATTTTTACCATCCAGGGAATCTCATTGCTCCAGATGCATAGTCATTCTTTTATTTTTACCATCCAGGGAATCTCATTGCTCCAGATGCATAGTCATTCTTTTATTTTTACTATTAGTGGAATCTCATTGCTCCAGATGCATAGTCATTCTTTTATTTTTACTATTAGTGGAATCTCATTGCTCCAGATGCATAGTCATTCTTTTATTTTTACTATTAGTGGAATCTCATTGCTCCAGATGCATAGTCAATCTTTTATTTTTACCATCCAGGGAATCTCATTGCTCCAGATGCATAGTCATTCTTTTATTTTTACTGTTAGTGGAATCTCATTGCTCCAGATGCATAGTCATTCTTTTATTTTTACTATTAGTGGAATCTCATTGCTCCAGATGCATAGTCAATCTTTTATTTTTACCATCCAAGGAATCTCATTGCTCCAGATGCATAGTCATTCTTTTATTTTTACTATTAGTGGAATCTCATTGCTCCAGATGCATAGTCATTCTTTTATTTTTACTATTAGTGGAATCTCATTGCTCCAGATGCATAGTCAATCTTTTATTTTTACCATCCAGGGAATCTCATTGCTCCAGATGCATAGTCATTCTTTTATTTTTACTATTAGTGGAATCTCATTGCTCCAGATGCATAGTCAATCTTTTATTTTTACCATCCAGGGAATCTCATTGCTCCAGATGCATAGTCATTCTTTTATTTTTACTATTAGTGGAATCTCATTGCTCCAGATGCATAGTCAATCTTTTATTTTTACCATCCAGGGAATCTCATTGCTCCAGATGCATAGTCATTCTTTTCTTTTTACTATTAGTGGAATCTCATTGCTCCAGATGCATAGTCATTCTTTTATTATAACTATTAGTGGAATCTCATTGCTCCAGATGCATAGTCATTCTTTTATTTTTACTATTAGTGGAATCTCATTGCTCCAGATGCATAGTCATTCTTTTATTTTTACTGTTAGTGGAATCTCATTGCTCCAGATGCATAGTCATTCTTTTATTTTTACTATTAGTGGAATCTCATTGCTCCAGATGCATAGTCAATCTTTTATTTTTACCATCCAGGGAATCTCATTGCTCCAGATGCATAGTCATTCTTTTCTTTTTACTATTAGTGGAATCTCATTGCTCCAGATGCATAGTCATTCTTTTATTATAACTATTAGTGGAATCTCATTGCTCCAGATGCATAGTCATTCTTTTATTTTTACTATTAGTGGAATCTCATTGCTCCAGATGCATAGTCAATCTTTTATTTTTACCATCCAGGGAATCTCATTGCTCCAGATGCATAGTCATTCTTTTATTTTTACCATCCAGGGAATCTCATTGCTCCAGATGCATAGTCATTCTTTTATTTTTACTGTTAGTGGAATCTCATTGCTCCAGATGCATAGTCATTCTTTTATTTTTACTATTAGTGGAATCTCATTGCTCCAGATGCATAGTCATTCTTTTATTTTTACTATTAGTGGAATCTCATTGCTCCAGATGCATAGTCAATCTTTTATTTTTACCATCCAGGGAATCTCATTGCTCCAGATGCATAGTCATTCTTTTCTTTTTACTATTAGTGGAATCTCATTGCTCCAGATGCATAGTCATTCTTTTATTATAACTATTAGTGGAATCTCATTGCTCCAGATGCATAGTCATTCTTTTATTTTTACTATTAGTGGAATCTCATTGCTCCAGATGCATAGTCAATCTTTTATTTTTACCATCCAGGGAATCTCATTGCTCCAGATGCATAGTCATTCTTTTATTTTTACTATTAGTGGAATCTCATTGCTTCAGATGCATAGTCAATCTTTTATTTTTACCATCCAGGGAATCTTATTGCTCCAGATGCATAGTCATTCTTTTATTATAACTATTAGTGGAATCTCATTGCTCCAGATGCATAGTCATTCTTTTATTTTTACCATCCAGGGAATCTCATTGCTCCAGATGCATAGTCATTCTTTTATTTTTACTATTAGTGGAATCTCATTGCTCCAGATGCATAGTCATTCTTTTATTTTTACCATTCAGGGAATCTCATTGCTCCAGATGCATAGTCGTTCTTTTATTATATCTATTAGTGGAATCTCATTGCCCCAGATGCATAGTCAATCTTTTATTTTTACCATCCAGGGAATCTCATTGCTCCAGATGCATAGTCATTCTTTTATTAAAACTATTAGTGGAATCTCATTGCTCCAGATGCATAGTCATTCTTTTATTTTTACCATCCAGGGAATCTCATTGCTCCAGATGCATAGTCATTCTTTTATTTTTACTATTAGTGGAATCTCATTGCTCCAGATGCATAGTCATTCTTTTATTATAACTATTAGTGGAATCTCATTGCTCCAGATGCATAGTCATTCTTTTATTTTTACCATCCAGGAAATCTCATTGCTCCAGATGCATAGTCATTCTTTTATTTTTACTATTAGTGGAATCTCATTGCTCCAGATGCATAGTCATTCTTTTATTTTTACTATTAGTGGAATCTCATTGCTCCAGATGCATAGTCATTCTTTTATTATAACTATTAGTGGAATCTCATTGCTCCAGATGCATAGTCATTCTTTTATTTTTACCATCCAGGGAATCTCATTGCTCCAGATGCATAGTCATTCTTTTATTTTTACTATTAGTGGAATCTCATTGCTCCAGATGCATAGTCAATCTTTTATTTTTACTATTAGTGGAATCTCATTGCTTCAGATGCATAGTCATTCTTTTATTTTTACTATTAGTGGAATCTCATTGCTCCAGATGCATAGTCAATCTTTTATTTTTACCATCCAGGGAATCTCATTGCTCCAGATGCATAGTCATTCTTTTATTATAACTATTAGTGGAATCTCATTGCTCCAGATGCATAGTCATTCTTTTATTTTTACCATCCAGGGAATCTCATTGCTCCAGATGCATAGTCATTCTTTTATTTTTACTATTAGTGGAATCTCATTGCTCCAGATGCATAGTCAATCTTTTATTTTTACCATCCAGGGAATCTCATTGCTCCAGATGCATAGTCATTCTTTTATTATAACTATTAGTGGAATCTCATTGCTCCAGATGCATAGTCATTCTTTTATTTTTACCATCCAGGGAATCTCATTGCTCCAGATGCATAGTCATTCTTTTATTTTTACTATTAGTGGAATCTCATTGCTCCAGATGCATAGTCAATCTTTTATTTTTACCATCCAGGGAATCTCATTGCTCCAGATGCATAGTCATTCTTTTATTATAACTATTAGTGGAATCTCATTGCTCCAGATGCATAGTCAATCTTTTATTTTTACCATCCAGGGAATCTCATTGCTCCAGATGCATAGTCATTCTTTTATTATAACTATTAGTGGAATCTCATTGCTCCAGATGCATAGTCATTCTTTTATTTTTACCATCCAGGGAATCTCATTGCTCCAGATGCATAGTCATTCTTTTATTTTTACCATCCAGGGAATCTCATTGCTCCAGATGCATAGTCATTCTTTTATTTTTACTATTAGTGGAATCTCATAGCTCCAGATGCATAGTCATTCTTTTATTTTTACCATCCAGG
Organism: Drosophila ercepeae; assembly: GCA_018150545.1. Classification (NCBI taxonomy): domain Eukaryota; kingdom Metazoa; phylum Arthropoda; class Insecta; order Diptera; family Drosophilidae; genus Drosophila; species Drosophila ercepeae. The sequence goes on from JAECWL010000197.1 coordinate 2,157,173, forward strand.
AAATCTCATTGCTCCAGATGCATAGTCATTCTTTTATTTGTACCATCCAGGAAATCTCATTGCTCCAGATGCATAGTCATTCTTTTATTTTTACCATTCAGGGAATCTCATTGCTCCAGATGCATAGTCATTCTTTTATTTTTACCATCCAGGAAATCTCATTGCTCCAGATGCATAGTCATTCTTTTATTTTTACCATCCAGGGAATCTCATTGCTCCAGATGCATAGTCATTCTTTTATTTTTACCATCCAGGAAATCTCATTGCTCCAGATGCATAGTCATTCTTTTATTTTTACTATTAGTGGAATCTCATTGCTTCAGATGCATAGTCAATCTTTTATTTTTACCATCCAGGGAATCTCATTGCTCCAGATGCATAGTCATTCTTTTATTATAACTATTAGTGAAATCTCATTGCTCCAGATGCATAGTCAATCTTTTATTTTTACCATCCAGGTAATCTCATTGCTCCAGATGCATAGTCATTCTTTTATTTTTACTATTAGTGGAATCTCATTGCTTCAGATGCATAGTCAATCTTTTATTTTTACCATCCAGGGAATCTCATTGCTCCAGATGCATAGTCATTCTTTTATTTTTACTATTAGTGGAATCTCATTGCTCCAGATGCATAGTCATTCTTTTATTTTTACTATTAGTGGAATCTCATTGCTTCAGATGCATAGTCATTCTTTTATTTTTACTATTAGTGGAATCTCATTGCTCCAGATGCATAGTCATTCTTTTATTTTTACTATTAGTGGAATCTCATTGCTTCAGATGCATAGTCAATCTTTTATTTTTACCATCCAGGGAATCTCATTGCTCCAGATGCATAGTCATTCTTTTATTTTTACTATTAGTGGAATCTCATTGCTCCAGATGCATAGTCATTCTTTTATTATAACTATTAGTGAAATCTCATTGCTCCAGATGCATAGTCAATCTTTTATTTTTACCATCCAGGTAATCTCATTGCTCCAGATGCATAGTCATTCTTTTATTTTTACTATTAGTGGAATCTCATTGCTTCAGATGCATAGTCAATCTTTTATTTTTACCATCCAGGGAATCTCATTGCTCCAGATGCATAGTCATTCTTTTATTTTTACTATTAGTGGAATCTCATTGCTCCAGATGCATAGTCATTCTTTTATTTTTACTATTAGTGGAATCTCATTGCTTCAGATGCATAGTCATTCTTTTATTTTTACTATTAGTGGAATCTCATTGCTCCAGATGCATAGTCATTCTTTTATTTTTACTATTAGTGGAATCTCATTGCTTCAGATGCATAGTCAATCTTTTATTTTTACCATCCAGGGAATCTCATTGCTCCAGATGCATAGTCATTCTTTTATTTTTACTATTAGTGGAATCTCATTGCTCCAGATGCATAGTCATTCTTTTATTTTTACTATTAGTGGAATCTCATAGCTCCAGATGCATAGTCATTCTTTTATTTTTACCATCCAGGAAATCTCATTGCTCCAGATGCATAGTCATTCTTTTATTTTTACCATCCAGGGAATCTCATTGCTCCAGATGCATAGTCATTCTTTTATTTTTACTATTAGTGGAATCTCATTGCTTCAGATGCATAGTCAATCTTTTATTTTTACCATCCAGGGAATCTCATTGCTCCAGATGCATAGTCATTCTTTTATTTTTACTATTAGTGGAATCTCATTGCTCCAGATGCATAGTCATTCTTTTATTATAACTATTAGTGGAATCTCATTGCTCCAGATGCATAGTCATTCTTTTATTTTTACTATTAGTGGAATCTCATTGCTCCAGATGCATAGTCATTCTTTTATTTTTACCATCCAGGGAATCTCATTGCTCCAGATGCATAGTCATTCTTTTATTTTTACTATTAGTGGAATCTCATTGCTCCAGATGCATAGTCATTCTTTTATTTTTACTATTAGTGGAATCTCATTGCTCCAGATGCATAGTCATTCTTTTATTTTTACCATCCAGGGAATCTCATTGCTCCAGATGCATAGTCATTCTTTTATTTTTACTATTAGTGGAATCTCATTGCTCCAGATGCATAGTCATTCTTTTATTTTTACTATTAGTGGAATCTCATTGCTCCAGATGCATAGTCATTCTTTTATTTTTACTATCCAGGGAATCTCATTGCTCCAGATGCATAGTCATTCTTTTATTTTTACCATCTAGGGAATCTCATTGCTCCAGATGCATAGTCATTCTTTTATTTTTACTATTAGTGGAATCTCATTGCTCCAGATGCATAATCATTCTTTTATTTTTACCATCCAGGGAATCTCATTGCTCCAGATGCATAGTCATTCTTTTATTTTTACTATTAGTGGAATCTCATTGCTCCAGATGCATAGTCATTCTTTTATTTTTACTATTAGTGGAATCTCATTGCTCCAGATGCATAGTCATTCTTTTATTTTTACTATTAGTGGAATCTCATTGCTCCAGATGCATAGTCATTCTTTTATTTTTACTATCCAGGGAATCTCATTTACAATCCATGGAATCTCATTGCTCCAAATACATAGTCATTTTTAGCTTAGTGTCGTGCTCCTCATTTCCTTATTTTTCTTAAATTATTTTTAATTTCAAATTCATTCTATTGGGAGAAACCATCCCTCTAACGATGCTGTTCATGGTCCCTCGTTACCGCTGGAGTCTTTTTTCTTATATAATTTTAATTTTTTTTAAACTTAAAATTGCGACAGGAATTTCTGCGTAAGCAAATTCGGAGAAACTAACTACTTTGACTTCCATTAGAAAAATTCTCGGAGAATAACTTTGTTTTTACGACTACTTTTTTTTATTTAATTTTTTTTAGTAGGAATCTTAAAATATAAAATGTCCACCAAGTCGCATTAATATTTGACTATTAAGGAGTGATTAATAGTTGCTGAATATATATTCATTAAGTGAGATGGACCCATTAATGTTGAGGCATTCCCCATTTGTGACTTCTGTTATTTGCAAGAGGCCTGAGAAGTGTAGGGATTTAGAGGATCCACTGTTTTCTCCTCCTATTTGCTTCCTCCTTCCTGTTAATATATAGGAAGTTCCTAGAAGAGCTTCTGCCATTTTGTCAATTTTGTTATATTTTGCACTTTATTTCAAATTGGTAACTCCTAAAGACTATCAAGCGAATGTGCTCTCTTATTTATTTTTTCTTATGTTTTTTTTTTTAATTTGTACTTCTTTAGTTTAGTTTCTTTATTTTAATCTAAACTAAACGGTAAGCTCGCTCACCGTTTCCCGTCTTCAATGGCTTAGTTCCGATTTGCAGTACTGATGGTGCAGCATCATCTGTTGTTGCTACTGCTTATGTTTCTTATGGACCTGGATATCTTAAAATCTGAATCCCGAAATCTGACATCTCTGCCTCCGCCTCTAGCATGTTCTTCTCGTCGTTGGTGCCCTTACCCGGGCAGGAGTAGTGACCATCGGGGATGCTCGTTAGCTTCGATGGTAAAAACGCAGATTTTGTTCCCAATTGGTCCGGCAGGGGTTCACACTCGCCAGAGTCGCTGCCGGTTGGGGCAATGCCTCTGAGATCTACCCGTTTTTTTTTTTTAATATTTGGTTTTATATTTTTTGCCACTGGGATCTCATTGATCCAGATGCATAGCCACGGAATACCCAGTGGAGTTTTCCTTATTTTATCATTTTTCTTTAATTGATTTTCTTTTTAAATTAATTCTAACGAGAAACCATCACTGTAACGATGCTGTTCATGGTCCCTCATTTTTCTTAATTACTTCCTTTCACTTATTTCCGTTCACTTACTTCCTTTTTTATTTTTATTTTCATTTAAATTTATATTTTTTTATATATTTTTATTTGAAGCATTGATATATAAACTTACTTCCTTTTTTATTTTTATTTTCATTTAAATTTATATTTTTTTATATATTTTTATTTGAAGCATTGATATAAAATTTTTTTTATTGGTTTATTTATTTTTTTGTCATTTCAAACCTTGTGTTTAAATTTAAGTTGCAACACATTGCATTTTTGGTTTATTTTGACCGCTGCCTCTGTCGCTGCCGTTGCTGGTTGTATGCCACAACTATAATAAAAAGTTATTATTTTTTTTTCTTGTTTTTTACTGTGACTAAATATTTGCAAAAACAAAAATTGAACTCCAACGGAGAATGGAGTGGCAGTTTTTTCAGAGTTCAAGTTTTTTCCAATCGAAGCCCGGCGAGATCGAGCGCAAACCAGCGCGTAAAAGTCAAGGAGATTGTCACGCCTAAGCTGGCAAACAACTCCTTTGCCCTCCTCCTAAGCAAAGAAGACGACGACGACGACGACGAACAACAACATGATAATACAGGTGCAGAGGCAGTGGTATCCAAAACAGCAGAGAAACCGAACCCGACCTCGAAGACCCTCAAGCCTCCCCCGATCTACATCCCGGACGTGACCAACATTACCGCACTAATCAAGATGATAACGAGGACTTCTTCGAGTCCTTTGGGCCCCGCTGGTGGGGGTCCCGTACAAACAACCCCAAAGGCAAAACGCTCTATGTACCTGCAGCGCAAAAGTCTGGACTGCAATTCTACTGGAGAGCACACACACTGGACTTCGGACCCCTCAAAGCAGCCGGATCTGCTGGACTTCGCCGTTTCTAAGGGCATAGGACACTCGAAGATAACATGCTCTAGCTACGATAAACTCCTATCCAATCACAGCGCCCTAAACTTGCTCCTATACATCCCCGTTTCAGAAGAACCCTGCCTAGAAGACTCACCGGGAAACACACAGATGCCCTCCTTCGCTGAGACGGGAGATCTCCTCTGCTACCCATGAAATTCCAAGCTCTTTGCGTATGATGGATTTTTCGTGGTACGGATGGGCGTTGGAAACTGTTCTCAGGCATTTGTTTTGGATCGGCTGGATTCTGATGCACAGTAAGTACAAATATAAAAAATATAGAACGTAAACAATAAACACTTATTTTCAGGATTTTGGACGCTTTATGTTTCTAGCGACATTGATTTCTAAGGCTCTTTCCTGGCTCATTCGGACTTTCCTATATTGCTCTGTTAGAGGTTCGTGAATACCAAAAACCTTTGAGAATTTATTTTTTTCAGGTGATAGTTCAGGAAGGAAGAAAATGTTCAGCGGAATCTCGAAACGTGACGTTTTGGAGTATTCTGTATCAGGAATTTTAGATGTCTTGGGACTATATGTATGGAATCAATATGTATGCCATCAAAATGCATGGAGAAATCAAGTAAATTATCAAGTATCCAATATTACGATGGCATCTGGTCCTCCTCATATCACATTTGTTTTTTCTTCCAGGTACATGATGGGGACTATTGGCGACCATGAAGTAGGAGCAGCAGTATTCGCAATAGACTTGAGACAAGTTGTCTGATCAGGAGTAAGAATATCCGCAATCATCTAGAATCAAGTGGCGTGTCCTTGTCCTATGAGTCATCGAATTTAAAAAAAAATACCATTATATTTTATTAAAGTTAAATTATTTGTACATATAAATTAAAAAAAGGAAACTATACAATTAAAAAAATTTAAAAGTAAAATATTTTGTTTTATATAAATGATAAGGAAAAAACTTTAAACTAAAAATTCAAAATTTTTAGTAAGACCATCTAGCTCAACGCATATTTTCCAACACTGCAGCTCAAACACGCTATCCAACACAGTCACATGTTCAAACTAAAACATTTATTTGCAATTGCCATTAAACTAAAGACAAATGCCGCCGGAGATGCAAATTACAAGTGATAGCGATCTGGACAATGTCCTGGAGGAGTTCATGCTGCGAAAGGAGCGCAGAGACAGCGGCGGAATTGCAAAATACACGTGCAGTATCGAAAAATGCGATGCCACGTTCAAGCGGCTGGACCAATTGGATCGCCATGAGTATCATCATACCGGAATTGTTTGTATAAAATGTGGCTTGAACAGAAACAGAAACTATAAACTAATTTTATTGCAGAAGAAGCACGCTTGTTCCTACGACGGTTGCGACAAGACCTACTCCATACTCACCCATTTAAAGCGGCATTTGCGGAGCACCCACGAGCGTTCAGAGGCGGCGGCCCAGAAAACGTTCAAATGCACGCTGCCGGAGTGCAGCAAAATGTTTACCTCGTCCTGCAACATGCAGCGGCACGTGCGCGAGGCCCACGAGAAACCGAGGGTCTATCCCTGCTCGCACTGCCCGGCAAAGTTCTCGCAGAAACTGAAGCTCAAGCGCCACGAAATCAAGGAACACACCCAGGACTACCCGTTTCGCTGCGAGAAGTGCGGCCGTGGATTCTACCAGGAGTGGCAGCGAGAGAGCCACCAAGGCAGCTGCAAACTCTATGCATGTCCTGCCTGCTCGCTGAAATTCGACAAATGGACTCTGTACACCAAACACTGCAGGGACACGATGCATGGCAAGAACCGGCACAAATGCGACCAGTGCGACAACTGCTATGACAAGCCCAGTGACCTCAAGCACCACATCGAGGCCAAGCACAAGACGGCGGAGGGATCCGAGTTTACCTGTACGGAAGAAGGCTGCTCCAAAAGTTACTCCTACGAAAGGAATCTTCGCCAACACGTGCTCACAGCCCATTCTGGCAGACGCTTCGAGTGCATAGCCATGGAGTGTGGTCGTTGCTTCAGCAGTGCCCAGAATCTGTCGAAGCATGTTCTCCGGGACCACAAAGACGGGAAGACCAAAAAGAACGGTCCGGGTGAACGGAAGAAAACGGAGGAAAGCCCAGGAAAGAAGTCCAATCCACGCAAGCGAAGGCGCGATGCAGGTCGTACAAAACATTCCAGACTCTCCAAGTTGGCCTGCTTGCAGCTGGACAAGGAAGAGGATTTAGCCGTAAGGGAACGCCAGCCTTTGGCACTGGAAAAGGTAACACAGGAACTGGAGAAAGACACCCAGGCTTTGGAGGCTGCTCAGGAAAAAGAAAAGGACGACCAGGAGCGGGACAGGGCTACACAAGAAACAAATAATCTGCCAGACTCTTCAGGCTGAAGGAAATTCCAACCGAGATTGAAAACGCTTCGAATGCTTAAGATTACCTTATTTTGAATCCTTAGTTTCCTTATTACTTATTAAAAGTATAAAGTCATAAGTCCTTATCCTTAATTTTTTTTTTTTAATTGAGACTTAAAAATCCTTTGTGCTGATTTTTTTGTTTTAGCCATGAAATTCTAGTCAGCATGTTTTGAAAACAAAAAAGAATTCAATATTTATAACTAAAGTCAACAGACAGGAACTCTGAACGATTGAAATATTCCCAGGCGGATTTTCATGACCAAATTTCTTTAAAATTAAAATATTGTAGCTCCCTTTAAATTTATTCTTAATGTGTAATTTATTTTCTCAATTTTTAAGTAGCCAATATTTTAGGTTCATAAAAAATCTACTCCCTATGCAGCCCTTACTCTATTTAAGAACGAAAAATACAATTCGATTCCTATCTATTCATTTGTTTTCTTTTTTTTTTTAATTAAACAATCTAAAAACAAAAAAATGCTTAATGAGGGACGAATTGGAAGGGGAGAAGGAGCAGGTGTCGTAATAGCCGGACTACAGCGAGTTGATGATCTTCCGGCTGCGCATCTGCTCCAGCCAATGCTCGTACTGCTGTTCCGGCGTCTGGGGCTCCTGGTAGTAGTGCTCCGGCGGATTTCCCTCCTCCAGGCGGACGAAGTAGTGACAGTGCTTATACTCCACCTTGCCAAAACGACCGCGGGCATGCCGACGCATTCCCTTGAAGACACGTCCCTTTCCCACAAAGGATTCAGCTGGAAAGAAGAAATAAATTTTATCAATTGGATTTATTTATAAAAATTGCAACCCCAAAAGTGGATTAGAATTGAGAATTGGCGACCTAACTTACCTATCCACAGATTGCTTTTGTACTCCACATTGTGCCGGTGGACGGCCATTTCCTGGGCTTCCAGAATGGTCTCCTTCACGTCGGTGGCTCCCTTTTTAAGCACAAAGTTGAGCTGTTTGAGCGCCTCGTCGACGGACATACCACGAACGAAGGCAGCGATGTACCACATCTTGTCCGGACTGTATTTGATGTTGGTGCGCATGTGGCAGATGTACTGAAACGGGATTCAGGATTACTCTTTATATAAAAAACAATTTACAAGATTGTCTAGAATTTCTAAAATCTATTCTGAGTCAAAAGTGAAATTCTTGGGAAGATTAACAAATGCTGGGAGTGCTTTTGGATAGTCATGTTTTTAAAACCCATTTAAATATATGGATTAATAAAGTTGCAAGCTCATATTGGAATTTCAATCTTTAAAAATTTGAAATCTGCAAACATAGTTGAATGACCTGAAAATGGGAATATTTTGATAATTTTGAATGTTTTGATTATTCCTTACGGCTTTGCGGGGCTCCTCTTCTGGTTCCTGCGGAGGGTGGACTGTCTTGTTGTATTCCAGCCATTTCCTGGGTCCGTAATTGTGCTTGTTCCACTTGGTGCAGAGAGTTCCGCCAGCGGCTCCTGCTGCCGTGTGGATGCTTTTTGGGAGCGCAGGTGGCGATTGGCTCATGTGGGGACTGCTAGTGTTTGCCGGCTTGAGGAGCGTTATCCCCGGAAGCTGGGACTGCACGCGCAGCTGGGACATCTGCCGAATCACCTTGTGCATCGTATTGGCGGTCTCCTATCAGCGAATCAAGAAATTTTCACCGAAAACACGCAGACCCCTGATCGGTCGCGTAATCTGAAGGGTCGGGCTGCCAACTTGCTTCGGCCGACTGTCAGTGTGCCAACTTAGCCATATTCGGAAAACTTGTCATTCAAAGAAACTGAAATCCATTTGATTGTTTAAGAGCTTCTTGTTTTGGCTTTTTCACTTTATTTTATTTTTATGTAAATGTCCATAATAAATGGAATAAATGGATGGATCTTTAATTCAATAATTTTAAAAAATAACACCAACTATTGAGTTTACTTAATTTAACAACCAAAGTTTTATCAAAATTACGAACGATATTAATTTTTTTTATCGGGAATCATATATTTAAATTCATGAAAATCTAACTCAGAGAAAGAAGGTCGATGTGATCGAAGGTAATTTAATTTTAGGCCAATTATTGAATTAATTAATTTTAACAAACATCCTGTATCACAATACAACAAAATATTTAAAGATTGAATTGAAAAAAGGTGTTTATTTATTTTGAAATTAATTAAGAAATCAAAAAATTTCGGCTTTTTTTTTAGCTTGAAATGAAATGAATGATAGTTGGCAGTCCTTCCAACTGTTCGATATTTCAGTTGTGGCAACGCATATGTCTGGCAGTATTTAATGTTAAAATTTAAATTTGTTATTTAGGATTTCTGTGTTATTGGATTTAAACATTTAAGAGTGCTTTTGAAAAGCAAGTAAACTTTTAATATTTGAAATGTAAAATATTTATATACTGAAAATAGTTAAATATTATATAATTGTATATCTTTGACTTTTGGGAAACTTCTTTGGTTCGTTATCATTGTAATAATTAATTTAGATCTTGATCATTCTGAAAAATATTGTTAAGTAACAGAGGTTTTCTTTAATTATATAAAAAATAAAAGTAGCCAGATGAGAAAAGAAACATCAAAATGTGAATATCTTGGAAGAGGTTTTCTTCCACTGCTTGACCGCGCTGCTTTGAATCCGTTCAATAGTCTGGCAACACTGCGGGGGTGCAAAAAGTTTCCGTGGCTTTCCACGCAGAAAGGCTCATTCTCATTTGGTCGCTGGCAGTGCGAGTGCGGAGCGCGCGCGATCGTAATATTTAAATCGGCAGCAGAAACCGCGATCGCCAGAACATATTGACAGAACCCCATCGGGTTTATGCAAATTGATTTGGTAATTTGTAGCCTAACGACGGTTCGAAACTAATTTCGTTGGTTTTTTGTTGTGGAGTGTTGTGGAGTTTATTTTAACTTGAAATTGCTTTGCCTCGAATTACAAACTGCCGGCAATTCTTCTATTGTTTATGTTATTTTTCAGTTTACGATTGCAAATTCCTGGCATCAGGACAGATGATATTATCTACGTTTGTTTCGTGTCTAAATTTCCAAGCATCTGTCTATATAAGTATGCAGACGAGATAAATAAAGATACTGATTTGATTTCAAATGACACACCAAATGCTCTAAACTTTTGCCAACGGAAATTACATTCAAAATGTTGTGTCTTCCTACACGAAATTTGCCTCAAGATTTGAAACCCACACACAAATTTCCAATGGCCTTCCTCTTTGCCTCAAAACACACAAAAAAGATTTTTATTAACAAAAAAGATAGGAAATGATCAATAGACGAGTTTTCCTCTTATTTTTACCAATTTAGGGTGAAAGGATACATTTTTTACCATCAAATTTTTACAATTCAAAAGGCAATATTTCAAGGTTTCGTTTTTTTAATATATTAAAAATTTTAATAAAATCTAAAGCTTATTTTTTTTTTTTTCCAATGAAAATGTTTTGTTGTTTGGCTTCACTTTCGTTTGATACCTGAAAATCGGCATTTTCACGAATATAACAATATAAACGTTCAAAATAAGATTGTAAAAATTGTATTTTTTGTCTGTGAAAACTTGGTATCATTTTCGATTTGAAAAAGCTTTGAGATTGTGTCTCTGTTGCTCTCTATCATCGCCTCTCGTTCCCACTGAGTAGGCGATCAGTGAGCGGTGTTCACCTATGTATCTATGTATCTTTGTATCTGTTCCGTCTACTCTAAGGTGTATCTGATAGATGCTTTGGCTCTTGTTAATTTGGAACCAGTTGAACGAACTAGCTTGGGGACTAGTTCCGGTTAGGTATTGGCGCCCTTCTTATCAAACTGCTTGTATCGTAAGGTCTCAGGGAGATTGTGTATTATTTTTGGTTCAATTAGAGATTTATAAAATCTTTTTAACCAGATTGATAAACTGATAAATTATTTTTGGCTTAAATACGCTGATTGCAGCTTTATCATGTCCATTGGACCATTATCTGGGATCTGTGATAGGAGGCAATATTTTAAAAGAGTTTTTATGCCATTTTAGGTCTGAAGAGTTTGCTTGAGGGAAGGTAGAGCGTTATAGTATTTTATTTTTAATAATTCAATATAATTTTATTAAATTGGATTGCTAAATAGTGGGAGTAATTAGGAAAAATGGGATGTCCTCGTGTTCCACTAGATTCCACCGTTTCCCATCGGGGAACGCATTGGCATTAAACGCCGCTAGTTCTGATCTCCCAGTCGGAGTCCGACTGTTCAGCAGACCAGGTCGTGAACTAGTTGAACCTGCATTCGATTTAAAAAAATCCGCGGTCAAAGCAATTCAAAACATCGGTAGTGAGAAAAAAAACAACCCACAAAGCAAAGTAAATTGAAAAAACACGAAAATTAACAGAATTACTTCACGCGACGGATACGAATTTTTTTAGAGTGAAGCACAAGTGATAAAAAAAATATAAATATAAATATGTGACAAAATCAATAAAGTGACTCCAGAATATATATAGAATCAGCTTTAACCTTCTGCAACACACACACACGCACATATATGTATAGTCTGCTGTCTCAGCTGTTTTGGGCCTTTTTTTTGTGCAGTGTAAAAAAGATCTGTATATGCAGGTCTATATATACTATATATATATACACGAATAAACCTATAGGCGTGTAGCAACAAAAAATCTCCAACATCTCACCACGAAACAAATTTTCAAGATTTATTTTTAGATAAATGATCGGTTTTTGTGTTTTTTTTTTCCACCGATTCTACTAATTTGATGAGAATTTTTATTTTGCCTTCAACATCTTAAACATATGCTCCGTGTTTTTAGTCATTTTAAAAGTTTTAAAAGTTATTTTTTCTACGATTTTATAATCTTAATTTTTTATAATCAAATTTTGATGCCTTGTCTCGTAAGCACTTGGCTTCCTTATCAGGTATTTTTAGAACTCAATTCGAAAGTCTATGCAAATTGTTCAACAATAAACTTTTAGCTTACAAATTACTCATTACCGTTGTTTTTTAGAATTTGCGCTTTTTTGCGGCTATTTAACGGTCTTTTGGCCAAGTCTGGTCACATGATCGAGGCTGGATTGTTGAATGACAATTGGCATTCGACGCCATATGGCGTTTTGCCACAAACTCTTAATTATAATTCACTTTCGTGTCTATGAATGGCAGCCGCCTATCAATGAGTCGGTAGCGCCCACACGCTGCCAGTAAAAAAATACGAAAATACACGAGTATGAGGAAAATGTGTCAAATGTCACCTGCACTAAAAGCACTAAAAAGCGCCAACGCCGCCCACACATTTTCCTGCATTTCGAATGCAATTCGTCTGGCAAGAGAGAAAGCCTGCCTAGAAAGGGTTTATCTTATTTTTTCTTCACTTTTCGGTTTCTGTCTGTTTTGGCCGTTATTTTGGGCAACCTGTTTGTCGGGCCATTACGTCATCTTGGCCACAATCTCGGAGATGCTGATCTGAGAACTGAGAACGCGCCAAAAAAGCTCTACGAAGCAAACAAGAAACCGTCAAAAGGCTTTAAAACAACAAATCAGATTTCTAAATTGGCCAAAAGCCGAAAGACATACAAGCCGGCGCAGGTGTTACCCTTTAAAATTGTCAAATAATCTAAATTAAAAAAAAAGGTTTCAAAATATTAAACTATTTAAAAAACTAAAAACAATAAAAAAAGTTTTATAACAAATTAAATAATATATAATTCACGAGGTTTTTAAAAACTATTTAATATTCACAAAAACACTTTAAAATTCTTTAAGATTAACAAAAAAATACTGAAATATAAGAAAAATTTTCAAATTAAAAACAAATACAAAAATACAACCTAAAAAAAAAACAAAAGAATGTGAAATCAAAATCCATTTTTGGAATAATAATTGATTCTGTGCCCGGTCAGCCCAAACCGACTCCCCGCCCATAAAAACATAAGCCTCAAGGTCGCAAGACTTCTAGCTCTGCACTGGAAAAAATAGTGTCTGGTGTGCTGATTAAAAAATAAAATATTCAACAATTTTAATTACAATGAGTGGTTTTTCTGATAGCCCCCAGAAGCTCAAATTTTATGAGAAACTATTTTTTTTAGAGACTAGAGACTAGAGAGAGATAAGTTTTTTCCGCCAGAGACAAAATATTTGTCTTTGCTGACTTGGAGAATGTTTGTTTTTGACTTGATGTGTTGGGCTCTCTTTTTGGGTCTTGTTTTTTTCGGAATTCGGAATCTGAATTCATTTCGGCCAAGGTTGAATTTATATAAAAAATAAGAAATAAGACTAATGGGTGTGCGTGTGTGTAGAGGGGCGAGCATGTGTGATATTAATTCCGAATCGCAACCAACAGCTGTGAAGATGCAGGCGTGAAAGTGGAAGAGTTCTTGATGCAAATCCAACGAAATCGGCTCCAACGAATCTAAAAATCCCCAAACAAGGACTCACCCAAAAATTGTTCTCCAGTTCTCCAAAAACGACAAAACAAAAATAAACCGAAAGGAAAGCATCCCCCGACAATGCACACGGATCTCCCCCGTCCCAGGACGGTCGTGTCCTGGCTAGCGATCCTCCTGGCCATCGCCGTCTCCACCGAAGGATACAACATCGACCTGCCCAGCTATGTCCGCTTCCGGCAGGCCAGCAACTCCATGTTCGGATTCAGCATTGCGATGCACAAATCCCGCAGCAACTTTTACTCCAATCAAAACAAGTGAGTTTCTTTTCAAGATTTATTTAAAAAACAACCTTTTTATGTATTTTACGATTTTATTAGAATTTTAACCGCATTTTAAGGGGTTTTCTAGGCACTTTTTAAAATGTCTTGAGTTCCAAAAGCAAACTGATCTTAGTCTTCTTATCTTAGTTGTTAAAATTAAACAAAATAATGAAATATAAAAGTTAGGATAATTTTCTAAGCTTTAAGTTTTTCAAAACACTTTCGAGTTATTTTCTTATCAAGCTTAAGCTTACTTAAGAGTTAAGAGGAAAAACAGATAAAACTTTGATTGAATAATCTATTATCTACCATATATTGAAGAAGTTCTAAAGAATGTAGTCTCCTATTTATAGATATTTTATTTATTATGTTCCACATGAATAATGCTTACTTTATTTCCGATTTCGTCATTGCTGCATGGCTTTTCCCCTATGTCTGATATCGTATTTATATTTAATATATTATATATTATTATTAACATATTTTTTGGATAGTCTTATCGGGTATTTCCGAAATGCAACGTCAATGCAACTTTATCACGCACTTCGCCGGGTTTCCGGATAAATCCGAAGCATTCAATCTCCCAGTCCAGAGTGCATCATAAAGCGTGATTAATTCCCAAGTGATTTAATTAAATAAAATATTGGATTACGTACTTTCGAAAACTTCTTAGCAAATAGTTCTCTGCACCATAAAACCACTTTTCACTTTCATTTGAGAATCTTGAGAATTTTTTGTGGTGTTGTCGGCAGAGATAATGCAGCGACATGTTAATCTCGGAAGATTCCCTCTATCAGGGGCCAGTCTTCTTGACTTCTTCAACGGGCGTGTAAATATGCATAAAGAATTCTAAACGACCATTAATTTCAATAACGCCAAGATAGCGAGCCGGACTCGAGCCCAAAACAGATTCATTGATAAATTTACGAGTGCCACAGGGTGTCCTATTGCACTTCATCCATTCATTTCGGAATGAATCCATCCATCTATTCATTTGTTCATTTATCTGTCTGGTTGATTAGCGAATGTGGGACACAGATAGGTCCGACTTTGAACCGGAAAGTTTATTCGGGAAGTTTGCGGTGACCCCTTGACAAATGGCTGAAAATATTGCCAGACCCACCTCTCACCCAGCATTTTCCACGCTACTCATGTGAGCCGTTTCGAATATTCGAACGGATCGATCGATAGCCTTTCTGAACCCGCAGAGTTCAGCTCGATGGAGCGTGCTAATCCGTATGAGTCTCTCACACTTAGAGTCCAACACTGAGAGGAAATAGTTCTCAATCCTGTTTGCTTTTTTGGTTGTTTTTTTATACAAAGATGATTCAAAGGGTGTATTGAAGTAACTAATGAATAGTTTATATTATTTAGTATCTATAATTAGTTTATTTTATTATTTATTTATTAGAGTTATGCATATTTTTTTTTAAATGCTCCAAAAATGTAATTCTTAAATACAAATTTCGGTGTAATGTGTCTAGTTTCGACGACTTTTCGCACGTTTGGTGGGAGGCTCTTTGTAGAGCGGCGGGAAGAAAGACTGGCGTAGCTGAAGACAGTAGAGGCGGCTACAGATACGTAGCATCGATAGAGAGAGTGGCCGGAATGGATGGGTGGAAAGTGCTTTCTGTGAGGAGGAGGCTATCAAAGAAACAGCATCTGGCTACGTGTGTGAATGGCCTTTGGGCCTCCAAGAGGGCCTCTTTCTTCGCCATAAATACACATGTATACAGGGACAGGTCTAGATACAGATACAGATACGGATTCAGATACATTTACGGATACATAATGCGCTAAGTGCACTTAAAAGCAACAGAAATTATTTAAATGCAACCTTAAAAATGTTTACAATTCAATAAACAGACGCAAACACTGAGGATTTGGTTAGAGCCTGCCCTAAAAGATGCGACACACACGGATACAGATACTGAGATACAGATACTGAGATACAGATACAAAAGTTACTGAGTTAGCATCTTGCGACTTCTGACTCAAGTTGTTTGAACTTTGAATGCTCTTTGTGGGTTTACAAAAGCAAAATAAAGAGATAACTTCTAAAAGTATCTCCAACTTGGAGGGTTACTGTGTTTAAAGAAGCAATACACTATAAAGATACAAGTAATCTTTGTTAAAAAATTCATTTATTTGGTTGTTTTTTAGAGGAGTATTTCTTTGATCTTCCAATAATGGCAACTAATAAATGTTTTATAATTTTTATTGCCGGGAGAGAGAGAGTTGATAAGACAATAAACGATACATATAGAATATATACTCGTCGGGATAGACAACATCTCTTGTCTGGGTTTCACTTTACACAAAGAACAAATGAGCTTATAATGCTCTTTACCATGTTTTGTATTTTTTAGTATTTGTTTTTGAAAAAGCTTAAAATTCCCTGACTCCGTTCTGCAGCCTCGTGAGATAATTGTGTGTTAAATGCCGAGAAGACAAAAGCCAAGACGAGCCCCACTTGGCAAACAAAGGCCATGCACCGAGAGAAATAATGGCAGTTTTCAGGGGAGAAACCTTTGATATTTTCAAGCCTTAAAAACATTGTTCTTTTCCACCCTTCGAAACTCCCAACAATTTCTCGCAGTGTAATAACCTTAATGTGGTTATTGTTTATAAGGCAAGAGAGCCAAAGCTGTTGGCCAATATGTGGTTTGCCCTGAGGCAGACAAGCAGGCAAGCAGGCGAGCAATTAATACAACACATAAGTGTATCCGTATCTGGAGACAAATGCTTTTATATCTCAACCTCCGACTCCGCCCCCGCCACCTGGCCATGTATCTTTGTATCTGTATCTCGGCGTGACATAGTTCGAGTGCGCTATTTACGGTCAAGTGTTTGCCTGGCAAGGTTGTTGCCACTTTGGCTTCAGCCTCACTTCACCCAATTGGCCAAATAAAGTCGTTTGTCCGTTAACCAGACCACGAGACCAAGAGACCGAGACTGAGACCGAGACCAAGAGCCAGAGAGATTCCCGGGCACAGGTTTCCTTTTAGACGGATCTCATTAGTCTGACCCCGATCCCGATACCGATCCCGATTCCGATTCCATTCCCGATCTGGCCATTACAACTGCCTTACCAGAAAGTGTTCTAAGCGGCTCAGATCAGATCGCCACTCTCTTGGCCAAATCGCTCTATTACCATTGTTGCGACATTAAAGTGAAACTTGTTTCAAATATTTCATCTTCAATATCTTGTTTTAATAATAAAACCACTTTTATTGTATTTTGGATTCTGTTTCCTTGAAATAATTTAATGTAAAAATATAATTACATTTTTGTGGGCAAGTTTATAGTTTCTTCTTTTCTTTTAAGTATTTTTTTTAATGGCTTGAAAGTTTTGATAATTTGTAATAAAAAATATTTAAAAATATTCCAGAAAATCATTGCAGTTTGCATGTTTTTAGTGGAAAAAGTTAAGATTATCTCAGCAATTTCTTTAGAATTTTTAAGCCTTAGCTTTTTAGTTCTTTATGAGCTTGAAGGACCAGTTTGTATTTTTGGAATATTTGCAAAATATTTGGAATAATTTTGGGATAATGATCATTTCTCAAATATGTTTGGTACTACATTTGATAGAAAACTTTCTCCTAGAAATGTTTTACAAATGCAATTCACATAAAGTATGTTTTTCATCACTATAATTATGCAATGTTTATACAATATTTGCTGATGGGCTATTGATTAATGGCATAAACAAAATGCAGGCCTCTCAGAACATCCCCTGGCGTATTTTTAGCCAACTTCCCCGGCAGGCCACCAACAGAGATCGAACTGGGCACTTGAGGAGTTCATTTAGGGTTCCCAGTTGCAGTCCCAGTCCCAGGTCCAGTCCCCTTGATGTCTCTATGCTCTGTCCTCCGCCTGATCCGCTGTAAGTGGGTTGCATCGGACCCGGGCAATTTCTAAATCTATTGCATAAACTACTGTCAGCTGCTGCTGCTGCTGTTGGAAACTCACAGAGATCGTGTCGATCGTCGGCATTTGTTTTGTTGTGGTTTTGAAATGGCAAAAACGGCGGCAGACAATGAGAAATGTAATTGATTTCAAATTTTATACACACGCCGTACGTGCACTGAGACAAATAGCGAGTGTCATAAATCATTTCTTATATTTTTTTCCTAGTTTTTTGGTTTCACTGGAAATATTTTTTTCAAGTTTTTTACAAAGCGTAGCATTTTTTTTGACACAACAATGATTATTTATTATAATTACCTCAATGCCTTTTGATGTTTTTTGAAATATTATATAGTATATTTTAAGTTTTTACGAAACAATAAATTGGGAGTTTAAAGCTTGAACATATTATATTTTATCCTTAATTGGAAATATATTTAAAAATCAATCTCTTTCTGGAAAAAACTAAATTATTATTTTGCCAATATATTTAAATACAACATTTAACATTTATTAATCAAAAATAATCTGATTTGATTTTGGATTTGGAAATATTTATTTTGAATTTATTTAAATACTTACTCTACTTTAAACTAAATTGTAGCTCTTAATAATATATTAAATACAATATTTGAAGTAATTCTTTTTTGCAAATAAATTTAAAATTTGTTTATTTATCGTTTAATAAAGATTAGGATCAAGAATATGTCAACTTTATTGTGGAATGGAGCATAATATTGAATAATTAATTGAATAAATATTGATTACATATAAATCAAATATAAATATTAAATCTAAATATAAATATTGATAAATATTGAATAAATAATTAATTGACAAACTAAAATAAATATTTAAATAATAAATTAGTTATTAGGGTTACAAGAATGCTGTTCAATATTGTTGTAAAAGGCTTAAAAGATTCTAATTGTTTTGTAGATCTTGTAGTATTTATGGAAAGAGATAAATTGGCTTAAAAATTGGTTTAAAAATTGTCTTAAAAATTGGCTTACTTTTTTTAAGATGTATTTTTTATTTTTGTATCGAAATTGGTTTTTGGGTTATTAATATTTTTGCCAAGTGGACATTCTGCGCCCAGATACTTTGGCATTTTGGTTTGCTGGGCCTGGTCTGAGCCGCCTTAATTGCCGCTTGATTGCGGACTCTCCGAGGTACAGATAAACCACAATATAGTGGATTGCTATCGGAGATCGCAGATCGGAGATGGGCGATCGCCAGCAGATCAGCTGGCCAGATAGAGTCACAAAAAAAAAGCGGAAGCGAGTGGCGTGTTAAATAAAATAGAATTGAGAAAATACAACAAAAAAAAGGTGCTGGAAAACCACACACGCCCCGAGTCGAAAGTCAGAGGGAAACCGGCTTAGAACACATTTGGGCACAGCATGTCATTACAGTGACCGGACGGACTGTCACGTGGGCCGAGGGCCGATTTCCATTGTCCCGTTTCCCAGACCTCCGGGGATAATACGAAATAGTATTTTCAAGGCGCACACATGTTTAGCGCCGACACGCCCTCGCCAGTGCCTCCTACTTTTTTTTTCACTTTCCACTTTTATTTATTTATTTATTTACTTTTGTGTTTTTTTTCCCTCTATTTCCCGCACTTTTGGGTCCTAGCACCCTCGATGAGGGTCCCGGTTCGATCGCGCCTTCCCTGACTTTGCTGTTTTTTTTTTCGTGCAGTTTCAAGTCTACCCTTTTTGTTTTAAATTTTTTCAAAGGTTGATTGACAGTCCCCATCGAAAGTCAAGGTTCAGGGGTTACCGTCGAAAGCGTTTCCTGATCAACACAAGAAAGCCGCTGAATCTGAGATATTTTTACCTTAAAATCGTTGTTTTTTGGAATAATTTTTGGGGCTGACAGAGTATCCATTACTAGGATATCCAATGACTTGGAAGACTTGGAATTTAATAACTAAATTATATAATTTCTGTGCAAACTAGAAGCATATTTAGGTCTTAAAATGGGTCTCTTGATATTACTTTCCCTTCAAATAGGTTTTTGGGTTTCCATAAAGAAGAGTTTCAAAAATTTCAATAAACTAATCCCCTGAAGGTCTAGAATTTGCGAGACATATCCAATCAGTGTGCACCTTTGATGGTTTGCTTTTGTGGTGCAGTGTGGATCGTGTGGATGTGGCAGGAAGCATGCGCAGCTTGCCACACGAGGCACCCACATCAAATCGGGGACTCGATTCGAGACTGGGAATTGGGAACTGAGACTGCGACTGAGACTTGGTCTGGAACTGGGACTAGGAAAGACCAAGGGATATGGAAACTCTCATTACATTTCTGTGTATTCGTGCCCCCTTTTGGATGTTGTTGTCTCACTCGTGCCACATCCTGGACCGAGTGGCATGAATGAATGACTGAAACATGTGTTCGGTTCGGATTCCCTTGAAAACTCGGAAGTCGGGACTCAGAGCCAGAGCCAGAGCCAGAGGCAGAGCCATTATCGAAAAATGTTATTTTTAAAACATTATTTTTATTGCGGCGTCTCGAGTCGCGGAGTTCAACCTTTAAAATTCAAGACACACAACGACAACGACAGAAGGTTTACACATTTTTCCCTGAATTTGTTTTCGGGGGACATGTGTGCGGGAAATTGGTCTTCAAATTGATCCCTTCCCTATCCTTTCCCCTGGCTTCCTTTCAGGGTCGAACACAAAATTGAGACATTCCACCGTTTTGAGGTTTGAATGAAAAAAACCAAAATTAAAATTCAAAACAATCGCCGTTTTGTTGGTTTGGCGCCTTTTTCCATGTTATTTTTCACTTTTCAATTGGTTTGCATTGATTTTGATTGTTTTAGAGGCCGGCATTGTCATTGCTTTTTATTTGTTTTTTTTTTTGCTTTGATCGGAGGTTTTGATCTCTTTTCGCCTCAATGATCGGGAAAAGGCACAAAGCCAGACGCGTGCTCTTCAATTTTCGAATTAAAAAAAATTACGTAACCCGCAATGCTCGACTGCTCCCATTTTGTTTGGCAATTTGTTTGATATTTGGGGTACGAGTATGTGAGATCAGATCTTCGAATCAGTTCAATTTTCTTGATTTATGTGGAGTGGGAGATGCCTTGAATAAATTTTTACAATTAATATCCAAAGGAGGTGATTCAAGAAGGGTTTTTGCAACTGCATTAAAAATCAAAATAAATTAGTAATTTTGGTAACTCATCTTCTTTTCAATTACCTCATGATTACCTAAAAGATTAATGAAATTTTTTGGTAATAAAACACAAAAATAAACATTCATTGTTTAGTCAACTTCTTGGAATCGAAATGAGTCAAGTGAATAAATATGGATTAATCATCTATGATGAAAGGTTTCTTTTGAGCAGTTTCGGTTATTCATTCATCGAATGAAATGCAAATCTGTTATGAGCGCCCCCTCACAAATAATAATACTCGAAACTGTGGAGGAGTAACAGAGGGGAACTTGTTTGAGCTTGTCGTTGAGCATTTTTTTTTTTCGTATTTGTCCATAAATTAATATTAATTACGCTGGGCAGTCGGTGAGCGAGAGAATGATCGAATCGCCATGTCAAGTTGTTCGACGAATGCCAATGATGTCAGCCACCCAACAGATACAGAGATACTCGAGATGGAGCGAGCTTTTCGCACCGAGAAACTCGTAGAAACCTTAGTTATTAATCTTACTTGAAAATTAAATACAGCTGCATTTTTGTTTACTTTAATACTTATTTTAATACAAAGCAAATGCCACTGTAAGCGGCATTCATTCATCTAAGGGTTCTACTTTTTACTCAAAGACACTGGGAAAAACCTTTTTTGAAATCAAGAAAAGCGATTTGAGAGATTGGATATAACGAGAAGTCTTTTAGATTAATTTACTTGTTTTGGAATACAAATGAAGCTTTATTTTAGTTTATATTTAAAAACCTTTTTTTTTTGACAAGAATATTGAAGAAGAATATTGTTTTTTCAAGATTATTTCAGAATTTTCAGGAAATATTTCAAGTTTTCATAAATATTCAGGAATATAAACTTGTTTTAATAGAAAAGTATGCAAAAAAGGGTTTGAAACATGGATAAAATAGTTTATCCTGAAGAAGGTTTACGATTTGTTATAAAAAAACTAAACATGTTTTTTTTTTAATATTTTCTTAATTAATAAAAATGAGCCAGAAAAACTGTTAAATTAGCAGAAATATATCATATATTTTATGTTTATTTAAACATTAACTTTGTGAGAAAATCAAACGATAGCAGGTTCAAGTACTTGTTTTATTCAAAAAAGTATCTTGGAGATAAAAACAAGAACCTTTTCTACTATTTTCTAGTCTATTTTCTAGAATATATCGATTGTATTTTTAAATTAAAATACCTTTCTCTCAGTGCATCGATTTGCCCATTCATAGGAAGCGCAGTTCGCGATCTTCTCTGGGTCGCTCCCTTCTCGGGTTTCACGCATCTGTGCGATTTTTCCTTTAGTCATGCGTCAAATTGTTGCATGTGGGATGTTGGTTGGGCAGGTCGGGCACAAGGGGGCGGATCGATGAGGAGCATGGTGGACAGGGGGCGGACCAAGGTGCAGAAGGGGGGAGCAGAGAACGGGCACGGGACAGAGCCCGTTTTTAATCAACTCTCAAGTGTGTTTGATTTGGACCGTTTGCGGCTGGCCTTGTATTGAATGCACTGCGAGAAATTGTTTAATTAATGATACAAATTTTTTGTTGCTTTTGTTTGAGTATAATTTCCTTAAACTAAATCATTTTTAAAAGAATCATTAGAAATCATATCTGATTTTCTCTCAGTGACCTTTTCACTTTCCCTTTTTATTACTTCCAATTTTAATAAAGGCCCATTTAGGGCACCCTAGGGTTAAGACTGGCCAGAGAGCACCCTTTTATTGGGCTTTGTTCGCCGAACTTCCGCATTCATGAATTGATGGCAGCTGTCAATGTGCGTGCCACAATGAGTTGCATGTTGCATTTGCACCACTCGACGAGGGCCACCGCCAGAGGAACCGCAAGAGGAGAGCCGCCAGAATTTCGGGGTTTCCATGCCACAGAGGGTTCTTGCCTCTTGCGGGGGAGGGAGACTCTTCCCATTTAGGGTGTTAGGGGAATTGAATTAAGGACGCATTGATGGATGATGGCCAGTTGACTTTCGCCGGCAGGATAATTGCAAACATTTGTCCGAACATTTGTTCCCCAAAACAGAAGTACTTTTTGGTGATGAAAACCCAACACATGTCCTTGAGTATCTTTTGCTTCCTTTTTCTCCCTCAACATGGGTGATCCTTAATGATCAACTTGTCTGGACAGCTCCAGAATTTATCGTAGAACTTTTCTCTTAAAAGACAACAAGCCAAAGCCCTCAAAATATAAAAAAATATAAGATCCTTCTTTAAAAGCTTAAGATATTTAAAAAAAAAAACTATATTGTTTAATATTTAATAAATTTTGTTTTTTGATTTCTCGTTGCAGTTGCAGCCTGATTGTGGGTGCCCCAAAATTGGACACTTCCCGGTATCAGCCGGGCGTGTCGGAGGCGGGGGGCGTGTTCAAGTGCAGCCTCAACGACGACGACTGCAAGTTGGTGAAATTCGATTCGAAAGGTAAGAGGGACTAATGGATGCACTCCCCTCGAAGCGATAGAGACCCATAAAGATGGGTTCCCTGGTACTCCTTTCTACCTTTCCCACCTCCTGCCCCCCTCCCTGTAATGATGGGTTCTCTAGTGGAGAATGCGGCGCCAGCTGACACTTCTGCCGACTCCGAGGGCCCGGGAACCGAAAGTGCCATCCAGTTGGCGCCAGAAGAGCACAAATCGCAATTAGTTTATTTATGGCCAACACGCATGCGCAACTTTTTAGTATGCAAAATGCGATATATTCGCATTCAAGGGGAAATAAACAGAGAGAAAAGAATGCACAGGAAAATACAGAAAATATCATATATTTTTAGACACATCCTGGGCATAAAACGGAAATAATAAAATTTATTTGCTTACTTTGCCGAGAGAGAAGGAACTTCCTTTTTGCATTCGAAATGATGCAATATATCGCCTGGAAAGTTTTTGCATATTTTTCCCATTAAATCCAAAGTCAGTCTGTCCGCCATAAATATATGTTCATTTAAAACTGAAATGCAATTTGATTTTGCAACTGCAAATGGGAAATGGAGAATGGGTCTGGGTATGGGTATGGGTCTGGGTATGGGAATGGGGACGTAAAAGCTGCCTTGGGGAAAAAGTTATTGACACGTCGCCTTAATGGACTTTTAGTGCTCATAGGGAGGTGTGTTCGAGTCTTAAAACCTTTTAAATGATTCCCCCCCTATAGTCTGTTTGAAAGTCGCTAAAATAATGCATAAATTTCTGCCAAAAAATCATGCCCAAAAAACACACAAAAAGGAGTCAACAGGTGCTTCATTCAGCTGGCAGGTTCGTCCGGACATTTCTCTTTTCAGACTCATTACTTGTGATTCACTCCATGATTCAGTCACTCATTAGTAGGAATCATTATTTACTCTTGGATTTCTGATTTCATTCATGACACCACAGCCCATGACCCATGGGCCAAATACTACCCAAAATCTCTTTATTTTCTTGAGTCCCTCAGACTTGATGTCATATATTTTTTCGGTTCTTATCTAATATTGTATCCGAAATACAAATTCTTATTCATTAAAGACTCTACTTATTAATTTCTATTTATTTTTAAACTCATTAATGGCAATTACTGTTCATCAATCTCTTATATTTCTACTTTTCTAAATCATTTCTGATGGATTTATTTTTTTGGTCACTCACCCACACCACCCACAAAAATCTTGTACAGTTTGCACCCCAAAAACCAAATTTATGAAAAGAAAACGAAAATAATTGAATTAAAGTATACAATGCAGAAAATTACACCCCACTGTGTCACCTTCCGAGTGGAGAAGGCTCCCTCCCCAAAAATTGTGTCATAAATCACCGAGAAACGGAAGTGACCATCATCGTTGTCCTCAAGTGTCTTGTGTTTGTTTCTCAGTGTAGCTTAATTAGTTTGCTTACCTCCCCCTGCCCCACCAAAATACATATTAATTTCACAAAATTGTTCATTTCCGTCTATTTTGGAGGCGCTTTTGTTTTCACCGTCTCCGAGGTTTCTTTATTTCGAAAACTGGGTTCCGATTCGACTTGGCAGCTCCCTCTATTTTTTGCAATTTTTCTTGTTTATTTGCCTCTTTAAGATGTCCGCCTGCTTATTTTTAGAAAAAAACGTATTAAATTGGATTTTTTATACAACAAATTTAGGCAACAATCGAAATTCGGATCACGAGTTTGTGGACAGGAAATCCAACCAATGGCTGGGAGCCACCGTGGCCACTGGACGCGACAATGACTTGGTTGTGGTAAGTTTCGAAAAAATTAAGCATTGAATAAATCGAAAAAATTATGCCGAGTTTTTCTGTTTGATTTAATATTGTCAGACAGCTTAAAGGGTCCTCAGATCGTGTCTGAGCTTGTTAGGATGAAAGTGTGACCAAATGAACGAAATTAGATCAAAGCTGTAATTGAAAGAGGAAAAGCGATTAAAAACAGTTTTTATATCAAAAATTTTCAAGATTCTATTCATTTATTCATTATTCAGCACTTTAATTATTAAACTACATTAAAACTCACCCCGAAAACTACTAACTAAAAGTAATTAAAAACCAGAAAAGAGGGTTACTTTAAAACTACCCTGAAACTTTTACATTTTCTTCTTGTACGAGTACATTGTATATTTTAAGATGTCATCGGTTATAAATTATTCCCTTTTTTTATTACCACAAAGATCAAGCGGCGTTAAAGTCTCATTATCGTGTTTTAAAATGCATTAAAGTCGACTTTATGGGGCAAACAGAGTGTGAGGTCCCGGAGGAGACCGACACAACGAGATACTTTCATTTTCCGCAGACCACAAGTGACCCACTAACTGAGGTCTCCATTTTCCACCCACAACCCAGAAAAGTTTCCTGTTCGATTTTCATTTCTGGTCTCTTTTTTAATGTGCATCGATGATGGCATCATCGCCCGGCGACAGAGCTCGTTAAAATGTCAAATCACATTGAAAGTGCAAGGGAAAAAAATAAATAAATATTATACTTAGTCTTATATATAAGACTTTGTAGCGTTGCCTTCGCCTTCGCCCACCTGGCCA
Source organism: Drosophila ercepeae (assembly GCA_018150545.1). Lineage (NCBI taxonomy): Eukaryota > Metazoa > Arthropoda > Insecta > Diptera > Drosophilidae > Drosophila > Drosophila ercepeae. The sequence continues at coordinate 2,182,996 of JAECWL010000197.1, forward strand.
GGTAACTGACACCTTCCCACTTTTCCAGTCGGGAAAATCTCCGCGGAAATCACCTTCTTTATGGGACTTGGATGGGATTTGGATGGCATTCGCCGTTAGATGCCAGTGGGTGTTCGTAGAAGAAATCGAAAACAAAGTTCTCAATGGTTTCGAATTCGGATTTTGGATTTTTTTTTGAGATTTTGGATTGGTTTTCATATTTCTCAGGCGGCTTGTTTTGTCATCGCTGCGGCTCACCTGGCTGGCTCGCCTGGATTGCGTCAAGTCGACCACAAAAGCAACCCAGACGGTTTCAGATACCAGAGTTCAGATAGTTTTACTTCTAATGCCATTGCTTTGTTGCTACACTTGGAGAAAAAACAATGTTTTTTTTTTTGGCTCCAGTCTTAGGGTTTTTGGGTATATTTATGGAAAAAAGATTCTAGATTTATCAGTCGATTTTGTGGGACTTTTAAACAAATCTTAACAAATGTTAGTTATAAAGGAGGTATGCGATATAGTGGGCCGATCCTGTTCCTGTAAATCCTGTATAATGTACCAATTTTTAGCTTGATGTCCTCAAAATTAAGAAAATTATATAGTTTGCTTAGAAACAGACAGACAGAAGGACTCTTAGGCGGACAAGAACCTATCCTGAGGTGTTCCTTTTATTTTGTTAGATAAAGCACCCTGGAAGTATATTAGAAATTAAAAAAATACAAGTTTATTTCCATATCTTATATAAATTCTCTCCCCTTATTTCTAAACTCCCGGTTTCGTTCAGTGTTCTTTTGCCTTTGTGGCACAATGCTTTGGTGCTTTGTGGTTGCCTGCTTCTGGGACGAGTCTTTAAGGTGCGCCCCGGCCTGGCCCGAAGACTCGCAACTTTGGTTAATTGCGTTGGCGGTGGCTTCTTTTGTTGACCGCCCACCCACCATAAACATTTGATTTTCACTTTAGTTCTCAATTAACTTTGATTTGGCCCATTTGATTTTGGCCCTGGCGCACCAAGAGCCGTTAACATTGATGGACAGTACCGGGTTCTGCTCTGCCCCAAACCATATTAGTTTTTTTTTTAGCTGCTTTTGCTGGCCAGGTCAGGTCACTTCCGTTGCTTGGAACTGGGTCTGGGCCTGGTACTGGCCTTCAAATGACCATTAACCGGATGGGGAGGAGCTGGCTGGTTGGCAGGATCTGGGCCGGAGGAGGTCATCATCGATTGATTGCAAAGTGTCGAGTGAAGCCCCACAGAATTACAGGACTACATCATCTGGGATTACATCAGTCACTGGGTTTTTGTCACTTGGACCGAGGTGTGAGAAGTACTCGTTACCTTGAAGGATTTTAAGGAAGTTTTTCTATAAATTTCTAAAAGCAGCTTCAAGCTTTTTCCTGAATTTTAAAGAAGTGCCTGGATCAATAGTCAAAAAATTCGTATGTAATAAAAATGTTACCTTTTTCTTGGCAAATGGCAATATGACCCCAAAAGTGATCCCTCTTCTGCCTTTTTGTGTATTATTTTTATTTTTTTTTGGCATTTTGGCAGGCCAAGCAATTCCATTCTTTATAACCAAATTGTTTTGTCGTGTTCTCGGTTTATTTCCTCAGCAGCTTAACATATTTTGAATGATTTTTTTTGGGGCTTTGTTTGGCCTGCCGGGACTTTCTTTTCTTTTCGAGCCATTTTTTTGTGTTAGTAGTTTTGAGGTCCCTGCCTGTATTTGGGCTTTTGTTTGGTTTGGTTCTGTTTTTGTTTTGTTTCTCGGCCGGATCTCTTTTTTTTTCATGTGGTTTATTGCCCATGTTTGGAGCAGAGTGCATACCGAAACGCCAACGATAAATTTTTGAGACATTAAACTGCACTTTTGCAGACGCCGTCGTCGGTCGGCGGTTCAACTTCTTCTCTTCTTGTTGTTTTTAGATTTTTTTTTTTTTTGGTTTTGGTTTTGGTTTTGTCGGGGGAGCAGAAGCACAACAACAACAACAACAGTAAAAGTCAAAAGTCAACACGCTTGACATGGTCGACATGCAGACGTTACCACTGCCACAAAATGCCCGAGAATATCTGCTGGATAGCCCTGGGCCAGATGCAGATTCCGATACATTTGCAGATACATTTGCAGATGCAGATGCAGATGCCTAGGCCGCTGGCAGGCCTCCCAGCTTATTCCCTATATTTTTGCACGGATATATAAATATATACTCGTACACAGGCATATATCCAACTTCCAGGCCATATTCGGGTTCAATAGCTCTGGCAGATCGTGTTGATGATCATGTCGCAATCGGAAACACAGCCAGCCAACAACAACTCACAGGATAACGCAGCAAAAACTGAACTAATCGAGTTCGATGATACGGCTAGAAGATACCTCGCTTTTTGCAGAATTTCTAGAGTTCTTTGGGCTAAAATTTGTAGTCAAGATATTGAGTCTTAAGCGATATCTGCAATTTATTTCTGCTTATCCGTTAACATTTTGTTGTTTTTTTCAAGAAGTCTTTAAGAATGTTTAATTTGAAAACTTTTCGAAAATTGTTTCGCAAATGTCTTTTTTCGAGATGATTTTGGCAATTTTTTAAAACTAAAATACACGTAACTTCACCAATATTTGGTTTTTAAAAGTCTAATATTATAGAAAATATTCCTTTTTTTATATATGGGGTCTACCTTTGAAAAACTTTAAAACTTTTTGTAAATTATTGATTCCTATGAGAGTACGATAATTTGACATTCAAACTTACATTTCTTAAAATTATGAGTATTTTTTCAAATCTTTGAATTGTAATAATATTTTAAGTCTTAAGGAATAAGCCATCGTCTGTTCTACATACTTAAATATTTATTTAAGAGTTAAATACATAGTTTAGTTTTATAACCAATTTGCATAAACATAAATTTTGCATAGATTTTTGAGGTAAAGGTTATAAAAATATTCAAAAGGACTCTTAGTTTTTCCCTTATTTTAGTTAATATTCTAAGAGTATTTCATGGATATGAGAGGAATAGGAACATATAGTATTACAGACTACTCTATGTATAAAACACTGAGAAATTTTTCTCATATCGAATATACTTTGAAATATTATATTTCCCAGCTCCATTTTCTGTTCCCACTTGAATCAAAATACAAATTTTGCATTAGATTTCTTAGTCTAGACCTGCCCAAGTCTGTTATGCACTTGCCTTTGGAAAAGTAATGGGTATGAATGGCAAAAACGTAGCGGAACGAGACCGCACGACATGCGGCACATGCCCCAAGCTCGGGGGCATCTGGCGGCGAAAGAGACGGCCACTCGGGGTGTGAGACGGAGAGGGTCGGGTTCATAGTGATGTCACCTTGACTGCTCCGATGATTATCGATATTGGACACTGTGGGTCACGCCTACGCCTACGCCCACGCCTACGCCCACGCCGACATCCACGCCCCCTCGACGAGCAGTCTTAATTGCTTAAAGTTCGAATGTGATCTCATTCCAATTTATTTATTTACTTTTTTTGCGCACAGCATCCAGCTGGGAAGTGATCCTTGACCCGAATTCAAAACAATTAAAACCGAATTAATAATTTACGGGTTACAAGGGAAACCGATTACTGGAAAGTGTTGAGTAAATTTTATTAAAAAGTGACTTAATCTTATAAGTAAATGCAACTCGGAAAGCCAGATGTTTCCAGATGAGATCACACTGAGATCATAAATTCTTAGCCATTTGGTTTGGAAAATCACTGAAAAAATATAAAACTAAGCCCGAAATGGCCATAACGCCAAAAGCCACACTTGACCAAAAGTTATAGCCATAAACATTATTTTTGATTCCATTGCCTTGGAAGAAGATCAACTAGCCGGGTTCAACCTCTCTACCTGTTTGGCTAAAACATTTTCCTCGGCTTGGCTTCTACCTCTTCATTTGCATATCTAACTATTTTACCGCGAAATGCATCGGGTCTTGGCCATCGAGAGCTCTTGGGCCAGCCTCTTGCCGGGAATCTCTTCTGGCCAAAACGATAATAAAGTTTTTAATAGGAAATTGCTATTAACTTATTGATCATGGCATGGACAATGGTCCACTTGGGCAATTGAATTGTTCATCGCTCCCCCGAGTGGCCAGCGGCAAGTCGATTGTCTCCTCCTGTTCCTGTTCTCCCCCAACAGCTTCTCGGGTCTCGTTTTTATTATTTCCCCATTTTTATCGGATACACTTAGGGGAAATAGGTATACAATTGGGGGGAGCTTTTTAGGAAAATATTATACATTTTAATGCATTCGATTTTTTATTCTTAACTCACTAATTGGAAAACAGGCAGAGCTTAAAAAATGTTATGTTAAGAATGATATAATTTTTTTAATATTGAAATAATAATATTAAGACTCTTAAGAAAATAGAAATTATAGGATTCCAAAATTTTAACAATAAAAAATGATTTATAAAATACGATTTATGAAATAAATTCAACTTAAGCTTAAAATTTCATCAAAAGTATTTGTTAAATCTTTATAATTCGCAAATGTCTTAACTTTTAGACTAAAAAATGCAATATTATTTTTTTTCTCTAGAAAAATTGTGTAAAAACCCTTGGAAATAAAAAACCAAGTCTAAAAGCGGAACTTCTCCAATGCAAATATTTTTTTCTCAGTGCACAAATAGCAGGACTGTGATTTTTTTTGTTTGTCCATTTATGATCAGGCTTGCATAATATGGCCTGGCCCATAGATTTGTGATTCAATGGGGCATTTGAATGGCTCCGACCTCTCCTACCATCGCATCGGAGAGTCCAAAACCGAATACGAATACGAATTCGAATACGAATTCGAATCCCATCCGATATCCGATCAGCATGCATTTTTGGCGATAGCGCGTCATTTTGAGTTTATGTCAGAGTTTCCAGAGGGGGTGGTGTGGTGGATAAAAAAAAAGAAAATAAAAGGATAAAAAAAAACCAAGAAAATAAAAGGAAAACGCGACAGATACAGAAAGGCAGAGAGCCACAGGTTGCCATAAATGGCACAATATGTATAAATTTGTAAAAGTAATTGCAGTGCGGAGACAATGGAACGGCCTAAGATCTTGACGCTGATGTTGATGTTGATGCCTCATGCCTCATGCCCCATTCCGCCGCAGCTGCCTCATGCCACAAACTCCACCGGCTGGCCATATTTGGCCATGGAAGCCCATGGTCTCAGTCCCGTGCGTGTTTTATGTCCAACTGCCAGCCATTTATACATTATAAAACTATATAAACCCACAGAATGGCAGAGATGCGGAGCGATGCGATGCCACGACCAGGTTTCAGCCCCACTCCCCACGCACAGTGACACTATCTCTTCGATTAGAAGGTCAAAAACAGAATTGCTTCGATATTGTTTCGATATTATTTTCACTTTAAAGCTATCGAAAAAATCGATACTATTTCGTTATTCCAGTTATCGAAAAAATCGAAATTGTCCATTCAATCCTTTTATTTTTAAGGCAACTTTTTTCTATAGATATGGTAAAAAATAGTGAAGCTTTGAAGATATCTCCATCTAAAGTACCTCCAAAGCTTACGAATAAATATAAACCTTTTAATATTATTACAATATTTCAAAAAATTTCAAGAAGTTAATTATTCCATACAGATCGTAGAATTGATTTATTAAAGCCTTTATTTTATTAGGCCTTTTCCACATATTTTGTCTCCAAGGTATTAAAGTTATAGAAACAGTTTATTGTAATTTTACGAACGAATAAGCAGAACGAAGTTAGTCTGATATTTTTTTTAAACTTTTTGCAACTATAAATAATATTATTTTCTACTAAAATTTTATTAAAATTTTTGCGAAAAAGGATTTAAACCTATTTAAACCTATTTAATGTTATGGAGTAGTTTTCCCTATGTAGGAAATGTATTTAATCTAAACCCTTTAAAAATAAAGATTAAATATAAAGATTAAAACTATTCTTTATAAAACTGTTTTTAAACTGCCATTTAATGTCTATTTTTTTTTATTACTCTCGCTAATTTTTGTCATTTTTTTCACCATTTTCTATAATAATAATAATTTACCAACTTATTTCGCAAATCGCAGACATTTTTGATGGCCCTAGTCCCACTGTTCTTGGGAGGCTCGAGTTCTGTTAATTCGCTTTGGCCATTTTGGGAGGGAGGACGCTCCATGACGATTCCATTGCCGTTTGGCTGCCATTGTCTCACATCTTCACCAAATAATTTCCATGCCCGACCCTGGCTTTTTGTGTCTCACACAGTAAATAAAAGATGATCTATTCGGAGATGATTTTATAGCTAAAAATATAATTTATTTGGGTAGAAAAGCGTTCTTAGAAAGTTCTGAAAATATTAATGAATTGTGAAAAGATTCAGGCTTAAAGAAAAACTAAAATAAATGAATTATTTAAAACTTCTTATCCTCCAAAACTATCCCAGCTTTATTACACATTTTATTAGATTTTATTACAAGAATAATGAACTAAAAATACATATTTTCAAGCACTATACTCTACTAAATTATATTTGTAATATTTTCCTAATTTTCAATTACAGGCCTGTGCACCGCGATATGTTTTCCACACGATGACCCCCTCGAAGGCCTTCCGAATCGATCCCGTGGGCACCTGTTTCACGACCCATGACTTTGAGAACTTCTACGAGGTCTCCCCCTGCCGGACCAGTGAGTACTCATATATAAGACTATACATATCTGATCCCTTTGAATCGGTTGAAACGGAATTACCTCACACCAGACATGACACTACAACCACCGATTGGTGTGATTCTGTAACCTGAGCCTCAGGGAATCCCCTGAAAAGCGAAATTAAAGCTGTCAGTCAATGACTTTCTTTATTTCTTTCTTTATTGGCTCGATTTCGGTTTTCTTTTGGGCTTATATTTGGATCATTCTGGGGTATCGAATGTCGGCAACCACGGGGTTAAAGTGGAAAGGTCGAGAGGGCTCGAAAACTGTTTTTGGGAGAAATTGGAGAGGGTCCTTCTCAGAGTTGGCTTAAAAACAAGTCTCCCCACAAACTTGAAAGGAAGGATGAAAAAGCTATCCTCTTCGAATTAATCTTTCACTAAAATAAATATCAACCAAAGGATCTATAAATTAATGTAAAACATAAAATAAACATGAAACTTTAGCCGTTTTCAAGTAGAATCTCCATTAAGGTGACATCTTATGGATGTTTCTTTCCGTTTTTCTAGCTTGTCAGAATTCTCCTCCCCGAGACGTTGACTAATTTGACGTCATTTCGAAATATAAACCATCCAGAGATCAAATCGTAAACCCCGATATCCCCGCCCACCTGGTATCACGCCGCCCCCCAAAACTTTCAATGAAAGATTTATGCCTCTTGACAGCCGACAAAATACACGGGTTCTCTATCTCCGTATAGTGTGTAGTCCGATGTTTGTATATATCTAAAAATATTTAATCTGATGTTCAAAGTTTTATTTCATGCAGAGCGGGAAATTTGTTTTTCGTTTCTCGTTTCTGAATTTTCCTCCCAACTTTCCCGACGCCTGTTTTTTTTTCGCTTTTGGGACAGCCTGCCAAATTTGTTTGGTTAGTCATCGCTTTATACCGACTATATCGGGGTCTATATAAATCTAGGTAAGTATAGAGAGGTGTGTGTATACACACATGTGGCCCAGCACCCAGCATCCTCCGCCTCCGCAAAGTTCCGATGAGGTGTCCGTATTTTTAGCCTTGCCTCGCAGATGCAAAGCATTCTCGTACATATCTTTTTTTTTCGGTTAGAAAGCATAGGGTCTATATATACTCTCATGCAGACCCGATAGGTATGAGTGTTCCTATATTCCTGTATAGTATGTACGAGCTGGCATATGGCCATTAGTCGGGGCTGTGACTCTTGAACTAGTTTATCCTCAAACGGAAGAATTGCTCGGGCTTTGGCTTTATTGCTTATTTGTCTTTGGTTCCTGGAATGTCTACGGAAATTATTGCAAATGCATACAAAAATTGATATAAACATGGGCCATTCATTCGGCTCGAATGAAGTGATTCACTTTGAAAGTTAATAGCCAGGAATTTGGCTAGGAAATCAAGGAGATCGGAGAACTAACAAAGCGTAGTCGAACTTCTACCTAGGTTTTGTAGAGGAAAAACTAACTGAGTATCTTAATTAATCCACAAAAAAATACACTTTTTTAGCTTATTACCCAAAAAACACACAGAAATTCCATGTAACTCCCATAAAAACCTTTACTTTGTAGATCGCCACAGAACATAATGCAAGAAATGCATAAAATTTAGGATAATTTTTCCAAAGAACAAGTTCATTTCATTCGATTGGTTGCCTTGAATGATGAGGCGATTACTCAATCCAGAAGATCGAAGGCTGGAATAGAAGTTTATGGATTCCAAACACACTCGATAGGGCCAAGTTGATTCCCATTGGCCTCGTTGTTGTTGCGTTATTAATGCTGCCGCCAATGCCGCCAATGTTGCCGGTGTTGCCGGTGTTGCTGGTTTTGTTGTGAAATGATTAGCAGCAACGGCAGAAGCAACTCATCCTGACAGTTGCCTCAACACATTCCGACATCACTGAAAGCAATAAATACCAACTTAACGCACAAAATGCCAAACTAAATAGTTAAACGAAACACAGACGGGCAAAAAAACAATATATATTTAAGGAAAAAACATTACAAATAAAAAGGGAAAAGTGATTTTTCAGTTTCGAACTTTGAATACTCTTGAGGGGGATCTCAAATTGGTTTTACATTCTATGGGATATACAAATAGTCAAAAATGATGATGACATAGTATGGGAAGTATTAAGAGTTAGCTTCTTTATAAGACATAAAATGATCAAAATAATACGACTATTTAAGGGATAGAGGGACAAAGTATTTTAGAGGACAAACTAAATAAAAGAGTATGGGAAGTGTTATGTTCTTCCTAACTATTAACGATATTTACCAAATAATAAGACCATCTAAGGGACATCTAAGACCATCTTAAGATCCGTAATCTCCCCCACTCTGCGACATATATTTTGACCAAATAGTAGGACTCCCACTAAGAGTATCCAAAAATAAAAGGGTAAATCAAAAGAGAATGAGGGATAAAGCCCCAACAATCGGAATCGGAGTCGGAGTGGACAAGCCAAGTCTCGAGTAAGCCCGAGGAGCTGGAGAGGAGCAGCAGCAGGACAGGGACGTCGTTCCCGGCATGCCCTTGCTAAAAACTAATTGTAATTCAAGACGAAGACTCTTTTTATTATGGGAATTACTACAACTGAAAAGACAATGCCTTGGGTATGCTCACGTACGAGTGCGAGTACTAAATGTACGAGTGTTGTTGTTACCTGTTGTTGTTACCACAAAAAAGTTGACTTATGCGATTGCCGCAGCAACATGTTGCCGTTGCCGTTGCCGTTGCCGTCGCAGCGCTCAAATTGAAACACTTCGAGACAAATTGTTATCGTTTAATTTGATCAAACGCACGATCTGCCTGTTGATTTCTCAGTTGTTTTTGCTCTCGGTCCCCGAAGGCCTGCCCCTTCTAGCCTTTTCCTCTTTTCCGTCTTACCAACTTCGCTTTGAGCGCCTCTGAGCCTGGCTTTTATACGCTCAGTCTTGTGGTAATACCCTTTCTTAGGGTTTCCCTCAACGACTTACCCAATAGGCATAATATTTTCAGTATTGCTTATTTTACATTCTCCTTAAAATATTAAACATTTTTTTAAGCTCGGTGTTCTTCTAAGGAAGCAATACGGAATATTCTTGTTGTTAAAAGATTTAACTTAAAAAATTACTGAATTTAGAACAACCTTTATTTCGGGTTGAGGATATTTTAAGGACTTCACAAAAACAGCATCCATCTTCTACACCCTAGCTTTGGGTTACAGATTCTTTTAAGATTCATAATGACAAAAATATATATAAAAATATATATCCTTAAATAGAAACTCGATAAGATAATTACTTTAGGTTCTATTCGAAAAGTAGTATCCATAATCCCTTTTTAAGCTCATCGAAAACAGCACCAAGCTAAGAGTAACCCAAAGTTTCATGTTCTCGAAAGAGTATTTAAGCTTCTGTGACATAAAAAAACATAAATATTTAAATGACTTATAGTGTATTTAATTCTTCGATCATCGTCTATATATTTGAGTCTTTTTCGCCGATGTTACGTGATTTCGTATTTGGTAGCAAGGCAACATTCGCCAGACACTTTGCCGGACAAACAAACGGACAAACGGACTCGCGGACAAACAAACAAAAGGCGGAGCCAACAAAAGGATGTGTGGATGGGGACCTGGATGTGGATGTGGATGAGGATGAGGATTTCGAAGGAGGGGCTATATAGTTTGTGCGGATGTGCTTGTGGCTGCCGTCTCCACTTTTGGCCTCGGCTTGATCTTTTTGTTTGCCGCTTTGGCAATGGGTTGAGGGGTTACAAGAAGGCGAGGAGCGAGACCAGGATCGCTGGTTTATTGTTGGGATTTCATTTCAATGTCCATCACTTGGCCCAGAGGCTCTGTTTGCGCTCTAATCCTTTTATGTTGCCCCCCAACCCTGCCTCTGACAAATAGCAGCGCAATTTATTGCATTGCATCGGTAATTATTTGCAATTTATTGTCCCACACACTAAACTCCCGACTCGGAGGTCGGGGGTTTTATGACGAAATCACACACAATACACAATACCTAAATGGTCAACTGCCAACTGGATCTGGTCCAGTCGTTCCCAATGCCACTCCAAATGCCTTTCCCTTTTGGCCCAATCACTCACTTATGCCATGAATTTCCATCTCTTTTTCGTTCCAGACAACTGGGGTTATCATCGCCAGGGCTCGTGTCAGGCTGGATTCAGTGCAGCAATCAACGGGGTAAGTACTCACAGGACATACCCTATAAGGGGTTACACCGACATGGGAAGTCATTTGGATAAAAGAAAAAGATCTTAATTTTGTAGGAAAATTAGCTTAAATAGCTTAAATCAGTAAAGTATTAAAATATTTGTTAGGTAAAAGCTTTTTATTAGAGAAAATCAAATTTAAGGATAGGGCTAGAGGTTCGGCTATGGAAAACGAATATAAAATAATTCTAAACTATACAGAAAAATACATTTTTGGAAATTATAAGGCTCTAGTTGAAAAATATCAATATTTCCAAGGCCCAAGCACTGTATTACCGTAACTTACCTCAAAATTCAACTACGAAGTCAGAAAACTTATCTATTTTTTATTGCATAGCAAAGAAAGGGTATTCTAATGTCGATACAAATAATATCAAATAGTGTCTCTAAAACCGAGCCCAATCTGAAGCCTTTCTTTTTGGTTTCATTGAGTTATTATATGCATGGAATGGAATGGTAGAATGGTTGCCCCGAACAGACGTGGGCACGTTTAGTTGGCACCTCGTTGGGATCGTGGCATAACATTTGCATTCACAATCGCATCCCCAGCATTCAATCCGATCCGACTAGAGACCAGACACACACCTTCCATATATTCCATATATTTTGTTTTGGATTTATTTTCTGTATATATTTATGGTAGATATTTGTAAACCGCTTCTTCTGTTTTAGAATGGATCGCGTTTGTACATCGGCGCACCTGGCAGTTGGTACTGGCAAGGTAAGTGCACGTTTTTCCCACTCGTACCGCCTATACCGTTGTTCTACTTATTTATTTATTTAATTTTATTTTTCTTGATACTGTTTATTGTCTATCCGTACCTATTTACCTCACTTTATTTTTGTATTTCTCTCGAGACGAGCTACTTTTACTGTATACTGTATACTCTACGTATTTCTAAGTTGCTTTTCTCGGAGAAATCCGATATTGATCCAATGTATTTAGTCATAGTTAGACGTCTAAGTTCTATCCTCACACTTACCCACCGAACACACACGTAGTCTGGTTTGAACTTGAATTTCGTTATCCTTGTTTATCATTTAGCATTTGTCCTTGTCCTTGTCCTTTATCCCTTTCCAAGAGCTACCTCAATAGATCCAAAATTCACTTTTGATTGACTTCCAATGTAAAAAATAAGATAATATTATTGCATTCGATTTTCGCCCCTTGTTTTTATCCAAGATTTTATCCGAAATAATATTTTATATAATCTGGGAATAAATTTATGTTTGTATTGTAATACCCCCCTTCGGGAGACCTCTCCCAGTTTCTAACACTTGATTCATAGACCCCTGAATACCCCTCAATATTATAAATACGATCTAATTATTATTTCTAGAATCTACCATAGATGAAGGAATGTTAAGTTTAGTCGTAGAATTTGATATAATGTCATGTATCTAGTGCATGTCGCATTGTACCTTCGTGTAGTCGGGCTAATGTCCCTAAAGGCGAAATATTTAGTATTTATTTTTAAAAATCCTGAAAATTTTACATCAATTCATATATTTTATGAAACTAAAAGGGCTTTTTTAAAAAGTGTGAAATTTTCATGATTTGTAGAAAATAGTTTCCATTAAGAAATGATACTGAGTACTTAAAAATTGGTATTCAAGGTACATTTTATATAACTTTTTGAACTCTTGTTTAAAAAAACTTCTTTAAAATTCTCTAAAAGAGTTTTTGAGTTTCCCTAAAAGAGTTTTTTTAATAAAAATTATATAAAAAAATTTACCAACATTTTAGAATTGTACCTAAATTAGTAATATCCTAATTGATCACATGTACCTAACAAAAAATGGATCCTTGTTTATCTAAATTGCATAAAGTTGTTCAATATACGTTATTTGACTAAATAAACCTAAAATAATTCAATAAAAATAAACCTAAAGTATTTAAAAGTACCTAAATTTATAAAATGTACCTAACAATTTAAATGTACCAAAAATTTATGTATATTTTTATGAAATCTAAATCCTTTAATAACATCAAATAAAAAATGTTACTTGAGTATTGATAATTTTTAGGTACAATTTTTAAGTACTCAGAAATCGATCAAGTAGTTTCAAATAAGTACAGTCTATCCCATATCTATATTGTGTTGTCGAGTTGTTGTCAACCGAATTCGTTTAACCCTAATTGGCCTAACGTCGCACTGTTGTCGCTGCCAGAAGCTAACAAAATTGTATCTTTCGAAATTGTACCGCCAGATTGGTGACCCAAACCGATTAAAATAGATTCGCAAGACTCCAGAACTCCAACTCGACCACAACTCGACAGCAGGAGTCAGCGAAATAACCTTAAAACTTAGTTATGGTTATGAAAATTTAACCCAAACCAGAGTTAGTTGCATTTATGGAACCGTATTTGAATACACAGTTTCCACTGTACTCGTAACTCTAATTGTATCCGTAACTGTAACTGTAACTTTAACTTTAACTGTATTCGTAACTGTAACTGTAACTGTACCTGTACCGTATAACGCGTCATGTTCTTCCTTATCTGATTAATCTAAAAATGATGTTCTCTCTTTCTCTTTATATTTTTTGCTCCTCCCACTCCTCCCAATCTGTCTCACAACACTCAATCAATCAATCAAACAATCAATCCTGTGCGTCGGCGCAAAATGCATGCGATTTTGTACCGAAAATGTGAAAATGCATTCTGTACCGATTCCCAAAACGAAAAAAAATACCAAAAAAAAAAAAATAAAACCCAAACCGAAACCGAATCGAACCGTTACCCCCAACACGTTGTTTCTATTAAAAACAAAAACCATAAAAGGACAAACCTACTCAATACCGCCCGATGCCGAGTTTCCATTTAAGCCGCCTTATTATCAGCCCTTCGGCACTGGAGGTAATAATCTTAGAAAAGCCATAAAAACCACAAAAAAACAAAAAAAAGAATAAATAAATAAAATATAATTGTGCTTCTCACTCACTGCCTCAAAACTCAAACCCAAAACTTAAACGAAACTATACATACGAACATTAACCAAGCTGCAAAAAAAATACCAACAAAATATTACGTTCCTAAAAACATAAATCCACAAAACACACACGGAAAAGCCTCATTAATGGTGTCTGATAATCAAAAAAAAAACAAAATATTGCCTCACCATAAAAATATATATCCTACATTTTGTCATCTATCGATTAAGTCCCCGTCGAATCTAAAGCAAAGTATATAGATTTGCTCGACGGGTCTCCAGAATGTTTGCCTATTAATTCCACAGAATTAAGATCGCTTTCTGCTTTTGCCAAATAGCTATGTCTCCTCCTCGCTTCGTCCTGGCTGGCTGGTTGTTGTCTCGGCTAACCCTTTAGGGAAGAATCAAATGAAAGCCAACTTTTTTATTTATTTTTTAATTTTGTTTACTAAGAGTGTATAAAAAATATAAAAGCTTAGCTTTCATGCGATTTCGGGTTCTTTATTCTTATGAGATGATAGACGGAGGAATCAAAATATTGAGAAAAGGAAATCCTTAATACTTTTTGTTTTAAAAAAAAATAATTTAAATACATTTAATAATGTTTATGTCGTTGAATTCATTCTTATATTTCAAAAAAACATTTAAAAATGAATAATTTTAAATTCAATTTTTAAACTTCCATTCCTAAACGTTACATTTATAAATTGCCTTAATTTTTGCCATAAATTTTAACTATAAACTATAAATTAAAACCAAACATTAAAGAATCTAAAAAGAGCTTCTTCTATTTTAAATTAAAAACTTAAACAAAAAGTACATTCAAACGTCAATTAAAGTAAAAAAAACTTCCTTCGTGGAAATTTTATAAAAGTCCTTTTAAAAAATGTAGAATGCTTCTAACGTTTAAAAATCGATTGAAAAATGATTAAAAAATATATCCTTTATGTATAATCCTCCCTTATTTTTAAAACTTGGTCTATCATCTCGTTCTGATATCCAAAACTCACTAATCTCTCCTCTTTAACCAATTTGGGAACTGTAGTTTTTTTTGGTGTTGACTGTACTAACTGGCATGTAAACTAACGGTAATTTTTGCATGTTTTACAGCGCATGTAGATAGATCCATTCAATTTTTAACAATCTACAAAGTATTCGTAGTATCTTGTAGTGGCTTCCTTGGCTGGGAGTAGTTTCAAAATGTGTAGTTTCATGTGCTTTCCATATCTATCAAATGTCTTTCATTGTAGATATAATTATTGTATTGTTGTTGTTGTTATTGTTGTTGTTGTTATCCAGCATGCCCACAAATCTATAGAGCTGTACATACAGCAGAGGTCACAAAAGTAGACATTTTTAAAAAGGTTTAAATAACTTTTAAAATGTTATCAAATTTTAGGAACAGTTTGAAACTCAATAATAATTTTAAAATAATAAAAGTATTGATAATATATTTAGATAATATATTTAATAAAACAAAAAATTCCAAATATTAAAATATATTCCTGTCAAATAAGTTTATAGTTTAAAAAAATCAACAAAAGTCATTTAATCAAGTTTAAAACATTAATTCGGTTTTAATTTTAAATTTTAGTTAAATCAAATATAAAAAAAGAGATTTAAATGAAATATTACCTATATTTCAAGAGATCATTTTTGAGTTTCTTAAATACAATTTTTTTAATTAAAATATTAAAAATAAAAAACTATGAGTTCAAAAGAGTTAACATTTATTAAAAGAGAGTTTAAATGTAAATAAAGTGGAACATAAATCAAGAGAATAAAACCTCGTTTTTTTTTGTTTTAAACAAAGCTTAGAAGTTTCCTTAAACCTTCTGTTTAATAAATTCAAAATTTTTTGTGTATTGTAAAAGACCTCCTCCCTTTGAATTTCTACTTTTCCGACCTCGGTTGTTAGAATTAAAACAAAAACCAAAAGAAATCAGTAAACTCACCCATAATCCACCAAGATGCGAACCTGCCTTGGAGAACATCCTTGGAGAACGTCCTCTAATCAACTTCCCCGATCCTAATCCGCAGGCCAAGCCAGCTCCCACGACGTGACCCGACCGGAGAACCAGGTGTTCTTTACGGCGGAGAGCGCCTCCGCCAACGACGACTCCTACCTGGGCTACTCGATGGTCACCGGCGACTTCGACGGCGACCGCAACGAGGACGTGGCCATCGGAATGCCCCGCGGCGCCAACCTGGTAGGCAAGATCGTGGTGAACAGCTGGAACATGTCGAACATATTCAACATCACGGGTCGCCAGATCGGCGAGTACTTCGGCTACTCCCTGGCCACCAGCGACGTGGACGGCGACGGCCTGGACGACCTGATCATCGGAGCGCCCCTTTACACCGATCCGGACAACGTGGAGGGCAAGTACGACGTGGGCAGGGTGTACATCCTGCTCCAGGGCGGACCCAACTTCCAGAAGCACTGGTACATCGAGCACATCCGTGATGGCTACCAGAGCAAGGGCCGCTTCGGCCTGGCCCTGACCACCTTGGGCGATGTGAACGGAGACGGCTACGGCGACTTCGCCGTGGGAGCTCCGTACGATGGACCCGAGGGACGCGGTGTGGTCTACATCTTCCACGGCTCCCCGCTGGGTCCGCTGGCGAAGCCCTCGCAGGTGATCAAGTCGGAGCAGCTCGTCGAGGGAGCACCCTACCCGCGCACCTTCGGCTTCGCCCTTTCCGGCGGCGTGGACATGGACGGTAACACTTATCCGGATCTAGCCGTGGGCGCCTATAGTTCCGACCAGGTCTTCATCTTCAAGGCCCGCCCGGTGGCCGCCGTTGACGCCTCCACGAGCTTTGCCAGCTCCTCCAAGCTGATCAGCCTGGACGAGAAGCAGTGCCAGCTGCAGAGGGACCACAAGCATGTGCCTTGCATGCTCCTTACCACCTGCTGGAGCTACACGGGTCGGTTCCTGCCCGGGCAGCTGGACTTCGATGTGTCCTGGCTGCTGGATGCCAAGAAGCTGCCCAATCCCCGCCTCTTCTTCCTGCGCGACGAGGGCAAGAACATCCGGAACCAGACCATCCGCCTCAACTACAACCAGAAGTACTGTCTGAACGAAACCGTCTATCTGATGGACAAGGTCCAGGATAAGCTCACCCCCCTGACCGTGGAGGCCCGCTACAATTTGAGGAGCTATCAGCGCAACCTCGAGCCTGTGGTCCGCACCAGGAGGCAGGCCCTGGAGCCGGTGATCGACCAGAACCGAGACATCGTCCTCACCGACGCCATCAACATCCAGAAGAACTGCGGCCCCGACAACATCTGCGAGCCGGACCTGAAACTTGATGTCAAGTGAGTAGAATATACCAATCCCTCTTGAAGACAGATCTCTAAAGGAATTATCCCTCCCTAGGACCGTCGACAAGTACCTGTTTGGCTCGCCGGAGCCCCTGGTCATCGAGGTTCTCATTTCCAACAACAACGAGGACGCTTTCGAGGCCGCCTTCTACATGATAACCCCGCCGGATCTGCAGTTCCGGAAACTGCAGCAGCTGGGCGAAAAGAAGGATGCCCCCATCACCTGTTCGCCTCCCACGCCGGAGAACAACCACACGCTCAAGTGCGACATTGGCAATCCCCTGGAGTCCGGAAAGATTGTAAGTCTTAGGTCCAGTTCGTTTGTCCGTCTGTCCGCTGAGTGGGATCGAGAGATCCTTGATACTATAGGAGCCAAAGTGATTCCCTTTCGATCTCCATTGTAACCCAATCTTTGTTTAGAAACTCAAACTAACTCTTACCTTCCCACCAGGTTCACTTCAAAATCAGTCTAGTGCCCGAGGAAAAGTACGGAACGTCGTCCAGCTACGACTTCTACTGGGAGGCCAACTCCACGAACCTTGAGAAACCTGGCTCCGACTTTGACAACAAGATCCGCCAGAGCGTAGGCATTTGGGTGGACACCGACCTGGACATCAAGGGTACCTCCCTGCCGCCCTACCAGCTGTACAAGGCCGACGAGTACAAGACCCTGGAGAACGCCACCAAAGAGGAGGATATCGGACCCCAGGTGGTGCACATCTACGAGATCCGCAACAACCGGCCCTCAATCATTGAGGAGGCGGAGGTCTTCATCCACCTGCCTTACCAAACCATCGTTGGGGATCCTTTGATGTACTTGCTGAACCAGCCGGAGACTGGCGGACGCATCGTTTGCGACGAGGTGGCGGTCAATCAGAATAACCTGTTGCTGGACGAGAAGCTGCGCCGGAAGTCGTACCTGCAGGCCCAGGGAGCCATTTCCAACTCCGCCGAAGCCGCCGGGCAGACTGGAGGAGCCGCTGAAGGCGTGCTGGTTTCCGGCGACGAGGGGCACTTGCAGGTGTCCCAAGGTGGCGGAGGATCCGGCCAATCGGTGCTGGTGAGCAGAACGGAGCCTCAGAACCGCCTGACCCCGAAGCAGGTGGCCGAACTGGAGCAGGAGGATGCCATGGAGGTGCCCGGTGACGCTTCTTTCGTCCATCGCGACCGTGCCAACCAGGCCCAGGCCCAGGCTCAGGAGGAGCCGCGTGTGAACCAGAGCAGCTACACCACCTGGTCCACCTCGACCTCCATGTCTCCAGGCTCGGGCTCCGGAGCATCTGCCACTGGCCACAGCACCCAGGGACACATTCACATGGCCGGACCCGCGGTCCAGCAGAACATCAACTACCGAGCTTTCCCGCAGCAGCAGCAGATTGTGCTGGCAGGAGCCGGGTCCGGGGGCAACTACCAGGACAAGTCCCAGTTCGGCGGTCGTCCCGGCAACTTCCACGCCGGCACCCTGGACCTTGGAACCCTGAATCGTGGCAATGTGGACAACGAGCTGTACAGGAGTCAGGGCGTTCAGTATCCATCCCAGAACCTGGGCCAGAACTTCCAGACTCAGAACCAGGGACACGTCAGTGTGCAGGCCCCAGGACAATACCAGAGCCAGAGCTACCAGCAGCAGTACGGTTCTCCGGGAGCTCCCGGGGGCTACCACCACGTGAGCTACTCCTCCGGCAGCAAGCCCTACTACGGACTGGAACCCGAGACCTTCTACGATGAGAACAACCTACAGAGGTCGCCCGGACAGTGGAGCAGCTCCTCCAGTTCTTCGCAGCGGCGCTTCAAGAGGTCTCCGGAGGAGAACCTCGAACAGGAGCCGCAACAAATCGACCTAAACTCGCCCTGCAAGGCGGCCCGGTGCCAGAGTATCCGGTGTGTGGTCAGCAATCTGGGTACCGAGGACGGAGACGCCGCCTTTGTGGCCATCCGGGCTCGCATGGTGGCCAAAACGATGGAGAAGCTGGCTTCAAACGTCCCCTTGAACGTGTCCACCCTGGCGGTGGCCAACATCACCCTGCTGCCCTTCATCGGAGCGCCCAAGGACGCCATCATCAAGTCGCACGAGATCTTCTACAAGGCGGAGCCGGAGCCACAGCCCGTGCCGGATGTGGTGCCCCTTTGGGTGGTGGTGCTGGCCGCCTGTGCCGGTGCCCTCATCTTCCTGCTTCTCGTCCTGCTGCTCTACAAGGTGAGATATTCATTATTTTTGGGGAATTTTAAACCAAGGAGGCTTTATTTTGATTAAATGTTAATTTTATTATCCTTTCGTTACAGTGCGGCTTCTTTAACCGCAACCGACCCACGGACCACTCGCAGGAGCGACAGCCTCTGCGGAACGGCTACCACGGGGACGAGCATCTGTAGAGGGTCCTTCGTCAGGACAAAGGAATAGCCACGACTGCAGCAGAATAGCCGGAATATTAACAACAAAACGAAATACTTCTAACATCGCACTAAACCAAATGTACTAAAAAACAAAAACATCGAAACAAATTGGTTCTAAACTAAAAAAAAAAAACTACAAAAATGCCAAGACGATGTAGGGTACGAGGGGCTTCCAGGACAATCCAAAAATTAGGATGTCAAAGGACCCCAAAAATGTTGTGCTGCTTAAAACAGTCGAAGACGGAAATAGGGAAAATCTTCTAATCCGCGAGTATTTCCGGAACGAAGCTTAGAAAAGAAAACATTTAAACTTGCCTAGTCACGACATGAAGAACTTTCTAATGCGTAACGGTCTTTAATTATAATAATTTTTCAAATTTTTTTCAATCACTTTATGATTTTTTCAATTTTTGTGTTCGTTCTTTGCAAAAATTTTGTGGAAAGTTAAAACAAGTGCTATATTAATCTGTACTAAAGAATTAATCGAAGGAGTCGAAAGAAAACTAAGCTAAGGGGGTGATTGAATGATTGAATGATTGAATGCTTGAATGTGATTGATTGAGAGATTGAGTGATGCGAGTGATAGCCTTTATTGAGATACGAGAATATCCTAGAGATGCTGTACTAAAGATACTGCCACGCCCCTTCTAAGGCAGCATCCCAGGCAATGGGAAGAAATAGAAAGCAAGAACCACTTAATAGGTGCTACTCTAGAGTTTTTTTTTTTTGTTTTTTAAACACTAGAATCGAAAATTTTCAAAGCTAGCGTTTTTTTGGCGTTTTTTTTGTATGAAACCCAATATATATTTTTTGTGAAAAATTGTTTGCCAAACTCAAAGTTTGCCGGTTCGAAGAAATGTTACAACGCCAAAATGTGTTAAAAAATGCAAAACAAATTATAAAAAAAAAATTAATATATAAAAAAAATATTATTGATTAATCTATGAAATTCTCTAATGTAAACTATTTGTGTAAATACTAAACAAAAACAACAAAAGGAAGAACAGTTGAATCGTTATAATTACATAAAATAATATTGCATTTATTTCCAAACTACAGTGGGAGAAGCGCTGACCGACTTCTTGCAGTGTACTCTCGAAATAAACCTAAGTTTGAGCTATAATTATTTTTTTTTTTTGTCTGTACTACGTAAACCTTATACTAAAAACTAGTTTCGCCCTCTGCTCACAGTTAGTTTAGTTCAATTATGCTACTATTTAATTTATTAACTGTACTTATTAATGCGTGTCATGAATAATGATTGAATACCTTTGTTTTCGCTAATTTCTGTATTAAATGTAATGTTTACAATAAAAATACAAATAAAAACGACGGTCGAGTTGTAAAAATAAAAGTTGTATGTTTCAAATTAGTTTCTTTTTTTGTTAAAATTCAAATTTCAAAAAAGCTTTAAATTTAAGATGCAGCGCCATCTACAGAATATGTTTTGAACTTTAAAGCGAGAATATAAGCAGTGCTGAAAAACAAGTGAATAAATCGCTTTAGCATTCGATAGCCGTTGTTGCTTTCAAAGCTTTTATTACGAGTTAGGGGAGTATACAAATTTTGATTGGAAAAGACAGTTGAAACGTATTTTGCACTACGTTTAAAAAGTTTTATAAATTCCTGCTGACTCTGGTGCAACTGCTCACGAGTTGCACCAAAGCTTTGGTAACACAACGCTTAAAAGCAGTGCTGCAAAACCCATATGTGATATCAGTGTGACCAGCACAAAAAAACATCGATATACGATAACTTAACGATACAACTATTTCGACTTCCCTTCTGGTATTCTGGTCATACTTCCGTTTAAATTTCATTGACAAAGTCGTTTGACGTCGTGCGTTTGTTGTTGTTTTTGCTGGGCTGAGCGCGTAAAATTGAAAACTCTTATTTAAAAGTGCCCACTAAAAAGTAAATCAGACGCGTGTGTTTGCCATTATTCATCTTTTTTTTCGAGTGATTTGAGTACAATAATAACGAATTGGCGTGGTGAAAAATGCGCTAAAAAGGTGTGCAAAAATCCTGGTGTCGTAAAAATAACGGGTATCTCTCCAACTGCCAACTGGCAAATGAGCTATAAACAAAAAGGTAAAAAACCAGCAGAATTCTTCTGATCTTAAGGAATTTCCACAAATACCAATGCACCAGAGTGAGTGTGTGTGTGTGTTGTGTGTGTTTGTGTGTGTGTTGTGTGTTGTGTGAATGTAGAAATGTCAGAAAATATGGAGCGAGTACACCTAAGCGCACTTTAAAAGGTGGAAAACTGCCAAAGTGTACGTAAGCGGGTGTACCTGTGTATGCGGTTGTGTGTGTTTGTGTTAAATGCCGGCAGAACCGGTTCAGCAAGTGGCCAAAGCAAAAACAAAAAACAAAAAAGAAAATAAAAAGGAAAACAGAAAAAACAAAAGAGATCAGATACACGTTTCCACGTCGATCGGGATCACGATCGAAAATTTGTCACCTCATTGGGTCGCTCAAAGGGTCGCAAACAATTGGTGTTCAAACATTTGCCTTTCGAATTGGAGAGAAACTTGAAATATTGGTTTTCCGGTGGGTCATTCAGGTTCAAGTAACTGTCACGACTGTCAAATGTGTCAAATCATTGCGGGAAACGAACTTTAAATATTTATTTATTTAGACATTTTGAAATGGGAGATGGTACTAGAAAACCTGAATAATTTCTGAAAACTGAAACCAAAAATATGATTGAAAAATTCTCATTGAATATTCCTTTATTTTTATACTTTAAATATTTTGTTAAATCATCAAAGTACCTTGAACTTCGTGCATTCCCACCGTGTAAACGTCGTGCGATGCTGCACAAGATGCTTGGCTCTCCCTTTTCCTTTTTTCTTTTACCACTCTCTTTCTGGTTGTTCTTTTTGTTTTATTGCGCTTTCCAAAAATTCCCATAATTAATGCGTAAGAACGCCGGCAGCAGCAGTATCTGCGACGTCGGCGCGGCAGAGCAAAAGTGCAGCACGTACCAAAAACAAAAATAACAGTAACAGTTTAGCGATGATAAGCCCGTGACATTGAAGTATCAGGGAATAACCTTGAAATTGTTTAATTAATTCATTAGTCTTTATTATTAGACAGTTATTTCTTGGTAGAAACGAAGAGGATTTCCAAGAAGTTTAGTATGTTTATGATCCCTTATCGAGCTAATTACATTATTTGAAGTGCTTCCTGTTTCAGGTTTCCTTTTTGGAGCCTCCTTCTTCGGGGTTTTACTGCCTCTGCTTCCGTTTTCGCGACACGTCCGCTCTTCTGGTTCTCTTCTGGATTACCGTTATTGCATATTGAGCATGTGCAACCGACCCGCTTTTTCTTTATTTTCTATACCCGTCTGCTTTTGCGCATTGTAATGCTCACGCACGTCTGCTTACTACGTTTTTTTTTTTTTTACCTTTGCCTCCGCCCGCATTCGTCACTCTGCCATTGTCCCCGCCTCGTTACGCATTTTTTGTTGCTGGTTTTGCATTGTTTTCCCGCTAAAGCAAAAGCAAAAGCCCTCGAAAAGCTAACCTTAACCGCACCTTTTTCCGTTAAACGTTTTACGGTTTCAACTTTGCGCTCGAGTGGTTTGCATACGATGAGGAGAGGGAATGAGATGGTGAAAGCGTTGGGGGTGTGTGGGAGCGAGCAGGGGCTTGGAGTGATCTAGAGAAGGTACTGGGGGGAGGTTCTTTGATACAAGATCAACGGATCATAACGATTATTTGATGCGCTATACATAGTAAGGGCTTACTTTAAAATACTAGATTAGAAAAAAAATACTCAAAAATTTAGGAGTAAAAAAAGTACAAAAAAGTCTCTTTTTTTGAAAGTTTGTTACCAAAAGAGCCACCTTTAGCAATTATTTCGAGGTAAAATAATGTACAAAAAAGTTTCTCTTCAAAATCTTTTAACGAAAAACCATCCCTAAAGCATATTTCTATATAAAATAATTGACTTACAATATAGCTCTTTTTTCAATATAAAATAATGGATCCAAAAGTTTAAAAAATGAATAAATAAGAGTCTTCAAAGTCGGTTATCGTAGCACTTATTTCTATATAAAAAAATGGACTCAAAGTGTACAAAAAGGTATGTTTTTTAAAGTCGGTTACCAAAGAGACCAAAGAGACTTATTTCTTTAGAAAATAATGGACTCAAAGTATAGAAAAATGTACGAAAAAAGTATCTTTTCAGAATCTGTTACCAAAGAGTCATCCCTAACATTTTTTTCTTTATAAAATAATAGACTCAGAATTGCTTGGAAATGTTCGACGATTTCAATTAATTACAGTTTCATGTTTGGAGTGTTTGCGGCTCGAAAGCGGAGTTGCATAAGCAAACATTTTCGCGTTCTCTCTCCCCCTCTCATTCTCGATTTGTTAACGTTTTTTTAGTGTTTTTTATTGTTTTTTTTTTTAGTGGCTTCAACTAGCTAGCGACAAATTGTTGACACATTTTTAACAAGCTGATTGTAAAAAGCCATGGGTGGGTCTAGTGGGTGGTGGGTGGTGGGGGTGTCGCAAGGTTATCATCGACAAGGCACCCAAAGCTGCTGCCCAATCAACACTCGATAGTAGAAGCGACAATTGACGTGCCATTAAATCGAATTAAATGTCAATACAAAGACAATAAAAATGACACAAAAAATGCCACTA
This sequence comes from Drosophila ercepeae, assembly GCA_018150545.1. Classification (NCBI taxonomy): domain Eukaryota; kingdom Metazoa; phylum Arthropoda; class Insecta; order Diptera; family Drosophilidae; genus Drosophila; species Drosophila ercepeae. Next base: position 2,207,171 of record JAECWL010000197.1, read on the forward strand.
AAAAACGGGCTAAAAAGAGGTTTAAAAAGCGGTAAAAACTGTTAACTTAAACCCAAAATAATTTAGGGTTTGGGGGCGGTTGACAGTTGTGCGAAACCGAAAAGTCAATTTGATTTTTTAATACCCTGCATTATTCTGTAGTGCTTCTTGGAGGCGGTTTGTCATATTTTTAGGCTCTCGACGGGGCGAAGCGGCGTTTCTTTTTGTTGTTATCTTCGGAGATTTATATGGTCGGGTCGTGATTTATGTCCGACAGGTTCAAATATGGTATATGGTAACCCGAACCCCGTTTCGAGTCGAGAAGGGTTTGCAGTTTGAGACTCTTTTTGGTTTCTACAAAGAAAGAACCGAAGGGTCTTGGTACTTGGAATGTTTTTTATTAAATTATGAAAGAGAGAAATTATGAATTATGAGAAAATCCTGTTTTTATATCCAAATAATTGTGAGAAATTTGTTTTTGGAAGGGCTTGTAGAGCTCTATGAGTCCCCAATCTGTGGCATAGAGGCTTCCCTTTGGGACTCATAAAAGTTTGTTGGAAAAATATTTAAAACTTCATAATAAAGCGATTTTGTGATGATTTTTCTTCTAAAAATAGCGAGTTTTATGGAGAGTTTTATCTTGAATTTTGTGTCAAATTTTTTGTTAAATTTTATGTTAAATTTGATGTTAAATTTTATATTATTCTTTTAAATTTTATGATGAATTTTATGTTAATTTTTATTAAAAATAAAAACTAATAAAAGACTTAATAAGGACTTCAAAATAAGAAAGAAAATCCCATAATTTTCTATAATTTTTTCGCTAACTTGCACTTTCCTTGCAGCTTTCGGTTTTCGCTTTCTTTTTCGTTTTCGTTTTCGGTTTTCTATTGTCGTTTTTCTTTTTTCTTGAAGAGATTCCTTTTATCTGCGACTTGAGAGGACATTTTGCGTCTTAAGATTGAATTGCGCGCTTCCCAGTTCCCATGAAAAGAAGCCACCGAGGAGTGGGAGGAATTCCACCCCAAAACCAAAACCAAATGACGCAGCAGCCGCTTCCCCTCTTCAAATAATCAGCCCCCTTCCTTTATGCCAAAAATCCCGCCAAATAAGCAAAAATCGGGAATCAGAAATCGGAAATCTGAAATCAAAGCAATTGCAACTTGATAAGAGACCGAAGACCGCGGAATCGGAGATCCCTTTGGCGGCTTGGATTTCTGCTGCAAGTGCAACTTGCCCCCCCTTGCCCCTCATTGTTTGCGGCAAGCGAGTTCTTTGAACCGCCGAAAGCGACGACCCATTAAACCCGAGAAGGAATAACACTTTTTTTAAGCGGAAAAACCAGCGAAAAAATCAAAATTTGCTGAAAAGAAAAAACTCAGCAAAAAGTGAGGCGAAAATATGACTAATAAAAAGGGGGGAATATCGGGATTTGGAAAGGTATTTAATCATTAATAAAGACGGGAAAGAAATCCGAATAAATCCTTCAATGTTGTCCTTTGCAGCGGGTTTCTCTGTTTAGAAAATATACTTGACATAATCCCACAAAATCCAGTCCTAAAGCGTTAAAGGAGCAAGATCTGGGCAGTCCCGAACTTGCCTCCCAACAAGTCCTTTGTTACGAGTGCTGTGTGGCATGTGGCACCGTCTTGTTGGAAGCACATTTTGGACAAAATTGCGCTACGATTCGCATCTAAAAATAAAGAACATAATAAAGACATTTTAAGCAAGAATTTTTACCAAGTATTTTAATCAAGAATTTTAACCAAGAATTTTAATCAAAAATTTCGACCAAGTATTTTTAACCAAGAATTTTAACCAAAAATTCCGACCAAGAATTTTAACCAAGAATTTCGACCAAGAATTCCCCTTTTCAGACTTTTATCTAGAACATAATATATAGCCTTTAATCAAAATTCTTGTTAGCCTACTTCTCTTAGTGTGTCATCTTTATAAAGTATTATCTTCTAAGGCATTATCTTTCATGGCATTCTCTTCATAAGTTATTATCTTTTTATGGTGACTTTTTGGCGATCTTATCACTCGTTTTAATACGATTTTCTGAAGAGTGTCTGCTTACTGTTCGCTCATCATTACTCAACAGGGAAAGATAACCCCAGCTATATAACCCAATTACCGATCCAATCCCCCTCAACCTTCAGATCTCAAGTGGTTCAAGCCCTAAAGAGACAGATAAAGGCCAAGATAATGCCAAGATAATGCCCAGATAATGTCGAAATAAAGCCAAGATATTGCCAAGAATAATGCCCAGAATAATGCTTTACGGTCTTCTTTTTCGCCTCGTTCAAGAGTTTCCTCGTTTTTTTTATTTATTTTATTAGAAACTTAGGTTTTGGGAGCAATCAGAGAAGCATACTCGTATATCTCGGGGAATATTACAAAATTTGATTTATGTTAACCCTGAGGCATGCCTCTTAGAAACAAGCAATGTATTAGGCAATAATCTCGAAACGATAAGATAGGCATTGCCTCTTTTTTTTCTTTATAATTTTCATTCTATTTTCTACCCTTGACCAGGAAGAAATCTCCCCAAAAACTGACCACAACTTATCGCCCGCCGGCCACCAAGATTTGCGTTGGCTTTCGGAAAGTTAATCTTGATTGAATATATTTCCAATTGGAAAATACCAAAAAAGCGCCCAGGGTTTTGCTAATTAATTTTTATTATTACTCACCTTGTGGCTTTGAAGACGGTTTAGGTTTCGAAATAAAATGGGGAAGTATTTTTTACCAAAAATAGGTATATTTAATGACAAAGTCCAGTACTCTTTCGGGGGCTGTTACATATAGATCGGATTCGTAGTAGATCCGTAGATCCGTAGACTTCCATGGGATTCTTCCAAATTGGGCTCAAAATAGATTTTTAGAGGTGAACTTTATTTGGCAACGAAAGTTTCTTTCTCGGCGAAAGGAGCCGATGGAACGATGGAAAGATAGAACAATGAAATGATGGAAACATGGAACTATGGAAAGACCGACCAATGGAACGATGGAAAGTTGGAACGGTGGAAATATAGAAACATAAAAATTTCCCCCAAAAAATGGTTTCTAAAACGATTTTTCAAGATTATTTCCTGCCAGCTTTTGCCTGAAGGTTACGGAAACAATTTTTATAGATTTTTTATAGAATAAAGTAAGACGATCCCATATCTGAGCATATTTATAATATTTATACAAAACCCGTTATCCCCCCTATAAGGTTAAAATAATCAAAAACAGAATAAACAATTGTTTTCGATTCGATTTCGATGGCAAATCCAATTTCCGCTTTGGATACCTGAGAAGGAAAATAGGAAATGGAACACTTATGGGGAAGGTCTATAAAAATTATTATAATTATTATGCCTGGCGCCTATCCCATAATATTTTCAAGACCTTATTTCCTCGAAAGATGCTGCATTGTCTCGCTGCTGTGGCACTTGCCTCTAATTGCGCCTCATAAAGTGTCGCGTGCGTGGCAGTGGCAGCGTCTGTTGCTGTGGCAGTTGCAGTTGCAGTTTCATAATTAACCTGCCTGGGTGGGGGTGCTGCTGCTGCTTTCCTCATAGATCGAATGACAAACAGGCTATACGATTTCAGGGGAAAAAAATCAGCGAAAAAAACAGAAAAAAAAACAAAAACAATGAGCGGAAAACTCGGAAAAATATTCGAAGCCGAAACCACAAAGCTGCAAGCCCAGTGACGCCCTCTGGCGGTCAGCGAAGCGCAACTAAAGCAACAAAAAAAAATAAAGAAAAATATAACAGTTAAAAAATCATAACTAAAAAACTATAGAAATGCATTTTTTTTCTTTTGGAATGCAAAAATATATAAATTTTTTTAAACCTTTTTATCATACAAATTTTCTTTATTTTCTGTTTTTTTCCAAAAAATTTTTTTAAGAATTGTTTTTTTAAGAAATTACCAATTAACCTAGTTTCTTATTTTTTTTCCAAGATAGTGCAGGCTATAGCTTTGCTAATTAAAAGAATGCAAATTTTTTCCTTAAAAACAAAACCCAGACCCAGACAGCTTTCTTAGTCTTTTTTGGATTTTTTTCGCCAATTCAAAGACGTTTTATCCGCGAGTGCAAATTGCCGGCAATTGTTGTCAATTTAAAATTGAAAAGAAGTCAAATGTTGAGCCAGAATGCAGGCAGCGTATATCCACGGGGTATAAAGTACAAGAATATATATCTTATATATATCTTTTTTATATACTTTTTGATATAAATCTTACAGAGATTTTGGATTGAATTCTTCGATTAATAGAAAGAAAGGTTAAAAAGTGAAAGAAAGATAAAAAGGTGTTCAGAAATGGATATTGTGGCTTAAAAATGATCGAGTTTTAATAATATTTTAATGTAATAAAATAATATAAAATAGTATAAATTGTGTGAAATATTAATTTGAATATTTTAAATATAAAAAAGAAACTTTTTAGCAGGAAGAAAGCTTTAAGATTGATTAATATTGATTATTATTCCATAGAGAAACATTTAAAGGTTAAAGATTTGAAGCTGTACAGGGTGCTCCATTTCTTATGTCGGTTTTGTAACATTGCTTAACATGGTTTAACATGTTTTGGAAACGTCAATTTAGTAGAATTTCAACCATGGATCGCTTTAGACTGAAAGAATGCACTAAAATAGTTACTTTTTACCTTGAAAAGAGACTTCTTCCTCCAGACATATTTTTTAAGGTTATTTTTAAAGAAAGTATAAGCATAAAAATAGAGGATAATATTCCTCCTGAAATCGGGTTGCTATATAGTAAAAAAAACCAACCGAGATGCTCAAAAAGGTAATGGAAAAGGTTATGAGAAATTAATAAAAAACGCCGCAAAAAGAGCATATTCTGCTGTGATTGATATTGTTCCAAAAATTAGTCGAAATAAATTGCAAAAAAAAGCTAATTTCATTATTCAGTTTTTATGAAATTTCGAGTCTAGAATAGAGTCTAGAATAATAATTTTAATTTAAACAATAATATCATTAATATATAATACAAAAAAACAAGAATATAATAAAAAAGAATATAATAAATAAGAATATAATAAATAAGAATATAATAAACAAGAATATAATCAACAAGATTAAATAATAATAATTAACTTTACATTAAATGTGAAATTATACAACATTACCCTCCGGAAGGTGTTAAATAATTTCGTTAAGGAAGTTTCTCATAAAATGGTTACCAAAAATGTCACATAGGTATATCCCAAAAAATGTGTGAATTTTTTAAGAACTATAAAATGTAATATAAACGATTTTTTCCAGTGATAGGAAGATAATTTATTGCAATTGTTAGTGGAAAGTTCAAGAAATATTTTTATAAATATAAAAAAATCAATGAATAAAGAAAAAAATTATCACTCGAAGCCTAAATTCTTCTCAAAAGTTATATCTAAAAAATGCAAGTACTTTTTATACCCTTGAAAAAGGGTATTATAATTTTGTCCAGAAATGTGTAACGCATTAAAGGAAGCATCTCCGACCCCACAAAGTATATATATTCTTGATCAGCATCAACAGCCGAGTTGATATAGCCATGTCCGTCTGTCCGTCTGTCCGTCTGTCCGTCTGTTTCTATGCAAAAAATAGACAGTACTTTTAAAGCTAGCGTTTTGAAATTTTTACCAGATCATTATTTTTGTTGCACGCAGATCAAGTTTAAGAATCGGTCGGATCGGACCACTATATCATATAGCTGCCATACAAACGACCGATATGAAAACAAGTCTTTGTATGGGAAACTTTTTTGTTTTCCAAGCTATTGCAATTGAATTCAACATTTATTCATTTGACATAGCCATACATAATTTGTAAAAGTTTGGTCCGGATCGGACCACTATATCATATAGCTGCCATACAAACGACCGATATGAAAACAAGTCTTTGTATGGAAAACTTTTTTGTTTTCCAAGCTATTGCAACCGAATTCAACATTTATTCATTTGAAATAGCCATACATAATTATTGAAAGTTTGATCCGGATCAGATTACTATATCATATAGCTGCCATTCAAACGACCGATATGAAAACAAGTCTTTGTATGGGAAACTTTTTTGTTTTCCAAGCTATTGCAATTGAATTCAACATTTGTTCATTTGACATAGCCATACATAATTTGTAAAAGTTTGGTCCGGATCGGACCACTATATCATATAGCTGCCATACAAACGACCGATATGAAAACAAGGCTATGTATGGAAAACTTTTTTGTTTTCAAGGGTATACCATCTTCGGCAAGCCGAAGATAACTTTTCTCACTTGTTATAACAATTTTTGACACCATTTTCTTGGCCTGTGGTGTGGATTTGCCAAATCAAGTGGCTGTGGCTATCTCAGGAAATTTTCTCTTATCTCCAAAGCTTTCCAAAGCATAACGCTAAGGTTTCTCTATTACTGGAAATAGAAGGGTGTATAGATTTATGTGGCAGACTGTTCCCTATATTGTATATCATGTCTCAAGGTCAATCTTTTGATTATCGAAACAGTTAAGCCGCCGGGAATGACAGTTATTTTTTTCAGTGTTATTTTCCCAAGCAATTGTGACTGATTTCCTCCTCGTTTTTTTTTTCATTGTTCCGCAGAGCTACCGCTTATTTTTTTCAGTGTTTTTTTCCCAAGCAATTGTGACTGATTTCCTCCTCGTTTCTTTTTTCCATTGTTCCGCAGAGCTACACTTTGAGAGAGAAATAAAAATGTGGAAGCAGCTGGACTGAGCGGGGACAGCAACCACAGCGACTTAACCGGGACGCAAACCAGGGGTGGACCTTATCACGCCACCTTATCAGCACCCAGCAGCAGTAGGATGGCCATCAACCAGGGCAAGTACAAGCCGACCATCTGCGCCATCGACGAGGTGGACGATCGGAGCTACAAGCTCCACAACAGCCAGGACGAGATGGCCAGCAAGCAGCAGCAGCTCCAGCAGATCGAGGGGAGCGAGACGGCGCCGCTGACCACCAACCAGCAGAAGCTCCACATGGACGACGGCTCCCACCTGACGCCCAAGGACCTGGAGGCGGCCCGTCAGGATGCCCTCAACGAGGTTAGCGGCGGCGCCGGAGCCGGCGGCAGGACTCCTGCTGCGAATACTCCCAACTCCACACATCCTTCGGCCAACGGACTGAGAGGTTAGGATACAAATTTATTGAAGAATCTCTAAACAAATTTTAATCCTTTTTTTGTCATTCATTTTAGGTAAACTTTTCTTTTTTTTTTCTTAAAAATGCCATTAAAAATTCCATAAAAAATTCATTAAATTTCATCTTCAATTCCGTCTTGCATTCATTTTCATGTAATCCTTGGTCCTGATTCAATATCCTGACAATCAAGCCTTGCTGCTTCCAGGCCGACGATCCTTCGACGCCTTGATGAGCCTGTCGCGTAAGCGCCGCATCCTGTACGTGACCACCGCCTGCCTGTGCGCCCTGCTCCTGCTGATAATTATCCTGCTGCTGGCCTTCTGGCCGGAGGTGCCCTTCTACCTACGGGCGCCGCTCTGCCTGGAGAAGGAGTGCGTGGAGAGCAGCCGGCAGCTGCTTCTCTGGGCCAACACCTCGAAGAGTCCTTGCCACGAGACGTACGAGTGGGCGTGCGGCAACTTCGCCTCCGACTACGCCCATCACGAATACTTTGTGATCAAGCGGGGCGAGTGGAACTACAAGACTTACAACGAGTATCAGGGTGAGCTGGAGGGGATTAGCTTCTGGATTTTGGAACTCTTAACTGATTTCTTTCTCTCCATAGAACTCAATGAACTGAACCGATTTATTTCCATGCTGCCAAACTCTGGGGAGGGAGCCTACTCCGTGGAGTCAACGGTGACCAGCTTGTATCGCAGTTGCCGGGAAATCGATTCCCTGGACAAGAGTCAGTCGGATTTGCTGCTCAAAAGGGCCATTAAATCCGTGGGTGAGTTGGGGTAGAAGCTTAATTCTAGAAGATTCGAAAGGATTCTTAAGGTGTGGGTGAAAGAATCCACTTTGTTGTGTTGTCTTTATTATTTATGTTATTATTGCTTTGAAAAAATCCTGAAAACAAGATTATCCTGCTTAGTTTTTGTCAATATTTCTATTCTCAAAGATGGTCGCCTTTTTTTATATAATTTTTTTAAGAATTTAATAATGATTTGCTAAAAATATAAACTAAATATAAACTATTCTAAGAGAGATTCCAAAATTTTCGATTTATTAACATTAAGTTCGAGTTCAGGGGATAAAGTATGAGATAAGATGTTATAGTTTTTACAAATAGAGCAAAATCGTGTTTTGATCTGTAAATATTGCGAAAGAATTGTTGGTATTTCTTTACAAAAAATACCTTAATACAAAACTGTCTAGGTGCAGCTTATGAGAATCGAGGAGGAGGGCGCTCTATTTTGGTATTAATATTTCGAAAGATGAGAGATAAGACAAGTGCGAAAGGGATCATGTTTAGCGTGATTGGATCTGCAAATAGGGAACCATAGAGATCGGAAGGATCTAATAAATTAATTCTATTAGGGATGGGAAAAGATAGTTGGTCTAAAAAGGAATCAACCATACGATGGATGACCCCAGCACAGGTTCGGCGGTCCTTCAACAACGGAACAGCGTAAGACGATTGTCAGGGTCAAATAGAACTGATATCGAGATTAAAGAGGATTTCTAGATTAAAGAGGATACCGAGATTAAGGAAGAGATCGAGAATAAAGACGTTGAGATTCCAGATGTCGAGGAGAAAGATGTTGAGATTCGAGATGTCGAGATTAATGAGGATTTCCAGACCCAAGACCTTATCGAGCATGACAACGATGAAAACGATATAGAGGTTGAGGATGATATCGATGACTTCAATGACTTCAAAGACTTCGACGACTTTGATGATTTCGATGACTTTCACACAGACTCAATGCTCAAGGAAATATGTCGCGATTCAAGATGTCGAGATTAATGAGGATATCCAGATCCAAGAGGAGCTTATCGCGATTATCGAATATGACAACGATGGAGACGATATAGAGGTTGAGGATGATATCGATAACTTCGACGACTTTGATGATTTCGATGACTTCGATGCTTTCGATGATTCCGAAGACTTCGATGATTACGACGACTTCGATGACTTTGATGATTTCGATGACTTTCACACAGACTTAATGCTATTTTGTCGAGGAGACTCCAGAGTATTGTGGACTCCAAACGCAGAAGCAGTATTCAAGGTTGATATATAGGGATCTGGTGGTGAAAGGATCGTAAAATTCTTTAAACCATCGCTTAATAAAGACTAAAATTCCTCTGGCCTTGTTCACTGTCACACAAATGTGATCATTAAATCATTGATTGTGGAAATACGATCAAGAACATGATTTCTGAGAGAGTAAGAGACAATAAGTGGTACATTTTGAGTGTATTTTAAGCAATTAAGGAAGAGAAGATTGCTTGAGCGCCACGAATAGAGCTCATCTAGGTCTAGTACATAGGCGTAGAGCCATAATCCCCTTAAAAGATTTCTCACTTTCAATTCTCCCCCAAGTTAAATGTCCTTTGATAATTATTCATCTATTTCGTTTAAGATTTATTTAGGTATTCACAAAAAAAAGAATTATTTTCACTATTGCATTACTGTACACAAAAAATTGATTCTAAACACCAATCCTGATGGAGTGACCATCTACTTGCCGCTGGGGGGCAGGTAGGTGGCACTCTGGGCGTTCTTGTGGGCCACGATGGTGGCTCCACCGGATGAGCCGCCCGTGACCGAGGTGGTGTAGCCACCGCCAGTGGATCCAGTGGAGCCAGAGGTGTAAGAGCCACCAAGAGAGCCACCAGTAGAACCGGAAGTGTAAGAGCCTCCAGTAGAGCCGGAAGTGTAAGAGCCACCAGTGGAGCCGGAGGTGTAAGAGCCTCCAGTGGAGCCAGTACCTCCCGAGACAAACTGAGAGCTGCCAGAGCTGGCGGCGCCAATAGCACCACCGTCCAGGATGCCAACCACCGACTGGGCAGGAGCCACTCCACCGTCCTGGTGCTCCGAGGTTCCCTCGATCCTGTCGTATTCGGCTGGGGGAGGAATTCAAGTATTAGATTTGATTGACTTCAACCGTACATCACACGGCAGCGTCTAGTAGTCTCAAAACTCACCCTGAATCTGCTGCTGGGCATGGGAAGCCTCCGCATCGGTCTTGTACTTGATGAAGAAGACCTCGGGCTTGCTGGGAATGGTGGGGGCGGGGGTGGCAATGTCGTTGACCTCCAGCTGGTTGTCCTTCTTGCTGAGGACATAGATGACGGTCTTCTCCTCCTTGGGAGCGTATTCGGCGGACAGCTTGACGTTGGCATTGCTGGAGGATGGGGCCTTGATGAAGACGACGCGGTAGTTCTTCTGGGGACGTCCGATCACCAGGTGCTTGGTGCGCTCCAGGTTCTCGTGCTCCTCGGGGGCGGCGACGGTGAAGAACTGCTTGTGGATGAGGGGCTCCTGGAAGCCGCGCTGGACCTCCTGCTCCTGCTGCTGCTGGTAGTTGGGTGCCTGGTAGCCGGACAGGGCGCCGAAACCGATGTTGGGCGAGGGTCCGAAGCCGGTGAAGGAGCTGCCGCCAGAGTTGCCACCATAGTTGGAGGCGCCTCCGTAGGAGACTCCGTTGGAGGAGGAGCCAGTGGAGTAGCTGCCTCCATGGCCACTGCCCACACCGCTGCTGTAGTGGGTGACCGCCTGGGGTGCCTGGTAGGTAGAACTGCCAACCAAGGAGCCCACGCTGGCGCTCTGGAAGGCGCCCAGGGGTCCATACGAGGCGTGGCTGGGGGCGGCCAGGAAGCCACCGCTGCTGCCACCCCCAGAGCTGGAGTGGGTGATGGAGCCGGAGACACCGCTGCCGTAGTTATAGCCCTGGGGCTTGGCCTGGCTAAGAGCCACGAGGGTGCAAAGGGTCTACATTAAAAAAAAGTAAAAAAAAATATCACACTTGGTCACTCGAACGGGGTTTGGTTTAGTTTGTATCCTTTGGCTGTGCTTATCCTTTGGGTAGGCTTATCCTTGTTACGATCCTTGATAACTCACCACAAATAGACGCATCTTGAGTGGATTTCAGTTGTTGGCTTAATGATGCCCTCCCTTGATGGTCGATGGCCTTTTATACACTGAATATTTTTTGGTTCCGCCGCGCTTCTCAATCTCCACTCTCCACTATTCACTATTTTTTCTATAATTTTTCTATTTTTTTTCTAACCCTCCTCGCCGGTTTAATTAATTGCTCAATTATTTCGCCTCTACCTGAAAAAAAAACCTCTGACATTTGACTTGTTTGTTGGTGTTTCTCTCCTTCCTCTAATGTGACCCGTTGTCCATCGGTATTCGTTGATTTTTTTTCTCGTCTCGTCTCGGATTGATCATAAATCATAGTCGAATAATTCGCCGGTTTGCCAACTTGATCGCCGGTGGATCAGTTTTCAGTCTTCAGCTTTTTTTCCGAATCTCAAAAAACACACACAATTCGGTTGCATTTTTTCCGTTTTATCGCATTGTCTCGCCGGATTATTATGTCCCCGCCATTTTCAAGTTGAATGCAAAATTTTGCATAAAATCCTCGCTTGATTGTTTGATTGATTGATTGATCATTTGCGGTTTATCAATTATTACCTCGGCGAGTGTGTCTTGGAACGTGTTTGTGACTTAATTTGGTCAGCATTGAAAAATTAAGCGTGTTTCTGCACTTTTCAAGCTCTGATTTTGAAGTTTTTAGAACGTTTTGTGGATGTTTATTTTTAGGAATACTTTAAAATTAAGATTTGAGTTAAAAATTAAGTTAAAAGAAGCTTTAAAGTTTGCCATTTCTTCATATATTTCAAATACATTAAAAGAGTTTTTGCTTAAAACTTGTTTATTCATGTCGAAATGTATCTCTATTTTTGAATCCTTTTTTTTAACATTTTTCAATCTTTTGTTGTAAAAAATCTAGTCAGGATTTAAAAATATTCCTTTAGTTTCTGAAAAATGTTTAAAACTTTCTGCTTTTAGTAAAAGGGTTCAGGATATTTTGCAAAAAATCTAACCAAGATTTTTAAATATTTCTTTGGTTTCTGAGAAAGTTTGAACCTTTCTGTTTTTAATAAAATTATGAAGCTGGAAACTCTTTATTCAAAATATTTGTATTCCAAAAAGCAATCATATATCAAAATAATATTTAGTAGAACAAAGATCTATTCTTTCTATTCTATTCTTCAAAATGTCTGAAAATATTCTGCAAATCATCTTCTTTAAAAGCGGAAATGTTTTCTTAAAACAAATATGATTGTTATTTTGAGAAGCTCTTTCATTCTCATTTTCATTTTTAAAAGAATCAAAACTTTTTCACTTTCCTTACCCATCCGAGAACTTTCTTCTAAAGTGCTTTCGTTTTTCTCCTTAATTTTTTTCTAGTTTTTAAAAGTCTGCCCTTTTTTGGAATTAAAAATAGTCAAACCTGGAAAGTATATTCTTTGCATATCTTGATTGATGGAAACCAATTTGTTTCTTGAGCAAACAAATGGTTGAAAGAATCTACGAGTATTCAATCTCCTTGTGGTTCTTTTCTCTTCGTCGGTGATTTTTCTTAATTTTTTTTGTTGTCGATAATTCTACATGTTTGGTTCTTGGAAGAGAACCTGCTTCCGCGATGGGACTTATGGTAGTCTGACGTATTAAGCCATTGTTAACAAGAGCTTAATTATGTTGGAACAGCACTGCCGAGATTGGCAGCTTATTATTTGTATTTTTGGCGCATTAATTTATTCCCATTAAATTCTAAAAAAAAGCTTTTAAAAAAATGGATATACAAAAAAAATGTATTTTTGCGGTTGCATATTTTGCACACTTTTAGAATTAAGTTTCGCATTGCGATAAACTGGCATAATTGTTCGATTGGCATACTTTTTATTATAATATTAATTATATTTTATAAAAGTATAAAACGTTTTATAATTTATGCTTTTTAGTTTTTATTTTTCACCTTGCCTTCTGATTCGATTTTAATAGTGCTTTAATATAACAATTTTTGCATATTGGGTTTTATTTTTTTCCGAAATAAAACTGGTTGCTTTATTGTTGCAATACCATTTCAATTATTTGTTGGGCTTCTCCTCATAATTTCCGCGCTTTGATCTTCGGTGGGTTGAGCAAAGTTTTGACAAATCTTCACCGGCCCATAAATTATATCATTACCGTTGATAAGTCTGAAAAGGTGCCGGTGCCACCAAACAAAAAGGTTTGTTTTTTTTTGTAACAAACAGAAACTATACGAAGTTGAATGCCCTTTTTCTAAGAGTTTTTTTGAGTCATAATATCCGGTTTTTTGGGAGTTCTTTTGAGTCAAAATATCCGGTACTTTTGGTACGGATTTTTGGGAGTTTTTTTGAGTCATAATCCCGGTACTTTTGGTACAGTTTTTTTGGAGTTTTTTTGAGTCATAATACCCGGTACTTTTGGTACAGTTTTGGATCCCATACAGTCCTCATTATGTTTGAAAATAACGATTCTAATTTCCTTAGATTTTAATTTTCTGTATATTGTGTAAATTATTTCTATGTGCTTTTATATTCTTGTATTAATATCCCTATCTTTATATACATCTATATCTATATCTATCTTTCAGTTTTGGAAAAAGAGAAATATTATTTATACCCGGTACTTCCTGTATTCATAAATTACTATAAGAAAAACATCACTTCCAGCAGCAGTACCTGGTATTAATATTCGATTATGATGGTTCTGACGGTCTTACTTTTCCTTTCAGTATTTTACAAGCAGTTGTACCTGGTATTAATATTCAATAAAGACGCTTCTGACTGTCTTACTTTTTCTACAAATATTCTACAAGTAGCAGTACTGGGTATTAATATTCGATAATGATGGTTTTTAATGACACTTCTGTCTTAATAATATTTTTCTACAAATATTTCACAAAAACCCCTAAAAGAGTATTAAAAAATAAGCATACCTCCAGCTACATCATGGTCTATTTTTAGTTAGAGCGACTAAAAAGCAGAAATTCCAAAACCACGAAACCAATAAGCGAAATTCCAAATCAGCGACCGAGTGTCTCTTCGATCGATCGCTTCGATGGATCGATGAAAAATTTCAATATAATTGCCATAATTTGAATGCGTTTTGGGCAGGGCCGCTTTAGGGCCATTGTCTGTGTTTGCGCTTTTGGCCAAAACTAAAATCGAACGGCCACCTTGAAATGATGAATATTAGAAACGTTAACCAAAAAATAAATAAAATAAAATAAAGGTGTGATCAGAGGGCTTAGAACCGAACCTTCGTAGCCTCGACCTTGGCATTTTCTCGGGGGCTTGCTTTTGTCTAATTTTTTGGCAAACCTCAAAGATTAATTGCTGCCAAATTGTTGCTGCTGCCAATCAAAAAAAGGTCGCCCAGTTGATGCCCAAAAATGGCCTGAGCGGTCTTCAATCCGAAATCTGAAATCCGCAATCCAAAAACAAAGTCCCATTAATTAAATGCAAATGCAAATAAATCCAAAGAAGATAAACTGGCCGATCCGATGAGGAGAGACACATCATAAAAAAATGCATTGCCGTTTTGCGGTTTCCTTTTTCGGACTTTTTCAAACTTGCAAAATTTATGCAGATTTTAGTTTTCCTGTTTTTTTTTTTTTTGCCAAAAACTTAAGATTTTGATGGAAGCTTAGATTCTCTAAAGATTTCTCTAAAATTGTGGTTAATTTTGGGAAAATTTGGAAAATTATATTTGGCTTTTTTAAAGCTTAATTTTATTATTTTAGAAGCGTTTAAGTTTTTCTTATATTTTTTACCTTAAAAGAATTTAATTCATTTAAAAATGTAAGATTCTGTGTCAAAAACAATATTTTAAAAACTGAAATTAATTGAAAAATTAGCAAAATACATATGGGTTTATATAACCCTTTTTTTCTTTAAAAAAAAACTCGATTTTGTTTAAAATAAAAACCAATAAGCTCGTCGCTTCACTTCTTGCGAATTCCTCTCTTTTGTCACAGGGTCAAAGCACTTTTGCAAATATATTTTTTTTATTTGCAAAAAAAAACGCGCACAGATCTGATATCACCGAAAAAAAAGAATAAAAAAAAAGTTTGCCAAAATTATACAACAAAAATATAATTAAAAGAAACCATTTTTATTTACGCGTTCGCCAAGTTTTATGATAAATTCGCATCTGCCTGTGGAAATGGCTTATCAATTATATGCAAATAGCATGGAATATTCAACGATTTGCGGATTTTATTTTAGGGTTGCGGGTTTTTTAGTTTTTGGTTTTTAAGTTTTAAGTTTTTGGTTTTTATTGTCAGTAGGATCGCTCCACTGGCGCCAAGAGCGTGGAAGTTGGCTTGTCATAGTGATAGCCCGTTGGCTGTGATTGAGGGGGATTTAAAGCTCCAATCACTGATTGAACGGGCGCTATATAGGGGGCTGCTATCTCACTGTTGCCGCCCAGCGTGTCGTACTGGGTTTGGATCTCCTTCTGGGCGGCGGCTGCCTCCTCGTTGGTCTTGTACTTGATGAAGAATATGTCGGGCTTCTGCTCCGCCTGGTGCCGCTCCGGCGGCGCCACAATGTCCGCGGCCTCCAGCTCCGGCTGCTTCCGGGTCAGCACGTAGATCACCGTCCGCTCCTCCTGGGGCGCCACCTCGGCCGTGTACCTCAAGCGCTCGCTGCCCGCTCCCGGGGCTCGGATGAAGATGACTCGATAGTTCCTTCGAGGCTGCCCGATCACCAGGTGCTTGGTCTTCGGCTCCAAGTCGTCGGGGTCCTCGGCGGGGGAGATGCTATAGAAGTGCTTGGTGACGATCGGTTCCAGGCTGGGAGCACCTGCTGGCGGCAAGTAGGACCGAGATCCTTGGCACAGCGTCCTGCCGACGAGCAGCGCGAGGAAAAGTAACCAAAATAAGTTGAACATTTCGCGATTTCCACCGGACTGTTTGGGCATCCGCCGCTGGGCTTCACTTTTAAACCGAGATTTGTGAAAATTTGTGAAAATTTTTGCGCCAATTAGCATTTTTCCAGCCCTAAACTCGCCAATTAGAGATGTCAAAACAAAAGACTTAGGCAACGAACTTGCTGCAAAAAATGAAAATAAAATTAATTGGGCATGAAAATGCTGCAGATTTTTGTTTTAGTTTATTAATATTTCATCATTTTATAGGGCTTTGTAAGATTTTTAGTTAAAAAACAAAACTATAAAATCTTAAAAATGGAAAAAAAAACTATAAAGCCTTAAAAAAAGGCGAAAAAACTATAAAGCCTGAAAAAAGACATCAAAAAATTTGTGTAATTAAATTGAGCCAAGTTTAAGGCCTTTCGACCCTGAAAATAAATCCAAGAACTTGATGATTAATTATCTTTATTAATTTACTTTCGTTTACAAGATATTTCCAAGAAGCGTCAACGACAAACCCGTTCTTGGTCTGCAAAGTTCACGACCCAAGCATAACCTTGAAAATGCTGCGAAGGAAACTCGATTACCCAGAACTAGTAGACCCAGAAAAATCCCCCAAATAGATTTGGAAGCTCCAGTAATTAATTTTAACCATACTATACCATATGTGTGTCTAATTTCCAACACGACTTTTCGCTATGCTCTTCTCACATCTCAACGATTTGCAGATCATTTATCATTGGATGGTTTTTTGGGCGGGCTCCTCAATGAAACATTGCATTTGGCCAACGGGGCTGGGAGAAATAGCAAATAAAAGTCAGCAAATAAATAAAAAATTCAACGCCCTCGCCTCTTGACTAATGATCTCTCTGGGCTGAGATAAATAATCTAA
The DNA here is from genome assembly GCA_018150545.1 of Drosophila ercepeae. Classification (NCBI taxonomy): domain Eukaryota; kingdom Metazoa; phylum Arthropoda; class Insecta; order Diptera; family Drosophilidae; genus Drosophila; species Drosophila ercepeae. The sequence continues at coordinate 2,223,941 of JAECWL010000197.1, forward strand.
TATTTAGCGCCAGTTAGGTCTGCATTTTGGCCAATTTCGAAGTCTCGGTTTTCAGTTATTGGGATCGCACAGCCTCGACTTTGTTGGTCTCTTCGGTTTGTGTTTTTTTCTGCTTTTTTTGGCTGCTTGTTGTCAACAAGAGACAATTAAAATATCAACAATGCCCTGGTATTGGGAACTGGTTCGATTGTCTGCGCTTTGTGGGCATCGGATTTGCATAAATTGATGAGTAATTCCCACACTTTCATGTCGCATTTAGGCAAAATGGTACGGCTAATTTGATTTATGTTCGCTTTTATTAAGAAAAATTGCGACCAGGTCTAGGTATGAAGATGTTATTCGTTTGGCTTCGATTTGAATCGGTTTCGGTTTTTCTAGAAAACTTTTTTTCTTCTTCAGGGGGAGGTCAATCTAGGTTTGCTTCCAGCTTTATTTCAAAAGAATTATATTATATTATCTATTAGATTACATATTTTCCTAACAATTTTTCTAGCATTTAATATCTTTAGAGCCTTTTTACAAGAATATAATTCTGGCAGAATAGATTTTCTATTTAAAATCGATTTTAAACGATAATCATTGCCAAAAATGTTTCCCAACAGTTTATGGAAAGTATACGAGTTTTAAGTAATTAGTTTTGAGTAATAATAGTCTATTTTAAGTAATAAATTAGGTAATTAATAAATTGAAGAAATTAATTATAAGATTAGTTAGTTTCAAATTACTAACATTAGATTACTAAACATTAGATTCAGTGCGATTAGAATTCAGCTTCCTTCTGCTACAAATTTTATTATTTTTATAATGTTTGTCTGTAAATCGTTATATGTTATTAAAAATTATAAATTAAAACTTCAATGATATAAAAACATATCCTAAAAAACGCAGTATTTCAAGAAAAACCCAGTACTTGAAGTAAAATAATAAGGAATAAGATTTAAAGGAAAACCCAGTATTTGAAGTAAAATTTAGTATTTTTGAGAAAAAACCAAAATTAAAGTCCTCTTCATTTTAAAAGCAAAGAAAATGTATATTTAAAAATGAAATATAGTTAAAAATAGTAACTTTTAATTTAAAAAGCCTTTTAAAAGCCTAATTTCATCCATCTCCTTGAAGGATTTCCAGATTAAATTAAATGATTTATTTAAAAGTGGATTAAAAACCGGTTCTAGATCAAGAACTTGACTTTCCATTTCATCGCAAATAACACAAAAATGTCCATTAATTTTCTAGCTCATTTTTCATTCCAACCGATTTCAACGCCGATTTGTCATTATTAATTTAATGACACAAATAACTTCCATTAAATCGCAATTAATAATTGAAATAAAGAATACCCAATGAGCAAAATGATTATGTTTGGCTTTTGTCTTCTTTTCTGTACTTCCTAAGTTCAATTTAATGATTTTTTTTTGGATGATTCGAAGGCCCATTAGCTTCGATCTCTGATCCGATCCGATCCGAGTTTATTCAGCGTCAGTTTAATGGCCCAATCAAAGCAACAAAAACAAAAGTCAAACTACTCAAAAAAGAAAAAAAAATAAGAAAAAGCCAAACAGAAATATAAAACTCTACTATTTAATTAAATTTGATGAGCTTATTTTGATTTCTCACTTCATTTAAGCTAATTTCTGTTGGAAATTTTGACGGCAGCCGCGTTTTTGTTCGTGTTGTGGCGCCTCGATTTTTGATTCCGATTTGGATTCAGATTTTGGGTTTGGATTTCGACTCCAAATCGAACTTCGGATTCGGGTTCGGATTTTGACATTTTGAAATGTATCTGCGTCTGATTTGAATATCGGGAGAAACAAAGCCGACTTGACTTTGATTTGGTCTGGACTTGTATTTTATATATTTTTCAAGTCGGCTGTCGTTGTCGGAGGAGTTGCAGAAACATTTCAACTTATTTATAGGATTTTTATTAATTTATTTTCCCTAAACGACTGACCTTAGCGTGCAGCTTAAAAGCCAGTCAGCTTTAGATATTTTTTTTCTTTTTTTTTATTGAATAGATGAAAGAAATATATAAATAGAAATCGATATATATTTTAATTTAAAAAATAAATAATTAATATAGATTTTTTTTCTACCTTTGCTTCTAATTTTTTATGAACAAAATATGGAGTAAGATTTTTAGAGAAGTTTAAAAGTAAAAAATAAAAAACCATATTTTTCTTTCCGATACATTTATGAGTTTATTTTTTTTTATTTACACTAATAAAAAAATGTCTTTGCTAATTTTTTTTAAGTGAGAAAAGAGAAGAAAATGGATTTTTTTAATACAAAAAATTATTAATTTGATTTATGGATTGTTTCGGTTTCGGTAAACTTTCCTTTTTCCTAGTTCCTTTTTTATTGAGTTTTTTGAGTCCTTTTATTGAGTTTAAATTAATTTGCGTAATTTTATGTATTAATTAATTGCATTATATAGATTTTATAGATTTTTTTTTAAAGATTGCCAAACACTTTCATTTTAAATAAAAAACCAAACACTTTCAGCTCTTTTCTTTTAGAAAAAAGGAGTTGAAATATTCCACGTTTTGTAGCCAAGTTTTCTTTTAGTTTTTTTTTAGTTAAATAAAAACTTGTTAAGTATTTTTTTATATAGGCTTTATTAACAAAAAATCTTTGTAACAGAAAAAAAAAAACAAAAACAAGTTGATTTCTTAAAATTAGGCAACACTTCGGGAGTCGGTAATGGGTATTCCTTGGTTTCGATTTGGGGATTAGGGGACTTTAGGATGAGTCCTTAGGGTGGGTGAGGGATGCAGGAGGTGGGGCAACGGAAGGGGTGCCCAGATGGAGGTCCTTTTGGTAGTAATCCTTTAGTGCTTCAGGAGACTGGGCAGGTACTGGGCGCTGGGCGGGCGGTTGGCGATCTGCCTGTAGTTGTAGCTGCCGTCAGGGTTGAGGCCATCGAGGCTGCCAATGACGGAGGTGATGGGGGCGTTGGCGTCCTCCTGGTACTCGTTGGTGCCGCCGAGCTTGTCGTACTGACCCTGGATCTCCTGCTGGGCCTGCTTGGCCTCGTCGTCGGTCTTGTACTTGATGAAGAAGACCTCCGGCTTGCTGGGCTGTGTGGGAGCGGGGGTGGCGATGTCGGTGGCGTCCAGGTCGTTGTCCTTCTTGCTGAGGACATAGATGACGGTCTTCTCCTCTTGGGGAGCGAACTCGGCCGAGTACTTGACGTTGGCATTGTCGCCGGCCGGGGCCTTGATGAAGACGACGCGGTAGTTCTTCTGGGGACGTCCCAGCACCAGGTGCTTCACCTTCCCATCGTTGCTGTGATCCTCGGGGGCCGAGACCAGGTAGAACTTCTTGTTGATGATCGGAGCCTGGGTGGTGCTGGCCGGGGGCAGGTACTTGTCGCCACCGCGATGGGGAGCCAGGCCCACGGAGTTGGATCCAATTCCGAGTGGGGCCGAGCCCACTCCAATGCCACCGCCTCCTCCTCCTCCCAGGAATATCTCCTGCGGTCCCGATCCGGCGGCCAGGGGCTGCTCGTATCCGTACTGAGGGCGGGCCAGGGCCAAGGTGGCCAAAGCCAGGCAGCTGACAATCAATTGTTGGACGAACATGGTTCTGCTTTCTCTGTAATCCTTGGTAATCCTGTAGTTTCGGGGTTCGGTATTCGGGGCTCGGGTTCAAGCTGCTTCTTTGACGGATTGCTGCGAGGCAATGATTGCATTTCTGGCCGCTCCACTTGGCTTAAATATGCTCTGATTGGCCCAAAGCCAAAGCCTCTGCCTCCTCTGCCGGCGTCGCAGTTTATGCAAATGTCACAGCCCGAGATTCAAGATTCAAGATTCAAGCTTCAAGATTCGAGTCTGAGATGTTTCGCCGCCAAGTCTCTTTGGGCCTCTTTTTCCTCGGCTTTGGACTGACCTAAAATTTATTCAAATTAGAACGCTCGAACGCTCGACTGCTCGAATGCGGCTCACATTCAAACACCTGAGACTCCTCTGACATTGAACTTGACTTCACAATGGATTAGCAAATGTCTAAATATAAGTCTTTATATATGGTATGTCCTATGGCAAAAACTATTGAATGGCCGAATCGAATCTCATTAAACGGCACATCGTCATCGATCCATCTAGCCATCCATCGATCCATCGAATCGAATCCATCGAAGTATCATCTTCAATCTTCTTAGGGGATCAAACACGTTTGCTGGGTTTTTCTCCCCCTTCGAGGGTGTCATTAGTTTCGGGCCTATTCGCCCATCAATTCATTTGCGAATATCTATAACAGTTGCTTTAATTAATGCTTTAATTAATGCATACTTAAAGCCACAATCTATAAACGTTTCGGTTTGGCAACTCGGTTAGGCGGAAAGGGTTTATTCGTTGTTCAAAATGTTCTCAATTCATAAAAATGAAACCATAAGTCCGTAACATTTTCGAAACAACAAGAAAATGCTTTAAAACTTTATATATATTCGATGTTATATTCGATTTATTCAATTACCTGATATATATATCATAATAATAATAAAAAATTATCTAATATTCAGTATTTTTCAGCATTTTTTGTTAATGTATTTAAAATTTTGATATAATTTTCCAATCTTGACTAAATACGAGATTATATTTCTACTGCCTACTTAAGGTATAATAAATATTTATCATAGTTAAAGAAATTTAAGCAATTAATTGGTAATATTATTATTAATCTTGTAATTGTTAGGGTACTCAATAAGGAGTTCTTGAAAGGGAGTTAAAATATTATTCAAAATCCAAACTATAAATTCAGAAACCAGCTTTTAAAAAATATAATAAGCAGCAACGAAAGTTAAGTCTATCAGAGCCAAAAAATTTCACAAAAACCAAAAATATAAACTAAATATTTGTAGGAATTTCATATAAAAGCAAAAAAATTAAACTAAATCTTGTAAAGATTTTGTTCATCCTTAATTTTTCCTTTGAAATCTCTTTAAAACCTTAAATTGTAGCATTCAATAAAACCGATTAGCTATCTCGAAATTCCTGAAATTCATCGGAATTCGTATAAAATCAAGACTTGTTCATTAACTAAAAAAAATGGTAAATTCTTAATTAAAACTTAATGCCCGAGAGGTAAAAAAATGCGTTTTTTTTAAATAAATTATGAAAAAAGAGTACAAGGTTTTACTTGCTTTTTTTGTTTTTTTAAATATTTGTTGAATATTATTTTGTTTGATCAATATTTTTTATTCAATCATATTTAAATCATATTCATATCATCATCATTGGTATTAAAAATTAAAAACACTGATGAGAAAATGTATAAAAAGTTTTACATAAGTTGATAAACATCTTTTAAATTTTCCTTTGAAAAAACTTTTATTCCCTAAGAAGTTGTACTCCGATCTATCACCGCTATCCGAGCAGTACGATAAGCGGCAGCGCTGTACGTAATGCAGCAGGAGCCTCGCGAAAAAGTTAATGTTGATTTCGTTTCATTTTTTTTTTCTAAATCATAGAACATTGTACTTAATAATAAAAAGTGCTCTTAATAAATTCACGTTAATATTTTTTATATACTCTTCAAATATATTTAATAAAATATAAAATGAATCCTGGCATAAAATGCATTTAAATCTCTCTAAAAAATATTGTTTAAAGACCTTCTCAGGAGTTCTTTAAAAGGTGTCTTGAGCGTTTCTTTGGGTTTTTTTTGGCAAATTCAAAAGCAAATGCATTTTCCTGCCTCATTTCTAGATCTGGTGTGGGTCTTAATGAACTAAATCCATTCTTGGCCTGGTCAAAAGTCTCTTTTTTACGATCAACCATCGGTATTTCCCAGCCAGGCAGGGACCGTAGATGGCGATGTCAACGCGGAATCGAAGCAGAATCGGTGGCTGACTCACTTCAGATATATATATATTTAATGCCAATATAGAAATGACAAACATTCACCCTTGGAGGTCGCAAAATATGGCCAAAAAATAAACACATAAAACATAATTGGCTGGCAAATGGCGAAGAGCGACTGACGACTGACGACTGAGTTTTGTCGAATAATGTCGCCTTTTGAATGGATTTATGACCTGGAGATTGATGACAGAACATAAACGAATAAAACTGATTGACCGATTGACAATGCGGTGACAAAAGGCCGAGGAAACAGCCCGGCTAATGCATTCTAATCTAATTCGAAGCGGACTAATTTAGCCATTAGAGACCGACCGAAGATCGAAGATCGGAGATCGGATCAGAGATCGCATATCTCTGGTGGATTATGGAAAACCGAACAAAATGATAATTATCAATTAGGCATTCCATATTTATAACCCGCAGCGATCGCTTGCTGTGCTGAAAATTTATGTAATATTTTATTGATGATGACAGTAATAGAAATCGAATCGAGGGACAAATCTGCGCTGCCAGGCTATATCTCTCAATCTTGAATATCGAACCACGAATCTCTCAGATTCGAGTCTCCAAGATTCGAGGGCTACTGTCCGTCCGAGTGTTTTTTTATTTAGTAGGTGTGATTATCTTTATGCAAAAGATCTGGCTGCCGCCCCATTGATATGCAGATATCAAAGATACAGATTTCAGATCTCACATACAGTGGGAATTATTATCCATTTTTCCGTGACTGCCCAAAAAAGAGCATCGTAATTGATAATAAATTTGTTGGCGCCATCACAGACCATTCCATCCATTCGATGCATTAAATATCAAAATATCTAATCCGATCCATCCAAATTTCTCATTTAATACTCTCTGGTATTTTAATGCGACTTGCATTGGCTCCGATTGACCTTCAGATACCGCATTTTCAATACCAATTCCAATACCAATTCCAATTCCGATTTTGAGTTGCTTTAAGTCGCTAATTTATTTACCCGAGTGGTTTCCATTTGAGTCGAGTTTCTCGTCTTCGGTTGGCTGTTCGATCAGGTTGAACAATTATGAGCTGCTTGCCAAATACTTGACGCTGTCACACACATCGATTAGGGTTTTACCTTCTTTTTTTTTTTGGGCAGGTGATGAGAGGGCAGGTGGCTGCTTTTGGGCTTTCCAATTGCCGGTTATGCAAGCTGCAACCTGGCGGCGGCATTCCACGGGTATTCCAGAGAAATCGGGCTGGAAAATAAAGAACTTATACAGACATTACAGGTATTCTATTCCCCATTAATTTGGAAAAAGATTAACCTACTTTTGGCAAATTAAATATAAAATTTAGAAGAAAAAAAGGTTCATTTCTATTCTATTTTTTTGTTCTTAAAATATCGAACTTATCGATTAATCAACGTGTATTTGATGGTTTTTTTCATAAATTACTTTTCCAACATTTTAACCAAATTTTTTACGAGTTATTTAATGTATTTAATGCTTAATTTTACATTATTATATATTAAAAAGAAAACTTTGCGTAACCTTAAATAAATAAGTGCTAAAAATTATTAGGTAGAAAATAAAAAAAGAATCTATTGATTTTTCTATCAAATTTTTTAGTGTTATTCTAATCGATGGTGCGTTATCTTTATCGATTGTCGATTAAATCGATACCTTGAAGTAATCGAAACCCTCTCTTCTGTATGACGAGCATTATTTTAAATTAGAAAATACTTGAAATAAAGATTTAAAAAAATATTATGGCATAAAGATATATATCTTTATTTTTTGTTTAATTTTCTTCTATTTCTTTCCCAATTTTCAGTAACTTTTTTAACCCTCCCCCCTTAATAAAAACCCAGATTTTTGTACATTTTTTGAATGCCTATGAAAACTCTTATATTTTATTTAAAAAAAAAAGTTTATACAAAAATTAGTTTGCCGATTGCAAAAGTTTAAATAGAATAGAAAAATCGCGTGGGTTCTGCCCGGCGGGACTCCACTGCGATGGATCCCAAGTCCTTGAAGGATTGGCCATCCAGTCCCAAGTCCGCCGATGCTCCAACCGAATCCAGGGTCCTGGCAGTGTTTGAAATGAATGAGAGAGTCTGGGTCCTACTTCCTGACAGGCTTCACAGGCAGGTAGGTGGCCTGGGCGTTGGTGCCGGTGGTAATAGTGCTGATCACCTGGCGCTGGCTACCCTGGGCATCGTAGATTCCCGAGGACCCGGAGCCAGAGTAGCTGCCGTCCACGCTGGGTACTCCCCCGGTGCCGACGATGTTCAGGGATCCGCTGGCATCGGTGACCACGCCGGAGGCGCCATTGTCACCCAGACTGCCAATCACCGAGGAGACGGGGATGACGCCCTCGTTGCTGGTCTCGGAGGTGCCACCCAGAGCATCATAGTTGGCTGGAAATATATTTTGGAGGAAATTTTAGAGCGATTAGAAAGTGTCTAGGATTTTAAGGGAAATTTTGTGAGAATATTTGGAGAAAATAGATTAATAAATATTAGTTTGTTTTTAGTTAAATTCTTCTCGAAGTTTGTAGATTTTTTTGTGGTTTTTTAGATAATTTGATTCCATTTTATAGAAATTCCCTAAACTGTTTTTATTAGTTCTTTTTTTTGGGATAACCTGCTTTTTTCTGTCTTTAAAAAAGTAATTTAAATTGATTTGATTGAAAAAATTAAAGCCGAAATATCTAAAGATAAAGAACTCCTTAAGAAACTCTTTAAAAGATTTTGTAACCCGGAGGTTGTAGAAATAATATCTTAAATTTTCCTATTTAACTTTTGAAACTAAAATTAAGAGTTAACTTTTGGGTTGTTATTAGTTTGAAACCTTTGACTATTTTATAAAAAACCTAAATTATTTGTAATTGATTTGATTTTTGGTAACTTTTAGAATAAAAAGAAATATTTTTTACCTTTTAGAAAAAAGAATGTAAAAAATAGGGGAGATTAGGAAAGGAAACCCTTTTCCTCAGAAAATAATAATTAGATGAGTTTCTTTCAAATATGAAACTATGATATTAAAAAAAAATCTTATATATTCCTAGAAAATGTATAAAAAAAGAAATCCGATAAAAACTCACCCTGAATGGTCTGCTGGGCGTGGGCGGCCTCCTGGGGCGTCTTGTACTTGACGAAGAAGACCTCCGGCTTGTTGGCGACAGGACGCTGAGTAACAACCTCGGCGCTGACATCCAGAGCATTGGACTTCTTCGATAGGACGTAAATGGCGGTCTTCTCCTCAACAGGAGCCACGTTGGCGATGATCTTGGCCTTGCTGGTGGTGGAGGTGGGAGCGTTGATGAAGACGACGCGGTAGTTCTTCTGGGGGCGGCCGACGTTCACGTAGCGGACGATCTGCTGCTCGTCGTGGTCCTCGGGGGCGCTGTGGATGTAGAAGTGCTTGTTGATCTGGGCGGGCTGGAAGTTGGCCAGGTGGCTGATGTAGGACTCCTGCTCGTTGTAGTTGATGGTGGGTCCGGGCTGGAGGCCGGCCAGGCCGATGCTGTCGCTGGCGCCGGCCGCTCCCACCTGGTAGTCGGAGGAGGATCCGACGGAGGCGGAACCGAAGCCGGACTGGAAGTTACCCACTCCGGAGGAGACCACCGAAGGAGCCAGGTTCAGCTGGCCAATGGTGGGGCCGGAGCTGAAGTAGTTGGAGCCGGCGGCGGTGGGCTGGTAGGAGGAGGTCACCAGGGGAGTGCTCACCACCTGGTTGGCCACCAAGCGGCCGTTGTAGCCGCCGGCCTGGTAGTTGTATCCCGCCAAGTGGCTGACATCTGGACGAGGAGCGGCCAGCACGCCGCCAATCACAGCCAGACAGGCCAAGACCTGCAAGGTAGATTCCACAAAGTCAGCCAAGAATTTAATAGAAATCCTCGAGAGCAGCTCCTCTTACCACAAACTGCTTCATTATGGAGTCCGAATGGATGAGGGGAAGTGGAAGGAAATGCCGGAGGAGTAGCAACTGTCGCCCTGGAGCTGTTGCTTCGGATTGATTTGGTTTCCCCGGCACTCTGTCACCTTTTATACCGCAGCCTTTAATTGAAGTTAATTAAAGTGGTTTGCAATAAATCGTTAAAAAACTATAACATCTATAAGTCAGTCGAAAAAACCGAAAATCAAAAATCGAAAATCCATCGCGGCTTCATAACTACAAATCCGGCTAGCACGGCTGTCGCTTTGGATTTGGATTTGTTTTGTCTTTATTTCGATACAGATTGCCTCAAGTGCTAATTGTTAATGTCAGCAAATATTAAAACTAAAAAAAAACCATTTCTGTGTCTGCAGCGGCTCGGGGTTTCGCCTTTGGAAGTCAGTCGCTGGACTGGAATGATGAAACCTCGTAGAGAGTCTGGAGCTTAGGCGCCACATAGGGGTCATGGGGGTTTTGACCTTAAACGGTTTATGCATCGAATTATGGGGGTGTTATTTTTACTTAATTTCTAAAAAGTATCCATAAATCTTTCGGAAGTTCTTTGGGAACTTTAAAACTCTATAATCTCGAAACAGAGGCCTTAAGGAACTGAATTAGTTCGTTTTATTTGTTATTATTATTACTATTATTATTTACAAAAAGATATATTCTTACAATAATAAATAAAATAATAACATTTCAAGCTTAAAATGCTTTAGGTTTTGCCTTTTCTGTTTAAATTGAAAAAAAAGGGTTTAAAAAATATATTAAAATTATTTGCCAAAGGAAATATTCAAACTTTTTTAAACCAACTAAAAATTTGTATATAAAATAAATATAAAAAAATAAAACTAAAAGCAACATTACATTTTTATTAATATTATAATATTACTAATATATATTAATACATTATACCTAAGTAGAAACCGAAATACAAGCAGAAACATTTAATAATAAATAATAATTAAACTTAAATCATGAAAAATCATCAAAAAATCTCTCCTCAAAATAAATTTCCAAGCAGAACAAAGCCTTAAATCCCAAAAATGCATTCAAAAGAATATAAATTGAAGTGAAGAATAGACTAAAACATTAAAAATAATATAATTTAATATAATAATAAAAATTGACCATTCAAAACAAACTCCCATTTACGATTTAGGAAAATAATAAAGAAACGAAGAAAAGGGGTAATTTTGTCAATGATTTATTTAAAATTTTCTAGAAGTATTTCCATCACCAATGTTTTACTCCATAGAGAGTGTTTTTGTTCGAATTAAAATCTATTTAAAAAGCTTAAAATATATTTATTGAAATAGTTAATACCCTCATTGTAGTCATACCTTGTAGTACCTTAGTCATGGGTTATTTTGTTTTATTTAGTTTTTTGGTTGGTTAAATATTTTACGATTGCAAAAGACAACGACGACGGGACTGAGCGCCCTGAAAATTTCAAACAGCCAAACATTTTAGCGCCTTTAATTGTCATAAAATGCCGAAACAAAGCCAGCTATAACAATATAAAACCGTTTTTATTTATTCATTTTTATATTGACCGACACGGATATATGCTTTATGATATATAATATATGTGCAACCGATTTTTGTTGCTGGGGAATTTCTATTAGCATCTGCGATCGGCGGGGATTTCCCCTGACAAGAACCAGAATTAGTGCTAATAATTTGTGATATAATTGAAGGTTCTAATCTCTATATAAAAAATATATATCTTTCTGATTCCAGGAGGCTGGCAGGCTTTCCGCGACTCGAAGAGACTTCAGGACTGGAACTACAAAAAGGCTCTGCCCCACATCCACACCAAGTACGGGATATTCCCCTACTACAGGGTGAGTGTGGAGAACGGCTACAACAATCCTCACGACTATGTGATCACCCTGGACGAGGGCGAGATCGGTCTGCCGAACAAGTACTTCTACGGCAACGATGTGGACGAGGAGGTGGTCCGCGGGTACAAGCTGCTCTTGAGGGATTTTGCCATAAATATGGGTGGGTATTATTTCTTTTTAATTTTTTAATATTCTACCCAGTAATTAATGCATCCATCGAATGCCATATTATATGTCAAAGTAATCAATTTTAATTTAATTAAAATTTGTATTAGCACCATTCGATGCGCCACTTTTTAATTAAACAAGACTTTTGGCCTTTCGGGCTTACTATATAATGTATATTTTTTATAAAACAAAAATAGAAAGTTGTTAATATATAATTCTATATCAAAATTCTCGTTGTTTTAAGGCATTGTTTCCCGGGAGGCCGATCTTTTCGCGGATGACATCTTCCATTACGAGCGACGTATCGTGAAGCACATTGAAGATGCAAAGGCTTCCGGGGATCGTCAGCTGAACAAATTGATGCGTTTGGCGGATCTTAAGACAGCAGCTCCTTCAGTAAGTCAAACTTTATAATAAAAATTAATATTTAAAAACACTAAGAAATAAATATTTTAAATACTTTTTTAGCTGCCCATTTTAGAGTCTCTGCAGGCCATTTTTCCCAAAACAAAAATCACCGAAGACACTGAGGTTCTGGTGCGCGATGTTGAGGTTTTGAACGCCTTGTCTGTTTTGCTCTCAACTTCGGATAAAAAGTAAGGAATTCTTATAAAATAATTAATCAATAATTATTGAAAATACAAAGAGAGAAAAAAGAGAATTTAAATGACATTTTTTTTGGTTAAAAATTGTAGTTTAAGTCGGAAATCTTTCATTCTCTTCGGAAATATTGTATCTAAAATGAATCAATTATTTTCTCTCATTCAGAAGCTTACAAAAAATCAAGTATTATTTAGATTAAAGATTAAAATAGCTTAAACCTTAATTTAAATTACCTTAAAATACCTTCCAGACTTTTGTTGTGAAAAGAAGAATATTTGGATTTATTTTTGTTAAAAAAAAATCTCTAAAACTCTATTATATTTTTTTCAGTCCCATTAACAACTTCATAGTTTGGTCCTTGGCTCGGCAAATGCTGCCCCACCTGTCCAAGGAGTACCGCATCCTGGCAGAGCACTTTGACCACGCCGTCTACGGAAGGACCGCCAGCTACCCCCGCTGGCTGATCTGCAGCAAGGTGGTGCGGGACTGGCTGCCGTTCGCGGTGGACGCACTGCAGCAGCAGCCGCCACGCCAGCAGTTTGAGTCGTCGCTGGTCTCGGTGAAAACCCCGCGGGGAGGAGGCCTGAACAAGACCCATGGCAACGAGGAGTTTCTCCGCCTGATGTTCTACAGCCTGAGGAGCCAGCTGAAGGATTCGCTGGGCCAGGCCAAGTGGCTGGAGCCGGCGGCCAGGCAGTTCATCCAAAAGAAGCTCGCCGAGATGCGGCTGCAGTTTGGCATTCCGGACGAGGTGCTGCAGCAGCCGCACTACCTGGCGGACTACTACTCCGACCTGATGCTGAACAACCTGTACTTCGTGGAGCACCTGGAGTCCATCTGGGCCTTCCGTCGCATGCGAATGGAGAAGAAGCTGACCACGCTGGGCATGCTGGATGTGTGAGTGTCCAAACTTTCTATTTGCACTTTCTCTCGCGGTCTGCGATCTACGATCTACGATCTATAGCCATCCTCCTTCTTTTGACAGCATTGTTTCCGAGATGTACACAAGGGACGATCCGCAGGCCATAGCCTACTCCAACAAGCTGAACATGCTGCTCGTCTCCAGGGTCCTGATCAGCTCCAACTACTACGACTACCGCTACCCAGTGTGAGTACGAGGAATGCCTATAAAATCCACCTTTTTCCCGCTAATCTTTCCTCTTCGTCTGTTTCGTGCAGCGCCGTCAACTTTGCCCGGATTGGAACCGACATACTGGAGGCCCTGATCGACAACTTCTCCACCTTCCTGCTGCAGTTCAATGCCCAGAGCGTGGACATAAGCGACGCCGTTCCCGAGATCCGCTACGCCCAGCCGGATGTGAACTGCCTGGCGGCAGGACAGCCCCCGAGATTGGCCCACGAGCTGAGTGAGCTGTCCAGCAGCGCCCTGAAGAGCTTCCACGTGACCCTGAGTGCAGCCCGAACGGCAGCCAGGGCCCTCAGCAGTTTCGTGGGCGCCGTCGATGCTGGTAATGCCATCCAGGGGGCAGGCATCGACCAGGCCAACACGTACGAGGCCCTGGGGCTGACCAGGCGACTAAGGGTGCCCGGTCTGCGGTCGTTCAACGAGAACGAGCTCTTCACCCTGGCCTACATGCAGCAGCACTGCAGCACCACCATAGCGGACAAGGACTATGCCAGGATCAAGCCGCACGTGGAGAGCCAGCTGGCTGAGAGATATCTGTAAGCTTACGATTAGAGGGAAATCTTTTTCTCAAATTTATTGAAAATGTTTCCTTTGCAGGTTCAATGCCACCTGGCAGCACATTCAGTTCCTGCCGCGCTCCACAAACTGCGCCGTCTCGGAGGAGAGCTGCTCCAACCTGCTTTGAGAAACGTTCACCCATCCACCCGGACCCCTGCCGCCCCCCGATCCCTGTGGATGAGTCCCCCGAAGAATACTTGGATGAACAACCTATTTATTGTACTTTTTTTTACTTCCCACACATTGCCCGAGACAGACGAGAAGAGAAACCACACACAAAAACCACGCATGCATCGCCTTAGTCTTAGTTTAGCCATTAAGCTTAGTCCGTAGACTTAACCCGAAAGGATTAACAATGACTAGCCACTGTTGACATCACTTCGCACAGAAGGACCGACAAAAGCGACACCAGATACAAAAAAAAAAACAAAAGTTAATGAGCCCAACCTAACTATTCTAATACTGATTTAACGACCTAACCTGATGTTGTTAACCAAGTTAGTTGTGTAGTAAGTCGATTAAGTACGAACCTATTGGCTAGGTTAGTCCGTAGTTAACATAACTAGTTAGTTGCTAAGCGATATTGCCAACCTGTATAAATTGATGAATTTGACTTAATTGAGTTTCCAGAAAAACAATTAAACGAGAAATACATTTCACCGAAATGAAAAAATAAGCTTTAAATGGATGGTAAAAATATGGCACTTAAGTCCGAATGGTACTCCGATCCGTTTCCAGATCGGATGGGTTTAACATAAATATTTGCAAAAAAAAAAATCAAAACACTGGTTTTTCTTTAATGTGCCGAAAAATACTGGGAACAGTTTTAAAACGTTTTAAATAATGCAGCGAGTATGTAGGAAATTGCAACAAAATATTAATTTCAAATACAATTTCCTCAGTTTAACATTTTCTTTATTTTTGATTAAAAAATATTTCGTTAATTATTGTCGCATTTGGGTACGGATTAGCATTTGTGGAATAGGTCTTGTGGACTTTTTGATAGTCCTGGGAAGTTTGCAACGACTTTCGGGAAATCTACACTAAAAAGTGGTGATTCCTGTAGAAAGGCGAGAGTTCTAGCAATTTAAGGGAATACGTTTAAATAATGTATCCTAATCTAAAGTTCACCGTTCAAGATGGAAAACATAAAATAAAGGAATTATGATTAGAGATCCAGATAGATAATAACGTTTTCTGGGGGTCCTTCAAAGAAACCTTTTGTCTCCGACAAATATTTAAAAATTTATTCACAAATAAACATTAAAATTTGTTAACATTCAGTTAACTAGCAATGTTAATAATAAAATAATAAAATAATGAAATAAAAAGAGTTCTTAGTAGATCTCAAAGTATTCTAAAGGTTCTTCTCATAACATATATACTTTCCTTAATTATTCCTTAATTATTCCTTATATTTTCCATATTGCTCTTTTAAAAATCGTAGACAAAAGCAAAGAGTTCTGATGAGGATTCTGTATAGAATCTTACAACCATGCATAATTGATAACATCCCAATTAGACACTACAAATATTCCATCGTCTCCGTTTTTTAGTTGCCTACCCTTAGGCAGTAATTTTTATATACGAGATCGCGTTAAACTTAGGACTTAAAACTAAATCTTGTTTATTGAATAACTTTTGAATCGTAGAATAATAGTTTGTACGAAGGATATTTCGAGCTCTTCTCTTGCCACCAGGAATTCTAATCAGAAAACTTTTTGCTTTTTTCTACTATTTTTATTAGAGAGTTATCTGTTTAAATAGCTTAATTATTTAATTATGGAATATGTATTAATATAATAGCATCTATAAGTTCTTCTTCCAACAACTATTTCTTCGACCCAAATATTATAGCAATTGAAAGAAATTTTGGAACTCTTTAAAATCCAGATCCCAGAACTCTTATCTGGTTTTTTGTTTATGTTAAAAAAAGTATCTAATTTTATTCATTTAATACCCTAAATCGTCAAAGCTGTTAAATAAAAGTATGAGTAATTCTAGTACTATTGTCTGGCTACAAGGATCACCACTTGTCAGGGACGATTTCCCAAATATCCTTGCTATTTTCACAGGAATTCTGTTTAGCTCCTAAAAAAAATAATATATTGCTTAATACTTTAATTTTTTATTTACTATATATCCAAAGAATTTGTCAGATATCTAAATTTCTGTACACTTTCAATTTGCCGAAGGAATTTCAATCACTTCCAGGATATCTAACAACATTTTAGAGAAGTGTGAAACCATTAAAATCTCTGCGTTCTGTTATTAGAAATCTGTTTAAAATTTTGACTGAACACTCCTTTCGGGAAGAGTCGGGAAGAGTCGGGCCGAGCCTATCACTCTATAACTCTATAAAGTCAATTCGCCGTCAACAAAATCCTTTACGTAACTGGCCATACTGCGATTGATATCAACATCGATGCTGTCCATCAACTGCGAGCTGAGATTTGCAGCCACTCTGGAAAAAGAAAAGGGTATTATTATAAGTCTTTATTATAGGTCTTTAAAAAAATTCGAAATAAAAAACGAAAAAAATAGTTAAAAACTTAGTTGGAACCACTATTACCGAATACCTTAAAAAATACTGGGAAAAGTTGGAAGAGTTTGTTTCAAACCCCTGCAGGGCCCTGGGAACACATTGTTGGTGGGAACAATCCCAAAAATCCCAGTATTTCATCTCGAAGTCACAATATAAGCTTCACTATTTTGTGAGTGGCCTCATGATAAAGGATTCTAAAAGGACATGTAACCCTAGTCCCCACCCGAAACTAGATTACTCACTTGGCATATACCTTCCAGGGCGCTGTGCTGCGCGAATGATTGTAGAAGCAGCTGCTCTGGCAGTGGACCTGGAAACTATCCCGTTCCCGGCAGAGCTGCTCCCAAGGATCGGAGGGGACGACGGCGGAATGGGGATCCTTCAGACGGATCAGTTGGCTTTCCTGCTTCTCGTCGTCCGCTTGTATCCTGAGGGTGTCCTCTGCGGCACCGTCGGCCTTCTGCTCCTTGATGGCTTCGGCCATTTGCTTCCTGAACTCCCGCTGGCGACGACGCTCCCGGCACTGGGTCACCTGCTGCTTGTGCTGTTCCAGCTCTGCCCGCTCCCGCATCGCCTGCTCCTGCCGCTCGTTCAGCGGATTCTCGGCGATCGCCTCGAGAGCTTGGACATTTCCCGCCTCTGGTTGTGGATGCCGCCTGTGCATCTGCGACTCCATGTACTCTAGCACCATCTTCTCTTCCTTCAGTTCGTCCTCCAGGGTGCGCGAATAGCAGGCCGGTCCCTCGGATCGCTGCTTCTTCTGCAGCTCCTGGCGCTCCTTCAAATAGCTGTGTCCTTCCATGAATTTGTTTTTGTAGGGGGACTCGTTCAAGCTGAGGGGACTGAGGCAGGAGATTGGTTTTGAAATAGATTTTATAAAATTCTTAATAATTCTTAATAAAAATTTGCTACCAATACTACCCTAACACCTAGGATAACATGATGATTGATTTTGGTGGCTTGGATGGGCTTGCTCACTGGCATTCGGATAAAAGTTGAGTTATTGCATCAGCTTTGGCATTTTGGAGAGGAGACTCCAAGGGACTCCAAGGGACTGCAAGGAACTAAGGGGGCTATTAGCTTTCATATGGCCTGCCGTCACGCAATCTTTTCTGCCCCTTCGGGAATTGCACACTGCGGTCCCACGCACGAAGCCTCAGGCCTCCCAAACCTCCCCCATTTATCCATCCATCCATCCTCCCACCCGCAACTTTTTCTTTCAGTGATAGTAGAGTAAGCAAAAACTTTCAAGGCCAATGACAGAAATAGGAAAAGTTATTCAAATTTTTAAAGTAACAAGCTTTTTTGGGATACTCTTTAAGTTTGAAAATTATTTTATCTAAAAAAGATGTATTTCTGATTGATGTTTTTTTTCATTTAAAACTTAGCTCATTAAGCCATTTAAACTCAAAAGCTATTTTTAAAGTTATACTACGAGTATTATGTTATTCCGTGAATTTTTGGTATAACTTTTTTTTCTAAAAAAATTTTGAATATTCTTTCGTCACCAAAATAGTTTTTAATTTTTGTTTGTGGTTATTTATAAAATTTTTAACCTGTTACAAATATGTTATACTGTAAACCATTTATTCTATTAAAAAAATATAATTAAATTTGAATGTGCCCTGTTTTTTACTATTTTCATTATTTTATTATTTATGTCATTATTTTTAAAAACTGATTTTACTCTCTGTCTTTTAAAGATTTATATAGTTTTTGTCGATAAATATTGAAAGACATATTTATATTATTTTTGATTAAATTTAAATTTAAATATTCGCTTGTTTATTAATTCTTTTCGTGAAAACAGCGTTTCCCTTTTAAATACTTTACAAATGCAGAATTTTAATAAAAAAAACTAGTTGTAGAGGTACTATAGAGGTACTGTAGAGGTACTATACTATATAACTAGGTACTTTAATTATACAATCCAAAGATAATAAATCAAATATTATATTGATTATATGATTAATATATTACTAACAAAAAAAACGTATATCCTTAGATTTTTTAATGAATTATAAAATTCTTGCATAAACCAAAATCCTAGTTTGAAGTAAACTTTTCAATTTAAGAATGTTTCTGAAAACATAATATTCTTAAAAACAAATCAGAGAATCCAATTTTTAGCCAAACACAAACTCTTCGTCCAAGTTGATGAACCTCCTCTGCAGGTGAGAGTATGATTACGCGATTCATTCAGTCATTCATTCCGGCTGGTTATTTATTTTCAGCCTGGGTCACTGGGGTTAAGGTTGAGCTATCCGCACCATTACACCCCCTTTCCGGATCCCGCTCATCAAAATAATCCCCCCCCCAATGCCACCATGCCCCCATGCCCCTCCGGAATCCGAGTGATAGCGCACCTAAATAATATGACACAATCAAACTTGGAAATGGAGAAGCCAGAAACCGTGGAGGAATTAATTAATAAACCCCGCCAGAAACCGCCACTGATGAGGCAACCCTCTGGCACTAGAAAGAGATGGAGCGGATAGAGGGAGCTAGAGGGAGCGAGAGGGAGCTACTAGGGGGGGATACGCTAAATGGCAGCACCAAAATTTATTGATCAAACAAATAAAGCGCATCACCCGTACAAAAAAGAAACTTTTCCAAAAAAAAAGAAAACAACAAAAACCGAGGAATAAAACTGAAGAAGTGACGGAATAAAATCGGAGAAGTTGGAGGGGGGGGCGCTATAATGACCGATTTATAGGGTGAATATATGGCAAATACATATATCTAATAACGCCCGAAGGGGTTAAGGCCGTAAAAGTGAATAACGAGCCACCGCTATTTATAGCCACTACAAAATCGGGCGATTGGTTAAGTAAATAATAGAAAAAAAGTATATGGAAAATATATATGTATACTCGTACATGGACGATACATATGCAATATCGGGGTGTACGGGTATATGGCGGTAAGAACGCAAATTCCAACTGCAAACAGTTGTCGATTAGCGCCCGGCGATCGTAGTATTTGATTACGAGCGTTTTCTTCATATCAGCAAAAGACCAAACTGCAAAAAAAAAAAACTAAAAAACAAAAAATGAGAATAAAAAACAGGCAACAGCAAATTTGCAAACACTTCAGAACGTGATACACAAGACATTAGCAAATCCAATAAAATGGCCCAAAACCAGAAACCCAGCCAGGCCAAGTCCAGTAAGCCAGTAAGCCAAAAATTAAACACTGGAGAGGGGGAGAGATGCTCATGGAATATATATGATCTATAATATAATGCATGTTTTTCGGGGAAAGTTGCCCTGGACTTGTGGTTAGTCACTGACTATCTGAAAAGTTAGATACGGACTAAGCCTCTCCTGACAGATATAATTCAAGCGGCTATCTCGAAATACCCATTAAAAGCAATACCAAGATGTTGATTAAAATGATCTTTTCCAAGAAACAATACAGTACTTTATAGACTTGATTTATACGACTTTTTTTATCTGTTTAGAATGCATTTCAGAAGTATTATTTGATTAGTAATTAATTCATTAACAGAAGCTTAAAAAAACAGGATAGAATAAATTAACGTATTAAAGATATAAACATTTCTTAAAATTCAAATATATATTTTTTTAAAACCCTAAAAAGTATAAAATCACAAATATTTGGAAACACACTGCCCAAGATTTAAGTAAATAAATTTTTTCAGATAATTTTAGGGCTCCTAGTTGTTAATTTCGATTTAAAATTGTTAAATATTAATATAATTTTTTATTTTTATAAGACTTCTCTTTATTTCTATAATTATTTCGTTAAAAAAACGTTGA
Organism: Drosophila ercepeae; assembly: GCA_018150545.1. Taxonomy (NCBI): domain Eukaryota; kingdom Metazoa; phylum Arthropoda; class Insecta; order Diptera; family Drosophilidae; genus Drosophila; species Drosophila ercepeae. The sequence continues at coordinate 2,244,349 of JAECWL010000197.1, forward strand.
GAAACTTCCAAAAACGGATTTTTATCCTAAAGAAACATTAATGAAGATCTTAAATATTTCTATATAAAATATATATATATATTTTGAAGATCTAAAAAAGTATTTTAAGTTTATATAACATTTTTGTAAATCAAGAATCTATTTTCTTTTTAGAGCTAAATTTTTTTCATTGTTTAATATCATTTGAAAAGCTTTATTAACTAATTTATCAAGAGTTTTCTTTAAATTTAAAAAAAATATGATATGAAGAAAATGTCTAAAATAAACAACAATATTTAAATATTTAACACTCATATTAGACAAAACAATTCAACTTTAATCAATAATCTTTCATAGAATCATTAAAAAAAACTTACATAAACACTTGCTTATTATAAAATAATAATTTTAATCCATTATTAAACTCAAATCAATCAATTAAATTGATTTTTATTAACGTTTAGTCACAATTGTAAGAAAAATCTAACGATTTTACGGAAATAAAAAATAACACTCTGCTGCATCATTGAGTTCTTAAGTCATTAAATTCTTATTTTCATTAATAAAACTATTATCATGACCAAGTTAATATTTTGCAAGCAAACAAGTTTGATTTCAATGCATAACATATGGAATAAAGAAACCTATTCAAGCGTACTTTTTATCAAAGAAACTAATATACAATAAGGGAAATAATGACACTTTTGTTGTGTGCTTGTTTGTTTTCTTGAAATATCATATTTGTTAGTAAAAATACCTTATAGAGACATTTTGAATTAATTTTTAAATGCTTTAAAATACACAATAATTATTATGATTTTTTTTGTTGTTTTTAAAAAGATTTTTGTTTTTTTATGTACTTAAAATTGCCCCCAGCTTTTTTCAGTGTAAAGTATTTAGTTGCATTGGCCAAGTTAACAGCGTTTCGTGAGAGTGAGAGAGGTATACTAACGAGAGAGAGAAAAGGGCCGGATTGTTGTTGTAAATACTTCTAATGCCTCTGAGGGCGATATTAACAAAAAAATCTAACACGATAAAAAACCTAACGAGTCAAGCGACTCGACAATAATTACCCTGTAATAGGTTTGTAAATAAATATTTTCCAAGGTTTGAGGTTAATAGAAAATGAGGATAAATTAAGGATAAATAAAATATTTAAAATTATTATTGCTCGTATATTTAAAGGTTTACATTTATTAAAATTAGTCTACTTCTTGTAGATTATTATTTATTTTATTAATTAATATTAATATTATTATTATTATTATTATTATTATTAATTATTATTAAACAACTGCTTTTGGCGGTTAAAAACTTGAAGATGGCAACACTGCGTATGAGTAATATTTTTGAGACCTAAGAGATATTACTCATACGCAGTGTTGCCATATTGCTTTTTTTTGTTTTGCAAAATAATCAAAATTTAAAGCATAAAGACTTTAAATATCTTTATTAGAGCTTTTTAATCCAGAACCAACAAAAATTATTTAATTTATTTTTAATACTTCCCAAGAAATTATAAATTTTTCGATTTAAAAACCGTTAAAAACTGTACATTAATTTTACATTTTATTTTAATTTAACATAAATTACTTTCTCTTCCTAAGATTCTATAAAAATTCCGAATTGGGTGTCGAATGTTTTACAAAAATGCATAAATTAAGGATTTTATGGTACATTCATACACTACAAAAAAAGAATTTTACAACTGTATAGCCTTTAACTCTTTTTGAGGTACCGGGTATTAAAACAAATAAAACATAACCAAAACAATAGCCAGCAGAAGCAGCACAAATTTTTGTTGCTGCTCCTGCTTTTATTTTTTTTTCTTATTTTTTTTTGTTTTGTTTGATGCCGGCTGAGGTGAGTGAGTAACTTCCCCACGCCACCCGGCTCCCTCCCCCTACCGCAACCCACTCCGACTCCCACAGATAGCAGAGCAGCAGCAGCAGCCGCCGCAGCACAGCGCCAGCAGCGCCGATGGCGTCAGCGGAGCATTGCCAGCTGACGAGCTATGGAGAACGCGCCACCACACACACACACACACTCTCTCCATGCTCCATTCTTCACTCCCCCAATCACCCATTCCTCTTCGGCCCCACAGGCTCCCACTCTCCCCCACACTCTCTCAGCTGACGGCCGGCGATGACATCATTTTGACGCTGCTTTCTGCCTCTGCCGCTTCGCAGTCGCAGCGACCAAATGACGCGACTGAATACAGTTTGGGGCAAATAAATAGCAAAGGATGTAGGACATGGGTAGTAGTATTTTAATTAAAATATAAGAAATGAAGATAAAATGGATATTTTATATTTAAAAGAACTTGATAAACTACAAAAATAGGTTTTTTTTTAATAGCATTTGGTGTAAATATATGAAAAGAATCGTTTGGAAAGCGTTATAATTTTACGTTGGTTATGACTTGCACGTTTGAGAGATATTTAAGAATTTTACTCATACGCCATGTTTACTATCCATGACTTTTCTTGGAAAAAAACTAGATTTTTATGCAAAAAAGTTTATAAATAAATCATAAAAAGTAGCTCAGATGAATATTATTGGTGCTTATATTTTTTAATATGCATACTGCATTTATTTTAATTAAAAGTTAAACTAAATTAAGAGTAAAGATTTTCAATAAAAAAAAATTATATTACTTAAACTAGACCTATCGCCTTAACCCTCGACTGTAGCTTTACTGTAAATGTAAAATTTGCATACTTACAGCATTTGGAGCATCATCAGCATGGTTTCCCGCGGTGCATCCGACGTCACCCCCCGCACGATGTCCACAATGCCCTTGTCGTGCTGCTCCGCCCGCTGCAGGAGCTTCAGCAGCGCTTCCCGCTTCGCCGGCGGCAGATGCTGCGGATTGCAGGTGAGCGGCACGACGCCGATCGGCGTTTCGTCCTGGTCCTCGTCCTGCGTCCCGGATCCGTCACCGGACGAAGCGCCTTCCGATCCCCTCACTCCAATTGGTTCTGAAAAATCTTCAAAAATTATTTAAAATTAGAAAATTGGTTAAAACTTTTAAGGATTTTGATAAAAATATTTAATCTGATTTATGAAATAAGAAAGACGTAATTTTTCTCAGTGTAAACTCACCTCCTCTGCCGCGGATCTTCATGCTTCCCCGGGCGCTGGCCATTGGCGAACCAGCCGGAACTGGCGGGGCGGGCGCCCACTGCCGGCGCACCCCTTTTGCCACCCTGGCCACGACCTGCCCCTGGCCTTGGGCGCCTCCCGGGCGGCGCAGGTGACGGGCAGAGCGGGTGGGATGCAGTCCTCCCGGCGGCAGGTACTCCGTGGCCCGCTCGATCCGTGTAAGGAGCAGTTCCAGCTGTTGGTGCGCCTCCGCCAGGGACTTGTTCTGGCCACCGCCGGGCAGGGCCTGGGGGCTGGGAACAGGGGAGTGGCTGTGACCGTGGGCGTGGCTGTGTCCGTGGGCGTGGCAGTGTCCGTGGCCGTGTCGGTGGTCGTGTCCGTGGTCGTGGCCATGACTGTGGGAGTGACCATGACAATGCCCCTTCGTTTGGGGGAACAGGTGGCAGTCGACCTTGGGCTTGATGGCCTTGAGGCTGGAGCGCGTCTTGCTGGAAGGCGGGTGGGGGGCAGAGGTGCGGGTGCGGGTGAAGGAAGTGGCGGCTTGGCGTCCAAAGGACGTGCGGAAGGAGTCGGCAGGCGGGCGAGGGCGGGTCCTGGTGTCGGGAAACCTGCTCCGCTGTGCAGGGGGTCGCTCCCCCCTGGTGGAAGGGTTGGTCTGGTAGGGATTGGCATGGGCAAAGGACTAAGCTTGGATTTAGGATTAAGAAAAAAAATAATAAAACCAAAAAAACTCACCCTGGTGTTGAGAACCTGACGCGGGGGTTTGGGGAGCGACATCCGGCCGGTGTTTCCGCTGCGCTGGGCGGGTGGGTGGCGGGTGGAGGTGCTGCTGGGGCGGACCACGGCGATGTGGGTGGAGGAGCTGGCCAGGGGGACCACCGCGCGGGAGCGCCGCAGGGCGCCGGGAGCCCGGTAGCTCCTCTCCACCGCCGGGAGCTCCCCCCGCGGCTGCGGCTGCTGCTGCAGGCGGCTCCTTTGGGCGAGGACGTCGCGGCGCCTGCGCGACAACTGACGGTGCGTCGCTGCCGCCTCCATGGCTCTGCTTTGCTGCTGCTGTTGCCGCTGCTGCGCTGTCGCCGCTGGCGCTCTGCCGCTGCGAGCTCTGCCGCCGACCGAGCGTTTCAGTTTCAGTTTCTTGGCCGACGCTCGCCGGTGCGGTTCGACTTCGATCCGATACAGTAATATGTATAGTCAAATATATATACTTTTACGATACGACTTAACGGTGTTTGTGCTTTCCTTGTTTTTCTTCCTTTCTATTCTATTTTTTTTTGTTTTTGTTGGTTTCTGGCCTTTTGTACTTTTTTGCGCGACTGCTCTGCCAACGTTTCGCGTTTCTGCCAACTTCGCAGCAGCTGCCCTTCCTATCCCGTTTTTCGAATAATTTCGTTTTTTTCCAACTGAAATTTGTACTCTACACAAAAAAAATAAACAAACAAAAATTCTACGCGGGGGTCTCGAAAAAACTTAGTATTTGTTGCAATTACTTAAACTGTTTGATTTCGTCTGTTTTTTTTATTCAAAGTTGCCTTTTATTGACGTTTTTTACCTAGCCGGTTACTTTTCTTTTTTTTTTTTGATTTGTTTGGTTTTTTAACGAGGTGTGGCTGTAAAGTTTTGGCAACAAACAAGTGGCAATAAAAAAGTTAACAAAGTCTTGGAAATTGGCGCTTTTTTTTAGTAATAGATGTTTCATAATTTCCACTAAATTTGCAAATTTTTAATTATTTAAAAACAATATTAGATGCTAAATATATTCAAATTTATAATCCAATTAATATAATCCAAAAAAGGTTTTATTTTAGTTTTTTTTTTTGTAAATAATGCTAAAAAAGTCCAATAAATCGTAATATTTATTAATATTTAAATTTGAAGTAATGGTTGCTCCGTTTTTTTTGCCAAAAATATATAGTGTTGAACTTTTTCAAAGACAAACCATAATATTTATTATTTTAGTATTTTTTTTTGCCTGGTTTCCCCCTAAAAACAAGCTAACCTATAAATTAATGTCAACTGTTTCGTTTTTTTTCGTATTTTTTGAAGTTCAAATCTCAACGAGAAACACTCGAACAACAACAACTGCAACAAAATAGCAAACAAAATGGTAAGTGAAATATTTTTGGGAAACAAAAACGCGAACGGGGTGTGTGGGCGGCGAAAGAGGCCAAAATTCAAATTACTTTCCAACTGGTCGTCCAGCTGGCTGCCACAAGCGGAGTTCCCATTACTATAACCATTACCATTCGAAATCCAAAAAACCGAAAACCGAAATCGGTATCCAAAATCTCCGGCGTGGGCGGCGGCGGGGTTTTTTATTTTGTTTTTGGAACAGGTTGGAGATTGCTCATACGCCGCGTTGGCCACCGCATTTATTGCTGGGCTTTGGATCCAGAGTGTCTTTCGGGTTTTCCGCTTTCTGTTTTTGGTTTTGGGTCTCGATTTTCCAGGTGCCCCCAAGATTCATGGCAAAAGTGTGTGAGCGGAATTTTTCGAGCGGCTTTTCATGGCAAAACCGAAATTGTCATCCATCTGGCATCAGCCACGAACCACGAAAAAAAAAAAACGAAAATAAAATTCACGCACACTCGAATATGGCTGCCTTTGCCTTATTAGACTTTATGTTAATTACCATACTAAAAATAAAAATAAAAACAAAATAGTAAGCCAGACACAAAAAAAAAAACCGAAAAAAAACAATTTTCAAGAGTTACCAAGTGCTTGGAAAGTGGGCGTTGCGGGTTTCAAGTTTTCGTGTTTATAAACGATTTTGTTTTCGAGAGAAAATATTTGGATTTAGATTTGGATTTTTTTGATTTTTTGGAATTTTGAAAGGTGGGCGAAAGCCAAAGCTTGGATTAAAAAGGGCCCAATGTCTAATGCTTTCCATAAACAACCCGCCCAGGGAATACATATTTCTGATCCGATGATATCATCCTACTCGTTTATTTTGTATTTTTTTTTGCTGTTCCACAAGAATATCATCAATTTACAAAGCGATTTATTCGTTGTCCGCTTAATAAAATGAGCCATATAAATCAGACACTTTAGCCGGAGCCTGCCTAACCGGAAGGTTTTCAAGAGTCATCACTGGGATCGTCATCATTCTCTTGGCCATTACAGTTCCCGGGCCAAAGTCTGGCCCAAGTCTCGCCGATTCATAAATCGAATTGGTTTACTCACCCAACTAACTGGCCGCAAATTAATGTTGGCTCTGGGCTTGGCTCTTGGCTTTTGGCCCAAAGGGTTTCGGCCTCAAACTTGTCTTCGTCTTTAGTTTAGTTTGTTTTGATAGTTTTGATAGTTCTGGAAGGTAAACAACGGAAAACAAGTAGTTTTTTTGGCTTAGAACATCGTTTATTTCTTTTTAGGAGTCTAAATTGTGTTTTTATTAAAGGTATCAAGTCTTGCATTTATTTTATTCAAATACTCGTAATTTAGGGAACTCTTAGAACCTTTTCTATTAGAAATTTAAGACTTCCATTTCTCAAAAAGTTACAAATAAATATTCTATTTTCATTAAACAAGTAAACAAATAGCTTTAATTTGTTTCATAAGTAATAAAAATCCTTGTATTTTTGTGGCTAGTTTAATCCCTTCAGATCCTTTTTATTGCTTAAAGATAATAAAGATAAAGATAATAAATTATATCTAAAGAAAATATTTCCATTTTAAATATTATATTTGAATAATACATATTAAGTAACATTGACTTTTTTTTAACTTATATATTGATTATATTTTGCTTAAAATTTTGGTTAACAAAAAAGTATAATCATTTTTCATTAATACTTTTTGCTTAAATATAAGTTTCACTTACATTACTTACTTTTTGGGTCTGTTATTTAACTAAAATATTCTTGTATTTTGTACAATATCTTTCTTCTCTTAAATCTATGTTTTTAAATATTTTTTAATTGTTTACTTTAATTGTTTAAAATCTTTGCAATGTTAAGAGTTTCTTTAAGCTAACATTTTAATCTGTTGAATTAAAAGTTTTTTTATTTATAAAACAATATATATTTCCTTGTTAAAACTTCTTAATAATTTCTTTTTTAATTCTTTTTTCATAATTTCTTTAACAACAAAAAACAATTGTTAATAATTAAATAAAGCCCACAAAACTTTTTAAAAACATTCCAGAATAAACATGAATTTTATTCTGTTAGCGTTTCTATCTAACAAAATATACATTTTTTCATATTCTTTGAGATTCTTTAAATAAAAAAAGTGTTTTTATTTGTTTGTCTTTATTTTTAAATGTTAAATTGAATAATATTTAGGTCTAAGACCTTTTAATTTCTTGGTAATATCAGAAAATCTTCAAAAAATCTATTTTTTTTCTCAAGCAAATGTTTCCTTTTCACAAATAGCGAGCTTTCAGCTATTTATAATATTTATTTACATTATCCAAGATTTTTTTAGTTTGTTTTTTAAACAAATATAATCAATTGAAAGCATAACCCCGAAAATCCCCTGAAATGTCTCGGAATTACTCATGAAAAACCACTCCATTTAGCGATTCAAACTCACAAATAATCAGCTGTTGGCCATTAATAAGATCCATTTGGAACGTTTCGTAGGGCTTTTATCTGCTAGAATAATACGGAATAACGGGTAATTACCGAGGGATACAAAGTGTCTATTATATCGGATAGTTTCCGCTATTTTTCCGCCTTTTTTCCGCGCTCTCAAGATGATCTTATTTTTATACAATTCGCCATACTCGTATATTACAGAGCCATTTCGGCATTTCACTCACAGTTTAAATGATTTTATGGCCATTACGTATACGCAGTGTGTGTTTGGGATAGTAGGGGTGTGTGTAGAGGGGGTAGTGTGTGCGGGGGTGGTTGTAGGGGGAGTAGTGGGTGGTTTTTTTTCTGCTTAGGAGGCGTCTGCCGCAAATTACTTTATACGATCCAAGGCAACAGGCCGAATATATTGCCCGCCTTGTTGATTGACAACTTTGATTGATGGCCGCGAAGAAAACGCACAAAAGAAGAAGAGCACTTGACCCTCTTTCTCTCTCTCTTTTCTCCAGCGATGCTCTCTCTTTCGCACTTGCAGAGGTTTTTTAATGATTCATTTTCTTCAATTTTTTAGCCTCTTTTCTATTTATTTTTAATATTTTTTTTGTAGATTTTTTTTAGTGTTGCTTTTCTGGGGAATTTAAAAAAAAATTGCTGGCAATTAACTGATAAGAAGAAATGCAAATCGTCAACAGAAAAAAAAACAAAACACAAAAAGGTCGTAAATACGAAAATTGCAATTCAAGCTGAACCGAGTTGCCAAGAAAAACACATCCCAGATTGCATCGACAGTGGGTTAAATGGGGTCTGATTCACCCAAACCAAGGGTTAACCCGGAATTCTTAATAAAACTTGTAGGTTAAAGTTTTTCAAGTTTTCTTTGTAATTTTCTTTGATTTTTGACATTGAAATTTGGGGTTTGTTCTTAATTTTTTTCTTACTTTAAAGTTCTCTATAATTTTCTTAAATAAATATCATAATTATTTATTATTTAGTATTTAAATAGATTTTTAGGTAGGTTTAATTATTTAATTGAATTAATTTTTTTACTTTTTTTTACTTTAAAGTATTTTATATTTTTCTTAAATAAATATCATATTTTTTTAATATTTAACATTAAAAGGATACTCTTTAAAAATTGAGAAAACTATTTAAATAGATTTTTTAGTTCCTAAAGTTGTTTAAGGACAAATTTAAATCGTTTTATATTAATGAATAAATTTTACAAGATATTTATTTAATATTTACCACTAAAAAGTAGCTCTTTGAAAATTAACTAAATTATTTAAATGTTTTTTTTAGTATTATTTTATAAAGTTGTTTAATGAAAAATTTTATTCATTTTATATTAATGAATAAATTTGATAGTACTTTCCTTAAAAGTTTATTTCAATTTATAAATCCAATCCATAAATAGAATATTTCGGGAACTTTTAATAGTTAATGTTAAGATTTCTTTAAATTTGATTAATAATAAACCCCATATTTCATGGCTAAAATGTAAAATATGTTATTTATTTATTTAATATTTGTTTACTTAATATTTATTTATTTAATATTTATTTATTTAACATTTATTAATTTAATATTTAAACCAATATGCTCTTCAAGCTGTTAATATTTATAAGTACAATTTTTAAATCCCCCTTTGATTTCCTAAAAATGATTCAAATTATAATGATTTAAATGAAAAAGATAAAAATGATTTATTTTATAACTTTTTTTATAGCTTTTGCCTTAAACCTAAAATGAATCAATTTTAATATTTTTCATGACGTAAATAAATGATTAATATTGTACTAAAAATATCTCATTAAATACATAAATGTAAGTCATTTTTTTATTATGACTCATAAATATATATATTTCGAATAAACATTTTATGGTAAATTGTCAATTATAGGTCATAAAATCGTTTAAAAAATTGACTTTAAACGATCAATAAAGTGAATGATTTAAGAAATCATAAATAATTGTACAATATAACTCTTGAATTTAAAGTATTTTTTTTAATAAAATCATTATCATACAAAATAATTGTACAAATACAAAAATGCAATAATATTTTTATATATTTTTTTTATTTTTTTGTAATACAAAAATCAAGGTTGCTGCTTATTAAATATTAATATTCCCGATATTTTTTTCATTAATTGAATTTCACATTAAATAATTGAATTAAATGATTTGTGACACAGATTTATTAAACTTGCCTTAAAATTTTAATTATAATTTGCAACTCCTACATGTTTCCATTCAAAAATATTTAAGACTCTTTAAAAAATCTCTAAAAAAGGGGCATCAATTGTTCGATTTATTTTTATTTGGAGGAAGAACAATGGCACTTAATTTTTTGTTTTTGTTTTATTTTGTTTGCTCATTTAGCACTGAAAACAAAATGTGTGTATTTATGTTTTTTTTTTGTTTGTTTTCCAGCTTTTGTTAATGTTTTATTGTTATTTTTTTTTTGTTATTTTTTTCTGTTATTTGGGCAGGAAAAGGCGTTTAGGAGTGGGAGCGAGCAGGCGATGCCCTTGGCCCCCTCTTTTCAGCCGTCTCTTTCACCCGTCTCTTTCTTCTGCGGTAGTCCCGTCTCTTTCTGGAGCGTGTTTGTTTAATTCGAATTCTAACTCTAGCGATGATCTAAGTGAGACGTCGTCTAATGCAAAAAGAAATGATTGTTGTTTCTACATCTGGCGCAAAAACTTTAAACAAGCCAGAAAAAAATGGCGAAAAACTTTAAGGAGAAAAAAGGGGGGGTGCCAGGGGGGGCACTTAATGGGCGTTTAATTTGTGCAAATTAAATTTTTGGAAATTGCCACAGAAACGCTGCCAGAAATTGTAAATAAAATCGGAAAAATCGAACAAGAAAATGGAAAAGAAATAGAAATGAAAATCTAAAAAGAAAAGCCACTTGCGGATATTTCCTTTAATTTTAAATCATAATTTATGCATTTTATTATATATTTTATGCGGTTTCATAAGCCATTTGTCTTTGTTTGCTGGCCGGGTTGCCAACTTGGCTAAAATAATATTTGGCCAAGACTTGGCTTCCAGGGTGACTCCCCTAGTGGCAGGTGTTAATGGCCCCAACGTGCCCAGCCACTTAATGTTAATTTCATCTACTTTTGGCCTTAATGTTGGCCAAAACTCACAGCCAAATGTCTTGACGGTTTTCGCAAAGGTAACACAAGGTAGCCAATTTCCACTGATTTTGGCCACGGGGGTCATTTTCCTAATTTGGTTGACAATTTCTCGGTCTAAAGGCAGACTTTTGGGGTCAACTTTCCAGTTGGATTGCAATTGGCATTCCTAATATTTGCTTTTCTTTAAGTTTTAGAGGCTGAAAAGTTGTCCTATTTCTTGTAAGGAATAAAAAATCTATCTTTTTTAAGCATTTACTATAAAAAATAATCCAAGGGAGTCGAATCTGACAGCTAACTTCATGTTATCCAAAATAATTGAATACATTTGAAAAATTGCAATAAATATATCTAGCAATATTTCTTTGGTTATTAAATAATAAGATTTGTTACTTTAAAAACTACTTTGCTCAGTTTATATCATGAACTAAACAATCTATTTTGTTTCAGTAATAAAAGCTATTTACTTTAAAAATCTAATTTAATTCAATCAATAGATATTTCTAGTTATTCCAAAGATTTAAGGAAGCATTTATATTTTTTTAATGCCAATAATGCATCAACATTTGGAATCTTCTATATCTTCTATATATAAGACTTGAAATAAGGAAACAATATTTTCATCTATACGATTTTTAAGGCTTTCAAGTTTCACCTAAAGAGATCCATTCCTATATCTATACATTAAATATTAAAATTAAATATCAAATGACTTCTTAAAGTTTATTTCAAGATTTCAAGGACTTTAAAGAAGAATGATTGAATGGGTTTTTGACTTGTGCAGCCTTTTCAGAATGCATTTTGAATATTTTTTTTATTAAAAACCATTTGATTGATTATCGAAAGTCCTTGAGCTTGAGCTATCCTTGTTCTTAGACCGCAATCAGGCTCACTTGAAGGGATCAAGGAGTGGTGGAAAATCGTCGTCTGGAGCGCGAAGACAAATGACTTGATTAAAAGGCATATTCAGTGACTTATTAAAACCAGTATTTAAGTAAAATATAAATATTACAGGGTACCCTAAAAACTTAAAGAAACTGATTTTTAATCAATGTTCTGTTTAATTTTGTGGAAGTTTTAAAGTTTTAAGGAAAATGTATTAAAAATTATATATAATATTATGATGGTCTTGGAAGAGTTTCTGAACTATTAGAGTATTTTCTAATCTATTAGTTTCTGATATATTTTAGATCTAAATAAAAACAAAAAAATGACTTAGAAATGTAGAAAGTTTACTTTAAGCTGAGAAATTCTTTAGAAAGAACTTTGATTAAGAATGTTGTAGACTTTAAGGTTTCTCCCAAAAAAAAAGTCCCTAAAACAATAATAGAATTCTTCATAAACTTCCCCTATACATAACTTTGATAGCAACCCTCGGGTTCAACTGATTATTGTATAATATGTGATTATTTTTGTTGCTCTGTAAACGATTTAACGGCGATTGAGCACCGCACCGGCTCATCATTTATTGTGGCATACGAGAATATTAATATATGAGAAGATATATATAATAAATATTGTATATAATGTCTACGTATATATATATATATATATATAATATCTATGCATATTCATGTGCCCGGGGGGTTCTTTGTGTTCTTTGGAGGCCTTTGGCATTTGAGTTGGTGTTGGGGATCGAGAATCGCAAATCGCGAATCACAAATCAAGAATCGGGTATCAAGTTACGTAAAATCGCGCTAGCAGCTGTCTTTTTGCGGTTTTTGAACTCGATTCGGATTGGGATTCTTCTGATATTTGTCAGAGACAAAAATATATAAAAAAAACATATTGAAAAGATGCCCCGCCGATGGTGTATTATGATATATTAGAAGTACGTGATTTCCATTTGAAATTTATTCTAATTTTGAGTCTGAATTGCTTTTTCCTCCCCGTTTCCCGCCAGTCGGAGCCGGCGTCCGTCTGTCACAAGTGCAATGAGGTCATCCAGCAGCGGATCATCACGGCCCTGGGCAAGACCTGGCATCCGGAGCACTTTGCCTGCAAGGACTGCCTCCGGCCCATCACCGAGGCCACCTTCAACATCCAGGCAGGGGAGCCCGTCTGCTCCGAGTGCTTCGTCAAGAACTACTCCGGCACCTGCCACGGCTGCAAGCAGCCCATCCTAGAGGTAAGTTTTTGGTTTGGAGTTTACTTTAAGTATGTTTTAGTGTTTTGTAAAATAAGTATTACATATTTATTTTAAACGGACATGACCTTCTCAACTTTTAAAAACAGTTTACAGTCCTTGAAAGTCAATAAGAACTTTTTATAAAATTTGGAGACTTAGAATCCAATAAGAAGGATGAGTTAGAGTCGAATTATGTGTGATACCCGGTACTCTTCTTAAGATTTGAGCGGTAATAAGGACCATTTAGAGAAAAATGCTTTCCAAAAAAATCAACTTTGTTAGAAACTTCTTCGTCACAAGAATAGGTTTCATTATAATTGCTTTCGTCACCGATTAAATATTTAAAAAAAATATTCATATATTCCTTTTTTTTTTACTAATATTTGGTATTAAAATAAAATTTCTTGAATATAATTACCTGATTTTGGATATATATTTCATAAATTAAGGATACTTCTTATAAATTTATGTGATTCTAGAATACAAATCAAAATAAATCACTTTTTTTTAATAAAAATATAGGAAGGTCTTCTTAAGTAACTTTTCGTGACGAATAAGAAGACATTAATTCTTTGTATTTCTTTTAAATAAAAGCAATAATTATTGTTGTTTATTTGTAAGCCATATATTGTATTTTTTACTATATAAAATAAAAATAATTTTGAGGTTGAAACAATTTTTTTAACATTTCTTCCAATAACTTTTCCCCGCTTTTCAAAGTATCCAAAGTTTGACGATTGATTTCCCTAAAAAATAGTTTTCAAGCACCTCACACATCGATTCCTGTGTATCTCTAGCTATCCCATATCTACAAATCTGATAGGTGTATCTGTGATCGTCTGTTTGCCATAAACTCTGCCACTTTACGACCTCGGGATAATGTAATGAATATTGTCAACATTTGCCCAGAAACGGCGTGCCATAAAACTGTTCAGATATCTCTGCAAATTTGCTCAGCAACGATTTAATTAAGGAAGTGATTGCGAATTGCGAATTCTATCTAAATTTAGAATCTTTCGATTGTATCTGGAAATTAGACAACTGTTGCAGGAAAAGCACACACAAGTATCTGTTAGATTTTCGGCGAAAGTTTCCCAAATTTTATGAAAAGTGCACAACATTTATTATGCAAAATAGTTGCATTGAAAATTTTCAGGAAACCATTGATGGTTCAAAATCCCCGATATTGTTTCCGAAGTAAATTTTAATTACTTTTGGGAATTTCCTTGAATCTATGTTTACTTTTCAAATACCATCAAGATTTTCAAAGATTTTGAGAGGATTCTAATAAGGTTATTAAGTTTCATTAAAGGGTATTGAGGGGTGTAATCGGTTTTATGATTGAGAATATTTATTATTATTATTATATTATTTTGTTTAAAAAAAGAATAGAAAATTGTATATAATTGCATATATTTTAAACGAAAAATATTCTATTTTAAAATGGAAAACTTTTGAAAATATTTTCGCAAGCTTTAAATATTTTAAAAATAAATTTGGGAAAACATTTTTTAGTAATAAATCGTTTAAAGAGCATTCATTATTCTCATTTAACCCGATTTCTTGGCAATTTTGTAGTTTTTCTATTTGCGGCAATTTGAGGCAAGGTCAGCGCACCCCCATATGTGGGCGTGTGGGCGCGTGGGCGCGGGTGCGATTGATTGGCTTTGATTATGATTATAAATATCTCTCCATAAAAAGTACACAAACACACACTAAAATTTTGCAAACAGCACAAAAGTATACTAACAAGCTGGAATTATGTACGATTTCTGACCCACTTGCAGCGCACCATCAAGGCCATGGAACAGTCGTGGCACGAGGAGTGCTTCGTCTGCAACGGCCCCTGCAAGAAGCCGCTGGTGGGCACCTCCTTCTACGAGCGGGACGGCCATCCCTACTGCCGGACGGACTTTGAGCAGCTCTTCGCCGCCCGCTGCGCCGGCTGCGGCCTCCCCATCACGGACAACGCGATCGTCGCCCTCAACGCCAAGTGGCACCGCGACTGCTTCAAGTGCAAGGTGAGTCCAGGATCCAGGATTGCAATTACGAAAATTAATTACGAAATTTCCTACAGAAATGCGCCACGCCCATTTCGGCCAGCACCTTCGCCGTGGAGGAGAACAAGCCCCTGTGCACGGAATGCTCCGGCTAAGAATCGGAGCCGTACCAGGACACCGGAAACCGGAGAAGGACATCGGATTCCGGAGACCACGCCCACGGAACCATTCACATCGATACCGATATCTATGTATATTATCTATTTTCTATTATAATGGTATTTGTAGTAATCCAATTTGTTGAGCTGCCCCAAGGATCCAAGTATTTGAAGGCTTTCCCCGCCATGAAAATGAATTGCAAAATGGAAAAAGGAAAACTTCAATGAAAAAACTGAAATGAAAAAAACTAAAAATGAGAAAATTTAAATCAAAAATTTGATGGACAGGAACATGAGAAATGCATTTGAGGTGTATGTGGGCGGAAGAAAGAAAACAAAAAAAACGAAATTCTGATGAAAATTCGGAAAGCGGGGAAAGCAGTCGGGGGACACAATGTTAATGCTTAAAATAATTGTAATTCATTTTTAGTTGAAATGCACAAGTGATTGTTGTCTGTCTTTGTCTTGCTCCTCTAACGTTTCATGCCCCCTCTATCACTCTATCTCTCTCTATCTAATCTATCTAGCTCTCTCTCTCTATAGATGTACATTTTTTTGATCGTTTTCCAAACAAAGTATCTGATAAATTATAAATACAAATGCAATTTAATCTTGAATCATTGTTGATATCTCTTACAAAATAAACTAAAACAAATTACACTGCGATTTATTTCAAGGGGTTTTTAGGGAAAGGGATTAAATGGGAGGTATACGAAATGGTAAACCGATCTATAAGGACATCTTTAAGGAATTTCTGGAACTCTTCGTGTTACATGAATTCAGCAGAAGGTCTTAGTAGTAGGTCTTTCACTTCCACTTCAATCTTCCGAAATTTCAAAGGTAAGACTATTCCTATTGTTCAGTTATATGGAAGCTATAGTATATAGTCATCAAATCCTGGTAGTAAGGAATCTTAAGTCTTAAGGACTTATAACAAGGATGTATGCCAAATCTGTAATCAATAGCTTCTAAAATGAGAGTCAGTGTAGCATAAATATATGGATAAACGACCAAAGAATGGATATATTTATACTCTAGATATGATTTCGACATAAATATACTAGATATCTTATATCTTAGATATATCTTAGATATATCTTAGATATATTAAATACATATCTTAGATAAATAGATATAGAATTAAGATGTCTCCTCAACTTTTTTGCTCGTTTTTTAAACCACATTTCTGCAATATTACCCTACGTAATCCTACGTAATCGTAATCCTACGTAATCGTAATCCTACGTAATCGTAATCCTACGTAATCGTAATCCTACGTAATCGTAATCCTACGTAATCGTAATCCTACGTAATCGTAATCCTACGTAATCGTAATCCTACGTAATCGTAATCCTACTTAGTTCTAAAGTATGATTTTGAGGCTACATTGTTATAAAATAGATATCCGAAAAGCCAGACCTATATTATATTCCTTGGTTGCATTTATTTTCCAATCCTTCTCTAAAGAAAAGCTTCTACAATAAAGTTAGATTTTAGTTAGAAATTTATCGATATTTTCCGATATCTTTAAAGCCTCTCAAATCGATATCTTCTTAAAAAACTCAATAAATAAATATCATAGTTCGATTAGATATTCAAAATGTAGATATGTACTTACTCACTTTCTGACTTGCCATAAGAAGGCTTTAGGAAATACCCGACTGAAACCCTTTAACCTTCAAAGTAATATCCCCAGGAACTCCTCCATAATCCAATATAAATATCCCCACACCTGTTCCGATTAAATGAGCGTTTATTTTGTGCGCGTACTCAATACTTTACAATTTAGGATCGCATTTCACCAACGAAAGTAGCACAGAGGGGATACTGAATGACAATTTGGGGGAATCGACAGTCCTGGAAGTGAGGGAGTGTGTGAGGTAGTATCGATATCCTTTACTGGTTATGGCTGTGCTTGTGGTTATGGTTATTGTTGTGGTTGTGGGTGTGGTTGTGGTTGTGTCGCGAATCGGATCGCATTACTTCCGCTCTCGCTCCCATTCCTGCTACCGAATTGGAATCCTCGCCGAGTTTCTCGCTAAGGACGACGCCGAGCGACCGCATGAGGGGATCCAGAACCTGCTGGACCTGCGACCGGGAGACCAGGCGGAAGGCATCCAGGAGAGCCTGGTGGAGCTGCTCCTCCCGGTAGTCCTGGCTCCGGGGATTCGGCCAGGTCAGGGCCGACTGGTTGACCGCAGCATTGCCCTGGGCCGGTATCACCTCGGTGCTCTGGGAGCTGCTGATGGCAGCTCGGTCGCCGGCTAGGCCCATCTGCATCTGGGTCTGAACCTCCTCCCGGTTGGTCGGGAGCTCGAGGTCGGAGCCCAACTCGACGACGCCCGTACCGAGGGCCAAGGGATTGACGGCGGTGTTCGGGGTTCCCCTCATGCATCGCTGGACCCGGCTCTGGGTGCGCGTTTGGTGCTTCCGTCCGGTCTGCTCCTTGGGCACCAGACGCGGCTCGTAGAGCTTCAGGTCGTTAAGGCACATCTTGAGATCGTAGCGCTCGTGGGAGCGCATCTTCTCCTGACGAGGCTGGGTGGGCACTCGCTTCGGGGGCACTGCCTTGCCCTTCGACTTGGGCTTCTTCTTGTGGCTGTGGCCGTGGTGCCGGGTATGACCGACGGCCATGGTGTGTCCGCGGACGTGGTTGTGCCTCTGAAGGCGGCGCATCGTCTCCCGGGCCAGCTTGAAGCGCTCCTCCTGCATATCTTCGATGAAACTCATGAACCGGGTGCAGCGCTCGAGCAGGCACTCCACCACGGGATCGTGGCGGTCCAGCATGCCCTTGTCCAGGCAGCAGTTGGTCATGGTGTAGATCATCTCGATGAGGGCGCTCAGCTTCTGGGGCACCTTCTCCAGCAGGAAGTAGCGGAGCTGGCGCTGGTAGGTCTGGATGGACTGCTGCATCAGCCCGTAGACGCAGACCACGCGCTGGCAGGCCTCGTTCGAGGTGGCGCTGTTGAAGCTGGCCACAGTGGTGAACCGGACATCGTCGATCATTCCCTTCAGAGGATACAGGAAGTTCCTGGAGAAGCGCACGCAGAACTCGAAGGCATTCCTCTGGCGCTTCTGCCGCTCCGTCGCATTGCAGTGGGGCACCTGCAGCTGGAGGAGGCTGTTCTGCAGCTTGTCCATCGAGTTGATGATCCGCTCCTGGGTCATGGTGATCTTGTTGTAGATGCCCAGCTTCTCATACTTCAGATCCTCCAGCGACTTGCTGTAGACCACGGTGCGCGGCTTCCGCCGCTTGCCTTGGCGCTCCGGCGAGGTGGCCAGAGGGGTGTGGGTCACCGAGGCCGTGACCGAGGCGTTCATGTTGGAGCCACCAGGCTGGCGGAGCTGGGAGGGCGACTGGGTGACCTCGGCGGATACCACGCCTGCTCCCGGTTGCGGATCCCGCGCCTTCAGTGGACGTCGGTTTTTCGCGGTCTGGGGCTTGGGGTTGCCCTTCTGGGTCCCCTTTTGAGTCTTACCCGTTCCCTTGGATGGCCTTGCCTTGGTACCTCTTTGGGTGGCGCCTCCCTTCGTCTTCTTGATGGGGTTACTCTGGAGCTCCACCAAAGACAACTCCTGGTGCTGGACCTGCGTGATCCGCCCATCGCGGGTCTCGTCGTCGGGCGACTGGGTCCTAAGGGTCTCCTCCGACCGCTGCGAGGTATATCGCATGGGCGACAGGCTCCGGAGCAGGCTAAGCCGGTGGGGCCGATGCTCCAGCTCCACGAAGCAGGGTGCGGCCCGTTTATCGATAGAATCCAGGCCCGTGTCGGTGGCTTCCGACTCACTGGAGGGGTAACGGGGACGCGGCTCCCGGTAGCGCAAGTAACCCTGGCGGTCGGCGTACTCGTGCTCGAGGTCGCTGTCCTCCAAGAAGAAGGGGCCCAGCGGCTCTGGCTCCAGGCTGCCGTGCTGCTCCATGAAGTGGTAGGCGGTAAGCGGAGTCGCATTCTGAGCCTTGCAGACATTCACCTTGATGGCCTGGGACATCATCGCCGAGGGCATGATGTCCACCCACTGGGCCTCCGGCTGGTGGTAGTCCTCGAATGAGATCAGGTTCGGATCGACCATGGAGCTGTCGCCGTCGCCCTCGTCCCCGGACCGAAAACGATACGTTTCCACCTTGGGCTTTTTGGCCCGAATGCGCCGCGACTTGGTCGCCTTCTTGGTCGGGGACCGGCTGGAAACCGGCTGCTCATTTTGAGGCACGGTATCCTCCATGGACTCCAGTTCGGCGCAGACCTCGCGGTGCAGCTCCTCCAGTCTCTCGTAGGTGTGGGTCTTGTCCGCCGCCTCCTGGACGCGCCGCTTCTTGGACTTCGTCCCCATTTGTGGGTTCCTTTTGCCCTTGCCCTTGGACTTGGCTTTGCCAAAGGTCGGGGAATCGGCTCCGCCGGACAGACGCAGAGAGTGCGGATCGTTGGCTGCGGGGTTGGCCTGTTGACATCCCCTGACGGCGTCGGGGTGGTCCTCGTCGTCGTTGGAGTCACCCGACTCATTGGAAATGGGCTCTGAGTCGAGGGACAGCTGAGTGACAACGTCGAGGTCCCGGGAGGTGACCATGCTGGTGACGTCGTGACCCGGACGACGTACCTTGCAGAAGCGCGGCATGGTGGGTACGGCGTGCTTTCCCGATTCGCGTTGACGTCTTAACTGGGCTAGTTCAGCTCCACGTAAAGCATTATAGCGCTTGACGGCATTTGGAATAGATTCCGGACCTGAGAACTAAAAAGGGCGGTGATCGGTGATCGGTGACCCCGATGAGGCAGAAGCGTGGGCACTTACCCGGAACTCAAAGTTACTACTCCGACCGGAATTCTCCGAATCAAAAGCGCAACAATACGTATCTTGGTAGTTCATCTCCCAATCTGATTGATATAATCTGCTCAGTATGTGTAGATTTGTGTGAATCAATTCTGTGAATCCTCTAATCTGCTCCAATTCCAGATTGAATGTCTTCTGCTTCGATTCTCCTAATTGGTTCGGTTACTTGACGGTTGCCTCATTTAAACATCTGCGTTTTTCGTTGCTCTGGTTGCACAAAACACGGCTCTCGGCGTTTTTTTTTAGTCGGGTTTTAGTCGGAGGGAGGAGAGAGTACCGGATAAAATTTTGTTCTGAGCTTACTTCCAAAAAATAAGAAAAAGTATGAGTCGCCTTTGTTTGAGAGGTTTGGCATGAATGTTTCGATCGACTTAATTTTTTGTCAAGTCTCTAATCTGTTTCTCCGCTGAAACCTACCAAATACTGACGACATTTACCGCCCAGCCATGTTTGTTTTATTTTTTAAGTAAATAGCTAACTTTTGGGAGCTGTTTTTTAGCCTTTTTTAAACCAAAACCCAATCCCATTAAAGTTCAAAAACAAATTGCATAATATTTATAGAATAGATTGCACTGGTTGAAGGCTTTATTCGAGGACCTTGCAAGGCTCCTCCGTCTCTCCGCCAAGCTCACAATAAATAATACGACGAAAGTTAAACATTAAACACTATGAATCTTAAAAGTAGACAAAAAATCCTTAAGTAAGACGGCCCGGACGGCTCCTCAGCCGAAAATGTTCGAGTAGAGGCTGTTCAATCCGTTGCTGATCGTGGAAAAAATTCCATTATCCGTGGAGGCGGCGCCGGCGTAGGGCGGGACCTGGGGACGGTAGTGCTGCGGCGTCTGGATAGGGCGGTACAGGCCTCCAGGACCCCCAGGGCCAACGCCCACTCCGCCCACACCCAGGCCTCCGGGCCCGATGCCGGCGGTACCAATGGAACCACCGATGCCCTCAATGCGCTGCAAAATCGTTTCAATTTTTCAGTTTTTGGTTTGGTTTTTCCAAAAATGTTAAAAAATGTAATAATATTTTATCATTAACAAGCAACACTTAAATTAAAAAGTCACCTTTCACCGGGAATTTAAGATCTTAAAATTAACATCTGTTACTTTTTCACTTTTCTATCCAACTCCAGTCTATAAGTCTAAACAAATCGCAAAGTTTTTCTACTTGATTTACAAGTGAGGTAGGTTAAAATACAATACAAGATGAGTTTTGTAGTTAAAAATAATTTAAACTTTAAGCCAATAGAATTAAAGAGTGTTTTTACTTTTTAAATTAACAAATATACAACTTTTTTTGTTTTTAAAATAAATAATTAGACGGGAAGTCCTGGAAGGTATAGCATCTACCACGTTTATGCTGGGGGAGTTTCATGAAAAAGGGAATTTATTCTTCATGAATCAGTGGGAATACGAAAAATGGGAAGGTGTTGCCACTAGCTTATTATAAATAACGTGGCAACTCTTGATGTAAAAAATTTAAATCAAAAAGAACAAAAAGTATAAATTTTATGCAAAAACTTGGAGATCTTTTGGAGCAGACAAAGAAATAACCGATTTTGTATGATTGCGAGAAAAATAATATTAAATAAATAATAAATAATTTGTTTTTACATTTAGCTTGCTTACTAAAAATAGTATGACCAGATTAAAAGTAACTAAAACATGATTGGCCTCTCTGCAAATATCATTTTATGAACTTTGGGGCGTCGCATAAACATTGTAAACTTTTCTATTCTACAAAAATATTCATGAAATCCTCAGCATAAACATAGTATGTATATAAATAAATAAATATTGTACAACATTTCTAAAATTACAAGATTGTCAATCAAAATAAAATCAAACAAAGTTAAATACAAAATTTCCCACATTCCGTAAGTGGAGTCAAAACTTCGAATTGGTATTCCTATTGGGTTAGTTGTTAAAGCACATCTATTAGTATTTACAAGACCATCCAATCCAATCCATCTCTGAAGGGTCTGAAGGTGATCCCCCATCTAGTCGGTGGCCAGCTCCAGCTTGCCACTGACCCGACGCTTCGAGGTCGTCGTGGCCTGACTGGACGTGGAGGTGGTTTGGGAGACGGAAGTGGTCAACCCAGAGGCTACCAGTAGGTACTGGAGGGGTACGATTAGGGTTAGAGATGAAAGAGAGAGTGTTAGCCGAACCCAAAGGATAGGATGAAGCCGAAACCATAGAAACTGTGGACCTACCTTCGAGGGCTGCAAGGTCACATTGAGCAGAGTGGGATGTTGTTCCACGATCACGAATTCCACTTCCCGAGGGGCAAAGCCTTCGGCAAAGACCTGGAACAAAATATTATAAAATATTTCAAGAAAACAAGAACCATTCCCGACTCACCTCCACTTTGTAATATCCTGGCAGAAGGATGCGCCAGAACTCACCGTACTTGGTGGTCTGGAAGCCCACGTCCCGGCCCTTGATTTTGATGGAAGCCCTTTCAATGGGCATGCCCGCAGGATCGAAGACGAATCCTTGGACTCCACGGTGCGCCTCAGCCAGAAACTTGATCAAGGACTAAAAAATAAAACAAAATTAAATAAAAAATATTAAGGATAAAAAAGGAGAGTAAAAACCCACCAGCTGATTATCCTCCCAGTACTTCTTGAGCTCGTAGGCGGGCGGGAACTTGCAGCAGGATATCTCCAAAGTGATCTCCATGCAGCCGTACCACACATAGTTGTAGTCCTGCATTCCTCCCGTCAAAGGATACCAGGCAGCGCCGTTGGTGATGCCGTTCTCGAAGGCCGGAGTGGCCGACTTGCAGGCCACGCCCCGCGACATCTTGGCGTGGTTCCGGGCATAGACCAGGGACAGGTGCTTGAAGACGTCATCGTCGGGGGTCAGGGAGGGCGCCGCCGAGTACGTCTGGAACACTGCGCCCAGGGGACATGTTGGCGGATAGGAAAGTAAAAAAAAGCAAATGCAATTAGATGGGTTTTTAGCTAGGGGGTGTGGCAGGATTCGCAGGACTCACTCGCGCACAAGGCGGACGAACGGCAGATCCCTTTGAGCAGCCATATTGGTGGGAAAGTACAAAAGGGAGCTTTATCAATCGGATCTTACCGGATAAGGAGAGTTCTTACGTCTAAACTACTTTTAATATTCTTGATTATTTAAAATATAATTAAAAATACTTTTAAAATTGGAAAAAGCTTAAGAAGATACGGGTATCATTCCCCTTTCATATAATAAAGTCCACTCGACATGACTCTTCAATTTTTTCAGCAAAGAACACAAAACCAAAACCCATCGAAAGACAATTTGATGCTCGAATATCAGGAATCAAAGTATCATTAAATGGAAGTCAAATATTTTAGATTGTAAACCAGAACTAGCCAGATTTCCGTGGACTTCATAGAATTAGTTTTCGATAAGGGCCATGACGCCCATTTTGATAATCTTTGAAGAAAAAATTATGCTTCCTAACAAAGTTCTGGTTGCGAACCAACCAGATCCCCCATATCTATTATATTGTTTATATTATTATTAAAGAGATAGGATTTCATTGAAAATAATGGGGAACCGCAGACACACTTCTAAGACTACTTACTGGAGTTGGGAGTATTGTCATAGGGATAGCTGGCCACCAGAGCCCCTCCATGGAGACTGCCGCTCAGGACGAACTGGATCTTGGAAATCCAATCCTTGACAGCATCCGTTTCGGGCTGGCCGCGTTTATTGTTTTGCTTAAAGTAGTCCGGAAAGTTGCGATTCAAGTCAAAGCCGCGGGCATTGTATCTGCAAAAAAAAAAGATATAATATTACAAAATATTTCCCTCGCCCCGAGTCGAACATACCTTCCCTGACCGCCATCGCAGGTGCCCTCCTTGGAGACCGCGTAGCCATCCGGATTCATGGTGGGCAGGATGTGGATCCTCGTATTGTCCAGCAGCCACTTCACGTACTGATCCGAGTTGTAGCTCGTCACGAAGTACTGGATCAGGTGGAGGAGCATCTCCCGGCCCACCGGCTCGTTCCCGTGGATGTTTCCCACGTACTTCACGTCCGGCTTGCCCACCATGTGCTCGTAGGGGGACGAGCTGACCACCATCACCCACAGGTCCCTGCCCTGGATGGACTTCCCGATGGAGTACAGGGCCGTCAGATTGGGGTACCGGGCGCTCGTCGCCCTGGGGAAGGATTATGGAAATATCCAAGTTTTTCGATTAATAAAATATTCAAAAAAAATCATTAATTATAATTCTAAATAAAAGCCCTAAACAATAAAATATATATTTGTGTTGTTCAAAGAATTGGATATTTATCAAAAATACTACAATCCATAGGACATTTACTCGATTTGTTATATATTTAAAAAAAAAAAACGAAATATTCAATGAATATTCAAAAACATTGAAAAAAAATTATCCCCTAATCTATGAGATTATTTTAAGGCTTAAAATAAAATGATACATTCTAAAATATTTATAAATATCACAAAAACATAGGCCTTAGAATTGTAGAAAATTGTTGAAACTTTAAAATTTCTGACAAATCGTTCCTCGCTAATCTTTTGGGATTCGAAACCAATTTTTCTGTGTCTGAAAATTATTTTAAAATGTCTGGCAAAAACGTGCCTCTTGTTCCTCAATTTCCTAAAATTTTGAAAAATATATAAATTGGCTTTATTTTGTGCAGGAAATCATCTCAAACTATTTATCTGTCCAAAGACTATTGTCTGTTTTTATACCCTTCTAGCAGGTATTATGATTTTTGATTTTATATTTTTCTATTTCTAAACCTTTGAATTTATTTTAATATTTTCATACATTTTAAGCTTCTATTTAAATATTTTTCTATGCCTTAATACAATTAATACATCCTCGATTTTTGCAGAAAAGTATTTTCAAGGTATTTCCTAAATAAAAATAAGGATTTTTCATATTTTTTTCTTTTAAAAAAAAAGTCAAAAATGGGATTCAGTTTATTGTAATTTGCTTTCTCAAGACTTTTGAAAATCGATTTCTTAAAATTGTCATAAAAGTATTTAGCAAAATAATGAGGCAACACCTTTGAACGATATAATCGTATATCGTATAATGCAAAAAAAACCCTAAATTTATCTCCATTATTTATATTCATTTAAGATTACATTCCTTATTGTAAAAGCCTTTGGAGTAAGTTCCTTTTTAGCTTTTAATTCTTGCAAAAATATGGTCTAGAAATGTCTTTTTTAGTTTTCAAATAATTTGGATGATTTCTAATACAAAATATTATTCAGATGGATACTTTGGTCTGTTCTAAGCAGTTTTTTTTTGATTAAATTATAAATTTTTGTACTTTAAATATATAATAATAAAATATAATATATAAAACAAATATTAAATTTTATACCACAAATAAATTCTTTAAATATTAAGCAGTAGAGAATGTTTTTTCCTGACTTAAAAACATAAAAATGAAGGTCAAACCAAGACACCACAAATACCAATTATTTCTCTTAAATAATTTTAGTTTCTATAATTTTTTTTTTATTATTTTAAAGCTTGGACTCACCTCAAGAACCTGGTGAGCTCCTCGTGGTCGTGGTAGACAAAGTCGAGGTGCTGGGCGTCCGGCATGTAGGCCCTCGGCTCCGGGAGGCCCTGCTCCGGCTGGAGCTGTCCCTGGAGAGGGTCGTTGGGTCCGACGGTCTTCCCGTGGCACAGGGGCGGGATGGAGGCCGGCAGAAGGAG
Source organism: Drosophila ercepeae (assembly GCA_018150545.1). Taxonomy (NCBI): domain Eukaryota; kingdom Metazoa; phylum Arthropoda; class Insecta; order Diptera; family Drosophilidae; genus Drosophila; species Drosophila ercepeae. Next base: position 2,269,919 of record JAECWL010000197.1, read on the forward strand.
GGCGAGTACCATCCAGAGCAGGGGGCGTGGCAGGAGCGAGAGTTGGCCCTCGGCAAGGTGAGATCTCCGCAAGATCATGGTCACTGGTCACTGGTTTGTGGTCACTGGTTGCTGGTCACTGGACGAGGCTTGGACTGCGAATGGAGAAGACTGGCGGAAAGCAGACCATTTAAGCATTTTGTTTTTTTATGCGACTCGGCTTAAGTCGGTTTGGAATGAGAGCCAACTGGTTGTGTGGCTAAAAGCCTGGCCAAAACGAATTGCCAACTCGGATCGGGATCGAGATCGAGATCGCGATTGAGATGAGCCCGAACTACGTGCCTGGCGATCAGCAATCTGCAACCTGCAACCTGCAACTGCGATCGTTGCCCCTGCCACTTGGTGGCATGCCGCAAACGTGTTCCCCATCTCAGGCTTCCCCCCTGACACCATCCATCCGTCCACCCGTCCACTCGTCCATCACCCGGCCAGAGTTCGTTGATACTAGGGTTCCACTGTCACGGTCAAAATTATGTTGTCAAAAAAATGGGTATTTACCGAATTTTGAAGGAGTTACTCGAGTAACTACTACTTGGAAAAGCTATATTACTTTTTGGAAAAACCAAATAGCAACTTTTCCTCAAAACTTCATTACAATTCCCATCCAATGTACCCAAGGTTCAGCTTCCAAAAAGCAGCTACACTTTTATTTAATTTTTGCTTTCAAAAGAAATCAAATGAACTTCCATGAACTTCCATGAATCCAATGTACATATTTTAAAACTTTAAAATATACAAAATAAAACATAACTATTTTATTTAAAATTATTAAAAAGTCTTCAAAGTCTGGGTCTAATTTTCTGGGATCGGAAAATGTTTTTAAGTCTTTTAAGTCGTGTCTAAAAAATTGTTTTTGAGTACTTTTAATCCCTATAAAGTCTGCACTTTATTTCAATTTATTTATCCTTCAAATCTTATTAAAATATTCAAGATATAGTTGAATTTTCAGACAAAATCCCGAAATACTCTAGACTTATTCGAAACTTTTCACTGTTATTGGCTTTGACAGAAAATCGTTACTTTATATTTGTTATAAATCTAAACCATATTGTTGAACATTCAATCGAATTTTCTGACTCGAAACAAGCTTACAAGACTCTCAAGACTCTCCTTAACGGAGTACCGGGTATTTAACTCATTCATTCATACATTCAAAACAAATTCGTTTAAGATATAGAATTTACAATACATCATACATCCTATTATAGTAAAAAAAAGAGTACAGATCTTAGTTTCAAAAGAATTTAATTAAAACCCAAAAAGTTTTATAATAATTAATAATATAATCCATCAAAAAAAGCCTCTGAGAAAGGTAATATTTTGGTGACGAACAACATTGAACGCCCAAAATATGTGTCTGTTTTGAGAGTTAAAGATTTCTTTATACACGATACTCCTTAATTGTATTATATAAATATTTTATTCGTGCAAATGCAAAACAGAGCAGGAAGCATTTCCGTATAGACCCCATAAAGTATATATTATACATTCTTGAGCATTAGCATCAACAGTCGAATCGAACCTGTCACAGAAACTTAAAGGATCTCAGAGACTATAAAGGATAAAGCCATGATATTTGGTAAGTAGATTTCTGTAATACCCACATATATCAAAGTTTATTTCAAATTTTTTCCATGCCCACTGCCGCCTTTTAAAACCGAATTTTTCTGTAGCACCCATTCAAAACAATTTCTCGATTTTATCGATATTTCTCGATAATTTTAATGCCAAACTTGTTGTATTTTCACTTTTTAATGAAATACCGGGCATCCTATAGTCGAGAAACTCTACTGTAGCTTAAGATATTAAGAATTTATGATTCATAGATTGGCATTCAATCAAAGATTTGCGTCAACCCAGCTGGTGAAGACGAGGCCGCCTGTCCCTGCCATCAAAATATTGATTCTCGAAAGATACGTGATCCCCATCGCCGTACCATCGCCCCCCTCGATACTGTCTTATCAAAAGGGGCAGGTGTATTGGCTATCACCGGATGACAGTATCTGTCCGGCTATCAGCTGTCCGCTCCTCCGATTAGATACCCCCGGATCCCAGGGCCTATAAAAGCTCACGCCATCACTCAAAAACTTAAGTTTTTCCGTAAAAAAACCCCGAAAATCAGAACCATGAAGCTGTCATTCGTTATTGGACTCGTCCTGGTGGCAGGATCGCTGGCCCAGCCCCAGGGCAGGATCGCCGGGGGCGAGGACGCCGTGGTCGGGCAACTCCCCTACCAGGCCGCCCTCTCCGTCGGCGGCTCTTACAACTGCGGGGCCGTCGTTATCGCTCAGCGGTACGCCCTCACCGCCCTCACCTGCGTCTGCTCCGACGGCAAGGACACCCCGTAAGTAGACCTTATTTTGGGATTATTTATCAAAGAATGTTTCAGAAGGAGAAGTTAATTTTAAATCAAAACAATAAATAAATAAAATATTAATTAATTCACAGATGGCCTCCGCAGCTATTCGCCGTGACCGTGGGATCCGTGGACCTCTACTCCGGCGGCAAGCAGGTCCGCGTGGCCGAGATCACCATCAACCCGGAGTACAACACCCTGAAGTCCGGTCTGGCCCTGCTCCGCCTGGAGGAGGACCTGCCCTTCGGGGAGAACGTCGCCGCCATCCCTCTGGCCAGCGAGAACCCGGCCCAGGGCGACCACGTGGAGATCTCCGGATGGGGCAAGACCACCGAGACGGATACGAACATGTACCGCTTCCTGCAAATCGGCGAGGCCGAGGTGATGGCCCCCCGGGACTGCGCTCTGGCCAAGAACGAGGAGGAGCCGGCTTCGGACAACGACCAGGTCCTGTGCCTGGGCCACGGACGCCGCCAGGGCATCTGCGGCGGCGACATGGGCGGCCCCGCCGTCTTCGAGGGTCAGCTGGTCGGCCTGGGCGCCCAGATGCTCGGCGAGTGCGGTGGCATGCTCCCGGAGCGCTTCATCAGCATCCCCGCCTACTACGACTGGATCCAGAAGCAGTTGCAATAAATCTCTATCTCTATTGAGATATTAACTTGGACATCAGCAAAGAGAGCACTTTTCTGGGCGGGCGAGGGTGGAACTTCAAGTTTTGGAAGTTTATTTAAGAAATATCACAAAATGCTCAACAAGGCTGTGACATAGCCGGTACTCCTTGGCATATTAAAGAACCTTTTAAACAAATATTTCAACCCAATATTTTCTCTATTTTAAAATTAATATTTAGCTTTCAAAGCTCAAGACTTTTAATTATTATTTTATTGTCTTAATTCCTACCAAATATTCTTTTTAAAAATTGAAACTTGATAGCTTGAAAATCAGAAAATCGTCTTAAAATTAAATTGGCCAAAACAATATTCAGTTAAAAAACCGGCAGAGAAGTTTTCTTTGAAATTTGACTTAAATTAAATTTTTAGGACCTTCTTTTTGGTTGAATAATTTTAGACAATTTAAAAACAGAACCGAAACTGTAGTTAAACCAAGTAAATTATTTACCATTTCTAAAACTTACTTTAGAAGTTCCATTCACTTGAATTGGATTTTTAAAGAGCCCTTCCTTTTTTTAGGATATAGGATATATTAGAACTTTGGGAATATTTTTGGGCACATAAATGCATTTGCACTTGAAAAATGTATTATTTTTATTAAGCTTTCTTAGGATTTAATTCTTTTTATTCTGATTCTGATGATGAATTCTAAAATCAATATTTCTACACACCTTTATTAGAATTAATCAAGAACTTTAAGTAAGTATTATGAGTAAAAATATGGAACTCCAAAAAAAATGTATAAACCAGATGATCCCCAAAAAAAACTGCCTAAAATTTCTATTAAAAAATAAAATAACTCTAAAGTTCAATGGCATACTTATAGGTGGTTCCCTAAAAGGTTTCTTTAAACATTTATAAAAAAAGTAAAAAAGCATTAAAAAATAGTAATAAAATTAATATAAACTTTAAAAACTCTCCAAAAGTCCACCTAAAAAGGAAAGTAATTATTTCGCAATTCAGAACAGGAAGAACATCATCCAATGTAACCCCTTCTGGCCACAAAAAAAATCCAAGTAATCCACTTGATTTGGATTTTTGAAGAGCCCTTGGGTCGCGATTAGATCTGAAGGTCTTATAGGGATTTAATGGCTTTAATTTATGATTCATTTGTAGTACCAAGGAACCAAATCTATAAATGGTTTTATTGGGTATTTTTAAGACTTCAAGAAGTGACTCGAAAAGATATACTTCAAGGTTTGTTTTTGAGAATTAAAAATAAATAGTTGCGATTCCAGGAAAGAAATTGGCGGGACTTCTAGAATTCTTTTAAAGATAACCCGATTGAAAAGAATCGGAATCAACCCTCGACACATCATAACCTCTATAAGAATTCCCCACCCCATTATGGTAGGACACCCAGTCTTTTCAGGATCAAAAATCCAGTATTTAAAGAAATATTCCTTTTTATTTCCTCGGGTTTGATCCCTTCCATTGAGTTTACAAGTTTCCTATCGCATCTCCGATTCCAGGCGATTGTTTTCGATTCTAAGCCGTGTTCTCGGCAATCCAGGCCAGGTGCTGGGTGACGTCCACGTAGCCATCGGGCTGTCCGGAGCCGCAGCCGCCGGCAAAGAAGGAGGCGACACCCACCAGCTGGTCGTTGTAGACCGCCGGAGCTCCGGCATCGCCGGAACACAGTCCGGAAAAGTCGGTGTCCTCCGCGGTGGGAGCGAGGCAGAGCAGGTCCGCCTGCTCCAGGTAGAACGACTTGTAGCAGTCGTCCTCGCTGAGGCTCACCCGGGTGGCCAGCTGGAGGCCGTGGCTGGGCGAGCCCTCGAGCACGGAGGAGCCCCACCCGGCAAAGGTCACCTGGGAGCCAGCCGGAGCCCGCTCCTGGGCCAGGGCGATGGGCTGGGTATTGGCGTTCACGACCACGGAGGACTGCAGCTCCAGCAGGGCCAGATCGTTGGCCCCGGGGGAGCCCGCACTGGAGTAGTCCTTGTGGATCAGGATCTGGGAGAGGGGCAACAGCTGGCCGCCCACCAGGCGCTGGATGCTGCCACAGCGAACGGTGTACGAGTTGGGGGGATAGCTTCGAGAAGGATTTCAAAAGGACATTCAATCGAGGTGTGTTTCGAAGGCAGAAAATACATTCTAAATGATATCACTTTCTTATCGATTTTAAGCTATTTTTAATTCGAATTTGAAAGGGTAATTATTCGCATTAAATATTGATTAATTTTTAATAACTCAAATACATTAATTACTTTAATCACAAATAAAATAATCACTTCTTTAGCAAACTTTTATGAATGAATATTTTAAAATGTCATGGAAAATGAAGATTGGAAAAATTTGGTAATTTTAATAGAAATAAATAAAAAAATACGAAAAGTAATAACTTTCTAGGTTAAAGACGATATAGAAAGAAAGTAAAAAAAACTGCTTTAATGAAATTGACATTTTAAAATTATTTTTAAATATTTTTTTATCAATAGTAAAACAAAAAACTTTATACTAAATAGTTTGAAATATTTATTTAAATAGAATTTTCTTGATTAATTTGTTTTTACCTTGATTTGTTTTGATTAAATTTTGAATTAAAGTAAAATGTAAAATTGATGTTTATTTTGTAAATATTGTGGTAATATTTTCTTATAATTGATTTTTAATTATAATAAAATTTATTCAAATATATTCTTCTTATTTTTTTTGTCATGTTATTTTCATATTTAAGTGATAATTATATAGTTATCAATCATTCAATCATATTTTAAATAATATTGAAATTATTTACGAGGGAATGAGGGAAGGATCCATATCTTATAACCACTATCTCATTTATAGATAAAATGTACGAATTTTTTTTTTAGATATTTGGAACTTGATACAATTCAATTCAAAAATTATATATTTTTACAACTCTAAAACAATTTTTTAATAAATTTAACCAAAATACAATTTAATATCTTGGAAGATTCACCTAATCTGACTCTTATCTTTGATTTGTTATGAGATTTTGTATATTTCGATTTTATATTTTTTTAGAGATAGTTTTTAAGATTGATTTATGCGTATTTTTAGATAGATTATACGTTTTTTTAAGCAAAATATTTAAGCAAAAGGAATTTAATGAATTTATGTAAAATATGTTTAAAGTTTTAATAAATATCTAAGTTCTTCGATAGAATTTTCTTCAGTATGTAATATTTATATTTATTTTGTACATTTTTTGTTATATTGCTTCAAAATATTCGAAATTATTTAAATTATAAATGTTAATGTATTCGAGAAATTGAATTTCTTAGTTTTAAAATACTTCCGCTTCGATTGGGTTTCCTTTCAATATTTGAGGAACATTTTAAAAAATCATTCACCATAAAAATAAAATAAATTTCAATTGCCAAACGAGTAGAGTAGACTTTACATATAGTACACTTTTGATATCTTATTATTTTTTTCTTACTTCAAATTTTGAAACATTACCCTACAAGCCTAAATTTTGATACCTTTCTAATATTCCCTACATTAAAAGAGTGATACCACTTGGAATATTTAGAATATACTCGAATGTAATTTTTGGGATAAACTGATTTGGTTGTTAGGTACCTTTGCTGTCCGCCACTCAGGCTGACGCAGTGGGCGGCGGTGAGAGCCCACTTGGGGGTGATGAGGGCGCCAACGCAGACGTGGACGCCGTTCCGGCGCAGGGAGAGGGTGTACGGGGAGGAGCCGACGTCCGCGGCGACACGGGCGGCACGGACCTCCTGGGCGCCCAAGGTCACCCCAAGGAGGAGGAGCAGGCAGGCGGAAAGCGATCGAACCGGAGCCATCTTCCTAGAAATTGGCACTAAGAGCTCCTCCGGCCCGGCTCTGGCCATTTATAGAGCTCCGGGCATTTACGACTCTGCGGCGGTCACCCATGGGTTAAGCAATCTAATCGGGCTTGTCCAGCCCATAAATCCCCTTATCGTCCCGTGGTCTATATCGGCTATATATTGCCGGCCGATTAGATCGGAAAGCGGCCTCTAGGGCAACCATCGATCGACGGCCAGTTGGCCAGTTCAGTTGCCAATTAATCGCCATGGCTGATCCACGTCCCCATCTCGCCCTGCTGATCCTCGGCCTGATCTGCGCCGGAATCGCTCTAATCCCGGAGGTGCAGGCCAACCCCCAGGGCCGCATCCTCGGCGGTGAGGACGCCGTTCAGGGCGAGTTCCCCTGGGCGGTCTCCATCCGCTACCAGAAGTCCCACGTCTGCTCTGGCAGCCTGATTTCCAACAGTCACATCCTGACCGCCGCCCACTGTCTCTCCGACGTGGGCACCACGCCGTAAGTTTTATTCGGGTTATGGGTAGAGTTTTAAAGGGTAGAGAATAAATTATAAAAGATTTACTTTTTCTTGGGAGTTCTTAAGAAAAATTCTATATTTTTCTTATCTACAAAACCCTTTTTTGATACAAAAATATATATATTTTCATTCCTTTTAAACTTTCTATAGTTTCATTTTAAAAAAATCATAAGATCCAAAACCTAAACACCAAATAGAAGTCTTCTTATATATATTTTTTTTAAAACCTTAAACAAAAGCACGTTATTTTTTAGGTACTCAAAAAACTCTTATCTTATCTTTTTGTTTATTTTAACTTAATATACATTTTTCCTACAAATTTTAAACAAAAGCATTATTAATGGTTCCTTTTATATTCAAATCAATAAACGATTAATATCGAACATCGATAATCGAACATCGATAATCGAAATGCAATACTGTAAGAACAATTACCAATTCCTACACTCAAAGAAAATCTGTCCCATTTGTTTTTTCTAACAAAACACAGGGACACGCTTGTAAAACAAAAACCCGTTGATTTCCTAACCCCTTGATTCCCCAAAGTCCCTAAAACTATTAAGACAATTCCAATTTTTTTCTCAGTGTAACCACCAGCGACGTGCAGGTGCGAGTGGGAAGCATCAACCAGTACGCCGGCGGCAGCATTGTGGACATCAAGAGCATCCTGATCCATCCCTCCTACGGCAACTTCCTCAACGACCTGGCCCTGGTCGAGCTCGCTCAGCCCCTGACCTTCACGGACCGCATCGCCGCCGTGACCCTGCCCACCGCCAGCGAGGAGGGCACCGAGGAGACAGAGGCCGAGGAGGAGGAGCTGCCCAACGGAACACCCGTCTACATTGCCGGGTGGGGAGAGCTCTCGGACGGAACCGCCGGCTACAAGCTCCAGAAGGCCAACTTCAACACGCTGAGTGCCCCGTACTGTGAGCTGGCCGCCGGATACGGATACGATTCGACGGTGTGCTTGTCCAGCGGCGAGAAGGAGGGCATCTGCAGGGGCGACGCCGGTGCCGGGGTCATCGACGACGACAAGGTCCTGCGCGGCGTCACCAGCTTCTTCTTCGGGGAGTGCGGCAGCAGCTATCCGGATATTTCCGCTCGGGTCTCCTACTACCTGGCCTGGATCGCCGCCAACACCCAGTAGAGAAGTGCCCAGGACACTTCCAGGATTAGCCCCTGCGTTTTTTTACACATTTTTTTTACTGTGCCTTAAGTTTGTGCTTTCTTTTGAAAAACTAAAAAAAGAAACTAGATAAAAATGTGACCAACGTTGTGTTTTTTTCTTTTCCCAAATGGAATTTATTGTCCCTCGTATAAAAACGGAATCTATGGAATCTATATAATCGATACGGCGCCAATCGACGATCAAAGTTCTCTAATCAGAGTTACGAAACAGCCCTAAAGCTATCAGTTATCTTTAGGATTATAGCAAGTAATGATCTAATAACAGTTTCAATTAGAGACAAGGTTTTTCGGTGGATTTACAATTTGATTTATGGTTTGTTGGATTATGTTTTCGGGTTTTAGTCGCTTAGTGGACAATATCAGCTTGAAGCCGATAGGGATCTCAGGAAAACCCCATCAGAATGTCAGGTAACCCACTTTGATACTCCCAGAATTAGCCGAAATACCTGAAATTTTTTATTGGTCAAGTATGACGAGGCTTATTCTTGATTTTCTTTTCTGGGAAAATACCATTTTTTGTTATGAGAAGTTTCCAAAAGTAATACATTTATTTTATATGATTACATACATATATGAGTACATATATTAGTACTTCATATTCTTAATTTTTTAATATACTTTTAATAAGTTTATTTTGAATTCATTTATTCTTTCTTTATCTAATTCGTCAATAGGTATATTTTAGAAAAACAGGTTTAATATTTTTTGATAAAACGACTGTAGATTTGAAAAAAAACTTGTAGATTTGTATCTTTAATTTAAAATTTGTTAGAAAGGTTTCAAGTTCGAAAGTCCTCTTGTTAACCCATTTCAATAGGAAATAGTATTTATTATCGATAATATCGATATCATTTTTAATATATTTTCGATAATAAATTGTAAATAAAAGGAAGGCATATTTTAGGATAAAGTTTAAGTCAGGGTCCCTAAATAATGATTACTTATGATTATTTATATTCGAAAAGTGAATTAAATCAATCGACATTAAATCGATATTAAATTTCTTTATTTTATATTTCTTTATCCTTTCCCAAGAATATTTCATCATATATTTTCGTTTTTGTATTTTTAATGAGTTTCAATATCGAGTTTTGAGATTTTGATAGAGTAAATATATATTTTTTTTATTTAAATTATAATTTTTAAACGAGCAACCTTAAAGTTCACATTTTGACACAGAAAAATACATAGAAGATTTTTGAATTAAAAATAAACAGAAACTTGCTATAATTATAATATGAATCAAATATATAATATAATAATACATAATAATTATTAGGATAAAAAGAACTGTTATATTTTAAATCTTCAATTTATATATTAAATATTCCTAAATTTTGATAAAATAGTTTCCTTTCTTAGCTAAAAATCGTAAAAAAAAACCTTTAATTAAGGAAACCAAAATCATTATTCACTAAACATTGATGAGTAAATTTCTAGACCTTTTAAAAATGAGTTTCTCGTAATGAAAAGATTCCAATTTCGATTACGAGGCTAATGACAATAAAAAATGACAATAAAAAATGACAAAAAAAACTAACAAAAGAAATTCCCTAACTTCCAGCTGGTGTGTCATCCGACTTATTATCTCGATCAGAGTTGTGTCTTTGGATCGTATTGTCTGTTCATGGCCATAGATCAATATTATATATCCCCTCGTGCAATTTTCTATTTATGTGCCAATTGATCGGCGAAATAACAAGTAAGCAGTAAAAAAAAAAGAATAAAAAATAAATAAAAAAAACGCAGCCAGAGCAATTCAATGGGAAATAAAAAACCGATAAGATTAGATTTTGTTTAGGACCCAAAGCCGGAGATAAAGCCTGGTCAGAAGGGAGCACCGGCGAAGGAGGGAAGGTTTTACTGTATACAGTTACTAAAAAACTGCCGTCTTATTACCAACGTTTTATTCCCATTTCGACTGCCGCGCGGAACTGAAGGCGTTTTTTATTTGGTTTTTTTACTCAGACTTTTGGTCGAAAAGATGCAGCAGAAATTTCTGATTCTCGGAGTGATCGGCTTGGCCCTGGTGGGCGTGGCCCAGGCGGGCGGTAGGATTTTGGGCGGCGAGGAGGCGGGGCTCAATGACACGCCCTACGCCGCCTCCCTGCGGGTAGACAACGCCCACGCCTGCGGGGCATGTATCATCTCCACCAACACTCTCCTCACCGCCGCCCACTGCGTTCATCGCGACAATATACTGTGAGTTTTTATTTTAAATAAAAATATTAAAAAGTATTAAGAATATTTAAAAATTTATTTAAAATAAGTTTCCCAAGCTACACTTTTTTTAAACGGTATTTTTTGGTTTTAAATTTCTACTTGTCCTGGACAACGCGTCGTATACTTGATATTCGAAATATATGAAAAATAGCCTCAAGGTCTTTTTTTTCGGTTAAAAAAACCTACAAATATTCCTAAACCAATAGAAACTAAATAAAAGTTTACTTAAACTTAAAAAAAATTCATTTGGCATTAAAAATAGTATCTTTTTAAGAAGTCTGTACCACTAGGCGTATACGTGATGTGACATTGTTTATGAACGTCGTTTATGCGAAGGCGAGTTCGGAAAGAGATATTTTGATTTCATGCAATTTCAAGTTCTTGAAATCTAAAGCATAAACGTAGTAATACAAGTTTTTAAATGTAATTGATCAATTATTTTTTTTTTAATATTTAGGTATTAGAAAAATATCAAGGAATTTAAATCGAAATATATATAAAAGGGAATATTTTTGTATGCTTTTTGAGGCTACAACTTTTATATAAATATTTGCTTTTAAACAACATCGACGTTAAAACAAAATCTCTGTCATAAATTTTCCTCATTGAAAGATAAGCCTGAAGAGTTCATGAACATTTTCTTTGTCGTTTTAACATTAAGAAACGTGTTTAGAAACCACCAACAAAATTTTAAAAATTCCAGTAACAAATTTTTGTAAATCTTCGCCATTTAATATTAATATATTATTATTTTTGATATTATTTTTTATATTATTATTATTGAGCAATATATATGTTATTTTAATATAATAAAATTTAAATGAAATCGCCTTATCTACTAGATTCTTTATTAATTTTGAATATATTTTTTTTTAATTCTTTAAATACAAATATTTACGAAATTAATGAATAATACAAAGAATTTATATTTATTTTTGGTGAAATTAAAAATTAAGAAATACAAAGAAATATTTTTGCAATTTAAATTATTCAACTTTTATAAAAAACTAAACAAATGTGGGTACTTTTTAGTTTTTGCCAAGAAATCTTTCTTAATACTTTTTGAATATGTTTTTTAATCATTTTCTGAATAGAAAAATCAACATTCAGTTTCTATTTAAAATAAATTCTTTAAATATAATTTGATATTGATGATAAACATTTTTGATACGATAATTTACCAAAAATATGTCTGATTTGTGCAAAAAATGTATAAAAAAAATCTCATAAATCTCATGAATTATTTTTTCAGTTTGGTTGCCAGTCGGTTGTCGGTCCGTGTGGGCACCACCAACCAGTACGCCGGCGGAAGGATCTTCTACGTGGAGGAGGTGACCGTCCACCCGGACTACGACAACCTGGCCAACAACCTGGCGGTGCTCCGTCTGAGCGAGGCCCTGACCTTCACCGAGCGGATTGCGGCCATCGAGGTGGCAGCCAGCGGGGAGGAGCTGCCCGCAGCCGGGTTGGAGGTCAGCGTGTCCGGGTGGGGTCGCACCGTCGAGGGCTCACCCTCCTACAAGATCCGTGAGCTGGCCTTACCGGTGGCCGAGGAGGCGGTCTGCCAGGACGCCTACAGCGCCCACGACGCCACCACCTTCTGCCTCGCCCACGACCTCAAGGTGGGCACCTGCCACGGCGACGGGGGCAGCGGAGCGGTCTACAACAACAAGCTCATCGGACTGAGCAGCTTTGTTGTTGGCACCTGCGGCTCCCGCTACCCGGACGTCTTTGTCCGGCTCTCGGCCTACTCCGAGTGGCTCGCAGAGCAGTCGGGTTGAGTTTGAGTTTGATTCGAGTTTGATTTTGTAAAAAGTTGTAAATAAATCAGAAAAATATATACCATAGGACACGATTTTTTACCAAAATATATATTATTCTTTGAGTTTATAATTTTGGGATCCAAAAAAAGCTAAAAACTACTTTCGGTTTTCCCCCCAAAACCTACAAATATTTCAACATCCATGACTCAGTTTTGATAAGGATAAGGATCTGCCATCCGATTGCCACCGTCTTGGAGTTATACGACCTTTCCGAAACAGTTAACGTAATAATCGCCCACTAAACACCCAAAACACCCAAAACACCGCCATGAGTCTGAAATTCTCATTAATTTATGGCCCCAAGTGCGAAAATAACTTTATGACGCGTAGTTCTAGATATGAGAGAAGTTCTTTATGGGTTTTCGATGCAGTAATGGGTACTAAAGAGACATTCCGAAGAGATTATTATATAAATAAATACTATTTCCAATAAAGTATATAAAAGATAAATATATGATATATAAACGATTAATATATAATATATAAAAGATAAATATATAATACTAAAGATAATATTAATGATAGATTTATTTAAAATTTTGAAGGGATTTGAAGAATATCTATTTTTTTATTTTGAACTTATTTTGATTATTATTGTAATAACAAAGAAATTAAGGAAATTATTTATACCCGCTACTTGCGGAATAAGAATATATTTATGTGAAAAAAAATTAATTTAATTGAAATATTTATACCCTGTATAAATCCGGTTTAAGATTAAGAATATATGTGAGAAAAATGAACATAATTGAAATATTTATACCCGGTACTTGCGTAGTTAGAAAATATTAAGAACATGAAGAAATACTTTCCGACCCCATAAACTATGTGTTCTTTACTCGTATATCTCGTATATCTCGTATATCTCGTATATCTCTTATACCTCGTATATCTCGTATATCTCGTATATCTCGTATATCTTGTATATCTCGTATATCTCGTATATTTCGTATATCTCGTATATCTCGTATATCTCGTATATCTCGTATATCTCGTATATCTCGTATATCTCGTATATCTCTCGTCTAATACTCGTATATACAAGTCTACTAATAGTAGACTAATACAAGTCTACTAAATAACATTCAAGTTGAACTAAATCGAGCTATTTTTCTAGGATTTATAGATTCTGTATCTAAAGAATAGTAACGGATATCATATAGTCGCTCTCCATTGTATCGAAATGTATTTTAAAAACTATAAAAAATCTAACAAATTATTGGGTTTATAATAATAAGAATAATTTAAAAATATTTAAAATTAAGAATATAAATAATTCTTTTTCCTAAAACAAGAATTTCTTCAAGAATATTTATGCCCGGTACTTGTACAGTATTATATATAATATTTTTTTCTTGAAACAAGATTTTTTGACCAATTTTTTATACATTTCCTAATTCCCTAATATTTAACTTATTATTAAAGTTCCCTGATTTTCGAACGATATATAACCCCATATGCTAAAACTTTTTGTTTAGTTTTTCGCAAAATCTATTTGCAATTAAGGCGGCTTCCCTTGCCAAGACAAAAAAACCAAAAATTAAGTTAAAGATTGATAGGAAATCATTGACATTGACATGTCGGGGAACTAATGATGATGAGCCCCGATTTGGAGGGCCTTAAATAAAGCCCGACAAGGCCCTCGAACAGGCAGAACTCTTAGAAAAGGGGAACACAGTCAGTCATGTCTTTAATCCTACGGGCCCTCTTCCTGCTCCTTGGCGTGGCCGGAATCCTGGTAAAGGGAGCCAAGAACGATACCGTAATCGAGCCACGTATTGTGGGCGGAACCCGGGCCACGGGCGGACAATTTCCGCATCAGATCTCCCTTCGCCAGCGAGGAAGTCATATTTGCGGAGGATCCATCCTGTCCAATAATTATGTCCTTACCGCAGCCCATTGCGTCAAGTCGGGTAGAAATGTGTAAGGATTTTTTATTTTAAAGTATTTATTATTTAAAAATTTAATTTCCTGCCCCTTTCCTTAACCCTTTTAGAACCCCGGCCAGTCAACTGAAGATCCAGGCGGGCAGCCTGACCCTCAGCGGGGGCGGAGTTGAGGTGCAAGTGGCCGCCGTTACAGTGAACCCCTCCTACAAGGGCAAAGGCCACGACGTGGCAGTGCTCCGACTGGAGAAAAACCTCGTCTACAGCCCCGAGATAAAGGCCATCCAGCTGGCCACCAGCGACCCGCCCAACGACGCCACCGTGGACATCTCCGGCTGGGGCAGGATCTCCCAGGGTGGACCCATTTCCAACAACCTACTGTACGTCCGCGTGAAGCACATATCGAGGGAGACCTGTAAGCGGTACATGCGCGGCTTGTACGACACGACCATGTGTCTCCTTCACGACGCCAAGAAGGGAGCCTGCAATGGGGACTCCGGCGGTCCTGCCACCTACGAGGGGAAGCTGGTGGGCGTGGCCAGTTTCGTGATCGGAGGATGCGGCAGGTCCGCCCCCGACGGCTACGAGAGCGTTGCCAAGCTGAACCAATGGATCAAGACGAACGCGCACTTGTAAAAGGACACCGGCAGGATCAAGGAAGGTTTCTTTGCGATTTTTCATTCCATTTGAAATTTCAAATCGAAACACCACAAAATTTCTAGAAAAAGGTCTTGGATTTCGAATAATTTTGTAAAAATAATCAGCCTTATTTTGGGAGTAGTTTTAGATTTTATTTTAATCAAATAAAAAATAAATAATGAGCAATTAAATATGAGAGTTTTTTTTAGATGGAGGGTTTTAGAGCCTTTTTTAGAGAAAATTTTTATTTAAATTTAAAATTTAGTTTTTTTTAGTTAGAATTTGTACCCAATAAAAACATGTCCTTTATCTATTTTCTTTGAAATAATCACAAATCAATAATTTTTTTTATAGTTATGTTTCCATCAAGGCAAAAGTCCTAAAAAAAAAATATTTTCTATATGCTTTCGATTCTACGATAATTTTTATATATTTTCGAGGTTTTTCCAAATTATTTTGAGTAAATATTTTCAATTTTTGAGATACAATTTTTAGTGTTAATTTATGTTTTTTTTTTAAATTTAATAAATAACCAATTTTGATTTTGTGTCTACTCTTAAAATATCTTTTTTGGGATTAAATCAAAATAAATGGAATAATTTGTCTAAAACTGATTAATTTAAATATTTTTCATTAAAGAGATATTGTTCCCGGAGATAATTTTATTTTAGAAATCCACAAAAACATAAAAATGTACGAGTATGTCTTTAAAAATAAGCCTAGTTTTAACAATAAAGGAAATAGAGGAGAGTACCGGATATCATATAGTCCAAAAAATTTAATACATGCTTGCAGAGGATATTATTTTTTATTCGAAATTGCTTAAATATCAATAAAAAAGTGATATCGAACCAAAAGCTCTTTAAACCTAAATTATAGCTCAAAGCCGACTCTAAGAAATTTCTTTAAAAAAAGCCTGAAGATCTTGCTTTATGGAAACCTCAATTGATCAACAAATATCGTAGAGCTCTAATAGAACTATTTTTTATTATTTTTTTTATTTTTTATTAAACTAAATAAACCTTTAATCCAAACCCGCAACGGCTTCAAATGGCAACGTCAACTTTCCATGTCAAAGTAGGCTCGAAAATAGTTTTTAAAAATTTTCCATGAAGCTGAATGGCGGGGCGTTGTTCCGCTTTTCTGGCCATCTTCGCTGACCCTATTTGCCAACCGATTTTGGGCCATTGTGGGCCATCTCTCTGACTCATTTGCGGGGCAACGAGATGTGACCGAGCGAGCGCCTCGTCAGAACAGAATCCCTCCCAGCCCGATCCCACCCAGACCCGAGCTGACTCTTTGAGGGATTATCAGAGCGAAACCCCAAATGGAATGGTAAACGCTGGATGACACCCACTTTTCCCACCTTTTGGCCAAGTGAAAGTGAAAATGAAAACCCACTCCAGGTAACAGCTCTCTTAACTCTTTCTATTATTGCTCCGTAATTTTCCGCTTTTTTTCTTGTTTTTTCGAGGCACTCTGCGTTTAATGACTTTGTTTTTTATGCCTCTTTTTCTTTCGGTTTTAATTTAGTTTTTTGTTTGTTTTTTTTTTTTGTCGTTTCGTTTCGTTTTCGAGAGTTTCAATTTTCCAGCGCAATTATCGGATCGCTGGGGATCGCGTGGCATGCCTCAGACGCGAGCTTGTTTGTTTTTTTCCATGCCCCAAAGTGGCACGTTTTGTCAGCTTGTCCACCCAAAACATCCATCAATCAGTCAGTCATTCAATCTCTGGAGTGTAAAGTGCCTCTCGAAATGCAATTCACGCAGCCAAGTCGTCGAACCTTTTTTTCTTATTTTTGGTTATTTTTTGAGGCCAAAAATCGAGACACAAGAATTTCTGGAATTCTTCGGGAGTATTTTTGGGTTGGGCCCGATTCTGCATAAATTTTGTTGCAATAAAATCTTTAACAATTTCGGTTTCTTTTTGGCATTTTTTAGTGCAATAAAAATCGAGTTGTTGAGGGTAAAAAAAATTAAGCATCATTTTTAAATTTAACTTTTTAATGAATTAAAAACGAACTTATTTGTCTCATTTTTAAGAATAAATGGGAAAGAAGGGGATTGAAGAACCGGAGATCTTGGAACTTTTCATAAAAAACTCTACTTGATTCTAAATAAAGTTTACAACTTTTTCGTTTATTTAATTTCAGTTTTTTAAAGAAAATTAAGACACATATTAATATCTTAAAATCAAAATTAAACCAAAAAGGTAAGAAAAAGGTAAATTTTAAAAATTGTCTGATAATTCTAAGCGAAAATCTTCCTAAAATAATTAAAAACAATCTCATCCACTTCAGTGAATATTTTATCTACATATTTTATGGAAAATTTAACGGTAATAAGCAAACAATTTTTTTTTAAAAAAAACTCTTTTAAAACTCTTTTTGAATTCCATCTAAAAAGCTAAAAAGTATTCCTTTTTTTATAAACAAAAAACGACTCCTCCCCTTCATCATAATCAATTATTTTGTCAGCTCATATTTTGTTTTGAAAATTGCATATTTGTGTGCATTTATTTTTGCATAAATTCAGGTTCATTTGTCACTCAATTAATATCTTTTCACCCAAATCGTTTACGGTTATTTACAACTCTTTCGTTTAAGGCCTAAACCTGAGGCCTGAGCTTTGAGCCAAAAACTCGTTTCCCAAGTGGCAGTCCCACAACTCAGAGGCTTTAAAAGATAAAAAAGATAATCATTCATTTAACTGATTCGCACTTGCAGGCCATGCAACTTGTTTGCCACACTGAGAGAAAAATTATACATATTATTGTGTTAATTTTAAATAGAGAACTGCAAGTGTGGCCAGAGCTGCGCCAATTTTAGAGCCGAGTTTGACTTTTTGTTAAGTAAATTAAGGAAATTTTATGATAAAAATAAGTACTTCATTTTTAGTTTGTATTTTATAAAATTCGGGATAAAGGACTATCTTTCAGTCCTTAACAATTTCTAGCTTAGTTAAGTTTTAAAAACACCTTTTTACTTAAGAAATAAAAATATACTCCAAAAATAAAATAAAAATTAATAAAATATTCCAAAAGTACAAACAACAGCCTTCAAATCACACAAAATAAATATTATTTTTTCAAATATTTTTATACCTAATAAAATATAAGTTTTACTCACAAATATATTTATTATGCGAAATTTTATTTAAAAGCGAATTATTTATTAAAAATCCTTAAATGGAAATTAAACAGAGTTTATTGTATTTAAATAATACTTTGCCCAAAAAAAACAACTATGTACTTCATTAAAATTGAAATTTCAATTCATTTGTTTTACTTTTTCGCTTGTAACTTAACAATATTTAATTTATGTATTAAAAAAAATCATAAATTGTTGGCTACAAAAATTCTTCCTATTCTAAACTTCCAATAAAAATACATGATGAATTTTAGGGGTAATAATATTTAATTGAAATCCATTAATTTTGTAATTTATTATGCGAACAGGCATCAATTTTATAGAATTATTTACATTTTTTTAAAATGATTTTTTCATAATAAATTTTAATGAATTGAAGAGGCCTTCAAGTTTTCGTTGATAAAAATAAAAATTTATTACATTTTTAAATGGTTTTCTAAAGATTCATGGAAAAATAAAGAAAATTATAAATTTCTATAGAAAAAAAGCCTTTTTAGCAGAAAAATCAATTAGAATTTTAAATTGAAATAAAAAATTAAGTCTATGAAGTTTGAATGACTTATGACCTCATTAATATTTGTATTTTAAATAAACTCTTCAAATAATATAATACTTTCAAGTAAAATATATTTACTTTATTGTAAAATATTTTCAAAAAACATGGAAAACCGCAAAACCATTTTGAAAAATGCTTTTTTTTTGCGACCTAGAGTCTCCTCCGAGAAGAAATCGGAGTGACTGAGTTTCCCCAGAAAACGAACCAGTTCCAAGAATCGAATGCACTTAAAGATTCCAAAAAAAAGACGAAAAAAAAGGAAACTTCAATTCAAAATCGAGACATGTCGAGCCAAACAAATTTCTTTCAATTTTGTGAATAGTTTTTGGTTTTTATTTTTTTGTTTTTTTTTGATTTTTGATTAGCATGGAAAGTAAACGGGCCGGTCGGCGAGTGTAAGTGGCTTTTAATGGTCACAGCAATGCTAACGGGTTTCCCCCGAATCCGAGACTCGGACTCCAACTTGGAGTCTCCAACACTCCATGACCAACTCCATGACCAAGTCCAAGTCCAAGTTGAAATCCGGGCGCGGAGAAAAGTGGCCAAGAGATTGGAGCAGGCCAGTTAACCCACTAACCTTGTTACCAACGCTCCCATTAAAAGTGGCCAACAGCTAACACAGCCAACAGCCAACGGCCAACAGCCACTGTCCAAGAGTCCGCCCCCCGCACACCACCCCGCTTCAAACCCATCCCGCCACTGTCAAGTTCAATGCTAAAAGCCTGGCCAAAACCAGGGAGACACACACTCGCGGGCACATTTTCATTGCAAGTTTTTGTCAAGTAAATATTAAAAAAAAACTTTACAGCTTTTACTATTTAAATAACGGACAAAAGTACTTAATTAATAGTTTCTTAATTTCATTCTTAAATTTTTGGTAAAACCTTTTTTTATGCTCTTTGAAAGGATTCCTTTTTCCTTAATATTTAAAATTTTTATCTCCAAAAAAAGTAAAGATTTTTTAATTACAATTTAATTTAAACAATTTTAACGCTTTTAAACGATCATAAACTTTAATGTAATTAAATTCTTTTGAAATAAAAAATCTTATAATTGGAATTAAATTTTACCTAACATTTTAAAACCAATTTTGAAAACACTTTTAAGAATTTACTTAAGAAATTAGGAATTTGGACAATCTTTGAAGCTCACAAAATGAAGCATTTTCCATAAATTAAATTTTTTTGGTTAATTCTTTCTCTTATTTGAACTGTTTCTAAATTATTTTAAAGTTTAAATTAAGTTTTGACATTTTTTTAAAGAGATTTATTAAATCTTGAAGACAATTTAGCTTGAATGATAAAAAAAAACCGTTAAAAAAATCATTAATTAAGAGCCATAAGTGAAAAAAAAGAAAAATGAAGACCCTTGTTTATCAAAATTTCCTTCTCCCTTGATTTCCAAGGCAAGAGCTATATTTTCTTGACCGCGACTGTGCGTGAGGACGTGCGTGCTTAGAAGGTCGTAAGGAGGGGGGCGACATGCGCAGTGGGTTGGTGAGCCAAATGTGGGGGGGACGATGGGAGAGATGGGAGAAAGGGGGTTCCGGATGGGAGATGGGAGGTGGCAGCACAAGGCGGTTTAAGGACTCGCGGGTATGAGGATGTTTATATAACAACAAAGCAAGTGCAGCCCTGCCGAGGACGACCACGACGAGGACGACTAACGGAAGGGGGACTCGCCTGCAATGACCTTCACCTTGGCACTGGCACTGAGGATATGGAAGAAGAAGAGCCAGGAGCCAGCCAAGGCCGACCTGCACTCGAGACCACCCACCCACCCACTCAATGGTATGGCCTTGATCTTCAACTTTCTCACGAAGGTGAATGAAAAGGTTTAAGCCACAATATTTACCTGGATTTCTTGCGATTTCCTGTTTTCTTCTCACTTGACAATTTCTTTGCAATGTTTCTGTTGTTTTTGCTGCTTTTTGTTGTTGCTTTTGTTGTTGCCTCTCTGCAATGGGAAATTTGCATAAAATATTCAATCAACTTTCATTGTTCCAGGCGGCTTGGCGCTGCCTCTGCCGTTGCCGGGCTTCAATTTCTTTATTTCACACACGAAAAAAAAATACGAAAAAAAATACGAAAAAAAATACGAAAAAAATACGAAAAAAATCGGAAAAAAACAAATAACAAATAAAAAACAAACAGAAAGCCAAAAATTATTTTTTATGGAAGGGGTTTAGTTTCTCTTTGCGCCTCCTCTGGCGCCTAAATTATCACTGAACAAAAAACTTCACACAACACTAAAGCCATATTTTTGAACGGGGATTATAAATGGGGTCTTGTTCTGTATTCCTTTCCGGACTTACACTTTTCTAGGCCTATCTGAGACCTGTGTCCCCAAAAAAAAAACTTAAGAATCAAACTATTCGCTGGGAAGTGGAAAGCGAAAGAGCCAGTTTTCGAAACGCGTCCGAATGCGAGCGCCGTTAGAGTTCGACTGAATCCGAATCCGAGTCCGAGTCCGAAGTCTCGAACCAAAACTGAATCTGAGTCTGAGAATGAGTGCGAGTGCGAGTTGGGGCCAGCACATTGGGGCAAAGGTTGCAAAAAAGTATAATAATTTCTATAAATTTCAACTTCTGGGCTGTATTTCAAATATATTCTAAAGATTTAAAAAAATTAAGCACTTAAGATTGCTTGAATATTTATAAAATGTATTAAATATTATTATTATATTATATTATTAATAAGCGTGATTGAATAATAATATAAAACAAGACTTGAATATGGTTTGTCAAAATTCAGTATAAAATATTTAAATTTATTGTATAAGGCTTTTTTATATCAAAATATATACATTTTTAGCATTTTTTTTTTAATACTTAGTACTAATAGTAGTAATACTTTAATAAATTAATTTAATTATTATAAATTTGTATATAAAAAAAGAAAGAAAAAAACTAGGTTAGGTTAGGTTAAACTTTAAAAATATTACGGCAAGGAAAATCTAAAAAAAATGCTTAAAAATATTGTTAGTATTGCATTTGCTATTTTTATTTTATTCTAGAAACTGAATTATTTGTTGAAATTAATTTAATTTAAATCGATATTTTAATTTCTTGTAATCTAATTAAAAAATTATGGTTTTTAATATTTAAATCTATGGCCTAAATATCATTCTAGCTAGTTTATATGATGGAAATACATATTTTATGAAATTCATGGGTTATTTTAAATTTTCCAATTATTTGCACAGGGATTTATATTCTTTCTTTTTATTAAATATATTAAATTTAATCATAAAAACGTAATTTAATTTTAGTTTAGGGTTTAAAGTTAACTGAATAATAAATCTAGACCCACTGTGCGGAAATACGCAGATTTCAGACATTGGAGGCCAAAAATCAAGCGGTCGTTTGCATGGCCGCCATTTCCCCACCAAGGCCACAGTCAAGGGCATCTTGAGGGCTGCTCCATTCTGTTAATATATTCCCGGCTTTAAAAATGCATTTTAAAAGGGCTTTAAATTATAAAATCTTGCATTAAAATATAATATTTAATATAAAAAAAAACCTATTTGAAAATAAAGTCGCACTGTTTTTCACTTAATGTCACAGACGCAAAATTAATTAATAATTTAAAAAATAATACCTATTAAATTTTAAAGCCATTTAATTTCATGAAATTGTATCATTGACACCCGATGGGAATCAAATTAAAAAACAAAATTAAAACATTCTGCTTAGCAAATAAGATTAAAGTGAAGCTTTATATATACAGATGTATTTTTTTGAAGATATTAATTTTTAATGTATTAATAACAGCGCTACAGTTCTACATAATTAATTTCAAGACTATATTTAAAAGAAAAAAATTTCCATAGAAATAAACAGACTTATTAGTCGACATGTCTTTAGTCTTAGAGTCTAATCCTGATCGAGAATATTTATACATATATTAAATGGTTAAAAATTCTCCTTCCCGGAATTGTATACTTTAAATCGAAAATATAAAAAATATCCAAAAATATCCGAAATATAAAAATTATAAAAAAAAAATAACTTTCTATAAATTTCATAAAATTCTCATTAAAATAATAAATAAAATAATAATCATGTTTAATCAATAGTAATCGTTAAATAAAACAGCATAATTGTTGTAATATATTTAAAGATAAATATATACAATATTTAATTTCTCTTTATTAATATAGGCACATGTTTTTGTATCTAAAATGTTTTTATATGTTATATTTTTTATTGAATTCTAATTAATAAAATCAAGAGATGTCTAAAACTATTACTGAAAATGATAAGGCGATATTTGTTTTTAAAATATTGTTTTTTTTAAAAGCCATTCCTTTTAAACAAACAAAAATTGGCTTTGAAAAGTATACACTATTTATAAATATTTTTATTTGTAGTTTTTAAACGTTTTGAAATGAAGCTAAAAAATCTACTCCATTTTTAGATAATGTATATAGTTAGTTTCATATTTCTTATTAAAAACTG
Organism: Drosophila ercepeae; assembly: GCA_018150545.1. Taxonomy (NCBI): domain Eukaryota; kingdom Metazoa; phylum Arthropoda; class Insecta; order Diptera; family Drosophilidae; genus Drosophila; species Drosophila ercepeae. The sequence goes on from JAECWL010000197.1 coordinate 2,293,201, forward strand.
TTTAAGGATATGAGAAATTTAAAAGCAGAATAAAATGATAAATATAAGATATATTGGAAAACTTGGCGCAGGTAAATTAGATATTTAAAACAATGGCGTATAGGATCCACATTTTAACAAGGAAAAAATTACCTCCCAAAATTCAAATTCAAATATTTTGTAACACTTCGTTTTATTCCGTTACATCGATAACAAATAAACCGCCACCTATCGATATTTGTAGACGCAGAAACTGCGGGCACACTGCAATCGATGGCTCTCCCTTGCACACACGGCGGCCACGAAATTCAAACGACCGCCACTCAGTTCGTTTTGAAAGCGCAACTCGCAAGTTTGTCTGGAAAGCACGCGTGCGGGAACTAAATAGAAGTTTATTTTGATTTTCAGTAGAAAAAAATCATCAGAAATTCGAGAATAAACTTCGGTAAATCTCCTCGTCGATGTTAAATTATTAAAATAACAAGAGATTCTGTTTCCCTGGAAAAATATACACAAGAAATTCCATAGAATATTCATTTGTGGTTTTTGTTTGTTTTGCGGTTTTGATTTTTTTTTTAGAGGCGGAAATAGTTAATAAAAAAAAGTGCGTGTAAAACAATTGCTTAATTTTTTTTTTCTAACTAGTGCCTGTGTTTGTGTTAGAAAAAAACTAATTTTATGTTTGCCCAGCGAGAGTATGTGTGTGTGTGTGTGAGCGCATCTCAATTGCATTTGTGTTCGTGTAGGTCAAGGTGAAGCAGCTGCATTAGTCTTCTATTTTTTTTGTTTGTTTTTTTTTTGCATTGAAAATGCAGTTTTCATCAAACACACACACACCCTAGAAACCCTAAAAGTCAATAAAATACACTGCAATTCTTAGCTATTATGCTCACCTTTAATTCAACGAGATAAGCGCAAAGATAAGCCCCTTGGAAGTGAATGAATAATTTTTCTGCAATCTACAGAGAACGCGGGAATCGGGAATATTATCCAAAGATTATTCATTTTTTTAAAGGATTCTTAAGATTCTTAGATACAAAAACATTTAGTTTTGATTCATTTCAACTTTAAACAAACAATTAATGATTTAAATAATGATAATATTCATGATAAAATAGCATTTTCTTTGAAAAACTAGGTCAACCTTAATATCTATTTAAAGGAAATTATAAGAAAAACTATTCTTTGAACAATGATATACAATTTATTTACAAAAAAAAAGTACTTTAAATATGTACTCTTAAATTATCAAAAAATTATTATAATAATTCTTAAAAAAAACATAAAAATTCGACTTTTAAATTAACGTTTAATTAAATAATAATTCTTTAAATACTTAAATTTTTACCAAATAAAGCAGAATTTTAATAAGAAGTTTCTTGTTTTCTTTACATTTCTTCTTTCTTTAAATACTTTTAAATTAATAAAATAATTATTCTTTAAATACTTAAAATAATAAAATAAATTCTCCCAAATATAGCAGAATTTTCATAAAAATGTTCTTCTTTTGTAATAGATCTTTAATAAAGAATATTTCCCTATTTAAATAAAAGATTTATTAAAAAAAAATTTTCAATATTAAAAGTAAAGTAAAAAAAGGATTAGGAGTAAAACAATTATTAAAAGTACAATTGATTTAGAATGCTTTCTAAATATTAGAATTTTTTGAGTAGTATTTTCTGTTATTAAACTCTTCTCTTACAACTTGCAACAAACTAATGATTTTTCTCAGTGTAGCAAACATGCAATATGCAATTTTGAAGAAATTTTAAATTTAAAAAAAAGCATATAAGATCCATTCTTTCGGCACTTTTTTCTTTCTAGTTACCTTTTTTTTTACAAATTGTTTCCTTAAAATAAAAACAACCCAAAACTGCTTAAAACTTGCAACATGAAACTTGCTACATTAAACTAACTACTTAAACTTGTAAACTTGTAAAAATTAAAGCAAATCGAAGTAAATTTTTTTTGGTGTAAAAGTTTTTCTTTGTTAGTTGCAACATCAATTAACGCAATGCAACCGGTAATGTGTAACACCTCCATGTTTTTTTTTTTAGCAATTAGTGAGCAAAAAAAACAGAAAAAAAGCAATAAAAATCTGTATTGTTGCAACATTGCAACCTGCAACACGCCATTAATGGTGCCACATTGAGTGCAACTGCCACAGAGACTTGAACCTTGTCCGTTTTTGGGAACGGAAACCTTGCAACCGGCAACACGGCGTTCCTCCAGCAGCGGCGCCTCTTCGGCGGCGGCGGCACCGGCAGCGGCAGCAGCAGCATGCCCCTCGCATCGATGAAGCACCAGCCCCCGCCGCCGCCCCTTCCTCTCAGTCAGCCGCCCCCGCTGATCGGGAACGGAACTGGAGGTGGAGGTGGAGGCGGTGGCGCCACCGGCGGGGGCGTGGTGGCCAACGCCATCAGCAGCCTCAACGGTGGCATCAACAGCAACAACAACAGCAACGGCATTGAGGCAGGAAAGTGCCGCCCCTCCCTCTACCCCAAACGTGAGTAAATCAAAGTCCTTCGGGGGTGTTCGAGTTCCAAATCCAAAATAGGGGTGGAACTGGTTCCATTTTTCGAGCCAAAAAGGGGTGACAAAAAAACAGAACTACGGAAGCTTAAAAAAATAAACAAAATACAAAAAATAGTTAACCTTGAAAACCTTGAGAAGTGAGTTTAAAATGTTTTGAAAATTTTAAGGGGGGAAGAATTATTAACTAAAGTCAAGGATTATTTTTCGATAAAAATGTTACAAAATTGTTTACAAAAGTCAGTAATAAACTTGTTGACTTTTTGAGCTCAAATTCAAATGAAAAACTAGATTTCTTTGGAATTATTGACAACTTTTCTTATGAATTCCAACATCGATAATGTAAATAACGAAATCTTAAATAAATAAATAAATGTAATCTATTTAGTGCAACACTAACAAACACACATTTAGAATAAACTATAAGGTTTTTAACCCTATAATAATATTATATAATAACAATTAACATAAAATATAAATTAAAATGGAAGTAAATGGAATTTTAGTTAAAAAAAAAGATTGTGGAAATGTTATTTTTTTACTTAAAATTTAAATATTTATTTCAGCTTTTAAAAGTGTTACTTTTCCTATTTGTTTTTAAAATCATTTTAATCTTAAGTTTAAAGTTCCAAAATATAACCTTGATGATGAATAAAATAATATAAAAATATAAAATGAAAATAAATAATAATGATTAAAATAAATAAAGGAAAACCTTGTTGAAAGATAACAAAAATCCTGGCCTATCCGAATGGAGTTCCCAACAATAAATTTTCGTAGATAAAATTTAATAGAACTACCAATTATTTTAGATATTACTTGATATTACTTTTGATTAAACTAAAAAGTCCACAAAGCTAGACATTGGTAAGAGAACTGAATATTTTTGTAGATAAAATAGTAACCAATTTTGACTTTTGTTTAAACTTAAAAGTCAACAAATCTTGAAACCTTGGTAAGATAAATAGTTTTGTAGATATAAAGGATGATTTTTTAGGTATTAGCTTTTTGGCAAACACTCGGGTTTTGTTTTGTATGAATTGTTGGAAATATTATGCCAAAAAATGTAATTTATGCCAAAATTTGACTAAGCGGATGGACCATTTAAGGCGCAGTCAAGGTCAACATTTCCATGAAATAATCTTCAAAAGTTAAAAAATATATGAACCGTTCTATCGATTCAAATAAAGATTTAATGCATTTTTCTGAATTTTATGTGTTTTTTAAGGTTTTTTTTTTTTTTTAAACTTTCCTTTAGCTCTAAAAAAACACCCTTTATTTTCGAGCTCCAGAGACATTCTTCTTTTTTTTTTAATAAGGTTAACCCTAACTAGAACCCCAAAAAACCGTTCAATTAAAAAAATGCAATTCGAAGTTCAATTTTGGCTTGAAGGTTTGTTCTTCGTGGACTGGAAAGGCTTGCACGTCTGGCAAGGCCCTCGACTGGATCGATTTTATCTTTCAACTAAGATCTTGGATCCCCTTTGCCCCGTCCTGCTCCTCCTTCCCCTCCTGTTGTTTGTTTTGTTGCCTTTCCAGCTGACTTTCCAGTCGACAAGAAAATTGGCCTGGCCTCCGTTTTCCGTTTTCCGAGTTGGAAAGTCTTTTTGTTTTTTTGTTGCCTTTTTTTTTGCTTTGGCGACTTCCTTTCCTTTTTTGCTTTGCTTTCCCCTTGCTTTTGGTTGTTGTTTTGAGGTCTGGGGAGTCGTTGTTGTTGTTATAGTGAGGGGCCTTATTTGGTAGGCGTGTTTTTATTTTATTTTCTTTTTTGTGTATAATTTCTATTAATTTTTGTTGTTGCTTTTACCTTATTTTTTTTGTGTTTTTTTTTCTTGGCTTGCAGTCGCCGCACCCAATTGCAGATCGACGGCGCTCTTTGGGGCCTTCGGCCATGGCCATGATTATAGAAATGTTTCTCGTCTTTTTTTCTTCTTTTTTATTTATTTTTTTTTTTAGTTCAACGGTGGCAACGTGACCGCAGGTAACGGTACTCCTGGTTGACATGTCGTTAGTGTTCGATGAGCATTTGTGTCGCCAAAGGGGCGGTGGTTGTTGTTGTTGTCGATGTTGTTGTCACTATTGTTGTTGTTGTCACTATTGTTGTTGTTGCTGCTTCTATCGGGTAACGCCTTAAACGGCCAATGAGGGCTAGTCCATGTTCTGGAACTCCAACAGGGCCAAGATCAAACAGGGCATTCATTTACACTGACAATAAAAATTAGTAAAAAAAAGATTTAAATTATTTATTATGAAAATTCATTTGATTTTTTGATCAAATACAAAATATACTTCAAATACTGCACGCTATCTATTAAACCACATATTCATGCATAAATTTATGCATATTATCCGAATTTTTTTTTTATAAAAAAACCTACAAACAGAAAAATAAAATACTAAAATATCCTAAAAACATCGTACGTATGATAACCCACATATTTATGCATAAAATACCGGAGATTTAAGGCAATGGAATTAAATTCTATCAATTAGAATCTAGAATAGATCTATCCCCGCGATCCGAGCCGTACTATAAACAGCAGCCAAGCAAAAAAAAACCATATTAAAAATATTTTAACTAAATAAAAAATAAACTGAATGCGATAAATATTAAAAATATTCTTAAAATTATTATTGCGCTTTTTTTTAAGAAATCTTACAAATATTTGGTTTTCTATTAAAATACGTTGCCCTAATAATAGATAAAAAATCATAGGAAATTTAAATTTTAAAATTTAATAGAAATATTCACAGAAAGAAAAACTATTAATAAAAAAAGTATTAAATAGAATAATACCCTTACTTGTACCCCTAAAACTTTTACAGTTATCTTTGAAAACTTTGCCTAAAATTAAGTATTTCCCGGATATGCCTAAAAACATGATGTTTTTTTTTATAATACAGAACCTATAAACGCAGATTATTAGTCACAAACACTATTAAATGGCAGTCGGGAACGATCAAAATTTCGTAGTATCATAAACCCGATAAGATAATACTACAAGTATGAGCTAATGGTATAAAAAACTGAATACTTAAGTCATTCTGTATTCCAGTGTTTACCTTTTTTTGTTGTTGAAGATGATTCGATCTGGAATTAGATATAGAATCTGGAATACAATTGAATTAATACAATTGAGAAAATAAAAAGGGAGAAATATACCAAATATACCATATATACCATAAACTAATAGATATCTATGATATATCTGTTCTGGAATGAGTTTTTCTATTTATTTATTTGCTTTTAATGATAGTTTCTGTTTTTTAGTTTCTAGTTTCCAGAATTTGTAATACAATTGAGAAAATAAAGAGAGAAATATACCAGAAATATAGCAAAAATATACCAACTAATAGACATCTATGATATATCTGTTCTGGAATTGGTTTTAATCATGGAAATGTTTAGTCATTTGCTCTTAATGAGAGTTTCTAGTTTCTACCTTTTTGTTTCCTGAATTTGTAATACAATTAAGAAAATAAAGAGAGAAATATACCAGAATAATACTGCTTTTAATGATAGTTTCTAATTCTAGTTTCTAGATTCTAGTTTCCATTAATTAAAGAGCCTTGCATTTAAGCGTTTAAAAACCCATTAAGAGGCGACTTCATTGTTCTGCCAAATGAATACTCATCATGTTTAGTTGTTCTTGTTGTTGTTGTTGCTGTTGTCCCCATTCTATAGTCAAACATATATATATTCTTGTATTGTTCCAAATCCGGGGGCGTCTACACATGCATTTGTGGGTGGAATTTCTACAGCAATTAGGGAAACCAGTGCATAAAGCTGTCCGGGTCTTGGGTCTTGTGTTTCTTCCCAAAACAGATTTTCGGGCATTATAAATAGAATCTGTTAATCGAACGGGATGCTGGGAAAAGTCCCTCGTAGTGCTAGGGGGATGTCAAATGTCCAAAAGATCCATTTCAAAGATCAAAGTTTAGAGTTTAGAGAAAAAAAGTCATTCCTGCTTGTATTTTATTCACACTTTGTGGGTATTATTTGGTATTTTTGATAGTATTAAATAATGGAATATTTCGAGTCAAAAAAAGAGCTTGACCAACTCGAGTGCTTCCAAAATTCCGTAATATTGATGGACCCAAAATTCCTCCACAAGTGCCAGGTACAAAGAAAACTCTAATTAAAATCCAAAAATAGAGAAAAGCTTTTGGAAAACATTGTTTCAAAACCAGAATACTATTTTTGTGGCCACAGCTGTGCTTTCAAGTTCCAGAGTCCCTGAATTTATGGTCTTCGTCTAACATAAACATTTCTCGAATGTTCATTCGAAACTCGAGAATTCCGCAAAGGAATTGGAAATCGAATCGAAACGGATCGAAGGGATTGAATGCTGGAATTTCCACTAAAATGGTTGAGAAAAGGGGAAAGGGGCGGGGTAGTACGGGGTCTAAACTTGGCCAGCTTCTTCAAATGCCGTCAATTGTTTGAAAAGTTTCCAGCGTGCCAGCGCAAACAAGGAGAGGAGATGCAACTATTTATGGAACAGTTCAAAGAATGCCCTTGGAAGTGGCTCCGCAACTCTGCGACTCTGCGAATGGGCGACTCTTTGCCGTACAGTAGCCCCTGACTAAATGCCACTTTGAAGTCTAGTCTTTCTAAAAAAGATATTGATTTGTGGTCTTAAATATGCACTTTTTTTTAAATAAAACCCGAAATTGATTATTGGTTATATTTAGTTGAGTATTTTTTAGTTTTTTAAGTATTTTATTGAGTATTTTTTTTTTAAGTTCTTTTTTAGTACTTTATTGAGAATTTTTTAATATATTAGTGAGTATTTTTTTAGTATTTTATTGAGTATTTTTTGTATTATTTAGTACTAGTATTTAGTTTAGTAAGTAGTACTTTAAATATTTAAGGAACAAGCTTTGAAGCAATATTTTTGCATTTGGTATTAAAAAAAACAAAAATCTAACTTATTTTCTTTTATCATTTTAGCTAATAGTATTTTAGTTAGTATTTTCACTTTAGTTCCTCTTCTCCTCTTACCTCTCTTTCCCCCTCTTTTCAAACTAACTTTATTTTTTAGTCAAAACCAAACAACCGGGTTGGACTAAGCAAAAAAAAACAAACAAAAAAAAACAGAAAAAAATAGGGAAAAAAGGAAGAAAAAAAATTATAAGAGGCGAGGAAACCCAATGCCGGTGCACGTTCAATGGTTGCAACTTGCAACGAGTGCCACTTCAAGCCCACAACTCCCCCTGGCCCTGGACGCCCTTGCGCCACAGCTCTCTCCCCCTCCTCTTCTTCTTCAGCGTCTGAGAAGAATCCGTCTTCTTCTTCCTCGCTCAACAAGCATTTGAAGAGGAAGAAGAACAAAATGCGAAGAAAATACTTGAAAAAAGTTGAGTCAGAAGAGTTTGCTTTCCAAAGCGGTTCAGGTCGACTTTTAAGTTCCCTACAAAAGAGGTTTTTTTTTGGATTAAATCCTCATTAAAATAAAATATTAATTAGCAACAAAAAAGATAATATTCTAATTCATTAAAAAATTTTTTAGAAAGACTTAATATCCCATTTAATATTCTTTTAATAAATTCCCATCAAAATCGAAATACCCCACCCCATCCAAAGAAGGGTATCCATATAAAAGAGTAAACTGCATTTTGCTTTGGAGCTCGAATTGAGCTTAATTGAAACGAAATTGAGATGGGCCCAAGGGTGTCCCAAGGGGCGGAGAGGCGGCAAAAGGCCCGGTTAATATGGGGGGCAAAACAGTTAAGGGATTGAGTGAGAGGCCGAGATTGAAATTGATGTGTCGCCATGTGTTAAATGGTCTGTCATAAAGCAGATCGAGATCGCGATGGAGCTGGAGATGGAGATCGTGTGTCGAGAGCACGGAAAGCCCATTTCCCAGGCCATTTGTCGGCCGATTAGGGCTCAAGTGCTTGACACTCCGGCAATTGAACCCGGCTGGGAGGTTTGAGTTCTAACTTTTCAAAATTATACAAATCCGTACATATATACCATATTTTTTAGTGTTTCTTTAGCGCAATTGGTCATACTTATTACGTTTTTAGAGAATATATAATTTAAGATAATAAGAAGGCCTTAATTATTATATATTTTGGTATATTTTTCAAAAGAATTATATTTTGAATAAGTGAATAATTTATTTCAAATTAAAATTTCAAAATTCTTTCCTTATTAAAAACTTTCTAAAAAAAATACCGAAATATTATAGTATTATTTTGGTTTTTTTCATTTTATTATTCATTTAATATAAAAATACATTTATTTAACATTAGAAATGAGTTCCAAAGAAGATAAACGTAAAGAAAATTGTAAAAACAATTCATATAATCCTAAAAATATACATATTTAATATTTATTTAGGACTTTTTTTTTAATTAACCAAAAAAAGTAGATTTTTATACGGAAATGAGTGTTTTTCCCAAAATATTTAATATTTTATCACTAATTTCTTAGTAATTCTTTTCTCCAAGTGTAGTGCAGACCTCCGACCCCCGTTTCATGGCAATAATAATGACGCTGAGTGCGACCAGGCTAGTCAATGAACCGAATCAAAGGGAAAATCGACAGAGGGCAGGAGCAGTAGAGAGAGGGAGGGGAGGATATGAAAACTGCAACGCCCACAGAAAAAGCTCTGCGGGATAAACAAACGACAATAAGTAGAAGATAAAGATCTCGAATGGGATCACAGACAGGGACAGAACAACCAACGGTACAGAGGCGGGGAAATAGAAACAGAAAAAAGAATCAAAAACAAAGACAGAGAAAGAAAAGATACGGGAGATTTATCGAATTGAGAGCTCAGATTTGTATCTAATGTGTGTGGGTGTGAATGGGGAGCTGGGGATTGGGGAATAGCGGTGTTAGTGGGTGTTGCTAGTGGTGGGAGAACGTCCAGAACGTGAGTGACTGGAAGAGCACGGGCAGGTGGAGACAAGTTCAAAGAACTTTCCGATTCTCTGGATGAACAGATCTCATCCCTAAATCGTTACAAAATTCTTCCTAAATAGACTAAAGTAATAAAAGCCTTTTAATAGGAATATAAACAATAATATAAATAGACTAAAGTAATAAAAGTCGCCGATTATTAACCAAAGATTCTAGATAATGGGAATACAAGCAATAATATATTATTGGCTTTTAGAAAATATGTCAGATATGTCAAAAATACAATGAATATTTTTCTCAGTGTATCCCCACATAAGCCCATTGCCTTCGTTTGTTTACATAAGACAATCTTGGAGTCGAGTCAAGTCGAGTCAATGCGCTCATTAGCCGCTTCTTGTGGTCTGGGCCAAATTTCGCACATTTATCCCACAGATGCAGATACGGCCTTACTCGAAGATACTCAGATACAAAGATAGAAAGATACTTAGATACTCAGATACGAAGATAAAAAGATACAAAGATACAAAGATACAAAGATACAAAGATACAAAGATACAAAGATACAAAGATACAAAGATACAGAGATACGAGAATACAATGATACAAAGATACAAATATACAAAGATACAAAGATACAAAGATACAAAGATACAAAGATACAAAGATACAAAGATACAAAGATACAAAGATACAAAGATACAAAGATACAAAGATACAAAGATACAAAGATACAAAGATACAAAGATACAAAGATACAGAGATACAAAGATACTTAGATAAAAAGATACTTAGATACAAAGATACAGATGCAAATACTGATCCGGCGAGATAACTGTATTTGCGCCCTAAGACTCGAACAAATATCGCGGTTTTTGCCACAAAGTGGCGCAGCAAGTTCACGAAATGTTTACAAACAATTCGCAATAATTAAAGAGGCTTTGCCAATCTCGAGAAAAGATTTCAAAATATTACTTCCCCGAAATTCGCATTGGTTGAAGAATTACCCAAAGGGTTCGAGATCTTTCAAGATTATTTAAAAAGTGTCTTAAAAAAGTCTAAAAATTTTTAAGTTCCTTCAAAATAACAATTTATTTATTTTATAATAATTAACGATAGAAAACGGTAAAACACTTCCCGAAACTTCTCTTCGACTAGAAACTAGGAAACTTTTTTCCGAAATTCATACATTTTCTATCTTTTTTTATACAATTTTTTTATACCATTTATTTTATACTATTTTTATACCAATTTATTTACTAAAATATTAAATAGAAGAAAAGCAACAAAACAATTTTCTTAAAAGAAAACCAATATAAAATTGGTCACACTTCCCGAAACTACTTTTCGATTAGAAGCTATGAAACTTTTTGTCCAAAATTCATAAATTTTCTATCTTTTTTAAACCATTTTATAAAATTTTTTTGATAGAAATATATCAAAATTTATGCCATGTCCATTACATTACTTTTTTGTTTGTTAAAAGCTTCCTTTTTTTTAGACTACCTTTAAATAGTAATTCGAAAATTTTAAATGGAATTGGAAATTTATTGCCTATTTATAGGTAATACCCCCTCAGATTCATACTTTTTCTTTCTTTTTTCAAACCATTTGAAACATATTTTTCCAAAGATACGAGTTTCATAGATAAAATGTATAAAGTTTAGTATTTTTTTGTTTAAAACTTATTTTCCTTTATACTACCTTTAAATATTCGAATAAAATCCAAAACCCGAAACCCGACTATCCCTATTTATTACCTATTTAAGGGTATTACCCCCCAGATTTCGAACTCCATGCAGTCAAGGGTTGTGCCTTTAAAGCGCAGAATGTCGACTATGTCAGGGGCTGCATTTCAGCGAATCCCCGGGAATATCGAAATCGCCGGCTAAATACTGGATGGACTGGGTGGGTGAGGTTCGAGCGAAACGTGAGCCGTAACAATGCAACAAACCCATTGAACACCCCCGGATCCGGGTTCAACAAATAACAAAAAACGGGGTGGGTGGCGGCGAGATTGTCGGAGAGGGCGGTCCTCGACCAGAGCTGCCACCTTGCCACTTTTCGGAGGATGGGGCACTCGGGAAGCAAAAAAAAACTGACGCAAGAAACCTGAGTAGCAAGGACATTGGCAAGGAAACTGAGAAGCCAGGACACTGGCAAGGAAACTCAATGAAAGAAAGTGCCAAGAAAAGTAAATATTTTCCAAAAGGATACTGTTACAAGAAAAATATTTGAACAGAAAAATGTCAAAATTATAAACCTAAAACCCTAAAAAAACAGAATAAGTTTGTTGCCTCAACATTATTTTTTATCAAAATATTGTCTAGGAATCGAATTCACTTAAAATAAATAAAATTTAAAAAGAATCTTAAAAAATATGAATTAAAAAATTAAAAATTACCATTGTTTTAAGTATAATTCTGAAGAACTAAAACTGCGACCACCCAAAGTCTGGCAACCCTGTGAAAGCTACTGTTACTCCGGCGATCTGGACCGAGGCCAAGCAAGTAACATCTGGCCCACTTTTTCCGGGCTAACGGTAGTTTAAGCCAAGAACCCAGCACGCAGAGAGAGCGCAAGCGTGGAGAGAGCGAACGAACGGTAAACACTCTCTCTATTTCCGGATGATAGTACGGGGGAAAGTTGCATTTGCGGCGTTGCCACTCGATGTGTAACATATCCTTGAAGATAGGGAGATAGTGGGCGCACGAGAGAGAGAGGGTGTGGGAGTAAATGAGAGCGCGCTAGCCCATTAAATTTTGATGGTTTTAGGGCAGTTCGCAGTTGCAGCTCCACCACAATACAATAAAGTGTTCATCAAACTCGGGGATTTTCGTATATTTTTTTTTCGCCTTGCCAACGCGGCCCAAAGACCAAGACCAAAAGACCAATAACAAACAAACTGGATAATAGCAATAATGTGGCCAAATTGTTGATAATTAATGTATAGAACGAAAAGCACAAACTCGCAAAAAGGACGAAACGCTGAAAAAGTGCGAATTTCGTTTTAAGTAGGCGTTCTGTATACACACGAAAAGCAGGAGCAGAAAACCAGAAGAAAACCGGGCAGGAGCCAAGGATATCAGGACCAGAACCAAAGACATGTGTAAGGATTCCCGGGGAAGAGTTATCTTCAGCAGGGAAGCAGGAAACAGGAGTGTGGAGCTGCCTCGAGTGTCACTCCACTCGAAACTCGTTGCACCATTTCATTTCCTTAATGAGAAGGATTCAAGATGCCAGCCAAGCCCAAGAGCAAGGTCCTTTAGTCGATTAAACCGTTTTGTGCCTCGAATCCCCTCCACACTGCTAGAAAAGATCCTGCCAGGATTTTTATATTCCAATAGTCCTAAATAGGTTTTACATAATTATTTTCCGATTATTCGGATTATCTCTCGGAAGTAGAGCCTTTCGTCACCTTTCATTTCTTACAAAACATAAATATTATTATTAAAAATAATATATCGATTTAGAATTTTATAAATTTTCACAAATATTGATTTGAGATACTTTTGAATACAAAAAAGTTTTAAAAAAACTGCTAAAATTATTAAAATTCTCAGAAATTAGTTTAAAACTAAAATCAGGATTAGGAATTACAATTTTCTCTTATTTTTCTTCTTTTATAAGCCACTTTAAACGTATAATAATATTATTAATATTTATTAAGAATTTATTCCTATTTTTTTAGACCTTAGTCCTGATATATTTTAAAATTATCAAAAAGGTTGAAACTCTTAAAAAGTTACAATAATTCCAATTCAAAAATGTTTCAATATTTTGGTTTCACAAATTTTCAAGACTTAAAAATGTTTATAAATATTATTTTTCACAAATTTTCAAGATTCAAGAAAGTATTCTATTACAGAAAGTAATTGTTTTTTAGAACTCTTTTTTTTTTTAAATTAAAAAATTTACTAAAAATTTGTATAAATTTTAAACAAAATGAAAGTTTAATTTAATTTAATGAATTTAGCCTTAAAAAACTAAATGAAAATCTATTTCATTAATTTCCCCCAAAAACTCACACGGATTGATTTTCGTCACCTACGTAGACGGCCATTCAAAGTGATTCTATATTAAGATTAAAAAAAACAATTTTAAGAGATTTCCAGTACTAAAAATACTTAAGAAATTTAAGAACTAATTTATTAACCTAAACATTAACAAATTTTAAAAGAAATAAGACAAATTTTCTATAAAAAAATTATATAAAAAATTTTATTTAAAAAAAATCCTTGTTTAAAACTGTTTATTTATGTCTATTATGTTTAATTTATTATATCTATTTTAATAATATTTAAGATTTCATTTTAATATGGCTAAAAATTATGAGTTTCTAGTAATATATTTTTATTATAATTATATATATTTTATTTAATTATATTCATTATTTATTATATTATTATTTATTATATTATTATTTATTTAAGTTATAATTTTTTTGGTAAAATTCTAAAAGCTTATTTAATTGGTTTAAAAAAATTATAATTCTTTTCTTAGTGTACCTCGTAGATAGAACCTGAGGCAAGCAACTGGAACCAATTATTCGCTTATGAATATGGGAAATGGGAAAAAAATAAACAAATAAAAAAAAAGAATATAATGAGAAATATATAGAAATATAATATAGAAAAAATGGAAAAAAAAACATTCAGAAATAAAATAGGAACTAAGCTTAACATTATCTTTCAATATTAAAATATTTTTCCCCGATTTACTTTGCAGCTAAAACACCTTCCTTCGACAAGGATCGGGACTATATTGGGTTCGCCACGTTGCCGGAGCAGGTGCACCGGAAGTCGGTGAAGCGGGGATTCGAGTTCACCCTAATGGTGGTGGGGGAGTCGGGGCTGGGCAAGTCCACCCTGATCAACAGCCTCTTCCTGGGCGATCTCTACAAGAACCGACAAGTGCCCAACGTGGAGGAGCGCATCGAGAAGACCACCAAGGTGGAGAAGAAGACGATGGACATCGAGGAGCGGGGCGTACGGCTCCGGCTGACGGTGGTGGACACTCCGGGATTCGGGGACGCCGTCAACTGCGAGGATAGCTGGCGGGTCTGCACCCAGTACATTGACGAGCAGTTTCGCCAATACTTCACCGACGAGAGCGGCCTCAACCGGCGCAACATCCAGGACAACAGGGTCCACTGCTGCCTCTACTTTGTGCCTCCATGGGGACACAGGTGAGTCCTTTACCTCCTTACCGCAAAGACCTTTATAATCATTTTAAAATTCCCCTTTTCAGCCTCCGCCAAATGGACTTGGACCTGATCCGGCGACTCCATCGCAAGGTCAACATCGTCCTGGTCATTGGCAAGGCCGACTGCCTCAACAAGCAGGAGGTGCGCAAGCTGAAGGAGCGCATCCTGCAGGACCTCGAGGACAATCACATCCAGCTTTACCAATTCCCCGAATGCGACTCCGACGAGGACGAGGACTTCAAGCAGCAGGACCGCGAGCTCAAGGCCTCAATCCCCTTTGCCGTCGTTGGGAGCAACACCATCCTGGAGGTCGCCGGCAAGAAGGTCAGGGGGCGGCAGTATCCTTGGGGCGTGGTCAATGTCGAGGATCCCGAGCACAGCGACTTTATCAAGTTGCGCACTTTCTTGATATCCACGCATATGCAGGACCTCAAGGATACCACACAGGTGAGACATTTTTTTATAAAAATACTAAAAATAAAAAATGCTAAAAAAAAAAATCAAAAAATAAATTCGAAAACGAGACACTTTAAAAACTCTTCTGTACGAAATTGAATAATCATTTTAAAACAATTAAATTATTTATTGTTTCATTTTCTTTAATAATCCAATTTTTTGTTTGTTTAGTTTAAGATTTGAATTAAAAAAAGGAAAACAATTGTTTTCTTTTTCTTAAATTTTTAACATTTTATTTAGAAAATCGATTCCCTAAACTTTTTTTATTATTTACAAACCACAAGCTCTTAAATTTCATAGGATATTATAGGATTTTTATAGAAGATATAATTTTAATAAACGACTTGCTTTGTAGATTAATTATAAATTCAAAAACAGAATTGATTTTCGTCACCTACGTAGGCGTCCATTCACAGCGATTCTTTATTATTATTTAAAAAAACTATTTTAAAAGCTTTCCAATACTACAAATATTTTCATAGGATATAATTTTTATAGAAGATATAATTTTGATTTGTAGATTCTGAAATGATTTAAGTATATTAAGTGTTTGGTTTAATTTTAAGGAATGAATGTATATATTTTAAACTAATGACGTAAAATATATCATTTTAATATAGATATTGTATTTTACCTTTGGTTACATATTTAATTTTTGAATAAATATAATATAATAATTTTTGAATCTTAAATTCTTTTAAAATAAAGAGTATAATATAGCGTATTTAGCGAATAAATATATCGGGTATATCTGGTATATCATCAAGATTTCTAAAAGTCTATTAAACTTCCATATAGATGTATACCATTTTTTAATAAATTGAAAAATGATTTATTTTTATCAAATAGGAAATGGAGATTTTCTCTTCGAGTATTCATTTAGTCCACTGGTTTTTATTCTTTAAAAAAAAATATATCTTTGTATAAATCATCATTAATATTTTTAAAGGCCCAAATATATAAAATAGACCTTAAATAGGAAATGGAAATTTGTTCTTCGAGATCTTTTTGTAGTTTTTATTCTTTTAAAACAATATATCTTTGTATATAGCATTTTATTTGATATATTTATCGGATTATTTAATATTATTTAGTGTAAAGTAGTGGTTAGTGTATAAAAATATGTCTGGTAACTCTCGGTAATGTTTGAACATATTAAAACCTTCTAAAATATATTAAAATTTAAAAAAATTCATCAAAATTTCTAAAGGACCATAAAATACCATAAAAGACCATAAATAAAAAATGGAAATTTGTTCTTCGCGTATCTTGTAGTATCATCTTGTAGTTTTTATTCTTTTTAAAAAAATATATCTTATTTAATGGAATATTTAATATTACTTAGTAACTCTTGGTAATGTTTGGACATACTAAAACCTTTATTATTTCCTGTATCTCATTCAAGGATGTGCACTACGAGAACTTCCGGGCGCAGTGCATCTCGCAGATATCGCAGCACGCGCTGCGCGAGCGGGGAAAGTTGAAGCGGGACTCGATCAGCTCGACGAACGGATTCGATGCGGCCATCTCGGAGACGGACCGACTGCTGCTGCAGAAGGACGAGGAGATCCGGCGCATGCAGGACATGCTCACCCAGATGCAGGAGAAGCTGAAGCAGACCCATCTCATGGAGATGAAGAAGAACGACAGCGTGATCGACGTCTAGGGAGGTCAATTCTGCGCCTCGAAACATAAAGGACCTATATAGAGGGGACCTAGAGCGGCGGCGGCAACCAAAATGACTTTGTTCATAAGCTAGCACAGACTTTTAAATACCTTTCCCCCGGATTTCCAGAGGCGGGGTTATCCCATACCAATATTACCCAACCCATTAGTTCCCCCAAATTTAAGACGTAGCTACCAGACTTGAAAGGAAAGAACAACGATACGAAATCGGTATTAGAAAACCAAACAGGACATCACAGCCTTTTTCCCAATTTCGTAGCTAAAAAATAACGAATTCTTTCACTAGAATTAACGAATTATTTTGTTTTTTGAGAAGAATTAAACACTACGATTTACGATTACGATTTACGAATATTATACCAAAGTTTAGGGAGTTTCAAAAACTTATATAAAGATCGCAACAGACACCCACAGAGGCATTATGTATTTTTTTTGTTTGAATTTCCATTTATTTTTCCATACATTTTGTACCTTTGTTGATTTATTATTTTAATAATAATTTTTTTTTTTATGGTTTTTGGAAAGATCCAATCCATCTACACCGAAATATATGAAATATGAGCTAATTTCGCTTTAATAATGTGTATATTTCCACACACAATTATATCTTAAGTAAGAATATATATCACGAAATCACGAGGTATATAGGTATTTTTAGGAAGAGGTACTGAATGAATCCATGAATTGGCTTTCAGTAAGTTCCAATTATTTACGCTAATTACTCGTACATATTGTATTATCAGATATCGGTGGACAAACCCTATTTTGTTGAAACGAATTGTTAACAAACTTATTTTAAATTTATCGATTAAGCAGCATTCACGCAACAGCCGTAATATTTAAATGGAATTATAGTCGAAAAATTATATATGTATAAACCATATAGCGATTGATAAAAATCGAATTCAAATAAAGACAAAAAACGATTTCAAAACAAAGGTTTAAAATTTTTTATTAAATATTCTAATTTTTATTAAAATATATTATCAAAACCGAATAAGAGCCACTCTAAAGTACCGTAAAGCACGTTAGTTCTTTCTCTAGATCGTCCGATAGTGTCATCTTTTGTTTACTTTTTCAAAATGGAACAAGATCTGACGCGCGATGAGATTTTGGAGCTTCTCAAAAAAGTAGGACACTTGACCCTAAACCTAATCAGATTAATTGGGAAATTCGTTTTGCAGAGAGAGGTCTACATACCCAATGAGGAGACTGTCTCGATGGAAGAACTGGAGGAGATCTACTGGAGGTTTGCGATACCCCAACCCCAAAGGGATCCGAGGGACCGGCGTGGGCTTAGAAGAATAGCTAGGAATGAGTTCCCTGGTCTCGGGCAAATGGAGCAGTTGACGCAGCGCATCCAGTCGGTGGCCATGCTGGGCCAGAAACGGTCGCTGGCGGAAAACCCGGGAGATAAGGAGACGCAGGCAAAGCAAATCAAGATGGACCTTCCAGTGACCCCAGCGGAATCGCGCTGATAACAGGCATAGTACTAGAACAGTTGCCCCAACTTATCAGTATGTTTACAATCGCCGGACGAGATGCACCTGCTGCTGATCATCTTTTCTTTGTCGCTGGCTTTTAGCGAGGAACTGCCCCTGGAGCCGGATTTCGATGGCATTCAGGTGAGTTTGCCTTCTCGCCGTCAAGAGGGATCGTTAAACGATCAATCGTAGGGCATCCTGCAGCGCGGCGTCAATCGCGGAGACAAGCTTCAGGTCTTCCAGAGCATCTGGGGCGCCATCCGCTCCGACTTCCCAGAGGACACCGATAAGGTTAAGGGCCTGTACGTCCACCTGGGCAACTTCATCCGCAACGAGGGGCAGTGCAGCAGTGGTTCCGCTGGCCGAACCGCCTGCGAACTCCAGCACGAGGTGAGGCGTCACCTGAGAGTCCTGATGTCGCAGCGTTTGGCGAATCTGCTAAACGCCGAGGAGAGCCTTCAATCCTACGCGATGTACATAGCAGCCAGTGTGGAGACGGCCTTGGTGCGAGATATCCTGGTCAAGACGGTCGAGGACATCTATTTCCATCGACCCCTGGAGCAGCTGGTACGCCAGTTGGAACAGATCTTTGCAGATCGCGACGAAGTCAGCTTCAAGATGATGGTTGAGGCGGAGCTGGCGCTCTTCTGGCGATACCAAAGCCTCCACGACAGCAACGAGGGATTCCTCTTCAACATGGCCCACATGGCCAGCAAGATCCGCACCCACTACATGTACGCCAGCGTCACCCCCGACCTGCAGAGGCGGGTGGAGGCGATGCAAGCATCGTTGCCGCCAGTGCTGGGTCTGCTCTTCAATCCGCAAGGCTTCTGCCTGCTGAGTCGGTCGGATCGGGAATACCTGTACACGGCCATAACCGACGAGTGGAACTACGGTCTCAATGGCAGGCAGATCTTTGCCTGGCACGAGAAGAACTTCACTGACTCCGCCGGCCTGATTCGGGCCTTTGTCCAGGAACAGAGCTCTGGCACTCCGGTTTTTACCCTGCGCGGGGAGCTCTTCAAGTGGTACTTCTTCGTGGATCCAACCGAGGGCAATCGCGTGGCTGCCCTGCGCTCCGGCAGTCCCAGTTCGGCCACCAGTTCCTGGAGCATCAGCTACGTCGGCGACGCCCTGATCTTTCGCCAACGGGATCTCACCATGTGCGCCGCCGAGAAAAGGGACGACGAACGGCGGCTGGTCAAGATGCTCCCGGGTCAGGTTCACTCCCCGCCATCGGAGCAATGCCAGTGGCTGCCCACGGCCTGTGCCCCATAAAAGTGAAAGGGATGGACATACGAGGAGAATTCCTGCGACTGCCAAACAAAATACAAGGATTATCGATACGAATAGGATTTTATATATAAAAGGATTTATAGAATGGATTTATTTACAATATATTATCAGAAATTGTCCCCTTAACTTTTATATACAAAAGATTATATAGATTGTAGATATATAGCCTTCGGATCGACAATATTTAGCGATATTTTAAGCTCACAAAATTGTGCAAAAATGTATCAAAGTTTATACAGAATAAAAATAAGTCAAAAATTCAGAATCTTATGTAATTTTAATTTATTTCTAGTTTCATTTTTTTAAATCCTTTTTCTTTGTCTTAGATGAACATTTACAATGAAATGAACAGATTTACAGGAATATGCGTTACCAGCAAGTACATTAAATGAGGCAGTTGTATTTTTTTCAATAAAAGTCAAATAAATGTTACAAAATATATGATTTCAAGCTATGATCGTTAAGCGAATTGATTTACAAACGGAAATAAGTGTGAATCTTTACAATACAAACGAAAAACTAAACGAAATGGTGAAATCTTGACTGATTTGTTGTGTTTTTTGAGTGTCGATTAGACGTCGTTTTATAAATATGAGAGTGACTAACAGACCGGCTGCCGATTTCGATGGATAATGATAATAATGAGAAAAGTCTGCAAGTCCTTGTTGTCGTACGATAATGATGGATGAAAATGAGTCAAAAGCAGAAAAGTCTGCAAGTCCTTGTCCTACGAGTCTATGACTTCTTAAGTATTTGGCATTTTTGCCCCAGGCGTGATGTTGGGCAGTGAAAGAGTAGTCTTAGTCAGAGTCCTCCTGGGCCGGGTACATGCCGTTTTCCTCCTCATCATCAGAACTACTATTCTCATTATACTGAGCCGCATAATGGCGACTGTGGATCGGCATTTCCGCACTCGCCCGGTCGCGTTCCCTGTTCTCGGACGAATGCCGCTCCGCTGGCGGTCGGTAGTACATACTGCACTGGACGAACTCCTCCGCCTCATCCTCCGCCGCCTGCTCCATGGACTCCTCAATCGCCCGGGAATAGTCGTCGATCTCCTCGTCAAACAGATGCGGTGCCCCATTGGCAAAAGTGGCAAAGCGCATGGGATTGCGCAGGTTGGCCATGACACTCCACTGCCTGCACTCCGGACTATTGACAAACTGACGCAGGTCCGACAGGGATTTGGCTGTCTCATTGGCGGTCTGTAGGTAGTACTCCTCCTGGGTAAGGAACCGCCTCTTGGGTGGAAACCGGAGGCGGTACATTCGCTTGGCATACACGATCACCGATTGCGGAAAGTAGTGACACACAAATGTCAGGACCATTAGGAAGGTGGCCGCATTAGTATGCCAGGTGCTGAAGTACATAAGAGCTCCGCCCAGAGCCTGCAGCACCCACATGATGATGTCCTGCGATCGTGGGTTCTTCGGTGGGCCAAAACGATAGCAAACCTAAGGAAGGAATTTATTTATTTCCAAAAAAAATTTAAATGTCAAGAAACTCTTACCAGAATCGAGATCAATCCCGTAATAACCAAATACCAAACCACATAGTCTCTGTAGGTCACCAGGATCACTTTCATGTTGTCCACCAGCTGCTTGATTACGTAGAAACCAATGGTCCAGCCGCCAATCAAGACGCTGTACATCATCGGGCGGCGCGGAAACAGTTTGGAGGCCAGAAATATGATGATCAAGACGGAGGCAAAGATGCCCATTGAGCCGCCGGCCAAGTAATAGAACACGGCGTTCTTGGCCAAGCGACGGCTGCTCCAGAAGATCAGCAATCCCGCACACAGCTGTAGGAGGCGCATCAAATCCAGTTTCTGGTCAAATAGGGTTACATTATAGGGTTGTCTGGTGGCCACGCCGATGCACTGCTGCTCGAACGGCGAGAGTGGTATCTTCTGTCGCTTCTGGGAGAACAGGGTGAAGCTGAACAGGGACTTGTGTTCGTTGTAGTGCTCCAGGACTTCCTCCGGCGTTTTTCCGCCATATTCCGTATAATCCTCGTTGTCGATGTTTAGGACAAACTCCACCGTTTCGAAGAAGCTTAGCACCGAGTGCTTTCTGCCAGGATAGCAGTAGGTGCGTAGCGTCTTGGATCCGTACACATTGGCCGTAATATCAATTGAGGTTCCCGGCGCCAGGTGAACTGTGTCCGTGGTTGGAGGAACTGAAATGGCGGTTCCATAGCAGAATCCGATTCCCAGGGCCAAGAGAAATAGTTCCGGGCACACCATGGCCACTCGGTCTATGGGAAAATTAACGTAAACAAAAATATTTATCAAAATCTCGATTTACTTACTTTCCTTCGCGGCGGTTTGTTTATAGATCTTTCAAAAAAAAAAACGACGCCGGCCTCAACGATAGTTTGGTTAGGGTCACACCGATTGTTTTAATCGATTCTTATCGAAAGTTTCACTTTTATCAACGCCAAGTAAATAATTAAAAATAATAATGCTTTTCGATCGGGTTTTTATAAAATATATTATTTATAGTATTTTTTGCTGATTTCAATCGATTAAAATTAAGGCAAGAAACATCGTTGGAAGCTTTTACGATAGTAAATCGCTCGTGATTAAAAAAAAACCGATATTTTTTAAAAATTCTTTTTGATATTTTGATATTTATTCTTTGAATTTTTGTATCAACTGAAAAAAGATATCATGCTATATACCTTTTATTTTATTTGTAATGCATAGACACTATGATTTCTATTAAACAGTCTACAAAAATTCAAATATACTCTTCCCGCCAAAAAGGTAAAAACATAGCAACCCGGAAATTCAAATTTAAAACTTTTAAAAAATCAGTAGGCTGTGAAAACTAGCCAGGACTATAAAAGCAGCGACCGCCGGCATTAAATTTCAGTTTCGTTCAGACCTCAGTACAGGTCAAAGTTAAAAGTTAAAATATTCCGTCTGGTTTCTAGGTAAGTGAAAATATTATTTAAATCATAAAGCTTTTTTTTTATTAAATGTTAAAAATTGTTCGATACTTTTGATAATTTTTTAAAAGAAAATATTTTTATTAATCAACTGATTTTTCAACAAAATCGATTCTGTGATTTTGCAAAATTACAATTTCATTGTAACTTTGAAAAATTATAGACATTTTAGTTTGTTTCTATTAGTGTTAAAACTTATCTATTAACTAATTAAGTGTTTATTTTTTTTATTAGAAATGTCTACAGTGTGACTATGGTTTTAAGTATTCGTGGAAACATCACTATGGACCCTTCTTTATTTTTAATGGTAAATATTAATTTTCTTTATCAATAAACCAATTAATAATCTTTATTGCAGAATTTTTTTATCGGTCTTTTATTTTGTAACTTTCCAAAGTAAAAGTTCAATTTTAACTTTAAAATCATGGATTCCGCAGCTTGATTATTTTTTCATATGGTAAGTTTTGGAATATACATTTGTCGTAATTAATGTTTTATGTTATCATTTTTTTTTTTTGTAGAAAATTCCTGCTTTTCTTATAATTTAAAATTCTGTTAATGAGTGACCAGGGTATTCAAAAGTTGCAACAGGTGTACACTCTAACTTTGAATCCTTAAAAAATGTGGACTAATTTAAGTATGATTTTATTTTCACGTGGTAAGTACTGGAATATACATAGTTCTTAATTAATAATCTTATACATATTTATTTTTTTTAGAAAATTCCAAAAATGCGTTCTGATTTTCTGCTTTTATTATAATTTTATATTCTGTCAAATGAGTGACCAGGGTTCTCAAACGTCGCAACAGGGGTACACTCAAACTCTGAATCCTTAAAAATATTGTGGACTAATTCAAATTTGATTTTATTTTCACATGGTAAGCATTGGAATATATATATTTCTTAATTAATGTTAAACAAATTTTTTTTTTTTTTAGAAAACTCAAAAAATGCGTTCTGATTTTCTGCTTTCATTATAATTTTATATTCTGTCAAATGAGTGACCTGGGTACTCAAACGTCGCAACAGGGGTACACTCTAACTCTGAATCCTTAAAGAATTTGGACTAATTCAAGTTTGATTCTATTTTCACGTGGTAAGTATTGGAATATACATATTTCTCAATTAACAATCTTATACATATTTTTTATTTTTTTTTTAGAAAATTCCAAACATGTGTTCTGATTTTCTGTTTTTCTGCTTTTATTAAAATTTTATATTCTATCAAATGAGTGACCAGGGTATTCGAAAATGGCAACTGTGGTATACTCTAACTTTGCATCCTTAAAAATATTGTGGGCTAATTCAAGTTTGATTTTTATTTTTACGTGGTAAGTATTGGAATATACATTTGTCGTAATTAATGTTTTATATTTTTGTTTTCTTAGAAAAATCCAAAAATACCTTCTGATTTTCTGATTTTATTATAATTTTATATTCTATTAAATGAGTGACCTGGGTATTCAAAGGTGGCAACTGTTGTATACTCTAACTTTGCATCCTTAAAAAATTGTGGACTAATTCAAATTTTGATTCTATTTTCACGTGGTATGTATTCAAATATAAATATTTTTTATTCAATATTGTTTTATATTATTGTTCTTAGAAAAATCCAAAAATGCGATCTGATTTGCTGCTTTTTATTCAATTTTCTTTTAACCCTTGTTGATTTTTATTTTAAGTAAGTTTTAGGAAAGTTTAAATTTTTGTCTATTAATTAAATATTTTTTTTTAGCGTTTTCATTGGTATTTCTGATGAAAGCAAACTCATACAACACAAATCTTTTTAAACTTTTGTTGATGAATTTTTATAGATGTAAATATTTAAATATTTAATGCCCAATTCCAACATGTTTATAATTAATCTTTAATTTTTTTTTTCAGGCAGTGGTTTTAGTTTTCCTTCTTGTGCGGCGTCGTTGTATCTGATTTTGGTCACTTTAGTGTGAATTTCCATGTTAACATTCTTATTTTCTCCTGTTTTTATATTATCTTTATTTATTTTTACCGTAAGTATTAAAATTTAATACTTGCGAATAATTTAAAAATTTGAATTTTTTTTCTTCAAGTCGTTATTCTGTGGTTCCTTTGTAATCCTCCACATTTAGAGACCTTTAGATGTTCTTCCTGATTTTTTATCGTAAGTATTTGTATTCTCTATACCCTCTTTACATTAAATAATATTCTTAATATATCTATTCCTATAGCTTACATTTAAATGGGATCGCTGTCGTCCTTCGACCCAAAAAATCGTTTAATTTGAGAATCTCGTATTTTTTATTTAATTTTATTTTATATTCTATGGTTCCTTTGTAATCCTCCACATTTGGAGACCTCAAGTTCTCCAGATCTTCCATTATCGTAAGTATTTTTATAAAACCCTCTTAATATTATATAATATTGTGAATCTATTCCTATAGTTTACATTTCAATGGGATAGCAGTCGTCCTTCATATTTTTTATTTTTTATTTTATTTTGTATTTTTCTGTGGTTCCTTTGTAATCCTCCACATTTAGAGACCTCAAGTTCTCCAGATCTTCCATTATTGTAAGTTTTTCAATTAGACACTTTTAATTATAAATAATATTGTGTATCTGTTCCTATAGATTACAATTAGATAGAAGAAATCTTAATTTGTGACTCTCATATTTTTCCCTATTCTATGGTTTCCTCGTAATGTTGCTGATTTTTTCCTTACCGTAAGTATTTTATGTATTAAACCCTTTTAATATTAAATAAGATTTTATATTTTTCTGTAGCTTCTATCTCAATGGAATCGCCATGGTCCATCGACCCAAAAAATCTTTTAATTTGTGACTCTCATATTTTTTATTTATATTTTTTATATATTAATCTGGGGCTCCTTTGTAATCCTCCACATTTAGAGACCTCAAGTTCTCCAGATCTTCCATTATCGTAAGTTTTTGAATTAGACACTTTTAATTATAAATAATATTGTGTATCTGTTCCTATAGATTACAATTAGATGGAAGAAATCTTAATTTGTGACTCTCATATTTTTCCCTATTCTATGGTTTCCTCGTAATGTTGCTGATTTTTTCCTTACCGTAAGTATTTTTTGTATTAAACCCTTTTAATATTAAATAAGATTGTATATTTTTCAATAGCTTCTATCTCAATGGAATCGCCATCGTCCATCGACCCAAAAAATCTTTTAATTTATTTTTTATTTATATTTTTTATATATTAATCTGTGGCTCCTTTGTAATCCTCCACATTTAGAGACATTTATTTTGTGCTTTTTAATAGCTTAGTTCGATGCAATCTTTCGATGGTTCCTTAATATCATCTCCTAATTTATGGCTCTCATATTTATTTTTTTTGTAAGTACTATAATTTAATTTCTTAAATAAATAGCTAACCACTTTTTTTTTTATCAGATTTTCGAAAATCCGAAGTATCCATGGTTGTTCTGGTCGTGGAATTCCCGTTTGCTGCTTTGCAATTGTTTTCTTATTTCTGTATTCTTTGTATTTAACATTTTTGTTTTATTGAGTTAATGGATATACTACATTAAAAAAAATATTACGAAATGAATATAGTTTATTTTGATTTATGGGTTTTTTGGAAATTAAAAAAAAAAAACGCTTCGATAAAAAAAAATTTGAAATCACGATAAGTTAAAGATTAATTAACATATACTTGTATACAATTTTTTTGTACCTGTTTATAATAATACCTTTTAATACCTTTATATATTTTTGTTTTCTCAATATTGTTTAAATTTAAAGTAAACATTCTTAAACATATTTACACACGAAAAATTTTAAATTCTCGCGGGCAGGGATAGCAATATCGCATTTCCAGCTGACTGAAGGCAAGTTATCGGCGAACGACCATCGCTAGCACCAACATCAGTTGGGCAGATGCTAAAGCAAATACAATAGGCAATAGGCAATTGGTGATTGGCAATTAGCTTTATCGGCTGCCGCCTTTGCACCTGCAACTCACCTGAGCCGTGGCCTTCGGGCGATCGCACCTCTCCGAAAGCAGCACCACCAGAGCGATAGCGGAAAAACAAGAGCAACTCGAGTAGTTGCCGTTTTTTTTCTTTGTGTGAGTTTTTTTTTGTATATTTAAAGTGTTTTTTTTTTTGATGATTTATTGGTTTTCGGTTATCTCGCTTCGTTTGCAGCCCAAATCTGGCCAGGTCTGAGATCAATGCTGTGGACAGTGCACCTGGACGGCGGCCCCCAGCGGGTCAATCATGCGGCAGTGGGCGTGGGCGACTTCATCTATAGTTTTGGCGGATACTGCACGGGCTACGACTATCGCTACAACGAACCCATCGATGTGCACGTCCTGAACGCCCACACGATGCGGTGGTCGTTGGTGCCGCAGCAATGCGACGACGAGGGACAGCCTCTAAAGTATCCCCTCGTACCGTTCCAGCGCTACGGCCATACGGTGGTCGCGTACAAGGATAAGATCTACATATGGGGTGGCCGCAACGACGAGAACCTGTGCAATGCCCTCTACTGCTTCGATCCGAAGACGGCCCAGTGGTCCAGGCCGGCGGTGACAGGCTGCTTGCCAGGAGCACGCGACGGCCACTCGGCCTGTGTGATTGGCAATTGCATGTTCATATTCGGAGGATTCGTTGACGAGATCAACGAGTTCAGCAGCGACGTGCACTCCCTCAACCTGGACACCATGGAATGGCGCTATGTCCAGACCTTCGGAGTGCCGCCCAGTTACAGAGACTTCCATGCCGCTGTGGCGTACGAGCAGGAGCGCATGTACATCTTTGGCGGGCGCGGGGACAAGCACAGTCCCTACCACAGCCAGGAGGAGACCTACTGCCACGAAATCGTCTACCTCGACATGAAGACAAAGGTCTGGCATCGTCCCTTCACAGCCGGAAAGGTGCCCGTGGGCAGGCGGAGTCACAGCATGTTCGTCTACAACAAGCTGATATACGTCTTTGGCGGCTACAACGGATTGCTGGACAAGCACTTCAACGATCTGTACACCTTCGATCCGCGCACAAAGCTGTGGAACCTGGTTCGGGGCAATGGCAAGGCGCCGACGGCGCGCAGACGCCAGTGCGCCATTGTAATGGGCACCAAGATGTTTCTATTTGGCGGAACGAGTCCCAGGACTGGGCCAACGCCTACAGCCAATTCCTCGACCACATCCACGCCCACCCAGGAAGCTGCAGCAGCAGTGGCGGCGGCGGCTGTGGCGGCGGGTGGAGCAGCTGCATCCAGCGTGGCTTTGATCGATTACAGCGATCTTCATGTTCTGGATTTCGAGCCCACTCTCAAAACCTTGGCCACCATGGTGGTGCTGAAATACCAGCTGGATATTTCGGGGCTTCCCCGGAGCTTCCGTTCCGATCTGCAGATGCTCACGCAGCCGAACAGTATTAGCCGGCCCATCAACCAGGCTGGCTAGCATCGCGAGGCAGTGGATATCTTAACCATCCTGCGTCAACTGCCACACAAAACCTAAGCCTAAAATGAGAAAGGAATACAAAAAAAATACAAGATGTAGGGATCTGTCTCGGAAAGTTCTCGGAAAGCTTACGATTTAGTTATAATTAGTGTCAAGTTTAGGAAGCATAAAATGTCAAACAAAATGAGTATTAGCTTTTGCGAAAATCTAAACTAAAACGAATGAATCCGCTTTTTAGTTCAAACTTTCACAATAGCTCGTTCTCAATTTGTATATCGTTTAGGTTTACTAAACTTTTCACTAGATATACCTGGGCAGATCTTTACAGAGAGGAACTTCTTGGTCCACTAGTCCGGCTGCCTCTTAAAAACGCATCTTAAACAATCGGAGGAGCGAGCTCGAATTAAATTTAAAGCACACACAGACGAAAGAAATGAAATGGATAGTAAAAATGATAAGAAAGAAGACCGAGAGAGATGCCCCCAGTAATTACAGAAAGTTTTAGAAACTTGCTTTGATTCTTCTGTTGGCAACTAAAAGAGAACACACACATTAACTGATACTTCGAATGATACCTACGGATAATGCTAGAAATAAAGCCTGTAAAACATTAATAAATGTCCTTAAATAAAAACTCTATAAACTATATAAAAGACGAACACTTTATTACTTATACATATTTATTATTCCTAAACCTAATGAATAACTAAACACAATTTTTATTACACAACTATAGCTTAAGTTTAGTAATTTTCAGACTTGGGTAAATCCTCCTTAGCATTAACATTTACAAAACGCACTTCGCCAGCCAGGAAGCGCTTTACAAGCCATTGAAAGCAACAAACTTGCACGCAATCCGAGTAAAAGTAAGGTCAACGAGTCCGTAATTAGTCTACGAATGGATCGGTTTTGATTGGGAAACCTCCAATAGAACCTCGAGCGGTGCATATCTAATATAGGAAATACATATTCCCAGACTGATTATCCCACGGCGCTCGTGTAGCCCCGAACTGTGAGGTAGCCGTTGATGATGTCTGAGGGCATGTGCTGCATGGATGCATATTCGTCGGTGTTGGCGAATCTCAGCTTGGTATGGGGATCCGCATAGGGGGCGGGCAGGCCGCTGATGTCTGAGTATTTCTTGGCCGGCACGAGCGAGGGCGGTGCATTGAGCGTGAAGTCTGCAATTATTAAACCAGAGTTTTATCCTTGAATTTAGTTATTTTACTTTGTCTGCCTACACGTGGGTCTGTCGGCGGGCAACTTCAGGTTCCGTTCCAAATTGCTGATCTGGCGAAGGGGGCGATAAACGCAGTTTTTGGGAAAAGCAAATGGCTTTTTAAACGAGCGTTTTGGTTTCGGTTGCGATTCCATTTTTTGTTTTGCTCTTGATATAGGGATGGTACAGCAGCCTTGAAGATGCTAAGAAAATTTTATCGATTATAATCGAATTAAATTTAAATTGAATGTATGAATTTCATTATTTTCTTATTAAGATTTTATTAATAAGTAAGTATTTATTTCCTAAAAATTTTATTCTTTATTTCATTATTTCCAGACTAATAAAAACATTTAAAGAATTTCTTGTATGTAATATTATAGTTTTGAGCCTAACAACAGTATTATAATAAAATGTTTTAAACAAAAATTAAAAAAAATATCGGTTACAATAAAGAATAAGTATTAATAAAATAACATTATACGGTATAAAAATATTACATTATATTATAATATTATAACAGTATTAATAAGTTTAACGAATAAGTATTTCTAAGTGAAATATACCAACAAAAAAGAAAACTTAAATTAATTATTTAAAATAATAGAAATCAAAAAGCTTTGCACGATAGTTGGCATTGAACATCGATAGATCGGCCATCAGCTGAGTGGTCTGGCACGGAGTTGCCACCCACTTGTGAATGTGTGTTTGTGTTGAACTTTGCATGGCGAGTGACCTGCAACCTGTCCGCCAATAACCGTTAATAGCTGCAATCAGTGCAGTCAAGCGACTTTGAAATCAATTACTCCTCGTTTTGCGTGCTGGCAGTGCTTACAGCCAGAAGCTCGATGAATAGCGCATCGCGTTCGAGGAAAACGGCGTGCGGAAATTTTGGCAACTCTGACACACACACACACACTGGCCAGGGCCAGTTAACGTTCTTATATTACGCTTTTTGGCCATACTTTTGTATCTAGATTAGTTCATTGAAGGCATTAAAGCAGGACTACGACCCAAACGCAAGGCCTAGCGGAAAGAGAAAAGTTGGTAAAAGACAAAATCAAAATGCAATTGCCACAAAAATGATGTAAATGAAAACTCTCAAGTAGCCCGACCCGAGCGAGGTGTGCGTGTGTGTGTGTCGGTGTGTTAGTGTGTGTGGAAATTAACGTAGTGTAAAGCGAAGAAGAAGCAGAGCGAAGAGTGGCAAAGGAAAAGTGACAATTGCAATCCAAGGCGAACAACAAAAAAAAAGGCGACGAAGTGAAGGTCCAACTACCTCACCTCCTCGCAGGATCCTTCAAGTGCTGTAAGACAAACGGGAAAAAAAGACAAGAACAAAAAAAAGAACGGAAATTCCTGTAAACAAAAACAACACACAATCAAAACGAAACATCAATTGTTGTTGTTGGGGGAACGGAAGCGGATGGAGTTGAATCATCGTCCGGAACTTGTTTTCAATTCTTCTTCTTTCTCTTCTCATTGTTGTTGTAGTTGTTTTGTTGTTGCTAATAAAGCATAACAAAAAATACATAATACAACAAACAAATGCCAGACACAAAGTCCAATCAGAGTCGCACTAAATTCGAATGCCATCGCTCTCCATCGCAATGTAAACAAAGAATTTGCGCCATGCGGGAAGCTTCTGTTCAGATAATACAGTGGACACTAGTTAAGAGGGATTCGAAAGAAATTGATAAACTGTTATTTGACAATGGAGAATGATTTTGAATACAGTAGATCCTCGAAAGAACGATTATATATAAAATTTCTTGTCTTTAAGACTGTTAAGATCTAATAGTCTAAAACTAATGTTTTTTAATTCCTTAATTTGTCACTTTTATAAAAAAAAACATTATTTGACAATGAAGAACGTTTTGAAACACAGTAGATCCTTTAAAGATCCTCTAAAGATTGATTATAAATTCGAATTCTTGTCATTTCAAGTCGTCTTTACATCTAAATAGTCTAAAACTAATGTTTTTTTTAATAATAACTTTAATATAATGCTCAATATTTTAAAAATAGTACCCTTTCGACTATAATTTCTTATAAAGTAAAGCATTTTTTTAAAGCTTTTAAGAGTCTTTCGATCCATGTCGTAGATCCTATAGGTTAAAAAATAATACCTTTTTTTTTCTAAAATCTTTGTTTTTAAAACTATTTTTATTTTTTAAACTAGTAAAATATATTTATTCTATAATATTTTAATTTTTTTGACTTAATTTCTTAAGTAAAGTATTTTTCTTAAGCTTTCGTTAGTCTTTAGTCATTATGGTTAAAAAATAATTATTTTTTGTTGAAAAACCTTTGGCTTTTAAACAGTTTTTTTTAATATTTGGTATTTAATATATCTTCTTTTTATATATCTATCTTGGCATGTCATAAATACCCTACACAATCAGGGGTCTAATGGGGTAAAAATTGAGAAAAAATCAGTTCTCTTAAGATTTTGATGCAGATTGATAGGGAATTGATCCATAAATACTTTAAATTTGGATGCAGATTGTTAGGGAATTGATCCAAAAATATTTAAAGGTACTCCGCTTAAGAATTGGATTAAAATTAGCAAAAATATAGCCTTTGTCTGGGACCATATGTTTATAAAATAAACGCGGAAGCTGGAAACTTGCAAAAAAAAAGTATCTTCAGATCGAATTTCAAAAACTGCTGGGTTAGTCATTCGCAAAAACCACAAACAATCCATAAGGAAGTCTTTTTGTGAAGCCTTTTTTGTAGTCTTTTTTGTTTAAAATCAAAAAATGTGGAAGATATGCATAAAAAGCGATAAAAAAGATAAAAAAAAAAGTTAGTAAACAAATAAAGAGGAATTCTGGGAATTAAATAAACTATATTTAGGGTATGGCGACACTCAAGGGTGACCCCAAAACTTACCAAAGAAATTCAAATTCTAAAATCACTCAAGGAAGTCTCTTTGTTAAAGTTTAAAATCAAAAAATAATAAAGATATAGAAAAGGGAGATAAAAAATGTTAGTAAACAAAAAAAGGGGAATTCCGGGAATTTATTTTATATTTTATTTATGGCTCAGTGTGACCCTCAAAGAAATGCAAATAATATTCGAAAAAAATAACCTCAAAAAGAGATAGAAACCCTCGAACATTGACTTTGCCCCGAAGTTGCGATAAGAGAAAGAAATTAATTAGAAATTGGATTGGGAGCGAGTCCAACTGGTTTCCACTGTGACCGCTGGCGCTGGCGGGTGTTATCTTATCTGCTATCCAACTATCCAGCCTTCGAGCTATCCAAGTTTTCCGCCACATTCCCGGGCATTAAACACTCGAGACTGAAGTATCTTTCTCTTTGTCCCTTTGCAGTTGAGGAGGAAATAGCGGCGTTATGGAGGAGAAGCGCATCGCCGACTACTTTGTGGTGGCGGGAATGCCGGAGCATCCGCAGTTGCTGCAGGAGAACATCTTCAACGACTCGGGACGTCTGCGGGCGGCCAACACCATTGAGCCCATCACCGACATCGGTGTCTTTTTCCCGCTCTTGGGTGAGGAGATACCCGATGGCTACGAGCTCCTCGCCCACACGCCCACCGGCCTGCCGGCAAATCTCAATCACGGATCCGTGCGGACCACCGAGTGTTATATTTACTTTCGACGTGGCAAGGATCGGCCGCCGCTGGTGGATATAGGTGGGTGCCGAGTCTGAACTGCAGGGAATTCTCAACAAGAATTTTGTTTAATGTTTGTCTAAAAATTTCATCAATCAAACGCAAGCTTAGGGGTCTTGAAAGATAACGATGGAAATCTGGACACGTAGCTTGATAAATTCGAGAAACTATAATCAATATAAATCAAAAAGAATCCCATCAATGTCGCTGGAAAAAAACCCAAAGACTACCTTTTAATTCCTTTGATTTCCTCCCTTTCCAGGAGTACTCTACGATGGCCACGAGCGGATCATGTCCGATGCGGAAATCGTTTTAGAAACGCCAGGCGGTCGGGTGGCCAACGTGAACAACTCCTCGGCCAAGACCTTCCTCACATACCGGCGCGCCCGGGCGGATATGCCCTGCAACGAGCTGGTGGTCACCGAACTCTGCGTCATCGTCCAGAGCAAGGGAGAGCGAGCGCCGCATGCCTTCTGCTTGATCTACAAGACCCTGAACAAGGGCTACGTCGGGAGCGACGTCTATCTGTGCTACAAGAAGTCCATGTACCGGCCGAAGCACATCAGCTACAAGCCGGAGATCCTGCTGCGCTACCCCACCGTCGACCACAACGACTTTCCGCTTAACCTCTGCCCCAGCGTGCCGCTCTTCTGCCTCCCCATGGGCGCCTCTTTGGAGGCCTGGCCCCACGTCCACGGCACGGAGAAGCGGAAGCCGATCAGTCCGGTGTTCAGTACGTTCGTTCTGACCGTGAATGATGGCACCTACAAGGTCTATGGCTCAGCGTTGACATTCTACGAGGATTATGAGTGAGTCCTGGATTCGGGAGAGAGATTTCAAGGAAACTTTATAAACGTTTTTTTCCTTTCAGCGAATCGCAATTGTCGGCGGATCAGAAGGAGCTGCTGGGCTGGGACGAGGAGTTCGGGCAACAGCATTCGCTGCACATGATCAAGGCCATCTGCCTGCTGTCCCACCATCCCTTTGGCGACACCTTCGACAAGTGGCTCAAGTACCTCCATGTGGGTTTCCTAAAAAAAAAGTATCCTCTAAAAGTATCCAAAATAATCCCTTTAACTTCTTTAGAGGATGGTCTTGTATGGCGTGAATATTCCGATTCCCGTGGAGCGCTACATCACCCAGCTGCTGGACGAGGTGCCCTTCCCGGCTCCGAGTATCCACTTGCAGATGTCCAGCGAGTCGAATGACCGCATCCTGCTCACTCAGCCGGAGGACTCGCCGCTACCGAGGAGCGGGGCGGGCTTTCACATTCTCCTGCAGAACCTGGGCACCGACAACTGCCTGCATGTCCTCCTCCTGGCCCTCACCGAACAGAAGATACTCATCCACTCCCTGCGGTGGGTTTTGGGTTCTTTTTTTTGATTTTTTATTCAATTTATTTAATGTTTTTTTAATTACAGACCCGCCACCTTGACGGCCGTGGCCGAGGCCATTGTGTCGCTGCTGTTTCCGTTCAAGTGGCAGTGTCCTTACATACCGCTTTGTCCTCTGGGCTTGGCCGAGGTCCTGCATGCTCCGCTGCCCTACTTGATTGGCGTGGACTCGCGCTTCTTCGACCTCTACGAACCGCCCACAGACGTCACCTGCATCGACCTGGACACGAATAATATAAGCGTGGGTTTCCGGGTGTCCTTTTAAAGGATTTATTTAATTTTAAATCGGTTTCTTTGTCCAGTTGTGCGAATCGCAGCGCCACTTATCCCCGAAGCTGCTGCCCAAGAGAGCCGCGCGCCTGCTCCGGCAAACGCTCACGGAGCTGGAGAACGCCAAGCCCATCAGCTATGATTCCACCAACAGCCTGGACCGGGACATAAGGAAGCGGAAGCGGGAACTCGTGCTGGAACAGCGCATCCAAGAAGCCTTTCTGCTCTTCATGGCCAGCATATTGCGCGGCTACCGGGACTTCCTGGTGCCCATTTCCAAGGCGCCCTCGGTGGGTGCCACGGATCCGAGTGCCCTCTTCCAGCTGAAGGCCTTCCTAAGATCCCGCGATAAGGTGGGGTAGCTCTTCTTTGATATCCTACAATCGTATCCTAATCTTTGGTATTGTTTTCCCTCCCAAAGTCCCACTTGAAGTTCTTCGAGCTGCTGATGAAGACCCAGATGTTTATCCGGTTCATCGAGGAGCGCTCCTTCGTCTCCGACGGCGACCACGGCCTCAGCTTCTTCGACGAGTGCGCCGAGAAGGTCGGCAACTACGACGAAACCCCCGCCCAGCTGCATCTGGTGGACTGGGACACGGGCCAGAACAGCGAGCGGACCAAGTACATCTTCCCGCCGGACAGCGTCACCCCGGCCGGAGGGGGATCGGCCTACAATTACGAGAACTTCACCCTGCAGCCGGAGCTGCTGCAGAGCTCCACGAAGAAGACGGCGCTCTCAAAGTTCCTGCAGATGCAGCTGAACGCCTCGCTCTCGCCGGGATCCCCCA
Source organism: Drosophila ercepeae (assembly GCA_018150545.1). Classification (NCBI taxonomy): domain Eukaryota; kingdom Metazoa; phylum Arthropoda; class Insecta; order Diptera; family Drosophilidae; genus Drosophila; species Drosophila ercepeae. The sequence continues at coordinate 2,328,393 of JAECWL010000197.1, forward strand.
TTGCCAGGCGGACCAAGCACGAGATCAAGCTCTCCCAGAAGATGGCCTCGCGGTGCCAGCAGCATCCGGAGGCGTGGTCCAAGTACCTGCTGGCCACCTGTTACTCCCTCTACTTCCTTATCCTGCCCTCGATGGTGCTGGACACGCGGCACGCCGGCAAGGAGCCGGACATCCTGCGCGCCGCCTACGACGTCCTCGTGCGCGCCAGCCGCCTCAAGATCACCTGCGACGAGTTCTGCTACCGGATCATGATGCAGCTCTGCGGCATCCACAACCTTCCCGTCCTGGCCGTGCGCCTCCACTACCTGATGAAGCGCTCCGGCGTCCAGGCCAATGCCCTCACCTACGGCTTCTACAACCGCTGCGTCCTGGAGTCCCAGTGGCCGAGCGACAGCACCACGCTGAGCCAGATCCGCTGGAACCGCATCAAGAACGTGGTGCTGGGCGCCGCTCAATTCCGACGGGCCGGCAAGCGCCGGGCAGCCGCCAAGGTGAACAAATCGCTGAGCGCGTCCCAGGACCAGAACCTGAGCACCCTGGAGACGGTGGACGGACAGTCGCGCAGTAGCCTGGCCTCTTCCACCGGCGAAGGCGGCGGCGGGGGCCACGGCCTCCTGGACTTTGCCGCCTTCGACCGACTGAGGAACAAACTGGGCAACATTGTGCGCCAGACGGTGACGGGCGGCAACAACGACTCCCTGCCCGCGGAGACCGTGGTCAACAGCGCCGGATTACTGATTGCCGGCGAGCCGAGCGCTCCCAACACTCCCACTTATGGTGGTGACACGGAGATCCTGACCAAGGCCCTGCAGCAGCAGCAGCCGCGCAAGCAGATCATGCGGATAGGTGGCGGGGAAGACGAGGATGACGAGGACGAGGACGAGTACACGCCGGCCTCGCCGAGCACGCCCCAGAAGCAGTTGGGCGGCGGCAACGGCGACTACGAGGCGGACGAAGAGGAGGAGGACGACGACGACGATGACGAGGCGGACGAAGAGGACGAGGTGGATGAGCATGTGGCCGCCCAGCGGGCACGACAGCGAGTGCAGAGTCCAACCAAGTGAGGATCCAAATACCGGATGATGTACTCTCATATTTATTATAATTTCTCAACTTTCAGAATCTCGCCGCGCACGCCCGTGACCCAGAACGATCCCCTGGGCGCCCTCAACGAGGAGGAGTCCGGCTCGAGTGCCACACCCACGCAGCAGTCGCAGCCGGCGGCGGCGGAGTCACTGCCGCAATCCCAAATGGACAGCAGCATCTACAGCGACAAGCCGATCCTGTTCCGGGGCCAGCGGAGCGCCACCTTCGACGAGTCCACGCAGATCGGGAAGAGCATGCACCGGTCGGAGACGATGCCGGTGGCCAGCAGCGGCGTCACCCATAGCCTGGCCAATATCGGCTCCTCGCTGAAGTTCACGTTCGGGTAACTTCGGCCTTCCAAACCCCCTCCATCCTTATTCTTCTGCTCCTCCTACTCTACTTTTATTCCTTCTCTTAAGTCATCTCGACAATCGATCCACAAGCATTCCACTTCCAAGCACAGCAGCAAACAGATTTCTTCATCCTTTTTTATTCTTTTATCTTTGGTTTCGAACCGATTTCCTTGGACATGTCCTGGGCTTGTTCTTGTTCTTTGAAAAACGAATTAGCAAGGATAAGCCCCGCGATGGTGTCCGATTCCGATCTCCCTCTTAACGAATCCATTTCGTTTCTTGCCATATATTTTGTTTTATTTATATACAAAAATATATAATTGTATCTTAGACGTTATTCACCCGCACGATTGTCCCTTAAGAAAGACTTGAAATTGCCCGCCAATATTATAGAAAATATATCGAGCATAAGGTAAGTGCAGGCCTTCTCTAGAGATCTCTTCTAACCCTAAAAAAAACAAACAAAACGAACATGAACACAATATATTTACATAATCTGGTGTGTGGATGCTGCTCTTCACGGTATTCAATGCAATCCACAGAGTGGGCTTTTTGTTTTTTGGAAATTTTTAGTTTTTTACGTTATATACAAAATTTTGTTACTATATCTTTTTATATTCCATGTTTTTTTTGTGTTTTTGCTCACAAAACGTAGTTAAAAAATGTATTCTTTCTTAAATTTTCGAAATTTTGAACAAGTTCCACATGCAATTTAGTTAAAGATTAATTTTCTCACGATCTTTCTAATCGTTTTCTTACACACAAGTGAAAAAATATATATATTTTTTTTTATTTTGAAAATTTTGAACAAGTTCCACATGAAATTCACATAAATGTACTTTATTTGTACTTAAAGATACATTTTCTAACGATTCTTCTAATCGTGTTCTCTTACATAAGTTAAAAAATAAAGTTTAAAAAATTATTGGAAGTTTTGAACAAGTTCCACACGCGATTCACGCAAATTCATGTTCTACTCTTAGTTCTATTCAAAGATAAATTTTCTAAGGATTTTTCTAATTGTTTTCTCAAACAAAAGTTAAGAAATATACTTTTTTTAAAATTTTTGAAAATTTTGAACAAGTTCCACATTCAATTCACAACAATACATTTAAATTCTATTCAAAAATACATTTTTTCACAATTTTTCTAATCGTGTTCTCTAAAATAAGAGTAAGAAATATATATTTTTTTTTAAAATGTTGGAAATTTTGAACAAGTTCCACATGCAATTCACAAAAATAAATTATATTTCTATTCAAATCGTGTTCTCTAAGAAAAGTTAAAAAATATATAAATTTTTAGAAAATTTTGAAAATTTTGAACAAGTTCCACTTGGAGTCCACACACGTACTCGTACAATGTGAAAAGCGGCAGCCAACACACACACACACAAAGACAACACAATACTGTATCCTAACTTTTGGTTTTCATTGTGTTCCACATAAGTTCCACAACTCGAAATGCTGTTTTACGGAGCAGAGTTTCGCCTTTGGTTTTGGTTATGGTTATGGTTTCAAGTCCCCTCAAAAACTTCGTTGGTGGCGGGCAATTCAAGGTTTGACAAAAGCCACTCATTTAAATATTTTAACACAAACACGGAAATTCATTAAAAACAAAACAAAACAAAAAAGAAAGAAAAGCCATTCACAAAGCACCGCATCACCATTTTCGAAAAAAAACAGACCAACAGCAGTTTTTGAAAAGCATAAGTTTTTATAATTGGTTTCTTTATTATTATTCTGCTGTTGGTTCCACTTCAGAGTGGTTTCTTTTTGTTAATGTTCCCCCCTCATTAATGGTAGTGTCCTTTTTCAATCACAACTAATCTCTCGTGTTTGTACAAAAACCAAAAAACAGTCCCAGCCTGACGGGCAAGAAGTCCAACGAGCTGATCCAAGGCAGCCTGAGCAGCATCAAGTACGCGGCCAACTCTCTGACCAAGAAGTTTGACGAAATCAAGGGCGTTATCTCGGCCAACTCGACGCCGACCAAGACCAACAACGGCCACCATCCGCACCAGCATGCCCACCACCATGCGCATCACCATCACCACCAGCAGGCGGAGCAGGAGGAGCACGACGCTGCGGTTCACGAGGAGGGCAAGCTGCGACGTGTGTCCAGCGATCTGGACCCGTGGGGCAGGCTCAGTGAGTCACGCAAATCCAGCTACAACAACCTGGTGCCCCTGGGAGAGAACACCTCCAGCGGAGCGCTTCATATGCACGCCTTTCCCGCAGTGCCCGATAACCTGTACAGTCCCATTGGAGAGGTAAACCAAATCGAAATAGAGTTATTTTCACGGTTGCCATAATTTTCATTTGAATTTCCTTCCAGAGCACTACAGATGGCGACTGCGACGTGATGATCCAACTTACGACCTGCTCGCAATGCCACAACTGCTCCGTTCTGGTTTACGACGAGGAGATCATGAGCGGCTGGACGGCGGAGGACTCGAATTTGAACACCACCTGCCATGCCTGCAACAAGCTGACCGTGCCCTTCCTCAGTGTCCAGATCGAGCGGCAGGCCGAGCCGCAGGACGAGCAGGGGGACAATGACCAAGCCAAGGGGCAGGAGCAGCCGGCGAAAAAGTCCAGTGTGACGGTGCCGTATCTGAATCCGCTGGTGCTGCGCAAGGAGCTGGAGAACATACTCACCCAGGAGGGGGATGCGGCGCTGATCAAGCCGGAGTTTGTGGAGGAGCATCCGATCATCTACTGGAACCTGCTGTGGCTCATGGAGCGGATCGAGAGCAAGACACACCTCCCAGAGCTCTGTCTTCCAGTGCCGGTGAGTTAATCCTTACCTCGAATGTACCTTCCTCTAACAGGAGTTCCCTTTCAGAGCGACAAGGAACCCATGGATCCGCTCAGCAAGGTGAAGACGGTGAAGATCCAGTGTCTGTGGGACAATCTTAGCCTGCACAGCGAGGCCAGCGGCCCGCCCATGTACATCCTGTACAGGGAGACCCAGCCGACGAGTCCGCTCATCAAGGCCCTGCTCACGGACCAGGCCCAGCTCAGCAAGAAGTGATTATCGACGATCCATGATTGGCTTTCTTTTTTTAAAGTCTCTCCTTTTTTTTGCAGTGTCATTCAGCAAATCATCTCGGCCATCAGGTGCAATGATCTGGGAACTCCCCTGAAGCGCCTGGCCAACGAGCGGCACAAGCTGAAAAGCAACGGAGTGGAGCGGTCGCACTCCTTCTACCGGGACATCCTCTTTCTGGCCCTGACCGCCATGGGGCGGGCCAACGTGGACCTGGCCACGTTCCATCGTGAGTACGCGGCCGTCTTCGACAAGCTGACGGAGCGCGAGTGCAATATGTATTACCGCAACCAGGACCTGCCGCCCTCGGCCTCGACGATCTTCTGTCGGGCCTACTTCCGGCCCCTGTTGCTGCCCTGACGCCCAGACAAGGATGACGATCAGGCGGCGATCGGGGAGACGGAAGCCTAAAAGACATGACGACCAAAACAGAACATCAATTTTTTTTTAGTCCCAACGATAGGGAAACTCCAACAACAACAAAACGCTTATCATGAAACACATTAGGTTCGGTCGATTAAAACTTTTTAAAAGCTAAGGATCCAAGACATGTAGGAAATCAAAAAATTGTGTATTTTTTTTTATAGATAAAAGAAAAGCTTAACGGATTGTCGACCCATTCTGGTATTCATTAAACACTTGACACATGATTTTGTAAATGAATTAATCTTAAACTTAAGTACTTAACGATTTTGTTCGCCTTTAATGACTGGTTTCTGTGACAATACATTAGAAAGTTTAGGAAGTTCTGCGTTTAGGCAGTGCGTGTGCGTTTCACCTCCAATCCAAAGTACTTAACTCCACGAATTGTAAATTGATTTGAAATTTGCTTTATTATTGGCCTCGTGTGTGTATAATGTGTGTGTAATGTGTTTTTTTCGATTTTATGCTTGATTTATTCTAATACTTGTTTGTGAAACACACTCGCCCAAAAAAACAATTAAAAGTAATTTGTAAAAAAGTAAATTTGTATTGTAACGTTTTTCAAACTCGACCCTCGTCATATTTGCCTTATTATATATAATATAACAATACATATTTGTGTACAGACATCGGTATATATATATGAATATATATATATCAGCATTGTGAGCCAACTTTCCCCATTTTTTTCCATGGTTATTTCAAAAATAACTCCCCCATACTTTGTCTCGGTGTATGATTATTTCTCACAATGCTCTCCAGGTCCTTTAGTTAGATTAGCGATCGGGTATCGAAAAGGAAAAGGATTCCAAAAATCAATTATCGAAATGATCGAAATTATCGGGTATCGGATATCGGATATCGGAAAGGGAAGGGAAGGGAAAAGGATTCAATACAACAATTAAACAACGATTACAATAGCAATAATTTATAAAGGATAGCCATAAATAAATGTAGATTGCAGATCTAATTTACAACAAATCTCTAACGTCCACGATTTTAAAGACGATACCCAGAAAATAATAAGAATTAATTCAAATAACACTTAAACACCTACATAGATCCAGGATAATAATACCGATACACACTTACGTAATGCAGCCACAGTAATTTTTTTGTCGGGCATCTTAACTAAATGTATATTTAATAATTAATTTAAAATTACCTAATAAAGATTAATAAAATAAAACTAAAAACAATATTTTATTGAAAAATAATACGTCCAGGGGAAAGAGATAAGGTACCTTATAAGCTGTTTATACCCGGTACGTCCAGGGGATAGATGTCAGGTGCTTTTTAAGCTGTTTATACCCGGTACTTAAGAGTAGAATTTAGTTGTGTAAATTTTAGGAAAGTGGAGGGAGTTATAAATTATACCTAAAGTTTCTTTCGGACCAAACTAACAAACATATTGCTTTCACGCGATTTTCATGCCAAAAAAATTATAACGATTTTTGGAAAATTTACGTTTTCCTAAAAGGCCACAACCATAGTTACTTATAATACTATATACTCGTATGATCAAATGAAGTTCCAGGTATCAATGTAGTTAAAAATCTCGATTCAGAAGCATTCGTCATATTTATTTTCGCTTAAATCAATTTTGTTAAAAATTAATTTTAAGAATTCTTACTCAGAAACATTAAAATATGTTCATGGTTAGTATCAGGTATCATATAGTCGAAATTCTTGAATGAGAAAGAGAGAGATAGAAAGAGGGCTACCTCTCAAGTTTCTCTTAATATTAACATTTTTCTAAAATATACATTTTAGTTTATTTTTATTTCCTTTTTTTTTATATTTCCCTTAAAAAAAAATTCTTCTAAAATTCTATTTCGAAAATATTCCAAAAAAAAATTAAAGCTTCTCAATCTTCCTCTTTTGTTTAATTTTTTAAAATAGTTTTCAAAATTTAGAGGAAAACAAGAATCTTTATTTGTTGTAATTTATTTTATTTTAACTAAATTTTATTTTTTGAATTAACTACCTGTTTTTATATTTTTAAATTTAAAATTTTAAAATTAAAATTAATTTTTTAATTGGGGTATTTTTTTAAAAGTTATTTATATTTAAAAAATACTCTGATTTCCTCTTTCCCTTTGCTAATCCCTTTTAGATTCATCAAAAATAAATATAATAATAAATCCAAACGTAATCTTATGTATTTATACATATTTCCTTTTTTTTAAATTAATTTTTCTAATTACTTTCCGGATTGCTAATTGTGATTTAATATATAAAAAAAAATTAAAAAATGTGAAAAAATACCCCTCAAGGCACGACAGGGAATGATGGATTTTTTTAAGATAAAAAAAAATACTTAGATGCTCCGTCAAATGTCCTTGGAAGCCACACTTCCTGGAAAGAAGTACCCCTCCCCCGAACCGCCAATTAAAAGTCCTTGGAGTAATATATTAATGCATATATACTATATACGTATAGATAGACCGAGGAGGCCCTCGAAACGTAGAAGCATAATTACACTGGGCGGGTCCTCGGCCATGGATCTTACTGTCTACGGATGAGATGGGACAGGAACTGAGACTGGGGAATGAAGGTGCTAGGGGATCGGGATCGGGATCGGGACAAATAAGTCAAACGTACATCGAAACACTAAAATTTAAAGCAACTTACAATTGAAACTAGCAGAAAAAAAAATAAAAAGGATATAAAGGATGGATCTCAATCCTAATCCGAGAGCATCACCACATCCTCGCTGACAGTCGGCGATAGCTCCTTATCCTTTGGCTTCTCCGGAGTCTTGTCCTTGCCGGCGGCTTCGTTTTGCCGCCTCAGGAACTGGCTGATTAGGGCGTTCTTGGTGGCCGCGGGGATGGGCTGATCCCGGGGCACGGACATGAGCAGGGTGGCCCGCTTCTTGGTGGCGCCCACAGCATTGGGAGTGGTTGGCGTGGAAGCTGAAGCTGGGGTCGATGCTGTGGCGTCTGTCACCTCTGCGGGCGGACTCAACTCGTGCTGCTGGGGGTCCTGGCCCTCGATAAACTTCGGGGTCAACGTGTAGTCCCATTGGTTCTGCAGGGGGAGGTCGGACAAGTGGAATTTCTCAAGGATTTCCGGAGGCACGACCCAGCAGAGGCGCTTCTTCGGTTTCTTGGCTTTCTTGGCACTGCTGGCCGAGGTGTTGAGTTCGGGCGTCTGGGTTAGCTCCACCGGCTTCCAGCTGGCCAGCTCGTCGATCCTCTCGCGGACCAGGGTCTTTGAGGGCAGGATGGTGCCTTCGCCGGCGCCCTCCTGGGTCTTCAGGTACTCCAGATACTCGTTGATCAGAAAGACCTTGGAGTTGCGGTTGCCGTGGGTCAGACGCACCAGCTGCTGGAGCAGACGTTCGTCCAGTTGCAGCGGTACAGGCGGCTCTGGTGGCTGATCCTCCCGCTCGGGCTCCGGGGGAGGCTCCAGGCTGAGGGGCTCCAACTGCCAGCAGGCGTACATGTCGATGGTGTGGGCAAACATGGCCGGGAACAGCTCAGACTTGTTGCCGTTCTCGTCCAGCCAGACGGGCCCCAGGAGCCGGGGCTTGATCTTCTTCGTCTGCTTCTTCATCTCCTGGGCAAACTCCTGCTGCAGGACCTGGAGCTTGGCCTTCTGGGCCTCCCGCGTGTGCCCGTCGTCCATCTCGCCGTCGTTCTGCAGCTCCTCGTCGCTAAGATGGCCGTGCGGGACGTACCACTCGTTGTACTCTTCCTCGGACTCCTCCTCGGACTCGCGCTCCTTCTCGTCCTCGCTGGCGCTAAGCGATTCGCCCGGCTCTTCCTCCTCCCACTCGCAGTCGGAGTCCAGTTCGTAGTCGAACAGTTGCTGTATTGATTTTCTAGGATTAGTTTGGATTTGGAGATGGGTTTGGTTTGGTTCTCACCTTGTCCTGAGCCATGGGGCGACGGGCGGAGATCGTGCGGCTCTTCTTGCGCCAGGTTCCGTAGTAGGGCGGCCTCCGGTTGTCCGCAAAGTGCAGGTACTTGGTCCGCATCCTGGCCAGCTGCTTGGGCTGCTCCTCCTCGATGGGTAGGCCCGCCGTGGAAAGGTCATCTGGGGTAGAAAAAAACATGGATTAGAAGGATAATGATATAGAAAGTTGAGGATTTACCTATCACTTGGACATCATCGTCGTCGTCGTCGTCCTCCTCGTCCTTGGTGCGGCGCTCCAGCCTGGCGTCCTTCTGCGTTTGGAGGGGCTTCCTCCGACCGCTTCTCAGCTCGCTGAGGTACAAATGGGCGCGGTTGGGTCGCTTCCGCCGGCCAATGTCCTCGTCCTCGTCGTCGTCGTCCTCCTGCTTCTCCCGGAAGAGTCCGTCCAGCTCGGAGCGCTGCTCCTGGCCGAGATTGGCCCGGATGACCGGAGCCAGCAGCATGTCGTCCTTGACCTGGAAGGGTCGGAAGGCCAGGGTCTGGCTGCTGACCTTGGTGCTGTCGCAGCTGCTCTGCTCGTGCTCCAGGCAGGATGTGGCGGTGGCTCCCGACCCGGACTTGGGCTGCTTGGGCACGAAGAACTTGGAGAAGGATTCGGCGGCGCGCTTCTTCTTCTGCTCGGCCTCCTCGCGCTCCAGCTCCTTCTTGCGGCGCTCCTCGTCCTTCTTGCGCTGCAACTCCTCCTTGGCCTCGTTGCGCTTGCGCTTCTCCTCGTTCTTGGAGTCGGCCTCCTCCTGCCGCTTGCGCTCCTTCTCCTCGCGCTCCTGCTTCTTCTGCTGCTCCTTCTGGTCCTTTTCCAGCTTGCGCTGTTGCTCCTTCTCTTCGCGTTCGTGCTTCTTCTGCTGCTCCTTTTGCTCCTTCTCCAGCTGCTTCTGGCGCCGCTCCTCGGACAGCTTCTGCTCCTTTTCTTCGCGCGCTTTTTTCCGCTGATCGTGAAGGCGCTGCTGCTTGGGCGTCAGGTTCTTTTGGTTGCCAACAGATGCCTCCGGGAGGCTCCTCCGCGAGGGCGCGTCCTTGTTTAGGGAACGGACCGGGGTATCTGTGTCCACTTCCATCTCGTTGTCGCTGCTGGAGTCTTCGTTCTCGCTGCTCGAGAGGAGCACGGAAACATCAGCCTCTTTCTCGGCTTCTGCATCCGCTTTATCCTTGGGACTTTGTTTCTCCTTGCTTGGAGTTTTTGTGTCCTTCGAGTTATCCTGATTCTTGGAACTCTTCTCTGCACTCTTCGGTTTCTCTGCACTCTTCGCTTTCTCTGCGGTTTTGGTTTTTTCCACCGTTTCCTTTTCTGCGGTTTCCTTTTTCTTGGAATTCTTCTCGTTAGGCTTTTCTTCCTTGGAAATCTTTGCCGATTTTCCCTCTTCCTTTGCCTCCTTGGAACTATCCTGCCTGCTAGGACTCTTCTTGGAATTCTCCGCTGGTTTGCTTTCTTCTGGCTTTTTGTTTACTTTTTCTTCGGATTTGTTTTCTTTCTTTTCTTTTGGCTGTTTGGACTTGAAGAGATCCATGATGGACTTCTTGCTGCCCTCCACTTTCTTGGAGTCCTTGTTAGCGGGCTTTTTCTTTTCCACCTCAATTTCTTCCTCCTCCTCCTCGTCATCCAACAACTCCACGACATCCTCGTCCGCTTTTTCCTGAACTTTGGCCTTCTTTTGGGGATTCAGCTCCTCGGCCAGGGCTTCGATCTCGTCGCTGGACTCACTGCCTGGTTTGGGCGAATCCGCAGGCAAGGATTCGACATCTTCGGACTTCTTGAGGGATTTTCTGCGCTTGGGCCGCTTGTTGACTAACGGAAGTTTGATTTGTATGGGCGGGGCTGGGGAACTCTTGGACTCTTTGGTCTTGGAGGTGTTCAGTTTGTCCTTGGACCGGGAGGTGTTCAGTTTATCCTTGGGCAGGGATTTCTTGCCTGATTTCGTGGTAGTGGTTTCCTTGGGCGTTGCGATTTCCTTCACCTCCTCCTGTTCGTCTTCCTCATCGTCCAGGTCGATGACATCCTCCACTTCGGCCTCCGTGGTTTTGGCCTTCTTTGTGGCCGCGGGACCAGTCACATCCAGGTTTTCCTTGCTGGTGGAGCGTCTCTGATGATCCTTGGAGCTGGAAGTGCCCTCTGGATCCTGATCCTCCTCGAAGGAGAGCTTTCGCTTGCGCGGCTCCTGCGTCTCTGCTTCGGGGGCGCCCGAGGACGAGGCTGCCACCGCAGGAGCACCCCCACCCGGGGTTATCAACTTGAATGGCAGGCGCGTCTGCACAAACTTCTTGCCGCTTGAATTCCGCTCTGCGGTCTTCGGGTTTCCATTGCCATTGCTGCTCGGGGTATTCACAATGCCTGCGGGCATTCTGTTGCTGTTTTCCTTAAATTCTTTTAACTATTTTTCCTTGTTTTTTGGTTTGTTTTTTGCTTACGATCGACTGTCAAAAAGAAAACGCGCTGAAAACACACTAGAGATGACTGTAGTGGGCGCGAATTGCCGCCAATAGATCGATCGCGACCGATTGATCGATAGGTCGATGAGCAGCTCCTTACTGCGATAACTTTTAGTGTTGTATATTGTTTTGATTGGTGTCAAATTTATGTAATTATCATGTAGATGTTTGACATGTAACTGAAATATGTAGTTTATAATTTTTATAAATAACTACTACAATTTAAAGATTTTTGAGGTGTATACGATTGCAAAATATTTCTTACTAATAAAAAATTATTAAAATGTTCTGTTTAAGGCTAATATAAAAATATACTTGTATATTTTGTGCCAGAAACACAAATTAATGTTATTATTACGCATGACTCTTTTATATATTTTTTGCAATTTAAAACCGATTTTTTTAAATATAAATATAAATAAATATAAAAGTTTTACCATTTATTACCATTTTTAATTACCATTTATTCTTTTCAATTGCGATGTTTTATAATGTAATTAATGTAATTCAAAAACCATTAAAAACTATGTAAAATTAATGTAACATTTTCTATAGATGGAAATAAAATAAGTTTTTATTGTTCTCCTTTTCTGTTTTTAAGCCTAAGGAAGATCCTTTTTAAATCTATACAATTTTTTACAGAATTTTCTATAGTTTTTTTCGTTAATTTTAATTGTGTAAATACAATTTCTTAATGTAAAGTAAGTTTTTTTTTTTAATATCGATTACATTGTAAAAAGTGTGTTTATTAAAATAAATAAGTTTTTTGCGTTAACAAATTAAGTCTTTTAAATGATAATTTAAAATGTAAGCTTTTTTGAGAACCAAACTATGAAAAACTGGCTCAGCCAATGCATTTTTAATATAAAAATTGCGAATTCTACACATTATCTATTATTTGTTGCTTAGGTAATTAATAGTTTTAAATATTTATTATATGCACTTATGAGACCTTGATGTTGTCAACGCATCCTTTACGTTAGTCCTTCGATTCAGTTGGCGTGGAAAATATCCCTCGCCTGATGATAATTGTTTACTTAGTTTAATGTGGCATTTTTACTAATCCCGGATAAGTGGAAAAACGCTTGCGGCCACAACAGCTGCCGCCTCTCTGCCCACACCCCTTTTGCCACCGAGCCGGTTGACATGGTGACCCCGGAATGAACCCAATATCGGGGATCCTGCCTCCGGGCACTTGCCGCTGTGGAATACATTCATTTAATTACAATTTGTTTCAATCCGACCCCCGCCCACGCCCACACATATGTATGGTACACAGGCACGCCCCTTTCAAAGGAGAGGTGACTCTGGAGGCGGCTCAGGGGGCGTGGCTCAGAGTTCGGGTCTCGGGGCTTTAGTAACTACTTTAAGCACTCCAATCACAGATACAGATTCAGAAACAGGTGCAAGTGCAGGTGCAGAATCTCAAACTTCGAAATTGCAATCAATGCAAAAAAGGGATTTTCATTTTCCACAATTTCCCACTAGCAAGTGTTTCAATTGCAGTTCAATTTAATAGTTTCATAAAACTTTAAGTAAATTACAAAACAGTTTAAATAATTTTAAGCATAATATTTGAATAACATTTTAATATAAACAATAATATAAAATAATATGATAGAAATAATTCTAATAATAAAAAATTAAATATATGAAATATAAAATACATTTTTAAAATGATATTATTTAAAGAATATTCAAACAGTGTATAATATTTACCAATATTTAATAATTAATTTCATTTGATAGACAAAATAGTAGAATACAGGTACTTAATACCCTAAGCAGGATAATACTGGGAAAAGAGTGATGTACAGTTTTAAGTTGTGTTTTTTTACAAGTACCACCGATTTCTCATAAATATATTTTATAGGAATTTTAATAAATAATTACTATAATAAAAATATGAAATATTCCTAATACCTGACACTTACCGCTAAGTATAACCCATTTAACTTTCGGCACAAATCCGGAAATCTAATACTGACATGTGTAGTGCAGACAACTGGATGGGATCTTAAATGTATCTTGCAGATACAAAGTCCCGCTGAGGTCGCTGCTTGTGGCTTTTGTTCGGTTTGACGGATCTGACAGAAGGCAGGAGGGCACGAGAGCTGGAGGATGAAGTGGGTTGGACATGTGGCATATTATTCGCATTGGCCGGGATTTGGCCTACCCATCGACCCATCGCCCGCCATCGACTTCTTTAATAATGATAATAATAATAATGCCGCATCGATTCCGGTGGGACTTTTCCGATGGAAAACCCGGAGAGTGAGACGGCGCGTAAAATGGAAATTCGGTCATGCATGTGAACGGGTGCGGTTTCCCTCCCACTCCCACTTCCACTCCCACTGCCACTGCATCCACCCCCCTGCCAGGCTCTACACTCCCCCCCCGTGGTAATAGAAAATCTATTAGCGCTCAGCGAAACCATTCATGGCAGGGGGTCGGGGGTCACAGGAGCATCCTTTTTGAGGACACGCAGAAGAGACATGCACTGGAAAAAATATAAATTTATAAATTTTGTATTATTATTTAGTTTAAATACTAAGCTTATTTGTATAAGTATGTTTATTTTTTAATAAAAATTGTTTTCCAAATTAAATTGAAATGAATAAGTTTTGCTAACATGATTTCCATTTAGACATGGATTTCCATATTAGTTACATATAATTTTAAAGCTTCTGTTTTTTTCAAGTGTACCCATATAACAGCAACAAATAACGGAGCACAGTGCAATGCTCGGAGTAAAAATGTGGAAAAAAGCGCAGACAGGCGAACTGAAATTAGAGACCTGTTGGCGTGACGCGTGCTTGACGCGACTGTCAGACCGTCTGACGAACATCTAGAACACATAATATCCAGTACATGGGGGTATGTGGGTCGTGTTCGGGAACATATATCCCTACATGTGCACGAGAGTGTTTCAGTTGCGCTCTTAACTTTTTAACAAAACAAGGGCTACGTTGAATCTAACAGTGGGTAAAAAAAATATAAAAAAAATACTAAAAAATGTTATTCGGTTTTCAAAACTCTTGTTTTAGAATGACCTGGAATATTTTTTTTATCATAAGAAAATATTAAATATTGTAAAACATTTTTTTTATATAAATTTATAGTTTTTATGAGACAAGTTCGAGATTTTAAAAATAAATTAAGTTTCTAATTTTTCTTTTGTTTCCAAAATTATTTGAAAAACTTACAAGAATTTTCATTGATTTTGGAACCACTGTAATTTAATAGCAATCGCAGTGTGTTTTGTATTTAAGTAATTGGAGGGTAAAATGTGCTTCCAATTTGTTGTACCTTTGCTAGTAACATTTCCCCCTATTTTCCAGCTGCTTCTTCTTTTTCGTGGTACTTATGGATACAGTGAGAGAAAAACCTATTCTATCAGATGGATAATTTTATCTTTCGTTTGGTTAAAACAATAAAAGGGAAAAAATCGTATAATATTTATAGCTAAAAAATAATATAAATAAGTCACATAATACTACTTTAAAGTATAAAATCCACAAAGACAGAAAAAAACTTCCGAAATTTATCCATGCATGCATAAAAATCCCTTGAAATGTTTTGTATCCAAATTTTTTGTTCAGTGCACAACGGTAAGTGTAACAGTGAGCAGGAAAAGTAACCGACAACAGCAACAAGATTGAAAAAGTATTGAATTACATTTATACAACATTTGGTTGAATGGCTTTTGTCAGGGGGTGGTTGGGTGGTTTGGTTTGGTAAGTCGGTGGGTGGGTGGTCGGTGGGTGGCTGGTTGGATGGTCGAGTGTTGCGGTTTGGGTTTCCTTTTGTTGCCCTGATGGGTAGCTATTTTTTGTTCTTGTGGGTTGGGTTTGTTGTCGTTCTGGTTCTTCGGGGTCCGTGGCAAGGGGCCTCGGGGTTCGGGCTTTAACGATTAACGCGAATGCCTCTTGTTCTTTGAATATTTGTGGCTTCTACACGAAAAAAACAAGAAGGTACTAATTTACATGCTATTAGGAAACATTCTTCAAGCCTCATCAGAGGTAGATTTTATCTCAATTTTATGTTTTAATTTTGTAAAAGTTTTAATAACTCTTCTGTTATGATTTTTTAATAGTCTTCTCTCTATGCTTTATAATTGTAAATTTTAATAATCATTCACCCTTTTATCTCTGTGTACTTCATTGTCGCAGAAAAGTAGGCAACAAAATGAGGAACGGTAAAGGGGCAAGGCAGGAAGGAACAGAAAGAAAGGAGAAAGAGGACAAGCGACAGGGAAATCGGACAAACCAGGGAACGCCGAAACGGAACAGAAGTGAAGTGGGCCGAAGGTCGATTCCCTCAGGAATCGCTATGAAAATTCATTAGTTGCCCATTTTTATGCTATTTTATTTCAATATAAAAGACGCACGCATGCATGCATTTAGTTTTCGTTTATTCTTTTCGGCCACTACTTCCCATCCTCTCCACCCTCCTCACCGTCCCACCCCCACACCAGCCTCTTTGTCTTTCTATTCGTCCTCCTCCCACTCCCACTCTCACCCTCCTGGTTTAGCTCCTTCCTTTCACCTTCTTTGCTTTATTATGCCGTTTGACGCGCCAGACACGCATTAAAATTGTAACATCCGAAAAGAAAGCAATGACTGGCAGGCGGGCGGAGGAGGAGGTGGAGGGAGACGGGCGGTGGGCGTGGCAGTCAGGTAGTTGCGACAACCTGAGAAAGTGACAGTTAGTGATGACAGTTTTAAAAAGTATTTAGCCACAAAACTAATTTAATATGTAATTTAATATGTTAATACATGTATAAAAAATTTAAAATATATACTATATTAAAAAAATAATGATTTCGGATTTCGGATTTACTCAGAGGAAAAAATATATATTTATATTGGTATAATTTTTTTCCTTTAAATTTAATATAAATATATATCCAATATTCTTACGTTCTAAATCCCATTCTTTAAAGTTTCAAAATAATAAATAATGAGAAATAATAAAGATCCTAAAATTATGATTTTTTAAAATAATAAATATATTTAAAATAATGATAGGTTTAATATTTTACATAAAAATAAATATTCTACCTATAATTTAGCTATAAAACAGCAAAAAGGCCATCACTGAACAGGTAGATCCCCCGAGTTTGAGGGAGATGGCCAAATGGGAAAAGGAAAATGATGAAAAGAAAGAGATCGCCCAGGGTTGACACACTTGCCTTGGGCAACTTCCTTCGATACAATGGGACTTTTGTTTGATTCAATCTCGGGATCTGATCTTTTCCGGACTTTGATTTCGACGAACTCGCATTTCCCACACTTTTCACATTTTCCCCTTCTGGCTGCCCACGCTGCCTCAGATTTTCATTACGGGTTACGGGTTTCCACATTTTCATTTTCAATTCAATTCCCTTTTCGTTTCTTTTGTGAGAATCGAACCTGTCGATCGTTCACCATAAATAGCTGTCAGATTCAATTCCGCTTTTTCCGCTGCACTGAGAAAAAAGTTGCATAACAAACAGTGATAGCCCTTCAAGAAACTACAGATATGTGGTTACAAAATTTGTTTCGGGTGTAAATATTTCATAACTCCACTTCCCTTGGTTCTTTTTTGTCTCCAACGTAAGTTTCTTTTTTCGGAGTCTTTTTTTTGTATTAATATTGTTTTGTGTAGATTCTGTAAGCTCCATGGCTACAAATTAGCTTGATTCAGCCTCTGACACTTCGATCGTGATGGGGCACTTTTATATTTATTATGGATTGTCAATCCCCGGGCTTCCGATCTGTTTCTCCGATTCCAATCTGTCATTCCGACTCTGAGTCCGACTTCCACAAGTCATCTCCACAAATTGAGGAAAGCTGCGTCATATTTTTAAGGCCTCTAGCTTTTTTCGGTGGTTTTATTTTAAACTTTTTCATAACATAACTTTGGGGGCAATCTTTGGAGGAGAAGCAAGTCTTTTATTTGCTTACAAAAATTAGTTTATTTATTTTAAATTATGTTCATAAGACTAAAAAAATGAATTAAAGTTAATAATTTAGCCAGAAAAAGAATCATTATCAAATAATTATAGTTTAATATATTTAATAAATATTTTTAAAAACGCCAAGTAAAATTTTGATACATTTCTGTAAATTTGATTAAAAATGTATATTCCAAGGAACAAAAAGTAACAAATTTTGAATTTTTACCATCTTAATTAAATGTTTTAAAACTGTTCAAGAAATTTACAAAATTTAAGGTAAATGTAAAAGACATAATAAACTAAAAACGTTTAAAAATAAACATTTAAAAGTGGATAAATAATAATGAATTAATTACAATAAAAAAATAAAATAACTATTTACTTATATTAAAATATATTCAGTAAAAAATATATTTTGGAATCCATACATCATTTAAAATAAAACTTAATAATATGAATAATATGAAAATAATAAAATTTGAATTGTAGCATAGTAGTTGCTTAAATAATATTTATTTGCTTCAAATATTTTTATAAAATGTGTTAAAAATTAGAAATGAATACTAGAAAAAGTTTTGAAAAATATTCATATTTAAAAACAAACTTTTCAAAGTAGCTTCATGGTCAATGTAATATTTGAAAAATGAATGAATGGATGAATTGGGAATGAATTTCGTAGATTGCAACTCCTCCGCCCGTCTCTTTCTCAACCGGAATGCGCCGTCCCTCTCTTTTGTTTGTTGCTTTGTTTGAATGTAAACACGGGGTTGGCCAAACAATAACTGTTGACAGCTCGTAAATTAATAATTTTGCACAGCGGCGGTGAGCTGAGCAATTGGAAGGGAAAATATTATAGAAAAAAGGTAAGTTACAAGGGAAGGGGCAACGGGGCAGGGGCAGGGACAGGGGCTTAGGGGCAAGGACAAGGACAAGGGGCAAGCTGAAGGGGCAGGGGTGCAAATTAGCCGCGTTTCCGTTGCAACAACAATAAATGACAAATAATAATGGAAAAGCGGCAGCAACAAATAAATAGAAAAATCTTCCGAGCCTGACACTTTGACTTCCTGTGGCCTTTTTTCTGTTTCTCGTTTTCCTTTTCCAAAATTTTTCCAATTTTTCCCTAAGCCAGATTTTCCAGGTCCCTTTGTTCCGGGCCAGGCCAAGGCAATTGGCCCAGAAACCCCAGCAGGCTCTCTTGTTTTGGCTGCCAACAAATTTCAAATCGAAATCAAAACAAAAATTTCGTTCTGCCCATCACTTGTTTGCTATTTCGTCTCAAAAACCAAAAACAGAAGGAAATTTTGAAAAATAGAATTTTCTTGTTTCGCTCGTATTTGGATCAAGGAGTTTGTTTTGAAAGTCGCCGACAAAGAATCGGAACTCTGGGTCGATTATTTCGTCCAATTCTTCAATACTATTTATTTGGGAATTTTCGGATATTTTCTCAATTGTGCGAATCGATTTTAATGAAGTAACCCCGAAGGGCGGCGTCTTTTTAAATTTTCGCCAAATTGATTTTTTAAATGGCAATAAAAATTTGTGTCTAAGAAAAAGGATATTATTTTGGGTTAGCCTGTGAAAGTTTTCAAGGCTCTCAGAAAGTCTTAAAAGTTTTTAGAATTTTCTATAAATAAATTAAGAAATTATATATTAGTTTTCAATATTATTCTGAAATTGTTTCTAATTCTTTTTGGTTTCAATTAAAATATTCCAATAGTTTATTCCTAATAGATAATCCTTACACAGCCTGATTAAAATAAATAAACACCTGAATATTAGGCAAATAATTATGTTTATTATAAAATTTAATATGTTTTAATTTTAAAGATCAAAGTACATCTTTTGCATACATTTTGAAGTAATTTTTTATATTTTCTTAGCTCCTTTCTCGGATTTTTTCATTAGCATTGATTTAAGAGTTAATTTTATTAAAAAATTGATTTATTCTCTAATCCAAGAGTATTAACTTAGTATTAAATTTCTTGTATTATTAAATGCATAAAATATTACTTTATTTTCTCATTCAATTATTTTAAAAATTAGACATCACGAAGTCACTAATCAAAAAGTCCACCTTTGTTCTATTTTATTTTCGGGTAAATCTTGAAACATTTTTATTTATAAACATTTATGAGTTATATTTATTAATATTTGGATTTAAATTGTAAACTAACTCTGTTTCAGCTTTGAAATAAAGCCTTCATTAAAAAAAATAATTTAGAAACTGTAGAAGAACTTCTAAAAATTTGTTGAAATAATCCGCCAACAAAATATTCAAATCAAAGGCATTGCAAGTTTAGAATTTCTATTCATGTTGGAATTTAAATCGTTTCTAATTTCTTTTTAGAATTCACCTTGCTTAGTTTTCAAAAGGATTAGTCTATGAGGATTTTCCCTGGAATTTTTTTCATAATAATATTTTTCACAAAAATCGGAATTCTTTCTCTCCTTCAACGAAATAATTTTGTTTTTTATTTTTGTGATTTTTTTAATTGCAGTCTTTTGGAATGACAGTTCAGCTTTTGGGCCTTTGATTTCTGTCGTCGCTTTTTAATACCTTTGACAAATTTTTTGGAATTTTGTTGACATTCGTTTTTTTTTGTAATTTCCCGACCCCGGCCTCCTCCGGCATCATGAGGCAATTATTCTCGATTAGCCGGCCAGGTGATGATGATTTTTTCACCCTGTTTTTTTCCCTGCCTGGTTCTATCCAATTAACGCCATGACTTGCCACCCCCCCTGGGTCACGCCTCTGTGTTTCCACAAATTAGCGATCGATCGATCCATCGATTGCTTACTGATCGCTTTTATTTCGTTAAAAAAAAACCACAAAAAAAGAGACAAAAATTGTGATAAAAAAAGCCACGGTAGGCGGTCATTAGAGCGCTAATTAAATCAAGTGCCTGGCGGGTTTCCCTTTTTTCCCACTTTTTTCTGTTTTTTATGGCATCGTCATTGTTTCCACAATGGCTGAGCAATTAGCCATCACTGGCCACCGATTCCTCCCGATCTTACGAGTCTTTGGGGCCAATGCACTTTTTTCCAATTCCCGACTGATTAGGCGGAAAGTTTTTTGGTTTGGAAAAAAAATCTAAAAGAATTCTTAAGGTGTTGTTGTTAGTTAATTTTAAAAAACATTGAATTATATATTTTAATAAAATCAAAAAAGTTCAAGGCATTGGCATTACATTTGAAGAACATTTTCAATAGGAAACCCTAGACTTTTGAAAAATTTGTATTTAAAAAGCAAACAAGATTAGATTTTTCAGAATTTGTTTTGAAATAAAATAAATTTCTAAATAAATCATACAAGTCCTTTTTAATTTAATATAGTTTTTTTTTTTATATTTTTAATGGCTCTTTTATTTTCTAGGAAAAATGTAGCAAAGGAAGGATTTGTCCTTAAAAAGTTTAAATTAATGAATTAAATTATTGAAGAGGATTTAGATTTATTTATTAATAAAATTATATAAAAATTATTTATTAAATTGCTTTTCATTCCAGGCCCCGCCAGGACTCCCATCGCACATCCTTTTTTTGGTAATCTTGGGCCTTGATAGGCTCGGCCCTCATCCGGGGGCTGATCGGCGGTTTTATCGCTTATCGCATTGGGTCGGTCTACTCGCCGATAATAATCCGGCAGTGATCCGGACAAGTCGGGACCCGCTCCTCGATGGGTTTCCCTGGGTCTTGGCAAGTGGGAAGTGCCAACTGGGAAATGGGAAAATGCCTGGAGAGAGCTCTAAGCTCTTCTGCAAACTGAGGCGAAAAAAAACAAAAATAATAGAGAAGGAGACGCAGGGAAGCAAAGTCTCTCCAAATGCCAAAGACAAATATATAGGAGAACCTCCAGCACAGGTGCCACTTGCTCCCATTCTGCCACGCCCTCTTCCACAAGGATATATATCTTTCTATATATATATAATATTCTTTTTTATACAATATATGCTTTTCTTTGTCAATTGTTTGGCATTGTTTTCCAACTCGAAAGACTTTGCGACTCGGCGACCACTCGACGCGGCGCACAATTGTCCTTGTTTCCCCGATACCCTGTAAGCTGAGGTCCTTTCGGCGTATTAGCGAGAGAGTCGATTAAAATATTATTCAAGTCAAGTAAAAATATTTGTTAAACTTAGCATAAAATATTAAACTTATTTAAAAAAGTGTTTTGAGGTTTTATTGAATTTTTTTCCCGAGGGTATTGCATGGATCAGGCAAAGGCATGTTAAGTTTTGGTCCTTTGGCTGCTTAGATCCTTGGAACAAAGCTCGCTGCTCCTCGCTCGTTGTTTGGCACTCGAGCGTTCTTCGAGTGGCGGCTCTGGAATCTAAATGAGCAATTCATGAGTTTGTTGGCAACCCTACTTGAGGGTTGCCCCTCCTGCTTGCACCGTTCTTTCGTGCTCGCCCCCTTGACGGCTTCTTGACTCTCCACTTGCACTCGTTTCCCCGTTTATATCCTTTTTTTTCCTCCTTTAAAAAACTGAACAAGGAACTTTCCTTCACCCCTCTCCTTTCTCCACATCCTTTGGCACTCCACCCCCTTTGATTTTTTTTGCACTTTTTGTCGCCGCCTTTTGTGTGCAACTCGTCGGGTTATCGAGCCCGTCTCTATACTGCTTATTATACCCTTGAAAAAGGGTATTATAATTTTGTCCAGAAATGTGTAACGCATTAAAGGAAGCATCTCCGACCCCACAAAGTATATATATTGTCCGTCTGTCCGTCTGTCCGTCTATCCGTCTGTCCGTCTGTCCGTCTGTCCGTCTGTTTCTATGCAAAAAATAGACAGTAGTTTTAAAGCGAGCGTTTTGAAATTTTTACCAGATCATTATTTTTGTTGCACGCAGATCAAGTTTAAGAATCGGTCGGATCGGACCACTATATCATATAGCTGCCATACAAACGACCGATATGAAAACAAGTCTTTGTATGGAAAACTTTTTTGTTTTCCAACCTATTGCAACTGAATTCAACATTTATTTATTTGACATAGCCATACATGATTTGTAAAAGTTTGGTCCGGATCGGACCACTATATCATATAGCTGCCATACAAACGATCGATATGAAAACAAGTCTTTGTATGGAAAACTTTTTTGTTTTCAAGGGTATACCATCTTCGGCAAGCCGAAGATAACTTTTCTCACTTGTTTTTAATATATTTTTATTGTACTTGTGTTTTTTAATAATCAACCGACTTGACTCGAACACTTGCCACTTCCGAACCACCCACTTCCCCAACCACCCAACCACCCACTCGCACACATGCGTGCAAAAAGTTATTTGTTTTATTGACACGAACCCCCTTCTCTATTACAAGGACCACCCCCATCACACCCCCAACCATGGACATTCACAGTGGGTGCATTTTTGGAGTGACCCATTTAGGGATACAAATTAACTGATAAAAGCCAGTTAAGATTAGATAAAAATAAGATTTTTTGGCTATAAAGTTTATACTATGTTTTCCATTAACCTCTTACATAAGTAATTATTGTTAACTTTAAAACTAAATGAATATTTTGTCTTTGCGAGTGTTAAAAATGCAAATCTAAAAACGAACTAACGAACTTAGAATATATACATTAAATAAGAATTAAAATGTACAAAAATGTTTTATTATGTCTTCATATTACCTTTTTTATTTTAAAGATTTAATAAAAATTTATAAATTTATGGATTTCTTAATAACATTATTTTTAAATTTCTTTAGTAGTTCTTAGTTATTAATATTTATCTATAGATAAACATTTTTAAGTAAAAATTAATTTATTTTCAATAAAATGGGGAGAATTCTAAATATCCCACGACATTTTTTTACTTCTACTTTTTTTTTTGAATAATTCTTGAATATTAATTCTTATTATTATTATTATCACATTATTTAAAAAATATACTATATATTTTCTTAGATTTTTGATTGTTTTTTAATATAATTTTTAATGCCCCGAAACTGATAAGCTTATAACTGTTTTTAATTTCTATAAAATTGAAGGAATGGCATTGTTTTTTATTTATTTTTTATATAATCAATAATATTTAATTAAGCAACTATTTTCTGTATTTTTAAAAGGTTTTTAATATATTAAAATATATAAAAAATCTAGGAAAGTGTTTTATATGTTAACCTTCTGCCTCGTTTTCTGTGTTTTTTGTTTGAGATTTTGAGATTTCTAGTGTTGCAGTTTTTTATGTTTTAAAATATTTAATATAGTTTATTTTAATTTTTAGTAAGTGATAAGTACATACTTTTAGTAAGTATACAAGTATATGTAATACTTTCCTATATATTAGAAGTCACTGCCCAAGGTGGCAGGTAACCCTTCCCCGATTTCCCACCAATTGCCATTTCGAGCCACAAAAACCAGAACCGGGTGCGGTTTTTACACTCGAAATATTCAATTACGCCGCGGGCGGTCGATTTTTCACAGGATCCGGGTCCGGTTGGGTCGAGTCTTTATCCCCGCGACTCCTCCTTCCCCCGGTTGGACTCAGATTGTGGAAAGGACTCGAGCTTGAGCCCGAGTTTGAGGCGGAGTCCCGGTTTCTGTTGACACTTGAGCTCAGGCGGTGGTATTTAATATGCGGCTCAACATTCTTTTCAATTCCCCGACTTTATAGATTCATATAAAATTTTATTCATTTTTTTCTGCTACCTTTTCGGCGGACTGCTGCGAAAATGAAAATCGCCCGCCGACAAACGTCAAGTGTCACAAGTGTGAGAAGATGCGGATTGTTAGCTCGAATATGGGATTACCGTGTAAAAATAATTTATAATCGTAGAAGCTTAGATAACTTTTAGTTTTCCGGAACTTAAGAACTTTTTATTTTTTGGAATAATTATGTTATATAAAAGTTATATTATTATTATATTGAAACACAAAACTGTAACTCATTAAAATGATATTTTTTAGGTTATAGAAAGGCATATATTCTATCTTTTTAATTAAATATTAGTAAGTGTTTCATTATTTATTTTAAATAAAAAAAAAACTATTTAAGAACCTTTTTTTTTAGATTTTTGCTTATTATTTTCTGAAAGCTTATGCTAAAAAATATTGAAAGCTTTTTAAATACAAATGTTGGATATGCTTTTCAAAATTATATATAAAAATAAGACTTTTTAATCTAATGTAAATTTTATAAATTATATTAATAGAAGCTATGTAAAAATAATATACGATTAGTTTTGTTTTTATCTATTTGTTTTTATGTATTAAGGAAATTAAATATTTATTGCACCGATATGAAAAATACGTTTTTTTTGGTTTTAACATTTTAAATTATCCAAAAATAAATCAATAAATTAAGAATAATTTATGTTTAGTTTATAAATGCTGAGAGATAAGTTTTAAAGTTTTAAAAATTATAAATTTTAAAGAATTATAAGTAAATTATTTTTAACTCGAACAAAAATAAAATAAAATATATTTTTATGACTTAAGAATAAAATAAATGTAGAACTTAGATTTCCAGGGTATCAGCGATGAAGGATATGTTTTGTCCCAAGTTTTTGACTTTCCGATGATGTGATTTTCTGATGCAATGGAGCGAGGCCCTCGGAGAGAGAGACGGCGATACGGCAAGGAGAAAGAGAGGGAACGATGATAATTCAAAGTGCGCAGCAAACTTCCTGCTGATTTCTTAATTGACAAAGAGCATATGGGATGCATGAATGAATATATGAATATACAGACCCCGGACTCAGAAGAACCCCTCCCTCTCTTCCACTACTACCCAGTACAGGGGGCGACGGGGGATCTCAATCCCCACCGACGACGCCCATCACACATGTCATTGTTGGTGGCCATAAGCTGCTCCCATCATCATCATCGCCATCGCCATCGTCATCATCATCGGAGCATGGGCGTCCAAAAACGCTGAAAATGCATTAGCGAGGAGGCCAATCCCCTTCCCCCCCATTTCAAAGCCCCCCCTTTTTCGGTGTCTTCTGGGTGTTTGGGTGTTTGGGTGTCTGGGTGTTCGGGTGCTCGGTCCGAAGATTAAAATCTAAAAACTGTCAATTAGAGCACACATTTTTCCTCATCAAAACGCGGGTACCAACACGAAAAAAAAGGGAAATCTTGAAAGACCAACACCGCACCAGCTATGACCTTTTAAATGGTAAAAAATAGATATAAATTAATAGTAATACTTAATAATACTCAATGTAAATACAATATAATACATATATATAATATGAGACTAACAAGAACTTAAAAAAGTCAAGAAATTGTTTTATTCGAAAAACTTCAGATAAAAGTATTACGAACCATAAATCATAGATCTTTTGAAATGTTCAAGGAATTAGATGGGAGAATCCAAATTTTCCAAAAAAAAGAATCCTTTTTGGGATAAAACAAGACATTTGAGGCTTTGTTGATTGAAACAAAACATAAAATGGGTAATTTTAGATAAAATATCAATGTATAATAATATTATTATATCAATTATATCAACTAATTTCTGAAAATCCCATTTTGATGCAATAAAAGTGCCTAAAAGTGAATTTATTCCAGGAAAAACCACTTTCATTGGTTATTTTTTATTCTATAAAAACTAAAATGTATTGAAAATAATATCTATCTTAGGTAATTATTAAATAAATAAATAGAATAATTAATTAAATAATTATAACAATTAATTTTCATTAAACTTTAAAGAAAGCAAAATAAATAGACACCTAAAAGCTCTTCTATTCCTCATTATGATCATTAAATAAAATACGGTTGATGTTGTTATTAAATGATATGTTTTATTAAAAAATATTATATAGAATTAGTTATAGAATTGTTCTATATAAACAAAAGATAGTTTAGAGAGACCTTTTTTATTTAAACTCAGATAAAGGAAAGGATAAAGGACAAATTTCTCTGGAACTATACCCGGTAATTGTCATATATTTCCTTGTTAGAAATAATTCTAAGCCAATAAAAAGCTCTTAATAAATAAATTATTGATTATTGATACATAAAAAACTGTTCCAAAGTTTATTAATAAATTAAAAAATAATATTCTAAGTTTTTAATGAAACATCTGCAAAATGAAAGTAACCCCGGGGATATATGGGAGAGTATCAAAAAAACGGGGGCCACTGTCACCGACGAACTTGGGGTCCAGCTTAAGCCGCTGCCCCGCCCGCCACCGCCTTTGCGCTTGCCCCCCTTTCCACCACCTGACCCTGCTCCCCCCCTGCTGACCCTCTCCTCCGCCTAATTCCGCCCCCCTTTTAACCGCCGTCTGTGACCATTTTCCGTCCATCAATGTGACGGGCGTCCCACGTTCAACGTTCAACATTCAACGGTTTGGAATCGGAATCGGAGTTGGATTGGTACTGGACGGGACTGGACGGGAGCCCACTAAGTCCCCCACCTCTCTAGCTGTCTCTTTCCCCAACCATAGCCCCGTCTCTCTCACTGGGTTTGGGTTTCCATCGGTCGGTTGTCAGGGAACTCGGAATCCATTGACATATTTCTTGGCATTTCATTTGCGGGCTTGCTCGGTCCCGAATAAGACTCCCTCCTGTACAGTGAAAATAGCCTAAGAAGGTTAATGATATATTTGTTTCAGAGGCATAATTTAGAAAATTTTATACACGTTTAAAAAATATACGACATACATACATCGATACATATCGATTACGATTTGATTTATAAAAAATATCGATTAAAAAATAAATCG
Source organism: Drosophila ercepeae (assembly GCA_018150545.1). Lineage (NCBI taxonomy): Eukaryota > Metazoa > Arthropoda > Insecta > Diptera > Drosophilidae > Drosophila > Drosophila ercepeae. Next base: position 2,355,278 of record JAECWL010000197.1, read on the forward strand.
TTATCTAGAAATAAAATAGTATTCGCAATTTTAAAACAACTAAAGAGGGAAATTATAAAAAATATACAATAATAAAGAATAAGAAAAATAAACAAAGAAATAAAAAAAGTTAGGAATATTATTAAAAAAAACGCTATTTTTGTAAAAAAAAGTTATTTTTCCAGATTTTTCTATCAAACCAATGAATGATAATTTAAATATTATTCATAATTAGGTATAAATAATATTTTCATAATATTTTCCTTTGTTAAAGTTAGTCCTGTATCCTGTTTTTTATCTTCCCTCATATCTATATATCTCACAATTTCTTTTGTCTTTTCTTTTCTTCCTTTTTTTTGCAGGCACTTTGTGTTGTTTTAATTTACTTCATTCTGTTGTTCGGTTCGCGAGGGTTTTGAATTACAACCGCCCAAGAAGGCCACACCCCCTTGGGGCAGGCACCACCCCACCCTAACCCCCCGCACCGCGTTGGTATACTTAATGTGGAGCCACAAAATACAAGTAAATACATTTATTTAGTTCGATCCGAACGTCAACGTCAACATCTTCTTCTTATTTAGTATTTTCTTCTTCTTATACTTCGCAACGAACCTCTAGCTAGCTCCCCTTCTCGGCGTTCCTTGGACACCCCCCCTTGGACCGACCGCTGTTGTTGTTGGTCATCGTCTGGGAGGGCAGACAATGAGGGAAGAGCTTAAAAATAATACCCTGCCTGCTTATGTTGACGTTTTCTTAGACCCCGCCCCCCACCGCCTCTCACATCCCTGACCAACATTACCCACCAACCCCCCCTATGTTGCTCACCTGTTAGCCACCTGAAGCAAAGTTACAGCAACATAATAACATCCCTGTCCGCTCCACGCCCCTGCACTTAAAAAAATATATTAATTTTTACCACAAACGGATTCGAACTTAAGCCTGAGATAGTTTGAACTTTTCTTTCCGTTTTTTTTTGTTAAAAAAATAAAATTCCTCACAAATTCAAAGCAAGCTTATTTTTCTCTCAGTGTATTTGTTTTTATTGTGGACCATTGGTCAGCATTGCCGTTGTCACCAGATACTTCTTCTTCGTTCTTGGTTGTTGGCCAAATGCCAAGTGTTAAAGCCCACGGCAAGTGCTTCACTTGGCTTTACCTTTTCCCCCTCCCGAGCCCACGCCCCCCACTTCCTAGTGCCCCGCCCTGTAATGAGGCGGAGGGCGGAGGTGGGCGGAGCCGAGGAGCCAAGCTAATTGGAGTCTTAGTTTCCCTCGACTCTTGAGGGACTTAGTGGAAGCAATCGGAATCCTTCGAGGACTCTGGACTGTAAACAACAATATTGAAAAGGAATCCTAATCAAAAATTGAAGGCTCTTTGTTGGGCTTTAATATTCCTCAGTAACCTAGAAAAATTGAAGCAATTGAAGGAACTTTATAGTTGTTGTCAAAAATATACTAGAAATCGCATAGTTCTGTCAAAACTTGGTATTTTCAGCTTCTGAGAAACTGTCAAAAAGTAGAGTTGAATAAAAAAATAGATATTTATGTTTTTAAAAAAAGAAAATTCTTACAATGTTCTGAAAGTTCGTTTATTTTTAGGAATAAGTTTAAAAAATAACCAAAAATATATAGAAAACAAGAAATTGATCTACCATAGGACACCCGGTACTCCATTTTAATTTTAATTCTTTTCTAACCTTAATTTATTTAATTATTCAATATAATAAACTCCTAAGTCTATGATATCAAGGATAGCTTAAGTGCTTCTCTAAAAAAAAGGATTTTATTTTTAAAAATTGTTTTATAATCATTTGCTTTATTGAAATAATAAAATTCCCAAAATACAATTGAAATGAGCAACACCCGTGACTCAGTAACTGCGCCATTTTGGGATTATTTTTTGGATTTTTAAGGAGCGATCGGAGGCGTATTGAATTACCAGATATTGCCTAATTGAAATGTTTGCTCTATTTTGGCCTCAAATGGTTTTTGACACTCGCCGGCTTCCATTTCGAGATTCAGGATCCCCGAATCCCCGAGATCGCTTATCGCGCCCAAGTGAGAAATGTCAATGCAAGGATTGTCCTGTACCGTCCTGTCCTTCCCCCTACCCCCAGATATTCGTCATTAAATACATATATAGGGTTGGGTTCTGTTTTTTCCAAAACTATAGACAACAATGGGAGCCAAAAAATTTATCCCCGGAGTGTGTATATCGATGGTGTCGCCATCGGCAGCACACAAAATATCAAAACAAAGGATGCCGGGCAGGCAGATGAATTTCGAGTCCTTGGACTTTGTTTTCGGTGAAAGCCGATCGCAGATCGTATATTGATTGACAGTTTCGAAAACCTCAGACTGAAACGGAGCAGCAGGCAATCACGAGATCACAAGAATCACAAAATCATAAAATCAGGGAATCGCAATTGGAGAATCCTGAAAGCAGAGAAATTGGAGAAAACTATCACCCATCGGAGCCAACAAAAGGACGAAACTTTCACCTCGGGTGTTGATTGGCTTCGATAAAACTGAAAGGAAAGATCGGTTTTGGAAAGGAATGCCTGGAAGGGGATTATATCATGCATAACTTTGTCATACGATCCTTAAGGATTCAGGGACCCAAGGACTGGTCACTAATGATGGGATAAAATACCAAAAAAGGATAATAACTAAAAGTCTAAGTTATTTGAGTTTTAGAGCTAAAAATAGGGTTTTATTAATTGAATGAAACACTGTTGTTACCAATATTACCATATATGTTTGTATAAATTCCAAAATAAATTAAAAATAGATCTTAATTATTAAGTATTTTAAAAAATATTGATTTTTCTCGTTTCTATTAAAATTTATCGAAATTTAGGATTAGCTTTTGGGTTTATTATGAAAATATTTCTTTGACTCTGAGTTTGTGTATTTTTTATACAAAAAAATTAAAGATATTACTCCAATATTTGAAATATATTCCATTTATAATTATATAGCTCTGAAATACTTTTAAAAATATTGTTAAGAAAAAGAAAACTTCTTTGAATAATTTATATTTAATAAAAAAATTCATAAAATAAGTTTTGAAATTGTAATTCTTGGTTTTGTAGAACTTTGAAAAATAGAAAAATAATTAAAATTAATTGTAAAAAAACGTAAAAATGAAAGAAAAGAAACTTCTATAAAATATTCTGCATTTGTAATAATTTTTTTACCCTCTAATAAATTATTAATTTATGAAAATATTGTTATAAATGTAATGTAAATGTAATGCCTGTTTAAAAAGTGCATTAATTTATTATGTTTTGTATGAGTTTTAATAGTTTTTAACAGCTCTTAAATCCGCGCAAAGTGATGGAAAATAATTGAATATTCAAATCCCCTATAATTGAGTGAAAAATTTGCATTCGATCGAGATTTTTTTTCCTAATATCCAACATACAACATCCAGGCGGAAACAACTCAATTACTAAACAAACGCCTTTGCTAACCTAGTGCAAAATTTCATTAATTAGAGCAGCTACCATTGGGATTATTTTTTCCATAATGCCGCCAGGCATCGTCCTTCCTCCTGCGTCCTTCGTGGTTCGGGCGTTTTGGAAAAAATCTAAAATCCCTGAAATTGCCACAAAATGTTGACATATGCATTTAACTCGAACATGAAACACGAAACATGGCAGAGGAACATTAACATTTTGACTTAACTCGCAATGTAGAGGAGGATGGGTGGGATGGGTGGCATGGGTGGGATGGATGGATAGACCACCACCCCCCACCCTTAATAATAATCTCAACCATGCCCGCCCCTGATTGCGGGTGATTGCTTTGATTATGGCTAAATGATGACTGATGTTGCTCCTGCCGAGGATGTTGCGAGGACTGCGCCGATTTAATGCCAACACCTAGCAACGCAATCTTGAAACATGCCCTGAGTGCTTTAACCACCTACCTCCCCTTTGCATCCTTGGAATCCTTCAAATCCACCAAAGGTTCTCGCAAATGTTGCGTAACAAATGGGAAAATGGAAATGCGACTCACAAATTAGTAACCCCGATTTAATCAGCCGTTAAAACTCCCCTCTTACCCTCGTAATTGCTTGCTTCTTATGTATATATATTTTTTTTTTAATCTTAAATGTTGCAATTAGTTGGAAAATCTGAGATACTATTATGATGCTGCTGTCATCCTTGCAACTGTTGCATCTACTTTGGCTCTGACTTACGCAGGACTTTTCTTAAGAACATACATTCTTAATCAGCTCTAGAAATGAAATAAATTATTCGTAATGCTTTTTAATGATGTTCTCTATTATGCGGAACATTTTCTTTCACTCTCTATCTGTTTCTATAATCCATTTCTTTTCAACAGATTTTTTAAGCTTTTTAGCCCAATCTATACAGCATTAACTAGAAAAAAATCTTTATTAAAAATTAAATCTTAGACAGAGAATTGGCTAAAGTCAAAAAAAATTTAATTAAAGTATGGATTCACTATACAATTTCATATTTAAAAAATGAGTAAAATGTAAGTAAAGTATATTTAAAAATATGGAAAATAAATCTGAAATCTTTTATCAAACATCTGAAAGTACAAATCAATTTTGAGTAAATTCTAATATTTTAATAAAGATTTTATTTATGTAAATATTAAGACAATTTTTATATATTTTAATGTAAAGTATATTAGGCAAAAATATAGGCATAGAAAAGATATATCCTTAAGCAATTGAAAGTTTCTGCCTTGAGACCTAGAGATTCTTTAAAGGAAAGCTTCAGTTTCAGGAGATTCCATATAGAAAGAATGTTATATTATTTTATATAAGAATAAATAAATATTATATTACTTTAGAGGTATATAAATAATATTTTAGAGGTATATTATTTTATAGTCATCTAGTATTTTAGTATTTTATAAGTCATCTAAAGGATATAGACATCAGTACTTTTAGTATTTTTTCATAATTTTTTACTCAAATACTCAAGTGATGGTAGATAACTGGCATTTTAAATGCAGCTTTACATCCTTGGTTATTTTTTTTTATTTTGCCAGTAAAGGACCTGCTGCAGGATGTCTTTTGGATTCCTCTGCAAATTAACTGCTGGTGTTTGCTCCTTCCTGCTGGGTCCTTTGGTTGCCACAGCGCTTAATTGAGCATATGCCAATTAGCATAAAGGCTAATTGGGGGTGGGAGCCAGAGTGCAGGGGTGCAAGGGTGCTGGGGTGCTAGAGTTCTGGGGTATCAGGATGCAGGGGTACAAGGCGGGCTTTGCAGGACCTCTTTGAGTGTGCTTGTTTGCCTCTATCTTTTACGGCCAGTCATACATAATCGACATCATTATCAAATGTGAAGCCAAGGGGTTGGCAAGAGTCGGGGGCGAGTTTTTATCCACCCCCTGCACAGAGATTTGATCTGATCTCGTCGTTAACCGATTATCACAGTCACAGACTATATAAATGTTTGTTTAAATGGAATCAAAGCTGGAGCTATTCTCTAATTTACAATAAAATTATTATCGTTCAACATTAATTTATTTTCAATCATTATCAGTAAGAAATACCAAAAATTCTCAGAGTTTGTTAATCGATATTCCCCATTCCTATTACCACCCATCACTATCGCCACCCATCACTATTGCCACCCATTACTTTTATCCCCCATCCCTAATGCCCCCATAATTATTGCCACCCATCCCTGCTCTCATTGGCTCCTTACCTGATCTCTCTAACTCTTCGCTTTCAAAGAAAGTACTTTTCTAATAATTTTTGTTTGATTCATTCCCAAATTATCCCTTTTACAAGTCTCGGTTTAATTATTAGATTAATCTCTGCACATTTTACTTAAAAACAAAGCAATTGCAGTAAATTCAAAAGAATAAATGAAATGAATGATACAGTACATAAATATTTGTATATTATATATGGAATATACTTACATTTTTGTAATCATAATACATTATGAAAGAGTTTTAATTTTTACAAATTTCAATTATTTCGATTTTGTTTACGTTATATACATATTTACATAATTGGCGTTTAAATACAGTTTAATCTTTTCATAGTAAGATCTCATAAAATATTTAACTACTTTACTTCCATTAACATTAAACATTAAATTTTTTAATAAACCGAATAAAGGGGGCCATTATATGAAACTTAATAATGCGATTAAACTAATAAAATATTAAATATTGGTTGTGATTGTGGGACCCCAAATTTGGAGAGCGATTATCTTGAAAAAATTTATATCAAAAATATGAAATATATTTGATTTTTAGAGTGTCAACTTTTATTAAATCTTGGGCTACAAAATATGGAATCAATTTAATTGAAAAATGTTTCTTATTCATCACAATATTACCTAGGATTATCTTTTTTATCTCTTAAGAAGAGGAAATAGTTTTTTATATGTTGTACCCCAGCGATATTTTTGTATTTAAAAAGAAAAGCAAAATAACTATGTTTTAAGGACCTTTATTTAAGAATAATTTTATAAGAATATGATATATGTATGTTAGATATTATATTTATACAGGCTTTTAAAAGTTATTGGATCCGTCAAGAGATTTTACACATAAATAATGATTCCTTAAGAACTTCTGTAATATCTTAAGAGGACTTTTGGGGATATTAAAGGACCTAAACCATCCAAGTAAGCTATAAAATAAAAATATTTTTAGAAAACCCCTAACATATCCCATAATTAAACCATAAGAATCTTAGTTATTTTTTATTTTTGAGAATAAAACCTTGGGGTTTTGTGAGTGTCCTTTTTGAAAAGTATCTGTAGGGCAGTTAAATTTCGACTCCGCCCAAAACACAGCTGTCCCTTCTAGTTTAAGTAACCAAAAATGTGAAAACTGTTGTCCCACTTTCCCTACAATTTCAGGGTTAATATTCGTATTTCCATTTCGAACTTAACTTATTTATAAGCTGGGAAATGTATTATAGGGTGACTTTTTCCCGTTGATTATTTTATGAGGTTGCCATTGTTGAGAAAAGTTGCTGCTTGGCTACCACCGAGGACCTGGAACAGGAACAGGAACAGGGATAGGGATTTGGGATACGGATACGGGGATACGGAAACGGATACGGATATGTATACGTACATATATATGAGATACGGATTCGGATTGGTGTTCTCTCTGTTCTCGGGTTTTATATGTACCTCGAACACCCTCCTCGCCTCCTTCCCAGTCCGGTTGTGTTGTTTTACGCTTCTGGCTGGGAGCAACGACAGTGCATTTAATTAATTTAAAAGCGTGTGGATAATACCCTGGCATTTGCAATGAAAAGTCAAATGAATTGAAAACTCAAAATGCTTAATGCTCGAACAACAACAACAACAACATCGAGGTGTCTTACCTTGCCTGGCTGGCTTTTGTTGTTGTTTTAATCAGCAAATTACCCGAAAGCAAAAAGCGCCAACAAAGGCAGCCCAGAAATTAAAACAATAAACAACAAAATGTAATCAGAGTAATAATAATACCAAATAATAATAATGCCGAATAATAATAACAACGAAAATCTGCTTATTTTTTATTTGCTTTTATTTTCTTAAATACTCAGCATTTTTCGTTTTTTTCCCAGCATTTAGTTTGAATGTAGTTCAGGGGGAAAAAAGTGTTGAAAAATGTTCTAAAATTTGCAAAGCTTTAAAGCGTAAAACCCCCCAAAACTAATGGCCTTTAAGTGCTCCTAACTTTGGCATCTTCGGGGCCGGCAATCCAAATCCCACAAGCCCATCAATTTTTACTCTAATTGCCTTAGACCCTCAATTAATCCAAAACAAACAAAGTTAAATCTGATGGCCAACAGGAAGGCCAAAAGTAAGCATCAGCAAAAAATGGCAAAAAAAAAGTGTTTGAAGTCAACTAGAAATGTGCTGCCAAATGGATTCGGTAAGAGAATGCCATCGAAAGGCCTACGAGGCCCTGAGTTTGCGATATTGTTCTATATATATACGTACATACGTATCTATGTATATTCTTTTGTATATATCGATACGAAACCTCGTGAACAGCACCCCCTATTTCCACCCTGATTCACTTTAGGCTTTTTTTCGGGTTTTTTTTTTACTTTCCTAAAAGTTTGCAGACAGAAAAATTTGTCTAAAATATCAATTTTCTAATTTTTTCTAATAAAATATATAATATAAGCGAAGCAACTGTACTTGGTAGGTCACCAGAGTTGCCAGCCTAGCTTAGTTTTTTGAAAGATGTTTGTTTTATATGTAAAGCCTTTTTATTATTAAGAGTTCTTTTTTTTTTTAAATTTCTATCTTTATATAAAAATTCAAAGATTTATTAAAAATAAATCAAATTTTGGGAATTGTAACCATTTTTTTGGATATATAATTAAAATGTGTCTCAAATTTCTCCTATTTTCCCTTTGATCTATCCTATTATCTATTATATTCCTCTTAAAAAATAATATCTATAATATCTAAATCTAATATCTATAAATATCTTAGCAAAAAATAAACGTTTATATTAAACCAAAATTTGTTTTTGGTGTAACTCTCATACATGCCTCCCTCCCTCTTTTTAGGCATCTACTCTCCTCCCCTTTTGTATTTTCGTTCATTCCCTTATTTCGTTCCCTTTTCTTTGGATATTTTCCAACTCCCTGCCCTGCCAAAACCCTCTTCCAACACCCAACCCCCAACCCCATCCCTACCTCCCACCACCCACCGACAAATTTCTACTTTCCGCTTATCGAGGCAGCATTTTTGCCAGCTTGATTTTGATTTCAACGTTAGTTAGTTAGTTCGTTATCTACGGTACCGTTATAGCAACCCCTACACAACCTCCGCCGTCGCCGCACCCCTAGCAGCAGACCCTGGGAAGAACCCCGAGCACCGTTTTATGTACAACACACACACATATGTACGTATATTTGGGCTACCAGGGAGAAGAAGAATGAAAGAAAAGCGTGTGGCGAGGGCTGGGGAAATTGGGGGACTTATGTATGTGTGTATATACCCACCCCCTTGTCAAGGGGGGGATTCGTGTGCTATCACAAAAAAGGGCGGGCTGTCAAGGGGGAAGGGAGAGGCTTGATTGGCGTTGCCTGTTTGGGTAAATGAAAAGAAAAATTTTTGCCAGCAAATGAAGAAGGGAAAAAAAAGAATGTACGCAAAAGAAAAATGCTGGGGAAAAAGAGGGAAGAACAGTAGAGCAGAAAATCAAACGCCCCAAACCTGCAAAAAGCAACAAAAAAAAAACGAAATACAAAAAGGAAAAACATACAACCCCATACAACCCCAAAGAGCAAGAAGAAGAAGAAGAAGAGTAATGGAAAGGAAAGGAAAGGCAAGGCAAGGAGTAGGGGAGAGCAGGAGAATTCTGACTTTGAAGTGCGAGAGGCGAAAAATGTTGTTGAAGGTGGCTTTTCGTGCCAAAAAGGGGGGCCCAAGAAGAAGAAGACGAGCCGAGCGGAAGCAGGGTGATGAAGAAGACAGAAGAAAAAAAATAGAAGGCAACAACAACAAAACATTAATGTAAGCAACGCAAACGCAAAGGCAAACAAATACATGCACCAAAAAGGGACACACACACTCCAACACTCACACTTCCTGCGTATAGTTGTCTCGCTCGCACACCAAAACTGCAATGGCGACAATTTGAAGCGACGCCGCGTCGCTGCCGCCGTCTTCGCGTTACGCCCTCTGTGCCGAAAAGAGATGGCACTGCCATGAAAGAAAGAAAGAGCATCAGCTTGATTGGGGGGCTGTGGATTGCATTGACCGAGCGTGTGGAATCTATTCCCACAAATTGTGTTCACAAAGTGGGAACACTCTACTAGGGATGGGAAGAGTTGTGGACGCGTTTTGACGCGTAATATACTTGGAGAAATTATTTTGGATCTTATAGGGAAGGATTGGGTCTTGTAAGGTGGGTTATGTCCTGAAAATGTTCCTTAAATGACTCTCTTTCAGAATCTTCAACAATAACCATTGAGTATTATGGCTAAAAACTAAAAAAAGATATAATTTAATTCAAATTTTTAAGATATTGGTTATTAAGGGAGGTTTTAACTCTTTATAATTAATTTCTTATTTAATATTATAAAGTTATATAGTTATTTTTAAGCATTAAAATCAAAATTATAACAATGCCCGTAAAAATTGTATTCCTTAGAAACCCCTAATTTTTTATTTATAAACTGCCAACTTTATTATCTTAATAAAACATTAAAAATCGGTTGATAATTCTTAATGCTTTTAAATCAAACTCAAAAAACCTGACCCTAATATCTGTAATATCCCCTATTATCCTTTGCTTATGCGGCAAGGACGAGGATTAAGGAGATGAGCTTTCTTTTCGAGTCATTAAATTAGTTTCAAAAAGGGGGATGCCTCGTGGTTATAATGTATCTCTCAATATTATTTAGATTTTAGTTTATTTTAAAGCGAGTATAAAAAAAGATGCGAAATATTGGGTGGAATTTTCTGAAAGGGTGCGCTGGCATTTTATTTCTTATTTATTTTTTATTTGGCTTCCCTTAACGAACTCTTCTTGTCAGCTGGACGGGCTTTGTTGGCTTTGTTGTCAGCTGTAAAAAACCGAAATTTATGCAATGACAATGTCAGATCAGATCAGATGAGCGAACAGAAAACACAAAGGCTGATATCAGAAAAAACAGAAAAAATAATATGAAAAAAAAAAAAAACAAGGAGCACCAACTGCATTATTTATCGCATTTTATCCGAGCGAGTCATTTAAATATTGTGTTTAAAAAACAATAATAAGTTCGTTTCGTTTCGTTTTGGCAGCAATTCTGTTGCTGTTGCTGTAAAAATAGCATAAAATCGCATAAATAATTCAACTTAAATCACACGCTTTATATATACGAGGTATACGAGGTAAAGCAATTCGTATGTATATGAATATATAATTTTGATTCGAATGTAATTTGTTCGATTTGTCGATTTTCGAGTTCCATCTTTTGTTTTTTGGGCCATTTTTCAATACAAGTAGCACATTCCAAGCTGCACAAAAAACACAAACAAACAAAGACCAAAAGATATATAGTATCTGTATATATATCTGACTCTCTTCTCCTCTCTTTCCTCCACTAAATGGGAATTTTTGAAAACATTTTTTTTACTAATTAATCAAATTAAGCTTAACCTTTTGTTAGTTCCAGTCGCAGCTCCCATCAGACGAAAACTGATGACTTTGGTCGGGGGGATTATGGTGATTGGAGGGGGACTTTGATGGGGCGGTACGGGGCCTCTGAGGGCCCAACAATTCCCGAAAAAATATACAAAAAAAAAATAATAACAAGAAGCATCCAAAAAGTTTTTGTCGCCGATATTTTGTTATTGAAAATTGTCTTTAACAGAAGCTTTTTTGTTTGGCTCTTTCGAAGATTTGATCAAAGTTTGTCTGCGTTGATATTTTGACGAATTGATTTGTCGAGAAAGAAAAAGAGACTTTATATTTTATTGTTGGAAGATAGATGATTTAAGATATAAACCTTATACAAGGGAAAAGGAAATCCTTAAAAAAAAGATTTTATTTGAGATTTAATTCGTTTTTAATCGAATTTTATTGAATTTTATCGAATTATTTTGAGGTTTAACTTATTAACTAATAAATGTATAGAAATATTAGAATTTTTGAGGAAAATTCAGCATAAAATGAAAAATACTTTTAAGAAACTAAAAAATACTGGTTTTAAAAAATGATTTTAAAAAGTAAAAAAATACTCAATCGTGTCTATTTGAAAGCATTTTTTAAATTCAAAATGTTTTTAAGCTTAAAAAAACTTAAAATATTTGTTTTCTTTTTACACAGTTTCAAGAGTTCAATCGTTTAAAACAGTTTTTAAAAGATACTTAATCCTTTTTATGTTTTTATCAAAGCTTTTAATAAATTTAAAATATTTGTTTTTTGTTTTCAAATAATAAAAAGCCATTTTTTGCTAAGCCTTTGCAGAGAAATTCGAAAATCCTTTCATAGTTCTTAATGGAACACCATTCAAAAAATAAAAAATGTTTCCTATTACCATTTTTTTTTTTTTTTGGCACTGGCGCTTAGTTAGATCTTTCCAATTTGTCAGACTTCCAGCGGGCAGCAAACAATATATTTTTCAAAATCATCAAGACTTACAAAGAATGGTCGCATATTAATTAGGAGATTTAATACATTTGCTTTTCTCTCAGTTTCGATTGTGATTTCTTGTGTGTGAAGACAAAAATGTTGGCCAAAATTTTCCATGCGCCAAGGCAGGTTCTTTGTTTCCAAATATTTCACAATTCCAGCAAATTAATCAAAATGATTTGAAAAAAAAACGCTAAAGTTATCAAAATATGCGACTACTTAGCATAAGTTTTTAGCCGATTTCATGCCTGATCGGCGGTGACACTTGAAAGGCGAAGAAGCCTTTTCCAACCTGCTGCGGGGATTTCCCGGGGCTTTCCCAGGGCTTTTCCACGCGGTTTCCACGCGGCTTCCACGCGGCTTCCACTCACTTTTCGAGCTCCGAGCTGCAAATCAAAATAAACACACACGCCGCACATTATCGGGCAAGTGCAGCACTGGCAGTCGGCAAGGGGTGGCAGCACTGACACAAAAATGGACTAAGAAGAGCTACAAATTAATGTGGATAAAGGATATAGTATTAAAATTCTTATTTTATTGATTCTCTCTTAGATTTATGGTCAATGTTTCTGGGAAAATTATATTCCAGCATTATTTTTATCCTATAATGTTTAAATTGTAAATAAAAACAAAAACTAAAACAAAAACGGATGCCAAAAAATAACTTATTAAATTTAATTGATTCTTTATTTTAAATATAGTAAGGAAAACATTTTTTTTATTATAAAAATAAGGCAAAAAATTAAACAGAATGAGAGAACTATAGAAACATTAAATTACGTAAAATAATAAATAATATTTTAAGGCAATAAATAAATACGAGTACTTACCAAAGCTTCAAATATTTGTATAAAAATTTTCAACCATTCCCTCAGTTTCCACTAGAAATAGGAAATAAAAATAGTAACAAAAAACCAACTACAACTTTATTCTTAGTGTAATGAAACAGAGTCAGTGGGTGGTTGCATTTAGAGTGGGAGGATGGAATCGGAGGACGAGGGTGGGTCGCAGGACAGGAGTCTCCATTAGCCAAAGCCGAGCCAGAAATTAAGTTGATAAATAAAATGCCAAAAAGGCAGACGCCGTCGCTCAGCGTGAAAGATGAAAACATTGATGGGTTGCAGGCCCAAAAAAACAAAATAAAGCCATGCACTCCTGGCCAAGGACTCCATGTCCTATTGCCATGGACTCGATTAGCATCGCTCTCTTCTGGTCCGGGACCAGGAGTCCGGGATCTTGATCCGAGCTCTGGGGCTGCGACCGGGCGTCGGGGGGCTCAGGTCACGTGTCGGCAGTCAAATCGACCGCCGACAGGCGTTGCTGGTTGGGAACCAAACAAGGACGATAACAAGGACACAAGGACTGCCGCTAATAAGGACTCCTGGGCAATCTTTATGGGTTTGCCTTTTATCGCGATGGCTTCATGGAATAAATCAATTTAATAAATTATTTGTTTGCTTTTCTGAAATTGAGACGTAAAAGCTTCGTTGACATTTAATTTATTTAATTAATTTAATTTTATTCCACTTGGAAATGTTATTATTATATTAGCTATAAGTTTAACAAAATGTTTAGTAGGGAATTAGTTTTTTATTTTAGTTTAATTTCTAGTTTTTCTTGATTTATATAAAAAACCTACGGAAAATATTCCATTTTTCTTTAAAGTTAAGAGCTTTAGTTTAATTTCTAAAATAATTTTGTTAAAATATAAATTTATCCTGCTGTAAAAAATTATTTATTTATATTCTGAAAAAAATTTTAAAGATTTTGGGTTTCTATTTTATGTTGATTTTATTTAGAGTTAAGAAGGATGGATTATAATACCGAAGAAAAATATAAATGCTTTAAATATCTTTAAGAAAAATTACTAAATGTTAAAATTTAATAATTAATATTGATAATATTGGTTTTTTAATTGTGTTTGAGCTTTGGGTTTAAGCTTTATTACAATCTTAAGTTTTTCACATAGTCCTAAAGGAATTTTTTTTAAACCGATAAGACAAGAATATCTTTCATTCAGATTTTATTCGGATTTTTATTTATTTGAAACCATTTACTTTCTGAAAAATATTGTAATTGAATATCGAAATCACCTTTAATATTTAAATATTTTTCTAGCAATGTTTCAAAGACAATGTCGCTTAATAATTTATTTCAAAAACTTAAATAAGTTCCTAAATTAATTAAAATTTTCAAATTATTTTCAAAATAAAGTATTTACAACCTTATTGATACAATCTGTGGCAGTTTCTGTTAATTATTTTCCAAAAATTAATTGCCAGTTACCGGGAGAAAGGCAGGTTTTATCTTCAGAGGAATATCTCGAATCGAGAGTCCTTTTTATCGAGAGTCCTGGAAAAGCAGGCGACAGAATATTCAACCCCGAACTAAACCGAAAATGAAAATAATGAGACAAGGGACTGGAATTGGGCGACTCTCCTCATCATCGATTGCCAGATACTTTACCCTCCAAAAAAATATATATATTTTTTTTGCAATGCCGCCAAAAGGCGCAACGAAAGATTAAAAACAATTTCCTGGCCGGGGGCGGTAGCATCTCAATTTGCTGGCTTCCTCTGCCCCCAAAACCCAGAACCCAGAACCCAAAAGCCAAAACAAAGTGGAAGCCCAGGCGATTCCTAGACCCGCAAAATGCACTCGACGAAGCCTCATAAATACCGAATTAGTTGGTAATTCTATAAGCAACACGCGCCCATTGATGACGAAGATGGATTGTACGGGGTCTACGAAAATGGGTCTGATGGTAGAATGCTAGAATCCCTCCAACGAGTCGCGTGTCTCTCTGGATCTGGACAAAAAAAAGAATAGTCAGTGGAGACAAATATGAGGCGGTTGGTTATTTGAGATGTTTGGGAATCGATGTATCTGGCAGATAAATTGGAATCCGGAAATCTGATTTGGCCGGGGCACGTGCCACACCAGAAACTGGTGCGACAATTAGCCGCAAATGGTGAATGGGAAATGGGAAATGGGAAATGTATTTCCCAGCATTTTCATTAACATAATTAATCGAAATCGAAAATAATAGGCACTCGGCCACTCCTCGAGTGGGATTACCTCTAAAGTGATCTCTCATTAAAAAGGCAAGCTACATCGAGGGTTTTATCGAAAGCACTTCACTTCTTGAACATCCTTTTAGGGAAGAGTTTAAGTCAACCATAAATCTATTAATTGAAATTAAATGTCTTGGAAGTATATTATTTTTATTGTAAAATTTACCTTTTTTAATCAAATGTATGCTTATATATTTTTATCAACATCACCCTATCTGTAGATATTCTTTGGGCAAATATTGTTTTTATAATTAAAGAAATAAAAAAGCTTAAACAAAAATTTAAAAATAAAATTATCTACCAATTACATAAATAAAACAAATATTTTTTTTAGGATAAATAGAAAAACAGACAAAAAAATATATAAAATAAGAGATATATTCTAAGATAAAAAATTGAAGAAGATATTATTTAGTTTTATTTTCAACAAATGGAAGAAATATATTATGTTTTCTTTAGGAAGTTTGAGGAAAGCTTTTGAAGATTCAAAACTATACTTATCTTTATTAATTAAATTCTAAGAGGAATGAAACTTGACACATTTTTATACAGAAAGTTGTTTCTTGGGAATACGAAGATTTGAAGAAAAGTTTTGAGAATTTATTAATTAAAATTCTATAATTATAAACTATAATAAATAATAATTATAAATAGAACTTTACCTCATAATCATGTACTTTTTAAACATAATCCAAAAACCGAAAACTAATAAATCTAATAATCAAATGTATTCTTAAACATTGTGAAAAATAATTACAAGGAATGTAGAATCATAAAGGGTTGTCTCCTGTCTTTTTCAAAGTTTTTCAAAGTCATTTTTAAAGAACTAAAATTTTTATAACTAAAAAGTAGTTCTAATATTAATATAAACATAACTATTATATCATTTGTGTAATATTTGAGATATAGAGTACAATATTTGTAAATATATTCCTAAAAAAAAGCGAAGAGGCGATAGAAATCAAAATCAATGACAACGATTATCAAAAAATATGTGAATAGTAACGCTATAGTACTATATATAACTCTATCTATAGTAGTATATTAACCCAAAGCCATGTTCTAAAAAGTAGAAGGTATCGTCGAGAAATGAATTAAAAAATCTAAACTTTTTTCCAGCACCACCCTCTTGGAATGACCCGAAGGTGACCCCGGTTCAGGTGGTTGATTTATAAATATGTGGGATTTGTGTATGTGATACGTGATATGGGAATATATATAGTTTGATATATTTGCCCCCTTGGAGACCGGACCTTTCTTCGTAGAGTCCTTTTATGTGGCCGGGGCGTGGCAAGTTTTATGAGCCGAATTAATGGTGTTTGATGATGATGGCTGACTCGCCCAGCCTGGCCCAGCCTGGCCCTGCCTCGCCCTAACCGTGCCCCTGCCCCTGTGCCTGCCCCTGCCTCAGATCCTGCCCCTTTCCGGATTCGTTTTGCTATTGGAGTCAAAGTTAAGGCCTTAACAATTGTTGTCAAGGCGCTGATGCTCCAAAAAGGGCTTTTTTTTTGCCTTTTGTGGGATCAGAGAGTGGCTCGCAAAAAGCCGACGACGATACCCACAGAGGCCACAAGCCGCGAACTGAAGCCAAAACCTGAGGACGAGGCCCAGAGACCCGCGAATCCGGCTATCCAAGAACCCACCAGCCGATCGAGAGCCTAAAAAAGCGAAAAAAGGCAAAAAGGCGCGTGCCCCACGGATGCCAATAAATGCGCAAACAAACAGAATCTCGCACAGGAGTTACCTGAGAAAAAGAAAAAAAAAATACAAATAAAAATAAATAACAAACTCGAGGGTAAAAAAATGAGAATCAAAAGCGATTGGTCCATGTCCGGCTCTGGAATGTTCCCTTTGGATGCTGCCGGCGATCGAGTTTATTTGCAAAACCGAATTCCTTAAGATTTTCAGCTTCCAGAGTTATTTTATTTATTTATTAATCAGGTGTGTTTCGCTTGAAAAGGTAGCCCAGAATTGTGACTCAACTTGTGGAGTGAAAATTAATAAAGAAAATACTTGGAATATTAGAAAAATTCCAGAAATTATAAAAAGATTAATACAGTTTTAACTAATTTTATTAAAGAATAATCTTAAAACCATAAGATATAAAAATAATAGAAAATAAATAAATATAATGTAATCCAAAAATAGTTACTAATCCGTTGAAATTTGATAATAAAACTTCAATGAATTCAAAAACTTTGATGAAATTCGAGTCTTAGTGCTTTTAAAGGGATACAAAAATCCTTTTGAAAATAATGGGAAATTATATTCCGGGTTTTTTTAAATTCGCAAACTAACAGTAACAGCAGCCTGTTAAGAAAAGAAAAAAATAGGAAAAAAAGTAGGGAAAAATTGGGAAAAAATAGGAAAAAAGTAGGGAAAACTTGGGAAAAAAATAAAAAAGTATCAGAACATCTACCCTAAAACTTTCTCTGCTAAAAATCTTTCTCTGAAAATTTAAGCGCCTCTAGAATACACTGTAAAAAATCCATTGCTGTCAGAATCAATCGGGAATCCTAAAGAAAAAAGCATAAATGCTAAAAAAAGCCTGAAATCCTCCGAAAAAAAACTGTTTAAACTGTTAAGAAAAGGGAAAAAATAGGACAAAAAGGTAGCGAAAAATTGGGATTTTTTCGCAAACAAATAAAAAAGTAGTTGAAAAAGTAGAAAAAATCAGTTAAGAATTTCAGCGCTACTTATGTAAATACACTGTAAAAAATCCATCGCTGTCAGAACCAATAGGAACTAAATCCTAAAGAAAAACCCATAAATACTGAAAAAAATCCTGAAATCTTCCCAAAGAAACTATTTAAATAAGAACCACGTTTGATGTTTTTTTTCTTTATATATATATATTATTCATCTGATCATATTTTTGTGAACTTTTTACAATTATTTTAGTTTTTCTTTTGGTTTTATAATTAAAAAAAAAAAAGAATTAACCAGTTTGCTTAAACGTTAGCATATAATTATTTATAATATATATATAGGGATCATATATATATACGTTGAATGTGTATGTATATAGCTATACATATATATTCATGTATAGGGATCCGCTCTTAAATATTATCAACTAATTTTGTTTATTTTTTTTTTCTGATCTTTTCGCTTAAAATGTAACCCGCGGAAAAAAAAGTTCTTAGTTTTTAGAGAATTAAATGCTAAATATTTTTCGTCCTTTTCGATACATTTTTTCCTTCATGAGTGTGTGTGTGTGTAATTGTTTAGGTGTGTGAGTGTGTTTGTGGGTGTGTGTTGGTGTACGAGTGTTTTTTAAACAAATTGTTAAGCTTAAATTACAATTAAATTGAAATTAAAACTAAACAAAAATGTGAAGAAAACTTTCCATTGAACTAACTTTTGTGTTTTTCGTTTTTTTGTTTTTAATATTACAAAAGTTTTTCGTTAATTAGTTATACAATATATATATATATATATTTATAAATCTTTTAGCATACGTTATGAAGAACATTTACACACATATATATCATTAATATATATATATATATTTTCCAAGAATTTTCATGTATTTTTTTTTTTTAGCTTTTTGTACACATTTTTTTTTTTAAAATGATTTTTAAATTATTTTATAAATATTTTCATGCTGTCTCTGCTTCTTTTGGATTCTGGCATCGTTTTTTATTTTCAATAAAATTTCCTATATATATTTTTTTTATATATAGATTTCGATCGCGGTGTGAAGATTTTAGATTTTAGATTTCGCTTACTTTCTAAATACTTTTTGCTTTTCTTCTATTATTTTTGCTTTTAAAGTCTGAAATGTTAATTCGATTTTGTTTTTTTTTAGCTGATTTGGGGTCGTATTCTCTATATATATATTTTTTAAATGTTATGTATAAATATCGATTTTGTTTTTATTTGTATTTTATATATATATATATATATATAAAGACGACAAAATGATGATTTGAACTTGAAACTTCTTCGTTTTTTGTTTAGTTTTGGTTTAAAGAACTTGAAATTGGAATTAAGTTTTAGCTTTATGATATGCTGAGCTCTCTGCAACTTCGAATAGCTCTATTTTTTCCGGGATCCGGATCCCATCCCCCTATTTTCCGGGATCCTTCCCAACCCCCTGGCTTTACCATGGAATGGTCTACGTATTGCATTTAAAAATCCTTTTCATCCTTTTTGCTTTTTTTACTTAAAAATTAGCTTCTCATCTTCTCGACATTTTGCATTTTTTACTTCTTGAATTTTAACAAATGTTTTAAGGATTTTTTTTATATTTTTTTTTCTTTTTTTTATTTATGTTATCACTCATTTACTTCGTTGATCCTGGCTGCTTATGCTAGATCTATAATACCTATAAGTTTAGATTTATGTTTATGTCTTGGGTTGTATAAACTTGTAACTCGGCTTGCTTTTTCGATTCTCTGTTTATTTTTTTATACACGCTTCTATTTTTTAGGGGCTTACTATGTATAAGTGTTAAAAAAAAATTCTCGTTAACTACAAAAAAAAAGTTGAAAAAAAAAAATAATCAGCCCTATGCGGGTTTCTCTCTCAAACACCTTTTGGTGGCTTCAGTGCTAAAAAAATCGAAAAATTTGTCAGCGTTTCGGTTGCAGGGTTCGATCCTCGGCTGTCGCGTTAAATATATTTTTTATTTTTTTGTTTTTTGTGGAATGTTATTCTAGCACTAATTCCACCAAACTGTATTCTAAGTTTGCTGCATCTGAGGGCTGTACATATTCAAGGTTGTCCAAGTAGCAGTTTTTTCGGGGGGGCTGTATCTTTCGGATATGTATCTGCAGGTGGGTGACCGACCTGTACCGCCCATTCTAGCCATAAGTGGAGTCCAGATTCTGATCCTGCTGATGGTGCAGACTCTGCTGCTGCTGTTGCAGGTTCTGGTGTTGCTGCAGTTGGTGATGTTGCTGCTGTTGCTGTTGGTGTTGCTGCAGCTGTTGGTGTTGCTGTTGGTGTAGCTGTTGGTGTTGCTGGTGTGGATGCTGGTAATGGTGATGCAGATTCTGCTGCTCCAGGATGGGGGAACTGTCACTGCCACTGCCGGAATTACTGCCCCCGCTGCTGTTATTGTTGCTGTTGCTATTCATGGTGTTGCTGTTGGTGTTGCTGTTGGTGTTGCTGTTGGTATTGCTGCTACTGCTGTTGCTGCAGTACTGGAACAGTAGATTCTACACCATATTCGCGTACTTGTCCTGCGGCGACATGTAGTCGAGGCTGTTCTGGGAGAAGGCCTGGGCGGACACGGTGCCGGTGAAGGAGGGCGACGGCGACAGCCCGAAGTTGGAGGCCGTGTACCCGGAGTGGCCCATGTTGTAGTTGACCTGGTTCTGGTTGCTGAAGTACTCCATCTGGGAGTAGTAGCTGGGGGCCTGGGCGTAGTTGTTCGGGTACTGCTGGTACTGGTTGTGCCAGAAGTTGTACGAATCGTGGTTCGACATGTAGGCGGCCGAGTGGGCTGCCGAGTGGTGGGCGGACTGGGCCGACTGGGCGGCGTGCGCCGCGGCGGCCGCCGACTGCGGCGACATCGGGGTGATGGGCGGCGAGGGCGTGGTGATGCTGCTGCTGCTGTCCATGGGCGTGATGTTGCCGCCGGGCTGCAACAGCCTCGGGTTGCTGCCGGCCGCCGACCCGTAAATGCTGTGATGATGATGCACTCCGGCTCCAATGTCGCCGCCGGCGTCTTTCAGCTGATCGTATGGCGACCGTAACAGGTCCTGTCCCACCCCACCCAGACCACCGACGCCGCCAACTCCTCCAACGCCTCCGACACCGCCAACGCCGCCGCCCACTCCACCGCCAAGGTTCAGGCCTCCGGACCCGGAGCCCACTCCCCCGGAGCCGTAGCCCCCGGTCAGGTGCTCCTTTTTGCAGACAATGCTGACGGGACTCACGGACGTGGCCGGCGTCGGCAGCAGCGGACTGGAGTTCTGGTGGGCCGCCGTCACGTTCAGCGCCGCCGCCGCCGCAGCCGCAGACAAGTGGGCGTGGCTGGAGCTGCCACCGCCGCCCGCCGTCTGACTGCTGGAGCTGGAGCTGTTGGGCGTGGAGCCGCCGGGGTTGCCGTTGTTGTTCGACTGGCTGCTGTTGCTGGTTGACTGGCTGGCATTGTTGGCAGCGGCTGCCGCTGCGGCGCTCAGGAAGGAACTGTGGTGCGTCTTGATGGACTGCTGGGCCGCGGCCACAGCCGCAGCAGCATTGGCCGCCGCCGCAGCCGCCGAGTTGCTGCTGCCGGAGCCGGAGGAGCCGACATTGCCGCCGCCTCCGCCGCCGCCACCTCCTCCGCTGCCCACTCCCTGCGAGGACTGGCTGGACTGGCTCTTGTTCTGCTGCCCTCCGCCGGACTTGTTGCTCTGCGAGGAGCTGTTGTTGTTGCTGTTGGAGCGGCTGTTGGAGGAGCTGCCTCCGCCGCTGCAGCTGCCGCTGCCGCTGGAGTTCTTCGAGCTGCTGAGGCTGTTCGACTGCTGTTGTTGTTGCAACTGTTGGCGGCACTTGGCGCGTCGGTTCTTGAACCAGACCTGCAAAGGACACAGAGAGAAAAAGTAGGTTTAAGTATTTTGTTAAAAAATTCCTTTGTGGGTTGGGCTTTTGTGGGTTAAGTTCTAGTTAGTCTTTAGAGTCTTAAAAGAAGTCCTTAGATCATTCCAAAAATGGAATCTATAAAACCTGAAGTTAAATCCGAATATAAACCTTGTCAATCATTAGAAAACATTAGGAAAGTTTTATACTTTTTCCAATCAAAAGAAGAGTGAGGAACATATTTCGAGAAAACACTCTACTTATCCGTAAGAACTCCCCAAGTCCCCCTCCGAAAGGACCAAAAATCAATCGACCATAAACTTATTTTTCAATAAAACAAAATCGTGGCTGTTCAAGCGAGTCCTGTGTCTACAAATCCGTCTCCATTTTTTGTATTTTTTTCTTTTTTGGAAAATGAAATAAAACCGCAAACGAGACAATTTGAAAATAAAGGAAAAAATCGCTTTGAAGTCTAGCTACCACCAAAAAGTGCTTTTGAAGTTCATTATCGTTCGAATGTTGGCTAAATTTTCTGCTAAAATTTGCAAAAATTCCCAGGCTTAGTGTTATCAATATTATTATGAAATTTGGCAACAGTTCATTAAACGATATCAAAGCGATGGATGGGAAAGGAAATGGGAAATGAAATCAAATCCAGGAACGAAGGAAAGTCAAAATGATAAAAGGGGATTTACAAAAATGCAAAATTGAATTGAAAATTGAAATTGAATTTGGTCGAGGGGGTGAACAACAAGGATAAGGACAAGGACGAAAGGACGACAAATAATGAAATTTGATACGCCTTGTTTAATGCTCTTTTTGGGGGGCAGCACCCCATGGCAGTTCCTTCGAGGAGTATACATTTGCGGCAATGAAATGCTCGAGTGGCCGCAGCCGCGTGGCAAGTGTTAACTTCACAAAAAAAGAGGAGGAAGTGGCAGATAGAGTGGGTGGTGGGCTGGATGGCTGGGCGGTAATAAATTCAACTGTTTACCAAGGCACAAGCCATTAGCAAGGCAACACCAACCCCAAACAACAAATCTCTGAAATAACATTTGCCAGGCAGTGCGGTTTCCGACTGCTTCCCTAAGCTTTATGCACTGCTTTTGCCGGCTTGATCTGTGATTTCGAGTGATGCCAGTGATGCCAGACTGGGGCAGTGTTGAAAAGGGGATTGTTTTTGAAGGAAACTAAGAGGAAGGAAACTAGAGTCATACGAGTACTTTCTCATTAATAAATAGTTTTAACTCTAGTTTTAGAGGTTGCTAAATATAATCTCTTTTGAAAAAGTTTAGAGTTTTTAAGGATCAGATTTTCGGTTTTATAAAAGATTTTATAAATATATTTTTTTTAAAAGACTTTGAATGGAAATTTTAGGGAGAATATTAATTAGGGAGAATAATAAATTTATGGACTTATGGGTTATGAATAGACTGTCTTCGTAAGTTTTTGTTACGATTTATCAATAATTTGATTTAAAAAACATCAATTTTGAAGGACTACAAAAAATCACAAGTTTTTAGAAAAGAAAAAGATGATTTTTAAAATGTGATTATAGGACTTTTTGGTTAAGGTTTAAACGAAGTATGGAATTATGATTCTTGTATGGAAAGCATTACATAATAATTTCTTCTAATAATATACAAGTATTGTATAAAAACGAAATGATAGTAAAATGTTAAAGATTAACACACTTTGACGCAAGACTAAGAATCTTGTAAGAATCCTAACCTCAAATGGTTTTTAGAAACTCAGGGTATTCCTAGAGCAATAGAGTAATACCCCCAAAAAGCCAAAATCTAGCTAGATCCTAGCCAGTTGGCGAGTCCTGGCACTTAGCGGATTGTTTGCAGCCCCTTAAGCATAACAAACAGGACTAAGTGAATTCCTTGCGCTCGAGTGTGCCGCTTTATGGCCTGTTTATTGTTGTCTTCCTGTCTTCGGGCCCGAAAGGGATGCGTTCTGGGTGGGTGGGTGAGTGGGCGGGTCGAGTGGGTGGTTTTACAAGGGTCGCTTACAGGGGGCGTTACTGGGCGGGGGGAGTGATTCCTCCTGCTTGTGACAATATAATCGAGTCAATTTTTTGGTCGCCCGCCGGCTGTTGATGTAATTTTTCCTCTCTCTCTCTCTCACTCGGAAACCCAAACGAATCCCAATGTTGTTGTTTTTGTTGGACTGCCAGAAGCGCGTGACTTTTTGCACTTGTTGTTACGGAGCTCCCCCCTTAACGTCTGACGCCCCCGCATAATTTATTCATTGGCCCCCGCCCCGGCAAACTAATTGATGTGGGAAAAATGCAGCCGCCGGCCATCCGGCACACGCCCACTTTACGCCCCAACACACACACACACAGTGATACTTGGAAATCGAGAAATTTTGGGAAAGTGAGAAAATGGCACTTGACTAAGGAAAACACTCGAGGAAACTGTTGAGAAATTTCAAGTTTTTCCGGCTCTTGAGTAAACGATATCGTTCGTCATTTTCTCAGGCCTTTAGGTTTCTGTTTTTTTGGGACATTTTTTTAACTTAAAAGAAATATTTTGGAGAGGAATTGAAAGATTTTTAAATATTATAAAATTTTTAGGGATTTTTGAAGCATTTTTTTAATTAAAATCCTTTATCGCAGACTTAAAAGTGAATTATTCAAAAATTTCATAGTTTAGATCTCGGACTTTTAGGAAATAAATTGGAAAAGATTGGTGAGTTTCCAAGTTTTTAAAAACTTTAAAATTAAGCAGGATTTTAGATGACATTTTTGTGGCAAAAGCTTGAAAATGTTGCAACAAAATAGTACAAATTCTTCCAATAAAACTCTATTTTGTTTATTAAAAGACAAACCCCGCCAACGATTTAATTGAAATTAAAAACCTTTAAAAAAAAATACCTAAAATTACTGAAAACAAACTCGAAACCCCTTTAAAAATTTTCATTTAACTCCTGACTGACTTTGAATCGTTCCCCTCACAGGCCGCGTATGCAAAACAGGCATATTTTCATATATAGACGCGATCTTGCATTAAAAAAAATAATAAAAAATTATGCATTTGATATGCATGAATGTCCCCGTCTCTTTCTAGGCCCCATATGCATCTCTGTCGCACTTTTGGGTATAAACGGTTGAGGGGGAAAAGGTGGCGAAAAAGAGTGGAAATTGTTAATCCGCGATGGGAAAATTAATTTTATAAAACAGCTGTGCGTGAGCGAAAAGTTTTCCCTTCCCAGCCACTCCAGCTATCCCTCCTTAGTCCTTAGTCCTGCACCCTTCCCTCGGTATTTTTTTTTTTTTTTGTCAGCAGACAAATCCTTTGGCAACAAAACAAAAAAGGAATTCCAAGTTGAAAAGGGAAAATGGAAAACGTATAGAAAGAGTTGGCTAAGTTTAGGTGCGTTCTCCCTAGCCCCGTCCCTTTCCAGTCTTTCCGCCCATTGTTGTCGTCTCTTTCAGGTCCTTTCAACCCTTAACCACCGCGGAAGAACAGCTGAAAATGTGGCAAAAAAATATGCAGAGTCCTGATATTCCGAGATGACAATACTAGGGAAGGTAAACACGAGGCTTACTTACACAGATCGAAAAGTTTCGAAATTTTTAGGTTAGGAATTTGGTATTTTTTGAAAATATTAAATCATTTTTAACATTAATCATTAATCCTTGTAGGGTTGTGAAAGATTCTTATAGAAAACCCTAGAAGAACGGCTTTATTTGGAAGTCAAAGTCGATAAAAAAGGTGGGTGACCTCCCTCCAAGAACTCTCTAGTTTTTTAGTATATTTTCTAGTATTTTCTAGAACCTTTATAGAATATTCTAAACCCTAAAAAAACCCTAAATTAAAAATAATTTCTCTTAGTGTTAAATATCTGAAAATGGCTATTAAGGGTGCTGACTGCGATGATTTTGGTCCTGCTGCTGGTTTCCACTGTGATTTATGACTGCCGAGCGATGGCAGCCGTCGTCCCCTCTCCCTTGTTCCCTGTTCAACCCCCTTGTGGCATGAGGCATGTGGCATGCGGCAAGCGGCATCTACGCCCTTGGATCGTCCTCGACGAATGGCGAATGAAAACATTTGGGCGTAAATGTTTGCTCTGTTCTGGTGCAGATAAGCTGCGTAAAATTATTACGTTATTTGTATTGGTTGCAATCAACGCCCTCTCACTTACCGAGGGGCGCTCGGGGCAACACCCCCCACCCCTTGTCCCGGGGGTGGGTGCCACGGCTGCTACTGGGCCATAAAGATGCCTATCATTCAATTATTATTTACCAGGCCTAAGCCCTCCGGACTCCTGATTATGACTCTGATTTTGATTTCGATTTTGATTCTCGTTTTCTGATTCTTTTTCTGCCTCGATTCCTGTTTTCGGTTTCTTTTTTAGATTCTTTTTCTTTCTCGTTTTCTTTCGCGGGTTTGGGAATGTAATGATTCTGTTTGTGGAGGCCAAGGAGGCCATGGAGGTCCATGAGGTGTTGCCTTTGAATGGAGATCCTGCTGTGAGGGGTCCCTGACTGGCTTACCTCCTTAATAAGACGGAGGTTCTATGGTTTCTACGGAGGTGGTCTATGATTTGTTTGACCTCTAAATATGGGAAGCTATTTAAAAGGTGATATTTTTATGGAAACTAGGAAGAATCTTGGCTAGATTACATCATTTCCTTCGCTTCTTGAAGAGGTTTCCTTCTTTATCAATTGGTGACCCCAAATAGTGACCAAGAAATCACTTCTCAATGGTCAGACTTCATTCCTTTCCTAATACTCTAACTATCTATATGTTTCTAAAAGGCAAACTATCATTAAATTCACTTTAAATTTAAAAAAAGAACCTATACCTTCCTTCTCCTATATATTTTTCCCTTCCAAGTTACAAAGTAGAACCTCTCCCTAGCCTAGGGATTGTCTTCCATTGGTGTCAGAGCACTTTCAAGTGAAGAACTCCTTCCACCCCAGACCCCGAAAGTCTAGTTTCTGGTAGTAGTCTGGCTAATTGAGTTGCTTGGCTTCCTTGCAGTCCAAAACAGCCAGAGACGGGACAGGGACAGGGACAGAGAGGTAGGTAGGTAGGAAACTAACACGGAACCCTAAACCCCAATACCGTAACGCCACCCAGACATCACCCCAGTAGCAGTGTAGTGGGATCCCAAAACCCCAACAAGTTCCAGAGAAAAAACCAAAAGCCAGACGCCTTTTAAAATGCAAACGAATCGTGTTGGGTTTTTGCTTCTTCGTTTTGCTTTTTGGCATTTCTACATTTTCGCATTTTCATGCATGTGGGGTTGGTGGGGGTTTTGAGGTTTTGTAGGGTTTTTCCTAGTTTTTCCTTGCTGTAATCTGATACCTCGAATACCCCGTCGAATGGACGTGCATTGACATGTTGCGTCACGTCAAGCGAGACAGGTACAGTGGGTCAAAAAACTGCAATTACTTTGAATATATTTTTCTATTGAATCCACTGTCTTTGGAAAAGAAAAACCATAACCCCCTCTATCTCTCTCACACAATTGCTCCCCTTCTCTTTCAGTGACTTTAGTTCGGAATCAATTGTGTAAAAAACGTAACTTTTTCTAAAGGGAAGCAATAAAAAAGGACTCTGTCCGTGGACGGGGGGCGAGAAGTCAATTCATGGGACATGTGCAAGGTGTCCTTGCTGCAGGACCTCTGCCTCTGCCCTCTCTTGTCTTGTTTTCCTTTCTTCTGCCCCCCTTCGGAGGAGGACGTGTCGTTTTTCACTTTGCAGCCCGACCACTGCAGGGGCTTCTTCAGTCGTCTTCGTCGTTCGACTCTTCTTTAAAGTCCATGGCATTCCTAATGTCAATAACTGTTTAATACCTTCTTATTTTTTTTTTAAGTATTTTCTTATGGGGTTTGATTTTTTTTTAAATTTAAGTTGGAAATTTTTCATGGTTTTTATTTTTTTCGATGCTTAAATGGATGAAGAAACGTATTAATGGGAGAAGAACATCTAGAATAGTGAAAATTTACTTCTTTATGTTTAATTTGTAGTTTTTTATCATAACTGAATACCTAATTCATTTAAAGCTTTCAATTAAAAAAGTTTGTTAACTGGCGCATTTTCCTAATGTCTCTTCCAGCTTAAAAGTTCTTCCTTTGACATCAACTCTGGCATTCTATACTCCAAGTTCCTTTCTTTACTCTAAACCTATAGCTTTTGAAATATTTCTGAGGGCAATGTCATAACAAAATTATAACTTAATTATTCTGGCTTTGATATAAAAAGTTTTTTTAACTGGCGCATTTTCCTAAAGTCTCTTCCAGCTTGAAAGTTCTTCCTTTGACTGCAAGTTCTTGTCTTTACTCTAAACCTATGGCTTTTGAAATATATTTCTGAGGGCTACTACTGCTTTTGACCCTGCAATGTCATGTCCTTAAATTACAAAGCAAAGCAAGGCCAAAGCAAATCGATGGATCAATATGCTACTCGGTGCTCAGTGACATTTCGACAATTTGACAATTTGTGACAATTTTTGTGAAATAATGTTGCCAATAATGTTTACTTAATGTTTTGGGGTGTGTGTTGTTTTCCGTTGTCATTGCAGTTTCAAAACGATCGATCGTTAACGATTGTTGCGGCTGTGTTTGCCCAAGAAATTACCGAAAACGGAGATGACAGTTCCCTTTTTTTTCCCCTCAAAACCGGAAGAAGACGATGATGCTGAGTGTGTGTGTGTTTGGGCCATTTGCCAGTTGGCAGTTAGAATTTAGGCCAACGGCGCTACAGAGTTTGTTTGTTTAGGCCCTGATCGAGAGAGGAAGGACACCTAAACAAACACGAAACTAAAATAATGA
Organism: Drosophila ercepeae; assembly: GCA_018150545.1. NCBI lineage: Eukaryota > Metazoa > Arthropoda > Insecta > Diptera > Drosophilidae > Drosophila > Drosophila ercepeae. Next base: position 2,383,727 of record JAECWL010000197.1, read on the forward strand.
AGCGATCCCGGATCCCTGCCTCCCGTTTCCGCTTTCCCTGCTTTCTGCTTTTCCAATAAAATTGAGTTGTACAATTTAACGTCATCGTTCTCATCTGGTCTGAAGCTAAAAAATTAGCGCAAATTATGCTCGACTAATGCCTTGAGTAAACTGAATCCCAACCTCCTTCGGGCTCTCCAGGATATCCTCGAGGGGTGACTTGTCCTCGTAGCCCGCAAATACTTTCCGCAAATACGGGCTCGACGTAGCATCCGTTTCTCGTCTATTTGCATTGAAAGTCATCGTCATCGCCATCGTCTCATATGTGAAGGAGGAGGAATCCGTGGACGACCAACCCCCCAAAACATCCCATATCCTGGCATATATATAATTTCTTCTTGCCGTGAACAATCTGTTTCGAGCTGTTGTAATTTGTTTGTTTTATGGATTTCCTTCGGCATTCGCCGTTTGCCGTTTGCCATTCGCCGTGATGGCTTTTCCGGCACTTTTCCGAGGGCATTTTCGCCTAATTAAATCAACTGAACAAGTGTGCCACAGCATTTGTGGCATTAACGTGGCTGGAAAAGCTCACATGTGCGGCAAATGGGCTTCCAAAGTCAAAAAAATAAATAAATAAACGAGTTAGCAGGTCAGCAAGTACTGGTTTGGCCTCTTTTTTTTTGGGTGTTGGGGGGAGAAATTAAAGCAATACTATGAGGAAGTTATTTTCTTGTTCTATAAAATGGAATATTTCTCTATGGAATAATTTTTTAGGTAAAAATGTAGATTATAGAGGAAATTATGTGTTTTAAGGGGTATTTTTTTCTATTCAAGGTATATGGTAGTATTCGAGGTGTATTTTTTTAATGGTTTCAAAAGTTCCTAACTGAGCAAATATTTATAGAAAATGTATAAATCTGTTTTAAGACTTAAGACTATCCTCAAAAAGTCTGTATTTTCTCTATCTTTAACCAAATATGTCTTTATCCTAGCTCATTCTCAATATATTTTGTTATTTTTCCAATATTTTACAATATTTTAGACTTTTTTATCATACAAAATTGAATGAATTGAATTATTTCTTATAGAGGGGTTCTATTTAACACAAATTATTAAAAAAATACCCTTTTATTAGAGTATCATTTTTATATAATTTTTTAAAAGAAATATCTTTATTTTTAATAAAACAGACAACAAGTAATGCCAATTTTTTATGTCTTTTTATGAAAAAATCTTAGCATCTTAACTTTTGATCATAAATGCTCTTAAAATGGGATCTGATGAGACTTTCTTTCGTTTCAAAAGTCCTATATTTTGTTCTTTATTTTCCTCATAATTTATGGGATTTAAAAAAATGGAAAAATTTAAATAGGTCTCAAAAATGGCTATAATTTACGCAAAAAGTTTTTAAAATTTTTGAAATATATGTTTTATTCTGGGACTGTTTGTTCTGACTTTTCAAAGACTTTTAGGACTGCTTTTTCTGTCTTTTCGCAGACTTTAAAGGCTGTTTTTTGTTAGTTTTTAATGTTTTAATTAAGTAATAATAAAAATCGCAAGTCTTACCTGTACTCTGGATTCTGGCAGATTTATTTTGAGGGCCACTTCTTCGCGCATGAAGATGTCGGGGTAACGGGTCTTGCCGAACAGGGCCTCGAGGACGTCCAGTTGGGCGCGTGTGAAAGTGGTACGTTCGCGACGTTGTTTCCTTGTGTTTACACCTGAATTAATAATTAAAAAAACAGAGAGAGGGGGAGGGAAGAGAAAATATGAAATTAATAAAAAAAGTTCCAAAGAAACGGGACTTGGCCTGAAGGAAATGTGCTGAAAGCTGTTGGGTGGCAGATCAAGTATACGCCGTGTGGGTGGCTGAGAGAGTTGCCAGTTTTTATTTTTTTCTTTTTCGGAAGTTACCGCTATTTTCGGTGTGAGAGAGACTGTGTGTGTGTGTGTCTCTCCCTATGTGTGCGTGTGGCAAAGCAACCCCCGAAAAATGCGACAGCCAACCCCTAAAAAGACTCGCCCAGGGGAGGGGTGGGCAGAACCAACCCTCGTGCAGCAGCCGCCCCAAAAACTCGACTCCCTCTTTTTTTTTCTCAGTACATTATGTACATGCGAGTGTGTGTGTGTGTAAGTGTGTGTGTGAGCTAAGCCGCCGCATTGTTTGCTTTGTTAGCTCTCTCTGTCTCTTTTGCTCAGCCTCTGGCTTATACTGCTTCTCTGTCTCGACTTCCCACTCCCTTTACCGTATTCCGTGTTTTTTTTTTCTTTTTGTATTTCCTAGCCTATTGGCCTCTCTGTCGCGCCGACACACTCCCTCCCTTTCTGGCCATATCAAAAATTAATGAGTTAGTCATTTTCGGTCATGAATTTTTTAAATTGAATAAAAAACTTCAACTTTACTTTTGCAGCTGCCGTTTCAGTTTCTGTTTTCAGTTTTCGCTTTCAAAATGGTTGCCACCTTTTTTTATAAACTCCGATAATATTTTTTTTATCCAACCAATTAATTGCAATTTTCTGTATTTTTGATTTTTATTTATATTTTGATTTTCGCCTTGACTTTATCTATAGAGAGTGTCTGTGTTGTTTAATTAACTGCACCTATCAAATTTTTTATTGTTTATTGTTTATTTTTGTTAGAGTTTATGTTTTTTTATGGCTTCCAGGAATTCCACATCGAAAACACATCGAAAATTATGAAATTTTCAGTTTTTATATAACTGGCTGGAAAAAAAATTCTCTCAAAGTTTTGTTTATTTTTTTTTCAGTTTTTTTTTCAATAATTTTTGTTATGTCTGTCTTGGCCGCGAGTCTTTTGTTGGCATTTTGTAGCCAATTTTTTGTGATTTTTGTCAGGTTTTGTTTGTCATTTGCAGCGTCACCGAACGGCCAGTCGAAATAATCATAAAAAACGGCAAAAAACTGGAACCGAACCGAACTAAAAAAACCGGCAGATAAAAACGAATCTCTCGGTTTGCGAGACTCGAGACTCGCGACTCAAAACCGACTCAAAGCTCATTATTCATTTTGACAATTTAACTGATAATGATGCAATATCGATCCGAACTGACATTGAAAGGCCCCCAAAAACCGAAAACCAAAACCGAAAACCGAAAACGCAAGGGAAGCCTTGTTGGATTTTACCAAAAATCTCAATTAGTTTTGGGAACTAAAAATAAATGCGGTTTAAAATTTGTATTTTTAATTGTTATTCACTAACTTTTTTTATGGAAATTGAGAGAAAACTAGACTTAAAATTGTCTTGATATTGCTAGAACACAAATTTTTAAATGGTTTTGGTTTTTTTTCTCTATAAATCTTGGTATTTTTTCTATTTTTTAAAGCAAGCGATTTCTGATATTCAACATCCAACATGGAAAGTTTGAATATATTGAAAAATTTGTATAAAAAAGTCATTGAATCTTTAGGTTTTAGTTAAAATAATTGAAAATAAATCACTAATTGATGTTCTCAAGTTTTTACTAATTTTTTCACTAATTAAAGTTCTTCTTTTTTTGAAAATTTAATAGTATTTTTTAGTATTTTCTTATTAAAGTTTTAGAAAGTCTTAGGAATTGGAGTCAATCTAGAATCCAGAATTTATTTGAGTTTCTTTTATGATTAATTTGTATTGTATTTAATAATAATTACTTTGTTTTTGGCATAAGAAAATCGTAAATAAATATTAAGAGATGATCCAGAAAAATACCAAACATAGTCAAGTTTTTGGGTATTACTATAGAAACCATATAAAAAAAATAGTAGTATTGCTCTCAAACCCTATAAAATCCCCCTCCCAGATAATCCAGGAAGTCTTCTAAACAAACCAGAACCCCAAGCTTACCAAACTTTTTCTTGCAGTATTTTTTCCTAGGGTATCAAATCTCTCTTTGAATGATCACCCCGTGTCAGGGATATTACTTTTGGGATTACTTTTAGATTCAACTTTCAGCACATTTTGTAACTTACGGATCGGAATGTAGGAGTTATACCAAAATTGTTGTGCGATATTTACCCCACATACCTTGGGAGAACCCGACGGCCTCCAGTCCGTGGGGGAGGCCGAAGGGACCCAGCGAGGGCATCGGCATTCCGGGCGGCAGGGGACCGTGGGGCACCGAATGGTGCGGATGGGGACCCCCGTAGCTGTGCGGGTGGGGGCCCAAATCGCCGGATTTGAGGAAGCCCGCCGCCATCAAGGCCTCGGTCGAATGGAGCGCCACGTTGAAGCTGTGAGGATCCACTGGCCGTCGGCTATATCCTCCTAGATATCCTGTGTCCTCCGTCCGGCCTCCGTCTTCCGTTAACCGAATACGGTGATCCGTGTTGGGTTTGTTTCTTTTTCCTACTTGGTTAGCTTACCCGTTTGCTCGGTTGCAGCTTCGTTTGCGATTCTGGAATAAAGGATTCTTTTTTTTAGGAATTTTTTGGATATAATTTTTTGGATTTCATTTACAGCTAAAGGAAGTCCCTGATCTTGTCAGAATGACAGAAGAGACGCAGACAACTATTATCACTTTGAATACCTTGATTATCTATCAGAAACACTATCCAATATTTATTTAAATATTTAGCGAAAAACAAACACTTTCGAGAGCAGAAGATAAGTTGCGGGTTAAGCTCTTGCCACGAGTTCCAATTACATTCCAAGACTGACTCAAAAGTAGGAGAGGGTCTGGAATATATATCGGAAAGAAGACCTATATAGAGTATTATCTCAACCACTCCCACACAGCTCCGTCTCGGTCTGCTAATCCTCCGAGATGATGTAAAAACTTCTAATCTGGTTGGGTTAGGAGCAAAAATCGGGGAAGATTACCCAACCAGCCCAACCGCCTCCAGAACTCCAGACGGAACCTCCATTCCGAAACTTATCTTGCGGTTTAAAGATCTTTGATCTGAGCTTAGCCGCAGGATTATTTCAGACACTTACTAGGACACTGATCCAGGACAATGCCTTGGTCCAGGCATTAAGATTAAGCCACGACAGAGATGGCTATATATGTATGGTTAGAGGGAGACAGAGAAAGTGGATTAAATTCCGATACCTTTGTGTGTGCGAGATTTTTGGGCAGTTTTCGTGCGAAAACCGAACTTGCCACTCGGTGGCACATCACGACGAGGCACCAATGAATGCCAATTGCAGAATTAGCACGAACCCGGGTGTGCTCCTTTTGTTTTTTTGTGTTTCTGGTGCCCTCTGCCCTTTTTGGCAAACTATTTGTCACATATGAAGATTTGCAAAAATTTGTTTTGTTTTGTCATGTCCTTGTCATGGCTCAATGCATTCCTGGCGGGTCCTGGGCCTGGTCGATGCAGCCGCAAACATTCGAAACTGAAACCCACAAAATCGGAAACCCAAAAACCCGAAAAAACAAACTCGACCCCGATACGAGATGCTCCTTCCACCGATTTCACGAGATTTCACGAGATTTCCAGATTTCACAAATTACATGCTCACGCGCACACGCAAATTAATAACACATCTGGCTTCAATTCGAGAGCCCCGCAGGGTGGATGGGGGGCTCGGAGGCAGAAAAGTGAAAAGGAGACGCATTCTCCTTGCGAAAGAGACAGCACTAGTCAGCGGGAGAGAGACAGCGAACAGCGAAAGGATTCCCTAAGCGCGCAAAACGGGGAACGCATCTAAACGGTAGCTGATGGCGAGAAACCTTTAATTGGTTTTTGTTTCAAAATACTTTAAATAGAAAATGGGAATTATTTATTATTCTGTGTAATTAAGGAATATTTTTTTGGACAATTATGGGTCATAATTAAGGGTTAAGCTTGGTTAAGGAGAGAAAGTTCTTTAGGTTTTGATGAAGAATATTATTTGTTGTCTTTCTAGGTATTTCCAGTTTACAGAAAACATACTTTTTTTGTCAAAAAATAATATATGTACTAAACTAAGTATTCTATACTAGTATATACTAACTTTTTCTATAGTTTTCTATAAGTTTATATAATTCTTTAAATATTTCTTAGAAATTTTGTCAGAAAATTGCAACATATAGGAAATAGAAATGCTATTATCTTTCTAGATTATTAAAATTTATTTAAGAACCTAATACAATTATTATTCTTTTCAAACTATAAGAACTTTAAAGGTCTTTCATAATAATAAATTATCAGAATATGGAAAAATACTATGATTTTCTGATAAATATTTTGTTTAAAACAGATCCGAAACATCTCAGAAAAAGATCTTAAAAAGATCTTAAACTTTCCAACTTTTTGAAATTTGTTAAGAAATTCTATCAAAGAAAAAAACAAAAATAAAGTGTATTTCTTCTATCATAGTTTTAGTTTCTAAAAGAGAAGGATTATGTTTATTTTCTTAGCCTAGAAATAGTTTTAAATATAATAATAAATATAATACATTTTGGGGGATTTTGAAGAAGAAAAAAGGCCAAGACTTGGTTTCTTAAAGCAGAGTTGTGTTTGTTTTCTTAGCCAAGAAATAGTTTTAAATGTGATTTAATATATATTTTATTGAACTTTAAAGAAGAAAAATGTCTAAAAAAGGGTTATGTTTATTTTTCTTAGCCAAGAAATAGTTTAAAAGGCCTTTTTTATTTTTTTCTATACTTTGAAGTAGAAAAATGTCAAGGGACTTAGTTCCAAGCCAATTTCTTAGTAATTTCTTCCAAACAAACAACTTAAAATGCACAAACTCTCCTACATTTGGCCAACATTTTCTTCTTAATAGATTTAAGCTAACTTTAATTAATAGAAATTACCACAAAAAAAGCAAAGTAGAGAGAAGAACTCGCAGCATCTGTCAAAAAGTCGGGAATGTGACACATTTTGAGTTTTTAGTTTCCAGAGACAAGCTGGGATTTGTTTTTGGGATCGCTGGTGATCGAGAGTCCGGGAAGGTCTGTGGCTCTACGTGATTTTCTAGACATTTGCCGTTGGCGACCCCCTTTCCAGACCCTGCCCTGTCGCCCCCGCTGCTGATTATGAAAAATCATGGTAAATGGCAAAAAAAAAAGAAAAAAGAAACAAGAAGGAGGCCTGCTGGCATTTTTTTTTAGGTTTTGGTTTTTGTTAAAAAAAAAAGGCGGTCCATTGTGGAGTAAAAACCAAAAACCAAAACGAGACGAAACAAAATCATTCGAACTGGAAATATATCACGTACGATTTCTGAGAGAGACACTTTCATTATAAATGCCATTCGGCGATTTTTTGTCACCTCCAAAAACCGATTCCCGATGGGATTTTCTATCTATTTTTCGTACCACTTTCGGTTTCGATTTCCTCTATATCGTATACGGTTTATGTTTCTATATATACTCGTATTTGTGGTCATAAGCCCCGATTCATTTGTCCAGCCGTAATTACGGTCAAAATAATATTTGTTTGGTAAACAAGAGCCGGGCTGGGAGGAAAACAAAATAAAGTCAAGACATTTCAGCTACCAAATTGAAGATGGCACACACTGAGAGAAAAAGTTTGATACCCTTGGAAGATGGAAGCTATAATACAAGTATATAAAAAGTTTCAGACAGATTGGTAGAGAAATAACAATTTTATTTCGGTTTGGATAGGAAGTTCGGGAACTTTTAAAGGTTTTTAGAGAGAGTTTTTAGGTTTTATTGAAATTTCTTTCACTGCATTAATTGCTACCGTAATATCTGTCAAACCGAAATACCCGAAAGGCCAAAAACCAAAACCGAAACCCGCACATCCAAGTGTTTTGCTTGCCTGATGATGTCGAATCTCGATCTCTAATGGCACCCCCGGGTCCCTGGGAACTGGGAACTTTTGGAACTGAACTGAAGCACCGAAGAACTGGTAACTGGTGACTGGTGACTCTGGCATTGGTAACTGGGAAAGTCGAAACCGAAAAGAAATCGAACCAAGTTGTTGGCCACTTCGGCTACTGTTCATTTCGGGGCCATGGGAAGATTTCCGACTCTCTTTATTTTCGGTTTTGATTAATGATCCAACTTTGCATAAGTTTTTGGCCACAACTGGCTGACTAACTGACTAATACACATTATTATTATTATTGTGTGTTTTTTGTATTTATTTTTAGTTTAGTTTTTAGTCACTCAGTGACCAGTGACCAGCCGTCAGGAGCGCTAACCTGTCAGTCCCCGATCTCTCCAGTTTCTCTCCTCCAGTCCGGGGCTATTAGCCGCCTTAACAACCTCCATAACAACTTAATATGCCCCGGCATATTGCACATTTTCCATCTACACTGGATACTGGACACTGAAAACTAAACACTGGACATCACAATTAATAGAAGATCATAAATCTTAGGAACTATTTTCTAGTATTAATAGTTTGAGCGAAAAAACAAAAGAGTTGGAAGTCGAAATGGAAATAAGACAGTTTGGGAAGGAATATAAAGCCTTGGATGAAATAAAAGTTTTCAAATACCGTCGCTAGGTTGGGGTTTTATAGAATATAACATTATAAAAATACAAACTTTAGGTATATCTTTTTAATAATAACAATATATTTCCCATAATACCTTTTAATAAGAGTCTTATAGGTCTGTAGAAACTATTCTTGACCTTTTAGTATTTTTATTCTAGAAATCTTCGTAGCTTTTATTAAAATCTTTAGTTAATAAAGAACTCCTAAGAATTCCTTGAAAAACATTATTTAAAACCAAAAATACAAAGAGATTGAATAAAAATTGGAACCCAAATAAATAACCTAAAAATAGAGTAAAGTTTCTAACCTCAAAACCTCAAAATATTGAATGTTTTCTATTCTTTTCTAGTTTCTAGCTTCTAAAAACTCTAAAAAATACTGTTAAAAAGTATCTTGAATATTATTATTAAATATACTTTATTTTAAACAATATTTGAACCATTTTTTAACCCTAAACCCTCCTAGAAACTCTAAAAATTCCTATGCCTGCCAGTGTAAGCTTCACATTTTCTTAGTGGGCTGTGAAAGAGAGAGAAGAACAAGAAGCGAAAGAGACGGGGCGAACTGGAAGATGAAAAATGCATTTCTCAGGCTCATTTACATTGAGCCGCGGCTACTGGAATATGAATATATATATAGATATATATATATATATCCATGAGTGTATATAAACGCGAAGCTATATAGCGACTAGACCAGACGGCTAGTCCGACTTCAAGTTTCTTGAGGAGACTCTCTGGTTTAGCATAATAAGCCTGTCTGTCTGTCTGTTGGTCTGTCCGTCTGTCGGTCTGTCTCTTTGGAAATAATGCAACTTAATAAATGCAACAAAGAATGAGGCAGCAGGCAGTCCAAGTCCAAGTAGCAAAAGTAACCGAAGTAGCAACTCCAGCAGTCACGTCCCGAAAACAGGTAACACGGTAACTGGCCAACAAGTCGTTACACCAAAAGAAATACTAAATAAATAAATTAGTGGATATTTAAAAAACATTTTCTATAGTTTATTTATTAATATAATGTTTTTATTTTGAAATTTTAGGAAGAAAGAAGAGCTCTAAGAGATTGATTCCAAATGAGGCTAAAAAAGTGTGGCAACTCTTGAAAGATAGAAGTTCGAATCCTTTTGAGGCAAAAATTAGATTTCCTTTTCTTTTATTAAACTCTAGTTTTAACCTAATTTTTTCTTTGTGTACTCTCTGGCAGCCATTTCTACGCAAATGCATTTTGACATTTAAATTTGCAATTTTCGCATAAAATTATATTTAGTTTATTTTATTTTAGAGGAAAATGCTGGCGGAACCTTCGGATAGCCAGATCGGGGGATAGCCAGATCGGGGTATAGCCAGATCGCGATTATACGATTATGATTATGATTGTGATGAGGCTGTTGATTTGGATTCCAGCTACTGACTTTGACGTTGACGTTGCCTGAAGTTTAATTAAGCAACGTGCCAAATAATTGAAAAAGTGTGAAGATTTGACAAGTTTAAGACGCATTAAAAAAGCCACCACACTCTAGAGTATATATATACTCCAAAGAGATATCTCTAGATATATATATATATATATCTGTATATACTCCTAAGCTTATGGCCTAGAAATCGAAGCCGAGTAACTGTTTTAGTCGCCGCGACTAGTTTTCCACTGTCATGTGTCGCGGGGTCTGTGTGTATCTTTTTAATTAGTTTCTGTATTTTTTCGCTTATCTTACGACAAATTATTTATTATTTACCTAATCACATTGACAGATGAACAGCAGTTGCTGTAATTAATAGATGCCAGCCAGATTGCTCCATCAAATTAATCTATTACCCATAACTATAAACTATCAACTATCAACCATAAACTAACTTAAAACATCTATAAAAAAAGAGCAGAAAAAAATCGATACAAGCTCCCTTAACTAACAAATTGCTTTTGTGGCTTTATTAATTGTTTTCTCATTAACCGAACAATTTCCAATCTGACAGGGTTCAGCCATAAATTAAAAAAATAATCAAACAATTGAGGAAATTACTTAAATTACTTAAATTACTTGAATTACTTTTTGTTTTAAAAATAAAAAACAACCGGATTCGAAGTCTTATTCTTAATTTGGAGTAGCTTTTGCTTCTTTTTTGGCTAAAATTGTCTTAAAAATTCCTATTTCTGTAAACATTAATCCTAGTTTCTGTTCAAAATAAACTAATTTGGTTTCTTAAATAATTAAGGATGTATTATTTGGTACTTTTCAGTATTTTTATTTCAATAAGTTTCCATATTTTCTTTCTTTCCTTCCGAAAATGGCTAATTTTTTGTTTATTTTTCATTTTTGTTCCTTTTTCTTTTTGAATAAAACTAAAAATTTGTAAAAAATATATTGTTTCAAGTCGAAAAACCTTTTTTTTTTAAACAATCTAAAACTAACTAACATCGAAATAAATAAAATAAAGCAATATTTCTTTCTAAAAATTCAAGAAGATGGTATTTTGTACTTTTTTAGTATTTAAATTTTAATACCATTCCGTATTCTCTTCTTTTCAAGCTGAAAATGTCTAATTTTTTGACCATTTTTGTTTCTTTTTCTGTTTGAATAAAGTTAAGAATATATTCAAACAATCTTCTGAGTTATTCGAGTAGAAAATGTTTGAATAAAAGTCGAAAACAAGTTGAAAACCCTCTTTGAAAACCAACTAAAACTAACTTATATCAAAATATCGAAAAAACTAAAAGAAATCCTATATTTCATTCTATTTCTCTCAACAATTCTCTATTAAATTTCCATAAAATTGCTTTTTATTCAAGAAATCTGTAAACTTTACATCACACTCGCCTCTTCTTACGAGTCCATTCAAAAAACTAGACAAATATAGGAAAAAGTATTGAATGAATTGCGCTTGTTTTGGTTTTTTTTCCTCGATTTTTTATGGTTTTTTTTTCGATTTTTTATGGTTTTTTCAGTTTTTTTGTGGCCTGGACAAATGATTGCATCATAGAGACAGTGGACGTTGGACAATAAAAAAGAGACACTCACACACTCGAACAATTAATCAATAATAAACTAATAGAGTAAAGTAACGTAACAACAAGGTAGAAAAAAAAAAAAAGTTATTATTTGACGCATTGTCAGAGTGATCTTGATAAGTCGAAACTGGAAATGGAACCTAGATATTGTCTGGCACCGTCTGAGTGATTTCTATTTAAATGGCTTTGTCAACGAAATTTGAGAAGCCAAAGCAGTCAAAAAAAATCAGTAAAAAACAGCCAAAACAGCGTAATGAGCAAAGAGTGAAGAGTGAAGAGAGATAAAAATTAATAATACAAATAATTGGGAGGCGAAAAAATAGGAAAAAAATAGGAAAAAAATCAAAATATCTAAGAAACGCCACACGAATTGAAATGAAACCGCACTTAAGGCGAGGCGAGGCGATTGACAAAAGATGACGACAAAAAATCGTACAAAAAAAAACAGGAAAAAACTATATTGGGTAAAAAAAGGCAGAAAACAGAACTCGCATTGGTATATAGATACTCGATCTCTGTGGTGTGTGGGAGTCGAACTCGAAGCCAAACTCGAAGCCAAAGTCGAAGTCGAAGTCGGAGTTGAAGCCAAAAATCAAATCGAAAGATTGGGGCGTGCTAGGAAAGCGGAACAATGGTTACCGTTTTACACTCGAAAAAAAGTATTGATTAGTTATGATTAACAGTTATATTTTATATAGAAAATATATATATTTTAAAGCAAGAAATAAATCGAAGAGAGAAAAGAGCTCTTTTTTGACTAAATTCTAGTTTGAAGATCGTTTTTGGTGATCAAAAACGGGGACTAAAAGCCTTTATTTTTGGAATCCTTTTTATATTTATTATCTAAAATATATTTTGTATTAATTTATTAAAAAAACTTATCCTTAAATAAGGTATTTCCCGCATTGTCATTAAAATACTGCAACTCTTTTTAAAATACTGCAAAAAATAGCAAGAATCAAGAATCGATCTCAAACCCGAATTCTTTCAGTGCCCTGTAGAGCAAAAAAATCAGTAAAAAATCGAAATAAATCGGGAAAAAACGTCATTCTCCAAGGGGATATTGCGATAAGGTATCAAATGTGTCGCGACGCGATCTTGGCCCGACTTTCAATTCAAAAATCAAGCGATGCTGGGCGGATGTTGTGAATGAATGAATGGAATTGGCATTGAGGCATTGGGCCATTGAGTCTTTGAGGGTTTCTGGCTTTAAGGGGATCTAGGCTAGGCTAGGCGTGGGTGGAAACCAAAAAAATAACAAGAAACTCTCCCAGAGACTCCTTCGCCAAAAGAATCTCTCGTTCGAATAAATAGCAAATCGATCTTTGAAAAAATATGAAAACCCTAAAAGCCCCAAAAACGAAGACGAAACAAGACGAAAGACTTGCATATTAATTTCTGTTCGCTTCTAACAAACCATATGCAAATTTTTTTTCGAAAAAAAAACATAACAACAAAGTAGCAGCGAGGAGTCAACGTTTTATTCAGATATTTTAATTTATAGCCGCCGCTTTGAAATTAGACGATCCGAGTTTTTTTTTTCCATTTTTTTTGGGGGGAATAAATGTGTGAATAATGCGACCTGAACGGGTCCGTCCGTCGCTTCGGTTCGTATCTATTGTATCCAATATTAGATTTCTTAGAGATTTCTTAGGGTTTCTCTTCCGTTGTCAGCCCCATGTCCCCCAACCCCTCAGTATCGGTTCTCTATAATATTTTTTTTTGGATTCTGTCGAAGTCAAAGTCGGAGTCTGAGTCTGAGTCGAAGTCGAAGTCGAATGTTTTGCCTAATTAAGGGAGGCGGCCTTAATATGCCCATTAAAATTATGAAAATCATAACGAATCCCCCGAATGCGGTATCATTTTCTCACATTACGGCACATTAGTCATAGACGGGAATTTCCTGAACTCTAAAACGTGGTATTATAGCTTCTAAAATATTATAGATCCCCAAAGAACTGAAGGAACTTGAAATAAATTGGAAGAACTTTTGGTTTGGGTTTTACGGTTGAGATTTTACCTTTTTGGTAAAAAATACAATCCCACTTTTGATAGTCCAGGTTCTCTATCATAAAAGAGAATTTTTCTTCTAACCAAACACTATTGTCTTACTAATTTTTACTATAAAAAAACATATATCGCAACGTTACCCAGAAAAAACTTTGCTTTATAGATACTTTTTTAAGTTTTTTTTGTTATATAAGTTTTAGTTTTAAAGAATTTTGTTTCAATAATAATGACAAATAATAATACAAGCAATTGAAAACAAGAAAAAACTGTACAAAAACACTTGGAAGGAAGTCCTAACCTCAAATATTAAAAAAAAATGTCAAATAAATGCTAAATACTGGATAAAAAAACCTGAATAAAAATACTGAATATTTCACAAAAACCAATAACAGAGCAGCTATAGTTCAAGAATTATTTAAAAAGAAAGAAAATCTCAGACCAGTACACTCTGAAGATTCTTTTGTAAACTATATTATATACTAATAATATTATATCATAGAGAAAAGCCTGGAAATATTTTGAAAAACTCATATCAAATCATATCATAGATGGAAAATAAAAAAAAATATAGAAAAACTCATCAAAATATACCATAAAAATGTAATTATTTGTAATATATTTTGAAAACCTACAATCACTTCGAAAATAACTCAAAAGCTGTCAGAATATATGAAATAATCTCTTTTTTTAGGTTAACCTAAAAACCCGAACATCAAACTTTAGAGTTATGAAAATGTTTTATAGAAAATCTTAGTAGATCTTTTAGATCTTGGTTCACAATTTTGAAAGTATATTTAGAAAATACCTACGTATTTCCCTTAAGTATGTCTACAAATTTCAGATCTTGGTTCCACAATTTTGGAAGTACAAGTATATTTCAAAAAGACCTAACCATTTCCCAAGCAGTTCCACAAATTTCAGATCTTGGTTCTATAATTATGGAAGTATATTCAGAAAAGTCGTATTCCGAAGAAGAAGTATTACCCAAGTATTTCTAAAAATTCGAGTACTATAGTTAAGGACTTATAGAGATTCTGATTTAAGGTTCACAATTTCTATGACAGAAACTTTTTAAGAAAGAAAACTCTCATTGATTCAAAGAATTTCAAACTAAAGTTCTTCCCCTTCCATAGATCAAGGAGTACCAACTGATAGATAAATATTCAATAGTAATCCCTTAGATAAAGACACGATTTTTAAGAGACCCACGAATTTCAGAGACCCTTTCGTACTCCTTCCTAAAACCAAGCCCCGTGTTTGGAACTACTTAAGTCTATCGATCCCCAACCATATCCATGATCCGTGATTGCCCGCCAATCGAGATAAATGGGTTGGATAAACGCGGATATAGACGGTACTTAGGACAGTACTATAGGCAGTACTATAGACGGTACTATGGACGGTACTATGGATTTTTAGCCGATCTGATGGGATCGGAGGAGGCGCACTCACCGAAAAAAAAACAAACAAAACTAGAACCAAAATCGCTGCAGTTATTCCAAGAGGCGAAACGGACTGGCAGCCAGATCCGGACAGATACTCGGGATATATCTCTCGCAGATCGCAGATATCTCGTCGATATCTTTTCGTATTCCAGTTGTTTTTATTCTCGATTAACGATGATGTTTATATACGACTCGTATGGACTTTTGCGGTTTTTGGCGTTTTCGTTTTTGGTTTGGCACTGAGGACACCATAAAAAAATCACTGTCACACTTCCATATGTATATCCTGTATCCGAGAGATATTGTATCTCTAAACTCTAGAGATATCTTGGTTTTGTGTTTGGTTTTTGTTTACCGCTAGTTAGGCTTTCTTTGTGTGTTTTGTGTGTGTTTTGGCGGCGGACGCGGCGACGAGCGTCAGGCGTTAGGCGTGAGACGGTCACGGTTACGGGTACAACACGGGTAACGTTCAACGTTCAACGGTAACGAGCGTGTGTGGCAGCGACGGACGCACAAAAACAACCCGAGCGGCACGAAAGTTACTCTGGAAATGAATTGCGAGGCACCTCGAACGGACGACGGCGGCGGCAGCAGCAGCGCAGCGAGCAGAACGGCGGCAGTGCGGCAGCAACAAACCAGTACCGGGACCCGTTGCTGCAAACAACAACTACCGGTTGCGGTGCAAGCGAGAGGGCCTGCGTTTCCGGCGTCGATTTTTAGCAATGGCTGACCCCGGGTGCTGGCACCGTTACGGGTGCGCGAGAGCGGGACGGCCATGTCACAGCACCCGTAACGCGTCCATCTCTTTCCTCGATGCTCTCTCTCGCCATCCCTCTCTCGCGGCGACACTCATCCAAAGGGAGAAAGCGAGAGCGATGCTCAATCGCCCACCGAAGAACTGTATTTACCGCAATGTTGTTGCTGTTTTGCCTCAGATACAGATACAGATACAGATACATGTGTGTGTGGCTGGAACCACACCCCAAAAAAATACATGCTGCCTTCAGTTCAACAACTTTGTTGGTAGCAAAAAAAAACGCAACAACAACGACAACAAGCAACACAAAGAATAAATATAAAACAGAGCTCCCTTCATATTTTTGCGCGCCAGCAATGAAATTTTAATGAAAACGACAAGGCAACCCAAACACACGCCAGCTAAAATAAGCAACAGAAAACAACGCTAAAATTTGTTAGCTAACAGCAGAGATAAGAGAACGAGGCGATGGGCCAGTGGGTGTCGAATAGTGGGTGGGTGGCGTAAAGGACGCTGGTCAGTACTCTGCTTCTTCTGCGTCTTCATGTCCGGCAACGTCGCAAAATTGTCATGCACACACCAAAAGCACACACAAACAACAAAACAGCCAACAGCCAAGAGAGAGCAGCCAGCAAGTTTGGGGGGTCTTAAGGATGGGAGAGGAGCCTCTCACAGCAGGCCCCCTCTCTTTCGCAATAGGCAGACTCGTTGTACAATTATCATTTACTCTAAAGCATTAAAAACAGATATTGATTGTCTATTTGATATGAATTTGGTTTTTAAACTAAATAAAGCCCACTTTAACTCTGTTTTACTAGAAAATTTTGAATTTTGGTCCACGCGTTTTACAGTTAAAAAAGTTTCCTCTGGCCCACAGGTCGCATTAGTAATTTTTAAAGAGCTGTGACTTTAGAATTTCAAAAAATCCTAAATTTTCAGCTGAGTTATTTTTGAATTCTTATTTTATTTGGAAAGTAACAAAATTCGGTTTAGTTTGTAATTATGAAATCTTGAATATAATATTATAAAAATTTTATTTGTTACAAAATTAACAACTATTTTCAACAATTATTAGAATTAAAGTCAAATTTCAAATACCTTTAGTATGGTTTAGAAAGTTTAAAAATAAAAATCGTATGTCTCAAAGTATAAAATAATAGGTTCTGTTAATTATAAATTTGTTAACATTTTACATAATAATAAATTTCAATAAAAACTCAAAACCTTTCCTATTAAAACCTCATCGTTTTCTAGTTTGTTGACGTTAACAAGGATCTGAAAAGTGAATCGCCTCGGGCAGCTCAACTGTAAATGATCTAGCCAAGCTACCAACAACAAAGTCAGTTCGTTCTTTTTTTTGCTCAATCGTTTTTTCTTTTTGCTTTGTTAGCTGACGCCGAAAAAAAATAGGAAAAGGTGGAGGGACGTAGATAGGTGGGCGCCATCCCTATTTCGGGGGGAGTGGTGGGCAAAACCTTATCAAATTTTTACGACAATTTGAAATAGCTGACGACAGTTTTTATCGCTCTCCCGCTCTCACGCACAGCTATCGCTATGGGTGGGGGGCGAGAAAATGTTGCACAAATATTTTATGGATTTTTCTTGTTAAAATTTTTGTGTGTTTCCACTCGCACTTTTCCCCATTGCGAGGCAAATTAAATTGTTGCGGCTAATTGATGTGTAGATGAAACATGAGGCAATTACGCGCCAGCACTTGGTAGGGGAGAGCAGAAGAGGGGCTCGGCAGGGAGAGTGATGGCTGCATAAAAATTCGTGTATTTGTGTGTGTGTGTGAATATACAGTTATCGCAGCTTAGCATACAATTTGGGGCCGCGCCAAAAAATCGACAAATTCATGAAAAAAGTGAAACAAATGGATGGAAATTCATTTAAACTGGAAATGTTGGAATGTTTAGAAATTGTTTGGATATTTTAATTGAAAGTTGGGGAGAAAAATATAGATTTTTCATCCTGGGAATGCTTGGGAGTTTTAAATAAGCTTGAAGGTTAAGAAATTGAATGATTTTTGAGGTTAGGAAAAGCTTACATTATTGACAGAAATGTAAGTTTTAAAGGAGATTGTTAGAAAAAGGGTTAAATAAGATATTTTTAACATTTTAGAATTTAGATAATAAGGATATCTATTTAAAAAAATACCTTCTTTTCAAAAATAAACAATAATACTTTGAGTATTTATAGTAAAAAAACTAAATTCTTGTTTTCCAAGACAAAAAGCAACTTGCTTTAAGGCGTCTTTGTTAAAAAAAAGTATCTAAAAGCTGGAAAATGTATCTTTGTATCTTTGTATCTGCATTTCCTTGACTCCGCGTAGACCAAAACAACGTCAGCCACAATAACAAAAATAAACTGTGTCCATGCAACCAAACAACAACAACAACAACGATAAAGGAAGCAAGAAAAAAAGGAAAATCAAAGCAAGGAAAAAACTATTTGAAAATGAAAATACTCAAAGCTGTGTGTGCGTGCGTGTGGGGGTGTCCATGTGTTTGTGCAACTTTTTGTTGCCATATTTTTTGCAGCTCGCCATCCGCGAAAAGTTCGCCGCCATTTGCCCCAAAACATTTTTCATAGGCGACAGTTTTGATTGCTTTGTGGGGGAAAAAAAAAACAGAAAAAATAAGGTAAGAGGCAGAGGCAGAGGAGGAGGGAGATGAGGGAGAGGGAGCCGAAGCGGAGGTGGGTTGTGTGGGTGTACAGGTTCTGGCAACCGCGAACTCCCCTTCCCCCCTCCTCTTTTTTCCACACATTTTTCTCGTTTTTTTCCCCATTTTTTTTTATTTGCGATTTTATTTCTCCCTTTTTTTTAGCGTTTTTTTTTTTCTTGCGCCGCCTGATTAACGACAATTCGTTTGGCTGATTTTTTATTGCCCTGCAACTGTGTGCGGCAGCACATTCATTAGCCTCTGTCGTAGGCGCGTGGCATGCAACATGGGGCTAGCTCCCTCCTGCCAGCCACACAGAAAGAATAAGTTCTTGACGGTTTTTCATGAAATTTTCTTGAAATTTAAAAAATAAACAAAATGTATAAGCTATGATTTTTTCTTCTTTGATATAGATTTAATCAAGATTCGGTTTTAATTTTAAATAATTTATTTACGATATATAGTTAAATTTTTAATTTAATTTTAAATACATGCATTTGGTTAATATTTACATTTTCATACATTTTCTAATAATTGAAATCTTTTAAATCTCTTAAAAAAACTTTAAAACAAAAATCGGCCATAAATTTTTAAATTAAATTAATCCTTTTTTTCGGTATTAAAAGTTAATCTAATCACTTTTTCACATTAAAAATTGCATTTTAATTGGTTAAATAATTGGTTAAAAATCATAAAAAAAATAACTTGAAGAAAAACTCTGAAAAAATATTGAAATAAAAGTAGAGGATAGATTGTTTTTATTAAATCTAGAAAAAAAAATATAATTAAATGTAATTTTAATAGTTTTTTAAAGATACTTAATAAATAATATTATTCTGAAAAGAATTAAATATTGTATTTTCTTTTAAATATTTATTGTAGGTGATAGAAAAGTTTACAAAACTTGACTAAGAAATGCTCTTAAAGAGCTAGCTGTTAGGGTTAGGCTTTAAAAAAAACTCATACCCTACTATGATAAGGAATTTAGTATAAATAAAAAAAACTCGAAACTTAACTAGATTTTCTCCAAGTGCCTGTTTTCCTTGCGAGCTACTAAATTTCATTAGCCTCAGCCGTTGTCTTTTATTGTCTTCGATGGAGGTTTGTGGCCGTTTGGGGCACTTGGAAGCGAGGCAAGGGGCGTGCCAGGCGGCAGGGAGCATGCCAGGGTATTATGTGGGCAGTCCGAGTGTGGGCGTGGCAATGGTAGCCTGATTAAGCAACTCGTATCCAGGCAACCGTTCCTCAAAGTCCATGGAATGCTTTTGCTCTGGGAGGGAGTCCAAATAGGCAACTGCAGGACGATGTCGGTAATAAATATGAACATTATTTTAGTTAATTAAAATTATTAAAGGTTAACTAATAGGGGATTATTAAATGGGATAATTAAATCACTTAATTTTATATAAAAAATAGAGGAGGAACTTTATTAAGATATTAGATAATTCCCTTTAAAAGTCCTTAAAAAAAATGTAGATTCTAATGCATTTCTAAGCCAAATTCCAAACCAGTTTAAATCAATTTAAATGTCAAAAGATCAGACCAAAAAAAAAAAAAAAAGACCAGAAGCCGTGAAAAGCGAGGGCTGCCCCTACAGTTCGAAGAGCACTTGCCACTGCTTGAAGCAGATTCAGAAGCAGATTCAGATTTAGATCAAGATCAAGGATCGAGGATCTGTTTCGGATTTCGTTTCGTATTTTATTGCATTTTTGGCAGTTTCATTAAGGTCGAAGGACGAAAAAGGACACTCTGGGAGGTAGAGAACGCAGCGGGGAGGATCTGATCGCAGGATCGCTCGGGCTTGGCAGGATCTGCGGACTGAGGCTTGCGTGGCCCAATGATTATAATGGCTTGCCTTTGTGCTGCCTGATGGTTTTATGATGCGGTTAAGCACTTGCAACCGCAAAGTGCCGCGCACACGACGCAGCACCAAGTGCCACAAGGACCAAGGACCAGACGCGGCAGGATAGCGGGCCAGGCAGCCGCGAAGGTGCAACACTGCGAGAAAAATATCTAGAATAAAAATCAATAAAAACATCGATTCTTTTATTAATAAAAATATTTAAATAGAGTTCCTTACATTTTAATTATAAATTAAATGGTTTTTTAATAGTTTTTAAATAATAACTAATATGTAAGTTTTTTTTTTTAAGATTTCTTGCAGTGCAGCCGCAGGACTCTCTCTTACCGTAGTCCGGATTCCGGCAAAGGACTTTCGCGTAAGCTGCACAAGTTTTGGGTAATGCCTTGAGTACCTGCGAGTCCTGCGAGTCCTTTCGTCTTTTTCCGCCCTCGCCTCGCGTGCGACATAGCCAAAGGATTAACCGAATACCAAAACGACGGACCGCCAAGGACCGCGTTGCGGTTAGCAGGATAAAACGCCTTTAATCGTCTTCATTGTTGTCCTGGCTGCTCTCTGAAACAATACAAATGCGAATGGACAAGTGGACGGGTGGATGGTGGGACTGACGGACTGCCAGACGGACAGACAGATAGACCAACGGACAGCAGACAAACGGACTTTAATCTCGACCCGGGCTCAAACTCATCTGACCTGGGAGGTGTCCTTTCAAAAGGACTCTTTTGACCTGCCCAACGGTGCATGGGCAGAAAAACTTGCAGCTTCCTTAGTTGTTAGAACAAAATGTTAGTTGTTTCAAATAGAAATAGAATGAAATATTAGAGATCCTTTAAAAATCCTGATACTGAGATACTTTTTAAAAATCCATCAGAACCAAAAGAAATCTCTGTTTAAGTCCTTAGAGACCTGTCCTAACCTACAAAATCGAAATAATAATCGAAGGATAAATATTCAATAAAAATTGCACAAATTGCATAGAATTTCTACCCAACCTGACCCGATTAACCTGACCTGCCTGGCCAAATCCTTGATGACCTGACCTGACCTAACCCAAAAATGAGTCTCGAAATCGGAATCGAAATCAAAACTAAGCCTCGAAGCTGTAAGCCACGTTCTTGAAGCTGAAACCCTTTCGGGATTTCGATTTCTGGTGCTTGATTTTGGGTTTTAGGTGATTATGAGTTTATGAGGTGCATGGCAGTTCGGTGGAAAACCCCTTTTGGGAAAATGGGAAAAAGGGACGAAAAGCGTCAAGACCGGATGACGATAATGATGATAATGATAACATGGCCGATTATCAGACGATTATCGCGTTATCTGTAATGGGATTTACGTTATTCTGTCTGTGTCTGTGTGTGGGGGGGAGGTTGCTTGGCTTACAATAACAACCCGAGGGGGGGGCGTATCCGTCAACCCTGCCAGAAATTAAATTAAATCCCAATCGGAATCAAAAGTTAGCGAGGGTTGATTCCTCGATTCTTTCACTTTTTTCTGTGATTTTTTCCCCGCTTGTTCCCGGCTGCGATGATGTTGTAAGACCTTAAGCCGAAGAGAGATTTTCATATATCCTAGGTAACCTTCCACTCCCCCCTTGGATCTACTTCTCTGGCTGCTTTCGTACACCTGCTGTTTTGATCATTTGCTGGCATTTAAGCGATAATTCATTTGATTTTCCACTCGCTGCCGATCGGCAAGAGACTCTGACTCTGACTCTGACCAGACCGCAAGATCCACAGATTCCACCGATTCCCAGATCGCTGGACAAAATTGACAACCCAGGAAATGAAGCATGACATTGCAATGTCCGAGGAAGAGCTGAGGCTCTGAGCCGAACGGGTTTCTCAACTTGGAAAATCCAGGGGAGCTCTTCGACTTTCAAATACCTCGGATAACCTCCAGAGGCAGGGATTTGGTTAAAAATATAAATATTAAAACTATATATAAACTATTAAAAATAAAGTAATAAATTTTAAATATTTAATATTGGTTTTACGGGTCTTTTAGCAGTGTTTGGTTTGATTTATTCTTTGAAATTTTTGTCAATTGTTTTTTTTGGTTAAATAATATTCAAAAATACTTATCCCGCCCAAACGACCAAGGAGTGCTGCTGTTTATTGTACGGCTGGAAGCCAGGGATAAATCCAAGACATTACATTTAAGTAAAAATAAATTTTTAATATTATATATTAATTATTTATTTTATTTATTTGTCTCTGCAATCAAAAGTTTTAAGCTCAAGCTACAGGTTTAGCTCTAAATAGAGCAATTTTTTTAAACGTAGTTTGGACAACTATCTAATATTATATCCGATTTATATCTAGATTTTTATTAAATTAAAAATATATTTAATTTTACATTAATCAACCCAAATAACTTTAAGAGATTTAACTGCCAAAATTTTAAAAATTTAAATAATACCATAAATTAAATAAAAGCTTTAAGAAGCTCGAATCCTTTTAAAAATGAGACTCATTCATTGACTTAAATTTTGTAACTAGAAAAACATAATATTACTAAAATATTTTATTTTATTTTATTTTATATATATAAATTTTTTTATTATAATATTAATATTATATTAAATCTATTTCATTATATTATTGTTTTATTGACAAGAAACATTAGTTTTTCAATGTATTTTTTGACAAATAAAGTGAGTTTCTCAATAGTTTTTGTTTTTAAAAAATTGTGTAACTTATTTCATGTAATTTAAAATCCATAATTTATATATAAAATATTACTAAGACTATAATATATAAGACATAATATACCCAGAAAAATCATATACCATAATTGGTAACAGAAAGCCAAGAAACCGAACCGAACCAGACTGGAAGTCGTTTTAACCACGCTTCGAGTTTTCGAGTTCGACTTTGAGTTCGGGTCCGCAAACATTTCAATGATTGACAGACCGTGTTGGGGATGGGGGCTAAAAAAAAATACAAAAAACGAAAAAAAAAATATAAAAAATAAAGTGGATGAAACCGGAGGAGTTCGGTGCCACATTTAGAGCAACGGCAACGGCAGCTAACCAAACTAATTTGTGGCAAGATCATGCCAGAGATATAGCCATACATATCACAGCAAGCCATCGCGGCCCGCGGAGAATTCGTCTCAATCCCCTGTCTCTGTTGCGGAGAATCTGTC
This sequence comes from Drosophila ercepeae, assembly GCA_018150545.1. NCBI lineage: Eukaryota > Metazoa > Arthropoda > Insecta > Diptera > Drosophilidae > Drosophila > Drosophila ercepeae. Next base: position 2,406,983 of record JAECWL010000197.1, read on the forward strand.
TCTTTCTTCGTCTTCGTCTTTATCTCTGACTCTGACTCCGATTCCGATTCCGACTTCCCCGTCAAGTTCACTTCAGTTGAGTCTTGGGTTGGGTTTTAGTTTGGAAATAAAAAAATATGTTAAGAGATGCGATGAGCCCGAGCAGAAGCAGCGGCAATGAAAACACGTCGACTGTCAGTTGGTCAGTTTGTCAGTTAATGCACTGAAAAAAAAGGATAAGTTTTAGATAATTTTTAAAGCTATGAATGCTTGTTATTCTCGGAAGCTATTTTTAAGTCTTTGCTTTTAGAGAGTTTGTTGACAGGCGACTAGGCGTGACAAGTCCTAACACGAATATTGGCGACCGTGACAGGTACAGTCGCGCAACGTTTTATCGACGATGCTTTTAACGATACTTTTAAAGCTATGAATGGTTGTTACTTTCAGAAGCTGTTTTTAAGTCTTTGATTTCAGAGAGTTTCTTGGCAAAAGGCGTGACAAGTCCTAACACGAATAATGGCGACCGTGACAGGTACAGTCACTCATCGTTTTATCGACGTCGATTTATCGGTTTTGGTTGGATTTCTTAAGAGTTCCTCAACTTAACTGACTTCTAGGGTTATTCTAATAAAAATAATAAATAAAATAATGGAAAAAATATGGAAAATTTAAGGAAATGAATCCATTTAAAGGAAAAGGAACCAAGTATTATTATTTTATGGAATAATTGATGTAAGAACTAATTAATTTGAGATGTTAACCTAAGTAATATTCCTCTCTGGGTTCTTCATATATTTTTTGGAGTATTACTGCCAAGACCTGGTTTTTCTCTCAGTGACCTGTCCGCTTTAGTATATAGTTTATATAGCCATATACTTTGTCTAAGCATCGGGGATCACCAGCAGCGCACGCTGAAATAAATCAACTGGCCCCGCTGGTCAGGCCAGGGGCGTGCTGGAGGGGGGCTGCCACAGGGGGGAGGGGCAAAAAAAAAACAAGCAACGAGAGAAAAAAATTAGTTTCATCAAGGCAGGATTAGTGTCAGAAACGTGTTAAATGGACTGAAGGGTATATGATGAACGGTCGTCGTCGACAGAGACAGAGCGATGGCCAGCCGGAGGTGGAGCGATAGAGAGGGCGAGACTGGGCTGCGAAAGAGACGGGGCTATCCTGCCATGGACGGAGATAGAGATCCATAAGATCCCAGAGTGTATCCAGCAGATGGAGTGGAGACGTCGATCAAACAGCAAGAGACAGGCGACAATCTGCGGTCTCCTCCGGTCTTGCCTGATTTATATTTCTATTTTTTTTTTATCTCTCTTTTTTTATGAATACTCTAACTTTGGGTATATAAGCTAACAATATTAAGCTTATTTTATATTAATTTTAATATTACAGCTTGATTCTAATGGAGTATCTAATAAAGACCATGAAGGATGACATCTTTGAGACCCATGGAAGGTTTCGATGATATGGCGCTGGAGGACCAAAAGAAGCTTGAGAAGCTACAAAAAGACGAGACTTAAAAACTATTTTAAATCCAAAAAATATTCCCTAAAAACTACCTAGAAACCACCAAGAGTATCAAAATATTCGGCTAGACTTTCCCAACCTTTCGTTTTATTATTTTTGGGGCTTTGTTTGGCTTTTCCCCCACAGCCCCTTGTGGGTTTTTCCCTCAACCAACTTTTTTATTAATGAAAATCATATTTTCGTCTTACCTGGGACGAGGTGCGAGGGGAGTTTGTAAAAAATTTAATTGTTACACGCCTCGCTGGCAATTCTCAGGGGTTTTTTTTGTTTCTGTGCTGGATCTGCGCATCTTTCACTCGACGAGTTTTAGTTTTTTACGATTGGCTGCGGATTGGATGGAAAAATATCTCGTATCTGGTATCTGGTATTGGGTCATAAATTTTCCGCTGATTTCGGTTGATGTTTGGCCAGCAATTTGCAGTTAATCAAGCGAGGTGTGCTTAACCGGCCATAATGTTTACAGTTTCTGTTTACAACTCTTAGTGGCAAGCACTCGCAATTGCCACATCAAATGGTATATCACTCGGGACTCGGTACTGGACTCGGTACTGGACTGGACTGGAGTCCCCCCCTAAATCCCGCACACTTTTACAACGCTGGTGATTATTTCTAAATTTTTTATACTTATTGTTTTCAAAACGCAATCAAATGGTTATGGGTTTATGATCCAACTTTAACTGGTTTTTATTTCATCGAGTTTTGAATATGAATATTTTGAATATATTATATAATATTTGAATTAAAAGAATATTTCGTTCAAGTTCCTGTTTGACCTTGTTCCAGTTGTCAAAAATCTGTGCCAAAAACTAGTCTATTTTTTTGCCATTTAAGTTGGTTTATTTATTTGATAAAATAATATATAAAATATTCAGTTTATTTTGGATTTTTCCAAGAAATTCTAAACAAATTTTTGACTATATTAAAATGTAGTAGAATCTTGAAAATGGAGAGAAGTCTATAGAAAAATTTAAAACTATCCTTTGACTACAACAATATTTATAACATTTTAAGGGTTTTTTAAGGTTTTTAAGGACGCTTTTCGAATGGAATATCTTAAAAAACTGCAATTTAAATTTAAGACTCACATTTTTTAAGAAGATTTTAAGTAAAAAAGATTCCAACCTTCGCGAAATATCCATTAGGTCTATCTTTTGACTCCAAGAATATTTATTTTAAATTAAGTTTTATATTAAAATATATTAACCAATAAAAACTCTAAAGAAATGCATTAAAATGTATTAAAAAAGTTGAAAAAAAATCAAAATATTAAGACTTTTCTTAAAATAAAATACGAATCTAAATGAAAGACTCATTCTAAGAAAGGACAACACCATTTCTTTGCTTTTTTAAGGACGATTTTCGAATGGAATATTTTTAAAAAACTAAAATTTAAATTTAGGACTCACGTTTTTTAAGAAAATTTGAAGTAAAAAATTCCAAAACTTTGCGAAATATCCATTAGGTGTGGCGAAAAGTTGCGAAGAGAACTTTTGTTAAACCAAGAATTGATGAAAAATGCATAAGCGAATGGAAAATGAGCGGAAAAGCGCTGGAAAATAGGTTAAGGGGGTGTGTGGGTGGTGCAGGAAATGGGCGGGCAATAGGGGGAAAAAGGGGCGTGGGTGCATGTGAGCTTAAAACCGGAAAAGTGGAAATTGGCAGCAAGCGAAGCAAACAGGCCACAAGCTAGTCGACGATGAACGATGGTTAAAAGGGCGGATGGGGCGTGGCCAGTGGGCGGAAAGAGGGAGGAATAGTGGGTGTCCCATGGGTGGAAAGGGGTTTGCGGTTCCAATGCCCTAACTCCGCGATTAAGCCATGAAAATCGAAGCAATGGGTTTCCATCTATAATCCAAGATCTTCAAATTTTCCTAAAAAAAAGCTGAAATTTTTATACAATAAAAAAATAAGTAAAAAATAATCTCATCTAAAAATTTTAAATTAATTAATAAACAGTCTGTTTTAGTTTTAGAAAAGAAAACATTTAATGGAATTTTTTTCAAATCAATTTTTTGAAATAAAATTAAATTATTTCTTGTTTAATTTTTTCCAATTTTTAACTAAAATAAATTTATAAAAATTTAAAAATTATTTTTGAAAACTCCCTAACACTCCAAACTATTGTCCTTGTATTTGCTTAAAATTTTATGCACTTTGCAATCCTTCGTCCTTAAAAAGGAAAAAGGGTTCACGAACCTTTTACGCTAAAATGCATTTAATTAAAAACTCGGTCAGGACCCCAACCCCTGCGCTCCCCTTCACTTTGGCTCAACACCTTTTTCGCTTTTTAGTTACGCCTCCCTGAACAGCCTTAAAATACACTGAAAAATAATTACAAAATATACTAAAATCGTTATTAAGCTTTTTCATAAAATTCCATAAAATTACAAAAAAAAAGATTAAATAATCACAAGAATTTTTAATATTATAAATTATCTTTACTATTTCTCTCAGTGTCTAATATTATGCACCCAAAAAAAAGAGCAACAACAAAATGTGCAAATAGTTATCGCAAAAAAGGAGCAACTTTGCCTCGGGCCAGGATCTGGATCTTCAGATAAAAATCTGGAAGAGGTCCTTCGGAATTTATTTGCCAATTACTTTGAGGTCTTATCTAGTCTCCTTTTTGTCTGGTTTCTTTGTTTTTGTTTTGCTCATTTTTCCCATATCCTTGCAGATCCTCGCAATCAATCCTTCGATCACTGCGGTGGCCCATCCTCAATATCCTTGTTTTCGCCCTCAGGACTCAGGACTTTTATTTTCTCTCTCCCTTGTTTTTTTTTGGGCGTTTTTTTTTGGTAATTGTTTTTGCGGGTTTGCCTGGGGCGTGGCCATTTAGGGGAGTTACGTGTTGACAGCGGATCTTGGAACAAATTATTTAGAAATTTTATGATTAATGGGTTTTCAAGGTTTCTGTGGTTTTTGGAAGTATTTTACTTTCGTTTTCACGAGAGGTCACACAAGAAACATCGATAAATAATCGGAAAAGTTATCGAAAAAAAATTATTTACGATCAAGTTTTGATGCACTTTGGCAGCGAATTAAGCTATAGTTTTTAGTATTTATTTTGGTATTTCTCTTAAGGATCATTTTTTTTAGGTTAAGATAAAGCCTTCGCTTTGGCCTATTTTTTCATTTCTATGAAGCTTTCTATTTATTTATTATTTATTTAAAGTATATTTATACACAAAATAAAAGGAATAAATTATTTATATATTCAGTATATTATTAAATATTGAATATTAATAAATGAAAATAATAACAGGTTTTTCTAATTAAAAAAAAACTGTTTTTTTTCTCGAGCGGTACATTGCAAAGCAGCGCTCAAAGATAATCTAACCTCAAAGCTAACCTAAAAAGGCCTTAGACTTGCTCAAAAGCCTCAATTTTATTCAAAATTTGTTTCTATATTTTTCTTTTGAATTTAAAACACACATTCTTTTCTCTGACTGTACATTCCACAGCAGCGCCGAAAGTCATTTCGGTCTAGTGTTTGCTAAAGAAGCCACAAAATTTATTTAAATATTCCTTTTCTCTCCTAATTACCAGCGACTAGCTACTAACTAAGAAATCTTTTAAACACGATTTTAACTGCAAGTTCCTACCCGCCAGTTACCACTGTTCTTGGCTAATTTGTTTGCTTGTTGGCCATATGCAGTGAAAGTTGTTTGGTCATCAAGCAACAAAGTTGGAACTGACCACCATAAAAAATGTTAAGAACTTTGCCGAAGGAGGAAGATAAAGAAGTGAAGTATCTTCATAACAAGATCTTCTAGAGCCCCCGTAGAAGTCCCGATCCGCTTTTTGGGTCCGAAAGCCCTCCCTTTCGGGCAGCATCCAGATGCTATTTCGCTAATTTTCTTCGGCATTTAATTAATGCAATTAGTAGAACTACAAACGAGGGGCAATAAAATCAGGTCCCAGGGGGCGGATGGTGTGGGAGTGGACAAAAGGGCTAGGAACTATGTAGTTGGGAAATATTGAAAGAAATATTGGACTGGAAAATGTTTTTTTTTTTAATATAAATCCTCCTAAACGCCACCCTAAATTGATTTATCAGCCATAAAGTATATAAAATTTTTGGTCTACAGGGTACACCCAGCACCGTGACTTGCAATTATCGCACAATCACAATCATGACCCATCTGGCGTTGGTGGAATAACAAACAGCAGTCCATCCTTCTCCCTCCACCCACCTGGATGCGAACCGACGACTGCGACGACTGCGTAGACTGCGAAGACACCCCTGAACGAACCCTCCCACAAAGCAGCATCATTCCCTGTGCAACATGATTTAATCACCCGCCATAAGATTGTCCATAAAACGCGCCCAAAATAACGAGGAAAGGGAAAACCCAGTAGGAACTCCATAAATTGGAGAGTTATGCAACTAGAGGGATACCCTGTGAGAGTAGTTGAGGTAAAGAAATCGGATATCTTATAGCTTTCAAAATAAAAGTGGGTTTTATGAACAATTTTTTTAAATTTTAAAATTAATTAATTTTTTTATTAAATTAATTCTTTTATTGTCGATAAAACTCTCAAATATTTTATTTTGATTTGATGATTTCTTATAAGATTTTCTATTTTATTTTTATAATTATTTGAAATTTTTAAGGGTATCGATTATTACAGGGTATTAAAAATAAGAACCCTGCAAAAAAAAAAATAAAAAGCAACGAAACTTGGTAGAAAATCAGAAGCCAGCGCAAAATAAGAAGAATGAGGAGAGCCAAGGGAGGTGTATGGATGGGGGCTAGGGATTGGGGGTCTGGGTGAGAAAGAGGAATCAGCAGCAGGAGAATGGCAGCTGCAGGTTACCCGCCCCAAAAACCAACAACACAACAACAACAGACAATAAAGCGAAAAAGCGCGAGCGAGCGAGAAGAAAACGCACACACACACACGCATACAAGCTTATGGAGGATTGGAGCCGGCAGACCAAGAGAGAGTGGTGGTGGGGACAAAAGCGATGCGGGGGGTGGGGCGGGGAGGAGACAAAGTTCTCTGGGATGCCCATCTCCTTGGATGCACGAGTACGAATCGGTAGCCTAATCCCCTGTTGTACGACTAATAACATTGTTACGATTAATGCTTCTTCTTTTTCCATTTTTTCTTTCTTTTTTTTCTCATACCCCCCCCATTCCCCACTCCCAGCTCCTTCATCTCGATTTTGTTGTTGTTATTGTCAATTTTTCTGACTCTCTGTGGCTGTTTTATTTATTTATGTCCCTTGCCTTTTGCGTCTTTTGGGGCTTTTCTTATAAGAATTGGTCAGCATCAGTCGCCGAGTGCCCCTCCCACCATTCCACCACACCTCCACCTCACCCCCTTTGGAGCCCCACCACTCGGCAACTCGGCTACTGTCGCTCCAAAACAAAAACAAAATCAGGTTTCCAACTGGAAGGCAAGTGTGGCCAATCAGCTTTTTCCAAGCTAACTTTAGCTTTTTGGGGAAGCGATCTTTCGGTTTTGGTTTTAAGAAAATAGCTTCCGATTTAATAGTCATTTTAATAAAGCTCTAAAACATTATTAACATATTAATCTTCGTTAAATTTTATTTTAATCTTCGTTAAAATTTTTGGAAGCATATTTTAGGTTTTAAATTCTTTTTAAATGTAACAGCTTATTAATATTTTTTATTTTCAACATTTAGTAATATTAATATAAAATTTTAAAAATCTCTACACAGAAATTCAATATTTTTCATCCTTCCCTGAAACATTCCAACGAGCTTCTCTGAAAACTTTTATATATTCTTACTCCTTTCGATCTTGAGCCTTAATTTACGGCCGTACCTTAAACGGCAGCGACCTTATTCGCTTTAAAACTCTTTTAAAAAATTTTGAAACAAGAAACTCGTGTTTTTAAGCTTACAGAAATTTTTTTACGAAAATGGTTGACTAAGTTTCAGATTTTTTATAGTTTTGTTTAAAAAAATTAATATTACTAGAGGGTTAAAAAAATAGAATATTATTTTATTAAGGAATAGGAATGTTTTTTTGCTTTTAAATTATTTACAAAAATCTGAAAAAAAAAATATTAACGCGACATTCGATTGAAAAAAAATGTAGCATACTTTTTAGCATAAAAATCGCTGTAAGCCCATTAACTTTTTCTTTTTTCAAGTTAAAAAATATCTTTAAGGGCTTTGCGGGAGGGCATCACTCTTCGAAGATTCCCGATGGGTCTCTTCCATTTTTCGGTTTCTTCTGCTTCTGCTTCTGTTTGTGCTGTGGTGTTGGTGCTGGTGCTGGCGAGTCTGCTGCTTATGCACGTATGGGCTTTTTATCTTGAAAAGAATTCGTTTGATATTAGCGCGCCTGTATCGCCCTGTGCTGCTTCATATATCAAAAATTATTATGACGATTTTATGCGTTCGAAATGTCGTCTCATTATTAAACAAAAAAGAAACAACAAAAAAAAAAACCAAGCGAAAAAGGTTCGTCGTCAGAGAAGAAGAAGCTTCCACACAAGAAGAAGCAGCAGACGAAGAAAGGAAAGCCAACCTTCTGGGGGTGCGACAGAGTCAGAAAGAGTCGTAGGGATCACCACGCATGTGTGTGTGTGGATTGTAAGTGTGTGTTTGTTGCTTCTTTTGTGTTATTAATTTTTTGTTGTTGCTCGGAAGCTTGCATAGAAAAATAAATGATAAAAGCTTGGAAGACTGGAAGCGGGGCGAATGGGGCATAGGGGGGCATTGTCAAAGAAAAATAAAACAAAATTAATTATGCATATGTGGCCCCAAGACAAGCAAGCCAATTTGTAGGCTCATTGCCAAAATACAAAACGGAATACAAGAAAACGTCAAACATAAAGACAAAAAAAAAATAACAAATAAATTACAAAAACAGTAGTAACTAACGTAGGAAAACTGTAGTTTTTTAATTTTGTAATTTAATTAAAAATAAAATATATATGTATAAATATACTAAAAATATGATAATAAGTACAAATAATAAAAAAAGTTAAATAAAATAAAAAAGATTTCGAATAGATTTCTAAATATGTGTGTTTTTTTATATATTTAAGCAGAATATTTTAAAAACTTATATGTTATTTAATATATAATATCGTTAATATTACAAAAACATAATTTCCTTACATTCGAAAACCTAACCCCAAAAAAACTAACCTAAAAAACACTTCATGCAGTAGAAATTTTCGAATATCTACTGTAACTTACAAAAAACATGTAGGTTTCTAAAAATGCATTTAAATAATGTATTTAAATATATAATAACATAAATAAATAAAATAAAAAAATTTATTAATATTCGAAAATTATTCTCGAAAACCTAACTCTAAAAAAATAACCTAAAAAACTACTTTATGGAATAGAATATGTCGAATATCTACTGTAACAAACAAAAAAACATGTAGTTTTCTAAACATGTATTTAAATAATGTAAATAATAATGATAACTGAAATATATAACATAAAAATTTCTTTATATTCGAAAATGCATTCTCGAAAACCTAACCTTAAAAAAAAAACCTTAAACTTTTTAGAGCTTTTCGAATATCTACTGTAACTCCCAAAAACAACTTTGTATCAATTCTTTGCTTCAAAATCACATACATATTTTTTATGGCTTTCCGTGCTATACCAAAGTAAAACTTTAAAGTTTCGAATGCAATATTATTTTTGTTGCCACTTTTATTGTTATTACTATTTTTATTCCTCTTCGTTTTGTGATTATTTTCTTTATTTTTCGGGAGTAGAACCAATCGCTTTGCCAGCGATGCCCGATGCCCGTTGCCCGATGCCCGTTGACGTCATAAAATTTTTCCTTTGGAGTCGTAAACACCGGAAATGCCTACATAATAACCGGGCAAACAAAAGGAACAAAACAACAAACAAACAAACAAACAGAAACTCCAATGGCAAAGAATATAACAGAGAGATATGTAGATACAGATTCCACGTTTCACGGGGGAATCTTTTTATTATTGTTGGAAATTGGAATTGTTGGGAATTTCGAATTGAAAATTTCCCTCCGTTATTTACAGTTGAACGTTTTCGGTCGCACTCACCGAAAGAGATGGCCGACGGAGAGAGGGAGATGCAGCGATGGCGCAAAGGGCCCATGCGGCGTATGCGTGATTTTCATGCAACTTTCAAAGGGCGGCGGAAAAGTGGCGGAAAACCGCGGGCAAAGGCGGGAAAATTGAAGGGGAAATGCTTCAGTGAGATACTTTTTTGTAGTTTTTGCGGAAAAATAAAAAGATGCAACTTTTCGGGGTTACGTCATTGTTCGGCAAAAAGTTCCAATTATTTACAAGAAAGCTGTAAGCTTTGAGTATTTTTTGAGGAATCTTACTGCTGACTGGTGCGGTTTTTAATTAAATATTGGTTTTTTAAGTTATATTTAAGTTATTTTAAACATTTTTAAACTATTTTTTACATAGGAAAAACCATTAACTTGAAAACCTCTTTATTTTTTACACAACGGTATTCTTTTAAGCCACAAAATGTTTTTTTAAACATAATTTAAATTGTTTTTATATTAATATATATTTTTTTAAATCAAGTTTAAATTAAGCGGAACTCTTTAAGCTTTAAAATTCAATTTTTAAAACAATTTCGTTACGTATTTGATTGATTTTTTGTTTGATTGAAAAGCTCTTAATTTTTTACACAACTCTCTCCTTTTAAAGGCAAAAAGCCACAAAATATTTTGTTGATTACAATCAAAAATATTAAAAAAAAATCCTTTCTAAAGCATTCAATTCAATCCTTCACTTAAATTAAGGCTTTTTTAATAGCTACTTGGCTTTAAATGTACTTAAAAAATTGTAAGAAAATATTATTTTGTTTTGTTGTGTTTTTGCATAACTGAACTTTTCAATTAAAATGAAAAAATTGAAGCCTTTTTTTATAGCTACTTGGCTGGAAATGTACTTAAAAAACTGTAAACAAATGACTTTGTTTTGTTGTCTTCGCATAACTGAACTTTTCGATTAAAAACTTTCGATTGATTGGCTGGAACGTGAAAAGTTTTCGGCATCGGCTTAACCCACGGATTTGAATTCGGTGGCAGGTGTGACCACTCCCCATCCCCCGTCTCCCCCTTTTTGGAATTCATTTTTGTTTGCAACAAACTTTAGTCCAACAATCAACGTTGTCAATCAACATTTTTTTTGTCTTCTGCTGGTCTTCGGATGGCTTAAAAAACCGATGCTGACAAAACACCAAATAAAACAATAACAAAGCCAAGTGGACAGATTTTGGGGCAGACTCGGATTCAGATTCAGATTCGGATTTCAAATCAAATCAAAAAAAAAATCAAATCAAAATGTTGTCAATGCGGTAAAAATTTTCCCGAAAACTCAAATGGAGAAGGGGAGGACTTTTCTTCTTTTTTTTTTTTGGGGCACTGAGAATATCAATAAGTATATTTTTTTTTTCTACATAATAGAATCTCTGCTTTCCACGAAAACTAAGAAGCTGAGAACGGGGCAACAACGGTTTCCACCAGACACAGATTTTCTTTTCTTTTCTTTTCTTTTTTTTTGCCTTTGGTTGTGCAACCTTTTCGTGATTGACACTATTTGTGTGTGCAGATTGGTGATTGGTGATTGAAGATTGAAGATTGGAGACTCGAGATTGAAGACAAGCGAACCAAATTTTTGTAACTAGATGCCTACTTAAAGGCACTACAAGAAAAAATGCGTTAAAGCCGTTTATTAAATTATAAATTAAATATTAAAACCAATTTTCAATTTTTTAAGACATTTTTTTTTTATAAATAATTTCTTAAATATTTATGTTAATAATTTTTGTTGCCTAATTCTTAGAAATAATTTTATTCCTCACCAAAAAACGTCCAAAATTTGTTATTATACTAATTTTAATTTTAAATTTCACATATTTTTACATTTGAAATAAATTATTTTAATAAAAAAAATAAGTATTTATTATACAAAAGCATTGAAAGGATAAAGAGAAAGTTTATCTTAATTTGAATGCTTAAAAAAATCTCTTAAAAAAATCACATATTTAAGGAACTCATCTTTAAAATTATTATAAATTTCCTGTATTTTTTTCTCAGTGCAATTACGTGAGCACTAGATGGGAAAGTAATTGTTTTGCTCGACTTGGAATTGATTTTTACTTTCTTTCATCGGCGACCGCCGTTACCTGTCCGCCCGCCCGCCTGACTGACTGACTGACTGCCTCGCCCCCGCCCCCCAGCCGCTGCTACCCAAACTCCTACCCCCGTCTGATCCTCCTACTCATCAGCATCCTTGGTCGGCTACCCCGCCACCCCCTTGGCCGGACCTTTGTTTTTTGTTTAACCTTTCAATTTTCCGCTACAAGTTGTTCAACGGAAACCCGAAACTAGAACGATCCCTCAGCCTATGCACTGAAAAAAATTAAGAGATTTAATGAGGATTTTCTTTTTTAGGCAAAAAATTTGAGCTACTACCCTTTTTTTTATTTTTTAATTTTTGTAATCTATTTTAATCTAATAAATCGTAGTAAATATTATCTGTGATCAGTATATTGATCCCGAAACTAATATTATTTTTTAAATATTCTTAAAGCAAGTTTTAAGTGCAGATATTTTAAGATTGCTCTTTAAAATATAAACTAAAATTATTGAATTTATAGTTATAATTAGAGTAAATAATTTCCTCTAAATAATATAACCTTTTAATAATAATTTAATGAAATAAATCAACTTAAAATGTTAAAAATTATCTTAGATCTATTTCGTTTTTAAGACCTGGAAAAAGTTCAAAATAGTTAATATTTAAATAAACTCTATTATTCTATTAAATAAGAAATTAGAACTATTTCATCTTTATATGTTATTAAAATTATTTAAAATATTATTTATTTAAAATCCAAAATCTATAAGAAATTTTAGAATATTTAGTTTTTTTTCAAAATTAAGGAGCTATAGGTTCAAAATTTATACTATAAATACACTTAATGCGTCTTTTAATGAATTTTAAATATCTTTTATACATATAAGTGTATGTATATTTTTGGTAAATTATTTAATAAAAAATACTAAAAAAGGCAGAGGAAGAGGTAGAGTTAATTTTCAATTAAAGCATATTTTTTTAATTTTATTTATTTAATTTTTAAATAAAATTAAATCATTAATTTACTTACAAAATCCTAATATGGACATCGTAAAAAGCCTTTCGTTTTTTTTCTTGTTATTTATTATTATTCAATGTTTATATTTCTGTTTCTATTTACCTTAAAAATATATATTTTTTGTTCTGGTTGTTTTATTTTAAATTTATTTTCTAAATAAAAAGAAATACTGCATTTGAAATATTTAAAAATTCTCAAAGTGTATGTTTTGGTCTCATTCGAGTCCCTCGGCGAGTCTCCTCGGCTGGTCGGTGTGAGAATCGGGAATTGGCCTACTGTTTTGGGAAGATGATGTCTTCATTCTCCGAGGTCTACGGGCTCCGGGCCGCCGATCATTGCCGGGATAATCCTTCCTCCATTGTTCATTTTCATTTGGCGGCGATTGTTAAGCGTTCTCCTCCTGCCACTCCAGCCTCTCCTTCTCCGGTTGCGTCTCCTTTCGTTTTCCATTTTCTACGGCTTATCCGGACTCGAAATTGGGTCCTCACCGGGTCAGGGTCTGAGTCTGGGCCTGGACCGGGGCGTCTCACAGTCTGCCCGAGAAAAGAAATTGGGAAAACCTTTTTCTGATTCTTCTCGGCAATGTCCAAACAATGAGATCGTTGAAAGCGACTCTGGCATATTGAGATGAATTGTCTCAACTTCTTAAATATTCTTTCAGGTTTTCGGTGGAAAATTGTTTTGGTCTCGCAACCGCATTGGTCTCGAATTTCCCAAACCCGATCCCGATCCCAGTCCCGATTCTGGGCCTCTTAATGCTTTTCCGGCTATCGCCGGGACCCGATCTTCGCCCAATTAGCCCGGCCAACGCCCCTGGCTAATTGAAAGGGGATCAGATCGAATCTGAATCTCAAATTGTATCCGAATAGGCGTGGCGGGGGCGTCGCAGGTCAAAGATCAGCCCGAATCAGTCAGCGCCTCTGACTTTTGGCACGTTTCCAGAGAAAAATCTTCGCAAGTTGCCCGCAAATGATGCAAAACGATCCCCAGATTGGATTGTCTTCAAGAAGTCACTTAAGAATGGGGTTTTTTTTTTGGCATATTCTCAGTATCGATTTCTTATACTATACTATATGATAGGGATAAGGATGTTTATAGGATCTATTAATGAAGATATTATAATGAAGTAGGAAAACTTATTACAATCAGTTTGAAGTGTATCTGAAGTGTATCAGATTGAATTGTCTTTTGGCACATTCCTAATATTAGTTTCCTATATGTTAAGGATAACGTAAATGATATTTATATGATCTATTAAGGAAGATCTATAAATGAAGTAAAATAATTAACTACAATCAGTTTGAAGTGTGAAGTATTTCCAGAAGTATTTCCAGCAAAACAATCTCCAGATTGGATTGTCTTGAAGAAAACAATTTCAAATGGATGTTTTTTTGGCACATTTTCAATATCAATTTCCTATACTATATATTAGGGATAGGGATATTTTAAGGATTATTATCAATCGTTTATATTTATTATTATAGATGTATTTTTGAAGTAATTAACTTTTAAAATAAAGTTTGAAGTGTGAAGTATTTTAGGAGGAAACTCGTACTCTATTCTTCGTAGCTATAAGTTTCTTATATTTAATATATATTTAAAAAAAAACAAAATTAAATATTTTATAAACATAAACAGTTTCATTAATTAATAATTGTCTTTACACAAACCAAAATTAATAATATCAAAAATCATAAGTAATTTTAAAGAGATTCTATAACCATCTGTGGAAATCCCTTTATGAGGCTTTTCCAACATTTTCTGAATTATAAAAGCGTACAAAATAGTCTTGTTAGAAGTGCTGGGTATCACATAGTCAAGAAAATTTATTCAGAAACCTATTTTAATTGGTACTTAGTATGAGAAGTAAGTCAAACTTAAAATACAATGTAAATTCTTTGAATATTTCAATCTTAATAAGTTGGGAAAAGGCCAAGACTAAGCCAGAGTGCGGTAAGGGTACCGGGTATCGTTACCCTTTATAAAGACAACCCCATATTTATATGAATTCAATGTATAATTTTATTAAGTGTTTAGAACTTGGAACGAACTCTGTAGAAGTACCGGGTATTGTTACTTACAAAATTATAACCTTTATTATTTTTTTTTATAATATTAGCAGGGGTAACCAGTAGGTTTATAAATTATAAGAGGAATACCGGGTATCGTTTCACCGAAAATACAACTTTTGTTTCTTTTTCAGCCAGTAGAATAAGAATTTGGAATAAATCTGTAGGAGTACCGGGTATTATTACATCAAAAATACTACCTTTACGTATCTAAGACTTCAATGTATAATTTTATAAATGTTAACCAGAAGAGTTAGAACTAGAAATGGAATCAGTTAGAGTACCAGGTATTCTTATGTCGGAGATAAAACCTTAATATTTACAAGAACTCTATGTACAATGTTATCAGGGGTAACCAGTAGGATAAGAACTTGGAATGAACCTTTTAGGAGTACCGGGTATCGTTACGTCAAAAAATACAACCTTTATTATTATTACAACCAGTAGAAAAAAGTCCTTTTTAGAGTCTTGAATGATTTTAGAATGAACTCTTTCAGAGTACCGGGTATGACACATTCATAAAATACCACAACAACCCGATCGATTTCAAATACTTTAACTTTTCTTCAGGTATTCCCCTGCTTACCCTGTCTTTTCGGTTGAATATTCTCCGAGCAGTTCATTACCATGTTTTTTTTTTTGCCACACCCACCTTGCAACACAGCCAGCCCTTCATCGTTAGCTACTTAAAGTAAAAATTATGTTGCGGCTACTGTAAGTCCGATAAAAAAAAGGGAAAAAAAAGAAAGAAATTGGTCAACAGATTTGGGCGGGTCGGGGCGTTCGGGGGAGCAAAGGTTTTGGGTTTGGGGTCAGTCGGTGCCGCGCCTACAAGTGATCGCCCAAGGCCCCCCGCCCCCCTGCCTGTCGTGCCACCCCCTTCCCCTCCCCCTTCCCTCTCAAAAAGTTGACCCAGCTTATCCAAGGCGTTGTCATTGTTGTTATAGTTTTTTATTTTTCTTTGATTTTTTTTTGTTGTTTTTTCCTTGGCTTGTTTGTTGTTGTTGCGGCCTTTCTGATGTTGGTATTTCTTCTTCTTCTTCGGCTTCTTCTTGCCACTGCCACCGCTCTTCCTCTTCTTCATGTTGTCACCGCAGCGCAGAAGTGAAAAGAAAACCAAAAACCAGAAGCGTAACGAAACAGATCGAACACAACAAATACAAAAAAGTACAAATTCAAAAAACAAAAAACAAAAATCAAAAAAAAAAAATATGAAAATCCTAAAAAAATATATAATTTTTGTAAAAAACCGAAACGAAGCTCAGCACACGAGCTCATAATTAGAATGGGGCAGGAGAGGGCGAAGGCACTGCAAGAAAAAATGTTTCAAAAATTTAGGTATTTATGATTTATAAAAAAAATTAAAATCAAAAGTCAATATTTAAAAAAAATTTTGAGACAATTTTATAATTTTCTTAATTAAATAAAATAATAATAATAAAAATAATATATATATTTATAATATATATAATATAATATAATAAATATTATATATATAATATATAATATAATAATAATATAATATAACAAAATAAAATAATAATCAGCATATAAATTTTTATTTTAAAAAAAATAACAAATATTTTAACCTAGAAGTAGTTCTTAATTTGTTTTGAATTAAAAAAACAGCACTTTGATGAATAATTTTTTAGGTAAAAGTTTTAAAACAAATTTTAATAATAGAAAACAAGCAAAAAAAATCGTAAGATTTTAATCTTAAAAAATATTCCTTGTAAAAAATATTGAAAAAAAGAAATCATTTTCTTTCCTTTATCCTTGTTAAATAATAAGTTTTTATATTAATTTCAAATATAACATTAAGGAAGACTCTTTAATAAGTTTCAAGAAATTACATAATAAATTAGGGATATACAATTTATTATGTAATTTCTTGAAAACACAAATATATGTTATTTAAAAAATATGATAAACAATAAGTTGTTATAAATACTTTAAAATAAATTACTTTAAAAATTTCCTAAACTTTAAAAAAGATTTCTTAACTATTTTGAGCGAATCAATTTAGATGTGTTTATATTTTCAAGGAATAATAATTTTCAAGATTTTTCTCCCAGTGCATCTGACCGATCGGGGTTGGGGCTATAACATATTGGATCTCCCTCGCGATCGTGCATTGTTGTTGTTGCCATTTTTGGGCGTGTTGCCCCGAACAAATTTGTTAAGAGCTCCAACTGAGCGGGCGGCTCCTTTTTAGTGAATCCGGGGGATCCGTCCTTGCACCTGGTGCCTGGTTCCTGGTGCCTCTTTCTCTTCCTCCTCCTCCCTGACCACGCCCCTTGGGGATCCACTGGAAAGTATCATGATACCCTTTGACTATATCTCTTTGGGGTTGCTTAATTTTTTGCAAAGATTTGTATTATTTTTAGTATTCGATCCTGCGATCCAAAAAAATCGCTTATTAAATCAAAAACTCACTTAAAAAAAGCTTTATTTAAAAATTAACATTTAAGAAAATAAAATATTTTCTGATTCCCCAACAAAGGGTATCTAAAAGTTCGCTATTTTAAACCAAAATTATGCCCCGTTTTGGAATGCAAATTATCTTTTCCAAAAGAGGGGTAAAGGGGATCGTTGGGGGTGACGAATGGGGGTGAAAGGGCAGGGAGGCAGTCAGCTGGAATGTGCATAAATTCTGCGAGTGTATTTGCCGAAGCGGCTCCCATAAAATTATGAGCAACTGCAGCGAAAAGGGAGCGACGGACGGACAGAACCATCACCCATCCGATGATTCTCAGAGCCACAGGTCCACGGGTCCGCAGGTCCTCTGCTCTGCATATTCGTATTTCAATAAAAAAAAAAATTAAAAACTGGACACGGGGCAGTGGATAGTGGACAGGGGACAGTGGTCAGTGGACAGTGGACAGTGGTCAGGGTACAGGGGCATTTCTCAAATTATATATGCGATCATTAAATGTCTTCGACAAAAATGAGCATAAAAATCGCACGCGGCCCCAAATGAAAATAAATTAAAGCAAAGCGTAAAAGCAAAGCGAGAAAAGCATTATTAAAAGTCGGTTCCAGGGGAGTGGAAAGTAATACGACTCTCTGGATACCCTATAATTGATTAAACCTCATTTTCGACTTTGAAACTATTAGGGTTTAGAAAAAGAAAGTCAAATTTTTCAATCCTAACATTTAGATTCATGTTTTAAGAAGAATTAATTATATTATTAATAATTTTAAATTTAATAATTTTAATTTAATATATTTAAACGTATTTTTAGAAATGCTTAAATTTTGTTATACAAAATATCTTTGCAAGTATTTTAAATTTGAT
The DNA here is from genome assembly GCA_018150545.1 of Drosophila ercepeae. Lineage (NCBI taxonomy): Eukaryota > Metazoa > Arthropoda > Insecta > Diptera > Drosophilidae > Drosophila > Drosophila ercepeae. Next base: position 2,424,978 of record JAECWL010000197.1, read on the forward strand.
TTAAATATATATTAATTAGGAATCGCGGAATTACCAAACCTCGAATCTAAAATCTATCTTTTTCAATATTTTTTTCCGTACCTTACATGGCAGCGCCTTAAACTAAAGTAATTTTTCTATTCATTTAATTTTCCTCAATAAATTTTTACAAATTGTGAATCATAAAACATTATTATTACAAATATCTCTTCATAAGACTTGGATTGTGTGAACCTACAAATAGAAATTATTATTTTATTCAATTATGCCTAATTTTTATATTAATTTATATTTAATATTTATATTCTCTATTTTCTATTTTATGTTTATTTTTTATTATATGTATTATTTATTCATCCTTATTTTCTATATTATTTTGTACACAAAACACTGAATAGTGAGAAAATTTATAAAAAACTTTGAATGATTTTAAAAGAGTACATTTTCGTTATTTATTCGTTATTTAAATAAAAGACTGTATTTATTTAAGTTATTTTCATAATTTAGTATATCAAAATACTACCGAATCGTATCAATTAAATATTTAATATTTAACATATCACAATTTTACGAAGAAAAACTTTAAAAACATCTAGAATTATTAATTACATAGATTACCTTGAATAATTTTGAAATAATAAAAAAGTAAGTTATAAATATTATCATATATTCCTTCATATTTGGTAATAAATTTAAATTAGAAACAATAATTTTCCTTTTTTTAATTTCTAATTTTTCATTAAACTATTTAAACTTTAAGTACATAGTTTTATTTCTTAAAAAAAACTAGGTACTATAGCTTTTATAACTAATATAGCTCATGGATCATGGAACTATCTCACTTTTTGTGATTCCGATCCGTTGTCGTCACAAAAATCTATACCATTACTTTTTCCATTTTTTATTTACTTTTTTAGTCACTTTTTTATTCACTTTTTTATTTAATATTTTTTTGCAAAGCAACTGGATTGTGGCCCCCCAATGGGAATCGGGAGATAAAACTGAATGGGCTGGGTGTGTGTGGGGATCGGGATTGTTATTGGAGTCATCATCGAAGGGACCCACATCAAGGCGGCCGCCATTATCTAGCCAATCCCTGTCCAGGCCGGGTGAGTCATCCAATCGATGGTCGAAGTGGTCCACACGATTTCTGGCCGGGATCGGGGCAGCCGGATCTCGGACTCCGTTGCTGATTTCGATTCCATTCTTCTGGCGGCATTCAGAAGCGAATAAGTCACGTGAATAAGATTTCTCGGATAATAAATTATGCCCGGCCATGGCATTCTTAAAGAATGCGCTTCTGTGCATCGAAAGGTTCCCAAAAAAAAAAGAAAACCAAGAACGGGGAGCTGGGATCTGGGAACGGGGAGCTGGTCTCTCCGATTCGGGAGGTGGAGATCTGATTTCGGAGACCCAGAGTCCCCAAGAGGCATATTATTGTGACCCGTAAATGATACAAAAATTGTGTGTCATTAATAAGCGGCACAGCGTGGCATTTATGAGCGGGGGCAAGGGGCATTCTGGGGCAGTCAAGTGCAGTGAGAGAAAAGTGTCTGAAAACCAAGAAACGGTCAAGAAATGATCCCTAAACGTTCTCCCATTTTTTTTAATACCAAACAAATATGTCTCGTATTTTCTTTCAGTGTTCAAAAACAAGGGGCAGGCGAGGCACTTGCCACACAAACTGCAATCTGCGTTTTGTCCAACTTGGAGAAAATCCTCAAAGTCGGGGTCGCGACTAAAAGTTCCAACTGCAGACAGTTCGGGACCGGCGACCGGTTGCATGCCCCAGACCCTGCCACCTCGAACCTCCACCTTTAGTCCAGCTGGAAATCGCACCCAGGGTGGCCAGAATCGGTAGTCACTTGGCCAAAAAAAAAATAAATAATGGATTGGGTTAGCATTAAGGGAAAGAATATGTTTTATTTCTGTCCGATTTGATTGATTCTTTGGCTGGACGGGGAGGAGAAGGGAGGTATCATGTCCAGGCGGTCAAGTTTAATGATTTGTTTGAGGTTTCCCAACAAGGTCCGGCCCGGGGGTCATGGGGTGCGGAAAACATGGAACAAGTCTCGGAAAAGGCTGGGAAATCTTTCGGAAATCTTTCGGAAATCCATCAATTAATTCGTATTTTTGGGAATTTGATTAAATGAGTGTTTTAGGAAAACATTGGACTTTTTGAATATTTTGAGGCATGCGAAAAGTCTGGTTACTATTCTTGAAAAAATATTAAAATTTTTATGGGTTTTTCCTAGGATATTTTTGTGACTTATATATATTATTAATAGACTTAAAGGTTTCATTTTTTCTTCCTTAATCCCTTTCCAAAAATTCCTGATTAATCATTAAACAAAAAATAAGAAAAAAATTGAGTCCTTTGAGTGTGGGAACTGGAACTGGAGTGGCGGGGCGTGGACCACCCACCTGTAAGTGCTCGACTCCTGACTCCTCCGACTCCCCCCTCCTGCCACCTGAATCTCATCTCATCAAAGACTGTCCAATATCCGGTCAACTTCCGTAAGGACTCGCCCCGCCTCCTTGTTCGTCCGCCGCACCCTCAAACCTCTGCATCCCCTCCTGGTCGTCCTGTTTTTGGCCGCATTTTGCGCAGAGTCCGGCGATTCTATCAAACGGAAACCGCACATCAGTTACACTGCAAAAAACAAAAGGTATTTTTGGTATTAAGGATGTTTAAAAATAATAAATTATTTATTATTTAATTTTTTGAGGTAAAGGTAACAATTTTCTAAGCTTTTTCGAGGTAAAGGAAACCGTTTTCTAAGCTAAATATAATATTATTCTTCTTATATACTAAATTATTTATATATTATATTATTATTATTATTTATTATATTATTTATTATTATTTTTCTTTGTGGAAAGTAAAGTGAAAACCGTGAATTGTCGGCTACCGGATTCCGGACTTCGATTCGGGTTCGGATCGAGAATGGAAAAGGGAGTGGGGGTGGGAATGGGAACGGGAATGGTTGAGGGATGGAGGATGGGAGGAATCCGTAATGAAGAATCGGAGATGGACAATGAGCGGTGACACACAGAGGCGATAACTTCCTGTTTTCCTCCAGAGGCTTCCTCCGGAGTCCCCCCTCCAAGATTTTCCATTGTCCTGCGCTGCCTTGGTAATTGGTTCGTAATGGCTAATTTATGAGGCTCGACGCACTGAGAGGATGCACCTGATTCGATGTGAGTGACCCTTGACACAAATGGAAAGGTGGAAATGGAAAATCCGGTGGCCGAAAAGAAAAGCCAAAGGGAGAGAGAGCGACTGAAGACCAGTTGCAGCCGCGCAATTGTTCACAGATGACAGCGACCCATAAATTACCCAACATAATGAATCGATCGCCACTCTCGGACCCTGGTCGGTGGACCCTCCGATTTTTGATAGCCTCCCCACCCCCCTACTCCATCCCACTACCCACTCCCCACACACCGCACACTGCGGTTCACCTTTTTCTTGGACATTCGGAAAATTAGAAAAATGAATTAGTGATCAGACGGAATGGAATGGCTTTTGGACATCAAAAAGTTGTGTGGAAGTTCCATCAAACGATGAAGGGGAATCGACTTTAGATATTACCTGTAATTTGGAGAGATTTCAGAGATCATACTTTATTCGAAATTTCGACATAAAATATAAACCAACGCTTATAGTTAATGAATTTAATAAAAAAAAACCTATATTTAATTATTTTTAAAAGGAAATATTAACAAAGAAAGGAGGAAAAATCTAAGAAATATTTTGGAAATATAGTTTTAAGGAATATGCTTTCAATTAATATGTTTTTAAAATAATAATAATTTAATAAAAACAATTTTTTTTCTTTTGATTCCAAAAAGTTCCTACCCTAACAAAAAAAACTTACAGGGTATGCATATCAAGCTCCATTTTTCCAGTTTCTTTCATAAAAAAATATTTTTTTGAGAAAAAAAAACCATTTGGAGAAAAAAGATGATAAAAAGGGGGACGGGGGGAGAAGCAGCAACCGTTGAACCCATTTTTCCATGGCTACCAATTCGAAAATTCTCCAATTTTTAATTCATTAATGTAAGGGCTGCCCTCTAAAGGAGTGAGGGAGAGAAAGACAGAGAGAAAGAGGGAGAGAGTGATCGACAGCCATGGGGGGTGACCCCCACTCTCTTTTCGGTTACGTTTTCGTCCGACTTTCGTCGGTAGCCGGAGTTCGATGTGTGTTTAATATCCGTTTTATTGCCATTGAATTAGTGGCCTTTGTCAGCATTTAGGGATCTTAATTTATATAGAAGAAGCATCAGCAGCGGCAGAAGCAGCGGCAACGAGCGTGACTTCATAACGAGCACGGCTTCCCCTTCGCCCCAACCCTCATCGAGCGACCTCTGGCAGATGCAAAAGGTCAAACACACACGCACACCGCTGCCACTGCCACTGCCACCGCTTCTGCTTCTTCTGCCTCACACTAATCCCAAATGATGGCCGCTCTGCCCAGACTGACTGTCGTCGTTGTCCTCCGCGGCAATTATAGTTGTTGCTTTCAGCCCTGTTCCTCCTTACGGTTTCTCTCTCAGCTGCGCTCGTAAAAAGGCAGCCCCAGCACAAGGCCCCCAGCGAGGGGCAGTGGGGGATAGTTGGGGATAGTGGGGGCAGTGGGCAGACAAAAACAGTGGCGGTGTTATAACTTTATTAAGAACTATTCCCTTCTTCTACTCTTTGATTCATTTTAAGCAAATAAATAAATTGATTATAGAAAAATTTTAACTAATATTTTAATGTTTCCCTTCAGCTTTGACTCCCCTTTGCAAAAATCAATCATACGCCCTGTTAGCATATGTGTGTCTGTGTGTGAGCGATGCTAAATTTCTCTCTTCTAAGGCAAAAACTGTAATAACAGTGGCCCAAGGAGAGAGCAATGCCAAAAACAACAATACTAATTAGAGAGAAATGCAAGACAACGAAAGCTTGGATGCAAATACAGTGAAGCCTATAAGAAAAATAAGAAACCAAAAAAGTAATTCCATTTTACCAGAAGATTTAGGAAATGCAATATAATTGTCCTTATATATTGTACTTTTATTATATATGTACATACTTATATGCATTACAAACTTTCAATATTTTCCAAAATTAAGCTTTAAATAAAGTAAAGAGAACTTTATCCGATCTATTGATTAGAACCTAGGCTTTTTTGTAAAGAAGTGCCCATTATTTTAGAATCTTTGTATAAATGATAATTAAATAATGCATTTTTAAGTTAATTTTTGAGTGAAGAATACTTTATTTTAATGATAAGTTAATGAGTTAATGATAAGTAAGTAAAAACTATAAAAATATTGCGGATAATTTATTAATGCCGGGAAAAGTGTCCCAAGTTCCCATGGTGCAGAGGAGGGCCTCTAACTGGGAGTGGACAATGGCGCGGTAAGAGAAGAGGGGGATCCCCTAGGTGAGGAACATAACGAGGAGAGGAAGTCAAGGTAGTTGGGCAAGAAGAAGAACCCGAATTCCGGGCGAGACAGGGACGGGCAGATTAAATTCGTCGCGGGCGGCGTGCGACGTGCAAAAAAAAAAAAAAAAACGATACACCAAATCGGGAACGAATAAAAAATAGATGGCGAGGAGATGGAGGAGGAAATATGGTCAGGAAGAGGGGTGGGGTAAACAAGGGTCAAAGGACACATAGGGCATAGGACGCAGGAGGCAGTACGCAGGACACATGCGTGCCCAAAATCATTTTTCCTAATGCAATTTTTTGTCCGCAAAGAGCGGAAGTTGTAAAAAATGAGAGTTGAAAACGCCAGGACTGGGAAGAGTAGGGGACCCTGGTTTTGGTGGGGGAGGAGGGACACGAATCCTGCAGATGGCCAATAATTTTTTATTAGAGATGCTTGATCAAATGGCCATAAATATTAGACGAAGGATAATTGGAAAATATTGGTATTCTTATGGATTGAAATCTATTTTTGGAGATGTTTTAGATTCTATTTTTAAAAGAGAAAACAAAATAAATCATATCAAATAGGATTAATAATAAAAATAAAATTAAATCTTTTTATGTCTTTCTAATAGATTTTTGCAACAAAAAAATACTAAAATTTTAAGTAAATACTAAAATCTAGAAAGCTAGAGTAGAGTCTGTATTCTATTCATCTTACTCTCAAAAGCCTTAAAATCGTTTAGATGAATGGTTTCTCCTTCTATAAAGGCCTTTAAATTGTTCCGCCCCCTTCCCTGTATTGATATTCCTCTATCTCCATTCATAATTCCCATAACTCGGCAGCTTATCAATGGAGCCATAATCGCAAATGCCACCGCCTCAGGATTCACTCATCCAGTCCAGCCACGCTTGGCTAATTCGAATCAAAATCTGGGACCCAGGAGTCTGGGAGTCGGGAGTCTGCAAGACTGGGATCTGGAATCTGAAATCTGGTATCCATTCGAGGTGCATCCTTAGGAAGCAATCGAACAAATTACGTTCCAAAGATCAACTACCGCAATCGATCTGGCGGGGACTCGACGTTTCCAGATCATCGCTTTCGATTTGTATCAAATATCTTCAAAGGACTTTGACTTTGACGGGGCCTCATCCTTTTCGATTCTACTCACTCTCCTCTTATTTTTATTTATTTCTTCTCCTTTTTTTTGTTGTTTTCATCTTTTCCTCCCAGTCTTTTGTTTTCTTCTCCTCTATTTACATTCGCTTCTCAATGGCTGGAATAAATAAAGGACTCAGGACTCAGCACTCAGCACTCAGCACTCAGGACTCAGGACGAGAGGCACTTACATTTTTATTCCATGATTGCCCTCTCATATCCTCAAAATTTCCTCATCTTTTCCTTTCTCCGCATTTATTTTCATGTTTTTCAATTCTTTTTTTGTTTTTTTTTTGTGTTCTTCGCTCTTTGTTGGGAGATTTGCAAGGTTCGCTAAATTGCATTCCAAACGCCCGAGCTGCCTTAAGTCAAGAAATCGATCGATCGACCCAATGCATCTGTATCCTTTTATTGGTTACTTTCCTCCTGCAACCTTTTCTGCTTCAATAAATAACTCATTTCTGCAATTCTGTCAAATTTCTGCAAAAAGCTGTCAAATATAAAAAAAAGAATCTATATCTAGGTTATAACTCACATCAGAACTGTTTTAAATACTTGTTTCATATTCAAAATAAATAAATCAATCAATAAAAAATCTATTTTAATCTATTAAGTTATTTTAGTTATTTTCAAACACAAAAATCTACCAGAAATCTTCGAAGTCTACATACATAAAATTCAGCATATTATAAAAAATATATATTGAAATAATATATAAATAAATATAACTAATTAAAAAATAACCCGTTGAGAATGAAATATCAAACAATTTAAAAAAAATAATAAGAAATATAAACTATTGAAACTATTAAAACTATTAAAACTATTAAACATTAAACTTAAACTATTAGAAACTATTATAACTATAACTCTTTTTTAAGTTTTATTTATAATAGTCTTAATAATCTAATATTATTAAGACTATTATAAATAAACCTTAAAAAAAGATACATATATATAATAATTTTAATATTGACATTTAATGAGAACTAACCATTTAGTCCATTTCCTTCGTTTTTTCTTAAAAAATAAGTTAATAAATATTTAAATACACACTGAAAAGATTACTTCATTTAAATATTTATTTATTTATTTATTTAGTTAATATATTCAATTTAGTATTTAAGGGAAAAAAAATAATCTGGAAAACACGGGCACTGGAAGCTAAGGTCCTTCAGAACGAAAGATTTATTTAACTTTGAATAATGTATCAATATTATATTAAATAAATATATACATAAATATATTACATATTTATAATATATTGAATTTGTTTTTATTTATTATAAAAATATAAAAAACTATATGTTATAAAACTTATTTTTCCATATTTATTTATTTATTTTGTTGCCGAATGTTTTTTTTTAAAGAAAAGTGATTCATATTTCACTTTTATCTCCTTAGAATAATTGAAAAAATAAACTTTTTTGCTATTAATTTATTATTTTAAAACCATTTAAGGCTTAATAAATTAATTCATTCCTTAAAATCAAGAAGAAAGTTTTCGTTTTCCAGAAACCTTATTTAAAGTAAAAGTAAAAAGTTTTAAGCAAAGTTCAGAAAATTCTCGACATTCAAAAATAGTTCTCATTTTTAAATAAAACAACTCTATCCCGACTATAGAATAAAATACTTGAATAAAAGTTAATTGTTGAAAGGAGTTGCTATCCTTTCAATAGATTTTATTGGTGCATTTTTTTGAAATAGTAAAAAAATGCATAGAAGTTGAAAATCGTTTTGCAAATACATTTCATTGGCATTTGTTTGGCGTTTTGTGTCCTGTTTGGTTGTTTACCCATCTCGGTATTTTAGCAAACGGGCATTGTCCTGGTCCTGTGCCTGTGCCTGTGCCAGTGCCTGTGTCCTGGGCGAGGAACATTGAAGTGGAAATCCTTTATTGAATGCAATATTCGTATTCCCATTCGGAATTGCCCGCTTCCCGAGATACTATTGCCAGTATTTGTTGTTTGTTGCATTTAGCATGCAAAATTTGTCTTCAGTTTTCTGGCCATTGTTCGAGGTTGCCCATTGTCCGTTTTTGTGTTGGAAATATTCCAAAAACACCGAAGAGGAGAGAGCACCCATATACTGGTTCAATTTCTATTTTCTATTTTCTATTTTCTATTTTCTATTGCTGGCCGCCTTTTGTTTCGTCCTCGTTCCTTTCAATTGCTTTTTGCCGCAACAATTTGCATTCCAACTCCTACTCCTACTATATCTTCTATATATGGAAGTAATCCCCACTGTCCGATCCTTTGTGTCCTGGAACTGCATATGTTGCGGTTCTCATTTCGACCATTGTCCCGTCCCATCCTCGGCCAATTGTCGCTGCAAAAATGCATAAAATCAGGATGAAAAAATGCAGAATTAAAAATGGACAAAATATTAAATGGAAATGGAAAATGTTTGCGCCATCGATGGCTAATGAGTCCTCCTCAAGGCGGCAATTTGTCTAAACAGGAATCGGGGATTTCCCGGGGCAGAGACACATCTCCTTTTTGGTTATAAATATTTTGATTAAATTTTGACAAATTTGGAAAAATTGAAACATTTTTCAGGAGAATGCATTTTTAGGCATGTTTTGAGATGATTTTAAAAAGTATTTTTTGTACTAGAATATTAATTAGGGATTCTTAAAAATAATTAATATTTATAAAAGAGAGAAAAAATGCAACTTTAAAAACCCCCGAATTAATGTTAAACGTAAAACCCTTTTTTTCCTTTAATGATCAAAACTTATTGTTAAGGCTTGACAAAAAAAAGGGAAATTAAAATCATTTTCAAGACAAATAAAAAATTATATAAATAAAATATTTGAAAGCCAAGTAAAATCAAGAGCATCCTCTCTAAATTATTTAACCCCAAAAAATGCAAAACAATTTGGAAAGCTTAACGCTTGCCTTTCAAGCCAGGCCAACACATTCGTTATGGCCAGAAATCCTTTTGACCCGATTGTCTAGACTCTCTAGACATCGCCCACAATCTGGCAATGAGATTTGGCCCAAACTCGTTTCCAGATAAGCCTTCTTTTCAGCAATTAAAATCCTTTGGAACGGAATCATTCCCGGCGTCTTTTCTCTAATTATCTGCCGGAACAACAAAGCCCGGCCCCGGCCCCCTGAATGCATGCAGCACTCATTTTCCCTCATTAGCTTACCAAAAAGTTTTTGGAAGTTGGAAGCGAATTTCGGGGATTAATTCATTCAAAAATTTTAATTTGAAACTCATAAAAGCTTTTTCAATATGATGTGGTTTTGTTTGCCAAAAACTCGGGAATCTTTCAACTTAATTGTTGGGCTTTTATGGTTAAAAACTCATATAAGACATTTTTGTTCATGTTTAAAATTTAATCTTTCGAAAATATTAAAATTGCTAAATTATTTTGCTTAAATAATAGTTAAATATGATATTTAAAATACCATAAAAATTATGAAAATTTGAATAGTAAACATTTTAGTTTTTAATGAAAGTTGTAGGTCTTTGAAGATTTTTTTGTTTTAAATAAAAATAAGTCATTATTTCAAGCTAATGGTTTGAATTATAAATTATTTATTAAGCTTTTATTCAAGAATTTAAAAAAAATATCTGCTTCAAAATTTTAAATAAATATATCCTAACTTTTACAAGTTTTTCCGCATCAAATCCATAAATCATTAGGAAAGATATGATAATAATAAGTGCTCTCTTCTTGCAATTTTATATTAAAAAATATTTAACAAAGTAAATAAGATGTTGATTTAGAGTTTATATTCAAGTCTAGGCTTAAAAATATATTTCAATAACCAAAAATAAAACTTAACAACGATGAAACTCTTTGATGAATAAAAAAATACTGGTTTTTAGAATTTTCTTATTATGACTCATTTAGTTTTAATTATTTATTATAAAGTTTATTTATTGATTATTTTTACTTATTTATTGAATTTCAAGGTAAATATTATTATTTGGACTCATAATTAATACAATATATTATATATTAATAATAAGAGTTCTTTTTTTATATAATTAAAATTAGCTTGGACCCTGTATAATCGTTTATTTTACTAAAAGTATTAACAAATTTTCTATATAATTGATAAATAATATTGGATTGATAAATTTCCAGTCCTAAACGGAACCAAAATATTTAATATTTCTGACACTTTTAAAACAGGACATTTCTTAATGATTAAATAAAAAGTTAAGTGTCTCATTTTATTTTTTGAATTTCAAAGTAATATTTAATCTTTGATCTTTTAATAAACGCAATATCTATTATATTATCCTAATATAATTAAAATTATCTTCAAACCCGTATATTTTTATAAAATGCAATATTTGTGACACTTTTTAAAAACAGGACATTCCTTGATGATGAAATAAAACTTTAGAGTTAAAGGGCCATGAAAGGTTTTTGCTTTTTCTGATAATTCGATGACACTAAAAGCCTTTGCCATTGCATTTGCCCTTTGCCTTCGTCCCTTTACCCCATTACCGTTTACCGTTTGTTTTACCAAAAATATTAGCCAAAAATATGGCGTCAGTACATATATTACCGTTACCGTTAAGAGCCTTATTTACAGAAATGGCTGCCATGGCAGCAACTCATTTGCAAATGGAAAAATAAAACAGAGTGCGTTTGTTTTATGAAAACGTCAAATCAATCAACTTTATTAATTACAAGTAATTAAAGTTTAATTAAGAGCCAGTAGAGCATGTGTGTGGGTGTGCGTGTGTGTGAGCTATTGTTTCAAAGTTGTTATAGTGTGGGTGGGTGTGCGTGTGTGGATGGAAATAAATGCAAATATTTATTTGCCATTTAACTGGCCCGAAAAGTCACAAAATGCAGAGCTCTTGGGTGGAGGGAGGGAGAGGATTCTACTGTACATATGTATGGGTTAAATAAGAAGAAGAGACACCGAAAGTAGCAGCGATGGTGGCAAAAGTAGTGCAATTTGTTGTTGTTGCAATTTTGTTTGTCTGTTTAATTAAAGCAATATGTGGCCTCCAGGAATGTTGGGTTAATTGACTCATCACTTATACGACAAACGAAGCACAAACAAACAAACAAACAAACAAACACACAAATAAACAAAATCACACACACACACACGCCTGTACACACACACACGCCCCTACATACAAACACAAAATGGGGAACAGCAGCCGCTGCGGCAGCAGCCGTAGCAGAGGGCAGCGCAGTCACAGTCGGCGCACTCACATTGGACGCCTGCCAGCGCGAAGAAGAAGACACTGGGGGAGCCAGTGGAGCAGGGGGCGTGGCCTGGGTTTGACATTTTGGAAACGCAGATGCGCAGGCCGCCCCAGTTCAGCCAATGGCAGCTGTGGATGGTGTCTTGGGAACGGCAACGCCCACACGGAGCCAGCAAATAGTGGGAACAGCAGGTGCCGAGCGACGCCACCTGGCGGTCGGAACTGAAAGCTTGCCTTCGCTGCCGCCATCTAACGTGGGACCTATTTTGCACCGTAAGAAATAGGAATATTCAATTTCATTTACATTTTTGTTAAAGAAACAAAAACATTTTAAAATGATTAATAAAAAGTAAACTTTATTTATACAAGATTTAATTAACTTTGGACTATTTCTTGAAAAATATAAACAATTTAATCATTTAGCTTATTATTTTAAATTGAAATACTAAATAATGGATAAAAAAAACGTTTCTTTATAAGTTTTTTCACCTCGTGAAACACATTCTTATTAAAAAATTCAAAATTATTTTCTTTAACTACTTAATATTAATTTTCATAAATATCATAATACCTATGGAATATTTTGCATAGTATTATTTGTAACCTGACACCTTAAACTATTCATAAAGAAAAACAACATACACTATGACATTAGTTACTTTAGAATTTTAGGTCGGTTTTTTAAATAAAACCAATTTATTAATTAAGCTTCATTGATTTTTTTTAAACTAGAATTAGAGAAAGTTTGGGATCGACCATTAGGCATAAGTTTCTTATTCTTACAAAAAAATTATAATATTCATCAAAGTAAATTTAAACAGCGATCTGTTACGTTTTTAAGGCAAAAATAAAATTATATTTTTTCACTACGTAAAAAAATTAAATATCCAAATCAAATCCAAATCGGAATTGAAGACATAATCGTATAATATTTGTATACAAAGTACTTAATTTATAATCCAAATTAAATGTAATAAAAATCATAAAATAATTTTAAAAAATAAAATGTAAAAAAAAAATATCTTATATAGTCCGTTAAAAATCCGTTATAGGATTTTATATATATTCATCCATCGTATTTATCGTATTTTAAATCGTACTTCTTGTTTAAGATTAATTTATTATCTTATTACATTATATATTTTATGTACATATCTATTTATCTTTAAATATTCATTAATACATATATATTGTATTTTTAAGCCGTAAATATTATAAATATTAATATAAAATATAATTTTATCTTAAATGTCATTAGATCAGTAATAGATACCATTACCATATAAACATCTTATAATGAATTAATTGATAAAATTGATTTTACACATTCATACACATTTGAATTTTGCGCTTTTTACATTCTACACAAGAGATATCGATATCTGCGCTATCGATTAAAGTCACCATCCCTGGCAGTGTCGAACAGCTGACTTGGAGTAGGACCGTTGATCGATTCAATTGCAGCAAACTTTTGTCACTCGAAAACAAATTACACGAAAAAAACAAGAGCCAACGGGAACCAAATATGATAAGTACATTTCTGGAAAGTGCTCCATCACTAATAAGCATCCTCGCCTAAGTTGCGAAGATGCTTTCCACACCGACACGCCCCTACCAACTGTGATCTGCACTACGCAATGGCCGCGCTCCCCTACGCTGCGGCAGAGGAGGCTGTGGCGTCAGCGGAGCCCCAACTGCGGAATACCCGCCTGGAGCAGCAGCAGCACCAGCTGGCCCGGAACTCCCTGCTGGCGGAGCTCCGCCGAGCTACCAACTTCTGGTTCCGGGCCAAGTCCAACGACGGACAACAGCTTCTGGCCCAAAGCTGCACCCGAATCCTCAAGCATGGCATGGTAAGTGCGAGTGCGAGCGAGAAGGCAAATGGGGGAACTCCGATCCAAACGTTGATAGTACGAAAAATTCCCTACAACCCTGAGTCAGCACTTAATCGGGATGATATCGTAGGAAAAAATGAAGGGAGTTGCAGACTCTTTCGTCAGAATTCATGTTTAATCTTGAACGAGTGTTCCATGGATTAGAAAAAGCTTTCTTAAAACCTAGAAGTTACCAGATGGAAATGGGTTCTAATAGAAAAAAATGGAAAAAAGAAAGAAAACTCCAGAAAATCTATAAATTTTTCAACATTTTTGAAGAGTTGCTATTTGGATTAACTATAGAAACCAAAAATTGGTTTGAATTTTATTTAAATAACAAAAACCACAGAAATAATACTACAATCTAAAGAACATTAGACAAAATCTTCAAAAATAATTCATTAAAAAATTCAATTAAAAAATGAAAATTAAAAAAAAGCAAGAAATACCTTTACAATTTTTATAATAGGGAATTTTTATTAACAAAGGCTTAATAGGAAACTAAATTAAAACTAAAATTAATAGGAAACTAGGAAAAATCATAAAAGAAAATGCTCATTCCACCGATGATAAAACCTAAAATCATTATAAAATCAATTACTTATTAATATTAATATTAATTAATATTAAGGTGTAAGATATATAAATAGTATATCATTTGATTAAAAAACTATTGAAGATTTGGTGGATATTACACTTTAAGAATTTTGTATAACCCTTTTTTTATATAATCTCTTGAAGAGGAAACACTTCTGAGGTAGAAATTAAGAAGAAAAGAAACAAATATGTTGTAGGAAATCTTTTGTAAACCCTATTACCTATGTACTACCTTATATTGGTAATAGATAAGAACCAATTACATATTTAATAATATATAATACTATATTATTCTGTTTTAAAATTCTATTTTTTTCATAGGTTTCTAATTTTTAGACTTTCATTGTTTTATAATCCATTCTTTGTATTTTCCGTGTTTTATAATATTGTTTTGTCTTATAATCTGTAAAACCTCCTCAAAACTCTTGCAACCATTTATTATAACCATAAATTATAGAAAATATTAGCTTCTAATCATATTTTTCCATTTTTAGATTAGAGAGAAGGCACAATTTCTCATGTAAAACTTTTTTCAAACTTCTGTTTACCACAAAAAAGGAAAAAAAATAAAAACAATACAAATTAATTTCACAAAAGTTTCCACAAGCCTAACCATATCTGTTTTGAACGGATATTTGATACAAAAATAATCAGTCTATAGCTTGAAACCCGACCTGATCCATTGGAAATCGTTGTCCAGCTTTAAATTTCCGAGGAAGCTTTCTTCTTTGTTTACTCTCTTTGGGTGTAGACTTGCGACGTCAGTTATGGAGAAGCTATAGAACCCAATCTAGGATGTTATCAGGAAAACCTTTTCAATATTTTATAGACGATTTATAGATCGATTTTATTGTTAACACGATTTTATTGTAAAAACTTATCATATCGGAGTAGAACGATAACGATGAGGTTAAGGAGGTTAAAGGAGGTTTTTTGACATTTCTTAGGGTTTTATTATGTTTATTAAATATGTATTATGTATACCTATTTATTTATAATATATAATAGCTATATATGTACAAACTAGAATCCATCTAGACATATTATTGTTACTTTTCTGATAAATTGTCTTATTTACTTCTCAATGCAATAATTCCTCAATTTATTTTACTAAATTTTCTCAATTTAAAAGCTAAAGACTTGAAACTTTCCATAGAATCTTAAAAAACAGATGAAGATTACATACAGTTGCGAAAAAAATAATAGCACCACCATAACGTATTTTATTCTTGATCAAATAAATTAAGGTTGCGGTACCGATAGTACGAAATACCGATTTTTCGCATAATGCTAGATATTTTCCCCATCCGAAAATGACAAAAAATTTTTGAATTGTCCATACCTTTATTTTTTATAATTTTTTTTGAGCGGCAAGGTCTAAAATGAGGCGAAAACAAAAATAGCACCGCTATCGATTTTTTTCAAATAATCGAACTTATCGCACGCTTTTTTTTAGTAGAAAGCAGGTGGTTATGAAGATTGACATTTGTTTTGTTGTTTGGAAAACAATTTGTACAAAATTAACTTAAAAAAATCATTAAAATGGGACGTGGAAAACACTGCACTGCAGAAAAACGTGACTTGATCAAAAAACTCATTTCTGAAGGAAAATAATATAGAAATATTGGTCGAATGCTTCAGTGTTTGAACAAAATGATACGCAATGCAATAAACTTCAATGAGAAGTCCGAAACACGTGGAAGAAAACGATCACTGAGCACACATCACGTCAACAGGCTAGTCCGCGAGAGCAAGAAGGATCCATTTAAAGCTGCTACCGAACTTAAAAAGGAGCTTAACATATCCGCAACAGTTCAAACAGTTCGCACATGTCTCAGGGAACGTGGCTTAAAAGCCTGCAGTCCGAGGAAGGTCCCTCCTTTAAATGCGAGACATATAGCCAAGCGCATTAAGTTCGCCAAAGATCATTTAAATTGGCCATGCGAAAAATGGAGGAACATTTTATGGTCAGATGAAAGCAAGGTTGTCATGTTTGGTGGCAAAGGATCTCGATCGTATGTAAGGCGTCCTAAGAATACCGAAAATAAGCCAAATCACACAATTAAAACAATTAAACACGGAGGATCCAGTGTAATGGTATGGGCTTGTTTCTCGTACTATGGAGTTGGACCAATACATTGGATTAAAACCATCATGGACCAACATGTGTATGTGGATATCTTGGAGACGGTGATGCTACCCTTCGCTGAATACGATATGCCGCTAAAATGGGTCTTCCAACAAGAGAATGACCCCAGGCACACCAGCAGGAGAGCCAAGGAATGGTTCCAAAATAAATCTGTTAATGTTTTGGAGTGGCCTGCACAGTCGCCAGACCTCAATCCCATCGAAAATCTTTGGTCGGATATTAAAAAAAGCAGTTGCAGCTTCTAAGCCAACTGATAACGAAAAGCTATGGGCCGTGATTAAGGAGTCCTGGAGCAAAATATCCCCAAAACGGTGCCAGGACCTGGTTAACTCCATGCCAAAACGCTGCGCAGCTGTTATTGCTAATAAGGGATACACTACCAAATATTAAATTAGTGGGATGAGTGTAGTTTTAATACGCAATCATTTGTTAATAGTGAATTTGTTACTGTTTAGTTAATATTTTGAGTTTAAAGCATTTTTTCTGAAGTGGTGCTATTATTTTTTTCGCCTAATTTTGTTACTTTCAATAAAGTTCCTTAAATAAGTTAAGAATTCATAGAACAATTGTAGTTATTTTTTATTTCCTAATTAGTTAAGGGTTTTACCTTTCTAAAAATGTATTTTAGCTCTTTTTAAACCAAAAAATGTACGTAGGAAACCTATTTAAACTTTGGTTGGGCAAGTGGTGCTATTTTTTTTTTTCGCAGCTGTATGTAGGAACCTATAACCTTATACCTTTCCATACTATCAAGGGAAATCAATTGTTTCAACAAACAAAGCCTTTTAAGCCAAATATAAACTGTTTTTTTGGAAAAGGTTTAAATCGAATTTTAATCGAATCCCTAAGGAAGTTTACCATTTTAAAAGAAAAACTATATTTTAAAGAAGTTATAGAGGAAAAAATAGATCCAAAACTCCACTTAAAAGCAAAATATATCATCCTAGAACTCAATACTATAAAGAAATAGTTTATTTTTAAAAAATGTACAACCAAAAACCCATCTATCTCTCCCTCTTCTTTTCAGTTGGAACCCGTAGAGTTGCAGCGACTGTCGGACGACTTTGAGTTCCTGCTGACGAGTGCCGGAAAGTCCAAGGCAGAGTCCAAGGGGAAACCCGCAGGGAACCAAAACTCCAAGGCAGATGAGACAGACACCTTCCTGTTGGAGTGGACAGAGCGGACCCTGCAGGCTCGCTGCCTGTCGCAGTGCCTGGAAACGCTGGTGTCCGATCCGGAGCTGATGGACTTCTACTATCCCACGGAGGAGGCTTTCCTGCGTCACACCAGCGAGGCGACGTCCCTGTTCGTCTGCCTGACAGCAGTGCAGCTCAACCAGAGCGGATTGCTGGGCCAGCTGGAGGTCAGGGGTCAGATGCGCCACCGACGCACCTGCTCGCAGCCGAACTTTAGTATCTCGCCGAAGCTGCAGGCCGTGCCGGAGGAGATAACCGAGAAGAGGAACTACCTGAGGCGCCTGAAGAGTTTGCCAAATCTCAGGCAGGAGCAGGCCGGGGATCCGGAGCTGGAAAGGATATCCATGCGGCGGCGCTGCCAGACGTTCAGCACTCCGCGTAGACACTTCCTGGATGTCCCATCGCCCAGCTCGTGCTCCTCGGGCGGCAGCCCCGGCAGAAGGATCCAACTTATCAACTGTGATGACATCAAGATCTGGACAGACCAGACGCTGACGGAATCTCCGCCGGAGGTGGGGGAGAAAAAACTGCCGGACCTGCCCCGGGGATCCGCCTCTTCGCCGTTCGGCAGTTTCCTGGGCAGCTTCTTTGGGTCGCCGCCCGTCTACACCAGCTGGTTCCAGCGGGGATTGGGCGAGGACCTGAACGCCAGTGGAGGCGATGGGGACGGTATTTTGGACAACTTTTTGCCGGTGAATGGCAGGAAACTGAAGAAGCACCAGACCCTGTTCGAGGGAGTCAGCATGCTGGACGAGGCCACCACCTCCTCCTGCACAGCCGCCGCTGCTGCCTCTGCCGCTTCTACGGCTCCCTGGGACATAGAGAGACCCGGAGGAAGCACCACCACCGCCACCAGCTCCACCACAGCCTCCAGCTCCATCAGCATCACGCCGAGCAGCGACAAAATGGACCAACAGTCGCTGGCCTCCTTCCTGCAAATGTCCCGTCAAACGCACAACAACACCCAGCTGGAGAAGGAGAACGCCCACTTCCGGATCTCGGAGGCCTGCATCGCGGCCATTGAGCACGTCAAGTGGAGCCGCAGGCTCTCAGCCAAGTCGGTCGCCCAACCGAGTCGCCAGGAACCCAACCTAATGCCCTACGTCCAACCCATCGCCGGGGACATGGAGAACCACAGTGCCGAGGCGGTGGGCCTGCAACTCATTTCCCGCTTCAACGAGCAGCAGCTGCCCAAGCTGGGCCACTTAAAGTGGCTGGTATCGGAGCAGGAGGCGCCCCAGAAGCTGCTGCCCATGCCCGCGCTCCCAAAACCCGACCAGGACCAACAGCCCGCCGCCGGAAGCCTGACCCGCGGCACCTCCAGCTGGGCCCCGCCACGCCAGCAAATCATCTTCACGGAACACCCCCCGGAGAGCCGTTCCAAGGTCCTGCAGAAGCAGAACCATCGCTGTGCCGGCTGTGGTATGCGCGTGGCCAAGCACCTGCAGCAGCACTACCGCTACTGCAACTATCTGGGGAAGTACCTCTGCACGGGCTGCCATCGGAACCAGATCTCGGCCATACCCGCCAAGATCCTGCGCTCCTGGGACTTTCGCTGCTATCCTGTCTGCTCGTTCGCCTACAAACTCATCGAGCAGATGTACGCCTTTCCGCTCTTCCACGTCCCCGACCTGAACGAGCTGCTGTACCAGCAGAAGGAACTGGCCAAGGCCAGGCGGAGGAGGATCCAGCTGCAGGCTGTCAGGGGTTTCATATCAAACTGTCGATTCGCCGTGAGGTAAGTACAGGTTGAGGAGTACCGGGAGTATAATATAGTGTACCATCCATTCTCTTGCTCCACAGAGAACAGGCCTTCTTCAATGCCATTCCCGAGCACATTACCCAGGATCCGGACATGTGGTCCATGTGCGATTTTGTTGACGTGCATAACAAGAGCATGGCTCGTTCCATCAAGGAGCTCGTCATCCTCAGCGAACATCATGTCCAAACTTGTGTGGTAAGAATCGTAAAATTAAGTGAAAGTTTACGAATGGTTTGATTCCTATTACTTGTCCGCTTTGTCGCTCCGAATAGGTAAAAAATATCCTGAAAAAGTTACAAAAATAGAGCTAAGAAAGGAGACGATGTGGCAGGATTAAAATCACAGACAAAGATTAAAAATATCCTATTTTCCAGCTCTGTTCGGGTCGTGCTTTCGTCTGCGAGGAATGCAAAAGCGAGGATCTGATCTATCCCTGGCAGAGGAGAGTCCAACGCTGCGATCGGTGCGGATCATGTTTCCATTATGGCTGTTGGAAGTACCGGACCCGCTGCCGGAACGTACCAGGTGGATGTCCCAGGTGTGCCCGTCTCCAGAGTCGGGTCAGCTAGCAGTCGGTGAAAATTCAATTCGATGGAAATGGAAATGGAAAACTCAAAAGACGGTTTCCTTGGCGGGCCGAATAGATGTGCGTTGTTTTTTTTCGTAAATTTTTAGAAGCAATTTGGTATCACAAACCCCCCAATAAGGCCTTAAACTGATCAAGAATCGAATTTCCTGTGACCTGACTATGGTTACGGCGTGGTTTTGTCGCTGAGTCAGTTGCAGTATATCGAGATATTGTATGGTTCCATTACGTAAGCGTTCCAGAAGCTTGTTTTTCCTTTGTCCAAAACAAATTCGAAACAGTTCCTTTTTTTATTAAGAAAATCCTTTTAAAACTAACAAAAAATAATGTAATTTTTTAGACCTTCATCTGAGTAAAAGTCGTGGGATTAGTAAGGAAAAATATAGTTTAATATAATACTTCCTGTAGACATTTAGTTGAATCAATTGCAGTTGCTTCATCCCATTGTCTATGGGACGTATTAGTATTTATATAAATAACTGAAGAGCATCAAAAGGGCCTTTTATAAAGTGAAATCATGAAACTATAACACAATGAAACATGTTTGAACACGTTTTCTCATGTTTTACCAAGTTTATACTGCTTCAGTTACTTTAAATCATTTTCTATGGGACATATTAGTATTAAAAAATAACTGAAAAGCAAGGAAAAGCCTTATTTATATCCTGTAGCTAAATTATGAAACATATTTGAACACGTTTGTTCATGTTTCATCATGTTTTACCATGTTTTTTTTTACGTTTTACCATGTTTTGATAGAAATTTCTAAATATTGGCTCGTTTATTGCTGATTTAACGAAACCCATGAGTGTTTTTTAGAAGTAAAAAAGTGTAAATGTTTATTTAAATTAAATTTTACTAATTTATTTCTTAAAAAAAAGAATCAGTGAAGAATTCGGTGTTTAGTTTTATATAGATTTTGATGACTCGCGAGGATCTAATGGAAGGATCGAATAGACTCGAACAGCTGCAACTGCCTCAGTTGGAAAGTCATAGAAACTTGTTCTGAAAAATTAAAAAAATTAAAATTAGCATTAAAATTTAGTGACGAAATCTGAAACTTTCCACTTTTAAAAGCAATCTCACTAAATATGTTAGGACTACCAAAAAAGTAGAGGACTTAACCAAATGTTGTTGAAATTATAAATGTATAATTAAAATCATAAATGTATAATCAAAATTTAAGACCGCTGTATCAAGAAATTAATGTTTTATGTGATATCCAAATTTGCATTATTTCCATTCGCCCTGTCCAGATGCAAACGACGCACCCTAGTGATTAATTCTAACGAATATTTCTACATATATATCTATATTTTTTATTGTAAATAACCATGAAAATTACCAAAACTGTTACGAAATTTAAGTACCTCAAGCGTGAGATGAGTAACCATGTTGATTTTATACATATATAGAAACTAAAAATACGGATATTTATTGTATACCACAGTTAAATTATTAAAGAGTGTATTTTTTAACATATTTCAAGCGATTTTTCAATTTAGGGTGAAATAACATCAATAATTAGCATAGATTATAACGTTAAACCAAGTTAAAATTCGCGGTTCTTTTAAATTCAAATTTATTTTTTATCGATAACAAAACAAGCTATCGATAGTTTACAGGTTCAAACAGCTGACTTAGGGGTGGAACCTTGTATGGCGTTTAAAATACCAAAAGTGTTAAGCAAATTATAGCTAAGCATTGTCCGTCGTTTATAATTTTCAAAACTTCTAAAATTTTTGTTGAATATAAAACAATTCTCCACCACAGCGTATTCGTGCGATTGTTAAAAAAAAACTTAGTGTGACCAAATGGACAATATCGGAAAATGTATTTATCGTTTTGCGATAGTGTAGCCTTTAACGATATTTCGCTATTACCCATTTCTAATTTGCGGCGTGCGGAAGAAAATCGGAAAAGCAGCGAAGCGCACAGTGAACGCCAACGACAACGCTAAACGCAAAACTCTTTCCAGTCCGATCCAACCTGCGCGTGTTTTTTGTTTAGTGTATTCAGTGAAACTGCAAACAAACAAACATAAAACCCCAAGAAGCACCAGCCCACAGCGGACACGCAAAAAAAATCAAGTACGCATAGTAAAGAGGAGAATACAAGAAGCAGAGAAGTTGTTGCAGTAAAGGCAACAAAAAAAGTGATTACGCATATTTCGTATGTTGTTGTTCTTAAATTGTTTTATAGTTCACAGAAATTCTCAACACTTTCTTTTTCTACACACAAATTTTTGACGTGTATGTGTGTGTCTGTTTTTTTTTATGGTGTTTTGCCTGAAATTGATTAATTGCTTAAAAGGAAAGGAAAAAGGAAGAATTCATAGGCTTTTCCCATTGGCAGTTGTTTTTTTTCCACTAGCCTCTAGCCTCTAGCCTTTGTTTTATAAACAAAAATTGTAAAAGCCGCCAAAAGGCGCCGAAGAAAGTGCGGCAGTGTTTGTGTTTCTGTTTCGGTTTCTGTTTCTCTGTGTGTTTGTGTGAGTTCAAAGCAAAAACGCGAGAAAAAACCAAGCCCAAAATGTATAACGGAATGTGCATGGCATGGCATGGCAAAAGTGAAATTTCTCTGCACATTTTATTCGCATTTTTATTGTTTGCCTTGTTAAATATTTAAATCTAAACGAAATAAAACCCATTTCGGTCTGTTTTTGTCTGTAAGTGTGTGTGTGTGATTTTGCTTCTTCTTGCCTCCGTTGTTTGCTGATTGTTCATTCAGCAAAAGGAGGATGGTGAAAGGCAGAGGGGGGCGAGGGAGAGCAGGAGACAGACAGAGAGAATGAACGGAGCCTTTTATCAACGGCTACGACTATCAACGGAAATATTTCTGTTGCCGCACCCCGCTTGACCTTATTCTCTCCCGCTACTCTCTGCCTAGGCTGGCCCTTTCTCCCTCTGCCTCGCTCGCAAGGTGCACCCGCATTTGCGCGTTGACTCATACGCACTCCCACTCCCCCTTCTAAAACTCTCTTTTCTTTTATCACCACGACCCCTTTCGATCGCCAACTCTCTCGACTCTCCTCTCTCCCAAGAATTGCTTGGAAATTCAAATAACTGCAAAAAAATAACGGTTGTTGAACAATATTAGATTTAAATTTAAAAGATAAATACATTTTTTATTTACGGATTTTAGAAAAATACATTTTTAAAGATTTTTTGCTTATACAAAAAATAACACCCTGTATTTTGAATCTTGGCTTAAAAATTTCCCTAAAAATTTCCTTTTTTCATTCTTAACCTTTTTTGTTCCCTCTCCAATTATTTCCCTACAAAGTTAATACTAAAATTTTTCTTAAATTAAATTAAATTCCTAGAAATTCAGGTATTTTTTTACTCCGATCTAGATAGTCTATTTTCCCAGAAAATGTAATTTAAATTCCCCCACAGATTCTGCAAAAAGTTTCTGCTTTTTATAAATTATTTTTATAAAAAATGATTTTTTTTTTTGGGTCTTGCTTTAAACCCGTTTCCCCTTTTTTGTGCTCGTTTTGTCATAATGGTCTGTGACGTACGTGCCAATTTTTGGACTCAACTGTTAATAATCGGCAACCCACTTGGAATTCGGCATTAGATCATGAAAATCCGAACTTATCTTCATAATCCAAATGAAACTTAATCCGCAGATTCATGTTCATAATCTTCCATTGGCCGAGAATCGCAAAAAAAATAGAAAATAAACATAGAACGTGACACGAAAATAATCTTTATGAAGAATACAGGTTTTTACAGTTATTAAAAAGATGAACTTTTTTTTCGTGCATTTTCCTGTTCATTCCTCAAGTTCAAGTTCAATTGCTTTTGATTGCAGTTGCAGGTTTCTAGTATTTTTTCTAGTTATCGGCTTCAGAATGAATCCCCAAACCACTTTATTCTTTATTTGTGTCACCGAACACCTCTCCTCCGCCCCCACATCAGCTCCCCCCTCGTCACTTGCTAATTATTATTTGTTTCTCCGGTTACCAAGGGGCGTCAAAAGCTTTCAGCGAACGAGGCAGGAAAGAGAATTATGCGAAATAATGCGTTCTGAATTCTGAATTTCTGAATTCCCGCACATCGCGCCACACCGCCTCCCCCCTGCCTACTCCAAATTTTACAGTTGGATCCCGGACAGAGGCGCGTGGAGCAATGGAGCAACGGGGGGTATTGAGTTCATTGATTTTCAATTTCCCTCATAATGGGGGAAATTTTGCCAGCTTACAAAAATTGTCAATAATGGGATGGTTTTAGTATTTTTTTATTCACAACATAGCATGTTTTTTTTAAAGGGAAATTTAAAGCGGAAAAATGAAATTAAATTAATTAAATTAAAAAAATTAAACAATACCAATTTACTCAATAATATACAAAAAAATACCAAAAAATCGTTAGTACGGTATTTAAAAGTCGCATTTGCTCGCAAATTTCTATCCTATGTGCTAGCTTCTTTTCTTAACTTTTAACCTTTTTATAATATTGCTTTTTGATGTCTCATCCGCTTCCAATTCGCCTGCAGGTGAGAATAGATTAACCAGAAAGTTGAAACAGAAATAACAACGGAACTCTGACTCACACATCTTGGCAGATCTTCGCAGTGACATAGTTTCTGTCCCATTCTTCTGCTTCTTGCATCTTTTGATAAAGCTCAGAACTGTGTGTTTTTTTCGAGAGTGTGTGTTGGAAGAAGCAGAAGATACTCGGAAACTTAGCCTAATTTAGAGTTAGATTCGCTCTAATTTCGCTTCAAATGACTCGAATCAGGGACACGGGAACGATGGAGGTTTCTTTTATTTCTTTCTTTATTCTTTATTTCTTTCTTGTATTTCTTCCCAATATTATCCAGACTTGGTTTAATGTCGGGTTGATGTACCCTTAATTTAGGTTTGTTCTTTAAGTGGTTCGGTTGGACCCGACGGATGGAGCCCATTTAATGTGACTCGCTAAATGGCACTTTATTTCGATGAATACAATTTAATTTGAGTTTAATTGGTAAGCCGATAAGTGCTTGAATTTCGGTGCATAAATAGAGGGGGTATTAGAGAAATACAGGGATTTTTTTAAATACAGGGAAAACATTTTTTTTTATTGTTAAAGCAATTTGTTTCATCACAAATATCTTTGATATTATGTATATAATAGGTATTAAAAAAAATACAGGGAATTTTTTTTCTTATCAAAAGTCTCCCCTTTTTTAGTCACTTTTAAGAAATAAATAGAATTCGTAACTTTATTACATCATCGCATTACAATCTCTTCTAGAATTTCTCACCTTTGGACAGGTTTTTGTATTTTTTTCTTCACTTCTCCCGTGACGGCTGTTTTTTTATAATTTTTTATCGGAGCTTTGAGATCTTTTATCGCAGCTGCCTCTGCCTAGGTTTTAATTATGCGATCCTCGCTTCACAAGACAATTCCCACGCATTGTTCGTATTTGTACATTTTTTCAGTTTTTTTTGGTGTGAATTGTAAGAGTCTATTTTTTTTTGTAATCCAGCGACATATTGGACTTGTTTCGACCAAATCAAGGCTTTGAAACAAGGCAAGTCGCTTGGCGAGTTTTCCTAAACCTCTTTTTTTCCTTTACAAAGAAAGTTGCAAGAAAAATGTATGCTCAGCCACACTTTCTCAGGCTAAAAAAAGAAAGAAAAAAAATAGTTACCGGGAAGTACCAGACTTGGGGGCAAAAAAAAAATGATGCCATCTCCGTAGAATTGCAAATGTGTAGAGTTCAAAGCGACAGGGACGCGGAGGCAACAATTAGCCATCAAATTAATGAAGCTTTGACTGAAAGAAAAAATTATAGGGATTTTATTTTGCTTTAAATTAGTTAAAACTTCAAAACTTTTATTTTTAATTATTTGTAAGAATTTTATTTAAAGAAATATTCAAAAGCGTTTATCCAATATCGTTAAAAAAAAGTGTCATCTCTAATCTATTCTATATGCTGCTCTTTGCACTGTATTCTTAGTGTGACCAAAATTACATATTTTCATAGAATTGGTTTGTCTCCAAAAAAAATAGTAGGTTTTTAATGCAAATTTTTTCTATAAAACAAACTTTTGTAAACATTCCCCGTCCCTTTCCCGTTTATATACTCATATTTTGTACATTTTTTTATCAGCTTTTTTTAAAGTATTCTCTGGCATTTCCCTCAGTGCACAATCTTAGTTCTATCGGCACTTTTGAATTTCCAACTTGACATTGAAAGCTTCGCACGCGACAGCGCAGCAACGACGCTGCATGCGTTCGCCAAATACACAAATCAACATAAATACATCTACTTGTACATGAATAATGTACATAAATGCTTTTTGTGAGTCAGCCTAAAAAATGTCAATCCCATGAATTGTTTTTTTCCTCCACAAATGCTTCGAGTATTTATCGAACAATAGGAGAATAATTACAAAGCCTCTCGGGGTCATTAGGTTTAAAATCTTCAAAGATGTACTTGGAATTATGGGAATACATTTATAGGAATTGAATGGTATTTTAAAGCGGAAGAATATATTGATTTTGGTATTTTTTTTTTATAGGTATTTTGACATTAAATACTATATCGCGTAAAAAACTCTTAACTATTACAATAATAATGCAAAAACACATAAATTGGTTTGTTTTTCAAAAACTGATAAGACCAAGACTGATAAGACTATTGCATTTCCTATAAATACATGAAAAAATAAACACTACCCTGCACGGAAAAGAATATTAATTAAAGGAAAATAATTTTTTTCTACTCAAATATACCAAGAAAACTTTGGAAATATTTATTTAAAATGAACAAAAAAAAACAATTAATTTAAAAACAACAAAGAAAAAATATTTAATATTTAAAAAGAGGGAAAATTAGGGTTTAAAATTCATTCTGAGAAATATATTAAAAAATATTCCCTAATTTGCCATTTTAATACCTAGAGAACCCATACCCTTGTAGGCGAGTGTAATTTGCGTGCCTTAATTGCAGGAAAGTGCAGTGAACTGATCTAACGGGAAATCTCTCCCAAGAACTGAGAAAAGTTCACGCGGCGAATCTCAATCGAGATTAATGCACTTTTTCCTCCTCGGCCACTTCCCATCTCGTTCTGGCCCACAAAAGAACTGCATTTAATGATGCGAACAAAAAATAAATGGAATAAAATAAAATAAAAAACAGAGTGATGCAAGGTTCCCATACAATGCCAAAAGAAGTTGATGACAAGTGGCAGATAAAAAGAAAAGGAAACGAATTATATATTTTTGTGGGCGTTAAAATAGAGGAAAAGCTTGCGACTTGAGGGAGAAAAAAAATCAAGAATCTGCATGCGTGCCATTCGGTATCTCTCTCTCGCACACGCGGGCGGTTTATTGAACTTAATCTTGTGCGGAAGTTTTACAAAATCACGCCTCTCCACTTTGTAGAATGCAATAAGAAAACAACAACAACAACAATGACAAAATAAATAAATAAAAAAGTGGCGACAGTAAGAAGAGGAAAAAGGCGACACTTGAAAATGCACTGAAAATGGCGCAGCAACAAAAAAACACTTAAAGGGAAAGAGAGAAGGGAAGGGGAGAGGGAAAAACTTGGCAAAGCTCTACAAAAAAAAGGGGGTGTGGCATTCGAAAGGGACTTTAAGCATTTCAATTGCTCAATTATCCGCAGAATTTGGTTTATATTTCGCTTCGCTTCGCTCTTTGGTTCGCTTTTTCATGGCAAAAAGGAATTTCTTTGCCGTAAAATTATTCCAGTAATTACCATAAACCTATTTAGGCGGGGGATTGTCTTATAAACATTACCCAAAACTCGGGGGCTGCGGTCTATAAATACGTTTTAAGTTAGTAGTTGTTTTATGCCATCTCTTTCGCACTCGAGATAGACTGAGAGAAATTATAGGTGCCCTTTTAAATAATTTTTCAAAATTTTTTACAAATTTTAACTGTATAAAAAATACTTACAAAATGGTACTGATTGGTGGAGTATATTTTTGCAGTATTTTTTTTTTGATATATCAATTTATACTTAGTTTTAAAGGATAAAATAGTGAATTAGATAGGTAGCAGGATAGGAGTATTTTTTTGCAGTATTTTATTTTGGTATATAAATTTACACTTATTTTTCAAAAATAAAATTAAGAACAATATAGGTAGAAAGTATTTTTTTTTTTAATTTAAAATTTTGTATTTAATATATATCTAAAAGAAACGCAAAGCAATGAATCAAATTTCTCTCAGTGCATACTAACTGTTACTTTGTTAACCACAAAACCGCCGCCTCAAGGTTAGAGCCAACAAAGCACAACAACAAGAGGCACTCATCCGACCAACACCAACAACAAGGCCCAATGCAAACTGAAATAAACTAAAAATAAATTCATTAATTTAACAGTTAGGCTTAAAACGGAGCTAACAAACAAAAAAAAAACAAAAGCGTTGAGAAATGGCCGAAAGGAAAACATGGAACTCTGTCATGAAATGTTTCAGTTTTTTTCTCTTTTCTTTCCAAAGCCACACGCAACGCGCATCCAAATGATGGAAAATTGTTATTGTTATGGGAGGGGCGTGTGTGGGCGGGGATAGGGTTGGAAATTAGCAAAGTAGAGCAAAGATAACAAAAAATATTCAGGCCCAAAACCCACTCATCCATTGACATTTTCTTTGGGGGAAAAATAAAGTTACTCAAGAGACATTTTTTGGAAGGAATCTTTAGGGAAAATCTATCGTAGGAGTTTTTTTTTGTTTATAGGAAAATATACTGATAAAATATACAGAAAAAATACTGAAAACTATAAAGAAGTATTTAAACTTTATGCTATATGCGAAAATGCTATAAATAACACCTCTTTTTGGCCTCAAAATATACCAAAAAATACCGAATACCTTACAATACCGCCTTAACCTTCTGCTGCCGTGTAATGTACGGTTCGAAAAGCGGGGATATACGAATGAGAACCTCTTTTAGGCCCCAAACTATACCAAAAAATACCAAATGCCTAACAAAAGGGTTCAACCTTCGTGACGATATCACAACCTCCTACCGCCGCTGCCGTTTAATGTACGACCGAGTCCCTAAGGTTCCCAAAACACCCCCGCAAAAGGCATGAAAAAACCCGAACTCACACCCCAGAAAACTCCATAAAAAACGAGAAGGAGAAAAAACTCAAGAAATGTCTCACTCACCTGCTATACC
This sequence comes from Drosophila ercepeae, assembly GCA_018150545.1. Classification (NCBI taxonomy): domain Eukaryota; kingdom Metazoa; phylum Arthropoda; class Insecta; order Diptera; family Drosophilidae; genus Drosophila; species Drosophila ercepeae. The sequence goes on from JAECWL010000197.1 coordinate 2,454,049, forward strand.
TTCCGGGGGTTATTAGAGGCGACCTACCCGCTAATGGCATAATATCAGCAAGAAGAAGAAGAAGCGGACCGAATTAAGGCAATGCCAAAGGGCATAGAAAACAAAGAGCGGAAGAAAACTAGAAGAGAAAAAAAAGGGGGAGAAAATAATGGAGAATGTGGAGTGGAGAATGGAGAGACGCGGCCTATGGGAACTGGTAATAGCGGTAAACTTGTAGACTTTCGTGCACTTTAAGCATTAAAACTAAAACATCAACGGAGTTGCACATGCCACACACATCACGCTTGGATAACCACCCACAAGAATATACATATATATATATAGGAGAGTATATAAATAATGAAATATATACAAAATAAAAGGAATATAAAAGGGGAATAAAAAGGGAAATAAAATGGGAAATAAAACGGTAGAAGAGACCGAAAATGACGTCATTGGCAGAGCCCAAAATCCGAATCCGAATCCAAATCGAAATCGAAATGAAAATGAAAATCGATGATGAGTAATAAACAAATCGGACATCCCACTGAGCCGACTAGATTCCAGAATATAAATATCTCTAGTCTATATCTCTCGATGTGCGAGTAGTTTGCGAAAAACTTCATAAATTTTAAGGAAAAAGGTCGATCTGTTCAAGATCTTTTGCTACCAAATAAATAGCCCACAAATCGGGCTTCTTTCGGTTCGGAAAAAAGACTAAATCGAAAATGTAGTGCCTGCCAAAAAAAGTACAACATTGTTTGTGCTTTTCTTCAGGTGAAAGGAAATTTGTTTGAAAATTCAATTACTTGAAAAAAAAGAAAAAAAAAAAAGATGAAAGCGTTGGCAATGCTAATATTTTCATCTGAAACATAGCCAAACATTTTTCATTGCAAGTAAAATATTGCTCGCCATATTTTTTAAACTAATATTTTAAAGTTAAATTCTCGCTGACAGTAATTAATAGACTTTGTCGGGAAATTACTGCCAAGATTTGTTTTAGTTTTTGTTTTTGTTTCTTTTATGGGAAAATATGGCTTTGTGGATCAATATTTATGAGATTATGGTTACTAAAGTTTTGGGTTTTATTTAATATTTGGTAGGTAGAGTCTTGAAAATCGCATTTAGCTTCATTGTTTCTCTATCTTAACCCAAAAAATCGCATTTTTTTAGGAAAAAAGAAGGTTAAATGTTAACTATTGGAATAAAAAACAGCTAGACCTTTGAAATTCGCTTAGAGTTTAATTTTTTTCTTTGTCTTAACCGTAAAAATCGCATTTTTCTAGAAAAAGAATAGTGAATAGAATAATAGAGCTTCATTATACCCTTGAAAAAGGGTATTATAATTTTGTCCAGAAATGTGTAACGCATTAAAGGAAGCATCTCCGACCCCACAAAGTATATATATTCTTGATCAGCATCAACAGCCGAGTCGATATAGCCATGTCCGTCTGTCCGTCTGTTTCTATGCAAAAAATAGACAGTAGTTTTAAAGCTAGCGTTTTGAAATTTTTACCAGATCATTATTTTTGTTGCACGCAGATCAAGTTTAAGAATCGGTCGGATCGGAGCACTATATCATATAGCTGCCATACAAAGGACCGATATGAAAACAATTCTTTGTATGGAAAACTTTTTTGTTTTCCAATCTATTGCAACCGAATTCATCATTTATTCATTTAACATAGCAATACATAATTTTTGAAAGTTTGATTCGGATCGGATCACTATATCATATAGCTGCCATACAAACGACCGATATGAAAACAAGTCTTTGTATGGAAAACTTTTTTGTTTTCCAAGCTATTGCAACCGAATTTAACATTTATTCATTTGATATAGCCATACACGATTTGTAAAAGTTTGGTCCGGATCGGAGTTCTATATCATATAGCTGCCATACAAACGATCGATATGAAAACAAGTCTTTGTATGGAAAACTTTTTTGTTTTCAAGGGTATACCATCTTCGGCAAGCCGAAGATAACTTTTCTCACTTGTTTTTTTCTATTTTAACCCTTTTTAAATGCAAACTTTTGGAATAGAAAACAGTTTAAAAATGGTATTTGAATGTCAAAATAATTGTCTAGGGTTCTCTTTAAACCAATACTTGGAAAAATTGAACTATTTTCAGAAAGTACTGGGCATTAGGACAACCGGGTAACGCATATTTAAGATATCTTTTATTTTTTTTGTCTAAAATATAAAAGGGAACCATTATTGTAGTTTTTTTTTTAATCCAAATACTTGGAAAACGAAAATTTGAAAAAAATCGAATTATTTTCAAGGAGTACCGGGTATCAGATATTGAAGATATCCTTCTTTTTGTCTGGAATAAAAAGGGAACAATTATTGTAACCCTTTTCATGGGAAATCCAAATACTTGGAAAACCAAAACTTGTAAAAATGTAACTATTTTCAGGGAGTACCAGGTATCACGTACTCAAGACATGTGTTTTTTGTTTAGAATACACACGAAACCATTATTATAACCCTTTTTCTGAGGAATCCAAACATAGAGCAAGGAATTCCCATTTTGGAACCCAAACTTTTGGCTAATTTATGCCACAAAGTGTAGAACCCCCTTGAAGAGAATGCCAGAAGAGGCAGGTGAGAAGGTGAGGCAGATAGGAAGGTGGCAGGGTGGCAAGGCGGTCTATTGGATAAACATCCAGACGTAATGACGTCACGCCGTCATGAAACGACTTGATTTCCAGCATTCTGGATTCGTCTAACGGTAACAATAATGAAATTTCCGCAAACAAATTGAGTTGAAAAATTGTTCAGAAACAACACAACACACAAATATTTTGGTCTTCTTTTGTTTAGCTTTTAACGATGTTCCAATTCTATATATATTTTTGGTATATATACCAAAAAAATACAAAAAAAAAAGATATCTTTGCTCTGTAGCTTTCCCGGCACAATTTTTTATTCTTTTAATTAAGGAAAATTCATTTTTTTAATGTTTTTGGCCAACTAAAAATTAATTTCATTTGTGGTTTGGCAGCTTTGTTTTTGTTTTTTTATTAGAACAATTAAATTGTTTTTTCGGGCAAATATAATCTATATAATCGGGCAAACCCCCAAAAGCTTTTTCGATTTGTTTTTGATTCAAAATGGGAAATCAAAAATCAATTATAATTCCCTTATATCTGCTAATGGAATACGCGGGAATCAAAGGATTTTTGGAAAATAAAAGAAATGGAAAATCAAATGAAAGCTTTTAGTAAAAACCTGTATTATCTTGTCTTGTCCAACAAGATCGTCAACTTTTTCGCACTTCCCATGTAAAAAAAACGCTTAAGGAAGTTGAACAATTTCCAGGCAACTGGAAGACAGCAGAGTGTCTTTTTTAGTGTCTTTTTTCTCTCTGGAATGCTGCAGATTTTCTTCCGCTTTTTAGTGCCACATTATCGGCTGCCATAACTTTAAATTTAGATGCAATTCTGCAAAAACATGCCTGGAACATCATAAACATAGTTTCGAGAATTATTATCGCGGCTTTTAATGGGCTTCCTGCCTGTTGCCTGCCTGCCTATTGGGGGGATTGCCTATTGGGAATTTTCATAAACAAAAGTATACGTTATAAGTATATTTATATCCAAATATCTGGGGATGATAGAGTGAAAGGAAAAATACTTTTTATTCTGCGATTTTTAATTGAAATTGTTATTGAAAGTTCTTAAATGTGTGGGGTTTAGGGAAGGAGACTCTAAATTAGGGTTTGGTTTTGATTTTAGAAACTAAACAGCCTTAAAGGTTCGATTTTTAATGATCCAGGAAACAAATCTTCACAAAGTTGTATAGTCAGAGACGTACTTAGCACGACAGCGCCATAGATTCTTGTCAAATCACGCTTTTCTAGTCTTTCAATGCCTTAAAAAGTTGGAAAAGTAGACTCTATAGACTCTATGGACTATTTTTATGGACTCAAATCTAAATAAGGTTTTGGTGATGATTTTAGAACCTAAATCGTATTAAAGAACGTAAAGTCGTACCTAGCACAGCAGCGCCATACGCTCTTTTACAATTTCAAAGCCTTAAAAACTCTATAAAATGTAATACCCGATACAATCTTTTTAAAAACTAAAACGCCCTAAAAGAGGTACGATTTTCATGATCCATTAAAGAAATCTCCGTAATTTTTTAGAATCTAAGCCGTACCTAGCATGGCAGCGCCACAGATTCTTGTCAAATTACGCTCTTCTGGAATCCCAATCCCTTAAAAAAGTCTATAAAATGTAATATCCGATACCATAATCCTCTTTTTGTAAAGGTTACTTGTTATAGGACCAATTTTGCTTAATATTTCTTAAAAAACACACCCCTTAAAAAAGTATTAAAACTTTCAAAGGCTTTCAATTAGCGAAACCAGCAGCTTTTCAATTATTTTCCCGCTTTTTTAAGCTGACACAACGCTGCGTATGAGTAATATTTGATAATGCCAGGTGTTGTTTTTGTTGTTGTTGTTTTTGTTATTGTTGTTGTTGTTAGCAATTGGCCAACAAACCTCCTTGACAATTCAATTGACTCGGTCTGGGTGTGGGAAGTTTTTTGCTGGTTTTTTCTGCTCTTTTGGGCTGCAAATTGATTGACGTGCAGCTTTTCGCCGATTACTCATACGCAGTGTGGCACTAACTGGATGACTGCCTGACTAACAGACTGCCTGCCTGACTGCTTGACTGACTGGCAATTGTTAGTTTCGTTGGGTCTGTCCCCCGAATAGTTGGATTTTTGTTGCCTTTTTGGAACCACTCGACGCCAAACTGGCAGCTGCTGGCTTTTTCATTTCATTTTCCACTCGCTCAGACTGCGTTAAATTCAAAATGGAAACAAAAAGCAACAGAAAATAAAACCAGATAATACGGAAACCAGAAAAACTCAGCCTCCGGAAACTTTAGAGAGCAAACTATATACTCCTAGGTATACCCTTTTGTTCATATTTATTTGAAATAATACTATCTGAGACTCTATTTCACTTATCGTTTAATGGTTTACACATAAATTACATGTTCTTACCAAAGAAGACGCTATTTTTATAGAATCAAATTGGAATAAGGGGTTTGGTGATGATATTAAAAGGTATTATCAAGATAAACCTTTTTAAAAGACAACTAAAAGTAATAATAGACTTTTATTGATATATTATTGGTTATATTTTAACGATTTTAACGAATTTACTTTAATCTGTAACATCTCTAAACACAAAACAGCTTGAGAAAAGCCGTACCTTGCATGGCAGCGCCACAAAATCTTATCAAATTACGCTTTTATGTACTTTAATGATAATATTTTAACGATTTTAACGAATTTACTTCAATCTGTAACATTTTCAAACACAAATCCCATCAATATTGTAAAGTCTAAGCCGTACCTTGCACATCAGTGCCACAAAAACTTATCAAACTAAGCTCTTACAATAATGATTCTATTTATTGATTACATTTTAACGATCTAGGAACTTAAATCAATCTATAACATCTCTAAACAAACATAAATAACCGCAATATCACAAATTGTACCCTCTAAACCGTACCCCACACGACAGCGCCGCAGATTCTTATCAAATTACGCTCTTGTGAGCGATGATGATTATATTTTTAACGATCTAGGAACATACATCAATCTCTAACATCTCTAAACACAAAACCCAACAAATATTGTAATAATATTGTACAATTTGAGCCGTACCCCACACGACAGCGCCTTAGAATCTTATCAAATTACGTTCTCCTAAAATTTCAATGCCTTTTAACTTGGTTAAACGGATTACGTTTTTGTGGTTAAATTTTTATATTTGTTTTGAAATCTTAATACACGAAACAGCCTTGGGCTGTGATCGGAATCGGATATCGAAGCTAAAACCGAGAATATATCTAGGGAGGGGAGTGGGAAGTGGCCGAGAGTGGTGGGGAGGAGAGCTTCTATTCCCCTTTGATGGATGGAGTTGGCCAAGAGCCAGGTGGCCACGTGTGTTTTTGGCCAACTTAATGGGAACGTCTCTGCTGCTGCTTTTCAATGCCTTAATTTATTGCAATCGATGGAAAAGTTGAAGTATAAAGAGGGGTAGCAGGGGGAGTGGCAGTACCAGTGGCGGCGTAAGAGGAGCTCCGAGAGGGGTCACAAAAGGCTAATTGCAAAACAGCAACAAAAACTTGGCCCGCTCTGCATTATGCTTATGGCCGATAGCTTTTATGTTGCCATTCCATTGTTGTTGTTGTTGTTGCTCGGTTGGTGTTGCTTTTGTTGCCTCTTTTTGGCCCCCCGCCTCTCCGACCTCCCCCCTTGGCATGTGTAAATAGTTCATTGAACTTTCCATTTTATGCTTCATTTGCGACTCGAACAAAAAGCAAAGAGAAACAAGCCAGAAAAGGTTTTAGGGGGAAAGTCGACTTATAAATACCCTGTAAATGTTTATTTATAATATTATTCTACATGGATTACTACATGAATTACTACATGGATTACTAGATGAATACCATATAGAATTTGTATCCCTAAAACAGCTTGATAATCGTTGTAATATTATCGTATTATTTCATAGTTGGGAGCTCTTATCTCAAAAAAATGTTAACTTAATGTAATTACTTTCTTCTTTTAATATAATTTTCTTATAAACGGTAATACCGTCTTTGGTTAGGGTATCAAAAATTTTAAAAACTAAAACCGATCGGAGGCACAACAAAGGCCAGAGCCGTCCGGCCAAGCCACTCATTGACGGCGTTTTTCCCGAGCTACTGCATTGCCATTTTATTATTATTATTATTATTATTATATAAGGCGAAAAAAAAGTCGAGAAAATATGGTCTGACTCGACTCCTATATAGTTTTTGATTCAATTATGGCATTACAGTTATCCAGCCATTCATAACTTTTTATTTTTTTTAATGAATCGAAAACCATTTGAATCGAAAACCATTTTTAACGAAAAACAACAACGAATATGCTGACACTTTTTGAAACAGGAAACACCTGAAGAAATTTCTGATTATTTATTATTATAATTTATTTATTTATTTTATTTCTGATTCCAGTTAGAGTGAGGAAGAGCAGCAGCAGATCGCAGATCCCGCCATCATGAGCAAGAAGCCGACAGCCGGACCGGCGCTCCACAAGGTCATCATGGTGGGCAGCGGCGGCGTGGGCAAGTCCGCCCTCACACTCCAGTTCATGTACGACGAGTTCGTCGAGGACTACGAGCCCACCAAGGCCGATAGTTATAGGAAAAAGGTACGTACTAGGGTCTTGATAGAGGTCTTTTGATTGGAGTTTAAATTTTAAATAAAAAGAGTTACAAGAGGAACTTTTAAGTATATTTTACTTTTTTCCCTCAAAAGATAAACTTCTTTTAAGTATATTTCTCCGTTAAATACCTAAAATCTAACCTAAAAAAAATTTAATACCAACCCATAGGTTGTGCTGGATGGAGAGGAAGTACAAATAGATATTCTGGACACGGCTGGCCAGGAGGACTATGCCGCGATCAGAGATAATTACTTTCGCAGCGGCGAGGGTTTCCTCTGTGTCTTCTCCATCACCGACGACGAAAGCTTCCAGGCTACCCAGGAATTCAGGTGAGTGTGTCAAGCGGTGGCGGTGGCGTCTCGCGTCTCGTGTCTGGATTACCCATACCCATCCCCTCCTTGTGTCTCCATGTCTTGGTTCTCCATGTCTTGGGTCTCCATGTCTCCTCCGGTTTGTTTGTCTCTCAAAGCTGACAAGTGTCGCGGTTTTCTTTCTCACACAAGTACATGCTTTTTTTTCTTGGCATTTCCTTTTTTTCCTACAGTTTTTTTTATTATTTTTTTAGCTTTGCTAATTAGTCACAGAAACCTGAGGTTTTGGGGCGGGAGGCTAAGTATGTGTAATAAATCTTTATTCAGAGGCACAGGGCTTTGAAAACAAACAAATAAAAACCATAAATTACTTTTGAATACAAGTCTACGATTTCTGTTTCTGTTGACTTTTAAATCAAAGTAAATATTGCGGGTTTTGATGTAATAAATATGGTTAAGGTTTATGATTCCCTTGTATTCTTTAAAAAGTTACTCCTAAAATTACTTTAAAAACCTTCTAACATTTTCCTCGAAATCATATCCAAATAAATCAAGAATTAAATCAAAGAAAATATTATTTTTTGATGTAATTGTTAACGTTTAAGATGCTCTTATAAATCTCCTAAAAAGATATTCCTTTGATTACTTTTTAAACCCTATAATATTTTCTTCTATATACATATATAGAAAGTATAAAAAAATTTATGAATCAAAAAGATTCAATAGGAATGAGTTTTGTAGCCACATAAATAATATTAGAATTGTTAAACACTGAAACTTTAGTTCTGGATGGGATTCTATATAAAAAACCTGCAGTTTATGGGAAAAAGTTAGGCAAATCTATCTATTTATTTATTATTATTGGATTTTGAAACACAAAAGAAGAGTTGATTAAGCCTTTAACTGTTTTTTTATAGACTTTTATTGACTTTAAGACTTTGATTATCATAAAGAAAGCCGAAAAGTTGCTAGAAAACTAATTTTGTAGACTGGAAACCCCTTTTTGCAGTTCAAAGTAAAGTCAAGCCTCAGAAAACTCCAATGTTAGCAACTTCCACCCAAGCTGCAAAGTCTGGTGACTAATTAAAAGTTAAGCAAACATTCCACTCCGAAAACAGCTGTTTGAAAGGCTTTCTAAATTATGAATTCTAATATAAAATCGTAATTTAAAGCCAGTTTCGTCAGAGAACGGGGAACATGTGACAGATAAGTGGTTATCATTCCGATTCCAGTGCAATGACGATTGGGAGTGGGTGAGTGGGGGAGTGAGTCAGTCAGGGCGTGTGTCATGCCACTCGATGGTCGGCAAATAAACAATAAGCCCGTCTGGGCTCCAATACACACGACTGTCTGTTCTGCTGTTTATTTGTGTTATGTAAGCCTCCGTCAGCACCTGGATGCGGCAAAGCATAAATACCTGGTGGGGTCCACCCTCCCAGCAGGCCCGGACAGCTCGGACCACACCCTCCTGTCGCTGTCAGTCCCGATCCAGATCCCTTTCCCAGACATTGTTTGAATTTATGCGCCTGCAGCTCTATAGTTTTCGACCGATTTGAATAACTCAATTAGCCAATGGAAATGGTCGAAATAATCGCTCAGGGCAGGGGCATTAAATGGCAAAGCTATTCAAAGAGGGGCGTCTCTGGCAGAGCTTCCAAATTAGAATTTAAGTCACGTTAGAAGCTTTGAATTTATTCACAAATTTAAGAGGTTAATTATAGAAAATTATAGAAAATAAATGCATCCTGAGAGTGAATAATTTAAAGGTCTAGGTAGGCCTAAAGTAGGTCTAAATAGGCCTAAATAGGTCTATGTTTATGGCAAAATTCGTTTTTCCAATTTAAATACTAAAAATACTTAATAAAATAATACTAAAAATACTTTAAATAAATGGTCAGGATTTAATGAAAATTGTTTCCACAAATTTATTAAAGTTTATCGAAGGAAATTACAAATAAATCATTAAAAATATGGAAATATTTCAACAGTTCAGTGAATAATAAAAAAATGACTAAACAAATGACTAAAAAAAATGACTTAAAAAATATTTTACTTGGTTTACTTTGGTTTTTATTTCTGAATTATTTTGAAATGATGTGAAAGCAAATGTTCTATGGTTCTATTGTTATTAAAGTCATTTTAGATACAAAATCTTCTAAAAGTCGTAACAATTATATTAAAAACGCAAGATTTACTGTGATTTAAAATATAAAATAATATGAAAACCTTTATTTTTATGTAACTAAGATACAATTTCTAACTACATCTATATCTTCATTTAAAAATCGTAACTATAGGGATCGAATATATGTTCTACTATCTTTTATTATACTACTTCTACTATCTTCTAGTATATCTATTATATATTGTTATAAATGTCTTGTTTTTGGAAAAAGAAGCTTCATTGATTATTGAGATCTAGTGAGACAGATAGATCTATAAGGATAAAACATATAATCCCTGCTAACTATATCTTATAGCTATGATAAAACGCAAAAGTATGGAAAACCTTGTTTTTGGGAAGAGAATCCAAGGACATAGAGGGTCGTTTGTGTAAAATGTGAATTAGGAATGGCATTCAGCTATCCCTAAACTATTTTTGTTACAAATTATATAAATAGCCAAGTCTTTGGTTGGTATTTTGTCATTTGAAGCAATAAAATGGGTAAAAAAAAGTACCGGGTATCACATCTCTTGCCTAAAACATTATATTCTCCTTTCTGACTCCCCATTGAAACCTTCTTTCCCAATCTTTTTTAGTATTTATTTGATATTTTTCCACTTGAAATAATAAAAAGCTTTAAACCAAGTACCGGGTATCACATATCCTCTCTAAAATATTGCATCCATCTATTTGACTTCCTTTTGAACCGCCTTTATCAGTATTTATCTGGTATTTTATCACTTGAAGCAATGAAATACTGCAAACCGAGTACCGGGTATCACATCTCTTGCCTAAAACTTAGCATTCTCCTTTGTGACTCCCCTTTCTAACCGCCTTTTCCAACCTTTTTCAGTATTTATTTGATAATTTTTCACTTGAAGCTAGAGAATACTGCAAACCAAGTACCGGGTGTCACATATTCTCAAAACTTAGCATTCCCCTTTTAAGACTCCCCTTTCTAACCGCCTTTTTTTCCAACCTTCTTCCAGAGAACAAATCTTGCGGGTGAAGAACGACGAGAGCATACCCTTCCTGCTGGTGGGCAACAAGTGCGATCTGAACGACAAGCGGAAGGTGCCGCTGAGCGAGTGCCAGTCGCGGGCGCAGCAGTGGTCGGTGCCCTACGTGGAGACCTCGGCCAAGACGCGCGAGAACGTGGACAAGGTAAGGGTTGCCAGAGTCCTGCCGATTTCCAGAATCGAAAAAATATTAATAAATTGATAAAAAAAAAAAATAGAAACAGAAACGAAATATTATTTAGGAACAAAACAGAAACTCTTTGGAATTGGCAAGCTAAAAAGTGTTTTGAAAAAAACGAAAACGAAAACTAAATGCACTTTCATTTGTAAACGTGTGTACTTTCTTGGTTTTACTTTTATTTTTTTTTTTATAAATATTTAATAGATTGGACTTGTTGATTTGGCTTTGATTGTTAGTTTTTGTGAAAGAAGAAACCACAACTTGCTGAGTATTTTCAAGGCACTTGTTGTATTTCTTATCGATTCTTTTTTAAGTATTTTTTTCACAAACTAGAAATATAATCTTTCAGGGGAAAGTACAAGCTGGTTTCTGCATTATTTTTTGTTTAGATTTGAAGAGAAGAATGAGACCAAAAGAAGACTGATTCCATATCTCTCTTGGGTTTCTTCTATCTTTATGGTTATAATACACTTGATTCAGGGTTTTTTTTGCTGGAACGATAATGTCTAGTGGGGGCTTTGAGATAATAAAAACTTAGAATATAAAAAGTAATTAAAGCTTTATTAAGGTTTTAGTTATTAAGAACCTTGCTGAGAGATAAAAAAATACTAAATTCTCTCCCAAAGAAAACACACACACAAAGACACAACCAACACAGCTACAAATAATGCACTTGAAATAAAACTTAAGCTTTTTAAATGTGGCTTTTTATTTATTTAATCTTTTAATAATTTCTTTTTTTTTTTTTTAATATTTTTGATAAATGCCAAAACATAGATGTGTGTGTTGGTTTTTTTGAATTTTTTGAAACTCTGATTCTGATTCTCACTCTGATTGTGATGCTGATTATGATTCTGATTATGATTCTGATTCTGTATATGACTTAATTCCCAATCCACAATTGCAGGTATTTTTTGATTTGATGCGCGAAATAAGATCACGAAAAACCGAAGATTCGAAAGCCACGAGCGGGCGCGCTAAAGATAGATGCAAGAAGCGGAGACTTAAGTGTACCCTACTTTAGGCATTAGGTGCATACAAATATATACAATCTATCTTTCTATAACTATCCAATTATTTTAGATTGTTTGCAAAACACCCTCTTCCACCCTCTTAACCCGTAGTCACAATTTGCATAATCCCCGGCTTGAAATCCTTTTTAGCTTTGATTGCTTTGGCACTTTCCAACACTAATCTCTTCCCAGTTTTTCTTGTTTTGACTTGTTTGATCTTTTTACTATTCGGTTTTTTGTTAATTTGCCAAAAACATGGTACACAAGAAAATACTAACATTTGATAAATATTTATTATTTAGATAGAAAAGCTTGCAACTTGATCTTTTTTCCAACTAAGAGAGGTTACGGGTTACTTGTTCTTGATTTATTTTTAAAAAAAAGTCCATCAGGGAAATATATAATAATGGGTCTTTTGATTTTACTTAAAAAAGGAACTAAAAAAACTATGAAAATGATACACTAACACTTTGATACTTCCACACTCACACACTTGTACAAAAAAAAACACACACACACACGCTTATTCAAAAAAAATACATTTTTTTGAAATTAATTTTAAGCATTTCATTTTTTTACTGCAATTTGTTTGGTTTGGTTGAATTTCTTCTTCTAAAAAAAAAAAACCTGTATTTTTCGGTGTATGATTTGGTTTCTAGAAGCTCTTCAAAATTTTATGTAAATATAGAAATCAAATTTAACCCCACCACCCACAACAAAAATAACAATCTACACTCTAGAAAAAAAGAATCAAAAACTAATAATATATTTTGTATTCCGTTTAGGTATTTTATGATCTAATCAGGGATATTTCATCGCGTAAAAAACAACGTCAGACGGACGTGAAACAGCCGCCGAAGCCCAATTCTCATTGCTGCCAATTGCTGTAGGATGAACCAACAAAAAAAAATTAAAATAAAAAATAAAAACAAATTCAACAAACCAGAAACAACAACAACAACCACACGATGAACAACAAAACAACTGCAGCAGCAAACAACAACAACAACGGCCACACGGATATATAAAACAAAAATCAACTGAAAAGGATATAGAAAGGATATAGAAGGAAAAAAAAAAACAAAGGACAGAACGATTTGTTAATAAATCATTAACTTAGACTAAAAAAAAAACACCACACAGCAGAGAATATCAAAATTATTTGCGACACTCAAAAAAAAAAAGATAATTGTATTTCAAGTAACTTGCATTGTAATATACATAAACTATATTATTTAGGCAACAAAAAATATCCCAAAAAAAAAAAATACCATCAGCACAAGCCAGCTTTTTTTTCGTTATTTTTTTTTTCTGCCCTGATTTTTACCAAATTTTTGTATTTTGTATTTTGTATGCCTCCCCGAATCAAATGTTGAAACTAAATTATAAAAATGATTAAAAAGAGAATCAATAAAGCGTAAAACTTATTAAATATAATCAATCTTAGAACGCCTAAAAAAAATATGCAATTTAATAAATGCTATAAATATGTCTCTTGTTTAATTTTATATTGCGTGCATATATATATTATACATTACTATTATTATTCTTATTATTATTATTTTTTTTTTGTAACTTAAAATTAAATAGCAAAATGCAAAACAAAATGAAAAAACAACTACAAGAAACCACACAGAAAAGCTTTTTATAAATACATCTAAATATATGATTAAAATATAAAAAATAGTCTAAAGCAAATCGAAACATAATAAAAAAAAACACCACTTTAAAAGCTAGAAATGGGAAAGTATCTCCAAAAATATAATTACAAACGAAATGAATCGAAACAATTTTTAATGCAATTTTTGTAATTTTTTAAACTGAAAGCGAAAACGATTAAAAAAGAGATATAAATGATATTTAAAAGAAAACAAGCCAAGGGAAGAAAATCTAAAAAATACACATTTTCCTCCACTAATGGTTATTTTTTTTTCATGCTGAAACACATCCAATATATATATAAAAAAAAATATATATATATAGATATATAGATATATGGCTCTTACTCCCCGATTGATTTGCTTCTTTGTTTACTTTTGTAAAACTGCATTCTGTATTGTAATGTTTAAGATATTATTATTATGATAAATATTATTATTAAATATATAAGTTATATATGCAATTATTTGATGGATGGTTCAAATTTTTTGTATCAAGCATTTCCCAATCTCCTATGTTTTTTCTTCGTCAAATGTGTGAAAATTGTTACTAAATCTAAACAGACACGTGTACACTTAAAAAAAACAAAAAAAATAATGCTACGACACTCAAACACTTTTCTTCCACGTCCACACAAACACTCGCTCACGTCATGTTTCCAAAAAAAGTTAAACAAATAATAAAGTTCAGCCACAACCCGCATTTTTTTATAAAAATATATATATATATAAATATATACATAAATTATTATTACGAGAGTTCAAACGGCGATTGATGGAGCGTAATGTTTAGCTTGACTCAAAAATAAACCGACAAAATATGTGAAATAAAACAAACAAACGCAACAATATCTTTTATTTTAGTTGGTTAATATGGAAATGTATAATTTTTGTTTATTTTTTTTAACTGAAATATCGTTAAATCTTTTCCAACTTGGCTTTGTAACTTCCTAAAAACGGAGCCCATATTCCAGAGCCTCAGAGAACCTTGAAGTGTACTTTGTTTCCAAAACGGTTTAGAAATGGAAAAAGTATTCGCTATCAAAATTATGAAAAAACTGGATTGAAAATCTTCGACATTTTCAAATTTTTAATATTGATATATTTCACAAAATTATTGGATTGATATTAACCCGAAAATTACCGGCTATAGGACCTCCGTCAAACCAGGGACTTCAATATCAACGTAGAGTTAATGATAAAGGCTTCGCGAAATACGGGATTAATTGGAATTACATATAATTTCGGGTATATTAATAATACAACGAAACTAGGAATTAAAAAAAATTGTTTCCGAAATTAAAAAAAAAATACAGGCAACAGTTGTGAAACTAAAACTATTTGTCAATAATACTGGGACGCTCCTAGGTATTCAAAAATATAAAAATAGTGGGATGTAAAATATTGGGTTCTTGATTTTTAGTTGTGTATTACCAAAAGGAATAAATAAAAACCCTATTTCACTACGGAAAAAGAACCAACACATATTTTTTTATGAATTTTTCTTTTACCATTAAATTTAAGAGTGAGAATTTCAGAAAATGTTTGAAGGGTCTTAGGAAAAGTCCAGGAAGCGTTGAAATAGCAGACTTTTACTTTTTAATATCCGGTCAATAGTTAGTGGGCCCGATTTTCTTTATTAAAAAGAAAGAAAAACACTGAAGTGTTTTTAGTTGGAAATTTAATTCTTAGACTTACGACAGTCTCTTATATCGCTCAGTTTCATTCCTTTTTAAAAATTTTCAACAGGATTTATCAATAATACAATATTTGTGTCAAAAATCGTAGGATGCGATGAAACTATATTCATTTGGTTTAAAAAAAGGTTCTTTTCCATGGTATACCGTGAAAAATGAAGGAGAAGAATCAGTAAGAAGCGATTTTCAAAATGTATGGATGGCGGCTTTTGTTTTTGGCAGCGATCGACATGCCTGGTGCTGTTAATCGCCTGTTAATGGTCAATCATGTTGAAAATTTTCCAAAAAAATTGCACAAAATCGTAGGCAGCGATTTTAATAAAAAATGTTTCATTTAATTTTATTAAAAATATCCTTAAAAACGGAGTTATGTCTGGAAAAGACACATAAACCAACCAAACCATGCATAAACCTGGCTAAAGCTCTCTGTTAACTTTGAACCAGTTCAATGAACTTTCTTCTGAACTAACAGCTAGTTCCGGTTCAAGTATTGGCGCCACTGTTGTCAAAAAAAGTCAAAGGGGGGCTTTGAATCAAATTTCTCCAAATTGTAGAGATTTTTATGACTTTTGCTTCAAATGTACCCAAAACAGTTTGGGAGAAAATGTTCAAATGAATTTTAAAACATTTTAAAGTGTGTGGAGTTCGATAAAAGTTACAAAAACACAATAGAGGATTTCATGCTTAATATTTCTTTACTTTATTTTATACAATTTTTTTGATAAATATTTAAATAATGTAAAAACATTGTCCCCATGTTCCATTTTCATTTGTTCCCCAACGACGCATCTAAAAATTAATGCCTCTGGTCACACTTTTAAGCCTAAAACCCCACCAAAAACGCAAAATAAAAAACATTATTTAACAATAACAATAGCAATAGCACTACCTGGCGCTTTATACATATCAAGATGAATTATAAATTTTTCAAAGCATCGCATAATAATTACATTTTTACGTTAAAGCTCAGCAAATCCTATGCTTTGCTTCGTCTTGATTTCTCCAGCAATTCAAAAAATATCTCCCTCAGCAAAAAAAAAAAAAGAATAAACGCGGCTCCAAAAATTAAAAGTTCTCCCAACCAATTGATCCACTTCAGAATTTTTCAGTGCTTAAACCAGGCGAGTTGCTAAAACCAATTTTAAAACCAAATGTCCAATGTTACTAATCCAGTTCCATGTCGTACTCCGCCACCATTAATGGTTCCGGGGTAAAGAGTACCGAATAGAAATGCACTTCGGCATCCAAATAGTTCTCCCTGTAGTCATGGGGCTGATTTTCATGGATACCGATCTCTCCATTATTATCGACGGACTCTTCGTTCGCTCCGGATGAGGTCGAGGTGTCACCTTCGGAGGCGCCTAACGAACTGGAACCGGGACCGGAACCGGAACTGAACTCATCTCGGCCGGCATTCTGCCTGGGATTGGCACGATTCGGATTCAAATTTTGATTGGCACGTGGGTCCTGAATCGGTGGAGCCTCTCTGATCTCGCCGCCCATATAGATCCGGACATTTTCATCGGTATAGTCGATGATGCGACGACGTCGACGACGAATGTAGAGCTTTTGACGTAGATAGATCTTCAAAAGGCCCTTCAGCCCGATGTACGCCATTCCGCCAACTAAGGTGCGCTGAAGAGGATCCTCCAGGCCCTAAAAAGGATCAAAATTTAATCAAATGTCTGAGGTATGGGTTTCGTTTCGTTCTCACCTTAAAGAATATATTTCCAGTCACGGTGGCAAAGGTGGGCAGCAGTATGGCCCCGCAGAACAGTCTTGATATGTAGAGTGGCTCGGATACGGTCGGAGTCGGTGGCAGTGGCGGCAGGCTGGTGGAGCTATCGTCCATACCCTGTCCGGCACTCGAGTCCTCCGGCTCACCGATCCACCTGAAGAACGGCAACTTGCGCAAGATATTGTAGCGGCTGCGCAGGACACGCAGGACGGCGTCCTCCCAACGGATAAGGCGCGACAAGACAAGCGCAACCGGGATGATGGGCAGACCCACAAGCAAGACGAAAGGATCACCGCTCTCCATGATTTCCAGTCCGCGTTTCTGACCCATGACCTAGGAGGAGAGAAATAGAAACTATAGTAGGGATTTCGTATAAAAAGTACCGGGTACTCACCTGAACTACTGTTATCGCTCCATAAGTAATCGCTGTCCAGTAAATGGAGCCCATGAATATTCCAGCGGCCAGGTAGGGACTGGTACGCCTCACCGAATAATCGATCCACTCAAGGACTCCGGCAAACAGGCCCACTTCCGGGAATACGATGATGTACTCAGTCTGGCATTGCTGGCACAGCACCGACCTGCGATGGTTGCCTTTCTGCTTCTCGTCGATCCAGCGGTAGAGGCAGGTCTGGTGGACCCACTTGGTGGTGCCGCGGCACTGGCATGGCTTGACCCACTTGGCCCGGCGATTGTCCTCCTCGGTGGCGAAGCATATCCAACAGCACTTCTCCGGCTCGGTTGAGCCGCCTGCGTCTTGAGCTCCGGCTTGCATTTCCGGTTCAATACTCACTTCCGTTTGTTGTCCTGCTTCCTGAAATTGTCGTTCTTCCTGCTGCTGCTGTTCCTGTATTTGTTGTTGTTGTTGTTGTACTGTTGCCTGTTGTTGTTGCATATAATGATTTGTAATATCTACCTGGAGTTGTTGACGGATGTACAACTCAAGCCCCGACGCTTCCATCGGGGCTGAGTATCAACTAGAGTCGGGGCTTGAGTTGTTTCGTCTGATGGGCTGGGGCAAAAAAAAAAAATCTACTGCTCGAGAGGGATACTATATTTAAATATATCTTTTTTTTTTTTGAGAGAGAGAGAGATATTGCTGCTGGCTTGGCAGTATGACACGATGACAGAATTTTAAAACTTGAGATTCGTTATGCTCTATTTTTGGCGTAGTCACTGATGAGCTTTAGCTTATTTTACTGCCCGATTGAAATTTTATTTCGAATCAAATCAAAAATTTCTATAGAGAAATTTTTCTATAGATTTTTTTTAGGACAGAAGCCACACAACGAACTCACTACGAACCAAACGAATGTTAAAACGACACTGACCTAAAGGCCCCGTCAGGTATAGACTAGGACTAGAGCCAAAGGACAAAGCCTACTTGATCTATAAAAACATTTTCGATACAATTTTTGGTACTAAGAGCACTTTAGAACACTGGAAATACCAGACTACTGTGTTGGTTAAGTTTTATAGAAAGTTTTCAAGGATTGCTTGGGATACAAAAATCAACTCTTAAAACAAATCTTAACCCACTTAAAAATCAAAACATTAGTTAATTAATTTTAGTCTTTATTGGATATCGCTTCGATTCACATAATTATATAGTTTATTTTTTATTTTTTTTTATTTTTTTGTGTCTCTTCTATGTATTTTCCATTTCGTTCTTCGTTTCGTTCTTCAACGGCCACCAACTTCCGGCCCAAAAACTGCTCTCAAAATATCACAACTGTTAAAAAGCGACTACAAAGATTGCGCACAAAAAAAACTCATTTCAATATTATTAAAGTTATTAAAAAAAAAAAAAGAGTTATTACAAATTAAACACACACTCTACAAATAGAATAGTATTATATGGTGAGGTTGGGGGTTCTCGTGGAAGACACTCTCTGAGGGGGACTCTGGTTTGTTTGGGTTTTTCTTTCTTTCTTATTTTTTCGGACTAGCCCTCAGCAGTTCGGACACTTGACCAGACCAACTTCGTCGCAATTCATGCACTTGAGGGCCACAAATTCCGCCGTGAAATGGTTCCGGTGCACCGACTTCTTCGATCCGCTGCAGGAAGGACACGGCAGTAGTCGATATCCTCCGCAGGTCTGGCACGTGTACGCCGTGGCAATTGACTGGAAAGAAGGATTCAAAGTTAATTAATTAAAATTTAAATATTAATAAATAAAATAAACTTCTAATTCTCAAATTTTAGAAAAAAAAACTACTATTTCCGTTTAAAAATTCGAAAAATAATAAATATTATCCAAGCAAGCCTACATCTTGGTCAATATGTATTCGATTTTCCAGAGGAATACCTTAAAAAATGTATTAAATAATTCTCTATTAATCTGCATCAAAATCTTTTCACAAATTATTTTTTTTACTTTTTTTGCGAATTTTTTTGGTAAAACCCTTTGAAAAATCCTATATTTTTTAACTCACTTTATAAGGTTTCAGAAGCTGTCGTAGTTCTCCACTTTCATTCAACCGCTCCACAATATCGGCATCCTGTAAGAATATATATTTATTAGAAATTATTAAATATATAATTATTTATTAGTTTATTTTAAAACCTCACCCCCAAATGCTGACCCTCAACAAAAAGTTGAGGCACTCTGATGGTCTCGTCGTGCATTCTTTCCCGCATTTCCTGCTGATATTCTACACTCATAAAAACATCTCTTTCCTCGAATTTAATTAGCAAGGTTCGGAGGATCTGCTTGACATTGGCACACTTGGCATAAGTGTCTCGAATAATTCCCATACTGGTTGTATACAAAACCACCTTGCCCATGTCCTTTTCCAAGTAGTTCTGAAAAAGAAGAGAAATAAAGGTTTATATTAGAAAATAATCAAAATAAAAGCTAAGAAATATATTTATAATCAAAAAATAAATTGAATTTTTTTTTGAATATTTATGTATATCAAAAATTATATTCCCAAATTATTAAAAACCTTCTAAAGCTCCTAAAAAAAACATTAATATTAGGCCACCTTTGAAGCATGGCTAATAATTTTGAGGGCATCTTCAGCTAACATTGTTTTTCTTTTTGGCCCAAGCCGCCTTTGTTTTAACCTTAAACGAGATATGTAAAACCTTGATAAAATAATTAACAAGACGCTGAAAAAAAAATAAGATCTTGAGTCACATAGTGAAATATTTTTTGTTGCCACAAATTGTCGGCAATTAGCAGACAAACAATTTCGACAAAGCCAGTTACTTGTTGAACGAAACTCGGTCTTGGTTATTTTTTTCATTTCAAAAACCAATTAACAATCAATGAGTCCCAGTTTTTATTTTTAATTTCGTAAATCAGGCAACAGACAGAGAGTTCTCTTTCTGTAACAGGTTCTTCAAAGCCTGTTCATTGATCCAGAAGAAGCAACAAAAAAGAAACACAGGCATGCAAAAAATCGATAAGAAATCGATTAAAAAACGATAAAAATAACAAGCAAAACATTAAATTGAAAAATTACGCATTGCTAATGGTGTAAATGGCAAATGAATGTCCAAACTGCATCGTTCGAAGTGAAAACTTTGATGTGAAATAATTTCCACAATTTCGTTGATGGACTAGTTTGTAGAGGGTATCTCTTCCGTTAGACAGCCTGATTAACCAGTAAAAAAAATAAACAAAAAAGTGATTGCTATATCCGATGCTGGATACTCGATCTTTTCGAGTCACTCGATATTGCCAATACTTTGATATTCAATACTAGTTTCGAGTAGTTCCCCCCTTTTTAATGTATCGCAAACATAAATTAATAGAGCAGGACATGGGTTATAAAGATTTATGAGTTTGAAACCGAAACTTTGCTTTGGATAGGTTTTTATAAAGAAAAAAATACCAACTTACCAAAATCCTAATTAATATCCTCATCAATTTTGGTTTTAAACTCATTTATATTATAATGATTTAAAAGGATTTTATTGACAAGGCATTATTTCTATAAAATTTTATTCCATTATAAAATATTAATCATATTTCTGAAGCCACTAAGAATGAGTACAAGAGAATTTTGTATTTATATTCCTTAATTAATTATAAGAAATAAAATTTTTTTAAATATATTTTTTACCCTTCTGTAGGGTATCCAAAACTTCGACTATTTTAAATACAAAAATTCCCATCCCGCTGCGGCTCAATGCACTTGCATAAGCTCTCAAGGCAGTTTCAGTTTTTGGTTTTTTTCTCTTTTTTTGTATTTCTTGGTTTTGGGCTTACAGGTGGCAGGTTGCTGGCTTGCAGGTGGCAAGATCGAAGCTGCAGCATCGCCTCAGGTGGCTGGTTATTTAATATATATGGCATATAATAACCA
Source organism: Drosophila ercepeae (assembly GCA_018150545.1). Lineage (NCBI taxonomy): Eukaryota > Metazoa > Arthropoda > Insecta > Diptera > Drosophilidae > Drosophila > Drosophila ercepeae. Next base: position 2,475,370 of record JAECWL010000197.1, read on the forward strand.
AACATAACGTCGGTAAACAAATGTAAAGCTGGTAAACTGGTACATTAATAATTGCCATTAAACGTCAACTAAACGCGACTCATTTGTCGTCTGAGGAAAGTTCAAAGCCATCAAAACGAGTACATACGAGTACGAGTATGAATATGAATATGAATATGAGTGGCTTTGAACTGTGAACTCCTCGGGCCAGAATCTCCAAAAAAATAAAACTCGGTTTCATATAGCTTTTGAAGCATCCAAAAACATCTGAGAAACAAAAATCTGAGAAAAGATCTTCAACAATTTCTTGAGAGCTCTGGAAGAGAAAGCAGGTCACTTGCTAAGGTGGGGATATTTTTTTTTTTATTTTTATTTTTTGGATTGGCAATCGCTAACTTTTGATCTGGCTGGTCAGCCGAAAAAAAGGAGCCAAATGTTGTTCAACCAAAACCAAAAAACCAAAAAAAAAAAGAAACATTTTAAAAATCAGCTGGGAAAAAACTCAATTAATACGTCACACTGGCGATTCGATAAAGTTACGTAAACTTTTGTTTTTTTTTCGGACGGACACAGAAAGTGCGTTTCTCGATTCCAATCGATCGGCTGATTTTTTTTTGTTTTTTTGTTTTTTGTATTTTAAGGGCCGAGCCGCATAATCATGGGAATACATTTTTGGCCAATTTTTTCGGTTTACATCAGAAATATTTTAAGGCCTTCGATAAAGAATAACGAAGTTTATTTACTCTTTGAGGTTTAGGTTAAAAAATCTATTAAAAAATATAAACTTGTCTTACAGATTTTAAAGGGTTTTTTTTTAAGAATTAAAATAATATTTTAGAAGGAATATATAATAGAAAATATTGTATTTGAAAACTATTTAGAAGTCCTAAAGAAAATGTATTACTTCTTTGTTCTAAAAAAATGTTTTAAAAATTGAAAAGAAATATTTCAGAATTTATTTTTTGTTCGGCAAAAAGTTTAGCCTAATTGGTAGATTTTTGTCATAAAATTAAAACACTTTGCTTTTGAGGCAAAAACTTTCATAAACAACAACATTTTAACAATTTTTGGCATTATTTTCTTTTGCATTTCTTTTATATATTTATTTTTTTGGATAGGGCAGTGCCCAGATCTGTCTGCAAGTGGATTCTCACACCCAAGATATATGCCTTTAACTATATATTAACCGATCCGCCCGATATCCCCAACTTTTTGCATAAATTCCCAAACACACATCGAGTCGACGTCGTCGAGTGTTGGAAGAAACATTTCACTTTCGTTTCGTTTCGTTTGCTTTGGTTTTTGGCTTTATTTTTTTTCTGCCTTTTTCAGACTTTTTCAGACTTTTTTCCGAGTTTGCCCTGAACGAGCTTCAATTTGGCAATAATTGGATATTTTAATAAGTCTCGCGGCTTTCTTTTGGCCCTGAATGCAAATTGAAATTAAAATGCAGCTAACGCCCCTTGAATATCTCTATCTGGTGCTCGTTTTTTTCTGTTTTTCTGTTGCTTAATTGTTTGCCCAGAAATGTGTGTACTTTTTATTTATTGTACTCTCGTTTTTTTCCACCTTTTTTCTGGCATTGCACTCATGAAACAATGCGAAGATTCAGGAGCTTGAGGAGAGTCAGAAAAAAATGCCATAAATCTGCAGGCCGGTCACGTATATTTTCGTTTTCACTTTCATTTGGCGACTTTTTTTCCAGCGTGTTTTAAAAATTATAGATATAAAGGAGGGTTTTAAGGGATACATTTTAGGGGCTTTTATTAAATTTTTAGGTATATTTTTATTTAGAGAATTTTAAATGGAAATTTTAGGGGAAAGCTTGTGGATAAGGGATACATTTCTGGGGAATTTATTAAAATTTTAAGCATATTTTTGTTAAGGGAGTCTTTAGTGAAACTTTTAGGGAAAAATTCGCGAATAAAGGATACATTTTAGGGGCTTTTATTTAGTTTTTAAGTATATTTTTGTTTGGGGAATCTTTAGTGCAACTTTTAAGGAAAAAATCGTAAATAAGGAATCGTTTTACGGGTTTTTAGTAAATCTTAGAGAATTTTAAGTGGAAATTTTAAGGGAAAACTGTTAAATGAAAGCCTTAAAAATTGTGATATTTTAATCCATTATATTGTAAATTAAAATATAAAAAAAAATATAAGAGGTTTTAAGAGATAAGTTTAAGGGCTTTAATATAAGTTTGAAGTATATTTTTTTTTAGTAAAACTTTTTGGGAAAACTCGTGAAAAATCCGAAAAAAATCGTAATTTTTCTCTTTTTACAATTTCTTTTTTATTTATTATAGTAAGAAAAGTAAAGAGGAAATCCGTAATATATTAAAATAAAGACACTAAAAATTTAATGCTTTTTTTTAATCTGCAAATCCTGCTTAACTTTTCCTACATTTTTCTCTAATTTTTTTAGTCTTTTTTTTTAATCTTTTTTTTTTATATTTCCCAACTTTCAACGAGGATTGTAATTGAAATATCACAAATCTCAATTTTAGTTTCCAACATTAATGGCCAAGCTTTATTTTAAAATGATTTTCCCAGCCATTTTATGCTTGTCATTTGTGACTCGAAATTATTTCTTTGTTTCTACTCGTTTTTTGTCATAAAATTCGGCTTTTTTTTAATTGAAAGCAGTAAAAAATGTCTGTTTTTTTTTGTAACAATTAAAACAGAAGGTAATAAAATTTGGAAGCGAATTTTAACCTTCTAATCTCTGGAGGAAAATAATTTCAAAGTCGAATGATTTTCGTATTTTTTTTCGTATTTTCGAGGGGGCCTGCCATCCGATAAACTTTCATTTTCTTGGCCCCCATTAGTGTTTAAAGTTTAAAGTATAGTTGAACACGAATATATATACTATATAGTATTTGTGTTTAAAGTCAAATTAGCTAAATAGCTAAATGATATTTTAATGACACCACTCGAAGCCAGTTTGGAGATTTGAAAAGACTCGTCTCTGAAACAAAAGACCGAATAGGAATCGATGTCTGTGGTCCATAAAATATAATTTTATCTCTTCTACTTCGATATATTGTAGTTGTTTTTTTTTTATTGCATAATTAACGCATTAGTCGCTCTTTATTATTATAATTTGAATGTGTTTTTCTTGAAAAATTATGCAAGCCAAATAATTTGGGTATCTTTCGATTTTCGATTTTTTTTCGCCAATAATTATATATTGATTTTCGGTTTCAAGGTTGCCTCTGTGTTTTTTATTTTTGTTTTTTTTTCGTTTGCTAATTTGACTAAGAAAAATCACAGCAAATAAAAAACGTGAATGAGTCGCCCAAGAAGTTGACATTTCGCTTTGATGAGTTTTGATTGAATGGTGAATGAATAATGAATAATGAATAAATACTCAATCTGGGGTCATCTCCGATCTCCGATGACTGAAAGGAAGCCAATGTCTTTTTTGTCTGACAGTTGAATTTTAATTAAATTCCGCAAAGGTTGCGGAAATCTCTGATTTACATTAAAATCAAAAGTTGACCTTTAAAAATACGGGGATTAACGTCAAAAAGTTGGAAAATTATCACAATTTTGTACAAAAAAAAATGCATCAGTTATACTTAGATACTTTAGTCTTTCAAGAACAATTTCAATATCATAACCATGTTTCTGATATTTATTATTTTATTTGCAAGTAATTAAGGTTTTAGAAATCTTCGGATTTTATCGAAATTAAAAATTGACCTTTAAAAATACGGGGATTAACGTCAAAAAGTTGGGAAATTATCACAATTTTGCACAAAACAAAAATGCATCAATTAAAACTTCCTAAATTTAGATACTGTAGTCTTTCAAGAACAATTTTTACTTCTGAAAAAAATTAAATGTGTATTTTTTAACCATCATTCTGATATTTATTTCTTTATTTGACCAAAATTTCAAAAATTAACCTTTAAAAATAAGGGGATTAAGGCTAAAAAGTAGGGAAATTTAGATAAAAAAAATGTATCAATGCAAAACTTCTTAAATTCAGACTCTAAATGCTTTCAAGAAACATTTTTTTTCCTTTTAAAAAATCCTTAATGTATATATTTTTAACAATTTTTCTGATATTTATTTATTTATTTTATTTTTATATTTATTTATATTATTTTTATATTTTTTTATATTTATTTTTCAACTACTCAGGGTTTCAGAAATCTTTGGATCATTTAAATTAAAAATTAACCTTTAAAAACTAGGGGATTAGGATTCAAAATTTGGGAAATTTTGATAAAAAAAAAATGCATTAACTTAAACTTAAAACTTCTTAAATTTGCACTCTTTAGGCTTTCTAGAAACATTTTTTTCCTTTTAAAAAATATTAAATGCATGTATATTCAACGATTTTTCTAATATTTATTTATTTATTTTTCAACTACTTAAGAAAACAAATTCAAAGGAAAATATAAAGCAACTACAAACCCTTCAAATTACACCGAATCGAGGAAAATTCGATACGATTATTGGATAGTTGTCAATACAGACTCGTATTACCCAACTTCCACAGATAATTCGATACCGCCTGGTCGGTTAAAATTGATTTCGTAAAGGTAGAGAAAAAAAATCGAAATAATATTTAAAAAAAAATAAAAGGCGTTGAAAAATATGTAACAAAATGCGAAGACAGGTCGGAGACTAAAAAAGATATAGATGACTGAGCAAAAATCAGGCATTATATTGTACATTTTGAGGCTCAATAACACTTTTTATATGGGTCAGGGATTCTTTTTGTTTGTCTCTCTTTATATATTTTTATAGTTATTTTTAATTATTAAAATATTTATTTTTGTGGCTAAAGAACTTTCCACAAAAAGAAAGCCAAGCCAAGCCAAAAATAGAAATCAAAAGTAAAACAAACAGAGACACAGATACACTTTTGCAATTAGTCAAGTAGCGGACCATTTAAGCCGGCATTTATCTAACTTATCTATCCAACTATCTGACTATTTCTGTACTTCCGTCAACTTTCACGAATATCTCTCTTTTTATATATATATATATATTTATTTTCTATATATACGGATCTGGCGTTGCCCATTTGGAGATGCGAGGGCCCTAAGCTGGTATGTGACATATTAAGCCACTTAACGAGACAGGTGTTAATTGTCTTTTTGGAAAAAGAAATTTCTTGACCAAGAAATAATATTGAAATAATAAACAGAAATAAATATTTATTGGTCCAAGGGCTGAGTCATATTTTAGAGTTACTTTCACGCCGAATTAAATTACATAATCCCAGACAGGGGGAATCTGAAAAAAAGTGCATCTGAAGTTGGTTTTTTTTTTGAGATGCATTTGTATCTGTAAGTCAGCGACCCAAAGTCTGGCCCACGCGAAAGACAAAAGTCAAACAAATGAAGAAGAAAAAATGCAGCATTCACAATAAACAAAAAAAAAACAAAAACAAAAAAGAAATCCATAACGAAAACGAAAAAACTTTCTCAATGAATAACACCCACATGCCAGTGAATGAGTATTTATGTGAATCATCTGCCACTCTCGAATAAAACAAATAGACAATCGAATTTGATTTGCATTTTGAAAAGTAAAAAATTTTGTAAATTTTATACAAGGGAATGCAATTTTGAGTGACTTTATTTTGAAAAAAAATATTTGCGGCATTTTTAAAAGTCACATAAAAAAATGTGAAGTATTTTCAAGGCCTGGAAACCTTTGTTTACGTTTTTTAATTGCTTTATTTCTTCAATAATTGCATTTATGTTTGCATTTTTTGTTAGCTATTTAATTACTAAACTTATTAAATTAGTTAATAATGAAAGTCATTTGAAAATCACTTTTTTACACGCATTTTTTTGGTAATTTTTGAGTGAAATAAAGGTTTGAAAAGCCAACTTTTAATTTGATTGATTTGATATATTTTTAATTATTTTTAGAAACACCTAACACTTGTTAAAACTTCTTAGTTTTTCTTAGTATTTTCTTAGTATTTTCTTATATTTTTTATTATTATTTAAATCATAAAAACTCACCTTGACATTGGGCTGTTGCAGTTGCAAGAAGGTGGCTACTCCATTGCGCACACGATTCTTGACGCCCCTGACAGTGCCTTTGGCTGATCTGATGGTGGAGTTTGGTGGAGCTTTTCCGGATCCCGACACATCCCTGTATCCGGCGAAGGCATCCTCCTGATCCTGACCGTCCTGAAAGCCAGGGGAAGACTCGTATTCCGGCGAAGACGATGACGCCGACGAACTCGAGCCAAAACTTCGAAAATTCTCGTGTTCATTCACATGGAAATTGTAATACCGATCCGCCTCGTATTGCAAAGGTCTGCCATCGATCTTCGTGGCAATGGTTTCACGAATTTCCTGGATCTCTTGGATTTCTGGTATTTCCTGATGATTGTTATTCGAGTTTGTGGAGTGCAAAGAATCGCAACTGAGCGAGGAGCTGCTACTCTCGTATTCCTGCAATTCTTCGCTATCGGTTAGACTGTAGGCCCTCGATGGTGACTTTTCCGATTGATGGACGACCTTCAGCCGGGTGTTCTTCAGATGGAGTTCCAATTTTGGCACTTGACTGCCCGATTCTGGGGACTTGACACTCTCCAGATCGGAGCCAGTACCACTGTCCAAGGTCTCGCAGGGCGAATATTGTCCGCTGGATACCAAAAAGCATAAATGTTGCTGCTGTTGCTGTTGCTGCTGCTGTTGGTGTTGCTGTTGCTGCTCTTCATGTTGCTGGTAAATCATCGCCTCGGAGTCATTCAACTTGACGACACTTATCTGCTTGCCAAGATTCCGTGGATGACTTTGGTTTTGACTCTCGATTTGAATTTTAACCGTGTGATCCGGCGATGTTGCTGCCGTCGATGCTGCAACTGCAATGTCGCCGCTTGAAATTTCTCTCGTGGCAGCAACATCGATCGAGTCAGCTGGTAATACATTGCAGCTGATAATAGTCGTTGCTGCTGCTGGTGTAGCTAGTGTTGCAGTTTGTGTTTCTTCTGTTGCTACTGTTGCTGTTGCTGTTGCTGCTGTGGCTACTGTTGCTGTTGCTGTTGCTGATGTTGCTCCTGTTGCTGCTGTTTCTGCTGCAATTTCTCCATTATCATTCGACTGACCGATGCGGAGCAGCAACTGGGGATAGATTTTAGTTGCTGTTGCTGTTGTCGCTGCTACTGATATTGCTCTTGGCTCAATGTTGCAACTAGTTTCCAAATTATCTTTGGTTGTATTGCTATTGGTGTTGCTGTTGTTGTCGCCAAATGCCAGCAACATGCCAGCCTGAGACTTGAGCGACATTTCAGCTTTGCTGTTGCTGCTTGTTGTTAGTGTTGCTGCAGCTGTTTCCGATGTTGCTGTTGCAGATTCAATGATTATGGAAATACCGCGCATCGGTCGCGCGATATTGCTTGTGGCACTACCTGTTACTGTTGCTGTTGCCGTCGCCATCGTTCTACAGCATTTATATATCGGATTTCGGTATCTGTATCTCCACCTGTATCTCCACCTGTATCCCCAGAGTATCTCTATATCGGTTTTTCTTGTTTATGCAACTGTTACGCTTGACGATCTTGCTGTTTGTTCCACTTGTTGCTGCTGCTGCTGACCAAGTGCTTTACAGTTAGAGGACCGCATGTAGATTTCTGCAAAGAAAAACCAAACATATTATAATTTATGGAATAATAAATATATAAAAAATATTAGTTTAGAATTTACATAAATTATTTGCCAAGAATTTTGATGATTTTATAGAATCGTTGGGGTTTATCGTTTCTGACAGTGTTACAGTGTTAATCGATTTTTATCGATAATAAAAATTTACATCAGGTTTCTTGTAATTTTCTTTATATTTCCTATTTTTTTATAAATAATTTACAATTTTCAAAAAATATCGTAGAACTTGTAGCTTCTTTTCTTCAACTGCTTCTCAAAGCAAAAATCCAAGCTGCGTTAAGGAGGAAAACCTGTAAGCAGCCACACGAGCTTGACATTTAAACCGAAGATGATGCCGACTAAATGTTAAAAGCTTTGCCAAAATAACAACAAAAGTAACAACTAAACAACAACAAAAAAAAAGGAAAAACCAGAAAAAATACAATAATCATAATAATGATAAACACGAAACCACAAAAAGCCGTCAGAACCGGCAAAAGAATGCGACACAAGCTAAAAAAATCCACAAACAATGTGTAGACCCTGAAATACTCTAAAATTTTAAAAAATATGAAATATTAGACTTGAAAAACAAACAAAAAAAGGAACAAAAGATGACGCCAGGCGGGTGACAGGTGAGTGAGGAATGTGACCGCTAGATGGCGTTGGGGGAAAGGAATGCGGTCAGGAAATGTTTTTCAAACTCTCGGGAAATACAAAATAATGGGAAATAAAAGGTAGACTTCCTAAAAATCATAGTTCCTTATATTACAAAATATATATTTTTTATATTTTTTATCAAGGGAAACATGTGTAAGCATATTTTGCTAAAAATTAAATATCATCAAAAAATAAAATAGTGGGAAATTATGATGATATTTGGCTTTCTATTTATTATTTTTTTTTCAATATAATCCTCCCAATAGGGTTTCCAACTCTTAGTGGGTCAACTCAAGTTTCCAAGTGGAGGTTCTCCTCGTTTTTTTATATTTTTTTAAGAGAATTTCTTTGCTTTTAAGAACAAGATTTACATTTGAATAATGAGCGTTGATTTTTTTTCTTTTTTTAAATTCTCGAAAAGTGGGGAACTTGAAATATTGGGCGCTCTCTGCCTGCGGCATTTTATTTTATTTTATTTTTTTTTTCGGTTGGAATCTGGAAACTGGTTACACTTGAACCTGGCGTTGGCCCAGGTATTTCTTTTACAATTTTTTTTTCCTTTTTTTTTTTGGCTTATTTGTTTGGAAATATTTGAAGCGGCGCCTTACCAGTTGTTGTTTTTGTTGTTATCTCGGTTGGCCTGCATTCGCCGCTTATTGCACATAAATTTCAAATTTCATTTGGCGGCAATACAAATGCAACAAAAACCACATTGAAAAATAAAACAAAAATCATGGAAACAGTAAACAGTTTTTCACTTTTGTGAGGATTTTTCTTATTTCTTTTATTGCACACGCACTCGGCGAAGTCGCGGTTTTAACTTCAACTATTCGTTGTATTTTTTTGGTAAATTCCAAAAGTGTTTTCGAAAAAATATTTTTCCGCGCGTACAACTCATTCAAAATCGCGCTGGCAACTGAAAACCGCAGCAACAAAGTCGCGCTGGGTTGGCGTGTTTCGCCAGGGATTGTTATTTTTTTTCGATTTTTTTAACTTACTTCTTCTGCTCCGCCTCGCTCTGTCTCCCTCTCACCCAGTCGGACTGTCTCTTTCACTCAGCTGCGGGGTTTTTTAATTTTTGCTTTCAAGAAACTCACAAAAAAAGCAGCGGCAGCAGCCACAGAAAATTACCTGAAACAAAAACAAGAAAGTGTGACAACCAAGGCAACTTTTTAATACCCTATAAATATTTCGGAAAATAATTAAGGGAAATGGTATAAAAAAAAATAAAAAAAATGCTAAAAAAATAATCAGGAAATTTTTAATAAAATAGAAATTTACAAAAGAATATTAATTATACGATACGATTTTATGGATATGGTTTTAATCTTAGCTTTTGTTAAAATTTAATATAGTAAAAAATAGTAAAAATTTGTTATTTTTTCTTATTATTATTTATTTTCCTTTTTTTTAGCAATTTTTAAAAAAATATTAAGCATTAAGCTTTGAATCTTAAGCAACTTTTAACAAATACTGGATATTGCTTCTTGTTAAAAATATTTAAATATTGAAAATGAAAATAAAAAAAGAAAGGAAAGATAATTTGGGAAGGAAATTATACAAAAAGGTTAATGCCAGGATTTTAATTAAAGCAAGGAATTAAATTAAGGAATAAATCGTATTATTAAATAATATAATTTATAAATTAAAGACTCGTTGACTGAATTTGTAACAAATTGTGGGAATAACCATTGTTTTTTTGGAAGATGTGTGTAAATGTAAGTCAAAAATGGATTCCAATTAAAAAAAGGTTTATTTATAGAATTATTAATATCATAATATTATATTTATACAATGATTTAAAATTAGTTTCTATATAATAAGTTATAAGTTAATAAAAATGTAAGGCAAACGCTTTCTTGAAACACATATACCCTAAAAAGTTTAAGGTATGACAACAAAAATATGCGCCGCTTGAGAATTTGTTTACGTGCGCAGGCGCAGCCGCAGCCGCTGCCACAGTCTCAGTCGCTGCCTCCGCCTCTGCCGCGGTCGGCGTCGGCACTTGCTTATTACGCTGCTGCTATTATTGTTATTGTTGCTCTTAGTTGTTGCTTTTAGTGGCTGGTGTTGTTGTTCTTGTAAATTGTTGTTGTTGGTCGGCTGCAGTACTCGTTTGTTGCCAAAGTTAATTGTTTGCGGCACAGTGGAACTTGTGGGGCACAGTGGGCAGCGCTGCCAGCCAAGGAATGTGGCAAGGCCTCAAACTGGTTTCTGTTATTATTATTATTGTTAATTTTTTTTGTTCGTTTTTTGAAGCTCAGGTGCAGCGGCTAGGTGGCTAAGATGCCGATTGAGACTTCAACTTCGGAACAGGAATTTCCCCGACAATCAAAACAAGTCTCAAGTAAATTTGTCTGAGATTGGACCTGAAAACACACAAAATCAAAAAAAAACAAAAAAAAACAAAAAGAATTAGTTACAGTTACTGCATAGCTTTTCGAAATTTTCATTTATAATTTAAAGCCATTCAAAATAATAAAGAAAAGTTGAAAGAACAAAAGGAAAAGCTTTTAAAATAAATCAAGTGTTTGGTCAAGATTTTGTTTTTAGAAATACCAAAAAATAAACCTTTATTCTATATTTTCAATAAATAAAAAACTAAAACACTTGAGATTATAAAAATCGAAAAGAAGCGTGTTATTTCATCAAATAATTATTATTTCTTCTTAAATATATTATATTATTTTTTAATTTTCATATTCCTATAAAGAACACGAAAATTAATCTTTAAATTGTTGTGAGTATCGTAACAAATCGTTAAATTAAATTAAATTTTTCAAAAAAATGCAATAAATGTTCTTAATGTTCTTATTTCAAGGATTTTAAATTATAAAAAAAAACAATTATCAAATTTTTCCAATTAGAAACTAAATCGAATTTTTTGAAATTCTTTTAAAGTAAGTTTTAGAAAATTTGTCTAGGTTTTTAAGGTTTTCCACCCACTGTGCATGCCACTGGCGGTCGCATAAACATTTTTGTGTATTTTCTTTAAGCCTTTTCATACATTTATAACCACAAAACGCACACGTGCACACCTTATTTTGAGCCGCGCTTATATCTGTCTTTTTCTAGACTTTTCTACCTATCTCTTTCCTTTTCTTTGGTGTCTCGACTAAGCGATGTTTCGACTAACACAGATTCCAAGAGATTTGTTTTGTTTTTTGTTTTGTTTTGCAATAAACAATACTTATAATGCTGATAGATTTCTTTAAGCTGGGAATAGAACTACTTTAAGAAGCTTTCGTTGAAATCAAATTTGAATAAATTTTGGATATTTTTGGAAAATTTGAAAATGTTTGAAATTGAAATTTTCGTAAAAACTTTTCGTATGAAAACTTTCCTCTTCGCTGGATGAGCAATTGCTTTGATGGATTTGTGCTTTTAATTATGGCAAATGTTTATGCAAAAGAAAGATGAAGAAAATAAAAGAAAGAAGAAATAAAACTCTTTCAAAAATTTGTGTGTGCAATCAACGGAATGTAAAACTGCACTTGGAGTATGCAGAAAGTAACAGCAGCTCTGCCAGTAGCAACACATACAGACAGCAACATGCAACGTTCATTGCAGCTTGTAATTTACCGCTAATTTGATGCAGCGAGACGTCCAACGATGACGACGATTGCAGGCTAAGCCTGCCATTCCTTCCCCTACCTCTATAGGGGGGACTGTGCTGGTCACTTGGCCATCTCGTTTCCGCCTGTTGCGCCCTACTGGAATCGCAATAGCCATTGCAAGGGCCAGTAAAGGCGTTGCTAAACGCTGATTACCGTTGCACTTCCACTGAAAGGAAATAGTTGAAAAAAAGTACTAAAAAATACTAATACAGGGAAATTTAAATAAAATACCAAATAAATAAAATACTACAATTAAATACTATTACAGATTCATTCCCGCAGAAAATTTATGATTGGAAATCACTTTCTCTGTTTGGGTTTTTTTAAATTTAAAATTTAATTAATTAAATTAAAGTGGTTTAAAATTTCTACAAATTAGAATTAAATATTTGAAGAAAGTAAGTATAATTTTTATACTTTATAATAATGCTTTTTTTTATTAAATATCCAATCGGTATAGTGTTTATTTTATTTTATTTTAATAAAAAATATTGCTAAATGTTAAAAATAAATAAAATACTATACCTTTTTATTATTATTCACAAATATTGTGTTCAGTGTTTTAAAAACAGTTACTTTCTAAGAATACCATCCAAGCTTCACTGAACTTTGAATAAAATGATTGGGAAGTATTTAAATTAGAGGGAATTTCCATAATAATTCATGAAACTGTAAATGTTTATAGAATACTAAAACTAATTGTAGACAATTAAATAAAAAAACAGTTAAAAAAAAAACTAACAAGCTGCAATAAAATAAAAAAGAAGAATGACAAGAAAACAAGTATTTTATTGTCATTTAGTTTTGAATCTCTTTATTATTTATCAGTTGCGATTTAAACATTATTAAATTATGATTAATTTGATTTATTCATTATAATCATCGCCATGAATGAGTTTTACATCAAGTACGAGACACGAGACATTAGAGACATTAGCAAGCGAAATAATCATTATGATCGAATATATAATCAGAAGTTATAATTATTGCTTCATCGTAAATATATTTACGCGTGTTTTTTTTTTTCTTCTCTTTTTATGATATCCAATTTATGGTTTTTTTTTTTATTTTTGTTTCTTAATTTTTTGTGGGGATTAGAAGGTTGTCCATATCTCATTTGTTTCGTTTTAGTTTAAAACTTGTTTCGTATGGGTTTTTTTTTATTGTCAACATCAATAACACTTAATACAGGTATATAATACGGTTTCGGTTTCTTCTTTTCGTTCTAAATAGATGTTTATATCGATGTATAAATAAATGTTTTAATTTATAATACATTGAAATCAATAGCTAACTGCTTTTTAACACACACATAAATTTTAAATATAAATATACCATAAATATACATTTATATATTCTTTATAATAATATATAATAATAGTAATCTCTGATCAAAATGTGACTTTTTCAGTTATGTATATGTATATATGTATATATTGTATATATATAGAGAGTTCCACCTATTTACCTCGTATGTACGTTTCTTTGGGCTTTGGCTGGTTTGCTGAAAGTATATATATATCTATAGATATATATTATATAATGCTGCTATCACCCCGGGTTGTAGATCATAAGTACAATATGGAGCTATACGGGACAACAATTAATTTTAACTTTCGATTAGGTTAGAAAACATAACGCATGTATTCCATTTCAACATTAAAACGTTTAGATTTATATTATATTTTAAGCATAGTTGCGGATGTGATATGGATCGCTTGTACTAGTAACATTATCCTCATTATAACAACAATAAACACAGAAAGCCGAGCGCTGATCACAACAGAGAATCTTTAGGTGAGAACTGTGAGATAGGTCGATATAGTCGATTTAGTATTATTATATATATATATGTATATATCTCTTATAGGTGGTGCCCTATGCTTGCATGATATGGTTAACTTATAGTCTTAATGATAATCGAGTCTAAAAACCAACTCATCGAAATTAGTTTTCAAATCATAATATAGCTTTCCATAAGGTTTTATATATATATATTATTTTTTTTTGTATAGTTATATCGTATATAGTCAGCAAGTTGTGTACAATTTCTCTTTGCATTTTCGGGGCTAAAGAAATCAAATATGGCTTCGACGAAATCGGATATGTTGGGCCCCTAACATGGCTCGCTATACGGCGCGGTATACCCCTAAAAAAATCAACAATACTCTCTCTCGTTGCTTTTTTAATGGAAACCGAATTGGAAATGCCAAGAAAATTATATTATATTATGATTTTGGGCTACATGCTAATGAAGATATGCGGAAATATTTCTAAAGACTCTTTTGGTTATGCTTTTTCACTTTTTTTTTTTGAGGTTATGCTTGAATGAAACCGCGCATCCAGCGTCGAGTTTTCACCGTTTTTTTTTTGTATTTTTTATTTCTGGTTCAATATTGCTATTATCCTTATTGTTGTGGTTGTTGCACTTTTTTTTTATGTATATTTTTTAACAGTCTTTGGGACCATATAGGAGAAGTGTTGCTTCGACGCCGCCTTACATCGGTGAGTGCTTAGTTATTGTCCATATTTACATAAAGATTTTATAGTTTTTTTTCAATATCGATCGGATCTCTTATTGTCGTCGTTGTTTTGTGGCCAAGAACTAGAACTAAATTGGCTTACTCCTCCTCCTCCAGAGACTTCTCCGGTAGCCCGTATTTCGGGCAGCACATGCCCTCCGTTCCGTCCATGTTGAAGCAGAAGATGCTGCGCTCCAGCTCGGTTGGTTCGTGCGGCACAATGCCGTGGACTTCCTTGAGTTCCGCCTCGGGGAACCAGGCGGGATCCGAGTCCTCCACCACCTTGATGCCGCAGAGACTGAAAAGAGGTCGATCTCAGGTTAAATCTTTGTATAAAAAAGAGTTTATAGAGTATCCTACCGCAGCACCGCCACAATCGGTATCCATAGAATCGAGGAGAGTATCAGGAAGAAGGCAATCACGATGCACCAATGCGGCCACTCCATGGACTCGGTGGATCCCTTGGCGCCAATCCAGGCCGGATAGCTGCTGCCCTCGGTCAAGAGCTGATAAAAGCTGGCCAGCAAGATGGTTACCATGGCGCACGGGGATAGGTACTTCCAGCAAAACATCCAGTAGAAGCTTGGCCGTGAACCGGTCATCATTTCGATGTCGTCCGAGAAGCGTCGCACTCCATAAATATAGCTTATCGAGAGGCACTCGAACAGGGCGATGATCAGGAGTGGGAAGTTGCCGGCAAAGCTGTCCATGAGTTGGAATATGTAGCTGCCAGCTCCGTTGGCGAAGCACATGGAAATCAGGCAGCAGGAGAAGCAGAGACCCTATCGATTGATTAAATATTTATTTAATAAGGTTTGAGGGAACCTCTAAAGGCAACACTTACTCCCACTATGTACTCCTTGGGCAGGTTGGGAAATAGTTTCATGTCCACCAGTGAGGTGACAACACCCTCCAGTGTTCCAAATTGCGAATCGATACCGAGAGTGAAGAGCATCAGGAAAAATAGCACAGCCCAGAGCTGGGCGCCGGGAAACTGATTTATGGCCTCCGTAAAGATAATAAAAGCCAAGCCCGTGCCCGAGGCGCTCTGTGGAAGGAAAAACCATAAATAAAGTATCAGTTCCTAGAAAAGTCGAGGCATCCCACTCACATTGGCCAATTCCGTTTGCAAATCACAGACTGGTAAGTTATGAGTCTTGTTCTGAGCCATCAGACTATTCCTTTCCTCAGTACATCGATCAAACGTGGCCGTGGCTTTGAATCCAATCACTGAGAAGACCACAACTCCGGCGAACATGGAAGTTCCACAATTTGTGAGTGACACCAGAATAGCATCCCTGTAACAATTATTATTGGCCGGATTGTAAGAACTGAAGGCAATCAGGCCACCAAAGGCCAGGCCCAGTGAGAAGAAGATTTGGGTTCCTGCTTCCAGCCAGACCACCGGATCCAGGAGGGTCTCCCAGCGCGGCGTAAATAGATGAGCCACTCCATCGGCCGCTCCCTTTAAAGTAATTCCCCGGAAGAAAAAGATGATGAGCACCACATAGGGAAAGATGGCGGTCATGTAGACGATTTTCCCGGACGATGTGATGCCCTGGACCATGCAGATGTAGACCAGAAACCAGGAGACCATCAGCGCAATGGCCATGTGGTAGTTGAAGTTCTCCGGCATATCCACGCTCTCCGAGCACTGCAAAGTGGTGCGATACCAATAGAACTGGGTGGGCGACGAGGCCACACACTCCGGCTCATGATCGTAGGTATAGTTCTTGTACAATCGTGTCGGGCAGTCCGCCCAGGGCAGCGGCGACTCGAAGCTGTGCAGCAGATAGATCAGACACCAGGCAATGATCGTGTTGTAGTACAGGGCCACTATATAGCTAACCACCGCCGAGGAGATTCCAATGCCACCCAAATAGGGCGACACCTGGCTCCACACTCCGATCGCTCCTTTGCGCAGCCTCTGGCCGATGGCCAGTTCCAGATAGAAGATGGGGATGCCCTGGATGCAGAGCATTATGAAGTACGGAACCAGAAAGGCACCGCCGCCATTCTTTTGGGCCAAATACGGAAAGCGCCAGACGTTGCCAAGACCAACAGCATAGCTGGAAAGGATAACAAATAAATCCTTCGGTTTGATAGGAAAAAGTTTTCAAAAAACTCACCCGATCGTGGCCAGCAGGAACATGATCTTGCTGTCCCAGCTTTCGCGCTCCTCGCCCTCCTTTTCGCCCTCGACAATGTCCTGCTGCTGATCCGCCGCAGCATTGGCCACCAACTCGGCCTTGGCCTTCGAGGTGCTCGCCTCCGAGCCAAAGGGGGGCGGATCCTGTTCGAGTTCCGAGGACTCGTCGAAGGCGTCGGACATGAATCCCTGGTTGGTGGCCCCATACAGCGGCTGATGGTGGTGCAAGGATGTGTGATGATGGTGGCTAACGCCATGCTCCTTTGGTACAAGACGTCCTCGCAATTCCTGGCCATGCAAAAAATAAAGGGAATTAAGGAAATCCCTGTATTATCAGTCTAATCCCTTCGACTTACCCTTAATTCCAATTGATCGATGCTCTTCTGGCTCTTAAGCACTATATCCCGTGAACTCTGTCGCCGCAATAACTGAGCTGTATTGGCCATGATTATTTATTTTTTATATATTTTTTTTTTATTATTATTATTAAACTTTTTTTGGGGGTTTAGTTAAAGGTATTCTAGGTGTAAGTAGGTGCCGTGGTGGGTCTCTATGTGTGGGTGCTAGGTGTGTCTGTGTGGGTGAGAGTGCTCTATCACTTCCGTTTCCGTTTCGCACTCGCTCTAACTCTATCGCCAACTCTTTTGCTCTCGGCTTAGTTCTGATGGCGCGCCACCTGCTGTTGCATTCGGGTAACTAAAATCCCTTTGACCATTTTTCGTTGCTTACTTTTTGGAAGCTCAAAATATAAAGCATTTTGTCTTTTCCGATATATCTCTTTTTAATATTTTTGGTAATTTGTCCTTTCTAGTTGTTGTTGTCTTTGTTGTTGTGCTTTTGTTAGTGCTTAATTGCAGGTGATAACGGTGCATTAGTAGAGGACGCCATCGCAGTGCTGCTAGCTGCTTTTTTTAAGTGAAATACACACACAAATTACTAATAATTGTACACATGCTTACACTTAACAAAACAGAGTGAGAGTTTATGAGGGGAAAATATTTATAACATAATGGGTACTATATAAAAAATATGTTGAAATCAATTAAGAGTGCAAAGCGAATGTCTTATACTGAATGTAACGGGATCTAATTGATCTTTATCTTTTGTTTTGTTCTCTTAAGCGCGTCACGAGTTACTCTCATTCTAATAAAATATTCTCTTCGATAATGAAAATATAATAAAATTAATTTAAAACTTAAAAGATACTAGGCTTTTTTCAATTTTTTTTTAGGTTTTACTGTTGCTTTTTGTATATATTTTATGTAATCCTTGGAAGGAAAAAGAGAATTTAAGGAATTTCCTTTCAAAAAATTAACCATAAATGTTTTAATAAATAAAAAAGCTAATAAAAAAACAAAGAGTTAAGTAAGCAAGACATCCAAATGCTACTCTAAGCTTTATAATATAATATTTAATATTAGGATTCCCATGCAGTGTCTTAAATATGGATACACCCCAAATATCTTTAGATTCAAATAATTAAAAATAAATAATGTTTTTTTCCGTGTCTTCTAACCATCAATCAAATCATGCAAAAGAATAAAAAAAATAATAATAAGGAGACAGACACACACATACACCCACGCACACGCACTCTATGACAGCTATGGGATATGCGTGACTGCTCCCACACAATAAATCAATCAACGGTTTGTCCTGGGAGGTCCTTTTAACGCCCCCAACCCCACGAAACTAATGCATCGTAATGGAATTTAGAAAATAATCTATGTATTTCTAGCAATTAGTTGAAGGTGCAATTTTCAGGAAGTGAAGGTTACGATTCCATTTATCCTTTTTTTCTTTCATAGGTATATGCGTGGAAGGATGTGGAAGGATTTGCTGTCATGGAAATGATACTGAAGCATGCTTGAAAAGGTAATTTATGGACTTTTTGCGCAGCTTTACTTTTATTTTTGGTCTTTTGCGCCAGGTGCTAGATATCCTTCGAAATACTTGGCGACAGTTTTATTTTGTTTCTATATCCTGGTCAGAATTTCGCACTTATATAACCGAAACAGTTCGCGCACAGAAAAAAAAACAAATCTCGAATAACGGTAACTGATAACGGGTATCGGTAAATGGTAAACAACATGGATAAAACGACAAAGACGATCCAAATAAGGAGTCCGATTTAGCCAGGATTTACGGCAGGTGGTTGTTGCTCAGCATTGAAAAAGTTTTATTTTAAGGACCCCCGATTCTCCGCCGTGCGTAGAGCTCCAATTGGGAATAACTCTGAAGGGAAACTGTTGAGCAGCGAAGGACCTAACAACTAACGGGATAGCGGGAGAGCTTTAAGGCGGGAGAACCGAAACGGAAGAGAGCAGCCTAAGAGAAGGCGAAGGAAAGAGCGCAGACGCAGCACCAAACCGAGCGAGATGGCACTATAAAAATATGAATGAACTTCTGGCGACACAGTGCTGTAAAAAGCTATAAAGGAAAACAGTGATTTTTTTAATAAAATAACAATTGATAATATTGAAAATAAGAATTTAAAGTTTATTATGCGTTTGATAATAATTTTTAAGAAATTTTAACATTATATATAAGAAATATCTACAAATTTTTATATTTTAATTAATAAGTTCTTTTATTTACTTTGAATAATGTTTTTTTAAAGTGCTTAATGTATTTTTATAGCCAATATGTTGGTTTCCTTTTCCCTAAATTTGTATTTTAACTTAATATTTTAAAAATAAGAAGAAACTTCAGGAAACTCATTGGTTAATATAGCGAAAATAATAAATATAAATATTATAGAAACGAGTTTCTAATATAAAAAAAACAGAACAAGTTTTAAAAACTTGATTAAAATGAATTTAAACAGGTTTAATTATGGCATTCTTGAAGAAAAGTTATGAAGTTTAAAATTTTTGACTTATAAAGGGAACTCAGAATAAACTTTTCAGTTTAACTATGAATGAAAAATATTTTTAAGCACTTGCTGATAAATTTAAAATATAATCAGAGTAAGCTGTGAGTTTTTAATAAAAGTAAACTAATTAGGAAGTTCTCCGAATTTAAAAAATAAAAATATTTGTTTTTGCGAACCAGCGACATATAACAGTGACTTTCAACTACAAACTGGTTCATGGTGAGTATTTGCGCATCACTGGAATGAACACGTGCCGCTAAATGAACTGTTTTGATATGAGGCACTCATAAATGTTTATTATTTTTAATTGAAGCGACGTGGTCTGGATGAAAGATGGTGTTCAAGTGCCAGGAGGACAGCTTCCTGAAGCAGGCAAGTCCTAAACATCAGCCTATTACATAATTTAACCTATTCCCTTCAATTCAATCAGTTTAAAACGAAAATTGTGAGCAGCGAATTCGGGACATTGGATTGGACAGATGGGAAAGGCGAAACTAAGAATCTCAAAGGATTCAATGTGATCTGTGAGGACACGATATTGTTTCCCGAGGGCGGGGGTCAGCCCTGTGATTACGGAACCCTAGACGGTTGTCCTGTGAGGAATGTGGTCCGGAAGGGCACCACGGCTGTGCACTTTGTGGAGGCGCCAAAGAATTTTGAAGTGGGAGCGGAGGTGTCACAGACTCTGGACTTTCCACGTCGGCTGGATCATATGCAGCAACATTCCGGCCAGCATCTAATCACCGCTTTGTTCGACCAAGAGTTTAAATACGACACCACGTCCTGGTCCTTGGGCTCCAGTGTTTCCTACATCCAACTGAGTACCCAGCATCTGATAAGCCGCGAGTCCTTGGACTTCATTGAGAATGCGGCCAATAACCTGATCCGCGAGGGCCGTGATGTGAGCGTGGTCCTGGTGGATCCCGAGGATGCACTGCAGTTCCAGGACGCCAGGGCTCCCAGGGGCCTGCCCAAAGATCACGAGGGTCTGGCCCGCGTCGTGAGGATCGAGGGCATCGAAAGCAACATGTGCTGCGGTACTCACGTCACCAATCTCTCCCAGCTGCAGTGCATCAAACTGTTGTACGCCGAGAAGGTCAAGCAGAATGTCCTAGTGCACTTTGTGGTGGGTGAGAGGGTCCTGCGGAAGCTCGGCGAGGTCTTCCAGCGGGAACAGCAACTCACCCAGGCTCTCAAGTAAGATCATTCTGTAAATAAATGTAATTTTGGCTAATTTTATAAATAATTCAGAGGCGGACCAAACCAGCATCTGGAATTGGTGCAGAAACTCCAACAGAATGTCAAGGGCACCCGGAAATCCTTCCAGCTTCTTCTGAAGGACTTTGCCACCGCCGAGGCTGAGCGCCTGGAGGAGCTGCCCAAGAAGGAGCGTCCCAAATACTTTTCCCTTCATCGTCGCGACGGCATCGAGGTGGACTTCATCAACACCTTCTTGCGCTTGGCTCCCGAGGGCATCATCTATTTCCTCACCGTCGCCGAGGGCGTCTCCGCCGGCAGCAATGCCAAAGGTCACTTGGTGCTCCGCGGTGATCCCGAACTTGTCGCTCAACTGGGTCCCGAGTTCATGGAGCTGCTGGAGGGAAAGGGCAATGGCAAGGAGGGAAACTTCCAGGGCAAGATCAATAATCTGGCCAGGCTGCAGGAGTGCCAGGAGCTGCTGGAGACGCACTTTAGACCAAAGAAGATCATCCCAGAAGTCATCGCTCCGCCACCCCAAGAAGGCGAAGATTTCCAAGATGTCGAAGATGCCAAAGAAGTTGAAGAGTTCAAAGAAGTCGAAGAACCAGCCAGTGCCTCCTAGGCGGATGAAAGACAAAATAATGCCTCAAAAATAATGTAGTTGATTACATTTTAAAGATTTACAAAGAAAAACGTTTCAACGTTTCTCAATGGGAGAATTTTTTATTATTATTTTAAATATATATTTGTTTCCTTATATTATTTCTACATATTAAAACATAAATGTAAAAGCTTTGCCTTGGCTATGCCACTGGAAGCGCAAACTGAGGCTTCTTCAATGAATTTCATCATATTTCAATATTTATCCATAAAAACTATTTCAATTGATATATCCTTCAACCCGGGGACTATGTTTATTAATGACTAACACTTTTTTTTTGCTATAAAAGATGAATTTCATCAGACAAGTACCGGCACGTAATCGAAAACGACGCCATATTGTATGTACTCTTGAATGTTAATTTTGAACGCCATTATTCGTTTTTTATATTACTAAAACAGGATATTAGGATTATAATAAACCCAATTATATAATTAAAAACTTGTTACATTTTCCTAATAAGCCAAATCTTGTATTTTATCACAAAATTAAAGCTGGAAGCTGAAAAAGTGGAAGCCTGGATGTGGAGAAAGGATCGTGGAAGGAATAGAAGCTGCCTGGAACTTTAGAAGACTTCCAGTAGAGGAATTTTTAAACACAATTTAAAAGTCAAGCGGGAATAAAAAAATTATGAAATATTTAATTTAAAGAAGTAAGAAAACAAGACTATTACATAAAAGCCACTTCTGAAAGCTAAAGCTTATATTTAAAAAAACTGCAGATATTTTATGGATATTGTTAGTCGATCCTCATAAAATATATTCTTGATTTTAGATTCTTCAAGATGATAGCAGGATAATAAGAAACTACATTAAGAAACGATCCCCAATCCCCAAAGGTAATGCCATAAAAAGAAAGGTTAAAAACTATATTTCTTCGTCTGACTACAAACATACATGTATTGTATTGGATTGGTTAAGATTAACAGTGAACAACTTGGTATTAGGTTAACTAAGGCGGCATGACCAGCTCCTTGGGATGATGATCCCATCTATAAACAAAAACATCACAGGTAGTTGACGTCGTAGTTGCGCATTTTCCACTTGAGCCGCCAGTACTGGTTCCAGAATCCCACGTCGATCACCCGCTCATGGAAGTTCAACAGGCCCACGTTGGTGTACTCGCAGATGGCGGGATAGGTGCAATCGTCCCCGTCGTACAGATCCACCCACAGGAGCGTACAGAAGCCCAGCGATAGCATGCGCAGTTTGTTCTGATTGATGGCTCGTTCCAGGAGCAGCAGGTACTCGGCAGAGACGGGATTCTGTTGGCCTGGTGCCACGGTGATCATCCTGTTCGTTTCTCGTCGCATCAAAGTCATGAACGCCTCTTCGCCGGGATTGTTTTGCGCCGCCTGGTAGATCATGTAGAGCCCGGTTCCGTAGACAATGGCCTTCTTGGGCCGGGCGTACGACTCCCGGACCACGCCCACCGCCACCTCCGTGTAGTCGCGCACCAGGCTCTTCCAATAGGTCACCCACTTCTCCACCATCGTGCCCTTGAATCGCTGCGGCAAGACCAGCCGCTCGCTGATCCGCTGGCGCATCGCCGTTATCCGTCCGCCCAGTGGGATCAGTCGCATCGTTGCTCCTGTTTTCTGTGATCAATTTGGAAAAGTTCACCGTTGCATCAAATGTTATCAAATAATTTTCCGGCTAGCAAAAAAAAAATAACACATGCTTACAGCTGTTCAGTGTGACCGTGCGGGAAGCAAAGGGGTTATACCCCTGGATAACTAGAGGTGTGCCAACGATTATATTATAAAATATATTTAAAATTAATGAATAATACTTTGAATTATGCGTCTCTGCGTGTATTAAGTAAAATATTTCAATAAGAACTACAAAAATTTAAATATATGTATATTTATATATATTTTCTCAATCCACGTTACCCAACACTGTGCAATGCCGCACTTTTTACCAACACCGCTCACATGGCTTCCACAATTTCAGAAACAAACTTTAATTTAAACGAGTTTTTCCAATGTTATTGCCAGCGGAGCGTTTGGATCACTACAAGACCATCTTAAGAGAGATCCTCCAGCGTCTGGCCACCCACCTGCGTAACTACCAGGCCGAGAGAGCAGCGAAAAAGCACCACTTGTTGGAGCACGCCGAACGCCTGTGGGAATTCAGTCAACGGTTTGAAATCGTTAAAAGGTAAATAATAAATTAAAATCTATAAACCCCGTCTAATTCATTGTTTAAATTCAGCAAAGATGAAGCTGCATCCCTTGTCCTGCTATCCGCCTGCCACGAAGAATACAGGAAGCTGAACACAATCATGTAAAGAAACCCGCCCGCCACAAATGAAAACAAACTAATATTATTTAATTTGTAAAACATAGCTCTGGATTGATTGATCATCTAACAGAATTATCCAACCATGAAGCGGAGTTTGAAGAACAGTATCAAAGCTTCCTAGCGGAACAGGAAGATCGCAAAGCTCCTCATTCCTTAAGAGAATTCCATTACTGGTTGGATGACGTCCTTGGCGCTTTGAATAATCATGGAAAATATCTGGAACTCAACCTCCTGCGGATGCAGCCAAAGTTTATGCAGGGACAACAATGCCTGGAGGCTTTCAAAGCTGATCTCCCGCTGCCCGAGAACACAGAAGCAACCATAACCTTGGGTTTAGCGAAAATCGAACGACTAGCGAAGTATCCTTTGGATCTATCCCAGTAAAAGGATACAAGACTGGAAACTGATAATTTTGTACATTTAAAACAAGTTCATTAAAAGGAAAGTGTAGATTGTTTGTCTAAGAAACTATTGATGTATTTTTTAGAATAAATATTAAAGCAATTTGGCAAATCTAAGATTGTACTTTTAATTTTCACGTTTCTCCAACTATTTTTAAATTGTAAACGAAACGCTTTTGAAATTGTCAATTTATAAAATTCACAGCAATGTAAAAACCACAGATTAAGGGCTTGCTAACCTTTCCAAGATAATTATTTCAACACAAGTTTCCAATCTACTAAAATACAATTCAGGCATTAAAAATACCAATAGAAAATTCATATTTTGTATATGTATTTTAATAAAATAATAACAACTAAGGGAATAGAATATTCCAGAAATCCTCGAGCAACTTCCCGCAAAATCTATTGCCAAATCACTTTTCACTCGTCACAGAAAAAAAAAGAACAAAAAAACTTCCGAGAAATGAAACCAAAACACAGCTTTGATTGGTTTTTTTCGTATTTTCAGGGGCACTCCAATGCTTGAGATTTATTTAAAACGCATTTTGAAATTTCTGGCGAATTAGATGTGTATTTTAAATTGTTTATAACGACGAATAGATCTGCATCAAGAGACGATTGCGAATATTCCACATCCACCTCGTGCAAACGCTATATCAAAAGTATCTGCAAGAGAACATTTTCTGTTAAAAAAGAATTCAAATCCAATTGTAAGATTGTTTATTACCTTCTAAATAAACTCCAAGCCATGGAGGAGGTAACAGCCCCGGTTAGCGAAGTCTCCTAGCTTCACGTTCAGACTCCAGCAGGGTGAGAATGTCGCCCTCGCGCACGGGTCCCTTCACGTTGCGGATGATCTGACGGTTCTGCTCGCCGAGGAACTCCACCTTAACCTGGGTACACTGGCCCTGGGAGCCGGTGCGGCCGAGGACCTTCATAACGCGAGCCCAAACAACTGGTTTGTCCATGTTTCTGCAGTTTTATTCGGAGAATTCACGTGCAAGTTGCGCTTCAATTGACAGCCGCAAGCAAAAAGGAAGTTCAGCGGCTATCGGTTCGGCGACGTGAAGTTGGCTGCGATGCGTCACGCTCGCCACGGTGCGATAGTGCGCTATCGATATAAAAACAGAAAACGAAAGTACCTATGTATTCAAATTCAATTTAATAATTAAATTTGTATCGGTATGAATTAATTTAATAGTCAAAAATCAGTTTAGACATCTCTTAAAAAAAAAAAATAAATACGCTGCAGGTCTCTTCTGACTTTTCCAGATCAAATTACAGTATTTTTGAATTACCTACTAAGTTTAAAAAATCTTTTAGCTTATTTTTGTAATTAAGATTTTAAATTTTGCTCTAATGATTCTTATTTATACAAAATTTTTAAATTCAATGTCAAATATCGATAAACAATCCGCGAAAAAATACCGGGGAATTAACAGTTGCTTGACAGAAAAACCATTATATATGACTTTTTAATATTTAGAATAAAAGCTTTTATAATTATATTAAACATCAATGGATTATAACGCATATTATTTTAATCAATATATTTAAAAATGACAGTTGAGAGAGTTGGCAGCACTTATTTGACAGTTGGAGTTGCCCTGCATAATAAACAACAGAAACTCGTAAAAATATTTGTGCTAATTAAAGAAACTAACAATAAAGTTATGCCCCATCAATTTTTTGACTTATTGTTTTATTGATGATTTTGCTATCGGGTTAAGTTAATTTGGGTTTAAGCAGTTTAAAAGACAATGACACTGACAGATTTGCTGTCATCTGGCAACCCTAGACGTGGCACCACGTAGACATTTGACAGTGAAAGTCGTAAGAAACGTCGTTCGTATTCGGCTGTGTTTTCGCCGCTACTTCGGCCCCGCTCGTCACTCTGCTAGTTTCACTCGATCGCGACGGTTGTGCGTGCCGATTCCCCCGACTTCCGATTGTTCCGATTTCCGCGCTATATAGCCAACAAGATGAGACACC
Source organism: Drosophila ercepeae (assembly GCA_018150545.1). Taxonomy (NCBI): domain Eukaryota; kingdom Metazoa; phylum Arthropoda; class Insecta; order Diptera; family Drosophilidae; genus Drosophila; species Drosophila ercepeae. Next base: position 2,501,353 of record JAECWL010000197.1, read on the forward strand.
TCATGTTCCTGATGCTGATGGTTCTGCCCATCGTAATAACCACCTTCTCAGCGCGTAAGTCTTGACATTAATGCTCTAAATTAACGGTTAATTCCAAGTCCGGATAACAACAAACATGTCGCTCTTTCGCTCGCCGAGTGGGTGAGCGACGTCAAGGGGGCGGGGGCGACGCATACGTGGCACTGCCGACGCCGACGCCGACGTTGCCGCATCTGCTACGTGGATTTTTGATTTGAAAAGCCATTGAAAAATAATGGTTAATACCGTCTAACGGTTATTTTCATTCATAATTCACTTGATTTTCAAAGTTTATAGCGAAAAACTGTTGAGCTGGCACGACCGACCGTATGTTGCCATCTCTTTCATACTCGTGATTTTCTGGCATGGCTCAAGGGGGCCATGAGTGGGTGGTTTCTTGAGATTTCTAAGGTTTTCCAATGCATTTGGGTGGTTTTCATGTTAATAAATAAATGGGGAAAAAATCATTGAAATCGATGCACTAGAAAGTATATAGTTCAAGGTTATAGTTTCAAGATCTTTTCACTTTTACTTCAAGTGGAAGGTCTCTTAAGGTTTTTTTTTGGGCTTTTTATAATAGATAAATCTACGTAATCCAAAAGTATCTCTATCTGCATCTGCATCTTTGACTTCCCTTACAAAGTATCTTGAAATCCGCGACAATGTTGCAATTCGCGATAAGCAGATTTTTTGCCAAGATATGAATCCGAATCTGGGCCTGTCAAGTTCCGAACTTTCTAAAAAGCAGTTCCAGATAATAAATTCTATTTTTTGCAGCCCATAAATTTGGAGCCTATGCCGCCGAGGCCGTGGAAGATGATCTGGTGGACGTGGACAGCGAGGAGGGAGCCGTGACTGGTGAGGATGCTGAGGCGGACGAGGATACAGACTCGGGAAGCAGCAGCTCCCCCAACGCGGACACCTATCTACTCTTCACGAAGCCATTGTACACGCCTGGCCAGCAGCTGGATCTGCCCGGTGGCAAGCCCGTTGAGTTCTTGATTGGTTTCACCAACAAGGGCGCCGAGGAGTTTGTGATCGAAACCGTGGAGGCCTCCTTCCGCTACCCCATGGACTTCAACTACTTCATCCAGAACTTCTCCGCCGTTGCCTACAACCGTGAAGTGAAGCCCGGATTCGAGTCCACCGTCTCGTACACCTTCCTGCCCTCCGATCAGTTTGCCGGACGTCCCTTCGGGCTGAACATTGCTCTGGCCTACCGCGATGCCAATGGCATTCAGTACAACGAGGCCGTCTTCAACGAGACCGTTCTGATTTCTGAGGTCGATGAGGGTCTGGATGGCGAGACCTTCTTCCTGTACGTCCTGTTGGCCGGCATTGTCGTCCTGCTATTGGTCATCGGCCAGCAGTATCTGCTGGGCAGCTCTGGCAAGCGCAAGCGTGCCGCCGCCAAGAAGGTCATCGAAACCGGAACCGCCAACGACAGCACCATCGACTATGACTGGGTGCCCCAGGAGACGCTCCGTGCTCTGCGTAAGAATAGAAACCAAAAAGGCGGTGGGGTTTTGGGAAGAAAAAAAGCTACTTTCTCTTCAATTCCCAGTCAAACCGCTTTAGTTTGAAACCAAATACTTATTTTTTACCTTTCCCTTACAGAGAAATCTCCTCCCAAGTCGAAGACGCCCAAGACCTCGCCAAAGCCCGGCAAGCAGGCCAGCCCCAAGGCCGCCAGCCAACAGAGCCCCAAGCAGCGCAAGGTCAAGCGATCAGCCGGCGATGATTAGACGGCTGGGTCACCATTGATCCGCTCAAGACTGCACATCCCAGCAACAAGCAACCACCAACAACAATAACAACAACAGGAGGAGAAGCAGCAGCATCGCGTAGCAAATGAAGATGAAAACCCCAACAAAAATCCATTCATCATCCTGTAGGGAGAGAGCAAGCATACAGTTTCGTAATTAATTAGTTTGTATATCATGTTCGATCATTTCCTAGAAGTACTAATCATAATTTTTTTTTTTTCGTTTATTGCGAGATTGTTAGTCTTTAACTACAAACACGAAAAAAAGTTTCCACAGTTTTGTTTAGAGTTTTAAAAGGAAAAAAAATTAATTTCAAAAACAAACCATATACCATCCAATGCACATACTCCAAAAAAAAAAACAACACACAAAATGAAAAAAAAAAACTATACAATGTAATCTATTGAAATTTGATGTGAAAATGTCTTCGTTTGTTGAAGACTCGAAACACTTATTATGAAGAACAAGCCAAGAGAGTGCGAAAGAATCGCTCTTATAAAAGACCGGGGAAATCAAGCTAAATATGAAATTATCAAATCATGGCTTTAAGAGAGATTTAATAATTGAATTGTAAGAAAAAATAGAACCTTTTCATGTGTACTATAAATTTAATTAGTCCTATTATTACAAGTCAATTTATTTCCATTTTTGTGGTTTTACTTTTGAGTTTTATTATCCCATTTATTCTGATTTTGATCATCGTTCTTTTTTCTGTGAGAAATGAAGCGAAAGGATGTTGGAAAAAAGTGTGTTCTTTTTTTTTTAGCTAGAAAAGTCGCCGGAAGTCGACCGAAAAATAAGGAGAAATTTTCTTACGAAAAAATAAATAAAAGATGTAAAAAAATTTATAATTTTTGTGTTATTTTTTTAAGGGAGGTGGGAATATTTTTTGGTAAAAATAAAAATATTTCAATCCTAGCTTATTTTCAGGTTAGTTTTAAAGAGTGGCGCCCTCTATGGATTAAAACCCAAGACACGAACCCAACATTTTCCACAGGATTCAACTTTCTCCGCTGAGCTTTCTCCGCTGTTAACTGTTAACTGCTCTGTTAAGGACATAACAACTTGTTGTCCTGTCGCAAAGACGATTCAAAATCATTCGTCAACAGACTCTCGTGCGGTTCGGTTCTTAAGCCTTCAGCCTCAAAGGATCTCGGCATTCACAGTTCACAGTTGTCACAGTTTACAGTTGTCACAGTTTTTCAAGCAAGTCACAGCAAGTCGCAGGTAACGGTCGCAGCAGCGGTTCGAAAGCATTTCGAAAATATTCGAAAAAAACAACTGCAACTCTTTTTTTTTGGTTTTTGTGCTAAGAAAGCAAATAGCGATTGAATATTCCAGGAGAAGGAGCAAAAGATGTTTTTGGCCAAAACAAAGCCAAAAGTTTTGAAAACCCATAAATAGAATAAAGTGAAAGTGTGTGTATTTCGATCTTATATTTTTTTTTGTCGAGGCTATCAAAGCAAACAAGAAATAAATAAATCAAAAAAAGAAGGAAGCCCCAAAGTTGGAGGATTAAGCGCCAAATAAAATAGGCAGAGAAAAAACAAACCAAAGTCAAAGGTGAGTCGAGTGCTTGACAAATGTAAATAAGACGAAATTCCTTTGAAAAAAGCTGGTTATCCTGGCGACTTGTGTGTATCCTGCGTGTGTGTGTGTGTGTGTGTGGGGGATTGTGGTTTAGGAGGCAGAAATATATCACTGATTTGGCTCTGATTTAATAAATTAGGAAGACGAAATATTTTGGGCAGTAGCTTTCGAAGGAAAACTTAGAGCTTGAGTACTCCTTGGAAGGTACAGTTTACATTTTTTTAAATATTTTCTTAAAGTATTTATTTGAGATGTTAAATCCGATAAGAAATATTTGAAATATGCTTTGCAATAAAATAATATAAAATGTGTATATACTTGACACATGTTTGTCCTAACAATTTTGTCTGTGTCTGTCAACAAAATCGAGTCGAGTCGAGTTTTTGGTTTTGCAGTCAACTTTTCAAAAGGGGAAAAGAAAATAAAGTGAATTAATTACCTCTTCGGGCTTGAATTCGTAATTAATTCGCTCTTGTTCGTCCTGGCGAGCTCCTTCTGCTTATTCAACTTATAAATCATGTTGGATGAGCTGTGGGATTAGAGGACCCCGGAAAACCGAAAAAGCCCAAAAACCGAAAACCACAATCCAAGAAAGGTGAGTTCTTCCAATCGAATGCGAAAAAGAGAGATATTTTAAAGTTAAACCCAAAACCTTTTCCAAGAAGAGTTTAAAAACTGGTTTTTCCAATAAAGTCCTTAAGGAAATCCTTTTTAAAAGCTTTCACTTAACACTTTTCATCCAATCTGCCGAATTCTTAAAAAGTCTTAAGCCAAAGACAGTACTGTCATTGGTGTTTATTTTGGTTTAGCTTCTGTTTGGTTTTTCTTTTCGTTTTCGGAGGAGGCTGGCAAATAATTTTCAAGCAATTTTACTTAATTGCCTTTTGCAGATAATAAATCATTTTCTTTGCAATTTGCGCCAACATCAAAAACCCGCACTTAAGTGGAAGGTCTCCACAGAATCCAGCCACCCTGCCACCAGAGCCACCTTGCCTCACCTTGCCTAGGAGCCTGCCATCATCATCCTTTTCGGTGGCCTTCATCCCTTCATCCTTGGCACCCCTTTTCTTTTCACTCCCCCCATCCCCCACCCCACTGCTGCCATTCCCATACACCCATCGGTGCTCAATCAGACCTTAAGATGGCCTTAGTTGGTTGCTCCTTTTTTGTGTGACGTTATCTGCTTTTTGCTAATTAACTTGGCTTGTTGCTTGTTGCTTGTTGCCGCAAATACAAAGACAAAGACAGATCCAGGCAGGGACATCAGCGAAAGGGGGGCTGGTATTTACGATTTCCCAAGAAGTAGCTACTTTATTTACTTAAAATGAAGAAAATTGTTTCCAAAAGCATATTACAATCATTAACTTTCTAATGACTACTAAGGAAAAGTGGTTTAAATACAAAGGACTTTTGAATATTTGTATTTGTTCTTAAAAAAAAAAGAAATAAATGCTTTTGAAGCAGAGTAGTACCCTTGACCTTGTTTAGTTAAAGAAAAAATAAAGAAAGATCTATTTATTTAAAAATTATATTAATTCCATGTATTAACCTTAAAAAAGGAAAAATAAATTATTTTAAATTTACCAAAAAGCTTAATCGAACCCTTGACCTTTCTTAACCAAAAAATATACAATGAAAGATTTATTAAAATTCAAATGATTTTAACTTGATGGGGTTTTAAATTTTAATTAAAAAAAAAAAATAAACAAAAATTTACCAAAAGCGTAATCGAACTCTTGAACTTTCTTAGCTAAAAAATATAAAAAGAAAATTGATTTAAACTCGATGGAATCTTAAATCTTTATCTTAAAAAAAAAAAAAAAAAACTACCAAAAGCCTACTCGAACCCTTCCCCTTGTTTAGACAAAAAAAAAACAATGATTGATTTATTAATATAAAACTGATATTAACTCCTACCAGTTTTCTTAAAAAATAAATTAATTTAGATTTAAAAATTTATCAAAAGCCTAGTCGAACCCCCATGCCGAACCACCTACGGCGCTGCCTTTTTTTTTCTGCCACACGTTCGCATTGGAAGCGAAAATAATAAGGGGGGGAGACACATAGAAAAAAGTTGAATAAGCAACGTTTTGAGTTTCTTTGGAATTCGAAAATCTCATTAAAATGTTCGCCAAAGCATTGGTGAAAGTTCCCGAAGAAAGTCTGTGGGGGGGGGGAGGAAATCGAGAAGGCGAAACCCTTTCGACAATACCACCAAAGGTGTGGCCTGAAATGGGCGTGGCTTATACACACACACACACATATACACACAATACATATAAATTCCGAACGGTAGTTGATTTTTATATTATTATTATTTTGTTCTTATTGTTTTGAAATTTATTTCGAAGCTGACGCTGGAGGTGAAGCTTTCCTCTGGGCCAATGGGGCGTATGTGGAATCTCTGTGGGTGACTTTTTTTTTTTTTTTTTCGCTGGCTCTGCGTCTGTTTATTTAAAATTGTTGTTTACGTTTGCGGTTTTTCATTGCGGTTTTCCCTTAATTTCTTTTCCGAATATTTTTTGCCATAATTTGCATAATGACATGTAGAGGCTTTTGTGGGGAAAATAAAAAAAATGTCAGATGTGTCGAGCGTGTAAGATCTATTTGCGGGCTGTGATTCGGGGAAATTAGATTGGTTTTTTTTTTCTAGCAAAGAAAAGAAAAAATAATGAAGGTCGAAGGCGGGAAAAAAATCAAGAAATAAATAATCAAAAATCATAATCACCAAAAGCTGAGAAATGATTGAAGAAGATTAAAAAAAAAAGGAAAAAAAGGCCGAAAAAAGGAAATTGGAAATCTGGAGTAAAGCAGGTAAAAATAGACGAAAATTGGAAAAGTCTAAGAAAGTGATTAAAAAAAAGGTAGAAATCAGGAAAAACTTATGAATTGAAGAGAAAAAGTTAAAGGAAAAAGTTAAAGGAAAGGGTCACACTTTTTGTGAAAATTTTTAGAATTATTAAGAAATAGAAAAAAATTGGAAAAGTCTAAGAAAGTGATTAAAAAAAGGTAGAAATCAGGAAAAACTTATGAGTTGAAGAGTACAAGTTGAAGGCAAAAGGAAAAGGGTCACACTTTTTGTAAAAGGAATTCGTATTAGAATTATTGAAGAATAGAAAAAAAATGGAAAAGTCTAAGAAAGTGATTAAAAAAGGCAGAAAACAGGAAAAACTTATGAATTGAAGAGAAAAAGTTAAAGGAAAAGTGTCACTTTCAATGAAAAGACATTCAAGAGGAAGAATTGAAGGAGAAATGGAAAGGGTCACACTTTTTGTGAAAAGAATTATTATTAGAATTATTAAGAAATAGAAAAAAATTGGAAAAGTCTAAGAAAGTGATTAAAAAAAGGTAGAAATCTGGAAAAAACTTATGAGTTGAAGAGCGAAAGTTAAAGGGAAACGTTAATGGAAAGGGTCACACTTTTTGTGAAAGGACATCGTAAGTACTGTGCCAAAAAATTGAAATATGAAATTATAATTGTATTTGCAAAAGATGCCCGAAAATACGCCCCCATTAAGCCCCGTGACCCCCAAAAACCCCCGGAAAGCCCCATTCACCTATGAACCTGCCTGGCTGGCTGGGTGGAATCCTGAAGGCTCTCGGAACATGTGCGATGACAACATTTTCCACACCCGAAACAAGAATGAAAAATGATAATTAAATAACAACTAGAAGCAGGAATGTGGGTGAAAAATGTGTGGCAGGTTAAGGAGGCATGTGGTGGGTTAAGGGCTAAGCTAGTAATTCATTTGCCTGACCAACTAAAAGTTTCTCCAACCGAATATTTTCGGTACACGTTGAGAAAATCTAAATAATATTGTAGCCTGAAAACTGTATTCAATGGGATTTGCGAGTTTTTTTTTTCAAGTTTCTCAAAGTAAACCGGAGTCAGGCAGATACGACAACTTTTTTGTGGATGATAACAACCCGACAACACAACACTAATGGCCATGTATGGCAGGACTCCCTACACGTGTCCTTATGCTGCTGTTTCTGTGTCTGTGCTGGCCGCTTTCTTCCCCCGAAGCCTCTGTGTGGGTGACAGGCGGCTGTCATTTGTAATGCGCCACGCAACAAGGACGAAAAAAAAAGGGAAGCTATACGAGAGGGGAAACTATATTCCTCGAGATAGAGCTTCTTCGTCAGCATTAAAAAACCAGACCCAGAACGAGAACGAGAGTTCCCGATGATAGATACAAATTGTAGAAGCTGAGGAATACTTTTTAACTTTCTAAGCAATTAAGCAAAAATACTGAACTTTTTGGAGCAATGAAAAACTTTTGACATTTTTAACAAATTGCTTAAAGTGATGGAAGAAAACTTAATTAATTCGTTTTATAGAGCGTTAAGTAGAAGCTAGAACTAGGCTAGGCTTTACGCTAAGAAATCTATCCCAAGCTACGATTTAGAGGTTTACCTTAACTTATCCCACTTAAAGGACGTTTTTAAAGGCTCTTTAACCCTCTCAAGCTATCTACCATATACCATATACTATATAAAGGATATATATCCTGTTGAATTCCATAACAAAACAGAAAATATATCATGTCTCAAAACAATAACTCTCACACTCTCGCATACAGAGAGAAAACGGGTAAACAATGCCATTGCCTGAACAATTTCAAAGCTGAAAAGGGAAAAGGACTCGTCGGCAAGGACTACGTCAAAAGGGGCGAGACAAATACCAAGGGGGGCGTGGCAGCGTACATACGGGAGGCATACGGTGTTTTCAAGAATTAATGTTTGTCGCCGTGCGCGCTTTTACTTTTTTTTTTCTGTTTTTTTGTTTTTATTTTTTTTTCTCTGAGCGAGGACAATATTCATAAATTTTTGAAATAAATGTTTACAGACACTTTGCACGATTTCACATTTTTTTTTTTGTATGGGAATATTCTCGTATATTATATTTTTTTGTTGTTTTGTATTTTTAGCAACGCATTTGATGCAGATGAGCCAGGGGGTGAGGGGCAAAAATTGTTGCATGTGTGCTTCGAGCTCATCTGAATTTGTGAGTGGATGGCCAGGATAGTCCGGGCATCCTTTTTACTTATTCATGCCACTTCATTTGCATCGAATGTGCAACAGTTTTCCTTTGCCTCAAATCGCAATTGGTAGCTCTCTGGCGACATTTCCGCCAATTGCCATCAAATTAAGTGATCAGTTTTGGTCAGAAAAAAAAGGGGGAGATTATGTTGTTTTAGTCCTTTCTTTAGAGAGAACCAGGTCCTTACGAAAACTGTCTTAAACAGAACTGAAAGATATTCCGTCAAAGATAAATCAGTTCCTAATTCTACGCAGGATTTTTCTTGGATAATATTTTGGATATATTTTTCTCTACAATATTTTTATTATTTATTAACGCTAACAGGGTATCCTATGAACCCCTTTGCTTACTTTCCACAAAATAATTATTCATTTACTTTAAAAGAAAATTAAATGACTAACTTCAAAGAAATATTTCTGACTTTTCCATCCAAAGAAAACTAGAATTTCTTAACAAGAGAGAAACCTTCTCCATGAAATAAAATCCCCATTTACTTCACCTTGATCTGTATAAATCGTTCTATATAATATTTTCCATTTTATTGCCCTGCTTGGCTATGTTTTATCTTTTTGGATAGAAAATCAAAGGAGATAGTAAGTAAGGGGAGCAGCTCAAAGGGAATTTCTGAGCAAATTCTGTGCATTTTTCATAATCTCCGCACAAGCACCGCATCAATTAAACACTTTTCACTAGCTTTGCTCTTCTAGCTTTTCATGAAAAATAATACAAAATATAACAGAAAATAAAATACAAAAAATAAAAAACATAAAAAAATAAAAATAAAAAAATAAATAAAAAAAATACGTATAGAATACGAAGCTGCAGGCCATCCTTGTAATAAAATATTTACAAAAAAATAAAAGTGCCGGACAGGCGAGTGAGTTTTCCTCTTCGTTTGAGCGATGTTCGCTTTTTTCCCTTTTTTTTACTATTTTTTTTAGTGAAAGAGAAAGGCAATGGTGTGTGAAGGAGATGGAGCGAGAGTGGGTGGCAGAGTCATACTTCAAGTGGACTGAGTGCAGCCGTTCAACATGGCTCCTTGAAGCACTTTTTTTTTAGCTGATTCGTTTATGCTATTTACCCGACGACTTCCACTGCCAAGTGCACAATTTTGTTCCACTTTTGATACCCTGTAGTATGGGTTTTTCTGGGTGATATAAGGCAGCTTGAGAAATGGGTTTTGAAATCTATAGTTTTTGTAAAAAACGAGGTTTTGAGGCATACTTTTAGTTTGAAAATTAGGAGTTTTTTGGGAGATTGTATTTAAAAGAAGCTAAAAAATTGGAAATAAAATAAATAATCTGTAATTAAAACTACTTTTTTAAGTCTGCTTCTGGGATAGAAAATAAAGGGTTTAAAAACTTTTGCCATTTTTTTGTGGTTTTATTAAAAAGAAGCTAAAAATTGGAAATAAAATAAATAAGCTTAAGTTAAAACCTTTTTTTAAAGCTTTCTTCTGGAATAGAACATTAAGGATTTTAAAACTTCTACAAATTTTTTTTTTTTTTTTTTTTTTTAGATTTAATCCTTAGGAGACTTGCTTGTGCTGTTAAGGTGCAAAATTGTAGCACGGTTTCAATACTTAAATAATAATAAATAAAAAAAAAAAATAATAAAAAAAAATAAAAAAAAATATATAATAAAAAAATCCTTAAGAGGTATCCTGTTGGTGATCCTTGAAAATGGCAATATTTGTTGCTGTTTTGAAAAATTCGATTAGTTTCGAGTAGCTGGAGGAAATGCAATCCATTTGTAGCCTACTTTTCGGGGAACCTGCCTTTGGGCCAAGTTGCTGGCTCATTACAGTTGCATTTTCTATTTGGATTTGGAAACCAATATCCGAGATGGAGTCGAAGGTCGTGTGTCGGTACTAACCCTCCAAATTTTCTCTGGTTTTTTTCGATTTTTTTCTGGCTACCACACAGACCCACAGATTCTTTTATGGGCTTTAAGTGGCCATTAGTTTTCATTTACAAATGTTTTTTTCTCGTATCTGGCTATATGGCCAGCCCGCAGTTATTTGCTTAACTTCAAACAAAAGTCCGTCGGAGGGCGGCTTAATTTGCTTCACTGTACCTACATTTGGCCCTTTTTTTTTAATTACATTCCGACAAGTGTGAGAGAAAATGGCTGCCATACATATACAAATACACATAAACTCAGACATATACATATGGGAGTGTATGTGTGTGTATTTAGGAGAGTCCTTGTGCGGCTGGCCAAATATTTTACGCTTGATGTGGCACTAACTAGGCCCGCAGGTTGTTCTGGGGGGGAACCCCAGAAAAAAACACAAAAAGGCACATTTGGACTGGAATTAGTAACGGCGAGATGGCAAACTATATGAAGGATGAACATATTAACGGGAAAACGGGAGCTTTTATCACTGGAATTAACTAGATTTTTTATGGCTTTACTTGACCAAGATATAGGCTTCTCTGCGGGATATTTTTCTCTTTTTTTTCAAAGCGGTCTTTCCAGAAAAAATTTGTAAAAACTATCGAATATTTATTTTTTGATCAGATTTTAAGGCATATTAAAAGAGAAAAGTTTTTCAACCCCTCTTCAGATACTCTTCTTGAGAATCGGATATAATTTGTCCAAAATGTAGCCTCATTTCCATTGAGTTTTCCACTTTTCCAAAGGGTCTCCCCAGAAAAATTGACTAAAAAAAATTAAACAATTATTTTTGATCAGATTTTAAGGCATATTTATAGAGATTCTTTAAAAATCGAATATAAATTGGCCAAAATATAACCCTGTTTCCATTAATTTTTTCATTTTTCCCCAGAAATTATTCATAAAAAAACTGAAAAATAAGTTTATATCAAATTTTAATGCAATTTATTAAAAATCATTTATAAATCTTATAGAGCAATATTTTTGAAATCAAATATAAATTGTCCAAGTATAGCCTCATTCAAAATAACCTTTTTTTCCAAAAGGTCTACAGAAAAATTGCCTAAAACAATCGAAAAATAAATATTTAATCAGATTTTGAGACCGGTAATCGTTTTGAATATCTTGGAGTTCTTTTCTTTGAATTCTGTTTCAAAATCGGATATATATTGACCAAGATTTAGATTTCCTAATTGGCAATATACTTACTTGCCAATGGAAGATTTTCCTATTTTTCCAAGAATCTCCGCAGAAATATTTGGCAAAAAGACCGGAAAACTATTATTAAAGATTAATAGAGAATCGTTTTAAAAATCTTTCAATATATTCCTTTCGAGAATCGTCAAGATATCCTTCTCTCTGGAAGATACTTTCCCTTCCCAAAAAACCCTAATTGGCAAACTCAAACCGTATAATTTTAAAGCTTGTACTTCTAGGACTTGAACTAAAAATATAAATAAATCCCGCATCTGTTTCTGCACTTCTAGTGTCTCACTCACGCCCACTCCCGCCCACTTCCGCCCACTCCCGCCCACTTCCGCCCACTCCCGCCCACTTCCGCCCACACTTGTGCTCAAAAAGTGTAAACAAGTGCTGTTGGGTCTTCTTTTCCTTCGAAGAAGAGCTCTCTGGTTCCCGAAAGTTGGCCAACTTAAGATCTTATCGTGTACTTGTTGGCTTCAAAATACATTTTCCACTAGGATTTGGGGAAAAAAACAATAAATTATTGCACTTATGTACCTCAAGATGTTTGGTCCTTGCGTGGCTTCTTTATCCTCGAGGTTGTAGTTTATTTTCGTCCTTTCTTGTTTTCGTCTTTTTTGTAAATATTTTTCCCATAATTTGGTTTTATTTTCAACAATTTTTAGCAATAAATCATAAAAATTTCAAGCTTGATAATTATAGAAAACAGCATAGGTTTTATTTAATTAAAAGTTTTTTAAAGTTTTCTCCCTTTCCAAACCCTTTAGAGGACGTGTCATAATCCTTCAGGAAATCAAAATTTAAATAATTTTTCTTTTTTGTAACTAAAAAGCTTAATTAATATAAAAAGGATTTAAATGTTTCGGTAAACAGTTTGGAATTGATTTTTTTTTAATAATATTTTCCTCCCCAAGGATAATCAGCTTATTACATTTTGCATTTGCATGTGTGTGTTTTTTGTGTGTCCCTGTGTGTGTGTGTGTTGCAGGACACAATGGTCTAAATTGATTTGAGGCAAAACCCTCCCACCTACCACCTCACAGCCCCCTCCCACTCCTCCTTCAAGGGGCCTTGCAACGTGCTGCGGCAATCAAGGCTCTGCAAATATCAACTTGCAACTTGTTTGCTCAAAACTTTCATTGAACATTGCATACTTATGGCGAAAAGCATTGATTGGCTCCGCCCCCTCCGCCCCCAGGGGCGTGTTCCAAGAGGGCGTGGCGCTGTGGAAATTGCAAAATTCCAGGCTCAAGGCGGGCCTATGCGGCGTATACTCGATATCGGGTTCTGGAAATTACTCCAAAAGGGAGTTGCCTTTGCCAGGAATTGCAAATTTTAATTAGAAAATCCGAAATTTCATACTAATTGGAATGCATTTTTAAAGGATATAGAAGGATTTGGGTAGGCTCTGTCTTCTGGTTCTCAACTTGAATTTAAAATTTAAATATTTTCCATAATTTTTTCGACTTTTTTTACCCTCCCAGGAGGATGGAGAATGCCAATGGAGCTTGGCTCTTACTTTTCAATCTAGAATTTGCCATTGAAAGTCCTTTGGGTTGCCATCCCACTTACCCATTATCCTTTCTCCTCCACCTTCCACTTCTCTGCTTGTCCTTGCTCGTGTCCTTTCATTCCATTGTCTATTATTATTTCATCCTTAGTTTCCCGGCTAAGCGAATTTTATGACTAGGCTTCCGGTTTCAACAACTTTGTTTTAGAAAAAAGTACAAAAAAAAGTCCAGAAAAAAGTGCAGAAAAAACTGCGAAAAAGTGTGGAAAAAATGTATGGATAAGGAGCTGGTATTATATATAATTATGCAAAAGCTTAGCTGCTCTTTTTAGACTAAATAAACTATTAAAAAGGATGAACCTGTTCAAGGGGGGGAATTATTTAGATTATCTAGTTAGGAGTAAATGGCTTTTAAATGGGTTTTGAAAACGTTTCTGGAAAGGTTATGGTGTTTTTTTGAATAAATTTTACTAAATTTACAGAATATACTGATTTATCTATCTAATTATTTATCTTAATTGAGAATTATTTCGTTCTTCTTCTGAATGTTTTGAGCTTTCCATAACTTTTTGCATATCATAAAAAATGGCATGAAATTTTTAAATACTTCATTTTTGGTTTTTAAAATATTACTTTTAAGTATTTTAGGGATCAGAAGCCATTAACTTCAAGACTATAGCTAAGTTTATATATTTTTATATTTTATATATATTTATATATTTTATATATTCTATTTTCTATATTATTATAATTTAAAAATTGGAAAACAATATAAAATTTCTATCAAATGTAGCCTAAAAATCCTTTTGTCAAATATATTTATAATTATTATTGGTTTTTTATTTTTTTTATGGTTAATATAAACCCTTGAATAATATATTCTTTGTTTAAATTCTTTGTTTAAATTTAAATTTAATATTGGTTGTTGTACAAAAAAATCCATATTTATACAATAGATTTATTGTTATTTATCGATATCTCGCTTTGTTTCGATTGTGTTCGATTGTGTTCCTCTAAAAGGCTTTAGAAAGATGACATTTACTACCAAAAAAGCTCTTCTGACAGTTTTGTGATTGGTTGATTCAGTTTTGTTCAGTTTTGTTCTGTTCGCAAAAAGAAAATACGCTATATTTTACAGTTTTCCCTCGATTTATCGTTATTTATCGATATCTCGCTTTGTATAAGTCCGATTGTGTTCCGCTAAAAGGCTTTAGAAAGATGACATTTTGTACCAAAAAAGCTCTTCTGACAGTTTTGTGATTGGTTGATTCAGTTTTGTTCAATTCGAGCCTTAAAGATGGACACTAGAAAAGAGAAAATAAAGAAAATATGCTATATTTTACAGTTTTCCCTCGATAAAAGCGAAAAAACCTTTAAAAAGGCAACAAGTTATCGAACAAAATAGTGACTCGAATGATTCTAACTTTAGCAATAAAAGCCTTAATTTTTTAGGCAAAGATAATGGATTTCTCTTCCTCCTGCACCTTATAAATCCATCAAAAGTAGAAAAATAAAAAATATATATATATATAAACTAAATAATTGAATAAAAAACTGATTTAAAAAATTTATTTCTTTTAGATAGAGCCCCTAAAAATTAGTGGAGATAAATCTGAAATCGCTTGTGTTTCGTTTCCTCAGGTGAGTTTTTTCACACCTGACACAACCGAAAACCGAAAACCGAAAACTAAAAAACGGAAGACTGGAAAAAAAGGGGGAAAAAATGGAAAACAGACTGGAAAAGCAAACTGAAAATTGGTAAAAAATATTGGCAGCAATGTGGAAGCATCTGCGGTCGGGTCTCAATGATTTATAGACTGCTCGGGGCATGTGGCACGTTGCAGGTTGCACATTGCACAAGCGCCTCCACCGCCTCTGCTTCTTCTGGCATGTGGTGGGCGGGGTGGGGTCAGTAGGTGGGAGTTCGGGTTATGGGGGGTGGGGACCCCAAAAAAAAAACGAAAAAAAAGTAAAAGGAAACGGGCGACAGGCAGACTGGGAAAGCAAACACAGAAAAAAAATCGTAGAAGAGAAGCAACTTTGTTTTCACTGCATCCTTCCCCTCTCCCCCTCGATGCAGGGAAAACAATCAACGCACTCTGTGTGTGTATGTGGCGGGCAGGGGGTGGCACTGGGTGGTGGGCGGTTGGGTGCCACAACTTGGGTGTGGCCGGAAAACTAAGGCCTTAAAAATGCCAGCTTAGTCTCTTTAAGGATTCATCTCCCAATTCAATTTAAAAGCCTTTAAAAGCGGAAAACTTTCCAAATAAATAATAAAAATGAAAATAAAGAAACTTTTAGCACTAAAAAAGTTAGCTATAAAGTAATTAAAATATTTTAAAAGCAATTAAAAATGTTTATAGAAAGAATTTTATAATTTAAAGACTAACACAGCTTTTTAGAAAAAGTATAAATATTTTAAAAAAATAATATATTTAAAATAATAAATATATAAACAACCTATAATATATTTATAATAAATACATAATTAACAATGAAAATATATTTATTATATTGAATAATATATTAAAAATAAATCATTTATTGTACTTTTAATATTTAAATGAACACATTTTTGAATTAAAAAGAAAAATATCTTCATCATACATAGAATTAGGTTTGAATTTATATTTTCCTTTTTTTTGGTTTTGGTATTTTTTTAACTTTCTAATTGTTTTTATCATTATTTTAGTAAAACAGTGTTTAATAACAGAAACAGTATTCAAACAGTAACAAAACAGTGTTCGTAAAGACTAAAAATTAGTTGAAAATAAAATTATGATTTATTTCTGTTTCGGAAATGTATTAAAAATATCCATAAATTTACACATAAATATTTAATATATATTTCACCAATTATATAAAAACAACTTCAATAATTTAATAATTTAATAAAAAGAGAATCTTGGGAAAAACTTTATTTGGTTTCGAAATAATAATAAAAAAAACACAATTTGCAAAGCAATCATAATTATTTTAGTGGCTCTCTTCGGGGTCTAATATAGAGCTCTGATCCCAATCCAAATCCAAGCACACACATGTGTGTATTTTTTTTTTGTCCTGGGGTGTGGATTTCCGTTTCCGTTTCCTGTTCCTGTTCCTGTTCGTTTGCCGTTTCCATTATGATTTCTATTATTCGCAAACTCAGCACAAAATTTTCGCTGAAAATGAAATGAAATAAAGATTCCGCTTAAGCGAAATGATGATGATGATGATTCTGGTACATTGGGGACTCACACATCTGTGCAGGTACACAGAGAGAAAAAACTAGTAAAAAAAATATACATTTTAGAGAGAAAATATAGAGAGTTTCGGATATTTTGAAGCGAAACCAAAGGGGTTTTGGGAATACTTAAAAGTTTCTGGATTTTTATAAATTTATTTATAATTTCCTATTATTTTTCTCCAAGTGTATGTCTGTCTTTGGTATTTCTATATATTTGTGGCTGTATATGCGAGGCCATAAAGCGCACATGGCCCCCCGGAGTAAGTGGTCAGTTAGAAATGTAACAAAATGAAGAAAGGACTCTGGCCAGGTGCAGGACGAAGGCGTTCCGAACCGCCTCCAAACCTCCTTCTGCTGCCCCACGCCCCCTGGCATATGCTTCAACCATAAAATGGAGCCGACTCCTCGTCGGGCACTCTGGCTCGATGGCTGTCAATTAATGACCCATTTGGCCAACCAAGGGTTAAGTTCAATTTTCTTTGTGTGTTTCTATTTAAAGAATTGCCAGGTTTCTTTTTGTAGCCATTTAGTCAGGAAAAAGCTTTATTTTGGGATGGATTAAGGTTAAGGTTATAACGAAATTTATCCTAAAAATATATATTTTATTAGAAATATTACTATTATTTACAATTATTGTTAAAATGCCTTAAAAAGACTTTAAATATTGTTTCTTGGGACTTCGGACCTCTTTCCACGTTTCTCCCAAAGGACGCTGCTGTATAATGTACGACTTGAAACTAAAGCTTTAAAGCTTTTTTGTTAAAAATAGTTATTATTGAATCACCTTTTTATGTTTTTAATGACCTTTTTTTTAATTTATAAAAATTCCAGGGCATCCATCTATGGTTGCCACATTTTGTTGCAGCTGGAGCATGTCCTGTGCCACATCTTAAGCTGTATGTGCCACAAGTGTCGAAAAGTGGTGCACCCTCCAAGCATTTTTCTTCTCGCTTTGTTCCTTCAGCTTTATTTTTATGCTTTTCCCCGCTTTTCCTCGCTTTTCCTCGCTTTTTTCATGCTTTTTTGATTTTTTTGTGTGTTTATTTTGTTCGTGCCACTTG
Source organism: Drosophila ercepeae (assembly GCA_018150545.1). NCBI lineage: Eukaryota > Metazoa > Arthropoda > Insecta > Diptera > Drosophilidae > Drosophila > Drosophila ercepeae. Next base: position 2,518,670 of record JAECWL010000197.1, read on the forward strand.
GATGTTGTGCCTGTTGCCCCATGTTGCCTGTTGCCTCTTGTCCTTTGGCAGGACCCTTCAGCAACGACTTGCGAAGTGAGCAAAGAAAGGCAGGACTCGGGATACGAAAGTTGAAGAACTTGTAATTAAGAGGGGGAGAGGCTTTTTTTTTTTAAATAAAAACCAGAAACTTTTCAAAAACTCTAAATAAATCTAAAATTTATTAGATCTAAAATATTAAAAGAGATTCTAAGGATAAGCAATATAATTTTCCGAAAATCTCAAGGCAAATTTTGCGTCGTGCATGTTTGTTTGCGGTTGCGGTCCTGAAATAGCCAAAGGCTAAGACCTCGTATCCTGCGTCCTTCGTCCTTCGTCCTTAATGTTTGCCTTTTGCTTTCAACTGCCCGCTCACTAATTTAATATGCATATTTAGCTGTCAGTCATTTTGATTGCGTAACAAACCGAAATGAAATGAAACATGAAGCCCCAAAGCCAGCCTCTCTCCGCTCTCCACTCTCCACTCCATTCTGACATTAACGGTAAACGTTTCGAGGGGCTTGACGACAAATCATTGCCAACATCATCTGCCAGCAATCATCATCATCGTGATTGGCATTGCTCGAATTTCGAATTTCGATACTCTGCTTTGGCTTTGAATTGCATTCGGCACTGAGAACAAAAACGGGTAGTTTTTTGGTTAAATTTTATATATTCTAAGAAGCAAAAATAATGAATATCTTATCTTTATGAATCTGCTTTGATTTTCTTTCGATTTTAAAAACATTTTAATAATCCCTACTTGTATTTTCGTTAACTCTTTTGTTACAGTGCAGCATTGTTATAAAATGATTCGCAAATAGTCAACAATAACTGAGCACTCTCTTGGCAGATGCCAATTAAGCTGAATAATTGGGCATTTCGGTCAGGACCCTTCTCAATATGTGTTTATACACACGCGATCAGAACAATAGGTACAGAAATAGCCATTCAGCTAGGGTTAATAGTTTATATCTCAAGATATTTTTAATTTTTAATAAATTTAAATCGAAAATAAAAAATGCTGCAAAATGGAGGATCAAGCAAAAGCTATGCTCTTCCATACTCTCTTAATAAACTTTCTCTTTCTTCCCAAATGCGTTCCACATTCACTTCCAGAAATGGCGGTGTGATCCTTCGCTCTCTCTTCGTATAAGCTAGCTTTCTCTTTCATTCCTTTGCCAAGTTATCGGCCGGAAAATGTGTAAAGAAATCGCGGAAAACTGGAACATGGAGGATCAGGCAAAAGCTGTGCTTCTCCATACTCTCTTTCTACACTTCGTCTCTCAGTCACTCTCCATAAATGCGTTCCACATTCGCTCTTAGTAATGGCGCTGCGATCCTTCGCTCTCTTTTCGTATCAGCTAGTTTTCTCTTTCATTCCTTAGCCAAGTAATCGGCCGAAATGTGCAGAAGGCTCTCTCCCCCTCCACCTTGCACTCTCACACATCCTCTCTCGGCAATGACGGTCGGATCCTTCGTATCCGTTAGCTTTCCACTCCCTTCCCTGAGTTTTTACTCTCGAAATCGAAAGATAGTTCTGTCCGACCTCGCGTTTTGTAAACACGGTTAGATTCGTTCTCCGTCGAATAAAAGTTGAGCACCGTTAGTTTATTTTTATCGCCATTTTTATTCGATTCAATGATTTGTTCCAAGTTACAGTTTAAAGTTAAATGGTGCTTTTAAAGGCTTCGCGAGTGAGTGTTAGTGTTTGTGACGGAAGCTCTTCACGGTTTTCGCGTTCGGGAGAGTAGGACAGGTTGGGCAGTTAACGGTACTTGCGTTCCCAGCTTTAAGTACAGTTGAGAAGCTTGTACATTTCAAATAAAAAATATACAAAAAGAAAATATTGGTATGTTTGATTTTATTTTTTAAAATAATGTTTCATAGATCTTTTATACACTCAAACATTTAAATAAGAAATAATATATTTTAATGCTTCGGCACATCATTGGATCCCCAATGAAATTCCATTTACTACAAAAGCAGCTTTTTTATCCTTTTTCGTGTTCTCCTCCATTCTCCCACTTTCACACTCTCCTCTGCACTCCCCCTTGCCCAATATCTGAGGAAACTCAAGCTGCAGGTAACGGAACCTGCAGTTTTACGAATGCAGTACGGAATCTTTATATTCGCTCCCGCTCCCCCCGCAGCAGCTCCTATCGACCATGCTTCGGGGGGCGGTGGGTCAAGTCCGCAAGTCAAGTACAGTTAATTTTCCGAAGGATCGAGGGAAATTTCAATAAAAAAATGCAATAATGGTAGCAAATGGAATGCAATTTGTCTGATTATTTAAACAGACAGAATACAAATTTTTGCGTTTAATTATCAATTTTTAGGTTATAAATAATTACTACTTTGTTATAATATAAATTAATATTAATTAATACAAATTTCATATTGAATTTTTATGTTACTTTCTACGGGTTTTTTAGCGGTAGATTTTGGGCTTTGTTAATGATACAAAAACGTTTTATATTAAAACGAAAAGTTTTCAAATAAGTTTTTACAAATATCTTTAAGTTATTTCTCTTTATATTCAAATCTCACAGATTTTGTATGAATTGCATAGATCGCTCTCTGGAATGCTCTCTAAAGCTCTCTTAAGCGCGTCCTGACTCTCTCTTTCAGTAATGGCGGCCGCATTGAGTATGCTTGCATCTGATCTTTCGCTCTCTTACTCTCTTTCTCTTACCATTTCCTCAGGGTTTTCGCGTTTTTTATGTTGCCTACTTTTTTGGGTCCTAAAATTTTGATTTTAAAATCAATTTTTCATCAGTTAAAAGGGTTTTTTTGGGAAGCTTGTTAAAAAAATATAATTCTTACACTATTGGCTCAATATTGTAGTTGTAAAACTTTAACTTTGAACCTTTTTTTTATAAATATTGAGGAGTTTATGAGTTTATATCCGTGTTTGCATTTGTGTAAGTAAGGCATCTAAAAGTTTTGAAGTCCCCAGAGTAAAGTACAGTTATTTAGTAAAGCCATTTTGTAAAATATATGTACAATATTCAACTATGTGTAGGTGTGCAAAATATATATCTATTAAAGTAGAGTTTAAGTTTTGAAAAATTTAATAAAAAAATAATTTTCTGAATAGTAAAATTTTTATAATAATTAAAGTAACATTTTTCTCCTTTTTTAATAAATGGTTCTAAGAAACCAAGCTTAAGACTCACTTCTATTTTCTTGCTCGCAATTGTCCTGGCTTTGTGTCCTGTGTTTGTTTGTGTGTGTGCGGGTGTGTGGCTGTGCGGGTGTGTGGCATACATTTCATGGCAGCCGACAATTGACAGTTGATAATGCATTTTAATTGTTGAAATATGGATGAGTAGTTACATGTCAAAACTGAATGAATAAATCGAGTGGGAGTGGGCGGCGGAGTGCGAGTGGCTGGTGATTGGAAATCGAACTCCATTTAATCATTAAGACCGCAATTAGCATTTCGAACTAATTATGGGAAGCCGACAGATGGGGTCGATTGGGATCCGAAATCCAATGAAGGGATTTTCGGTTTAGAGATTCCAAGAAGATTCCCAAAGATTCCAAAAGATTCCAAAAGATTCCAAAATATGCAATCGAATATTTATGAAAATAGATGATCCTTGATTATCCTTTTCAAATCAACTTGATTGAAAAGGTTGTTTTCGTTTCAATTAATAGTCTCTGAGAAAAAGCGATTGTATTTGTTTTTCGTTGCTTTCCGGGCTTACTGTTTTTGGGTGTAATTATGTAATTGGCAATTTCCAAAATTCAATTGACCGCAATTATGGCGGCGACAACCGAAATATCCTTATGAATAATGCAGCAGAAATTCAATTTCATATTCATATTCAATTTAGAGACTGGATTCAGAATTCAGAAAGCCACCAACGAACGTAAAACAATTGAAAACTGTCAGGCAAACGCACACAAAGGATTCGTTATCCTGCGGCAGTATTTTGTATTTATTATGGCAACCTCTCACGTACCTCCCAGGACACCCAGGACGACGACATCCCTTCACCATGGCAATCAAATTCTAATTTCGAGCAATTAATTTAAACAAAATAGAATCTTATTACTTTATTGCCACTTGAGTGTGTGTGGAAAATGGAAAAACCTGAAGGATATCAAGGATGTTTTTCCCTTTTTCTGGGGATTGACTGACTGACTGAATGACTGACTGATAGAATGACTGACTGACAACCTGCAGAAGTAATCAACTTAAGAGATATCTCCTCTCGAGCTTTGGCAATCCGATTATACAGGATTTTACAGGAAAATGCATTGTTTTTCTAATATCAGAGATTTTTCTCGATGATTTTCCTGGAAAACTTAGATCCTTTTGATTGGATTGAATTAACAGTGTTGAGGGAAATATGTTTTTTTGGAAACTTATTGGAATGAAAGTCACGAAATAATGGTGTCCTTTAGTCCATAATCCGGTTAGGGCCAGGGCATGCATGGACATGCATACATCATAAATAATTGAGTTATCCTTCCTACATATATATATATATATACTCATTTTTTTTCTTCTTCGTTCTCTCGAAAAACATGACAAATTTATCCTAAAGTTAATTCCCTTTCGGGTCGGAGGAGCGACAACGCCCCTGGGCAGCAGCCCCTTGATGACCCCTTTTGGCCTGTCGTGTCTCATGAACTTTGTGCCGGGATGTCCTTCCTTTCTCCGTCGATGCTCGCAATTTGTATACATATTGATGAATATGTATAAATAAATTTCTATTGATTTTTCATTATTTATATTTAATAATAAATAAACCAAGAGCAGCAACCTCTCCGGCTCCAGCTCCGTTGAAAGTGTTTGAAATCGAGTCGAGTTTTTTGTCCATTTTTTTTTTTTTTGTCGTTTTTTGTCGTTTCGTATACACAAAAATTTCCGCTTTGCTGAGCAACTGAAAAACATTTTAAATTTTACCTGAACTCATGCCACCATCTACCACCCCCTTGGCTTATAATGTTTTCTAAGCTTTAAAAAAAAACAGAAAACAAAAATAATTAAATTCAATTGGAATTCAGTTATGCGCAACAGGCGAAAAAAAAATCATAAAAATATCACGAAGAAATTTAATAGAAAATTCAAAATGTTTTTCCGCCCTCGTGTCGTTTTTTTAAGTCCTCCCAGGATGGCTACCACCCCCTCGACCAGGTTTTTGCGGTAAACTTGCAAACAAAAAATGGCAAGAGGGAAAAATATTGAAAATTTATTTATAGTCAAATACGCTACACTGCACCTGTTTGCCTGTCAACACTTTTGCACCTGTATGTGGGTGTATAGTGGGTGGTAGAGGGTGTACACACACATAGCTGGGGTGTAAAAATGATTGAGTGTTTGAACTCAACTTTTGTGTCGTCGGCATCGCCATCATCAGTGGCAGAGCCAATGTCACAGTGGGAGGGCCACCCGCAAGCCCGATACCTGCTACTGCTCCTGGTCCTTGTCCTGGTCCTGCTGCTCCTCTTCCACTTCCACCACCAATAAGTACCATTACCACCACCAACAGCTACTACCAGCAGGAGGCTGTCTCTTGCCCTTAAAATACGTTTCGGCCAAGACTCTTGAGACACTCGCGAGAAAATATTTAAAAATAAAATTAAACTAAAGTGATATATCGCGAATATATTTGAAACATTTAAAACAAAATGTATAAGAATGATATAAAAACCTTTAAAAGGAATATATATTAAAAATCTAGGGATAGAAATTAAATAAATTTAAAAGAAATACAAAATATTTGGCCTAAAAAAATGGTGATAAATACCCAATATCTACGCTAGTTTTTAAATATATTCCTTTTATAATACAAAATAATTGCTTTTAATAATATTACATATTGATTAATGTATCTTTTTAATAAAATATATATATATCAGTAATATTTTAAACATTTTGCTAGAATCAATCTTTACTCAAACGTATTATTTTTAATCAAAATTCCATAGTTTTTAGTGGAAATTTCAGACAGCAACAGGTTTTGGATCTTCTCTTTTCTACCTCAATTAAGGCTTATTATTAAGTTATATCTCTATTTGTTATTAACTTTTCTCTTTCTCTATTAATCCCTGTGGTAGTGCATTCAGAATTCGACTAGTTTCCTCCATCTACGAATGATTTTGATCGCTTTTGTAGTTATCTCTGTAGGTGTTCTCGATTTGTTTGATTTGGCTTCCTGCGCCCCGTGTCAAAGCCAATGTAATGCCGTGAAAGCACTGAAAAGAATTACTTACAACAAGGCTTAAACAAGGCTTTTAAAATAATAATTAAAATTAGAGAAATTTAATAAGAAATAAAGAAGTTAATTGGAGATTCTATCAAGATAGATTAACACAATTAAACCCAATAATCAAGAATATCAAACATATAATTTATTCAATAATCAAAATAAAATACTAAACAGAGAGAAGAACTTTGAAAATTCTTAAGAATATATAAAGATTGATTTATTTTAATATAAGGAATTGATTAATTTATTCTAGAAATATATTTTTTAATGTATATTTTTAGATTTAAATAAATATTTAAGGGATAAAAGTGATTAAAGGATATAGGAACCTAATAATTTTTTTCCTTAGTCAAAATTTTGGTATTTTTTGATAGCAAAAGTAATAGTTTGAGTAGATTTTTTGGTATATATTTTTTTATTTTTATATTATTTTTTATTTTTTTTTATACTTTTTTTGGTATACATATTTTATATTTTTTATATATATATATTTTGGTATTTTTTGATAGCAAAAGTAAGAGTTTAAGTAGTTTTTTTGGTATATATTTTTTTTACCTCATTATTTGTTCTTCTGTGCTTTTTGGTGTATTTTCTGTTGAATTTCCCATTTTTTTTCTCAGTGCATTTTGTACGGTTTTAAATTGTATTTAAGATGGACTCCGACTGCGTTTCCGGCGCTTTTATCTGCTTTGGCTGCCACTTCTTCTTCTTGACGTGGAACACAGGAAAATTATCAGAGGGTGGTGGGGCAGCGGATGGATGGGGGGGATTAGGAGTTGTAGAGGCAGGAGGAGTAGAGCGGGAAGCGTCTACCGGGGGACAGTGTCAACAGTTTTCCCTCCGGCTGAGTGAGCTCTGCCTTTCGGCCATGTTTGTTTGTATGCACTTCAATAAAAATTTAGCATACGCTTCGCTTCACTTCACTTGCCACACACACACACTGTGACACACACACACTAATACACACACACAGGCACACTAACACACACTCAGTTGGAGACACGCACCTGTAACGCCCTCTGGCGGCAGCTATACGAAAACATTGCTTTGTATCATTTCCCCTTCGCAAAGCATTTTTCGATTATATGTTGCCTTTCGTTGCTTTTCGGCTCGTTTTTCAATCTAAATGTCAGCACATGTGCGGCATGGCCAGGGGCGTCCAGGGGGGTCACAACTCAAGAAATTAATTCTTGGAAAAATTTGTTAAGATTATTTATTATTGACAATATTTTTGATAGGATAAGTTTTCATTTGATTTTCACCCGTTTATTTGTTAGCAAATATTTGTTAGAGTTGTTAGACATTGTTAGACATTGTTTTTGGCCTTTGAAGTTTCTTAGCGTCTTAAATATTTCATTAACTTAAAAAAAAATTTATATATTTTATCACAATATTCCAAAAATATAAATGTTTTGGTTTAAATACGTTTTTTTTTTAAATAAAAACTACTTAAAACGCAAGTAAAGCATATTTTTTAGACAAATTTTCTAAAGTCAAAGTCTTAAAAAAAGTACATTTAGATAATAAATCAAATCAAATATCATACAATAATAGGTGTTTTTTTAAAATACTGTTTTTTTTATTAATAAATAATTAATAAGACAAGTTAAACATATTTTTTAGACATATTTTTTCTAGAGTTAAAAGTCTAAAAAAGTCTTAAAAAAATTATATACTTTAAGTAAATTGTTAATTAATAACAATGACTAAAAAATAATACGTTATTTGTTAAAATACGAGCTTTCAAAAAATAAAAATAGTTTAAAAGGCAAGTAAAGCATTTTTAGACAAATTTTCAAAGTCAAAGTCTTAAAAAAAAGTACATTTAGAATAAATCAAATAAAATATTGATAAATATTAAGTTTTTTGTTAAAACACTGTTTTTTTTTAAATTGAAAAATTAATAAGGCAAGTCAATCCTATTTTTTAGACATATTTTTTCTAAAGTTAGAAGTCTAAAGTCTTAAAAAAAGTATATATTTTGATATAAAAAATTTGATAAATAAGACAAAATATTTAAAACTAAACACGTTTCAGTTTAAATACGTTTTGCTAAATTAAAAATTATGAATAGTGAAGGTAAAGCATATTTTTTAGACACATTTTCTAATGTTTGTCTTAAAAAAAGTAAATATTTTCAATAAATTGGTAATTAAAAACAATGACAGAAAAAATAATAGGTGCTTTGTTTAAATACGTTTTTTTAATTAAAAAAAATGAATATGTTAATTGAAAAATATTTTTTAGACATATTTTCCAAGTTTTCTATAGAAATCCCCCTCTTTAGAAAAAAATCATAGCCTACGTCCCTGCGTTTCCGGTGTGTGTGTGTGTGCAAAAATGGCTGCCAGCTGTGCGTGCGTGCGTGAGCTGCTACGTGTGTATGTGTGAGGTGTATAGGTGTGGGTGTGTAAGTGTGAGTGTAAATGTGAGTGTAAGTGTGAGTGCGCGTGTCGTGGCAAATTACTCGAGTGAAGTGCGCACTTCAAGAATGAAATAGCCAAAGCAACCGACACGGCTCCCCTTCACAAAACAACAACAACGAAACGAAAAAAAAGAACCGAAAACGAATACTCCACATCCTTGACTGCCTCCGTTATCCTGGCTGGCTGGCTGCCTCCTTCAAGGAGCCCCCATGTGTGTCTGTGTGTGTGTGTGCGCGAATTTCCTTTCTAATTTGTTTAACGCAACTTTCTCAAGTCTCGTTACGTTATTGTTCATTCATGTTTCTGGCAAAATGCAACTGCTTGTGCTTTTTTATTTCCTCAAAAAAAAAGGAACAAAAATCTGAAAAATAAGGTTCACTTTATAATACCTTGTAACCTGTGACGAAAAATGATTAAAAAACATTTAAAATCAAAAAGATATTCAAGTTTTTTCAAACTCAAAAAACTCTCCTTTGTTAAAAAACCGTACCTTACAAGGCAGCGTTTCTTTAAGAAAAAGCCCAAGACTTCTTCGATGATATCCTGCTACCCTTTACCATTTGGCACATAATGCGTTCATATAAAAAATGGAAAAAAATAAAAAAATGGAAACTTTTGGAGTTGAAATATTCAGAAAGTCCAGTTCAGAAATTTTGATTAATTACTTGGACTTGGTAAAGTTTTGGATATTTTGCTTAAATTTATGCCGCCTTGGGGGCTTAAGATATACATTTATTTATTAAGTTTCTGGTTCTATTAGCTAATTGTGAAGCGTTTTGAAGGACCCCACTTAGTCCACACATTTAATATGCATTTTCAACCATTTTGAACGACATCAAAGGCGCTGGCGCTTTGGCAACCTGCTTATCCTTGCTTCCTTTTTCCCTCCCTTGCTCACTTCCTGCGGCAGGATGGAAGGTCCTTCCTTCATCCGCATTTTGGGCAAAATTTTGTAATGCGATACACTTCCTATTGATAGACCAGGGCAGAAACTGTGGAAGGAAAACTGTTGCTTAAATTATTTATTAAATTGCGGAAAAATTCGCATATTTTTATGAATAATTATTGAGCCAGAAAATCCCTAAAAAAAGTAGAGAGGAGTAAAAATTAATTAGTACAAAGGCTGAAGGGCATAGTCGGAAAAAAACTCTCATTTAAATGGTTTTTAATTACTTTTTTTTCTCTCAAATCTCTCGGTGAAACTTAACATAAATTAATAAATAAAATATTCATAATTTTATCTTTTTTCTATAGAAAAATGGAAATATATATTTTTTTTTATTCCTGGGCCCAGCGGCTATTGAACCGAATTTTTTTTGGTGGGTCAACCACAAAAAGGTGAAACAGGCTAACGAAATTGAAGTAAAGCGAAAGAAAGTAAAGGAAGGTCAAAGAAAGTAAAGGAAAGTCAAAGAAAGTGAAAGAAAGTTTGGTTTCTGTTGGAAAAAAGGAAAAGGGAACGGAATTCAAGTCACGACATTCGCACCTGGAGGCCAAATGGCGCTTAAAATTCAGCAAAAGGTCAAAAAAATATCAGGTAACTGACTTGGTCAGCTACGCAAACAGGGGATATCCTTACATAAGGATATTCTCCATAAATATATGTGTCAAAATATATACAGAGATATAACTAAACAGTGGAGATCATGAGGGTAATAGTGAGTTTTTTGGGAAAGGATTTTTTGGTTGGTTGTCGGGAAGTTTCTTGTTTGAATTGAAAATCCTCTAAAAAATGAAGGATTCTTTATAATTTAATTATAAAAATAATATTTTTTATACCTTAAATATTCGTTATTATATTTTTTATACAAAATGCAAGTAAATTTTGAGAACTATTTAATGGAAAACCAATTTTTTGGAAACAAGAACTCAAGGCTTAAGGACATAAGTTGTTTGTTTTTAAAGTTCTGAACAATTTTGGGTATAAATTAATTGATAAATAAATTATTAAATGATAAATATTAGTAAGTAATTAAGAAACTTTAATTTAATATAAATTCTATTCCGAAAATCTGGAATATTCACAAGAAAAACCGAACAAAGTTTCTTTTTATGTTAGATTATATTTTAAAGAATATAAAAATGTTTAAAAATATTTGAAATACATTTAATTATTTTAAAATATTTTTCCAGCCCATTTACTTTCATGAAACGCACTGTTTTGCGACTTACATTTTGGGGATTTGTATTTATTTAGCCAGAAAGTCAAAAAGTCTCGCTTCAATAACTTGGAGTTTCTGTAACCTTTTCTCCGTTTTTTCTTCTCTCTATTGTTCCACTTGCTTCGGCTACTTTTTCCAATTTGATTCTTTTACCTTTTGACCCCCGACCTTGCTCCAACCCGGCCCCCCTCCCCCCACCAGCTTTTCAACATTTTCTTTTTTAAATGAAAGGTGACGCCGTATATTTGAATTTTGAATTCATAGTTGGAGGAGCGAGACGGGGTGGGTGTTGATGAATGAGGGTTTTTGTGGGAGCGGGGGCGTGGCAAGGTTGTCCTTTCCATCATCCTTGTTGCCGTTATTCCTTGTTGTCGTTGTCCTGGCATTATATTCCTCCATACCGCCGTGCTCCATCAGTTTTTATTAAAAAACTCATTATATCTGCCCAGCAGGACGATGCGGTCGGTCTATGATGTTACATTTTCAGGATATTTCCAGCGAGAGAAGAGCCAGGCAATAATCATGAGGAATTCTTAGCGATTTCTTTGTGATATTTATGGAAAATCTGGAAATTTCCGCTCCTGGTTTTCCACTTCAGGATTAATTTCCCCCTTGGATTGGCCATAAAGTTGTCTCGATTTTAGTTTCCCCATCGCTGGCATTGATTTCCCTTCGATTGCCAGCGATTGCCTTTCCCATATTAAATTTCCACTTTTTCCGCCGAGGTCCTTGTCGCAATCGTTGACGAATTTCCATTTCCTTTTCAAGCTCAGGACTGGCTTAAGTAATTCCTTTTCCTGGAAATTTTTAGACATTTTATTTATGGTTCTTTTGTGCATAAATTTTATATATACTTTTCCCCTAAAATCGGTTGAGTGTTCCATAAAAACGAATGAGAAACTATTTTGCGACAAAAGTTTAATTTTTTTTTGTTGGCTTTTGGTGAAAGTTTTAATTTCAACTTTGGAGGCGGGTTTGGGAGGGGCGGGTTTCGGGAGAGAAAGTAGAAAACTTTTCAATAAACTATCGCATCGCACACATGCCACATATCCTTTTTGCCAACTGCTGCCAACTGTTGAGTTATTTTTTATATTGTCCGAACCAATACCCTCGATGGCACTTTCTCCTTTCTCCTTTCTCCTGTACCTTTCTCCCTTCTCAACCCCCTTTTCCCATTGATAAGCTGCGAATAGTTAGAACGCCATTTGCCACTAGATTTGCTCGCAACAGGACGTGCAGGACTATTTGTTTGTCGTCGAAGGGATCCGAGTACTTCCGCTGCTACACTAGTACAGTGGGGCCTCTGATATACACAATATTAGCAAAAAGTTTTTCCTGGATTTTGCCTTTTATTTAAAACTTTCTGAAACTAAGTTTTGTAATAAAGTTTTCAACAGAAAGTTTGCGGAAAATATTTTGAAATGTTTTTGAGGATTCAAAAATTATTATTCAGAATTTTATAAATTAATGAAAGTTTTGTAGAAAAAGGTGTCCTCTTTTTATATATATTTAATTTGTACATTTTATGACATGTTTTTTGTGTATTTGGGAGAAGTTTTTACGACTTTTTAGTATTTTTTTACCCAAAAAGGAAAGGTTCCTTTTATTAATTTTAATTTTAAAAAATATAGCTTATCCTGGGAATATTTTTAGCCATTTAAGGCTTTATTTAAACCATTTCCTTTAACCAAAAGAGCTTTGTAAAAAGTTTAAGAAAAAAAATAGGAGAGTCGATTTTATCCTGCGAAATTTTTGTTTGTTTTTTTTTTCGTCCTTGGGTGGCTCGTCTGTCGCCTTGCTGTCTCACTATGAAAGTTAAATTGCAATTTCTTAAAAGTATTTAATATGACAGTTGCGCCGGGGAGATAAAAATAAGGATCTGCGAGAAGGCGAAGGAAACAAAAAGGACCAAGCAGGAGGTGCAAGAAAAAAAAAAGAAAAGAAAATCAGGAACTTCCGCAAAAGGCTTTTCCAAGCGGAAAATCTCGGCAACGGCAACGGCAACGGCAACGGCAACGGCATCGGAATGCTGTTGTCAACGCAGTTGCGACTGAAAATGCAGTGAAAGTTCTCCTCCTCCTCCTTATCCTTATCCTGGCTGGGATCCTGCCCCCCTCCCCCTGTTTTTTACCATTGTCAGATCCTGTTTTTCGGACAGTGAAAATCGCTTAAGCAACAAAACCTGACAACGAATCTAGTTTTTGCTGAATGTCACATGGGTGGGGAGAGGGGAGAGACAAGAATTTGCGGCTGCGGGAAAAGCGGAGAAAGTGCCAGAGAAAGTGCCAGAGAAAGTGCCAGAGAAAGTGGAGGCGTTTGGGAGCGTCGATGGGAAAAGTGAGACTTTTGTGCTAATCGCATCAGAAGCGACAATTGAAGGTGATTAAATGGCTGGGCAAGCAGAAAATTGAAAAAATGAGGAAAAACTAGGAGAAAGTGGGAGAAAGTAGAGGAAAATGAGGAAAAAATGAGGAAAAACTGGCTGGGAAACTCTTTCAACCTTTCAAGTTGTTCATTTTAAGCGGGAAAACAGATTAAAAGTTGACTTTAAAATTTAAGGAATTGGAAATGAAATTAAATAAAGTTTCTAAGGTATTCTATAAAGAATTTAGATTTTAAAAAACCACAAAAAACTTCCAAGGATATCCCTCCCCCAAAATATAAATCCTCTTATAAGGATTATGAGCCTATAGATTTATTCAAGGACCCATCAAAGGAACCTTTCTCCACCCCCTAAAAAATAACATTTAAACATAAAAGCTATTTGGAGGAGGAGGCGAAAAAGTCCTTCAAGATCCTCCATTCTCGTCCTTGACCTTGGCCCCGGTGGCGTATACGCAATTTATGGAAAAATATGTTAGAAACAAAAATGGGCTCCAGAGAATGCAGAAAATGGAAATGATATTTGCCATTCGATGCGGAACAAATTCATCGAGATGTCGGGGAATTTAGTGAAATGTGAATACTCATAAATATTCGAATAAATTAGTGACTGAGAAGGCATCTGAGTGGGTGGCCAAAAATCAAGGCCTTGTTGGGGAAACAAAGCAGCCAATTCGCACGTAAATAGATAAAAAAAAATGGAAATAAAACGAAGCTGCCAAAATTGGGTTCAATAAAAAAAAGGAGAGAGAGAAGCTCACACACTTTACGACTAAAGAATGAATCTAAATCATTGTCATAAAAAACGGGCAACACGAAACCGAATTTAAAACGAAACCAAAATCAAACGAGGCACGTCTGGATTTTCGAATTTCGATGGCTTTGTCCTTTTGGTTGGAGATTTTTTTATACTCTTTGCCTCTATGGTAAAAAATTTTTAGCTCTTAAAGTAAGGTTTAATTAACTTGCTGGAAGAATATTAAGAAAAATTGGGGTTTAAATGGATAAAATTTACATAAAAACAAAACTTAGAAATGTCCGATTTTAAGAATTTGTTTTATTAAAATTAATACCTTATACAACACTGTTTTGTACATTTTCCCAAAGAATATTTTCGAATTTCGATGGCTTTGTTTCAGATTTTTTTATGCTGCCTCTTTGGTTAAAATTTTTAGTCCTTGAACTAAGGTTTAATCAACTTTCTGGGAGAATATTCAGAAAAATTGAGTTTTAAATGAATAAAATGTACTTTAAAACAATATTGAAATTAATACCTTATACAACACTGTTTTTTACATTTTTCCTAAAGAATATTTCCCCAAGTTGTAAATCTTGAAAATAATTATTTTCATTGCTTTCTTAATATTAAAGTTTAATTTTAAATGCAAATACTTAGATATTTTTAGTCATTTTTGAATACAAGAAACCAAAGAAACAAAAAGCAAAGTTTTAAAATGCAGAAAAAGTAAGTTTTAAGGCGCTTACTTACTAAGTACGACAGACAAGTCTAAACATGTCTATGGTTTTACATAAAATTGCGATTATTTAACACGAAAGTGTATCTCTTAATTGATAATTAACTTTTAAGAGCTTTAATTGACGTTTGACATCTTAATTGCGTTTAAAAATGTAGAAAAACAAAGTAAAAGGGCGCTGACTAATAAAGTACGGCAGACAAGTTAAAGCATGTCCGTTAGTTTGCCTTAAAAGTAATTCAAAGCCTTGTTTTAACTATATTTTTAAATGGAAAATAAACCCATTGATATTTTTTTTTAGCTTTTTTTCAGCTGGCAATATTTAAGCAGCACTTGATTGGATTAATTTGTGGCAGAATAATACGCGGGTGTTGTAACACTTGTCCAAACATGGCCGCGGAAAATGCGAATGAAAAGCTCTCTCCGCGGGAAACTTTTCGCCAAAAACGATAAACAATTCAAATTGAATTTCGCTGACTAAATAATGGCGGAAAAGAACGGGGTTAGCTGGGGGTCGAAGGTCACGGGTTACGGGTTACAGGTAACGGGTAACTGGTAACAGGTTACTGCCAAATGAAAATGAAAATAAAATGTGAAATAATCAAAGCGCATGTGATTTGCATAATTTGTAATTTGGAATTTCCGCTCACATGACTCTCATTTCCTGTTACACACTCTCGCCCACTTTTCCGGTAAATGTCCATGTGTGTGTGTGTGTCTGGGGGGTGGCTGGGAGGACTTTTCATTCCGCTTGGATAACTGTTTAATATGCATAAACTTCACTCGGGAAAAAGGAGATTTTTGGATGTTGTATCCTTCCGTTTGGTTAGCAAGCCAACCCGAAAAGGCTGCCCCGGGAAAACCAGAGTTCACCAGAGAAAGTCCAGGGGGGGGTGAAAGCGAGAGGAAAACCCAGGGAAAATCTTCTCCAAAATTGGGAGAGTTGTGCGCTGTTTTGGCCTAATTGGTTGCCGCTACTGAGCCACGAACTTTATCTACCAGTTTCCTTACAATTTTCTTTAACTTTAAAACATTCTTCGATATTTTCTTCACATTTTCTTTTCTTTTTTTTTTCTTATTCGTTTTCGTTTTTCCCTCCCCCCTCTGCCCCTGATTTTTCCCCATGAAAAGTTCTCGTGTTTCGTTTTTTATGGGATTTATTATTTACTTCATGGCAGGAAAAACTTTAAAGGCTAATTGGCCGTGTCCTTATGGGTTTCGATTTCACTAGAAAGTCCTGGCACTTTGTGACTCTTATATTTTATATTCTATTTATGCTTTAAATGCTCTAAAAAATATGGGAATATAAAATAAAATTACTTTAGTTTTAGTGGGAAATTGTGGCAGATTTCTAAAAGGCTTTTGTTTTAGTTAAAGTTTTTTGTTTATGGATTTCCAGGTTTCTAGGTTTAAGTTTTTAAAGCAAATGTTTCTTGAATATTTTCCATCTATCTTTTATTTTTATTTTATTTTTTTTTAAACAAAAACCAAAATTGATTTATTTTTTAAGACCTATTTTTTTTGGGAAACTTTTAATAACTTTATATCATGCTTTTTTCTATCAATTTCCTTAATTTTTAGTGTTTGAGTTTGAGAATTATTTTAAGGAGAATTTATTTTAATATAATATTATAGATAAGTTGCACATTTTTGTTTTCTAATAAAAATAAATCAAATTTTTTATTATTTTATTGCTAAAACTATTTAAAAAATACATTTTATACTAACCATTGTATTTCATATTCAAAGACTCATAATAGGTCTTGGATTTATTTAATTTTTAGCTTTTAGGTTTAAGAAATTTATTGAAGAGAATTTATTTTAATATAATATTATAGATTAATTGTATTATTTTGTTTTCTAATAATTCTAATCTATTGTTTATTTATTGTAAAAACTATTTATGAAATATTTTTCCTTCTAAGCTCTGTATTTAATATTCAAAGACTCATAATTCGTCCTGAATTTTTTTTAATTTTTAGCTTTTGGGTTTGGGTTTATTGAAATTTATTGAATGAAGAATTTATTTAAAAAGATAAGTTGTTTTTAGTTGTAGTTTTTGTTTCCTAATAATTCAAATCTATTGTTTTATTTATTGTTTAAACCATTTAAAAAATATTTATCCTTCTAAACCTGTATTTAATATTCAAAGACTCTTAATACTCACTGATTCTTGCTTATGAATTTTGTAAAAAATTGCACGCATTTGGAATCCTTTTTGGAATTCCCCGACGCCCTAACACATCCTTTTCCGTTTCCAGTTTTTATTATTTTCATATTTTTTTGGGCTGTTTTATAGTTGTCCTTGTTGCGGTTTAGTTTCGGTTCTCTTGGCGGCCTCCGGTGCGTATGAGCAATGCGAAATGTAAGCCAGTTTGCGGCACGAAAAATTTGCATATACGTGTGAGGAGAGGGGGAGGGTGAGAGGCAAGGGTTACCGCCAGGGGTTGGGGGGGAAGGGGAGAGCTAATTTGCATTGGAGGGTCTGTAAACCAGACAGACAAAGGAAAGCGGAGGGGTTGCTTTTCCGCTTTTCCTCCATATAAGTATTTTCTTTTTTTTTGGTATTTTTCATATTTTTTGTCAGAGGGTGGATTGATGTGTGTGTGCGAGTGTGTGTATGCCTTTTGCGGTTGGTTCTGTGCGTTTTTCGGCGCGGCGTTTTTTATGGTGAATACTTTTTATGTTATTTGCGTGTCCTTTGCATACTTTGGGGCGTCTTTAAACTTGCATTTTGAATACGCTTTTAAATGCCCTTTTGTGGGTGTATCTAAGTGTGTCAGTGTGTGTATCAGAGTGTGTGTTTGTGTCCAAGTGTGTATGTGTTTGTGTCCAAGTGTGTATGTGTTTGTGCTCTTCATAATAAAACGAGTTTTGTTTTCTTGCTTCCTCTTGGGGCATCAGTTTTTGCGGTTTTTCACGGCCCCTGGATACCTTTTTCCAGTTTCCCGAAGAGCTTTAAAATCCCCCCCTGACCCTCACTCTCCCCCTCCTCCCAGGCAGGCGGGCAATTAAAAAAGGGTTCAGTTGCCTTTCCAGCAACCTCCCCCAACCCCACGCGTCCTATTCATTTGCATACTTTTGCGAGCCAGAAGCAACTCCTTTCCGTGGCAGCTGCCCCAAATTGATTTCCAACCTTGGCCAGAACTGGAAATGAAAATTACCCAACACTCTGCCCTCGCCCTACTCCTACAGTGGACAATCGCTTGACGGAAACTTTCACTCACAATTAGCCAGAAATTAATTTCGTTTCATTGCCAACTTTCTGTTTGCATCGAAAAAGTGGTTAAAATCTGGGAAAAAAGTTCTTTTACTTGCTTTTAAGGTTGCAGCTTCAATTATTAAAAGTTTCTAGGAAAATCTTATTAATTATTTTTCTATTTAACTGAACTAAAACTAAAAGGTAACTAAAAAAAGGTAACTATTCTAGAAGGAATACTGATAAAGGATTTTTATTTTATCGAATTTAATTTAAAAACAAAACGATTTGATTGAATATTTTTGATTCTTACTACATTTTCACACATTTTTAGACTAATTTCTGTTTAAAAATAATTTGAATTAATTTTAGTTTTAAAGCCCAAGAACATAATTTTGATCTTTTGGGATTTAATTTAATTTATTTTACTTAAAATTTAGTCTATTTACTAGAGACAAGAAAAAGGTGAAAGAAATATCAAATGGAGACCGTTTTCTTCCTTTGATTTTTAAAAATAGCAACCTATTTTCTTGAATAAAACTTATTACATTTTTAAAAAGCTTTATTAAAAGATCTTGATCTTCGTTGATTTTCGGAAAAATATCAAGAAATCGTTTCTAAAAGATTCTATTGTATTTATTGAATTGTTTTCTTAGGTATATCTTAGGTATTTTATTCCAACAAGTATTGAAAACACAGCTTTTCCAATGTCAATGCTATTTTTTAAAGTGATATAATATGTTTTTTTTGATAATAATCACGAGTAATTAACATAAATGATTAGTATTTTGGTTTAATTGTGAATAAAAGCTAGGATAATATTGTATTATAATTCTATTATTATCTATTATATTATATTTCTATTATATTTCTAGTTTCTGTAGCCATTTTCTTAACAATGTTTTTTAAATAAATTTATTTAGTGAATTAATAATTTAAGTTTTTTGGGTTGACATTATTAAAAGATCATTCACATTGAAACATATAAGTGTTGGGAAACGTAAAGAGTTAAACAAACAGGAGAATGCAAAAAAAGAACCAGTAAAAAGCTTCTTTTGAGTGAACCAAGAACATTCGCCATTTTTTTTTTGCAACCCTGGTCGAAATGTCAAAGTTCCGTTTCCGCCAAGGCGACAGAAAGTTTTAGTGCTGGAAAACACCAGTTCTTAATGAGAAGAACAAGAAAAACCAGGGATTCCTTGAAGGAAAAGAAAATATGCTCCAACTTATCGGTGAGTGATCGAAACATGAAAGTCATCTTTTCGGCGAAAACTACAAAGGAATCATATTGAATCGATTTTCTAATATTTTTTAATATAAAATATTTATATATTTATCCTTAAATAAATGTATTTAATGATTAATTAACCATTACATTTGATCAGTGTTGAAAAACGTATAGTAATCGATGAAAAGGGTTGTCAAAGGACCAAAAAGAGGCCCTGGTCGAAATGTCAAAATCGTGTCAGAGAAAAATCTGGAAAGCCACTGTGATTTGACAGCCAGTGGAGTGCGGAACACTTTGTGTGAAAAGAAAAAAAAAGAAAAGAAAAAACCGGTGAAAAAAAAAATCCTTTTTTAACTTAAATTAAAAGAGAAAATGTCGAAGAAACTGAATAGTAAGATGTCATGTCGCGACGCGGAGATCCTGGAGGAGGATATCCTGGAAACGGAAATGGTGGACAATCTGCTCGAGGAACTGCAAGTCGAGCAAGATCTGCACCGTCATGGCGTCGTCTTGGACCTGGCCATCGGTTAGTGTTAGAAACCAAAAAAAAAACCAAGGGTTAGTAAAAGAAATGATTTTCCTTTCGCAGCCATGGTGAGGGATAATATTTTGGAGGATTTTCGCGTGGCTGCCGAAATGCTGAAGAAGTGCGCGGAGCAAGAGCAGGAGATGAAGGAGATGAAGGAGAAGGAGCAAATGGAGTCCTCCCTGGTTTTGGGATCACGCAAACGGTCGGGAGCTCCGTTTTCGCATACCGACGCGGCTCCGGTGCCAGGTGCTCCTCGCAATACCCGCCGCCCGGGCTCTGCTCCTAACCAAGAAGACACTCCGTTCAGTACCAGTAGCTACGTCTACTGCCCCGTGGGTCGGCGTTTACCTTTCAATAACGATGCTCCTTCCACCTCACGTGATGCTATTCGAAATTTCTTCGAAACTCGAGCCGGAACTATCGGCGGGGCTTCGGTGCCAAGTGCTCCTCGCGATACCCGCCGCCCGGGTGGGTACACTTTTAACGAAGAAGAAACTCTCTACTGCCCCGAGGGTCAGCGTTTCCCTTTCAATTCCGATGCTCCGTCCACCTCACTTGAGGCTATTCGGAATTTCTTCGGACCTCGATCCGGAACTACCGGCGGGGCTCCGGTGCCAAGTGCTCCTCACAATACCAGCCGTCCGGTCGGGTTTCTTAACGAAGCAGAAACTCCGATCAGTACCAGTAGCTACGTCTACTGCCCCGTGGGTCGGCGTTTCCCTCTCAACCAATATGCTCCGTCCACCTCGGGTGATGCTGTTCGGAATTTCGGAGCTGACTTCATAACTGGCTTAGGGACTGGCTTAGGAACTGGCTTAGGAACTGGCTTAGGAACTGGCTTAGGAACTGGCTTAGGATCTGGCTCCGGAACTGGCTCCGGAACTGGATTCGGAACTCGATTCGGAACTACCGGCGAGACTCCGGTGCCAAGTGCTCCTCGCAATACCCGCCGCCCGGGCCTCACTCTTACCGAAGAAGAACCTTCGATCAGTACCAGTAGCTACGTCTACTGCCCAGCGGGTCGGCGTTTGCCTCTCAACCGCGATGATCCATCCACTTCGCGTGATCTGGTTCTGAATTACGGAACTGGATTCAGAAATGGCTACGGAACTGGTTTCGGAACTGGCTTTGGAGCTGGCTTCGGAGCTGGCTTGGCGGCTTCGGCTCCCGATTCCGATTCGGATGACGAGTACCCGAGGTGCAAGAAGCCACGTCTGAGTCTCTTCTTCGACAAGCACTTCAATGGCCCGAAGAACGACTAAATGGTATTCTTAAATTATAGTCAAAAAAAAAATAATAAACCACAACTGCCCGATGGCATAGAGCCGGGGCATAGAAATATTTGTGCTTTTTTGGGTTCCACTGTGCCTGGGTCCTGGGTATCCTGAATTGTTGAGCAACTTAATTAACGCGTGTCAAATTCATTTCGTTGGGCACACTAAAACAAATGTCGTCCTGTCGCAGGACACGCAACTTAAGAGGGGAAATGTCTCAAAGTCACAGCGCGGATACGTGATGGAATGGCAGGGCAGGACCAGGACCCTGGGAAAAATATATATTATATAATATATACAGAAAAACATTGGCAACAATTCCATCCCACAGAAAATAAACAATTGAAACGAAGTATAAGAAACAGGGGGAAAACTTTTTGATACAGCTTAGGGATTAACAAAAATAATACACTAACTGAGAAAGTCACTCTCTTGGTTTCTAATTTAGAAAAAAATTCTATTATTTAAAGTGAAAACCAAAAAACATACCTAAAGATTTTAAACTAAACAAAAAGTCATCAAATTTTATGTTTTATTCAAGATTCATCTATACCCTGAGTCATAGAGCATATTCTTTTTGGCATTTAAAAGTTTTGTCCCTCCGCCAACTTGTTCGGTTTTATGATTCCAAAATGTCTAAACAACAATTGAGATACAACATCAAGAAGAACAATAAGCAGAGAGCACAGCCCAGCACAGCAACACAACTATAATATTAAATGAAATTTATTTTATTGCAGACAACAGACGCCAAGTTTTTGTGAGTTTTCCCATCGGTCTTGGGTCTCGGGTCTTCGCTTTCGCTTTTGCTTTTGCTTTTCCCAAAAAGCATGCTTTGGAAAATTATCAAGCCAGAAGGAAAGCTGAAGTTAAACCCAAAATGGACACCTGGCCTCAAGTGCCTTCTGCAATGGCAACATAAAACATAATTGCAAATTAACCTTTTTCTGATTTACTCGAAACACTCATTCACTGACACACCCAAGGCAGGAAAGAACCAAAAAAAACTCACAAACGGAAGCAAACTCACAAAAACTGGGAAACAAATGTAATTTCCTTTCAGAAGTGCCACAAAAAAATAGGAACATTGCATACAATGCAGTTAGAGAAAATTTTGAGGGGATTTTAAGGAATTTCATTTTGGAATTTTATGAAATTTTATGATTTTATGAACCTACACAATTTATTGAAAAACGTTTTAATTTATTTATGATATTTATTTTATAATTTAAATTAAAATTGACAAATTGTTAAATATAGAAAATAGATAATATAGAGAAATACTACTACCCGGTACTTTTTTTGTACCCAAGGATGAAAAGAATCAAAAAAGAATTTAAAGCCTCATGGATAAAAAATAATTAGTTTAATTTATCTTAATATTTGAATATATTTATTGCTAAAGCTTTCTAAGAGATATAGATAATATATATACCTGTTACTTTTCTACTTAAAGGATACGAAATAGAAAATATTTTTAAAGCTCATTTATGGTATTAATAAAGGTTTTTAGGAGTTATAGAAAACATTCATACCCGCTACTTTTCTTCTTAGAAGATACAGAGAAGCGTTACAAATATTAGGCTCTCGAGATAAAAAATATTTTTTAGGCTCATTTATCATCAACGTTTTTTTAAGCTAATCATTAAAAATATATCTCTTAAAAAATATTTATACCCGATACTTTTAGAGTTAAAGGATAGAAGGAGAACGTTTTTTTAAGCTTATCATTAAAGCTATATCTTTATAAAAAATAATAATACCCGGTACTTTTAGAGTTAAAGGATAAAAGGAAAAGGGAAAAAATTTCTATTTCTTTTAAAAAATCAGTTCTAAGCTAAGCAATCTTTCTGTTAACCTATTTTTGACCCACATAATTATTTAAATGAATAGATATTCCTGTAGAAAATTTCTCTCAGTGCAGGGGAAGTGACAGCACTCTTACCTGTTGATGGGAAGACAAAGGACAACTGTGCATTAAGTAGGCAAAATTATTGAGTTAACTGTAATGCCAAAATAAACACGGCGGGGAAATAAACAAGAGAGAGCCAAGTGCGAAAAGGGGGTGAAAGTGGTGGGGAAAGTGACGGTGAAAGTGGGGGAGAAAGTGGAGGTGCAGGAAGCCATTAACACAATTGCCAGTGACTGGCTCTGGCTTGCCGGTGGATCCTGTCCTGGCCGTGTCCTGGATTCGTCCTGCCAGCTCGTTGTCGGCGTCATTGGGTTAATGATTTTTATGTGCATTTTAATGTGGCAACAGTTTTTCTCGTTCCCTGCCACAACGCCTCTGGGTTGTTGCCTCCTCCACTTGGGGCTTGTTGTTGTGCCGGAATTCTCGGTTGCTTGTTTGCGTGTAAAACGAGCGAAGATAATGAAAAAGCGCGAGGATGCGCAAGGATATACACACACACATGAGCATTACTTAACTAAAATAACATAAACTTAAACGGGGACAGGAGCAGGAGGCAGGAGGCAGTGGCGGAGACACATGTGCGCTGGGGGGGTAATAAAGTTGATTGCCTTGACAACTTGCGTCGCCAAGTTTTGTCCTGGCACTGGCTCTGGCTCTGGCTCTGCTCTGCAAAAACTCCTCCAAGCAATTACAAACTTCAATTATAATGCAAAAACATTATCTTGTAATTTTAGGGGGGCCGGGGGTGGTGCGACTTACAAAAGCAAGACATTGATTTTCATTGCCCTTCAAAAACCCAAAACCCCAACCCAAAACCCAAAACCCCAACCCACTTGAAAATGTTATTCCAGCAATTAATTAGATATTTCCTGTGATTATCGGGCAAGGTTGGGGATTTAAATTGATAAAAAAAAAGATAACAAAAAACGTGGAACATCAATTCAATTATTTTGTAATTTATGTTGAAAGAAGGTGAAAATATTTTAGCTTAAAAAGAAGGAAAAGATATTTTCAAAGCGATTGTTTCCCAAAAAAACAAATTTGAAATCATTATAAAAACAATTCAGGGTTGATTTTTTTGGAAAATCAGATAACTTTTCTTTTGCAATTAAATCAGGGTTGATTTTTTGGAAAATCAAATACTTTTTCCTACCTCTTCCAAAATAATTAAAAGTAAAAGTATTTGTTTATTTAATTTTATTAAAATTTAATTGAAAAGCTAAAAAATGAAACAGAAAAGATATTGAATATTTTTCGTTGTCATAAATTTTCATTTTAAATATTTTTCAATATTTTGAATCAAATCAGGGTTGATTTTTTGGAAAAATCAAACAATTTTTCTTACCTTTTCCAATATAATAAAAACAAAAGCATTTATTTATTTAATTTTATTAAAATTTGATTGAAAAACTAAAAAATTAAACAGAAATACTTTTGCATATTTTGAATCAAATCAGGGTTGATTTTTTGAAAAATCAGTCAAACATTTCTTTCCTTTTCCAAAATTATAAAAACCAAAGTAATTATTTGTTTTATTTTTTTTTAAATAAAATAAAAAAAATCTTAATTTAATTCTAAATCAGAATTTTTGTTTGGTGTTATAAATTTTTTCCAACCTTGACTCTTGTTGTGATTGAAGGACCTCTTTGTGGGCTCTTCCATTGCTTCCATTTCCATTAAAAATGCAACTCCAAGGAAAGGTAGCATCTGGAATCGCTATTTCTTTGCCCAACCGCATAGTTTTTTTTTTCTTTTTTATAAATTCCACCAAAATAAGGTTGTTCCCTGCAGTGGGTGGATGGGCAAAAAAAAAGGCGGAAAATTGTTGTTTTGTTTTTTGGAAAATTGAACTGTCAACAGCATAACCTGATTGCCCAGCAGGCTCTAAAAAAGAAACACAAATGTTTGGAAAGAAAGAAGCGAAATTCGAGCGGAATGTGAAATGAGAGAAAGTTTTTCTTACTTTCACCTGTCTCCCTTTATTATTTATTCTCTACACTTTCTTCTTCCCTTGGCCTGGGGGCCTTTATCAACGGAAGGACGAAGGGTATTCGAGGGAAAGGAGCAAGTCAGCTGGAAATGATAGCAAAGGGAATCGTTTTAATATTTTAATTTCAAATAATGGCTAGATAAATATTTTTTTCTGGTTTCTTGCAAAATGAAAAAGCTTTTCTCTGCGATGTCTGGTTTTAACAACTCTTTTAAAGAAATGTTTTTCTTTTTAATTTCCCGTTTTACTTTTATCAAGAATCTATCGATTTTTATTGATTTCTATCGATTTCTATCTATTTCTATCTATTTTTACCGATTTTTATAAATTTTTATTGAAATTCCTGTTATTCCACACTATTTATAAATTCTACCTTGACGATTTCTATCGGTTCTAACGATTTATATCGAAATAAATAGATTTTCATCGAAATTATTAGATTTTTATCGAAATTCCTGGTGTTCCTGTAATTTTTTTCTGCGTTATTGGAAAGAAAAATGAAAGGATTTCTTTTAAATATTTGTTTTAAACAACGCTTTTAAAATAATGTTTTTTTTTAAATATCACTTTTTCTTTAATCAAGAATCTATCGATTTTTATTGATTTCTATCGATTTCTGTCTATTTTTATCGATTTGTGTAAATTTGTATTGAAATTTCTGTTATTCGACACTTTTTATAACTTTAACCTTGCCGGTTGCTATCAGTATTTATCGTTTCTTATCGAAATTAATAGATTTTCATCGAAATTATTCGATTTTTATCGAAATTCCTGGTGTTCCTAGTATTTTTTTCTGCGTTCTTGCAAAATGAATCTCTTTTAAATAATGTTTTTTTTTAATTCCACTTTTAATGGATTTTTATCACTATTCCTTAATGACCTTTCGGGCAGAATTGGTTGCGAATTATAGTGGAATTTTAAGTAAAATTTATTCTATTAATTTAATTTAAAGAATTGCTTCCAAATCCTTTCTTGCATTAAAAATTAAATATTTATTCATCTAAAACCGAAAAAGCCAAATCATATATTTGTTAGCTAGGCAGTCGAACTTGCTGTTGCCTTATTTGTATGGCGGCTTGTGTACTTTGCATCTGCATCGCCGTGGAGAGTCCGTGGAGAGTCGTCCGTGGAGGACGGCAGTCAACTGTTGATTGAACATCTGTGTTGCCTTTTCATTTGCATATTTATATTCTTGTTGATTTTACCACTCCCTCTCTTCTTTCTTCTTTCTGCTTTCCTATTATCCATATATTTTTTTCTTCCTTTCTTTTTTATTTTCTTTTTTTATTGTTGGCCTAGACAAAGTTTGTCAATTGTTTTGCCACTCGATTTGCATATGAAAATTGACACAAAAAATCGTCGCCGCAATAAAAAGTTTTTGATTTGATTTCGTGTGGGAGGAGGGAGGAGGTAGTATGATTTTTCCGCCTTTTCCGATTTCCGAAGTGCGGAAAATTAATTACGGAAGCATTATTTAATTTTTATGCGTTTTCCTTTCGGCATATTTCCAAGCAATTAGCGGGAAATGGAAAAGCCATCTGGGGGGCTGGGGTGAATGGAATGGAAAACTTTCTCCTGACTTTTCCGCCCATGGCCACGAAAATTTTGCACCGAGCGTGTGTATGTGTGTGTGTGTTTGTGTTCGTCCTTTCACTCTGCCCTCCTCCCCCCTAATGTGCTCATCTAATTTATGGCTTCATAAAGCGGCAATTATCGAATTTCGGTCTAAAGGTGCTTCTCTGCCTTTTTGCACTGGCCAACAAAAACAACGAAACTAAGGATAATGAGCGGTCGCTTTCAGGGTTTTGGGCTTGGATATATATAGTAGTTTGTGGTAAATGGAATGGAATTCAAACTGTAGGGAGAGGGTTTTTTCATAGATATGATAGGATGATGGTGATAGGAAACTACCAAGGGAGTCAGTAAATCATTTTATTCCCACTTGATTACTCTAAAATACGTGTAAAACTAAGGAGAAGCCTCATTTTCATTATTAAGATTCTAAAGACCTCTTGTAATTTTTATTATTTATCGATTTCATTAAGAATCTATCGATTTTTTATAGATTTTACCGATTTTAGCGCTTTTTAGCGGTTTTTATCGAGTGTTATCGGTTTTTATCGAATTCTATCGATTCAAGTCAATGTTTTATCGAACTTCCTGGTATTCCAAATTTTTTATAACTTCTACCTTGATGATTTCTATTGATTTCTATAGGTTTTTATCGATTTTAATTGAGGTTTTATCGAAATTCCTGGTACTCCAAACATTTACCTTGACGATTTCTATCGATTTTTATCGGTCTTTATCTATTGTTTCAAAATTCCTGGTATTCCAAACATTTTTTAAGTTCTACCTAGATGATTTCCATTAATTTTTATGAATTTTTATCGATTTTTTTATATTTTTATCGATATTTATCGGAGTTCCTGGTACTCCACACTATTTATAACTTCTACCTTGACGATTTCTATCGATTTATATCGATTTTCCATCGATTTTCATCGAAATTCCTGGTATTCCACACCATTTATGACTTCTACCTTGCCAAAAAACTTGACTCTTTTGCGGCTTTAAACCAAAATGACTAAAAAATATCTCTTCTGTTTCCAAATGTTTATCCTTCAACCGCACATTGTACATGTGTGTATATGTGTGTGTGCGTATACAAATACAAACATAAAAGCCACACACACGAATACACAATTCAGCAAACACGCACACTTGACAAACGGGCTGAGGAGTAATTTCTGGGACTTGGGGATACTGGAATACCCCGACCCGGGGGTATTACGATTATCTCATAAATAAAACACAATCCCCGCCCATGAGGTGCTAAAAATAGGCGAGATACAAATCCAGACTAATAGCTGGGTTTAACGGGTTTTTATTTGGTTTTATAAAAAGGGGAAAAATATTAAAATAATAAATGCAAAAAATAATATAAAATCTTTTACTTTTACTCCAGTAGAAGGGTTTCCAGAGTCTAAAAAAAACATCTTAAGAATGTTAAAAAACTAAGAAAATCTTTTAAAGTCTAAGACTTTATAATTTCATCTAAAAACTAGGCAGGGTATCCTTACATTCGTTTATAAATTTCCTTAAAATCTTCATTTTTTGGCTTGTCGGCGAGCGAGAACGCAAAGCAAGAGGCTGCTGCAAGGAGTAAGGACGATGTCCTCGCTTCGCGTTGTTTCTGGCCTCGTTTTCGTCCTTTCGTCATGGCTTGTCCTTAAAAAGAAGAAAACCAACACACAAGTCGGGCCTCGCAATATTTATTAAGCTTTTATTCAAGCCATCAAGCATTAGGGATAACGATGTGTCGTTGGCGGCGCAAAAGCAAAAGAAAAGCAAAGCAAAAGCATGGAAAAAGCAACAGCTTCTGGGAAAATCTCTTCCTTTAGCTGTCCTTGAATTGGCATGGTTTCGTTTCCTTTTCGTGTCCTGTAAGGGCTTAGAAAAAAAAGGGGTTAGAAAAAGCCCTGAAATGGTGTCCCCGAAAAACCAATTGGCCATTAAGTATAGGCCAAGTTGAGTCGCTGATGATTTCAATGGAAATTTCTCGACTTCAAATCGACTTTAAATGGGGGTTAGGGGACACATTTTTTATGATACCAAAGCTCTATATATTATATCTTGGAAAAGGAGTTCATTTTTTGTGAAATAAATGGAAGTTAAATCCTTCAGTATTTCTCCCTAAAGACTGCTCAAAAAAACCTTCAATTAGAAGAGTTTAAAGTGAACTTTTCCCCTTCCCATTTGCATGGCCCTGTCAAAAACTGAAAATCCATTAAAATGCACTTGAGAATGCCCCAGGATGCACGGCTCGGAGACTCCCGAAAGGACGAAAGTCCGGCAAAAAACCAGTGCTTAGCCGAAGAGCTAAAAAAAAACACAAACTGGGAAGGGGATATGGTTGCTGGAGGAAATCACGGAATTCAATTTGAGCAATTTCCTGTTTTTTCAAAAGATGCCTGTCCTTCTCCGCCAAAATTAAAAATCTGCTAAGCAGAATCTAAAAAAAAAAAAAAATAAACTAAAAAACAAAATAAAGAAAAGAACTGGAAATGGAAATGGAATTGGAATTGGAAGGCTCTTGAAAGTCACTCGGAAATAAACGGTGGGAGGACTCCCAGGACTCTCGCAGGAGCCTTTTCTTCTTTCATTTTTGCATGGCGCGAGCTTTTCAATTGAATTTCTCAATTCAAATTGAAATTAATATTCACTTTGAGCATATCAATATATATGGCTGGCTTTCAAGACTTTTACACAGAGAGAAATGTCTTAAAAACAAAGAAAATTAGTCGGAAAAATTTCTAAGGATTTTGAGATACTTTTTATTATTAAAAATTAAATATTTTTATAAGCATATATTCCAAAAAAGTATATATCAAAATATATATGCTAATAATTCTTATTCGTATTAATTCTTAAACTATTATTATTTTTTTTTTAAGCTTTTTCATGCATTTAAAAAATGCTTTTTTTTTCCCTAAATCATAAACCATTAACCATTCTCCTTAAAAACATATATTTTTGCTTTAAATAAATTTGTAAATATAATGTTTAACCCTAAATAATTTTTTAAAGTTTATTAAAATTAATATTCAGCTTAAAAATGGAAAATATTTCTTATAAAACAAATATACTTGTTTTTTTCGGCCTGAAAATGCAGCTTTTTTTTAGTTTCCTTTAAAAAAAAATCACAGTTTTTTTGCCATTTATTTTCTAAGTATTGAGAGGGGCTATTCCGCATAATTTCTCCCAGTGTATACATAAATTCATATTGGCTCTTGGGCTCTTGGATTAGGCGGCCTCAACTTGCTTTTCTCCCTCGGGCGACACATCAAGAAAAAAAATAATCAATAATGCTGGGCGGACCGACACAAAAATACGTCGCAGGACAACAATATTTTATTCCTTTTTTCGATATTTTTTTGCTCTTACATAATATATATATAGACGTTGAGAATCGAGGCAGAAATTAATGAAAAACTCAAATAAAACGCAAAAGTTTATCGATCCGAACTCGTTTTAGGTAAATTAAGATAAACAAAATAGGATTTATATGGTGGCCATAAAGAGGAGGATATGCAGGATTCGCAGGATCAGCAAAAGCAACAAGGGAGGTGAATTTACGACAACCATTTGATTTGCTCAAAATAAGGACAATGTCAAAGCCAAATTGTAAATTGACAATTGAAATGGCCCATAAAATAAGGAAAGTAAAGGGAAATGGAAAACAAGGATGTGAGAATGTTAAGGAGCAGCCCGGGAGCTAAAAGGATCCGCAAATGTCTCATCTAATGAGTGCCAGAAAGGGCCATCATCATCAGATAATATTTTCTAAATCTAATTGTATTTGAAATCGATTCCGGAATAGAATTAGGCAATAATTTTCCTTTTATATTATTTCCTATTATTTAGAAAAGCTATTTTAGGAATTTTTGTAGAAATATATTGTATCTAGAAACTTGGAAATTAATTCGGATTTTTTGTTGTTTAAAAGAAAAGTCAGAGACTACTGGCTTTGAAAAAATGTTGTTCAAAGCTTGGTGTTACCCTTTTTTATTTTATATTCTAGGGTTTCCACCAAACCCTTTTATTTTTAGAGAATTTTTTAATATAAAATATGTACTTTGTTGTAGGATTTTTAAAAGATTTCTTCTAAAGATTAACTCCTACTCTGAAATATTTTTATATATTGTTTATTTTGCTTTGAAGACAAGAGTTTCCTTCGACTTTCCATGATGTTTTAAAAATATTTATATTTAATTAAATGTTTTTAATCTCCATTGTTATAAATTAAATTAAAATAATAAATCACTTCCATTTTTATTTGGAGATGAAATCCTTTAAAGAACTTTTAAATTAAAGTTTTCTATTATTTAAAGTAAAAATAATATTCCACATCAAAGCTTTTAAATTTTTTCTCTCAAAAATATTCTCAAAAATTGCTGGGAATATATTATATATTTTATTTTCTAAACAAATTAAAGCTATAGCCTAAAAAATTAATTTTAATTAATGAATTTTTACCTTAAGAAATTTCCATAATTTTCAAAGTGTCGAAAGGGTTGCTTAAAGATTCCTAAAAGATTGCCTGTTCAAATAGTTTATTCCAAAAAAACTCTTAACAAAAAAATAGAGTTAGACTAGAGAATAGGGTTTTCACCTAACAATATCAGAGTTGCCTCCCAGCGTTTTTATTTATTTATTTATAAACAAGGAGGAAACCCTTTGTACAAATGTCACAATTGTATTTTTTGGCCAAATTAGAAAATCATTTTGATTAAAGAATCGCTTCTGAGCAGAACGTTTTGTGAAGAAAAAACTTAAAAGTTGTAAAAAAAACTTAGCAAAAAAAAAGGGAAAAAGTTGTAATAATGTCGGATAGCCAGAATATTACAACAGCATCCCAGGAGGACCTAGATGCCCAGCACGATACGCAGTTTGTGGCGGAGATCCTGAATGACCTGCAGGTGGAGAGGTCATCGCCATGCTACGATGTTCTCTTAGAACTGGCACGCAGTGGGTGTTTCCTCGAAATAAGACAAATATCTATTAGGAAAGGTTTATGAAAAACTAAATGAAAAACCCTTTCTTTTCGTAGACATTGCCAGGGAGAAGCTCTACGATGATTACCGTCTGGCCAACGAGGCCATGAATCGGGATCAGAACCCGAACTTGATCCGTGATCTGATCGGGGATGTGGGCCAGGACCCGGTCGAGGAGATAGACCTGGACCTGGACCTGGACCTGGACATTGCCATGGACGGGGACGGAGAGCAGACCGTGGACGATGATGCTGTCTTCCTGGTGCCGGCAGTCCCGAAGAGGCGTCGTGCCACGCAGCCAGTGCCGCGACCCGATAGTCCGGTGCCGTTTGAGCCACGCAAGTCGCGTCGCTTGGCCTCGATGCGATTGTCTTCCCAGACTCCATCGACCACCAAGGCCGTCTGCATGGATCCACCCACCCCCAAGGTCCGGAAGCCGAAAGCCCCCAAGGCCGCCCCCAAGCCCAAGAAGAAATAAATTCCCAATTTTTTGCAGCAAATCCATTGAGAATTGTAATAAAAACTTGGCAAAAGCAATTTAAAACTCAAAAAAATATATACTCAAGGCCATGATTGATGATGAATATTAAGTGGCCCGGCATTTCTGTTTGACAGCCGAAAAGAGTTGTCAATCAATTAGATATTTTGCCATTCACAAGTAATTGAAATTGATGTGATGGATTGGGTTTTGTAGTTTTTTCGGGAAACGAAAATAATTAAAAGCAGGTTCGCGGCGAGATAAACGAAAAACTTTTCGCACTCAACTTGCAGCCAAAAACAGGACCAAAACGTTTGTGTTTTTTCTCTCCTGTCAGAGTCATTGTAAAAAGCCTCGAGAGAAGGCAATCCTGGGCTCACAACTCATTACAAAAGTCCTGCGGAGGCAGAAACTTTTCTCCTAATCCGAGATTAAATACTCAGACTGGGAGTCTGGAGTCTGGGAGTCCGGGAGTCCAGGAGTCCGTGTGGCAATCATTAGGTTTGCGCTTCAGTTCGGTTCAATCATGCCACAATAAGCCCCTTTCTACTAACTTACTTACTTCCCAGCTTCCCAACTTGTACTTCGTATATATAGATATATATCAACCGGAAGTTGTCCTCTTTCGGATCCCATTTTGACCCTTTTAGAGTCCTGCACTTCCGGCTGGCACAAGCTTTCCTGCTTTTAATGCCCTCCGACCCCCACAAATTGATTTCCTTCACTTTCTTCGCATTTTAAGCAAGGATTTTCTGGGAAAACTAAGAATATCGTTTAGAATAGGAATTAATGAGAAGAAATCTGAATATTTTCGAAGCTTTTAAAAACACTTTAAAATAATAAAGAAAACCCAAGGAGTATGCTATGAGAATTGATTTTTTAAGGATTGATTTGAGGATTTTTGGGAATTATACCTTTCAGGGAGTTCCTTTTTTTTTAGCATTTTAAATCATTTTAAGAAGCGTTGTAATGTATGAAAATTTTGATTAAAATCCCTTTTAAAAATGTAAAAAAATATCCTTGTTCCCTCCGAAACCTTACAGGGTACACCAAAATCCCCACACACTTATATTTTTTTTATCAAAAAAAAAGGGATTTCTTTCCACACTTCACTCGAGTCCATATTAGGCAAACATTTGACATTTTATTTCATTTTTTTCGTCCTTTTTTCGACACCTACAATTGAAATCAATAAATGTCGAGAACATTTCCTACACATTCGCACTCGAAAAAGGAAAAAAAAGGACTCGCTGTGGAATTTTCATTCCGCATTTATGATTTTTTGCCAACACTTTTTGGAGAAACATTTTGTGGCATGGCGCGGTGGCGCCCATCACGTGCCGACAATCACACAAAATCATTGCTTCATCATTTATTAGCAGGGCCAAGGACATCGAGAGTGCCGAGTGTCCTGCTGGCTGCGAGGAATTCGTCCTTATAGAGTCGCCACTTCCGTCTTGACTTGACGGGGGTCTCTAATGTCATTGCCAAGGAATGTCGTTTTTTTTCGGGTTTTTGGGCTTCTCGAGTCAGCAAATTGTTTTCGGGGTTCGCTCTTCGATGGAGATATGAAACTTGAAGAC
Source organism: Drosophila ercepeae (assembly GCA_018150545.1). Classification (NCBI taxonomy): domain Eukaryota; kingdom Metazoa; phylum Arthropoda; class Insecta; order Diptera; family Drosophilidae; genus Drosophila; species Drosophila ercepeae. Next base: position 2,552,110 of record JAECWL010000197.1, read on the forward strand.
TCCAATTTATCATTTTTTATGGAGGAAATACACTAGAGAATGTTTTTTAGGAAATATTTATGTTTATTTCAAAAGCAACAAGTCTGGTAAACGAATTTCTTTCGGTCTTCTTGTGACCTCTGAACCCTCTGACAAGTGAACTCTCTCCGAGGCGTTGTCATTCAATTTAGATTTATTGCAATCGCCAAAGAATTCATAGCCGTGTTAATATTGCTTATAACCAAACATTTTTCTTCTCGAAAAGAGTCTCCTTTTTGGGCATCCCCATCTATCTCAATCAATGCAAGAGTGTGATTTCTATTATTTGGAAATTTATTCTCCCCATAGATAGATTTATAAATAGATTGTCAAATGCAATGAAAATGTCTCTCCGTTTAACATTTATTGTGTTTTCATCCAGAATAAAAATAATAATATGCTTCGTTTATCAAAAAACATTAATCGGCGCCAACTAGCCCGGAATAATTGGCCATTGAAACTTTTATTATTTTGTTGAAACAACATATGCGTTATTGTTTTTGTTATATTTTCCCCATTTAATGGGAAATTGCCAGCTCGTTAAGCAAACACAATAGAATAATAATTATAATTAACCCATTTTTGCATAAATATTTTCCAATTCAATTTTCCATTTTGTCCTTTGAATAAAGTCTGACCGCCCAAGTGGTTTTCCAAATCCTCGATTTTCCATTCTATTCAAATAATATATATATTTGTCACAGTAATTATTTTTACTTAAACATTTTCCATTCGGGATTCCGCCTTTTTTGGTCGCTGGCCCGTTGAAAATCCGCTTAAATGTAATAAAAATAAATTTAAATTGAAATACGCGATTCGGTAGACAGACTCGAAACAGGCGGCTTTTGTAAATATAGACCATCTTTTAGGGGATTGAGGCACTGAGAGAAAATTTTTGGACCATTAAAAAGTATTTCAATGAAGTCTTTAAGCTTATACGAAAGCTTCTTTAAAAGGATGTGATTTTTGTTGGACTAAAAAACACATAATTGTAAAATCTCTTGAATCTCTTGAAAAGTAGAATATTATTGATATTTTATCCCATTTTTTATGGAAATATTTCTTTCTAAAGCTTGAAAACTGCTTTACTATTTTTTAAATATTTTTTTAAAGTTAAAAATGCTTTGAAAATTATTTTTTATACTTACCTTTCCTGAAAAAGTTTGAAGAGAAATCTTAAACATTTTCAAAAACATTTCAAAGCTTCTTTAAACCGGAAACCTGTTTCTAAAAGGCTTAAAAATTTACTCAAAGTTTTAAAGCTTTTTTTAATTTAAAGCTACTTTTTATTTTTATTTTTTTTTTATTTATTTTTCCCAGTGTAACAACTGTTTAGGCAAAGGGCATCGCCTGGGGATCGAGGTCTGATTGGGGTGTTTCGTGTCTGATTGACCGTATCGCCTATCTGAATATTTTTGGGTCCCCTTTGGGAAGGATGCTCGTAGGGAGGATGTCAAATTCAAGGGTCACGTTTCCAGTAGGCCATGTCCTCCGCCTCTCTGGTCCTGTTCGGTTCTAATTAAACCATTTTGAAGTTGATTGAGTTTACAATCCAATGCGAATGCTGACACGACCGCGACCCGCGCTTCCTGCCTCTCCTCGATGAATCAAATTTAAATGTTTGAGTGCCACGCAAATTGACTAACAGCCTCCTATATATATACTCGATTATATATATGTAAAAAATGTCACTGGATTCCTGGGGAATTTTGTTTTTTTTTTCCTCTTTTTTGTGGAGCTCTGTTTGTATTCGTAATGTTATTTAAATACATAATAAATTCGTTATTTAAATTTTTTGTTGTAGTGCCTCTTATGCGAGCTGAAAGCAAATCCCTGAAACTCGATTCGACTTTTAATAAATTTAAAGTATTTAACAGGATTTTAATTGAAAAAGGAGCTTCCCTTTTTTGTCGTTTTTTGAACAGGAACAGGAACAGAAACAGGAATTTCAAAGAGGATTTTTTAGTTTATTTCGGGAATAAATTTTAATTATTTTCTGCCTTTTTTAATGAATAAAATTTATTTTAGTTGCATTGATAAAAGAAACTAATTTTTTGTACTTTTTTTGTAACTTAAATATATAATATATTTATATTTTGTCTTAAATTATGGCTCAAAAATTAATAGAAAATTTCTTAGATATTTTATTCGTGTTTAATATACACCCAAGGGTACCAGGTATCATATAGTTAAGTCATAATTTTTTTGTTTTAATAGTTAAACATTTTTACATGCATTTTTAGGATTTATATCTTTCATTTTTAAACATAATTAATTCTGAATTATTCACACTACTCGGTTATAAATAAAAATCTGTATTTTTTCTGTTTTATTCACACAAGGGTACCGGGTATCATATAGTTGGTTCATATTTTTTTTGTTTTAATAATTAATAATTTTCAGACACATTTTTGGGGATTTATATTTTTATTTTTAAACATAATTAATTCTGAATTATTCCCACTACTCGGTTATAAATAAAAATCTGTATTTTTTTCTGTTTTATTCACACACAAGGGTACCAGGTATCATATAGTTGAACCATAATTCTTTGTTTTAATAATTCATAATTTTCAGACACATTTTTAGGGACTTATATTTCTTATTTTTAACCATAAAATTCTAAATTTTCTCCATTTTTCTATTAAAATCGAAATCTGTCGTTTTTTCTATTTAATTCATACACAAGGGTACCGGGTATCATATATTTAAGTGAACATTTTTTCTTTAATTCTGTCTAATTCCCATTAAAAATGGAAATCTGTATTTTTTTTTGTTTTAATCACACACAAGGGTACCGGGTATCATATAGTTTATCCATAATTAAACATTTTTACAGACCTTTTTGAGGATTTATATTTTTCATTTTTGCAACTTTTTTGAAACTTTTTTGAACCATTTTTGAACTTGAAATTCTGATTTATCCAGACTCCTCCGTTAAAAATCAAAATCTATATTTTATTTAATTTCCTTAAAACCATTTGAATTACCTTTCTTACCATTTTTGTTAACCATTTCCCTGGAAAGACTATTACAAATGCCTTTGGGCTTACATTTTGGCTCAAAGCGACGAGAATTTGACAAAACAGTGAGCGAGAAATAAAAACGATTTCAGTTTTTGGCTCTATCCTGTTGTTGTCCTTGTTTTTTTTTGTGAGAGAAAGAGAGCGCTATATGAGGTTAGAAAGAGAGAGGGCTGAAGGACCTGGGGGAGGAGTGGGAGTGGCTTGTCAATTTTAATTTTCATCGCGAGGAAGCCAAAAGAGAAATTTAAATGAGGCATTTCACCTTTTTTTTTTTTTTTTTTTTTGTGTGGAAATTCCTTTTGTTGTTTACTGTTGGGATTATGTGGGTGTATGGGTGTGTATCTGTATCTGGGTGTGTGTCTGGGTGTGTGTGTTAGCTCTTTTGCTAATTACAGGCTGTTCACTATCCTTTTGATTGAGGAGGCCCAGGACGAATGCCCGATAGCCGAAAAATCTCGCACCAAATCGATGCAAATCGTTGGCGAGTTGTTTTTGTCCTCGATGGCTATTAATAGGCGCTCATTATTGGCCAAAAGCCACTCACATCGAAACAGAAGTTCGTTTTAGCCAAATTGGCAAAAGAGATGCCAAAAAAAAGTCTCAAGTCCCTGAGATAATCTTTAAATTTTCCACAATTTAAAAATTCTTCTTACAATGTCAGTTAGAAAAAAAAGTTTATATATATTCCAACCATAAATCCTGCGATAAAAAGCTGGGCAATTTTTAACTTCTAGACAGGACACTCATCTCTGGTCCTTAAGTTGAGAATTAAGCTGGCGTCGTGTTGCTCACACACGAACACTTTTATAGGCAACAAAAAAGTCCTGGCAGGACTCGGCCGGATGGCAGAAGAAAAATCTTTTCCCTTTTGTAATTCTGATTCTGGTTCTGATGTGCCTAATGCTTAATAACAATTTCATTTACATTTTCGGCACATTTCACATCGGCTTTGGCCCACGCGGCGTATGCGCAATGTCCTGAAAGGTATCCCGTCCCCCAAGGACCTCTGCGACCTCGAAAGGGTTTAACTTTCATAGGAAAAAAACCCCAAAAAAAAAAACACATCCTATTTAGTTAATGATTTTTTCTCTTCGTTCTCGGAGATTCTCGTTTTTATTTTGTTATTCAATTCAATTAATTGAGACATTTTCTTGTATTTGGGGAAAGATTTTTATTTGGGGGATTTGCTGGCTATGCTGGTTATGACCCACCTGGCCGGAAAGGATCCCAAAGGACATTCTCTGCCGTGCCGTGCCGTGCTGTACCGTGCTGTGCAAATTCCCACGAACTGCAATGCGGCGTAATTATAATGCACAAAGGCTAATTAAAACGCGAGTGGTTGGGAATAATGTGGATGGAAAAAAAAAACGAGAAATGAAAATAAAAACGATGGATGAAAGTGGATGGAACAATGTATTGGGTTTCACAATTTCCCATTTAAAAATATACATACAACAAGGTAACAAAAGCTGAACATTGTTACAATGTTTGTCAATTACCAACAAAGAATGTCAACTATCGCTCACCTTTGCCACAAAATTTATCATTTTCTGTGGCCTTTGTAGGATTTTTTGTTGAAATTCCACTCAAACTTTTAGAAAATTAACTAAATAATTGTTTTCAACCATTATTTGACTTTTAAGAGTGACCAAGTTTATTTAAAAAAATACTTTCTAGCTGCAAGGTCACATTAAAAAGGGAGTTTCTTGTTTTTTTTGCTCTTTAAATGATTTGATTTTTAAATTTATTTATTTTTTAAATTTATTTTTAAATGATGATTTTTGATTTTATTGATTGGAAGTTAGAAAATTAAGTAAATAATTGTTTTTATCCATTATTTGACTTTTAAGAGTGACCAAGTTTATTTAAAAAATGCTTTGTAGCTGCAAGGTCACATTAAAAAGGAAGTTTCTTGTTTGTTTTTTGCTCTTTAAATGCTTATAAATTCCACTCAAACTTTTGATTTTATTGATTTGAAGTTAGAAAATTAAGTAAATAATTGTTTTAATCCAATATTTGACTTTTAAGAGTGACCAAGTGCATTAAAAAATACTTTGTAGCTGCAAGGTCACATTAAAAAGACAGCTTCTTGTTTTTTTTGCTCTTTAAATGCTTATATTTGAAACCAAAAAAATATTATAAAATACTTGAAAGAAAAAAAAATAGTTTAAAGTTGCTTCTTCTCAATGGTTGCTATTACTTCGGCACTCATTTCAATCAAACCGTAGGTGATAAAGGTCATCTTGTAGAAGCCATCGGGCAGATACTGTGGAAAACTATCGGTGCTCACCTTACACTTCTCATACGTGATTTTCTGGGCTGGCAACTCTGTCAGCTTGTCCTCGAATTGCGGTAAATTGGAGCAATTTACAACACTGGTCATTACCATGTCCTTGTAGAAGCTATTCATGGCCTCGAAAACTCCCTGACGTGGCAGGGAATACGGTTGGAGTTTGTAGTTTGCACCGCCGTCGGTGCTGCGATAGCACAGGACTTCCACCTCCATTTCCGTCGTGACATCTATTAGTAATTCCAAATATCCACTCAATCCAAAATTTCCCCGTTCGATTCGATCGATTCGCATTTCCCCGACGGCAGTCTTCTCATTCGCCGTCGTCAGTTTGGCCGATTGAAAGGTATAAGTCCAGGCTTTCTAATAAATTATATCAAAATTTTATTAGATGTATTCTGTATTCTATATAAAAGATAGATGTTTTCCCGTAACTCACCTCATTGGACTGCATATTAACCGCCCTGGATAGTGCAGAAAAACTGATTATAATTCCCAGGCAGCGGATGAGAAACATTTCGATATCAAAATGAATCAAAATCATATAATATCCCCGCATTTATAGCCGTGTTCTCTTGTTCATGACTTGTCCGTAACAATCTCATTACTGTTTACAAGTTACACTTAATTAATTACAATTAATTTTCGTATAATCCGCTTGTCATGTGTCGAACGAAACCTTGCATTTAACATTTCAGCTTTAATCAAGTACGAATCTGGCAAAAATATTTATCTGGCAAATTGTTTCAGGGTTTTTTTTTTGCATTTGAGATTTTTCTCATCGTTTTGATGAAACAAAAATTTATACAACGCCTCCGTAGAGGCTCCCTGGTCTTCGTCAGAGAACAATCAAAGTAAACAAAAGTTGCGGCCCTTGCCGCAGAAATCAAGCTCAGCTGCGGCAAAGTTTTCGCAGTTGATTTAAATTTTTTGCTTACCGATTTTGATTGCCGAAAAGTTGCCGCCGCCTGGGCACAGTGACCGCAAAATGTCAACAGCACTTGTGCGATTTCTATGCCAATATTTGACTACACTTGAACCAAAACCAGAAAGTTTGTTTTCCATTTATCTTTGGTTGCGATTTCCTGACAATAATCGATTGAAAAGTTTATAGTTTCAAGGGGTTTTCTTTACCAAATAGCTTTCTTTCGGTTTTATAGACCTTGTTTTAGATGATTTTTAGCGTAATTAGTTTCAAATTTTAATTAAGGTTTACTTTTTCTTCATCTTTTGTTTAATAAAATGTGACCAAAGAAGTCTTTGGCACATTTTCTTAGCTTTTTCTTAAAAAAAAATGTGACCAGGCCACCAATATATCTCAATCTCAACAAGGTACCACTAGGTCTTTGAATTAAAAGAAGTCTTTGGAACTTTTCCCTGGCGGTTTTTAGCGTAATTAGTTTCAATTTTAATTAAGTTTTACTTTTTCTTCATTTTTTGTTTAATAAAATGTGACCAAAGCAGTCTTTGTCACATTTTCTTAGCTTTTTGTTAAAAAAAATTTAACAAGGCCACCAATATATCTTAATCTCAACAAGGTCACACTGTGTCTTTGAATTAAAAGAAGTCTTTGTAACATTTTCTTAGCTTTTTGTTAAAAAAAATGTGACCAGGCCACCAATATATACAATATGAACAAGGTTCCTAGTTCCTTGAACTAGTTCCTTGAATTAAAAGAAGTCTTTGGCACTTTTTCTTGGCTTTTTTTGTTAGAAATGTGACCAGGTCTGGCGTAAAAATAGTTGCAAGGTCACACTGGTTACTGAAAAGAAAAAAACCGAATTTCTACAAATTTTCTAAATCATAGAAACCCTTGACTTTTTTATTTTCCAAGTTCCGTCGACAAATCATTTGTAGGTTCAGTTTTCATTCCACCTTCGTAGAGCACACATGTTTCTATAATTTTCTAAATTTTACCATTTTCCAAAAAAAAATAAAAAAAAAGTAAAATTAGAACTAAAACTCGATAAAGTAATAATAAAAAAAAAAATGGAATTTCTAATTCCTTGCAGCTTCGATAGAGAACATCTGTCCAGGATGCGTCGCTCCTCGTTCACGCCCGTCTTCAACCTGAGCACCCAGGAGCCCCTCATCGTGGTGGAGGAGTCCCACACCGCCGAGGATGGCGACGACCTGGAGGGGGCTGCCGGCGGATGCGACCCACATGCGGCAGGCGGTACGAAGCGCTCGAACAGCGACGACTCGGAGCCGGACTCGCCGGTGAATCCGTACCTGCTCTGCCCGTTTCCGGACATGCAGCAGCGCCGGAAGCACTCGCTGCCCTCGCTCCAGATCACCGAGGGCATCACCGCCAGCCAGGTGCGGCGCCTATCGGAGGTCGGCGGCGAGACCGGCGGCCTCAGTCCCAAGGAGGTCGAGTTCCTTGCCACTCTCTCCCAGAAGGCCAATCCGACGGCCGGCGGACGACGTCACTCGGTGGTCACCATTTCGGCCGTACCGCCCACGCTCTTCGGCCGCAATCGTCGCGAGTCCATTTCCGGAGTATCCTTCAGGTAATAATCTCATTATCCAAAACAACAAAAATCTACCAACAAGAACGCAAAAACGCAAAAAAAAAAATTCTAAATGCGGTGGGGAACGTCGTTTCCGGTGCCATTAGCCAACCGGAAGTAGCCAAGGTCCCAGTCACTTTTTTTCCTCTACTCACTGCACTTTAAATAAATTAGGTTAAAAAATATTTATTAATATTGTTTGAAAATATTTTACATACAACAAAATATTTAAAGCTTTTGACATTTAATATAAAATCAGAAAAAATATTTTTACCTTTTTTTGATTTTATTTTCCAACTGGAATAAATAAAATATTAATAATATTTAATAGAAAATATTCAGAATATTGCCTTGTCTTTATTGCCAATTAAATTATTTAAGTTTTAAATAAAATTAACTAAAAATAAATTTAGTTTATGAAAGACCAACAAAGGTTTATTATTTTTCATAAAAATAAAAAAGTTTACTTTAGAATTAAACAATTTAAATATTTTAATGTGAATCAAAAACATAAAATATAAACTATACGATAAAATTATTAAGTTTTAAAGCTAGGAAATACAAAAAAATAAGAAAGAGGATTGGAAAAAAATAAGAAAACTAAAATAGGAAAACAAAATAAAATAGGAAAAAAATAAAATAGGAAAAAAATAAAATAGGAAAAAAATGAAATAGGAAAAAAAATAAAATAGGAAAAAATAAAATATATTTATTATTTAAATTCGAAATGTATACAAAATGTTTGATGTATTTTAAAATCTCAAATCTTATTATTATAATATATTAATTATATTAATATATTATCTCAATTTTGAAGAATCTTACCGTCTTTTTAAGAGGAAACATTTGACCATTTTTAAAGCCTTTTTAAAGTTTATAGAATTCTTAAATATTTTTGAACGAAAGTAGAATAGAATAGGATTGGAATATAAAAGAATTATAATTTCTTAATTTATCTAACAAAATAAATAATTTTTATCATTAACCCTTTTTTAGGATTTAGGATAAATGGGGATACATTTTAGAAAAAAAAAGTATCCTAATAAAAATAGGCTAAGAAATGCCTCAAAGAAGCTTGGTCTTCTGGGACCTTAAATACAATCCAGAGTAGATCCAAATAGCTGGTATTTTTTTCCGAGTGTAATTATCCTAGATACCTCTTGGCCTTTCGCCATCCGTGACCCTATGTCCTGGACCTAATTGAATTGTGCCGCCGGGTGTTGGCGAGCTTTTGTGCTGCGACGGCAACATTTTGATACTCTAATGGGCCGGGAGGCGTTTTGGGGCAAATGCGTGGCAAGGGGCGTGGCCTTGCCATAATGAGATTGTCATAAACGGCGTTTCGCTCAAAGTCATATAAAATAAATAACCAAATAACGATTTTAGCGAATAAAATAGGGATTTCGAAACGATTATCGAGAGGATTTTTCGGGTTTCGATAGCAAGGGTATAGGAATTCCATTAGTTTTCTAACAAATTTGTAGTCTTAACCGCATTGCTTTTGGCCCTGACTTTGTCCCAGTTCTCCTCGGAGCCCTTGGAGGCCATTTAAATTGCAGCCCAAACCCCACCCCACCCAAGGCCACCCACTCACCCACTCGGCAGACAATTTCCCCCGTGTCGCGTGTCCATTAAACGCCCAACGCACTTTACGAGCCCAACTTTGCCTCAAATGGAGATGGAAATAGAGAGAGAGACGGCAATATAGACAAAGACAAAGACGGAGATAGGTATAGAGATAGAGATAGAAGGGCCAACGGAGCGCATAATTTATGCTAAAGCGATAACCGCAGAACCATCAACCACTTACTATCGTTCCTCATAGAAGTTCTGAAGGGGATTTTGGATTTTGAGGATGAAAAGCTGCAGCCTTCTGCCTGATGCCTTCTGCCTGATGCCACAAAAACATCTTTTGGCCCATTAAAGATGAACAGAAAGACCATTAATATTTTAAAGCTCATTAAGAATGCTCTTGAAAGCAAGATACTAAGAATGAGATACTAAGAATATGAAATTTTTAAATAAATATAAAAAGAAACTACTGGAACTTTTTTATAGAAAAGCTAATAGAAGAGAAATGGAATGTTTTTGTATTAAACTTTATTTAAGAAGCTCTTCAACTTCAATCGCATAACAAAAAGCTTACCAAAGAACCTTTCCTTTTTCTTTATTTTTAACTGAAATTCCTTCACAATTACCGAAAAAAAAAGCTTTGGTCAAGCTGCGGAAAGAAAAGAAATGAATTCATGTGGTTACCTTTTCCATTTTGCCACAAAATGACTTCGGAAACTGCAATTTTCCGGTTGCAATCCTTTTTTTTTTTTTTTTTGTTTCGCTGGCAATCTTCTCAAATAATTTTCTGTTTTATTTGTGGTTTTTTTTTCCTTTTAAGAGGCTGCCGTTGGCTCTTAGTTTTGGGTTTTTAAAAAGGAGAATTTTCGCAGAATAAGCTCCGTATTTTTTCAAATTGAATTTTTAAAGCATAAGCTCCATATTTTTTTTAAAGAGCATTTTTACAGCATTGGATCTTGGTTTTATTTAAGTAAAATTTCAAAAGATCCATATTTTTGTTTTACATAAAACACAGTATTTGAAACTAGAAAATAAGTATAGATTAAGATTATAAGAAATAATTATAAGATATAAAATAATTATAATTATAAACCCTACAGGTTATTTTTGAGATAGAATTTATTGGTCTTTATAAGGTAAAGGTTCCTAAAAAAAATAGTTTTTCTTCCAGTTTTTTTAAAACAGTTTTAAAAGTAAAGGTTCCTAAAAAACAATATATTTTCTTTTTTTTTAATACAAAATATTCTATTTAGTTCCAATTCAAATTTTCTATCTTAATTTAATGCATTCATTAGAAGTTTTCTATTTTTAAATTGTAGAACCAACAATTAATACAATTTTCAAGCTTGAAAACCCACAGGGCGTATGAGCAATTTCGAATATTAAGTATCCGCCCTGTAGGAAATGCAAAACCGTTTCATCCAACACCCTTTTCCACCAACAACCTTTTTTTTCCCAAAAAAAAACCCTCCTTTAAAAGCACTCAATGTAACATATTTTTTTGGCGATTCCTTGCAGTGGCAGTCGTCGTGGCAGCGCCGTCGCAGGACCTCCCTTGACGGACCACCGCGGCAGCATACACAACTTGCAGCTGGACATCATGGACGGGATCGTGCAGCAGCGGAAGACGCGCAGTGGCAGCGGCGTTTGGACAGCGCCCGTGTTGCAAGAGGCAGATAGCAATGTCCCAGTGCAGACATAAACAGTCTGCAAAGAAAAGAAAAGAAAAGAAAAGAAAAGAAAAGAAAGGAGAGAAAAGAGAGCAAGAACGAGAAAAAGAATGAAGAGCTTGAAGGATATGCGGGGCATCGGAAAGGATATATATTGGCAATTTGTTGGGTTTCTCGTTAATTTTGCGTTCAGTTCTTGTTTTGCTTTTTTTTTTTGATTTTTCGTTTGTTTGAAGAGAGAAAATGGCAAAAGAAAATGAAAATGAAAGAAAATGGATCGGGTGGACAGTACGGAGTACGGAGTAATTGAAACAAAACGCATGAAAACTGAAAACTGCAGAAAAATGAAGCTCCGTACGACTCAAAAAATGCATTTGCAAAAATGCAGAAAAAAATGTAAAATTTTGCGAAAACGAAACACACGACCTTTATTATCTTTCAACCACTCACACACCTTACCTTCCGCCTTCTTCCGTTTTCGCAAACGCCGCTCCCCACCACCTACCAACGCTACTTCCGCTTCTTCCGCCGGGAAATTGCTTTTCGCGGCTGGCGCTTAAAGCAAACAAACAAACCGCAAAAACCACCGTTTTGGAGCAAACAGAACAAACAAAAAATAAAACGCGACCCCGCACAGAAAATAAAGGAAATATTCGCACCAAAAATTGGCAAAAAAAAAACGGAAAAAAGCGGACAAAAACGGACAAAAACGGACAAAAGCGGAGCAAAGCGGCGGACAAAAAAAAACATAACCTACAAAAAAGAAAAGAAAAATGATACACTGACATAAAAAAAAAGAGAAGAAGAAGGTGTAAAGGATATACTCACACTATAGAAGAGTTTTGCAATTATATAAAATAATATTAAAAAAAAAAAACGAAACAAATCGAAGAAGCAGGAAAACACAACACAACAGAATATTACTACATAAGGGAAAGTCAACTCGAAAAAACAGAATTAAAACAAAATTAAAACAAAAGAGAAACACGAACGAAAAACAAAAAAGAAGAATTAAAAACACTCCTGAAAACGAAATTACGATCTACGATCTACGATTCGCGATTTATAAATTGTAATCGAACACACTCTTCCACCAAAAAAATAATTAAAAATAAAAAGCCACAAAACAAAACAGAAATTTAATTAAATCTATAAAAAAAAAACAAAATAATCTTCATATTTTATTGAAAATATTTAAAAATCAAAAGCGAGCAACCGTCGAGTCTCTTCCTCGAAAAAAAAAACATAAATTTTGTTTTGAAACCAAATGGAAAATGAGAGAATTTTACAAGGTAAGGTTTATTATTTATTTTTAAAGTCAAAATTAACTATTTTTGTAATTTAAAAATTTTATTCATATTCCATTTTCATTTTTATTGATAAAAAAAATTATTGATTTATCTTTTTGGGTGTTTTTTTTATTCAAAAATATTTTCTTTGATTTTTTTTCCAATTTTCAACTAAATGATTTATGAAAAATTTCTTCTACATTCTTTGCCTTTTTTCTTTAAAAAATGTCTGATTTGTTTCTAAATTTTAATGCAGATTGATGAAGAATCGTTTTGGAAATCTTTCAAGATATTTCTCCCAAGAATTGGAAAAGAATTGGCAAAGATAAAGCTATCGAAATCAGCCATATTGTCCTTTCCATAAATTTTTCACATTTTTTTTGAAGGAAACCTAGAAAAATATCTAAAAAAATTCCAAAAAAGCCCAAACTTTTTCTACAAAATGTTAGCACATCTCAGGAAAAGGATTTAATCCTTTTCCCCCAATTAAATGAAAATAATTTCATGCAAATTGCAGGTCCTTGAGATCTAAAGTACGAGGACCAAGTGCCACCGCCGAATAGTTTTAGTTTATTTTTTAGTGTTTCCCTTTTTTTATGCATGTTTGTTGTTGTTGTTTTGGGTGGGTTTTTTTTTACCTTTCACATTTTATTTTTGACATTTCATGCATTGTCAATGGGCTATGTGCATTTTTAATAAACCGGCTCTGGCGCATAAAAAACCCATGCACACGCTCACAAACACATAATGAAATGCAGCTTTGCCTCAAGGACATAAACGAGAGAAAAAAAAATGGGGGGGAAAAATGGGGGCCAAGGACGGCAGCGAAAAAAAGGCAGCCCTGAACCACACTCCGCTACCCAGAACACAGCACACAGCTTCCTCGTCGGCCAACATGGCGTGTGAGTAATATTTTGCAGCAACAGCTGCATCAATGACAATGCCAATGCCATGGCCATTGGTGTGTGTTTTTAATGGCTTGTCCCCTGGCTGTCCCCTGGATTTAACCCAGAAACACCACCCCCACTTGGATCACTTTGCAGCTCAATAAAGCTAATTTAATGTGGGCGACTGCTCTTAATTGAAACGCGTGTTAGTTTGCATTCCAGCCGCCCACTCACTTCTGGCCCGAAACTAATTATAGGCGATCAGAATGCGTTTCGATTGAGCCGAGCTGGTTGGTTGTTTGCCAAGCCGAGAGGGAAAACTGAATCAAGTACTGGTGGAAAATTCAGAAGCAAGCCAATTATTTCTCTACTTTTAAGCTCTGCTTTTCCAAATGGTTTTTCCTGCAAAACCTCAAAAGTATGCTACAAGAAATGATATCTTTAGAGAAATCTTAAAAAATATCTTAAAAGCTTTTGTAGGGATAAGAAACAAGGAATATGGGCAGTGGTAACGGGTATTACATAGTTTAGCAATTTTTGCTTTATTTCTTTTGAAAAATACTTCCTTATATTTGACTAATTCCGGGTTTTGGTGTTACTATTAACTTATATTTATACATGTGTTCCTGTATTTGTAAACTTTGTTTTTACTTCTTTCACAAAAATAGGAAATTCATGAGTAAAAAAAAAATTCTAGAAAAAAATTGTACATATTTTTTGCCTCCTTTGATTTCTATCATTTTTATCTTATTTTTTTTTTCTTTATTTCTTCTTATATGTATTCAAAATATTCTATAAGTCCAAAAATATTCTAAAACTAAGGCTTACGAGCTAGCCTAGGAACCACCTTCTGCCCTTGTTCCTCTTTTTTCTATACTTCTTTGTTAAGTTTTACAATTATTCCCATTAAAATATTTTAGTCCACTGAAAATTATTAAAAATTACCTAACTTTTTGTTTATTCTTAGAAGAAGATAATTTCCTTATTTTGTATTCTTTTTCTTTTTTTTTTTTAAGTTAAAAGTCTTAACCATTTACATTTATTTACGATATTTCAATTGTTTTTTTGTTTCTCGTATTGCTAAAATTTTAATTTCCAGCAGTACCGGGTATCGTATTGTTTGGATACTGCAACTTTTTGTTTTATTGATGTTTTATATTGAAATAAAAATATAGAAAGATGATTTTTTTGTTTTAAATAATCAATGTTTAATATTATGTCTGAAATATTTTCATAAACATTTGGAAATTTTTGGTTTTCACAAAGTTAACTTTTAAAGAATTAAAAGAATAAAGAATAATATCGTCTAACTTTTTTACAGATTCCATCAGAATAACAAAAATATAAAAGAATTCTATGTAACCAATCAAAGCAAAAAGTAAAAAAGAAAACAATTGAAATTTAATAAATGTATTGTATATTCAGGAATTGATAAATTAGTGAATAATCTGAAGAGGAGAAAATCCGAATCCGAAACTTAAAGAAAGAAAACTAAAAAAATGTACTATTTACCTAGGACCTAGTAGATCCTCATTTTTTTTGGATGTTGTGTAGATTTGTGAACCACCGCATGGAAAAAACCACCAATATTAAATATACTAAGAAAAAACAATCCCATAGACTATCATATAATATACCAAAATGAAAATAAAATACCAAAATACCAATTACCAAAATCCAAAAGTGGAAATGCTCAGGTGTTTTTGAATCAAGCTTGTTCTTCCCCAAAACCAGAATTCAGAAGAAAGTTGACAAATATACCAAAGTACCTACAACAAATATATAAAAACATAAATATATAGACCTTGAAGAGGAATGAAAAAAGCAGAAGAAAGTGGGAAATTTTAGATTAAGAGAAAAGGGAAATGAAATCCAGAGAAAAATCAACTATTTTTGAACTTGACTTGCTGCTTGCCCAGCCCAGCAGGTCAGCCAGTCTTTAGTTCGAGTTGCCACGCCCACAATCAAAAGAAGAACCGCCCCCACCCCCAGAAAGCTCCCTCTTGATAAAGGAAAAATTTAGATATTAATAAAACTTTGAAAACTTTGAGATTTCTTCAATTCTAATTTCCGGGTTAAAAAGATGAGAAAACAAAAAAAATTGAAGAGATCAAAAAAAGGCAGTTTTCTTTTTTTTTTTACACAAGTCTCGATGTTGTTATTGCTTATATAAGAAATACATTAAACTACATATATATATATTATATATAGAGATATATCCTTTAGATTGTATATAAAAAAATACTTCACTCGATTTTCTGTTTGTTTTCTGTTCAAAAAAGCAAAAAGTTTGAACCTTCTTTGGCAAAAAAAAAGGGAAATCCTAGAAAAGCTGAGAAAACATTTAAACCTTAAAAATCTATTCTGTCTTTAAAGAAAATGTCGCTGGACGACGAAGAAATAAAAAAGAGAGAAAAAAATGGGAGAAGATAATATAATAACAAAAACTAGAACATTTTTTTATTATTAAAAAAATAAAAAGAAGATAATCAGAACTAAAAATAAATGGAATGAATTTCTGGGCCGATGCTTGCTATGATGATTATGGGAAAATAAATAATGTAAAAGATATATTTATAGAAATGAACTATATGTATACATACTGACAGATTGATTATATATGATTATATAGTAACTTATTGTCACAACGCAAGAGCAATCAATGTTTAACTTTATTAAATGTTACAAAGAGTTTTAAATATACATAAAAAAAACCAAAAACAAAATACAAATATATATACATATAAATATATATAAAAAGAATAAATATATTACGGATTATATTCTATATAATTTGTAGGTAAAACTGAAGAAACAGAGAAAATACTAGACGAACTCATAGTTCTCCAACTTTCCCCATTTATGTTTTCCAAAAAAATACTAAAAATTAGACTTGAAAGAAAAGGAAATTAGTGCCAGCTAAAAAAAATATTAAGTTCTTAAAATTGAATTCAAATTCTACAACATTTTTTCACTAACAGAATCAATTTAAATAGAATCCAGTTTTTTTTTTCTTAAAATTTCAAAAGCTGGCACTTAATCATAATTTTTGGAACTAATTTTTTTGATGTTGAACTTTTTGTGTCTTAGATTTCTGAAAAAAATAAATGTGTGTGTCTCTCTGTCTGTCTCTATTGTGTTTGATATTAATCATATATTAAAATGCATATTATTACTAAAAAGACAACAAAAAAATTGAAGAAGAAAGCTAAAAAAAAAAGCAGAATCAACAACAGAAATTAAAATTACTAATTATAACGATTACTTACTGTAGACTTAAGCATATAAAGATTAAATAAAGAAAACGATTTCCTTAATTTAACATTTGTCTACATTTAATTTAGGTTTTAACAGTTATTGGGAGCTTTGGACGCTGTTAACAGTGAGCTTTCTAACGGTTTCTTTTACCGTTAACGCTTTTCTTTCAAAAGTTTATCCAAGCTTGAAAGCTTGCTTGGGGAAAACTGGTGGAAACCGGAATTTGGAAAGCTTTAAGCTTGAAAGAAAAGTCAAGCTTTCATCAAAGATTGGCTTAAAGCTTTTTTTGAGTTATTTGATTTATTAACCAGTCTGATTTTTAAGCCATAAAGTTTTTTTTGTGATATTTTCTATCAAAACATTTTTCTTTCATAACAGTTTGTTATTAAGTTTTTTTTTTTTAATTATTATTGACGTGCAATGGAAAATTATATCATGTCCCTTGAATAACATTTCCTGTGCGATAGTTATTAGTTATTAAAATTTGCATGACACATTAAAAAATAAATTCACGAGATGTTTTAAATGATTTTAAACTGAAAACAAGGTATTACGTATAAATGTTAAATTCTTAAGGTATTAATAATTTTTTTTTTATTTATTTTCATATTTAAAATATTAAATCTGTTGGCGGAATCATCAGTCAGACCTTGGTTTTGAACACGCTTCAAGATTTTAAGAGACACTCTTACATTTTTGCAATAATTTTTTATTTAATTAAAATCGCACACAGGTCACGCAGGTCACGCTTTCTTCAGTGACCTTTGAAATCTGCGATTTCAGTAAATGCCTAAAAAACATTTTCCGAAGTCTCAGCTCGTGCGGTGCATTTTATTATACCCTGTACCCATTAAAAATGGGTGAAAAGGGTATCATAATATGGTGCAAATGTATGTAACAGGCAGAAGGAAGCATCTCCGACCCCATAAAGTATATATATTCTTGATCAGCATCAACAGCCGAGTCGATTTAGCCATGTCCGTCTGTCCGTCCGTCCGTCCGTCCGTCCGTCCGTCCGTCCGTCCGTCCGTCCGTCCGTCCGTCCGTCCGTCCGTCCGTCCGTCCGTCCGTCCGTCTGTCCGTATCAACGCCTAGATCTCAGAAACTACAAGAGCTACAGACATGTGCCGTATATCGTTGGATAGGTAATTACCATACGCAGTACAAGTTTGTTTTTTTATTTTGATATCACCCCCCGTTCCCCCGCAAACAGCAAAAAACTGTAACGACCACCCTCCCCGCAAACCTCAAAAAACTGCCACGCCCACAATTATTGTCCTAATGCTATGCAATTCGGCATATGCGTTGGTGCTTATAAAACCTATCTAATTTTTAAATTTAAACCAAATCGGATAAGAAACACGGAAGTTATGCCACATGCAAAATCTATGGCAAGGGAAGCAGAAGCGCAGCAAACCACGCATGGCGCGACGCCGACTGCGACGTTGACAACGAAATGTGTATGGCTTTATGACACACGAAACTTATTTTCATAACCAAAATCATACCAAATTTATATTGTTATGGTCCTCTTTTCTAATAGAATATTGTTTCATTTATTTATTGATACTAAATAAATAAATTGTAAGCATGTCTAAGGGTACAGGGTATTTTGCAATCGGGAAACTCGACTGCTGCTACCTTACTTGTTTTGTTTTTAAGCTCAACAACTGTTTTTATATTTTTTTTCGAACTATATTTGTGGCGTTTATCCACTAAATATTTTAATGAAAATGTGTTTATTGTTTCCTATTTTTTTAGTATATATTTTACCTGCGACTTTTTGCGATAAGTAAGCTATAGAAACATTTTTGTTGTGCTAAATGCGGTAAATTGTTTGTTTCGTTTCGTTATTTCGCTTTAATCCGTAACCGCCGGTGACATCACTGAAAGCGATCTCCTTTGTCTGGAATTCCACACTATTGTACGTTTTTCTTTTTTATAATTTTTTCTCAGTATCTGCATCTGTATCTTTATGTGTGTCAGTATCTGTATCTGTATCCGTAACTGTATCTGTAGTTGTACCTGTTGTATTTTTTCTATATAGGAAACAGCTTTCCACACACTCTTCGCTATCCGTTCATGAAAAAGCCACGGAATTTCCCCTTCCAAGAATGCAAATCGCAAAAAAAGGTGGCACACTAATACAACATCAAAAAAAAACAACAAAAAACAAAAACAAAGTAGGAACATAAACAAAAACCGAATAATATAAGTACAAACAAATTATTTAGGAATTTTTCAAAAACAGCTGTCCACTTCTTGATTAGTTTCTTTCCGGAAATTGCAACGATTCGAAATGCATTCTCTTAATGGTTGATTCATCGATGAAAACAAAATTGTTTACAAGCTTTTAGTTTTTAGAGGGTTAATTTTAGTAGCATTTCCAAAAAAAACATAGGCTTGCTTATTATTCAAATTTTAATTAATATATAAAATTTAATGAGGTGCTAAAAAAGGGAGAAACTTATAAAATATAATTTATACTTTGTTTTTGAAAAGATATTGTATCTATTGCGTCTTTATATTTGTTTTGTTTGAAGTTATAGGATTTTTATATATTAAAAAAATTTTTTTTAATATAAATTATATCTTTTTAAAGCCTAGGAAAGTCATAAAAGTCTGGAAAGAATATTAAAACTTTCAACATTTAAAAAAAAAGGAATATTCTAAAGGAACTACGTTTTTATCAAATAAAAATTAATTAAAAATAAAATAAAATAATAATATATCAAAAAAATCCCGATAAATTTTTCTTCGAACAAAAATTAATTAAAAATAAAATCAAAAAAAATCCATAGCTATTTTTTATTTAAACAAAGAGTTAAGCAAAAAGTTTTTTAAAAAAATTAGCACTTTAATGATAAAAAAAAAATAAAACCTTAAAAAAGGTAAAGAAAAGCCTTATAAATTAATGAAATTTTTCTAAATTAACCTAAAAATACTTGATTTTTGTCGAAAACCTAGAAAATTACTAAAATTTAAATCAAAATTATTCAAAATATAAAAAAATTACCATTTTGTTGATAATTCCTTAAGAAATTCAAGGACTCTTCTTATCAAAGGACCTGTTGAAGGATTCCAAGCTAGGACACAGCTTCCACTTCGAACATGTTCGCTTCGAGCATGTTGCGAGCAGGAATTGTTTACTTAATATAATATATCTTGCAGATATATATCCCACGATACTATAAAGATATCATTTGTCACTCGGACACATAACTGTACATCACACACCCCCACCAACACACCGTACAGTACACACACACTGTGTGTGAATATTGCCGATTTATGTGTGTTTGTTTGTGGGCTTATAAGCTACTTAAGTTGCTCTAAATAATAAATTCAATTGTAATCAGAGTCGGACTGTCGAGCGTTTATGTAAATATTCAAATCATCAATTTACGCAGGGAATGGTGGATGGGCGAGGAGGGGGGAGAAAGGAGGGATACAGGAGGAGGGTGTAGTCCTCCAATATCGCGCGTGGGAAAGAGATAAGGCGAGCCCAAGCCGGAGAGATGGCAAGATGGGGATGAGCAGCCTATTAAGATAACAATAAACTCAACAAGTTGTTCTCGAAAACTGTCAATTAGAACCACGCACTGCAGCAGCCGCAGCAGCAGCAACAGCAGCAGCAGCAGCAGAAGCAGAATCAGCAGCAACATCTCAACGGCAGCAACAATTGTCCAAAATAAAAACACAACATCCAACATGTTCGAAGCAACACGCGTCTGGAACAGATTTGAGACAAAGGCGTAGAAGGGGATTGCAATATTTTTACTTTATTATTAATAGGCGGTACTCATGGACTACAAAATATATTTGTTTATTATTAAAACCGAGAGAAAAAGCTTCATTTTTTACCTCATTTTATTTTCTGGTTAATATTCCCTTCAACATTAATATCCGGTACTCGGTAAGTAACTTTATTCGGTTAACTGGTTAAAGAAAACATTCTCAACCCTATATATATTATATTTTTCTGGATCACAATCAACAATCAAGTCAATCTAGACATAACCTTTTGTCCGTTTTTATATATAAAGCCTCTGGATCTTGGAAACTATAAGATTTAATAAGATAGAATCATGACAATTTATTATATAGATTCTTTTTTGACATTTTATTGCTTTTCATTGCTTTCATTGCTTCATTGCTTTAACTTCCGCCTTGAGAAGTATCATATATCATATTTTCTTGGAGTTTCTAAAATCCCTAGAAACTTATTACACACCACAGGGCGTATACGCAATATTTTTATTATCCTTTTTTTTATTGAATTTAATAATATTGAAATATATTTGGCTGAAAAAAAGCTTGTAAATGTGTTGCTGATAAATGAAATACTATACTGTTTCTGTTTTTTCATGAAATAATATTTTGAAAATATTTTTTTTTTTTAATTTTAAAGCTGGGAGAGGGAAGAGCTTTGGAATTAACCCAAAAAGAAAGAGAGTTGTTCCAATAAGGACTGGTTTCCTAATATCACATTAATAAATTCAAATTAATAGAAGTTATCTAGAATTTATCACAATTTAAAAACAAATATGTATTTAATAAATAAAAATATAGGAAATAAAAAAAGTTACTTGTTAACTTTCTTAAAAATTAACTAAGAATATAATTGACTTTGAAGATATAATTGACTTTGAAACTATCAATCCCAATAAGAGCATGGAAACCCCCTTGACACTAAGCCACTGGGCACTCACCGGTCGCAACCTGTTCGAACATGTTGCATTCGAGTGGAAGCCGGCTCGACGGCAGCCGTCGGATCGCAGCCGAAATGGCGGCGCATGGATGCCTTTAGAGCGGATGAACGGCAGCCGCTGGTCAGTCGCTCGCGGAGCGTTGTCGTGTACGGTCATACTAGCAGGCGAGGCACACACACATACACACTCAGGCACCCACACACAGATACAAAGATACAACCTCAAAGATACGCAACTAAAAAACTGAACTGCAACTCCAACTGCAGTTGCAAAGAAACCGAGAAGCGCTGACTGGCGAAATTGCAGCGAGAGTTAACACTATATACTCCTATATATATATCCATATATATATATTCTCATTCCTCTTGATTAATTCGACTTCAGTAGTTCATTTTTTTCGAGTGTATTGTGCGGTAAATATTTCCACGTCGAGTTCGCATTTCTATTTACATTTTTTTTTGCTGTGCCCGAAACAAATCCGAAAATAAATAACAAACCAAAAAAAATGAGTGAAAATCGCTATCCGCTAATATTAAAATAAATACCAACCGAAAAAATGATAAAAAGAAAATAACAAAAAAATATAAAAAATATAATTGAATGAAATTAAAGAAACACAAACAGAAAATGAAACGAAACCCACAAAAGGGGGCAAGACAGAAAGAAAGCGTTGATTTTTCTTTAATTTATTTTTTTTTTTTTTTTTTGCAAAGTTTGTTGTAATGCAATAGCCGCGCAGTTGTTGTTGTTATTGTTGTTGGGTCGGCTTTCGCCACTTTACGAGCAACTTCCTTTTTTTGGCCAAAACACAAAAAACCAGTCTGGCCAAGACCTAGACAGAAGGAGACGGCTAGTTGGCCGCAGAAATACAAAAGCTTTGGCTTTGAGGTCCAGTTTTAAGGTCTCTGGCCCCCAAAAAAATTGTAAACAAAACAGCTAGAAGCAGAAAAACCGAAAAAGCGAAGAAAAACCGAAAAAACCAAAACCATAAAGTAACAAAGTGTTGCAAGGATAAAAGCCAAAAAATGATTTCCAACCTCCTCAGACATTCTCAAGTGTGACTCGAAACTGTTTTTAGTTTTCAGTTTTCGCCGGTGAAAGTTTCCCCCAAAAACGGTGCACCCTCCTCCCTCCTCCTTGGTTTCTACCAAAAGTAACTTAGAATTCTCTTCATTTTCGGGTTTCTTTACTTTTAGTTTTTTTCGACTTTTTTCCAGTTGTTTTATTTTATTTTACTTTTTTTTTGATAAATGAGTCTCTGGCTGAGAAACCCCCGGGGCGGTAAATCATCTCTGCTTGTGGCACTGACAATTTCACAAATTTATATATTTGCCACAAAACACCTCCTCTCTCTGGCCACAAACTGGAAAAAAAAAAAAAAAACTTTTCCACTTTGCCAACAAATTTGCTTAGCCGGGAACTGTCCAAGAAGCCGCAGAAAAAAAGTGGCCGAAAAAAAAGCGAAGCCAATTTTTGGGGAATTAGTCAGAAAAGTGAAAATGATTATGGCTTGGACGGGGAAATTGAAATATCAAATTGAATTTCTTATATTCGAAGCCAATAAGAGGTCTGGAAATTACAGAATCTTAAGGATTCTTCAGGAATCTTCAAGAGCTCTAGAAAAGTCTGTGAAAATATTCCAGCATCATTTTAAGGAGTTTCGAGTGAGTTCAAAAATTGCTCCAGGCTTTCTGGAAATCTGTGTTGTGTTTTTATAAATTTTTACCAACCTAGAAAGTGTTTAAATGTTGTTCCAAAATAGTTTTAGAAACCTTAACGAAACATAAAACTCTTGCATCTAAGTTTTCCAGAATTATTTAAAGAGTTTCTAGTAAGAAATCGCTCCAAAAATCGCTTTAGACTTTCTGGAATTATTTTAATAAATTTCTACCGAACTTTAAGGTGTTTTTGTGTTGTTCCAGAATAATTTTTAAAACCTTTTTTAAATCTAAAAATTCCTGCAACATCTATGATTTTCCTAATCATTTTTGAGATGTTTCTAGTAATACCAAAAGTCATTTTAAATGTTCCGGAATTATTCTAATAAATTTCTATCGAACTCCAAAATGTTTGGATGTTGTTCCAGAATGATTTTTAAAACCTAAAAACCTTGGTAAGGTTTCCAGAACGATTTAAAAACTTCTGGAATTTCTGAAATTATTTTGGAATTTTTCTACCGAGCTTAAAAATGCTTAAATGTTATTTCAGAATAAAAACGTTTGCCAAGATTTCCTGAATTATTTTTAAAAAGTTTCTAGCAATTCCAGAAAATGTTTCAGACCTTCTGGAATTTTTTTATAAAAATCCAACCGAGTTTAAACATTTTTGGGTGTTCCAAATTATCCAAAAAACTCAAATATCTTGGTAGGACTTTCCGAATTATTCCAAAAAACTTTTCTAGCGATTTCCATGCATTTTTCTTGCCAATCCGTAATTGTTTTCTTTGAAAATTTCTTGGCCTGGCTATTTATATTTTCTATTCATGCTAACTAGTAGACGATCTACTTATGGCACCCAATTGAACCGGTTACCGGTTACCGGTTATGTTGAGTGCCCCCACCTTTGAAAATTCTCCAACATTTCCCGTCGCTCTGCAGAGCTTTTCTCTTCTTTTTTTTCGCTGACTGAACACATTGGCCGCCTGGCCGGTGTCGCCTCGAATGGCGAATCTGGAATAAGCCAGACAGATCCGATTGCATGCCACATATGCAGATGCAACAGATAGTCCCTTTCCCCCCTCTAAGCTATAGTCGATCCAAAGCTATATAATACGATCCAATACTATACAATCCGATCCGATTCGATTCGATTCGATGATCTGCTTGCCTCATTGTCGCTTAGAAAGCCAATGGAACGAGTTTTGTCAAGTGTGCGACTAATTTTCTAAATTGTTGTCGCCGCATGAATGCTGAGCGTGGCAAAATATTTATCAACAAAAAATATGGAAATACTATATACAAAAAATATCAAAGAATATATAAACAAAATAAATAATTAAACAACAAAAATTGTCTGTGAAATTGGTCATCAAATTTGTGATGGAAAGAAGTCGAAGGTTTGATGGAAATTCTTAAAAAGTTACTAGAAATTATGGAAGCAAAATCTGGATAAATTCAGGAAAGTCTGGAAAATAGCTCTGGAAGATTCCAGATAAAATTCTAGAGTTTCTAGTCTCTTAAAAGATTTTTTAAATGTTTTTTTTTCTATAAAATTACTCAAAGTCTTCTCTCAAAATCTAGAAAATAGCGTTGGAAGTTTCTGGTTGACTTTGAAGTATCTAAAAAGATTCTTTTAATTATGATTTTTTCTATAAAATTAATACAAAGTCTTCTCCGAGCTTGGAAAAAATCTTGAGGAAGTTTCTGATTAGAATTCTAGACTTAAAAGTTTCTTAAAAGATTTTTAAAATTATTTTTTCTATAAAATTACTCAAATCTTCAACGAATCTGGAAAAATCTTTGGTATTTTCTAGTAAAAAATTACCTCTTAGTGAAGGAAAATTAAAGAAGTTTCTATGAAAAATTAATTGGACAAAAATATGAAAATCTTCTGAAATTCCTAGAATTCTGATTATAAAATTGTAATCTCTCAAGAGTGTTTTTAAAAACGTTCTAATATTGCTTTTATTTTTTTTATAAAAATATAAAACAAGGCAAAACCTTTAATGAAAGAAAAAATTAGAAGTATCTATAAAACTAATTGGCTTAAAATCTTCTGAAATTATCAGAAAAAGTTTACCAAATCCTGAAAAAGTTAAAAAATTTCTGATTATAAAAGTCAAAAATCTCTCAAAGGTGTTTTAAAAATTTAATAAAACCTATCGGAACTAACCTAGTTCTTTTTCTGGTAGAAAAAATCCAACAATAATATCACTTCTTCTTTTTATCGTTGATTTATTCATATATTTTCATATTCCGGTCATTCATCATAGCAGAGATTGATCTGCTGCTTTGGGCCTTTGATTGATTGGGTTTTAATAAAACGAAGAAAAAAAAAACATCCTAAGAATCGGTTCGTGATGTTTCTTCTTCTAGATCGTAGAGTGCGTCGTCATCATTTAATGGTAGAAGAAGAAAACAGAAAAAAAATCAGAGAATTACCAGAGCCCATTCAAGAAGAAGAAGAAGAGGCGGTAGAAGAAGAGGAGGAGGTGGTAGGAGGAGAAGGTGGAGGAGTAGAAGAAAGAGAGGCGGCAAGAGAGAACAAGTTAATGGATTAGGAAGCGGGCACAAAAGGGAGTCGAGAATCGAATCTCGGCTACTTGCGACATTCATCCTCTCTCTTTCTTCCTTACCTACTGCTCGCTCTCTCCCTCCCACTCCCACTCCCACTCCCACTTGGCGAGAGCGAGTGGGGGAGAAAGAAAGGTTGAAAGCAGAAAAAGAAAGACGTTGGTAGCCGGAGCGGAATTTAATGGCCAAAAGGAAAGGTGAAAAGAGCCAACTTGGCTTAGACGATGATGACGGTTTCTTCAACTAAAGTAATAGCTGTGTGTGAGAGTGTGTGTGTGTGTGATACCTGTTTGTCCACACACACACACACACTCACACCTGTGTGGAATTACTAAGCAGCGACCCGATTTCCAACACAGAGAGCGAGAGCGAGAGAGAACAGGCAGCAAAAAGAAAGAAAGAAAAGAAAAGAAAAGCAAAGGAACCGAGCCAAGAATTCATGCCATGCGCTTCAAATGTCTAACAAATCTACAACAAATCTTACCACAAATCTTCAACAAATCTCCAACAAATCTTTAACAGATCTATCACAAATCTACAATCTACAAAGACAAGTCAATTCTTCTTAAAAAGTTGACAGTTTCTTTAAAAATAAAGCAAATTTTTAAGCCTAAACGGTAATTAAATATTTCTTCTATTTATTTTAAGAAGTTTTATTCACTTTTTAAAAACTTTATTTAACCAAAATTAGACTAATAGAGTTTTGGTTTAAAAATTATTTCTAAAAAATGCCAACTTTTTGGCTTTAAACTATCGAAAAAGTCTTGTAATTTCTTGAACCTTTTTCTTCCCAAATTTTAGTTTCTTTTCTTTTTTTTTGATACTATATATAGGCCGTCAAATCGATATGCAAAACAACAACAAAAACAAAAAAAAAGTCATCTTCTTGGAGACAGAAATATGTAAAAATGTTCTCATTAAGTTCTTGAAAGATCATAATGACGTTGTGTCCCGCTCGCACTCTCTTTGTATTTATTAAGCATTTTTTAATGTTTTTTATTCTTGTTTTTTTTTTTTTGTTATTTTGTGATTTTGCCGGTTGCCACACCTGAAATTCAACTGCCTTCACACTAGCTCTCTCTCACTCACTCTCTCTCGCAGCTCTCTCGCTCGCTCGCAGTTGCGCCAACGCAGCAAGAACAAGAACAACATAAAAATCAAAAGACTTAAACAACATACGTGTCTCGCACATAAAGCGAGCAGGCGAGAGAGAGCAGGCGAAGACCGTGAGAGAGCGCGAGAAGAGAGGGCCAGGCAGGTGAGAACAGGTGAGAGAGAGAGCGAGTCAGATATTGCGGTATCTTTAGCCGCGATTTGGATTTTTCTCTCTCCGGATTTTTCATTTGGTTTCCAAAGTCGCGCCGTCGCAGTTCGAAAAACGCGGCTTAAACGCGGCTTAAAAAAAAAACGAAACTAATTACAAAAAAAAAAGAATAATCGGAAATAAAATTAAATTTATTATTTATACTCCAACAACAAAAGGTTACAACAACGTGCGTTCTATAATATCAAAAAATTGAAGCGTTTATCCCTTTTATATTTTTTTTTCAAGTGCTATCAAAAAAAAATTGGTGCCCAGTTTTGAATTATTTT
Organism: Drosophila ercepeae; assembly: GCA_018150545.1. Taxonomy (NCBI): domain Eukaryota; kingdom Metazoa; phylum Arthropoda; class Insecta; order Diptera; family Drosophilidae; genus Drosophila; species Drosophila ercepeae. Next base: position 2,579,170 of record JAECWL010000197.1, read on the forward strand.
TTTTTTTTAGTTTGTGTTTGCCCTTCTTTTGTCTGTTTCGCCTTTTTTGTTTTGGTTCCGTTTTTTCTATTCTTTCTGTTTACCTGTTGTTGTGACCTGCAACAACAACAACAACAAAAAGAAAAACAACAGCTACAACAACACACCAACAACGATAAGAAAACAAAAATAATAAAGAAAACAGAAAAAAAGGATCAACAAGAGCCAGGATTTCGCTCTCCCTAGTGCTCTCTCCCTCTTAGTCTCTCTCGGTCCCACTCACACACATATACTCTGGATTACATTCAAATTCTTTTTCGGAAGATTTCTTTTCGCCAGTGACAGGTAAGCAAAAAACAACAACAACAAATATCTCGTACAAGTGGAAAACAATTTTCCTGTAATTTTAATTGGAAAACGTGTCTGAGAAAAAACCTATTCGGGAATGTTAGAAAAAACAAAAAAAAAAGCGAAAAAAAGCAGAAAACGTAGACATATGTGAATAAGAAGCAGCAGACGTAGCCGGTGTAGCGGTAAATGAAGCTGTCTCTCTCACATGCAACTTACTCTCCCCCTTTTGGGAAGCTTCCCTTTTAGGGGGAGACTTTTAACTGGCGCCTTTTAAACAAAAAAAGTCTTTTAACTGGCGCCTTTTATGGGGGGATTTGAGAAAAATTAATTAATAGAAATTTGTGATTATTTTATGTGACTTTTGTTAAAATAATTTAAGGTTTTAATTTAAGGGTTTTGTAAAATTTATTCTTTTTACAAATTTTTTTTGTAAAACTAAACGCCTTTTTTTAAAACTATTTCTAAACAATTAAAAATTTGTTTCCATTTACAAGGATTTTCCAGCATGAAAGTTTTTGGTGACATTTCCAAAAAGTTCGCCAAAGATCTGGACTTTACCAGAAAGATTCCAAAACCAAGGCAACCCCCCACTATACCACCCACTATCCCACCCCAAGCCCCACCCCCTCTTCCAACCAGCATCTTCTTCTTCTTCACTTTGAAATTCTTTACGTGTGTGTGTGTGAAATGTTTTTGTTGTTTTTGTCGCTGATTAAATTGTTTGAGAAGTTTCGTTTATAATTTGATGCGCTATCTCTGTCCCACCCACTTGGAGATTCTAGAAGAGACCCGTGTCCCGTGCCACGCCCACTCCCACTCCACTCCACCGCCCATCGTATTTAGTTTCATTTCTGTGTGCAATTAGGCAGCATTTATCTCGTTTAAATTTGCGGCAGTTTACGGAGCTCAGCGGGTCCCGCTTATCACAAAAACCCAAACAAAGCACAAAAGCTGCTGCATGGGCGGCGGACGGCTGACGGCCTCCAGGGGGCGGGGCACACCTGACGAAAAAGATTCTTGCCTTTCAAAAGGTTAACAAACTTGAATATTTGATAAGAACATTTCAAATATTATATTTTAGGCGGGAATTCGTTTCTTAAATATTTGAGAGTAATTGTTAAGAATTAAAAATATGTTTCAAAATTATCTCTTCATAAAAATATTATTTTTACATTTTTTTAAATAGTTTTTAGTTTCTCGTTTTTCTTTACAATTTTGTTCAACTTTTTTTAACTTAAAGTAGAAGATTCTACAAATGTTTAACATTTAAGAAAAACAGTATTTTTTTAACAGTATTTAACAGTATTAAACAAAAAGTTAGACTATAAAAACCGTACTTTGTTAACTAGTTACCTAGTATTTTATTTATTTAAATTTTATAAATTATAAACGGGGTTTTTTACAGACTTTAAATATATTTTTCAAAAATTTCAAAAAGAAAAATCCCTTTGTGAAAAAGTTAGCTTAAAATTTCAACAAAAAAAGCATATTTATTTATCATAATTTACTTTAATTTTCTATAAAAAAAGGAGAATATTTTTGCATGGTTCAGTATTTTTTCTCATATTTCTTATATATTTTTAAAATTTGAATCCCTTCGAGAAAAATTTAGTTAAAAGTTGCCAAAAAATTATTTTTATTTGATATATTTTCTATAAAAAATAATCATATTTTGGTAACGTTCCTTAGTTTCTCTCAGTGTCCTCCCAAAAATACAAACTCTGACAAAGCTGAGTTCTAAATTTAACTTGAAACTTTTCGGCAGTCCCTGGAAAATTGTGGGATTTCTGCTTTGTAGCCGAGGCGGAAGAGATGAAGAAAGATGAGGGTTCCTTCTCCGCCGCTGTTTTGTTGTCCAAAAAAGAAGCGAATTTTTAATAACGAAAATCCCAGGCCGAAGATCGATAATTCGGCGTCCCGTTCCGGAAGAGTTAATTCCGAAAGCGATTCCCAATTGAATCATTTTTTTCCCCAAATCCAAAAAAAAGGGGAAAAGGGGAAACTAGTTTCAATTACAGACCTACTTACTCGATTGTTTCTGCCGCCGGTCGATGATGATTCTAATGCATTTCCAAAACCCGGATGCCAATTGAAAATGCCATTCCAGGAGCAGGAGCAGGAGCAGGAAAGCAAAGCACGAAAGCAAAAGCATGGAGAAAGCAAAAGCAGAATCTGCAGGAGAAGCATCCTTGTCCTCATCATCGTCATCCTCATCGTCCTCTTGTTGTTTTTTGTGGCATGTCATCATTAGGACTTGGTCTGTGAACTATAAACTGGAAGAATACCCTGAAACGATTCGGGGTTAGAAGGTTATGAGGTTATAGAGGTTACTTGGGAGTTACTAGGGTTACAAAGCTTTACATTGCTTTTAAGAATCTTCAGGGTTGTCGCTTTTTAAAAGATTCCAAGACCTGGGAAGGGTATCTCTCTGGGGTCTAAAATCCACGAATCCCTTTTATAAACCAATAGTTGTTGTTTTTTTGAGTGGCTGCCTCCCCTTTGGGGGGTTCCTGTTCTGTTTCTGTTTTTGTGACGGCTCTAATGCATTTTTCATGCATACATTTAGAAAAGGTTCGCCAATCAGACGAGATGCCGCTACTTGATGTCTGTCTGACTGACTGACTGTCTCACTTACTGTCTCTCTCCTACCTGACTTGCTGTCTTGCTCCCACCTGACTTGCTGTCTTGCTCCCACCTGACTCCCTGTCCCTTTGACTTTCCGTCCGTCAGAACTCGATTGGTGGTGCAGTTTTTTGGTATTTGTCATGTTGACAAATTGCAATGCCAACCGAACCCAACCATATGTGAGTGTGTTTGAGTTGGAAAACCCAAGAACTATAAGGGGGGGAGTACCCCTTCGCACAAGTCCCAAATCCATATGCAAATGCCATTGACAGGTGGGCAGGCTCAGGTAATCTGCATGACAATCTTTTCTTTTTTTTTCTCTTTTCTTTTCTCGTTTTTGTCTCGCATTGTTAATGCACTGGGAGAAATCGTCTCGTCCCATCCCGTCCCATCCCGTCGCGTCGATTAGGCGGCTGTTTAAAGGAAATTGTTTAATCGATTTAATCGATTTTAATCGATTGCATTTAATTGGCAATTAACATTGCACATTGTTGCTCCGCAGCACTTCTAAATTGCTTTCAAATGCATAATTTCCAATCAATAAATATATTTATGGCTGGTTTTCTATTTTTTTTCTTCTCTATTACTATTTTTCAATCACATAATTGCATATTTATTACAATTATTCGTCTGGGATTTTTATCGGTTATTGTTTTATTTATTATTTAAATTAAAACAACATTGTAAGGATTTAATCTTGAATTAAAAGCGGGTTTTGATTCATTTTATTAACAAATAATAACATTAATTGATAAATATTTAAAACAAAGTTGTCAGAATAGTTTTTTAAAAATATAGAAACTTAGGATTGATTCCTTATCTTTAGGGAATTGGAAAATAAAGAAATTTTAGGGAAATAATTTCTTAAAAATATAGAAACTTAAGAATATCTTTCCTTAACTTTGTGGTAAAGAAAAATAAAGAAATTTTATGGAAATTATTGTTTAAAAATATTGAAACTTAAGAAACGTAATTTCTTATCGTTGTGGAATAAAAAAAAGAGAAATTTTATGACTTTTTTTCTTGGAATTACATATTTTTTGAAAATAGTTTCCATATTTTCTGTTATCCATTATTTCCATTTAAAATAATTATAATACATATTTATTCTATAAATTATTCTTAATATTCTTTAATATTGTTTTTTCTTAAATTTTTTTCTAAAATGTAAATTCAAGTCTCTTCTATTTTCTCCCAGTGCATTCTAGAACTAAACAAATTGAAAACTTCATTGGGCATAGAAATGCAGTGATTCGAACCAATTGGAACTTTTTCGTCTGGTGGCAACATCGCTCCCCCCCTTTCTCTCTTTTTTTGTGGCAGCAACCCGCGGCTGTGGAACAATTGCATTTTAATTGCAGTTACAATTGCAACACTTTCCTCTCTTCTATCTCCCATCAGGAATCTCCCATCTGGAATCTGCAATCTACGGTATATATATAGAATCGGTTCGAAAATGCTAATCAATTTTAGCCGCTTTTCGCTTTTTCCTCAACAGCTCCTTCCTCGTTTCCGCTTTTCCGCTTCCGGCATTGATTTCCATTTTCATTTCCAAAACCATTTCCATTTTTCGTTAAACGTTCTATTTCAACTGGAATTTGAGCATTTTATCGAAGTTCTTTTCAACAAAAACAGATTTTTTACGTATTGCAATTATTGCTGATAATTCTGGGCTTTCGAGAGTGGTTTTTTTTTTGGTATTTTTGTTTTTAGTTTTTATTTTATTTATTTTGTGGTCAGGCCTTGGACTTTTGTCGATGATGAGATGAGATCATAGCCAAAAAAGCGTTCATCCATATCGAAACAAAAAATACACAGAACCCTCTTGTTTGCACGAAAAGGGGGAACTAATTGCCTTGAAAAATAAATAAATAAATAACAGAAATTTTTAATAAAATAAGGGTTAAAAAATGTATAAATATTTGTGGCTTTTTTCCAATAACTTTCAATTTTTGTTGACCTCGAACTTGAATGAACTTTTATTTTAGCTTTCAAGGCTTGAAAAATGATTTATTAAGCTTGAAAGGTGGTAAAAAAATATTAAATATAAAATAATAATTGCAGAACCTTTAGAACCCCTTCATAGATCGTTTCTTTAATTAGCAAAACTGTACTCGAGTGTCAGATTGTTTTTTCTAGGAATATTATTATTTGCTAATTATTTAGAGACATCAATAAAATAATAATATTCAAAACGCTCGAACGTCTCTCAATCGATAGTATCTACAATATCTCGATAATATATATCTTTCCAGATAGATATACAGACGCTTAGAAATTCCCCCAAGCCCAGAATCATTCCAGTTTTCCTCTCTCTTTCGGTGCGCGTGATTCTGTCTCTTTCCGTCAGCAATGGGGGATTTTGTAGGTCTCCAAAACAGGTCTCGAGACATCTCGGGATCTCACTCTAGAGGCAGAAAAAAAAAATAGGAAAAAAAATCCAACCACTACCACAAACTTAATTAGAAACAAAAGCAACAACTTCACGTTCGAGCAAATAAAAATTAGAAATCTTGAAATGTTGCTTAAAGTTGTTGAGCATCTGTAGTGGATACGTGGCTTTTATTTTTTTCCTATTTTTTTTTTTACCTATTTTTTTTGCGCGAAAAAAAGCGGATTCGGTGGGGAGGGGATTACCGATTGGCAGGGCCTTGATTACGGCTTCTAATTCCCCGGACGGAGTCATGTGAATGCTTTATGCTAATTTTTATTTCATTCCATTTCGTTGTATTTTCGCCATTTAATTGTCGGTCAAAAAAAAAACACTAAGATATCTCCTATCAATACGATTGTTTGAGGCATTGTTTTGGACCTTTTTGTTACTTATCCGATAATGATATCATTATTGGAAATCTTGAATTAATCAACATCTGTGATCGACGATAATTCCCTTTCATAGTTCATAATTCCAGCCCATCATTAATCTCTCAATAGATTATTAGGCTAATATCAGCAATTAGTCATTTATTTGCTCTGATGGGTTGCGTTTTTTACAAAGAAAGTTGGGATTATTTTTTATCAAACTTCTAGGAAGAAAAGGAAAGGGAAATTCGAGTAAAAAATAAGACAGAAACTAGATTAAATACTAGATTAAATATTAGATGCAATACTAGATTAAATACTATATTAAATACTAGATTAAATACTAGATTAAATACAAGAATCAATACTAGATTAGACACTAGATTATGGCTCTAATTTTTATGAAGAGGTAGGAAGGAAGGAAAGAAAAGGCAAATTTAGGTAAAAAATAAAATAAAAACTAAATTAATAGTTTATGGTTCCTATTTTGATCAAGAAAATTGGTATTTTTTATACCAGAATAAACCAGAAAAAAAAATAAAAGGGAAATTTAAGTAAAAAATAAAATAAAACCAGATTCAATGGATTATGGTTCCTATTTTTATGAAGAAAGTTGAGATTATACATAATATTTATACCAGAATCCAAGGAAGAAAAGAAAAAAGGGAAATTCGAGTAAAAAAATTGGAAAAAATGAGAAAAATTCGAGTTAAAAGAAAAATTGGATAAAAATTATCAGACAATGGGTCCATATACTGGTAAAAATTGTGTTTTTTTTTATTATTACAAAATATAGGATTATTAATAATAAAGAATTAAATAAAAATAGTGCTTATATTTTTAGGGAATAATTTAGGGAATATTTTAGGGAATATTTAAGGGAATATTTTAGATGAAAAGGTAAAGCGATTTGATAGAATTTTTAGTCATTTTTTGCACCTTTTTAAACAACAAAAGGAGAGATTGATGAATTTGTATTTATTATTCCAAAGAAATAATTTATTTTGCAAATATTACATAATATTTATTCAGATTTTCTAGCATAAAATAAGTAAAATTTTGAAAAAGTTTATCGCAGTAGAAAATTCGCTATTAAATTCCGCAGGAAATTGCAGAAATTTCACATTTCTCGTTAGCGAAGCGCTGAAAAAAATATCTGCCAGTTGTGGATTTTTCTGGGCTATCGGATATATCCATGGTTCTTTTCCGGTTCGAAGCCCAGAGCCCTTCTGCCCGGCGATATTAATTAGAACTTTGCCCTGTTAGCACATTTTCGGTGTCACAAACTTTTTTCTGGGCAAAAAAAACCCGCACCAGAACGAGGAGCACCACCCTTTTTGTGTGTAATTGAATATATCTTTCGACTTTGAGGGTAATTCTATATGTGGGATGGATTTTTTCTGGGGGGTAACGACAGAAAAAAATCAAAACTATGTTGACCTGCCATTTGGATTTAAATTACTGTCCCTGGTTACACGATATAATGGGAAATGGACAAAAAAACTTGGCTGGAAAACCTTTTGCGCAAGTTAATGAATGAGCTGACATTTTGGGTTCGACTTTTCGGTTTCGGCTTCGGCTTCGGCTTTGGCTTCTCCCCCTCTGAAAGTTCAAATATTGGTTTGCATCAGTTTACACACAAATTAAAAGTAACACAAAACTAAAAAGTAACATCCCATCAAAATAGGTACAAAAAATACACAAAAAAAATACCAAAAAAAGTGCGGAAAAAGTTAGTTAGCCAAAAAAGTTTTCACCTTTTTTCCTCACTTACTTTGTGGCAAGTAGATATTAGTGTATTTACGAATTTTAGATACCCCTTTTGGTATTTTTTTTTCGTATTTTTTTGGGTACGTGATTTTATTGAAATGCTTTGGGAAACGAAGTGTTTCAAAAATAAAACTCACGATCGTGTTTCTTTGAGGGTTTCGGTTGAATGATTCCTAAAAATGAGTCATTAAAAAATGTAGCATATATTTTGATTGGTTTTTAGGGAATAAAAAGTTTGGAATTTTTTTGGGGGAAGTTTCAGAAGTTTTTAGGAGAAATATTTAAGGAAAATCTCTTGGGAATTGAAAGCAAATTTCTGGTTAATGTTTTTGCTTTCCTTAAAGACTAAAAATACCAGAAAGTTTTTTATTAAAAAGCTGGAAAAATATTAGAAAAAAATAAAAATTAGGAACATTATTTGGTAAAATATTTTGAAGAAGTGGAAGGTTTTTTGTATCAATTTTTAATAATATTTTTTATATAAATTTAGAAAGTTTAGGTATTTAAGTATTTTTCTGAAAAATTTAGTATTTTTAGGAAAAAATTTAGTATTTTTCTGATAAATTTAGTATTTTTCCCATTTTGGGATACATTTTAGGGAAAAATAAATCTGCCATTCTGCATTCTTTAACCTGATTTTGATGGCAAGTCCAAATATTCGAGGAAAACTTGCCGAAATAATTACAAATGTGGCAAGAAGGTGGGCTCCTTCCCAAACCTCCTCCTCCCTTTGGTGGTGCAACAACAATGGCAACTATTTCGGCCTGTATTGGATGCAACATCGAGGAGGAGGAAAAGCAAAAGAAGACCCAACTAACCACAATGAACTTTTGGCAAACTTGCTTTTGGCCAAAAGCCCCGAAAACCCAACCAAAATGTCAAAAGCCAGAAGCAAAGAAGAAGATGACTCTTCAAAAAAGCCAAAAAAACGGAAAAAAAACGTGAAAACTGAAAACGAAGCCGAACCTAGGCTAATATTGAGGTTATAATGAAGCTATATCCTTTTATCTCGGCTCTCGACCTTGCCCCGGGCACCAAATAAAAGTCGATCATAAATATTTGCCTTGGCCAGCGAAATAAAACAAACTTAAATTAGCCATCAGTTTCAGTTTCAGTTTTGGCTCTTTTTTGGCTTTTTTGGCTCTTTTGGTTTTTGTGCAAAGTTCCGTCCCGTGCCATAAAATGTAAATAACGGTGGCGGAGTGAAGCATCCTTAGTATCCTTAGCCTCCTTAGCAGGGATATGCCCCCAAAAATCCGTAGCAGCTGCAAACGCTGATGCTGGCACAAGACAATGTGGCAGAACGACCAAACCAGACCCGGCCAGACCGCCTCCAGATGCTGTTTTCCCTTCCCTTCCCCAAATAAACCAAAAAAAAACCAAAAAAAAAACAACAAGAAAAAAGTTAAATGAAGATATTTGTTACAGTCAGTGCACCTTGAAATTGTTCTGCGGCAACCGGGAAACCCCTAACCCGTCCTCCCGCCGGAATCCAGGCTCCCAAAACTCAGTCACCCAGTCCCCAGCCTTACAGCCAACAAGAAAAGCTTCCTTTGCACTGAAAAAAGTGTGCCCAAAGTTGAAAAATTCACATTTTATCGCAAAAATCTACATTTCTTTGGAGGAAAATTAGAATATTGTTTAAATCTTAAATTGAACTAGAAATTTGAACAAAACTGCATATTTTCCCTCAAACTTTCATCAAAACATTGAAAAAATATCTAAAAAATATTTTATTCTAATATTTTGACAATATTTTTATAGAATTGCTTTAAAAATCGGGGAAAAATAAGAGATATAACCTTTTCCAATACCTAAAAAGATTGCCTGATTCCTACTGCTTTTTATTAAAAATTGGAAAAAAATAGGGAAAATAAATGGGCAAAAAATAGGCAAAATAAATATAGACCAAAAAATAAACCAAAAAATACGCCAAAAACTACACAAAAAATATAAAAAAAATAGACGTAAAAATAGGCAAAAAAAATAGTCCAAAAATTAGACGAAAAAATTGGAAAAAATAGGCAAAAATAGACCAAAAAATAGACAACAAAATTGACCAAAAAATAATACAAAAAAATATCTATAAACGATTTAGTTTTATAATAATTCAAAAATTAAAAAATAATCAAACTGGAAATATTCCATCAGAAAAATATCTGATAACCATATTCTTCTAATATTTTGACAGAATTTCTATAAGAATCTTTAAAAAATAGACAAAGATATAACCTTTTCCCATAATTATCCAGAAAATACCTTAAAAGTTTGCCAGATTTTGTCTTTCTGAACCAAGAAGTATGAAATTTCCCCAAAAAAACTAGAAAAGTTAGGAACTTTATCAAGTTCCCCTTTATTTTTCCCAGTGCAACCCAAAGCCAGGTCAACTTGATCAGGTGTAGCAGACACTCGAGTCACCTGCGATAAGGTGAGCGGATTTATTGAGCTCCAACTCGGGAGTTTGCGTTTGCGTTTGAGTTTCAGTTTCAGTTTCCAGTTTCGAGGAGCGCGACGCGACTTTCGGATTGGATTGAGTGCTGGCAGTAGCTTATTTTGTTGACTTTTTCTGCACTTTTGCAGCCAAGTTAGTCGACACGGCTATTTGTCGGAAGCTGAAGCTTAATTTTGCATATCTTTGGATCAATCAATTGGCCAAGTTCAGGGGTGGAGTTGGGAATCCCCAAAGGGATGGAGGTTGGGAATCCTCAAAGGGATGAAGGTTGAGAATCCCTCAAGAGAAGGGAGCTTGCGAATCCCTCAAGAGATGGCAGTTTTAGATTTCGTAGGGTATCTGATGGGTCGTCTTGCTGGGTCCCGTCCTGTGTCCTGTGTATTATTCCAGCTTATTTTACTTTTGCCGCTCAAATATCCTTTATAGTCATATCCTGCTGCTTTCGCTTCTGTTCTTTTGCTTCCTTTTTTCTTCCTTCTGTTTTCTTATGTTTTTTGTTGTTTTTGTGGAACTGTCTTTCTTATTTTGGTTCCAGGAGGCGTGGGGCATAGGGGATGGGTGCCTCTCCGAGTGCCAGAGACAGATTATCATCAGTGGGCAACTTTATTAGTGTCATTAGATGCAGTCAGAGCGCACGGCATGGACCAGAAAATGCTGGCCGGGCTATGCCTGGAGAGCTCTGCTTTATGGCCACTAAAACAGGGGCGTCGGAATAGGGGTTTCTATTGGAAATTTTTAGGAAATAATAAAAGAAATAATGGGCTAATAATAGGGGGAGTTATTGGGATTTTTTTAGTAGGATTTTTATTTGTTCAACAATTTCTAAGGAAATTTTAAAGGTTTTAAAGATTACTTTTTTAATACTTTTTTACTGTTTTATTTATAATAATTATTTTTTAATTTTTATATATAAATATAGATATATTTTATATAATATTTTTTAACATTTTATGTATTTTGATTTAAAAACTTAAAAAAGAACTGAATTTTCTTGGAAAACTATGAACAAAAATGAAACCAAGAAAAACCTTCTAGAAACCTGCCCCCCCTTGGGTCAGAGCTTTCTTCCACTTCCTTGGCCATGCCCCACCTCTTCTCCTCCCCCTGTTTACTTGTCTTCCTCTGGACACCACCTCCTCCCCCTCGTATTTTTCTCCCCGACTCTTGGTTTTGTTGTTGCGAAACGACTAACTGCAAATTAGTAGCTACTTCTAGCAATTTATCTGAGCTTTGTGTGGCGCATATACATGGGTGGCGCAAAGGGGAGGGGTCAGTCGAGGAGGGTGATGGGGTCGGAGGGGGAGGGTGGACAGCATAACAACCGTCAGATTGGAGTCTCATTATGAATACGAGTTTGTCCAACGGACAGACAGACAGACGGACAGACGGTTGGTCTCTGACGGACAGAAAGAAAGACTACGGGGCCATCATCATTTCGCTCATCAGCAACCTCATCATCGCCGTCTCATCATCATTATGGTCTGGCCCCTTATTCTCCTTCTCCTCCTCCATCCCCTCCTCCATTTGCATCTGCATTTCTATCTCCATCTCTATCTGTATCTGCAACTGCAACGGCAACGGCAACTGCCGCATCTGCATCTGCATCTGCATTTGTATCTCCACCAAAAAGCCGAAAACTAGAAACTAGACATTTCAACTGCCATGTGCAATGCCTCAAAGCGTTACAGAGAGAGAAAATAGTAGTAGCTTATATTATATTATATAGAATGTATTCCACAAACAAAAATTTAACAAACAAATCTTTAAAGAAATTTGCAAAGTTTTTTTGTCACTTTTTATTTTTAGATGGAATTGGTTTTAAAAATCAAAAAATATAAACCTAATTTAACAAATATTCAAATAATATTATCAAAATAATAATTAATTTAATCAAATTCCGTACATTTTTAATGAATTAAGGCCCTCTGGGAAGTTCTTAATTTAAATAAATAACATAATTAGAAACATTTTTAAATGAATTTTTTTTAATTTATTTACACTTATAATGAATATAGTCATAATTTTTAATAATTAACTTTATTATTTAGCCTGCAACAAAAAAAAATCGAAAATAAATAGAGATAAAATGAATAGTAATAATATCATTGAAGATTTGTATACCTTTTATACGTTTTCTCATATTTTGAGATTTTGAAAGAAACTTTTTATATAAAAATTGTATAGAAGATTTTTATCGCTTTATTTATTTTTGTTTTTTATATTATTTTGAAACAAATTTCTTTTATATTTATAAAGTATAAAAGATTATATAGATATTATACCTATATATGGTTAATGATTTATACATTTAATTATTTGTTTATATTCTTTTAAAACAAATATTTTTTATATATTCGTATAGTAACATATTTTTTTGTATTTAATAATCTCTATGATTATGATTATGGTATTATTTCTAGTCATTTTTTTTTTCGAAGGAAGGAAAAGATCCTATGACATTCCATTCAAAAAAGATAAATCAAGGCCAACTAAGCAATTTTTTTCTAATGTGTACTGTAGATAGATTAAAAACAAGATTAAAACAAGAAGAATTAGTATTATAAAATATATTTTATAGAAAAAAGTTAAGAAATATAGGAAAGAAATACCAATTTTTTCTTAATTTTTATATTTTATACTAATAAAAAATAGATTTTGTAGGAAACAATAAATTACAAGTTTTAGGATAGCTTCTAAAATTGTTATTTAATTTCTATCAATCTTGTAAAACCTCTAGGTACGTTTTTTCTCAGTGCCCTGGTGGCCTCTTCTCACCCATCCATCTCGTCTCGTGTGTAAGTGTTTCATAAATTTTGTATGCTCATTATTTTCGGCTATGCGAGAAATGGCAAAAAGGTGCGGGTCCCTGTGTCCCTGCCCCTTTGCGACTCCCCCTTCCCAGTCCTAGTTGTAGTCGTAGGGTGTACCACCCCCGCCAAACGCCCTTATTTCCACCAAAACACTATTGTTGCTGTTGTCTGGCATCCAAAATTTCAAGTGATTCAAAGTTTGCGATGAATTTGTACGTGTGTGTGTGGAGTATCTGTGTGTGTTGAGGAGTATCTGTGTATGTGTAGAGTATCTGTGTGGAGTATCTGTGTATGGGTCGAGGAGTATCTGTGTGTGGTGGCAACCTAATTTTTTGGTTTACGTTCAGTTTTAATGGGCTTGGGAGCCCGTCAACGTTGCTGTTGTATTTATGGCTCTTGTTTCTTCTTCTTGTTGTTATTGTTTTTGTTTTTGTTTTTTTCGGGTGTTGTTGTTTTTATTGCTTTTGTTGTATCTGCTGGCAGCATCCTCATCAACAACAAACGTAGGTAGCTAAATTATAGCAACAACAAAGCAAAAAAAACAACAAAAATTGGGAAAAGACTGAAGAGCAGGCGGCCAAGAAACACTTGGAGAAAAAAAGTATAGAAAGCAAAAGCAGTAAAGTTTATTATTTATTAAAGAGAAAGATTCAAACTTCTTCAAAATATATTCATTTTCTTTATAATAAATAATATAAGTATAAAAATATATTAAAGAATATCTAAAATATATTAAAAAAAAAAAAAAAAAACGAAAAAATTTTATACAACAAAATTTTTACAAAAGAAATGAAATAATACAAAATTAAAACAGAAAATATTAAACAAAAAAAACAATAAACAAAAAAAATTCTTGGCATAAAATATCAGATTTTTCCAATTAAATGAAATACCATTTTTAATTAATTAATACTTTTTTCGGCTTAATATTGTGTAATTCAATATTCTATATTAAAATAAAATTAATTGCTTTGATTTGCTGTAAAATATATACTTTTTTTATAGATTTTTTACAAAAAAAAATATTCTATGTAATTTAATCTTTAAATATAATTTTTTTGTGGTGCACTTTCTGTCATTTCTCCCACAAAAAAAATTATACTTACTTCTGCCATTTCTCTCTTTCATTTTCGTACTCCCTCACTCCTTATTTTTTTGTTATGTTGGCAAAAAAAAAAATAACAATTGTTTTTTGTTTATGGCCCAAAGGCAAACATTTTAAATTTTTTCGACTCTCTTCAGTTCAGTTTTCATTTCGGTTTCGCTTTTGGTTTTAAATGCCACAAAAAATCAGCAATTGGAAATTTTTAATTAAAGATTTAAAAAGCTTAAATAATTGTTAGATATTTTGGGTAATTTTTAAATATTATTAGGGATATCTCTGATAATATTTTAAATATTTTTTAAATTAATTTAAACCTTCTGTTGCGGCTCTTGTGGACATATGTTGCTGCTGGATGTTGCTTGTTGCTAATTGCAATGTTGCTGTTGTTGTTTCCTTGTATAAATTTTTACTTATTTTATTTTTTTTGGAACTCCATATGAAGCTGGAAACTTTTGCCAGCCGCCTGCGGCCCTTTTCGTGCTTCTCACATTAATAGTCAGTTAGTATTCACGGTAAATGCCGGCGTTCTCCCAAAAAAATTATAAAAAAATATAAAAAAGTATAAAAATATATATAAAAAAAATATATAAAAAATAAAAAGGCCAGAAAATAAAGCTCAAAACTTTTCCTGTCGGAAGCCATAACAAAAATCAAATAAATTTAATTAATAAATAACAGAAAAAGTATTTATATTTTTGCCCTAAGGAAGGTTATTCTACGGGAAAAGTTTTTATATAAAAAATAAATATTTGTTAATTATGGGAAATGTTTGACCAAAAAAATTCAAATAATTGCTTGAATTTCTTGTCTTTTTTTTTAGCTCTCTCTCTCTTTCTTTATGTATGTTTCTGTCTCTTTTTACAAAACACACTCTTAGATACTTACAAAACGATTTCCGTTTCCTGTTTTCATTAAACTGTCCGAAAAAAAAGAAAGCGTTGACCGCATGGATACGCGGATACGAAGATACTTAGGTACTCAGATACTTGGATAGTTAGATATTAAGATACTCAGATACTGAGATACTTAGATAGTTAGATACTTAGATATTTAGATACTTAGATAGTTAGATACTTAGATAGTTAGATACTCATCGCAGGTCGCGTTTATAAATCCACCAAAAAAATAAAAATAAAAATAAAAATAGAAACGATAATAATTAAATACAAAAAAATTTATTTTTTAGAAGAATAATGTTATGATTAAAATTCATAAAACTCCTTCACCCCCTATAGAGTATTTTTTTCTCAATTATTCGAGCTTTAAAGTCAATTTTTTACCCCAACAACCTTTGACCTTTAATGGCTTTGAAGAGCCCTGTATCTTTAGGGGTTTCTCGGCTCACCTGAGCGTATCTGTATCTGTAAATGTATCTGTATCTGCATTTGTATCTGACGTGATTTGCTTGACGAGCTTTCATTACACAATTTGCTATTTCTCCTGGCCATTGAACATCTTTTCGCACATGTTTGGCTTGAAAATAGTTGCTGTTGTTTTTTTGTCGAATCGGTTTTTGTTGCTGTGGCCGCTAATGTATTCAAAAGATATCGCAGAAAACAAACGTGGTTACAGATACAGATATACGGATACAGAGATACGGATACAAATACTTGTCGGCACTGTTGCCATAAAAATAAAAATAAAAATAAAAATACAAATAAAAAAAACAAGAGGAGCCCCCGCGAATAGAAGAAGCAGAGCCACGCACACCGCAATGTGAATGACCCTTTTGTCGTCGTCTTTACCTTAGCTTCGTGTTCGCTTCTGCTTTTTTTTTTAAATATATATTTTTTTTTTTTTTTTTTTTTTTTTGGTTGCTGTGCGGTGGCTTTATTTTTACAGAGATTTTCTAACTCGTCGTCGTCGTTGCTCTCTGCTCATTTGTTTGTCCAAAGAAAATAATAGAAAATAATAGAAAATCGTAGAAAATCGTAGAAAAGTAGAAAATTACCAAGTACTCCGGCGTATGTAAACCGAAACCTCACATTAGCCCGCAAGGGAGCAAAAATAAACCTGGCTAACTGGGCAACAGGTACACACAGATACAGATACAAATACAGATACAAATATAGATACAAATACAGGTACAAATACAGATACAAATACACGTATAGTAACCCAAAACAAAGTGCAACTGTAAACCATAATGAGAGACCCAAACACACACTCAAACACACACTCGCTGGGTGATCTATTAAAATAATTATCGATGGTAGTTGGCCTGCAATCATTTTCTATGGCTTCGCGTTTTTGCATTTCGCAGAAAATCTTTATGGCTAGGGTTACGAAAAAAGTAGGAAAATATAGAGAAAAAAATAGAGAAAAAATTAGAGAAAAAAATAGGAAAAAAATAGGGAAAAAAATGCAGAAAAACTGGAGAAAAACAGGGTTACTGGCTAATTCAAAGCTCATGGGGAAATTACTTCTACAATTGCTTTTTTGGGTAAATTTTTGCACAAAAAAGTTTTGAAAGGAAAACTATAAGAAGACAATATATTTTCTTGAAGTATGTGATACCCGGTACGATACCCGGTACTTGAAATTTATGATTACTCATAATTTTTGTGCTTTTTTTTTAATAGAAAATTGTCAAACTTAAATGTATTTACTTAATTGGTTTATTTTTAATCATTTGATCTTCCTTTAACTTAAATATTTAGATGTTTAATTTTTTGAATAAAACTCATTTTTTAACTAATTAAAAAAAAAACTCAATTATTCAAAATTTTTCCTGAAAAAAAGACAAAGTTTTGAAGCATAAACTGTGCGAAGAAAATATATTTCTTTGAGTATACGATACCCGGTACGATACCGGGTACTTGAAATTTATCGATAACTTATTTTGATAATTTTTTCTGTTTTTTTTTGGTAATAAATGATTAAATTAAAATATATTTGTATTAACTTTTTCGTGTATCTTCCTTTAATTTCAACATTTTTTATACTATATTTTTTAACTAATTTTTAAACTTATTTTTAAATAAACAATTAAAAAACACCCAATTTATTCAAACCACAACACAATCCAATAAATCTTTCTCTCAAAAAAAAAGACAAAAACCAAAAAAAAAACAATAGAAATTAGAAAATGCAATCAAAATGCATTAGAAGGCCATGTTTGGAGGGTTTGAAAAATGCGTGAAAATGCATTCGGATGGCTGTTACTTCTGGCTATTTGCGATTCTAATGCCATTTGATGGGCAGACAAACCACGCCCCCATAAAACATTTCGATTTCCAACTGCGAAATCCACAAATAAAATTAATCGCAGCTTGGTGCCGGCGTTTTTGGATGAAAAATAAGTAAATAAATGAATGGGAATGAAAACAATTTGCAAGCCACATGTTTTCCACTCCAGATGTTCGGTTTTCGATTTATGAAATTTATATTCTGCCATAAAAAACGAAGCAAATAATTCCCAGCAATTTATTATTTATTTAAAGTACTTGCTTTTTCTCAAGGAAATTAAATATAGTCGAGAAATATCACCTTTCATTAGGGAGTATCTTATTGGAAAGCGAGTTTTTAATTGTTTTTCGATTAAATTTTATTGCTTTTTTTAATTATTTTGGTTTAAATTTTATAACAAAATTTAATAATGTAAACTTTCAATCGTTTTTATCGCCAAAAAACTGCAAAATATACAGAAATTGTCACACGATCAGAAAAAAACATTTATTTGTTTATTTACGAGTTTTTTTGATGAATTTGGTTTTTGGTGTTTATTTTTGTTAATATTTATAGATATATATTTTTGGGGAGAGTCCCTCTCTTAAAGTTCATTGAAAAGTCACCAAAAATCGTAAAAAATAAGCAATATTCATGCTAATTTTATAATTTCCAGTCACGTTCGTTTATTTACTTTTTTCCACACAAGTTTTTTGAGGCTTTTTGGCAAAAAAAATAAGGAAAAAAATGCAGAAAAAAAATATATAGGGAGCTTTGATGTTTTTTATTATTTAAAGAATAAATTATTTTCGTGGCTTTAAAAATTATTTGTATTAAGAAATTTTACTTTTTAAATACAAAAAATACAAAAACTTTGCAAAATAACCCCAAAAACTATGGAAATATTTCTGGAAATTAATAATAAAAATCTGCAAATTATAAATAAAATATAAATTAATAAATTAGCTTAAAAAAACAATAAAATGCAATTTTTTTTCTATATTTTTTTTTTATTTTTCTGAAAATGTTTAGAGAAAGGCCCTAAAATGGTGAATTTTAAATGGAAATTTGGACGCAGCTGGCTGGAACTGAAGCGGCTCCCCCCCTTTTTTTTTTTTGATTGGAGTGGGCGGCGGTGGCAGGCTCCACTGTACCATATTTCCGTCTTTTCAGGCTTCTGTCTATCTTCTTGTTACGTTTTTTTTTCTTAACTGGGAGTGTCTGGCAGTGTCGCACCTTAAAAAACACAAAAAGCTGGAAAAAAACAAAAGAAGACAAAAATTAAAAACAATAAGAAAAAGAGGTGGAAAAAAATTGCAGTTTTTGGGGCCTTTGGCTGTCAAGGCGAGTCATCTCTTTGGACTTCAAATAGAGTCGAGTCGCGTCAAGTCAAGTCCATTTCGTTCCATCACTCTCGGAGACTCTGGCTTGGCTTTCTGGCGGGGATCTGGGGGTCTCTGGTGGGTCTCTGGTCGAGATCTGGTGGGGATCTGGTGGGGCTCTGGTGGAGGTCTGGTGGGGCTCTGGTGGGTATCTGGGGGGGCTCTGGTGGGGCTCTGGTGGGGCTCTGGTGGGGCTCTGGTGGGGGTCTGGTAGTGGGTCTGGTAGTGGGTCTCTCCAGTAAGTCGCCGCCCTTTCTCCATATCTATTGGCTTTTGGCTTTCACTTTGAGCGCGGATTTTTTTCCCATTTTCCGCTCACTAATTTTTCCGGATGCAGTTTTCCCCCAGCCCCTTCCTCTGCCCCTGCCCCTGCCCCTTCTCGCTTTGTCTAGTTTCCATCAACGTCTCTTGGGGCCCGCATCATTGCAACTTCCTTTTCGGGGAAAAAAAAACTCAAAAAAAGGAAAACAGAGCCGCCGAAATTGACCTTTATCATTGGCCAAGCTCAAAATGCACTCAAAATAAAATAGTGCAGGTTTTTTTTAGGCATTTATTTTTCCTAAAATACAAAGTTTTACCGAATTAGAAATGCTAAAAGTTTGCATTTTTTAGAATAGTTTCGAGATTTTTTGGAGGAAACTTCAATCTTTCTTTTAAAATAGAATCTCTTTCTCTATAAAATATTATTAAAAATATTTTAAACCTTACAGAAAAAGTGTTTTTCTAATATTTGAATATCAAATATTCAAGTTTAAGCTTAATAGTTTATAATTAGGAATATAATAAGAAGAAATGTTAG
Organism: Drosophila ercepeae; assembly: GCA_018150545.1. Classification (NCBI taxonomy): domain Eukaryota; kingdom Metazoa; phylum Arthropoda; class Insecta; order Diptera; family Drosophilidae; genus Drosophila; species Drosophila ercepeae. Next base: position 2,598,413 of record JAECWL010000197.1, read on the forward strand.
AAAATCTTGCTCTAAAATCCAATTCTCTGAAAGAATTCCAATCTACAAAAGGAAAATAATCTCTTACTGTCTAAAATATTATTTAAAATGCAAGAAAAAATCACAGAAAAAATGGTTTCTTATATTTAAATACCAAATATTCAAGTTTAGACTTAACTATTAAATTATTAGAATAAATTAAGCAATTATATTTCAAAAAATCTAACCTAAAAATCTCATTCCCAAACTTTTTCTCACAGTAATCTTCGAAATTAAGTGGCCTCTTGAAAAGTTTTCTCTCCAGAAATCTTTGCTGTCATTTGGACATTAATTATGCTAGTTGGTGCGTAAATTTCCGCTTTTCTTCTAGTTTCCGAGAGAAGGAGAAAACGGAAACAGAAACAGAGTTCTATTAAAAATGAAATAAAAATTAAACGATAGTTAGGAGCTCTATTATTGACACTAATCTGGTTTTTGGGAATCCATAACCAGCGACTGATGGAGATTAATGGTCTCGGTCTCGGTCTCGGTCTCGGATTTAGATTTGGTTTCGATTTCGGTTTCTGGACACTCATTTTGGTTTCGGTTTTAATTTATGACAGACATCGCATCGCATATCGCGTCGTGTGAGAACAAAAGCGAAACTCTATAGCTTAAGGCTGGAAAGCCATTTAATGCCCAAACAAACCAAACAAAACGTGCTGTCATTCAGTCAGTCTCTCAGTCAGTCAGTCAATCGGGCAGTCAGTCAGGCAGTGAGCAAAAGTTCAAAGGGCATAAGCACCTTCAATGGGATATATAGCTCATGTGTTTGGCTTCCACTTTTTTTCTGTTGTTTTTTCTGTTGTTTTTCGGGGCTTTTCTGTGGCTCGGGTATCCCCCCAAATAGCTCCAAACAAATTGAGTGCACGGAAAAGGGATAATCGTGGCGAAAAGCCCCGAAAGGTTTTCCTCACTTTTCCCCAAAAAAAAATCAAAAAAAAAACGAGAAAATCTTCGATTTCTGTTTGCCATTTTTTTGCTCCTCGTTTTCGGGAAGCTGCTGCCTTGATGCCCCAAAATTCCAGGACTCGTCTTTGAGTTCAACTCGTTTTTTCGGACTCTATCCAAGGAATTTTTGGGATTCCACAGCAAAAAGTGGATGAACCCAAAAAATACTCAACAATATTTTAAATCAATAATAAAGGCTTTAAAATATATTGTAAGATGTTTCAAAAAGTTATAGGGTTTAAAAAAGTATTGATAAAAAATTCGAAAAATAGTGTTGAGAAGATGAAAAATATTCTAAGCCTTTTTCAGTGTTGAAAATATATATTTTCTTTATTAAAAGCTTCAAAATTTTAAAACCTATACATTTTTTAAGAGAACTATTTCAAATAAATATAATTATAAAAATATAAACAAATATTTCTTGAAAAATTACACTAAATCCTTATTAAATCCTTACTTTCTTTAACGAATTAGGTTAGAATTTTACAATATTTCTTATATATTTATTATTTATTAAAGAAAAGCTTAAATTAACATCCATTTTGTTTCAAAGTATACATTATTTCTAATTAAAAAACGAATAAATACTTTATATTTGATTAAATTTTGTTTCAAATTTTATATTTTGTTTCAAAGTTTTCCTTATTTTTAGCTTAAAATTAATAAATATTATATATTTAATCAAATAAATAAATATATTTTCCTTTTAATTTGTCGAAAATAGGAAGCAGATATTTTATTTGATTTATTTAAAAATATTTTCTGCTGGCAGAGATTTGGAATATTTTGGAAATAATAAACAAATAATACAAACAAATAATGAAACAAAATGAATAAGAATGCTAAGATAGATAAAGAATACATTTTAAGGGTTAAGGGTTAGTTTAATTTTAAACAAAACTAAATCATTTTTTTGAAAGATAAGAAAACCAAAAAAAGTTTGAATGAAATACGGAAGTCTCTGCTCTTTTGAAAAATAAATATCTGATAGAAATATCTTAGAAAGAAGTCTTAAATAATCTTAAAAATCTTAGATAGATGGATAGATAGACTTTTTATTTCTTTTTTTATTCATAATCATTTATAGTTCCAAAACGAATCCCAATTCGTTGCTACCCCGAAAACCCGGAAGGGTATCATATAAATATCTGTTGTTTATACAACTCGGTGAGTGTGAGCCTTTTGGAAAGCGAAAAATGGCCATGTCCAAAAGCGGCAAAGGGGATTTCGGCCAGGCTGTTGGCACCCACGACCCCCTGCCCCTGCTCCCCCCCTGTGTACACCCCCCACCTTTTTGGCCATCTGCCCTTGGGCCCGAAAATTGAAATCGAAGCCGTAAAGCAGGAAAAGCGGGAAAAGGCTCGGGATATGGCGTGGAAATATATACGTAAAAGAAAAACAAAATAAAAATAAAAGGTAAAACGAGAAGAAATACAATAAAAATATTTACCATTGTCGTCGCACAGGTGAGAGGAGGCGATGGCGATAGAGGTTTAAGGGTTAAGAGGTCAAAGGAAGCGGTTAAGCGAACAAAAACAACAAACATTGTAATAAATAAATGAAAATGACGAGGAGGGCCATTGATTTATGTTTGTGTTGCATAACTTTTCTTCGGCACTGTGTGTGTGTGGAAACGGAGCCCAGGAATTAGATTTATTTCCGCCTCATTCCGGGCTTATTTCAACTTGAATTACCTCAAGGGTTTCGGCCAAAAATATTTAGAGATATTTTTTTTTGGGTTCACCCACTTAATTTATATGCCAAGTTGGCGTTTATTTTTTTTTTTGAATCTCATGCAAAGTTGGCAATAAAAATTACATTATTGCCCGCCTGCAATTATTATTTATAAACTTCACCCATTAACACAGTTTTCACTCAACTCGGCCAGCGATATTTAACCCAAATAACAGAAGACTCCAGAAGACAGAAGACTGAAGACTCCAGCCAGAAGAATGACTGCGAAAAAAGAAGCGAAAAACCGAAAGAATGAAATGGCAAAAAAAGCGTCACCGAATGAGCGTATGAAAGGAGAATTTCTTTGAGGTTGCAAAACAAAAACAGAAAAAAAAACGATTTGGCTGAAAAAAAAAGAAAGAATAAAGACAGAGGCGGTGGGGCGTGGGCGGGGAAGGTGCTAAAAAAGGGGGGGACTGACTCAAGTCAGATGCGGCGCCGCAAAGTCACTTTACCTGCTTTTTTCCAAAGATCAAGAAAAGACCACTTGGGGAAAAAAGGCTGGAAAATATTTAGGAAATTTTGCAACTTTATTTTTGACTAATTTTTTATATAAAATTTTGATATTACAATTTTAGGACTATTTTTTTATTCAAAACAATAGTCCAAAATAGCTTTTTCTATAATTTTGGTATCTCCTTGTTGTCAAATTGTCAAAAAAGTTCAAAAAAGGTTGAAAATTCTAAAAAAATCTGAAAAAATCAAATGAAATTTTCAAGATGGAATATATTCAAAAAAGATTCAATCTTTTAATCAATTTGTTTCAAAAATATTGGAAATTTCCTTAAGAAAAATTTCAAAATTAATGTTTTCCTGTAGGCAAAAATATATGAAAAAAAATTCCAAGATATTTTCAAAGAAAATCCAAAAATATCTTCCTTAAAAAGACAAAAATCTATAAAAAACATAAATTTCGAAGGTATTTTTAAACAAGATTGAGAGGAATGTTAAAAATGTTCTTAAAAATTGTTTAAAAATTAGTATTTTTCCGTTTGAATCTATATTTTGGATATTTTATATATTTTTTCATAGATTTTCTACTGTAAGCAAAATGGGTGTTTCATAGAAAATTGACAGAAATTTTGAAAATTTTGTTAAGAAATTTGTAAGAATTATTATTTTCTTGTAAGTCTTTAGGCTTTGTTTTAGTCAACTTCTTGGTTATAGCTTTTAATTCAGTTTTTTCTACTCTTTTTTAGTAAAGTATATTAAAGAAGTAAATAATATTCCTTATAACTATTTCTCTCAGTGCCTTTCCAAGACTCGTGGCACTTCTTTGTCGCTGAAATGCAAAGGCGAGGCAAAGGCAACCAAAGAGGAAAAGCCATTGAATTTTTAGCACGATTTGTCAAAAGCAGAGCCTGCCTGTTGAGAGTGTGTGAGTGCGTGTGTGTAGGTGTGTGTAGGTGTGTGTAGGTGTGTGTGTGAGAGATTTCCCTCTCAATTTTCCCAGGACCCCAAACCCCCTCTAAGCCCCCCCTTGGAGCTTTCCACGCACAAATCGCAAATCTCGCCATGAAAGCATATCAAAGCCAGAGAACAGACGAAACAATGATGAATCAAGGTGGGAAAAATGTCAAGGGGGGGTGATGGAAAATCCGGATGGAAATTGCTGACTAGTTGCCCCAGCGGGGGGGGGGAGAGTGGTGAAGGGGCTAAGAGGAAAACCCCCGGCAAAGGCCAACATTTAGTTGACAATGCCAGAAGGTCAAAGCGAAAAGTCTTGCATTTCCTTCGTTTTATTTTCCAATCAAATATTTTCAATTACTTCTCGGAAAATAGAAATTGAACGAGCAGCAAAAAATTCCCTTTGATTCTATATTAAAATAAGAAAATAAATCTATTCGAAATGGCCAACTAAAAGTTGGTGATAAAAGAAAGATTTCAAAGCAATATTTGTTTCAGGCAAAGAATATGGAAAAAGAAAATATATAAAAGAAAATAATTGTGAATTTTTAATTGTGAATATTTTTATTAGGATATTATCATTTATCTAAATATATAAATTGTGAATTTATTTAGGAAAAAAAACTATATTTTTTTACTTCTTTTTTGGGCTTTTATTTCCTTTTTTTCTCATTTATTTTTTTTTGAAAGTAACTTTCTTAAAAGCTGCATTTTTCTATAGTAAGGTTTCTATATTTTAGGCCTTTTAAGATGAACAAATCGGTTTTTTCTTCCTAGAAGAAACTCCTTAAAATATAATAAAAATTTTCATCTTTTTCTTAAGAGATTTTCGAACACTGCAAAGAAAATACAAAACTTATCAACACTTTTTACTAAATTTTCGGACAAAATCTTAAACAAATCTTTCTTCAATATCTTTCTCTTTCCTTAAAATAAATTAAATAATATTAAAAAGTTTTTCTTAAGAGATTTCCCGACACTGCAAAGAAAATACACAACTTTTTAACACTTTTAACTAAGTTTTCGGAGTTAATCTAAAAAAGCCTTAAACCTTAAATAAACATTATTAAAAAATCGTTCTCTTTCTTTAAAATAAAATAAATAATACTTTAAAGTTTTTCTTAAATCTTTTTCTTATATAATTTTCCAACACTGCAAAGCAAAGACTCGACTTATTAACACTTTTTAATAAATTTCTTCAAAAAATCTTAAAAAATCTGGAAACCAATTGAAACTTCCAAATTTTTCTTTCCTACTTGAGAGTTTTTAATATTTCCTTGCCTCTTTTGAAAGTCTATTTAATGTTTTTATTTTCCAATTTTGATTATTGTCTTGTCATCCTTTTTACATTTTTGTATATTTTATCATGCAATACAGATTATTTTGTTATCATATTTCATATTCTTGGCATAATGCGCACCTGATGCCTGAAAAAAAACCAAAAAAAAAGACAGGAATTGGCCAAAACAAAAACAAAGAATCTTATAAAAGCCGCACATTTTATATTGGCTTTTTTTTACATATATTTTTTCGTGGTTTTTTTTCCTGTTTTTTTTTTTTTTTGAAGAGTAAGTACTTTTCAGCGCGAACATTATCGGGATTCTGGCCTGTTTTTTTTTTTGTAATAGGGGGGGGGAGTGCTATAAATCCAGATCCAAAATGAAGCTTAGGGATGGTCGCGTGATTGGATCGTTAGGGAAACCAGAACACCCCCTCCAGAACCCCCTTCCATCACTCTTTTAGCCCATTTCAATTTCAAGTTATGACGGTGAGGGAGTCCCCCCCTTTCCACATTTTTTGAACCCACGTCTCTGTTTTTGCGGCCATTTTCGAAAATGGCTTTGGCAATTTCTTGGCTGCCGCCGCCGCGTAATGAAAACGGACAGGTGTGTCCCGGCCTGGCCAGGACCAGGACCAGGACCTCGTACCTCGTACCTCGTACCATCAATATGCGGTCCCCCCCTCCGAAAAGCGGCCATTCGCTGATTCGCGTAACTTTTCATTTGGGCGGAAAAATGTCGCAGATGACGATGGTCCCTGGACTAAATGCTCATGTTGATGAGGCCCCCCCCTCTAGGCTGATGGCCAAATAGCCAAAGTGGGATTTACCCAACCCCCTCCCCGGGCGGTGATGATTTTTCAACAACTTTCGGAATACTTAAAGCAGCTTTCAAGGATATTTGTTGGAATTTTTTGGTTTGATTTTTCCCAAAATTTATTGGCAAGGAATTTGGCAAATTTTATTTATTTTGATTTCAATTTGGGATTGGAAACAGGATTTGGAAGTTGAAATATTAAATAAATAAATACTTAACAAATATTTCCAGAAATACTTGCAATTTTATGGCAAATTTTTAATTGCTTTTGGCAGGTTTTCCGCCTAATTAAAATGCCTTTTGATTTGTTGACAATTTATTTAATTTAGTTTCATGTTTTTTAAAGTTTTTTCATGATTTGTTTTTATTTTTTTCATGTTATTTCATGTTTTTTCATGTCTTTTCATGTTTTTTTCAAGTTTATTCATGTCTTTTCATGTTTTTTCTTGATTTTTTGTTGCTTTTTTGTAATATTTTTTTGTTTTCTTGATTTTTTTTTGTAATATTTTTCCCTAAGCTTGCAAATCTAGTTTCCAACTTTTAATCTCTGCCTTTTTCCATTGAGTTTTCATCTTTTGTTTTTTTCCCAATTTTTATTTGCCATTTTTTCTGTTTTCTATTGCAGTTTTTCTTTTTTTTGTTTTGGAATTTTCTTTTCACTTTTTTTCTATTTTCTTTTTACTTTTTTTTCTCTTTTTCTTTTTTTCATTTTCATTTGTATTTTTCTTTCATTTTCATTTCAATTTTTTCCCCGTTTTTTTTTTTGTCTTTTTTGCAATTTTCTGCGCCTAAGCTCGGCATGCGTGAGCTTTTGTGTGTGAAAAACAGGTTTTCACTGATTTTCAATTTCAATTGTCTAACATACGGTATCTGTTTCTATGTGTGAGGGGGAGTATCTGTGTGTGTGGGGAAGGAGTATCTGTGTGAGGGGGAGTATCTGTGTGTGGGGGAGGAGTATCTGTGTGTGCGTGTCTCTATTTTGTGCCATTTTTATTTGCGCACATTAGCAATTTTCTTTTGTTGACTCGTTGCCAGCATCGTCGTCGTCGTCGGGCCTACTCCTCAATCTGACCTAACCGCATTTGTCTCCCACCAAGCAGCCTCCCAGCCACCCAACCTGCCACCCAACGAGCCACCCACCTAACCACCCAACCACCCACCTAACCACCCAACCACCCACCTAACCCTCCACCTGCTTATTTTCTCCTACTATTTCTATTTTTTATTGTATATTTTTTTTTGTATATTTTTTTTGTCGCTTTCCACTGAGAGACTATGTGCGTGATTTTCCACTTGTATGGTCCACCCCCCGACTCCGAGACTCCCTTTTTATTATGATCTTTGCCAGGCCATTGTGTTTGATTGTGGCTCATTTTTTAATACTTTACTTTTTATTTATTTCGCTTCCACGTTTTGGCCTTTTTTTTCGCTTTCGTTTCGTCGAGCAATTCATTTGTGGCTTAATTTAATGTAATCTGTTCAATGTTCTACTTTTTTCCCTCACAATTTCTGGGGAGATTCTTGATGCGGTAATGGCATTTTTTAGGGGGTTTTTTGTTACAAAAAAATTACTGATAATACTCGGAAATTATAATTATTTTTATTACTCTAAGAAAACAGGAAAGATGTTTAGGGAAACCGATTTTTGGGCACTTTTTTGGAAGGTTTTTGGTTGCTTCACAAATTTCCCAAAACTCTCTCCTCAAAAAATACAAAAATAATCACTTTTTGGGGTTTTTGTAGAGAAAACTTACTGAAAATTAAACATTTTTCGGACGTTTTTGCTTTCTTCACATTTTCCCAAAACTCTACTTAAAAATGTTCATTTTTTTGTGGTTTTTGTAGAGAAAAAATGACTAATAATTCATGTTAATAATAATTAATTTATTTTCTCAAAGAAATAAGGAAAATTTTTAATGAAAGAGCATTTTAGACACTTTTTGGAAGGTTTTTGGTTTCTTCACATTTTCCCAAAACTTTACAAGAAAAATACCAATATTTTCCAATCAAAAATAGTCATTTTTTGAGGGTTTTTAGTAGAGAAAAATTACTGAAAATTAAGCACCTTTCGAAGGTTTTTGGTTGCTTCACAAATTTCCCAAAACTACAATTTTCCAATAAAAAATGTTCATTTTTTGGTGTTTTTTTGTAGACAAAAATGACTGAAAATACTTGGAAATTATTATCAATTTATGGATGTTTAATGAACGAGATTTTCAGTAACTTTTTGGCAGGTTTTTGGTTCTTTAACATATTCCCAAAACTCTACTATTTTTCCATCAAAAATATTCATTGTTTGGTGGTTTTTTGTTGAAAATTTAGTCTCTCAAAGAAGTCAGAAAGGTGCTTAATGAAATAAAATTTTAGGCTCTTTTTAAAGGGTTTTCGGTTCCTTAAAATTTTCCCAAAACTCTCTCCCAGAAATATACAAATTATTTTCCAATCAAAAATAATGAAAAATAATCAAAAAATTCCCCACATATTTCCCATCGATTGAAAACTTGATCCTTGACTGAGGAAAACATAAACTAGCATTTAATAATTTCACAAATACTTGAGGCAAAGATTTTGCTTTTGGCCAACTTTTTCCATTTTCATTCATTTATTTTCTTCTCTTTTCTTGCTTTCGTTACAGGATTTTCTATTACAGGATTTTCAAGCAAAGTGCAAAACGCAGTGAAAACATTTTCCCCCGAAGGATGTGCAATTTCCCTATCAAACAGGCAGCTCCTTTTCCACCATATTAATTTTTATTTTTCAAGTGTCTGCTGCTGAGAAAAAATATAAAAATTATATACAGAAAAAAAAGAAATCAGGAAAAAAAAAGTTGAAAGACGCCCGCCGAAGGCAAAAGTTCACATAAAGCAGCCGAAAGCCGAAAAAAGTTTTTCAATTATTGTAAAAAAGTGTTAAAAAGATAGGGCCAAAAAAGAAAGAAAAGAGCAAGACGGGGAGAGCCGGAGTGAGCGAGAGGGCGAAAGGGCAAACGGAATTTAAATTTAATTAATTGTTCTTTGAAGTGCCTACCGCAAAAAAACAAGAAAAAATACCAAAAAACGCGTTAATCTAAAACCGTTTATTTCGTTAAAGCAGGAAAGGAAGGAAAAATCAAGTGAAAAAAAAGATAGAAAAATATTAGAGAAAAAAAAGGAGAACCTGATAGATTTTTGGTAAACTCTCAAGACCCCAAGTGTAACGAAATAAAAAATAAGAAAAGAGACCAAGGAAGTCCAAGAATAAGAAAAAGAGGACTCAGTAACCAAAAATGAATCCGACGCCCGTGGGCATTGGATTCGGATTTGGTCGCAAGCCGCCCAATAAGGCCAGAATGCGTTCCCGTTGGCGGCCAGTGTCCGGGCCGGCGGCGGCAACCCTGCGGCTGGCCGTGGGCGACAACCCAGCCGCCACCACAGATGCTCTGCAATTAACGCATAAAATAAATAAAACCAACACCAGCCATCCAGACGACGATAATGACGATGCGAGCCGAATGAGGAGGAGGAACGAGAGGAGCAGTCGAAGCCACCCACAAGAAAGTAATTACCATCCACAGTACCACCGCCTGAGCGGCCAGGTGACAACCCTGGCAGTGCTATTAGTGGCCCTTGTGGCCCTCAGCAACCTCGAAAGCCTGCTGGCTGTGCGAACCGAAGGACCGCGCAATCGCCACGGAACACCAGGTGAGTTTTTTTCCCCAAACAAATAAATCACTCTATAAAGTACTTAACTAATAGGGGGAGTATTATAAAATCGATAAAAAATATATTACGGGGTTGGTAATCGATAAGAAATTGATTTCTAGAGGAACCTATTATATTACTTATTATATATTCCTTTTAAATAGTAAGTAATTTATTGTTTCTTGAAACATATCCTTATTGTTATCGTTTAACCGAATTGTTATCGATTTTAATCGATTTAAAGGATCAAATATTTTAATTAAGAATAAATACTTTACTTTATTCTTCCTTTTCCATTAAATCCTTAAATCTCAACTAATTTTTAAAGCAACAAACACATTCTTTTGGATCTATGCTCGCGATTAGAGCCGTACGGTAAACGGCAGCGCCTCCAGTCGGTTGCACGAGAGGTGGGAGCCTTGTACTTCCTTTTTTATCAAATCCTCAATTCTCAAATACCTTTCTAGACTTTATTCTGTCGAATCCATTCCCGAGCCTCTTCGAGCCGTACGATGAACGACAGCGCCCCTTGGTCTGTACATTATGCAGCTGAACCCGCGCGAAATAATATCTAATATATATCCCTTATGATACCCTTATGACCTTATTTCTTTGGCATTTCAAAAGCACTTCCCATCCTTTAAAGCGGGATGAAAATGTCAATGATCCGCCTGGTGCCTGCTTTGAGTTGCCTCTTAAATTCCTTGACACATTTGATTTATAAATTAGGAAGGCGACTTTGTGACTTTTTCCACCACCATCCGATGCATCACCCCCACAATTTGTGGCAGTTGCATTTCCTTTAATCTGTTTCTGCCGCCTTCATATATTGATTAGCACTTCACACCACAAAAATTAAGGCACAAAAGCGAACTTTGTTCGTCTGCCCAACTTCCCACATGTCTATATGGGATAATATATATATCTATATATATTTATATATTAAGTGTCTGAGTATGAGTGGCGGTGACTGTTCGTGTCACTTGAAAGTCTTGCCCGCAGCATGACCAACATTTTTTATCCAATCCCCTCCGTCCCAGGCGGTCTCCCTCGACAAAAAATAAATACAATAAAAAAAAAACGGCCAGGAAGACAATCGAAAGAAAGCCCACGGCCCCCAATAATGATCCGGGAAGGGAGAGAGCTGCACAAAAAATTAATAAAATTACAAAAATCTCTGCCAACTTCAAGAAAAAATGCCAAAGAAAAATCGTCTGAAAAATTACCAGAGCCAGGGTGGAGGAGTGAGGGAAATCGGAAAACCCTCACCGCCGCATTTTCCGCAACATTTTCGCGCCATTTCGTTGGATTTTAGATGGAAAATTACAGGGTAGCAGGGATTGGTTAGTTAAAATATTTTAGTTTATTAGAAAATTAGTGAATTATGATGAGAAAAACAGAAAATAATTCTCGTAATTTGAAAAAACCAAAATTTTCATCAGAGAATGCCCTGAGAATGTCTATTTTTTGGCCAATTTTCAACCGATTCTTGATCGGAATAATTCAAAGTATTTGTTAATCGATTATTTATCGATTTTTATCTAAATAATTGATGTTTTAATATTCTAAATATTTTTTTTTAATTTTCTCTTTAAAGACTTTTGGGAGAAGAAATTTTTTGACAGCCAGAAAAGTCTAATTTTTCTCTTTTTAACCTTTTTTTTAATTCCTTTTAAAAATTACAGCGTATTTTTTAGTCTTTAAATATATTTCAGAATTTTAGATTTATAGAAAACTATTTAATTAAGGCGAGGAAAATAAGAAAATAATTCTTCAAGTGAAAATTCTTTAAAAAAACGCGATTTTCATATATACTCCCCTAGAATGTCTGTTTTTTGGCCATTTTTTAACCGATATTTAATCGGAAAACCTCAAACTAAACCTTTATCGATTCTTTATCGATTGGCATAAAAATATTTGATGTTAAAAAATTATTTATAATTTTTATATTAATTTTCCCTTTGAAGTATTTTGGGGAAAAGAAAATTTTCATGACCAGAAAAGTCATTGTTCCTTTGAAGCCTTTTTTATAGTTTTTCCTAAAATTACAGGGTATGTTAAAAGTCTCTACTGTCCTCCCCCTAAAACACATTTCAACTTGTTTATAGTTGGTGTTGTTAGTGCTGCCAGAAAATTATGAATCAGGAAGTCTTAATAAGCGCAATTTCAAGTCGTTAGTCACACAAAGTAGAAAAAAATGCTGGAAGCTCTCCAGGCACGTCTTTGCCAGTGCTCTGAATTCTTATACTCTTGTATATATATATATCTCGAGATTTATATATATATATATATCAGAGAGTATATATCAGGCTATTAGCGCCTGTATTATGAGGAGGAATAAACACACATACGAGTGTGTATGGATGGGGGCGGTCAGTTTGCAGTTGTTTTTCTGTTCCTGTTTGCCGTTGATTTTAATTAAGTGAAACGTTTTAATGTGCGCCACAGATTTTCAGATTTTTCTCATTTTTTGCCCTTGATGCAGGCTGGCCGGGAGCGGGAGTGGGACAGAGAGGGCACTAGCCGAGGAGAAAGAGCCAGCACGAGGTCATTGGAGAATTTCATGGGCAAGTACGAGTATTTAATGTGCGTAGGAAAAGTTGGAAAAAAAAACATAATCAAGTCAAGACAGGCGATCCAATTGCTTTTTAAGGTAAATGAGAAATCTGTAGGGGAGGTATACAAAAAAGTAGAAAAAAAATAAATAAAAAAGGGAAAAATAGGAAAAAAAATAAAAGGTAGAATATAAAAAATAGAAGTAGAACATAAAGAAAAGGTAACAAAAAAGTTGAAAAGAAAAAAAAAACAAGTAGAAAATAAACAAAAATAGAAAAAAAAGTAGAAAATAAATAAAAATTTAAAAAAAAGTAGAAAATAAAAAGAATGTAGAATATTAAAAAAATGAAATAGGTAGCAAAAAAATTCAGTTAAAAATACAAATAAATCTCCAGAGGTTGAGGAACAAGGTATAGTTTTTTTTAGAAAATCTCGAAAATATTCATTTAAAAAATGCCTAATTTTTGTGGGCTCTTACTTTGGTTTGAAATATTCAAAATTATTAGATAATATTAGTTTCTTTTTATTTTTTACGGGTTTTAAAAGGAAAGGATCAACATTTTATCCATTTTTTTTATAAAAATTCTGAATCTATATGGCCTTTGGTTGTTGGTTTTTTAATAAAAATGAATTCTTTCTTTGAGTTTTTACTTTCAATGTCTTTTCCTGACTTGATAAATATTTTATATATATAATATATGTATATCTATATATAGTATATATCTATATATAATATATGTAATTCTATATATAATATAGTATTTCTTGTTTAAAAATAATTCAAGTTCAACTTCAAGGTTCGATAACGCATGTAGGGTTGTCCCTTAACCTTCCCTTTTTTCTCATTTTTTCTCCTCTAATCAATCTGAGATTTATTTTATATAGTGTATATATTTATGAATCGAAAAATATATATTCAAGCATAAAAAAGAGAAATATAAACAGAGAAAGAAATCGAGAAAGAGAGAGTGAAGTTACAATAAAAAAGACATTTAATGCAATTTCTTGATTGCGATTTGTAATGTTTTTTCTTTTTTTATTGTTTGTCACATAGATAGTTCTTGTTTCTGATGTACCTTTTGTCATTTTGTTGTTGCTTTTGCTGACAATGCAACATTTGCCACAAAGTGAGGCACACTCGCCTCCTGTTTTCGGGAAAATCCTTCGCATTCTCGCCCTCTAATACCTTTTCAAAGTGCAAAAGCCAAAGGCAAAAAGAAATGGCTTTAATGGCATTTAATAAACATGGCCCAGAGTGGGTGGTAGGGGATAGGATAGCAGGGGGTGGCAGGGGGTATAAGCCAAGTCATAATAACCCGCAACCGGATTCAAATTCCAGTTTGTTGTTGCCTCGCAACCGGAGAATGCCAGCTTCCAAGTTGTTGTTGCATTTTGAAGAAGTTTGCTTGCCTCATCATCATCATCATCATCATAATCATCGTAATGATAATCATCATCATCATGATGGGGCACGTTATTATGTATTATCATCATCGCGTATGTGCTAGTTACAGAGTGACACCCATTCAATGCAATGAAATGCAATGAAATGCAGTTGACGACGATGTCACTGGACGGGTAACGCGATACCCTGTAATCCAAGAGGGGACATGCTGGGCAGCGCCATTCATTTGCAAAAAAAAATTGAGGAAAAAAAGGTCAACAATTTGTGCAATTTGGCTAAAAAGATATATAATAAAATTTATTTATAATTCTATTAAAGATTTCATAAGAAAAAACTTACATTTCTAGAAAATATTGTATTTTATTCCGATTTTCAGTATATTTTATGATATATTTTTAATTAATGTTCAAATTTAAAAGCTTAAAAATAACTATTTTTTATTAGAATAAAATTTTATGCAGTTTTTGAAATACTTTTATAGGAATTCAAATTTTAAACACTTAAAAAAACATGATTCTCAAGTTTTTTTAAATTAATCTTTAAATAGACTTTTTTATTTGGAATTCATATATTTCTTACGTAAAATTTCTTTTAAAAATTCTGGTTCATATATTTATGAATAAGTTTAAAAATAAACACAGCCAATTAATTAAGATTTTCCTAATAATTAATCAATTTTTTTGCTAAAGAAAACGTATGGGTTTATATGGAAAATAATTTTTTTAACATTTATTTTCTAGGATGGGTTTTTTTGAAAAAATGATTTGGTTTTTATATTCTACAATATTTCTTAATATTATATTTATTTCTATTTCTTATATAAAAACTCTTCCAAAATTTCTGGTAAATAGTTTTAAAAATCTCTTTAAAAATAAACAAAATCAATTAATTTCGATTTTCTACGATATCAATATTTCTTCCGATATTTTTTTAGGAATTTATTTTGATTATATTTTTTCTTAATTATTTTTTTTAAGATAAGGTATAGGTTTTAAAAAGTATTTTTTGTAACATTTATTTCCTAGGATTATGCTTTTATAGGTTATGGTTTTACGAAAGTATTTTTTCAAGTAGGGTATCGTAGGGTATTAGCCGAATCGCCTTCGGGCCTTTCAATTAGTGGTTCGCTTCTAGGTTTTAGCTGCTTTTTGTTGTTGTTTATGTTGTTGTTGCTTGTGTTGTTTATGTTGTTGGTGTTTTTGTCATTTGGCCTTTAATCACAGACGGCGGCAAAAACAACAGAAACAACAGAAAACATCAGAAACAGCAAAAGCAACACCAAAAGCAAAAACAAAAGCAAAAACAAAAGCAAAAGCAAAAGGCAACCGCAGAATCAGCAGCCAAAGCCACTGCTGCTTCTTCTTGTTCTTCGTCGCGCTAACACACACACACACACACAAGCCAGTGGGTGGCTGTTGACCGCAAAGTTAATTGCAGTGTGTGTTGCAGTTGCCTTTTGTTGCTGCAACGACCATTGCTGCTGCTGCCGTTGATGTTGCTGCTGCTGCTGCAGATGTTGTTGCTGTTGCGGTCGCTTGGTCCGTTGCGGGCAAATAACTTTGCTAATACTTTGACCAGGCCGAAAGGCACTTGCCAAACTTTGCCAACATTTCCAAAAACCAAGAACTGCAACGAAAACGTCAATATTTTGCGCCCAAAAAATAGGCAATATTTTCCACTGTAAAGCAAAGGAGGAAGGAATAGAGGAATAGGATCCACAAGAACTTTCGCTCTCTTTGCAGGCTCTCTTACGTTCGCTCTCTCTAATGGCGCTCTGATCTCAGCAGCTCTCTCCCGTATCCGTTAGTTTTCCTTTTCAGTTCCTTGCCTATTTATTTGGTTTTCCATTCTGATCTCATTTTTAGTTTGTTGTTCGGTTTCGTTGCGCAAATAAGGAGCTTCGTTTTTTTATCGATATTCAAGATTTTTGGTTAAAAGTTTAGAGTAATTAACATATTAAAGCAGATTTTGTTAGTTTTAGTAAAATGAGTGAAGTTTGTCCTGTTTTCTTATTGTCGCGGGTGTGACTGTGGTTTTCGGGTGGCTCCGTTTCGCGTTTTCGGGTTCGTGTGCAGATTTCAGGTAACGGGAAAAGAGTCCCCAACAGAAAGTACAGTTTGGATTTGACAAAAAAATGGAAAAAGAGGTACAGTTTGTTTCTCATTTAATTATAGTCTCTCCTTGATAAAGTAATTACATATGTAAATGTACACATTTGGGGCATAAAAATGGATAATCTACAATCAATTTATAAATAATAAAGGTACATCCCCACCCCTCCCTCCCATTCGATTTACAATGATTTTCGGTTTTTACCGCAATGTTTAGTCTCTTTACTAATTTGGGCTCTCCTCCCACTCTCTCTCACCCCGCAATAACGTTTGCCATTTTAATCCTCGGCTCTCCCTCTTCTTGTCCGTCAGCTATCCCGTTTGTTCCTTTGCCTAATTGCGTTGTCCAAAAACCGAAGCTTAGTTTTTTCCCGACTCCGCGATTGTTAACATCGTTAGCTTTTCGTTCTTCCGTCGAAGTAGAACTGGAGCACCGTTATCTTTTTTTTCGTTTGCTATTTAACAGTTTTAATTGTTTAATTAATTGTTTTCAAAAATGTGGTGATTTTTTAAGTGTTTTAAGTTTCAAAGCGTGTGCTCCTCGGGTTTTCGCGTTCGTGGGAGTAGGAGTGTAGGTTGCAACACAATGCAATTAATTATGGAATCACAGGTATTTGTAGTTTTGCATATTTAATTCATCTTAAAACGAATCTCATGGATATGAGATCCGTCATTTTGCATTCGATTTCTAACGGCATTGCCATCCAATTGCGCATGGCAACGTCTGCATCTCCGCTCTATGGACTCTCTCTCTCTCTGTAATGGCGTTGCCATAAGCTTGCCATATTGCACCGTTCCGCTCTCTCCGTGTCCGATAGTTATAAATTGTGTTTTATAATTATATAAATAAAAATAAATAAATATATTATTGAATTTAAAATAATTGCAAAAAAATTCTAACAATTATTTAGAAACTATAATATTTCACATCTAAGTTTTTATACATCATTTAAGTACTACTGATTTTTTCCCAGTGCAAAACTGACTCATGCCTCTTGACGTACTTTCGCTTAACTGTTTGGCAAAGCCAAAGCAGTCGCGGCCATTCAAATTCCATGCCAATGTCAATTTGTATGCCCGTTCGTATATAAACGTCTCACTCTCTCGCTGGCTGCTCCCCCCAATGCAGTTCCCCTTGTCTCTTCACTCGCTAGGCTCCAAGGCGATCTTAAGTTCCAGTTAATTTCTAGCCAGACCTACTAGCGGCCTTTGCCCCCCGGTCCTGGCACAGCGTTGACAAGCTCAGGTGAAACCAGTTCAAATTGCAGTCTCCTAGTGCAGTGGATGCGCTTGGCTGGATTTTTTTAACTTTGAGCTAGCCGGCCGGCTTTAATGGTTACTATACATATATTAGAGATGCCAAAGCCAGGATCAGATTATATCAAAAATAATTAAAAATATAATTTATAAAAATGATCAACAAGATATTGAAAAAATTAAATAATTATACAAATAAAAATATTTCTTATTTAAAGAAAGTGAAAAAAATATTAATTAAAATATAAATATCGGTTCATCACTGTTGGCTTGGATGCTGCTCTTTGTTTTTGGAGCCTCTCTTGCAGTCTCCCCACTTCTGTCCCCAACACTTCGTTGCGCTTGGCTGGCAGAGAGCGAGAGGTGAAGCCGAAAGAGATGATCGGTGGTTAAAGGTGCGAGACTGGGAGGGGGAATGCCGGTAATAACATCATAGGTCAGCCGGTCGCTTGTTGTTGTTGTTTTAGTGCTTTGGGGTTTTTACTTTTGGTTTTTTTTGTTGTTGTTTTTAAAGGCCGGTCACATGTCTCACTTCTGCCATCTCTTTCATGCAAAAGGAATTTTAATATCTTGTTTTTGTTGCTGTTTGGTTATAAACAATATTTCGCTTTACACTGTTTGTGTGTTCTTGAGTTTTGTTGTTTGTGCTTTTTTTCCATTCATTTATTTATTTTTTTTCGCTTTATGTCTTTCCTCTGTCTCCGGGCTGGGGCATCATCGCTCGCTCTCGCTTGCTCTGTCGTGCAGCATTCGGTGCCTGGCACCGGCGATCACCGTTTCAAACAAACAAAAGCAACAATAACAACGGCAAAAACAATTACAAGCCGACAGACAATCGCCTCTCAGTGCATCTGCACTGTCGTGCGAGCAAGATGGTGTGATAGGGGGAGAGGGTGGAGGAGACGGGTGGAGGCACTCCCTCAAGTTGGAAAAATAAAGTGGACCCATTGGGGATTTTATTGACGGAATTTCTAGAATTACAATTGACCAGAAAAGCGTTTTTTTTATTGTCGAGTTATTTTTTATTACGACAAGGCGGAAGAAGATTTTTAGTTACAATAAAAAAAATAAAATTAAAAAATTATTTGTTTTTTTTTTTAGGTTAAATAGGACTTTTAATTAATAATATCCTAAAAACTAAATTAAAAAAAAAGAATCAAAGTCTAAGACGAACATGGCGTATGAGTAATGTAATTTTCAAAATAATCTAGTATTTATAAAAATACTAAAGTTTTAATACTAATTAAAAAATACTGAATTTAACAAAAAAATTAACCCTTAATGGTTCACTCTAAAAATGGTATTTTTTTTAATCGTTTGTAGATGTCAGATTTTGATATTTAAGAGAATTTAATTTCATTTGAAATTATTTATAATTATTTAATAGACAGAATGCACGATTTAATTAGCGAAAAAAGCGGTTCCAAATGGTTCGATTTCATAACAAAATCATTATTAATTAATCAAAATAAACACAGAAGAAAAAAAACTTTACTCGCTGTTTATTATTTTTGCCATGCAAAACGGTAATTAGATCCCCTCCAAAGCTCGTTACAAAGCCTCATCCTGGACTCCCCCCTCATGTTTATTTTTTTGGCCAGAATTATCCAACGATTTTCAATGATTTTGAACGATTTTCAACGATTCATTTAAGGCCTTAATTGCACAGAAATTCCGAAAATCAGAATCAGAAATCCAAATCAATTAAGTTTTCGGTCAAAGTGAATAGAATCGAAAAATCTTGATTCTCGTTTTGGATTCTCTATTTCCGATTTGGACCACAGATTAAGTTACTTATTTATTAGTTTGTTGGTTATTTTTTTGGTATTTTTTCCACAAAAGATATAGATTTCACAAAGCCAGGTTCGACTCTGCCTAGGTTTCCAATTTTCTATTTATTATTTGGTATTTTTTTTTGGATTTTAACGAACGCCGTGCATCTAAATGGATGATTTTTGTAGTTTTCTGCATTTAATTTAAATAAATACTGTCCTGGGATTGATATCAATTCAAAACAAAGCAAACACAAAACGTTTACCAAAAATAATTAAAATATTTATCGATTTTAATCGACATTTTGATAAGAAAAACGAAACGCTTTGCTTTAAAATCAATTTAATTCCTTGCCAAGAAGTTTTTTTCTTTGAATTTTCTTCTAATTGATATCAAAATTAGGCTTTTAATCCCCTCCCTGATAGCCAATTAGCAATTCCGTTTAAATCTCTCCCTTTTTTTTCTAAAAAATTTTTAATAATAAAAAAATATATGCCTGGAATCGCATTACAGATTACCAGAACAAAGCCAGAGCCAGAGCCAGATAATAATAACAAGGCAATGCTTAATAAATAAATAAATCGGCCAATCAAACAAAGATTTGTGGGCGGAAGGATCAGGTTTCAGGTCGAATTAGGGGAAGCCCGCCCTAAATTAATTATTTCTGGTTATTGCCAAGATGGGATTAATGCAAATTTTCGAGCAAAATCATCAGTTTCTGTTGTTCAGGGGATTATGTTTCGGTTTTAATGCTTTAAATGCATTTATTTCTAATAAGAAAATTGTAAGGAATCATAAATCGAAGGGAAAATTAAGTAATTAGACAAAATACTAAGGAGTTAGTTTACTTACTTTATTAATTATTTATTAAGTTCTAGTTAAGTTTTAGTTACTTTTTTAACAAATCAGTCTCGTACTTTTGGGAAACTTTCTCTTATTTTAAGTATATTACTTGGTAAGGTACTATTAGTATATTAATAGTATCTTAGTACGGTATTATTAATATATTACTTAGTACGGTATTTTTAGTATATTAATTAGTACAGTATTAGTAGTACATTACTAAGAACGGTGTTATTAGTATATTATTAGTATATTATTTGTATATTATTAGTATATTATTAGTGTATGAATAGTATATTTTTGTCTATTTTTTAGTATATTTTTTTGTATATTTTTGGTATATTATTATAATAATATTACTACAAAAGTTACTTTAATTACTCAACTATCAACAGTCTCATATTTTTTCGAAAACTTACTATTATTATTTTATTTATTATTTATTTAATTACCCTTCTCATATCATAATTTATTTAAAACACCTTTCTAAATTGTTTTAATTTCGTTTTTCGTGGATTTTTAAGTAGGCGTGGCTCATATTTCATTAACCGTTTTATTTGTTGGGAATATTTTGAGCCAAAAACTGTTTTAATTGAAATTTAAACAAATTTTCGGTAGTTTTCGGCAAACTTTCTCCTTTCTCCAGGTGGGTGGTGGGTGGTACTGGGTAGGTGGTAGACTCTCGCCTCTACCATAAATACCTTCACATACACACACACACTACAGAAATACCGCATATCTTATGCATTCTAACTGTGCTTTCCAATGCCTGTCCCCGTTTTGCCATACACGTGTGTGTCAATGTGTGTGTGTTTTCAGGTAAATATATGTATGTGTGTATGGGTGTGTGGGTGTGCCGGCTGGCAAAGTTAATTGTTTTTGAATAATTAATTACACAGCGCGACTACAACAACAACAGAAACAACAATGGATATTTATGTAACCAGCAACGCTGATGACGACAACAACGCTTTTGATGAGAATGATGGAAAAAGGGCTGACAAAATGGGTTAAGGGGGGTGTTACGTGGGGAGATTCTAAAGGAAGGTCAAAGGTCCCCCCGCCATTGCCAAAAACTTAAATTACAACAAGCTAACAATTGTAAGCCGACATCAATGTCAATAATGAGATTTTGATTGCCGTTTTGACGGACATTTTTCAATCGACAACTTTTTCCCATCACCCCCGGCTTCGATAATGTTATCGATTGGTTATTTAATCGGTTTATTTAATGTCGAAATAAATTACAGAACAATTTAAGGCATGAAAGGGGCTTGTCTATAGAGATCTCGAAGCTTTTTTAAACCTTATTTGAGCCTTTTTTTTGAACATTTTTCGAATCCTTTTCGAACATTTTTATAAACATTTTTCGAATAATTTTTCGAACCCTTTTCGGTAGAATTAGAGTATTCGAGTATAAATTCGAGTTTAAATTCGAGTATAAATTCAAGTATAAATTCAAGAATATGTATATTCGAGTATATATTCGAGTATATTCGTTTTTTCGCTCTTGTTTATTGTCGATGGGTGTTGAGCAAATAGTTTCGGCCAAAAAAAGGCCTCCGGGCCCGAATGGGTGGGAATTGAATCGATTTTCCCCGCCCTGACGCCTTTTACTTTCCACTCAATTCGCTTCCCAAAAGAATCATCGTTGTTTATTATTATTTTTTAATCAACTTTCAAAAAAATCAAATTGCTTCCCGCACACAAAATGCCACAAAAAATCGGCAAAATCTTGCAAGTTCGATAAAAAAAATATTTGACAAAAATAATTCGATAAAAAAAAACACCTGTGGAGGGGAATAAGTACGAGTATTTTTAGTATATTATTAGTATATTATTAGTATATTTTTAATAAATTTTTTAGTATTTTTTTTAAGTATATTTTAAGTATATTATTATTGTTATTAGTATATGATTAGTTTAGAGTTTTTTTAGTATATTTTTATAATGTTCTAAGTATATTTTTAGTATATTCTTAGTATATTTTTAGTATATATATTTTTTTATTTAAAAATAAAGGAAAAAAAAACAAATTCTTGGGAAAGTTTGTTGAGAAATCCTTAAACAGGATTAAAAAATATATATTTAATTTTGTTTTATGGGCCAGATATCGGGGTTTAAGCTTACGAAACGCACTGTATGGGCAAACAGCAGCGAAATTAATTGAATGGCACAATTTTATGGCTGAAAAGCGCAAAAAAGCACTTTGGCCCCGCCCCCCGGTGGCATCAACACGCCCCTCCCCTCCCCCCTGCCGTGTTCCATTTGGGTCGTGATTTTTTATGATTACTTTTTTCGCTAGCTCCCTCCGGCCTACGGGCAAAGGACAACGGACACGGACCAGGATGCTCCCCTATTTTTTTAAATATACATTTTTTATTTTTATTTTTTTTTTATTTTATTTTATTTTTTTTATTTTTTTTTGGACTCTGGAGTTGCATAAACGAATTTGCATCGACGATGCGTTGAAATAAATGCGAGAATTTATACATTTAACGTTGTTTTTGTGCAGGATCCTTTGCAGGACCCGCCACTTAATGCTCTTAGCGCGGCCATAGACAAAAAAAGGCATAAAAAATGGTTTAAAAAATTTATATTCGAGCTCAATTTAAAATTTGCAAACGCTTCGAAGGCAGGACCCCTTTTGATGGACACATATCCTTGGAATCCTATTTGGCTATTTTTCGGTTTTAAAAATCAAAAAATCCAATAAAAAAAGGAGTTTCTTTTGTTTCAAAAATATTTAACCACAAATGGTACATTTTTAAGCCGCTTAAAAAATATTTAAAACCTTGAATAGAGAAAAGGATTTAAGGGAAAAAAGGATACAACTCTTTTATGTGAAAAAATCCTTTTTTTTGTTGATTTCGAAAAAGGATTCCCTGGTTTATGAATCGCCTTTCTGATGCCCTTTGGCAGTCGCAATTGCTTGATTAACTCTTGTATAATGCAATTCGGGGGCGGCGAACAGGTGCAAATGCAAGGGGCGTGGCAGGGGGGGGGCAGGCTACAGAGGTGTTGTTGCATGAATGCTGCCCATATTTGTGTGTGCCATAAGAGGAGTCGCACAGTCACAGGCGAGGGACAAGTCAATGACCATAAAAGTCAACACTCACTCGACACACACGCAACAAGCGACAGAGATAGGGAGTGTGGCGAGTGAAAGAGATGGCAGGAGAGTGGAGTGGCGGCATCTAGCGGCTGGCGGTAGTTTTGCCTTCCGGCCTGCAACACAAAAAAACAACAAAAATATATATAAAAAAAAAAAGCAAAAATCGCTTTACAATGCAAATTTTCTAGTAGCTTCTGTTTTTCCTGTTTTTTTTGTTTGCAAGTGTGTGTTAGGGGGGTGTGTGTGTGAAGGGGGGTGTGTGTGTTGGGGAAAAGGGGGCGGGGTTGCAAAGTATGCGTGTGACATATTTTAACAAAATGGAGTTTAGTTAGTCAAGGAATTTACACTGTTAGAGATAAAAAAGAGAGATAAGGCTAAAAAAGCGCATTTTTTGTTATAGAAAAAAAGAATAAAAATAACCAAAAATATTGAAGAATTATCAAGAATCTTTAAGTAGTATTTTAGTATTTATTTAGTACTTATTTAGCATTAATTTAGTATCTTTTTTAAGTAAAAATTCTGTGTCCATCAGTGTAAGCAAACTCCTAAGAGAGAACAAAAAACAAGAGATGGAAATAATGATGATGACCAGAACCAGTTGGCAAGCATTAAAGCCTGGCCATAACCATTAGCCAACTTTAAAGAGGAAAACTTTCCGGCCACAAACACGTGCATCAAATCTATAAAGATATATCTTGACCAGCTGCATTAACCTTCTCGAAGAATCGCGATGAATCTCGATGGAAGAAAAAAAACCAAACCCAAGCCCATTGCTCAATCGGAAATATCCAAAAAAAATTACCAAAAAAATTGCCAAATGCCAATTGCAAAATGTCAAAATGCCGCCCATACTGGTGCCAATTTTGTTGTATTTTTTCGGTATTTTTTTCGGTCATATCTAGCAAACGATCTATTGAAGCATTCAACATAAGCATATAAAGTGTAAAAGGAATCGTATCATCTATAAATAATATACAATGCTTTCTATGACTGATCCCTTCAAAAAATGCAAAAAAAAAGCTCTGGAGAGGGTCACACTTTTTTGAAGAAACATGTTTAAGCATGCATAAGGTGACCTTCGGTATTTCACGTTCGAGAACGCCTAAATCATACGATTTAGTTTATTTTTAGGCTATTTTTTGTGTTTTTTTTAGTAAAAATATTAAAATTAATTGTCAAAACAGAGAAGCCTGCTTCAAAGGACGCATTGGATGAGAAAATTGAAGCATTTATTGGCGAAATACCGGTCTCAGTGTTGGAAAAAACGTGAAAAAAATGAGACAAAGCGGATAGACGCAGTTACGATCAACATTTTCCTGAAATTATCTTCAAAAATTAAATTATAAGATCCTATTATCGATTCAAATAAAGATTTCATTGATATTATAAGTGTTTTTTTTTTTGGAAAAACTTTCCTTTACCTCTAAAAAATCCCCCTTTAGAATCGAATTAAAGAAAAATCTCTAATTCAAAGTTCTTTTCGGTTTTTTAACGAATTTGTCGCAACAAAAGTTTTTAATTACTTGCCAGACTTTCGACTCAAGTCAATGGGAAATGGAAAATGCATTGTTTTATTTTCATTTAACTTTTCTCGCTTTTCCCCGCGAAAGGATAGAGGGGAAAAAACTTGAATGATTGATTAGACAATGAAATAAGAGGCAAGAGGTGACTCCGGCAGGATATCATCTTGCACTTCATCTGCCACTTACTCTGCGCTTTAGTATCCTTTGGCAGGACTACTATCCCTTTTCTACTCCCTCAAGTGTCTTCAGTATTTATAAATTAACTTGGCTTCACATTCTGTCCAACGGAGGAAGCGCCCTCTCTCACCTTTGGCCCTGGTTTTCCACTCCGGGAAGAGAAAGAAAAATACTAAAAAAAAAAAGGGGAGAAAAAATAAAATAAACACCCGAAACCCCCGTTAATCACTCGACGCCCCACTAATGCCACGCCTTCTTTATAACGTTATTTTACCTTTCTTGATACCCTGGAGTAGTAAGGGGATGTTGGATTTTTCATGAATTTGGTTTTTTTATTGAATTTTTAATTATTGAATTATGGATATTTTTTATTTCAATTTTAATTGAATTTTGTTTCATTGAGTTTTATATTTTTGAATTTAGAATTATTGCTATTATTTTAATATTATTGTTATATTATTAGTATATTATTATTATTATTATATTTATATTATTTTGATATTATTTGATTTATTGTTTTTTTTTGTTTTTAATTTTTAAAATATAATTTAATTGAGTAAAAAATACTAAAAACTATAAAATACTAATTAAATTTCTCTCTCTTTACAGGTAAATATTATCCAATTTAAAATTTTTATGAAGAAATCAAATACTTTTTTAATTATTAAGGTAAATCAAAGCATTTTCTTAAATATTTTAATACAAATATAAAAAAATTATTAATTATTACTATTTTTATTGGAATTTTTGATAAAACTCTTAACAATATAAAAACAATATAAAATATATAACAATATAAAAATATAAACAGAACTATGAATATTTTATAGAATTTTTTTAACTTTAAACTTGTTAAAAAACTTTGCTTAAAATTTGATGATTTTTTATGAAAACGAAAAATGCTGAAAAATGTATTTAAATAATTATATTTATTTAAAAGCTTCTAAATATTTATATTTTATTATATTTATCATATAAATAATATCTCTTAAACGAAACCTTTATAGGGTATTTAAAATTCGTTTCCTGAAATTTTATTCCCTAACAATTTCTCTGCAAATTTTGTTGCCTTCCACCTTTGGCTGGGATTTAGGTTCGTTTGGTGGCGCTGCACTTGCCCCCGGCCGCCCACTCATTAAAATTCCAGGCTGGCAACTTGAACACACACCTCCTCCCCTCCCTGCCATCCCGCCATCCTGCGACCCACGGCGCCCTTTGACCCCTACCCCTTTCGGGCGGCGCTGCTTCCCTTTGACTTTGTTGCCAGAGTTGTTTTTCACAAAAATGTCCACTCAAATGGCGTTTAGCGTGCAATTATGAGTTTCTCTTCTGTTTTTTAGTCCAGTTCCAAGTCCTCGCCTTCTGTTTTTTAATTTTTTTTTACTTTTTCTTTCCTCAAGTTGGGGGCTGGGAATTAATGAAATGATAATGTCCGGCAACTAAAAGATCTTTCTGTGTTTCGCGTAAACAGATTTATGCATTTTTCATTGGATGCCGCGAAGGAGTAAGAAATTATGAGAAATTCTTGCGTGCAGAAATGGTATTTCATTTACGGATATTAAGTTGTTACTAAAAAGGTAAAAAGGAGAGGTATTCAAGTGGAAGGCTAATTATTAGTTTTATGCTGAGAGAAAGAAGAGAAACAGGAATTTTTATTTATTTCTAATAAAAGGATAAGCATTCGATATTGTTAGAGGAAGAAAAGGTATTCCGTTTTGAAAAGAAAAAAGATACTTTTAATTGAAAATTTTATTCCATAAGTAAGAGAAAACTTATGGAATAGTTTTTTGATAATATATTCAATTTTTTAGAGAATATTTAAACGTTTTTTTAAGGATTTTTTAGAAGATTCAGAGTAAAATTAGAGAATTAGAGAATAAAAAGTATTTTTTTGTAATGAAGAAAAAAATTTAATACTGGCATTTGGTATTAAAAGGTATTAGGTTTTGAAAAGAAAAAAAAATTCTTTTTTAAAGATTCTCTCTGAGAAAGAAAAGAACTTCCAAAATTAAATTTTCTCCATTTTTTAAATAATATCCGACATTTTTTAAAGGATTTCTTAGAATGTTTTGGCGTTTAAAATATTGTTTTTAGTATTAAAAGGTAGTAGATTTTAAACTCCGAAAGTGAGATAAAACCAAGAATATGTTTAGGATATTATTTTGGGATTTATTATAATATTTTGATATTGTTTTTTAATATTTTATTATTATTATTCAGTATTTTTTAGTTTTTTTTAGTATTTTCTACAGGTTTCGTCATAAGTTTAGAGAATAAAAGGTATTTTTTGTAAAGAAAATAGTATTTCTTGGTATTATTTAAGAATAGAATATAAAATATAAGAAATATTCTTAAAATATTTCTGTTTTCACGTCGTTTTAAAGTTTAAATCCTTTTTAAGGATACATTATAATTCGAAGGTGACTTTAAAAGCTAAAAAGCTGCCACAGTTTTGTGTTTTTTGATTTAGTTTTTGTTTTCCTGCTGAGGCTGCAACCCTTTTGCTTTTGTTGTTTGGCTTTGTTTTGATTCTATGCAAAAAAAAAATCCCCTCAAGCCCCTCTCGGAAGCCGCACAAAACTTTAATTCACCTTCCAGGGGGGGTAGAGTGGGTGGCAAATGCCGGGGGCGGGGTCAGGGGTCGGGGCATTGAGGCGGAACAAAGCTGACTTAATGACTCCAGCTCGAGCCGCCCACAAGAACAAAAAACAGAAAAAAATGCTTAAAAAACCTAAAATAGGAAAAAACAGAAACAGAAAAATAAGTAAAAATTTAAATAATAAAAAAGCAAAATGGGAACCAACAAAAGAAGAAACAAATTAAAAAATACTTTCCAAAGACCAGCCAAGTATTTAAAACAAATTTGAGGAAAAACTGGCAAGAAGAAAGGCGAAGCTTTTCAATTTTTAATGATTTTTCGCACTTTTTCGAGAGGCTTTTCCCAGCTTCTTGACATTGATGGGGGGGTCGGGTGACGCAGGTCAGGGTTCACCATCCCGTTGACCTTTTAGCCATCTCTGAATGTGACTTTCATTGACAGCAGAACGAAAGGTGACGGGGATTTGCCTGCTTGGCTTGCTTATTAATTAACGTCAATTAGAGGCGGCAGCAGCAGTAGAAAAAATACAAAATATTTATTCATTTTTTTTAGTCTTTGTCCGGCTGCTGATCTAATCAAGCTAGCCCCTCTGGTTTTTCCGGAACTCTCTCAACTCACGGATTCCCCCCCTAATTGATATTCATTGTTTTGTCTAGAATTTTTTCGCTTGCTCGGATCATAAATCTTTAATTTGATTGAGGCGACGAGGGTTCTGTGTTTAAGGCAGATTCAATTTATTCCTCTTGCATTCAATTAGAATGTTTTCCATTCATCTCATCCAAGTTCATTATTTCAAAATTGACCGGAGATAAAAGTTGGCCATTTAAATAATGATTTTTCTATAAATCTGTTGTCAGGCATAAAAAGTTGGATATATTTTGCATATCATTTAAGATCTTTTCAAGGAAAAGTTGTAATAGAAAAATTGCTAATTTTTTTATATATTTTAATTCTAAGAAAAGTTTTAATAGAAAAATGGCTAATTTTATCATCTACTCGTATTGTACGATTTTGATTTTATGCAGTTTTAGTAGAAATATTTCTTAGTCAAAAGTAATTAGAAAGAAAACTTTGAAAACTTGGACTAAAATCAAAGTAAAAAAGGCATAAAAAGGCAGATATTTTGCATACTAGTTGAAATCTTGATTTCAGGAAAGGTTGTAATAGAAAAATGACAAATTTGTAATATTTTTTAAGCCTATAATGAAGTTTTTCCAAAAATATTTCTTAGTCAAAAGTATTCAGAAAGAAAATTAAAAAAATTTAACTAAAATCAAGGTAGTTTTTATTATTATATTTTTGTAGTATTTTTTAAAGTATATTTTAGTATTTTTAGTATTTTTGTAGTATTTTTTGTAGTATTTTTTGATAGTATTTTTTTGATAGTAAGGTTAGAGTTAACCCTAGAGTCTTAGAGTCTAACTTAGGTTAGTATGACTTCTGAGGCTTTTAAGTTAATATTTAATATAACTTATATTATTGGATATTTTTAGATATTATTAGATATATTTAGTATTTTTTTATTAGATATACAAATATAGTATATTATTATATAGACATCATATAAGATAGGTATTTACAGATGTTGTGGGAAGAATGTTTATATTTTTTGCATTAGTATTTGTATATTTTTTAGTATTTTTCTACTTTTTTGTATGTTTTTTATCGTAAGATTGGCTAATATGGCTTTTATAGGGACTTCAAACTAAGATTCTTCTACATATTTTGTTAAAAAAGAGATTACTCTTGTTTAGTTTCTAATAAATGACTAAAAATCTCTGATAATTCCATAAAATTCTGAAACAAAATCAAAACAAAACCCCCCTCTCAAGTGTTGGCAAAACTTTACCGTTTAATTTTTGGTATTTTTGGAGGTGTGTACCGAAAAGTTGGCGGCTTTTTGGACAGTTTGTTAAAAATTTTTCGTTAGATTCGCATATTGTTGGCAACACGCGCCTATTAATTAGCCAAAAGTCAGTCGAACTAACTGGCCTGCACAAAAACTCGCTAACGAACTGGCTATATCAGGGGGGGTGCCCCACCAGTTACCAGTACCGCCCCCACACGAAAATGATATAAGCCGGGCTAATTATGGGCGTGGCCCTTTATAGGCTGCATTTAAATGTTGGCAATTTTCGGCTATTTAAACATTGGGTTAGGGGGGGAGGGGGCTGCTGCCAGAATCTAAAATCGTTTGCTGGAAAATTCAAAAAGAGAATTTTACAATTTTTTTTTTTTTTCTGTCAATTGTTTTTTTTGTATTTGTGGCCAGTTATTTAGTTGTTTTTGTCGATTTTGTTGTTCGAATTGTTGTGTGTTGGGTGGCGGTGCCGGTCACCGAAAACTGCAGGCGAAACCGACTTAGATCCCAAGTACAGTGAATACGCCCTACAATAAACCCTAACGATTATGGTCCATAAAGAGAATACTTTATTTTTGGTCAAGTTTTTTTGCTTTTGGGTTTTTAAATTTGAGTTTTTCATGGTTTTTAAATATTTCAAATTAATTTTCGAATCATATTTTTTATTACATTTTAAAATGAGTTTTTAATATAATTAAATCTCCCAGAATTCTTTAAAACTAAACCGAAATACATATTAAAATTAGCATATTTTAAGCTTGTTTAGGCATTTTAAGGCCTTTTAAGGTTTTATTTTTTTCTTTAAAATTAAAAAATTCTTGTAAATTAAACAACTTTAATTATTTTTAAGCTTCTACGTTTTAAAAATTGGCTAGAAACATTTAAAATAATTAGAATATATTTAGAAAATATTTAAATGTTAACATTTTAGCAATTTTAAGGCTTATAAGGATGTTTTTTTCTATTAAAAATTAATAAAATTAGACAACTTTAGGTAGTTTTTAGTTTCTAAGTTAAAAATGTTATAAGAAACCTTGAAAATATTCAGAACTAAATATTTAAAATCTAACAATTTAGCAAGTTTTATGAGCAAGGCTTTAGGGTTGGCTCCGTTTTTAAAAGTTTCCTTCAAAAGTTTCCTTAAAAAATACTAAAAAATCTTCCCATAAACTTGATTGTGATATTTAGTTTCAAGGAGAAATCGAAATAATAATAATAAATATATGGAAGGTATTAAATAAGGATTAAAATGCTTTAAAAATTGTATATATATCCAGGACGTGCTACCAAGTCCCCACTGTAGTTGTCATTTGTGCCAGTGGTCAAGCGGGCTGGGCAGTGGGTGGGCAGATGTGGGCTGTTCAACGCCATTGACCACGAAAATTGGCCAAGCATGACCGAAAAAGCGAGGGGCGTGGCGCAGGAGGGGTACTGTAGAGGGGTACGTAGGCGGGGCGGGATAGGGTTGCCAGACCCGGTCAGGGTGCGGTGCTTGTGGATCGAGTGCGTGCGCTTTTCGTGTTAATAATAATTGACATTATCGTGGCTATTTTTTCTTCCAGTTGTTGTTGTTTTCGGGTTGTTGGTTGCACGTTGTTGTAGTTGTTGTTGGTTGTGGATTGTAGATTATTGTTGTTGGTTGCTTGTTATTGTCACTGTTTTGCTCTATTTATGGTCCCCCGAATCGGTGTTTCCTCCATTTGTTTGCCGGCCTTTGTTTGGATATTTGTCCGCAAACATTCTAATCAAAGTTTATTAATTCACAAAATAGCTACACTCAACTAGCAGCAAATAAACTAGAAAAGCAAATAACAAGATAAATATAGTTTAAATAAAGATTTAAATAGAGTTTTAAATAAGGTTTTCATAAAAAAACAAACTTGAA
The DNA here is from genome assembly GCA_018150545.1 of Drosophila ercepeae. Classification (NCBI taxonomy): domain Eukaryota; kingdom Metazoa; phylum Arthropoda; class Insecta; order Diptera; family Drosophilidae; genus Drosophila; species Drosophila ercepeae. The sequence goes on from JAECWL010000197.1 coordinate 2,629,404, forward strand.
ACAAAGATACGAATTTTCTTTCTATTTCCAAGCCAACTTTTGGTTTAAGTCTTTCAATTAAAAGTTCTTTTTAGCTAAATATTTAATATTAAAAGCTGCTTCGATTCAAAATAAATTATAATATTCTTTTTTTAATGCTTTTTTATTCGGACAATTCTGAATAAATCTGCATTTCGTTAACTTCCAGAAACTTTTAGATCGTTTCCAAACCCATTATAATCAATGTCACAAAAAATAAGGAAAATATAATTGTTTCCATGAATTTCTACTGATTTTTTACTGATTTTTTACTGAATTTTGAGTGAATTTTTAGTGAATTTTCAATTGGTGCTTAATTTTCTGTGTTTTTGCAAATTGAAATTGAGGCGAGTTTTGTTTTATTTTCGTATTTCGCGTTGATTTGACAACAATTTGCATGCAACATTTTATCGTTGATGGTCAATTGTCAATGCCTGGGTGTCAATCAAAGTTGACAATGTTGCACGGCTGACGTAATCAAATTGTAAAAAACATAAAAGAAAACAAAAAATGTGAAATACATAAAAAGAATCCAAACTCAATTATTTGAGATGCGTCGTCACCTTGAATAATTGAATCAACATTTTCGGGACAAACTCTCCCTCCGTCCGACTGTCTGTCTGTCTGTCTGTCTGTCGGTTTTACAATGAAAGCAGAAAGAGACAGGGGGCCGATTATTGGAGGGCATCGAAGCGAACTTGGACAATTGAATTACGAACATCGAATGTCGAGAGTATCGAGTAACCGAGTCTGAATGTCACTGGCGATTGAAACGGGGCCATCGAATCGAAATGGAAATGCAATTAAAATCAAAGATGTCCCAGTCCCCAGACTGGAGACATTTTCTTCCTAAAAAAACAAAGAAAAAGAGGGGGGGAATTTTATTAGCCTGACTTTTCTAATGGAAATTTGATTGAGTAAGAATAGAAAAAAGATGGGGATAAGGACAAAGGATATATAGGAAGGATATAGAAAGGAAATGCCGGAATGGGGAATTTTTTTTTAGGTTTTTGTTGTTTTTTTTTCATTTTAATAAAAAATACTAAGGGGCGGTTCCGTTTATCGTACGGCTGGGTTCGCGGGAATAGATCCGAGAGAATAAAATTATAGAGAAGTACGCTGCCGTTTATCGTACGGCTTGAATCTAGGGGTTAGAAATTTAAAAGAATAAAGCGTAGAAAGGCTAACGCTGTCGTTTGGCGTACGGCTCGAATCTAGGGGATAGAAAGGATGACGCTATCGTTTAGCGTACGGCTCCAGTCGCGGGAATAGATCCGAGAGAATACAGTGTAGAAAGAATTACGAGGAAGAGGGTCCGAGGGAATAAATTGTAGAAAGAATTACAAGGAAGAAAATGAGTGATTCTTCTGCTCCGAAAGTTTGGGAAGAATTACGTACTTCAAATCTCTGTAGAAAGCGCATGAATATGAAACAAATATTACCCAAAATGAATATGAATAAATGAACAACACTTCCATTCACGAGTTATTTCATTATTCAAAAAACACATTGATTTAGTCACTGTTTCGAAACGAAACGAATTAATTTGCCAAAACAAAGAAAACTTTTTTATTCCAAAAACAATTTCCGAATTTTGTTCTCCTTTTTTACGGTTTTTGATGGTTCTTTATGGTTTTTGATGGATTTTTTTTGGTTTTTTAATGTTTTTTTATGGTTTGTGGCTTTGAAAATAATTTGCTACTTAATTTAATTGCTGTGGCATTAAAGTGTGGCAATGTTTTTACGAGGCAGAAACTTTTAGTGATATGCAAATTATCAAAGCGAGAGTAAATAATGAAACATTTTTGATAAGATAAAGGTTAAGTATCTGTACTCTATCTGTTTCACTCTTTTTGGATTGCCATCTCCCTCTGGCAGAGGCAATGAACCGCAAAGTGTGTGTGCGAGTGTAAATATTTGAGTGTCGCCTATTTGTCAATTTTCTCATGCTTTTCGTTTACGTATCAATGACCCAAGGCGGCCCACAGTGACATTCGGTTGGGTAGAAAGAGAGGGTAGTAAAGGGAGCGAAAGAGATGGGAAGTCCCCGGACTGCAGCTTCTTCGCCAATTGACTTTACGGTTTTCTATTTGCTTAGTTTCGGAAATTGGATGTGTTTTTTATGGTTCAAAAAAAGCAAAAAGTAGAAGTCTTTCGAGGGGGAGAAACACTCTCGGTATTTCTTAGAAACAAATTTCAGTGAGAAATCGGCCCATTTTTCTTTGAAACTAAGAAATAATAAAAAAAAATACCATAAAATCAATGTGAAATTTATTGTAAGTACCAAAAATACCATAAAATCGATTTTAAATTGATTATAAATCCAAAAACTACCATAAAATCAATTTGAATTTTATTATAAATCCCAAAAATACCATAAAATCTATTTGAAATTTATTATAAATCCAAAAACTACCATAAAATCAATTTGAATTTTATTATAATTTCCAAAAAATACCATAAAATCACTTTGAAATTTATTATATTTCCCAAAAAATACCATAAAATCAATTTGAAATTTATTATATATCCCAAAAATACCATAAAATTTATTATAAATCTCATTTAAATCAGGAAAGATACTTTGCCATTTCCGGAACACAACGCTGACCGGGAAATGTAATTATTTACATGAATTCCTAATTGTTTTGTTAATGTTAAGCTTTTTTAAAGACAGTGGGACAAAAACTAGCCAAAAACTTGCCAAAAACCAAACAAAAATAAAAACTTTTCCTGATAAAGATAACAAATTTCCATAGTTTTTTGTTAAAATATTGTATATTTCTGATATTAATTATAAAGATTAATTAGTTTAAATAAAATCCAGATCCACTGTTTCTTATTAGTTCAGGCAGAAAATGCCTTTCAGGCTTTCAGGTTGCATTTTAATTGCAATTCCATGTAACCAAACATTGTTGTTTCTGTTAATATTTGGCCCTCGCCCTCGCTTTCGCCTCAAATGCCACTGAAAGGCAATAATAATTATGAAATTAACAACAATAACAAGTAATGCGAATTATTTTTAATACAAAATGCCAATAATCAACATAATTAACAAATTCAATTCAGCTCAATTGGACAAAGTCAATTGGACTCTTCAAAGAGGCAAATAATTTGTAAAAACAATCGAAGGGATAAAAATATTATTCAAATAAAATGGAAATAATGGATGTTACTTTAGAAATAATCCCCCCAAAACTTTAAATAATCCCCCTAAAACTTAAACTAATCCAAAACTTGGAAAAGAAAGCCGAACCAACATTTTTTTCTGCAATAAATTTGCTCAAAAATGAGTGCCTGAAAGTGGGTGTTTTCTGAAAGTGGGTCTTGCCTGAGTGGGTGGTCTGGGCTGGACTGAAGGCCATCAGGATGTGGAGTAGAGGGCCATGCGGTTGCAAGGCATTGAAACCAATTAACGAACAATCAACTCGGGCAACCGCAAAATCCAAAATGTTCAGCGATACGGAGGAGCGAGGCTTGAGAGTTCAGGTTTCAGTTTCAGTTTTCAGTTAATAATACATGTAAAAATATATATATATATCCGAGTACAAGTACATCGTGTATATAGTTTATCATTCCGATGAACAGATTTACAAGCGTGTGCACAAATGCATGCGAAAAACCAATTTCAAATGGCCACATTCCAAAGGGGGAAAAAATAATAAAAACAAATACTACTAAAAGGTCATAACGGAAATTTAGAGAAGTTTTAAAAAGAAAATAAAAAAAATACCAAAAATAAAAAAATACCAAAAAATACCAAAAAAATAAAAAAAACTAAAAAATACTGAAAAAATAAAAAGTATTTTTTAAATAAAAATAAAGAGCATTTCATAATTCGGTTTTCCTCGCAAACTTTTTTTCTCCCATAAAAACGATTTAAATCTCGACGGATAAAAATTGAACATGATTGCTGTATCAATTTTTCTATAATAATTCTGTGCCATTTTAGCGAAAATATGCAACAAATAAAAAACAATAAACATTTTAATTAAACCACAATAATGATAAGCAGAAGGCAGCTGGAAAATACACTGGAGAAAAAAACAAACAGGATTAAAGCACACTCGCACGAGCATACATTTAATAAATCCCATAAATTTTCCCATTTCAAATGCAAATCAAAATCAAATTATAACCGAATATGCTGGAATTAAGCAAACACAACAAATGAATGACATTTTCTGTCATAAAGAGATAGTTTGTAGTAATTTTATAGCCCAGCCCCGCCCCGAGGCCTCCGAATCAACAGAAGTTTGTCCATTTTTGTGTTAAATCAATCAAATTAGCATTCAAATCGGAAATAATGCCCCCAGGCCTTAATAACGATTTAAATATTTATGTAAGTGAAGTATAAAAAAATGCCTAAATAGGCATTCGAAAACAATTAAACTCAATAGGTAGAGTTTTCCGTTTTAATTTTCCGTTTTGAACCACAATTCAGTTAATTCGGTGTGAATCCTGTTTATTAATAACAAAAACCAAACATTTAATTACCTTTGTCTGGCAATTATCTAAAGCTTTTCTTTTAATTGTAAATAATTAAATATTTAAATAGACGAAAAGCTCAGCTCACAGTCCGTGAAATTTTTGGCAAAAGACAGAAACGTGCCAGACTAAAAAATGGCAAATAAACATAAATACAACAAAACAATGATAAAAAACACCAAAAATTACAACAAAATGTGTGAATGAACCGACAAAGAGTTGGCAGGGCGGGGGCAGCGCAAGAGGCAGCGAGTTGGCAGCTCTTGGGGGTCATTGTTCCAATTTCTAACAATTTTTTTGTTGTATTTTCCTGCTCTGCTCCCTACATGTGTGTTTGGTTTTTTGCGGTTGAATTTTTTTTAGGTTTTTTACCGCCTTTTTCTTCTTCGTTTTTCAAGTGTTTCTGTTAATTTGTTTGGCGGTGCCGGGTCCCAGGGCGTGCAAGGGAGATAGCTAGCTCTAAAAAAATTTATATAAAAAAAATTATTGTAAAAAAAACATAATACTATTTTATGGCTTTGGTTTTTTGTGCATTACGGCCTGCAGCAGCCAGAAACCATTTAAACATTTGGATTCGTGCCTGCGGCTCACATGTCAGGTTGACCGCCCACAAAAACCGAAGCCACAAAAAACTAGACTAAAAAACTAACCAAAAAATGTAAGGAAAATAAAAGACACAAAGAAATAAGGATAATAGACTTCAAAAATAAAATCCTGTTAAGAGGAAAGAGGGACTTCAAGAGGAATGACAAAACTTATGGACTTTCAAAGGTACAAAAACTCCATCTACATCTTCTAAAGGTTCTGAAATTTTCAAAATTTTATTCAGAATTTATTGCTTAGTTTTTAGTATTTCCTCAGTATTTTTTCAGAATTTTTCCGTATTTTCTTTAGTATTTAGGAAGAATTAAGTCATATTGCTGCCAGTCAAAGATTTATTCAGTAGTTATTATATAGTTTTTAGTATTTATTCAGTAATTTTTTATAATTTATTCAGCATTTTTCCGCATTTTTTCAGTATTCAGTATTTTTTCAGTATTTATGCAGTATTTTATTTAGTATTTAGTAAGAATTAAGCTTTATTGCAGCCAGTCAAAGTTTTATCAGTATTTATTATATAGTTTTGAGTATTTATTCAGTGATTTTTCATAATTTATTCAGAATTATTTCCGTATTTTTTCAGTATTCAGTATTTTTTTAGTGTTTTTCCAGTATTTTATTTAGTATATAGTAGGAACAAAGCATTTGAGCAATTTTTTACGATCCAACTAGGCGTATAATTAATTCCTTTTGAAATCTCAAGCCCACCTGGCGTATACTTAATATTAGTAACACTTTCCATTCCCTTCCCTGCACATCCTTAAAAGGTTTTAGTTTTTATTAAATGAGAGAAGAAAAACAAACTGCAGCAATAAATATTCAACTTTCATGCCACTTAAAAATTAGCCAACAAAAAGAAACACACACAGGACGAGGAGCAGGACCTGGAATAAGTTAAAATAATGCGATGAAAACGCTTTAGCCCGTCATAATTGAATTATTTGGTGAATTTTATTAAACATTGTTTCCCATTTGCTGCTGCTTTCGCTTTGCTTTCGGTACATGAATAATTGAATAAAAAGAAAGCCAGGAAGTGCATTAAAAAAAACCCTAAGCAAAAACCCAAACTGAATTAGTGAAACCCGAACAGTGGAGAGAACTTTATTAAAGTAACAGCTGGACTGGAAAAAGAATCACAAGTGGGCTCGAGAGTGGGTGTGGCGCAAAAAAGCGAGGAGGAACTATAGGACTAGGACGATGGAAAGGTTATAAAAGGATGTGTATTGGACAATATGCAATGTTAGTTCGCTGCTCCCATTTCCAATTTTTTTTTACTCCACCTCCTCTTTTACGCTCGTGTGTTTGCTGGCGATTCTTTTTCCCGTCCAGCGATTAAAAGCACCACTACGGGTATGCAGAGAGAGAGCCCTGAACATGCATGGGAAAACAGATAAAGCTGAAAACCTCCTCCAAAAAGGATGCAAGGACTAGGCGAGGGGGCGTGACAGCTGCCGCTGGCTTAAATGGCGCTTACTGCAAACACAAAAATTCGCGTCAAATAAAAACAAAACACCGACGAGAGATAGAAGCGACGCCTGGAAAAAGTAACAACAGAATCTGGACAAACATAAAGCCGCGAAAGGTACAGTCTAAATTGACTAAATTTAATAGATCGGGGAAAGCGTAAAACGTAGTACCTTTATCCTATAAAAATTTAGTTTAATTAATTCACAAACAAAATTATGGCTTGCATAATTGAGCGCAAAAATTGTAACTAATAAAATTTTGGAGGGGAAAAAAGCGCGGCAAATTCAATTAAAGGCGGTGCAAAGCAAAGCAGCGCCCCACACACACACACACAAAGCGAATGTGAAAATTAAATTTGCGATGCTATTAGCATTTGTCTACCCAAAAAGGCGAGCAAAAGCCGAGAATGACTGATGTAGGGAGATGTTTTATTTAGAATGGGGATGTGTGTAGGGATGGATGTGCTTGCTATGCCCTATCGTAGACCGTAGGGTATCTAGAATTACAAGAGGGAGACGTTTAGATACGCCTTTGATTGAGGTTAGCTTTTTGTTAACCGTTTTGCTTCAAAAAAAATTGAGGTTAGCTTTTTTTTAACCGTTATTCTGTCCTTTTCCCTTTACCTTATCCCGTTATTCTTTAAACTAAAGTAAGGTTAGCTTTTATTTAGCCGTTATCTTGTCGTTTTTCCTTTACCTTATCCCGTTTTGCTTTAAACTAAAGTGAGGTTAGCTTTTTTTTAACCATTATCTTGTTCTTTTCCCGTTATGCTTTAAACTAAAGTGAGGTTAGTTTTTTATTAACCGTTGCTTTAAAATCAATCAAAAAACAAAGAGCATTCATTCTTCGACTCTTCCCAAAGCCATCTCTCCCCTTTTCTATGATATTTTTGGATATTTCAGGGCTTGATGGATAGTTGAAGAAGCTTCTCTTGTCAGACACGTGTTCGACTGCTTGCTAAGCAGTGTTAATGTGACACTTCCAGGGGGGTATTTGTATAACGGTTACCATTTGAGCCTCCATTTTGTGTTACTTTTTTTTTTTTGCTTTTTTTTTTGGTAAATTGCTAAATAATTTGAGAATGAGTGGCGGTGTTTGTTTTTTTATTCTCTCGTAGGAGAAAAAGAAATGTATTTTTCATACGGTCGAGTGCGTTTTGTGGGCGAAAAGCCACGGCTTGTGCAGTCGAATGTTTTACGAACAATTGAGCGGTTTAATTGAGTTTAAATTGAGTTACCTTCAAACCGAAAATCAAAATCAAATTCAAAGTCATGCTAACTACAATGTGTATTTAATTGTTTGTATTTTTTTTCTATTTTGCTTACGAGGATAAAAATTTAAATAAATAAATTCTAAAGACATCCTAGCATCCTTGGCATCCTTGGCTTCCTTGGCATCATTCATCTCTGTCAAGTTCTCGAATCGAATTTATCAAGAAAGACTCTCTTGGCTGGGCAAATAATTTGACCAATATTGCATATGGTTTTGTGAATATAATTTATTTGAGTTTGCAATATGTTTCGCTCCAAAAAGAGGAAAAGTCAACGATCTGTTAGGAGAAGGAGGAGGAGTTCATTCAACTTTTCGGGTCTTGACGATTTTAAAAGGGTCAATTTTTAGGTGACACTCGCACCGTCACCGTCACTGTCACTGTCACTGTCAGTGGATGTGTTTTGCTTTTTGATTCGATTTTCGTTCGCTAATTCAATTAGATTTATGTGCACCATTTGACATGGTCTCTCCCTCTCCCAGTGCCAAAGTTTTGGCTTATTTATTCCTGGACATGTCGCTAAATGGGGCTTCTTGTTTGTTCAAAATCAGATCATGGTCAATAAATCAACACTCAATTCGATTCGATTCGAAATGTCTGCTTGCGAGTGTGGTGTTGTGTGAGTGTCAAGCAAATTGATTTGCGACTGCAGAGTGCCGAGTGGCAACTGGCAACTGGCGAGTGGCGACATTTTTGCAGAGGTTTGAGGGTTAAATAAATAGAAACCAAAGCCTGGATGGGCTGGTTATGCAAATTAACAGGAAGGGGCGGTTTCCCGTACATCCACTTAATAACCAAATCGCCTTAAAAAGAAAATCTCAAACTCAATCTCCAAGCAGTATCAAAAGTGTGGAAAAACTTGTTTTTCCACTGCCTGGCAACGGGCAAACGGAAATTGTTCGCCTTTGTCGGAGTCAAAGACTCATAATTGATACGCAGAAAGAAAGGGGGAAAAATATGGGTGAAAAACCAGTTGGAAATTGATAATGAACTCGGGAGAAACTGTGTCATGGAAAAGTCTCTTTTTGAAGGAGGAAAAGCTCGAAAGTATTCAATCGATAAAAAATATTTTTTATATTATTTTCATTAACCTTGAATCGAAAAAAAACGATCTTTGCTTCAATTGACTTTGAATTCCTTGGGTCTTTCGCTGAATTTGACACTTTGGCTTGGGGTTCTTATTTTTCTGCTTATTGGAATAAATAATTGAATTTAGGCCGATCGATCGCCTGTTCCTCATCGATCGTCAACGATTCCATCAACGAGAGGCGGGTAAGGTGATGCTGATTTAATTAGACGTGTCCAGCAGTCGCAATTTTTTTTTCGAACCGAAACCCATCATCCGCTACTTTGTCGCATTTCCAGCACGTACACCTCTAATGGCCAATAGAGCCCGGTTTTTGTTTTATTATTATTTTTGTTTTTCAAAGCTTTGAGTACCGTGGTTCAAGGTGCAAGGTGCAAGGTGCAAGGCTGTCTCATAAAAAACGAAACCTGTTTTCCAGGCCTACAAATCTTGGAAACTTTTCTTGACGTCATCTTGACGTTTTAAGCAATTTGTTTCGGTTTTGATGCAAGTTTTTATTTCTTTTTTTATATCTCTTATAATTATAGAAATATTTTAGAAAATATTGCTCATTTTTCATCTTTTAAATTGTTTTTTTTTAAGAATTTCTTTTGAATATACATATTTTTTGAGAGCTCTACTATAGATACCCTGTACTTGAATCTCTTTCTTAATACATTTATAAATATTTTAAAAGGAAATAAGTAAATATTGTTTATTTTTCACCTTTTAAATTGTTTTTTTTTTATGAATTTCCTTTTAATATACATATTTTGAGAACTCTACTATAGATACCCGGTACTTTTACTCGAGTTTTTCTCTTTTTTTTGATGATTATGGAAATATTTTGGAAGAAAATCAATAAATATTGGTTAATATTCACCTTCTAAATTGTTTTTTTATGAATTTCCTTTAAATATAAACATTTTTTTAACTCTACTATCAATACCCGGTACTTGGACTTAAGTTTTTCTCCCTTTTTAATAAATTAGAAATATTTTAAAAGGAAATAAATCAGTATTGTTTATTTTTCACCTTTTAAATTGTTTATTTTTATGAATATTATTAAAATATAAACATTTTTTAACCTGTACTATCCATACCCGGTACTTGAACTTGAACCACTGTCTGATTTTTACGAGTTTTCAGCGACTTTACGCCTCATTGTCAAATATGGCAGTTGAGCTTTTGGAGTCTTTTGGTCTCTGGTGTTGGGATTTCAAGTTCCCTTGCCACTTGCCTCGTTGTCTCGTTGCCTTGTTGCAACCAGCCAGTAGTCCCCCTTCTGGTCATTCACATTATTGTTGCATGCCGTCTGCCTGCCTGCCTGCTGCTGCTGCTGCTTCATGGGTGTGTTCGTTCATCTTTATTTCTTGTGCGTGCAAAAATTTAACAATTGCAGAAATTGAAACTTTTGCCTGTTGTTTGACTGTTTGCCTGTTTGCCTGTTTGCCTGTTTGCCGTTTGCAGTTTGCAGTTCGCACACAAAGTCCAGTCGCCATGTCTAGCTCGAAAACTTTCCGACATAAAAATCATCAAGAAAAATAAAATGAAATGGAAGCGGCACACGTCTGAGTCTGAGTCCTCGTCCTCGTCCTCGTCCTCGTCTCAGTCCCTCGTCTCTCTGGTTACTTTCAGTTTGTTTTTTGTATTAATGCCCTGCAGTTGAATGCTTAAATATGTCAATGCACTTTCTTCTCCTCTGCTCTCTGCTCTCTGGGTTTATTTAATGTTTTAAGCAAACAAAATTGATATGCTCAAGTAATAAACAAACACGACAAAGTTCAAAAATAGCAGCACCAAAAATTAATCTAAATATTTGTGTAAAGTCTCAAGGAGTTGCAAATTTTCCACTAAAACTTTCAGGAAAGTAATTGATTAATAAGAGAAAAAATATTTATTTTTTCATTATTTTTTCTTACAAATTTTATTTTTTTTTTATTATCCTTTACCGTGTTCCACTTTTTTCCTTTATTTTTCTTTGGTTTTTGGTCACACTTTTTTAACTTTCTTAAAAAAATTTGATTAATAAGAGAAAATGTGGTCCTTTTTACTGCAAGGGTTTCTTTTACATTTTTTTATCTAAAATATTTATTTTTTTCGTTAATTTTTATGATTCATTTCTTGATTCTTTTACTTTTTCTTTTGTTTTTGGTCACACTTTTTTTAACTTTCTTGAAATTAATTGATTAATAACAGAAAATGTCTTTTCTTACACTAAATTATTTATTTTTTCCATTTTTTATTTAAAATATTTAGTTTTTCATTAATTTGTTTGATTAATTTCTTGATTCCTTTACTTTTTTTTTTTAATTTTTGGTCACACTTTTTTTTAACTTTCTACAAAGTAATTGATTAATAAGAGAAAATATCCTTTCCCTCCACTTCTTTCTTTTCTTTTTTATTACTTTTTTATTTTTTAATTAATTTTTCTTAAAAATTTTCTTGTTTTCTTGATTAAGTTCTTGATTATCCTTCACATATCAAGCATACGCAGTGTTGCATTTTATTTCCTTCATTTTTTTTCTTTTTTGTTTTTTGGCCACACTTAACCTGTCTCCTTGTCTCTTTCTCTCCCTCTGTGGCCCTCTCTCTCACTCTTTTGCTGACGCATTCTGTTGCTTTTCGAACCATTTCATTTTATTTGCTTTTCCTTGGGTTTCCCTTTTGTTTGCTTGTTTATTTATTCTTCATTCCCTGCTTTCATATTTTTTTCATTTTTGTTTATTATTATTATTTTTTTTTTGTTTATTTTTTTTGTGTAATTTGCGCACAATTTGCAGTTCATTGTTTTTAAGAGCTCGAGAGGGGGAGCGAGAGGAGTGACCAAAATGTGCATCATCAGTATAAGGGTTAAGCCCTCTGTCTTTTTTCCGCCCCAAGGACCTCTCGGGCAAGTCCTGGCAAGTTCTTCAATTGTCTGCTGGATAGCCTTTGCAGCCTTTAATGAGTTTTTTCAACAAATGTATTCCGTTTTTTGTATTTTTTATTCAAATTTAAATTTAATTTAATATTTTTTTATTGCTATATTTTTTCTCTCTCTGTTAGGTACTGCTTTCTCCTGCTATGGAGATGCATGCAATTTTCTATAATTTTGTTTCCCTGCGACTCTTTCGCTCCGACTCGCATTCGGTAATCCACCGTTGACATGCAATTTGATTCAATTATCATGATTTTGCCTCAATGTATGCTGTGTGTATGCTGTGTGTGTCTCCCAACCCATTAGTTTTTCCCCTTACTTTCCAGAAGCGTGGGAAACTTGACAAGCTTTTCGGTTTCAGGTTTTCCCCTAAACTTTTTTTCCTCGTAGTTAGTTTTTTCTTGTAACTCGTGCAATTATTCAATTTGTGAGCAGCCATTAGAGCCAACAGACACAGGGAGAGCACAAATCCCCGAGTTGCGAGCTAATTAGTTTTCACGGAAAATCACAGAGAAATGTCTCTATCAGAGCAGTGTTTACTGTACTGTATTTTTTTGGTATTTTTTTTTGGTTTGTTTAAACAATTAATTATTTTATTTTTAATGATTAAGCGCTCATTTGTTTGTTGCATTAATTAATCATTGCTGACATCACGCATACGCCACGTGTGCTGCATATGCAATTTTTTGTGGAAAAAAAATTCGAAAAATAAAAAGAATGGAGTAAAGGATTCTTTATATGAGAAAAAAATTAATTATAATAAAAAGCATAATTATTTTTTCCTCATAAAAAAAAATGAAATCATTTTCTTCGCCCACAAAGTATCCCTCTCTCTTTCTCGGTTTAGACACCTTTCTCTTTCTGACCCTCGGCTTATGTCACATTCTTGGTTTTGGCCAAAATTGCTTTGGCGTCGCATAATCGCCGCAGTGTTGCACCAACAACAACAACAAAAATGGCAACAAAACAAAAATCCCATTTCCCTAGTAAAAGTAATTTCTATGCAGGACCAAAAAAAAGGACCAAAAAGGACCAACAACAACAACAAAAGGAACCGCATAAACCAAACCGAAAAAGCCAAAAGGAGTGAGTGAGACGGGCGAGAGTGACAAAACGGTACTTTTGGGCGAGAATATTTATGATGTGTGTGTGTGTGCGAGTGTGTGAGTGTGAGTTGGGAGAAAGAAATGGAAATAGTTGCGAGGCTGCAAGTGCGAGTGCGAGTAAGACGAGATAAAGGACCCTTCACATGTGTAGCAAATAATTTCAGGACAAAAAAGTGCAAAGAAATCTAAAAAGAAAACTAAAAAAAGTCGAAAAAGAATTCTAGTCCAAAAAGAATTCTACAAAGAAAAAAAAAGTCCAAAAAGAAGTCCAAAAAGTAGTCCAAAAAGAAATCCAAAAAGAAAAATAAAAAAAAGTCCAAAAAGAAGTCCAAAAATAAATCTAAAAAGAAAACAAAAAACAAAACATAGCAAAAAAGAGCAACAAAAAAAGGGGCAAAGGAGCAAAGGTCCCCGAGGGGGTCAAAACAAAAGCCAAAGAGCAGTTCAGGCAGTTCACCAAGAGTCCTGTTGTGCAGGATTTGAATAAAATGAAAAAGGATAAAGTATACAAAAGGATATGCCTATAATCGGCTAAAAGTGTGTAAAAAAAATTATAAAAATTTGAAAGATTTGAGAGAAAATATTCCAAAAACGATGACCTTTTGGCATAAAGCCACAAATCCAAGTCCAACAGCTTCAAGTTGCATGAAAATTCCAGATCACTTGCCACTTGGACAAAATCCTCCTATCGCATATCCTTTTTTCCCGAAAAAAAAGGATAAAAAGAATAAAAAGAATCGAAACCATCAAATGACGCTGCACATTGCAGATTCGCAGGGTTTTTCCGCAACAAAATTTAGTATCGCATAAAAATTGCACAAAAATATACACACACGGAAAACATGACAGGACGAGCAGGAAGGACTTTAGGCAACAAAAAAAAGACACACTCACAGAGCAGAAAGTAAAAAGTAAAAGATAAAAGAGGGAAAAAGGGAAAAGAGAAAGTAGAAAGTAGAAATGGACAACGCTCTTGACCAGGAGCAGGAGCAGGACTCTCTGAAACATGTGAGGGCCCCAAAGCAGCTTAACAACTCAAACATCCTTGGAAAGCAATCCAAACACCCTCCAACCCCTTATCCTTGTGCTCGATTCGATAACTTTGGGGCCAGCGATTGTCGCCGAAACGAATTTGTGTGTCATTCAGCAAATAAGTCGCCAGGACACACGACCAGGACACCAGGACTGGAGGGAAGGTGTTTTCTGTTGACATTGTGGATGCCACAAACACTCCTCACACTGTCGAACATTTTAACATTTTTTGCCACCTCCCCGGGGGCGTTCTACGAAAACAAATGGAGTAGAAAAATAAAATTAAATTGGAAACAAAAAGTAGAGAAAAAAAATCTGATTCAAGAGCTCTTTACATAATTTAATCCTTGGTCCCGGAACGAATTATAATAAAAGTAATCGAAAAGTAATCGAAAGTAATTGCAATTATCCTTCCTTCCTCGCTCATCAATTCTCGTATTAGTTGGTGTTTGTTTTCGGGTTTCACAATTTATGATAATTAAATCGATAAATGTTGTACAGAGTCGCATCTGGCATATCTTATGCAACGGTAAACATGATAAATCATCCGATAACCGAGCTTAGAATGGGTTCCTTTTTTCTGCATTCCCCAGACAATAATGGTAAGGCAAATGCTTTTGAGCAGTCGAATATCCTGGTCTTTCTGGCACAGGACCCACAGGACCCAAGGCGACCGGCTTATGGACTTGAAAATTATTCGATTATTTGCCTAAAACGAGCAAAAAAAAACCCAAACTCAATCGATTTGAATAGTCAATGCGATGTCCTGGTGGAATTCGGATTCGTATCCTGAATATTTGCATCAAGAATTTCCAACAAACTGAAATCATTTAGTTTCTGTTACCTTTCAGACCGCAAATTAAATAGAAATAAAATGCATTTCCACCGAGATCATCATCTGATGTATAAAAAAAACTACAAATTCTATGTATTTATTTATTTATTTATTTATTTTGATATAAAAAGTGACAGATGTCCTGGCTGGCACTTCTTTTTAAACGTTTTTTTTAGTTCCTGCTTGTGTGTGTTTACCTTTGGGATTTATGAGATTAGTTGCAGACAAATACATGAAACATTCTATATCCCATATATATGTATATTTTTTTAGTTGTGAGGCAGGACGATGGCAGGACGACAGGCAGGACGACTGCAATTGCTTTGAATGCAAGCAGAAAAATATTAAATACAGCCCCGGGGCACAGGCGGCGTCGAAGAAAACAGGCCACAGACATTGGCGTCTATATTGTAGGTTTATGTTTATATATAAATATTGTATAAATATATATAAAGATTGTATAAATATATATAAATATATATAAAGATATATAAAGATATTGCACAAAAGACACACCGACGCACAGGCACAGAGACAAGTTCATTTCAAGTGCAGCCAAGCGGGCTTTTTCAGACCCAGACAAATGTCCATGTGGGCACAGTAGTTAATGGCTATAAGGGAGGTAGAGAGAAAAAAAGGAGAAAAAATGGCGAAAAAAGGGAGAAAAAAGGTAGAAAAAGGTAGAAAAAATGGGAGAAAAAAATGGAGAAAAAATGGAGAAAAAATGGGGACAAAATAAATGTTGACAAGAAATGATTTTTTTAATACATTTTCTAGACATACAAAATTTTAAAAATAACCAAAAACAGCGAATCCTTGCATTTTTATAAAGCAAGAAAAAATTGAAATAAAATAAGAAGAAATATAAAAAAATATATATTTTTAATCAAAGAAATGATTTATTAATCCATTTTCTAGACGATTAAAAATTTAAGAAATAACCAAAAACAGGATCAAACCCTTCCCTGGGTTGCTGCTTTTTTTTTAAAGGATTATATAAAGGATTTAATCAAAAAAATGGTTAAAATTTTAATCTATTTTCTAAACTATCAAGATTAAAAATTTAAAAATAACCAAAAAACAATATCGAATCCTGGAATTTTTATAAAGGAAGCAAAAATGGAAACAAAATAAGAAGAAATATAAAAAATATATATTTTTTATCAAAAAATGGTTAAAATTTAAATCGATTTTTTAAACTATCGATATTATCGATATCAAACCTTCCCTTGCCTCTAATGCAACATTTTTATTCAAAAGTTCATCTTGTGGTAAAAATTAAATTAAAAATTGACCTTAAAGCTTCTACCTTAAAACTCTCAAACATTACTCATAATATCCTTTCACAATATTCCTCTCCCTAAAATATATCCATTGTTTTAGTTTTTTTTTCCGAAAACCAATTATGTTTATCCGAAAATTAGAAAGGAAGGAAACAAAATGTTCAATAAAATGTTACACGTTGTAGGAATTAGAGTTCGCCTGCAGATGGTTTTCCCTTCTATTATTATTTTACTTTTGAATTTTGAACAAAAACGAAATTAAATTACAGAAATATCCATGTTATTGTAGTTTCGTAGGAAATTTCAATCAACTTGTTGGAATCGAGAAAACAAATTGATTTAATGGCGATTTCTGGGTTTAAATCGAAAAATGAATCGAAGGAATTCGGGAAATTTTAATTAAGTTGCAATTCAAATGGAAAATCGGGAATTTTTCGCATTGATTTGGCAGGGATTTTCCTGTTTTATTTTCCGAAATTACTTTAACGCCAAATTTGTTCAACACTAAAAGTGGAATCAACCAAAGTGGTTGACTTCGTTTGGCATTAGCGAGGGACACCGAGGAGCCAAAAGACAACAAGGATGCTGTGGCAAGGACGAAGAGCGATTTGTCCGCCATCTCGATATCTCGTCAAAGTCAACAGAAAAAAAGTCGAGACTCCGGCTGATGCCTTCTTGATCGAATTCATTTAGGAATCGGAATAGTGAATGGGAAAAGGATATAGTTTCGGGTGGATGGGTGTTGGATTTGTGGGCGGAAATGGCGGTACAGCTGTCCGAGTTGTAACATATAAATAAACTACAAATCGAATTGACCCAAAATTGGGGCACAACCCAAGGATAAAACAAGGAGGAGGAGCGATAGATTACATTGAATAAAAGTGTTTGTCAAGCGCAAATTTATTTACAAGAAGAAGGGTTTTCGGGGGTAATCCATCAAACTGAACGAGAAACAATTCAATTAGAAATGTTCTCATTATTAAACGACGAAAGTTTAGATGAAAAATCCTTGAAATCCTTTAAGGAATTCCCTACTACATCCTGGCCTTTAAATTTTCTATCGAGAAATGCCGAAAAAAATAACACAAATAAACATGTTTCGAGTATTTCCGCTTGAGTTGGTCAAAAAGGAAGAGGATGTCCTTTCGCATTTCACATTGAACATTTCCTTTTCGCTTCCTTTGTCCTTTACCCAGGACTCTCTCTCTCTGTCATTTAATTTGCTTTTGCTTTCTGCTATTTGCTTTTGCTTCCAACATTCGAAATCAAACGCCCCTTTTGGGGAATATTTCAGCAGATGATTAAGGCAGCAGGACATGCATCCTTGCTGGGTCCAGGTCCTTGTTTATGTCTTGTCCCATTCATTTGTTGCATTAGCACAATTGCCAATTAATAATGGCCGAGATGCGAAAAGGCTTTCAGTGGCTACTTTGCTTTGAATTCCAGTGTGACAGCCCGAAATCCATTTTAGTTATTACATTGCCTTTGGCACCTCTCTCTCTCTCTCGGAGTCCTGCCAGGTCCTGTTGGCTAGTCCTGTTTTTGTTTGCACATTCTGACAAGTAAATTAAAATTCAAAACAATTTCGTGTTTGGCAAATTCCATTTTATGACCATCAAAATTTATGCAATAAATATAAACCAAAAATTTGTTGCCAACAATGTGACAGAATGTGTGTATTTTAGTTAACGGGAAAAGTGAACAACAAAAGTGCACTCAAAAAAAAATAATACTGAAAAATAATACTGCAAAAATAATACCGAAAAATGCAATGATTTTGAAAGCCTACTTGACAGGACCTTCTCCTAGTTGTGAGTGTTAAGGTTCAGCTGAAAATGCAAATACATTTTAAAACCTCGAGTGTTAAATGGATATTTGATAACGATATTTTTTTCCGGTTTTTTTTTTGGTATATTTTTTTGGTATTTTTTTTTGTTTTTTTTTGGTATTTTTTTTTTTGAACTGTGCAAATCCCTTGCACTGAGACATTGAACCGAAAGTGGCAGACAAAGCACACAAAGCAGCAACAGCAACATATGCCTCTCCCCGTCTCTTTCACTCATGTTCAAGCTCTCTCTTTCTGACGCTGAGGCGTGTGCAAGCAGATAACGTTGGGCATTACGTCAGGATAACGTTGAAATTACATTTTTCACACAGGGACTGTCAGCTGTTCTGGCTTTTTGGTGGCCAGGATACCAGGAAGGGGGCGTGGCTGACGAGTGACCGTTACACATGCAAATTTACTTGCCGTAGCAGCAAAAACACATAACTGTTCAAGTTAAGCCACGTCCGAGTGAGAAAGGGAGAACGATATAAAGTTGTGAGCAAAAAAGTAGCAGTGTGACCAGATCTTAGGTTGGTAAATAAAGCAAAGAAATCTTTTTTTCATTCTTCTTTATTAAAAAAGCCTAAAAAAGTTAAGAAAAAATAATTTTTTTATTTAAAAAAATTGTTTAATTTTCTTGTAGCTCTGGTCACACTATTCCTAACCACTGACATGCACAAACGCAAAGAGCATAAGTGCATATCCTTTATGTCCTGCAACGCCCTTGGCTTTGGTTTTGGCTTTCGCCTCGTTTAGTTTCGTTTCGTTTACGTTTCCTTTTTTTTTTCGTCCTTTTCGTCCTTTGCCCGTAGAGGAAGAGGTAACAGAAACTCGACCTGTGGCTCTCTCTCTGTGGCACATAAAGTGCATATTATTTCTATAATACTTTCAGGAGATGCTTTCAAGGATTTCAGTCCAGGACCCGTTACGTTTCGTTTCGTTTCGTGTCGCTTTCTTTTCTCGTTTTCTCGTTTTCTCGTTTTTTAGTTTCTAGTTTTCCAGTAGTTTCTAGTTGAAGAAGAACTTTTGTTTTGCAGGACCTGCTCCTGCGTCCTGCATCCTGGATTCTTGGCTGCCTCTTTAGCATGCCAAACCATAAATGTGCGAATTAAAATATATAAAATGCAATTTACTTTCCTGGTTGAGAGGGTTGCGGCTTTGCAGGCTCATACCTGGCGGGATACACAGGGCGTATGTGGAATATGTTAGAGGCTTTTGGTTACGAATCCTTTTCAACATAAAAAAGAGAAATAAACATTTTTATTTATATTATTTGTTTATAAAATTATTACAATTATGAAAAGGTTTTGCAATTAACTCGATTAAAAGCTTCTGCCAAAAAAAGGACTCCCTAGCTATTTGCTTAGGATTTTAATGAAAA
Source organism: Drosophila ercepeae (assembly GCA_018150545.1). NCBI lineage: Eukaryota > Metazoa > Arthropoda > Insecta > Diptera > Drosophilidae > Drosophila > Drosophila ercepeae. Next base: position 2,648,695 of record JAECWL010000197.1, read on the forward strand.
AGGACTTGGACTCGCACTTGAGTGAAAGATTCGCTGAGCTTTGGCAAATAAAAATGAAACAAAAGGCCAAAAGAAACAAAATAAAAATAATGGCCAATACATCAGCAGAAAACTGGGCCGATTTCGTCCTTTTTTTTGTTGGTTCGGAACGCGTCTGCGGTCAAAGTTCAGTGAAGCAAGTGCGTCCTGCAAACAACACGGCAACAGCTGCCAACTCAGCAAGGAGGCAGGATACTGCCTGGTCAGGAGCAGGGAGCAGGAGAGACAGGACCTCCTGCTTTGGAGACGCAAACCGATTATCTACCACAAATATGGCCGCTTCCGTAAAAATTGGCATGAAAAGGATTTCCGCTTGTCTGAGCAACGGGACACATGGGTGGGGCGAGAGTCTTCTTTAAGGTTACTTTTAGGTTAGAAAAGAATCTAGAAAGTAAAAGAAATTTATATTTCTTTAAATTAATAATTTTTTTTTGATAAAAATCCATAAGAAAATCCTCTTTTTTCAGTGCATTCTTTGCATTTTGATTTAGTTTTCGTTTTCCCATCCGATTTTCAAGTTGAAACCAATCGCAATCGCAGCCGAAACCAATTTGCTATGAAAACTTCTATCGCTCCTCGCTCCTGGCTCCTTGCTCCTCCTCGATTTCTGTTTATTAGCAAAACTGTCTGCCATTGGCTTCGTTCTGCCATGCCCCCCAACGCCCATCGATTTAGGCTCCTTTGCATTTTCTATTTTCTCGATGGTTCTTTTTTTTTTGTCGAAAGAGAACTTCTGGGTTTGCTTTTCTCATTTGTTTGTCTATTGTTGGGTCCGCTCTAAATTTTGAAAGGATATATATATATATATAGAGTACCCTCCCTTTAGTCCTTGTCCCCTCCCCCTAGTCCTTTTCCCCTCCCCTCTATTATCGATAACTTTAAATGGTTTTTGTGTGGGAATTTCTTTGGCTAAATAGAAAATTGCTGCGGACATTCGTTTCTGGCAAATGAAACTTTTGGCTTGACTGCCCACTAGAAAGAGACAGGTAGCAGGAGCAGGAGCAGGAGCTGGAGAAAGAGATGGACATATGTGGCAGGAATCGAATTCAACTTCAATTTCAACGTCATTTTGTATCAATTACCTTTTAACAAGTTTCCATGGACGGCAGAAGACTTTGTGCTCGCCGCCCCCTAACCACCCCCCTTCAATTTCGTGGACCAGTGGCGTCGTCTACCTCCCGAGGGGGGGCTGCACGCACATTTCAAATATTTTTAGTGCATTTTTACGGGATTTCTCTACTCGTTTCGTTTTACTTTATTTTTTTTTGTGTATTTGAGTGAGGCGGAAGCGGCAGCAGCAGCAAAACTTTTATCACGTATTGACGGTTGAGTGCCCCAAACGCTTTGACCTCCGCCTGCCTCATACCGTGACCTTAGGGGGCATGCCCCCAACCCTCTTCTAAGCCCTCCCCCCGCCTTTTATAGTAAATTCTGGCTATGATTATTTTTTTTGGTAGAAGAAAAAAATCCGAAGTTCTTATTGAATAAAATTCTCGCTTGGCGAGTGCTCACTGTACCTAGGTGCACGGTAGTTTTCAAGTGCATAAACGGTTAGATGGCTGTGAAAAAGTTTCCCAAAAAAAACGAGAACAACCACGCCCCCTCCTGCCTCATGCCCCAAACTGCCTTTGAAAAAAAAGTAAAGTAATTTTTTGTACTTTTTGTGTGTCGGTGTGTGTTGGGAAACGTTTTCAGCTTGAGCGGCGTCAACGTCTCCTTAGCCTAAGCTGCACCCCTTCACCCTCCCGCCGCCAGTGACTGCCACTTGCAACATTCCAAAAAAAATAACAGAAGTTTTTTGGGGGGAAAGGCAAGCGACCATTAAATGTTGCTGCTTTGCCCAAAAAAAAGGGAAACCCCCCTCTAACCCTCTCTTTCGCACACCCTATACCCGTCTCGCTCCACACATAGAGAGATAGAGTTCGGGGCAAGGAAAGCGTTTAAATGAAATGAATTTCCAAGTTGTTTTGCCAGCTTTGGCAACTTAGGAGCCCAAAAAAGTATGCTAAGCAATTTTTCGTATACCCTTTGACCCAAAAAGTGTCCTTAATAGAAATTAAAATAAATAAAAATAAATAATAAATTAAAGGGGAGCTTAAAAATAAAATAAAACACATAGAGGAAACCTAATAAAACACATAGAGGAAACCTAAAAAAGGCTTCGATTTAGTTAGAAATCCTTAAAATTTCCTGTTTTTCAAAACAACAAAAGATATCCTTTGAGAAAAAAGGAGAGCTTGTTCAAAACCCTTTTCTAAGCTTCAAATTTCTTTAAAATCCTTCCCATTTTTTAGTAATTTTTTTTTTGCAGTGCCTGAAAACAACAAAAGAAGATCCTCTCGCATGTAACCATGTCCTTTTGGTCCTTGTCCCGGTCCTGTTTACAAACACTGTTCATACATTTTAACTATGCAGCGTGGCAATTATTTCAATTAGTTCATTATGTTGCCTGATTGACTTGCACTTGCCTCCAGAACTTGCCTGTGTGTGGCAGGATGGATGGAGGGAGGATGTAATGGGGGCGTGGCGTGGCTTAGTCCCCCGGGCGAGAGCCAAGAGAAACTTTCTCCATGGTCCAGCACGGATATCCACACGCACCAAAGCCCAAAAAGTTGTTTGTTAACAAGCACAATGTGTGTTAATGTAATTACAACAACAAACAACAATAACAACAATAAAAACAACAACTAAAACAACAACAAAAACAAAATCCTTACAAAAAAAATACTAAAAAAGACTAAAACAAACTAGAAAGCAATAAACTTAAGTAAAAAAGGAGAAACTTTGCGGAGAAAAGCAACTCAAACTATTCAGAGAATTGAGAAAGCAGTTCGGGCTAATTAAAGCCAACTAGAAGGAGAATCCTTTCAAAAGGATACTCTAAAAAATAGTTATTTTATTTATAAAAAAAGAAATTTAAATTTTTCTGCCTTTTCTCCCTTCGCTTCCTGTAATTTCCCCGATTCCCTGTAATTATCAATTTGTTCATTTTGAAAATTCGCCTTAATTGGTGGCAATTAATTTCCACGCTAATTAAAATGCAACCATTTCAACGGTCGTCGTGTTGCAACAAAAAATGTGCCACAATTTGGAAATCAAATCAAAAAGGCTGACGTTTCATTTGATGATGATGATGATGATGATGATGGCAGCTATTACATTGTTTTTAGCCAAAAAACACAGCGAAAAAAAAAGTAAATCTCTCCCGTTTCTCCATTTCTGCATTTTTTTAATAGTAATTTTTATTATTATGTCCTTCATGGCCTCCTCTAGCAGGCTCTAAAGTGAAATTGCCACACAGCCACCACATGGGCTCACCGCCAGCCTCCTTCGTCCTTTTTTTTTCCTTTTTTTTCCTTCGCCAAACAAGCGACGCCCCTGCTTTCTGCCTTCGCTTGGCTAATTTTCATGTAAGGCTTGCGCCTTGTTGACGTTATTGCCTGGCAAGGACCTGCCACAGTGTCCTTCGAGTCGCTGAAAAGTATTTTTTGGCAGCAAGAGCTCTTTTCCACACCACCCATCGAGGTAGAGCCAGAGGCGCGTTTTTTTTAACGTGGTTTCCCCTTGAGGCCTAGTCCACGAGTGGGGTCTAACCCATTTTTTGACCCACCTCTGCTTCGGAATCCCGCGATGTCCTTGGACTCGATCATGCTCCAGACCCGAGACTGTCAACCGAAATCCACAAGAAACCCGTACTGTTGATTGGGTGACAGGTCTCCTTCCCGGCGTTCGTCCAACTCGTTGTGGATCCTCCGAGAACATCGAACGCGTTCCGCCTGCGAAATCCACCGAACTTTGGCTCAAAGGTCGGAGAACTCGGCAGGAAGATCGCTCGATGGCCTCGGAAAAGCATCAATCCTCGAGGTATTTATCTGACGAACCCAAAGATGGAGCTCCGTCACCCAATCAACAGTTTCGGAATCTTGCAGAAGAAGGAAGAACGTCGGAAACATCCGAGTTTCTTCGGGGATCCTTTTCAGAAAGCCACTCACTCGTCCGTTTTTGATTCTTTTTAAAATCACATTTTATTGCACAGAAATATCTTGAATTGCACTTTTTACAAAATCAAAATAATAAACAAAAATAATTTGGAACAAAACGATAAAAAAAGATATAATTTTGTTTGAGGTCTGGAGCTGGACCTCTGCTCGACTCCGAGCCCCGAACTGAACTGACTAGAAACCTGTTCAGATGCCCTTTATATAGGGTTCTGGTCGTGTCAGAAAGTTCCAAGGCCTACTTGATCCTTGAATTTCTTCTCCAAGACAGGGTCACAGCCTACTTGGGGGAAATCAAACACAAAAAAATATTTCCTAAAGAATATTTTCTTCTAAAAATGGAAGCTCTAGGCATCAAGATTGTCCGAATTTTGAACAATTTTTATCAAATTCTTGATCGAAAGACCTCAAAGGATCAAAATATTTGTTATTTCTTTATTAAAAAGTTCCCATTTTTTCCCAAATAAAATCCTAAAAGATTGCCTCAAGGATTGCCAGAGTTTCGTTGAATTCCGAACCACGGTTTTGGCATTTTGTTGATTTTCGCTCCTGCCTCCCAGCCTCTCAGCCTCCCCGCCTCTGGATCTGCTTCTCCTATTTCTTGTCCTTCCTGCATCCTGTTGCTGTTGCTGTTACTGTTGCTGTTGTAGTTGTCCTGGCTGTCCTGGCTCATGTGCAATGCCTTTGTAATCACGCTAATAACTTGACTTTCGAAAGTAATTAGCCACACAGCGCTCTCTCTCTCCCAGCGACGAAAGAGATGGCAATAGAGACGATAGAAAGAGAGAGAGGATGGACTGCTGTTCCCAACCGATTCACATTTGGTATTTTTGGTAATTTGACTAGCAAAACCCAAACAAGAGGGTGGCCAGCTTGGCTTTGGTTTCAGCTTTTGGGCCTTGGGTTGGGTTCGGGTTGGGTTTGTCGTCCGGATTGTCCACCAAATACCACAAACCGCCAAACCAAGTGGGACAACAGAAGCAACACTACACAGCCAGCCAGCAGGAGCAGCAGCTATCCCAACAATTATCCCAAACACTTGGCCCGGAACAGGACAAGTAACAAAATGCATTGAAACCGCAACTTTTTTTGCTTTTTCCTAAGATTTCTTGCAAAATTTCTAGCACCTGACATGAAGAAAATAAAGTGCCAGGGACATTGATTTTTGAAAAGAATTAATAACCGAAAATCACACAATTAATCCTATTAATCTGTGGCGACAAATACTTTTGATAAATTTCTAATTAATTTCATCTTACTTCTTGCTCTTCATGGCACTCCATCATCGATTTCCTTGCCTGCCTGACAGATAATTAATTTTTCATGTATTTGTTGTACTTTGTTGTCCTGCTGCTTTTCCAAAGCATTTTCCCCGGAAAGCTCAGCTCGGCTTACAGCTCGAATCAGGACTTTGTATATATTTCCCTTCCGGCTCTGTCTCTCAGAGTGTCCTTGTTTTTGTTGCCTTCGGGCCTTCGAGAAAGATGATTCGCCAGATTCTGCTTAGATTGATTGCCGTGTGAATGCTAATTAAATTATTTCTGAGGCAGCTCTACTGTTGCTTTTGTTGGGAAAAATTATGCAACAATCTAAGGTTGATTTTTGAAAGGGACTTAAGAGAGTTCTATAATCAAGCCTCATCCTTAAACTGCCTCATTATCAACCTTATCAACGTTATCAACATTATCATTATCGGCTTAATGAAGGTTCGGGTTGGGGGCAGCCACATGTGGCACATAGCTCTGCCTCCTCCCTGCCTTATCTGCCTCACCTGACTTCTGTCTCGTCTATGCCGCAAAACTTAATTGCGCTTTAAATTTTCGCCCCTCTCGCTTCTGGTTTAAATATATATATTTTTTTGTCCTTTTTCCAGTGTTGGTTAAGGGAAAAAAACTATGGAAAACCTGATGCATTGTTTCGGGTATTTAAGGCTAGGACTTGGAGTAACCAATATTTAACACAAATGTTTGTACAAAATTGTAAACCATAAACTTTGAGAGCAAGGACCTTCGTATGATATATATTTTGTAGGCCCAGGACCAGGACAAACTCGGTTTCAGTTTCTGTTTCTCTCTGTTGACTGTCAACGTCGTATATAGTATACGTGGCTGTGTATTAGTATGCTGCTGGTGTTGCAGGTTGCAGCTTGCCGCTTGCTGCTTGCTGCTGTGCTGCTGCTGTGTTGCATGCCACCAGTGACGATGATACTCGCATTTAAATTAACATTATTTGCATGCGGCGTTTACAGCATAAATTTCCGAGCACTACCCCGCCTCTCTCCATGGCCATTGTTTGCATTGCATATCATTCACACACCGCCACTCGATGTTGCAAGTAAATTGCTTAAATATGACACCGAACCCGAGACCAGAGACCAGAGACTATAAGACCAAAAAGTGCAACGAATTTTCATTTTATTTTTGCTCTTCTTCTGGCTAATAAGAGTTTCTCTTTATCCTGTCCGATGTCCGATGTCCTGTCCCTCGTCCTGACCTCCGTCCAGTCTTCCATGGCAATTGGCTGGCATTGTTGTCAAAATTCTGCATTCGGCCTTTGTTTCAGCCGAATTATGTGAGAGCCAATATTGACAAGGACCAAGGATGCTCGACGAGTCACTCCAAAGGACGAGATCATAACCGCAAATCTTTTGTCAATCGAATGTCCTGATTAGCTTGATAGTTGCAGGGTCTCACAGAGCTTTCCTTTATTAAAAATATTATAAATTTATTTTTAAATTAAAATTGACATAAAACCACTTTTTGACCCACCTATGCTTCGGAATCCCGCGATGTCCTTGGAATCCTCGAAGATGCCTTCCACCTCCAGACCGGAGACTGTCCTTATAACCAACCAAAATCCGCAAAAAACCTGTACTGTTGATTGGGTGACAGGTCCCGTCGTTCGTCCAACTCGTCGAGGATCTGCTCCTCCATCCTCCGAGACCATCGAGCGTTCCGCCTGCGAAATCCGCCGATCTTTAGCTCAAAGGTCGGAGAACTTGGCAGGAAGATCGCTCGATGGCCTCGGAAAAGCATCAATCCTCGAGGTATTTATCTGACGAACCCAAGGATGGAGCTCCGTCACCCAATCAACAGTTTTGGAATCTTGCAGAAGAAGGAAGAACGTCGGAAGCATCCGATTTCTTCGGGGATCCTTTTCAGAAGGCCACTCACTCGTCCGTTTTTGAATCTTTTTAAAATCACATTTTATTGCACATAAATATCTTGATTTGCACTTTTTACAAAATCAAAATAATAAACAAAAATAATTTGGTAGAAAATAATAAAAAAGATTTAATTTTGTTTGAGGTCTGTAGCTGGACCTCTGCTCGACTCCGAGCCCCGAACTGAACTGATTAGAAACCTGTTCAGATGCCCTTTATATAGGTATCTGGTCCTGTCAGAAAGTTCCAAGGCCTACTTGATCCTTGAATTGCTTCTCCAAGACAGTGTGACCCTGTCTGGGGGAAATAAAAATCCTTCCATTTATGGAAACTCTGCTCTTGTTTGTTTTTATTTATGGACATAAAGTATGCAAATGATGGTATTTTCATTTGTATTTTGAATAAAAACCAACAGAGAATGGCAGCCATTAATCCCTTAATCATTATACTTTCCTTCTGGGATTAAGCAGGACTTGAAACTTTTAAAATATTTACAAAAAGATACAAAAGGAATCGCGTATACAATGTTTTATTTGCATTTTTTCGTATTATTTATTTGCGAATGGAATGAGGGTGAGGGTGAGGGTTGTTGTGCGGACAAACATTTTTCATTCCTCTGGAAACAATTAATTTTAACAAATATTATGCAACAGCCAATGAAACTCCATTAATGGAATAAAATCCCGAGGAGAGCTGGCTTGGTAATATAATTATAATAACTTAATCAGGTGGCGCTAGGACAATAAACATTAAAAACAGAAAAAAACAGGAAAAACAGAAACGTATGCAGGATGAGGCAGGATAAAGACACTTTTGCTGCATCATAATTTAGCCTGGCAACTCTTTTTTTGTTGGAATTTTATTGCGTTGCTCGTTGGCGTTGGAAAATATCATTATTAAATGCACTTGCTTCGCCTATAAATATAATTCTTATCGCATTACGTGGTCCAATATATCCGCAGTGCTTTATCTTTGCCAGCAGTGGCAACCCTGGTCAAACAGCTTTGCTTGTAATTGAACGAGTACCGGTTATCGTAGAGTCTCGCTCCTTAAAGTTGAAGCTTTTTGGCTTTGAAGTTCATATATTGTACATCCTGCGGAGATAAAGTGCCTGTCGTTTTCTGTATGTGTGTCCTTTGGCTGTCGCTCAAAATGACTTTTTGAAAAGGATTCTCCTTTGAGACGGCACCGGCAACGGCACCGGCACCGGGCCGGGGATAAGCCAGACAGGAGCAGGAGCTGGAGCGGCTTTGGCTTGTAAGCCAACATAAACTGCTTCGTCCTCGTCGGTTGGTGGTTGGTGGTCCTGGCCAGCTTGTGCCACTGCCAGGACCAGACATTCTTAGATTTCCCATATAAAATGCATCAGAGAATATTTTCTTATTGAAAAATATGCAAAACCAGCAAAAAGGAACAGCACTTTAACGCATCAGCGCCCAGTAGCTGGCTGGGGTGAGAGTTCAGGGGTCACTGGGAACATCCTAGGGAGGGGCTTGACAAGTCCATGAATTACCCAAACTATCTGAGGGATTAAAAGAGCATAAAAAGGGGATTAAATTCCTTTTGGGACAAAACCATTTAATAAACAGGTTCTTAGGTGAAAGTAATTAATTAGTTTTGCGTTTTCCATTAAATCATTCTATTTAAATCGGAGATTAATTTTAAAATTAATAATCCTTTTCCTGCTTTTATCCTTTGGGGTAAAAAAATATATTGAATTTGAATCTTCGGGGTGGGGTTCCGGTGATGGGAAGTTTTCTTATCATTTTCCTTTTTATTTTCTCGTTTACCAATTCCAATTTTTTCTGGTATTTTTTTTGTATTTTTTTTGAGGTCCTGGCAATTGCCAAGGAGCAAGCATGTTCAGAATGTTCGCCCGCCTGCGGCTGGTCAGCAAAAAGGCGCAGAGCGGGGATTGCATCTTGGCAAATGCTCACAAAGGCACGCAGATTGGCTCTGCGAGAAAACAGGACGAAAAAGGACGAAAAGGATATATATATTGGAGGATAACATGCTTTTGGCTCGCCACTTGGCCGCATGTTGGGGCCCCAGCTTCTTGGCCAGAAACGTCTGCCAATTCTGGCGAATATTCTTGGCAGCGTTTTTGGCCACAATTACAACATCTTAATGGCTGGGAATTCTGTCTCTCTCCCGAGAGTCTCCCCCTTAGTTTCTCTCTGTGTATGTTGAAAGTCTTTTGCCTTTGGCCTGCCTCGCGTTTGATTAGTTGCGAATGATTCTGTTGAATTTTTTCTTACTTTTTTTTGCGGTTTTCTGCTCTCCATGGCTCTGGTCTTTTGAAAATACTCTATCCAAGGGGTAGTTCCTGTTTTTTTTTGGATTCCATTAATTATCAAGGACTCGTTGAGATCTAGATCCTAGATCTATGCTTTATTTCCGATATCTTTTGATATAAATTTTGCAATTTTCCGAAGGAAATGTGGTTTCCCCCTTTTGATACTTTTTTTTCTAGTTGGCCAAGTTAAATGCCTTTTGGCTACCCGCTCCAATTTCCCTACCAAATAAATACCAAAAAAAATACCAAAAAAAAAGGAAACCGAACACGTAAACACCTTGAAGGAAAAAAAGCTAGGGTGGAGGCAATGCAAGCGCGAATTGAGTTTTGAAGAACTTTTGAAAAAGCGCTTTAGCGTGAAAACGCTGAGCGGGAAAAGTGTTGGTTGGTTGGGAAAAGTGTTTGTGTTGTTGTTGTTGGTTGGGGAAAAACGAGAATTTCCCTTCCACCAGTTCGAGGGGTAAACTTTTCTTGGGGTTTTTCGGGCGCTGTTTGGCGGTGTAATTTCCTTGTAGTTCGCAAAATGCATTTGCATGCAGCTCTCGCTTATTTTTTTCGCTGCTTCAGGTTACCATGGCGTATGCGTAATATTAGTTTTTGAGAGCAGCCAGAAAATGAAAATGGAAATCAAAAAATCAGAAGAAAAACTTTTTAAAAAAGCTCTAAAAAAAAAGACAGAAAGTCAGGTGGAAAAAGCAAAATTTAATTAAAAGTTTCTTTTGTTTAAATGAAAAAGAAATAAAAAAGAATATTTATATTTTTATTCGAAATCTCTTATTCTGGTTAATAAAATTGTCTGATTTTTGGGTCTCTGACTGCCAAGTCATTCTTGGGATGGGTCCTTCCTCCTTTGGCTACAATTTCCCTGCCGCATCCTTTTCCGGCATCGCCATCCCAGGACTCAATTCATTCGCAATATTCGTTGCCAAAAAATCTCAGTTGGCAAGCCACTAACTCATCTCCGCTTCATTTTTTGGATGCTTCCGCTCTTTTTTTCCAGCTTTTTCCTGGTTTATCCTGTTTTTTCTTGCTTTTTCGCCAACTTTTTTTCTCTCTGCTGTTTTGTTTCCAATTTGATGCTGACGACGTGGAAAAATGTTTGGTAATTATTCGGAATTTGGATAATTACAAACGGGGTATGCTAAAATGTTGCAAATAATGGAGCATGAAAAGCTCTTCAATTTTTGGCAAACATTTTCATTTGGTTCTCACTTTCCTCTCCTTTTTTTTTTTGGAAGCCAGGAATGACAAGAGGAAAATATATATTATAAAAGGAATTTATTTGAGGGATAAGATGGATGCTTTAGACATTCGGATAATATTTTAGCTTAGATTTGGGTTTTAATAAAATGGATAATTTTCTAAAATTGAGAAAAAAATAAGGGAAAGGGGGAACTTTATTTATTAAAATTTGGTTCGAATTTTTTTAGACTCAGGAATTATCTTAATAATCTTATTAATTCCTTTTTTAATAAAAAACAACGAAAAATGTTTGTATTTTCAACAAATTTTTGGGATTTTTCTTTAAAATAAAGCTTAGGTAGTTTTCTTAACTATTTTAGTGTTGGAAAATGGTGTTTGATAATTCAGCAATTTGTTTCTTCAACAATGTTGGTCACACTAATTTTTGTAAACTCAAGAATTTTAATGGAAAAGAAATATCTTTAATATTTTTTCTTAATTAGAAATATTTTAAGAGAGATTTTTCAATCATTTCTTAAATTAATTAAAAATAATCTACAAATATTTTTCTGTGACTGTAGTTCAGTGACCTTTTAAAGATCTCTAGTTTTTGAGGGACTGGTTAAGTAAACTGACCAATAGGTTCACCAATTTACTGGACAAACCGACCGATGAACTGTCATCCTCATTGTCTCGTCCTGTCTCGGGTTTTCTTCTCACATTTCAATTGTCCGGCAGTCGGCAGGCGATTCATTCGTTTATTCGCTTTCCGTAGTCGAGTGTGGGTGTGTGCGGTTTAAGCCTCATTTCCTTGCACTTCCGTTTCTGGCATATGAGCAGAGAGATAGTGGCTTAAACCCATACCCATACCCATACCCATACCCATACCCATTCCTATACCCATTTCCATACTCATTCGGATTTGGATTCGTATTCGTATTCGGATTCCGCCTCCACATTTCTAAAAACGAACCCGAAAAGCCCAACCTTAACCCCACACACTCGGAATGGCAATGGAAAACTGCACTTTTGGGTTGTTTGGCTCTTTTGGCCTCCTGAAAAATGCAAAACTTTCATTTGCACTCGGTGCCCGGTCTAGTGTGCAAAAGAGACCGAATATTTGTGTTGGAAAGAGACGGTAAACGACTAGAAGAAGGCCTTTAACTCGGTTAGAGTCCGGTTAGAAGCTTGGGTATTCCGTTTAGCATTGCCCAGCAATTTATTAGAGTTTTATTCTGTTTTGTTTTCGTAGCACCCTCGTTGCATAAGTAAATAACACACGTAAATGCATTTTTTCCACAGAAAAACACAAAAAGTACTAAAAAGTGTCAAGCAAAAAGTAGAAAGGGTTCTTTTTCACTAAAAAACCTGGAAAATTCAACAAAAACTGATCAAATACGAATGTAAAAACAATATAGTTGTACAAATAGGAGGGTGCCGGGTAAATACATTTAAGAGATATAGAGATATAGAAAAATCCCAAAATTCATATGAAAAATATTTTCCATAAATAATACAAAATACTCCAGAAATGTAGTCTTTTTTTTGTGACAATATTTGGAAATAAATTCAAGAGCTGTGTGAGGGTCACCTGTGAGGTCTTGTTGAAGTTCCCAAAGTTTTTGTCAGGCTGCAAAAAGTTCTGGTGTCCCGATGTCCTGGTGTCCTGGCCACAAAACAATTTCACAAAATATATTTAATATACAAGTTTTGCCAGTTTTGTTTGGCTTGGTTTTAGGTTTCTCTTTATACTCGTTTTTATATATATATTTTTTAGACATGGAACATGGAAAAGTTGTCGTTTTTTGCCAATTGTCTTGGCACTTTAAAGTTTTCTCCTCATATACCTTTTGCCTTAATAGTTTATAGAGTTTTCACCTGGTGGTGGTGTCTTTTCCGACAGTTTTCTTTCCTTTAGGCTTTCCTTTTTTTTTCTTGTTTGTGGAGGAACTGGCATTCCACATGCAAAAGCTTGCCACGTTTTTTTTGGGCCATCTTTGGCATACTTTTAGGCGGAAACGAGACTTAATTGATTTGCAAAGTGGAAGTCGTGAAAATGAAACAAAGAGGAAGGAAATCCCATCCTGTCGTGTCGCAATTTCTTTTTGGTTTTTCTTTTCAGTTTTTCAGGCTTTCCTTTCCATTTTTGGGTTATATATTTTTCGTCCTGACAATGCAGGTATGCAAACTATGGCTGAGAAAAAATGTTGGCAAAACGGCTCGGTTCATTGGTTCTCAGTGTTTCCCTCACAACCTTTTTTTTTAATATTTTTTTTTTTTATTTTTTTCGATGGCATTCCTGAGAATCCCCCAGTTCAGTGGTTCACTTGGATAAATAATCAATATTTCTTCGCATGTGACTCAAATTAACAAGGGAATTCAGTTTCTTTTCTGCATTTTTTATTTATTTTTTTTTTCTACAACCAGAGATGGTTCAATTTAAAGTGGTTCGGTTCAATGGTTCGATCTCTGTGAGTTTTCTTTTTCTCTAAAAGATTTAAAAAGGAAAGAAACGGGTTTCAGGAGAATTCTAAACGAGTTTCTGAATCCTTTCTTTTCTCGCTTTATCTAGGTTTGAGCTAGTTTTTGAATATCCTTCCGAATATCCTTCTCAATCATAAACCAATCAGGAATCCCTGGCACGTATTTGGCACACAACTTCGATCATCACTCAAAGTTTGTTGTCAGCATTTCGGCCTTCATGTGTGCGGTTCACTGGTTTACTGGTTTACTGGTTCCCTGGTTCACTGGTTCAGTGGTTCCATGTTCCGGTTCAGTTCCAGTTCGATTCGGCCAACATTTCCCCATCCTCTGGGGAAGGAACTCCCTCTGCCACTCCTAGCCAAAAAAAAAGGGAAACGCCACAGAATCCAGAACCACTCGAAGCAACCCGAAACACCCTCCATACCAATGCATAATTTTGTGGCATGCAAAATGCAAAATGCAACAGAAACAGCAACAGAAACAGCAACAGCAACAATTTCTAATGCGAGGGGAAAGTCCAGGAGAAAGGAGTGTGGCGAAGGGGGCCCAGTTGGGAAAGCAATCTGCAAATGCTTTGTTGCCAAAGCATTATTAAACTGGCATTTTCATTTCTGCAAAACACCCGCACACCCACCCACACACCCAACCACCCACACACCCACCCACACACCCACCCACACACCCACAATACCAATACAGATAAGCATATTTTGGTGGAACAGGAAATTCCATGGAAAATGGTGTGATATGAGGGAAAGGATATCATGGGAGGATGGGAAGGTAGACCCAGGCTCGTCTCAGGGAAATCATGGCTTTCACATTTGAATTTTGAGCAGACAGACAGCTTCGAAAGGTTTTCGATTGAGGCTCAATTTTTGGGGGTTTTACACACAGATCAAAATTTGAAGGGTTTATATCTCTGGGGCTCCCCAAGACAAATGATTTAAAGGGGATTGTGTGATCGGATGTTAGGTGGCTTCTTGAAAAGGTGTCCTAGTTTCAAAAAGGGGAAAGCAATTTGGATTTTACTGAAACTGAAAGGAAAAGTGCTTTTCAAAGCAATAATCGAGTTTTGATTGAAAGGGAGAGGAAAGGTAAGAATCTATAGAGTAGGAAGGAGAAAAGTACCGGGTATTATAGAGGTTTACTTAGAAATGAAGAAAATATTTAAAGTTTACTATATAATAGAGAAGGGAGAGGATAATTAGAGTTTTTCTGTAAAATTCTGTGGATTTTGGATGAGAAAAGTACCGGGTATCATAAAGCTTAGTTTCTCGTTAATAAAAATCAAATAATATTCAAATTAAACTAAAAAATTGGAAAGAATATTAAGCTTTTTCTCCAAGAATCTGTATAGTTTGAAGGATACAAGTACCGGTTATCATGTAGCATCACTTTCTCGTTAAAATTTAAAGGAATATTTATCTTTTTCTCCAAGAATCTGTGGATTTTGGAGAAGAAAAGTTCCGGCTATCATATAGTCTTACTTTCTCGTTAAATAAAATCAAACTTTATAAAAAAATTAAGCAAAATATTCAAAGTAAACTAAAAATTGGAAGAGTAAAGAAAATGGAGGTTTTTACTGAAAAAATCTGTGGATTTTGGATGAGAGAAGTACCGGCTATCATATAGGTTTACTTTCTTGTTAAAATTGAAAGGAATATATTAAGCTTTTTTCCAAGAATCTGTGGAGTTTGGATAAGAAAAGTACCAGGTATCATATAGCCTCACTTTCTCGTTTAATAAATTCGTTAAAATCAAAAAATATCCATAATCTACGCAAAATATTAAAACTAAACTATTTATAAACCATTTATATAAAATTTAAGGAAATATATTTTATCGATAATTATCGATAGCTTTAGTGCAATCGCTATGCAACCGTAAACCGTAAACAATTCCTCTAGAGACCAAAAAGAAAGCGAAAAATAAAAAATAAACAATTTCGCGTTTCTTTCACGTCATTAGGGAGTGCGCCTGGTCTGGCATTTACTCGTACATAGAGCCCTCTATAGATATCCTTGTGTGTATCCTTGTGTATAGGTAAATATTCAGATATAGATGCATCTATGGCTAAAGCGATGGCTCTTCATCATGCCTGGCCAACAACAACAATGGGGGGATTGTAAAGGAAATTTTACTTTGTTGTTTCGGCTACGTTTTCCACTCGGTCGCATTATTATTATTTTCCCTGCTGCTTTTCTGTTGCAGATGAGTATGTGGCAAGGATCCACTCTGCCCCACTACTGCTTTCCATTTTCCATTTTCCGTGTGATGAGCGCTATTGATAATGTTATCCCCCCCTTTTCAGTATTTTTTTTCCTCCTGCATCCTTGGCTGCTCTTTTATTGTTGCCTGCAGCGTTTCTTGTTCGTTCGTTGTTCGCTCTGCGTTGTTTTTTATTTAGTATTTTTTGAATCCTGCTGCACTGCGACAACATTAACAATAACAATAACAATAACAACAATAACGAAAACGAAAACAAAAACAACAATAATAAGAGCATCAACATCATATGCAAAATATTGTTTTTGTTTGCCCCGAAAACAAATTCCAAATGAGATATCCATATCTTTCTCTTCTCAGCCTCGTAATGTCCCCGAAAGGGAATAACAAATTTAATTCAATAAGAAAGGTTTCTTTTTTTTTAAGGAGGGGTTTTCAATAATTGAATGGATTTTAAAAAGAAAAATAAATAGGGATTTTTGGAAGAGAAGAGGTTTCGATTTTTAGAATACATTAAAAGTTTTTAAAGGAAGAAACTTAAAAAAAAACGTCAAAACATACTAAAAGTAGTTGAAGAAAAAAAAAAAAAAAGAAGAAAGTAACCATGTTTAAACATGTCTTTTTAGGGTTAATAAATAGTTCCTAAATCCTCAATAAGAAAGGTTTCTATATCGCATGTTTTTGATAACTAAATGGGTTTAAAAATTAATGAAAAATTAATAAATAAGAATTTTTGGAAGGGAAGAGTTTTTATTAGGATATTATTGAAAGTATTTGAAAGAAAGACATGTTTAAACATGTTGAAACCGTCTTTAAACATGTTTAAACTTGCCTTTAGGGATACAAAATAGATTCTTCATCCTCAATAGAAAAGGTTTCTTTTTGCGGGTTTTTGATAACTAAATGGGTTTAAAATATGAAAATAATAAAAATAAATAAGGATTTTTGGGAAGGAAGAGTTTTTATTAAGAAAATACTAAAAGTATTTGAAAGAAAGACATGTTTAAACATGTTGAAGCCGTGTTTAAACATGTTCAAACTTGTCTTTTTAGGGATAAAAACTAGTTCTTACATCCTCAATAGGAAAGGTTTCTTTATCGCGTGTTTTCCATAACTAAATGGGTTTAGAAATTAATAAAAAATAAATAAATAAGGATTTTTTGCGAAGGAAGAGTTTTTTTTTTAGGAAAATACTAAAAGTATTTGAAAGAAAGACATGCTTAAACATGTTGAAACCGTGTTTAAACATGGTTAAACTTGTCTTTTTAGGGATAAAAAATAGTTCTTACATCGTCAATAGTAAAGGTTTCTTTAGAAATGAAAATAAATAAGAATTTTGGGAAGAAAGAGTTTTTATTAAAAGAAAATATTAAAAGTATTTGAAAGAAACAAAAATATTTTGAAAAACTCTTCTTTTGAAAGAAAACCAAAAGGCATGTTTTAACTTGTTTTTAGGGATAAAAATTAGTTACTATATTCTCTTTTATTAATCATATTTTAATATTTATTTGTATAGATATTCCATAAGACATTTATAGATATTTCTTTGTAAAAAAATGATATTCTCTGAGAGCTCTTTCCTGTTTCCTAAATGTTCTTTGAATTTTGTTTTGTTCTTTTCTTGTCGTTTTTTTTTTTTTATCCCTGGTCTCCATTATTTTGTATTTTGTATTCCCTTGCGCTCGATTTGTGTGCATCCAAAGGAGGCGGTGGGATGGGGGCGTGGGGCATGGAAGACGGTGGGCAGTGGGCGTGGCTGTGTGTGCTGTGTTAGCATAATACACTTTATCAAACAGAGCCAACCGAGAACTGGAGAACCGAGAACTGAGAACTTGCAACATCGTCAACTGGCGGAAATGTCTTGGTCCTTATATAAGGATATATACAAATATATATATATAGAGATGTATCCTTATTGTCGGGTATTGATGATGGACCATCAGAAACCGCAGGGATTCGGTTGATTTAAATATATATACGAGTATGTATGTACGAGCATGTCCTCGCAGGATCTTTGATGCATTTCCATTGACTTGATTTTTTCCCCGTATTTTTTTTTTGTGCCATTTTAATTGGCTTGGCATTCGGTTCTTGCATTTCGCGGTCCTCATTTTACGCCGGAAAAAGGGATTGAGGATTGCTGGAAATTGTATCCTTGAAGATTGGCATAAATTTTAATTAAGCCTCAAGGAAACCGTCACCCACAAAAACCCGAACTTCCGTCAGTTGGTCACCAAAAAGCGAAAAACGGTTGTGGGCGGTAGGCGGCAGGAGGTAGGCGTTTGGTGTTTCAAAGGATATAGCCTTACAGCTTTCCGCTTCTGTGTTTAAAAGGGATTTAATTGAAATTTAAATCTTCAATGCCAGAGGACAGTAATTATAATCCTTGCGCTGTAAACCAATCAGGCTTTGGCCTTCTTTGTTTTTGGCATTTTCTAAGTAATTAGTTCTTGTTAAAAATTAACAACTGGCGATGGCTTGCGAAAGGGATTTCCTTTTTTTTTTTTACTAATAGAACTTGCCAAAAATCAATTCAAAAAATATTGCGAGGAAAATCCAACTAAAAGGATTCCGAAAAGGGGTTGAAGGCGGAAGAAGGCCCGGCGTTTTTCCATTTTCACGTCCGCGAGGTAAAAACGTTTTACGATGAACTCGAATTGATATTTTTCCAGCAAAACGAATTTTTGAATGCTTCGTTTCCTTCGTCCTGCCCAGCCCCAGGTCTCATCCCCAAAAAAGAGAAAAAAAAACATCCCCATCGCGGAATGTCGGGGAACCCATCGATAGCTCCACGTGGTGGTTATTAACCAATCGATGCCTACAAATCGCCGAAAATCTGCAGAAGAAGAGGAAGCTTAATGGTGGTTTTAAATTTTAAATAAAATATAAAGTTTAAAGATTTAAAAAAACAAAAAAAAATCAAAAAATTGTTAAGATTTTTAATCGATGTTTGAGGTTTAAATATTGTATTTAGAGTTTTTTTTTATAGTTTTTTGGAGAAGTTTTAATGGAAATTGCTTCAATTTTCTTCTAAAAAATATTAAACAATTTTTTTTAATTAAGAATTAGTCCAAAAAATCATTTATTTATTTAATAATTTTCGACACTGTACGACTTTTCCGGCACGTGATGCCTTAAAGGCCGAGGCTGAGGCTGTGGCAACGGGCTGGGCTGCTGGTGAAAGGTGCGGAGAAAGCTCGAAAAAGGGAGGATGAGGAGGGATAAAGCCGAGGAGCACGAAAAGGGAAGCCAGGACGAGAAGGAGGACGAGGACCGCGTCGATAAGGACGCACCTGCTCCGCCTGCGGCTTTTGGCTCTGGCTCTGGCTCTGGCTCTTCGTTCTCAATTGAATTCCCAGCCCAGGCTGCTGCAGCCTTTCGCTGAAAAGTGGGCGTGCATCATTATTGGGTAGCAGCTGGCGAGCATTTTTTAATTTAAGTCGGATAAAAAAATATACATAAAAATATTTCTAAAGAGAGTCGGAAGGGTGGGGGAGTTGGGAGTGAGAATCAGAGTTCGAAAGGACTTTAAACTTTAAACTTTAAACTTTAAACGTTCTGTCATACACGGCGTATGCGTAATATATAGTTTTAAGCATCCTTGCAGCATCCTTTTACTAAATGCCTTTCCGGTCTTTTCTCTTTCTCATTGCAGGTAAATATTGGCAGCAAATATTTGAGCTACGTTCTTGTCTCCGGCACAATCGGAGCCATCGGAGAAAAACTGTCACTCCCATTTTTGAGGCAAAAAATACAAAAAAGAAAAGTTGGCCAGAACCCAAAAGCAAAGAAATGAGGGATAATGTCAGATGGAGCATGATGCAGCTCAAAGGATATCAAAGGGAAACAGTAGGTGGTACCCGAAAGGGAGGACAAACAGGACATTGAAAAGGATTAGAGAAAATGTCTACTTCACGATTAAAACAAAGAAAAACACGGCTTTGATTTGAATTAATTTCTTGACCAAAAGTCACCTTTAAACTATTTTCTTCCTAGCTTCCTGGTCCAAGCAAAATGTTTGCCAACAGAAATTTGCATTTCAACTTAGCAACTTTATGTTTTTTTACTTTGAAACTTGTTTATTCCTATCTTGGTTCTGCTTTTTTTTTTTTCCTCAACTCCTTTTTCCATGCAAACGAGGAGCAGGAGGAGGAGATTCTGTTCGGAACCCGGTGAAGATGTGTCAATAGCAAAGGTTCCACCTCATCAAACAGTCAGTGGCGGTGACCCACTTTCCATAAATACGCACATGTCCTGGTCCTGGTCCTGGTCCTGGTCCAGGGGTTAAGCTGTCCCGGCCATAAAACTAGAACAGCCTGTCTGTCAGGGGTTAAACGCCAAGCAACATGTGCTCCAAGCTCTTTAATTCTGAATTTCCAACCGAAAAAGCTGACATTTCTTTAAGTGTAAAAAACATTCCTTTTTCTAACATCGTTCAGCTGTCACAAAGTTTTCTTTCTTTCTTTATTTCGTCGGCAAATAAAAATCTTTCAAGTGCCACAATGCGGTGCACCTGAGACAGAGACAGAAACAGTGAGCATGAAAGAGACAAGAAGCCGTTGTGACACTTGTTACGCGATGGGCTACGTGTTAAACGCATTTCCGCCACTTGAAACTTTCTGCAGAGCCAGCAGAGAGAACACAAAGTACAACAAAAAAGAAAGTAAAGAAAGAAACAGAAAAAAACAAGACAAGAAAGAAAAGGAAATCCGAGAGAGAGGTAGCAAGGATTTCGAATAGATGGCAGGCGAATCCTTGGGGCTTTTGGCCCCAAAGTGCATGTGGGATTTGAACTTTGATGCAGCTGCCGCTGTGATGCACTGATTGCCGGCTTTATTGAGTTGTGGTCACAGCGAAAAATACGCGGGACTACAGAATACACAGAATACACAGAATACAGAAAAATAAAATAAAAATACGAGTTTAAAAAAGAGAGTCGGGGAAAAAAAAGGGAAACAAACCACCATGTCCCTGGAGAAGATCGAATTTAAGCTGACTAAATCCAAACGAAATGACTCCCGAGGGTGCACGAAACCAAAATATACATTTTGTGAACAGAAAATGCTTTTTAAATTGGTTAACCAGGTTCAATTAGTCCAGAAAGTGGCTTCAATTACCTGGAAATATGATTATTTATAGCCTAGGATGTTTTTCGTTCTAGTCTAGGAGTACCGGGTATGACATTTTTGAGTAAAAAGTTGTTTTTAAGCTTTTCATGGCTTAGTTGGTTTAAAAAAAGAAGCTAATTTGCTTTAATTAGCTCAAAACTAGCTCTAGGAGTACCGGCTATGAATATTGAAAAAAAAAACTAGCTCTACGAGTACCGGGTATAAATATTTATTAATAAAAAGTTCATTTTCAATCTTTTCGAGGTTTAATTGGTTTCAAAAACAGACTCTGACTTGCTTTAATTAGCTCAAAAAATAGAAAAAAGTACCGGGTATGAATATTGAAAGTTAAAACGAGGTCTGGGAGTACCGGGTATTAGAATTATTAATAACAAGTTCATTTTAAAGCTTTTCGCGGCTTAGTTAGTTTGAAAAAAGACTCGGACTTGCTTTAATTAGCTTAAAATATAGACAGAAGTACCGGGTATAAATATTGAAAGCAAAAAACTAGCTCTAGGAGTACCGGGTATGATAATTATTAAAAAAAAGTTAATTTTCAATCGTTTCGAGTTTCAATTAGTTTCAAAAAAGATTCCAACTTTCTTTAATAAGCTTAAAATATAGACAAAAGTACCGGCTATGAATATTAAAAGCGAAAAACTAGTTCTAGGAGTACCGGCTATGAATATTTATTAATAAAAAGTTAATTTTGAAGCTTTTCACGGCTTAGTTAGTTTGAAAAAGGAAGAAAACATAGCAAGGAGTACCGGCTATGAATATTGAAAGCAAAAAACTAACGTTTTCCACCATTTTGAAGGAATCTTTCTTTATTATCCAACACTTAAAATAAGTATTTATATCCTGCGAATCTTTTCGTTCTCCTCCAGGAGTACCAGGTATGAAATTTATTTAAAAACTTCCTTTTTCAAGCTTCAACTTGACGATCAAAAGAAGCTGACTTGCTGAAAAAAACAAAAAAAGAAGTACCGCCTATGAATATTGGAAGCGAAAAACTTGCATTTTCCCAAGTTTCTTTATGAAAACTTTCTTTATCCATCCGACACTTAAAAGTCAGTTTATTGAATTTCGGTTAAGCACTTAACTTGTGCCACAAAAATTGCGGCAAGAAACATAAAATTAAACTCCTTTTTGCAACTCATGCCGCATGGGCTTCCTTCCTTCCTTCCATCGTGGGGCAGGCGGAACATTACGTGGCACTTTTTTAACTGCTGATATCGGGGAAAAAAACTCAACTTAATTATATTTAATGAAAAATAAAAATAAAAAAAAATCCAGAGAGAGAGAGCCGTAAGCCGATGAGGAAGGTCCTTTTCAACAAACTCGAATCGGGACGAAAAGAATCAATATTTGCGACCATAAATACGGCCAACAGTAACTTGCAACTGTGTAACTGCCACAGTAAATGCAACTTGCAACTGCAACTGAAACTGAAACTGGCAACGGCAACTTGCAACTGAAAACTGGAACCTGCAACTGCCACAGCCACTACCATTGCGGTTTGCTGTTTGCATTTCCTACTGATGAGCCGCCATGAGGTTTGTTTACAGCTCCCCCCCCCCCCCAAAAAAAAAAAGGATTCGAGTTCGATTCCATAATGTCCCTGGGAGTCCTTTTTCACTTTGAAGAGCCGTCAGGTTTTTTAATCCGCGTTAGCCAAGATTCGCTTTTAGCCAAAAAAAAAGAAATCCTTTTGCCAGCCTCGCAAAAATTCCACGAAAATTGACAAAAGAATTTTTAAGTCTACAGTGGAGATTCTTTAAAAAAGATTAATTTTAAATAAAACTAGAACTAAATATTTATTAGATAATGTTTTAAAAATAAATTTTTGGGAAATCCTTTTTCCTTTTTTTTTAAATTCTTTTTCAAGTCTTTCAAAATCTTTAACCCACTGTTTTAAGTCTTTTCTCTCTCCCCCCTGCTTTCTTTTTCGTCCTTTTTTTTGATCCTTTTTGGCTGGAAATCAATTAAAAGGAATATTTAAATATGCAAGTAAAAATAATCAAGCTGGCGAGCCATGAAAATGTAGCTACCGTTGGCAATTTTCCGTATCCTTTCGGTTTTTTGTGCGCCTTTTTGTGGCCTGGCCACGTGGCGTATACGCATTATTGTTGCCATATTTTGTGCTGCCGCATTGTGGGGCATGATGGGTAGTGGGGGCATGCCAGACATTGCTGAACGTGTAGGGCGGTATGACAAAAATTGTCTCCCAAAATGGCAATTTTTGTTTCTCTGTTGCAGGTTGCCGGCTGCAGGTTGCAGGTTGCAGGTTGCAGGTTGCCGGGTGCCGCTTCCCCCGAGTAGATGAAAGATTGTAGCGCTCTTCTGTTTCTCTTTTTATACCCTGTACCCATTAAAAATGGGTGAAAAGGGTATCATAATATGGTGCAAATGTATGTAACAGGCAGAAGGAAGCATCTCCGACCCCATAAAGTATATATATTCTTGATCAGCATCAACAGCCGAGTCGATATAGCCATGTCCGTCTGTCCGTCCGTCCGTCCGTCCGTCCGTCCGTCTGTCCGTATCAACGCCTAGATCTCAGAAACTACAAGAGCTACAGACATGTGCCATATATCGTTGGATAGGTAATTAGCATACGCAGTACAAGTTTGTTTTTTTATTTTGATATCACCCCCCCGTTCCCCCGCAAACAGCAAAAAACTGTCACGACCACGCTCCCCCGCAAACCTCAAAAAACTGCCACGCCCATAATTATTGTCCTAATTCTATGCAATTCGACATATGCGTTGGTGCTTATAAAAGCTATCTAACTTTTAAATTTGAACCAAATCGGATAAGAAATACGGAAGTTATGCCACATGCAAAATCTATGGCAAGGGAAGCAGAAGCGCACGCATTGCGCGACGCCGACTGCGACGTTGACAGCGAAATGTGTATGGCTTTATGACACACGAAACTTATTTTCATAACCAAAATCATACCAAATTTATATTGCTATGGTCCTCTTTTCTAATAGAATATTGTTTCATTTATTTATTGATACTAAATAAATAAATTGTAAGCATGTCTAAGGGTACAGGGTATTTTGCAATCGGGAAACTCGACTGCTGCTACCTTACTTGTTTTTTGTTGCGTTGTTGTGTTGGCAAACTGTTATTGTTGCCACTGATGCAGTGTTGCAGCTTTTTGTTGCCCTTGTCGTAGGTTGCTACTGCCGCTGCTGCTGTGCCTTTGTGGCATGTCCCTGGTGTCCCGGGTGTTTTATGATAATTTTCATGTTATTATGCTCAACTTTATTATTTGGTTAGCTGTTCATTTAGTCGAGAGATTTCCGAGGTCCTCGTCCTTCTAAAATCGCCAAATTTCCATTTTAATTTCTGCATCCTTTTTGAATATCCTTTTAATTAGTATTGTCCTTTGGCCATTTTCTATAACAACTGTTGCTGCTGCTGCCAAAAAAAAATTTAAATATTATTACAATTTATGCAGGGAGGCCTCTTTTGTGTGGCAGAAAGTTTGCCATCTTGGCCTAATGGTGCAAAAAAGTTGGCAAAATCAACAACAACAATGGCAATTTCTTCTATAAAAGCCATTTGTCAGCATCTGGGGGAGGAAGCGAGACAGACCGAGCGAGAGGGAGAAAGGTTACCGAGGTGAGAATCCTTGAGGAAGAACCTGAAACAGAAGAGGCAGCTGCCAGGCCAAAGTGCACTTTGAACCTAAAAGCATAAGCCCTCAAGAGCAGCAATAAAATGGGTGGCAGGAGCAGAAAAAAAAAAAAAAATAGGAAAATAGAACCAATTCTTCAGCGATGCAGGTGGGTGGGTGGTCCTTGGGTGCTCCTTTGGGTGGTGTTTGGGTGCTTCTTCTGGCCAACAAAGGGAAATTGTTAAATTAAGTGCTTGGCCAGGAGGCTGAGTGGGCGTGGCTAGAAAAAGTTGCAACTTGCCGATCACACAGGGTAAGAAAATAAAAAAAAAGTGTAGAAAACCGCAAGAAAAAAATTTGGAAAAGGAAAAAGTTTCTTAGAAGAAAAAGGCTTAAAAAATGCTCTCTCTAGAGAAAAGAATTTGTAATAATAACAATTTATAATATTTAATTATTTAGAAGGAGTTGAATAAAAAATTAGATTTAAAAAGGGTTTTTTTTATTTTTTTCAAGATAAAAAACTGTTTGATTTTTGAAATTTTAGAAAGGAAAGAAATAGAAATACGCTACAATGTATACTTTTTCCAAATTCTTCCCAAAAAAGATTAAAAATTAATTAAATTAATTAATTAATAAATCTTTGCTTTTTAAAAAAAAAAAAGAAGAAAGTGGAAGTGAAAGTTTAGTTAATTTCTAGAATGACACACCTACACCCACACAAATAGTGCCTTTTTTTTTGCCTACTTTTTGGGTTTTTTTTGTAATCAACGCATGCCAGCAGGATGGCCTCTAGTCCTTTCTCTTTCTTTCCGCTTCGTTGCTGTCTCTTTCTTCCTCTACTCCTCCTCCTCGCCCCGGACCCCCGGGAGGTGCAATTGTTTTCGTTTTTGCTGGGAAAATCGCGGCATTCGTGTGGAAAATTGAATTCGCTTGACTATCCGGATGGCTGCGAGTGTTTTTTTCGAAAATAGAAACAACTCGGGGGATTTCATGGGGTTTAGATTTCAAAAAAGAGGTTAGGTTTCTAAAGGGAGTCCCTTAGGAGTTTTAGTTTATTTTAGTTTTCAATAGTTTGTTTTATGAATTTTAAATCGGTATTTTTAAGGCATTTTTGGCTTATTATTTAAGGCTTATTGTCAAGAAAAGTTCCTGGTTTATTGTTTTTTTTCAAAAAATGTTTAGGTTCCAAAATAGGAAGCCCCTTGGAATTTTATTTATTTCAATAGATTATTTTATGATTTTTTTAAAATGGTTTTTTAAGGATTTTTTGGAGTTATTTTGGGTTTTGTTTTGGTTTTAAAGTCAAGAAAAGTTTCTGGTTTTTTTTTTTTTTCAAAAAATGTTCAGCTTCCAAAATAGGAAGCCCCTTGGAATTTTATTTATTTCAATAGTTTATTTTATGCATTTTTTAAAATGTTTTAAGAATCGGTCGGATCGGACCACTATATCATATAGCTGCCATACAAAGGACCGATATGAAAACAAGTCTTTGTATGGCAAACTTTTTTGTTTTCAAGGGTATACCATCTTCGGCAAGCCGAAGATAACTTTTCTCACTTGTTTGGAGTTATTTTGGGTTTTGTTTTTGGGGTTAAGTTTGAGTTTATTGTCAAAGACAGTTTCTCGTCTACTTAAAAAAAAATGCTTACCTTTGAAAAAGGAGAAGTTCTTTGGAATTTTATTTTTATTTAAATAGTTTATTTTATGCATTTTTAGATATATTTTTTTAAGGCTTTTTTGGAATTATTTCGGTGTTTTCTTTCGATTTAATGTCAAAGAAAAGTTTTTCGTTTATTTTTTATATTTTCTGGTACTTTCTTATTACTTAGAATTAATTATAGATTGTTGTTATAAATGTTGTTTTATTATAATTAATTAATAATTTTATTTTATTTTAATAGCTTATTTTATCAACTTGGAACGTTTTTAGGGGTTTTTTGGAATTATTTCGGTTTCTTTCGGAGTTTTCTTTCGTTTTAATGTCAAGAAAAGTTTCTGGTCTACTTTTTTCTATTTTCTTGTAATTTTTTTACTACCTTGGATTTATTAGAGATAATTACAAATATAATATTATAATTATTAAAATAAAATCAGCAACTTTTCCTACAATATTTTTAGGAAAACTTAGCTCTTTTCTAAGTTCTTATTTTTGATCTAATTTTGATAGATTTTTGGTAATTTCTGGTTCGATTCTTGATCGATTGGCTAAATAAATGTGAATCTTAGTCTTACCTCCGTAAAACCCCAACCTCCCTCTATTATTGCTCTCTCTTTCATAGTCTCCCCTTCTCTTTCCCTTTTTCAGTTCTTGAATTCTTCCCTTCCTGCTTTTGCCATTCATTCAATTTTTCGCTTTTTTTCGCCCGTCTGCCACTTAATTTCCGCCAAAGTTGGTAATTTGCTCGTTTCTGCCTGTGAAAGAATGGGGATTAAGGATTTGACGTCGAGGAAAAGCCAGGGGCGTACCCAGCTAGAGGGGGGTGGTGCGTGGGTGGTCTCTGCTAGAGGGGGCAGGCAGGTTGTCTATAACAAAGTATTTGCCGTTTATAGGAAGCGATTGGTAAAAGCAGAAAAACAGAAAAAAAAACAGAAAAAAGCAAGAGGCATGCAGGAAAGGTAGAGGGGTGATGCTGCAAGGTGGGGAGGGGTAGTGGGTGGGTGGTGTAGGGGCAGGCGATGGGTGGCTTGCCGAGTACCCTCTTCCGCAGACGCTGACGTCGCCAAATTGAATTGTAATCTTTGCGTCGAGTTTGTGTGCGTTTGCGTTGCGTTGCGTTGCGAGATGTGAAGGTGTGTAAAACGGAAACGGAAGTTTGTTGGAATGCGTTCGCACAATTCCTCATCCTGTTCCTCCTTGGCCACGCCCCCTCTTCGTCCACCCATCCCACCATCCCACCAAGAACGTGGCCCATTATGAGGCCAAAGCCAAAGCCAAAAATGCCAGCGAAGCGCACAAAATCACTTCCGATGAGATTTCAATTTAGCGATTACTTAATTGACACTCAACGTAATGGAACTTTGCCAAAAAACGAAAATAAACGAGGAAAAAAAAATGGCTAAAAAAATAAGACAGAGAAAACCTGCAGGTATTCGTGTCTTTAACTTGCAAAGCTTTGCTATTCTCGCGTAATTCTCGATTAATTAAATTTTCACGTAATTGAATTTAGTTATTTTGTGTTTTTTGGCGAGTTTTGAGCTAGAAAGTTTTTTGGGGGCTTAACTTGCTGCTTGACTTTCTTACTTTTCGGCAGAGAAAGTGCCTAAAAATTGGTAATTAAATTACTATCCAAGGAGTACCTTAAATGGTTGTCTAAGGACTAAGACAAAGGATATGAATATTTGCTATTTTGTGTTGATTTTTAGTGAAATTTAGCATTTATTTTGAAAACATTCCTAATTTTTAACAAAGAAAATGCCTAAAAATTGGTAATTAAATTACTATGTAGGGAGGACTTAGAAAAAGGATATAAATATTTGCTTTTTTGTGTTGATTTTTATTGAAATTGCGACGAAATTGCTCTTTAATTTAGCATTTAATTTAAAAAAGATTCCAAAAAATTGGTAATATAATTACTATCCAAAGAGTACCTTGAATGGAATCTTAAGGACTAAGAAAAACGATGTAAATATTTGCTATTTTGTGTTGATTTTTATAGAAATTTTGCATTTATTTTGAAAAATTTCCTAATTTTTAAAAAAGAAAATGCCTAAAAATTGGTAATTAAACTATCCCGGGAGGACTTAGAAAAAGGATATAAATATTTGCTATTTTGTGTTGATTTTTAATGAAATTTCTCTTTAATTTAAGCATTTAATTCAAAAAAGATGCCTAAAAATGGCTAAATAAATTACTATCCAGGGAGTACTTTCAAAGAAGACTCCAAGGACTATGGAAAACCTAGAAAATCGTTAAAGTTGTCCATTTTTTATACCCTTGAAAAAGGGTATTATAATTTTGTCCAGAAATGTGTAACGCATTAAAGGAAGCATCTCCGACCACACAAAGTATATATATTCTTGATCAGCATCAACAGCCGAGTCGATATAGCCATGTCCGTCTGTCCGTCTGTCCGTCTATCCGTCTGTCCGTCTGTCCGTCTGTCCGTCTGTTTCTATGCAAAAAATAGACAGTAGTTTTAAAGCTAGCGTTTTGAAATTTTTACCAGATCATTATTTTTGTTGCACGCAGATCAAGTTTAAGAATCGGTCGGATCAGACCACTATATCATATAGCTGCCATACAAACGACCGATATGAAAACAAGTCTTTGTATGGAAAACTTTTTTGTTTTCCAACCTATTGCAACCGAATTCAACATTTATTCATTTGATATAGCCATACACAATTTGTGAAAGTTTGGTTCGGATCGGACCTCTATATCATATAGCTGCCATACAAACGACCGATATGAAAACAAGGCTTTTTATGCAAAAATTTTTTGTTTTCAAGGGTATACCATCTTCGGCAAGCCGAAGATAACTTTTCTCACTTGTTTTTTATTAAAATTGCGACGAAATTTCTTACTTTTCAACAAAGAAAATGCCTACAAATTTAAGAACTATCAAAGGAGACTCCAAGGACTATGGAAAACCTAGAAAATCGTTAAAGCTGTCCAATATTTTTTATAAAAAATTGCGAATAAATCGGTCTTTAATTTGGCATTTAATTTGAAAAGATGCTTAAAAATGGCTAATTTTATTAGTATCCAAGGAGTACTATCAAAAAAGACTTCAAGGACTCTGGAAAACCCAGAAAACCTTTCAAGTTGTCCATTTTTTTTTATTGAAATTGCGAATAAATCGGTCTTTAATTTTAGCATTTTATATGAAAAAGATGCCTAAAAATTGGTAATTAAATTCCTATCCAAGGACTACTATCAAAGAGACTTCAAGGCCTATGAAATACCTAGTAAATCGTTAAAGTTTTGCAATTTTTTTATTGAAAATGCAAATAAATTGCTCTTTAATTTAAGCATTTAATTCGAAAAAGTTTCGCCCGAAAGGTGTTTGCAGGGCAACCCGTTTGCTAAATCGACTGAAAATTAAATATACAGAAGCTACAGAAGCAGTAGTAGGTCTACCGAATAATAAAAACAATAATGTAGAGCAAATTGTGCGCAAATGAATAAAACAAAACGGAAGTAGGGCCATAAAAACAGCGTTTAAACTCGCCAAACTCACGCACACTCTCCGCCGCCGCCGCCTCTGTCCTGTGAAAGAGATGGCCATAAGCCGGGTGAAAGAGAGGGGGGATAGTCAGAGCCATGACCCTTGCCCCATGTCTGTTTGCTGTCATCCTTTCTGCAGGATGTATAACATTTTATGGGGACAACGGAAAACTCAGCGGTTTCCTTCCGGTACACTTTTTTTTGTTTTTATTATTTTTTTTTGTTGCAACCAACTTTGTTGTTTAGGCCATCAGATTTTGTTGCCACATTTTGACCCACTGTTGGGTTTTTCGGGGGAAAAAATATATAAAAATACAACTTTATGGCGAATTAGCCCGGACAAGAAATAGTGTTTCGCATTAAATAAGAGTTTTAATTTGTTTTTAAAGGGGAATTACCCAAAAAAAAATTAGGATTTCAGGATTAAATCCTGGAAATTTTAAATGGAATTAAAAACAAACAAGAAACAAGATTTGGAAACGTTTAATCCTTCCTTCCTTTATGTAAAATATTTGAAAAGGATTTAAGTTTCATTTTTATTTCTTTTTTTAGGGATTTTAAAATTAATAATTGCGATTTGGGATTATAAAGGAGAATCTTTAAAGGATATTTGGTAACTCTAGGGGGCTCTTTAAATTATATTTCGCTCTTTGAATGATATTTGGCAACTCTATTTCGCTCTTTAAAGGATATTTGGTAACTCTATTTGGTTTTTTAAATATTATTTGAATATTGAAAATAATATTTGGGAGTCGGGATTGTAAAGGAGCCTTTTTAAAGGATATTTGGTAACTCTATTTGTGTTCAAATGATATTTGGTAACTCTAGTTGACTCTTTAAATGATATTTGGCAACTCTATTTCGTTCTTAAATGATATTTGGCAACTCTAGGTGCGTTTTGGCTCTTTAAATGATATTTGGCAACTCTAATTGGCTCTTTAATGATATTTGGCAACTCTATTTCATTTTAAAATGATATTTGGTAACTCTAAGTGCCTTTAGATTCTTTAAATATTATTTGGCAACTCTATTTCGCTCTTTAAATGATATTTGGCAACTCTATTTCATTTTAAAATGATATTTGGCAACTCTAATTCGTTCTTTAATGATATTTGGCAACTCTAGTTGCCCCTTGCCTCTTTTTAAATAATATTTAGCAACTCTAGTTTGCTTTCTAAATAATATTTGGCAATTATATTTCGCTCTTTAAATAATATTAGGCAACTCTAGATATAATTGGCTCCTTAAATGACGTTTGGCAACTCTATATCCTTCTGAAGGACCTTTAAGCTTCGACCTGGCTAAAATGGTAAACACGTCGACAGAACAAATTGATGGAATTGTCAATTTATTCGCACGTCGTTTGTACATTTTTTTTTGCTATTTGCTATATTTTTCTACTACCGTAAGTTCGAACAATAGATAGAGAGAGATAGATAGAGAGAGAGGGAAGTATAGATATAGATAGAGAGGGCAATAACAATAACAGAGCGTTTACCACTCGAGACAATCCTGGCAGCCAATTTAGACGTAATGGCAACAAATGTCACACGGCCAAAGGGCGGTAGACAAAGGACCCGGGAGGGGTACAAGGATTTTTTCCCTCACTGGTCACTGGCGAAAAAAAAACGTATCCTTTTTGTGTCCTAGCAGCGTTTTTTTCAACGGTTCAATTCATTCGCCTTTCTGATTTCTCTGGAACAATTCACACAAAGAATGCTTAAAATAAGAAGAAAAAAAAAGAGTTCTAGTTGATCCTTTTTTTCGTTTCCTGCCTTGTTGAAAAGGAGCAGAAGAAGAGGAAATCGTAGCCGACAGGATACAGAAGGACATACAAGTTGTTGACATGAAAAGCAGAAAAGACAACCCCGAAGGAAAGTTTAACTGAAGGGAAAATGCTTCTTTTTTTTGTATTTTTGGTATTTTTTGGCCAGGAACATAATTACTTCCCTAAGTAGGTTGATTCTAGGTTTTAGGAAAGAGAAATTAGAGAAATTTTAAATAGCTTTCGTCTCTGAAAAACTCTGGAGAAATTTTGGAACATTTTTGGGGTCAAAAACTTAGTCATTGGAATCTTTTCAAGTATTTTCTTTCAAAATCTAAAACAATATTTAACCCAAAACCTTAAAAAAACCAAAACTTTCCAAGCATTCTTTATAAAAAAACCAGAAAAAAAGGCGAAAAATACTTTGAAAAGGTTGAGAAATGTTTGAGCCTTACGGGCTGGAGTGTCCTTTTTGAAGCGAAGCAGAGGCTAAAAATGATCCAGGATGGCTGTGAAAAAAAAAACAATTTTCGAGCCTGTTAAGGCAATTTGTTATTACTGCCTCTCGGTGTCCTGGGGTTAGCTTCTTTCTTCCCATTCTTCTCGCCATTTCTTGCCATTTCTCGCCATTTCTCGCCATTTCTTTGTGGGCCACGGTGCGTATGAGCAATGACAACTGCCATCTCGAAATGGCCAGTAAAGTGGATGATGATAATGGAAGTGCTGGCGGGGGAGGATGTTGGTGATGGTGGGAACAAGGATAAGCGGTGGGGGAGGACCAAGGATTGGAGCTTCCACCTGCCCCGGTCCAAGGCCCTTTGGCCAAAAGGCCCGAAAACCGAAAAGCGCGTCAAGGAAATGTGTTTACAGTTTTCCGCCGAAAATTTCAGTTTTTGTTCGAGTTTTGAGTTTTGGCATTGCCTTTCAATGCCCTCTAATACCGGAAAAGGAAGGGTATATACGACTATGACATTTTTTTGGGAGGAATATTTCAAGTGTTTTTAAGGGTTTTTTTAATAGAAAAATATTT
Source organism: Drosophila ercepeae (assembly GCA_018150545.1). Classification (NCBI taxonomy): domain Eukaryota; kingdom Metazoa; phylum Arthropoda; class Insecta; order Diptera; family Drosophilidae; genus Drosophila; species Drosophila ercepeae. Next base: position 2,680,783 of record JAECWL010000197.1, read on the forward strand.
ATAAATCGGTTTCTTAAGAGAAAATAAACTTTTAGAGGTTTGAGATTCAAAAAAGATCCTTTTATACATTTTTTTTATCCTAAAATTTTATATTTTTTTATATTTCCTAATTTATTAATTGTTTTTATATATTAATTATAGTTTTAAAAAATAATTAAAATGTTTTTTTTAGAATTTTTCGAGATAAAAGCAAATATTTTCACAAAATTTCAATAAGGAAATGGTTTTAAATTATTATTTCTTGATTTTTTCATCAAACAATGAATAATATATAATATTTATATTTAAAATTTAATATATTATTATTTAATATATTAATTATTTAATATATATTTCATTCTTAAAAATCCAGGATATTTGTCGAGTCCTTAGAGTCCTATCTGTTTATTTGCTTTCATTCAGTTACCTTTCACGTTTTTGGGTGTCCTTTGTAAGCCGCTTGAGCAAGGACTCGTCTCTTCATGGCATTGGCCATGTGGCAGTCAGCAGTCGGGAGTCCTTTGTCTACTTCCCCCCTGGTCCCCCGCCTCTACTGGTCTTTTTTGGCCTTTTTCCTCCAATTCCAGGCCCCTGTTCCCTGTTGATTGCATGTGATGATGGCGTTGATGCTACCATGCAATGTCACGCTCCTGTCAACTGTCGGATTGTTATTGCACACACATAGTACACACACAAAACACACACACACACAATACACACACACCCATACAAAAGAAAAGCCAGATAGACAGAAAGAGATAGACAATGACAAAGTGAAAGAGATGAGAAGCGACAGCATCCAGCGGACAGCCACCTTGAACCTTGTTTTGTTATTAATTTTTAATCCCACGAAAAAGCGTAAACAAACAAAAACACAGAAAATTCCTTTGAAATGCCAAATTAAAGCTTCAAAAATCAATCAAATAAAAAATAAACCTGGATTTATAAAAAACAGGAAAAACCTGTTACCCATCCTCTCTTAAAAATAGAGTTTTTTTATGGCCAACAGTTTTTCCAGTTAGAAGTCTCTCTACACTAAATTTTAGACCCAAAAAAAAAAGAACAGAAACCTATTTAAAAACTCTGCAAAATTGTCCATTTTCTTTTTTTTTGGTCATTTTTTCTTTGAGAAAATTTATTGGGCAACATTTTTGGGACATTTTATGATCGTCCACAGGACGCACTCTCAACACCAATTTTTTTGTCCAGCTCCTAAAAGCTTTCACAGAGAAAGCAAAAAATTGTCCAAAAAAACCCTGGCAAAAAGAAATTAAATAAAGCTTCTGTTTTGGATTTGAGAGGATTTTGTAAAAATTAAAAAGCATTTCAAATCAATTTTTTGCTAAACAAACACGAGGAAATAGGATTCCATTATTTTGCCACCAAAAAAAAATCAGACAAAAAAATGCTCTTTGAAGCCAATTTATTTTTGTGTGGAAATGAAAGCAATTTGTGTTTCTCAATTTTTGGCCAAATTTTATGAGGACCGGGCACTATTTTAGTACTAGAATTAATCCAGTGTATTTTTTGGAAACAGAATGTATATCAATTTTGAGTGTTTTTGTGGCCGCCGCTGTTGCTGTTGCCGCTGGTGGGTCGTATTTTGAAATGTCAGAAATTTTTATGACCCCGGGAGCGAAAGCAACACAGACACTTTTCTACGCCAATCCAGAAAATAATAAATACGAATGTCATTTGGCAACGACAACGATTGACATTATTGACAAGAGAGCGGGAGAAGGACGAGGCAGGGTTTTGTCCAGGACACGACCCGGTCGGGATGATGTCCTTTGACAGTAAATTTTCAAATTGAATTTATGGTTTTTGGGGTTTTTGTGGCTCAAATAAAGAAGCTGCCCCACCCCTATTTATGTTTATTTCTATTTCTATTTCTATTTTCTGTGCTCTGGCGCCCTTTTATACAAAATTTTATGAATCGCAGCCACTTGATTGGGAAAGTTTTGCGCACGGGATTCAAGATTTTTGACGGCCCAGGACGAGAACCAGGACCAGGTGAATGGCGGAATTTTTGGCCAGAATTTTGCCTTGGCTTTTGGTTCTACCTTTGGCTTTGCCTTTTTGCCTAAATAAGCCATTTGTCAGGCTTACTGGCCTGATTTTCAAGCCCAAGTACTGCGTCCTGCGTCCTTTGCTGTTAATTACACAACTCCGACTACTGCACATAGACTCACTTAAAAAAGGGGTAAGACCCAGGGGTGTGGCTGGGCGGTAAAAAGGGGGTACAGAGGAGCCTTCCTGTGGTGGCCTCAAAAAAAAAAAACAGAAAAAAAATTGGCCAAAAATCGCTGCCTTTAACACGGCAAACATTCATTTCAATTGCCCCGAGTGGCCAAACGAATCACTAGTCCGCCCCTTTAACCCTCTTAAGAGACCCCTTTCCGTTGCCCCCTGCCAGCCCCCCTTGTTGTGCCACTTTAACCCTATAAAGCCCCCGCCACCCACTTTGCTATTAAAAACTGGCGCGTTGGTGCATAAAAATTACACCTCAAAGGTGGGCATCGACTGGGAAGTATCCTTTGAAATATAGGCTTTGGGAAATATTGCAGAAAATTTCAGGGAATTTAAAGGATAAATTTAAGAAATCTTAAGTAAAGATTTTCTTTTTTAAAATATGTTTTAATTATATAGAAAAAATAATAGAAAAAAGATAAAGAAGATCTCTTAAAAATAAGGAAGATCTTTTAGACGTTTTTAGGAGAGAGATAGTTTTCCAAAACATTTTTAAAGTATAAAAAAGAAGTTAAATTTTTATAAATTCGTAAATAAGGAAATCTGGAATAAGGAAGAGAATTCATATAACAAATTTTTAAGCTTGGTTTTTAAACAATTAAAAAATTTAGAAGAAATAATATAAATAAATAGACATTTTTAGGAAAGAAAAGGAATCTTTTTCCAAAACATTTTTAAAGTTTAACAAAAAAAATAAATTCAAAGCAATTCTTAAATAATTTTCTGGAGAAGGAAGAGAATTTATAAAAAAAATTTTCTTAGTTTGGTTTTTAAATTAATAAAAAACTAAAAAAATAATATAAATAAATCGATATTTTTAGGAAAGAAATCAAAACAAATTATATTCAAATTAATTCTTAAAAAGAGAGGTGTTTTATATTTTAGCTTTTATATATATTTTAAACAAATAAAAAAAAATAATTCCCCTTTCAAATCTAAATCCATTCGATCACTCCCTATATTCCGCTACCGCTACCCTGTAGAGCTTTACAGCCTGCTGGACTCGCAAAAAGGACTTCGCTGACCTAAGGGGGGAGTGTAATAAAAAATTGTAAAATATTTCACAACATATTTTTGTTGGTCGCAGAACAGTCGTCTCCACTTGATGGTCCTGGTCCTGGTCCTGGCCAGCGGCGAGCGTTTTAAACAATCCACATGACCATAAATCCAGATGCCACGCCCCCCGCAGCCTCCTCCTAGCCTAGGCCTTGCCTTATGTTTTTTTATTTATCCTTTTTTTTGGGTGTTTTTTTTGCGAGAAGGGTGCACCGCTTTAATGACGCATCCAGCGTACAACTTTTGACCACTTGGCCAGACCGCGACATTTTCATTTCCACACCAAAAGGGGGGGAAGGACTACAGAGGGGAAGGACTACATCCCCCCTCCCGGAACATCTCTGGGATGTTATGCAGTTTTTACAAACGCCTAAAAGTATTCCCGAGTCTGGTTTTTGGCTTTGGCACTGGCATTCCATATTTTTTTATGGGCCAAGATTTGCTTTTCGCTTTTTGTTTTTGTTTTTGTTTCAAGGCTTGTTTTGTTTCATGTTTTTCCAACGTTTCGACATAACTCACAGGACGTCTGTCCACAGGATACAGTAGAGATTGCCTAAAATGGGCGATATTTAAATAAAAACAAGGAAATCTATAAAAAAAAAGGAAATATCTAGGAAATACCATAAAAAAACATATTTAAAATAAAGAAAACATTTTTTTTTATTTATAAAATTTCAAAAAAAAATTAAAAAGAATCCAAAACAAACTTAAAAGGGAAAAGATTCTTCCTTAAAAATTACGAAAATATTCCAAAAAACTTGATTTTTTAAAAGCTTCTTTTTTTAAACATTCACACAAAAATTTCCCTTAGCATAATAATTATATTTTAATTAAAAAAAATCGTTTAAAAACATCATAAAGTTTATATTTTAATTTAAAATAATTTATAAAATTTGTCAACCTTTTAGATAAAAAGCCATTCTGCGCTTTTTGTGTTGCCTACTTTTGAGGAGAACCGAAAAGTTTCGCCACTTTTTTGGATAAAGAGAAGGGTAGAGGAGGGTCGAGGGGTATCCCCTCAATGCCAGGACATCCCTTCGTCCGCCCACCTTCCCTGGGGGCGTTCCGCTTTTGCATGCCAAACACTTTCGCTCCCTAGTTTTCATTTTATTTTGGTTTTCTTTCACATTTTTTTCCCTTATTTTTTTTGTTGATTATTTTGTCGAGTGGATGTAGGAGGAGGCGAGCAGGACAAAGGGGCGTGGCAAAAAATGTTTACACAAAATGAGATTTTATGCGGCAAATTATTATTTATTGCAACGACGCTGGCGCGATGAAGGATAAAACGGAAGGAGGTCCTTCCTTGCACAGGGACGACCTGGCCAGGACGAGAGAACTTTATCTATGCCGATAATTTCGATAAAAATATGTCATAAATTGTTTTTTGCTCGCTCTTGGCGTTTCTGTTTTTATTTTACCCTTGGGGGGCGACGAGTCATAAAAAAAAGTGTATGAAATAATACTAAAAAATGGAGCGAAATATGCAAAAAGGATGCTTATTCCCCTGGAGTTATGCTACAAAAATTTGTGTCCTTTTCCCCAAAATACGACAGAGAGGGGCAGCTTCCGATAGAGAGTGATGGATAGAGAAGCGTTAATTACAAATTAAACTGACAAACTGACAATCGAGGCATTCATCATCATCGTTTTTTTTTTGACACATTTCACGGTTCAGTCAACGCGAGGCCCGAAATTTCATTTGCAACTATCAAGGGTTAAGGTCTAAGGGGGTGGGGCAAGGATATACATATTGTAATTGACCGACTCGGCAACGGCTGGCCACGATTGACATTTATTTGCATTTAATTAATCTGACATTTTAAATTAACTGCACAATTCGGTCTTCACTCACATTGCGCCATTTCGTCCCAAACCCACATCCTTCTCCTCGCATCTGTCTTGTTTAATTTTGATTTGCAACACATTAACCCTCCAGCCGGGCAGTCTCTCCCTCTCTTAACCCCTTTTGTTCCGGCAATTTCATTCAATTGTACGTGCCCGGGACGGGACAGTACAGTACAGGACAGGACAAGGCTCCAATCTAGGCTGTCAGTCAAAAGGTAGAGGCAGTCAGTCGCCTGCTCGAGGACTCGCCTTCGGTTAGGTGAAAGGACATACCAGCCGGAAGTGACACTGGCAGAAGAACTTGTAGGGAATTATTTACTCTGGTTTCTACGGGTTTTACGGGTCAAAAATATATAAAATCCTTCAAAATTTGCATTCTTTTCAAAGTTCAACTTCTTTTTTAAAAACTAAATAATAATTATAGTAATTTAATCCATTTTCTCTTTCAAATCTTGTTTTTTTTTCTTAAAATAATCTTCACAAATATTTAAAGCCATATTTTGCACTGAATTTATATTTTTTTAGCCATATTTTATACTATTATCAAAGCTTTTTGACAAAAAAAACTATGTAGGTTATAAATTTTGTAATTTTTAAACAATTAAAACAAATAAACAATTATTAATACCTTTATGAGTTAAAAAAAAAAACTTCTGTACGGATGTAATCGCAGGGATAGATCCGAGAGTATAAAGAGCAGGAATGATTGCGCTGCCGTTTATCGTACGGGTCCAATAAAGACGGTAGATCCAAGAGAATAAGGTTAGGAAAGATTAGGCTGCCGTTTATCGTACGGCTGTAATCTCATGAATAGATCGAAGAGAATAAAGTAAGCAAGGATTCCGCTTCCGTTTATCGTACGGCTCGAATAGCACGAATAGATCGAAGAGAATAAAGAGTAGAAAGCATTTCGCTGCCGTTTATAGTACGGCTCTAATCGCGGGGAGAGATCCGAACGAATAATGTTAGAAAGGGTTACGCTTCCGTTTATCGTACGGTTAGAATTGAGGGAATAGATCTGATTTCTGTCCGATTTCTTTATTCTTAAAGAAGGGAATACGCTGTCGTTTATCGTACGGCTCTAATCGTAGGAATAGATCGAAGAGAATCAAATGTAGAAAGGATAACGAGAAAGAAGAAAAGAGCGTTTGCCTTTCCATCAATTTTTAATCCATGAAGGAGTTAAATTTCTAGAAATATCATCGATTTTTGGTTGTTTGTTTCTTTAATATATTTAATATCTTAAATAACCGAAAATATATAAAAAAATATAATGACTTTGCGGAAACTTAATCACAAATTTATTTATAATTTATAATTAATAATTATCCTTTCTATTTGCGATTTTATAATTAATTTCGAAGCGGTGGCTTATACCAATTTTTATGCAAAAAAGGTGTCGAAAAGTTTGGCCAGTGCAGGCGTGGCATGTTTAATAAAGTCAAACAGACACACTTGAAGCCACACGTTGCACGTGTTGTTCTTTCGCTCTCTTTCTGTCGTGGCGTCACACGGGTGTGGCTTTCTCTTTCTGTTGCTGATTTGCCATCTCGTTCGGTTTCTCTGTGTGTGATGGCGAGACAAAGTAAACTTTGGCGCCCAGACACGCGTAATTAAATGCAACAACAGAGCCGAGGTGGCAACACGCGTTGCCCCTGCCACATGTCCTTTCTCCCATGTGTGTGTGTCTGTGTGTGTGTGTGTGACAATTTGCAACAAATCGCTGCGACATGCTGAATGCAGTCAACCAAGCCAACCACGCCCACGGTAGCAGGGTCACCCGCCCCCCACCCCGCCCAGTGGCAGTGGCCAGCCACAAATACACACGCACAACACACTCACAGATACTCGAGAGCAGACACATATGCCTCTAATGCGCTTTTGTCGTTCATTGTTAACATGAGCGGGGTCAGAGGGGGGCGGCAGGACTAGGTTAGGGCTTCATAAGTGACAGGGAGAGCGAGGGTCCTGGTCCTGGTAAGTGTCCTGGCAAGGATATAGGCTAGAATGAGCTGATAGATTCTCCCACAAGGCAGCAGTCAGGAGGCAGGAGGCGGCCATCATCGTCATCATCATTGCTGTCAACACGTTGACAAAACTCACAGAAAGAGAGAAGAGGCTGGAAGATGGGACACAGGACATGAGACATGGGACAAGGACATGGGACAGGTAAAGTGGAATAGGAACCTCCTCCTTCTCCACCCACCTCCTGGTCACAGATGTGCTGCCACATTGACAAAGTTGTTGGCAGTTGCCAGGAGATTGAGTTGAGAAAAGACCCAAAGAGAGAAAAAGGCCTCTGAACGGAGATTGCAAATAAGGAGAGGCGGGGCGCAAGGATGCTCGGGCAAAAGGATGCACCTGCTTTGCATGCACTTTGCCTTGGGAAGGAGCTGTCTCAGCTCTGAACGTCGACCGTCGAACGTCGAACGTCGTGTCCTTGCTGCAAATGTGTTGCTTCCGTCAATTTGGAAGCCCTACCATCGGAGGTTCTCCTAAAAGGCAGCGCCTTAAGCCAGGCCACTGAGGGAAATCAAGGGGGAGAAAGGTCCTGGAAGCCTAAGGAAAGTTTCTTTGCTTTTAAGAAGGGTAATTGCTTAGAAGGATATCAATTTAGAAGCTCTGGATCTATAATGGAAGAAAGGATTATTGCTTATTTTTAAGGAATAAATTCTTTATAAAGCATTTTCTTTGTAAAATCCTTCAAGGATCAAAGTTTCTAGTTTTTTTATAGTTTCTAGTTTCTAGTTCATAGTTTCTGGTTGCTAGTTTCACGTTACTAGTTTCTATTTTCTAGTTTCTCGTTTCTAGTTTCTCGTTTCTAGTTTCTCGTTTCTCGTTTCTAATTCTAGTTCAAGTTTCTAGTTACTAGTTACTAGTTTCTATTTTCTAGTTGCTAGTTACTCGTTTCTAGTTTCTCGTTTCTAGTTTCTAGTTTCTCGTTTCTAGCTTCTAGTTTCTAGTTTCTTGTTTCTCGTCTCTAGTTTCTAGTTTCTAGTTTCTAGTTTCTAGTTTCTAGTTTCTAGTTTCTAGTTTCTAGTTTCTAGTTTCTCGTTTCTAGTTACTAGTTTCTAGTTTCTAGTTTCTAGTTACTAGTTTCTAGTTTTTAGTTACTAGTTACTAGTTTCTCGTTTCTAGTTACTAGTTTCTAGTTTCTCGTTACTAGTTTCTAGTTTCTAGTTTCTAGTTTCTAGTTACTAGTTTCTAGTTTCTAGTTTCTAGTTACTAGTTACTAGTTTCTAGTTTCTCGTTTCTCGTTTCTCGTTTCTCGTTTCTAGTTCCATATTCCCGTTTCCTTGTACATTTTTCTCTCAGTGCTTTTAGTGTAGTTGCCCAAAAGCCTTGATCCTTTTGGCTGTTGCATTTATGTCGAGGTTTTGTACAATTTCATGTTTAATTTCCATAATTTATTTATGTGTCCTTTGCTGTGTGTGTATTAGAATGCGTGTGTCTGCCTGTGGGTGTGTGTGTGCGTGGGTGTATAGGTGTATAGGTGTGTGAGTGGGTTTTAATGCCTAATCGGAACTACCATCATCATCTTCCAGCAATGCAGATAGATGCTTAGTCACTGCCCCGAAACAGAGCAATCTAACCCACAGCCTATTTGTGTAAGGATATGAGTTCGAGTGTGTGTGTGTGTGTGTGTCGGTGTGTCTATGTATCTGTGTGTGTAATTGGCACTCACGTAGCCACTGATTGGCAAGATTTGTTGAAAGCTCCTGAAAACCCCCCAGAACCAATTTCAGTTCCAAAAACCAAACTTGCACGACCATTTATGTGGGTGTATCGGTATGAGTGTGTGTGATAGTCCTTTTTGTGTGTGTGAGAGTCCTTTTCGTGTTTGTGATAGTCCTGTATGTGTGTGTGATAGTCCTTTTTGTGTGAGTGTGTCAACTCATAAGGATCTTTGGCCTGGAAAATTAGTCCAATGACTATTTTCACCATTTCCCACAAAAAGAAACTCAAACCAGGCAAGGATATTGCCTAATCTTTGATTCCTTTTCATAAACAAAATAAGGAATATCAATTCAGGAATATATATCAAAAATTTTGATTATAAATATTGAGAGTATGGAATGGAACACTTTTTTGAGTCAAATATTAAATATATTTGTTGTAAAACCTAAAAAGACAACACTGCGTATGAGTAATATTTTTTTCTTCAACAAATTTCTTAATCTTTGATTTCTTTTCATAAATAAAATTAAGAATATCAAAATCTAGTGATATTTTTATAGGAAATAATAAATTGATGCATTGGGAACACATATTTTTTATTTAAATATTCAATATATTTGTTTGTGAAACCTAAAACAGACAACACTGCGTATGTGTAATATTTTTTTACTCAAACAAATACAAAACAAAGTAATATTTTGATTAGAAATATAAAGAGTACGCAATGGGAATCCTTTTTGATTAAAAACTAAACAAATTTGATGTAAAATCAAAGAAATTAAAAAAAAAGTCAACACTACGTATGAGTAATATTTTCTCTTCCAACAAAAATAAACATAAAGTAATATTTTGATTAGAAATATAAAGAGCACGCAATGAAAACACTTTTTGAATTAAATTTTAAATATATTTAGTGTAAAAAAAGAACTAAAAAATCAAAGAAATCAAAAAAAAAGACAACACTGCGTATGAGTGATATTTTCCACTCCAACCAAAAATTAATCATACGCCCCGTGGTACTTTGTAATTTTTTCTGTTTGTGATAAAAAGCGAAATCTTTAAAACGTTTTGCCTGCCCCACGAATAATTCATTTAAATTTGCATTCGAAATCTTGAAGTAAGCCGCGATTTCTCGGTACTTAGAGCCTGGTGTTATCTTTTGGGGGGGGGAGTAGTTTTCCTTTTGTTTCATTTCGTTTCGTTTTTCGTTTTTTCGGCATCGTTTTTTATTTCATGCTTTTTCAGTTGAATTTGCATGCATAAATATTTCAAAAGCCCGCTCCAATCTCGGCCAGGAAAACAAAACGCTTGCACTTGGACTCCTTACAACGGCAATTGTTGCCGTTAAAATCCTTGTGCGGGTGGGCAGTGGGTGGGGTAGCAGGTGTTGTATGCCCCAGAACCGCAAATATAAGATTCTGAGGTAAAAAATAATGTGCGGCGGTGGTGGAAGCGGAACTGAAATGGAAATGAAAATGAAAACAAAACACAAACCGAAACAGAAACAGAAACAGAAACAGGAGGGTTATGTTTAAAAATGACGGCAAATACAAAATGAAATGGAAGCTCAAGCTCAAGCCAGAATGAAATTTTGCAAAACACGCACAACAATTTTTACACAGAAAAAAAGAGTTTTTAAAAAGGGGATATATAGAACAAAATAAAAAAAAATATATAAAAAAAATAATAATAAAAATCCAACCTTCAAAGCACTTTTAAAGGCAAAAAATCACTTTTAATCCTTTTAATCCTTTAAAAATGTAAGACTTTTAAATTAAAACAAGAATTTTGAAAAAAGAAATATAGATAAAAATTATAAAAAATAATAAAAAATAATAAAAAATAATACAAAATACTAAAATATACTAAAAAACCAACTTTGAGGCACTTTCAAAGGGAAAAAATCACTTCTTAGCCTTTTAATCCTTAAAAAATTTAAGACTTTAAAGCTAAACAAGAATTTTTAAAAAGAAATATAGATAAAAATTATAAAAAATAATACAAAATAATAAAAAATACTAAAAAACCAACTTTGAGACATTTTAAAAGAAAAAATCTCTGCTAATCCTTTTAATCCTTGAAAAATTTAAGACTTTGGAACTAAAACAAGAATTTTTAAAAAAGAAATATAGATAAAAATTATAAAAATTAATACAAAATAATAAAAAATACTAAAAAACTAACTGTGAGAAATTTTAAAAAGAAAAAAATCACTTCTCATCCTTTTAATCCTTCAAAAAATCCTTTAAAAAAAGTTTCGTAACTGAAATCCTTTCTCTCAGTCCTTTCGTAGTTAGTTCCTTCGTGTTTTGTGTTTTTTTTTTGTGCAAATTTTCAATTATTTTTTACTATGCTAACTTCACACCAACAAAAATTGGGAAAAGGGAAGGGGCGTGGCAGTAGGGGGAGAGACACCGGAAGGGGGCAAAAATAACATGCACTTACAGTCACGACACTAACTGTTAATTGGCTTCTGGCTTCCGGTGGGCGTTGAACAGAGAGTGCGGGGTTCCTGGGGGCGTGGCCATGGCATGGTAGCCAGGGATTAGTGGAATTTTCTAGTACCATGTTTTGCTTTTTAAGTGGAAATCAAAAAAAAAAATATGGAAAAGGGGAGCAATTACCACGCCCATCAATCAAATCAGAAAAAGTTTAAAAAGGAGAAATATTTAGGGAATATTTTAAAGGGTTTTGATTAAAGATTATTTAAATATTTTATTTAGATATTTCTGTTGTTTATTATTTCTGCTTTTTTTATTAATTTCTATAAATCATTGAATCTTTTTATGTTTTTTAACGAAAAAAGGTATCTAAAAGATTTTTTTTTTTTATTTTAAACAATTTTCTGCAAAATAAACTTGAAGATTTAAGAGGTGGAAGGACTTCTCCTTCTGCTGCTTCTCTCAAAAATTTCTATTTGAATCCCCTTTTGCATTCATAATCCTCGTTCTGATCCCGATTCCTGCACACTCCTCCTCGCTCTCCATATTTTTGCACCTCCTGCAAGCCCTATGGGTAAAAAGGGCGTGTCTCATAAATACCGCCCTAAATGCGCTCACATCCGGTCCTCGACAAACTCAGGGAAAGCGGCCTGGTCGGGGGGAAGCGACCTGAAAAGCCTTTGCCGCTCCCAGCCATGGAGTTGGGTGTCAGAAATGTGTTATTTCCAACACTATTTAATAGTGCAACAACAACAACAACACTAGAAGGGGAAAAGCAATTTCGTGTAAACTGCAGACCCCCCTTTGGAGACCACCCCTTAACCTTCTAGAGCCCCTCCATGGCTGCCTGCATTCCCATGCAAGAAAATTGAATTCAATTTTTGCCAGTGGCTTCGTTGTTCTTGTTTTCCCGGTTAATGCGTTTGTTTGCTATTAACTTTGCCCCACTTTTTCCCCCCATACTAGTGACATCATAAAACAACAACAACAATACCAAGAACTATACTAGAAAAGGATAAAACCAACCAAGAGATACCCTAAAAATCCTGGAAGAAAAATAACAAAACATTCAGGAAGCCAAAAAAATCAAAAACAAAAAAATCCTCTTCTCTAAAGTATCCCCTAAAACATCATACCCTCCAGTAGTCCCCTCACAGAAATATTCCAGGGTATCAAAACAAGAAACTCATTTGCCTTCCCACTTCCACGTTCACACCCCTACCTCCACCCAATCCTTGCATCCTTTTTGGGGACATCTCTTCCTATTTTTTTCCCCTCTCCCCCGTGCAATCGCGACTTTTACTTTATTTTGTGTCAAGGATCTGCTTGCTGGTCTGCCTGGTCCTTCGAAAAATCGCGACATTCTTTTAAGGCCCAAAGGAATATGCATATTTGGGGAATACCTCAAAAGGATTTCTAATAAAAAAGGATTAATAATAATAATAATAATTCTCCATCAATCTGCATTGAAAGTCTAGTTTTGCGGCATTTTTTTTCTAAATTTTTTCCGGTAAAATGTTGGATTTTTATATATTTTTCTATACGACTCCTTAGAGCCAAGCCTATTCCTTCGGAAGTTGCAACCTTCCTTAAGGGAACCCGGGAATATGAATATCTGGGGACTACCTTATAATATATTTCTATAATTCTCCATCAATCTTTATTGAATTATTGGATTTTCGGATTTTTTTTCAACATTTTTCTCTAAAATTTTGCTTTTTTTTCCTTTTTCTGAACTACCCCTTGAAAATTTTTAATCTGTGTTAATTCTAATATAATTCTGAAGCAGTATACCTTGAAAAGATTTCTATATTTATTCTCATTCTGTTTTTTTTATCAAATTTTTTTCTGTCAAATTTTGGATTTTTTTATATATTTTTCTATATTTTTTTGCCAATTTTAGTCTGATTCTCAAGTATGCCTTGGAAAGCTTCTATATTTATTCTTATTCTGTTTCTGATAAAAAATATCCAATTTTTTCTGTCAAATCTAGCATTTTTTGTATATATTTTTTCTATATTTTTTGCCAATTTTCATCTAATTCTAAAGCAGTATACCTTGGGAAGATTTCTATATTGTTTCTTCATCAATCTGCAGCGAAATCTTAGATTTCAGGTTTTTTCCAATTTTTTTTCTGTCAAATCTGAAATTTTTTTATATATATTTTTCTATATTTTTTTTTTACCAATTTTCATCTAATTCTCAAACAGAATACCTTGAAAAGATTTCCATATCAATTTTCTCTGGCATTCAAAAATAATTTTTGCATTTTTTCTTTAAAGTTTTTGTCTGGAAATTGTCATAAAAAATGCATTTATTTTCCTTTACGCACTTTTCAGTAAATATTTTAATCGCTTGGGTATGCCCCTTGTAATGCCATAATTCCATAAATAGTGCATTTACAGTAATGTCTTGGACTATTAGGCACTCTGTGCGATGCCTTAACCCACTTACAGCCATTACTGCCGTTTTGCCTGGGTTTTGTTTTTGTTTCTTGTTGTTGTTTTTTGTTATTTGTTGTTGTTTTTGTTGCTGTATTTGTTGTTGTTATTGTTATTGTTGATGCTATTATGACCAAGCCATAAATATGCATAAAAATGTCGACTCGAGTTTGAGTTTTGTTTTTGCATTTTGCATTTTCCAGAATGCATTCTGCATTTTGCGTTTTGCGTTTTTCAACTCCCTTGGGTGCTGGCCACAAATGGAACTTAACTTTTATTGCCGCCACCATCCGAGCCGTTTAACCCTTGTTTGCCCCAAACACCACCCCACCCGGCGGAGCCAAAACTAATGTTTCCATTTTAGTTTCTCGCCCATGTGTTCCGATAGAATCGTTTGCCATATTATGATGTTATGCATGGAAATGCAGTTCACAAAAGATTTGGGGTTGGGGGGTATATAAATTTTCCCAAAAAGGGGGGGTACCAAGTAGGAGAAAAAGGAGCCTTGCAGGCATTGCATGACAAACGAAGCGACATATGAAAAGTAGCTGGTTGTCAGTAAACTTGGCCAAAAGCAAAAGCAAACGGAAAGCAGAGAAACAAGGCGAAATCATATATAAACTATACCTTACTGTACCGAGTCTATATATATGGTATATCGGTATATATATATTGTTACCGTTAGGTCTAACCGGTCTCCGATTTGCATGCAAACAAACTCAAAGTAAAGGTGCCAGACGAAGTGCATAAGTTTGCCATTTACTCGAAAGTTTATGAACTGCCTGGGGGGGCGACTTTCCCGCTTTCCCGCCTTTTTGCTTTTCTTTTTTTCGTTTTCCCAGCCACAGGGCTTTCCCTTCGTTTTCCTGCTTGATATTTACCGATAATGATATGCAAAAAAAATGCCACAAATTTTCTTTATGCTTAAGCGCAGTTTTCTAGACAATAATTTTAGGAAATTTTAGGAAAAAATAAAAAAACAAAAAAAAAAGATCGAAAAGAAAGAAGAAAACATATTTTCAAGCCAAGTTTTTTTTCCAATTTTTTATTTCGAATTTCCAACAAAATATTTATTTTTAATTCAATTAGATTTTTAGACAATAATTTACAATTTTTTAGGAAAAAAAATAAAACAAAAAGCGAAAGAAAAAAGAAGAAAATTTTATTTCAAGTTGTTTTCCAATTTTTTATTTTGAATTTCCAACAAAATAATAATTTTTAATTCAATTAGATTTCTAAACAATAATTTAACATTTTTAGAAAAAAAATAAAAACAAAACATGGACAGAGAGAAGAAAGAAGAAAACGTATTTTCCTGCAAAGATTTCCATCAAAATATTTATTTTTAATTCAATTAAAACAATCCCAATAAAATATTTCCTTATTTATTTTAAAAATTAAATTCTACAAATCAAATTACTAGTCTTCTTCTTGCCGAAATTCTAAAATAAATTCCATTTCAATTTTTTGTATAAATATTTCAATTAATATTTTGGATCAAACCATAGCCGGGAGCCAAATAATTCAATTCAATTTTCAGCCAAAAATCAAAAATTTATTTTCATTTCGTTTTGTGACATTCTACAAATGGCCGCAAGATGGCGCTGCTGCATCAAGATGGCAAAAGGCAGGAAACCAGAAAGCAACAAAAAGCGCAATTTAAATGGAATTTGTGTTATTATTTTCGGATGCTTTTTTGCTTGTTTTTGTTTTTGTTTTTGTTTTTGTTTTTGTTTGCTCTATAAAATATATATATACGAGTATATAGTAAATTTTTTATATTATTATTTTGTGGTTTCAAAGGCAGGGGAGGGGGTTGAAGAAGAGGAAATGCCATTGTCACCAAAAATTTCTTAAATGTTTTGAATATTTTATGATGGCCAAATCTCTAGCAGGTAGGCAACAATGGCCATAACGGAAAACAATGGCCAAAAACGGCAGAAACAAGAAACAAACTGTAAATCCCTTTTTCTTGGTGAGGGGGAGTGGCAGGAGAAGATTTTCGGGTTCCAAACAAAATATTCATTGGAATAATTTGCTTTTAATTAAGGATACAAACTTTTTTTGCCATCCTACCATCCTACCGTCCTACCGACCGCCTTGAGCCATTTCATTTTATTTCATTTGATTTCGTTTCTATTTAATAATCATTTTTTGTGTGTTTGCAATTGACATAAGCCTCCTCCGTCTCTGGAAAATCTCCGGAAAAGTACGAAATTTTATTTGCATTTTCCACCCAGAGACAGCCCCGGGGCATTGAAAATGTTTTGATATGAATTACTTACTAACTTTGCTTTATTTTTTCTCCATCTTCTTCTCGTTGCAGGTAAATTAAATTGAAACATTCTGGCAGCCAGTTTATGAGCTAAGTATTTGCTTTTCGAAATATAAAAGTTTTTTAAGCTTTGCAACTCGCTTGGAACTCGAGTGGTGGCAGCCGCGCGATGACTGATCGCCGGCCGGAAGTGAAAAATAAGGCACTGTGCACCAAAATGGCGCATTTAATATTTCCGCCTCACTAAGCCGCAACTTGCCGCCCCCTTTTTGGCGCCCCCACGCAATAAAGCCACTTTAGAAAATGGAATAGGAGGAGTCCCGACTTTGGGGGTACCCTTTAAAAAGCATTGAAGGAGGTTACAAAAATATTGACGCGAGTACCGGGTATAAATATTAATAGAAAACTTTATAAAAATTACAAGAAATAGGAATAAAAATAGGAAAACATTTTTTTTATAAAGAATTTTACTTTCAAAAGGTATAGAACAACATTTTAAATTATTAAAACACTATTGAAAAATAATTTATTAAAAAGACGCGAGTACCAGGTATAAATATTTTAAAGAAAATTCGTAGAAATTATAAAAAAGAGGAATATAAATAGGAAAACATTATTTTATAAACAATTTATCTTTGAAAAAGAATAAAACTAAAATAAAAAAATATAAAGATACATATATAAAAGATATATTTAAAAGCTAAAAAAATTAAAAAGAAGAAAAACTTAAAGATAGATTTAAATTCCAACAGAAATTTAAAGAATAAGTTAAAAACTAAGTTTTTAAAGAAACTTTCAGTAATTTTTTATAAAAACAAACCTCAACCTTGTTTGTTTTTGAAACTACCCTCGTAATACCCTGTATTTTGTGGTTCCCATTGTAGCCAAAATTCGTGGGTTTGCCTCGAGGGGGGCGGGGTGTGCGCGAAAATAAATGGCTTGGTTTTCGGGTCAGTGGGGAAGATGGCGGAGCGGGGCGGGGAGCCATTCAAATTTTGACCATGTACTGCTTGACCCTAAATCACTGGCCACGACTGTGCGGCCAGCGGGCAGGCGGCTTAACCCCCTAACGTCCCTTTTCTAGCCCCCTGACTCTGCGGCAGTCATCGATTAATTGGTAAGCGCGAGCGCGGGGAGGACAAGGGGAAGGAAATGGCCAAGTGCATCAAACTGCAAGCTGGCCAAAAAGGACTTCCTTCCACCCCCAGTTTTTGACTGCGATTGACCAAGGACACCCTGGAGGCTTTTCCACACCAACTTTAACCCATTTGTTACCGCAAGGGGTGGAAAAAAATTGTAAAAGTTTAAAGCCCTCCCGCTTGTTGGCCATCAATTGCTGGCAATTATAAGCCGAATTGCATTTTCCAATAATGCCGCCTGCTCCTGCCACTCCCCCCCGCGTTTCGTCCTTTGCTTTTGTTGGCCAAAAATTGTTTGGCATCGTTTCGGGCCTAATGCTAATTTCGCGCCGTCTGCCACCATAAACAACATGAGGGCTGGTCACACCAATAACCACGCCTACGCCATAGCCTAACCCGTTTGCCGGCCGGCCTGCTTGCCCTTTGACCTCACCCCACTTGTATGGAAGAGAGCGCGTGATTTCATTTTGAATGCGCTTTAAATTCTCATTAATGGGGCACAAATGTTACAACGAAATACAGGATATAAAGTATACAGGATAACAGGAATAGAGGAAATTGTTTAAATAGAAAATCCAACAAAATTTTTAAATTCTTTTTCTCCAAAATAAAGATTATTCCCCCCCTTTATTTCATGTTTTAATCTCCTTGCTGGAGAATCACCTCCGTATCCTTAATTTTCAAGGTCATTAAGCATTATTCACATCCTTGAAACGAGCTTTTCCAGCTTATTGGGCACTTTAAGTTCCGCATCCTCGCATCCTTGGATGCCTTGAATTCTTGTGCATTTCTCGTTTGTATGGTTTCTGGCCAGGTTGCATTCAGCGCCCCCCGAATCGAGTCAATGCCATTGTCCTGTGGGGACCAAAGGACAAAAAGGATTTTCGCCAAACAACAAACAAGCGTGGTGGGGAAAAGAATTGGCAAAAGAAAGCCATAATAAAGCCGCACAACAACAACAATAATAAAAACAAGAAAAAAACCAAAACCTGAAACCAAAAGAAAAGCAAATCACAGCGTGGAAAAATCCTTTTGTGTCAATTTTAAAGCCGCCAGGACAACGCCAGGAAAATCGCGACAAGAACAAGACATATATAATCAAGTAGAAAATTCACTTCAAGTTTAAAAAAAGGGAAAAAAATATATAAAAAATTCTTGGAAAATGGGAAATGTTTAGGAAGGAAAATAAAATTACAGAAATTTCTTAGAAAATGGGAAGCACTTGGGAGGGAAATTAATATTTCTAATAAATTCTAGAATTATTATGAAAAGAATTTTATTTTTTTTTAATATTTAAAGAATTCTTTAAACTAGTTTTGTATTAAAACTGTTCGAAAATGTATTTTTTAAACCTAAAAAAATATTAAGTATACGTAAGAATGTCACCCTCTTAAAATATCAAGTATACGCCGGGTGGTTTTCTGATTTTTCTGGTTTTCTGATTCTGAAGTTTTTTTTAGTTTTTAGTTTACGGAAGAATTTGTTTCTAAATTGTTTAAAAAGTATTTTTTGTATCCTTAAAACCATTAAATATACTTAAGAATGACAAAAAAAGATCATCCTAAAAAATATTAAGTATACGACGCGTGGTATTCTAATTTTTTTTAATTTTTTAAGTTTTTTTTAGTTGTTTTTTATATAGAAAAAATATCGTGTTTTTTATTATTTGAAAAAGTATTTATTGAACCTCAAAAAAATATTAAGTATACGTAAAAATAACAAAAAATAGCCGCCCCTTCAAAATATCAAGTATACGCCGGGTGGTATTCTATTTTTATTTCTTTTTTTATTGAATTTTTTTTATTTACGGAAGAAGTTTTGTTTTAAAATTGTTTGAAGTAGTATTTATTGAACCTAAAAAAATATTAAGTATACGTAAGAATGACCAAAAAATTGTCACCCTTTCAAAATATCAAGTATACGCCGTGTTGCATCCTATTTTTTTTTACTTTTTAACGCTTTTTTTTTAGTATTTTCTGGTTCTTTTTTTTTACGTAAAACTGTTTTTTGTTGCATTAAGTCCTTCCTCTCGATTTCCTTTACATTCGAAACTTTTTCTCAAATTTCTTTCTCCTTTTTTTTTGTGTTTCGGGCTGCTATAAAATTTTTTTAAAAACAACATAAGCAGAGCAGGACGTGCCATCCTGTCCGCCGCCGACTCTCTTCGACATTAAAGTTGTGTTTTGCGGGAAAAAAAGAAGGAAATCTCGGCAGAAAAGTTGTCTTTGATTTTCTGTCTCTCTGTGTGTGTGTTTTTTTTTGCCATTTCATTTTTGTTTTGGTGCTTTTAGCACGTTATTCTCCATCACTTCTTTACTCATTCTATCCCTGCCCCTGCCCGACCGCTCTCCCTTTCTCGCTAGCGGAATCCCTGTTTGGGGAACGTGTCGAGATGTAGAAGGAGAAAAGGGGAAAGGGGGAAAGGGGGAAAGGCGAGAAAGGAGCAAACGGAAAGAGAAATGGGAACAGGCTGGCGCGCATTTTGGCAGGCATTAATTTCTCCCGTGTGTCACATAACGGGACTTCCCTCTCCCCTTTAACGTTTCCCTTAGAGTTATTTTTTTAGTGATGACATTTATTGATGTTTCAGGAATTGGTGACGAACTAAAAGTGGATAAGTTTTGTAAAAGAAATTATAAAATATTCTTTTTTGTGTTTTTCAACTAAAAGTTCACCAAAAGTTCTTTTGATTCCTATGATTTTTCCTCTTTTTCGGACCAAAAATAGCCAAAATATTCAGCCCTTCTCAATCATTTGACTTTTATTGATGTTCACGAAATAGGTGACGAACTAAAAGTGGATCAGTAAAAATTATAAACTAAAAATTTCATTAAATTTCTTTTATTGGCTCTTTTTTTTGGGGTTAGAAAATAGCCAAAATATTCAGCCCTTCTCAATCGTTTGCCTTTTTTTGATGTTCAAGAAGTTGGTGACGAAGTAAAAGTGAATAAGTTGTATAATAAAAATTACAAAATATTCTTTTTAGGCTTTTTTACTAAAAGTTCATTAAATTTCTATTATTTAGCCTCTTTTTTTCGGCCAAGAAATAGCCAAAATATTCAGTCCTTCTCTGTTTATAAGTTTATGTATGTTTCAGTTTGTGTCAAAGTTTATATTTTCGATGTTTTTGGTCGATGTATTTGTTCTCTTAACAAAAAGTACTTTTTCTTGTTTATTGTTTAATGTTTTATGAGTTTACTTCGAAAAAAATTGTATAGCTTTCAAATTGTGAGGCAAAACCGATTAAAACTATTTAAAAAAATGCGCCAAAAACCCCTTCTCAGCTTTTTTGGCTTTCATTCAAATGCGCTTAAAATGTGTCTCTCTATTTCGTCTTTCAATTAAGTTTTTTTTTGTTTTTCGCCGAAATCCGTTTGGCAGGTAAAAGACTTTTCCTCTTTTATACACATTAATTATGTCAGCTTTTAAGTTTCGCCCGTGTCCTGTCCAGGATCACGGGGATTATTATTAATATGTGCAGTGGTCATTTTGCCGGATTTGGACCCGGGGCTCCTTCTGTCTGCAGGTCCTTTGAAGTACTTTTCGCTCGTGTTTTTTTCTCCTGCTTCTTCTTCTTTATTATCCGTTTTTATTTCATTTTTCGCCCCGAATTTTTGTTGGTCCTGTTTCGCCCTCTGGATGTGCGTAAGGTCATCAAATATAAATTGCGGGTGTCTGCGTCTTTCTGGAAATTTCTGGCCGGACAGCTGGTCCAGCAATTAAAAGCTGCAAGTGCGAGAGTCGATTGAGGAGTTTCGCGAATATTTTATGAGAAATTTTCATGCTTTTCAGAATTTGTTATTTAATATTTTATAAAGAAAATAGTGTCAGAAATGTTTGGACTCTTGCTTCTTGATTTAATTATCACTTGCCTGGTTTTGGGGAACTTTTCGCTTACCCCTCGCGTTTATGCATTTTCTGTTGCTGGCAGGACACCGTCGACGACGACGTCAACGTCACCAGCAGCAGCAGCAGCAGTGACTGCCTCGATGGTCCACACACATCACAAGGAT
Source organism: Drosophila ercepeae (assembly GCA_018150545.1). NCBI lineage: Eukaryota > Metazoa > Arthropoda > Insecta > Diptera > Drosophilidae > Drosophila > Drosophila ercepeae. Next base: position 2,701,900 of record JAECWL010000197.1, read on the forward strand.
CCGCAGGATCCATCCATTGGCTTGTTGCCGCGGTCGCATTAACCCTTCAGTGCCGTCGCGGGTCGGCGGTGGCAGCGGCGGCGTCGTCGTCGTCGTCGCCCACGTCAGCGCTAAAAATAATAGGCCGCCTGTGTGCATATAAATGAGTCCCGGGAGGGGAAAGGGCATAATGCACTTACAAAAAATACTAAAAAAAAATACTGCAAAAAATACTGAAAAAATACTAGAAAAATAAAAATAAAAAAAAAAATCTTTTTTGAAGAAGCTTCGTTCTTACTTACGAATTTCTGATAATTTTTTGGTTAGCAGTATTTTTTCGAGTGCATCCTGTGGCTGAGCGAGGGCTTCGAGCTTCGAGCATGCAATTATGCCGGCAGCCCTTCGGCTCCCAACCACCCACCGCAGCCCTACCCTCTGCCCTTTCTTTTATGGCGGCCATGCTCTGGCGCCTGTGTGTCTGAGTTTTTCCATTTTTTTATTGCAACTATTTGCATGACAGCGTATAATAATTTACTCGTTAAAACAAAAAAAGGATCTCACTTTGGTGGCATAATTAACGGCAGCTCCACCGAAAGCCCAACCACCCATCATCCACCCCCGCGGCACTTTTTGTTTTTTATTTTAATTCTTTTCGTTGTATTTTGTTTGTCCAAGTTTTGTTCCTATTTTTGTTTTTTATTTATTTTGATTCCATATTTTTATTTGTATTTATTTAATTTCTTTTCTTCTTGGCCATTGTTTGTAGTATTATTTTTTATATATTTCTGTGTTTTGTGTTTTCTGTTTTTGTGTGACCTCCTCGCCAGGTTATGCAACATAAATATTTAATTTATTTCCATTTATGTGCGAGTACTTCATCCACAAATAAATTATTATTATACAGCTTTACTCTCTTTTTTATATATCCGTTTCGGACAAAAAAGAATATATATTTATTTGGTTTATTTTGATGTTGGATGGATTTTGAAATTTATCACATTTAATACTGGAAAATTTGTCATGTGATTTAGTGTCACGAATTTATTTATAAGTTAATGCCGGAATATGCATTTTATGGCGCATTTCGCAGCGCAATTAATTATTTATTTATTATTATAAATTAATCACGAACAGCCACACCCACTGCCTGCCATCACATGTATTTATTATATATATTTTTTTTTGTTTTTGAAATCACGTACGAAATCACATTTATTTATGGCCATGGAAGGGTTAAGCGGTTGCGGTCATCGATATATTATATAATCGTGTTTTGTCGTGTTTTTTTTTTTTTAAATTAAGGAATTTAGAGTATCCAAGAATTTTCATTTCATTTTTCATTTGCATTCATTTTTAAAATAAAGTAAAAATATCGAAAAGATATTCATAGGAAAAGTTATCGAAATTATTGGTTGCGATTCTCAATATAAAATTCAATTTAAAAATAAAGCAAAAACAACGATTTTCATACGAAAAATTATAGAATTTTTTTTTTAGGAATTAGGAATTTTTGGTATATCAAGGAAATTTCAATTTATAAAATTCTATTTTAAAGTAAAATAAAAATATCGAAAAGAAATTCATTGGTAAAATTATCGAAATTATAGGGAAGTTTGAAAATATCAAGAATTTTTTAATGTATAAAAATTCGATTTCAAAAAAGAACAAAATGTCGAAGAATATTCATAAGAAAAGTTATCGAAATTATCAGACATTTATTTTTAGGATTTATCAATGAATATCAATGAAATTTCAATTCATAAAATACGATTTTAGGATATTCACAAGAAAAGCTATCAAAATTATCGACAGTAAACGATATCGATAAATTTGATTTGATAAAATTGAAGTAAAACCTATCGCATTTATTGCCATCTCTATGGGCCAAGGGCTGCCATTTGGGGTTCGGGTCACCCATCCAAAGAATTTTAATGCGCTGAATGGGAAATCAAAGGCAAACATTGTAAACTGAGACGTGCCTCAATGCGAATGCCCGCAACAATTTGCCGGACATTATGACGCGGCATCATCGTTTTCCCATTACTTTTGCCTTGCCCTTCCATGGCTCTCCTCCATTTTCCGGCTGGATGTTGCGGGTCCTTCGAGATTCTTCAAAATGAGGGATATGACAAAAAGTGATAGATCTTAAAATTTTTTTTAAGAAAATTACAAATTTATATATTTATTTTAAGACAAAAGTATTTAAGAAAGAATTGGACTAAAATTACTCTGAAACCTATTTTATTTTTTAAATATTGAACAAAAACTGTAGAGCATTCAATATTGTGTGTTCTCTCGCCCATTATTATATTCTCTTTGGGATTCGTTTTTTTTGGCTCGACTTCCTTTATGACTGCCAAATGCACTCTCCACATGACCAAACTGCCTTTGACCCTGGACTCTGCCATTATTCAAATAAAAAACACCAGAAAGGAGCGAGAGAAAGGGGCGAAAAAATGAAGGAAAATAAGAGAAAAAGCGAATCGTTTGGCGTTTGAAAAGCTGTTGCCAGTTATTGTCTCGCCCCCGAAATGCTACTACACATACTGGGGAAGGATACTGCAAGGATATTCCTTACTGAGGAAGTCCTTTTTTTTTTGCGTAGCCACTGGCACTGCCATCAATAAATAATAAATTGCCTATAAAAACTGATAAATTCATTGATGAATCTGAAGCGAGTGTGTTCCCATAAATGCCAGACTGCCATATTTGCAGCCACGCCCTCTTAATCCCCGCAACCCCGCCTCTTTTATATCGTCTCTTCTTTATTTTTTTGATCCTTTTATTTTTTAAGTGAGTAATGGAAATTCATGGTAATAAATGTCAGGGGTCAGGGGACATGCATTTTTGGGTGCAGTTTCCGAATGCGTCTTGCACTTTTTTCTACCACTATCTGTCCGTTTGAAGTTGCTGCAGCTTTGGGCATACACTGAGAGAAATTTAGAGGTCATAGAAGTGAAGGTTTTAGAAAGATTTGGTGTACAGATTTTAGTCTAAATATTTCCTTTGAGAATTTTGTTCGAAAAGTAAAAAAATCTACTAAAATCTATATATTTTTCATATTTTTGAAATTATTCGATTTTTTTTTAATAAATTCCATTAATAAAATTCATAAAGTGGAAACATAAGCAATTCATTTTTAACGAGAAGGAAGTTTCAGCATTTTTTTCCATTTAAAAATTTGACATTTTTCATTTTAGTCATTTTTGAGTCAAAATAAACAAGAAAAAATATCTATTCATGGCTGTTTTTAAGCATTTGAATATTTTCCAGCTTCCTTTTTTGTTCTCCATCCAGTTTTCTAATTTTTTTCCAAATAAAAATTAGACATATTTAATTTTTAGCCATTTTTGAGTCAAAATAAACGACTAAAACCTTTATTCATGGCTGGTTTTGATCATTTAAATCTTTTCCATTATTGTCCAGCTTTCATTTTTTGTTTTCCCTTCAGTTTCCCAATTTTTTGCCCAAATCAAAATTAGACATATATCGTTTTTAGCCATTTTCGAGTCAAAATAAACGAGTAAAAAGTATCCATTTCTGGCTCTTTTAGATCCTTAGAATCTCATCCAGCTTTCTTTTTTGTTCTTTCTTCAGTTTCCTAAATTTTTTGTCCAAATCAAAATTAGACATATTTCATTTTTAGCCATTTTCGAGTAAAAAACATCTATTTATGCCTCTTTTTTTTGATCATTTGAATCATGTCCATCTTTGTCTGGCTTTCTTTTTTGTTTTCCCCTCAAATATTCAATTCAAAAGTTGATTTATGCTTTTTCTGCAAACACAATTGGCAAGAAGACGCAAAAAGCAGAAACCATTTTTAAGCCTTCAGTCCGGCAGCTTAGCTCGAATTTTGGCCAAAAGTGCTTTCAGACGCTCAGAAGGGCTAAAAACTATGATTTTAAGACTTGGTCTGAGCTTAAAAATGATTACTTTAGTTTACTTAAAGAGTTATTTTTTCGAGTAATGCTTTTCGTTGGAGAGAATGTTATTACTTCAGCTTTAAAGATTTTTGCTTTTAAGTCAATTATAAATTTCTATTAAACCTTTTATCCTTTTTTAAGACTATCAAGGTAGCTCTGGCTCTGCTTTTCCTTTTCATTTTTGTTTATTTAATTATCCTGGCACGTGAAAAGTCCCATCTTCCATCTATTTTCTTCGGCTATCATTCATCTATTTTTGATTTACCCCGCAAGGACAACAGGAACAGGAAAAATCGCAGACAAACATTATTTCCTTGACACTCCCTTTTGTTTGGGTTCCTGTTTTTTTGTTGTTTATGGTATATATTCGGTATATTCGGTATATTTTTGTTTTATTTCGGTGCATGCTTTTTGTTAAATGTAATTTTAAGTGACGTCGCCAAAGTTGAGACGTGACAAAATTACAAAATATTTTGTAAGCTCTTAAAACCGTTGATGCCAGCCAGGATACCAGTTGGGGGGGAGTCGGTGTGGCAGAGGGGCGGGGCTGCCAGGACATGGCCATAACATTGCCCATAACAATAAAAACAAATTGAAGCAAAAACAACAACAAAATCAACAACAACATAATACTTAATAACGTGTTTTTTGATGTTGTCGCGGTTATTCCGGCCAAAAACGGGAATTCCCACAGTTTGAGTTTCGGATTTTTTGTGCTTTTTTGGATTTGGATTTGGTTCAAGGAGGAGGGTCGTTTAGGGCGTGGTCTATTGGCGGGATTCCCTTATATTTTGCCAACTTTTTTGCCAACTGGGCACATCAAAGGCACATTTTCTTCTCGTTTTTTTGGCTCTGCAAGTCGGACACCCAGGACACCAGGACACACAGGACCAAACAAAATAGTTTCCCTAGAAGCAGCCGAAACTATTTGAAGTTTGAGGACTTTTTCCACAACAAAGTCCCCGGCAAACACACAACACACAACACAAAGTAGAGAAAAAGCAACAAAATTAAGAGTCAAAAGTTGCCAAAACTGTTCCAGGATCTTCCGGGCCATAATGGCTGTGAGGGCCATGAAAATGGTGTCCTTTTCAAATAATATTAAGTGTCCTAATTGGAGGGAAACTAACTGAATATGTATTTTTATTCAAAAAAAAAAAACAAAGTATTAAAATATATAATTGGGATAAGTTTAAAAGGTAAAAAGGGGAATTTTCTACTTTTGATATTTTCTAAAATTTTGTATTTAAAAAGAAAATAGTTTTAAACGATTTAGAATTTCATTAAAATTGTTTTAAAACCAAGTTTTAGGTGTTTTTTAAATACTCTTCCTTAAAATTTGATTCAAAATGTTTCAAAAACTCTCAAAATGTTTTTCTAAAAATCCTCTAATTTTTTATATAATTTCCGCAAACAAAGAAAGGGGATTTTTCTTTTTTTTATAATTCCTAAAATATTGTATTTAAAAAGAAAATAGTTTCAAGTTGAATAAAAAAAATAAAAATAAAAATATTTTTCTAAAAATCTTCTAATTTTTTATAATAATTTTTATTAATTTCCCCAAAGAAGACAACATTTTTGTTCTGTTCTCCGTCAACCCATGAGATAATTGCTGAAATGCGAATTATTTTGGCAGGACAATGCCATGAAAGGGTTTCAGCCGTCTCGCACAGAGACAAAAACAGGACATAGAAGAGAAGAGAATGTAAAGTGAATTAAAAAGGGGAATCCCCAGAAACGTGAACGTGAATTATCCTTGTTCCTACATACATAATACATTTATCTATCCATCTTTTTATGTGGCACGACGTTATGGTACGACTCTATGTATTTATTTTCGTATAAAACATGACTCGCTTTTTGTTTCGTCCTTACGCAAGGCAGGAGTCTGCCCTGCCAACAGGGGGGATGCCTTTGAGGCTTGCAACGACTGCGGCTTGCCTCTTATTATGGTGCAGAAGCGGCAAAAATAATTTCCACATGAATTACCAAACGGAGAATGCACTCACTAATTAGATGCATAATTAGACATGAAGTTTTGAGCTCCATCCGGGTGGGTTGTTCCACGTTGTGGGGGGTGGAAGCTCTACTCAGTTATGGATTCAAGAAATTCATGAAATTTCTTACCCTTTTTAATTGAAGTTTATTTGAGAAACAGAAGGATATCAGAAATACCTACTTTTAACTATTTTTTAACAGGTTTTTTTATTATCTATTCTGGAAAAAAATGATAAATTTTTAATAACTTTTAATACAGAGTTCAGATTTCTATTTCCTAACAGTTTTTATTATCCTTTTAAAGCAATTTATTAATTTTCTATAATTTTATAACCAAGAAACAATAAAATTCAAGAAATTTTTATCCTTTTTAATTGAAGTTTATTCGAGAAACAGAAGGATATCAGAAATATCTATTTTTTAACAGGTTTTTTTATGATCTTTTCTGAAAAAAAGAGATAAATTTTCAATAACTTTTAATACAGAGCTCAGAAATACCAGCTTTTAATATCCTTTTAAAGAAATTTATCAATTTTCTATTATTTATAACCAAAAAGCAAGAAAATTCATGTTCTAACATGTTTTTTCTTCAATTTTTTAACCTCATTTTAAAGTTCTTAAAAGTTGATCTTGATATGATCTTGATATGATCTTTTCTGAAAAAATATATAAATTTTCAATAACTTTTATACAGAGTTTAGAGTTTTTATTATCCTTTTAAAGCAATTTATTAATTTTCTATAATTTATAACCAAAAAGCAAGAAAATTCATGTTCTAACATGTTTTTTTTGCATTTTTTTAACCTCATTTTAAAGTTTTAGAGAAAACTCTCTCTCTGGTTTTTTAAAACCATTTCTCCATAAAGTTTCTTCAATAATTCTAACAATAGTTTTGTGGCCTCTTTTGTTGGCCATACTTTTGGCTAATTCGGTTTGTATTCGCCACTTCAGGTCCTGCCAATACCGTTAACTTCAAATGGAATTGGGGCTTAATTGAAGTTCGGCTTCAAAACTTTCCATCGAAGATGCGGCAGCGCCAGTGGCAGTGGAAGTTGAAGTTGCAGCTGTAGCAGGTGCAAGCCACCAAAATGTGCAACAGCAGCAGCAGCAGCGCCACAAAAGGATAAAAAAAAAGAGGAATGAACAGATAGCTGTGTCTCTTTCGCGCTTCAATAGCCATCTCTTTCGGCACCTTTTGGCTTTGGCCGCAAAAAGTTGGGCACGTGCAGGGTGCACGTAGCCGGAAACAAATGACATTGTCAGCGCCCTGGCCCCGAAAACTGAAACGGCCTCCGCCCTACGCCCTGCCCGCCCCTTCTCTAAAGTTTCTCCTTTGCCGCTGTCCCTTCTCCCCTGCACCCCCTCTATTTTCAGGCCATGTCCTGCTGGCTGCTGTCCTGTCGAGAAGAAATCCCAGCTAAGCATTTCCGGTCGCGTTTCAACTTCCCTCTGCTTCGTTTTTGTCTTTTTTTTTCTATCCTTTCCCATCTCTTTCTCGCTCTCTATCTATCCATCTCTTTCCTGCGACATGTGTGCGTGTGTGTGTGTGTGTGACAAGGCCATTAGCAATGGCGGCTTTGGCAGCCACAAAAGTTGAGGCGCATCCTTGCAGCTGCCATTTTATGACAGTCTTTTGTTGTCGGCTCCTCGCTAAGGATTCCTTTTTTTTTTTTTTTTTGCACTACAAAATATTTAGGAGAAATCGTATATCCAAAAAAAAAATATTTTATTAAATTAAGGATATTTTTAATATTTTTTATAAATATATTTTTGAATTTATTGAAAGTTTTTTAGGTGAGAAAAAAATATAAGAAGTATTCTGACTGTTTTGAAAATAAATAAAAGTATTGGAAAAGGAATTAGAGTTCTTAATATTTTTTATTTATTTTTTTAGAATTTAATGTAATGTAATATCAAATTTAACATTTTTCTGAGCTTTTTTAGGGTTTTTTTTAACAAAATTTAAATATTTCAAAAAACATTCCCATAGGCTTTAGATTTCTTTTTTTTTTAATAATTTCATTTTCTTTAATTTTTATTTTATTTTAATATTAAAATTCCAAGTTTTTTCTTGTATAAATATTTATTTATTATTTATTAATATTTAAAATTTTATTTCCATATTTAAAATTAACATTTTTTTAACAAAAATAATTTTTTTCAACATGTTTTTAACAGTTTTTAGTTTATTAGGTATTCAATATTTATAAAATTTTATTTTCTAAAAAATTGTAGGTGAGAATTTTGTTAAAAATTAAAAGGAAAAAAATAAATTCAAGAATGAAACAGTAAACTCTCTAAGATGAACAAAACTATACTTTAAAACCTAGCTAATATTTTATTCTATAAAATAAGCCTCGTATACGTTATCTCTTTATATTTTCTCCGAGTGTATGCAAGACTCGTCGAGTCCTTGAGACTCGATTGGTTATTATGAAAGTTTTCGGGTAGTACTACAAGTATATTCTTTGTAAAATTTGCGGTTAAATCGCATGACAAACAGCGGGCAGAGTCCCCTGCCCCGCCAATTACTCCAATTAATGCCACTCCGGTACTCATTCTGAATTTTGAAATTCTCTTCCCTTCTCATCAGGTGGCAGCCTGGGAAGCACAGGTGGCATCAACACGGAGTGTCCGACGGACTCGTTTCGGTGCAACAACGGCAAGTGCATTTCGCACCACTGGGTCTGCAATTACCAAAAGGACTGCGACGATGGCGAGGACGAGATGCAATCCTGTCGTAAGTACCGAATAAAATATTATATCCTTATACTCGTATATATATATATTAACCACAGTCCGGTGTAATTAAAATATGAAATTAAAAGAATATTAAGTGGGAATGCAGTGGAGGGGGGGACGGTATCAAAGACGGTTTTCAAGTGGATCGCCCATAAAAGGATTAAATCGAATCGATTTCAACGCGATAATTCCGTGTGTCCTCGATCCCAGGATTCGCGATTTAATTATTTTATTAAAATGCAAATTATTTAAGTTTTTGCTCTCAATTTAAGCAATAAAATATCCATAGAAGGTGGAATTATTAATTAAAAACTTTAAAATGTTCCTTAATATGGGAATTATTTAATATTGTTTGTTAAAAAAGAGAAAATCTTGGAATATAATATACTTTTGTTTTAAAAATGTTTAAATATTGGTACAGAATTTATTGGAAATATATTTATTATTACCTTAACCTTTAAATATTTTTAAACCCTTTCAGGGGGCATTATAATTTTTATTAAAAATATACAACGCCGTGAAGGAGACATCTTTGACATGTCCTTTAAAGTATATATAAATATTCTTAATCAGAATCACTTCCTAAATCGATATAACCATGTCCGTCTTTCTTTAATATATACTTTTGTTTGAAAAATGTAAAAATGTTGCTACAGAATTTTGTACAGAAATGGAAACATATTAATTATTACCTTAACCCTTAAATATTTGTATATTCTTACATTGGATATAATTTTGAGATAATTTTTTTAATAATAATTAAAATTTTGATGACACTTGTAGAGTACGACGCAGTGAAGGAGATATCTCCGTCATCTTCTCTAAAGTATATATTTTCTTAATCAGAATCACCTCCTGAATCGATATATCCTCCTCAATCATCGATAACTGAATCGATAAATGTCCGTCTATCCGTCGATCCATTGGTCCGCCTCTCTAGAAAATTTGAAACGGATCCGTGGACTATATCCTATAGCTGCCATAGAACGGAACGATTAGAAATGCCACAACTTTGGTATTTTTTGTGGAGTGGAATCCTGAGACTTTCTCAAAAATTGATTAAATAATTATAAGAAATAGTTCTGATTCTGATGATCCTTAAATAACTATCTCCGATAATTGCTATATCTTTTACCAATAGAAGCCGCAATTGGAGCCGCAAGGGTATATAAAGTTCGAATACAGAGGAAGTTCATTTTTTTCTTGATTTTTACATATTTTATCTCAAACTTTTATGGTTTTTAATTGTTTAAAGGAGAAAGAAATAAGAAATAAATAAACAAATAAATAAATTTCAAGAATAAGATAACATTGTTTTATGATTAATAAACTATAAAAAGAAAACTATAAGAAAAAATTGCAAAAAAAGAGCCCAAAACTGTGGTTAATATGTCTAAAAACATTGAAAAATAATTACTCTTCAATATACTTTTTTGATATATTTTTTGATATTTTTTAACATTAAAATTATACAATTTCCAGCCCCACCGGAGTGCGAGAACCAACAGTTAAACTGCGGACAGTATATATTCAATAAGACGTACTGCATTCCGCCGCATTATCGCTGCGATATGATCGACGATTGTGAGGACAAGTCGGACGAGTTGCAGTGCAGTGAGTACACTTGAAACAAAATATTTATAGTCCTAACAAACCATTGCGAAATCCCACTCTAAGGATATCGTATAACACAAAATGGGGAATGGGGGGAAAAAGCACGCCTTTTCTCGCTTTCAATGTAAATTTGTTGACTCGACAAATATTGGTTAAACTCAAACGAATCCTTGCCCGAATCCTGGCGCTGGTGAAAGGATTGCGGGTAGCAACAATTTGCTTAGCAAAATGTTTACATTTTATTATGCCAATTTTATTTATGCAAATTTTCAACAAGTTCACAGGGAAGCCCGCATTTCTTAAAGTCTTCCTCCCCAAAACTCTCTATTACATAAATATTCAAAGAATATATATATAAATTTTCCACAAGATATACTCTCACATATAATAAAATATATATATGGAAGGTACATGGCTGGAAAATCCCCAAGGTAAAGGCCACAAATTAGCGAGGAAACCTCAAGACCAAACCATCGACCAAACCGAACAGAAATGGATCAATGTGATGGAAGGCCATAAATCTTATTCCCAGAAAAGGGTCGGGCCCAATGGGGTTAAGGTTAACCCTTTGGTTATCGCCCGGGCTAGTTGCACACCGGGAATGTGAATTGATGATGGTTCTCTCTCGGTTCATGGCCAGAATCACAAATGAACTTTAGTTAACTTCCAAAACCATTTGCCGCAAAGTGATGAAAGCCGGCGATGCTCTTTCCAAAGTTTTACAACATATTTAGGCCAATTTCTATTGGAAAAAGAATGTAACCCAAAAGGGTCTAAGCTTCAAATGACTTTTAGAGAGTCGGGAATTTTTGGGAACCCGCTTTTGATGTTTTATGTTGGAAGTTTTAGGCAGGAAATGAGTTGGTGTCTATTTATTTTTTATTTTATTTGCCGATTATCCATCAGAACACCTGAAAGGGTTTCCAATTCCAATACACATCAATCTGTATTAGAAACTTGCAAGTATTTCAAATATTTTTGTATAAAAAACACTTGGAAATTATTTTTCATTCATGAAGTAGAATACCTTAAAAGATATCCTTATCGATTTCCAATTAATCTTTGAAAGTGAAATCTAATAAGCAAATATTTTTTTAGATTAGAAGAAAATCTTTTGTAGATTTTTTTTCCTATCTTTTTTTGGTAAACCCTGGATTTTTATTTAAGACCATTTGAAGTCCATATATCTTTATCAATTCCAATTAAATTCCTAATCGGAATACCTTTAAAGTTTTCTAAATAAACTCCCTAAAAATCTTCATTCAAAATTTTAAACAATAAATAAATAATTAAAAATTTTAGTGACGAAATCTTCTACCATAATTTATTTTTCATACTTTTTTTTATATTCTTTTGTTTTTGAAAGTCTGAGCAATATTTTTCAATTCCTTATCGGAATACTTTAAAAGTTTCCTACCCAAATCCCCATTAATTTGCATTTAAATCCTTTTTACTATTTTTTAACTAAACACTTTAGTAATGAAATCTTTTACAATAAACTAGTATTTCATACTTTTTTATTAGTTTTTATCGAATTTATTTTTCAATTTTTAATCTGAATACCCTTGAAAACCTTGCTTAATAAATTTCCTATCAATTTGCATTCAAATCCTTTTTCAAATCCTTGTTCAAATCCTTTTCGATAAAAATTTTAGTGACAAAATCGTTTACAATAAACTATTATTTCATACTTTTTAAATAATCTTTTGTTTTCGAAAGTCTGAGTCTGTTTTTTAATTCCTTTCCGAAATAGCATAAAAGTTTCATAAATAATTTCCCTAAAAATTTGGATACAAATCCTTTTTAAAATGTTACCCGACAAATTGTAGTGACGAAATTTTCTACAATAAACTAGCATTTCATACTTTTCGAAAGTCGAAGTCTGTTTTTTAATTTCTAATCGAAATACCTTAAGTCTTATAAATATTCACCCTAAAAATTAGCATTCAAATCCTTTTTAATATATTTCCATACCAATTTTAGTGACGAATTATCCCAAAATAACCTAGAATTTCATATTTTTTAAATATTCTTTTGTTTTCGAAAGTCTATGTCTGTTTTTTAATTCCTAATCGAAAAACCTTAACATGTTTTATAAATAATTTCCCTAAAAATTTGCATTCAAATCCTTTTTAAATATTTTTCCATACCAATTTTAGTGACGAATTATCCCGAAAAAAGGAATTATTTCATACTTTTGAAATAATCTGAGTAATTTTTTTATTCCTAATTTAATTTTGAATTCTTAATATCAATAAATTAAAAGTCTTATAAATAATTTCCCTAAAAATTTGCATTCAAATCAAACTTTACCCGACAAATTTTAGTGACGAATTATCCCGAACTAAGAAATTATTTCATATTCTTTGGATAATCTTTCCTTTTTAGAGCAAAGTCTGAGCAATATTTTCTTGTTCGCAAAATATATAATTTCCCTCAAGGACGCTTTTTCATTCGTAATGAGCAATTTCCGGGGAAAAGTTTTCTTTTTCACTTTCGGCGGACAGAGAAGACAACCGATTAATTTTAAACCCTTGGCACTTGGGGAATATTTATCGCTGATGACTTTAATAATTCGCTGACAGTCGGTCTGGTGAAGGGGGGGGTCCTGGACTTGGATCCCATTTATATTTTTGGCCAAGAGTGAGACACCTCCCTTGGACCCAGTCTGTTGGCTGCTCGTTGGGAGAAGAATTTAATGCATTTTCAACAGCTCTCGCTCGAGCGGACTTTGTGCAGCGAAGAAAAGCGGAGAAAAATCGGGGAAAAAGCGAGGAAAATCGGGAAAAAGTAAGGAAAATCGGGGAAAAGCGAGGAAAATCGGGGAAAAGCGGAGAAAATCCTTATATGGTATCCCCCCCTTCCCTTTTTGGCATAAAAGTTCAAGTGCATGCAGCCAGCAGACGGCGAGCCGCACATTTTGATTAAAACTTTTGCCAAAAAAGGTAAGGGGCGTTGGGCGGCATGGTTGAGGAGGCGTGGCGTGTCCATGCAAATCGCCAAAAAGGAGCTGGAGTCTTGTAGAAGCATTTATTGCTTGTTATTTAAGATTTATGCACATAGACAGCCAAACAAATATTTAAATATCTTTGAGGCGACCAATTTCCAAGTGTTTTATCCTGCCCCCCAACCCCCTACCCTTACTTACCCTACCCTACCCCTTACCCTACCCCTTACCTCCTTCCTGGAGAGTTTTCCTCAATTTTCTTCAGTTTTCCGGCTTTCTTGGGAAGAAGTTTTAGCTGGCAGCTTTGACGACTCTCTCTCGTCTCGTGAAAGCGGCTAGACAAACGCCTCACAACGAAGGTTCTTTCCCGCCCTCTCTTTCTGCCTCACTTCCATTCCCCTTTGCCACTCGCCAGAAGCCAACTCCTTGTCCTAGAAGGCCAATTTGTCTCGCAAAATGGCTAAAATTTATTTCCTTTTGGCTTAAGAAAGTTCTTGAAAATTTCAAAGAGGTTTTAAAAAATAATAAATTGATGGAAAAAATATTTAAATTATATTAAAATTATATTAAAATAATAAAAAAAAAAAAATATATTTATTTACGATTACATTCTGATTTTTTAACAAGAAAAAAATATAAAAAAAAGAATTCCTAACTTTTTTCAAATCTAAAAACCTTAAAAATATTTCCAGCTTTTATTTTGTGAAAGAGAAAGCATCACTGGAACCAAAAAGTGAAGGAGATAGTTGGTGAGAAAGAGCCAGAGCATAAAAATAAAGAAAAAGTAGATTTATTTATGATTAATTTCTGATTTTTTAACAAAATAATTATTTAAAAAAAAATTCCAACGTTTTTTCTTATCTTAAAACCTTAAAAATATTTCCTGCTTTTATTTAGTGAAAGAGAAAGCATCACTAGAACCAAAAAGAGAAGGAGATAGTTGGATAGAGAGAGCCAGAGCATAAAAATAAAGAAAAAGAAGATTTTTTTACGATTAATTTCTCATTTTTTAATGAAAATAATAATTAGAAAAAAGAATTCCTAGATTTTTCCTAATTTTAAAACCTTAAAAATAATTTCTAGCTTTTATTCTGTGAAAGAGAAAGCATCACTAGAACCAAAAAGAGAAGGAGATAGTTGGATAGAGAGAGCCAGAGCATAAAAATAAAGAAAAAGAAGAACTATTTAAGATTATTTTATGATTTTTTAACAAGAAAAAAAATATTTAAAAAAATTCTAACTTTTTTCTGGAAACTAATTTCTAGCTTTTATTTAGTGAAAGAGAAAGCATCACTAGAACCAAAAAGAGAAGGAGATAGTTGGCTAGAGAGAGCCAGAGCAGACTCCGTTTTGGCGGAAAACTTTATCCTGCACAGGATCAAGTTTAAATTTAATTTTAATTTAATAAGAAGAGGCAAGCGAGAGCGACAAAGATGTCCTGTCGGAGAGCGGAGGGCGGAGGGCGGAAATCAGGCCATCCCTTTCGCACTTTGTTGCACAATAATTTATCGCGCTTAAATGGCGACAAAATGTTCACTCTTATTGCGTTCTTAACAAATTTATTTTGCGTACGTGTCAACGCGTCGTCTTCCTCAGTTTCAGTCCTTCAGGGTCCTGACAGGCTACCCTCTCCCTACTCTCTGCCACCACAAGACCCAAGGATATGCCACTGCTTCTGCGTTATCCTTACGGTGTGATTGTGTTTGTTTGTGTGTTTGCCTTTGTTTGCTTAATTTATGGCATATAAATATTAGAGCGGGCTTATTTCAACTATTTAATTACTTCAGGTGTTGTGCGAACAGGGTGGAATGACAACTGGGAGATATATGGCTAACAGAGGGGGGTGCCGGGTGCCGGGGAGGTGATTTCGGGCCAAAACAGATAATCCACGCACACATTAACACATTCTGTAGAGCCTTAACTCACAGATACATATGTTTAAATCAACATAAAACATAAAATCCATAAAACATAAAACATAAATCCCTCAAATTTATTCTGGATTGAGCGTTTTCTTGTTTTGCTTCAAAAATATTTAATAAATATTTAAGAGGAAATCTTAGCCCTAGAATGTATTTCTAAACGATTTTAAATATTTATCAAGCTTTTAATTATTAATTAAAAATTTGAGCCTTTTTTTGATATAGATTTTTAAAAAAAGCTTTCAAGGATTTATTAAAAATCTACCAATTAGTTTCTTGTTTTAAAAAGCATATAGCCCTTTCGGTTTTAAAATATTAAAATATTTACAAATATTTGTTTATTTATTTTGAAAAAGACCTCTACAAATAATATATTTTTATTTAGAAATATTTATTCCACTAAAAAACTAATTCTGGGTTGAGCGTTTTAACTTCTTTGTTTTGCTTCAAAAATATTTAAGAAATATTTTACAGGAAAATTTTAGACAAAGAAGGAATTTGCAAGAAAATTTAAATGTTTATAAAGCTTTTAATTATTAATCAAAGGAATTTGGTTTTTTTTGGATTTAGATTTCTTAAGAAGATTTTTCAAAAATCTACCATTTATTTTCTTGTTTTTTTAAGAGCATACAGCTTCTTGGCTTTATTTGTTTTGCTTAAAATATTTAACAAATTATTAAATAAATATTTTAGAGGAAATCTAAACCCAAGAATTTTAAATATTTTTCAAGCTATTAATTTTATAAATTATAAAGCTGTTTATTAATAATAAAAGTAAGTAAGTTCAAGTAATACATTTTAGATTTTTGTAAAAGCTTTTAAAGATTTCTTACTAAGTTACCATTTAGTTTCCTGTTTTAAAACCTATGAAGCTTTTTAGTTGTAAAATTTTAAAAAGATACAAAAAATATTTTAAAAAAGTATCTTCATTTCTTATAAAGCTAAATTCTCTAGTTTCTTAAAATAATATATATGAAATATAAATAATATATATGATATATTTTACAAAACATTAAATTTTGAAACGAAAATATTTATTTTTTATTTATTAATTAATTAATTTTATTTAAATATTTATTATTTCACAAAAAAAGCTTAAAATCTAACAAATAGGAACTTTCTATAATTTATTAAAATATTTGCAAGGCTAGCAAAAATATTTTCTTGATCTAAAACTCCTTAAATATTTCCATAGATTGTAGTTCCATTTTTTAATATTTATTCCATAAAAAATTCAACCTAAACCCATCACTTGCCATTAAATATTCCTTATTTTTTTTAGTATTTTTATAGTCTTTTATAGTCTTTTTAGTTATTGCCTTTCTCCTTGTTTTTTAGTAATTATTTTTCTATCCTTCTGATTATTTTTTAAAACTCTTTTGTACACAAAAAAACACCTCGAACTCATCCTGGAGTAAGCACTCCACTAATAACTGTGAGAACAAACAGCCAGCATCTGGTGTTGTGAGAATTATCCTAAAAAGGACGAAAAAGTAGAAGAAGGTCCTTGGGAGTTACCTTTTCTCTTCCCCCTTCTCTTCCCTCTCCCTCTGACGCTTAGTTCGCTCGATTATTTTTGTTTCCTTTTTCGCCAGCGGTTGCGGTCGCAAGTCAACAAGCTGAAACCAAGATGCACTGAGAGAAATATTAAAAAAAACGTAAATATTTATTAATAGAAAAGTGTGAAAAAACTTAGACTCCTTTTTGGGGAACTAAAAAATATTAATATTAAAAAGTAGCTTGTTTTCACATTTTTTCGATTAATATTTATTTCATTTTTTTAGAAATTAGAGTTAAAAATTTAAAAAAAAAAAATTTTTTAAAGCCTTAAATTTTTTTTTTTAAAAACACTTAAAATCCTTCATAGATTTTCTCCCAGTGTAAAAATAGAAGTTAAAGCGCTTTTACTTGTTTACTCACGCGGCTGCACTCCAAGCAGATGAGAGGCGGAGAGGCGGAGAGGCGGCTAGGGGGCATGGCCAAGGACTAGTAGCAAGGTGAGGGCGGGGGGAAGTCACAAAAAGGATACACTAGAAGGCAGGCTAGAAGGCAGGATTTAGCCAAAGCGGCCATTTCGCATTTCGTTTTAATTGCAGGCAGCATCTAATGAGGCAGATATTGCTTCGTAAAAAGTGCGTAAAAGCCAAAGCCAAAGGAGGGAAAAGCTTAAACCACCATTAGGACACGCCCCTCTTACCATCATCCTTCCCGCAGCCTTTGCCAGCAAGGATCCTGCAAGCCATTTTGTTTACCTGCCTTTACCTGCAAAAACTTAAGTGTTATGGCCAACTCCGAGTCATCCTTTCGTCTCCTTGGCAAATTTTACAGACCAAGTTCTGGGAGTTCTGGAGACCGCTAGGACAGACAAGCATCTTTATTTTTTATCCTTAAAGAAGGGATCCTTAATTAATAGGATTTTTTCATACTATTTTTTAACAGAAATTCAGTTTTTTTGGTAAATTTTGTCTTCAAAATTCGAGCTTTGATAAAATGTTTAATTTTTAGCTTTTTTAAGGGGAAAAGGTTTAATAATCGACTTTAAACTTTTCATAGACTCTTTTTTTTCTCTGCTCTGAGTATGTAAGTCGGAACGGGTTGGATCAGTCGACTATATCCTATAGCCAGCATATCAGCATATATCTAAAAATGATCGTAAAGGCTATAGCTTCCAGGTTTTTTCTCATAGAAAGTTGTAATTCGCTGAAAGCCTTGTTTATGAGGATCTGAGCCTATCTAGAGACTTTCACAAGGATCGGTTGACTATATCCTATAGCTGACATATACGAAAGATCGTAACTGAAAGATCGGAAAGGCTATAACTTTCTTTTTTTTAAGGAAAGGAAATTGTAATTCGTTGAAAGCCTTGATTATGAGGATTCAGGCCTCTGCAAAAAAAATTTCACAAGGATCGATGGACTATATCCTATAGCTTCCATATAACTAAACGATCGGAAATGATATAACTTTGATTTTCTTTTTTGGAATAGCATTCTTTGGACTTTGTTTAAAATCCATTTTGTGAGGAACGAGTCTTATTCCGAAGTTCTTTTAAGAATCGACCAACTCTATATCCGATATCTTCCATATTTCTTACCAAAAAAAAACGCAATCTGTCTGCAAGTTCAACTCCGCCCAAAGACAACTTTATTTTCTAGTTATTTAATATTTTTTTTTTATAAATAAATATATTTAAATATTTTATTTAACATTTATTTTCATTCAAATTTATGATTAATAAGCGTTCTATGAACTTGAACCCATTTATTTTTAAAAATGCTAAAAATATCCATGGATATATTTCTTTTAAAATTGAAGACTTTAACATATTTGTTTGGTTTTTTTTTAATGTTTTAATTTATGCTTCTTTTATTTTTATAAATATATTGTATATATACCTATATATACCTATATTTTATATATATATTTTTTATCAATTTTTAACTAAAACTAAAACTTAGACAACTTTCAAGGCAGCTTGAAGTCCTTTTTAGCTGAAAAGTAGCTGAAGTATCGGCACTATTGGCGGTCTCATAAACTGTCAGCACCCTGGAAGCTATTTCCCAAGACCCTTCCTCCCTACCTCCGCCCCCCTCTGGCACTTGGTCTTACCAATTTCTCTATACCCCACCCCCCTTCGTCCTGGTCCTGTTACCAAGGATTCTGAGTACCAGCGATTGCAGTTGACGTTTATTTGACTGCAGCTGAACGTGACGCGACTTGCGACTCAAGGAAAAGGGGGCGGTGATGGAAGAGGGTACTGCGGGGCGTGGCACTTGTCGCGCGTAATTACACACCCCCACCCCCTCTCTGGCAACCCGCCATTTCTTGCCACACGCATAAAAGTCCTGGTCCTTGCAATAAAAGTTAATGCCGAGAAAACAGCAAGCCGAAAAGAAGTCCTGCCAAAAGGGAACCCAATTAGAAAGTGTTGTGGGAGTGACAACCCCCCCTAAAGAAAGTGGGTGGTCTTGTTTATAAACTGCCAACAGGACTCTTCTTTATTCGGTTCGAAGTTTTTGGTGGGTTTTGGAGAAAAAGTTTCCTTTATGACCTTGCTGCACAAATTGCAATTGTTGCAAAAAATCCAAAAACCAACCGGCCACGCCCCCTACTTAGTCATTATGATTTGCTTTTAATGCAAAAGTTTTCGGAAAGGGGGCGTGGAACGTGGAACGTGGGAGTACAACAAAAAAAAATGGCGAAACAGCTAACGAATTTCTAATACAGCGAAGGATGGCGAAGGATCAGCAGGACATGAGCGGGTGAGGGGGTGGCCCCCTCAAGTACAGTAAACTAAAGTGGAAGGAGACTTTTTTTCCAGAGTGCGTGACACATTTTTATGATTACCGTCCGGGAGGAAGTTGGCGGCGGGGGGTGGTCCTGGAGAGGTCCTGGAGGTCCTGCCGGTGCACAAAGTTTCCCTTCCGCTGCTCTACTTTGTCAATAAAAAAAGGATTCAACAAAAAATTATAGCAATAGATGCAGATAGAAAAAAAATTATAAAAAATACAGAAAATTTTAAGGATATTTTTTATATTATTTATATTATTTTTAGGTTATAATTTCTTAAAACTAATATGATCATTAAAATCCTTAAAATATTTAGGAAATTAGTGAGAAATTATAAAAAATTATCATGAAATTTAAAACTTATTCCACATTTTTAAAGATAAATAGAATCTTAAAAATATTAGGTAGAAAATTCCTTTAAATTGTTATTTTTTTCCTAATATTTTTTCTTTGCTTTTAAAAACTTTGTGGAATAAAAAAATAGGCTTTTGAAACTTGAATTAAAAATTAAAATAAATTAAAATTAAACATAAAATTGGAATCTAAAAAAAAATATTAGCTAAAAAAATTATTATAAATTGTTATATTTTTCGTCATATTTTTAGTTTGTTTTAAAAACTTTCTTTATATTAAAAAATAGACATTCGAAACTTAAATTAAAAATTAAAAATAAACTGAAATTAAACATAAAATTGGAATCTAAAAAAAAATATTAGCTTGAAAATTTCTATAAATTGTTATTTTTTTTCTTATTATTTTTAATTTGACTTAAAAAACTTTAGTAGAGTTAAAAAATAGGCTTTTGAAACTTAAATTCAAAATTAAAATCAATTAAAATTAAACATAAAATTACAATTTACATAAAAATATTAGCTTAAAAATTCCTTTAAATTGTTATTTTTTTCCTAATATTTTTTCTTTACTTTAAAAAAATTGGTGGAATTAAAAAATAATGCATTCGAAACTTAAATTAAAAATTAAAATAAACTAAAATAAGAAATAAAATTGGAATCTAAAAAAAAATATTAGCTTAAAAATTCCTATAATATTGTTATTTTTTTCTTAATATTTTTGCTTTGCTTTTAAAAACTTTGTGGAATTAAAAAATAAAGCATTCGAAACTCATTAAAAAATTCCCTGAAAAATATTCCCACCACAATCTACTAAAAATTTTTCATAATTAACTTTCTAATTAGTTTTGAGGAATGAAAATGCGAAAAAAAACTTATTTTTTTTGTTGTTTTTTTCCTGAGTGTAAACAAGGACTAATTCTACCTGAACACACACACAAACACTTGCACTCACACCGACACACGGATACACAGACAGTAACCCAACACAGAGACAGTCTGGGGCTACGCATTCCATTGTTGTGTCCTGGAAGAGAAAGTTTTGCGCTGTCGGGGAATATTTATACAACTTGGCTTGTTTAACTTGCACTAATTAAGTTTGTCCTGCCGCACGTCGGTGTCCTGCAGGCGGATCCTTGCCAGGGACAGTGCCACCAACCGGGAGACATGCATAAAATACTCGTTTTGCGAACTTTATGAGTGTCCAGGAGAAGGCAAAGAGAAAGGAAGCGGATAGATAGATCAAATGGCAGGACATTCTTAGTCCTGACCAGGAGCTGAGCTTTCCGTTCAATATTCAACTCAAAATTTTGTTGTTTTGCATAATTTGTGTTTCAAAAACTTGGCACACATGAAATTTATGATTTTCTTAAAGTTCAACAATAAATTCCACGCCAGCCGTTGCCCTAATTTAGACATTCAAATGCACGACTATGGCTGCTACCTCTTTCTTGTTAACTGGCCACACCCCCAGCCACCCAACGATACCCTGTAAATAAATCAGAAATCAGGCTATATAGGTTTTTGAGAAAAGAAACAGTTTTGAAACGATTTCAAGTTGGGGAAGAAACTATACATATTTCTAGGTAATTTTCTGGTTTTAATCCTTTGGCTTTATTTTTTTGGGGGGCGGCCTTTGAGGGGAGGATCCTGTAGCGAACTACTCGATAATTTATAGCACTTTTGCCAGCCAACCAACACACACACTCGGAGACACAACTCAAGTGCACAATGCGAGGGCGACAGCCTGCCAGACAGATGGAGAGCCGAGCCAGCAGGATGAAAGCAGGACCAGAAGGACAGACAATCACGCCACGACATTTGTACATCGGGCATGCATTATGAATAGGCCATGCGTGGCCCACCCACCCAGCCAGCCACTCCAAAACTTAACCCAAACCCAAAACCCACACCGAAAACTTTATACATTCATTTTCAGTTCCGAAACCCAAACCCCAACCAGGACAGGCCAGGCCAGTCAGCTCCATCAGCTGCTTCTCCCAAATGTCTGGCATCAAAATTTAATGTCCTTGCCAGCACAAATAGTTTTGGTCTGCCATTTTTAAGGCCTTCTGCCCTTTGGCCCAAGCCGCAACTGCACTGAAAATAATAATCGAGAGGATGTCTCAATAGGAAGAGTCCTAACCTCTAGACCTCTGTAGAGCATGTCCTGTTTCCCTCAGTTTATCAATAAACCGAAGAAAGAGTCTTTAAGCCAAGCTGATGAACCGAGAAATCCGTCCTGAACCGGCGGCAGGTCCTTCTGTCTTAAACAATGGGACAGCCTGGGACCCGGGGACACCCCACGGAGCCATTGAATTATGGGAGCGACGCTATATATAGAGATATAGGGTCAAGGATCCGACACTCCACTCTCTCCCTCAATGCAAACGCAATTAATCACAATGAAGGGTGACCGCGTTCCAAGAGGAGGGAGTTAGAGGGAGTCTCCTGGGAAGGGGCACTGGCTCCTGGAGTCCTAGAGTCCCGGGGTCTTGGGGTCTCGAAATGAGGACTAATTGAGTGCAGTCGCAGTCATGCACAGAATATTATCTCCGGGGCTATTTCTGGAATAACCAAATAATAGAGTGAAAGCAAATGCCTCTAAAGTATGTCGATTAATTATATAATTGCATGTTTTTGACGGGGGATTCCCCAACAGAGCTCTAGACATCAAAAGGATTCCGCTGCAGCTTCCAATAAAAGAGATTTAAAATATCCTTAAACGTATTTCTTGTAGCATATCGCAAGTGCCAGCACACGGACGTCTTCTGCAACTCGCCGATGGGAGCTGCCCCCAACGAGGGTACCCGCCTGATTGGTCCTTGTGTGCCGAAGGAGAAGCGCTGCGACGGCTACCAGGACTGCCGCACCGGACGGGACGAGGAGGGTTGCCCGGGAGTCGCCTGCCGGCTGGACCAATTCCGCTGCGCCAGCGGCCAGAAGTGCATCGATGCCGCTTTGAAGTGCAACCATCGGGACGACTGCGGCGACAATTCGGACGAACAACCCTGCAGTGAGTCTTTTTCGATCGCTTTGTTGGCGATTCTCTGGAATTTTGATGAAACTTCTTTCTCTGCTCTGCTCTCCTATAGACTTCCCGCAATGCCATCACGCCCAGTTCCGGTGCACGAATGCTTTGTGCATTCCGTACAACTTCCACTGCGACGGCTACCACGACTGTGCCGACAAGAGCGACGAGGCCAATTGCACGGCGATTGCCTGTCCGGACAACAAGTTCCTCTGTCCCCGGGGCGGGGCCGAGGGCGCGCCCAAGTGCATCCTCAAATCGCAGCTGTGCGACGGGAAGCGGGACTGCGAGGATGGCAGCGACGAGGAGACCAACTGCTGTAAGTCCTCCTTTTTGTGTGAACTCCCGCCAGAGAATCTCAACAATGTGTTCCTTGTGTCCTTGTAGCTATTGCTTCGTGCCCGGCTCTGGGCTGTGAGTTCAAGTGCGGTCCCTCGCTGACGGGTGGCATCTGCTACTGCAAGCCCGGCCAGAGCCTGGCCCCCGACAACCGGACCTGCGTCGACCTGGACGAGTGCGCCGAGTGGGGTCACTGCGACCAGCTGTGCACCAACACCCTCGGCTCCTACACCTGCCAGTGCGCCCAGGGCTACACCCTGATCAACGACTCCAAATGCATCGCACCCGACGCCAATAATCTGCAGCTGATCTTCGCCCACGACAGGGCCGTCATGCGGATGCTGGCCCACGGCAGCGACCCCAAGATCCTGGCCAATGCCACGGCGGCGGCCGGCGTAACCTTCCACTATGCCCGCAACACCCTGTACTGGTCGGACATCAAGACGCGGAAGGTGCAATCGCTGCCCCTGGATCCCCAGAACAAGGCGGTGTCGCCGTTCGATCAAACCCTGCCTGGCACCTGGGCCCCGGTGGCCCTGGCCGTCGACTGGGTTGGTGACAAGATCTACGTGGCGGATCTGGTGGGCCAGAAGATCGATGTCTTCGAGCTGAGCGGCCAGTGGCACGCCGTCGTCCTGGGCTCCAACCTCACTTCGCCCGCTGACCTGGCTCTCGATCCCACGGCTGGCCTGATGTTCGTGGCGGACGGCGGACAGGTCCTGCGAGCTCACATGGACGGAACCCACGCCCGATCGATTGTCTCCGAGGCGGCGTACAAGGCCAGCGGTGTGACGGTGGACATCATCGGAAAACGCGTCTTCTGGTGCGACTCTCTGCTGGACTACATCGAGTCGGTGGACTACGAGGGAGGGCATCGGGTGATGGTGCTTCGCGGCCAGCAGGTGCCCAGTCCGTCGCGTCTGGCGGTGTTCGAGAACCGCATCTACTGGACGGACGCCACCAAGCAGGGCATCATGTCGGTGGACAAGTTCGAGGGTCCCGCCTCCATCCAGGTCACCTACAAGGCCAAGGACATCCGCGAGCCGAAGGGCATCATCGCCGTGCACGCTCTGAGCCAACCCCGAGTATCGAATCCTTGCGGAAACAACAACGGCGGCTGCAACCACATGTGCATCGTGACGGCGGTGAAGGGCGCTCCCACTGGCCTCGGTTTCCGGTGCGCCTGCTCCACGGGCTACCAACTGGAAACGGACCTGAAGCTGTGCAAGCCCGTCAGCGAGTTCCTCATGTACTCCCAGCAGCGGTTCATCAAGGGCAAGGTCCTGGAGCCGGTCATCGAGGGATTCAGTGACGCCATCATGCCGGTGGTCTCCCGGCGAGCTCGCTTCGTCGGCCTCGACTTTGATGCCCGCGACGAGTTCATCTACTACTCGGATGTCCTGCAGGATGTGATCTACCGAGTGCACCGCAACGGAACGGGTCGTGAGATCGTCCTGGCCTCGCAGAACGAGGGCGTCGAAGGCCTGGCCGTTGACTGGGCCTCGAAGAATCTCTACTACATTGACTCCCGCAAGGGCACCCTCAATGTCCTCTCCACCCGGAACGTCACCCACCGCCGCACCCTCCTGAAGAACCTGAAGCGGCCCAGAGCCATCGTCGTCCATCCCAATCGCGGTTACATCTTCTTCTCCGAATGGGATCGTCCCGCGAACATCACCCGAGCCAATACCGATGGCAGCGGCCTGCTGGTCTTCAAAAACGTGACATTAGGTTGGCCCAACGGCCTCTCCATCGACTTCAAGGAGGACCGCGTGTACTGGTGCGACGCTCTCCTGGATCACGTCCAGCACGCCAACCTGGACGGCACAGACATCAAGACAGTGAACTCCCGACTGGTGCGCCATCCCTTCTCCATTGTGATCCACAACGACTGGATGTACATCACGGACTGGCGACTGGATGCCATCATACGGCTGCACAAGCTCACCGGCGAACAGGAGGAGATGATGGTCAGGGAGCCGCAAACCAACAGGCTCTACGGCGTCAAGGTCTACAGCCATGAGGTGCAAAGGATCGCCGACACCCAGCCGTGTCACCGGAACAACGGCGGCTGCCAGAAGATCTGCTTCGCGGTGCCGATTGGCGGAGAGAATGCAACCACGGCAGGCGAGGAGGCAGCTATGGTGAGTCCCGCCAGCCTGGGTCGCTTGCAGGCCCGCTGCTCGTGTCCCTACGGCGAACGCCTGGCCGAGGATGAGATCAGCTGCATGCCCGATCCCAGTGCCGAGCCCCCGGTCCAGCCGTGTCCCAACTCCTGGGACTTTACGTGCAACAACCAGCGCTGCATACCCAAGTCCTGGGTCTGCGACGGCGACGACGACTGCCTGGACAACAGCGACGAGGAACAGAATTGTACAAGTGAGTAGGACTAGATAGTAGGCGGGATTGCTCAGCAAACTAATATTTTTTTCCTCTTCCTATCCAGAACCCACCTGCGGAGCCAACGAATTCCAGTGCCGGTCGGGACGGTGTATCCCCCAGAACTTCCGCTGCGACCAGGAGAACGACTGCGGCGACAACTCCGATGAGATGGAGTGCGGCAACGTGACCTGCGGCACCTCCCAGTTCGTCTGCGCCAACGGCCGATGCATCCCGAATATGTGGAAGTGCGACAGCGAGAACGACTGCGGCGACAGCAGCGACGAGGGCGACTTCTGTGCGGAGAAGACCTGCGCCTACTTCCAGTTCACGTGCCCGAGGACGGGCCACTGCATACCGCGGAGCTGGGTCTGTGACGGCGACGACGATTGCTTCGACAAGCAGGACGAGAAGGACTGTCCGCCGATATCCTGTCTAGCGAATCAGTTCAAGTGCGCGGATCTCCGGCAGTGCGTGGAGGAGTCGTACAAGTGCGATGGCATACCGGACTGTAATGACGGATCCGACGAGCTGGGCTGTCCCTCGATGGGCCCCAACCAGTGCAATCTGGAGAAGCACTTCCGCTGCAAGTCGACCGGCTTCTGCATACCGATTGCCTGGCACTGCGACGGCTCCAACGACTGCTCCGACCACTCCGATGAGCAGGACTGCGGCCAGATCACGTGCGCCCAGAACTTCTTCAAGTGCAACAACACCAACTGCATCTTCAAGCCGTACATCTGCGATGGGAAGGACGACTGCGGCGACAACTCCGACGAGGGAGCCGAGCATGCCTGTGTCCCGCCTCCGTTCAAGTGCCCGCACGGCCAGTGGCAGTGTCCCGGCGTCTCGGAGCGGTGCGTGAACATCACCTCCGTCTGCGACGACACGCCCGACTGTCCGAACGGCGCCGACGAGGGCGAGGGCTGTGACCTGGCCGAGTGCGAGCATCCGGCCGGGCAGTGCAAGAGCTTCTGCCAGAAGACACCGAACGGAGCGCTCTGCGTCTGCCCGCCTGGCTCGGAGATCGGCGAGGATGGCTACACCTGCATCGATACCAACGAGTGCGACCCGCCGGGTCTCTGCTCCCAGCAGTGCACCAATACCAAGGGCTCCTACTTCTGCTCCTGCACCGACGGCTACGTCCTGGAGCCGAACAAGCACACCTGCAAGGCGGTCAACCACACGGCCGCCTTCCTCATCATCTCCAACCGGCACTCCATTCTGGTGGCCGACCTCAAGGAGCAGGGCCTCGAACGGGTGCCGATCATTGTGGAGAACGTGGTGGCCACCGCCTCCAACATGCACACCGGCACCATCTTCTGGAGCGACATGAAGCTGAAGAAGATCTCGCGCCTGGACAGGGGCATGGAGCCGCAGGAAATCATCACCACAGGCCTGGACCTGGTGGAGGGTCTGGCCTACGATTGGATCGCCAAGAACCTGTACTGGCTGGACAGCAAGCTGAACACCATCGAGGTGTCGGCGGAGAACGGTTCGAATCGCCTCGTCCTCGTCCGGGAGAACATCACCCAGCCGAGGGGCATGTGCATCGACCCGAGTCCCGGTGCCAGGTGGATATTCTGGACGGACTGGGGCGAGAATCCCCGCGTCGAGCGCATCGGCATGGACGGAACAATGCGCAAGACGATCATCAACACGAAGATCTACTGGCCCAATGGCCTCACCCTGGACATTGCCACCAAGCGGGTCTACTTCGCGGACTCCAAGCTGGACTTTATAGACTTCTGCTACTACAATGGAACCGGAAGGCAGCAGGTCCTGGCCAGCAGCCACTATCTCCTGCATCCGCACTCGCTGTCCCTGTTCGAGGACACCCTGTACTGGACGGACCGGCAGCTGAACCGCGTCCTCTCCGCCAACAAGTTCCGCGGCAAGAACCAGACCGTCGTCTCCCACCTGATCAGCCAGCCGCTGTCCATTCACGTCCACCACGCCAGCCTCCAGCCACTGCATCCGAATCCCTGTGCCGAGACCCACTGCCAGCATCTGTGCCTGCTCAGTCCCAGCGCCCCCGAGGGCTACTCCTGCAAGTGCAAGCCGGGCTTCAAGCTGTTGAGCGAGGGCCGGTGCATCGAGGAGGAGAACCCCTTCCTCATGGTCGTCAAGGGCACCCAGATCGTCGATCTCCCCCTGAACGGAGGCGACGCCCGGGCCGGAGCTCTGGCGCCGGTGATCGGCATCGAGAGCAGCACGGGCCTGGACTTTGATCGCAAGGGCGAGACCCTGTACTGGGTGCAGGGTCGGGAGGAGGACGAGGAGAACTGCACCATCTACACGACGCCGTACGGCGGCGGCAACAAGACCCTCTTCCTGGGCACCAACAGCGGCATGGTGGGCGCTCCCTACACCATCGCCTTCGACTGGCTGGGCCGGAATCTGTACATCGGCAACCGGGTGGCCAGCAACATCGAGGCGGTGCGGGTGGATGGCAAGCAGCGCTACCGCGCCATCATCCTGGCCAACGACGGGTATCCCAACTCGGTGTCGCGACCCAAGCAGATGGCTCTCGATCCCACGGACGGCAAGCTCTTCTGGATCGACGAGGGCGTGCTGGAGGTGCCGGTGAAGATCGGTCGCGTCGACATGAACGGTCAGAATGCCAAGGTCATCCTGGAGGATGTGCCCCATCCCGAGTCCCTGGTGGTGGACATCGAGAAGAGGCAGCTCTACTACAGCGCCAGCAATCCCGGCCTGATCGGGGTGATGGACTACAACGGCGACGAGCACTCGACGATCGTGATGCGCGACTCGCATCCCATGGCCAAGCCCCGGAGCCTGGGCATCCTCGACCACAGGCTGTACTATCTGGATCCGGTATACGAGAGGATCGTCCGAGTGGACCTGCCCCACGGCGACAACCCCAAGACGATAATCGACAACGAATCGGACCTCCGCTCGATGATGATCTACAAGAAGCGGGCTCCGATGCAGCATCCCTGCCAGACGAACAACGGCGGCTGCAAGCAGCTCTGCCTGCCGGGCTTGCAGGCGACACGATCCTGCGCCTGCGGCATCGGCTACCGGAAGGAGAACGAGGTCAACTGCGTCAGCTACAAGACCTTTGCCGTTGTCTCCCAGCTGGACACCATCCGAGGCTACAGTCTGGCCGACAGCTCCGAGGCCATGCTGCCCATCAGCGGTCCCGGCCATCACATCCTCCACGTGGACGTCATGTTCCGCGAGCAGTGGGTCTACTGGGCGGAGTACAACCGCGGCTACTGGAACGGCATCTTCAGGTCGCGGCCCAACGGCACTGACCTCCAGCACGTGGTCAAGATCGGCATCGGCAGCAACGGCATCCGCGGCCTCACCATCGACTGGGTGGCCGGAAATCTGTACTTCACCAACGTCTATCCGCACGAGAACTACGTGGAGGTGTGCTGGCTGGACGGCAGCAACCGGAAGGTGCTGGTCAAGACCACAATCGATGCGCCCCGCGAGCTGGCCGTGAATCCCATCAAGCGGCTGCTCTACTGGATCGACTATGGCCAGCATCCGCGGATCGGCAAGGCCCTGTTGGACGGCAGCAAGTGGACCCCGCTGGTCACTTCGGGCATATCCATGCCTCGCGATCTCACCATCGACATGCAGACGCACGACATTTTCTGGGTGGACTCCAAGCTGGACACCATCCAGAAGATCTCGTACAACGGCGTCAACCGGAAGGTGATCCGGCGCGATCTGCCCAATCCCATGGGCATCGCCGTGCATCTGGAGGAAGTCTACTGGGTGGACAGGAATCTGATGACCGTTTTCAAGGCCTCGAAGCACAATGCCAACGAAACCGCCACCAGGGTGCGGACGAACCTGGAGAAGCTGCGCGACATCGCCATCTACAACATCAACAACCAGCCCCCGGACGACTCCAATCCGTGCGCCCATCTGGGCAACGGCGGATGCGACCAGCTCTGCTTCAGTTATCCGCCGGACAGCGGTGCAACCGGAATAGTTGGACGCAACTTCCAGTGCGACTGTGCCACCGGAAAGCTCAGCAAGGACGGAAGGAAGTGCGAGACCGTTAACGAGTACTTGGTGTTCGCCACCAGGACCGAGATCCGGGCCGTCAACCTGGATCCCCATTCCACGGAAGTGCCATTCACGCCGCTAACGAACCTCACCAATGTGGTGGGCCTGGACTTTGACTTTGCCGAGAACCATATGCTTTACACCCAAATCCGTCCCTGGGCCAAGATCGCCTACACGAAGGCCAACAAGCCCAGCCACGACGACATCAAGGTGGTCCTCAACAAGGGCATCAATCCCGAGGGCATCGCCTACGACTGGACCCAGAAGAAGATCTACTGGACGGACAGCTCCAACAACTCCATCTACGCCATGAACCTCGACGGCTCCGAGCTGGTGATGATCACCAGGGTGGAGCGTCCTCGCGCCATCGTCCTGGATCCCTGCAACGGCACGCTCTTCTTCACCGACTGGGGCCGATTCGGAACCTCCGGCAAGATCTTCCGCACCACCATGGCTGGATCGCTGAAGAGGGCCATTGTGGACAAGGACCTGTCGCAGCCCAGTGGCCTGGCCATCGACTACGACGAGAGGCATCTCTACTGGACGGATGCGGTGCGCGAAAAGATCGAACGCTCCGACCTGGACGGCCAGAACAGGGAGCTCCTAGTGGCCGCCACGATATATCCGTTTGCGATAACCGTCTTCCGGAACTACATCTACTGGACGGACCTGCAGCTGCGCGGCGTCTACCGGGCGGAGAAGCACACGGGCGCCAACATGGTGGAGATGGTGAAGCGGCTGGAGGACTCGCCGCGCGACATCCGCATCTACAGCTCCGACCGCCAGAAGTGCACCGTCAACCCGTGCCTGATCAACAACGGTGGCTGCGCCCAGAGCTGCCATCCGGTGGCCAACGGCAAGACCGAGTGCAAGTGCGACGACAACACCAAGGTGGTCAACGAGGGCAGGATGTGCGCTCCCAGGAATAATACGTGCGAGGCCAGCAAGTTCTATTGCAAGAACGGCAGATGCATCTCGAGGATGTGGTCCTGCGACGGCGACGACGACTGCGGCGACAACTCCGACGAGGATCCCAACTACTGCGCCTACCACTCCTGCTCCCCGAACGAGTTCCGCTGCAACAACGGTCGCTGCATCTTCAAGTCGTGGAAGTGCGACCACGAGAACGACTGCAAGGACGGATCCGACGAGCTCGGATGCACCTATCCGCCCTGCGTCGACGGGGAGTTCACCTGCGCCAACGGCCGCTGTATCCCCCAGGCCCAGGTCTGCAACGGTGTCAACGACTGCAAGGACAACGCCACCTCCGACGAGACCCACGAGCGCTGCCCCATGAACACCACCTGCCCGGCCAACCATCTCAAGTGCGAGAAGACGAACATCTGCGTGGAACCGTACTGGCTGTGCGACGGCGACAACGATTGCGGCGACAACTCCGACGAGGATCCGCTGCACTGCGGCCAAAGGACCTGCCCGACGAATAGCTTCCGCTGCCCCAACCATCGCTGCATTCCCGCCACCTGGTACTGCGACGGCGACGACGATTGCGGCGATGGCGCCGACGAGCCGCCAGACTACTGCAAGTCCGAGGGACGCACCTGCTTCGGGGATCTCTTCACCTGCGACAACGGCAACTGCATTCCCAGGATCTACATATGCGACGGCGACAACGACTGTCTGGACAACAGCGACGAGGATAACAGGCATCAGTGCAGTAAGTTTTTACCTCTCAATCCTTTGAAAAAGCTTTTAATCTTCAATGCCTCCTCCTTGCAGATGACCGGAAGTGCGACGAGGAGACGGAGTTCACCTGCGTGGAGAACAAGTCCTGGCAGCGGGCCCAGTGCATTCCCAAGAAGTGGATCTGCGACGGCGACCCGGATTGCGTGGACGGAGCCGATGAGAACACGACCCTCCACAACTGCGCCACCCAACAGCCATGCGGCGAGGACATGTTCACTTGCGGCAACGGCAGATGCATCAACAAGGTGGGTCTTCCCCCTTAAAATCCTCTCGAAAGATCCCTCCTAACCTCCTTGTAATCCTTTCTAGGGCTGGATCTGCGACCACGACAACGACTGCGGCGACGGCACTGACGAGGGCAAGTTCTGCAATGCCAAGTACAAGACCTGCTCCCCGCAGGAGTTCACCTGCCAGAACTTCAAGTGCATCCGCAACCAGTACCGCTGCGACGGCGAGGACGACTGCGGCGATCACTCCGACGAGGTGGGCTGCAAGAAGGACAATGTGACCTGCCCCCAGGGACAGTTCGCCTGCACCAATGGCCAGTGCATCGACTACAGTCTGGTGTGCAACAAGTACCCGGACTGCTCCGACGAATCCGACGAGCCGGCCCACTGCAACGTCGACGAGTGCGCCAAGGTGGAGATCAACCAGTGCGGCCACAAGTGCGTCGACACCCTGACAGGCTACTACTGCGACTGCAACGAGGGTTACAAGTAAGTCATGCGGGTCCTGGAATTCCAAATACCTTAGCTAACCTTTCTCATAACCTCCTATTTAGACTCCTGGCTGATGGCAAGGCCTGTGCCGATGTGGACGAGTGCCTGGAGCAACCAGGCGCCTGCTCGCAGCATTGCTCCAACACCCCCGGCGGCTTCTACTGCAAATGCGACGAGACCTACTACGAAAGGCAGAACGACGAGCACACCTGCAAGCGCAAGGACAAAATCCCGCCGTGGCTGATCTTCACCAACAAGTACTACGTCCGCAACATGTCCGTGGACGGACACCGGTACAACCTGATGCACCAGGACCTCATGAATGTGGTGGCTCTGGACTTTGATATACGCGAGGAGTACATGTACTTCTGCGACGTCACCGCCAAGACGATCTTCCGGGCCAAGTACGGCTCCGCCGAGACGGAGGAGACGCCGCCAGAGCGGGAGGCGGTCATCCGGCACGATTCGCACGGCCTAGAGGGCATCGCCATCGACTGGGTGGGCCGCAAGCTCTACTGGCTGGACCGACACTCCAAGAACCTGGACGTCTCCGAGCTGGACGGCACCAAGCGCAAGACCCTGCGCAGCGGCGTGGTCGATCCCCGTGCCATTGTCGTTCATCCGGGCATTGGCTATCTGTACTTCACCTCCTGGCACCTCCAGGCCTACATTGCCAAGATGGGCATGGACGGGTCGAACTTTACGACGATCCTGAACTGGAACGACGGCATCGCCTGGCCGAACGCCCTCTCCATCGACTACTTCACGGACCGCATCTACTGGGCCGACGCCCATCTCGACTACATCGCCTACGCGGATCTGGAGGGCCGACACCGGCACACCGTCATGTCCGGCAGCAAGGTGCCGCACGTGTTCGCCCTCAGCCTGTTCGACGACTACATCTACTGGAGCGACTGGAACCTGAAGGCCATTGTGCGGGCCAACAAGTTCCATGGCGCCAACTACACGGTGCTGCGCAACACCACCCACCGGCCCTACGACATCCACATCAACCATCCCCTGCGCCAGCTGCCCTACAACAATCCCTGCGGCGCCAACAACGGCGGCTGCTCCCACCTCTGTCTGATCGCCCCGCCACCGGAGTCCACGTACCTCAACATCGAGGGCTACATCGAGGAGGGGGCGCCCATCTACAAGTGCGCCTGCCCCAACCAGTTCTACCTGGCCCGGGACATGAAGACGTGCGTCGCGAACTGCACGGCCGGACAGCATTTGTGCGGCGGCAAGGACGAGAAGTGCATCCCCTGGTTCTGGAAGTGCGACGGCGAGAAGGACTGCAAGGACGGCTCTGACGAACCGGCCACCTGCGCCCCGCGCCACTGCCGGGCCGGCACCTTCCAGTGCAAGAACACCAACTGCACGCCCTCCGCCACCATTTGCGATGGCGTCGACGACTGCGGGGATCGGAGCGACGAGCAGCACTGCGATCTGCCCTGTCCCCTGTCCGATTTCAAGTGCAAGTCCAGCGGCAGGTGCATCCTGGATAGCTGGCGCTGCGATGGCGATGCCGACTGCAAGGATGGCAGCGACGAGGACCCCGCCGTGTGCTGTAAGTGATCCCTGATCTGAGTAATTTATGAAATTATCCTTAATCCTTCCTCTCCTCTCCTAGTTAAACGAACCTGTGACCCCAAAACGGAGTTCTCCTGCAAGAACGGACGCTGCATCCCGCAGCTCTGGATGTGCGACTTTGACAACGATTGCGGCGATGACTCCGACGAGCCGGCCTACATGTGCCGCCAGAGGAACTGCACCACCGGCTGGCAGCGTTGTCCTGGCCAGTCCAACTACCGCTGCATACCCAAGTGGCTCTTCTGTGACGGCAAGGACGATTGTCGCGACAACAGCGACGAGTTGCCAGAGAACTGTCCCAAGTGCAATACGGAAACGGACTTCAAATGCGGCAACAACCGATGCATACCAAAGTGGGTCTTTAAATTAAAGAAATTAATTATTTTTTGTATTAAATCCTTGATGCTTGATCTTCCAGACAATGGATGTGCGACTTTGCCGACGATTGTGGCGATGCCAGCGATGAGAACGATGCCATTTGCAAGGGACGGTATCGGGACTGCTCGGAATCGGAGTTCCGGTGCGGCAACGGCAAGTGCATATCCTCCAGGTGGCAGTGCGACCACGAGGACGACTGCGGCGACAACTCGGACGAGATGCACTGCGAGGGGTATCAGTGCAAGAACGGAACGTTCCAGTGCGCCTCCGGCCACTGCATTGCCTCCTATTTCCGGTGCGACGGCGACCGCGACTGCCGCGACATGTCCGACGAAGTGGGCTGCCCGCCCCGATTCCCCGGCGGACGCTACTGTCCGGAATCGCGATTCCAGTGCAACAACAACCTCTGCGTCTCGCTCTCCGACCTCTGCGACGGCACCGACGACTGCGGCGACGGCAGCGACGAGGATCCCAGCGTCTGCAGCGACTTCAACTGCGACACCTTGCGACGCTTCCAGTGCACCAATCACCGGTGCGTGGCCCGCTACCAGATCTGCGACGGCGTCGACAACTGCGGCGACGGCAGCGACGAGAACAACATGACCCTGTGCGCCAGCAAACAGAAGCCCTGCGACCTCTACACCCAGTACCAGTGCGCCAACAAGCAGTGCATCGAACGGTCCCAGGTCTGCGACTTTGCCGCCGACTGCTCCGACGCCAGCGACGAGCTGGGCTGCCACCACCTGAGCAGCTGCTCCGAGCAGAACCGCGGCGGGTGCCAGCACCACTGCCACAACCTCACCGACGGCTACATCTGCACCTGCTATCCGGGCTACATCATCGATCCGGAGAACCGGAAGAAGTGCACGGACGTGGACGAGTGCCTCACCAGGCAACACACCTGCTCGCACCAGTGCCACAATCTGAACGGAACGTATTCGTGCAGTTGCCGCGAAGGTTTCCGCCTCACGGACGGAGCCAGCGGCGTCTGCCGGGCCGAGAAGGAGGACGTTATCCTGGTCTTTGCCAACGGGCAGGAAATTCGAGGCTTGGACCTGCAGAAGCGGGAGGAGTTCGACGTGATTGCCGCCGAGAAGAGGATCGAGGCGTTGGACTATGATGCCCAGCAGCAGATCGTGTTCTGGGCCGACAGCTACGACAAGACCATCAAGCGCTCCTACATGGTCAACGCCATCGACGGCCGGGCCAAGATCGGCTTTGCCCAGGACCTGAACATGAAGGGCGGCTCCAAGCCCACCGCCGTGGCCGTCGACTGGCTGGCCTCGAATCTCTACTGGACCGAAATGGATCGCACTGGCTCCAAGCCACGCGGCCGCGTGATGGTGGCCAAGACCGACGGGCGCTACCGTCGCTCCATTGTCAATGCCGGACTGGAGGTGCCCACCTCCATAGCCGTTAACCCACAGCTGGGACGCATCTACTGGTCGGATGCCGGGTCGGCGCCCAAGATCGAGGTCTCCTGGATGGATGGCTCGAAGCGGCGGCCACTGATCACCGAGCAGATCCGGCACCCGGCCGGCCTGACCATCGACTACTCGCAGGATCACATCATCTACTGGGTGGACACCAAGCTGAATGCCATCGAGTCGATGCGAGCCGACGGCTCCCGGCGCAAGGCCATTGTCAAGGGCGCCCAGCTGAGGCATCCGGTATCGCTGGACCTCTTCGAGTCAAACATGTTCTGGATAACCCAGAACACCGGCGAGCTGCTGCGCCAGGACAAGTTCGGACGCGGCGTGCAGGTGGTCCTCCACCAGAACCTCATCAATCCGTCCGGCCTGAAGGTCTACCACGACAAGCGGTACAACACCTCGCTGCCCAATCCCTGCGACAACTCCACCTGCTCGCATCTGTGCCTCCTGGTGCCCGGCGGTCATCGGTGCGCCTGTCCCGACACCTCCGGACCGCCGCCCTCGCACCGCAGCACCGCCGAGGTGATCTGCGACGCCGCCGCCGAGCATCCCCGCCCAGCTCCCCGCATCTGTCCCTGCCAGAACGGCGGACTCTGCAAGGAGGACGCCCAGGGCGAGCTAGTCTGCGAGTGCCTGACCGAGTTCCGGGGCGATCACTGCGAGACGAGCACCACCGGCGCCTTCGGTCATGGCGGCGCCAATGTCACCGCCGTGGTGGTGCCCATCATGGTCATTCTCCTGGTCATGATGGCTGCCGCCGGGGCCTGGTACGTCATTCGCAAGCGACCATTGTAAGTGGACTCAAAAATTTCGATTTGGAAATCTTCTAAGACTCTCTTCTGGTTTTGTTTTCCCTTTTTTAGCGGCAAACTGGCTCGCATGCCGGCGATGACCTCGTCCCAGAGCGTCACCTTCCGCCACGGCTCGAACGTGGAGTTCAGCGAGAGCGGCTTCCCGGGTGCCTCCGCCCCAGGAGCTGGCGATGTGGCGCCCATCGAGGGCTACAACCTGCAGACGGTGAACGCGAACAAGGCTCGCGATTTTGCCAATCCGATGTACGATGCCGTGCAATCGGGAACCACCGCCGATCCGGGAATGGGCAACGGTTCCGGTAAGTCCTAGGAATTCCTTTCTCGAAACCCCCTCGAAATTCTCATCAAATTCGACAAATCATGATCCTGATCTCTGGTCAGGGGATTCAAAAATCACGATTCGATCATATCATGTCCGTCCGACTGTCTGTCCGAGTACCGGATATCGCATCCTTTTTAGTTTTCATTTTGAGAAGAAAGTCTAGATAAAGTTTTTCCTTCTTGTCCAGGCATCTATGATGTGCCCGGGGAGCCCAGTGGGAAGGCGATGGGCAAGACGATGGGCCACCATGCCGGTGGATCCTTCACGGAACCCGCCTCGGCGATCATCGCACCGAGCAGCATCACGCACAAGGCGTCGCCGCAGCTGCAGCTGCGCACTCGGGAGCTCGACCCGTCGGCGGACACCGGCAAGGATACGCAATTCCTTGTCGAGGAGGACAAGTCCGAGTGCTGATATCAAGCCCAACGCCGCCGCCATTCGGCTGCCGTTGCGATCGCCGTTGCCGTGGGCTGTCGCCAGCAGCGCCGGAGTCCGGTGGACAGTGGCGGCTATCCCCTCCAGACATAACAATGACTGTCAATGGGACGGACTCCGACACGGCCAACGCAACAGCAACAGCAACCGGACAACAGCAATAGCAAGGATCAGAATCAGCAGGAACAGGGACGCTCTTCTTCTTCTAGTAGTAAACATCACAAATCCTGGCAGGTAGCCAACGCTGGCAAGCTCACCACCAAGGTCTAGACCTGGCCAAAAAAAACGACAAAAAAAAAAACCGACATAACTAAACGACATTTTTTTTTAAATTAAAAAACAAACAAAAACACACACAGAGATAGGTAGAAAGTCCTCGAGGGGAGGGGACAAAACAAACAAACAAAAAACAAAAACAAACATATCCAAACAAGCAACATTTTGAGCAAAAATTTATCAAAGCTCCTTAAACAGAAGACACAAAAAAAAAGAAAATTTTTGTAAATCCAATTTTTTATAGAAAAAAAAAAACAAAAAACTAATGTTTTTTTTTGTCTGTGTAATGTGTAATATTCGCTCTTGTTGTTCTTTTTTTTTTTTTTGCTAATCAAAGATATTTTTGCGCAAGAAACTAAACAAAAAAAAATAACTAAAAAAAATATTTGTGTATAAAGCAAGCAAAAAACGAAACAAAATTAAGGCATAGGAAGTATATATATTTTTTTGAAAGCTAAATGACAATATTAACTGTATATATATATGATATATATATGTATTATATATATATATGTATGTATTGTAGATCGGAAAGTATGGATATATCTATATATGTATACAAAAAAAACGGCAACTATGGGGAAGCTTCTCCAAGCTAGGATTTCTATATGTATTTTTCTAAAAAACAAAAACATTTAAACAAAAAACAAAAAACCAAAATCAAACACAAAAAAGCGAGCTAAAAAAATATATACAATATATATATATATGTCTATGAAGCGTAAAACTAACTGTAAAAGCCGATCAAGAAAAACAAAAACACTTTTGTGCTAAAAAAAATTAAGAAAGTAAAAAAATAAAATTGCATTCCCACTCTCTCACACACACACAAACACGCATATATATTTATATATATATATATATATGTATTTAATTTATAATTAATTTAATTATTTATTCAAACCAATTAAAAAACACACACGCAGACATAGACAGGCCGTTACACGAAAATGTGCTAATAATTTGATAAAAAAAAAAGAAAAGAAAAAATTAAAATTTAACGCTTTAAAAAAAAAAAGATATTAAATCGAGGCATTCCAACAATTACATTCCACGAATAAGAAAATATATATTTAATAATTATTTTGAAGAAATAATCCCTCCCCCTGCCCCTCTGGTTGAGAAAAAGCGTAGCTTTGACTTTCTCCACTTTCCCTTTTTTGGTTTTCGCGCCAAACCAAACAATATTTTTCTTTCTTTTTTTCGTTTTGTGTGTGTAGTTTAAAAAAAAAAAAGAAAATACCTAAAGCGCGTTTTTTTTTTTTACACATCCAATATAAATATATATATATACATATATCTATAAATATATTATTTTTTAATTATATCATCGATTTATGAATTGTATTATGATTTACGATCTACGATCTACGATTTACGATTTACGATTTACGATTTACATTTTTCTCGTAATGCAATGTGTGTGCAAAATGTGCATTTTTTTTTATATAATTTTCGTTCTCTGTGCAAAATCTGTGCTTCCCTTCATTTAAGCGTGTTTTTAGCATAAATTTTAGTGAAAGATTAAAAAAAAAAAAACAAAGAAAGAGGAAAACTAAAGCTGTATCGGGCCAATCGGGCCATACAACGCTATATAAATATATATATTTGTGAAGTTAATTGTATATTTAATGTCAAGCAAAAAACATAAACGATAACAAAAAACAAAAAACCATAATAAGCATAAAAAACAAAAAAACTACGAAATGAAATGAAAAACTATTTGTTGAAAGAATATAAAACTTTTTTTTATTATTATACATATGGGGGGAAAAAAATTGTAAAATGAAGAAAAACTAAAACATTCAATAAAGAAAAATCATAAAAAAAAAAAAGTGTAAAAATAAAACATAACATAAATTACAACTATTTCTTACGCTTAATAGAGAAATTAGTGTAATGTCCGATTTGTTTTTTTGTTCTTAAAAACTAAAATGGTTAATATTTAAAGCCTTATTTCCTAATTAGATTGTTTTCCAGGTGTTTTTTAATAGTTTTTTGAAGCGAATTAAGTCGGAAAAATACATTAAAATATTCACAATTTCTTACGATTTCTACAATTTTTTTATATAACTATTACACAATCCTTTTTCGCTTCTCGTTTCTGATCAATCGATTCCGCTCCTGATTATCCTGATTTTTTTGTTGCTGCTTTGTGGCTAATAAATAAATTTCTATTTTTTTTAATATTTTTGTTCCTAACTCTATGGTCCTATCGATAATAGATTTCTAGGAGAATTGCTTAAGTCTTGGGCTGAGGCAGATCGCGATCTGTGTGTGTCGTTGCTATAAAAAAAAACCTAAACTTATCGATTAAGGTGGCGCCTCCCAACTAGTTAGTTGCTGCTGCTGCTGCACGCGCTGCTCTGGCTCTGGCTCTGACTCTGACACTGACTGTGGCTCTGGCTGAGGGTGAGGCTGTGGCTGATCCTCTGGCTGATGCTGTGGCTGTGGCTCTGGCTCTGGCTCCGAATCTCTGGCTCTGGCTAGTCGCTCGTCTTCAAGCGCT
Organism: Drosophila ercepeae; assembly: GCA_018150545.1. Classification (NCBI taxonomy): domain Eukaryota; kingdom Metazoa; phylum Arthropoda; class Insecta; order Diptera; family Drosophilidae; genus Drosophila; species Drosophila ercepeae. The sequence continues at coordinate 2,741,645 of JAECWL010000197.1, forward strand.
TCACGGGCCCGTCGCTACCCTGCGAGTTTGAGTCCTCGGAGAAGGGCATGCTTGAGACGAAGTCGGCTCCTTGGCTGTCCGACACGACAGAGAAACCTGAAAGGATATTATGAGATATTAATAGGGGTTTCTTATGGGTTTTCTTATGGGTTTTCTTAGGTTTCCTTAGGCTTTCTAAGGGTTTCTTAGGTTTTCTTATGGGTTTCATGATTTTTTCTCAAGGTTTCTAAGGGTCTTCTGAGGTTTTCTTAGGGTTCTCTAAATATTATCCTTCTAGCGAGATATTTTAAAAAAATATACTTGGGTAGAGCTCCTAAAAATTATGGGTTTAGAGCTTTAAAAGGATTTGCTATGGATTTGGGAGACTTAATTCTTGATTTTTGATATTTTTCCTTTGAAAAAGTAGAAATTCCTGATTTTTCCTTTAAGAAAATACAAAATTCTTTAAATATTCTAAGTATTAAACCTTATATTATTTGAAGTGTATTATTCTAGAACTGATACAAAATCTTAGTACTTTGACTTATTTATTTTAAGGAAATTATAAAATTAATAAGCTAAGACTCTTAATTATTTTATAAAAAAGCGAGATTTTAATTTAAATTCTCGGTTTTTAACTTTTTTACAAACAAAAGTTTACAGACAAAAGTGACTCGGTACAAATAATAATTTAAAAGCATTATTTATATAGCCTATTAGATTTAATTGGAATAATATTAGATTTAGAAAGATAGAAAGAATTAGTTCAAAAACTAGATCTTCTTTATTTTAATTTATTTAATTCATTTCTAAAAACCCTTTTCCAAGTAACTAAGCTATTAGTTTATATTTTTTAGACTCATATTCCTACAAAACAGACTCCATTCCAGACAAAAAATCTAAAGTTTCTATTTTTTTAGTCTAATTTTCCTACAAAACAGACAAAAGTGATTCAAAATAAATAATTATTTAGAAGCTACATTTTTAGATAATTTAGATAAAAGCACTTTAAAAAATTGATCTCTTTTGATTAATTGATTTTTAAAAGCCTTTACGAAGTGACTAAGCTGCTAATTTCTTGGTTTTTTGACTCATCCTACCAAACAGACTCGATTCTAGATAGATTCTTCATTAAAAATAAACACATTTTAAGTAAAACCTATAATAAAACCTTTCTATAATTAATTTCAAATTAAGGCTTTGTCATGAGATTCTAATTTTGAATTAAAAAACAGAAAAAAGACAGACAAAAGACAGACAAAAAGACAGAAAAATGTCCAGACATCTCTTCGAGACATTAAATTTTCGAAAATAAATACAAAAAATCAATAAAAACAATGTCTGGATCGAATTAAAACTTAAAACTATAAAAACAATTGTTTTAAAAAACAGAAAGAACCTTTTTTGATAAACAAGACATTTATACAAACAGGATAAACAGGATATACACGATTTACACGATTAAAACGCTACAAAAAAAACACACAGATCACAAAATAAGATTTACAATTAAAGGATTTCCTTTAGAGGACTTCCATAAAAGGATTTCCTTCCTTCCCTCAAAGCTTTCCCTCGAAATATCAACTAGACCTAAGATTTTCGCCCAGTGGAAGGATGGCCCCCGGGTCCTTACAGGTGTTGGAGTCCTCGGCGGTTAGTCCCGCATAGCTGGGCGTGATCTGGGGCGGCGTGGGCGTGCCCTTTTGGGAGTTCTCCTTGTCGCTTAGCTTGCCGCCTCCTCCGCCGCCGCCCCCGCCGACGCCGCCCCCACCACCGCCTCCGGAGACGTTGACGCCGACACCGACGCCACCGGAGAGCTGGTGCTTCGACTTCTTCTCGCTGGCGGACGAGATGGGCACCCATTTGTAGATCTTCATGGTGGTGTCGCTGATGGTGACCCATTTTTTTTCCCAGTGCCGGACCTTGTCCACCGCCTGCATGACCCTCTTGATGTCATCCTTGGCCCGGCTCCTGGTCTCCGCTCTTACGCTGCGCGACATTTGATTGAAAACCTCGTAGAATCCTCGTTTCCTCGTTCCTCGATTGGATGCGGCGTCGCCTCGGTGCCGCCGCTTTCTGTTTTCCGGTTATTTCTCTTGTTTTACGCTCTGTTTGCTCAACTTTCGGTCGAGCACAGTTCTGGCGGGTGGTAAGTTCTTCTATTTATTGCTTTTCGGTTCTGGCAAAGGCTTAGTTATTTGATAATTATAGAAAAATAGTAAAATTTAGCAGACGCTTGGCGAAAAACGAGTCGGTGTTGGCTAACGTTAAAAATACTGCAATTTGAAAAAATACTAACCAAATATATACTAAACTTTAATATCGGTTGAAATATCGAACAGGGTGAAAGTTTTCAATTTGAATTTGTGTTTGTATATTCTAAAATTAGTTCCATTATATTTAGTTATATATTTTATGAATTTAAGTATGTATAAGGTGCTTGAATCCTTTATAACTTAGGCGACTTTAAAGGAAACCTAATGCTATTTTGACCATCTAATGCATTAACTAACTTATTAAACATTTTTCAGCCCTTAAATTACAGTAACTATTTATTGCAATTTATTAAAAAATATTGCGTTAAATATGGTGGAAATATATAAATCATCCAATGCTTAGCTACAAAATTTGTAGTAAGATTTTTTTAAATATCGCAAGTGGCGCGTAAAAAGATAACAGAGATGATACTTAATGTAATACCAACATTCCTAAGAAGTATCGTGATAAAATTTCGATAAATATACCAACTTCCGAACAGGGCGTGGAACAATAAATACCGGTATCGGTATACCGGACGTATCGATATTTCGCCGCTAAGGGTAATCGAGGCATCGATGTTTCCATCGATATTACCCCATCACTATCAACTCGAAGAAGAAGAAGACGGAAAAGAAAATTATGCGTATGCGGACGGTGTTTTTTTTTAAGTTGTTTTTTCGTAATTCCCGACACTCGAATTCACGCGAAACGTGAATAGTGCCAATAGTGAATAGTGCGAAAGTGTGTGTGTGTGCCTGAAATGTTCGCGTTTGGCGATTAAACTTCGCCCGTCTGCCCCTCCGCGTCCCCACTCCCGCCCCCGACGCTTCACCGCTTCACCCCCCCACCACACCAACCATAGCCCCGCGCGGAGACGCCGAGTAAGAGGCGAGAAGATAGAAGGAATTGCAGGCGTCGCGCCGTAAGAAATATCGCAAAAAAAAACCGAAACACAAAACACAAAAAAGTTACAGGAGCAAACACGAAATTTAAATAAAATCTAAGAAATCTAAGGAGAAGAAGAGGAAAACGAACGAGGTAGGCAGCGGCAGAGTAGAAAATAAATAAGAGGTCGCAAGGTGGGGAAAATGAAAACACGAAAAACCGTATTTTTTGTCGGTTGGTTTTTTTTTTTTTTTTTTTTGTATGAAAAATAGGGAAAGTCAACGGCTAAGCGACGCTGCTGCTGCTGCGCCCCATACACACACACACACAAAGGCACGCACCGAGCGAAAAAAACACGCGCTCGCGTGTGTGTGAAAATTAACTGCTTTTATATATAAACTTTTTTTTATATATATATATGCAACAGAAATCTAACGGTGACACCGTAATTAAAAAGACAAATCACAAAAAGGTGAAAAAAAGTCGAGAAAGGAGAATTTATATCGCTTTTTCAGCGTTTTTTTGGGCGATCTTTCTGAAAATTGGCCAACACGCACGCACACTCGTGCAGGTACGAATTCTGCTTCGCTCTCTTCTGCTCCTTTTGATCTCTCATTCTAGCGTGGTCATATGCGTGCGTGTGTGTGTGTGTGTGTGTATTCCAGGTCTTGATAAGAGCCTAACAACAACAACAGCAATAAGAAAATAGACTAGAAGAGAGGAAAACAGACTGGCAGAATGATAGAGCAGGATAGCGAGCAAGGCAGGCCAGCAAATTGGAATAAATAACTGTAATTGAAAATGATAAATAAAACTCAAATTGTGTGAAAAAAAAACAAGAAAAATACTAAAATATTTTTCATTTCTGCAATTTCTGCAATAAAATGAAAACAAGTGATTTTTTTTCGAGTGTCAGTTTTTTTTTGTTGGTTTTTTCTAAATGAATGATAATAATTTCTGCTAATTTCCTTTAGCAGCGTTGGAGAAAAGCTGAAGAATTCTTCCCGAGTTTTCCCTCTCCGCGAAGTTAAAAGGAGGCAGCCGGCGTCGCTGTCGACGTCGCCCATTTCACGCGTCGCCGCTTCGTCTCGCCGTCTCGCTTTGCCCCCTGTCCCCTTTCTCTTGCTCGCTCGCACTTAAAAAAAATACGTATTTCGAAAAAGAAAAAAAAAGAACGGAAAATAAGAAAAAAAAAAAAGAGAGCCAAGCCAACTGTAACGTCATCAAACGGCAACAATATACAGAGAGAAAAAAAAACGTAAAAATTACTTGGGTTTATCAAAAAAAACTTTTTTTTAAAGATTTTTTTTAACAATGAAATTTTTTTAACAATTTTTTTTAAATTTGAAATTTTGAAACTGCCACTATAGGTACTGTAATTTTTTTCTCTGTGTAGTTACAACAGCAACAATAATAGCAAAACGCATTTCATTGCCAACAACTGACGAAACGGTCAACGACATTGCAACAACAGCAACAACAACATTGTTGCAACATTGCAACATTAGCGAAGAGCAACAACAACAACAACATTAGCGAAGAGCAACAACAACAAGAACAACATAACAGCAATAAAGAGAGACTGCAGCAGCAACAAAAACAAACAACAAAAACAACAATAATAGTAATAACAACAAAAACAACAACAATAAGAAGAGAGAGGAGAACAACAACAACAAAAAACAACAAGAGAGAGAGGAGAAAAACAACCAACAACAAGAGAGAGATTAGAAGAAGAAGAACAACAACAAGAGAGAGAGGAAACAACAACAGGATAGAGAGAGGAGCAAAACAACAACAAACAACAACAACAACCAGAGAGAGCGGGAAAAACAACAAAAAATAAGAAAATGCCGAAATGCGACGTGAAAACCCGTTACATTCCCGCGACTTTCGCCTGGATTGTCCTGCTTTTGACCACATTTCTCTTCTTCTTCTATCCGTAAGTCGATTTTCACGATTTTCCTTCCATTTCCATTTTATGCCTAACATTATAAATTTTTAATATACCGTAAAAGATATCGCATATCCGTCTATATATAGTGTTTACCCCCCAGCCCCCCGCGATTCTGACTCAGCCAAGGTTTCCATTTGCGGTTTTGCTTTTCAATAATTTACGCTTAAATAATCGAGTTTCTGTTTTTTATCAATTAAAAATGTAAGCTTTCGGGGTTAAATTTAAGTGGATAGTTTTATGCAAAAATTAGTGGATTTTTAAGAGATATTGGCGCAATATTACGAAATATTACGCAAAAATTACGAAATTTTACCCGAAAAATACTAGATTTCAGATAAGAATCTAAAGTATTTTGAAAAGCGAAGCTCTTTGAACTGTTTTATTAATTAAAAATTAATGACTTCCGGGTTAAACCTATTCAAATGGATAATTTTAGGCAAGAGTTAGTTGTTTTAAATAACATAATTACCCAATACTACAAAATATTACGCAAAAACTAAGGAATTTTCTCTTATCTAAAATTGTTCCAAAAGCAAAGCTCATAATAAGCTCATTTTTAGACTACCAGGAAGAAGTTTATTCCACATTTCTATTTATTTATTAAACTTACAGAAATATTATTTATTATTTATTAAACGTAGAGAGAGAGATCTGGAATGAAATAATAAAAAAACCGGGAGAATGGAACTATATCTTGGCCAGAAACACCTTTGAAACACCCCATTGAAACATAAAGTTCTCATTTTCTTCTCTAAACATTCCTTCTTTGGAAGCTTGTAGTGTCCTGAAATGTTAGTCAATATTTTATTTTTCGCGCGGCTTCCGCTGCATAATGTTCGAAAGGATTACGCTGCCGTTTCCTGAGGACACATTTTGTTGCACGTTGCAGGATTTTTTTTTCGGATTATATAGACGCGTCGTAATGCATTATTTCTTCCAGTGGATGGATGGCTTAGTCATCGTCCTCCTCCTCTTGCTTATCCTCTACCCCCCTCTATAAAAAACCGCATTCCCCTCTTGTTGCCACTCAATTTTCTCTTTCTTTGTGAAGCTTTTTATTTACTTTTTTTTATATTTTTTGGTGCGTCTGAAAATTGTTTTTCATGTATTTTTTGCTCGTAAAAAGAAGCCGAATTTTTGTGTGAAAAAATAAACACCAAAAATACACCAAAATTTGACACATTTTCGAGGCTACAAGGTTGTTTAATGAACAACAAAAAATGATCAAAAAAAAAAATGAACAAAAAAAAAAATTAACAAAAAAAAAAATGAACAAAAAAAAATGAACAAAAAATGAACAAAAAAAATGAAATTAGGAAAAAAAATTAGCCAAAAAAAATGTCTTATCTTTATGGCTTTTCCTGGTCATGAATTTTAAAAAGATTCCCCCCAAAAGAATTAGCTTAAAAATTGAGTTTGCTTTGTGGGAAAATTTTTTTCATTTTTTCTGCCTTTTTGTGTTGTCTGGAGGCCAAGGGATAAGGAGGGAGGGAAAAATTTGCATACCATGTGCACAATTAGCACATGAAACGAAAACCAAAATGGCAATTAAGCCACTCAGCCACGCCCTCTTCCCGCCCTCTTGCCTCCCCTTTTTTCCCGCCTTCTTAGCAACGAAATTTTGGCTTCGCTTTTCCGGTCTCCAGTTTCTGCCAATTTCGTCCATTTTATGACGAATTTCTGTGGCCAATTGCGGTTGCAATCGTTTCGTTTGCCATTTGCCATCGTGCCACCTGCCACTTGCCTCTTGCCACATGCAACCTGCCGCTGCCACAGCTTCGGCTTCCATCAAATGCGAAGCCTTTTTCGGCCATTATCTGAGGGGAACCTTTTGTCTTTTCTGTGTTTTGTGTTTTGTCTGTGTGGGGAGAGTGTGGGGTGTGTGGTCGCTTTTCTCATCATCGCATCGCCATCATCATAAAGTGCACAGAGAGAAAAAGTGTATATAGAAACAGATTATTGATAATCATTTTTTTTCATCTTTTTTAAAGAAACTTCTATTCAATGTTTGAGTTTGAAATATACTGATTTTTAATACAGAAAACTATATTGAAAACCCCGAAAAAAATCCTATAAATGTATTTTTTTCAGTCTCTGTATTTTTTTCTTGTCCAAGTTGTTTTAGTTTTTCCTTATTTTGAACTTTTAAAATGTCCAACTTTGTCTTTAAAAAGTACTGATTTTTAAGGAAGAAAACTTTCCATAAAAACTCTAAAAAATTTGTTATTTTTGCCTCATTTTAAATATTATAAAATTTCCGAATTTATATTTGAAAAGCACTGATTTTTGAGGCAGAAAACTCTCTTTTAAAACCCCAAAAAAAGAGTCTCTTTTTTCTTTAGTTTTTTTTTGTTTTTTTCCTTATTCAAAATTTCCAGCATTATATAAAAAGAGCTGATTTTTAATGCAGAATATTTTCTATGAAAACACAAAAAAAAAACTTATTTTCTGTCTAATTTTGTTTTGTTTTTTTTCCTGCTATTTGTGAGCTTCCCTTTGTTACACTTATCTATCGCCCATCACCTATCGCCTTTGTCTTTTTGGCTTAGAAACTAGCTAGAAGGGGGAGGGCAAAGGCCACGCCTCACCACCTAACACCCCCAACTCCATTTTGCATTTTTCGCTTTTTCCCCTCTTTTTGGCTTTTTTTGCCTTTGACTTTTGCGGCGACACTTGAGTTTGCACTTTGTTTGCCTCTCCTGTTGCCTCCCTTGTTGCCTAGTTTGGGAATTTGTTTATTTAATTATGCTTTCCCCTGCTCCCCTCCTACTTTCTCCCCCACTCTTTGCTCCTTTCTTCGTCGCCACCTCCCCTACTCGGCTTTCTTGTTATCCGAAGTTCTGGCACGCAGCTCGCAGCGGACGTATTAAATATCGTCTAGGCTGGAAAAAATAGAAAAAAAAACACGCGGCTTAGGTGGGGTGGTGCCACCCCCTACTCTGGAGACATTCCAAGTGATTTATTTTTTATATATTAAAGTTTCTTTAATGGATAGTATACACTTTTTTATATACATTTTCCGCAGTTTTTTAGATTTTTTTCGTAGTTAAAACTGCTTAAAGGGTAAAAACTATCTTAAATGTGTTTCATAAAATAGTTTCTTATCAAAAAGTCTTGCAAAAGTCTTTAACCTTTTTGCGTTTTGCTTTTTTTTGTTAAAAGAATTATTTTTTTTTTGTAGATAAGTTGTAAAAGTTTCTATGAAAAACTTGCACTTTTCCCTGAAATTTCCCTGAAACTAAAGAAATCTTTGTTTATCCAAGAATTCCCTTAATTTCTACGCGATACGTGTTACGTGATACGCAATGTTTATGTCTGTCTTGCTCCTCATATTTTCTTGCAGTGTACTCTTGGCTAGTTTCAGGTTTTGTTTTTGTTTGATTAGTAAGCGACGTCGCCGTCATTTTATATGAGAGGGGGGAGTGGGAGGTGGGGGTGTGCTTTTTTTTGGTGGAGGAAATGCGGATAAGGAGGTTCGGGTTGGGTTAGCAAAAAGTCCAATTACGAAATATTTCATTATGGCCAGTTTGTGTCGCTTTTATTTTCGTTTTTTCTTTTTTTTTGTTTTCCGTTTTTCCTCCACTCAATGCCACAGGTTGCCTTTGTTACTATCGCACCGAAAAAAGCAGAAAATACATAAAAAACAGAGAATAAAAAACAAACTACGCTTGACAAAACAAACCGAAGCGGGGAATAAAATAAAGAAAATTAAGTAAAACATGACAGGGGCAGGCCGTGCCGAGAGTCACGCGAAAAAATGCATAAAAAAAGCAGAACTAAAAAAAAAACAAAATAAATAAGAAAAAAAATAAATAAAAAACAAAATAAACAAATAAACCGAAAAAAAAACAAACTAAATAATAACAAAACAAAATAAAAAAAAAAAATAAATAAAAAATCAAATAAGAAAAAAAAAACAATAACAAAGCGGAAACTGTTGCTAGCCAACGGCCTCTAAACTTAATAACACCGTTAGTTTTGGCCACCCACCCCCTAGAGTCGACCCTATTACCACGCCCATATACGCCTATGGCCTATGGTATTCCCCATTGAAATTCTAGAAGTGAAATATTTTGCGCTTTTTTTTAACCTCTTTTTCACTATTTTTGCTTTTTTTCAAGATAGAAAAATCTTCTATCTTTAGAAAGATAGAAAGATACAAAGACAGAAAGATAGAAAAATAGAAAGATAGAAAGATACAAAAATAAAAAGATAGATAGATTTTGTTCTCGCTTTTTTTTTTCACTTTTTTCACATTTTTTAAGCTATTTTCTTCCCTGTTTGCTTTTTCCGTTGTCTTTGTTTTGTTTTTTTTTCGATTGTCAAGTTTTTAAATCCCGCAATACAGGAATGTACACGCCGCACCGCCTCGCACCTCCCCGCCCCGCCTTTCGTGAACAATGGAAAAAGGGGGCGTGGCGTAAACGTAAACGTAAGCGAGTGTGAAAACCAGGAACAATGGGATTCCGGGAAAGTCCTTTCTCCTTTCTCCTCCTGGCAGGGATTGGACAAAAAAACGCGGAGAAATGCAAACGTTTGCGGAGCTTTTAAAAGATTGAAACACGATAACGGGAACAGGGTTGTCAGGGTTGTTAGGGTTGCCAGGTGAGAGTAGGAAGCAAAAAAGACTCTTGAATGTTTTCTATTTATTTAAATAATCTTCGCAAGGACGAGTCTCTTCCTTTAATCTGAAGCCAATAAAAGGGTCATTATGGGAATGAATTAATAAAGAGTCCTTCCCCTTTCCCGATTGTCACAAAAAGGATACGCGACGGGGGCGGGGTCCTTGCTCGAGTCAAAGTGAAAGCAAAAGTAAAAGTGTCTTTAATTACACAATTTTCAAGACATTTCATTTTCGTTTTGTTGCTCTGACAACTTTTAGATCAAAAGAAAAGGACGAGTTGTAGTTAAAAAGGCCCAAGGACCAAGGACCTAAAGCGGGATAAACTTCGTTTAGTCTTTCCCAGAAAATATATCCATAGATTGGTAGGAAAAAAGCAGAACAAATATTAAAAATGTTTTAAAAATATATTAAAAAAATTATAGGAAAAAAATGGGAAAAAATATTGGAAAAATTAAGGAAGAATATAAGAATAAATAAAGGATAAATGTAGGAAAAAATATAAAAAAATAGGAAAAATTGAAGCAAAAAAAATGGGGAAAAAAGGAGGGTAAAATATAGGAAAGACAAGAGGAAAAAAATGGGAAAAATAAAGGAAATTATAGGGAAAAAAGAGGATACAAATGGAGGAAAAATATAGCAAAAAGAAGGAGACAAAAAAATATGGAAAAATATAGAAAAAATAAAGGAAAAATATGGGAAAAAAGGGAAAAGGGAGGAAAAAAAGGTGGAAAAAATAAACCAAAAGTATAGGAAAAAAGAAGAAAAAATAAGGAAAAACAAAGGAAAAAAATGGCAAAAATGCGGGAAAAATATAGGAAAATAGGAGGAAAAAAAAGAGAAAAAATATAGGCAAATATTTGGTAAAAAAAAATGGCATCATATTTTAGCTTTCAAAGGGCTGGGAGAGTAAAGTCTCAAAGTGGCCAAGAAGAGGGTCAAAAGTAAAGCAAAGTGGTCAAAGTTAAGCAAAGTTAATCTAAACCACTTGAAAGCCTCCCCCACCCCGACTTGCCGCCTCTCGACCCAATTAAATGTTGTTTGTAATTTCTGTTAAAAGCATTTCAAGGATTTGCGCCTTTTTTCACTTTTTGCTCGGTTTTTATTTTTTTTTTTATTTTTTCTGATTTCGTGGTTATCCATTTACCTTGTTTTTCGGTCCATTACTGTAATTTATACTTGAAGGTGAAGATGGAATATTAAAGCGTTTTGCTCAGGGAGTATCTGCGAGTACCGGGTATAAATATTCCTTCCCCGAGTAAAGGAAAAGGAAGCTTTTCTAGATTTTATTCTAGGTTTTCATTTCTATTCAAGTAATTTTTACTTAAAAGTAAAGAAATATTGAATCCGTTCTGTTTCGAGAGTACCGGGTATGAATATTTCCCGCGAGTATTCCCCGAAACTACCCCGAGTAACTCTCTTACCTAAATTCTTCTAGTTTTGGAAACCCACTTACATTAATATTTACCCATTACTATAATTTTTACTCCGTTTTTCTCTACCAGGAGTATCGGGTATGAATATTACTTCCCCAAGTAACTTCCTTTTCTAGTTGCTTTTAGGTTTGTCGAAGAACTTTATGCATTTTAACATTAATATAAACAATAATGAAGAAAAAGTCAAGAAAACTTAATTCAAACAAAGCCGCTCTCCTCCTCGATTCTCAAAAAAGTAACCTAAGAACCAGAAAAACATTTTTTTAAAGAATATATATAAAATAGGATAAAAAGTCAAGCAAAAGGATGATTAAATTGGTTTTTGAAAAATGCCAACTTTTCGTATTTTGAAAATCACAAATTTCCATTTTTTGGAACAGTTTTTTTTGGAATATCTTAGCTAATTCTGAGCGGATTTTGAAACGAAATATCATTTTTTAATCAGGAATTCATTTTCTCTGAATCTGCATTTAAAGATTGAAAAAGTAGAACAAAAAAAATTTAGTCGATTTTTGAAAAAAATGATGATGGTACCCCTTTCAAAATTTTGAAAAATTGGCTAAATTTTTTTTGTTCCATTTTCAAAATCTTTGGTTGCAAATCAAAGAAAAACAAAGTTCTGATTCCAAAATGGTATTCCATTTCAAAATCGGTTGCGAAATATTCAAAATATTCATAAAAATGTCCCGGAAAATCGAGAAAATTTCACTGATTCGATTTTTTTTCGTACCCCTTTCAAAATTTTGAAAAATCTGGCAAATCTTCATTCCACAGCTCCAATTTTTTATGCAGATTGAAGGGGAATAAAGTTCTGATTCAGTAATGCTGTTCCATTCCAAAATCGGATGCGAAATGGCTAAAATCTTCCCGAAAAACCTGAGGAAAACGACGAAAAAATGACAATTTTTCCAGGGTGTTTTTTTTTTGTTGAAAAAAAGATGCCAATTATTTAAAGTTACTTTAAATATTAAATCTGTTTTTCCCTGTGAGAAGTTAGGAGTCTCTTTTTTCTACATAAAAGCGCTCTCCTCCTCGATTCTCAAAAAAGTTACTTAAGAACTAGAAAAACATTTATAAAGAATATTTTCAAATTGAACAAATATTTATTTTTTACTAAAATGGAAACGAGAATCTCGGGCAAGTCTTCTCTTCCTAAAAATCTTTTTTTTTTTGTTTTTTAATAGCAATAATCACCTTAAAAATTAAAAACATTAACCTGAACCTAAATCATGATGAAAGAGAAAAATTCCCCCGTAGCTCTGAAAAGCTTTTGAAATGTTGCCACATGGTGCGGCAAACAGAAGCGGGGGCAGAGGAGGTTTTCTTTGAAAATTATGCGACAGCAGGTGCGTGTTTAGGGGGCGGGGAAGGGGAAGGGGCGGTGAAGAGACAGTGCCAGCCATAATTCGATCGTTTAATTTTATGTTAATCTTGTTTCATGAACAAAAAACAAAAAACAAAAACAATTTGGAAAGAGCACGTGTGAGGTCGTGACCTGTGACCCGTGACCTGTGACCCGCGACCCGTTACCTGTGCCCCGTGACCTGTGAACCGCGACCTGTGACCCGTGAACCACGCCCCAAACTTTGATAGTTTAACGATTCACTGAACGGGAATCATGATTATTATTTTTTGTTTATTTTTTTTTAAATTGTTTTTCGCATAAATTTTCATTCCCAATGAGGTCCTTGATGTCCTTGAAACATTGCTCTGACAGGACATTTTCCACAAACAATTTCCCACAAACATTTTCCATAACTTTTCTAATTGAATTCCAAATTGTTTGCAAATTATTTTTAATTTATACATAAATGTCAAACTGGTGGCACTTGCAACACCTGCTGCAACACTTGCAACACCTGCCACACCCACATGGAAGGTATATATAGTTTCTTTTTTAACCTTCAGTAGCGCCTCCCCTGCAACGGTAAATGTTATAAATATCGAATCAAAGGATGGAATCCTTGCAACATATTTGATTAGAAAATGTTTCAGATTCCGTTTCCGTTTGTTTCAAATTCCGTTTCCGTTTTATTTAGATTCCGTTTCCGTTTGATTTAAATTCCGTTTCCATTTGTTTCAGGTTGCATTTCCGTTTGTTTTAGATTCCGTTTCAGATTCCGTTTCAGATTCCGTTTCTGTTTCAGATTCCGTTTCCGTTTCTGATTCCGGTTCCATTTCCGTTTATGTTTCCATTTCCGTTTCTGATTCCGGTTCCATTTCCGTTTCTGTTTCCATTTCTGTTTCCGTTTCCATATCTCTTTCCGTTTTTTTTTTCTGTTTCTGTTTCCGTTTCTGTTTCTGGTTCCATTTCCAGTTTCCTTTTCTGTTTCAGATTCCATTTCCGTTTCTGTTTGAGGAATTATATATCCAATTATATATCCGTTTGAGGGACAAAATCAGATTCTGTTTGATTTGAAATCCGCTTGTCCGGTGAGGGAGTCAGTTAAAGGGTTAAAAGGTTATCTAATTAAAATAGCTTAAACCTTGCCACACCCACTCCACCACCCACCCACTCCCACTCTTTCTACCTCGATTGATAATTTGATTTTGTTCAGTGCCAGATTTTGGTCTCGTTTATGAATTTATATGTGAAACATTTTAATTGGTCGCCATCGCCATCATCGTCGTCCTCGTCGTCTGCATCGTCCTCGTCCTTGGCAAAGTTTTGCTTTCGAATTTTCAAACAACAATTGAATATTTTCCCGGAAAAGCCAATTAACGCGCTTTCCCACCTTCTGCAAAAACCGCCAAACCGCGGGAATTCCGCGAAAATGTTCGCACATTTCAAGGCTGGTCGCGGATCTCGGTTTATGGCATTAAAAACGTAAAAAAAAAACGAATAAAAACCGAAAAAAAGGAAAAAAAAAACCGATAAAAAAACTATAAAAAATCCGAAAAAACCTAAAAAATAAAACGCGAAAAAAGGCCACAAAGTTGTAAACGATTTTAATTGAAATTAAAAAATTCAAATGAAAATTAAACTTGAACCTTTCTGGCCGCGATTTCAGGCAAAAACTAGAACCTGCTTTACACTTTTTGGAATTAAGGAAATTTTTAAGGGAAAATAATGACAAATAAATGTCTCGGATTTCGGATTCTGGGAAAAATAATTCTATTCGCACTCTGCTGGTTTTTATTATGATTTTCGTAGCTTTTTTGGTTCAACTCGAGTTACTTGCCACGGTTTTGGATTTTTATTAACATTTTTTTTTGATTTTTTTTGTCGTTTTTTTTTGATTTTTTTTGTCGTTTTTTTGCGTCTGCCTAAACTTGTTAATGAAAATAAATTTTCTGACGCGTCGGCCAGCGTCGCTCTGATAAATAATAATAATAATAAAAAAAACATGCTTTTGCCTTTGCTTGTGGCTTTGCTTTTGCTTTTGGCTTTGCTTTTTGATAATATCCGCCGGCCATTACCTTAGAAAGAAACGGGAAAAAGCAAAAACAAAGCAAACGAAAGCAACGGAAAAAAAGCAAAAACAAACTAAACAGAACACTGAACAAAAACCACAAAATAAAAACAAAAACAGTTACAAAAAGTAAAGTAAAAACAAACAAAGCAAAAACACAGCCATAGAATGCAACGGGAAAAAGCAACAGGAAAAAGCAAAGCAACGAGAAAAAAAGCAAAAAGCAAAGGCAGAAGCAAAAACATAGCAAACGAAACGAAACACTAAGAAAAAACACAAAAGCAATAACACAACAAGTGAGAAAAGTTATCTTCGGCTTGCCGAAGATGGTATACCCTTGAAAACAAAAAAGTTTTCCATACAAAGACTTGTTTTCATATCGGTCCTTTGTATGGCAGCTATATGATATAGAACTCCGATCCGGACCAAACTTTTACAAATCGTGTATGGCTATATCAAATGAATAAATGTTAAATTCGGTTGCAATAGCTTGGAAAACAAAAAAGTTTTCCATACAAAGACTTGTTTTCATATCGGTCGTTTGTATGGCAGCTATATGATATAGTGATCCGATCCGAATCAAACTTTCAAAAATTATGTATTGCTATGTCAAATAAATAAATGATGAATTGGGTTGCAATAGATTGGAAAACAAAAAAGTTTTCCATACAAAGAATTGTTTTCATATCGGTCCTTTGTATGGCAGCTATATGATATAGTGGTCCGATCCGGACCAAACTTTCACAAATCATGTGTGGCTGTGTCAGATGCATAAATGTTGAATTCAGTTGCAATAGCTTGGAAAACAAAAAAGTTTCCCATACAAAGACTTGTTTTCATATCGGTCGTTTGTATGGCAGCTATATGATATAGTGGTCCGATCCGACCGATTCTTAAACTTGATCTGCGTGCAACAAAAATAATGATCTGGTAAAAATTTCAAAACGCTAGCTTTAAAACTACTGTCTATTTTTTGCATAGAAACAGACGGACAGACGGACAGACGGACAGACGGACAGACGGACATGGCTATATCGACTCGGCTGTTGATGCTGATCAAGAATATATATACTTTGTGGGGTCGGAGATGCTTCCTTTAATGCGTTACACATTTCTGAACAAAATTATAATACCCTTTTTCAAGGGTATAAAAACTAATAACAAACAAAACAAACACAGAGCCAAGAAAACTAATAAAAAGATAAGAAAAACAAAAAATGCCAAAAGCAAGCAAACGGAAGCAACGGGAAAAGGCAAAAAAAAGCAAACGAAACCCTAAACAAAAACATATACAAAAAGCAAAGAAAAAGAAAAACAAAAAAAGGCAAAAGCAAGCAAAAACAAACGACACAACCAGACAGAAAAAAAAAACAAAATAAACGAGCGTAAAATATACAATATAAACGATATAGAAAAAAGAAAAAAAAAAAAAACTAGAAAATAAAGAAGAAGCTGTATTAGAAAAAGCAGCGAACCGAGTTGAACCAGAGCCACGCCTTGCTACGACGCCCACCGACCACCGAACACCGCCACCCACCTGCTATCTGGTATCTGCTATCAAACACCCCCCAGCCAGCCCCTCTGGCATCTGGTATCAGACACCCCCACCCAGCCCCCTCACCATCTGGCATCTCGTATCAACCACCTGCCCCCGCCCCCACACGCCCCCCTTCTAATTCACATTTTCTCAGCGAGTGTCTGTGTAAGAGTGGATTAGTGTGAGTGTCATTTGAATGCTGCAAGTTATGCTAGTTGTTCTTGTCTCCCTCTTGTAGTTGTTGTCTCCATCTACTTGTTGTCCCCTCTTGTTGTTGTTGTAAGCCATTTCGTTATTGCCAATGTTGTTGTTGTTGGTTTTTTGTTGCTGTTTTTTTGTTGGCTTTCCTGCCCTTAACTTAAGCCGACGAAAATGTTCAATCTACACTTTAAGAAATGAAGAAAAAGAGACTTAGGGCTTAAAATCTCAGTGAATCAATGATTTATCGAAAATTAATCACGTTTTCAAGGTTATATTTCCTTAAACGAGGCTTAATTTTCATTAAAAAACATTTTGGAACTAAAATGAAAATTCGATGATTTATCGATATTTATCGTTTTCGAGGTTATATTTCCTAAAAACGAAGCTTCGTTTTTGGAAAGGAACAGTTTGAGCTTACAAATTTACTTCTAAAAATGTACTCTCAAAACTAAATTAAAAAAAATTATCACATATTTCAATATCAATCAATATTTTCAATGATTTTTATTGTCCGCCAAGTTTGATGATCGAATAAAAATCGAATAATAGAGTTCTTTGTATTCAAAAAGCGTGCAAGTTCAAATAGTTTTTTTTTGCGGAATTTAGTTTTTTTTAATTTATATATTTTTTTTGGTATATTTGTTGGTATATTATTTTGACGAGTGTAGACTTAAACGGCTCGAGACAAACTAGATGCATTTCATCTCCACCTTGCCACCGCCTCCGCTTCCGGACTTCCCTGCTTCTCCTCCGTCTCTTGGCCTCTGTGGCAGAGGCTCTTGGCCATGTCTTCCTCCAGCCTCTCCGCCTCGCCTACTCTGCTTTTTTGCGGCTGGCAGGGAATCGATAAAATTCAATTGCCAACTGCCACAAAAACACACCCACACATGGCCAGAGGGGGGAAGGGGGAATAACTGCACATGGACACAAACACAAACACAGATAGATGCCATTACCGTTCGCTTTTAACGATAACTCATTTGCAATTATGCCTCCGCTCTTCTGCTCTTCCGCTCTTCTGGTCTTCTGCTCTTAACCCTTTGTCGGCTTGTTGGCCAATGTCAATGACGTTAACCGCTTTAACCGTTAACCGTTCGTTTTCCACCTCGTTCCCAGACACCTATTTTTCTTTCTCTTCCTTCCGTTTTTTTTTTGTCTATTTGAATATCGGAATATTTGCAATGATTTATTGTCTTTGGAAAACACAAAGAGAAAAGTTTTTTATGGATTTTTTTTTTTTTTTTTAGTATTTTCCAACGATTTTATTTCGTACATTGTCATTATTATTGATAGTTTCGATCATTTTTTCAATCGATATTGATTTATTCAACTTTTTGTAATACATTTTTTTTCGAATTTATTCGGTTTATCGATATTCTTCGATTTGTTATCAAGCGAGCATTCATTCATTATCCATTTATTCGATTTTATGTAGTTTATCGAAACTTTTCGATATTTTATCTTGAAAAGAACAACATTTCAGTCAATTTTTTCAGTTTTACTCAGTTTATGGATGACTTTCGATATTTTATCTTAAAACAAACAACACTTCATAATTTACTTTTTTTGATTTGATTTAATTTATCGACAACTTCCAATCCTTTATCTCAAATCGAGCAACGTTTCATTCAACTTTTCGATTTTATTGATGACTTTTGATATTTTATCTTAAAAAGAGCAACATTTTAGTCTCTTTTTTTGTGTATTTTTTTTGCTTATCGATTACTTTCGATTTCCTGTCTTAAAATAAGCCACATTTCGTAATCTATTTTATCAGTTTTCCTTAATATATCGATAACTTCCGATACCTTATCCTCAAACGAGCAACAAGTGGCAAGGTCGCAGATGTATCTCATAAATACAGATTAAGAAAAGTAACCAACCTTTGCCAGAACAGCCGCGGGACATGAATCCAGAGTCAGGGTATACGAGTATATATTTTATTCAGTTTCGATTTATTTCAACCGTCATGGCCAAAATAAAGAGAAAAAAGTGCAAACAATGGAATGACTGAACGGGACTTGGAAAGAGACGAAAAACGTAAAAAAGAATGTTAATTTTTTATCACTTTGCTGTTTATTGAATGGATTAAGTGGCAATCATGTTGACGTATCTTTTTATTCATTTTTTCCCGTTTTTCTGTTGAACAATTTCCCGTTTGAATTCTGCAGAAATTTTCCCTTGAATTACGGTTCTATGTCGCCCTTTTTTTGGGGGGAGGTTGGGGGTCGGGCTGCTGCCATGGAAATTGTGACGCATCGGAGAGCATTCTTTTTTAAATATTAATTAAAATTTTTAATTGGGCAAAAAACGGTCGCAGATTTTCACGCAAAGTTTAAGAAAGTTTTTTTTTGGCAGGAGGGGAGGGCAGGATGGGGAAAATGTCGACATCGAATATGGCAAAAAGTGTGGAAATTATTTTTAACACAAAATGCTTTCTGGCTTTTCTGTTTCTGTTTCTGCACTCAAACCTATTACGTATACGCCCTAGAGGCCATCCATTCAAATTTAATTTCATTCCCCGCTCGCCCGTCCGCTCGCTCTCCGCCGCCTGTCTGTCATAAATGTATACAGAAAAGCAAAAAAAAAAAACAAAACCGAAAAAAAACCCGAAAAAAGGCAAAAAGAAAAAAATGCCCAAATAAAAAATAGCCAAAAAGAGGCAAGAATATATATAAATCGAGTATCATACGGGTGTATATATAGAGAGGGGTATACGAGTATAAAGAAATCGCAATCGAAATTTGAATCGAAATCGAAATCGGTATCCAAATCGCAATTCAAGTCGAAATCAAAATCGGAATCGAAATCGAAAAAATTCCATTCAACGTCTTTTTTCAAAGATTCCATTTCGTGTTATCGTTATTATTGATAATTTCGATGAATTGAATCATTTTTCCAAACGATGTTGCTTACATTTAAAGGATTTATGATTCATTCAACTTAAAATAATACATTTTTTTAAGTTTATCGATAACTTTCGCTTTGAAACCCGACTTTTTTCGATTGAAAAGCCAACGGATTTCCTCTGATTCTATCAATGAATCGATTTCTGTCTCTCCAAATCGATATTCCATACAAGTTTTTGATAAAAACACAGAGAAACGTCTTTTTTTTTCAAAGATTCTATTTCGTGTTATCGTTATGTTATCGTTATTATTGATAATTTCGATAAAGTTGATCATTGTGTTAATAGATATTGCTTACACTTAAATGATTCATGATTTATTCAACTTTTTATAATCCATTTCATTGATTTTATATAGTTTCTCGATGACTTTCGATAACTAACGATGAAAACCTGACGGATTTCCTCTGATTCTATCAATGAATTGATTTTTGACTCTCCAAATCGATATTCCATACAAGTTTTTTTTATGAAAACAGCCAGAAAAACGATAAAATTTTGTATATTAATTAATATATCGATAACTTTCTATAACTAACGATAAACCCCGCAGGATTTCTACTGATTCTATCATTAAATCGAGTTCTTTCTCTCCAAATTGATAAAATTGTATGGAAAGTTTATTGTTTTTTGACGAAAACACGCAGAGAAATGACTTTTCCACCCATTCCCTTTGTTATTATCGTTAATTTCGATAAATTCGATCATTGTTTCAATCGATAATGCTCAGTTTAACGATAATCCCGACTTTTTTGACTGAAAACCCGACGAATTTCCTCTGATTTCATCGCTTTCTGTCTCTTAAAATCGACATTCAATAAAAGTTTATTGTTTTTTGTGGAAAAATTTTAATTGATTGGCAGGCAGGCAGGCAGGCAGGCAGGCAGAGGCAGGCGGCGTTTACAAAAGTGGTTGTATTTATTTTCCTCGCATTAGGAGCCGCATTAATTCAATTTATTTGTGTTATTTCGCAATTTGGCAAACGAACAGGAATTCCTTTTTCGTTTTGTGTGTTTTTGGTTTTGTTTCTGTTTTAAAGACAGAAAAAAAGCGATGATTTTGTAAGAGAAACACACACGCATCGAAAATAAACAAAATATTTGAGAGAAACGCTGGAAAAACGGTGAAAAAATTGGGTTAGCCGGACGGGAGATGAAAAGCTTTTATGTTTGGAAGACCCCATGCCAACTGTGGATTTGTATTCTCGTATATCTCAATATGTGTATCTAAAAAAATACAGAAAAAAAACATACATCCCAAAGGTTACCTGACCTCGCAAAAAAAAAAAACAAAAAATTTGTGTCCGAAAAATGTTTCCATTTTGGTTCGTTTTTTCGTTGTTTTTGTCATTTTTTTCGCCATCAGGAAAATCAATTTTTTTTTGGGATTCTCCCTGCTGGAAGCTTAGTTACATATATTTTTTTGACAGGGCGCATGACAAAGTGAAGGACTTTCGACATAGACAGCCATTAAAATAGCAAAAAAATAGAAAATCCAAAAGCCAAATGGAGTCTGGTTGAAGTTCGGATGCTCTAGGATTGTTTTGAAAGAATTTTTTGGGGAGAAATAGGTTTTAGAGGGAAATGGGAAGGAAATACCCCTTTTAGAGGTAGATTTTTTTTGTTAATTTCTAGTATTATAATAGGTATCCTTTATAAGGAGTAGAGTAACCCTGATTATCTTACTTTAGATTCAATTATGGAAGAATTCTCCGGGAAGAAATATGTTTTTAGAAAGAAATGGGGAAGAAAATACCCCTTTTAGAGGCTGATTTTTTTTTGCTTAATTCTTAAAATATATCAAGTATCCCTTATAAGGAATAGAGTATCCCTTTAAAAGAGTAGAGTATCCATGATTTTCCTTCTTTTGAATCAAATATGAAAGGCTTTTCCGGAAAGCGGAGTATCCTTGGTTATCCTTCTTTTGATTCAATTATAAAAGAATTTTCTACAAAGAAATATGTTTTTATAAAGAAATATCAGCCATAAACCTATTGGAAATTTAATGGAAATGGAAATATAATCTAAACAAGTATCCCTTTTAGAGTAGAGTATTCCTTATAAGAAGTAGAGTATCCTCCTGATTATCCTCTTCTGGCCTCAATCCTGACCAGTCCCTAACCCTCTTAGGCGAAACCCGAAACCCCATAACCCGCCTGACCCGCTTAGACCCATCCCCTGAATCCCTCAAAGTTCGTTCCAAAAGTTGCCTCCAAAAAGTTGCCTCCAAAAGTTGCCTCCAACTTGTTATTACATTTCGTTTGTAGGCTTTTGTATTGTGTGGCAAAAAAATGTGTGTTTTTCGAGTGTCTCTCCCCTTTTTTTCTCACTGTGTGTGTTTGAGGCACCTGCCACACTTTTTTTTTTGGCGCTACTCTCGAAGATTGCCCAATAATTGCGTATAAAATTGGGCAAACGAAACGGAAACAGAAACAGAAACCGAAACTGACAGAAAAAAACGGAGCAGCGGGCTGGGTTTTATTTCTATTTTTTACCTGTAGATGGATGATGATTCGATTTGGGAATGCGACCGAGTGGCTCGAAGAGAGGTGTACTCGAAGGGTGGTCCTTTGGAGGGACTTTGGGTGGTCCTCGGGTGGGTCTTGGGTGGTCCTCGGGTGGGTCTTGGGGTATCCTTCGGAAAATTATGATTTATAGCTTGTCGTCTATTCGTCTTTTATTATTGAATTATCGATGGTTTTACATGGTTTTGTAAGGTTTTGTATGCTTTTACTTTCTAAATGTTGTGGATTTTAATAATAGAGAGCTTAGAGAGTACGATACCCGGTACTGTCGGAAATGAATTCCTAAATTAATTATAAAGATCAAATCCGAAACAATCTAGAAAATATCTGGAAGAGAATAGAATATGCTAGGGTTTTTCTTACTAAATAAATTTAAAGCAAAGCCTAAAGTGCTGGGAAAGTGGTATTAATACCCGCTACTGCTTGAAATATATTCCTTTTTACAATCAAATCCGGGACAACACTTGCGATTTCTTTCATAATCAATATTATAGTAATCTGGAAATGAATAGAATGGCTATGGTTTTGCCTCCTAAATATTGTAGATTTTAAGCATAGAGATAGAGCTAGGAAACAATAAGTGCTATTGATACCCTGTACAGCTGAAAATGACTTTCTTTTTGTAATAAACCCCAAAACAACATAATTATTTTGAAATTAATAACATTTTCTATGGTTTTTCTTACTAATAAGATTCTAAGCATAGAAATGGCATAAAATTTAAGTAGTATTAATACCCGGTACTCCTGCAAACGTATTCCTTTTTACGAGTATATATATTATTCCTTTTTTTATGTGACAAAACCCCGAAACAACACCTGCGTTTACTTGTGTAACCATTATCTGAATATTATACTCGTAATGAATAGCTCTCATTGAGGATATAAAACCCAAACCAAACCGAAACGCAAACCCAACCATGACTATCACTCGAGCCAAACGGTCGATGATTTACCTAATAAAGAGCCAATTGATTCGTTTATCTTCGTAATTCTGCAAAAAAAAAAAAGAAAGCCACGTAGAAGGAGGGGGAGAAACAGAACACGAATTCGCAACAGTCTTCTGATAAAAAAAAAATAAAATAAAAATAAAATAAACTTGAGCGCCTTTTGTCCAAGTTAACCTTCTTGGCGGGGAAAAAGCCGGGAAATGAAATAACGGACCATGAGGTGACGCCTCAGTGGGTGGTGGTAGCCTCCAACCTGCCCCCTTTTGCACACCACCCCCTTTCATGGACACCCCTGTGCTTATCGGTTGGCACCTTTTATCGGGGCGCCTCCATTTCGGAGGCCAACTAACGGATGAGACAGTCCCCACCGCCAACCGCATGTGTAATAAAAAAAAGGCTAAAAAAAATAACAACAGACTGGCCAGAAAGCCCCCATCGTCACCTCCTACCCCCTTTTCCTCATTCTCTTTCTCCTTCGCTCCCCTTCTTATAGATAAGTCAGAAGCAAAGTCGAGGCGACGCCCCGCCCGCCCATGGCCGAGGCAACAAATTTTTATATTTTCTTCCTCAGTTCTTATTTATTTTTTTGTTTCTGTTGTTTCTGTTTTTTATTTTTTGTTTCTCTTTTTTTGTTGTTTCTGTTTTTTTTCGTTTTTAATTTTTTTTATTTCTGTTTTTTGTTGTTGTTTCTGTTTTTTTTATGTTTTATTTTCTTTGTTTTTTTTTTTTTATTTTTTTTTTTTTTATTTGTTTCTGTTTTTTATTTTTTCTGCTTTTATTTTTTTTCTGCTATTTTCTTCAAGAGACCGAAGCTCGCCTGCCCGATGACTAATGCTATATTTTTTTTTCGCTTTTTTTGCGCTGCTGCTGCTTTATTTCTGCGATAGTAGGATATTTTTATACCCCGGCGTGGCGTGGCGTGGTGATGGGGCAGCCGGGCGGGCTGTGCCACAAAGTAGAGTGTAAAATTAGGAGGGGGGTCGCTTGGGGTAGGGGGTAGAGAGGGGCTAATGTGACGACAGCCGACCCTGTCTCGCCTTCGTCATTGTGGCCCCCGACAACACTAATCTACAAAATGTTTTATCAGTTTTTTTTCTTCAGGAATTCTTTAATTCAATTTTGAGCAAAAAAACAAGAAGCTCTAATCGCGGGGGTTTTATTGGGTTGGTAGTACATTCTGAAGGGTCTAGTGGGGAATAACACTAGATTTGAGGTGATTTTATATCGGGGGGAAAATCCTTTAAGAAAATAATGTCTGAGAATTTTTCATCATAAAAATAGTACATTGTCAAGGGTGTATCGGGGAAAAACACAAGATTTAAGCTGACTTCAGGGAGAATCCTTTAAAAAAAGGGATGTCTGTGTATTTCCAAAGATAGATAGACCCTTACCTAACCTTATTTAAAAATTTAATAACATTTCCATTTCATTTTAAAAATCAAATACAAATAATAGATTTTGAAGGTTCTATTGCGTAAAACACTAGAACCTTAAAACCTTAAAAGGGAAAGAATTCTTTTAAAAAGTTCGGCCCTTGAAACCTTAAAAATAACATCTTTTTTTAAATTTAAATGACATCTGCACTTACTTTTATAACTTTTATTATCATACAAAACTCCTGTCAAAAGAAGTGAGAAAATTTTAATCAATTCCAGCTCAAAAAGTGACAGAAAAGTGTCCTGAAACTTTAAAGAGATATTTTCTAAGGTATATTGGAAATATATACTGAAAATTAGTTCTTTTATGTATTTTGTTTCATTCATTTTATTAAAAAAGAATAAGTAAAAATAGTAGTAAAGTAATTAAAAAGTAAAATACTAAGAAACGCTTTATATAAATATATTGATTGATTTTCTTTACAAAACTTTGAAAAAATAGGCCAAATTTTAGTGCAGTTTCAGTTCAGTTCTTTAGTTTCCCAAATTCTGTAACAATATTCAGTTATCCTTTAATCAAGGATCAAGGATATTAACGAGTGTACTTTTGTATTTTATTTAAAATAATAATATTCCTAAAAAATGCTTCCATTTTGGTTCTAAACCAAAAAAAACCTTGCTGATGAGTGTAAAAGCGAAATTGGGGTTCCTTTGGCTCTTCGCTTGGATGCAAAAATACCAAAAAAAAAAACCAGAAAAAAGAAAGGAAAACCATTTTCTGTCAAAGCCGAAAAGTCTGTTTTTTACGGGTAATATCTCTACAAATATCATATATAGTTGTCCGATCCTTAGAAGTATTAAATATACCCCCTGAAAGGGTATAAAAAATATAGAATTTTTTGATGTTTGAGTTTTTAATTAATGCAGCTGCCATCGAATGTGGAATTATGGTTGCGACACGCCCAATTGGGGGCGTGACCAGCAATCAAATCATTTTTCCCGATGACCAGAGGCGGTACAGTAAGGGTCATTACGATAAAGAAGAGTTTTGTTTAAGTAAATTCTCAATATTTTATATAAATAATTTCTGAATAGTTTTCGATTCTGATTCAAAGACTGATTAGTTGCTTTTAGAGACTGTATATTCTTATGAAACGCACTGTACTTTTGTATAGTTTGCGTTTTGCAAAGTGTCAATGTGTCAAGTCAATTAATTGGCTGGATTGGAATCGCTTTTGCGGTTTGTTCTCTGTTGACCTACCCCGCGGCTTTTAACCTTCTCGCTGCGTCTGATACTTTCTGCCTCTCTCCTCTCTTCTGTCTGACCTTTGGCCCCGCGAAAAAAGGTGCAAAAGGGGTTGGCGGTTGCCCGTTTCCCATGAACTTGTCATATTCGACTGGAAGTGACATCTTGCCTTTGCTGTCTCAGCTCCGGGCTCCCTAATCTCCTCCTGCAGCATCTAAGCACCCACTCCCCCAATCTCTGGCCTTTTGTGATTGCCGCATAACATGGGAATTCAATTTCCTGCAAAAGCATCCTGCAACAGCATCCTTGACCCATCCCCGATCCAATCCCAACCCGATGACGCACCCCTTTCTAATGTCACCGGAAATTCTCTTGAAAAGAATCTTCAGAAAAAAAACGTTGCACGTTGAGAAAATATATTTTTTTTATTACTTTTTTAACAAAATGAAGATGTAGAAATATGGGAATTCTATACATTTTTGAGTTTTAGATAAAAAATATGATTAGGAATCCTTAGGAAGTGATTAGGAATCTTTTGAGTAGGAAAAGAGACAAAGTTGTAATCAATTTTGTCCCAAAACTGGCAAATTTCCTTAAGAATCCAAGACTTTTTTGGGTCTTTTGTGAATTTCTGTGAATTCAACTTGAATCCTTCGAGGAATCCTTCGATTAATATAATAGAATAGAGACACATTGAAAATACAATTTAAATATTGAATATATTCACGAAAATTCATAAAATGCTTCTACTTTTGAATCAGATTCTGTGGCAAAACTGACAAGTCTGCTATACGAGACCCAAAATATGGAACTTCTTGGAATTCATTTTGAAAATTTCCTTCCAAAAAACATCCTTTGAATACATTAAATCCATTAATCTAGAATTCATAATCCAGTTTTCTATTTAACTCTTTCCCATTAGAAGCTTGGAATACCTTAGAGGGTGTCGAAAAATTGATGAGGAATCCTTCGATTAA
The DNA here is from genome assembly GCA_018150545.1 of Drosophila ercepeae. Lineage (NCBI taxonomy): Eukaryota > Metazoa > Arthropoda > Insecta > Diptera > Drosophilidae > Drosophila > Drosophila ercepeae. The sequence goes on from JAECWL010000197.1 coordinate 2,767,913, forward strand.
AAGAAGCGTCAAGATTTACATCAAAAGCTTCTACTTTTGAATCATTTTTTATCCCAAAACCAAGAAGTCCTCTTAAGAATCCAAGACTAAGGGTCTACCAAGGGTCTCCTCTGATTCTCTGCGAGTTCTTTTTGACAATTTCCTCCTAAAAAAATATCCTTTCAATCCATTAATCTAAAAACCAATAAAGTTTCCCATTAAACACTTTCTCCCATTAGAAGCTTTTCGCATTCTTTAGAGGGTGTCGGGGAATATTTTCCAGTGAATTTTATGAATTTTTTTTTGCAAGGGGTTGAACGTTGAAAGGTTTTTCCCGCGTTGACCCGCAGCCGCAGGAGCAGGAGACGCAGCGAGCGTTGCCTTCACCTTGGCCATGGTGGCATGTGGCGGTCGTCGTCGTTGGTGCAGCAAAAGCTGTCAGTGGCAGAACACGAGAATGCCGTCAGAGGTAAGAGAAAGCTGTAAAGAAGACACAGGACACACAGGACATTACAGAGCAGGAGCAGCAAACGCAGGAATCTTAAACGACCGGAAATCGGATGCCGGATGTTGGACTCAAAGGATGATGGAATCCTAGAATGTGTTGGAAATTCAAATGCAAGGATATTATTGATAGCATTGATAGCTTGGATATTAGCAATTATTTGTTGGATTTTCTCCTAAATTACGTAATGAGAATTAATGATTTTGAATCGATTTGATTTGGAAATTATATCTCAATCAATGCAAATCATTGTTCATTTGTTTTCCTCAGCAATTTGTTTGAATTTGATGGCCGGCACAACATTAATTGAAATCAACCACAATTTCTTGATTGTCTTTGGGGTGGATGGGTGGTATGAGTGGGTGGTTGGGTGGGATGAGTGGGTGGCTTGTGGGTGACTCTTCAGTCTTCACTGTCTTAGTTTGTGTGTTTTATTTTATTGTCCTTGTTGCAGTCGTCGTCCCGCTTCTTGTCACTAATTTGATTTGCTAGTTTGGCCCAGTTCCTTAGTTTCCGATTTAGCCATCAACCTACCCGGGTCCTCGTCCTCGTCCTCTGCCCCTGATGGCGTTTCTTTTTCAGAAATTGAAATGAATTATTTGTCATAAAGAAGAAAGCTCCAACGACAACGACAACGACGATGGCGGCGGGCAAATCCTTGAGGCAAACAACAGCACAGCCTTACATTTTCTCATTTCTCGTTCCAGTTTCTTGGCTCTGCACCCTACACTCCCTAAACACCCTACATACCCTACATTTCTGGGGCAACTCCTTACTCCCCCTCGAGGACCACCCACTTTTTCCGCCTGACTTTGCATAAATGTAAACAGATTTCCCTCCCAGGACTCGGCAAACATTTTTGCCAAATTGAAAAGTAAAGCAAACAATTGGAATATATATATTATAAAGAATATACTGGAATATATATATTAGAAGGAATATATATGTATATATATTATGCCTGCATGTGTGATTCGTATATAACCTATACACCTGACTTATAATCGGGCATCAGCCTGCGAGATTAGAGATCTGTCTCTTTGACCCCTTATCTGCTTTCTAGTTTGAGTTTTGAGTGCACAGAGAGAAAAGGTTTTTGGTAATAGAAGTTTCTTGTAGTTTCTTTGGGTTGTTTTTTATGCAATATTATAGAAATATTGGTTTAAGATTAAATGGAACTTGTAACTCTTTTAAATTCCTTGAAATTTCTTGGATTTTCTAAGAAGTTTGATGATTTCTAGAGCCAAGATCCATTGGAACTTGTAATTCCATAAAATTTCTAGGAATTCTGTTGATTGGAGTCAGAAACAGGGCTGATACTTGATTTTTTTGAACAATTTCTTACTCCCTGTGGGCCTTTTTCTTCCTACAAGCTAAAAATCGTTTTGGAACATGAAAGAACATGTCGAAACATGTCGAAACATGTCGAAACATGTTTAAATTTGCAACAAATTGCCTCTTTTTTTTAAAGGAAAGAAAAAACTACATGTCTTTCTTAAATAAATTCACTAAAAAGGAGCAAATATTTAAGAAATCAAATACAGTTTCGAAGAAGAATGAATAAAGCTAGTTTTAAGCAAGAATCCAGATTGAAATTTCTAAGAATTCTGTAGATTTCCATCATCAAAAGGGCGGATAATTGATTACTTGATTTTTTTTTAAACAATTTTAGACGCCCTGTGGATTCTTTTTTCTTACCTCGTACTAAAAAATACTTTTAATCATGTTTAAAAACGTTTTAGGACATGAAAGAACAAGTTCAAACATGCTTATATTTGCAAAAAATTGCATCTATTTTTTAGAGGAACGAAAACTACATCTCTACCTCACATAAATCCATTGTAAAATGGCAATTATTTAGGATATTAGTATATTTTCCACATCCTAAAAGACTTTTAATCGTGTTTAATCATGTTAGGACATGTTGGAACATGTTTGCAACAATTTCATACGCATTTTCTCTTACTTTTCAATCAAAATAGTGACAAATATTTATGAAATCAAGTATTGCCTAGTTTTTCAGCCATGATTCAGTCTAATTTTTTTTCTCCACCTGTAAAAATAGTTTATTGAGCAATTCTAGAAATTGAAAAACGAATTCCAGCAGCAACGCGTACATTTATTTATGACAAACTTGTTGCCAGGTGGATTTTTGTTTCAAAAAGTGATAGAACTAGAGGAGTAGAGGGTGCTGGAAGGTGGGTGGTGGGTGGTTCAGGGAATGGGCTGACAATTTTGATATTCGAGACGAGTCAAAGCGAGTCTGTTTGAGTCACTGCGAGTCGATTAGATTCAGATTCCTGCACATAGAAACACCTTTTTGGTTCGTCATGTTGCTGTTTCTATATCGAAATCGTTGCTGTTTCTATAACTATATCTGTTTCTATATCTATATCGTCTTGTTTCTATATCATTTCTGCTTCCTAGTCTCTTTCTATATCCATTTCGATTATTAAAACTGACCAATTGTTATTCCGATTTCGTGTTTTGTGTTTATTGTTTGGCGACCTTAATGGGAATTGTGCAATCGAAGTTTTTGTTTAAACAATTTGCAATGTTTACGCGATAGACCTGTTGTCTGGGTTGTGGTTTTCTGTTCAATTTATGTCTAGAAGGGAGAATCTTGATTGCAATTGTCATTCCCTTCTCATTCTATAAAAAACTTGATTAATTAATTATGCTTGCAGTTCATAAAAGCTCCTCCAAGAGAGCTCTCCTTTTGCTTCAAGTTTCTTTCTTTTTCTCTTCCAGGAAGAAAGAAAATTTCTCCATTTCTTTTGTCTCTCAAAGATTAACATAAATCCCCGGCACGTGGCTGGTTGGTTGTTGCTGCGTTTGAGTTTTATTTGCATTCTAAAAAAAATTCTATGCAAATGCCTGGAGAGCTTCGAGTGGCAGGGAAGGAAGCCAAAGCTGCAGAAAAATCCCGCCGCCGTATTAATCGCAGTTTCTGACTTTAATGAGGGGAGAATTCTGACAAAAGAATAAAGGCTATTAAGTATCCTTTTTTTTCTATCATTACAAAAACCAGGAGTTTCTTTTTGGAAACAAAACTGATTACGATTGCAGCAAGGATCAAGGATGAGTTTTCCATCCATTAGAATTCAGTTTGCGGTTTGTCGGAAAAGAAATAAAAAGGGGGAGGGAGCTGCATCGTCCTGCCCGGAAGAATGTGATACATTCACCTTAAGTAACCCTCAACCCGTAACCCTCAACCCTCAACCCGTAAACCGAGACTCGGCGGAAAGCAGAAAGTTCCTGCACATCATTGCGAATGCATCAGGACCAGAAGCAGACGGAACGGAAATGGTAGAAAATGGCAGAAAGGACACGTGTATATATTCCTCTCTGTGGTTGCACTTTTTAACCCTTTAAATATTAAGGATACGGATCTCTCGAATAATTCAAATTGTTGAAATCTTGAGTAATTTTTAATGAGGATTATCCCGAAAATTCCAACAAACTTTTGAGTGGTTTTTGTTTCTGCAAACCAAAAAAAAACTATAAAGGGTTAAAGTTAAAGTTGGAAACGCATTCCAGGACTCACAGGACTCTAGGATGCGGGTCGAACTCTGCGGGATGTTTGAGGAAACATGGAAATGTGGGCCAAAAACCGAAACCGACAAAACAGTTCCGGTTCAGCAGACTCTAAAGTGATTGCGGCGGCACAACGGGAGGGAATATCCTTGGTCCTGGCCTCGTTCCTCCCCTTCTTTAATGGTCAACATTGTGGTCAAAAGATTTTCGGCCTACTACTCAGTCCTGATTGCAAAACCCATCAAATTTGTCGTCACAGTTCTTCGGTTCGTGAAATTAATCCTGACCCTTGGATGGGGTGTGCCATAGAGGAGGAGGTGTACTCTTTGGTTATGTAAGGAATGCAAACGTCGGTGACAGGAGGAGGTAGATGGGTGGATGGGTGGATGGGTGGAGACCTCCATCTGAACCACTTCTTGAATTAAACTAACCGGTTCAGTATCAGCCACTCGGAAACCTGTTCGCTAAGCGGTTTTAATTAGGCTTCAAACCAGAAACCAAACACTAATCATATGTTGCCTTTACCCCCTCAATCGAGATACTTGTTTAGTTTTTCATATCGAATCATATCGATTTTTGATTTTTCCAGGATTCTATTTCAAGAGAGGAAGGAAGTTTTAGAGGTAAAAATAAGTCGAGGAAAGTTTCTAATCGATTTAGAGGAAGAAGTTTCTAATAGATTCTTCCTCTACTGAGAGAAGGGATACTTGTTCAGGGAGAGTTTCTATATCGATATTTATATCTTCTTAAAGTAATTTTTCATTTATTTAGTATTATTTTTTTTTAAATAGGTAGTTGTAGAAAATATGAATTTTTGAGGATTCTATTTCAAAAGGAATTGGAGTGGAAAGCTATTAAGAGGAGGATATTTGTTTGAGGAGAGTTTCTATATCGATATTTCGAGCATTTTTAATCTATTTAAAGTTATTGTTCATTTATAAAGTAGTTTTTTTTATAAAATATGTAAAGAAAATATCGATTAGCTATTGGTTATTTCTAGACAAAACATTTTGTAAGTAAATTACTTGCTTTTTTCCAAAAGTGAACTAATACTACATCTTTTCTTTTAAGTATTCTTTTATAAATATCATAATTCGGTTTATAAATTATCGATTATTATCATTATCAAGTAATTTTTCCTTCAGAAAGTTATATTTTATAAAACTATTTGAGAAAATATTGAATAGATATTGATTATTTCTAAATAAAACATTTTGTAAGAAAATTACTTAGTTTCTTTGAAAAGTTCTTTCATAAATATGATAATTGTGTTAATGAAATAATCGATTATTATCGATATCAAAGTTATTTTTAATGAGAAACAGTTCAAAATATCATTTATTTTACGTAAATGATTCTTATTAATAGATGTAAGTCCAAAAATATCCTAAAAAGTAGAAACTACAAACCTTTTCTTTAGATAAAAGAGATATAAGACAAAGAACACCCTAAATTTCGATGCGATTTTCATAAAAGTATCTTGTAATTACCTTTTCTAAAACCCAAATTCTAATATCAATATTTTCCCTCCGTTTTTTTACAGCTGCCAGTACTATATTAAGAGCCATCCATGGGTGCTGGCGTACCAGGGCGTGATCACATTCTTCGTGCTGGCCAACTTCACGCTGGCCACGTTCATGGATCCGGGCATCATCCCCAAAGGTATGTAACGTGCTGAGCTTCCACCAGCGTCCATTCCGCGGCCTAAACTTGACCAAATTCTAGCCTCGCCCGACGAAGACTGCGAGGAGGAGCTACGCGCCCCGCTCTACAAGAACGCCGAGATCAACGGCATCACCGTCAAGATGAAATGGTGCGTCACCTGCAAGTTCTACCGCCCGCCACGCTGTTCTCACTGCTCCGTTTGCAATCATTGCATTGAGGTAAGGACTCATTCCTTAAACTCCTTTTTTTAAGGATAAAAATACAAGTTTTTTCATGTTTTTTTAATCATAATTCTCCTTCTTATTACAGACCTTTGACCATCACTGTCCTTGGGTCAACAATTGCATTGGCAGAAGGAACTACAGATTCTTTTTCTTCTTCCTCGTATCCCTCTCCATACACATGCTCAGTATTTTCTCTCTGTGTCTAGTGTATGTCCTGAAAATAATGCCAAATATCAAGGATACAGCGCCTATAGTAGCGTAAGTTTTGTGACTTTTTTTTTATAGAAAAGAAAATGCTTTAATTTTGTGTTTTTTTAATGGTTTCTAGGATGATCCTGATGGGTTTGGTGACCATTTTGGCCATCCCCATCTTTGGCCTGACGGGTTTCCACATGGTCCTGGTGTCACGAGGTCGCACCACCAACGAACAGGTCACCGGCAAGTTCAAGGGCGGCTACAACCCCTTCTCACGTGGCTGTTGGCACAATTGTTGTTACACTCAGTTCGGACCACAGTATCCCAGGTGAGGGTTGTGTTTTTTAATGAAACTGCATTTTTAGTTGGTTTTTGTTTCAAGAATTATAAAGAATTATAGAGATTTATATAGAATTGTATAGAATTATCAATTCTTATCAAAAATGTGTCATAAATGTTGCTTATTTATTTGTAATGTGATTTTTTTTTTATGAAACAAAAATTTTAATCATTTTAATGATTTGTAATGAGTTTATTTTTAATGAAACAAGAAAAGATTAGGAATATTAGTCATGAGTCTTGAAATTACACTCATTTATGAGTTATTTTTTGGGTATATTTCCATTTCCAGTTCCATTTATATTTCAAATATATTTTTTATACACATTTCTCCACAAATCCTTATAACTCAAAGCTTTACTTTACTTTAGTTTGTTTTTTAGCCAAAGTTTCTTTTTTCCTGAAACAAATTCAAAGACAAGAATAGAAACCAAAATGAATTAAATCTCTGAAATTTCGGAAGATTATTGGATATGATTATTGGATATTCTCAAAGCAATTTATTATTTATTTATTATTGGATATGTTCATTTCTAATTAAAGCAAAAAGCTTACATTTCGGAGTTTATTAGAAAGGATTTTGGTTTATTTTTTTACTGAAAAGAGTATTAAAGCCTAGAGTTAGACACTAAAACTATTTAAATCTCTGACATTTCAGAGTTTCGGAGAATCGAATATTTTTGTATATGATTTTTGGTTATAATTAAAGCAAACAGAAATCTATTATTTACATTTATGAGTTTATTGGAAAGGTTTTCGGTTTGTTTTTACTTAAAAAGTGTAACTAAAAGAATATGTTTAAAATAGATTAGTTTCTTAGTTTTCCAATCAACGTTTTCGGTTTATTTTTTACCAAGAAAGAGTAACTAAAAAAACCTTCTTCAGTATAGATTAGTTTCTTAGTTTATTGAAAACGTTTTTGCAGTTTATTTTCTGTTTATTTTTTACTGAAAAAGAGTAACTTAAAGAACATCTTCATTAAAGATTAATTTCTTAGTTGATTGAAAACCTTTCCAGTTTATTTTTTACCAAGAAAGAGCAACCAAAAAGACATCTTTCGTATTGATTATTTAATTTAAAAACAAATCTAGTAATGAGCTTTATTCAAGGCCATTTCCCCCTCCGATTAGAGTGAATTAAAGACGCAATTTAGAGTGCAGTCATTAAACTTATATAGAAACCAAGTGGAACATAAAATTCTAATGGCTTTTCCTCCCATCCCACTCCCACCCACACACAGCCTGCTGAACCCGAAGAAGTACGCGTCGCGGCGCTCCCAGACCCAGAACCAGGCGATCAGCACGATCTGCAACGACCGGAGCAGCCAGCAGACTGGCGCCAGTGGCGGTGCGGGCGGTAATGGTACTACTGCCGCCGGTGGAGGCGGCGCTGGCGGCGGAGGAGGTGGCGGCGGCGGAGGCGGAGGCGGTATGCGCGGCACTGCAGTGCAGTACTCGCCCCGCTCCTACTACGACGCGAGTCGCGAGAAGCGCGGAATTCAGGTAAAGACTTATATGGCCGAGGGCAATGGTTATAATCAACGGTCGGGCAGCACAACGCTTTACAGTAAGGTGGGTAAAAAACGAAAAACAATCAAAGATTTTGCATTAAATCGAATTAAAAAAAAAAACAAAATTCATAGAGAAGAGCGAAGCGATTGCTATTGCCAAGCAAAACTCAAATTCCTATTACATATATCTATGTATCCTATATCTATAATTGTAATCTAATCGCAATCCCCGAAAAATAGTGCTACACACAAGTGGCGCCCGAGCAATTGATACCCAGTACCCAGTTACATGTTTAAACATGATTTTTAAAATCTTAAAGCTTTAAATTCTTATCCTGAATATGAGAAAACAATTGAAATACTTTTTATTTCTAAAGCCTTAAGCGATTTAAACACTTTCCTTTGTCATTGACGTCAAAAATACAAAAAAACATTTATTTTATCTCGATTTAAAGTAGCAGAAATATGAAAACTATTTATTGAATATTATTTGAATGCCATGGAAATGACATGAGAACTTTTCCAATAAACGTTTTAAATTCAAAGAGAAAGTTAAATAAAATAAATTCCGACAGAAAAAAGAGGGCGCTACACACAAGTGGCGCCCGAGCAATTAATAACCAGTACTCAGTACATGGTTAAACATGATTTATTATATCTTAAAGCTTTAAATTCTTATCCTGAATATGAGAAAACAATTTAAACACTTAATAGTTATTTCTAAAGCAAAAGCCCTAAGCGATTCCTCTGTCATTGACGTCAAAAATACAAAAGGCATTTATTTTATTTCGATTTAAAGTAACAGAAATATGAAAATTATTTATTGAATGGAAATGGCATGAGAACTTTTCCAATAAACGTTTTAAAATCAAAGAGAAAGTTAAATAAAATAAATTCCGACAGAAAAATGAGGAAAATTATTATTTCGGAAAAGTGAGAATCCCCTGGAGCGATTGCTGGCGCCACCTGTTGTTCTTGTTGTTGTTGTGTTTGGCTTAGTTCCATATTGTTGTTGTTGTTATTGTTATTGTAATTTGTGTTGACTTAACTGTAATTGTAACCGTTAACAGTTGTTTGTTTACATTTTTGTGTTTTATGTTTTTAGTTTCTGATTTTTTGTTTTTGTTTTCTTTTCATTTACCGTTGCGCTTTCTCTCTCTCTTACAATATTTCTATCTCTGTTTGTGATTTTCCGATTATTCTTCATTTCTTTCTGTATTTACCTTTTATAGTTTTTCCAATTTTTCCAATTTTTTCCGATTTTTCCTTTTGCTCTCGAATTCGTATGATTTATCATTTGCTGTAATCCCATAATGCTCCCACCACCACCCATCACCTCCTTCCCGCTTAATGCTTTGACTAATTAACTACAAAATCGATATAAATATAAACATATATATAGAAGACATATATAAATATATATATATATGATGTGTATATGTAATCCTACTATATAGTATATATATCTAGAGCTTATGCGAGAAATCTCTTCAAGTATTCTTGTGTTGCTTTTGGTTGTCATTGTTGTTGCTTATTTCCTATTGTGGTTCTTGTTGTTTTACTTATTTTTCCATGGCGTGGGTGAAACAAAAGTTTTTCCGCTTTTCCCAGATGCTCCACAAAAAAAAAACAAAAACAAAAAACAAACACATAGAACCTTCAAGCTTTGCAAAAAGAAACTTTTTTGGCTGCCGCTTTATTCATCTTCTTCTTGATGCTTTCTCCGACTCCTGCTGCAGTTCTACCACCCAACCACCCACTCCTCCCTCTTCTCTATTTTCCTTCTTTTTATATATAATTTTTTTTGTGGGACTAAGAGGGAGTAGGGGGTGGCAGGACATCTAGCTAGTTAGTTATTGCCACGCCCATTTTAATTGAAGGACAACTAAGCGAAATGATGCACTGTAGAAAGACACTCACCCTCACACTCGGCACCCACCCACTCAAAACTTTAGTAGCGCCCCTCGCTAGCCACTCAAAACCATTATAATTGCCTTCTCCTGTCCTTGACATCTCGTTAAATAGCTGCAGCGTCTACTGTGAACACTCGCTGGGACGAACAGAACAGTCGGCTCAAGAACGAAAATTCATGTGATTTTTTCTAACTCTCAATGTATCTGCGTATTTTTTATATGTCTATAAAAAAATGAATCTATATTTATTAATAAATATTTGTTGTATCAAAAGTTTATATATTTTTTTTATAAATTATAAAGAATTTTATTTGAAAAAACACTGAGAATATTTTTATTTAAAATTGTCCGTCTGTGAAGGGTTTCTTTCCTTAAAATGTTAAAAATTCTACAACAATATATATATTTTTTTTATTAATTATAATGAATTTTGTTTAAAAAACAGTTTAAGAATATTTTAATTTAAAATTGTCCGTCTGTTTTTTGGTTTTTTTTTTTCCTCAAAATGTTAAAAATTGTACAATATTATATATTTTTTTTTATAAATTTTAATGAATTTTGTTTAAAAACACTTTCAGAATATATTTTAATTTAAAATTGTCCGTCTGTTAAGGGTTTCTTTCATTAAAATCATCAAAATTCTACAATAATGTATATTTTTTTTATAAATTACAACGAATTCTTTTTTTTTTAAACACTGAGAATATTTTAACTTAAAATTGTCCATCTGTTTTTTGGTTTCTTTTCTTAAAAATGAAAAAATTCTACAATAATTTATTATTTCTTTGAAGCTTTCTGTCTTTTTTTTTTTTTTACTTAAAAATGTAACTTTTTAAACGTTTGAACAAAATCCACTTGAAAATTAATTAGATTTTTTTTTTTTTTTTTTTTGCTTTTTTCTGATCAAGTTTTTGCCACAGATTTAATGGAAAGCTAAATAGTTTCCATTTTTTTCCCTCCCACTTTGCATTTTCCATTTGAGAAACTTTTTACGAGAAAAGCAAAAAAACTTTGGTGTGACCAAAGTTGTATTATTATTGGTTGTGTTTGTATATAAATCCTACTTTCTCCACCCCACCCACTTTTAGATTCTCAATATCCTAGTTTCTCTTTCTTTAGTTTCTTTCACGATTTGTTGTAACCAAAGTATGACTTGCTATGCATGCGATTGGAATTGAAATTGGAATTGGAATTGTAATTGGATTTATTGAGTTTACCGTTACTCTTAACTGTCACCGTTAACTGTTAACCGTTATCAGTTATCGTTGCTTTTTCCTGGCTGGCTATTTTATTTGCGCTGCATTTACCGCTACTTTTCCCGCTCAGCTGGCAGCCAAGCACCGTTAACCCGTTAACCCCTTAATTTCCGTTTCCGTTACACTGTTATCCCCCTTTTACCGTTTACTGTTAGAAATTCTTTGTATATGCCACAATACCCGCCCCTCAAGAGCTGTTGTTATACGATATCCTATATAGAAAGTATATAGCATACATACTTATATCGAAAAGAATTGATCGCATCTCCGACCTGCAAAAGGTTTCAAAAAAATAAAAAAAAAATTAAAAACAAAATTCAAGAACAAAAAGCAAAAACTCTACACTTACTGCAAGCACCGAGAAAGGTAAAAGATATATTAAAAAAAAACAATTCTCTTAAACAAAAAAAATAAACCAAAAACAAAGCAAAAAATTTCTTTATTTTATTTATTTCCCATTGATATTAAAAATATTGAACCCGATTGTTTTATGATTTATCGAAATTCGAATTCTAATTCTGTTTTCTCATTCGATTTCTATATATTAAATATTTTTTTTATTTTCAATTTATGCCTTGCTTTCTATCTCTTTCACTCACTACCTCTCTTTGTCTCTCTATGTCTGTCCGATTTCTTGTTCTTCAAAAAACAATTAATATTCGAAATATAGTTCAAAAATCATGTTTTTTTTTTTACAAAAATTTCTAAAAATCCTTTATTTTTATTTTCATTTTCTTCTACTCTTTCTCTCTCTCTTTTTCTGTGACTTTCTCTCTGATTCTTAATTCTTAATTCTAAAAATTAATTACTTTGTGGCGCGTTCCTTCACTCTGGACTGCCACCTTGCCATCCTGCCACTTGCCACTGTTTGGGGCACCAAGTATATGCGTTTTAACTACAATTAGCTGTGGGGCATTCCCCACCCCCAACGCCACTGCCACACCTACTTTTCTCCACCCTTCACCACCCAACCACCCCTCGTTTAAAAAAATAAAAAATTAAAAGGAAAATCACTTCCCACGCCGTTTTTTTTGTTTTTCTTTCAACATTTTTTAATTGTTTTCTGTTTCATTCTATCTTCTATCCTGTTTTCACCTTTCTTGCGGTTTTCATTTTCACAAAGGACGATTTTTAAAAGTGTGAAAATGAGAACCCCCCCTAGCTCATTTATTTCTTTTAATTTTTTTTGGACATGAATCGCAACTAAATGTAGGCCTAAGTCTGTGTCTCATCAATATTTCAAAAATATTCTCCACCAAAAATATTTCTCCCCCTCGGCAGGCAATCGATTACTAATCACTTTCTCTCGGCCATGCCCTCTATTTTGTGCCTTCCCACAGCTATCCCCGGGACGCGAGTGCTCCGACACGGATCTGGAACCGCCACCCGCCTCCCAGAGTCAAGACTGCGAACCCACGCCCCCCCTGCAGCGCCACAATTCCAGCAGCTTCTATCTGCCGCAGGTTAGCGATGCTGGTGGTCTTAATGGCAGCGTTTCAACGGGTGTGGGTGCTGGCGGAGCCGGAGCCGGGCCAGGGACAGGAGGTGGCAGTGGTGGCGACTCCCCGCGGCACATGCGTCTCTATCATCCGCGTCACAGTCCGCACGCGAGACCCAGGTGAGTTAATTAACCTCCATCATCGTTCTGGCTCGTCCAGTGGTCAGTTTTCGATGTCCGATGTCCTGTCTCCTGTCGGGTGCTGTGGCCTCGTCCTCGCTCATTTCGTGGCCGCTTTTCTCTCTTATTTCGTTTCGATTTATGGCCACTTTTAGTTAATAAATGGTACGAGCCACACATTAAGTGTTTGCTTATAAATAAACTATCAAAAATTTAAATGCCATCATTTGTTCTCGAATCAAAAATAGAGGAAAGTGGAGAAAGTGGAAATTGGAAAGTGTTTTACATCACGTATACGATGTGTTAACATGGCATTTTGATGTTTCTTTTTTTTTAAAGCGCCATCCCTTATATAAATAATAATAGAATAACTCTATTAAAATATTTCCTGAAAAAAAGAAATGCTTTTGAGGAGTTTGGAAGACCGGGAAGACCTTAGTCTTGGACTAGAAAGTTATAGAAGGAACCTATCATAGATTTGGGTTTAATTACCAAACCATTTAACGTATAATTGAGGACTATATAATACTAATTTATATCTAGTACTATGTATTATTACCAAAATTAAATGCCATCATTTGTTTTTGATGTGTCAAAAATAGTTGAAAGAGGAAAGTTGAAAATGTTTTACATCACGTATACGACATGTTAACATGGCATTTGGATGTCTCTTTTTTTTTTTTGTCAAAAGTGAGCGAAATTATGAAAGGAATTTTAATATTTTACCAAACCATTTAACGTATAATTGAGGACTCTATAATACTAATATATATCTAGTACTATGTATTATTAACAAAATTAAATGCCACCTTTGTTCTTGAATCAAAAATAGTTGAAAGTGGAAAGTGGAAAGTTGAAAGTTGAAAGTGTTTTACATCACGTATACGACGTGTTAACATGGCATTTGGATGTCTTTTTTTTTTTGTCAAAAGGGAGCGAAATTATGAAAGGAATTTTAATATTTTAATGACTTTAATAAACTTTATTTTGTTTATTATTTTTGTGTTGTTTATTTAGTAATTTAGCGATATTCTAATACTTGAAACTACTAGTCTTTGTGCCCTAATAGCCATTATAGGGATATGTTTACCATAATCCTATGATTGGGGTTAGGATAGAATTAGGTTTTGTTGCCAACTTCTGGATTGCTATCAAAATTATTATAATAATAAGGCTAGAGTCCTTGTACTTTAGGGTTTAGAAATCCATTCACTATCAATTTTAATTCATATTCTAAAGTCTACATTTCATTTATTAAACTAAAATCAAGTATACGCCAGGTGGTCTCGAAGAAGTAACTATTTGATGTTAATGTTGATGAAATGGGTTTTCAATAGAATCTTTAGACCCTTTTTTGCAATCAATTGAAACATAAACAAACGAATTTCATTATAGGTATAAATAATAATATAATAAATCTATCAAAATATTTTATGGAGATGAAATGCTTTTGAGCATTTGACTTTCAGGAAAGTCCTTTGCCTTGGACTAGTCTTAGGACTTAGGATATATAATTAAATAGCCTTTTCTATTGCTTATTTTTGAGGAGAACTATAAGAATCATAAATATAATTGAATAATATATATTTATTTTCTTACTTTTAAGGAGAATTATTAGAAAAAATATTCAGAAAGTTATAAAAAAGAAATCTATTATTTATTTCTGCTCTATATTGAGGTCTTAAATGGAAGTTTTTATAGAAACGTAGGATAGATTGGTGTTTATTAATTACCATTTAAGGTATACTTGAGGACTATATAATCTTATGAGTAAATTTTATGAGTACTATACTATCTTTTGATTGAAAAACGGAAAAATTATCAAAAAAAGTTCCTGTGATTTAATTTTTCTTGCCAGAAACTATTAAGAATTTTAATTGCTTTTCAATTATTTTGTAAAAATAATGCTAATGTGTATAATTATTTTATCCCCAGGGGTCTGGACCCTCAGCGCGGCTATACGAGCGACGCCCTCTCCCCGGACCATCCTGTAGGATATGGCGTGGGAGTCAATGGACCGGCGCAGCAGCAGCAGGCGGCTCTGGCAGCGGCAGCGGCGGCGGCGGCGGTGGCAGCACAAAATCAACGCAACGCCGCCACCACGGCCACGCCCACCATGCAGCAGAGGATCAAGCCGCTGGGCGTGGCCACGCCCCTAGTAATGGCTAGTCCAGTGCGAAGGTGAGTCCTTGCACCTGTCGCCTCCTTCACTCCCCCTCCTGTCTGTCTCTCCGCCTGTCAGCGGATTTTTCGCATAAAGATTTATTTTCCTCATGTGAATGGATGCCCCCCTTTAGTGCCCCCTAAACCATCCTTTTGATACCGTTAGTTGCTCTAAATCAAAAAAGGATCCTTCGTCCTTTTAGCCATGTTTAGTCATTGTTGTTGTTGTTGCTTTTATTGTTGTTGTTCTGATTTATATTTTTGTTGCTTTTGTAGCTTATTAGTTGCTTTATTTTTATTATTTTTATTTTACGGAGCTTATTCTTTGAGGATTAAAATATGGAAAAGGGAATGAAAAGGATTTTTGAAAGGACATTTAAGAGAGAAATCACAACTAGTTTGGTATTTTTTATTTATTATATATTTTAGTATATATTTACAATATATATTTTTTATATCGTACGAAGTTTATTTTTGAAGATTAAAATATGGAATTAAATATTGCAAAGGGAATTAAAAGGATTTTAGGAAGAAAATTTTAGAGAAAAATCACAACTAGTTTGAAATTTTTTTTATTATTTAATATAAAATATATACTTTTTTAAGTTTTAGATACGATTTTTGTAACAAAACAAGGATTGCATTTTTCTCGTCACTGAAATTGATTTTACTTCAAACCCCTATTAATTAATTTTTTTATTTCAACTTTAAAAGTAAGAAATATTATTTACTTCTATTTTTAATATATTTTTTAGAAGTATAGGAAAGCTAAAAATACTTAAGAGATTTTTTAGTCAAAAAAAAAAAGAATTGTATTCACTTTCGTCACTGAAATTTATTTCACTTTAAATCCCCTTCTAAAAATTTCCTTTATTTTAACATTTACAAAAAAGAAATATTATTTTCCGTGTTAAATATTTAAAATCCTATTCAACAGCTTTGCAAAAGCATTAATAATTCTCTTTTTTTTTCAAAGAATTAAAAAGTTGAAAAAAAATCAAAGAGAAATCTCTGGAAAACGCAAAGCGAAAACGGCTTTGGCTGTCCAGGGTTAAGCCGTTAGTGGGCGTGTGTGTGTGTGTGTGGTCCGCGAATTCCTGTTATCCTTGCATCCTTGTATCCTTGTTGCCCGCAGCCTTGTTGTGTGTTTGGCCGCTAAACAGCTTGTAGTGGTGTTTGTAGTGGCCTTGTTTTCAATAAGCTCCCCCGCCTTGGGTTTAGTTTGTTTGTTTGTTTGGTTTGCTGCCTCGTCGCGTTTGATTAAGGTGCTTTCTCTATACTCCATACCCCCCCTCATTAGGGAGGGTTTCTAATTAGCAAACAGATTAAATATGTTTTTAAATCACCAAAGAAAACAAAAAATAAATAAAAAAAACTTCCACCTTATTGCTCTCTCATTCGCTCGTTTGTGGCTTTTAAAAGTAAATGAAAGCGAGATGCCAATAGACATATACTTTGAATAAAAAAGAGATAGTCTTAGGGTCAGTGACCCCTTGAATATCGCTAGCTCTCTCTCATATTTGTTGTCTCTCTCACCTGTCCTTTTCATCATGATTTTTCCATCCAAAGACTAATCAAAAAAAAAATTAATTATATTTTCCCAACTTTTCTTTTTTTCCCCCAAAAAAAAATATGAAATTTTTTTCCGTGCAACTTGCTTTCCGTATTTCCGTAACTCTAGTCAATACTCAAACTCTGAGAACAGTACTAATTCCTAGGCTTAGCGAAAACTAAAAAGACCAAAACCCAGAAGTCCAACAACGAGAAACCAAGAAACAAAACTAAAAATTATGAATACGAATTAAGTAATTAAAAAAGAGAATAAAATAGATATTATTAAAGGTATTTATAAGAGAAAACTGGATGAAAACGATATCGAAAAGCAGAGGGAACAAAACTTATAAAAAGAACCGTAAAAGAAAGTCTAAAACGGATTTCAGTTGTCGTTTTCCGTTTTGCACCCTCGTCTCGTCTCGTGTCTTTCTTTCGCTCGATTCTTCTCCGTTCTTCACTTTTCTTCCCCATCCTGGCAACCGTTAACCCGAAAACCCGTTAAATCGCAAAGCAATAGGCCTTCTACTGAGCACCTTCTACTTTCTTTCTGCCGCGCGAGGTGAGTTTGATTTACTTTCTTTCTTTCTTTCGTTTCGTTTCGCTATCATTCTTATTCTATTTTCGTTGTTAATTTTCTTTACGTTTCCGTTTTCGTTTTCATTTTGGTTGCCGTTTCTTTTTTTGTTTTTGCGTCCGCCTTTAACCCTCTCTCACCCACAAAAAAAACACACCCATTCGCTCATATCTTAACCCCCGGTTCAGGATTGTCCCATTAGTCCATTCCCATTTCTTAGAAGACTCTCTTTCACACATCTCTGTGGGCTGGTTCTCCGCGATACTCCATTATTAACTGCATTTCGATATGTTTCGATCTTCTGGTCTTAATCTCACGATCTCTTCTCTTCTAATCGATAACTCTCGATAACATTTCAATCATCTGTAAACGGTTTAGGGTTTAGGTTTATTACTAAAACTTTAATTTTCTTTGAATTTTCGAGTACCAGGTCTTAGAGGATATAAAAGATGAGGTACTTTTCATTAATTTTGTAGGAATTATGGTAGTTTAGTTTATAGTTTCCGATAAATACTATTATATCTGAAACTGACCAGTTGGTAGAATTGATGGGGAAGTACTCTCTGCTTTCTTTAGGTTCCTAAAACATTAATTTTCTTTGTATTTCCATGTACCAGTTGTAATAGAATATCAGGGATATGTAGTTTTCATTCTAAATAGGTTCCTTTTGTAGGAATTCTAGTGGGTTTGTTTATAATTTCCGATAAATACTATAAAACCAGAGAATGACCAGTTGGTAGCATCAATGGAGACTACTTACTGCTCTCTTTAGGTTCTTTTTTATTTAAATAAACAGCAAAAAACCTTCCTATTTTTGATTTAAATGAAATATTCCTATTTTGGATATATAGTTTTCCCTGTAAAATGGTTAACTTTGTAGGAATAATGGTGGGTTAGGTTATATTTCCGGTAAATACTATTATATCTGACCTTACCAGTTCGTAAAATCGTTGGAGACTACTCCCTGCTCTCTTTAGGTTTTTTATTATTTTAAGAAACACCAAAAACTTGTCTCTATTTGATTTAAAATAAATATTTCTTTTTGGGATATATAGTTTTCCTTGTAAATCGGTTCATTTTCTAGAAACTATGATGGGTTAGTTTATAATTTCCCCAGTTTTCAGAGTACTCCGATAAGTTCTTTTAAATGCGAGACTTAAATATAGGTAGAATCGTTAAGAACTACTCCCTGCTTTCTTAAGGTTCTTTATTATTTCAAGAAACACCAAAAAAACCTTCTCCTACTTTTGAGATCATAGCAACCCGATGGCTTAAATTCAAACAAAGGATGTCTAAACGTCGGACGGAACTCAGAATCGAGCTCTCGGAATCACGTTTAGTACTTTAGGGAACAGAAAATCCTAAAAAATTATTTCGTATTCGTATTTCTTTCTTCTAATTCTAATTTCGGCAATCGATATTCGGCATTCTCCGTCCGCGCTACCTCAAAAACCAATCAAAAACAAAGTCTATCCATCTAAGCCTCGATTGGGAACAGATTGTTTTCGGTTCAATTTCGGGTTAAAAGTCCATCAAATCGATGATAGATCGGTGGAAACAAGGAATAGGAAACGGAAAGCGCAGGTAATCGAGTCGGGAATCCGAGCAGACGAGACAAGAAAGAACAGGATCCGATAAAAGTCGATAACTACAATCGATAGCGAAGCTTCAACGTAAACCGAGGATAAATTTGAAACAAATCAAACCACAACACAACACAAGAACAAACTCACATTAGTCACACACACTTTTTTTTTTGGAAAGTCAAGTGTCAAGGGTCAAGGGACACACAAAATTCTCTGTCTAGACTTTTAGACGATTGGACGATGGACCAGACGCGGCAACAGAGCTACCACGGAGGCAGCTCCTGCAGCTGCTCCGCCTCAGGTCGCCAGCAGCAGAATCGCCTGAATCTCCTGGACAAGACGCTGCCCATTCCGGTGGTCACCGCCCCCCAGTTGCGAGCCCGCCGCCAGTTCAGCTTCAACGGCACGCGGTATGTGACGAGCGGTCTGTCCCCGCGCAGTCAGCAGCATCTGGCCAGGATCAAGGCGGGTCAGGACTCTCAACCAACTCAAGCAATTCGCATGCATGGCGGCGGTGGCGGTGGCAGTGGCGGCGAGTCAGCAAGCGGCATCCACAGTGCCCTCTTCGAGGCAGCTGGCGGCGACAGTCCCGACCACAAGAAGGATCTGCCGAATAGAATCATCCTGGGCGAGCGGGGTGCACGGGTGCGTTATCAGGGAAGGATCGAGCTGGGTGTGAAAGGATCGGAGGAGGGAGGCGCTGCCACCCGCCGCAAGCAGAACACCTCCGACGACGAGCAGGGCGAGGAGGACGATGAGGACGAAGAGGTCCAGCCGAAGCGCTGCAACAGGGACCGGGAGAAGGAGTCGGGTAGCTACTACGATCAGGCGGATCAAACGGGAACGGATCCGCCGACATGGCGTCGCACCAGGGTGCTGGCACGCGGACCCGGAGCGGGCACAGAGGTCTCCGGCACCAGTCCCTACCGATTCCCCCAGAAGTCGCAGATTTTCAATCCACAGAACCGCCTCCTTCTGGCCCAGAACATCCTGAAGACCCGCATGGAGGAGAAGCAGTTGGAGGCCGAGAGGAAAGCCAGGCAAAAGGAGATGAGTTCCAGCCTGAATCGCATCCCACATCCCCACCAGCATCAGCATCAGCATCAGCACCAGCTCTATAACCTTCGCAGTCAAAACCTGATTCAGAAAGAGAACTTAAATCCTGGAAACAACACCATCCATGGTCCGCGGGCGAGACTACCTCTGAAGCAGGCGGAGGGAAACGCAACCGGAACTGGCTCCAAAATGGACTACATCACCCTGGCCGGCCTGGTCCTGGGCTGCCTGGTCTCGTATGGCCTATTCTTCCTCTGCTGGTACTTTAGTTGGCTCAAGAATCGGGTGGTCAGCCTGCGGAAGCGCTTCCTCGGCCAGGCGAATCTCTGGGAATTCTTCGATCTGGAGGACACCACCCGGTACTCGGTGCAGACGAAACTAATCCTCGCTCCGGTCATCATCGTGTGTGCGTTGCTCTATTGTGTCATCAATATGCTCCATTTGGTGGTGCAGGTGGTGCGCTCCGATGTACCACGGACGGTGGTCGTCTTTGTCCATCGAATGGCCAACAGCGGCCTCTTCGGCGCCCTCACCACGGGCATGGGCATGGGCATGGGCTTTGGCCTGGCCCCGGGCCACAACCAGCGCTGGCCATGATCGGTCGATATAGTTCCCAGCTAGGAATCCTGGAGAAAGCCTTGGGATCACAACTACTTTTCGGAGAACCGCAACGTCCTTGAACTGGTCGCGGTCTTTCGTCCTTTGTTTGGTCGCCTCACAATAAAAAATTCCCGATTGCTGCGGGATTTAGTAAAGTTTTTTAGTTTTTTACTATATAATCGGGTTTATTTGAATGATTTTGAGTTCCAATTCGAACTCCCCTATGTTTTAGTTAAAGTTTGAGTCAATATCCTTTGAGAGATAATCTCGAAATTTGGGCTTTCATCCTTTATTTCCAACAAGGAATACATTCTGTTGGAAATATCATGAATAATCATGAATAAGTTCTTCATTTTTTTAGTAAAATGTAGGTTTAAAAAACACTTTCTTTAACACTTTTAAGGAACTTATCCCTAAGACCTCCTGGAAGTTATAGAAAACATTCCCAGAAATTCTCAAAAAGCTTTCAATGTTTTTTAAAACCAACGAAAAAATATGCTCAGGTATCGCATTTATTGGAAAAGTGTTTACAGTCCTTGTTTAATCCTTGATTTATTAATAATATTAAGTAACTTCATATCTAACCAATCTTAAAAACTAAATAATTGTTTAACAAAGCTTTTTATTTAATAAAAAAAAACAAAAAATAACTAAAACAGAAAGTCTCTGCAGGGATTAACAAAAATGTACATCGTCCTGCTTCTCGTTCTTTCTGTTTTAATAATATGTCTTGTTTAACCCTCGATGGATGGAGGTCATTATAATCGCATTGGCATCAGATCGACTCACTATATCTGTTTCTATCTCTGTCCCTCATGCAGCAGCTTCTGTGCCTGCTTACTCTCTCTCTCTCTGACTCACTGTCTCAGCATGCTTTCCAATAATAATCCTTGAAATCATGGCGTAACCATTACATGACTAATCCATTAATGTCCTTAATGTGTGTAATGCCCCGCAGATCCAATCCGGGCACGCCCACCCAGCCGCGACGCCCCGACTTCATCGGACTGAACGCCCAGGCGGTGGCGCAGCAGCAGCAGCAACAGCAGGCAGCGGCGGCGGCGGCTGCGGCAGCGGCCTACTACGAGTACACCAGCGGCCTGCCGCCGCAGCACCCGCAGGCGCCGAGCATCCAGCAGCAGCAGCAGCAGCTCCTCCTCCAGCAGCAGCGCGTCCTCATGCAACACCAGCAGCAGCAGCAAGGTGAGTGTCCTTGTCAGAGTCGTGTTCTCTAACCGGAACTTTATTCTCCCCACAGCTCTGCAACAGCAGCAGGTGGCAGCCGTGCATGCGGCACATCCCCAACACGCGGCCCTGGCCCAGGCGGCCTACGGCGGCAGTCCGCAGCGGCGCTTCCTCTCCGAGGGCGAGCTGGTGCGCCAGGGAGCGGGCGGCGGCATGTCCGGCGGCGAGCTGAGCTATGCCCGCTCCAACAACACGGTGGACAACATCCGGGAGCTGGCCGGGAGTCCGCAGCGCGGCGTTTACATGTGGAAGGACACGTCGCCGGGCTTCGCCACCTCCGGCGCCGGGGGACAGCCGCAACAGCAGCAGCAGCAGGTGGTGGTGGCCAGCAGCGGGATTGGCAGCAGTGCGGGCACGCTGTCAAGCAGTGGCGGAGTGATGCCACACGCCCAGTATATCACGGCCGGAGGCGGGACGCATCCGCTGATCATGACGCACTCGCGCCTCCAGGACTACGCCATGCAGCAGCAACAGCAGCAGCAGCACCAGCAGCAGGCGGCGGCGGTGGCGGCTGCAGCAGCTGCGGCAGCGGCGGCCTCCTCATATCATCGCTCGAATCCCACAAGTCCGACGACCATGCCGCAGGTCTCCGGAGCGGGCGGCCAGAGCTACATCCTGCGCTACGGAGCCGGAGGAGGAGGCGGCACCGGAACTGGTAGCAGCGGCAGCTTGGCCAGCGTCACGGCCAGCAATCCTGTGAGCGTAGGCGGACCAGGAGGTGGTGGCTATCAGCCGGCTTTGCGCGGCGGTGTGGCTGTCTTCCCGCCCAATCCCTTGGGCAACGCCGGCGGCGGCAACCCCCAGACCCAGCCCTCGCCCCAAATCAAGCGGAAACAAACACCCACGCGACCCATGAGCTTTGTGCGCGCCCTGGAGATGACCGACTCCATGGAGATGCAGTCGATGGAGCAGCAACAGCAGCAGCAGAACGGCGGAGTGCCCGGCATGAACAGCAATCAGCAGGGTGGCGGCAGTGCTGCCCACCTCATGCAGAACAACTCCTCCAATTCGGGTACCCCGGACAGGGCCAGCATCTACGACATGAACTACGAGATCTCCGTATAACCCGTGGTGGTGCCCGTGCTCCTGATGCCACCTGCCGCCTCTGCCTCTGCCTCCGCCACCGCCACCGCCTCTGCCTGCAATAGTAATACAAATCCAGGGACACTAATAGCCTCCGCATCAGCAGAGGCCACCTCCTCCTCCATAGCCATACAGCAGGCAAACTTTTTCAATCAGCAAATGGAACCAGCTGCCTACGCCTCGGTGCCGGTTCTACCCCTAAAGGCCATGACCAATGGAATCGCCGGAGGAGTCAGACCACATCATCATCAGCAGCAGCAGCACCTCCAGCATCTCCAGCACCACCACCCACAAGAGCAACAACAGCAACACCAGCAACAGCAGCAACACCTGCAACATCAGCAACAATCATTGCATCAAAATACGCAAAACAAACGCAAATTTTCAACCTTCTTCTAGATAAGATAAAAGTCAAAACCCCAGTTTATTTCCTTTATATATATGTATATATATATATAGAAGAATGTATATATATATATGTATATATTTATTTATTTTTAGGTTGCACTGCTGCTAAAGTTTTCAAGTCATTTTTTATATATTGTTTCATTAATTTTTAACGAATACGATTACGATTACGATAATTTTTTACGAAACGTTGAACTTGAATCGGATTTTAAAACGAAATGATTTCTAAAAAAGAAAGAAAAACGAGAAAAGAAATTGTACACGAGATCACGAGAGATCAGGGAAAATATTTGTATCGCTGCCTTAAGAGCCGAGTTCTCTTAACCATTATTATACTCATGGCGCGTGCTGTATTTGCCCTGTCCCACGCCTCCTCTCCCCCACTAGCTATATCCTTTATACATATAGTACACACATATATGGAAACCTTTTGCAATCAATTTGAAAATCGCCAAAAATTTGTAAGAGCCAATACAAAGAAAGTAAAAGAAAGTAAAAGAAAGTGTGTGCATTTGTATGTGTGCGTGTCTAAGATTTAGTCTATATATATATTTATCTATTTATGCCATATATGTATATGTATATAGCCCGGGTGCAGACAGATCGAAATTTATTGTCATTTGTGTACATACGAGTAGATGGAAAGATAGAACGAAACGATAGAGTTGAATGCAACCAGGAGTATCTCTAAGATAGTATTACCCGAGTACAGTGCGTTTCAGCAACAAAAACCTCAAGGTTTTACTTTGTTAGTCATAATTTTTTTACTCCAAAAAGAAAGCACTGTCCCTGGGATTACTCTTAACATACTCCAAAACAAAAACATCAGAGAGATTGCATTAGTTTTTTTTATAATAGTTTGTTTAACATTTTTTTTCCCCTTCTAAAACTTCCTTCCATTGTTTTTTTTTTGTTTTTATTCGATTATACATATGACTTATATATATATATGCCTAGATATATATATTTTATGTATATTTAGTAATCGTAAGTGAGCCCTAATCGCGTAACTTAAATATCGTCCAATATTCAAATCACATTTTTTGAGTATCATGTACATAAGAGTGTATAATGAATGAGGATTCTTTGGTTCTAGCTTACCAATTACCAATTACGGATTACCAATTATTTACGTACGTTAGGGTACGGCTATATATGTATATATAATATATAAATATTTATATTTATATTCATATTTATATTTGTATTTACGTATACTGTATGCACCCAAAACTTTGTTGTTATGTTTTTAAGTGCTTTAGCTTTTTTTAGCTATACCGATCACCCCAGAAATCAAAAGCCCCGATTGTGTGTTCGAGTGTGTGTGCTTGTCTTTAGGAAAATTTCAAACATTTTCTGTTCAATAATTCTTTTTTTTTTTTTGAAAGTTTTCTTAGAAATAATGTCTATAATCTGTAACATAAACACCTGATCTTTAAGCGAAACTCTATATATGTCTGTATTATGTTTGTGTGCTGCTGCATCAGGCGATAGATCGAGATATATATATATATATATATATATATGTAGAAGAGAAAGAACAAAATGACGTGGATAATCCCAAGAACCTTTCTCTGATCTGATCACGAGAGTTTGCAAGGAACAAAATACTTGTAAAGACTATATGAAATATATAAAGGATCAAGAGTATTTAGGAATAAGCGTTTTTTGCTAACACATTAATTCATGAATTTGCAACAATATTTAATATACATACAGAAAATGCATATACAAACAAAAACAAAAAACAAAAAACAAAAATCGAGATAAACGAAAAATGAAAAAATGAAACAAAAATGTAATGTAAAGTGTAACAGGAAACAAAGCGAATGCGAATGAAATTGTTTTAGATTTTTATACCAAATTATTGTAAATCCACGAATTGTTTATTTTTTTGTATTCCCAATCCTTGAACATGAAGCCGCATAATCCTAGAACCCTTGCCCTCTAGCCACGCCCCTCACTCCTTGCGAGAATGTGAGATGCCTCTGAGAAAGTGAAAAACAAAAGCCAGAGAAACAAAACAGTTGAAGATGTTAAAAAAATGGGTAATCCTTGGGTTCTAAATTGTTTTTTTTTGTATTAAATATTTATGTAATTTGTAAATTGTATGACAAGTAATCAAATAGCAAGCATAAACAGCAAGGCAATTAATAAATAATAAAAATAAAAATACAATTTCTAGTTGCTTCTTGGGGTTTTCATAAAACTGTTAACTTTTTATGGCCAAGATCCTTTACTAACTTATTAATTGTATATTCACAGGGCTGGACGATCCATTTGAAAGCAATGCCGGACGAGAAGCGGACTGGAAAAGGACAGGAACGACAGCGCAGGATATTTTGGATACCAGCGGAAGCAGGACTTTCCTGGAAACTACAATCAACTTCATGGAGCAGGATATTTGGTGGGTTAGTAGATAAGGAACACCTAGTCTTTATTTAAACAATAATTTCACCTTTTTTTGCAGATCACAAGATAGTTCTTCCCTCGGACTGCTCCTGTATCATCGAAATACTCGGTTTCGCAAAGTACCATAACTAGGATTGTAAGGCGGATCCTTTTGTGGAGCAGCTTCTGGCCAGCACTTCGAGCAGCACCACACCGAACCTGGATCAGCAACGATTCACAATATTTTTAAGAGCTTCTGATATTTTAACAATCCGTATTTTAAGCATTTTCCAATGTAAATACATTTATATGTAGTTTTAAACACTCTGTACTGAAAATAAAGGACCTTTGGTTAACTGAATTTTCCGAGTTTTATTTAATTTTCCCACATTTTCCCGAAATTTCCTCGATTTCCCTATTCCCGGATTTCCCTAAATTTGTATAATTTTTCCTGAATTTTCCCGATTTTCCTGAATTTTCCTGAATTTTCCCGAATTTTCCTGAATTTTCCCGAATTTTCCTGAATTTTCCAGATTTTTCCTGAATTTTTCAGAATTTTTCACGAATTTTTAAAAAATTTTTAGTCCCCAAATCGCCCTCCGCCACTTCTGAAGTACCAGGCGAACAGAAATCAGCAGAAGGTGGATGCCGAATTTTTAAATTTTGGCGGGAAAAAAATTTGAATTTGAAAAAAATACCAACAAAATTTTAACGGAAAAATACCAAAAAATGTAACGAAAAAATACCAGATTTAAATATTTTTGGTATTTTTTCGTTACATTTTTTGGTATTTTTCCGTTAAAATTTTGTTGGTATTTTTTTCAAATTCAAATTTGAAAATTAACGGATTTAAAAAATTTAAAAAATAAAGCTCATACAAGTATGCAACATTTTAATTTTTGCAAAATGGGTATTGGTCTTTTATTTAAAAACCTCAAAAAAGTATGCAACATTTTAATTTTTGCATCCACCTTCTGCTGATTTCTGTTCGCCTGGTACTTCAGAAGTGGCGGAGGGCGATTTTGGGATTTTTAAAATTCTGAAAAATTCGGGAAAAATCGGGAAAATTCGGGAAAATTCAGGAAAATTCGGGAAAATTCAGGAAAATTCAGGAAAATTCGGGAAAATTCGGGAAAATTCGGGAAAATTCAGGAAAATTCAGGAAAATTCGGGAAAAATCAGGAAAATTCGGAAAAATTCAGGAAAATTCGGAAAAATTCAGGAAAATGCGGGAAAACTCGGAAAGGTGGAAAAATCAAGGAGAATTCGGGTAAAAACCTGGAAAATGAAAGAAAACTCGGAAAATTGCGGTAAACTGTGTGCTTTATTTTCAATAAAACGTGCGTACAAATACAGATACATGTATTTACATTGGAAAATGCTTAAAATATGGAGTAATAGGTGCTGTTCTGGATCTCCAGGATCTACGGCTGCTCCAGATTCTACAGGAGCTGCTCGGGTGCTGCGACAGGTGCTCCTGGTACTACTCCAGGTGCTCCTGGTACTGCTACAGGTGCTCCTGGTACTGCTACAGCTGCTCCAGGTGTTCCTGGTATTGCTGCTGGTGCTGCTCCTGGACCTGGTCCAGGTGCTCCTGGTACTGCTGCGGTGCTCCTGGACCCGCTCCAGGTGCTCCTGGTACAGCTGCGGTGCTCCTGGTACTGCTGCAGGTGCTCCTGGTACTGCTACAGGTGCTCCTGGTACTGCTGCGGTGGTACTGGACCTGGTCCAGGTGCTCCTGGTACTGCTGCGGTGCTCCTGGACCCGCTCCAGGTGCTCCTGGTACAGCTGCGGTGCTCCTGGTACTGCTGCGGTGCTCCTATTACTGCTACAGGTGCTCCTGGTACTGCTGCGGTGCTCCTGGTACTGCTGCGGTGCTCCTGGACCTGCTCCAGGTGCTCCTGGTACTCCTGCGGTGCTCCTGGTGCTGCTACAGGTGCTCCTGGTACGGCTGCGGTGTTCCTGGACCTGCTCCAGGTGCTCCTGGTACTGCTGCGGTGCTCCTGGACCTGCTCCAGGTGCTCCTGGTACTGCTGCGGTGCTCCTGGTACTGCTACAGGTGCTCCTGGTACTCCTGCGGTGCTCCTGGTGCTGCTACAGGTGCTCCTGGTACGGCTGCGGTGTTCCTGGACCTGCTACAGGTGGTCCTGGTACTGCTGCGGTGCTCCTGGACCTGCTCCAGGTGCTCCTGGTACTGCTACAGGTGGTCCTGGTACTACTGCGGTGCTCCTGGACCTGCTTCAGGTGCTCCTGGTACTGCTGCGGTGCTCCTGGTACTGCTGCGGTGCTCCTGGACCTGCTCCAGGTGCTCCTGGTACTCCTGCGGTGCTCCTGGTGCTGCTACAGGTGCTCCTGGTACGGCTGCGGTGTTCCTGGACCTGCTCCAGGTGCTCCTGGTACTGCTGCGGTGCTCCTGGACCTGCTCCAGGTGCTCCTGGTACTGCTGCGGTGCTCCTGGTACTGCTACAGGTGCTCCTGGTACTCCTGCGGTGCTCCTGGTGCTGCTACAGGTGCTCCTGGTACGGCTGCGGTGTTCCTGGACCTGCTACAGGTGGTCCTGGTACTGCTGCGGTGCTCCTGGACCTGCTCCAGGTGCTCCTGGTACTGCTACAGGTGGTCCTGGTACTACTGCGGTGCTCCTGGACCTGCTTCAGGTGCTCCTGGTACTGCTGCGGTGCTCCTGGCCCTGCTACAGGTGCTCCTGGTACTGCTGCGGTGCTCCCGGACCTGCTACAGGTGCTCCTGGTACTGCTGCGGTGCTCCTGGACCCGCTCCAGGTGCTCCTGGTACTGCTGCGGTGCTCCTGGTACTGCTACAGGTGCTCCTGGTACTGCTGCGGTGCTCCTGGTACTGCTGCGGTGCTCCTGGACCTGCTCCAGGTGCTCCTGGTCCTCCTGCGGTGCTCCTGGTGCTGCTACAGGTGCTCCTGGTACTGCTACAGGTGCTCCTGGACCTGCTCCAGGTGCTCCTGGTACTGCTGCGGTGCTCCTGGTACTGCTACAGGTGCTCCTGGTACTGCTACAGGTGCTTCTGGTACTGCTGCGGTGCTCCTGGTACTGCTGCGGTGCTCCTGGACCTGCTCCAGGTGCTCCTGGTACTGCTGCGGTGCTCCTGGTACTGCTGCGGTGCTCCTGGACCTGCTCCAGGTGCTCCTGGTAGTGCTGCGGTGCTCCTGGACCTGCTCCAGGTGCTCCTGGTACTGCTGCGGTGCTCCTGGTACTGCTACAGGTGCTCCTGGTACTGCTGCGGTGCTCCTGGACCTGCTCCAGGTGCTCCTGGTACTGCACCTGGTACTGCTGCGGTGCTCCTGGTACTGCTGCGGTGCTCCTGGACCTGCTCCAGGTGCTCCTGGTACTGCTCCTGGTACAGCTGCGGTGCTCCTGGTACTGCTACAGGTGCTCCTGGTACTGCTGCGGTGCTCCTGGTACTGCTGCAGGTGCTCCTGGTACTGCTACAGGTGCTCCTGGTACTGCTGCGGTGCTCCTGGTACTGCTGCGGTGCTCCTGGTACTGCTGCGGTGCTCCTGGACCTGCTCCAGGTGCTCCTGGTAGTGCTGCGGTGCTCCTGGACCTGCTCCAGGTGCTCCTGGTACTGCTGCGGTGCTCCTGGTACTGCTACAGGTGCTCCTGGTACTGCTACAGGTGCTCCTGGTACTGCAGCGGTGCTCCTGGTACTGCTACAGGTGCTCCTGGTACTGCTGCGGTGCTCCTGGACCTGCTCCAGGTGCTCCTGGTACTGCTCCTGGTACTGCTGCGGTGCTCCTGGTACTGCTGCGGTGCTCCTGGTACTGCTGCGGTGCTCCTGGACCTGCTCCAGGTGCTCCTGGTACTGCTCCTGGTACAGCTGCGGTGCTCCTGGTACTGCTACAGGTGCTCCTGGTACTGCTGCGGTGCTCCTGGTACTGCTGCAGGTGCTCCTGGTACTGCTACAGGTGCTCCTGGTACTGCTGCGGTGCTCCTGGACCTGCTCCAGGTGCTCCTGGTACTGCTACAGGTGCTCCTGGTACTGCTGCGGTGCTCCTGGACCTGCTCCAGGTGCTCCTGGTACTGCTACAGGTGCTCCTGGTACTGCTGCGGTGCTCCTGGACCTGCTCCAGGTGCTCCTGGTACTGCTACAGGTGCTCCTGGTACTACTGCGGTGCTCCTGGACCTGCTTCAGGTGCTCCTGGTACTGCTACAGGTGGTCCTGGTACTGCTGCGGTGCTCCTGGACCTGCTCCAGGTGCTCCTGGTACTGCTACAGGTGGTCCTGGTACTACTGCGGTGCTCCTGGACCTGCTTCAGGTGCTCCTGGTACTGCTGCGGTGCTCCTGGCCCTGCTACAGGTGCTCCTGGTACTGCTGCGGTGCTCCTGGACCCGCTCCAGGTGCTCCTGGTACTGCTGCGGTGCTCCTGGTACTGCTACAGGTGCTCCTGGTACTGCTGCGGTGCTCCTGGTACTGCTGCAGGTGCTCCTGGTACTGCTACAGGTGCTCCTGGTACTGCTACAGGTGCTCCTGGTACTGCTGCAGGTGCTCCTGGTACTGCTGCGGTGCTCCTGGACCTGCTCCAGGTGCTCCTGGACCTGCTCCAGGTGCTCCTGGACCTGCTCCAGGTGCTCCTGGACCTGCTCCAGGTGCTCCTGGACCTGCTCCAGGTGCTCCTGTTACTGCTGCGGTGCTCCTGGTACTGCTGCGGTGCTCCTGGACCTGGTCCAGGTGCTCCTGGTACTGCTGCGGTGCTCCTGGTACTGCTACAGGTGCTCCTGGTACTGCTGCGGTGCTCCTGGTACCGCTGCGGTGCTCCTGGACCCGCTCCAGGTGCTCCTGGTACAGCTGCGGTGCTCCTGGACCCGCTCCAGGTGCTCCTGGTACTGCTGCGGTGCTCCTGGTACTGCTACAGGTGCTCCTGGTACTGCTACAGGTGCTCCTGGTACTGCTGCGGTGCTCCTGGTACTGCTGCGGTGCTCCTGGTACTGCTGCGGTGCTCCTGGTACTGCTGCGGTGCTCCTGGTACTGTTGCGGTGCTCCTGGACCTGCTCCAGGTGCTCCTGGTACTGCTGCGGTGCTCCTGGTACTGCTGCGGTGCTCCTGGACCTGCTCCAGGTGCTCCTGGTACTGCTGCGGTGCACCTGGTACTGCTACAGGTGCTCCTGGTACTGCTACAGGTGCTCCTGGTACTGCTGCGGTGCACCTGGTACTGCTACAGGTGCGCCTGGTGCTGCTACAGGTGCTCCTGGTACTGCTGCGGTGCTCCTGGAGCTGCTACAGGTGCTCCTGGTACTGCTGCGGTGCTCCTGGTACTGCTACAGGTGCTCCTGGTACTGCTGCGGTGCTCCTGGACCTGGTCCAGGTGCTCCTGGTACTGCTGCGGTGCTCCTGGTACTGCTACAGGTGCTCCTGGTACTGCTGCGGTGCTCTTGGTACCGCTGCGGTGCTCCTGGACCCGCTCCAGGTGCTCCTGGTACAGCTGCGGTGCTCCTGGTACTGCTGCAGGTGCTCCTGGACCCGCTCCAGGTGCTCCTGGTACTGCTGCGGTGCTCCTGGTACTGCTACAGGTGCTCCTGGTACTGCTACAGGTGCTCCTGGTACTGCTGCGGTGCTCCTGGTACTGCTGCGGTGCTCCTGGACCTGCTCCAGGTGCTCCTGGTACTGCTGCGGTGCACCTGGTACTGCTACAGGTGCTCCTGGTACTGCTACAGGTGCTCCTGGTACTGCTGCGGTGCTCCTGGACCTGCTCCAGGTGCACCTGGTACTGCTACAGGTGCTCCTGGATCTGCGCCAGGTGCTCCTGGTACTGCTGCGGTGCGCCTGGTGCTGCTACAGGTGCTCCTGGTACTGCTGCGGTGCTCCTGGAGCTGCTCCAGGTGCTCCTGGTACTGCTGCGGTGCACCTGGTACTGCTACAGGTGCTCCTGGTACTGCTACAGGTGCTCCTGGTACTGCTGCGGTGCTCCTGGTGCTGCTACAGGTGCTCCTGGTACTGCTGCGGTGCTCCTGGTACTGCTACAGGTGCTCCTGGTACTGCTGCGGTGCTCCTGGTACTGCTACAGCTGCTCCTGGTACTGCTGCGGTGCTCCTGGTACTGCTGCGGT
Source organism: Drosophila ercepeae (assembly GCA_018150545.1). Taxonomy (NCBI): domain Eukaryota; kingdom Metazoa; phylum Arthropoda; class Insecta; order Diptera; family Drosophilidae; genus Drosophila; species Drosophila ercepeae. Next base: position 2,799,384 of record JAECWL010000197.1, read on the forward strand.
GCTCCTGGTGCTGCGACAGGTGCTCCTGGTACTGCTGCGGTGCTCCTGGACCTGCTCCAGGTGCTCCTGGTACTGCTACAGGTGCTCCTGGTACTGCTGCGGTGCTCCTGGTATTGCTACAGCTGCTCTTGGTACTGCTGCGGTGCTCCTGGTACTGCTACAGCTGCTCCTGGTACTGCTGCGGTGCTCCTGGTACTGCTACAGCTGCTCCTGGTACTGCTGCGGTGCTCCTGGTACTGCTACAGCTGCTCCTGGTACTGCTGCGGTGCTCCTGGTACTGCTACAGGTGCTCCTGGTACTGCTACAGGTGCTCCTGGTACTGCTGCGGTGCTCCTGGTACTGCTGCGGTGCTCCTGGACCTGCTCCAGGTGCTCCTTGTACTGCTGCGGTGCTCCTGGTACTGCTACAGGTGCTCCTGGTACTGCTACAGGTGCTCCTGGTACTGCTGCGGTGCTCCTGGACCTGCTCCAGGTGCTCCTGGTACTGCTACAGGTGCTCCTGGTACTGCTGCGATGCTCCTGGTACTGCTACAGCTGCTCCTGGTACTGCTGCGGTGCTCCTGGTACTGCTACAGCTGCTCCTGGTACTGCTGCGGTGCTCCTGGTACTGCTACAGCTGCTCCTGGTACTGCTACAGGTGCTTCTGGTACTGCTACAGGTGCTCCTTGTACTGCTGCGGTGCTCCTGGTACTGCTACAGGTGCTCCTGGTACTGCTACAGGTGCTCCTGGTACTGCTGCGGTGCTCCTGGTGCTGCTACAGGTGCTCCTGGTACTGCTGCGGTGCTCCTGGACCTGCTCCAGGTGCTCCTGGTACTGCTACAGGTGCTCCTGGTACTGCTGCGATGCTCCTGGTACTGCTACAGCTGCTCCTGGTACTGCTGCGGTGCTCCTGGTACTGCTACAGCTGCTCCTGGTACTGCTGCGGTGCTCCTGGTACTGCTACAGCTGCTCCTGGTACTGCTACAGGTGCTCCTGGTACTGCTACAGGTGCTCCTGGTACTGCTGCGGGCTCCTGGTACTGCTACAGCTGCTCCTGGTACTGCTACAGATGCTTCTGGGCTGCTCCGATGCTCCAGATACTGCTCTGGTGTTGCAGAAGCTGCTAAAATACAAAAATTACATTGAAAAGACGTTTTTAGTCGAAAATTCGATGTTTTCCAACAGTTTCCTTTAAAAATATTTACCAATTCTAAACCGATTTGGAAAGGGATTACCATTTTGGAATCAGAACTTCAGCCTCTATCGATCGGCATCAAAAGATCCTAGAAACGGAACAAAAAAAATCGATCGATTTTTCGTAATTTTGGAAAGGGGTAACATTTTTATTTGATTTTTAGCAAAAATTGGACCGAATTTTTTTGTTCCATTTTTTAAATCTTTTGTTACAGATTGAAGAAGCTTGAATCCCTGATTAAGAAATGGTATTCCGTTTACAAATCGGCTGAGAAATGGCAAAGATATTCGCTATTAAAATTATGAAAAAATGCATTTTTTACAAAAGACCAAAATTGAAAAATAACTAGATTTTTGTTAAGCTTTTTAATGCATTTCTGGGTCATTTATTCACCGATTTTGGAACGGAATACCATTTTTTAATCAGAGCTTCAATATTCTTAAAACTGCATAAAAAGATCCCGAAAACGGAACAAAAAAAATTCTATCGATTTTTGACAATTTTTGAAAGGGGTACCATCATGATTTTTTGCGAAAATCGGGTCGAAATTTTTTTCTTCGATTCCCCGAACTTTTGCTACGGATCGAAAAAGCTTGAAGCCCTGATTCAGAAATGGTATGCCGTTTACGAATCGATTAAGAAATGACCGAGATATGCGCTATCAAAATTATGAAATAATAGTTTTGTCATTTTGATGATTTTCTATTTTTGATAGCGAATATTTCGACCATTTTCCAATTTGCGGATCGGTACTTACATTATAATAAAAGGATAAAACAATTCTCCAACCCAGAGGCTATAGATAAGCGTCCTTTTGATGATATAGGCCAGAAATTCAACAGTCCGTGGTATACGTGGTTCTGCTTAGATCCATCCAAATCCAGTCAGTCATGGGTAAACACAAACGACAAAGGATCCTTTTGTGATCTGTAAAAAGAAGTTTGAATTAGTGTCTTATTATAATTGGGTGTTCTATACTCACTACATAATCTGTTCCATTAGGTCAATGATATTATTCCAGGGAGTAAAAGCCTCTCTTCGCTATAATCCTAAAAAAAACCTCTCTCAAACGCCTCCTTTTGCTCCGTAAACTAATTACAGTTGTTGCTTAGTTTCTATGGTACATAAATCTCATTTTTATTACAATATAATATGATATTCCACTCATAAACGAATTTACAACCTCAAGACTCACTAAAGGCACAATATACAAAACAAAAATTAACTACAATTGACATAATCAACAGAGTGAATCAACAATTACTTAAAGCTAAACGGGGGGATCCTTAAATTGCACTAATTGAACTATAGCAAAGAGGATGTGAAGATCTGCTGCAGAATGTGAGGTAGCTTTGTGAGGTCCATGCAGACGAAGCTCTGTCCTGCGGGCATAGATGCGTTTATCCTAAAAAGAAAATTAATATTAGATTCAAAACAATAATAAGAACGCTCTGGAATCTTAGGTACTTACTCATCCGCCTCCTCGGCCAGGCTGCCAATGAAGATTACATAGCCTTTGACTTTGGGTTCACCCCGTTTCAGGGCAACAGCCAGATCCTTTGGAGCAATGCCGTAACGAGAGAGATTCGCGTCACTCAGCACCACCACGATGGCGTTGTCGTAGTCCTGCTCCGCTCCCAGCGTGGAGCAGGCCTCCCGGGCCGCTTTCACTGTGGAATCGCCAGACCAACAGAACTGCGAATGGGCATGCATCATCCGGATGGCCTCGAAGCGTTCCTTGTCGTTCTTCGGCGGACTACCAGCCGGAACGAATAGAATCTCCCAGCCCTCTCCGCTATGGCCAACGATATCGTAGACTATTTTCTTTTCGAATCCCTCGAAGGCTTCCATCACCATGACCACGGCTTCAAGCTGACGGTCCAGCCGTCCATCGTAGCCATTGAACCTGACAGGGATTGGGGAAATATATTATTGCTTTGCTTCAAAAGTTTTAAAGTCCCAAAACTCACCTGTACATCGAACCGGATACATCCACAACTAGCTTCAGCCTGTTTGGCTTTTCCTGGACATGATCCGCCCAAGGATTGGCTTCCGCGCGACGGCGGTAGATGTTCTTCTCCCCCGTAATGCCCTCCACCAGTCGCGTATCGTCCAGATCGCCATGGGTCTGGTACTTCTGCCACTGGCGCTCCTTGCTCTTTGTCTGCATCGCCTCCATCACAGCCTTGAGCTGCTGCACCTGCTTGCGGTTCGGCTCACTGAACTGGGCGTACAGCTTGTGGTCGTGGGCAGACATCTTGATCTCCTTGAGCTTCTCATCAAAGGCCTTGCGATTCATTTCACGTGCCGCCTTCTTAATCTCTTCTGGGATATCAGCCTTTTCCTCGTCGCTCAGCTGATGGACTTTGTGGCCCTTGTCCAGGCGAAAGGGTCCTCCCTTGCCGCCCAAACCGGCAGTGTCCCGACCGCCGCTGCCGCCAGCCCAAGTGTTTCCGCCGACGTGCGGTTCGTTCTTGGGGTCCACCTTGCCGAACTTTGGTCGCGAAACGTCCAAGCCACTGTGCCTCTTGACGGAGGCCTGCAGGACTTTTTGCTTGCGAATGGCCTGGATTTCCTCCTCTGCATAGGACTCGATTCCGTGCTTTGCCAGGACCTGGTTAACCTGCAGCAGGGCCTCCGGTTGATAGCGATCGAAGTCCAGCACGTTTCCGACCACCTCGGACATGTTCTCGTCCGGATAGCGTTCCAGATGCTTTACAATGCTCACCACCTCGCGGGTGGAGTACGGATAGTTCAGCATTCCTTCATCCGCCATCGTCCGCAGCTCTCCAAAGGCATTCACCAGGGTCCGCAGGGTTTTTATGGGCACACTCGGGCCGTACTGCTGGAGCAGATAGATCTCGGAGTCTGGATCGGGATTACTGATGGCATGGCAGCTGAAGACATCGCCCAAGGCGGCAAAGAAGTCGTTTCCGAGGAAAGGAAATCCAGGACGATTGGCCAGAACTATCAGCCGGAAATCTGGATGGGTTTCAATGGAATTGGGCACTCGACCTCCTGCTCCCGGTGGCACAATCCTCCTTCCATCGGCCAGAACCATCTCTCCGCTCTCCACGAGGGTGCGCAGGATGCAGGTCACATTCACGGGGGCTTTGTCTGCCTCGTCCACCACAAGGACATGACCCGAACGCACGGCCTGGACCAGGGCACTGTCCTCGTAGGACACCTGGCCATCCTTCAGGGTGGCCTGGAGCGTCAGACTGTGCACTGTTGTGTCCCGATGCAGTTGGATGTACTCTCGGGGTCGTTGCATTAGCTCCAGCAGGCGATCCACCAGCTTATTCTTGCCCACTCCTTGGTTTCCGACCAGGAGCAGGTGCTCTCCAATCAGGTAATCCTGCAGCAGACGCTCCAGCAATTGGACATGCTGCGGCATATCGTAGAACAAGGTGCTGGGTACTTTGGAAAGCTGCGCCTGGCTTGGATTGCCCAGTGGCCAGCGCGTAGAGCCGATCCGCAAGGAATTATCCGCAACTTCTATTTGGTTCTTGGTGCTCTTGAGTCTTCTTTCCGGCTTGGCTTGAATGCCCACCTGCTGGATGACCTGTTCCAAGGCACTGCGGGACAGAGCAGGCATGAATCTGGCTAGGAATGTATTCTGCAGCATTTCGTGAACGTCACTCAGCTCACTGTTCGGATAAGCGGCCAATCGGCGGGCCAACTTAAGCAACTGCCTGGTGGACAGGGTGCCAGCCAGTCCTTGGAGCAGGGGATCCTGCGAGGTACGCAGACGTTGGGCCAACTCCAGGAGCGGATCCATGCCAGCGGGCAGCACTCCGCCACAGAGCTGGGTCAGCAGCTCCTGCTCTTCGCTCTGACGCAGCGGACGCAGTTCCTGGTAGAGGAACAAACTCAGCAGCTCTGGAGTTAGCCAATTCGGTTGCCCGCCACCTGGGCGTGGTGGCTCTGCCAAGGCCACAATACGGAAGGACTCGTGCATGGGCAGGAAACCTAGTTGAGTGAGCTGTTCCTCCGTTAATCCCTGCTGGATAAGAGCCTGGTAGCGATTCGTACTCAGCAAGGTGGTGCCATCGCACAGCTGCAGTTCTCGATCGTGGATAAGTCTGTAAAAATAGTTACAGTTTAGAAAAATGCAAGGATAGGGTACTCCTTAAACAAACCGTTGAAGCACACTGGCCGTGCTCTTGTGCAGGCGATGCAATCCATTGAGTACGGCTACGGATCCGGTTTTGGCAGCTCTAACCAAAGGTGAATCTCGCCAAATAGTATCACCCTGGGGGCTGGTGATGCGCTGCTGTACTAGATCCCGACTGGTCATGTCCTCGTAGAGCATCATGGGCTCTGATGTTTGCTGGAGCAGACGGAGCAGCTCCTTGGTCAGTGCCAGCTTGCCAACGCCCTTCTCGCCCAGCAGGCAGACATCGCCCACGGCATAGGCCTGCAGCAGACTCGCCAGCGCCTGACGTTGATGTGGCAAGTCCACGAAATTGTTTGAGGCAGATACAGAAATCTCGCCACCAGGTACACTTAGTTTCAGGTCGTCAAGGTGAAGACTTATGCTGCCAGGATTCTCCTTTGAGCTGCTGTTGCTTGTAATCTTCTTAATAGTTTGGCTGGGAACTAATTGAATGTTCAATTTCTCGAGCAGTTCCTCCACACGTTTACGTTGATCGGGTTTCAGCATTGACTGATACGGATACGTGCGACTTATCACATCGTGCAGGCTTAGCGAGCGATTGGTTTCCTTGGGAAAAAAGTTCCAATTAGAATATTAATAATCTTGACAAGGGAAACCCAATATCTTACCAACATTCGAACTCCCAATTGGAGATTATGTAGCGGAAAATCTGGAAGCTGTAGAACCGGATCCGCCTGCTGAAGCGTTAAAGCAAAGGTAAGCAACTGTTTCAGCTGCTCCTTGGGAACTAGTGGTGCCTTGTGATGAAGTTCCTCGAAGAGTTCACCATAAGCATACGAAGTGACGTTGCGGGATTGGAAACGGGAGCGTAGAGGCGGATCCAAGGGAGTTCCTTTGTACTTGTGGGTGGGCAGACCCAATGCAACAACGCGGAATTGCTCGGAGACGCGGAGTAGGCCCCACTCGTCCAGCTGCTGGCGGGTGTGTTTCTAAAAAGGATAATAATAACAATGAGAATCCATTAATTCCCGATAATTACCGAACTTACCTCCAAAAGCTTGTCATACCGTTCAGGGGCCATCAAAAACTTTCCACTCTCCAAGTGCATTTCGCGATTCTCGAGAAGATTGTTTAATATTGGTAGAACATTCCTCTCGGCATGTTCCACGCCATCCAGGACCAGAACACGACCATTCAGGGCTGCACGTACGGCGCCCTGATCATGATACACTGCCTCTCGGTTGTGGATTTCGCGTCGCTGCTTCAGGTCGCTTTCGGTGGTGTCCCGGCTAAGGGACACGTACTCTACCTCACGCTGGGTGAGCTCCAGGAACTGCATGGCCAGCTGACGGCGGAGAGGACCCGGCGGACCCAGCAAGAACATGTCCTGGCGTAGGGCATCCTTCTGCAACATCCATCGCAGGTGATGCAGGGCGGATTGAGTGAGCTGGAGAGTGCCATCCTGTCCATAGCTGACTGGAAGAAATAGGAGAAGTGTGTAAATAACCATTAAAGATTAATAACTCGGATGAATCTCTTGTTTTTGAACTTTGGACTGCCAATTGATCTTGTTTTGAAATCTCACCATATTGCTGCGGAACCAATTGTGGATGCTTTGGCTTGGTCAGGCGCACGCTAACATCACCGATGGTTAGGCTATCGTCCTGGGAGTCCTTTGCACCGGCGGTGCTGGCCCATTTGCGTCTCCCAAAGCGGGCGCTCTGGAGGCTGTGACGCAACAGGTGGCTGCTGCCGCGATGCAGGTTTGCCAACATGACCTTTTGTTGGGGGAGGGATAACACTTACCTATTAACCGGATTAGGAGCTTAAACTCCGGCTAATTTTGTTTATATCACGGAAAATTCGCTCGGTGTCGCGGAATCCGCGCGTGTTTTCACAAGAGTGCTGCCATTGATAAGAGCTGATACTAAAAGTGCTGCCCATCGATAACAATCGATATTAAAGTGCTGCCCATAAGCATTTAGTATGTTTGGTATTTCTAAACAAAGCAATTACGAAATTTGAAAACTGGTAACACTCACGCAAAGCAAGCCAACGAAATACGCAAAACTTACAATTTGTATTAATTTTAAGAGCGTGACTAGTTTCAAAAGACAAGAAAATGACGACAGCAGCACGTCCGACCTTTGATCCGGCCCGTGGAGGGTCCGGACGCGGTGAAAAGGATCTGAGTGCCCTCAGCAAGCAATATTCCAGTCGCGATTTGCCAGGCCACACCAAACTAAAATACAGGTTCACCAAAAAAGATGAATTTCATGTTGTTGCGTTAATTAACCAATCAAACTTACCTTTCAGAGAGACTGGTCAGGGTACCAGCGAGGAGATCCGCAACCGTGACTTCCGCAAGGAGCTGGAGGAGCGCGAACGTGATGCTCGCTCGGGAGCTGCTGGCAAGGCGCTGCCCTCCATCGTGCGCAAGGCCATCGAGGCCAACAACACCGTCTCTGGCGGTGGCGGCAGCAACAAACGTGCTAAGCTAGACGCCGCCGCTCAGCAGGCCGCACAGCAACAACAGACTGCCAATTTGGACGCAGACGAGCCGCTGGACAATGACAGCTCCGACTCTGACAGTGATTCCGATGACGATGACGCCGCCCTGCTGGCCGAGCTGCATAAGATCAAGCAGGAGCGTCTGCAGGAGACAGCGCGACGTGATGCCGAGAAGAAACAGGAGGACGAGCGCATTCGCATGGAGAACATTCTGTCCGGCAATCCTTTGATCAACTACGAACCCGGAACAGCAGCTTCTGCGGCAGGTCGGGCTTCTGGTCTGGGTGGCGATCTGAAGATCAAGCGCCGCTGGGACGACGATGTCGTCTTCAAGAACTGTGCCCGCTCGGCTCCCGAGAAGAAGACCCACTTTATCAACGATGCCCTTCGCTCTGATTTCCACAAGAAGTTCATGGACAAGTACATTAAATAGTATCTCAATAAGTATCAGCTGCGTTTTGTAATAGGCTAAGTAACCAAATTGTCAAACTTTTTTTTCCTATCATTTGCAAAATAGATATCGCATATTAAAAGCATGTTTGAATTGAAGTTGTTGATGGATTTGGAAGGGTTTGATTGAGGGAGAGGCCTGGCACTGTTTTGTATCCTGTCTAGAATGGAGATTGAGCCTCTGAATCATTAAGAGGACTCCCGTTTATAAATTGGCTTCCCAAATGGCCGAGAGAATCATTAAAGCCCTGGAAATCTAGCAAAAAAGTTGGAAATGTTGCTTCAACCCTAAGTTTGGATGGTCAAGAGCTAGGTTTATGATTTTTCAAAGGTTGGATTCTAACATTTCTTATTATGGTTGTTAAAAGGTCTCGCTTGTTATAAAATAAGTGAACTTCAAACTTTCTTATTAATGATAACATAAAGATCAAGAGGTGCTGGGAATAAACCCTGAAAGCATCTTCTTTGGACTACATTTTTGGCAATTCACTTTTTAGTAGGTAGTTGTTCCTTTTTAATTTTTGGTTTTCCTTGCAGATGAGCTGCTCTTCGTCGTGGGCTTTGACCCATTGACTGTGTTCTGACCGCGAGTGTCCGAGTGCGAAGGGCAGGAAACCTTAACCAAAGTGTGAAACCGCAAAAAACATCAGTAGCCGGCCAGGGGCGGCGACTGGCAGGGGGTCAGCTATAGCCAGTGGCTAGGCCAGGGGGTAGAGCAGGGCAGGGACCAACTCAAAGGCTACGTGAGCGCACGAAGAAGCAGCTCGGAAAGCAGCCCGGAAAGCAGCCCCAATAATCATCATGTGGCAATGATCATCGCAAGGGCAATTGTCGCTGCTGATGAGGCACGAAGCAAAATCAATTTGCCCCAAGGAGCCCGACCTGGCCAAGCTAGCGCAAAATAACTTGGTCAATTACGTCGACCCGGGTTGTTGCTGCCTGCCTTGCTGCTTGCTACTTTCAACATGCTGCAGTTGCCGCTGCTGCTGCCCGCTGCCTGTTGCAAATGCAAATCATCATTGGTGGAGAGGGCTCGATTTCCACGGCTCTTTAATGCCCCGCACGCGGCCTCTTCGACCATCTGAACTTCGACTTTGTCAATGAGTCCACGTTCTGACTTCCAACCCAAACTCCAGCCCGATCGCGATCCCTATTTCGAACCCCATTCCCGATCCTACCTCGCTTCCTCCAAAAGTTGACGAACGCTCAATTTTACGCTAATTCGATCAGAATCAAAATCAAACAAAATTAGCCTGCCCTTTCAACACTGCAAGTAAAAGGCTTAAAAGGCTTAAAACACAATCTAAAACTAATAATAAGGACTTTTTAGGACAACTCCACTATAGATTCATCTAATGTAAAAAGTCTTAAAAGTCATAAGTCATCCAACTTAATGGAAAATAGAAGACAAAATAATATAGAGTGATAAAACGTATAACATTATAAAATTTGAAATAATATAGTCTAGGATATGACTGTTGTTTAAATTTTCTTTTAAAATATACCCCATTTTTCGAGCAGTGTTTGCCATTGACAATGATGATCAGGAAAGTATTGGTATGATGAGACCTGCTAATGATAATCATGGTGATTGTTGTTATTACGCTGCCTGCTTCTGCTTCTGTCTGCCAAAGACACTCACTGAGAGAAAGATTTACAAAACTTTTAAAAGGGTCTAAAAAAGATGGTACTTATGTTTCAGAAATCTGAGGCTTTATCTTTGCCTATTTCTGAAAGATACCTAAGTATATTCTTTTTTAGACCTTTTTAAGACTTCGTAGATATTTTTCTGTATTTTTTTTAAACTATATAGTTTCTTTAAAATATGCGAATTATGGAACAAGTTTACAATTTCCAGAAACTTTACTAGGGAATTTTGCTATTTTTGTTCTGGGAAATCTTCCAAGAAATATTCTAGAGCTTAGAATGTAAGCTTGACTTTTTAAACCTCAAAGAAATCTTAAATATATAATAATAGTTTTGTATTTTCTTATTCAATTGTCTATAAAAACATACGAAACAATTATTGTTATTATAATCCACTATTTAAATTATTTTTAAAAATATTTAATACTTTGTTAAGGTTTGAAAAGGCTTTGGATCTAGTGTCTATAATCTTTTAAAATTAGAATGTTTCCAACGAAGAATCTTCTGAATGTTTTGTTATATTAAAGGGGTATTTTTGTGCGATTTTATATTATCATAAAATTTATTTCCAGTGCATTTATGATGTCTTATGTCTGCTGTCTGTCCGCCTACAGTGGCAATGCTGAAAAATACCAACTCTCTGACTTGGAGCGCGCATAATTTATTTCCTGTTCGACATAATGCAGTCGCCCTGCTCCTCATCCGAAGCCTCAGAGCCCCCAGAACCCCCCCGGATCCACCAGATTCCAACTCCATTTCCATTATTTGTGCAGGAAGAGAGGGGGTGACCCTCCCCCAGAGTCAATCTGCAAGTCTTGAATCTTGAACCATGTTGCACTTTTCGGTAGTCGCCGCGCGCTAAATTGTGGCCACCGAACGAGTGGGGCAAGTCTGAAACCTGGTCTGCCCCAGCTCCAGCTCCACTACTGATGCAACTGCCACTGCCACTGCCTGTGCCACTGCCACTGCCATGGCCTATCAATTGTCAGCAATTTTGCAACTGCATAAACTTGAAAACAGCACAAAGCGAAAAAAGTGGGAAAAAAAAGGAAATATGCCCACCAAACTGCATAAATATGGCGGCTGGACGACGGAAATGGCCGTCGCGGTTGCAAGTGACAAATAGCCGGCTGGCCAAGGGTTGAAGGGTCGCCGGGATGAAGGGGGCAGGAGGGCGGGCACATGGGCGTCGGAGTACCAGGGGGGACACCAGTGGACCAGTTGACCACCAAATAAAGACCGCGAACATATGTTTCTGGCTGGCATGCCTCAATGGAGATGCAAAAACCCAAACATTTCCTGCCGCCGTTTGACCCCGAATAGTTGTTTGAAAAAAAAAACGAACAGAATAAAGGTAACAAAATGGAGATCTTTTGAAATTTTCAATAAAAAACTTGCTAAATTTCATAAATATTTTGAGTTTTTTTAAAAGACTTGGAAACGTTATATCAAAATCAGACTTTTTTAAAAGGCAGAAACCTTTTTTTCAGGAATAATTACTTAACATATTCAGATAAATTATCCAAAACATAACAAGAATTGAGTTAAAAATTAATAAAATAAAAGAATATATTCTATCTCTGGGCAGAAACTAAAAAATACTTCAACTAAAGGTTGTTTTTTAAGTTTTAGAGCCAACATTTTTTAGAGCTACCGAAAAATTAATACACACTCTTCGGGTGGCTTTCAAAAAAATTGGTTTTAAAACTAAATATTAATATTAGTTAATATAGTTATGAATAATAAAATGATATATATACTTGACTAAAAGCTTTTCCTATATTTATGTAATAATCTGCATCAATTGGAATCGCAATAGATAGAGAGATAGATTTTTTCATACAAAAACAAACCACTTTTAATTCCCATTAATACATTTTTAGCTTAATTTCTTTTTCAATCCATGATTTTATATCGTTTCGATATCCTTTAAGTTTCCCCACAACTGCAGCTGCAACATCAAATATTGCAACATCAATTGCAAGTGCAACAAGCTGCACAACCAGAGGTGGCGACACTTTATTTAGCTTTAAAATTTTATAGAATGCAAATTTCACTCAGCTGTTGCTCCTTCTGCCGGGTGCCGGGTGTCGGGTGTCCTGTGTCGGGTCCTGGGACTTTTACAAAAACGAAACACAGGACGCGTGGCAGGAGGAGCACTGAGAGGAGCCACTGCCTCTGCAACTGCAACTGATGCTGCATAATTTAGTTGACCAATTTACACTGGAACCCTGGGCCACTGAGTGCAACCGGAAATGCAGGCAGGCACCGAAAAAAGCCAAACCATTTTTGTGGCCATATCCACTTTTGTTTTTATATATTTTTTCGGTTTTTTTTTTATTGTCGGGTTTTGGTTCAACCAGGCTGCACTTGACATATTTACTCGCTTTGGTCATTTGTAAATTGTCTCCAACTCGTTGAACCCAAAAAGGAGGGAAAGCCAAGGGTTCAATCAGGATATATTTTTGGGAAGCCTCTCCCCTCTTGTTGGATAATAATTCATTGACTCTTGACTCCTGACTCTTGACTCCCAACAGGAATTAACTTAAAAATTGAGTGGCGAGTCCTTGTTGGGAAGCCGAAACTAATTTTCAATGACAGCTAATGGGATTAAAAACAAATTTCTCCTACGCACAATCTCCCAGCAATTTCATGGTCATTCTATGGTCGATTCGATTAAATGGCTAATAATGTGAAAGCACTGAGAGATAATTTCGAGAAACTATACAGAAAACAGGAAAATAAACATAAAAAACAGAAACTATATACATAAATTATAGTGTAAAAGGAAAGCCATAAATTGTACTGCTAAGGACTTCTTTAATTCCATGTATTACCAAAATATTTTCCAGTGTCCTTAGCAGTTCAACGGACGTGTGGCAGACGCATATTTCCGCAGACCAAAATCAAACTCAAAGCCCAAAGTCAAATATCAAAACCCGGAAAAGCGGACCCACATGGACTATCCATCCAGACCATTGGCTGGATGCCGCTAATGCCAGAGGCTTGAGCCGATGAAGCAACAGGTGTTGCAGGACCAAAGGGATAACAAGTAACAGAAGGGGGATGCCCAGCCATTGGCGGACCGGAAATGCGCCGCCAGGAGCAAAGGTGAGCAAAAACTAAAAGCTCATTTGCAGCTACTTCCGTTGCAAAATGAAAATGCATTTCCTGGCTGGAAAAAGCGTTTAAGGTCAGCATTAATGCCGAGTACTCACCCTGCTGCTGGTGATCCTATGGAGTCCTGGTCAGAATCCTCTCTAGTTAGGTGGGGTAAGCGATGGGTGGTGTTGCAAGCCGAATAACGACCTCCACTTTGTGTGTTTTGTCTGTGACAGGAAAATTTTTATGCAAAATGTTGCGACATCTGTAAATGATATGCTGCCATTAGGAGGAGAGCCTACAACGGACTCGAGGGACACCTTCTGCTACTAGAGTCCTTCTCTCCACCTCCCCATCGGGGGTTTAACTACTTCCTTTGGCTACCGTTTCACTTCCGGCCCGAAAACGGCAAAAGTCACCAAATGCCTGGCCATCGAGGGGCACCTCCTTCCTCCTTTCTTCGATTGGTGGTTGGAGATCGGGGATTCCCTATTAAGGATGTAGATGTAGATCCAGATGCAGATTCAGATTTAGAGGAGCCAGTGTCCTGGCCGCAAAATGCGTTCCGTTCGCATCTTCCGGACCCCAATCGGGTGAGTCCAAGGAAAAAGTGGCTAAAATGTAGGAATTTCGAGGCAACACAGCAACCAAGGAAGGCTCTGTAAAAGAAGAGAAAATTATTATTCAAAATTGGCTAAGAAATAGAAAAAATAAAACACCTTAAATATAAACAAAGTTTTTATAAAACATCAAAGCTCTTAAGTTTTTTCTAATTGATATTTTCAGATACATTATTAAGGATTTTGAGACATAAAACATTCTCTAACATTTCTAGTAAAACATTAAGTAAACCCTTCTAAGTTAGAGTATTTTGGTGCCACATCGCTCTTTGGATTTTTCCTAGCCCGAGGCACACCAGGACTTGCATTCAGGGGCATCCTTGCCTTGGGCAGGACACTGGCCAGCAGCCATTTAGAGTGAGAAATTGACCATTAAAACAGACAGCTACACATGTTGACAAAATGCGAACGCGACTCGGAAGGGTGCACGATGTTGTCTCCACTTTCCACTTTCTACTTTCTGATTTCTCTCTTCAACCAGTTGCCACCTCGGGCTCCACCCACTTACCTACCTAGCTAGCAGGACAGCAGGTCCTGGAGGGTCCTTCCCAAGCGACTCGTTGTCGTTGCCAAGTGCTGCAATTCTCATTGCGATAATCAAATTGTAGGTTTCGTTGTCGTTGTCTGCTCGATTGTGTGCCACATCAATGGCCGAAGGAGGGGATGTGGCAATGTCACTCCAATGGGTGCAAGTCCAACTGCAACTGCAACAGTGACTGCATTTGCCCCAAGGCCCTTTCCCATACCCCATAGGTGCATCCGGTGCGTTTTTGCATTTCTAAATGGGGGCCACACTTGGCCCCAACATTTTGGTCAAGGAGTCGGGGGACCCCCTTTAGCAGGACACTCCAAAAAATACGTTAACACTCGGAGAAATTAAGATAAGCTATGAAAACAATAAAATTTTTGTTAGGAAATGCAGGAAATTTTTTTAAAAGGTTAAAAAAAAGAAGAAGGATTTACTGGGAAAGGACTGGGGATACCCTTTAGCAGGACAATCTAATAAAATCCCTTAAAACTCGGAAAAATTAAGCGAAGCTATGAAAAAAATTAAACTATATTATTAGGAAATGTAGGAAATATTTGTAAAAGATTGAAAAAAGACCAGAAAAATAAGCTGGGAAAGTTCTGGAGATCCCTTTAACTGGATACTAAAAACTCAAAGACTAACCCCAGCTCGGAAAGCAAAGGAACTTCTCTTAGGAAATGTAGGAACTATTCATAGAAAAGCAACCCAGTTCCCTGTAAATTCTGGAATAAATTTCTCTATAACCCCACAATGTAACCCCCAATTTTTCTCAGTGCCTCAACAAAGGACTCTTCTGCAGGACACTAGATCCTGGCATCTATTATGTGAGCCAATAAATACAGTAGAGGTATGTAGCTAAGAACTTTGCGGTTGCTCGTCTCACTTTTCAATTTGAAAAATGCCTCTGTCCCGCTTCGGTCAATCTTCCAACTTTTCCGACCTTTCCCAGTGACCTCCACACCCCCACCCATTTTACAGTATAATCTCCATATAGTCTCTGGTATTAATAGAACTCTTAGTGACAGCAATTTCAAAGAATTCGCACGCTTCTACGAATGTTTTGGGTGTAAAAAACCAGGCTAAAAAAAAAGGCGTTGACCGGTTCAAAGTTGCCTTCAAAGCTGCGAAAATATATATAGATATACCGATATAATGCCACCGATTTGTTAGCATTTTGTCACTTTTCAAGTCAAGTGCAAATTCAAAGCAAATAATGGGAAATGCTAGAAATGCATTCCAAGCTTTCCAGTCAATTAATTTAATTCAATTATCATCGATTAAGCAATAATACCGCAAAGTTAGATAACTTTCTTGTTTTAAAAATAGATTTTTCTCGATTCGGAAAATTGAAGAAATTCCAGATTAGCGGGTATTTTCTAGTCGTAATACTCTATTATCAAGTACTCTATATTTTACTTTGCTTTTTTATGGCTTATTTAGCTTTTGCTTTTTCCCGCACCTCGTTTTTGAAAATTCCCCGGCTAAAAAAATTACAAAAAATTATTTAATGACTCAAGATAGATTCTATAGCTATATAACTATGATATATAATATCCATATATACTATATATAGTATAAATAAGGTTTAAGTAGGTACATTTAGTATAGAAAAGACACGTGAAAGGTTACTTTTTTGTTCCCTAACCTACCTTAGAGTTATAAATTTGATATCCAAAACAGGTTTTTCATTGTTTTTGTTTCACGTTTTCTATTTAGTGGTAAGTGAGTTAGGGTTAGGGGGTGAGGTGGTAAGGGGTTTGAGCCATCAAATTGGCAAACTGCTTTCTGGCCGGCTCCTTGGCGGCTGCAGAGCCTGGCCTGCGGTTGCACCAAATATCCTGCGTTAATTGTAAAGTTTCTTTGTAGCTGCACTGGGAAAAACATACCGGAGGCTTTTTTAATAAAAATATATTGTTTCTAAGATTTACCCCAAAAAAAGATTTGAATATTAGACAATATTATGAATATTACACAATATTATGACGAATAATACATATTTTTTATTATAATTCATTAATTTTCATTATAAAACCTTAAACTTTCTTTAAGATTTTTGAATTCTTTTAGATTTCTTTCTATTTTTTTGGCTTTTAACTTCTTTGGAAATCTATTGCCATATTTTTAAGCACTCTTTTGGCCCAGTGTATAATATTATAATATTATATTACCAATAATTCATATTTTTCATTATAATCCCATTAAAACCTTAAACTTTCTTTAAGATTTTTGATTTTTTTTAGATTTCTTTCCATTATTTTAGCTTTTCTTCTTAGAAATTCTTTGAAAAACTATTGCCTTACCTTTATGCACCCTTTTGTCTCAGTGTAGTCCACTGTTGGCCAACTTAGTTGCCGGCTTTGGCTTTGGAGTTCCCATTGCGTCGCGCAGCACACCCTCTGCATACAAATGGGGCAATGGGATCCAAGTTCAGGGATCCGATAGTGTTACGTGCAGGGGCTCAGATCGCCGGATCGCTGAATCTGAGCCAAGCCATACGGTCTGAGTCTGAGGTTCACCAGATGGACGGGACCCATGGCTGGGGGCACCACTCGACGACGATGGCTTTGTCATCGAAGTTGTCGTCACTTTTACTGTCAATGATTCACTGCCTCTATAGGTCTATGGCTCTGTGGCTCTATGGCTCTATGACTTGGAATGATTTACGGGTTTGGGGACTTAAAGAAAAAATAAAAAGAAATTAGTTTAATTTATAAAACTTAAATAGTTGTATTTTTACAGAAAATAATATATCGTTGAATAAATACAAATAATTATCAAAGCAGAAATAGCATTTAAATTTCTAGGTTGTACAATTTTTTTATATAAAATTAGTGTCTCATAGTTTTTAGGATTTAAAGCAATTGATAAATATTTTAAAAAGTTTTTATAGATAAAAAAAAAACTTTAATGAATGTAAAAGAAATAGTGTTAGGATTTAAAGTAATTAATAAATATTTTAAATAGTTTTTGAATATCAAAAATAAACTCCAGTAAGATTTGAGGAAGTTTATTTTATGGTTTCTTTCAGGAGAAAAGTTTCTTTTACAATTTGATTTATTTTTTAATAAACATTTCTTTTGTTTATTTGATTTTCTTGTGTAGGGTATTGCCTATTCTGTATTGTTTAGTTTTACCTTATTTGGCAGCCTTATTTTTTGTTATTACCCCATTGTGCCTTATAAAAAAATGAGCTTGACGCAAAAAAACAAACTGTTAACGCCTCGGGTTTTACCCATTTGGCTAACAGGCTGGCTGGCTTTCTGACCAGAACGTGCAGCAGATTATGGCCGATATAGAATATATCTAAAAAGACTATCAGATTTTAGAATATCTGATATCTCATCTCTTTAATCGAAATCCCTGCCTCGGCTTTAGTGTAAACATTTCCTATTGACATGTTTTTAAAATGCAATAATTCGGTCTTGGCCAGAATCGGGTATTTGTTTTGGCCAAAGGCTATTTTACCCACCACCTCCTGACCCTTTTTTTCCCATCACCTGCCACTGCCACTTTCACCTGCCCTGTGCTAGCGGGAAAAGTCATTTTCATTTTTCAATTAGCCAACAAATAAATTTGTTTATCCGATTTATCGTCTCATTTTGCGCTTTTTGCCAGCCTGGCTTTGCCTATTATTTTATTTGCAATGCGTATATTTGCGATTTAATAAGCGGTTTTCAAATCCCACCAACATCAACAAACAACGACAACAACATCAAAGTTAACGTGGTCAAAAAAACCAACAATAAAAAAAACAGCAAGTGCTTTGGCACAAAAAGAGTTGCCTCGAGGAACTGTGTTTGGTAGTTAAATAGGAAGTACCTTTTATTTAATAGTTTATTATATATTTTAAAGTTAAATGTATAGAAAAATAGGATTTTATTATGGATTCTGGATTAGTTTATTATATTTTTTAAAGTTTAAAGTATAATAATTAGGATTTTTAAAGGGATTATGGATTTAATTCACAAAAATATCGCAAAAATTTGACATGAAAATTGATAAAAAAAAAAAAAAAAAAAAAAGTAGCCAAAAAAATTTAGGAAATAATTAGATTAATAAAGGGAAATACTTTCATAATTCATATTCATATTCTTATTTAAATTTTCTATAGGAATTTTATATTATAATTTTAATTTTTAAACTAGAAATGTATTTTAAAGACTTAAAATTTTTGAAGCTTTTTCTATATATTGTTAAAAATATATATTCCCTGGGTATTGGAGGCATCAGAAACAGCAGAGTCTCATAATAAATTGGTGCTAAAATAATCAAAAGGCCAATAAAGTAGCTATAATGATGTGGCAACAACAACAACAACAATAACAAAAGCAGCAACAACAAGCCACGAGGGGTGGCCAACAGCAACTAGCAATCGCAGCAGCTGCTAATCACTCGTAGTAGCATTTTCCTGGTTTCGGGTTTTTTTTCCACCCATTTCTTTTTTTGGAATCGGGGGCAGTGGCAGGAGCGGTGGCAGCGCCAGAAAACCGCTAATCAAGTTCACAGGTAGCCCAATGCCCCCTTGCCACGCCACTGACTGCCCTCATCGACGACCCAACCATCGAAAGTTGCGTCGCGGGTGACAGCAGCAGCAGCAGCAGCAGCAGCAGCAGCAACAGCAGCAGGGGCAGTGGCAGCAACAGAGGCAGCAACAACAACAGCAACAGCAACATCGCATGCAACAGCAGCAGCATTTGCCGCAAGGGCGACCGCACTTTCACTCCCACCCTCTCTGGTGGCCTTGTGACCTTCAGCCTATGCACTTTAATTAATTCACAAGCAATTGCGAGTTATTTTGATTAAGTTTCAAGTTTTTGGGAGAACGTTAAATCTTAGAAAACTTTTCAGTTAATTTTTAAAATAACGATTTTTATCATACCTTTTAATTTTCATGCTCGTTTTTGGGAGCTACTTAAAATCATAATTAAATATATAAGTTATATGTATAAAAATTATGGTTTGTCGAGTAATAGGTATATATATCAAGATATTCGAATATTAGAGTAATATAAATATTAGGATTTTTGATCATAAAAAAGGTTCCAAGCCAAGAGAATATATTGCTTCGATTTTCATTAAGAACTTCATTTGAACTTTAATAGAAATGTACAGAAAGTATGAAATTTTTATCCAACAATTTTTTTACTGAAACTTTGAGATAAATTTATCTTCTATATATTTCTTTCTATATTTCTATATATATATTTATATATTCTATATAGAAATAGATCTCGGCTAGTATTCTATATAAATAAATTATTATTCTATATAAAAAATAAATTTTGGGATGTTCTTTTTTTTATTTTTATTTTTCGCGGCTTCCGCTGCATAACGTACCAGCCACTTCCCACCCAACCAACCGAGGGGCGCTGCCGTTTATCGTACGGCTCACGTCGCGGGGATAGATCCGAGAGAATTTTAGGATAGGATAACTTTTTTAAAGTAGTTTCTAAAATTATTTGAGGATGGCAACCAAATTAGATCAAAATATGAAACAAATTAGAGATGATGAAAAAAAAATTACTTTAGAAAATACATAAAATAAATAGTTAAGTAAATCAAAAAATAGCTATAAGTAAAATATAAGTAAAATAAATAAGTAAATAGCGTTTAAAAACAAAAAAAAAGTGGTTCTAAACCAGTTAAGAATTAATATTTAAAGCTTGAAAAGTAAGGTAATAAAAAAATCAACGGAATAGCTGATTGATTTATTTATTTATAAGCTATTTATGTTCTTAAATTTTTTACACAAATAGCTATTAAAATGATCGCAAGTATAGCTGCAAGTATAGCGCAAGTATAGTATATGTATCTTCAAATAACCACCGTATTTTTCAAGTGTACTCAAGTGTAATAATAAAGCCGTAGAGATGACATTTTAGCCAAGTAATAAAATTCATAACTTCCACGAACTTTTCCCACTCAAAAAACCCCTCAACATTCTACTCGTCTATACTCGTATTTATGAATATCGAATCATGGTTGAGCCATGAATCAATGGGTGTATTCATTATGCTGCTGTGACGCCAAACTTGGAGTCCAAGTTGATTCATAAGATCGTAGTCATCGAGATCAACGAACAAAGCGATGGATCAGAGAGTGCCTCATGGCGTTTGTTTTTATCAGAAGGTCTTTGGTATTATTAATAGATTTTATTTTTAAACTTTATCAATTTATTTATGTTTTGCTCTTATTTTGCCAGTGGACTCGGTTCGCATCTCATTTAAAGTTTTTGCTGCCTGCTGGATGCTGCCTTTTGCCTTTTGCCTCTTCAAATGCTGCATTTGATGCGTGTCTGACACATGCCAACACATTAGCAGCATATCGCCCTGCCACGCCCCCAATACAGTCGACCCCTGCCTCTTGGTTGCCACTTCCCGAACCCATGGATGGATGTTTTTTGTTTGGCGGCCAACGCAACTAATTTCATTCGGTTAGAAGCAAAAAGTTCAAAAAGCCCAAATTAGGCAAAGAACCAAAAATTTACATACGAAATCGAAGTTTCAAAACGGAATTGCAATGCAGAGAGAATTATATTTTGGGCTTCTATATATTCTATATATATTTCTATATATTCTATATATTTTCAATAAGGAATCAATAAGAATAAATCTTTCAAGAAGGTTGTTTTTGATAAAGATGAATAGGCTATTATTTTGTCTTTTATCTTCCTGATTGATTAAAGCTCTAAATTTTTTTTAAATTTAATTTAACAATGATCTGCTAATTATATATACAATATTTTATAACTATTCTAAGAGGAATACCAAAATTTTTATATTTTTTAACATTAAGGGAAGGGATTCAGGGGATAAAATGTGGGAAGAGAAGTTATAGTTTTTACAAATAGTGCCAAAAAGGATCGTTTTTAGCGGGATTGGTTTTCAAAATAGGCAATCCTAAGGGTCGGAAGGATCTAGTTATTCTATTAGGGATGAAAAAATATAGTTACTAGAGATAGAGTAGAATATAGAAAAGATATATAGTTGGTCTAAAAGGTGTTTGGAGTCAACCCTACCATGGATAAGCCCAGCAAAGGTTCGAAAGTATTAGATAAAAAAAGAGCATAATCTTCCAAGAGAACTAATAATTTTTATCCCTTTTTCTAGCACTTTTCCTTACACTTTTCCATTTCTTTCAATAAACATTTTCCTCAAATTCCCCGAAATGTAAAAATCTAATCAATGGATCCAATACTACAGGCAGTACCCTCGTATAAATATAAATATTTATTTTTTGCAGTGTCCGATGACGATTTGTTAAGGTGTTTGGACTGAAACGACCAGGTGGGCTCCCCAATTGTTGCCGAGTTGCCAAGTTTTTTATTTCAAACAAAAAACGAAAAAAGATTCCAATTTTTTTGCAAAATTGTGTTCAAAAGCGTGTGGCGTGCGTGCCGTGCCGCCTGCCCTGACAGCTTAATGGCCATAATCTATATGCATAGGTTAGAGAACCCCGATCTCGGGGATTAGTCCAAAAATGCAGCTTCACCGCCGCATTACTCATACGCAGCGTGTGCCAGCTACGTCACACGTAATAGCGGGAAATTCCTTACTCACTCTCTCTCGCTCTCTTAAACTCTCTATAAAGCTTTTATCAATCTGGGTTAAATCCCCATTGAAGATCCATTTGATTTTGAATACGATTATATCAACGTTTAAGATTTGGCTTATAACGTCACTAGAGTCACAAAGTCCATGCCCCTAAATGGCCAACAAGCTGGCCAAAAACCCAATGATCCAATGAATCACTTTGGGCCTTTCATCGGAACTTCAGACTCACAATAAAACAGAGTAAATAAAGACTAAGAGCGTAATTTGCTGAATATAATTTAAGAGAATAATCATCAATGAAGAGAAAAATTCAGCCAAATCATTCATAAGTTACAATTATTTTGATACTTTTTTATATTTTTTATAACTTTTAAATAATTATTAGTAAGATTGCTTAATTGTTAAATGATAAATGTTATTATTGTTATTATTGTTAATTTTGTTAAATGTTTTTTAGGCAAATAGTTAAGTTTGACTTACTTCGATCTTTTTAACATAATTTATTTCATAATTCGTAAATAAAACTTTTAAACCAGAAAAAAAAAGAATTTTTTAATTAAACTGAAATGTTATTTAAGTTTTTTTAACAACAAACTTAAATAAAAAATTTGAGAAATTCATGAGAAGCGAAAAATAAAAAGGAAGCGCCTAAATAAAGTGCCTAAAAATTACAAAATCATAACAAAAATATTTTTTTTAAACCAAAAAAACACAAACTGTATGGGAAAACCCACCGTTATCATCTTAACCTGGCTTAAAGCGCACTCTCTTTGAGGCCAGGCTTCTCTTTTTGTCAGCAAACTCTCTTCTGATGTTTTACTTGCTTCTGGCACTTGTTATTTACTCTTTTAACTCTCTTTTTGTGGGTGGAAACCTTTTTGGAATTCGTTTCATTTCTGTTTTTTGTGTAGGTTTTTCTTTTTAAGCGGATTTTTTTGTTGTGTCTGCTCCTGTTTTTATGCTTTGCGCACGTTTGTGGGTGGCGCCTAACTGGTCTTGTGTGTTTCTTTGTTTTTTATTCCGCTCTCGCCGTTCTGGCTTGTTGGCTTTTGTTGTTGCGGATTTCATTTTGGTTTATTTGCTCAAAACACGCAACCCAACTCGACACCATAAATATGTTAACAGTATAAAAAAATAAATAAGTTAGAAAAGCTCTATTTAGGGCAGAGGCGACGGTTATATACTCTGAAGTTTTCGACTTGTTTAATGCGAAAGGTTATCAATTTTCCTCAATTTAGGAAACCCAGAGGATAGTGAATATATTTGTTTTAATGCAAAATATTAATATTAAAACTTACCTGGATTTAAATACATGAACTTTCCAAAGTAAATAAGTACATAATGTATGTCAATATGTACTGTGTA
This sequence comes from Drosophila ercepeae, assembly GCA_018150545.1. Taxonomy (NCBI): domain Eukaryota; kingdom Metazoa; phylum Arthropoda; class Insecta; order Diptera; family Drosophilidae; genus Drosophila; species Drosophila ercepeae. Next base: position 2,822,455 of record JAECWL010000197.1, read on the forward strand.
ATTTACATGTAAAATATGTGGATGATGTTCTAAGTTAACGGCACTTTAAGCTGGGGACGCAGCGCACTTGGCAGCTCTGCCCACGCACAGGCACCCGCCATGAATTTCATCATATTTCGCCAGAAACAATAAAAAACTGTATTTAAATAGTTATACAATGTAACCATTGATGCTAGGACTCTACTAGGACTATATTTTTCAAAGTTTTACACTGTTTCTGCAAATTAAAATGTTCACACACGCGTTTTCGCCCGCGCACTTGCGATATCGCTTTTTAGGCATTACTCAGATTGATTAACTAATAAGTTACTAATTATTAGTCAAAAACTTGTTATCTGTACTATATTTATGACACAAATTAAACAAAATCTCGATTTTTAACACGAAAATTACCTTTAAGCTTCACTTCTTGCACTTATTTGTTTGTAAACAATTAGAGATCGCACTTGATCCTAGGATGGGGAGGAGAGAGTGAGCGGGCTCTCCCACAATTATCGGATGTGATTTTATCGTTTTTATCAAAAAAGAGGGGTATTTTTTTGGTATTTAGAAATGTATGTAAATTATTTATTTAGGCAGGACTAATATAAGCTGATATTATTTGGGTATAAAGTCTTAAAGTACATAAATAATATACATTTACAAGTACCCTTTTAAAGTGTATAAAAATACATTAAATAGCAAAATGAGATGCTATTCAGCGTAAAACATTTACCGTTACGTTTTCATTTGCAATCACATCTTTCGTGGGGAAACAACAATGGCCATGTTGTCATTATTTGGGCTTAAATAGACATAAGTAGAAAAGAAGAGAAAGAGATAGAGTACGAGAGAGAGACACAGAGATGCTGCTAGAGAGAGATAGAAACAGTTGAAAAGCCAGTTGGCTAGAAAGAAAGTTTTTTTGAGCAGCTTCTCGGCCCTTTGTGTCATTACAGTTTTCCCTTCGTACATATTTTTTGGGCCAAAAGTCAAAGCTAATGAATGCCAGCAAAGCGCAAAAGAGAAGGACTAACAGAGAGAGGGAGAGGTATATCTCCCTCCCTTCACTTCCTAAAAATCGTAAATTTAAATAAAATTTTATGCCTAATTTTCATAAAGATGATTCCCCAGTGCGATGCATGATTCACTCTTAATCATTTGATTTGCTAATTTAAAGGTTAAATGATTTGGAATCCGCGAAATCAGGTTGATGATATCATAATAATGATAAAGCATAAAGTACAACTTGCGTCATTGATGGACTTTCCGGTCCAGTCCTAAAATAGATGCCCATCAAAAGGATCAGCTTTCGCTGTGTGGGTCAATAATCTACAGGCCAGGTCTCGATTCACAAAACCGATCGATCCCCATTCATAAACAGGCTTTGCCAGGCTGGACAGGACCACCCAGGCTTGCTCTCGCTCCGAACTCCTCACGGTAGCCGGCTGAGGTGGACTCTACATATTCCTAGACTGGATAAGACAAACTGGGAGTTAATTAGCTCATGACTCGGACCTGGCTCAGGCTTCAGGTAATGGTAATTCAAGTCGCCCATCATAAACTGCTGACAAAGTTACTCTACTATATACTCTCGGATTGTATAAAGTATAAGCCAGCATTGGCTCACCTTTTATTTATTTATTTTGTCGTTGTCGTTGTCGTTCCACCGCAAGACACTGGAGTGGATCACTTACTATATTCTGGAGGGGATCTGGAGGGAACCGAGGCGGGTTCCATTTGATGGAGACGTGTGTCGGGCTTCTGCCGGGCCAGCCGATGGGTTTCAAAATCCAAAGGGAACGGATCTTTAACGCTTGCCTGGATCTGGCTTCTACACTTTAAGTTTATTAATATTACGAAAAAGTCTACGATATATACAACAAAGTTGGGTTGTATATTTAAATTTCCATTTATTAATGGATCTAAAGAAAATATATATAACTTTAAGTTGTAAGTGCTTTGATTTCTTTGGCATCGGAGGAAATAATGTTTCAAAGAGGTTTTCGTTTCTTTAGAAAAGAAAATATCAAAGCCTTTCTATTATAAATAAACATTTGAAGCTAAATCAATTAGAAATGATACATATATCTTATTATTTATAAAATTTTTTATTATTTGTTTGTTTTTATTTGGAAAAACGGTTTGAAAAAAGCAAATACAAACACTTTAAAAACAAATTTGCAACATTCACCGATAAAAAAGTGACTCAGACATAAATAAATATTAATAAAATTGAGTTTCAAAAAATATTATAACGAGATTGGTATTAGTCAGTAAATTAAGGGAATTATTAATAATCAGACTTGACTAAGACTGAACTTAGTCACATTAAAAAAAATACCAAAAATTGCTGAAGGGTCAAAGGCAGAAAATATATATTGGTTATCAGCTTTAATTTATAGAATTTTTTAATTTTAAAATGTTTAAATGTAAATTTTCCTAGAACCCCTTGGTATATATCCAATATTTTCAGTGGATAATTTATTTATTTTTGTTGTATTTATTTGAAAAAGGGTTGAAAAAAAGCAAATAATATTATTTACGAACTTGAAAAACAAATGAAATTATTTACAGACACAACAAGTGACTCAAAAATAGTAAAATAATCTTAAAAAACGTTAGTTTTCCCAAAACTATTGGTTCAATTTCCAATATTCTCAGTGAATAGACGATAAATTTATAGATTATCGATAGATTATCGAACGACTCAAAAATAATAAAATACTCTAAAAAGCGATAGTTTTTCCGAAACCGCTTGGAATATATCCAATATTCTCAGTGGATAGCCCATAAACTTATAGATTATCGATGGGATAGAGCCACGGCTCGAATCTCCGATCTCGGATCTCGAATCTCGAGTCTCGAGTCTCGGGTCTCCGTGTCTAGGGTTTCCGTTGTCGCAATTGCCGACAATGGAAATGTCTTTTGCAATTTAACACTTGAGTGACTTGTCTTGATTTGCATGCCAGAGAGAGGGAAATAGCTGAACAATGGCGGCACCCAAGCACTTACAAGTATTTGGCCAACAGGGTGTTAAAAGGGGGAGCACCGACGGGGTTAATATAAGCCTTCTTCTTCGCTTCTCCTTGTCTTGCGCTTCTCCTTGTCTTGCGCTTCTTTGGTTCAATTTATTTAAGCCATGGAGCCAACGGAGGGTTAACCGCAAAAAGAGGCTATGGAATGGAAATGGAACTAGAGCTTCCACAGATCTTGCGGAGATCTTGTGAAAAAGAGAGGGGGCACTCGACGCCTCTATATGGCCTAGAAAGAGAGCGCCATTAGGGGGCTATGGTAGAAAGAGAGAGGCGGATGGCCTGTGCACATTTTGTGGTTATTATGTTTGGCAATAATTTTCAATTTATTATTTACACGCTACACGCGCATTTTTAAGGCTTCGCACTCAAAAATTCATGATTTTTCATGTCTTTTTTTTGGTATTTGTATTTGTTTGTTTTGCAATTGTTTAGCCATTGTTGCTTCTAATCTAAAATATGCACATAATTAAATAGCTTTTCTGCATTTCGTTTGTGGTCAACACAAAATGTATTTTTTTGCAAAGTTTTCTAAAAAAAAAATAGGAGGATTTTCTCATTTAATTTTCACCCTTTTAACTTTCTCTCTTAAAATACAACAAGCTTTAATTTTTAAATAAATACAATAACTTTATTTATAGTCTTCTTTTTATCATTCATTTTTTTTTTTTGAAATTTTCTTTTTATAAATTTTTACACACACACATTCACACACAGACACAAAGTAACAAAAAAAAATTTATATAATATATAATTTCCATATTTTTAATATATATATATCATGTATATATATATTTATATATTTATAGATAGTTGTGCGATTTAAAGGAGTATCATTCTGGGCTTAAAGCTATCAAAAAAAAGGTTGTTTTTCATTATTTTTCTAACTTTTTAGGTTTGTGGGGATTTTGGTGCTTTCTAAATTAAAGGTTTTGCTAAATCATTTCCTTTGCTTTAAATATTATTTTTACTTTTAATCAGTGGCTCTTAGATCTTAAATATTTTCTTTTTCTCGTATGTACATTTATTTTATGTTTTTATTGAATTTTTTCGATGAAATTATTCCTTCATGGGATACACTTTGAGTTTTCTTTTCATTTTTTTTTGTGGTTTCAATTATGGCAAAAGGACTTTAATGACAAAAAAAGGATCTGAAAACCTTATTTTAACAAAATTGTTTAAAATATTGGACAGATATTTTTTATAATTAATTGAAAAGAGTTACTTTTTGATTAAATCTTTCCTGAAATTCGTTTTTAAGTAGTTTGATTTGAAAATGCTTTGTTTTTTAATAATTCCTTGTAATTTTTTTATCAATTTTTTCTAAAAAGAAATATAATACTCAGATTTTTAATATTTTAACAAAATTTTTAAGGATTAAAGGTAATATTAAATCCAATTTTTTATACTTTGTCTTTAAAGTTCCTTTGCCTTTTCTTTCTTTTTTTCTTTTGAAATCAATAATATTTTTAAGTTTTATGTTTTATTTACACTTTACTTTATAATTATATTAAATATTTTATTAACTATTAAAAAAAAGGAAAAAAAATAGAGTGGAAACTGTGGAGTTTCTGCTGTTTTTTGTTGCTTTTCTAATTCAGTTCAATGTGCAGATGCAGCGGTGGGTGGGGGTGCGGATGCGGATGCGGATGTGGGTGCGGATGTGGGTGCGGATGTAGGGTGCGGGTTATCCGGTTGGGTCAATAGGGTCGCCACACCTGGGTGAGATCGCCCACGTCCTCCTCCCGGGGGGACTCCACCACATCCCCGGCACCGCCACCCGCACCACTGGCGACCACCTGCTGCTCCGCCTGCTGCGGATTCTGCTGCGAATGCTGGTGCGGATGTTGCTGGTGATGCTGCTGCTGCTGATGCTGGTACGGATCCTGGCCGATCTCTATGCTGGATCTACTGCTGCCGGTCAGGGAACTGATCGTAAGTTGTTCGCCTCCTCCGGTGGCCGAGCCCAAGTACTGCTCCAACTTCTCGCTGCTGTGCAGGTGCAGGTGGATTTGGTTCTGATTGACCGTCGAGTAGAGCTGCGGGTACAGCACCACCGGGGGCGGGGGAGGCGGAGGCGGAGCTGCCGCCGTTTGTGGACCGTACTGGGCGGTGGCGGAGCAGCTTCCGTACTGGTAGTTCTGGTAGCCGTTCGACCAGGCCTGGTTAAAGCCGCCACCGTAGTCCAGCTCCGCCTTGGAGCCGCCGCCATTGCCGACGGGATTCACACCGCCTCCGCCACTGGCCACACCTCCCGTTCCGGTGGCATAGCCCGCCGTTTGGTACGGATCCGTGGCGAAGCCATGTCCATGCATCTCTGGGAGAACTGTTGGGAGATGGGCCGCATAGTTCCCGGCCTCCAGGGAGTTGGCGGCATCGTAGCCCCCGTAGGGATTCATCGCACCCACGCCCACTCCCATGCCCACACCCACGCCCATGCCCATGCCCATGCCCATGGTGGCGCCATTTCCAGTCACCGAGACGGGAGCCGCCGCCGGTGGTGGCGGAGGCGGTGGCAGGGCCATCTGATGCTGATGCAGGTGGGCGTGGGCATGCGGATGGGCGTGCGGATGGTGGGCGTGTGGATGGTGGTGGGCGTGGCTGTGGTAGTAGGCCGCCGCAGAGCTCGAGGATCCAGTCCATTCGCCAGCGCCCATCAGATCGGTTTCTGAATCGAAAAAAGGAAAGAAATAAATATTTAAAGATTTTTTTTGAAGGTTTCTTAGCTGCTTTTTATGAGAATCGCAGAGGAGGGCGGTCTTTATTTTTTATTTATTTTTAAATTTATTATTAAATTTATTATTAAATATTCAATAAATTAATAATAAATTGAATTAAAAAGAAGAAAGGATTGGAAATTTTCTAAAAAGTCAAATAAATACTTGCCAGCTGGAGGCCAATTAACCCTTGATTTACCCCGCCCCCACGCCCCAGCAATTAACCCTTCTCCGACCTTCGGCACATTGGAATTTGCCAAGTTGTCAGACACAAAGGTGGGCGTGGCCGAAAGGATAATTGAAAACATCATTCCATATGCATGGCAACAGCAAAAAGCAAAGGCATGTGTGTAACCCTTTCCATCCCCACCCTCACACACGCACTCCCAAGGATACTCCGAAGGATATGGGAAAGAAAATCGCTAGACCAGTAAGGGTTAAGAAATCAGGGGTTAAGAAATCAAGGGTTAAGGAAAATATTGGCTAAATGGAAAAGAAAATTCCAAGAGGTGTGTTACCTAAGCAACGCCACGGGACATCGCAGCTTTTTCTTGCGCTGCCCCTTTCTTTCGCTTCCTTCTTAAATATTTTGATTAATTACGCAATATCCCCCCACCCTTGCCAGCTGCCCAAACAAGCAGCGACAAAAATGTTGCATAATTAATCAAATTCATTAAAAACGATAAAAGAACAACAAATTAATGGCAAGTGGTCCAACATTCAGCAACAAATAAGCTTAATTGAAAGGAGACAAGTCCTTGGGAAAAAAATAGTAAAAAGGAAGTCCTTATGGGATTCTAAGAAGGTCTAAGAAATCTTCTGATTTGATTCTGATATCAATTAATTATATATAAATATTAATAAAATATATAGTTTTAATTGGTTCTAAATCCCATAATTCAATATTTTCTAAGAGAACTTTATTGCTTTGCTTTTTTTTTAATAAAAATATATATAAGCTTAAGTTTAATCCTTTAAAATACTAAATAATAATTTAAAGAATTGGGTTTTAATACAATTTTGATATAAATATTCAAAAAATATGCTTTTTAAAATTAATTTCTTTAATCATAACATTTTGTAACAAAACATAATCCAATCTGCTTCTAATTATTCATCCAAAAAGCTGGCAAAAGCTGGTCACTTAATGGAAAGTGTGACCTTGTTATAATAAATAAAAAATACTAAAATAAAAAAGAAACTATATAATTCTTTTTTATTGTTATTTATATATTTATTGTATTTTTTATATTCCATCTAAAAACCAATACGATTTTCCCTGTAGAAACCCTTTTTTTTAATAAAAAATATATATCCCCTCCCACTTTGACTATATAAATCAGGGGCGTGGCTGGCGGTCAGTAATGAAAGGTGAAGGAAAATTGTGAGTTGCATGCAACTGCACCATGCAACTTTTCACCCGTCACTTATCACATTTTAATGTTTCAATTAAGGCGAAAATTGCGTTGCAACAACTTGGCTAACATGGAACTTGGCTAATGGAAGCAGGTAAGACGCAAGGAGGAGGAGGGACAGAAGGGGTAGGGCATTTAGTGGTAAGGTAGGGCGGCAAGAGACCACCGCAAAACTTAGAGCCAAATGAGGTTGCAATGAAGCGAAACGAGGCAGGATGAAAGCCAAAGTCCAAGCCCCAGCCCAGGCCCAGTTAGCCAAGTTAAGAGAGAGAGAGGGAGAGCGAGTGAGAGGGAAGGCCTTAAATTAGAGACCTTCAGCCCAGGGGGGGAGGAGGCCAGGCAGGGCCTTGCCTACCGTATAATTTTCTTCAAGGCACGTGGAATTATGCGAATTTCTTCCAGGCCCCACCTCCCCAGAAAATTGCGTATACGCAACGTGGTCCCTGGTCCCTCTCCCCAGTCGGTGGCCGGGGAAGTGGTTGTGTAAAAAATTATTGTAAAAATTCCATCCTGGAAAACGCCAAGACAACTCTAATGTCTTTCCAGCTTGGCATTTGCATTTGCTTTGTAGCTTCGAGTAGATCCCACGGCCCGAACCGGATATCTTCGATTTTCGACCATATATCCGCTCACAAATATTGCATAAAAAAAGGAACAAAAAACCAGGAAAGGGGCCAAGATGAGAAGCGGATGCAGTCGGATCAATTGAAACCACAAAATGTGATGTGAAATAAGGTGCCAGCAAGGTGCCAGCTTCTGCAAAATTCTTAACAAAACCCAAAAAGGGAGTCCAGAAACAGAAGGTGGATGGAGATATTTTACATCATTTTGGGTTTCATGATTTGGATTAAGGATGTAATCTTAAACTTGTTTTAAAATATAAAAATCAAATGTTTTTTTTTAGTTACTATACAAATTTTATATATAATTTGAATCTTTTTTAAAGATATTGTATTTATTATACGCTCGTATTGTATATGTTTTCTTTATTTTAGTATCCAAATTTTAAACATAGTTCAAAGCATAGTTTAAAGCTTTAAAGATGTTTCCTTTGTTATATTGCATATTATATCAATATGGTCACACTTTGATGCATAAAAAAAGCTACAGAAACAGCAGACAAACAACAGAAAATGTGACCAGGCCTGATTAAAGACAATTAAGACATTAAAGAATATACTAAATGATTAAAGACAATACTAATCTTAAGCTTTTAAAACAAATATAAACAATAATATAAAACAACAAATAATAAACAAAAATGATAGAAGCCTAAATCTTGACTACTCCTAGATCCATTTCCCTCTTTATTTTTCAAAAAAGAAAGCTAGAAGCTATGAATTTGTTGAAATATAGCTCGACACACAGCTGGTCACTTTACAGAAAGTATGACCATTAATTGGTATTATTAATTGGAGCCTTAATATAGATTTTAAAACACATCTTAATATTAATAAATAGTGTCTTAATATTGATTTAAAAACACGTCTTAAGCTTTTCAAAGAAACTACATTCAAAACCGAAAACCATTCCACTATATACCTCATTTTAAAGCTAAAAAATCTCCTTTATTTCCTCTCGACTATTTAAAGAATAAACCAAAATATCCCCTATATTTTTTTCCAGTGCCAAAGCAAAACCAAAAGACACAGATAACTTTTACGAGGCCTGAAGTAATTTTAATTAAAGTGCCTCGGCCAGAATTCTTTGGGCCTTTTCTTCTTCGGCTCCGGCTCGTATTGGTAGTAACAGTTGTTGCTGCTTTTATTGGCCTGAATGAGGCCGCTTTTTTTCAGTCTTTTTCAGTCTTTTTTTGTTGTATTTTTTAGATTTTTTAACAACGCTTTTTTTATAGGTGTTCTCTTTTGTAGTACTTACTGGACTTTTTGGGCCTGCAAAATGGCGGTAAAAACAACAAGTACGATCCGAAACGGAAGTGAGTTTGCGGTTTTTTGGGTCTCGGGATTGGGATTGGGATTGGGTTTTTTAAAGAGTGTAGAATGTTGCCCCAGAGAGAGAGAGGCGGTGGGGGGCGGTAGACTGACAGCGGCCATTGGTGGTGCCACAAAAAAAACCAACAAAGAAACAGTTTACAACACAAAGTTGGTTCGCCACAGTTGGTTGTTTTATGGGCCAAAAAGATTTCATTTCAATATGTGTGTGACACCCCCTCCCATCCTCCCTGGCCCCCTGTTTGGGGTGTGGCATGTTGAATCTTGCAGCAGCGGCAGCATCTCGAGTGAAGCTGCAACAGCTGCGCAACCGCATTCGGATTGATTTGTGGCCACAACTGGCAACCCGCAAAAAAATATATAAAAAACTACGAAAAAAAAATAAAAATTATAATAAAAAAAACCAAAAACTTAGCCGATAAATTTGCATATTGCACACGCTCTCTGCCAGAATCTTTCTTTAATGAATTGCAACACGAAGGTGTGACTTTTAGTGACTTGCAACATCTGTTGTGGAGTACTTGCCACTCGAGGCAAGTCCGCATCAGCCACAGGTGTCGGTGGAGCCCGAACCACAAACACAATTAGAAGGGAATCTCCAGAATTTTTTGTCTTTCGAAGATTCGATATTTTAAGGGAGAAGATTCTTAGAGAATTGTTTGGGTTTTGCGATTTTGGTATTTTTTTTGGCTGCTTTTTTTTGAGAATTTATGGGAAAGGTAAACCTAAGAATCCTTGGAATATATTGTCCCTAAAATAGTTTAAATAAATAGTTAAAATAATAGACAATTAGAAGGGAATCTCCAGGATTTTTTTGTTTTGCGAAGATTCGATATTTTAAGGGGGAAAATACTAAAAGAATTCTTTGAATTTTTTAGATGCAATTTTGGTATTTTTTTGGCTCATTTTTTCAGGAGAGTTTATGGGAAAGTAAAACCTAAGAATCCTTGGAATATATTGGCCTTGAAATAGTTTAAATAAATAGTTAAAATAATAGACAATTAGAAAGGAATCTCCAGGCTTTTTTTTATCGCGAAGATTCGATATTTTAAGGGGGAAGATTCTTAGAGAATTTTTTCGCGTTTTTCAGTTTCGATTTTGGTATTTTTTTGGCTCCTTTTTTCAGGAGAATTTGTGGGAAAGTAAAATCTAAGAATCTTTAGTTTAAAAAGGTTGAAATGAGGGTTTAACTATTTAGTAATATTATCCTTAAAATTGTTTAAAAAAAGTCTAAAAAGAGACACCAAGTTTACATTTTTTTTTCGAAACTAAAAACCTCCAAATTATGATTCTATATTTCTTTAAGATTTTCCGCAAAATGTACTGTAAAAAATATTTTTTTTAATAATAAAAAAGAAAGCTATTTATTAAAAGAAATCCCAAAACTTTTCACCTAAAATACCATTCCTTTTTTTATCTTTGTAATTTTTGAAACCCAAAACTCGTAAATAATTTTTAGCGGCCTGGACCAGCTTCTCACTTATCATCAATTATCATTATGGGCTTAACTATTTTTTGAAACCCTTTTTTCTATTTCATTATTCAACTCAACTCCCTTACTTTTTTTTTTGGCCAAGTTACACATTTTTTTTATTTCTGCCACAATCCCAACCCGATTTCTTTGAATTTTGCAACGATTTCCGCTGAATTCTGTTCGCTGCTGAATGACTTTTATTTTTTGTTGTTTCTGCTGCTTAATATTGTGTAAATTAACAGCTTAAGCGCCACATTTAAATATTTATGGCACAACAACAACAACAATAAATAAATTCAAGTTTTTTTTCTCCCCTCCCCCTCATAGAGGCTTTCGATTCCGATTTGGATTTCTCGCTTTCAATGCTTCGATTCGGGCATTTCCGGTTCCATCTCTTTAAACTTTAAACAAAAATAAAATACAAAAAAATTGCATATTGTTGTTGGCTTTGTTGTTATTGTTGCTTTTGGCTAATTGAAAGACGTCGGCCAAGTCAACGATGTGTCATTCCATTCCCCATTGACAATACATTTCGACCAGGCCAGGCTCGTTCACAATCAAAGTCAACTAACTGCCCCCTCGCCAGCGATCAATGAGGGAAATAAAAACCCCCAAAAAATTATACATTTTCATCAAATCAAAGATTTTAATACTCTTTTTGCAGATCTACAAAAATATTAAACATAAATTAATAGGTTATTTTTTAAAACAAAACAAACATCACTCGAAAGTTCTAGTCAAAGTTTTGGAGATAATTCTTTTAAAGACTTTCAGTTAATTTAAAGTATTTGAAAAGTGTATTAAAATATTATTTATATTGCAAAAAAATCTTTGGATATTGCATCAAATAGTATATTATTTGTGCTCTTAAAAAAAATATATAAAATATAAATTAAAAACTGGGTTTTTGAAACTAAACAAACATCACTGGAAAGTTGTAGTCGAAGTTTTGAAGAGAATTTTCTTAGAGGCTTTCATTCAATTTAAAGTATTTGAAAAGTGTATTAAAATATTAATAATATTCCAAAAAAATCTTTGGATATTGCATTAAATGGATTATTATTAGTACTTTTAAAATATTAAATAATATATATTAATAAGTTAGTTTTTAAAACACAATACATATCACTCAAAAGTTTCATTTCTTGTTTTGAAGATGATTTTTTTGAAGCCAATTTCAATCAATTTTAAATATTTGAAAAGGTTATTAAAACATTATTTAAAATTTGAGGAAATAGGTAAATCTTTTTAAACAATATTTTTATATATTTTTGTACTGTATTAAATATATCAAATAAAAAAGAAACCAAAATGTTTAACAAGTTCAATATGAATTCTTCGTTTAATACCAAAAACTCCGCCTAAAAACTCCAATAAAAATGGTATTTTAAGCAAAATTTTTAACTATTTTTTTTAATACACTTAAAAAAAATTAGTCAGAGTCTTAAAAATACTAAAAGACTCTATTGTAGAGTAAAATGGCAGCGTAAAAGACACATTTATAAATTAATTAGCATACGCAAAACGCAAATCGCTTAACTCTGGACTTAACACGACGATTTGTGGCTCGGATTCGTCTAGTTCCGAGCTGGCTGGGCTGGGAGACTGAGTCATCCGTGACTCAGAGAGCACAGAAACCGTCTCCGGATTCAGTTGCTCCAACACGATATAATACCCAAGAAACGGCCAAGAAAACCCAATAAATCGACCGAAAAAAACGCACTTTTCAAGGCAACTGCCCAGGGAATGCCTGTAAAATTTTCCATTGTCTGGCCGAGGCCCTCTTGGCAACCCAAAAATAGTTACCCCTACATGATAATAGATCAGTCATATATATCGGATTTATACATTTATATAGATCTCTCCAATATAGTGACATATGGTTTGGTGTGAACTGGTTGGAGCCGCGTTTAAAACCGCTCGCGAAACGCGCGTGTCCCCCGGCGAGCCAAGCCTTCTCGGGATTTTGGCCAAAAATTAGTTGGTAACGCCACCCGGAAAAATAACAATAACAACAAAAACAAAAGAAGGGGGCAATACTGGGCTGATTGGCACTCGTAACGCCGCTCTATAAGCCCACAAAAGGTCTCGCATGTGGTTGCCAAATAGGGGCGTGGCATGTGGTTTTAAGACAAAATAAACAAAAATATACATTCCATTATTCATTCTTTGAAAATATTTCCTGTTTTTATATGAAAAATGTTAGATTTTGAAATGTATTTGAAAACCCTTTGTTTCTGAGACAAAAAAATACTAGATTTCTTTTTTAAATAGATTCTTTTTTTACATTTTTTATATATATTTCCAGTCTGAACTATTTTTAAGCCGAGCTGCGTGAAAATAAATAAATTAGCAAGCGTCTGCCAAAAACAAAGCAAACAAAGCCATAAAAATACCAAAAATAAATCAAGAAGGCGACCAAAGTTAAAGGTGTACGGCAGGTTGATTAACTTAATTAAAACGATTAGGCAGCCTGGTGCCAGTCAACGAAGCTACACAGACGGACAGGCGGACAGAGGGTCCAACGGACAGACGGACAGACGGACGGACAGACAGACCGACAGACAGAGACATCAATCGCCAAGCGTGGCCAGCTTTCATCGCTAACAACTTCATTAAAAGGGCCAAGAAAATCAAGGGAAAGGGGCACTCTGATAGCGGTTTGTACACTCAAATAAATTGGATAAAAATAATGATAGAATAAAATATATAAAAACTAAAAAAAAAAATAGAATAAAGCATTGAAGGATATATAAAAAAAAAATAATCTATTTAGCTTTGTATAAGAAAAACTCGTTTATATAAAAACTTATGTAGATAAAGTTGTTATATAGAATAACATAACTTATATATTATATAGTTGTTATATAGAAAAAGCAAAACATAAGGGACTTTGTAACTAAGTACATAATATATTAAAAAAAAAAATATATACCCTTTTTTTGAAAATTATTTTCAATATAAAATAAAACCTTAAAATCTCTATTTAACTTTAAACCACTTTGAGTTTCGATTTCGAATGTTTAAATTAAACCTAGAAAATCCTACTTGTAAAAAAAAGAGGGAAGAATCTTAGAGGCTTTTATAATTCAAAAAATAATGTATTAAAAAACAATTAAAATATAACTTTTTAAAGTAGTTTTTCACAAAAAGAAACTCTATGAACTATAAAACTATGAAAAACTTTAGAAGTTGGACTTGAAGCTTTAAAATTCAACACAAAAAGCAATAAAATCATATTTCTATAACATCAGACCTTATCCTTATAAAATATATATCCCAAAAGAATAGTAAAATAATATTTGAAAATATATTTTACAAAATAAAACTCTATTAAATATAAAATTGCTTTGAAAATTATAGAAACTGGACTTGAAGCTTTAAAATTCAACAGAAACACAGCAATAAAATCATATTTCTAAAGAAATACCCTATACCTATACCCCTTAGACCTTTTTCCCATAAAATATATATCCCAAAAATACTAGTAAACCCCAATTTGTAACAGTGTATTAATGGCACTTACCTTGGATATGCGGCGCATTTGGTTTGTAAACCTGGCAATCCGAGTTGATTGTACTATTCGGCGATGAGTAATTGCTGCTCAATTGTTGCACCAAGCCTGCTCCCGATCCCCCGACCACGCCTCCTACTCCTCCCACTCCAACCCCAACACCGCCTCCCACTCCACCTCCGCTGGCAGGACTGACTGCCACTACTGCCGCAGCCGCTGCCACCGCAGTAGCGGCTGTGGTCGCCGCCGCCGTGGTAACCGCCTTGGTGGTGCGACGCAGTGCCTCCAGCTCGTGGAGCGACTTGGGGAAGCCGTCGATGTACGGCCGCTGGCCCAGGCCCAGGGCGCGGTAGTGGGGGCCTCCCGTGGGACCTGTAAAGGTTTAAGGTTTGGGTAGGATAAGCATTTAATTTGAATGGAAAACTTTAAAGTATTTTAATAAATTATTAAGTCTTTGATATTCAAATAAAAAGTTTCATTTTTTAAATATATAGAATATTTAAAATAATTTACTGATCTTCTAAAAATCTTAAAAATTTATGGAGTTTATTATAAATTTGTAAAACAATTTAATTTAAGCATTTAAAAGCCAAATAATTAAAAGGCTAATCAAAAAATACTACCATAAATATGATAAAGAAAAATATCTTTGAAATGTTAAATTTTTGTTAAGAATAATTTTAAAATAAGCCAATATTCAATTTCAATTTATTTGCCTTTTTTAATATTTATTTAATATTTAAATACAATGATTTTTTGAGATTCTTATACTAATTTATAATAATTCCTAAGTGATACAAGCCAAGTTGTGTTTTTTGCGGTTTTTAAGACTATATATGTATATGTTTCTTCGTGATTTTATTAAATTTCTTTATAATAATAATTATAAATTTATATTTAATATAATTCATTTAAAATTAATAAAAGTTTACTTGCAGAGAAACTAAACAAAAACTCCTTCTTTTAATATAATTAATAATCAAATTTATTTGAATAAAAAGTTTCCTTGAATTCTGGGAAATATATAAATAAAGTCACCCCAAAAAATCCTATAAAATCCTTTTAGCTTTTGCCATAAAATGTATATTTTAAAACCTCATTATAGTAATTATCAAAAAAAAAAAAAAAACCAATCTTTATATAGAAACCCATTTTGAAAAGCTACAAAATATTTCATTAACTTTATATATTTTGTAGAAACTGAAGGCAAGTCCAAGCTACATTTAAATGCAAATATATACACATATATTTATATACTTTATCGCGAATTTATATAGTAAGGAAAATACATATATAAAGTAAGATATAAAAATATATACATACTATATGTACTTCCCTATATAATATTACCTTTTCTACATGCGATTAACACTGCAGCGAAGACTTAAAAATGCATTAACGAAATATCAAGAGAGGAAAAAAAAAATTAATTCATATATGAATTACATGAACTAAAAAATAAAAAAAAAAATACAAAAAAACAGAGGCAATCGAGAGAAGAAACAGAAAAAAAATGGTTTTCTTGGCAAACCGCAAAATTTTCAGAAACCGTAAGAAGCAGAAGCATTGCCCCCTTCTTGAGTTTTTTTTTGGTTACTTTTTGAGTCAAAAGGCTGTCAAGTCGGTCGGTTAAAACCGGCTGCACTTTTTAGACACCTTCCCGAATGACAGAAAGTGCCACAAAATGGCGGCCATTGCCTGTCACACGATCCTTGGCCAGGAAGGGAAAGGATCAAAGATGAGGTGCACTTGGAAAAATTTATATTTATGGGTTTGAAGAAATTTTTAGATAGATACGAAAATAAGGAAATAATATTATAGATATCTATTATATTATTATTGTATCTATTATAGGAAACTATATTATAGATATCTATTATATTATTATTATATTTATTATATTATAGATATTTTTTTAGAGCCAAGACCTAATGGAATATAGGAATAAAGGGTTTCAAAATACAAAGAAAATTATAGGTTAGGGGTTCGGATTTTATTAAACTGAATTTCAGAAAGTCAAAATTTCAGAGGAATCTATTGTTTTTTAACATTTTTAGTGTTTATTCTTATATTTTAGTCTTTCTTTTTGTTATTAGGCTTAAAAATACTAGAATCTATTGAGAATTTTGGAAGCCAACCTCTTTAAAATAGTCCTAATAACAAGTCCCAAAAGCTTAGAGTGCCAAAAAAAAGTTAAAATTCTAAAGAAGTATACTTTCTTTACTTATATTCATTATATTTATTTAAAATAAATATTCCCAGATACTTTCTAAACTTATCTAAACCAAAATTTTATTTAAAATTCTTCTATTTGTTGTAAAATTTCCCTCAGTGCATTGTGAAAGGCACAACCTTCTGTTACACTTTGAAGTCAGGATTAGACACTAAAGACGATTACAGCCAATTGAGCAGATCGGCTTAGCTATTGGCCCGGCTTAAGCACTTGCTGGCCAAGTGACTTCCTCCCTCCCTTGAGAGGACACACGGACACACAGAGTCACGGACAAGGACATATGTTTTACGGATACCCAAAACGCAGCGGGGGCATAGTTTTGTTTTCCTTTTGTGCCTCATTGTGTTGTGAATAGTTTGTGGCAAGTGATAATTGCTAATTGCCAAAACAATGAAGCCACTTATGTTTGTTATTATTTATAATCCTTATTTTTGAGTAGGGTTTACGTCATTTAAGAGAAACAAGCGGGAAAAAAATTATAAATATTAAAGATATATATAGTTTTTTTTGTGATTAACTTTAGGTGGAACTTAAGGTTTATCACATACTCCTATTAAGATCATAATTCTTGGGGTTTTCTACTTACTTGTCTTGGAGCGAGGCTCGCGGGGTCCATCGACGGTCACCTTGATGGCTTTGGCGTAGGTTGCCACCTGCGGCGGACTGGTGGCCACCGTGATGGTCAGCGTGAAGCTCTTCCCTGCAACAGAGACCGAAGAAACAGGCGGAACAGAATTAGAGAATTGAGTCGTAAAAGTCACCGTCTGATTTATGCCACAACCTCACCGAGCTTCCGAATCAATTTGCAACTTCAAGTTACCCCAAAAAACTAAAGTCTTCAAAGAAAGGAACACGCGCCTTTTATAAACTGCCATTCTTATGGGGAAAAGTGTGAGTTAAGAGTTGTTTCTTGTTTTTTTTTTCTTTGTTTTTTTTTTGTGGTCTCAATGAACTTGGTAACCCTTTGAAGCGATCATTATGAATTTTTGGTACGTGGCAGGCATTATTGCAAATTGCAAATACTTAAGTGTGAGAGGGATATAAGGGAGTGGGAATGGGAAGAGTATCCAATATTTATACCCGGTACTTAGGGAGTCTTTCTTGTCTTAGGTAAGAGATTTGTTTTCTCAAAAATAGATACCTTTAGTTTCAAATAAATTGTTTTAATAAATACTTTATAATAATACAAAGTAAATAGTTAATAAATAGTTTGAGATTTTATAATTAGGCAGATATACGGCATGTATAGAGACAAAACTAAAAAATATCTGAGGAAATCTAAAACCTATTGTTGCTTACAAAATATTTAAAAATCATTATTAATCTTTTACAAACTTAAATAATCTTTAAAATCCTTATTAATAATCTTTGAGCTTAAGGAAAACTGTTTATTTTTAAGTAATTTACAAGTACCGGGTATTTATCTGGGATTTACAAGTTAAAAAATAACTAACAAATGGTTTGATTTAAGTATTTTAATATAGAAAATTTAACTATTTATGGCTTTTCTCTAAGTACTTCACAAGTACCGGGTATTTATCTGGGATTTATATGTAAAAAAATAACTAGCTTTGTAAAATAGTTAAAATAAAGCCATCTAAAGGTTTAATTTAAGTATTTAGATATTATTTTTATCCATTTATAGGATTTTATTTAAGTGCTCCACAAGTATCGGGTATTTATCTGGGATTTTTAAGTTAAAAAAAACCTTGCTACGAAAAATAATGGTTTAAGTTAAGTATTTAAATATATAAAAGTTTACTAATTATGCCTTTTCTCTAAGTACTTTGCAATTACCGGGTATTTTTCTGGGATTTATAAGTAAGAAAAATAACTAGATACGAAGAATAGTTGAAATAAAGCCTTAAAATGGTTGAGTATTTAGATATCATTTTTAACCATTCATAGATAGATAGCATTTAGATACAATTTTTAGTTATTCAAAGCTTTTTTTAAGTACTTCAGTAAGTACCGGGTATTTATATACATATACAAGAACTTGAATAAAGTAGAAATGAAACAGTATAGAAAGAAAAACAAACTCCAAATTTAATTAAATTTAAATAAGCTTTAAAATTGATTTAAAGCCCTAATCGATTTTTTAGAATACTCGTACACCCTTTCCAGGGTATCTCCCAAATCAACCCAAACTAAAAAAAATACTAATGACCCGTCGGTGTAATTTTGTCGAACCGACTGACATAAATTTGGTTTATCTCGCCTTAATGACTGACTGCCGCGAAAATTTGCACATAAAAGAGTAAATGTTGCAACCTGTCTTCCGCCCCGGCCAAGCCACGCCACGCCCCTTTTCGGGTTCTTTGGGTTAAAGGCAACATTGTGGCCAACCGAGAGGGGCTTGGCTTGGCTTGGTTTTGGCCAAAATGTTTACACACTTTATGGCCATTAAACTAGACAGCATTGGAAAGGCTGTCTCTGCTGGGGGACTGGGGGAGAGAAAATCAACTTTTATCGATTGGAAAAATGTTGTATATATTTTTTTTAAATTCTATATTTTTGCAGTCTTCTGTCTGGACACACAAATACATAAGCATACACTCCCACACAGTCACACAGCCACACACAAAACCAAAAACAATGAGAGATTCTAGAGAACTAACCGCAAAAACCTCAGTCGCATCCCCAAACCCATCTATAATTCCCCTCTCACTCGCTCGCTCTGGTATCGCACATGCTGTGGGAGGAGGTGCGACAGAGATGCCCTCTGTTGTACGAGGATACGTCCAGAAGGATATATATATCCTCCCACCTGGCCACACGTTCTCGTCCGGACATCTGGAGCGAGTCCCACTTGATGGAAATTGCATTTAACTTTTAATTAAGAACTCGAAACACAAACTGCGTGTTGTGTCGAAGGAAAAATCATGAATTGTTTCAATAAAATATTTAAATTAAACTAAAAAATAAACTATTCAATTATATTTTCTATTAGTTTTAAGGGGTACTTTAAAATGGGTTCCTAAGTCTTATAAAAAAAACTAACTAAAAGTCTGAAAAACATTCAAGGTATTCCCTTCTTCTGATGTTTTCCGTGAGTTTTTAAAAAGTCTTTTTGGGGGCAATAAAAAAACAATGTTTCTTAAAATTTATTTCAAAATTTGAATGCAGATTTAAAGAGTATTGTTCATAGAATCTTTTAAGATATTTTATATATTTTTTTTTAGAAATAGGATAGATATTGGAAAAGATACAGACTTCCCTATAGGCCATATTTTTATTTCTGTGGATTCCTGCATTTTTTCAAAGGCTCTGCTTAGAAAAGTAACAATAAATAAAACTAAAAGGAATTTTTGTGATCAAAATTTAATGTTGATTTATAGAAATTTGTTTTATGAATCTTTAAAGGTATTACGCTTAAAAATCGGATGGATATTGGCCAAGATATGGGCTACCCTATGGGTCACATATTTCTTTCTATGAATTTCTCCTTTTTTTCAAAGGCTCTGCGTAGAAAAATTAACAAAAAATATTTAAAAAAATTGTTGTGATTAATATTTAATGCAGTTTAATAGATAATTATTTTATGAATCTTTAAAGGTATTCCTCTTCCTCAATCGGATGGATATTGACCAAGATATAGGCTTTCTTTCTATATTTCATTTTTCTTTCTATGGATTTCTGCTTTTCTTTAAAGTGTTTACCTAGAGAAATTAACAAAAAATATTTTAAAAAATATTTGTAATTAGAATTTTATGCAGATCTATAGAGAATTATTTTATGAATCTTTAAAGGTATTTCGCTTGATAAACGGATAGATATTAACTGAGATATATGGTAGATACCCTATGAAGAATCTCACATCAAATAATATTTCCAAAATATTTCTTTCCTTTAATAAGTTTCCCAAACTTTTATTTGAATTTCCAAAGTGAAAACCCCAGAGCCCCAATATCCTTAACTTCTCGATGAACCCGATTAAAGCCCAAACTAGCTGAGCTGAAGACAATTAAAGATTTGATGTCTCAATCGGAGGCTCAATTAGAGGAGAAACCACGAATGAAAATGTAAAAAGTTGAGGAGTTGCCGAAATGGCCATCAGTTAGAAAGCGTTTTCGGTTCTGTTTCAAAATGTCTTTATTATTATTATTATTATTATTATTATAAGTATTAACAGAAATGGTTGGTGTGCGTGTAGGAGAAGAAAGATCCAAATCCAACTACAAATCCAAATTAATCAAAAGCGATGGAAAAGAAAGAAACCGGGTTTTGTGTAATTTTTCAAAAAATCCAGACAAACTGGAGCAACGTTTTATGTAAAAGTTCGTTAGAGAGAGTAATTGGAAAACGTTATTACCTTTTGTCTTTCCTGATCGGGAACACTAAAGCCCCCCGAAAAGGTAATAATCATATAATGGGACATGGCCCCAAGACTAGACCCATTTCTTCGTTTCAGAGACCCATTCGGTTGAGACTCATTTCTGGACTCGAAATTAGTCATCATCAATGAACAATGAGACTCACGCACTCGTCGGTTATTTACACTTGATATAAATCACATTTCGGATCCCCGACTCTATCCCGACTCTATCCCGACTCTACTCTATCCCCCCAATGAGCCATACTTACTGACTGTATTTAAATTCCGATAAAACTCACAACTCTGTGGGAACTCTGGCGATAAAGTCTCTGTTTTTTTTCACTCGGAAATATGCTCACATTTAATTCGCACTGATTGTGGATTACTGGGAGGATTACGTAAAAAACTAACCTTATCTAAAGGGGGATATATTGTATGTAGAGTCTGCTCTTTTTTTTTGGGGCTGGGAACTTTGGCGTAGAGTCGTCTCCCAGGGAAGTCAAAGCCGCGATTTCTTTGTGAGATTTTTAACAAGTTCCCAGACTGATTGGGAAATTATATTTGAAACACGAAATATGATTAAAAAGAAATACTTTGTTTATTATTTTAGGTGTTATTTTAAGACTTTTTTTGCCTATTTATATAAAATATTATCAGGGTTTCTTAGACTGGTTTTATTCTTCGAATTAAATACTTTTAAAAAGTATTTAAAAAGTAGATATTTATTGAGAAAAATTAGTGAAGAGAAGGTATAATGTGCAATTCCAATAAATCCATAAGAATTATTGAAATTTTTTTTAGTTAATACTTATTTTCTGATTCTTTTTACTATTTTCTACTATTTTTTACTGTTTTTTTTGGTATATTTTTACTATTTTCTACTACTCTGTACTATTTTCTACTATTTCTTATTATTTTCTACTATTTTCAACTATTTTCTACTAATTTTGTCTACTATTTTCTACTATTTTTTACTAAACTTTGTACTAATTTTCAGTATTTTTTTACTATTGTTTACTATTGTGAAGTATTTTCTACTATTTTCTACTAGTTTCTACTATTTTTTTACTACTTTCTACTATTTTATACTATTATCTACTATTGTCTACTATTTTCAACTATTTTCTACTATTTTCTACTATTTTCTACTAATATTTTTTACTAGTTTCTACTATTTTCTACTATTTTCTATTATTTTTTTAGTATATTTTTACTCTTTCCTACTACTCTGTACTATTTTGTAATATTTTTTACTATTTCTTTCTATTTCCTACTATTTTCTACGATTTTCTACGAGTATCTACCATTTTCTACCATTTTATACTACTTTCTACTATATTGTATTACTTTTTACAATTTTTAAAATTTTCTACTATTTTTTACTACATTTTTTAATATATTTAATTGAATATTCTTAAATATCTATCTGTCTTCTAAAACTATAAAAAATATTCATCCTATTAACCCAGAAGCCGCCCGGGAAAAAGGATTCGCTGTGCCCCTTTTCCAAAGCTACAGCCTGCAACCACTAAGAAGGATCAAGGACTTGTTGAAGTTTATCGGCCAACTCCCCTCTAACCCCCTTCCCAGCCCACAACCACCTTTCCAACCCTGTTAAAAAAAAACAACAAAAAAAAGGAGTAAATCCTGAAGCGACTTACAAATTCCTGGCTGGCGCGTGTCCTTCATTTGTTTTGTTTTGCTGCAAAATTTTAATCCTGGCCATCGCCTGGCAAAAGTCAAGTCCTTTGATATGATATTTGACAGGATATTTTGATTTGAATGTCGATGGGAAAGTTTTTGCTGTTAATTAAAAGGATCTAATGTCTATCAACCCTGGTCCATGGACCCTGGATTCTGGACTCTGGACCGAAGGACACTAATTTCCAATGTCCATTTCAGATTTTTCGGGTGATTAAAATTTAAAAAAAAAACAAACAACTCACACAAAAATATTTTGACGCATGCCAGGAACAGGATCATGAGGCGATAAATAGCCACGCCCACTCCATTAATTGTGTAAATCGTCTCTCCGCCCACAAAGTCAACCACCCTCCCAAAAAATATGGTATTCTTAAAAAGATAATAATAATACCCTGTAAAAAATCGCGAAATAAATTATTCACATTGTCTTAACTAAAGTAACTATCAGTTTTTAATTTGAATTTTCATTTTTTTTACTTAAAAAACCAAACTATATTTATTTATGTTTTTATTTCATTTTTCTTTAGTTAAAATATGTATTATTTTAATATATTTTATTCTTTTGATTTAAGAAATATTTAGAGCCTTTTTTCTTTTAAGTCAAAAATTGTTGTCATTTTCTGGGAAGTTTATCTTTCTTTTCTTAGTTAGTTTTTTTGTTTTACTTTAGGATTTTTGGTTAAAAAATAATTATTTTTAATTTTAAATTTTGTATAATATTTGTATTATATTTTATGTTATTATTAATATCCAAAGCATAATATTTAAGCAAGACTATACATTAACTTGGAAGTCGGAGAATGTAAAAAATAATCCAAAATATTGTTTGAAATATATTTTTAATAAGAATTTTATAAGTATTTAAGGAAACCAAGGAATTTAAAACTTTATTCGCAAAACACTTTTCCATCAAAAATTAAAAAATTAAAAGAAAATCATATTTTTTTCAACCTTTTTAAAGTTTTTTCCTAATTCTATCTCTAAGTTGTGTTTTTGTTTATCCCATATCCTGATTAAAAGTTTGTATTTCCCTAAAAAAAAACCCTCAGAAAACCTTTTCTAAAAGCTCTAACTTACGTTCCCCCTAAGTTTCCTGCCTTTTTCCTAATTCCAGGGTATTTCTAGGTCCTTACTTTCTCCCAAAATTCCAGCTACAAGTGTTGCTTAATATTTTCTCCCTTGACATTTTGATGGCTTTTGTTTCAGATGCGGATTCGCTTTGTCATCTAATCAGAAATCGCCGCAGGATGTCCCGCGATGCCAGAGTTGTGGGAGTCAAAAGGGGGCAGTGGATGGGTCAAAGGTCGTGGTAATGAACAGAGGGCTGGGGTCAGGGGGCGTGACCATTAAGCCAAGTGAACTGTTGCCTGCCGTTGACAATTTGGTCAGCGTTTATGTTCTTACATCATTAGCTTGTTATTTGCATGCCCCGTTTCGGAGTCATTGTTGTAATTATTTTGTGTGTTGCGGCACGAGTCCTTTTGCGGCACGAGTCCTCGAAATTGATCAAGAACATATGGAGAGAGGGGGGTACATGGTATGTGGTGGATTTTGGATCAAAAACAGATAGGTAACAGTTGCAGCTAATTAGCCAACTGCTGCTGCTGCTGCTGCTGCTGCAAATTCTATGCAACGTTCTCAGGACAAATATATATATATATATATTCCTTTCTAGA
The DNA here is from genome assembly GCA_018150545.1 of Drosophila ercepeae. Lineage (NCBI taxonomy): Eukaryota > Metazoa > Arthropoda > Insecta > Diptera > Drosophilidae > Drosophila > Drosophila ercepeae. The sequence goes on from JAECWL010000197.1 coordinate 2,846,472, forward strand.
TATATATATATATTTTGTATATATAGCTATATAATTGTGGGTTCAAATCGATTACCAGAACATTGCGTGTCCCGGTCCAGTGCAGGCATTTCCATATGCAACTCGCAAGTGAGAAGTTGCATGTTGCATATTGCATGTTGCCTGTTGCTGCCACTGCCGCTGCCACCGCCGCTCCTGCTGCTGCTGCTCCCTCGGGCCAGCGCCAACTGCAGCCTAATGTGACGACTGCTGTACCATTGATCTTTTGATCCTTTCTACGGATTCCGCAAAAAAAAACACAAAAAAATGAAGAAACTTTGTTCTTCTCGGGGCCTTAGAACTCTTCTTATTCTGGGGCTTGTCACTCAATCAATGCAGCACTTCCGATCTGCTAATATATTTCTTATTTTTGTATTCTTTACACAGAAAAAAAAACAAATTTCAGAAGGATTTTTAAGAATTTAAAAAATTTAACAGATGTCTTATAATAATTTTCAAACAAAGAAAGTAGAAAATCTCGTAATTTTTTGTTTTACGTCAAAATTATCTCCAACTTTTGTTCTTAACTTGATCTTAACTCTTGATCTTAATTGAAACTTTTCTGTTGACTTATTTTTCCTTTAAATCCATAGATTCTTAGTAATATTATTTGAAAAACGTATCCTCCTAATACTAGTCCTAATACCTAAAACTACTACGACTACTTCTACTACTACTTCTCCTTCAACTACTACTACCCCTTCTACTACAACTACTACTGCTACACTGCTTCTACTTCTATTTCTACAACTGCTACTTCTACTACTCCTATATATCCTACTACTGCTACTACTACTACTCCTACTATCACTACTTGAACTACAATTAATGCAACTACTACTGTTACTGCTACTACAGCAACTCCTGCCACTCCTGCTACTACTACTTCTACTCCTACTACTAATTTCAAGTTCTTTATTATTTAAAGATATTCAAGAAAGATATTAATCTCTCGTCTTTATAATATTTTTCTTAGAATTCATAACCCATATTTTCCTGCAGCTTTTAAGCTTTTAAGGTGTTTTCCTCTTCAAGAACTTTGAAAATGTTTTCCAAACTATAGACTTTATCTATCTTGTTTAAATTCGAAATAGTTTATAGCTCTTTTAATATAATCTTGTAATAATTTATAATTTTCTTGTTTATCCTTCTTCCTGATTGGCACTTTTATTTACAATATTTTTCTCAGTACATTTGAAGCTCGTATTAAGCCAAGAACTTCCGCCTTTTGGAAAGGCTTTAACTCAAAGTAAGGCTAAGAAAGTGTAGATTGTGAGAAGGTTTAAGAATGTTTGAGAGGATTTGTGTTTTTAAAAGGAAGTGAGTCAAAAAATACAATATTTTATTTAACCCTCAAGTAAAAAACGAATTAAGAAAAGCAATTAAGAGCCTATTTTAAAATACAATAAAATATTGTATAAAATAATGGTAGAATTTTTAAGGTAACCCTAAGTAGGTACATTTTAAAGCAATTTTTTGTCTATAATCGGGGAAACTAAATCCTTAAGGGCTGAAAAATGATTTTTTAGAAGTAAAAAAATATAATATAAAAGCAAAAGCAATTAGGACCCTCTTTTAAAATAGAATAAAATATGAAATAATGGTAGAATTTTTTTGGATAAACCTAAGAAGCTTAACGTGAAGCAATTTTTTGTCTGGCATTACCTATATCCTTAAAGGTTAAAAAACTATATTTTTTTAGAAGAAAACTCACCTCTTCCGCTCCTTCCCACAAAGCGGAGGTCATTGAACTTGGCGACGTCGTTCTTCATCTGGGCGGTACAGTTGCGTAATTCGGCGCAGCAGTTCTCGTCGTTCCCGGCCCGGATGGTGACGTAGGTGCCGTCGCCCACCTCCGCCAGAGCGACGACCTTGAAGGCGAGGGGTAGCGTCTTGTTGGAGCGCCAATGGGAGGGCAGGGCGGAGCACAAGAAGTAAGGATTGCTCGTGCGCACTAAAAAAACAAGGATAATAAGGATATTAAAGGATATTAAAGGATAATAAAGATTAAAAAATTAAAGCAGCGTCAAAATATTCAATAATTTATAGTTTATTTTTTCAGTTCATAAATATCAATCATCGAGTGTCCTTTCTGTTATGTCCTTTTCCACCATCCGGCGGTGCATAATTAATTACTCAATCTGGCGGCTAGTATAGGGTTAAAGCAGGAAGTCAACATTGACATTTGACATTTGACCCGGTTGGCGAAAGTGGAGCCGAAAAATGGGGCAGTTGAATGATTTATGGATTTCCGTCTGCCACCTCCGTCTATGAGATACAATTTTAGGTTCTATTTAAAGCTAAAAAAAAAGGGTATAAAAGCTACAAAAGGACTCTCAGAAACCAGTTTTATTTTTTTTTTGAAAAGGTTGGGGGATCGATGAGCTGAGATTTCATTAGCAGCTTTCGCTTTGGGTCATTGATATCGCCTCGGATATCGCTAAAAAATCTCCCCCAGAAGATGCCGAGGCAAAAGGCCAAAGACTCGTGCGTCGATATCAATAACAATTATTGATATCATTTTACGCCCATATCCCCGCCCCACCTCTACGTCATCCCGCAGGCTCTCTCCTCCGCCTTGTGCAATCCGATAAGGCTGCTTATATAAGTCACTCCGATATATATATTTTTTTTTGTATATATTATGATGACAATGAGGAAGCTCTAGAAGTGCATTGTGCAAGGATGTGGCAAAGAATTTGCGCTTCGCCTTTTCGACTATCGCATCGGATCGGATTATCAATCAGATATTTATATCTTCGAGAAGTATATTTTTAAGAAAGAAAAAAATGGGAATCTCAGCCTGGCCACGAGCTAAAAGTGTTGCCTTTTATAGGATTTTTGTAGTGTTTTTTACAAGGGAAAGTAAGGTTTTTAGAGATACTTTTTTTTAGGAAAAAGAAAGGTGTGTTTTAGGAAAACTAAAGTCGGAAACAGTTGCCTTTTATATGATTTTTTTATAGGAGAAAGTAAGTGTGTTTAGGTTATTACTTATATTTAAGATTTGTTTTTGTCTAACCAAAGTAGAAAATAAAGCCATATTTCCTCGGAAAATATAGGAAGCTTTAACAAAAATGTAACACTAAGATAATTTATTTAAAGAAAAATTAAGAAAGCAGAAACTTAATCGTCTATATTGTTAGTCCTAGTCCCCTATTGATGAGATTCTTCATGAGTCCTACCTTTATCCTTTATAAAACAAAAGTTCAAATAGAATAACTTTTGAAATCTCTATAGGAATTGAAGAATATAATGTTTCCTAGTTTGTTGTTCCTAGTGTTCCTAGTAACATTCTTTTAGCCAATACGTGAGTCTGTTTTTACCTTTCAAATAACTCAAAATATAGTTATTTACAATATTTTAATATTTATAATAGAATGTTTAAAATAGTACTCGTGAATAATAGTACCAAAATGTTAAATTAAATCAATTCTTACTTCTTCTTGATGAAATACCTTAAAATATAGACCTTTATACCTTTAATATTTAATAGTTTATAAGAACTCTCTTAAAAGCCAAACAATAATATCTAATAATGAACTTTATTTTCTTAAAACTTTATATTTTTTTAAATGAAAATAATAGGAAAAGGACTCATTTATTTAAATATAATTACTATAGTAGAAGAATCGTATCTTTAAATAGAGAATATTTTCTTAATTATCTCATCAAAGAACATAAAGATCGCTTTTATATTCTTCTTTAGATAGGGAGAAAGTTTAGAATCCTTTTAAAATCTGTATAATATAGCTTGTTATAAAAAGCTTTTTTTTAACTTTAAAAGGTTGTTTTTAAAAGATACTTTCATGTTTCCAAAATCTCTTGGTATCTTTAGTAAAGATTTAAGCTCAAAACAAACTTGAATTCATTTCAAGACTGGTCTTCTATGAAGGATCTTAAGGATACCTCTTCCTCCTTTTAGTGAGACCTCTTCCTAACCTCTTACTCTAACCTTCTTCCTAGTAAGACCCCTTTCCGACCTCTTCTTAACTCACCCAATTCCCCGGGATGCTCCTGCTGCCGCTTCATCACCAGCCGCTCCATCCACTTCAGGTCCTGGTGCAGGGCATTGTTGTTGTTGTTGCTGTTCGAGTTGTTGTTGCCACTCGAGCTGTTGTTGTTGTTGTTGTTGTTGCCGCTGTTGCTGGTGGTACTGCCGCTGTGTCCACTGTGGGCGGTGCCGTTGCTGGCGCCACCTGTTGGCGAGCTGCTGCCCACGCTGGCGCTGCTGGAGATGGCCAGGATCTTGGAGGCAGTGCCACCGGCAGAGGCGCCGCCGCCACTGGCACCCGCCACCACCGTGCCGACGGCGGTCAGGCCCTTGAAGTCGCCGGTGCTGGTCCAGCCGTTTCCGGTGGGCGAGGCGGAGGACGAGGTGACCATGGCGGGCGGATGCGAGGCGGGCGGTGGCTGGGCACTGGCGGGGTCGGTCTCGATGTGCGTGTGGCTGTCACCGGCGGCTGCAGCAGCAACGGCTGTAAGGGCGGTCGGTGTGGGGGTGGGTGTGCCCGGCGGTGGGTGGTGATAGGAGTAGGGATGATGCGGGTGGTAGGCGGCGGCGTGATAGGGGGCGTAGTGATGGTGCAGGTGATGGTGGTGGTGGCTGCCGCCGCTGCTGCCGCCGTTGATGCTGCGAGCCAGGCGGCCGGGACCGGCGATGCTGACGGGCGCCACACTGGTTGGCCAGGAGATGCTCCCCGGATTGCTTGGATTGCTTGGATTTCTGGGACTGTCGCTCGATTGGGTCGCTGGACCGATGGATCCCTCTTCCCTCACACCACCCGTATGGTCTGCTGGAGGCTGCTGCGTCTTGGCTGCCACCAGGAGATGCAAATGCATTCGTCACCGACGGCGAACCTCAAAGCGTTTCGCTTTCCGCTTTGATCTTGGACCGCCTTTTCCGTTTCTCTCAGTGTGTCCAGGGTGCGGGGTGCGCGGTGTGCGGGTGTTCAACGCCGGACAGATCTCTTATCACTCACTCTCCTCCTCCGCACTCCCCTTTGTTCTCCACTCATCAAAAAAGTCTAATCTTTCTTCTTTTTTTTTGCTTCAGAACCCAAAAAAAAAAATGCATACAATATTTTGATTATTAACTTTTTTTCAATATCATGATGAGGATTGTTTTAGGTTTATCTTTTCTCTAAACAAACTTTGTCAAAAAATTGATTTTAAAAAATAAACTATAAAAAACCAATTTATTTCACTTTAATTAGGTTCTTTATCCTTTAAAAAAGTTTAAATAGGAACTATAGGAATTTCTTTTCTTAATTTCTTGGTTAAATTTTGTTTAAGTAAAATATAAACCAATTTATTTCACTTTAATTTAAGTCCTTTTTCCTTTAAAAAACGTTCAAATAGGACCTTTTTTCCTAGTTTTTTGGTTACATTTTGTTTAAAAAATGGTAACCCATTTATTTCACTTTAATTTATGTCGTTTATCCTTTTAAAAAAGTTCAAATGGAATAACTTTTGGAATCTCTATAGGAATTATTTTCCTAGTTTCTTGTTTAAATGTTGTTGCATGTTTAAAAAATTATTATTTATTATTTTGTTCATTTAACTTTTAACTTTCTTATTTATTTTTACGTTAAAAAATAGTTTCATGTTTTTGGAGTTTTCACTTTCAACTTTTTAACTTTTTTAATGTTTTATAAAAATCATTGTCTGATATTATTCAGGAAAAAATGCTTTTCACGGTTTCTAGTTAGGAATATTAATTTAATCCTTGAAGGTCCTTTTATAAAAAAAAACAACCATTTTATTCCAAAACACATTTATTCTCTCAAAAAGTTGCAAATATTTCTGAAGACTTCTTTGATTCAAACACTTTTTTTATCCCATTTTTATATACAAATTATTTAAAAAATATAATTTATTAAATAGATAAGAATCCAAAGAATTTTTAAATCATTTTTTTTACTTTAAATATTATCGCAACATCTGAATATTTTAGATATTGAAAAAATCCAATCAAGTCTTGGAAAGATGCAAAAAAAAACCCAAAAGAATATCTCGAAAAATGGCATTTCCCTGGGCCGATCCAAGCCTTACTTTAAATGAATTAAAATTTAAATTAAATCTGGGCTTTGGCACGATTTGGCGAGTGTTTTTTTATGGTTTTTGTTTTTTGCCTACTTTGAGGTATCTTCTTCTTCTAGTTAACTTTGATAAATTAGTCACAAAAAATTAACATTAAGATGTGTTTTTTTTTTGTTGTTTTTTTTTCCGAACATGCTGCTGCCAAATGATATCCGAGCTTTTATTTGTTATTTTTTTTTCTATTTGTTATTTGTTATTGTTTTCATTTAACAACATTGTTTTTATTGTTGTTTGCACTTCACTTCTCCAAAGAAACTAATATTTATTATTGTTTTTGTTATTGTTTTTGTTTTAACTTTCGGACGGGCCTCTTTTTTTCTTTTAGTTTATTTATTTCCATTTATTGTTAGTTTTTTATCACTTTAAAGCACATTGTTATTTTTTAGGTCCTGTTTTTTGGCGCCTTTTTTCATTTTTTGTCTGGTATTTTTTTTTAAAACACATGTGAAACTTACACTCACTTTGTGGTTTTGTTTATGTTTTATTTTTTGCTCTACTGGCAAACTTAAAAAAAAATATTGAAATATAAATATATTCAAAGCGCGGTTTTTTTTTGGAGCAGAATTTTCGGGATGTTAGGCGTGCGCTCGCGAGTTAAACACTAAATCGTTACTGACACTCGTCTTGGCCACCAGCGGCGACTTAGCCCCCACGACACGCAAACGACGGACGAACGCGAACCGAACGATGGTTGCCGAGACGGCCGAAGGCTACACGAAGCCGGGCTTAGGGCCAAAGACTAAACGCACGGTAGGCCGCCTCTTCGGCTCTCTGGCGCTCTCTCACCTTGAATTCAGCCGGTTTTGCGCTCTCTTCGGTGGAGCTCCAATCGGATACGTGCCGGCTAACGGTAATGGTAACGCCCCTTCATTCCGATTGGTTGGGCGGCGGCGCAGGTCATCCGGGGGTGCCGGTGGCACGTGGACGCGGGCGGTACGATTGGGTGGAGCCAGTGCCTCCGTCCGGTAGTTCTGTCCGTTTATCCCCCAGAGGCGGGCGCCAATGCAGCCGCTTTGATTTCCCTGGAGTTTGCATTTTGTCGCTTTCTCTTAGCTTCGTCTGAGAGCTCTCTTTAAGTTTGTAGCTTACATTGAAAAGAGACTTTTTAAGCCATCTGTAGAGGCTTGTAAGAAGTAAAGAGAAAATATTTAAATGTTTTTATTATTTATCCTTTTCTAACATTAGTTATCAGAATTATTTATGTTTTTATATTTATTATTTGTTTTAATATACCCCTCTCATAATTGATTGTTATTAAAATATCCTATTTTTATCAGTTACAAAAAATAGTAACTAAAAGATTTTTGTTTTTTTAGGTAGGGAAAAAATCAGGAAAGAAAACACAAGTGTGCCATATGCTTTCATATTTTATTTACTATAATTTTTCGGAAAAGTTGTGCGATAAGAGGTTTTATCATAGCCACCGGGGGCCTTGGCTTGTGGTCGAAATAGTCTTATCAAATTCGGACCGCAAAGGAGCGGCTTCAAAATGTTAAAAACTAATTAAATTTATCGTAAAAAAGAGAGAAATAAGAGAAGGGGTAGAATTGCAGAAATAACTCAAGTCTATCGCTTAAATATTCTAGAAATAAACGTGGGAAAAAGGCAGCTTATCGGTAGACAGAAAGAAAAATAAATAACAATAATAATCAAGCGTTTTTTATTAAACTTTATGCATGTCCCTGAAAAGAGTTTGAAATAGCTAGAGTCTCAGAGCTAACAAAAAATTAAAAATAAACAGACTATAAAATAGCTTAAAAAAATATTTTACAAAAGCTAATTAAATTTAAGCGCCTAATTTTTAAAATGCATATTTAAACGAAGTGGCAAGACCAGCTTATCGAGCAACGCTGCTAGATCCATCGATAGAGAAGAGAAACCACCGATAACTTTAAGAAAAATACCAAAATATACCGAGTGAGAAGCTAAACAACACTGGTAACGCAAAAACAACACTGCAAAGCAACACTGATAAGTTAACCCTGTCCAACTCGGAATTTAGCTCGGCACGAATATAAACAAGCTGGGCTCAAAGTTTCCCCAGCCAGCTCTGAACCGAGGTGTCGGGTGGCTCAGCTAGTGCCGTTTATCGGTATTTCATTTCACAGAGTGCTGCGGCGCCGCCAGCTAGACAGTTGCAAGTTTCTAGCGGGGATTGTCGGAGGTGCCCCTCCTCCTCCTACTCTCTCCTCGAATATTTATCAGGTGATAGAGTGGCAGGCAGACCAAGAGTTAACTCTCGCCCAGCGCCACTTGGAGGGGAGTCCTGTCCAGAATCCAGTCGGGAAATCACAAAGTTCCCAAAATGGACGATACCAGCAGTGGACGCACTTCGCTGGCGGACAGCGCCAGCTTGACCAACACATCACTGCGCAGTGGAGCCTCCTCGTCGCAGAGCCTTCACAGTGCCGACGGTCGGGTCAGGGTCTACGACCTGATGGAGGCCAAGTTTGCCGAATTCTGCGCCGAAATGGTCGCCGAGGAGATCTGCATCCAGATGTGCCGCAAATGTGGCATCGCCCCCACCTCTCAGCTTCTGTATGCCATCCGGGAGCACTATACAACCTCGCGATCGCCCACAGCGGTGCGCCTGGATGTCACCTGGGTCCTGCCCGGCGAACGCCTGAATCCCAGCGTCCTGTACTGCTTCAGGATGCGGTTCCGGGTGCCGGAACTGGACACCCAGCTGGAGCAGATCGATGTGCGCAGCCACGCCTTTCTCTACAAGCAGATGCGCTACGACATGGTCAACGAGCTAATCTCCGAGATCCGCTATCCGGAGCACAAGGACAAGACCACGGGTCTGACGGTGATGGACATGCTCATTGACCAGCAGCTGCAGCACAAGTCGCTGCGCGAGATCGAGAAGATGTTCAAGAAATACCTGCCGCCCAGCCTGTGGAAGGCGCACAGCTTCTTTGTCGGCTCCAAGATCCGCGAAGTGTTCCGCACCCTCAGTACCAATTCGCCGAATGTGGAGCGCCTCATGTGGCACTACGTCCACCAGGTGGCCCATCTCGCCCCCACCTACATGACCGAGCAGTTCATGGCCACGGTCATGTATCTGCCCAACGAGGATCTGCCTGGCGGGGCTCCGTACTTGGGCCACGGTCTGACCACCATCCCAGGCTCCTTGACCTCTTCGGCGGACATGGGCTCCACCAGCACCATTTCCACACTGACCACCAATGTCGGGAGCAGCAAGAAGGGCAAGCGACATCCCCAGAGTGCCGGCATCGATGTCTACGTTCGGGTCTTCCCGCACGACTCGCCCAATCCCGGTCTGAAGGTGGCGCGGGTCACCTCGGAGGCCACCCTAAAGGTAATTGTTTTGTTCTCTTTATGGATTATGGGGTTTCCCGGTATGAATTCCTTTCGACTGCACTGTACGTGCCAATTTTGAAATTTTGATCTCAAAATTAAAGCTTTCTTGGCTGTTCTGGTTATCAGCAAAGAAATAAAACCGTGGTCCACGAGAATCCATAAAAAGTATCTCAAGACAAAGGCAATCAAAAGCGAGACCCCTGATAATGAATTTTTTTTATAATATTTTTTTATTACAATTCTTGGATTGGATTGGATTTTGTAGTGGCACTTGGTGGGACGCGTCGAGGGCATCTTCATGATCTCCAAGATAAGCAGCACCGATGTCAGACTGGAGATCCAAGGTATGCCCAAGGGATTCGAGATGCGTTTCCAAACGGAGCAGGAAATGAAGTCCTTTATATCCTATTTGGGTATCTACATAAGGTGAGTCGTACATTACAGGTCAGCGACCTAGAAGAGAAGAGTTTATTGAAGAATATTTTACGGATTTCTTAGTACTTTCTAAGCTTATCAAAATAATTATTTTGACCTAAAAAATGTCGCCAAAAAATGTCTAAAAAACAAGTCATTAATTTTTTATTAGACTAAGAAATAGAATTAAAAAATGAATTATTTTGATAAGGTGGATTAATTGTTTCTTAAAATAATAAATTATACACTAAAGATGGGTTTGAACCTTCCCCAGATTAACCACAAAGTGGATGCAGGATCTGTGCCATTCCTATCGCACCCCCTCGCTGGAGGAGCTGGGCGCCTTGTACTGCCACGGACCCATCGGTGGCGCCTACTCCCTGATGAAGCTGCACGAGAAGGGCGACAAGTGCGGCAGCTACATTGTGCGGCAGTGCGACCGCGAATACGACATCTACTACATCGACATCAACACCAAGATGTAAGTAGCTAAAAAAAAACACAAATAAAATCACGCAAATAATCGACTTCCTTGTAGAATTGCCCAGGATACGGACCAGGAGCGGTGCAAGCCGGAAACCTTCCGGATTGTGCGCTTGGACAATCAATGGCGGCTCACCTACAACAATGCCGATCACACCTTCAACTCCCTGGCCGAGGTGGCGCACTTCATCAAGGCGGACACCACGGACAGGGTGCGGATGCCGCCCTCAACGTATGACAGGCCGCCGTTGCTGCTGCTCCTGCTGCCAAAGAACCTCAAGGCCAAAAAGACTGACCTGCAGCTGAGCGAGTCGGAACTGCAGCGCCGCAATCCGCAGATTTTTAACCCTAAGACAGATCTGCAATGGTATCCAGGTTGGGTTTTCTTCAAAGCTTAACCTTCCCTTTCAACTAAACTAAGAAACCTTTTCCAGATTTAATTTCCCTTTGCGAGGATGGTATGATGTTCTCGATTCGTGGCGACTGGATCCAACAGAGTCCTGTCAAGGATGTGCCTGTAACCATGAAGATGCTGAAGAGTGAGGGCAACTTCGTGGAGTTTTTTCGCCTTGCCCAGACCTGGAGTCTTATCCAGTCGCCGCAGTTCCTCAAGCTTTACGGCCTCACCCTCTCCGATCCCTATACCATGGTGATGGAGTACAACGGCGACCGGCCACTGAATAGGTTCCTGCAGACCAAGCGGGACGTGAGTCTGCACTGTTTGCTGGACTTGATGCATGGCCTGGTGCGCGGCATGCACTATCTGGAGGACAACGAAATCATCCACAACTACATCAGGGCCAGCAACATGTATGTGACGAAGTACGATCCCTCGAACTTTGTCCTGGAAGCCAAGATCAGTGATCCGGGCTACCCGCGTCCGTATCGGGAATCAGAGTGAGTTTTTGGAAGATAATTTTCATAGGTTTTCAAGTACTGAGGATTTCTTTTCTAGTTCTCCATGGATACCGGTGGCCTACTATCGCAACCTGCAGGCCGCCAAGAACGATCTGAGCACCCAGCTGTGGGCCTTCGCCACCACCATCTACGAGATCTTCTCGCGCTGCCAGCGGGACCTGCGCACCTTACGGCAGGAGGATCTGCTGCGTCAACGGAACACGGATGGCAATATCCTGGAGCTGTTGGACGCCGATGTGTGTCCGTCCCTCATGTCCGAGACGATCATGGACGGGTGGAGCGATGAGGCGCTTAACCGTTTCAATCACCACCAGATCTTTGCCCGCCTGAGCATCATCCGGGATAAATATGCCACGGATTACATGCCAGCACCTGAAATCGATACCAGTATGAGTCTAGATTGGTTTTTGTTACCCCGAAAGATTATTTTTAATGTGAATTCCGTTTCAGATGGCATAGCGGATGAGTATCACAGCGACAGCCAGAACATACCCTGCCCGATACCCTTTCCCGAGTCCAATCTCTGCATGGTGGTGGAGCTGAACGACTGCCGGCTGATCTACAGCACCGCCAACCAGATCGGCCAGGGTCACTACGGGGTGGTCTACCGCGGCAAGCTGGACTACTACGACAAGGAGCGCTCCACCGAGCAGGTGGCCATCAAGCAGCTGACCAACAGCATGCATCTCTCCGCCGACTTCCTGCGCGAGATTGAAATTATGCGGGGTTTGGACCATCCCAATGTGGTCAAGTTTAAGTATTATGCGGAGAGGCGGCAGTGCATTGTGATGGAGTACTTGTCGGGGTCCTTTGACAAGTACCTGCTGTTCCAGGCTCCCAAGCTCAAGGACTCGCGTTTGGTTAGCTTTGCGCTGGACATTGCACATGTAAGGAATCCCTAAGGAATCATTTATTTTCCCGAGAGTTTTGCTCTATAACTTCCTCCCCCCGCAGGGCATGAACTATTTGGCGGACATGGGTCTCATCCATCGCGATCTGGCCGCCAGAAACATTCTGGTAGATCGCAACGGTGGCTGTGATTGCGTCAAAATCTCAGACTTTGGCCTGGCGCAATTCGCCAACTCCGATGGCTACTACATTGCCATTAGCAATCGCGACATACCCATTAAATGGTAAGACTTTGAACTCTCCTAGAAGTCTAGAAACTGACCTCCGTTTTAGGTACTCCCCGGAGGCCATATCAACCAACAAAATCTCAACGTTCTCGGATGTCTGGAGCTATGGGGTGACTCTGTTCGAGATGTTCTCGCGCGGAGAAGTCCCCAACCTGGTGCCCAAGCAGACATCGGAGGTTGATTTTCTCAATCGTCTTAATCAAGGAGAACGGTGGGTTGCGCACAAATCTTGCCATGACATTTAATTTGTCATTTTTTGATTAGTTTGAATATGTTTTTGGCTTTTCGCTGATAACCTTTCGGGTTAAATGCAATTTTGATTATATTTTTGTGATTCTTTGCAGCCTACCCCGCCCTGCCAGCTGTCCCGACTTTATTTATGATCTGATGAGACAGTGCTGGCATGCCACGCCGCGTTCCCGACCCACCTTCGCCGCCATTGTGGAGTTCATTTCCCGGGAAGTCGGCGTCAATGTCTCAGATCCCACTAGTAATGGAGCTGCTCCAAAACCTGACACCCCCGCCGGCGAATGAAATGTAAACCGGGGATAGATAGAGTGTGTTTTGAACACCACAATGATATACACATATTATATATTTAAGAATAAGGTTTCTTTTAAGCTGTTAGTTTTTAATCTGTACGTTTTTAAAACACCCAAACACTTGACGTGATTTTCGCGCTTGAAAATCAAATCAGAATCCTAATCTCTAGACCACACAGACCTAAAAAACAAACAAACAAAAAATAGATATATGTATTGCCTTGCTAGCCTTTCTCGTATTCTCGCCAGATCTTGGTTAATATATATATACATATAAAATTCTCAATCCTATTGTGTTATACATTTTAGCCCACTTTGTTATATATTGTTAAGCTTGAGCTGCATTTTTTTCTCTTATATAATGGCTTACACAAAAACGAAGCAAAAAAAACGAGGATAAAAACCCCAAAAAAAAAAAAAAGTATATGTACTGTGTAAATATATAAAATTGAAGTAGTTAAGCTTTATAATGAAAGGAAAATTATACGAATACGAATACTGCGACTAAGTTAATTCTACAAAAGAAACATGTGCACATATAGTCCTTAAGGTATGTCAATTAATGTTTATCAAATGCCATTTTTAACCTACAAAATACTTCGAAACAGAAACGAATTATATATTTACAAAACAAAACCAACATATATACACTCTATATATATAATATAATATATATATATATATATCTGTATTACTATATACTATATACATGATGTATACAAGAAACAACACACCCGCAGGCACAATAACTTATTATTCGTCTTAAATGAAATGGATATTTCCGAAATAAATCAATTTTCTTACGTGTTTAATCCCAGAGCATTATTTATTGGATGGTACTTTTTCAAATGAGGCTTACATCCCAGAATATCCCAGGAGGAAAGAGATAGCAGCCCTTGGTTGGGACTTTTTTCTTATATCTATCTCTGTTACATTGGTAAGTTTAAGGGTTTTTTTTATATACATTCTTTTATTATATATTTTAAGATATGTACTATTTTGTAAAATTTCCTATATTCCTACTTTATACAGTTTTTAGTTGTTTTTGGTTTTTTTTTTGCATTTTTAAAGAGAACCTTATCATAAATTTATAAAATTGCACAACTTGGCTATCTCTTACTTTTATAAAAAAATATATATAAATATTCTATGCCTTTTAAATTTCAAACATGCGACAGACAAGATTTTCTTAAAAACTACCTACTTTTATCCTTAAAATTAACTTAATTTAAATGTAAAAAATTAAATCAATTGCAACAGAAAATATTTCAACTATTCTAGTTTTCAGAAAAGAATAAACTAACTATTTTTAAGCCGGAATCGGTTAAAAATCTTCGAAATTATACAAAAATCCTAAAAAAAAAACATTTAAAAGATGCTTTCAAATCAATTTCTAAAACTCCTTTTCAGGATTCGCAACATTCCCTTCGTAGTTGAACCAAAATTCTCCTAGAATCGGATGTACTCCCAGGTGCCCTTGCTGGGATTACATCAGAACTTCAGCAAATGCTAGGAGCTCTCAGCGTTCTTCTTCTTCAGCGTCTCCATAACGCCGGCAAAGTTGGCGGTCTTCTTCTTGGCCGACTTGGGCGTGGACGTCTGGCTCCGGACGCGCATCTGTGTGGGAGCCACGTCGTCGCTGAAATCGAAGTCGTTCTGGGCCTTCTGGGGTCTGAAAAACGAAACGAATAACAATTTTTTAATAAACAATTCCGACGTCTGTAAAGCTCATCTTACTCCTGCTCTATGGGCTCGCCCACAATCTGATCGAGTTCCTTGCTATTGGAGCCGGGGCCGACGCCGCCGACGTCCGGAGATGGCGGCCTCCGTCCGGGGAATTGCCATTGCAGTTCCGGTATGCTGCCGTTTTCCAGCATTAGATAATAGCTCTCCAGCTCCTCGGCATTGGCCGAGAACTTGTCTGCCGTATTCGCAGGTTCCACTTCGGTGGCCATTTATATTTATTTCTTTATTTATTTATTTTGTGGGCGTACAATTGTGTTTTTTTGCTTTTGTTTTGGTTTCGGCGTCCGATAGCTCTGCAGAGTTATCGATAAGTTTGCAAGAAAACCAGTGCTGGTAAACGTTTTCGGGAGTCAAGCGGCTTTTTTGAAATTGAAATTATCTATTTGTTTGGAAAAGGTCTATTTATAGAATTCATTATGCACTTAAAATGCACGCCCATACCTGGAAAAGCAACAATTCCGAGTATAGAGATGTATTCAGTATGGAAAAATACATATGTATCTTTTACAGGAATTTTATATTAAGAAAAATCCCTTTTTATTTCTATTAAAAACCCACCCATGACTGTGTCAAAAAAGATAACTAATTGCGAGTTGGCAATAAAAAAATCCATCGATTATTCATTTTATTTGTATTTATTTACTTTGTGATTACTAAATTCTTAGAACTTTATTCAAAATCATTCTCGGTCGCATGCTCAAGCTACCATATCGTTATTTCACTGCCCAGCCAGGACTCTCTTTCTATATCTCAGTTATATATCAGCTGATCTGATCTGATCCTTGCCACAACCGTTTGCCGAATATATAAATCCCTGTGGTGATCCGTTACGTTTTTTTTTAGCTTCTCATCTTCTTTTGTCCTGCTGGCTGCTCCTTCTCATCCTCCTCTTCCGTTCTCGTCCTTTTCTATGACTTACAAATTACATATACATATACATAAGTATTATTATTATTAATTATTATTATTATTATAATTATTATATATATTGTGGTTTGCTGTTTGCTTGCTTTGTATACTCGTATATAAAAAAAGAATAATCGTACATATTTAATTTAATTAATTAAAAACACAATTTGATTGCAAAAAGAAAGGTTTCTACAATACGTAATTAAATACGGATACGTCCTGATCGTTGGTATTGTTTCCTCCTCCACCGCCTCCTCCGCCACCTCCTCCTCGATTGGAGGAGCCGGAAGACTTGTTAGAGCCATGGGCGGCAATCGTCAGCTGATTGGCCTGATGGATCACCGAGGTGATGTCGCTCTGCGAGGCCGAAATGTCCTTGCTGGTCAAGACATCGCTGCTGCTCGATCCCGAGGAGATGTGGCGCTCGGCGATGCCGTACTGGATCGGCTGGTAGCCGTGACTGGGATTGTACGTGGCCGAGTATGGCATGTAGATGGGCGGGTTCGGCAGCGGCCCGATGTCGCTGGTGATGCTCTCCGTGTCCGCATGGCTCAACGCATGGCCGTGCGGATGCTGGTGCGGATGTAGCATCTGCCGGCCTAGGAGATTCGGATTCCTCTCCTCATTAACGACATAATAGCACTGCTCGGAGAAGGTCAGCTTGTTGACCGTGTGCTTGATGTAGTTGCTCCGCAGCATGGCGGAGACGATGCGTCGCGCCTCCCTCCTGTCCTGCACGTCCTCGACGTTCTCCAGCACCCAGTTGACGGCATCGGCGCCGATAAATGCATTCGGGATGGTGATCTTGAGCCACATCCGGTCCCGGATCTCGAGGCCGCTGTCCGGCTTCGTCATCGCCTTGACGATCTCCTCGAGGTTGTTCTGGTCCAGGCGCTCCTTGATCGGCTCCGCGATATCGGCGATAATACTGTCGTGCGAGGTTAGCGCTTGGGTATGGGCCACCCAGGCGCCTGGATCGATCGGACGCACCGGCTCCGTGCGCGGTATGGTGAAGTATCCCTTGGGATTCGGATCCCAGCACTTGGCCACCACCAGCTTGATGGGTCCCGGTTTCTGGACAACCTCCCGCAGCACCCTTACCGCCTCGTCGTTGGTCATGTTCTCGAAGTTGACGTCATTGACCTGCAGGATCATGTCCCCGGGTTCGATCCGTCCGTCCAAAGCCACAGCACCGCCCTTCATGATGCTCCCGACATAGATGCCGCCATCGCCGCCGCGATTCGATTGACCCACAATCGAAATCCCAAGAAAGTTAACCGCCTCCATGTTGATGGAGACGGTAATAATGTTCAGGGACATGGTCGAGTCGGTGATGGAGCTGTACGAGGAGGTGCGCGACATGCTGGGCGCTCGCTTTTTGCGCCGCTGCGGCTTCTTGCGCACCTGCAGCCGCTGCACGCTGCTGTAGTCGGTCATGTCCCGGTCCAAAGTCAGCTCCGACTCCGTCCCGAACAGGCTGGTTGAGTCCAGGTCGCTGGACAGCACCGAGGCCGATTGATATGTGAGCGGTGGCGGTTGCAGCATCGGATTGCCTCCCATCAGCTTCTGTTGCTGCTGCTGCTGGTGCTGGTGGTGCTGTTGTTGCTGTTGCTGCTGCTGCTGGCCGGGATGCACTTGCTGGCCGGGATGGACCTGCTGCTGCTGCTGCACCTGCTGTTGCTGCTGCTGGGTTAGCTTCCGGCCCATTCCGGCCAGATCGCCGCACTCGCTGGTGGGCAGCTCCGAGCAATTGTCCGACTGATTGGTCCCATCGGCCGAGACCAGCCAGGACACCACGCGGCCATTAAAACACGGCAATATGGTGGCATCGTCGGCAATCTCCTCCTTGACGACCCCGAAATCCGCATCCATGGATTTGAAGAAGTACTTATAGTTGTTGTTCTGCTTGTTGAGGACCAGCTTGAAGTCGCGCAGCGTCACCTGGGCGGATGGAATGGGAATCTTCACCAGATACGGCGTCGTCTCGTCGTCAATGTGATAGATGACCTTCGTCTCCTGCCCACTGCCCCTATCCGGATCCATATCGCTATCGTTTTACGGTTATCCGTCTCTTTGTGGATGATTTCTTTCAATTAAGAGTTCCGTTTCGTCGCCGCTGCACTTGAGAAAGACGAAAAAATTCGAAAATTTTTCCCCCCAGCCCAAGTCCTCTTCTTCTCCTGCTTCTTCTTTCTCCTCAGCGAGTATAGCCCCCTCTCGCTTGCACGCTCTGTGTTCGCTGCCGCTGCCGCCGCCTCTGCTTGCCGTTTCTTTTTTTTCCCTTTTTTTGGGTTGGGTTACTGCTCCAAATCCTCCCGCGACTGATCCATTAGTCCGGATTGCAGCTATCTAGCTGCAGGATCATTCAGTTCTTGGCCAGCTTCGGGATGCACGGCAATTACACGGCGAAAGTTTAGACGACGAAACGAAAAAAAAACAGCCCGAAACGAAATATTCACTTTTTGTCGCAGTCGTGTAGGGATGTACAAAAAGGAATCGGACAGTTATCGGTTGTAAGTCCGGGTTTCGATAGTTTGTCTATAGGGATGGTACACTAAGCGATAGTTTGTTAGTAGGGAAAGTAACGGTTATGTATTTTTAAATTAAAAATTATTTTCTTAGTTTTTAGCTTAGAAATAAAAAGCTTTATAATTATTCCGTTTTCTTTTTATTTTATTTTAAAATAACTAATATTTGAAACCTATTTTCTTATAAATATTTGTAGATTTCAATATTTTTCTTGTAGTGTTCATTCGACCTTATCTTGTATATAAACCATTTCCGTTTTGCATGTTTCTATGTATAAGAATGCATTATTAGTTCATCAGTCTCTCCAGAAAGCTATAGGATAAACCTATATATACGAGTATTCCATCAAAGGTTACAAGAAAACTTACTATACTATATAAAACCATTGATTGAATTCCATTATCTGTTCCCATTCCGTTTAATTTATTCCAAACCTTATCCGGGATGATGCCTTCTTCTCCATACAACAATCTCAATTCGTTTTGTTCAGAATCAATTTTTCTTTTATTTGTATATTTTTAAAGGGGACTTTTTCAATTTTAAATTTACACGCAACTTACCGACTAACTTTTTCTCCACAGCGTATGTACGCTCGGTATTAAATATGTATATATATATATATATATATATATATATACTCTAATATATATATACTACGATTTACATAACTGTGTTTTTTTAAAAATTGTATCATTTTGGGGGAAGGGAAGGCAGGGAGCGGGATTGGATTTAAAAAATATATTAAGATTGGATCCTTTTGCTGATTTCATGATTTCTATAATTAATTAGGTGTATTTACCGATTTGCCGATTTCTATATAATTGTTTTGGGTGTGTGTGTGTCTGTGTCTGTGTTGTATATATATATATGCATCAATATATATATATATAAATATATATATCCTATATATACGTCCGTTATCTGTTTACGATATTAAGATATAGGTAATTACGCTAGACTAACGATTAAAACTAAGTTAATGGATTATTAAAAAAAAAAACTTTATAGTATTATCGGCTTGCTATTGCATAAAACAAATCATCAAAAAATGTCCTTTTTGTTTGTGTTTGTTTGTTGTTTCTTGTTTGTTGTTTGTGTTGTTATAAATGTGTGTGGGTGTGTGTTTGGGTGTATTTTTTACAATGTGATACATGTCCTAGTTGGTATCCTGTCGCGCCGCGTCACGGCCGCCGCTCACTTGGTGTTGACCATCTCGACGAGGTCGCTGTTGAGGGTGAGACGATCGACAATGTCCAACAGGATCTCCACATCCTTGATGGTATTGACCGTCTCGGGAGCACCCATCAGGTTCACATGCTTGCCATCGATATTCGCGTAATAGCATTTATTTTTAAAGATAATTGCCCGATCGTAGGGCACCCGGCACTTGGTCTTGTCCAGAGCGGATCGCCGGAAGAGGACGCACGATGGCTGGTACTTGTGGCGATCCTCTTCGGGTATATTGTAGGCCTTCAGATCGCCGGTGAAGATGGTCATTGTCTGGCGCTGCATTAACGTCGTGGAGACCTTGTAGAGGGTCACTTTGCTGGTCCATTTCGGGGAGGGCACCCGGATGCGAATGGCCACGTTGGCCAGCATCACCAGCGGCAGCTCCAGGCAGGTGCGCTGCTGTCGCGTCGCTCTGGATGCCGAGGCGTCTCGGGCGGTGCTGATCACGTGCCACGTCTCGTAGCAGGTGATCTTCTTGACGACGCGCCCGTCCTCCTCGCAGAAGGTGGTCGTCTCTGGCGGAAAGTACTTGGGATGGCTGCTGCTGCTGCTGTTGTTGTTGAGGCTCTTCTGCAGTTCCAAGCCGCCACCGCCGCCGCCCGAATCCCCGCTGGAATCCTTGAACGTCATCGAGTCCTCCTTCTGCTGGTGGTTCTCCTTACTGCGGCGCTGGGGACTCATGCCGGGCTTCTTGAACAGCGGCAGCTCCGGCGAACTGGGATCGCCCAAGAGCTTGGTCAGCTTCCGATCCGTGCGCGCATTCACGGAGGAAGCCGACGCCGTCGACAGGATGTTCCGGCGATTGTTGATATTGTTGTTCCACTTGCCGGCACTCGATGCACTCGGCGTCGACGTGGCCGTAATCGTCTTGACATTCCTCCGGCTGACTATCGTGGCCGGCGGCTCATCGTCGTCAAAGTCCAGGTCCGGCTCCAGCTCGTCCTCCTCGGTGTCGATGTCCGTGGGACACAGCTCCTTGCCCATGTTCATCAGCGGCTTCATGGTCTGCGTCTTCTTGCCCATTTCCGTGTTGAGGATACGCGGCTGTGGCTTCGTCAAACCCTGCTTGCTCTGATTCTGGCCGGGATGTGCCTTGTTCAAGGTGTGGCTGCTGTTGCTGGGGAGAATCTTGAGGCGCTTGATTGGACTAAGTTGGCCCATGGAGGAGCCCACCGACGAGGGGCTCGACTTCTCGGATATTGCAGAGGGAGGCGCCTTCTTCTCGACCTGGCCGGGCGGCAGGCCCCTGGTGCGGGGCCGGCCCACAGGCAGCTTCTTCACCACATTCCCGCCGGTGGCTGTGGCCGCTGCTGCTGCTGCGGCGGCATTGATATTGGCTCTGCTGATCAGGACATCGTCCTGGTTGATAATGTCATCGATGTTGACGATGGTGAAGGTGGGCACATCGTCGGCCTCGGCCTTGTGCTTAGAATCTTTAGCTAGGGATGCTCCGCCACCGCCACCGCCTCCGCCGCCTCCGCTCGACTGACCCGTGGAGCGGGTGCTTCCAGGGATGCTGCGATTACCGCTCCCGGTATTGACCTTAAACGTAACCGAGGAGCTCTGCGGCACCATCCGCAGGGGACCCATCTTGGTGCGCGTTATGGTGGTGCCGCCGGGTGTGCCGCCGCCCATTTTGGTGGCACCATTGACAACCGGAACGCTGCGCTGTCCACCCATCGAAGAGGACATGACCATCCGCTTGCGCGCCACCGGACTATCATTATCGTTAATCTCGAGCTTGCGCTTGGCAGCGACTCCTCCCTCCGAGAGACTGGCATTGTTTCGAGCTATATTCACGGCCATGTTGCGTCGCATCTGCTGCAGGCTGCTGCTGTTGGCCGGGCGTCCCAACGAGCCGCCACCCATCTTGGAGGCCACCGAATGCGCGGCAGCCGCGCTGGCCGCCTGGTTCGCCAGGGTACTGGCCTTGGGCGGACGTCCACGTCCACGCTTCACCGGCGGCAGCTTCTGGCGTCGGATCTCCTGCTCGAACTCGCCCTCACTCATGTCGCTGTCGTCGTCGTCGTCCTCGTCCGACTTGTGCAGCTGCGGATTGAACGCAGCATCCGCCAGCTCATCGTCATCGTCCTCGTCCAGGTCGAGCAGATCATTGTAGTCATCGTTGGAGTTCCTGTACATCTGCTTCGACCTATGCCTTCCGATGGCCGACGGACTGCCCGAATCGCTGGCCAAGGCAGCCAGATACTTGGGCGTCACCATGTCCTCGCTGGTGTACTTCGGATTCGGCTTGATGGAGCGCCGCGACCGGCTGGCCGCTATGGTGGGCGGCGGACTCGTCGCCACCGGCTGGTGCTTGCTCTTGAACATCTTGGGTGTCGGGGCAGGCGACGGCGGCGACTCGACGTGGGTCGCAGGGATGCGTCGCTGGGTCGTCAGGCCCCCCACCTTCTGGATGGAGTTGCCCAACAGCAGATTGGTGCTGCGTCGCTTCGCCAGGATGACGTCCTTGGCCTTGCGCGGCGGCGAAGGCGGCGAACTGAGCTGAGGCTGTGGCTGCGGTCGTCGGACCGGCGGCGTTGCTACCTGCCGCGTACGCAGCGCAATGCCCGGCGGTTGTCGCGCCTGGACAACCGTTGTTGCTATCGCCGATCGGCGTCCGCGTGTCTCCCGCAGCTGCTCCTGCTCCTGCTCCCGGTGCTGTTGCTCCCGCTGCTGTTGCTGTTGCTGCTTCAATGATGATTGCTGTTGATTCCGATTTCTGGGTCGTCCTGGTGGTGCCGCTTCCTCCCGTATATCCCTCACGTAGACGATGCAAGGACGAGTCTTTCCGCTTTCAGCTGCCTGCTTTTTTCCAGCTCGCATCTTTCATGGATAGCTATAGACGAAGCACAAAACAATCTCGTTATTATTACGAATTTTTTTTTGTATTTAGATTTAAAGGAAAGAAACAGTGGTCCCTGCCTAATAGGGGTGTATGCTGTGGCATGGTTATAAATGGGCTTCGCTTCCTATTTGCATTTGTGCCTTAAATGCAACAATATCAGATATTATTAAAACACAACAGTGAGCTATCCCTACAACTGACATATCATTTAATATGTATAAAAAAAATGTTCACATATTTTTCACATTATTTAATAAGCATTTTTTTTTTAAGAATATTTCTTTAAAAACCTTATTATGCCTGCACTGTCACGTAATGCACACTAAGCAGAGTCTACTGTATCAGTACATATGTATGCGTGTTTGTACGAAGAAACGACGGCTCTCTGGCAACTCTGGCGCCTATTTTCGTCACTTATTCGCGCGCCAGTCGAACACATATAGACACATACATATAAATGAGCAACAAATTGACCCGCATTAGCAGGGAAATCACTGCTAAATATTGTTAAATTGATCATTCTTACCTTTGCAAATCGCTTTGCATTTTATCGGGAGTTTGTTTTTACTTTTCGCTCGCACTTTTCGCTTGCTCGCACTTTCACAACGCGCCCTCTCTCTGTCGCTCTCACAATTATTATTGCTAAAAACTTTGGCTCTCGCTTCGAACTACTCTCACGCGATTGATCGCTTGACTTTCGCTAAGCGACAAATTGCTAAATAACTGATTGAATTATTCTTTGATTTTTTTTGTTTTTAAAAAGTGCACTAAAACAGGACGTCTTGTTAAAACTCGTTAAAAGATGCACAACAACTGCTGCGGCGCAGCGCAAAAGTGGTGGCAATAATCGCCAGAGCCAAGATGTCCAGGTGGCAACTCCACCAGCCAGCGATGTTTTTCTACCCAACTGTACCACACACACACACGCCAGTTGCTGCTGCTGTTAATGTTGCTGTTCCTTCTGTTGCTGCTGCTGTGTTTCTGTTGTTATTGCTTGCCTTTTTCGTTTCCTCGAGCTCCTCTACTGATAGTCCGCTATTTAATTGATTAAATCGTTTCTTATTGTGGACACTGAATAGCATTAATTATTTTTTTAATGCTTCCCGCGCTCGGACTTGGGCGAAAACTGGAACACTGGGAGAGCGAATGTGAGAGAGTAATCGAACCAAGAGAGAATAAGTGTTGTAAACGGATGGAGGAAAAACGATAAATCAGTAATGGAAAGTTCTTGGGATTAGCAGCCCTGGGCTGAAAGGTTGCCACCTTTTTAGACCACATCAGACCATAATAAAATAAAATGATTATCTTATATTCTTTAACAAGCTTCGTATTTGGTTTATTATACATTCACTACAATTGGTTGATAATCAATGGTCTACTTCCTGAGTGCCGACGGCTGCGGGCAGCGGTACTTGGCCATTTCCACCTCCGCCTCGGCGTAGCTAAAACGGTTGAAACTGAAGTATTCCGGGACTTTGTAATCCCCGGTGGCCGAGGCACCAGGTCCCACGGGTGCGGTGGTGGGCTTCACGCAGTTGCTGGTGAGTCCCGTGACGTTAGCACTGCCGCCGGAGGATGCAGAGGAAGACTGTGATCCAGATTTTGGGGGTTTTGGGGCACTGCTGCTTCCGCCGGAGATGGGTCCGCCTTTGATCTGGGTGTAGCAGCGGCTTAAAGCCGGGCGGAGGGCGCGCGTGGGTGAGAACATTTTTGGTTAATCTTGACTATTCCACGCAATTTAATTCGCAAAAATAATTCACGTAATCGTATCAACAAAGGCTGAGTGGTGCCAGTGCTGAGCAAGACCAGATGGTTGCCAGATGATAGTGTTGCCAGAGCGACCCGAAATTAAACAGCTTGACAACTCTTTTAAGAATATTTAACTATATAATCTTTAATATTAAAAAAACATATAAACTACGACTTATTTCGCTGTTTGAACTTGGGCTGCGCCTTGCCATAATGCTGGTCAATATTGGAAACAGGCGCCCGCTTCTTCTGGTTGCGATCCTTCTGTGTTTTGGTGCGGCATTTGACGCTTGCCGCTCCAGTTTGATTCTTGCCCAGTTGGTGGAACTTTTTGCGGTCCTCGCGGATGTTCTTCAGCCTTTGGCGCTCATCCTTCAGCTCCTTGTAGTTCTTGGCCACCTTCTTCAGCGGCTTAGCTCCCAGTTTCTCCAACTGAAACAGTTCCATTTTCCGTTTGTTTTTGATCACTCGCTGATTGTTTCTGGCGAAGTTGAGGACCTCGTGGCGTGCCTTCTTTATGTCGAATTCCGGATTGGTTTCCTTTGACTGAGTGCTGTCCCTGCTCTTCAATTCGGTGTCTGGTTCCTTGGAATCTTTTTGCCGCTTTGGTTGCGATTGCGGCTCGTGAAAGACCAAAGCCTTGAATTCGCTGCTGGCTTGCTTTTTCTGCAGGGCCAGCTGTGCTCGTGTGGGCACGGGCTTGAAGTCTTCACTTATGTTCATTATCCTTTCGATTGTGTTGTATTTAGCCAAAAAAAAAGGTAAATAAACCAATCAAAATATTAGAATGCACATGTGTGCCAGAAGAAGAGTGCCCAGATTATGCAAATTTTATCAAAAGTCTGGCTCCTCTGGATGCTGAATTTATTTTGCCACCAAGTTTAAATATTTAACAAAATTCTCATAAAATAAGTAGGCCTTGAAAGATATATCCAAATCACAAGCTATGGTCCACATTGAAACATAAAAATCCAGTCGTTTAAAACTACTAAAATTATTTATACAAATTTTCAGTTACTTTTACAAAAAAAATAATGTATAAATATCTAGCTGGGATTTTTGCGAGGACAACCAATGAAGTGGTGAATGGCCGAATTACCTCGCCCTTGACCTCCGCGGCAACCAGGACGCCCAAGAGCATCAAGAAGCCCAATAACACCAAAACGAAGCGAAGTCAGGAGGCGAGTCCCAATCCAAATCCGAAGCCAAAGGCAAAGCCAAAGTCGAAATCGAATCCGCAATGCAAGCGGGCTTTGAACAAGCCAAAGAAGACCCGGCAAGTGTCAAATGTTCGATTGGAGCGCGATCCTGATCCCGTCAGCTATATCACCAGTGTAAAGGACACCTCGTCGTCGAACGATTGTCGGGAAACCATCTACGAGTCGATGGCCAGAGAGATCCTGGAGAGTCCCCCAGTACAAGCTAACTGTCTGTTCCAAATGCATGGCGCCATCCCTCCGCCCACAAGTCCTGCAATGAGTTGGACGAGTTTCCGGACAACCTCCTCGGCCTTCAGTGTCCATGTCAAGGCTGCGATGTCAGCTCAGTGCAATAATGAAGATACCGAAGACACGACCTGGTTTTCGTTTCCAGAAGAATTTTGGTCTGACGATCCAACGACGATCGCGAATGGAGCCAGCTCTGATATGGCTTATTTTGTTATTTAATATTCATAAATATGTAATTGGAGTACGGAATCTTTTAAACATTTAAAGCGACTTAATTTTCAGAAGACTTAATAAACAATATGTTGTAATAATTTATAAATAACGATTTTTTTTTCAAATTTGGCGCTTCTTTTTTTGGAGTTTGTTATCGCCTTTGCCGTTATCGATTCGTGGCCCTTTGAAAGATCTGGCAGCACCGCAGGAGCGATGCAAAAAAAAACAAACGCTGAAAATTGAGTAAAAACTGCCATAAAATAGCGCTCAGAACCCGGAAAATGGCCCGTAATGCTGGCGGAGGATCCTCGCGGGCGGGCAGCTCCTCCGGCTCCGCCCCGACCACCTCGACGGCGTCAGCAGCAGCAGCGGCGGCGGCAGCCGCAGCGGCAGCAGCCTCCCACAATTCCAAACAGAAAAAGGGCACCCGTTTCAGCTTGTCCCCCAATCTAATGCTGGACAAATGGAAGACTGTGATCGGCTGTGTCTGCCTGGTGATAGCCTCGTATTTCGGCTACCTGGGCTACCTGGAGACGCGTGTCAATACGCCGTTCGACCACCAGAAGATGGTGGTTGGCGCTGGTCTGGAGCAACCGGATCGCTACTGGGGCTCCTATCGGCCTCTCACCTACTTCGGCCTCAAGACCCGCGATCCCCACTCCCTGGTGATGGGTCTGATGTGGTACACGCCCAGCAATCTGGGCCCCGGCGGCCATGGCATCCGGCATTGGTGCGAGCAGGGCGACAACCTGGATTCTTACGGCTGGACACATCACGATGGTCGGAGTTTCGGCGTCCAGGAGATCCAGGATCTGCCCTTCGAGCTGAAGACCTCGTTTGTGAAGTACCCGGAGGGCAAGCAGTTCGGCGGCGACTGGACAGCGAGGATATCCGTGAGGAACACCACCCGGGCGTGGGACAAGAGCATTTCGCTGATTTGGTATGTGGCGCTGGACGAGCGTACTCTGGGCCACATCAAGTACGTGTCGGATGACAAGAGCCCCGAGCCGGGAGTCTATGGCGAGACCCAGGGCCTGGGCGAGTTCCAGGTGCGATTCCACGCCGTCAAGGGCAAGATTCTCCACAAATCGTATCTGAGCACGGTGGCTCCATCGCTGAGCAAGCTCAAGGACACCGTCTTCTCGCATTTCCGCGCCTTTGCCGACAAACGGGGCAACCGCTTCATTGGCCTGCCCGGAGAGATTGTCTCTCAAAATGGACTTCCTACTTCCAACCCGGAACCTAACTTCATTGCCATCCAGATTACGGCAGAAGTGGACTTTACGCTGGACATCACCTACCAGTCCACGTCGGGATTCTCGCTGGGCGAGTCCATACCAAAGCCGCCGACGGGCCGGGCGTATCAGGAGTCATTGCAGGCCAAGATCACGGAGTTCGATCGCCGTTTCGAGGAGCGTTTCCAGCTGAAGAAGAAGGGCCACTCCCCGGAGGAGGTGCGATTCGCCCGGAACGCTCTTAGCAACATGCTTGGCGGCATTGGGTACTTCTATGGCTCCAGTCGGGTGCAATCGGTCCACACCAAGAACCCGGTTCCCTACTGGAAAGCGCCCCTCTACACGGCCGTGCCCTCTAGGAGTTTCTTTCCACGTGGCTTCCTGTGGGACGAGGGCTTCCACGGCCTGCTGATCAGCGCCTGGGACTTGGACATCGAACTGGACATCATCTGCCATTGGTTCGACCTCCTGAACGTCGAAGGTTGGATTCCTCGGGAGCAGATCCTGGGCGCCGAGGCCTTGGCTAAGGTGCCAGAGGAGTTCGTGACCCAAAGGAATAGTAATGCCAATCCCCCGACGTTTTTCCTGACCCTGAGGAAGCTCCTCACCAGCCATCGGGCGGAGCTGTCCCAGAAGGGTCGCCTGGCCGTCCTGGAGCGGCTCTATCCACGGGTCCAGGCCTGGTTCAATTGGTACAACACCACGCAGAAGGGTATGCCATCTCCTTGACTCCCATCTCTTTCTAAGTCACATAGTCTGTCTCTTTTTTATAGGGGAAGTCTTGGGAACATATTTGTGGCGCGGCCGGAATGCCACCACCAAGCGGGAACTGAACCCCAAGAGTCTGTCCTCCGGACTGGACGACTATCCGCGAGCCTCGCATCCCACGGACCGGGAACGCCACTTGGATCTGCGCTGTTGGATCGCCTTGGCGGCCAGTGTGATGGCCGAGCTGTCCAGCATTCTGGGCAAGGATGATGCCAAGTACTACGAGACGGCCTCCTTCCTCACCGACAACGAGCAGCTTAATCGGCTCCACCTGGCGCCGTACAGCGATCATTACGCCGACTGGGGCCTGCACACGGACCAGGTGAAGCTGAAGCGTCCGCCGGCACTGACGCCGCAGCACCAGCAGCATCAGCACAACTACCAGCAGCCGGAAATGGTGCGGGTGACGGGCGAGGAGCCGAGCTATCAGTTTGTGGACACGGCCTTTGGCTATGTCAGTCTGTTTCCGCTGCTGCTCGAGCAGCTGGACTACGATTCGCCGCATCTGACCAAGATGCTGCAGGACTTGCGCGATCCCGAGCAGCTGTGGACCAAGTACGGCCTCCGGTCGCTGTCGAAGAAGTCGCCCCTGTACATGAAGCACAATACGGAACACGATCCGCCATACTGGCGCGGAAGGATTTGGATAAATATCAACTATCTGGCGGCCAAGGCTCTGCATCATTATGGCAACATCGAGGGACCGAATGCCGCCTTGGCGCGGGAGATCTACGCCGAGCTGCGGGACAACCTGGTGGGGAATATCTTCAAGCAGTACAAGAAGAGCGGCTACTTGTGGGAGCAGTACGATGACACCACCGGCGAAGGCAAGGGCTGTAATCCCTTCACCGGCTGGACAGCCTCTGTGGTCCTTCTCATGGCCGAGCAGTACTGAGTCCCAGATCTCATCTTTGATCAATCATCTGCTGTGAGTTCTTCAACGAACATCCCTGCGCCTGGATTCCTAAATAAATAACGATCTATATTGTGTATAGAGAATAGCGGAGAATTTAAGTTACTTAAACGAAAGAAAGTCTTCAGAAGAATTGGTTTAATTGAATGACAATTAGAACGATATCGGTTTTATGATTTAAACTAAAAACTAATTTAGTTTTAGGATTAATTCTAAATTCTTATATTGTTTTAAGATTCTAATCCAAATACCGATAAACTATAGAGTCTATTACTTTCAAAGTTGCTTTAAATCTTAAATTATAAAGTTTAAATGTATAATTCTTTGCCAAAACAAGACAAAATAATAATAATTGAACTATCCTAAAGTAGTTTACTATAAATTGTGTATAATCCTTAGTCGATATTCCACGTTTGCAGTTGCTGTACAAACTTAAGAAACTTTTCAGATGCAAAAATTGAGTGAAATAAAAAGTTGAAAGGAAAGCAAATCATTTAGCGTTAAATAGAAGAATTTTAAAATTATGACAAAAAAATATATATGAAAATTCCAAAATAATCCAGTTACTTTTATTTACATAATTTTTATACTTATTTAAATTACAATTTGAAAAAAGATCCTTAGCGCGATAAATTTCCCTATTTCAAAATGATCCTTGGTGCGATAAATTTCCCTAAATTAAAATTTAAAAATGATCCTTGGCGCGATAAATTTCCTTAATTTCCTTAAATGAGAATTAAAAAATGATTCTTGGCGCCATAAATTTCCTTAAATTCAAACTTAAAAAATGATCCTTTGCGCGATAAATTTCCTTTATAGTGTTGAAAAATATCAGTGGTGGAAAATGAAAATTCTAGTGTGACCTTTCGCAGTTCCTTGCCGGGCGCCGATCAAATCCTTCGCTTAGTCTCTTTGGTTTGTGCTTAATTATCGGTGTTTTAAATCAAGATCGTAATTAAATGAGATCAAAATCGTTCGTTAACCAAGATCGGGCTTTATATATTTTCAATATCGTTCTTACGTTGAAATAATGATGAAAATGAGTAAATCCTTTGCAAATGCAATGCAAGTATATAACGCCGGTTAAGCGCGAGTTTGTGTGTGTTTAAAATCCGTTTTTTTTGTTGTAGAATTAATTATTCTAATCCTTAAACTCGCGGTAAATCGCGGTAATCGCGAGTGCAAGTGTGTGTGTGTGTGTGTGCAGGGACAGCACCCTAAGCCAGAAAGCGTCCTCTGCAAAGAACCGTTAACTTTAACCGTTACTTCATATACATATGTACATATGTGTGGTAAAAGGTACATAAATACACACATTTATGTATAAGAGAATATATAAAAGTACAGTGGGTGGTAAGTAAAATATATTCTGTTTTTTAATATATTAAAAAATTCAATTTTATTTTTTGAACTGAACATTAAATATGAAAAAACTATTAATAAAAATATTAAAAAAAAAAAAATTATTCTCCCCTCCCTTTTCTATTTCCCACCTTAAAACAAAATCGTTATTTTATTTTTTCTAAACATTCATTTAGCAACATTTTATTTTTCCGTTTTTCTGTTTCTAATTGGGAATTCTTGTTAACTTTCTGGGTGACTTATTTCTGTTTTGGGGGAAAAACATCTCACAAATATGCAATATTCCGATATTATTTCTATATATTTTATACAAGATTTCCTTATATCATATATTTTCTTAAATATTTAAAACACACACATACACACGCACACTCAATCAAAACACACACTCTCACACATACACTGAGATATACGGTCATGGTTTTTTTTTTCTGCTTTGCATAAAAAAGTACAAAAAATGACAAAAACTTAATTAGATAATTGTTTAAATTGTCTTAAATTAGACTAAAACAGGAATAAGCACATCGTTTAAGGTAAAAAAATTATACATTTTAAGGTAAAAAGTTAAAAAAAAATTTAAGTGTCTTTGTTCGGTCTTTGACTTAAGTTTTTTGCTTAAAAATTAAACAAAAAAAGGGTGGGTTGGGGTTTTCATTTTTTTTTTAAGTGTATATAACGAGTAAGTGTTTGGATTTTTATCGAAAAAAATAAACAAAACGGTTGTCGGGCGAAACATTTACAAAAATTAGTTATTTTTTAAATTTTCTATATATATAAACCGATATATATATATATATATATCTATGTAGAGTCGTATATGGCGCTGCCTTATACAAAAGTTAAAGTACATGGAACAAAGTCTTTTTATGGCCAAGAACCAAAGTCAATCTGTTAATCTCTCTATATATATTCTATACGGAAATGGGATTAACTTGGAGTTTTTTTTTTTTCTAAAAGCTACTCCTCAAGCTTCTGATCCTTATTCGTCCTTTTTTTTACCGCGTCGCCTGAAGGAGGGGAAGCGATCCAAAAGCGCCATCAAAATGCTGCCAGGCAAACGCTGATGTTGATTGATTAGGTCCTCGATGGCGGTGGCAACCTAAGGATTATTAAGGATTAAAAAAAAAGAAGATAGCTTGGAAGAAGACCCCCTTCCGATATCCTTACCTTAATCTGCAGATCCTGCGGCGTTAGATTCTCGTCGTATTCAATGGGTTTCCCCAAATACGTCCGGAACTTGACCGGAAATCCGCCGTAAATAGGATAAACCGGAATCCGCAACTTGTTATAGAGTCGCATGAAGAAGGTACGAAAGATGCCCACCTGGCGGAATCCTTCGCGCAGGTTCTGGGTGAAGCAGGGAATGATGGGGGCCTTGGCCTCCAGGGCCACCTTGGCGAAGCCCACCCGATTGCGCCACAACAGCTCGTAGTAGTGGTCGCCGAACTGGGCCTCGTAGACGCCGCCCGGCGAGATGGCGAGGAGGTTGCCGTCCTTCAGGATGCTGACGCAGGACTGCACGGTGCCGGGACTGACATGGAACGCCTCGGAAATCGTTCCCCATCCCGGCAGCTTGAACAGGAACCGATCTCCGATCGTGTAGATCAACCGCTCGCGCTGAAGCAGCATCCTGGAGTTCAGGTAGTACATGTCGATGGGTATGGCTCCGTGGTAGTAGACGATCAGCGCCGGCCCCTCCTGCGGTATGTTCTCCAACCCGATCACATCGTAGCCATGATAGATCCTCGCATGGGCATCCCAGATCGCGGCCACGATCTTACGTCCCACCCGCCAGAAGTTGCGGTCCGTTTGCACAGCTCTCATTATGACTTGCCTGGAAAGGATAAAGGGTTTAGGAGGGTTATTGTTATTATTAGATTCCCTACATTTTAAGTTAAAATATGAATTTTTATAGTGTTTATAGAAACCTAAACACGATTTCTCTCATGGTCAAAGAGCTTAAATTGATTACTTATTAGAATTCCTATTAGAACTATAAAGAGTGGTTGCATAGCCCTGTATTTTTGGGTTTCTAATAGGGGTTTTTAAAGGAACCCTGTGAATTTATAAACATGATTACTCCCATGATTACTTGCCTGAAAGGACAATGAGTTTATAAGAAGGATTACTTACTACAATTCCCTACAATAAAGAGTCCTTTACCATCCGGGATAAAATATAGGGTTTTTAATAGGGCTTTTTAAAGGGAACCCTGCGAACCTGAACATGAATTCTGTCATGATACTCTGATTTCCTAAAAGGACAAAGAATTCAAAAGGATTACTACTATTGCATTCCTTACTATTGCTCCTTGCTATTACTCTATAGAGTCCTTGCATTTTGGATTAAGATATAGGGTTTCTTTAAAGGAACTCTGTGAGTCTGAACATGATTATTTCTATGGCTACTTCCCTGGAAAAATAATGAATTCAAGAGGATTATTATTGCAATTCCTTACTAATATATGTAAAGTCCTTGCATTTGGGAGTAAAATACAGGCTTTTTTATAGGGTTTGGTTATTAAAGGAACCGAAAAGGACTCAAAGTAGAACCCAAAGTAGAACCCAAAGTAGGATCCAAAGTAGGACCCAAGTAAAACCCAAAGTAGGACTTAAAGTAGGACTTAAAGTATAACCCAAAGTAGGTCCCAAGTAGGACCCGAATAGGACCCAAAACTTTGTACCTCAACCGGACTTTTGTTTGGAATACTTTTTGGTACTTTTGTTAAGGAATAAATAAGGAATAATTGTAAGGAAAATCTTTTAAAAATATTTGAAATATACTTTTGTCTTAAAACTAAAGAAATTATTGAATTAATTATTTAAATTATTGAACTATATTTAAATAATGAATTTCTATTAAATAGAAGATCTTTTGATGAATAAAATTCATGAATATTTGAATTCCTCTCTCGTATCTTTTGATATCTTTATTATGTTTTGAAAGATATTTTCCCTTTAAAGATACATATTTAGGATTCTGTTTCTTCGCTCTGATTTCTTTGAGTGTTTTTGGCCCATCCGAGAGTCCGACAGAGTTTGTTTTGGTCGCCAAGTGGCCAGAAGATTTGTGAATGAACTCTGTTATCAGGGCAGGCGGCGCCACTAAACGCAGTTTTTTGAGCGTCAAGGTGAGCGAGTATATAATATATATATGGTATGTATTCATATTGATTTATAAGTTCTTTGATATGCATGTGGAAAGACACGACAATTTTATGCTGATAACACCTGGGGATCGGTGGGATCGGTGGGTTCGGAAACTAAATTTAAACTCGATTATCAGCGGTCGCCTCCCTGTTTTCTTTCGCGAATTATTTCGCATTCTTGGCACTTAATTAGAAAGTCCCAGGTCAGCCCGACGTTGACCTTTTCAACTTACTTTGCGTTCTTTTCTTTTAAACTTTGAATTTTGCATTTTTTGAATTTTGGTTTGAAATCAAAGATCTTTTTGAATCTAGAAATCAAAGACTGTTGGCAAGGTCAGAGATCTCCCGATCAAAGATCCCCCGACAAGGTCAGAGATCTCCCGACAAGGTCAATAGGTCAGTTATCTTTTAATACCCTGAAAAAACGATTAAGATTAAGATTTAAAAAGTGGCTTTAACTTTTATGGCCCAGACAGTTGGTTATAAAAATAAACTTCCTTTGCGGTAGTTCTGATAATTGCATTTTTTACTTATATCATTTTTTATGGATTTATAATTCCTGTGATTACCGACTGAGCTTTACAGACCCCTAAGAGGGGGTTGGGGGGTCTAGCCGGGTCCAAGGCCGTCACTGACCATGAACTGATTCCAATTACTAATTCCATTTCGAATGACGCTGTCTTTTCGTAATCGGAAATAATAAATAAAAGACGATTTCGGGTTCGGGGGTTGAGAATCGGGGGTCCGGGTTTGGCGGTTCGGGTTCGGGGGTTCGAGGGTTGGGAGTTGGGTGTTGGGGGTTGGGGGAACAAAATGAACTCATTGGTTCTGGAGCGCTTATCGAGCTGTTTAGCACCGCTTTATTTTGTACTTAAAAAAAAATAGATAACAAGAGCAGTGAGAGAAATTAGGGGAAAGCTTTGAAATAATTTAATATTCCAGAAAAAACATTATTTGAATTTATTTAGAAATGAGAGAAAATATACATCAATCACTTAGTTATTTATTTTGTACTTAAAAAATAGATAACAAAGGCACTAAGAAAAAATTGAAGTAGGGGTTCGAAAATACTTTATATTCTAAACACAAATTATTTAAGTTTTAGAGCACTTATCAAGCTGTTTAATAGCGCTTTATTTTGTTCCTTAAAAATAGATAATAAAAGCAGTGAGAGAAATTACGGGGGTTTCAAAAGCTTCAAAAATAATTAAGTATTTTATACCAAAAAATATAGAAATTTAGTTACAAATAATAGGAAAATATATATCCATCAATTAGTTATTTATTTTATTTTTTAAATATTTTTTTAAATAAAATTTAAATATTCTATAAAAAAAAGACTTAAAAAAACGTCTTAAAAAAAGAAACTATTATTTCTCCGAGTGCAATTATCTGTAATATATTTTTATCGAAAAAATCTTTGAAACTCTAAAAAAAAGTATCTATAATTTCTCCGAGTGGAATTATCTGTAAACTGCAGGCATCGTTAGCCACAATTTAGTTCAAGCCATTAGGGCCAGAGACCGGCCTGGTACTGGCACCGCCACTGCCACCGCCACTAGTGGCTTTGTAGAGCTTTTCAGTTAATTAGCATTTACCAACCGGTTGGGCATTAGAGAGTTAGAAAAATAGAAATAGAAAATAAATAAAAGCACACACTCATACACACTCAACAGTGTTTACAAAGAGGTAAGGCCGGGCAAGGTAGACCACTTATTGTTAGCAAAAGTTGGCAATACCGATCACTTGCCCAACAGCCAGAACGCTTCAAGTTGTTATTTTTTTTTGTTCCCCTTTGGTCAAAAGTGCAATGAATGGCCTGGCCTCTTTGGAGGTCAGTTTCTAGCCAAGATGTGCAGCTCTAGCTATAGCTAAAAGTATAGCAATGCCCACAGAGCTTACACACTTAGCTATTTTATCTAGCTGTTTTTCTTGGCGGGGGGTCTGATGGCAACACTATCAAAGTTGCTGGGAGAGTTTCGGCTGCTTGCTCCCACTCTTTTAATTACATATGTAAGTTGGTCGAAGGGAGACAACAGGCGACCCCAAAGGGAAAAGAAGAAAGGGGTGGGGGGCGCGATCAGTCGAGTAAGTAGAGTTTCGGCTGCAAGAGGGTGCTCGCTCCCACTCTTTTTAATTACATGTGTAAGTTAGTCAAAGGGAGACAACAGGCGACCCCAAAAAGGGAAAAGAAGAGAGGGGGTCACGATCAGACGTGGGAGAGAGGACAAAGGAGAGAGTATAATTACTCCCATACATTCTTGTAGCGCCATAGCTCAAGTTTTTGTTTCTGTTTTGGGTTCTGTTATTTTTGTTTTCTGTTTTTTTTTTTTTGCGTTTTTTCTTGCCATTTCCGCTTACCTGTGCAGCTTGTACATGAAGAGAACCAAAAAGGAAATGTAGATGAGGGCCACGAAGACCAGAGGCAGGAGAAAGGTGACAATCAGCGGGGTCAAGAAACGATAAAGCCATAATGAATAATCCAGATCGATGTACGAGGCTACAAGGCAATAGAATAGCAAAAAAAAATAAAATACAATTAATGATTTCTGTAATGTCATCTTTTTTTACTTACACAATAGGCTTTGCAGCGTTTTGAAAAGGTTCTCCAGGAATTCCATTTTCTTGATATTTTTATTTTTTTCCTTTTTCTATTTTTTAGATAGCTTGTGTTGTGTTTTTTTATTGCTCACTTGGTGTTTGGACCGTGTTCAGGTTTCATTTGTTATTCTTGCAAGAATTAAATTAAAATACAAAACAAAAACAAAAAAACACCGCTAAAAGACACAAAACAAAAACAGAAGCAACGAAAACAAAAAAAAAAAAAACAAAACAAAAAATCGGTTTGGCCTGATTTTTACTTGAGCTTTACTTTCTTTCCCTCGCTTTTTTTCTTTTTTATATCTTATTTTTTATATTTTATATTTTTCTCGTATTTAAATTGACTTGAAATTTGGAATTCAGGTATCTGCAGGTGTGTGCCGTGAGCGGTTCTTTGCATTTCTTTTTTTCACCTTCTCGAGAACATTTTATTTGAGTTTTTTATTCAAGTGCACTCGCAAATCTATCATTTTGTTATTGTTGTTCTTTCGGGGGGCTATGGACTGGCGACTTTGTTTGTTATTATCGTTGTTGTGTTGTGTTCTTCGCTCTTTTTTTATGTTTTAATTGCTTTTATCGACGATAAAATGTCCGCTCGAGAGTGTAAAACAACCGACGCTGTCCACATCCAGCCACAGTGTGCGCACGCCGCTCCGTTTCGGTTAATAATACTATAAACTTGGCGTATTGTTGTTCTTTCGCTTTTCATTTCTCCGTCGTGTTTTTTTTATTGTTGGTTTAGCTTCGGCTCAGCTGTTCGCTGTGTGACCATGCGCGTAAAATATACCAGCTGGTGAATGGCAAATGAAACAGAAGAATGAAGTGGCGCGTGTTTTTGAAAATATTTATGGTTACATTTCTTTTATACATAAATTATTGTAAATTAGGGTTTCGTATGAAGTGTATTAAATGTTTTTATTTTATTAAGAGAGAATATGGGGATATTTAATTTTATATTAAATATATTTTCTTAGCTTTGGCTCAGCTGTTCGCTGTGTGACCATGCCAGTGAAATATGCCAGCGGGTGAATGGCAAAACGAAACGGGAGATTATAGTGGCGCGTGTTTTTGAAAATATATACTGAAATATATAAATAAATAAATTTAAATTAAGATTTGTTATGAAATGTCTAAGATAAATATAATTTAAACGTTGTTTTTGTTATTAAATAAGAATATATTTTCTAGTGCCTTAAATATATATTATATTTTTATTAATACTTTCGTGTATTTCTGTTAAAACTTTCTGTTAAAGTCAATAACAAACATTTTAAGCTCAAGTGCCTATTATAAATGCCTTATCTTGATTTGGTATAAATTTCTTCAAGTGTTTGCCGTTAATCGGCTGTTATCGGTCGCTCAGCTGGCAACGCCGACAACAATAACAAAAACAAAAGACAAGTGAAAAAGAAAGCAAAACAAAAACAAGATCAAAGTTAATTGAACGAAAATCAAAAGAGAAAAGAACGCCGCAATTATACAATGTTGTAATTCGGTGAGTGGATTCGTAGAGAAGTATATTAAGTCTAAACTATCTGTTTAAATAATATATTTTTATATGTTTTTAGATTAGCGGCTTTTACGATTTTCCGTGAAACCCAAACAACGGATAAGACTGTATCAGCTTTAGTTTAGTGATAAAATCGAGCAACAAAACACAAAGCCGAGCCAACAAAGAAGAGCGTCGACTGAATAGATTAAAATCCATTTTTCGTCACCCAACCCCCAGTAGTCCGACGTCTTTGGTGGCTTCCAGATCGCTTACCGGACACACCCAACACGCACCACCCACTACACACCTTGTTTTGACACCTTTTTTTCGGTTCAATGTGCGTAATCTTCTTCTGCGCCGATGCCCAGCCCCTTCCTGGCGGCTACAAGCTCATCCTGGCCTCCAACCGGGACGAGTTCTTCGCCAGGAACACCCAGACGGCGGCCAAATGGAGCAACGCCGACCATGTTTATGGAGGTAAGTTTTGAGATTTGTAAAGGAAAGTGCTTAGAAAAATTAATAATACATTTTTATATATATTTTTTAAATATTTTTGGGTTAGAAAAACATATTTTCTGGTATTTTGTATAGCAACAAAGGTGTTTAAAACTTTTTAAAAATTACTTTTGAAAAGGAAAGAAAATAAAAAAGCTTGGAAATGTTTTATAATAATTTTGAAATACCATAAAACTAGAATATGATTCTAAAAAGGTAATAGTTAGTGATTCGGGAGGGTAATTTTTAGTAGAAAATTCATACCCGGTACTCATAGGAAGAATGCGGAAAGTTTTCCATAACAGAGTAGGTTTATTTTTGGTGATCAGGATCAAGAAACGAATCGAATTAACTTTATTCCTGAGATTCCAATT
The DNA here is from genome assembly GCA_018150545.1 of Drosophila ercepeae. Taxonomy (NCBI): domain Eukaryota; kingdom Metazoa; phylum Arthropoda; class Insecta; order Diptera; family Drosophilidae; genus Drosophila; species Drosophila ercepeae. Next base: position 2,884,466 of record JAECWL010000197.1, read on the forward strand.
ATAAGAGCCCTTTTTTTAAAGAAAATATTAATACCCGGCACTCATAGTTTAAAAAAAAAACATTTCAAAATCCACAAACGAATCAAACTACAAAGCTTCCCCTTAACTCTTCCAATTGAAGCCCAAAAAAGACCACAAAGTACTGGATATAATACAATCAATAGGAGAATATTCATAGCCGGTACTCATAGAACGAAAAGGAACCAATAGCCTTCTCCCACTCCCTCCAATTGAAACCCAAATTAAGACCACAAAGTACCGGATATCGTAACGTTTTCGATATCAGAGGATGTATATTTTTCATCCTTAATTAAGGAATAAATCGAATTTAAAACATTCCTTGGATATTGGGTTAAAGGAAGACTTATTTTAAAGAGAATATTTATACCTGATACTCATGGGAAGAAATCCAAGCGATTTCCATCTCCGAACATGTCTATTCTCGCTGAGGATCCAGAAACGAATCGAATTTGAAACATTCCTTAGATAGAAAGTTTTCAAAGTAATTTTAGTTTAAAAAACAATTTTTCTAAAAAAAGAAAATGCAGAAAAAATATATTTTTCAGTACTTTTGACACACTAAGAAATAAATTTATATAAAAACCCTAAAATATATTTAAAAAATCCTTAATTTCCAGGAATAGATTTGGAACCAGGACGCGAGGGTGGGACCTGGCTGGCCATCGGACACTCTGGCGGAGTCTTCAAGGTGGGAGCTCTCCTGAATCTGACCGGAGAACCCAAACCACGCGATGCAGTTGGTAATTATATAGATTCCTGATCTTTAACCTTTGCCTTTACTAATCCGGAGATACTCTTTTTTTACACTCTCATTCATAAAATCATAAAAATCGAACTGCTTGAACTAAAAAAATAACTTTCACTTTTTTGCGAAACTTTCTACGTTTCTTGATTGTTTGTTTCGTTTTTTGTTTTCTGTTTTTTTATTTTTTTCTATATGCATCTCTCTGAAGCGCTCAAGAACATTTTGCAACCGCATAACTGCAATGCCAAGAACCACAGCCACCTCGCCAACTCAGTAACAGAAACCACCAATAGCACTAGCACTAGCACCTCCACCTCCACCTCAAACAACTCCAACAATTCCAACTCGAATTCCAACTCCTTCAGCTACAAGAAAAAGCACTGCCCTTCGAGTAATGACCATTTCTTACTAGGACGCGGAATGATCGTTGCGGACTACGTGGCCCAGCAGGACGACCAGCACAGTATCCTCAACTACAACCAGTCTCTCCTCAAGGACTGCACCAAGTACAGTGCCTTTAACTTTGTCTCCATCGAGATTGGGTAAGTTTTTTGAGGTAAACTATTGCTCGGGATATCGAACTTGTATATACTCGGATTCGGTCTTAGACTTATCAGAGTCTCTAAAAAGCCTTTTCATACATATCTTTTTTGGGTGATTATTTATAAAGAAACTATATTCAGATTGAGTCTCTAACTTTCAACTGAGTCTCTAAAAAGCCTTTTTAAGCCTCATACCTTTTCTGGGTGATTAATTTATAAAGAAACTATATGTTCTGATTCAGTCTCTGACTTCCAACTGAGTCTCTAAAGAGGCTTTTCAAGCCTCATACCACTTCTTGGTGATTAATTTATTATTTTATGATGTGATAATAGATATATGGCTTTAATTTTAGCAACTGATTGGATTGTCATAAAAAACAAACGTGAAAAGTTTAAAAATATTAAACAAAAAACAAGAAAAGAAAAAGAAAAAAAGGGGTTTCCAATTACGCTGCCGTTTATCGTACGGTTTGAGTCGCAGGAATAGATTCGAAAGAATAAAGATAGAGAGAATTACGTTGCTGTTTAGCATACGGGTCGAATTACGGAGATATATCCGAAAGAATATAGATAGAAACATATATAAATACAATAAGAATATAGATACGCTGCCCTTTATCGTACGGCTCTAATAGCGGGAACTGATCCGAGGAAATAAAGATAGAAAGGAATCGCGGGAATAGACCCGAAAGAATAAAGTTTAGAAAGGATTACGCTGACGTTTATCGTACAGCTCGAATTGATCTCGATAGATCCGAGAGAATATAGTTAAAAAAGGACTACGCTAATGTTTAGCGTACGGCTCAAAAAGCGGGGATAGATCCGAGAGAATAAAGGATTCTTTTTAAATCAAAGTTTCTATTTAATTCTCAAAATCTCAAACCTCAAAAGATTCTTTAAACAATTCTCCATGAATCTAAATCAAAGTCTGTTTAGAAATTGATTTTCTTTCGATTCTTTATCAATTTTTCTGAACAAACTCCTTGAAAAGACAGAGAAATCCAAGGATATTAGGGAGGCTACATCCTTGACTTATTCTCTATTGATCTGTATGTATATTTTAAAATATATTTTAATAAATAATCTCTCTCCGTAGACCCTCATCGCTGCCCGCTCGAGTGAAGCTCCTGAGCAACGTGCCACCCACTCTCGAAGACTTCCAGAACGGGGAATGCTACGGATTCGGCAACAGTCTGCCCCACACGCCCTTCGAGAAGGTGCGTCACGGCCAGGAGGAGTTCCAGGCCATTGTCAGGGAGCACGGCAACGCCAGTGTCGAGGATCTAAGCCAAAACCTGATGCAGTTGCTCAAAAAGAAGCACAAATTCTGGCCAGACGCGGAGCTCAAAAGGCGGGCGCCCAACTGGGGCGAGGGATTGAGTTCCCTGAATGTCCACATTGCGGAGCATGCCTACGGGAGTCGCACCCACACGGTGATCCTGGTGGATGCCAACAACAAAATGCATTTCATTGAAGAGACAATGGCGGGTCTGGAGCCGGAGGGCGAATGGCAAAGGACTCACATCCAGAAGGAGTTCCAGAATAGCATTTGATGTTTGTTTTTTGTTTAGGTTTTTAAGGATTTTTTGATGTCCTGGAAAGAATAAATTATAAGAATGTTTCTCCTTCTTTTGAAACCATAAAAACTATTTAATTTTACGTTTTTTTTTGGTGTTTTTATTTAATATACGTCTCTTTCTTATACGTTATATATTATATTATATACTCGCTTGTATATATATGTAAACAAAGTAATTAACGCAACTTTATTACAGCTTGCTTATCGGCCGTCTATCGTCTATATCTTTATAGTTCCCCGAGAGATTCCCCGGAGAACTATTTGTATTTCTTGGCCACCCGACCGCCACCAACCTCGGCTCCGTTTCCGCGTAGAACGCTCTTGAATTTCCGCGAGTTCATTGAACGTTTTCTGGTGATAAAAAATACACAAAAAATATTATAATTTAAGACAGAAAGTAGGAGAAAGTAATCCTGCAGACCCACCTCTTGTTTAGGTTATTCCTGGAGAGGGGAATATAGGCGTAGGGATCCAGCTGGCCGCGCTTCTTCATGTCACCCTTGGCCTTTTTGCTGCCGTACTCGCTGCCCGCCGGTCGGGCTGTGGATTTGCCGGACTTTACGGACATGGCATCGCTAGCATCCTGACCCTGGCCCAGCTGCCGGTGGATACCCTTGCCCCCTGAGGTATAGCGACTGGTGGCCGTGGTCTTGCCGGAACGCATGCTGAGGGAATCGCTGGCCTTGCGTTTGCGTTTGGCGGCTAGGGAGTGCTCTTGCTGGAGCTGCTCTTCGTCGCTGGAGTCCTCCTCCATGCCGCGCTTGGCACGCGGCTCCTTGACAGCGGCTCCGTCCTCTTCCATAGCGGAGTCCGAATCGGAAGAGTCCTCGTCATCCTTGCCGCCGCCCTGACCGCGCAAAGCCTTGTCGCTGATGATGAGGCGACCATCGTCGGCGGTCTTGAAGCCACCATTCGGTAGTTGCGGTTTGGCCTTCAGGCTCTTGATCGTAGCCGCCGCTTGGACAGAACCACTAGCTAAGGGCGAGTATAATAAGGATTAGCAAAGGATTACAAAGGATTTCATCCAAAACCCACTCAAAACATTGCCAATCGACTTGAGGTCAGCCAGATCCACGATTTCATCCGCATCCTCGCGGATGTAGGTGCTCTTCTGTTTGGTTTTGTTGCGTCGCTTGCTGGCCGTGGAGCTTGAGGGAGCATTATCGTCCTCGGCATCCATGTCCTCGGGCAAATCCGAGTCCGAATCAGCCAGAATATCATCAATGCTAAGGACAAAGGATAAATGAAAGGATTTGGAAATAAAATCCCATGGAAAACCCACGTATAGCTCTTCTGCTCGACACCGCCCACGAGCTCCTCATCATCGGAGCTATCGGCCTGGGCATCCTCGTTCTGCTTCTTGCGCGTATCCCTGCGCATCTGCTTCCTGATCTTCTTGAGACGCCGATGGGTGACCTCGTCGTCGCCCGGGACAAAGCGTGCCAGCTCCTCGGTGGAGAAACGTTTGCAAAGCTTCTTGAGGAAGTAACCGATCTGGATGCGGCAATAGCGTTTCGTATCCTTGGTCATGGCGGAGAGAGAGCGCATCTGGAAGGGAAGTTAAAGATTAGATTCTAGAGAGGATTCCCCTGCATCTTAAAAACCCACAATTGTCTCCAAATGATTGGCCACCAAAGGAATGGGCATCACTTTGATGAAAGTAATCAGAAAAGCCACAGCTGCCTCGGATTGGTGGCGCGACTTTTGCACCAAAAACACGGAGACCTGCTGCAGGACAAACTCCAGAGTTGCCACCGTCAGGTGCTGTCCCTGCTGCTGGAGCACGGCCCGAAAAGCCAGGATGGTGTTCGTAACCAAAGCCTCATCGCCCGCAAAGCCAGCCGTCAGGATATCGACAAAATCATTGATCTTTCCCGCCTCCTGATAGAGTTCGGCTATGAACTTGATCAGCTGCTCGGCCACCTGCTCCTTGCGGGTGGAGAACTCCTTGTAATTAAGCACAGCCTCGGGTATGGTCTTCATCACCAGCTGGTCGTTGTAGGCCAGATTGCTGCGACCATCCAGCAGAGATTTCAAGCAACTAAAAAGGGATTTGACTTTAGTTTTGGAAAGGATATTGTTTGAGATGAAAACCCACTGTAATCTTGAGGCCTGGCAGACATTGCAGCTGGTGGAGAAGGCCTCCAGGAGCAGCTGCTGCAGGGAGTTGCAGTTCTTCCGCGTAAACTTCTGGCAGGAAGCTTGCTCCGAGGTCATCAGTTCCCGAAGCAGCCTGGAAATGCAATCGAAATAGAATAGAAATCCTTAAAATATAAGACTCTCCCCCTACTCGTAGGTCTTCCTTTGCTGCTTCTTAAGTTTCTGCTCATCCTTGGCCACCAGCTTGGACTTTTCGTTCTTCAGAATCGGAACCATGAACTTGTCCGCATACGCCTGGATCCCGCGGCAGTTCTGGACCCGCACAATGGCCGCGTTGATGTCGAACAAAGCGTCGTACTCGAAGCTGGCCAGGGCCGTGGCCGCCATCTGGGCTTGGGCGGTCTCGAAGAGCTGGGCCTGAACGTCGGCGGGAGCCCGCAGGATGTACAAGCGGATTAGGTCCAGGACACGCAAACGCTGGTCCGCCTCGTACGTCCCCGTCGGCTTTTGGGTGTAAATATTAAAAAGACGCGGCAGGAAGTTCTTCGCGTACTGTCCCACGGCCTGGTGGCACTCCTCGCTCTGGCTCTTGTCCAGCAGTTCCATCAGTCCGTCATAGATGGGTGGCCGGAACTCGGGATTGTGCTCGAGGGCGGCGCCCAAAGTGGGAGCCAATTGGCGCAGATATTCCGGATCCCTCGGCTGACGGCAGAAGCCCGGGAAGAGACCCCACAGCTGGCAGCAGAGCAACTCGTAGATGTGCGCCGAGGAGTTGTTCTTGGCGTCGGCGAACTGCTTCCACTTCTGCTGGCAGTCCATGGCCAGCGGCACGATCTTCTCCTTGAAGAACTGCAAGCTGGCGCCATTGGCTCCTTCGCGGAGCAGTGGGAGCAACCAGGAGCGTTCCAGCTGCATGGCGCCTTTAGCATCGGCCAGGGGTATAGCCGTAAGAATCACCTCCGGACCCAAAGCTCGAATGGCACTGATAATAGTGTGCTCGATCTGCAGGCGGTGGGCGCTCTGACTATCATAGCGCTTGGCGATGGTCAGCAGCGATGGAGTGAGCTCCTTTCTGCAAAAAAAAAGGATTTTAATTCAAGAGTAAAGAGACTCCTCCCCCAATCCTACCCGAATTCCTTGCCGCAACTCTCAAAGACAATGGAAAAGATCAGGATAACATATTTGGAGATCTCCCCGAAGGGAGCATTCAACACCTTGTGGATGGAGGCGATTATTTTGGCCACACTCTGGCGGTTGCGCTTGGCCGCCTCCGGCGTGGTGCAGGCCTGGGCCACGCAGTCCTGCAGCAGCTCCTTGAGACAATTCGAGACCCCCACGATCAGTTCCGTGCGCTCCGAGAGCCACAAGTCCGTAGTGCAGACATCGATGAGGCGAGGCAGCGCCTGCATGCACAAATCCAGCTGCAGGTTGGCCAGATGGAGGTGCCCCTCCTTGAGGACGGTGATCCAGGCGAGGGTCTGCCGAACGTCGCTCCTATCCGGACGATATTCGTGGATGGCGGCCAGGAGCTTGGCGCAGAGGGAGGCGTTCAGATTGGGACTCTTCGTGAGGAAGAGCGCGTGCAGGGCCTGGAAGCAGTTGGTGCGGACGAGGACATTGGCGGCGGTCATGATGGAGAGCAGGTGCTCGCACACGCTGCGTATATCGTCGGTCTTGAAGCCCGACATGGTGTCCTTGAGAAGGGCCAGGGTATGGAGGACCGTGGTCTGGGCATTGGCCAGGACCTCCGGCTTGAACTGGGCGAGGCAGAACTTGGTGACGCGACTGCTGGCCGGGTGGTGTTTTACTTTAGGCGCCTGCTGGGGCTTCTCATCCTCATCCTCGTCATCGTCCTCATCCTCTTCGGTTTTCGGGGGAGGCAGCATAAAGGAACTCCCATGGATAATGGCCACGATGGCATGCTGTGCCGCCTTTCGAATCTTCGGCTTGGAGTGGATGCTGAAAGCTAGAAGGGCATCAAAGTACTGGAAGGTGGAGCTGTACGTCCAGGTGGCATAGTCCTGGGCCCTCAACAAAACCGAAACACAGCCAATGAGCTGGAAATAGACAAAAATTAGTAAAAAAAATCAAAGAATCTCGGCGTCAACCCACATAACGTATCACGGATTGGTTGGGGGAGTCCATGAAGCGCTGCAGGAGCGTCTGCAGGGTGGCTGCCGTCTCCCCAAAGCGCTTCCTCAGCACCGGAGCCGGCACCGACTTAATGCCCATGGAGAGCAGCGCCACTCCGGCCACAATATCGCGCTCCTCGCTGGCCGCCTCGATTTGCTCCATCAGGAGGAGAAAGTACTCCGTGGAGGTCTCGCCGCCGCCATTTTCGCGAATGATCTCGGTCAGGGCGCTCAGGATGGCCAGCATTTCCTTGTGCAGGTCAGAGGAGGCACGGAAACCGGTCATTAGCTTCTTGAAGCTCATGTTGCTGCAGCTGCTGTAGTTGGAGGCGAAGGTTTTGAAGGTCTTGAAGGTGCCAGTGCCGGTGGGGGCCGGTCCCGACCCGGACATCCCATCATCGTCCTCTAAAGTGAAGTCTTTCAAGCTCCCGGCCACATCGTTGACGGTTGTGGTCTCCGCATTGTAGGCCTGACGCTGTTCGTGCTTGTGAACCGCCTCCATGGTCAGGCCAGTGGGCGTGGCAATAGCTGGGATTACAATAGAAGCCTCATTTATGGTTACTTTAATGGAATTACTCAAAAAACCCGCTTACCCATATTCAAATTCGGTTGAAAAAAGCGCGACTTGGCTTTGAGGCGATGTTTCATCTGGTCAGGATTCGTGGTGGCCGACTGGCCCTTGCTCCAGGTCTTGCCCTTGCCATGGCGCTTCAGCTTCGAACGGAATTTCGCCATGCTCTCGCTCTGATTGTCGATTTAATTTAAAAAAAAAATTATAAATAAATAAGTTGAAACACGTGCGAGCGCAATTATTTGTGGAAGAGCAATCGATTGTCGGTTATCGATCTATCGTTTTGAAACACCTGTTCGGCGTTGCCAGATCCAGAACAGAGGTCGTGTATGCGGCCAACACTGGCAGCGCCACGCACCAGTTGAATGCAAAAGAAGAAGAAGAAGCACCAGCGTCCGAAAATAGTGCGCAAAATAGTTTTGTTTTTTTTGTCAAGTGCAGCGGTAATATTGTTAAACAATCAAACCAGCGAACGGTAAACGCAATCGCAAGTGACAATGCAACGCATGTGCTAAAAGGCAAGCGTCGGAATCAAAGATCAAAGACAATTGAGCAAAAACCGAACAACGCACACTCGAACACACGCACATGCATACATGTGGCGAGGCACCCACACGAACAGGCACCGACACCGAACAGCGAGTGAATGAGATCGCGCGAGTGTGTGAGTGAGGCGCAAGACGAACTGTAATTGTAATATAATTGATAAAACAAAACGTCAGGCAGGAGCTGAAACAGCAGCACCACCTCTTAAGGCGAGAAAGAGAGAGAAGGCACGCGGAGTGGGGCTCTAGGCAAGGCGGCAAGGAGCCAAAAGCAAAAACCGAAAAAGGAGGAGAAATTGTTGTTGCTAAAAATAGCAACAAATTGACGCAGGCAGCCTGCGTTGCGTCGCAGTCGCTGGGCACTTCGATTTCGATATTGGGCTTCCAATTGCCCGGAGACACTTGTACCGTTAGCGTGCTCTCTCTCTATTGCGCTCTCAGCGCTCACCCGCCAACAACAACAACAGCAACAGCGGCTACAAAATACAAAATACAGTAACCAAAAAAAAATCAAAAACAAAAACAAACAACGGATCAAAACTATGCTTTTGAAATTCACAAAAACCAGTGGAGCTGGCACCGGACCCAACTCCGTACCGCTACCGCTACCGCTCCCCCTCCCGCTGGGCCCCGGCTCCAGCTCGGCGTCCATCCAGCCAACAACAACATACGCGGCCCGCGGAACAGGTTTGTACTAATCCCATTTTTTTTCTCCCTCCCCCCATTCGTCTCCCCCTTCTCCTCCTTCATCTCATTCAAGTCTGCTCTTGTTTCTTTTATTTACCTTTTATTTACCTTTTTTTTCTTGACCCAAAGGTCTCACTATTTTTAACCCTTAGGTTGTTTTTCTCATTATTTTTAACCCTTATGTTGTTTTTTTTCTTATCGAAAATATTATTATTATATTATTAAGCTTGTTTTTGGGTTTTTGGGTGAAAATATCAACTAATTTTGATGTTTTATTCGGGTTTTTGTATAAATAATTGTCCAAAGTTCAAGTTCGGATAAAGATTTGTCCAAAAAAACAATAAAAAACATAAAGAACAGGTGTAACTGAGAAACAAGCTTTAATTTTTGATGCTTAAATAGATTAAATAGATTAGATCTTTATAGCTATAGGTTTTTTCTGTAGAGAACCATTTCCTCTATACAATTATTACTTTAAAAACAACAAAACAAAGCTTTCGATTCCCTAAAACCAGAAATTACGAAGTTTTCTGTTATTTAGTTTTAAAAGAAACTATAGTTTATATATTATATAGTATATTTTTTCTATATTATTGTTATCCTTCTGGGGATATTTCGTTTCGGGTGGAAGTTCTGAATAAGAACAAAGTTATAAATGGATCTTATAGGATTTTTATTTAGGATAGTATATAGATTCATTTTTTTTTTATAAAGTTTCCTGATTCTTATCATGATTTATTCTATTTTATATCATTCTTCTCTAAATGGTCTTCTCTGAATTTTTCATTTTGGGTATAAATTCTGATCTGGAAAAGAGATCAGAATCTTCAGGATCTTTAATAGGATATCGTTGAAAAGCAAAGCTTTCAATTCCTAAAATCTCGAAAATTAGGAAGTTTTCTATTGTAAGACTATAGTTCGTATAGTAGTCGTACATATTGATAAAAATCCATCAAGAGTTTATAAAATCTCATTAATTTATAATTATTTTATATAAATTAATAAAAATCTATCAAGATTATATAGAATCTTTATTAATTCTATAGTTACTTTATATAAATTACCAAACAATCGATCAACATTTCATATAAATATTAAACTCTAATTACCTGAAACTCTGATTCTTCTATTTTATTTATAATTGAAGTAAAAATGTGTTACCTTTTTGAGTTGAACTTGAACATCAAAAATGTTGATAAAAATTGATAAAAAAAATGATAATAGGATGGATGGGTTCTTTTTTTTAGATCTTTCAATGATAGGGTTAATTTTTGTTTTTAAATTTCTGTTTTCTTTATTTTTTTCTGGTTTCCTTGCTTTCTTATGTTTTCTCCTGTTTTCGTCCTTGATTTTCTCTTGTTTTCTCGTTGTTTTTCTCTTGGTTTCTCTATTTTTTCTATAATTTCTTGTTTTTTATTATTAATAATGCTGTAAATAGATGAGGAACGAAAATAGGAACAAAAATAGATTGATTTTAGCCCAAAAGGTGTACAGAAATTAATAATATTTTCTCAAGAGAAGAAAAATAATAAAAATAATGATGATGGAGAATAGAATATTTATTCAACCACTTGCTTTTTTTTTTCTTCTTTTTTCTCATTTTTCTGATAATTTGTTACACATTTTCTGTAGTTTTTTTTGGTTTGTTTGTTTTTGTTTTTTTGTTGATATCGATATCAGTTTTTTTTTTTGGTTTTTCGTTTGGAGTTCAAAACTATTTGGCCCCCAGAAGCATTGCGACATTGAAATCGCCGCACGTGTCCCACCACACACGCACTTTTATGCTTACACACAGACACGCACGCACACAAACACACGCACACAGACAATTATGTGTGTAAAAACAATTATGTGTGTTTACATGTTGGATTACAGAGGTCACTCGATAATGGGGAATATTATAAGAGATTATTGAGATTAAATATTCCAAAAATCAAAAAGGTTTGTTTGTTTATTTTAGAAGTTGAAAAAATACTATTTCTGTTTTGCTAAATAAATCGCGTTAATTAGTTATTACTGTAATGTAAAAATGTGTTTTTAATTGTTAGGTTACAGAGGTCATTCGATAAGAGGAAAGAAATATTTAAGAGATTACAAAATACAACATACCGAAAAAGGTTTTTTTTGTTATTCAAAAAAGATAAAAAAATACCAAAACAAAAAATACTTTTTCTGTTTTTGCTAATTAAGTCCCTTCTTATTAATTATTACAATACTGTAGATTACAGGGGTCATTCAATAAGAGGAAAAGAGAGATTAATGAGATAACAAAATACTAAAAACCAAAAAAGACTGTTTTTTTTTGTTATTCAAAAAGATGAGAAAATACTATATCTGATTTTTTGAGTGAATTATTATTCCTTGTAATTAGTTGTTACTGTAAGTGAGATGGGATTAAAAAATACTAAAGAAAAAAGGTATTTTTAAAGAAATTTATTTAAAAGATGAAAGGAGACCAAAAAGACTATTTCTTTTTTTCTAAATAATTCTTTCTAATTAGTGTTAGATTACAGGCGTTATTCGATAAAAGGAAATACTAAAAAGATTATAAATTCAAAAAACCAAAAAGAGCTTTTTTTTTTGTTATTCAAAAGATCAAAGATCAAAAAATACTTTTTCTGTTTTGCTTAATAATTCCCTTCTAATTAGTTATTACTGTATTGTAAATATACTTAATTTTTAAGTTGATTGTTTGCTCTTTTATTGATCGTTTTCTTTAATTCCGATGTTTGCCGTTAATCCTGCACGTGGCTGTTGGGGAGAAAAAAAAATAAAATTGAAACTAGAAACAGTTTCCTTTCCACGATGGCTTTTCCTTAAGCCTGGCTAGAAGGATTCTAGAAGGAAGAAGGAGAAGAAGGATTCGTATTCAAGTGTTGGCATGCCTCCTAGGCACCCGCCCACGCCTTTTTCTCCTTATCCTTTCAATTTCTGCTGTTTGATGAGTATTTGGTTTCCAACCCAACACCCACCCCCCAAGGACAACCCAGGACATGTCTCATTTCATTCCGCTCTCTTTTCCATTTGTTTGTTCGGTTTGCGGCGGTGTTGCTGCTGCTGCCGGGTTTTGTCTGCCACTTCTGTTGCTTTTGCTTTTGCTTTTGCCTTTGGCTAATGCCCCGCCCCCGTAATCGAATTGAATTGGATGTTTTTCCATCAAGGTCGCAGGACACGGGGTGGCTTCAATGGCTTGGCTTGGCTCGGCTGCCTGGCAACCTGCTGTCCTGGAGTACCACCTGCTGGAAAATCGGCACAAGAACCGCAAGGAAAAGGCTCAGCAACACCTCTACACCCTTCTACCCACTCAACGCCCAATCTTCCACCCACTCACTATTAATCTAGTGTCCTTTTGTGCGAGGGAGTGCCTGGCCTTTCCTGTCCTGTCCTGGCATCGGAAGCTAAATTCAAATTGAAATTAAAGAAAACTTGGAAGTAGTCTGGCTTTTCGGGGAATAGTTGAAGGATATATAATATATATTTTTTACTCAACTACTAAAATGGAAGTAATATGAAACATAAAATCCTTCCTGAAGCTTCCCCTTTAAGGAGTCTCTACTGTGTCACGTATCCTGGAAAAGCAATTGAGTTAATTTCGTGTCCAGCTGGGAGGAAGCCCTAGGAAGCTGTCTCCAAATTAACTGGACTTTGTCATTTGTCTCTTTTTCTATTTTCTACACTCTGTCTCCCCCACTTCGGCTCCACTCTCTCATCTCCACAACTCTTTTCCCCACTTTTCTCTACCTTCCTCCTCACCATATCCCTCCCCCTTTGATTATTTTTATTTTCTTTTTGATTCTCTGCTTTGGTTAATTGCTTTTAAAGTCTCGTGACTCGACTTGAGTCAGCAATTGTTTTGAATACTGCCCTCTCTGTCGCTCCCCGGCTAGCTTTGTCTCTTTCGCTTTGTCTGCCAACATTTCGGTTAATTCAATACAATTTTCTGCTCTCTAGATTAGTTAATGATCATCGTTCTGCACAGGGAGAAATATTTAAAGAAAAATCTTGACTTAAAAAAAAAAAAAAAAATTTTTAATATAAAAAAAACGACAAATTTATTTCTTTGGAAGGACTTTTTATTTTTTCTTTATATTTGGTATTTGACAATTTTCTGGTTTCAAGGCGTTCTACACAGAGAGAAATATTTAAAAAATCATGTATTTTTTGTTACTTATTTATTTCCTCTTTTTCTAACGATAAATTCGTAACTTTTTTTTATTTTTATTTTTTTTCTTAAATTAACTCAAGAATGATGTTCTATTAATGTTCTATTAATATATTTCTCTTTTGGTTCTCTTTTTTTACTCCCTTATTTCTTTATAAAATTCTCTGACTTTCACCAAAAAAGTAAAAAAAAAAAACAACATAAGAAAACAAATAAATTTTCATTAACAATCAGTTTAAAGTAAATTTTGTTGTTTGTTTTTTAAGAGACAACTATTTATATTTAATTTAAGAGTTCAAGTGTTTTTTCGGAATATTTGCACAGCTTTTTCGAGATTTTTTTAGGCTTTTTTTGTGATTTAAAAATATATATTAGCGTTAGAAAAAATTTTTTTATAAGTTCTTAATAAAGTTTATAAAATTAGTAAATAATCTTTAAAGGTAGAAAATTTTCCAGATTCTATTTAGGCTTTTTTTTGTAATTTAATCATTTAAGGGTAGAAAATTTTTCTCAGTTTTTTATGGTGCTATTTTTTATGTGCCATTTTTTTGTCTATTTTTTTTTTGTCTCATTTTTTTTGTTTTATTTTGTTGTTTTTTATTTTCGCGAACCCACCTCAATTATTTTGTTATTGCGACGCCGGCAGAGACAACACGCACACAGATATTTGATTAAATCGGGAGGAGGCGGTGGGGCAAGGGGGTGTGGCCAGGGGGCGGTGGCAGGTGGAGCAAGTTCATCATTGTCCCAAAGTCGATGCATCATTCATATAAAACTTTTCGTTCAAAACAAAATGATTAAATTTGTTTGTATTTTGTGTCGTGTTTTGACGTATTCTTTGTTTTTTTTTTTTTACTTATTTCTTTTTTTTTTGTTTCTTTTTTATACCCTTGAAAAAGGGTATTATAATTTTGTCCAGAAATGTGTAACGCATTAAAGGAAGCATCTCCGACCCCACAAAGTATATATATTCTTGATCAGCATCAACAGCCGAGTCGATATAGCCATGTCCGTCTGTCCGTCTGTCCGTCTGTCCGTCTGTCCGTCTGTTTCTATGCAAAAAATAGACAGTAGTTTTAAAGCTAGCGTTTTGAAATTTTTACCAGATCATTATTTTTGTTGCACGCAGATCAAGTTTAAGAATCGGTCGGATCGGACCACTATATCATATAGCTGCCATACAAACGACCGATATGAAAACAAGTCTATGTATGGGAAACTTTTTTGTTTTCCAAGCTATTGCAATTGAATTCAACATTTATTCATTTGACATAGCCATACAAGATTTGTAAAAGTTTGGTCCGGATCGGATCACTATATCATATAGCTGCCATACAAACGACCGATATGAAAACAAGTCTTTGTATGGAAAACTTTTTTGTTTTCCAAGCTATTGCAACCGAATTCAACATTTATTCATTTGACATAGCCGTACATAATTATTGAAAGTTTGATCCGGATCAGATTACTATATCATATAGCTGCCATACAAACGACCGATATGAAAACAAGTCTTTGTATGGAAAATTTGTTTTCCAACCTATTGCAACCTAACCTAACCTATGAAAACAAGGCTTTGTATGGAAAACTTTTTTGTTTTCAAGGGTATACCATCTTCGGCAAGCCGAAGATCACTTTTCTCACTTGTTTTTGACTGCTTTCTCACGTTTTTGTTGTTTTTTTTGTGGTTTTTTCGTGTTTTTTTTTGCATTTTATTGTTGATTGATTTTATTTGCGAAATAACCGAAGCAGGAAGTAGGTTGTTCCAAAAATTAAGCTTAAATATATTAAGCTATAAAATATTTAAGGGAATTATCGATCATATTCCTTTTACTTTGATTCCACGCGTACCTTACACGGCAGCGTCTTGTTTATTTTCTCTAGAAAAGGGTTTAAAAAGCGGTAGATCCACAAATTAAGCTAAAAATTATGCGATTTCAAGGGAATAATCGATCACATTCCCTTACTTCCTTACTTCCCTACTCCACGCGTACCTTACACGGCAGCGCCTTGTTTATTTTCTCTAAAAAAGGGCTATATTTCTCGGTTTTTCGGTGTTTTTTCTTTGGTTTTCGGTGGTTCCACAAGTTAAGATAAATTTAACAGGGAATCATCGATTCCTTCTATATTGTGCGTACATTACATGGCAGCGCCTGGTTTATTTTTCCCCAATAAAGGGTTTAAAAGGGTTAAAACGGCCCCCTAAATAAAGATATTGTAATGGCACTTCGTTCGATCTGATAACTCCGGGGCTCCAGAAAATTTATAACAAAGTTACCCCCATTAAATATTTCACGGGTTTTCGGTGTTTTTTCGTTATTTTTCGTTGATTTTTCGTTGATTTTTGGTGTTTTTTTTGGCCATGTTGCCAGGAGACAATAAAATGCAATCAGAGAGTGTTTATGGGGTTATAATTTTCGATCCGAAAATCGAATTGAAATCGTATGAATCAGTATATCTTGGTATATATTGATATATCTTGGTATATCTTGGTATATCTGGGTATAAATTGGTATATCTTGGTATCTGGCTATAATATTGATTGGAAATGCGTCACTTTTAAGACTTGATAAGTCTTAGGAAGCCTTTAGTTTGAGGGGAAAAATAAATTCCGAATAAATAGTTTTGAATAATTCTGAATAATAATTGTGAATGAATAATTGTGACTAAATAATTGTGAATGAACGATGACTGTGAGGGAAATTAATTGAGAAATTGTTCTCTAAATAATATTAATAATGACATCTTCGATGATTGAACCAATTCAGGGAATATATCAGAGAGACATCGTTATTATTAATTATAAATGAATGAAAGCATTGTATCGGATATATATCTATGATATTTCCATAATAAATTGCATTCTAAATCGTTTGTTTTGAGGGAAAAGTTGAGTTTTTTTTTAGGGGAATCACTTTTTTAACATAAATCCCGTTTGGCTTTTACAAAAAATATGTTTCTAATAATAATCTTTAAGGTAATCCCTAGTGTAATCTGTTTTTTCCCATTATTAAGATATTATTTTTAAAATGATAATTAAAAAATGATTAAATGGAATAAAAATCAATGATTAATATTGATAGTTTTTAATACTTTCATGTTTATTCATGTTTTTTCTTATAAAAAAATTGATTTTTTATAATAATTTCATGTTTATTTTTGTAAAATATTGATACTTTCAAATAATTTCATGATTATTCTTGTTTATTCTTGTAAAATATCAATACTTTTTAATAATTTCATGTTTAATCAAGTTTATTCTTGTTGATTCTTGTTTCTACCTAAAGATCCTCTGGTTTTTAGCTCCTCCGGCTTCAAATCTTTGACTCAAAACGTTGTTTTATTTATTTTATTTATTCCCTTGTTATATGAAATAAAATTCCATTCGATTACTAGATTATTCCATTGATATTCCATTATTCCATTGATATTCCATTATTCCATTAAAAAAACACAATTATCCAAGGTCCAAACGCAACATTTAAAGCGTTTCTTGGAAAAATAGATCTAGACCAGGTTGCCAGCTTCCCTTTCTTACTGTTTTTGTTGTTGTTTTTCGTTGTCTTTAAACCCCTCGAACCCCTCAAACCCTTTAACTCTCAACGACACCCTGCCTTTTGCAGCTCTCTATTGCACCCGTCTATTACAGAACTCAATTGGCTGTAACGTGCACTAAGAGAAAAATGTGGGAAAGTATAGAAAAAAGTAAAAAATAGAAGAAACAAGTGAGAAAAGTTATCTTCGGCTTGCCGAAGATGGTATACCCTTGAAAACAAAAAAGTTTTCCATACAAAGCCTTGTTTTCATATCGGTCGTTTCTATGGCAGCTATATGATATAGTGGTTCGATCCGGACCAAACTTTCACAAATCGTGTATGGCTATATCAAATGAATAAATGTTGAATTAGGTTGCAATAGGTTGGAAAACAAAAAAATTTTCCATACAAAGACTTGTTTTCATATCGGTCGTTTGTATGGCAGCTATATGATATAGTAATCTGATCCGGATCAAACTTTCAATAATTATGTATGGCAATGTCAAATGAATAAATGTTGAATTTGGTTGCAATAGCTTGGAAAACAAAAAAGTTTTCCATACAAAGACTTGTTTTCATATCGGTCGTTTGTATGGCAGCTATATGATATAGTAATCTGATCCGGATCAAACTTTCAATAATTATGTATGGCAATGTCAAATGAATAAATGTTGAATTTGGTTGCAATAGCTTGGAAAACAAAAAAGTTTTCCATACAAAGACTTGTTTTCATATCGGTCGTTTGTATGGCAGCTATATGATATAGTGGTCCGATCCGGACCAAACTTTTACAAATTATGTATGGCTATGTCAAATAATGAAATGTTGAATTCAATTGCAATAGCTTGGAAAACAAAAAAGTTTCCCATACAAAGACTTGTTTTCATATCGGTCGTTTGTATGGCAGCTATATGATATAGTGGTCCGATCCGGACCAAACTTTTACAAATTATGTATGGCTATGTCAAATAATGAAATGTTGAATTCAATTGCAATAGCTTGGAAAACAAAAAAGTTTCCCATACAAAGACTTGTTTTCATATCGGTCGTTTGTATGGCAGCTATACGATATAGTGGTCCGATCCAGACAAAACTTTTACAAATCGTGTATGGCTATGGCAAATGAATAAGTGTTGAATTCAGTTGCAATAGCTCGGAAAACAAAAAAGTTTCCCATACAAAGACTTGTTTTCATATCGGTCGTTTGTATGGCAGCTATATGATATAGTGGTCCGATCCGACCGATTCTTAAACTTGATCTGCGTGCAACAAAAATAATGATCTGGTAAAAATTTCAAAACGCTAGCTTTAAAACTACTGTCTATTTTTTGCATAGAAACAGACGGACAGACGGACAGACGGACAGACGGACAGACGGACATGGCTATATCGACTCGGCTGTTGATGCTGATCAAGAATATATATACTTTGTGGGGTCGGAGATGCTTCCTTTAATGCGTTACACATTTCTGGACAAAATTATAATACCCTTTTTCAAGGGTATAAAAAGTGGTTCGTTTGAAGGTTGACTTTTTTTGTTTTGTTTTGCGATTTAATTTTAAAAAAGTTTACTGTGGGAAAACCTTAGTTTTTTTGGTTTATTATTTAGTAGGAATTATTATTTATTTATCGATAGTTTATTAATAGTTTAGAAGGAATAAAAAGGAGTTTTCTTAAGAATATTTATCGATTTTTATGGTCAAAGATGAGCAACTTTAGTTAGAAAAGCAATTCTATCTTTTGACATAGATTTGAGTTAAATTAAAGGTAAAATAATGGCATTTTCCTGATCTTAATTAAACTTTAATAGACGAAATTACAGAAATTAATGTTTTTCGATATAAAAAAACCCGACTTAACCGATAAAACGATAAAAATATAAATATTAAAAATATAAAAATACTAATTTATCGTTTAAAATACAACCTACAACATTTTATCCCATGACATCGTTTTGAGTTTAATTTATAGATGAAATAAGGCAAAAATAATCCATTTCTTGGGATTAATTAAACTGTAATTGAAGAAAAAAGAGGAAAACTTTGTTTATCGATAGTCGAAATACCGATTTAATCGATAAAACGAAACGATACAAAAAATTATCTTGAATCTAATACAACTCTTAGTAAAAAATAGCTTAAAAAATGGAAATGCTTTTAACTTTTAGAAGATTTTTTAATTCTAAATGAAAAGATATTCAAGATGATATATTTTGTATTTTTGCATATGTTAGATACAAGATTATGTAGCAGTGTAATGTCCGGAAATGCCGCAGAGTGAAAAACTTTTCTCCGGCTTTTGCAGTGACGTATTCGCGTATTGTCTTATTGACGTATTGACGTATTGGTAATACCGGTCTCGACGGTTAACGTCATTCCAGTGAGTCCCCTCCAGACCCATAGCCGGTTTCCAGATGCATCCACAAGATACAAAATAGGAGAAGGGAAGAGGGTTAGGAAGAGGGTTAGAGACTGGGTTAGGGTTATGCGTTTTCATTCCACAATTTTTTGTTATTATTTATTTATTTTCTATTTTGTTTTTTACGAGAGTAGGGAATGGAAATTATTGAAAGCAATTTATTTGTTATGCAGATCCGAGTAATTGGAGGGAGGTCTGGCCCGGAGAGAATACTCTATGGGTGAGAGGTATCGCGTAAATAGAGGAAATTCCAAACATGAGTCAAAAATTAAACCCATTAATGATTTAATATAAAAAAATATCGACAGGTTTTTGTAGTTATACAAAATTTTTCCATTTCAATGGATAAAGTTTCCATTTTCATCCAGAATTTAGCTTCGGGAAGAGCATTGCGAAAATCGTTTGAAAATCGCTTTAAAGCTTTAATAAAAAATTGACCTTTTTTTATATTTTTTACCTTTTTTTTATACCTTTTTTTATATCATTTTTTTGGCACTCCGTGGAGGGCGAGTGACGCCAGCAACTGGCACCAATCGGCACAGCGCCGCAAATGTTTATTAATTTATTAATTTATAAATTATTATAATCAACGACGGCGAGACACACGGCGGCGAGTCGGGGCTGTCAATTTTTTTTGAGGAGTTTTCGAAGACGTAAATCGTCAATATTGGTCTTCAATTTCACCAAAAAAATAAATAAATTAATTAAATCGTTTTATTTGGGATAGCTATGACGTCTTTTTAGGAGAGTACCGGGTATAAATATTGTCTTAAATAATAACTTTCTATTAAAATGCAGTATATTCTGGTATATTTCTGAGAGAAGGCCATTTTTTAGGCAGCTTTTTCTGTTATTTTATGATGCGGTTTAAAGGAAATGTCTCTGACGTCTTTTTAGGAGAGGTATAAATAATTTTAAAATACTGTTTATTTCTAAAAAAAAAAAAACAATTTTTTACGAAGATTTTTTTGCTTTCTTTTTTCTCGCGATTTTGTCGCTTTTTTGACGCGATTTTGTGTCCCTACGAGTATCGGGTATAAATATTTTCCTAAACAATATCTTTCTATTAAAATACTATTTAGATATCTCTAAAAAAAAATACCAATTTTTTGGGCCAATTTCTGCTCTCTTTTTTGACGCGATTTTGTTGCGTTTTTATCGCGATTTCGTAGCGGTTTTGTATCATCAAGTACCGGGTATAAACATTTTCTCAAACAATATCTTTCTGAGAAATACCCATTTTTTAGGCATCTTTTTCTGCTTTCTTTTTTGAAGCGATTTTGTCACGACTTTGTTGCGTTTTTATCGCGATTTTGTTGCGTTTTTGTGTCATGAATATTTGTAATATTGTCTTGTTGTTGTTGTCTTACCCATTCCCTGGCCTTGAACTCTTCTTGGGTGTCATTCACATGGGAGGGGGAAACCAAATAGAAAACAAAACAAAAAAAAACACCGAAAAAAATGCGAAACGAAGAAGAAATGATAACTTGCAGCAAAATAACGCGGTTTTTTGTGTTTTATTTTGTAATTTTTATTTTTTGTATTTTTTCGTAAATACAACCTACAATGGGGCGTAGGTTGTATTTATCTGGAAATTTTGATTTAAACAACATTTAGCAGCATTCCTTGTGGCGGAAAAAAATGAAATCACAAAAAACTGAATGAAAAATCAACTCCGATAAGATAATAAAAACTAATTTATTTTGTTAAAAAATTAAAGGTTCAACATTTAGTTCTTCGATGGTAGTTCTGGGATGGTAAATATTTTCGTTTTTTATTGGCCAAAAAAAAAACACACACAGAAAACAGAAAGAGAAACACGGAAATGCCATTCCCAAAATGCGATATTCTCACCTGCCCGATATAAAAGGCAATAATACGAGGAATGCCTGAATTTCACCGCGCCATAGTACAGTTTTTTTGTACTCTTCATGGTAGTACACTTTTTGTGGTTTTTTATGATTTTTTTTGCTTATTTTTTCCTTTTTTTTTGTGTTATTTTTGCTTTTATTTTGGTTTTTGATTTTTTTTGGCTTGTTTTTTGCTTTGTTTTGTTTTTGTTGGTTTTTGCCTTTTTTTGTTTTTTTTTTTTTTCTATTTTTCTGTTTTATCTTATTTTTGTTTTTATTTTTTTATTTATTTATTTTTTGTTTATTTATTTTTTTTTTGTTTATTTTTTTTTGTTTCTTTGTGGTTTTTTTGTTTATTTTTTGTTGTTTTTTTTGTTGTTTTTTTCTTCTCTTTTTTGTTATTTTTATATTTTTTATCTTTTTTTTCTTTTTTTTGCTTTTTTGTTTTATTTTTTTGCCAATTTTTTTTTTATTTTGTTTTTTTGTTGTTTCTATTCCTTCTCTTTTTTGTTATTTTGCTTTTTTTTTAATTTTTATTTTTGTTAGTTCTCTTTTTTCTTTCTTTTTTTTCTTTCTTTTTTTCTCTCTTATTTTTTGTTTATCTTTTTTCTGCCTTTTTTTGCACTTTGAACAGATACAAATCATCCAAATTATTTGTGTACATTCGGGGGTCTGTGTTGTGTTGTGTTTTGTCGGGGCGGGCTTGTTTTTTTCTCGGGTTCTGTTTTTCTCTTGACGAGCCCCAAATATAATAGACAATATTTTTTCGCCTTTTTTTCGGCATTTTTTTTGGTGTGGGTTGGGGTTGAGGTCCAAGCCTTCGACAAATATTGGGCGGGGAGTGTGGTGTTTGATAAACACTCGAGGGCACCCAAAAAATAATAGTAACCTAAGCAAATGTTGGGCTAAGTTTTTGGGCGGTTTTTCTGCCTTTTTAATGCTAATTCTTTATAAATAACAAATATTTTATATAAATAAATCTATGACACCTAGAAATCACTAAAACATGATAAAATCTTATAGTTTTTAAGATGTTTTTCGATTTTTTGAAGGGTTTTTGATTTGTTTTTAGTTATTTATTGAAAAAAAAAATAAAATACTACAAAATAATCGATTAAATAAGAGTATTTAGAGCAAGGTTAATCGAAGAATTAATTGAAAAATCATTGATTAAATTAATTAACTTTATAAATAACAAATATTTTGTATAAATAAATCCCTAAAACCTTGACAACGATGATTTCTTATATCAAAGATATTTTCTCCTATTTTCTGATGGTTTTTGAATTGTTTTTAGTTATTTTCAACAAAAACTCCTAAATAATTGATTAAATTAGAGCAAATGATAGGAGTAATCGCACATTTAATTGAAAAATCATCGATAAAAATTGATAAACTTTATAAATAACCAATATTTATAACAAAAACGATAAAATATTATAATTTTGAAGATGTTTTCTCTTATTTTCTGTTGTTTTTTGAATAGTTATTGAAAAACACAAAAAAACTCTAAAATAATCGATAAAATTAGAGCAACTAAAACGATTAATCGAGCAATTAATCATAAAAAATCATCGATAAAATTGTATTCCTTCCAGAAAAAATCATTTCTTTTTGTATTTTATTATTAATTGATAAATATTCTTGAATTTTCTTCAATATTCTTTAAAGAAAATATAAAGCAAATCGTTTTTTAATGAGCTGGCGCTAGGATGCTGTTTTCGTGTGTCTGTAAATTTATTTTATTGTCGGCGTGGGCGGCGACGACACTGAGCCAGCAGAGAAACGCATTTGAAATCATTGTTTGCCTATTTGCTTTTATTATTTAAGTGCTAAACGAACGTTTCTCGATCCATTCACTAGAAAATAAGTAATACAATTAATAGAAGAAAAAGCAATAGCCAAATATCGAACGAAAAAAAGGCAAACTTGTCGGGTTTTTCTTCCCCGATTTTTGGGTGAAAATAAAGGGCATCCGATCTAAAAATCTCACATGAGTCGAAAATGGCTTAATTTGAATATGAATAGACTCAAACTGTCCAAATAATAAAAAATACCAGCCCATAACAATTGCAAATGTGAGTTAAACGACTCATTTGCATAGCTGGTTACTAAAGAAATACTTTAAAATACTTAAAAATACCTTTGAAATACTTAAAAATATTTAAAAAATACTTAAAAATACTTAAAAATACTTAAAAATACTTAAAAATACTTAAAAATACTTAAAAAACTTAAAACCTAATTTTAAAATACTTAAAAATACCTTTAAAATACTTAAAGATATTTAAAAAATACTTTAAAATACTTAAAAAACTTAAAACTTAATTTTAAAATACTTAAAAATACTTGAAAATACTTTAAAATACTTATACATACTTAAAATACTTAAAAAAATACTTGAAAATACTTTAATATACTTTAAAATACTTTAAAATACTTCAAAATACCTAAAAAACACTTAAAAAAAAAAACTTGAAAAAAAAATACTTGAAAATGTTTTAAAATACTTTGAAAAGCTTCAAAAAAGAAAATCTCTGCTCTAAAAAAATTTATTTCGTGTATTTAAGAGTTGTTTTTTAAAGAATAATGTTCTTATTTGGAAACTAAATAAATTTAAAAGAAATTTTAGGGTGAAAATCGAAAGAATTGAAGGAAGACTAGCCTTATATCTTGATAGTTTTTTGTTTAAATTTAAACACAACTATTTGGATACCCAAAAGAAAACTTTTTTCGGATATTTAGGAGCAATTTTTTATAAAGAATATTATTCTTACTTAAAAGCTTTATAAATTAAAAGCAAATTTTAGGAAGAAAATATAAAAGAATCGAAGAAAACCCATCAGTTTTTTTGGCTTTTACAAAAATATATACAAATTTCAACACAAACTCCATGGAGACTCCGAAAAGGAAACTTATTTCGGGTCTCTAAGAGTTATTTTTTAAAGAATACTATTCCTACTTTAAAACTAAACTAGTATTAGAGTGAAAATATAAAAGAATCGAATTAAAACTATCAATTTTTTGGGTTAAAAAGAAATATAAAAAAATATACAAAAATTTAAACACAACTCCATGAAAACCGAAAAAGAAAACTTACCTGTTTTCATAGTTCCAGCCTGTTTCTTATTGTTTTTGTTGTTGTTTTTATAGTTTTTGTTGACTTGCGTAAATATTTGGCTTTTGTATTTATCATTTTATGTAAGAGATTATATATTTATGCTCTCCGCCTTGAGCGCGTGGGCTTTACGAAGTCAAAACCCGAGTTGGGCGACCTCTGACGGTCGGTCGTACACGCCACACGTGTGTAACATCATCGTCATGGGGGGTGGTTAGTTATGATCCTAAGTATTATGATAAGTATATGATATTATAATGGTATTTACCATTTAACCAGATAATTGGGTTCTTGAGGTCTTGGCGTGGAGGGGCGTAAAGGAAATGAATTGAAACGCGAAATCAAATCAAATCAAAAATCAAATCAAACGAAACAAAACAAAACGAAACGAAACGAATGCGAACCAAACCAAACCAGATCGTATCAGATTCCGATCTCAACAAAAAGTAGTTCGCATTTTGATTACGTTTCTGCCTTTTGCTTTTTGTTTGTGTTTTTTGCTGTTTTTGCTTTTTTGTTTGTGCTTTTTGCTTTTTTATTGCTTTTTCCCTTTTTGCTTTTCTTGTTATTTTGCTTTTGCGTTTTTTGCTTTTTTTCTGCGTTTTTCTTTTTTTGCTCTTTTCCTTTTTTTTGCTTTTTTCCTTTTTGCTGTTTTTTTCTTCTGCGTATTCCTTTTTTCGTTTTTCCTTTTTTGGCTTTTTGCTTTTTCCTTTTATGCTTTTTTTTTTTTTTTTTTTTTTTTGCTTTTTCTGCTTTTGCTTTTTTCAGTTTTCTGATTTTTCCTTTTTAGTTTTTTTTTTCTTTATACTTTTTTCTTTCACCTTTTTTTTTTTGCCTTTTTCTTTTTCCTTTTTTTTTTTTTTTTTCTGTTTTTGCTTTTTCCTTTTTTGTTTTTATGCTTTTTTCCTTTTTATGCTTTTTCCTTTCTTGCTTTTTTTTTTTTTAGCTTTTTCCTTTTTGCTTTTTTGTTATTCCTTTTTAGCTTTTTTACTTTTTTTTATTTTTTTATTTTTTTTTTGCTTCTTTGCCTTTTTTTTCGCGCCAATGGGGTCCTCTTCCTCTTCCAGTCTGTCTGCGGTCCGGAGTTGAACGATTTTAACGATCAGACACAACCCATCAACCCATCAAGACCCAGGCCATATACTGCCTCGTATACCAAATATAACATATACACCCGATCAGACAAAAGCCCAAGCAATTTGTTATTTATTTCCATTATTTCTTTTTTTCGGCAAGCCAAATCGCAAAACGCCTCATGCTTGCTTTTTCGGTGATTTTGTTTGTTTTTTTTTTGGGACACTAGGGGAATACTCTATCACGCTCTATTACGCTCTAATGGGGTACACATATTTTTGTTGAATTTCCTCTTTTTGGGCGGCTTTCAAGTGTTTAAAGTTACAAGAGACGCTGAATTGTACTGTACGGTTCTAAGAAAAGACGGGTTATATTTTTAGCAAAATAAAATACTTTGGAAAATATCATTATAAGACTTTTAATCATAATTAGAGAAGCCACGATTTATAGCCTTGATATAGAATTATTGGAATATTAAAGAAAAAACTATTATATTCTTCTATGGATACTAATTTTTGCGTCTAAGGAGATGAAGTACTGAAAGACGCTGCCTTGTATTGTACGGTTTTGTGAAAAACGATTATATTTGTTGCAAAATACAATTATTTAGAAAATATTCTTAGAATCATTATATGAGAAGACAGGATTTATAGCCTGGATAGAAATATATGGGAGTATATAATAAAAAACTACATATACTTTTCTTTCAAGGCTAAAATAGGAACTTTTTCGCTTTTTGTGTTTCTAGAAAATACTGTAGGATCGTACTAAGATATAAAAGTCTTATATGATTCTTTTGGATATTAAAAACAACCTATAGTTATAGATTTTTTAGAGAGGTATAAAAAATGTTAACATTTTAGAAGAAATATAAAAAATAGGAGCTAAAATATCACTCGATTTCTTTGCAACACTTCGAAATCTCTTCTAAAAAAAAGTCTTATATTTCGTCTAATCACCCATAGACCTTATTTATTTATAGGGTATCATTTGCGTCGTCGCTAAGGCTTTTGTTATTGTTGCTTTTTCGCTTTGTATTGTGAAATTCGCCAGCGCAGACGTCCAATGTACGCGCACACCTAAGATCAGGCTCTGCCTTTTGTATTAAGTATCTGTGTGTGTGGCAAAGTATCTTTGTGAGGCAAAGTATCTCTGTAGGCCAGTGTATCTATGTATCTGTGAGCTAGTGTATCTTTGTATCCCAGTGTCTAGTCTGGCTGTATTCGTGTGTATCTTTATGAGCTGGGCGTGAGCGGTGTGTTGTGTCTGATAAGATTTTGTTTACTTTTCGCGTTTCGGCGGTTGCCTCGTCGGCGATTCTCTCGATTTTTCGGCAAATGCCAAATACGAATTCTATGAAAAAACACACACACAACACACACAGATACAGATTCCTCGACTGTTTTTTATTCGCGATGCGATAACTATGACGAAGATTGCAATTTCCTAGGCGGGTTGAGGCTGAAAGCGCGCGGTTTCGTCGTCGTCGTCTCAGCATCTCGAAAAGTACTTTGATTGTTATTATTTTTATTTTTATTTTTATTTGATTGTATTGTTGTTATTGTTGTTTATTCACCCCGATTGCTCTGGCTTTTGTTTTGGTCCAAGTCACGTGAGAGGCGCGTGCCTGCGTTTTGTCCGCGTTTTGTCAGCGTTTTCTGACGCGCTTCGATCGCATCCCTCTCTCTGTCGCTCTTTTCTAGTGCTTTCTCTCTTTGATTGCTTTGTTTTTTTTATTTGTTTTTTGTTTGTTTTTGTTTGCCAATCGCCGGTTGGATCATCAATCATCTAATTCCCCACCAAAAGCCACAAATAATTTTTTTTGGTATTAATCTACTGGAAATTTCATTCATAAAAAATTTTCAAAAGCGGAAATGCCATTCATTTTTTTTTAGAGGAAATTAAAAAATAAAACCAATAACAAAAACATTTAATAAATTCCAAATTTTCATTCATAAAAGAATTTTAAAAATGCCGAAAACGCTCCATTCCAAGGTCCTTGGGGGGGGTGGCTGGGCGCGCGTTTTTTCACGCCTCAAAATTATGATTAGTGTTTTTTCGGTATTTTTTTTTACTGTATTTGTGTGTGTTTTGTTAACGCAAATTATATGCTGAGGTGTGTAAACAAAAACAATAATAACTTGAAAATCCGCAGAATTCAAAAGAGATAACTAGAAAGATATAGGAGAGGGTTGGAGGAGGGATCGGCTCTGAAGAAAAAAATTATTTTTTATTTAGCGCATTTCGTGACATTGCTGGGAGGTTTAGTCATCTAACCCAACATACCATAATACCATATACCATATCTTTCGGCTTTTTACTTTTTACCGAGTTCCGAGTTGATGAAAACGCACGACAAGCAAACCAAAAACACAAATACATCAATTAACAGCAATTTAGTTTTTGTTCTCGATTCATTTACTAAAACATACGTTGTTTTTTTTTGGGTGGAAAAGCTTTTCTCTTTTTTTCTTTTCATTTTCTAGTTTAAAAAAAAAAAAAAAAAACGCGCCAAGGTAGAGTTTTTAAAGGTTTTTCTGTCACACCCCCAAAAAGTGTGACCAAGATTGCCTTTGATTCATACATTATTTTCTATTACATAATTTAAAAACAAAGTTTTTAGGCCTTGTTTCAAAGTTTCTTTAATAAAATTTTTTTAAAGTTTTTTTTCTCACTTCCCCTTAAATTTAATTAATTTACGATACATTGTTTTTTTTTAGGATTTTTCTTCATTTATTAAAGTTTTTTTCAAAGAAATAAAGCTAAACTAGAGTTTTTTAAGGTGTTTTTGTCACACCCCCAAAAAGTGTGACCAAAATTGCTTGTGATTTGTATATTATTTTCTATTTTTTAAAGTTAAATAATAATAAAAAATAAAAATAAAGTTTTTTGGCCTTTCTTTAGTTTCTTTAAATTAAATAAGGTATTTTTTCCTTATTTCCCTCTTAAATAGAATTTTAATTGAATTTTTCCATAAAATATCATAATTTTGTCTACATTAAAATGAAAAATAAAGTTTTTTTTGGCTTTTATTAAAAGTTTTTTAATTGAAATGAGTTATTTTTCCCTCACTTCCCTCTCAAATCGAGTTTTTTATATAATTTTCAACGAAATGTTCTATAAAATATCATTATTTTCTCTTTTGAAACCTTAAAAAGATTGTTTTTAGGCTTTCTTTCTAAGTTTCTGTAATGAAATAAGTTAAACTTCCCTTAAAATCGTTTTTTTTATTGAATTTTCCTCAAAGGCCCCATAAAAAAACCAATTCCCCAAGAATTTTCGATCTAAATTGTTCTAAATAATCTTGAATATTAAACACACGTGGAATGATAGAATGATAAAATGATAGAATGATAATATAAAGACAAATGCGAAAATATTAATGAAATTAATATATATTTCTTGGAGTGATTCCCCGCTAACTAGATTCCATGCTAATCCATTTAACGCGCAAATGCAAATTACTTTTCATCTTTCGCAGCTCTATTACCGTTTGTTTTTCTCCATTCTAATCCATTCTATAACTTTGATCAATCGGCTAAAGCCGCTAGGGAGGTTGGCTGATAGTGGGCGTGGCCCATTTACATATTAGATTAAAGTAGTGCGAGGGAATGACGCGATAATCAGCATTACAGCCACTTCTGGAAAGGCTTTTAATTGTTTGTTTGCTTCAAAAACAGAAAACAGCAAAACAGAGAGCCCAGAAATAGACCAAGGGAAGTGTCTCGTCATGTTCTGCTCTCTTATCGGAAGGCCCAGCCCATCCACGTGATGCCAAGCGACCTCCCACCACCCACCATAGACCATCAACCCACCATAGACCATCCACCCACTATTCATAATATTCGCATATCCAAAAATATAAATACACGGAGAAAAAGATGAAATGTTGCTTGAAATCATCATCAAATTCGATAAATTAGTGAAAATCTATGTAAATATACATATGATTGTAAAATCCCACCGATTATTTATCGATAAGTTCGATATTTTTGTAGACATCTATCCAAAAATATAAAAAAGAGAGGAAAAACAGATCTAGTGAGAAAAGAATGAAAATTGACTTAAAATGTATCATAAATTTCTATAAGATATCAGAAATATACGTTGATTGCTAAAACTATACCGATTATTTATCGATAACTTCGATATTTTTGTAGAACCAAAACATCCAAATATATGAAATTTTGCTTTAAAATGATCATCAAATTCAATAAGATATCGAAAATATATGTTAATGGTAAAATTCTACCGATTATTTATCGATATTTTTGTAGAGTGAAACTTTTTATCAAGTAAATTCCAACCATTTTTTTAAGTAAAATTTCGATAAGATATCGGATGTTATAAAATCTTGCCGATTATTAATCGATTACTTCGATATTTTTGTAGAAAAAAGGATTTTATCAAGTAAATTCCAATAATTTTTTTGGTAAAATTTTAATCTCGATATCGAATATATCGAAAATCGATGATGATTGTAAAATCCTTCCGATGATTTATCGATAACTTCGATATTTTTGTAAACCAAAACTTTTTTTCGAATAAAACCTAAACATTTTGTTGGTAAAATTGATCAAAAATTCATTAAAATTGAAATTCTTCTTTATATATTTCTATAAATATATTTGTAATAAGAAACCTTTTCTCTCCGTGTATGCATATATCCCCCCGGAAAGCGTAAAATATGAATCGCAAATAAATGACAACATAAGCCAAAACTCGAGTGGCGAACATTATTTTTATTTATTTTTTCTTCTTCCCAATTTTTTATCAGCTTTGACAATCTCCCCGCTCGTTCGCGCTCTCATTTTCTCTCCGTGTGTGTGTGCGTATCTTTGCCATTTTTTTTTTTTTTATTTTTTTCGCTATGTGTGTGGGGGGTAAGGCACTAAGTATTTTTTGGTATTAAAAAAAAATGACGGTCTAGGCGGCGATCTCTGTAGGGAGTACCTTGGGGCTTCGGGTGGCCCCCTGACCACGAATTTTATCGGTTCTTTTTTTTTTTTATTATTCAAAAAGGTTTTTGCTATTGTTTTCGTTTTTTTTGCATAATCTAAGAAAAGAAACTGGTGATTAGAAGACACGCGCAATGATTCCCATTAAGTGGCTGCCACCGAAGAGGAAGCCAGGGTCGAAAAAAGATTACCGATCGCACAGGGTGGGAATTCTCGAGTGCAGGGATTTACTAATTAATTTATGGAATTGGTAATAGTTTATAGAAGAAATTTGGCTTAAAAAAAAGGATCAATATTTGCTGAGGTAGAAGAGTTTTAGGAAGAAAATGTGGAATTTCTAGTCACTTTAATGTTGTTTTTTTGTGATAAAGAATAGAAAGTACAGTGTTTCATTATTAGAAAGTAATATTTAATCATTTCATCAGGTTTTCTTTATGAATTCTTTTAATTTTCTAAAAAGTTCTATGAGAAAGTTATCTAAAAAAGTAATTTAAATTATATCAGAAAACCTTTTCTTCATAAATTCTTGTATTTTCTATGTTTAAATATTAGAAAATGTCAAAAAAAAGTAAAAAAGGTATTTTGTATATATTTTGGAATTAATAAGAATTTTTGGTAATTCGTTGTCTAAGTAAACCTTTTGAGAATCGTGGTGAAAGGTGTTTTTTTTTGTTAAAAATCAACAATTAATTAGTATATTTCAAACGCTAAGAATTTTTGGTAGTTACTTGTTTAGGTACAACTTTTGAGAATCGCGGAGGAGGGCGGTTTTTTTTAAATTTAAATAACAATTTTCAAGTCATTTTTTGTTGCCAAGTGAATTTTATGAGAATCGAGGAGAAGAGCTTTATAATTGAATTTATTTCAAACTGTAAGAATTTTTGATAAAAAGGTGCTTTAAGTAAACCTTTGGAGAATCGCAGAGGAGGGCGATTTAATAATCATTCTTAATTAGAATTTTGGTTGCCAAGTAAACCTTTTGAGAATCGAGGAGAAGGGCATTATTATATTAATTTAATCTATTTTAATTATTATATTTTTTGATGATCATTCTATTAGGTTTTCTACGTAACTTTTTCTACGTAAAAAATGCTACATTTTTATAAAAAAGTTTTAAGTTAAAAAGTTTTTAAGTAAGGAGGTTTTCCAGTGTCTATATATTTTCGAATATATTTAGAACTCTTTAAGAATTTAGTTGTTTAGGTAAACCTTTTGAGACTCGAGGAGGAAGGCATTGTTATTCAAATAACAATTTTTCAATAATTTCTATTGTTGCTAAGTGAACCTTTTGCGGAAAAAGGCTTTATAATTGAATCTATTTTAAGTATTATCTTTTTTGGTAATCTTTTTATTAGGATTTTTTTCTGAATTCTTATATTTTCTATGTAAAAGATGTTTAATTCTTATAGAAAATAAGACTAAAGAATTTGTGGTAACAAGTTGTTTAAGTAAACCTTTGGGGAATCGCGGAGGAAAGCGAATAAAATATGAATTTTTAAACCCCTTTTATGTTGCTAACTTAACTTTATTAGAATCTTAGAGTAGAAGGACTCCAATTATAAATGAAATCTATTTGAATTATTATCATTTTTAAACAGTAATCGAATAAATTAGATTCATAGAACCGAAAATGTTCGCTTATCGGTGAGGAAATAACAATGATTCAGAGCTTGTTCTGTCGAAAGGCTGTTAAAAAAATAATACAAAAAAATAACAAAGTTAACATTGTCTGGATAAAGAAATCAGAGCCTGGTAATCTACAGCAGAGGAGGAGCTACTGTTATGGCGGCTGTGTTTTTTGGCCACTTTTTTCGCTGGATTTTTGGTCGAAAGCATGCGGCTAACAGCTGAGATCGTCAGCCGGCCAATGCGGCGTATGCGTGATATTTTTTGACGCGCTTTTTGCCTGATTTTGGGTTTCGTTTCAGGCTGATTTTTTTTTTTCGTTTTCGGCAATAATTAAATCAAACAGCAAACGGCAAAGGCGGCTAAACAATTACAACAAATTGAAACAAATTAAGCATTAAAAACGCGAAAAAACACTAAACTCTTTTCAATGATCATTGTTTGCGTCTTTTGGGGCTTTTGAAGTTCATTTTTTGTAGGTTTTTTGTACGTGCATCCAAGGAATAACAATGTTGATGTTGATTTTGCCTTTTTTTTACGATCCTCCACCGTCCAGCCGCCGTCAGAAGCCGCCAATAAAAAAGCGCGTTTTCAATAACATTTTCGTGTCTGGTGTTTCGGTTTCTTGTTTTTTTTTATTGCTCTACAAAATAGTAAAGTTTTTGAAATAAAAAATGCGAAAAAAATGTTGCTTTTGGAAAACAATGATTTGGCAAAAAAAATAAATATTTACAAGAGTTTGCAAACAGTTTTCTTTTTTTATTCAAGAAAGAATTCTTTTAAACCACAGAAATCTGTATTTTTTTGACTGAAAGTATCGGTTGATTTTCTGTATTTTTTTTGTATTTTTTTGGTACCTCTCTCGCATTTTTTGTTTACCAATTTGATTAGCGTTTTGTCGTGGCGTCGCAAGTTGAAAAAGTTAAAAAACGTTGGACGAGAAAAAAAGGTAAAAAAAAGGGCAGAAACCGACAAAAAAAACGAAGACGAAGCGGCGAGGCGGCGTTAATCGATATGAAATAAATCGTCAGAGATCGTGATTAAGTATTTAACATGATTAAGATATTGGGCTACGCATGTATATGTATCTTCGATCTGTATCTGATATATATCCGCCATATCCCATACATAATGTACAGCATCCGTTGAATGTGAAAATGTATCTCGGCCTCTTGATTTTTGGCCGAGATTTTTGATTGGCTAAAAAAAAAAGCAGAAAAAAAAGTAGAAAGAAAAAAAAGCGGAATTCAAACGACGCAAAAGGAGATAAAAAAAATATAAAAACGTTTGAAAATAATTTGGCAATTTTCGTTGACCACACTAATTAGAGTGCCAATCGAAACAAATCAAATTGGACAAAAATTTAATTAAATTTATAGAAAAATATTGACAGAGAGACAGTGCGTTTCAGGGCGGTAAGGAAAGTGGTTTTTCTAGGCTTTTTGATGTCATTGTTCTTGAAATTTTCAATATTTTCGGGGAAAAAATTAAACTAAATAAGAAAAAGAGTTTTTACCGTCTTTTTGGTGTCCATATTCTTGAAATTTTCAACTTTTTTCCGATATTTTTTCTGTTAGAAATCTAAACTAAGAAGAAAGACGAAAAAAAGGGGAGTAAATCTACCTTTTTTAACCTTGTTTTTGAAAATTAAATTGGAAAAAATTGAAATAAATATTTAGAAAGGCATAGGCATAGACAGTGCGTTTCAGGGCGGTAGGGAAAGTAGTTTTTGGCGTCTTTTTGGACATTTTTTAAATAATTTTTTGTTGAATTTTTGAAATTTTTAACTTTTTTCGGGAATTTTTTTTGTTAGAATTCTCAACTAAGAAAAACAAGCAAAAAAGGCGAAAAAATTTACTTTTTTCTAACCAAAAAATTCCAATATGTCCAAAATAAAACGCTTAAAATTGATGTTTCGTTTAAATTTCAATTAAAATTTTGACTTCTCGTTAGAAAAATTCCAAAAATGAATTCCCAATTAAGAAGAAATAGAAAAAAGCCAAAAAAAAAACCTTTTTCTATCCTAAAAATTCCTATATATCCCATTCTTTTCTTAGAATTCCCAACTAGTTTTGAGCAAAACCTATAAATCCTGATTTTCTCAAAATAAAAGGCCTAAAATTTGATATTTCCTTTAAATTTCAATTAAAAATTGTGACTTCTCGATCTGTGTCGAAATTTAATTAATAATATTTAACATTTTTAATCGCTGTGGCGCACATTTGTCACTCGAGCGATGTATAATTTATAACATTTTGTTCGTTGACAGTCCCTGGCACCGCCTCCCCCCTTGATGATGATCCCCTAAGACGATGATGATGATTATTATGATGATAATGATGATGATTATTATTACATGTCATGTATTTTGAGATTGTTATGTTTCTCCTGATCGTTGTTGTCGTTCCGATGAATGTATTATATTATACCCTACTTTTTAGTGCGTGGCGACCTTAGCTAAGATCACAGACAACAATTACAACAAAATAATCAAAGCCCAAGCACAACAAAAAACACAACAAAAACTTACTTCGCATTTGTCAAGGTTCAAGGTTACAACCTGTACTTATTAATACGGTTTATTGTACTTTTGTTTCATCACCTGCATCGCTACAATCGACAATAAAAAACGCAACAAAAACAGAGAAAAACCAACAACAAAAAATAGAGCAACAACAATAAGTATAGTTACTTGACCCGCAGGCGAAATTGTCTTCTATAATTATTTATACGATGTTTCATTTGTTTCGGAATTTTTCCAGCTTCCGAAGTTTTTTGTAAAAAATTGCAATGACAAAAAATAGGGTCGCGGGGGAATACATTATGGGAAGGGGAGGGAAGGATAATTATAAGAAAATCGCAGATAATAGATTTCATAAAAGGAGTCTATTTTTTATGATTTTTTTTTATTAATAATTGATAAGAGAAAATCCTGGCATGCAAAAAAAATAACAAAAAGAGACAAAAAAAGGCGTCAACGCTGCGTATGCGCAATATTTTGGTTTGCCTGTGTTTGTGTGTTACCTTCGCACACACACGCGCCCTCTATTGCTGGCCCCCTTCCCCAACCAGCCAGCCCAATCCCCTCCCCAAACCCCCCCAATTTTCATCCAGTCCATTTGTTAATTTTCAATGCTATGCCGAAAAAAAAAAAACACCGAAAAAGCAAACTATCATTTGACGTTGTTAGTTGCTGCTGTTGTTGTTGTGATAACACGGATTGAGGTGTGCGCGTGCTCTCTTTCCGCTGCTGGCGTCGCCGTCGGCCGTCGGCGTTGGCTGCTGCCGCTTTTTGTTAGTGACGTCGACGTTGACAATTTACATGTGTTGTATGCTGTGTTTATTTTGTTACTGTTACAGTTGTTGCTTTTGCTTTTATCAGCCGCCAAGAAGGGGCACAGTGGGACAAAAAGTGTTTGCTTAGCGCGATGTAAAGATAAATTATTCGCTTATATAACTTTGTTTCTATAAAAAGTATTAAAACCCTGTAAATAAATAAACCTCCTGTTTTCTCACTACTTTCTAACTACTATTACATAATAATAAAATCTAAGTGTTATTTGTCCGAAATTAATATTACTTTGTTCTCCCATCGGAATCATCGACGGCCAATAAGAAATTAACGCCATTTCCTATTGTCGCTGGCACGATCGTACCTTCGGCTAGCATTCGTGTATACTTCTCGTCCCCTGTTTTCTCTCTGTATTTTCCAGTAGAGAGCCAATGGAAGCTCTCCCTTTTTTTTCTGTCACTATCACACTCTATTTTACAGCTGGCCGCTCAGCTGAGAGATCGCGCGACATGTGGCCACCCCACACCCCACACCTCACACACCAAAACATACAACTCACACCTCCTGTGTGGAGCCTCCTCCCCACGGCCCCCTCGATACGCGTGACTGTGGTGTGACCAAATTTGGGGCAAACGAATTTCGAAAAATGCACCGTTATGCCAGATTTTAATAGCATTTCCGAGAGACTAGCCAAGAATGTGGGGGAAAAAAAGATTGATTGTATCTCGATTGGCGAAAGAAAATTCATTCGGCTGCGGCTTATTAAAAATAAATTAAATCAAGTGAACAGACAGTTTATTCAATCCAATCAAATGAATTATAAATTGGAGTTAAATTTTGCCTTTTTTGGTCACACTTGCCATAACATATATTTTTCTGCTAAAACGAGAATGAGAAATCGACAAAATATAACACTCGAAAAAAATATATGATTTTGTGTTATTTGAATAGAAAAAACGGTTTCCAACATGAATGATTTATTTTTTATAAGTGTTGGGATAAATTATGTTTTCAACCTTTTTTATGTTTAATAAGTGTGTTATTTCGCTCAGTGCTTCTATTTTTTTATGCTCGTTTTTTTGTGTCCACTTATCAGTGATTGTATGTTGGCATTCCATTCTGCAGACTGGCCCTGACTGTCTGCAATTGACCGCAAAGCGAACGTGTGCTGTCTAGTGTTAATTGACAGCCACGCACTGGCACTAGAAACACACACACACATGAACACACATGGGCACATTGTACGCACATTAGGTTGGTTCTTGATAAACTAAAATGAATTGAAAAAGTTGTTGAAAAAAATTTACAAAAACATTTTACGTATGAGTGATATTTTTTAGGGTGGCTTTAGCTTAGTAAATATTATAAATTTTTTATATAATTATTTTAATTATCATAAAATCAAAGCAAGGTCATTTGAATAGTTAAATTTTGATTAATATATGCAGTTGTATTTGGTCCACTCTAAAACAATGCGCATACGCAGCGTCGGCTGTAGGCATGAAAGAGAGAGCGCCAAACTAAACCGGTGTTTGAGAGATAAATCGAGAAAAGCGCAGCCGCAACCGTAGCCGTAGCGCAGTTTGCAGGGCCCGTAGCCTTCGTTTTTTTGCGGTTCTGTATTTATATTGATTTCAATTGCTCTCTGGTGGGAGGGAGGGAGCTGGCTGGGCTGGCAGCAACGAACTAACTTCCAATGCTGTTGCTTCTTTATCAATTTGCGTTTGCAATCAGTGCGAAGAAGAAGAACAACAATAACAATAACAGCAACAGCAACTGGGCGCGCGCGCTCTGCTCACACATACATGGAAATCAATTAAACGTTGTCGTCATTTTCGGCCACGCGTACACTTGTTGCTTCGGCTCGCCTGCGTGAGCTCTCTCATTGGCGCACCTTCTGCTCCGCTCTGCTTCCAGTCTGCTTCTGCTTCCACTCCCACTCCCGCTCTCACTCGGTGGCAGCGACAGCGACAGCGGCAGCGGCTCTCTCTCTTTATAGCCAGCATCAGAGGCATCATTGCAGTGTACGTCGTTCTTGTGGGATTTTACATTTTTTAGTTCATCGATCTCAGCGTAAGTGTTCGCATCGCCTCGTCCGCGCGCCGCCTATTTGATTTCGATTTAAAATTCCGAATTCCGATTACGGGTTACAGTTTACGGTTGTCTAACTCTCCGTCCGTTTCGCACTTTATTTTGCTGCCTGTTTTTTTCTACATTTTTTGTTTTGTTTCAAAAAGTGGTGTGTTGTTTTTTTTTCTGATAAAAAAGTGCGGGAAATCTAAAAAACTTTGATATCGAACTATAAAGGACATTAAAATTGAGAAAATTGATTGGATTTTGAAAGGAACTATTATTTTTTAGATATATTTCTGGAACTTAAATCCTAGGCTTTAGTTTTTCTCTCAGTGGCGGGTTTATCTTATCGGCTTTCGGACAGGGGCAGTGGCAGGGAGGCGGGGACAGACCCCCATCTATAAGTCGGTTCCAGTCGCTCCGGTCGAGACCCACAGGCCAGACCACAACGATCCGATCCGATCCGAACCGGAACCTCAAAATCCCCGGCAATTTGTCCGGAGAATCTCCAAAAAAAACGAAGAAAAAAAATGAAATAAATATAAACAAGAAATTAAAATAAACCCAAAAAAAATTATATTCAAATTCCTGCGGTTTGTGATTCCCCTTTTGGAACGACGTAAAAAAAACAAGAAAAACTACAAAAAAATGTGCCAAAAAAAGTGCTTAAAAAAATGATGATTTGCTTTCTGGAAGAGTTTCTTAATAGTTGCTTGTTTTGTTTACAAAATTTCTGTTTCTGTTGTTTTGTTTTTCGACAAGAAATGCTATTTTTAGCTTACTTTCTGCAAAAACTTTCGATCTGGCCATAAACTTGGAATAAAATACCCCGCCAATTACCCCTCAATATTTCCTGTTCGAAATAAAGAAAATTAAAATCCGATTTGAATCCGATTCCGAATCCGAATCCGAATCTGAAAACAGATAAGATCTCAGGCCAAGTTCTGCTCGTTTATTACAGCGTACAATGTGGGTCAATGAAACAAGATCATGATTTTTTTTCTTATTTTTTTCTGATTTTTTGTATTATTTTTTTCACAAAAACGACACTTGCTTTGGCTTTCGTACATTTGTAAAGTGTAATATATGTTTTTTTATATATAAATATTTTTTATATATATTTTTCTATATATATTCTCTATACTTTTAACCGATTTCTTGATAAAGAAATACTGTCCGATTTCAATTAGCATTTAATCAAGCCAAGAACTCGCCTTGGCATTTGATTGTCAAAAAAAAAAATTGTATTTATTTTTTTTATATTAAAAGAAAAACCAATCTAGAGGCGCAGCATAAAAGGGGGCGGGGTCGGGCGGTGCTAACACAATTATCTGTGTCACCGCATCGGGTTTGCTGTCCAATGCCTCGATTAGCCGCCGAAAAGTCCGAAAATGCACTGAGAGAAGAGTTGAGGGAAAACAAAGGAAGAATTCTATAAAAAAAAATAGGTTGAGGTTTCTGCCTAAAACTATGATTTTTTAAGAGTTTTTTTTTTTAATTTTAAATGTTATTTCATTATAAAAAGTAGAAAAATAATCGAGATATTTCTTTCTGAGGTTTCTGCTTAAAAGTTACATTTTTTAGGAGTATTTATGGAATTAAAAATTTTATTTTATAATAAAAAATAGGAAAATAATCGAGTTTCTGCCTTAAACTATGATTTTTTAACATTTATTTTATTATAAAAAGTAGAAAAAAATGACGTTAGTAGTTATAATAAAAAATAGTAAATAATCGAGGCAGTCGAGGTTTTTGCTTTAAAGTTACATTTTTCATGAGTTTTTTATACATCTTTTAATTTATTTTAATATAAAAAATAGGAAAATAATCGCCATTCCAGTAAGAAAATGATTTAAGTTTAAAAGTTCAAATATATAAAAATTTAATAGCTTTATTTCTTTATTCTTCGAATTAAATTAAATATTTTTTTATGACTAAATCCACATTTTTATTCAGTTTTTCTCTTTATTAAATCTCTTAAGGAACTCGCAGAGAAAATTGAAATATTTTTTTCGCTTTTTAATCCATAATTTGATCTTGTTTTTTCTTCTTTATTAAATTACTTAAAATTACTTACTCCCCGCGACCTTGTTTTAAAGTTTCCCTTAAAAAAAACGAAAAGGACAATAAAAAACATGAAAAATTCCTATCGAAAAAGTAAAAGGCAGAAGACTCGTCTTCTATAGAAGAGGAAAAAAAATAAAGGAACCTGTTCTTCCAATAAATTCTTTCCATTTTTTTCACGTTTCTTCCTGTAACTGTAAAAAAGCAGAAAAAAATAAATAAAAAAAATAAAAACAAGGAAGCAACCGAAGGAGCTAAAAAACCCTTTCAAGGTCAAAGAATAAATCCAGTTTCTTAGTTCATTTTTTTTATTGATTTTTTTTTAGTAAAAGGGAAAAGATTATTAAGCGAACTCCTTAAATAATTTCTTGCTTGGACTTTGAACTCAAAAAGTCGAAGTTTTATGATAAAAACAACATTCTTTTTTCTCTCGATTTGTGGTGGAAAAAAATATACAATAAATATATATAATAAAGAGCCATAAAAAACAAAAAACAGAAAAGGCGAATTGCCAAAACAAAACAAAAAACGAAGAAAACGCAGCAGAAATGTAAATTTTATTGGGGTAGCGTTTTAGTAGCGATTTAGTAGCGTTTTTAAAACGTTTTGTTCTTTTTAAGAGTTTTTTGTGCGTCGCGTTTTGGGTGCGTTTTTCGAGCGTTTTTAGCGCGTTTGAGCGTTTTAAGCGCGATCTTCGTGCGTTTTAAGCGCGATCTTCGAGCGTTTTAAGCGCGATCTTCGTTCGTTTTGAGCGCGATCTTCGAGCGTTTCAAGCGCGTTTTTCGAGCGTTTTGAGCGCGTTTTTCGAGCGTTTTTTATCCAGTGATTTCATCTTCTTGTTTTGTCTGCTTCTCTCTTCAGGCAGATAAAAAAAAACGCAACTGTATTTATTGTAAAAACATTTATTCAACCAAAAACCGTAAAAAAACGCTAAAAAAAACAACAAATGTACAAAGCAAATCCATTGAAATGCCAAAAAAATACAAAAACCTAAATTAGAGAAGAACGGAAAAAAAACAATTAAATGTGCCAACTATAATTACCAAATAATAAAAAAACGGATAAAAAAAAAAGGAATTAAAAAAAGAAATACAACAAAATTAATGCCTAATAAAATTATAAATTACACCAAAAGCACTTATCCCAAAAAGAGAACGAGAAACTCGACGAGGAGAGAGTAGAAAGAGTGAAAAATAATACTACAAAAAATACTACAAATATACTACACAAAATACTAAAAAGAAACAAAGAAAAAAAACATTCAATGAATTCATAAAAAAACCAACAAAAAGCCATAGTAATAAGTTACAAAACAAATCAAAAAATATATCAATATATATAATATATATATTATATATATAGAAAATAATAAATAATATATAGAAAAGTAAGAAAGAAAGTACAATCCAAATCAAATCAAAATGCGATTCACCTACAATCAGTATAAACATTACGAGTCCGGCTATCGGATTCCATCCAAAATGCATAATCTTAGTGGCGGCGCCAACAACAACAATGCCAATAATGCCCTAAACCACAACAACAACAATAGCAACAACAATGGTCATCACTATAACCATCACAACAACAACAACAACAACAATGGTGGCAACAATAACACTAACTTTCAAGCCTATCAACATCATTACAAAAGCAACTTTGGTAAGGAAAAAATGTCAAAATGTTGGTGTGTCTTTGTGTCTAAAATAAGGAAATTAAAAGAAATTTAAGGAGTACCGTGTATCATAGATTTTTCTTACAATTTTCTGCTTAATTTTCGTATAATTCTTAATGAAAAATGTCTCCAAAAGCGTAGCTCTTCCTGACAAAGCGTATATATTGTCACCTTTTACTCTTAATGAAAGAATAATTTTTTTCCATAATCATAAATTGCAAAAGAAAACTTTAAGAAGAGTACCGGGTATTTTTGTATCCGGGTACCAGTTATTATTACAATTTTCTGCTTCATTTTCGTTTATTCCTTGAGAAAAATGTGTTTAAGAAATTCGCTTTCTCTAAAAAAGAAAGAAAAGAAATTAAGGGAGTACCGGGTATCAACCTATCATATGTTTTATTACAAATTTGTGTTTAATTTTCGTATATTCCTTGAAAAAAATGGTCTTAAAGGTCTTAACTTTCTCTAAAAAAACATTAATATAATTAAAAATTGAAAAAGAACTATGAAAAGTCCCGGGTATCATATCTTTTTTTACAATTTTGTTCTTCATTTATATTTCTTTATGAGATTATCTCCAAGAAGTTCGATTTTCCTGACCCTGGCATGTTTTTGCAGAGTACCGGGTGTCATATGTTTTATTTTCTTGATAAAAAAATATCTTCAAGATCTAAGCTGTCGCTGATAAAGGAAATATACTAGAATGTTAGGGTTTTTGTTAGGGTAGGAATAGGGTTTTTGCATAATTAAAAATTGCGTAGAATTGCGGAGAGTACTCCCAAAATTCTACCTTTCCCCTTTCAAAACCTATATATTTTTCTTCCTTTTTCGGTTCTTTCTAGATTTTTACTTAGTTTTCTTAATAGATTTATCAAAGATAATGCTTTGAAATCTAGACATTACTGTATTAATTTTATTATCCCAAACATCGAATGCTAATGGCTAATGAGTTTTTTTTCGCTTATCGCGAAAACACGCCATAATTGCTTTCAAAACACAAATCTCTTCTGATAACAATAATCATAATCATCATCATAATCATAATAATCGTCATCATAATGATCGATAGTGGGTTCTACCAGAGAGAAGTCTATATAAAAGAGATCTCTGCCGATTTCTGGCTAGAATGAAAGCCTTTTCGGGTTTAGAATTACCGCCAAAAGGCTCCTCCCGATGATTCAATAAAAAAAACGCGATTCCTGGCAGGTTTCTGATTTCCGATTCGGTTTCGGTTTCTAATTCGGTTTCTGATTCGATTTTAGGTATTCCTGTTACTCGTCTAACGCTCTTTTCTGTTTTAGGTTTTCTGTTTTATTTATATTTTCATAATTTTTTTCGCCAGTTGCCAGGTTTGCTGCCAGCCAGGTCCGAATGAGATAAGATTACAATCCCCTGGCACATGGGCGCCACAAGAACTGAAATATAATAAAAAAAAAATACAAAAAAAAATAAGGCAAAAAACAGTAGAAAGTTTAGATCGGAGAGATATTGCGAAAATACTTGAAGAAAGTTCTTAATGTTTGAGGAAATATTTAGTGTTATTAAAATTATAATAAAAAAAGAAATAAATAAAACTGAAACTTAAGATCAGAGATATTCCGAAAATACTTAAAACTCTAAAACTCTAATTGTTTGAGGAAATATTTTGAAATAATCCAAATACCAGGACTCCAGGACTTAAACAAAGTTCTAATGGTTTAAGGAACTATTTCAAATTGGAATCCAGGAAACCAGGACTCTAGGACTTCAGCAAATTTAGAAATTTCCAGAGTACCGGGTATTATGTGTTATTTTCTGATCAAAATATCTCTAAAATAATTATTTTCTTGATAAAAATATGTCCAAGATAATTGTTTGAGAAATTGAATTGAATATGAATCGAAATCCAGGGCTCCAGAACATAAACAAAGTTCTTATATCTTAAGGAAATCCTTTTAGGAATATTTTAGGAATAAAATAAATCGAAATCGTGAATCGACATCCTTCGAAATTCCTTGATATCCCAAGACAGGACTCAAAAACCTGAACAAAACTCTAGTTTTTTTTTAGAAATATTTGTATAATAATCGAAAATAATCGAAAATAATCGAAATCCTTTGAAATTTTAGGGTTTTTGACTTTTCGTAACTCTTGTTTTTCTTAATTACGAGTTGATTGGGTCATTTGTGGTTCAATAGACTTAATATTATTTTATTTTGCGAACCCTTTCAGGTTGTTATTGTTTTTTTTTTATTGTTTATTTTTTTTGTAATTTTTATACTCATTGTTTTATTGACAATCTGTTTTTTTTCGCGATCACCTCTCTGTTTTTTTTATCGGAGGAGTCTGCGGTTTAATTATAGAACTTCTGAACTCTGTTGTTTGGGCCCAACATCTGTGTTTAACTATATATATATCTATATCTTTTTCCCAGTAGTGACAAAAAAAAAAGAAAATTGAATTAAAGCCCAGTTTTGTCTGCCAATTTAAGTGCAAAAAAGTCTACATTCATCTCGGGGGATAGAATAGATAAAAAAAAACAGAGAAGAGAAAAACAGACAGAAATTACAATAAAACGAGATCGTTAACGCATTTATTTATCAGTGCACTGAGAAAAAGTGTGATATTTCATTAAATTAATAGAGTTTTGTTGGGGTTTATAGCGGTTATCGATAAAAAAGTCACTGAAATAGGAAGAATAAATGGGGTTAGGTAAAAGAAAAATGGGAAATAGGATGAATTTGGATGTTAAAATTGTAAAAAATTTTCTTATTTATATGTTTTTATGTTTTCTATTCCTTAGATGGTCTTAAAATCGATTAATTTCGATAAAAAGTCACTAAAAATGAATAAATAAAATGATTTTGGGTAAAAGGAAAATGGAAAATAGGTTATTGAATATTGAATTGAAAAAAATGATCTTTTATTTCTGATTTTATATTTTCCTATCCCTACAATCCTTTTTCTTGTCTTTAAAGCGATTATTTTCGATAAAAATCAATCGATAAAAGGGTTGTAGGAAATATGGAAATAGGAAACAAATAGGAAACAAAAAGTCACAGAAATTTGAAGAAAAAACGCGTTTTGGGTAGTAGGAAAATGGGAAATAGGCTCTAGGCTTTATTTTGGTATATTTTTTGGATGCTTCGATAAAAAGTCACTAAAAATTGAAAAAGCAGTGTTTTAGGAAATGGATTAATTTCGATAAAAATCAAAAGGAAATCGATAGGGAATAGGGATATTGAATAAAAATACTTTCTTTTATAGAGAATAAAAATAAATAATAAAATATTAATCGATATTATTTCTAATAACTCCTTCTAATGTTTCTTCCTTTCTCTGCCTCTGAATCCATCTTCACGACTGTCACTGCATCTTTTTTCTCTTATTTTCTTCCGGTGCATTTGTATCTCTATCTCCTTGATCGTATCTGTATCTCGGTCTCGTTCTCGGGCATGACTCTACACTTTATCCCCCTTGGAAACACAAAACAGAAACAGAGAAACGATTCTTATCTGCATATATCTAGCCCGATCCCAGGTATACCTATAACGGGCCCATTTTCCGGCCTCTTTTTGGGTACCCCGGGCTCGGGCTCTACGTCCGTCTGGGTTTTACTCGAATATATATATTTTATGGTATATATCTTTTCTTCGGGAGGTAGGTAGGTAGGTAGGCGCGTTCCGCAAGCCCAACAATAAATATTTGTTATTTGATTTGCAGCCAAGGTTAGGCCAAAAAGGGTGCGGATCGCGTGGGTGTTTTTTTTTTTTTGTGTATCATAAAAGCCAAAAGTCAGAACAGATTTTCTCACATTTCTATTAATCTTTCTCTTTATATATTTAAGATATAGAAGAAAGAGTAGAAAATTGGAGATCAAAGTTTGTTTGCCTTCCCGGCTGGGGCTTTTGCTATCGAAAAAAAAAAAAAATACCAATAAAAAAATGGAAGAAGAAAAAAGTGTTTGCACGATTTTTTTATCTCGGATATTAAAGCTCGTAATTGCTTAACGATTTTAATGGAATTAGGGATCGGATCGGA
Source organism: Drosophila ercepeae (assembly GCA_018150545.1). Taxonomy (NCBI): domain Eukaryota; kingdom Metazoa; phylum Arthropoda; class Insecta; order Diptera; family Drosophilidae; genus Drosophila; species Drosophila ercepeae. The sequence continues at coordinate 2,929,254 of JAECWL010000197.1, forward strand.
GTAATGATTCCCGAAACTTATTTCTCTGGAATCCAATTTTCGAGGTGTTAGAAAACGGAATTTGAACAAATATTTGACATTATTTTATTGGCCGCAAAGTGTTGGGTATTTTATTGGCTTTTTTATGATTTGGTTTTCTTTTCTTTAACAATTTTCACACGGTTCATGGCTATTTATTTAATTTTAAACTAAAGAGTGGATTTTTGAATTTTTTTAAACCTTTTGTGACAAGGTTTTTAAGTTTAAACCTAACATTATAATTTTTTAAAATTGTTTTTTTTTTTTTAGTTTTTGCGGTTGTTGATTTTATTTAAAAATATAAATGGCATTTTTAACAAGAATTTTAGCTTTAAATCTAACAAATTTAATTTATTTTTAGTTTCCTATAATTTTTTTTAAATTATGAATTGCTTCAACTGAATTTTTGAGTATTTATTGAGATTATTATTATAATTTTTAGTGCCAAAAAAAAGCATTTAATTTAATGTTTAGAAAAATCTTATTATTTAGACAAAAAACGTGAAACCAAACCTTAAAATGTTGTAAAATATACAGAAATCATAAAGAATTTATTTAATTTTATAATTTTTATAATATTTTACACACATTTATAAAAACCAAAAACAAAAATAACAAAATTCTTATCTTGGTGGAAAGGGATTTCGCATTATTTTATTTTTATTGTTTTTTTTTTTTGCTAAGGCCTATCCCAACAAAAGGCGCTTCTTAATAAATAATGAATAATAAATAAGAAATAAAAAATCAATGTAAATTACACGCCCTTCTCAGAACCAAACTCTCCTTAAAATAATTATGAAAATAATATTTGTCATTGATTTAAGTTTTAATAAAAAAAAAGGCTGAGAAAGAAATATAATAATTTTTTTAGGGGAAAAAAAACTTAAAGCCTCAGAAGTTAGGTTTTTCAGTTTAACTCTAACCTTACTATTAATAAATAAATTAAAAAATAAAAAATTTAGGGAATAAAATAAAGAAAAAAAGTAAGAAAAATATAGTTTGGTTTTTAGATGAGTTTCTGGATGAGCTTCTGGTTGAGTTTCTCCATTGAGGAGGCTCTTTTTTCTTATCAAATTCATAATTATTGTTGTTCTCTACGAAGCTGCCTTTGCCCATGATAATAAAAAAAGGAAAATAAAAATATAAAAAAAGAAGAAAAAAAGAGGAAAAAAGGCCAGATGATATATAGAAAAAAAGACCAGATATAGATGTATATAGAAATGAATCTGTCGGAATGAAAATGAAACTGAAAATGATACTGAAACTGGAAACTGGAAAATTGAGCATCAATTGAGATCAACAATGAAGGGGAATTGCAGTTTCAATTTCAATTTCAATTTCGCGTCATTGGCTTTGCTTTTGCCAACTACAGCTCCAGAGATCGGAATCAGAATCAGAATCAGAGTCCGGGGACTGTCCGGGACACTTGGGTCCGGAGACGACTTCGCCGGAGAAGTTCAATGGCCCCGCCCCGTCCGGCGATCGGAGCGTTTTATTATCAGCTTCCAGCTTCCATCCTCCATGGAGCTGTCAAGAAACTTAACTCGCAAAACCAGACAACACATTTTTTCCCCTCTATCTGGTTTATTCTTCTTTTGTTGTTTCAATGAACCTCCCTCCTAGTACTCCTCCTCGTAGTACTCCTCCTCGTAGTACTCCTCCTCCTAGTAATACTTTGTCTACTTTGTATGACATTTCATATATTTTTCCATATTTTTTTAAAGCAAAAAACAATGATATTTCATACGACTTCTCTAACTACTTTTCAAACTCAATTTTGAAGTCCTTTTCCAACTACTTTTCCGACTCATTTTTAAAGTCCCTTTCCAACACCTTTTTTAACTACTTTTCCAATTACTTTTCCAACCCTTTTTTTCAATTACTTTTTCAATTCGTTTTCCAACTATGTACTTTTTAAACTCCTTTTTTAAACTGCTTTTCCAACAACTTTTCAAACTACTTTTTGAAATCCCTTTCCAACACCTTTTCCTACAACTTTTCCAACACATTTTTAAACTATTTTTCCGACTCCTTTTTTAAACTCCTTTTCCAAGTACTTTTCCAACACTTTTTACAACTACTTTTTTAACATCTTTTCAACCTACTTTTCCAACAACTTTTTAAACTCATTTTCCAACACCTTTTTCCACACATTTTCCAACTACTTTTTAAAGTCCTTTTCCAACACCTTATAGAACTTTTCCCTTTTCCAACACTGCATTTACTCATGAATCTTATTTTTCTTCCTATTCCAATTCCAGGCATGAGGATGACCATGTCCACCAACTCCACAATGAGTGCGCGAATCCATCGAAAGGGTTTCCGCATCCCCTCGAAGAGACAGCCGGGTAAGGGACTGCCCGGAAAACTGCATACCATCACCAGGGTGAGTATTTCTGACTTACCACATAATATACATAATATAGAGATTCCTGCTAAAAATCGGTGATACTTAGGGGAAGAATAAATATAGTAAGGAGCCACTTTTTTGGAGTTTTGGTTTCATTAGAGAAGTTTTAAAATATATAGAAGAAAAACTATAGTTTCATAAGTTTAATGCAGATAATTAGGAAGTCTATGATTCTATGAATCTTTAAAGATATTCCTCTAAAGAATCGATTATAGATAGACCAGGATATTGACCGAGATATAGCCTCCGATTGAGCCTTTTCCTCGATTTCTTAATTTTTGTCAAGGTGTATGCCCAGAAAAATATGAAAAAAATAGAAAAAATATATTTTGTGATCAGATTTTGATGTATTTTAATAGAGAATCGATCCACAAATTATTTAAGGTATCCCGCTCAAGGATCGGATAAGCATTGGCAAAGATATAGCCTCCGATTTGAGCCAAATTTGCTTTAAGATGGATTTTATAATTTTTTCTATCATTCTTTTTATGCAAATGAATAGGGAATTAATTTAAGAATCGTTCAAGATATTCCGCTTGAAAATCGGATGAGATTTAGCCAAGATATAGCCTTCACTTTGCAAAAGAACGAAATAGCGCTCTCCTCCTCGATTCTCAAAGGTTATACTTAACCAAACAATGTTTCGATCAGTATTTCGATCAGTACTAGATTGAAAATACCAGAATAGCGCCCTCCTCCTCCTAGATTCTCATACATTGCTCTAAAAATCTGACAAGGTAAGATTCCGCTAAGGAATCGGATATAGATTGGGCAAGATATAGCTTTCTTTGTGAGACATTTACTTATTTTTATGGATTTCGAGGCATCGTCTTGGAAAAACTTGGAAATTTTTTAAGATTATTTAAAAGATTTAATGTTATTTATATATAAATATTTTTTATTTTTCTTGATCCTTAGGCGGGTCCTGGGAAGATGGTTCCTGGCAAGCGAATACCACAACGTCCCCATCCGCCGCCCTGCGACAACTCCAATGACAGCGGCCTCGGCTTCGATCAGCACACGGAGATGCGCTCCTCTCAGGGGGCGGGTGCGGGGTCAGGGGGCGTGGTCGATGGGGCAAGTGGCAGCGCAGGCGGTCAACCAAGGTCAAGTTTGTTGGTCAACAGCGCTCTTACCAACACTGTGGCAGCGGCAGCGGCGGCGGCAGCAGCTGCGGTGGCAAGCAACACGTTGCAGCAACATCACCAGCACCACCAGCAGCAACAACAACAACAGCAGCAGCAGCAGCAACAACAACAACAGCAACAGCAGCAGCAACAACAGCAGCAACAACAACATTCACCGCAGCAGCATTTAATTCGAGCGATACCTGTATCAAGGTAAGTTTTTTCCACTTTTTTTGCGATCCCCAAATCTAAACTTATCGATCAATAAAATCGATTAAATTAATAAAAATCGATTAAATTAATAAAAATCGATTAAATCGCTATCCCCCCCACCACCCCCTGGCGAAGAATTCTACAAAATTTGAAGTCTTAAAAAAATCGCGATAATTGCCAATTCATGATTTCATTTCGTTCTGCGTTTGATTCATGGTTTTCGAGTGAATGAATGAATATCGTTTTGATTGCCTTGCTAAAACAAAATTTATTATTTTATCATTAATAAGTAGTTAAAATATGCATAAAAAATATATTAAATATAATTCACACTTCACCTACAAATGCGCACACATAGGACATACAAAATATAGTAGTTTTTTAACATTAATAATACTAGATTTTAGTTAAGGTTGACTTTGTCCGTTTTGAGAAGGAATTATATTTGAAAATTATGGCTATAGCTATTTCTATGGAAAGCTATAGAAGTATAAAAAAATTATATATAATATTCATAAAGATAGTTTTGATAGAAATAGAATAGAATATTGAAAGATAATCTAGAAAGTTTTTTCGAATTTTAAGTAAACTATTTACAAGTTAGTTCTGGTTTTGGGATAGATTGGGAGGATTTTTTTTTATTATAAACCCTAAAAGTAAGGAGGATTTCAGGATAACTTTAAAAATCATTATCCATTTTCTTTTAAAAATCTTAAAAAAGAAAAGAAATTGGAGAATTTGTTGGTTAATGTACTCGTAAATCTGTTTCATGATTAGAATATTTAGAAAACAGAATTTAAAGATATTTCTGATGCATTTCCGAGACCTAAAAAATGTATTTCAAGTTAGTTCTGATTTGGGGATACTTTATTTTTACTTTAAAGCCCTAAAAGTTAAAGGGATTCCAAGAATATAAAAAGCGAGAAAGGAAAAGCATTTAAAAGCATAATTCTTAAAAATTCTCAAAAAAGAAAAGAAAGGAAAGAAATCGAAGAATCAGTTGGGGAAATACTCGTTACTATGTTTCTAAATTAAAATATTTGTAGAAAGGAATTTAAAGATGTTTTTGATGAATTTCGAAGACCTAAAACTCCAATAAATCAGCTTCAAAAGATCCACAAAGGATAAGCTTATGTGAGAAGACCTGTTTCATGATTAAAATATATAAAAAAGGAACCTAAAGCTGGTTTTGATTTGATGCCAAAATCGAAAGCTCCGATGGATCCAATAAATCGCCTTAAAAAGATCCTTAAGATTATGGGAGAATCCCTATTTCATGATAAGAATATTAGAAAAAATAGAATCTAACGATATTTTTGATGCCATTTAGTGAGAATCTCTGTTTATTGATTAAAATATTTAAAAAGAAGAACCTAAACCTACTTTTGATGCATTTCCAAGATCAAAATGTCCCAAAAATGCAAAAAATCATCTCAAAAAGGTCACTAAGCTTCAGAGAGAATAAAAACCAAACTCTTAACACAATTTCTAATTGAAATTAATAAAACTAATTATACTTAAATTTAATTTAAATCAAAAAGCAATGGAAGCCAGCTGTAAGTGTGCTTTGGAATCGCATCGAATGGCTTTGTTTATGAAAAAACCTGAAAGGGAATACTTGGCTTTTAGATGGAACTCGGTGGGTTCTGTTCTGATCGATTCTGATCGATTCTGTGTTGATTTTTGGATCAAATGGCGTTTGTAGTGGGAGGGTCTTTGGGGGGTCTTTGGGGGGTATATGAGGTGTGTATAGGGGTATTTGAGGGGTATTTGTGGGGTATTTCGAGGGGTATTCAAGGTGCCTTGAGGTGTATTTCTGGTGTTTTTTGATACAGGTTGAAAAATCAGTAAAAAGTCAGTTAATCCCTCAGTTGGACCCGGCCCTTGGCTACGAGAGGAACGATTGTTGTCAGCGGTTCGAGTAGAAAAAAAGTGCAATCGCGGATTGGAAGATATAGGTTTACGGATTAAAGAGGATTACCTGGATTTAATACCTAGATTTATCTGGATTTACCTGGAAACTAAGGAAAGTTCAAGAGTGATTTGTAGAGCTTTTCGAGAGCTAATAGTAGGTCATGATGAATGTTTTTTTTCGCTTTGAAACGGCTTAGAATTTTTCAATTTAATTTCCAATTTTGATTAAAAGCCTTCGCCTTCGCGGATTGAATTATCTATCAAGAAGATATCTATCTATATGTTTACGGATTTAAGAGGATTACCTGAATTTATCTGGAAAGAAAAGTTAAGAAAAGTTTAAGAGTGATTTGTAAAGCTTTTCGGGAGATAATTGTAGTTCCTCGATTTGTAGGTCATGGTGAACGTTTTTTTACAATTTGAAACGGATTAGAATTTTCAATTTAATTTCCAATTTTGATTAAAAATCTCGCTTCGAGTTGCTATATAATTTTTTTCTATAGCTTTTTGTAATTGCATGACTATCTGCTATGTTTTTTTTTTCTTTTAATATTATTATCTTATCAGCTTATCAATATTGCTGCAAATTGCAGTTTTGTGAATCTCGGAATCGAAATCCATAAGGTGCTTGGCTTTTGGGGGTTGCCCCTTATCGTAAAAAATAACAAAAAAAGTAGAAAAAAGAAAAAAAAAAAAAAAAAGAAAAATTATTAAAGAGAAAACAAAGAGTTTGTTGTGATTTTTTTTATTGAGGCTTTTTTTTTTTTTAGGGCTTTGGCTAATTGAAGGTGCAATCAGTAGTTGCTTTTCTAGTAGTTCAGCTTTTCTACTTTGATTGGTTTTTGATTTACAATTTTACAATCGAATTAATTGTTGTAATTTCTGTTTAGAAAGGTTTTCTTTGGGTTTTTCTTTCTTTTTTTAAAGTTTAAATAAAACAAATAAGGCAGGGAAAAATATTAATTATGTTTAAAATAGGCAGAAATCTCTAGAAATGTCCTCGGAAACTTTAATTTCTTTGTAAATTCTATTTTATTATAAAAAATTCTTATTTTAAATTCCAATTATTTTCACAGAAGAATGTTTTAATGTTAATTTTTTGGTTTGGAAAATGCAGAAATCTCTAGAAATCTCTTCGGAAGAAAATAGGAGAAAATAAATGGGTTTTCTTTGGGTTTTTAAAATTAAAATAAAACAAATATGGGACGAAAATAATATTAATAAGGATCTCTAGAATAAGAATCTCTAGAAATATCTTAAGAAACTTTAAATATTATTCCTTTTAAAACAACTAAAGGGCGAAAATAATAAAAATAAGGTTTAAGAACCCCAGAAATCTCTAGAAATATCTTTAAAAATTATAAAATATTATTCTATTTAAAAAAAAGGCAGGGAAATAAAAAAATAAGGTTTAAAAAACGAAGAAAACTCTAGAAGTATCTTCAGAATTTTATTTCAAACAAATAAAGGGAGAATTTAATAAAAATAAGGCTTGGAAAACGCAGAAAACTCTAGAAATATCTTTAGAAACTTTAAAATATTTTATTTAAATATAAAAAAAAATCGTATTCTTATTTAAATAACCAATTATATTTTCCAAGGAGAACCCTTTTTTTTCTTTGTTGATTTTTTCGATTTACACAATCTTTTTGGCTTTTAATTTAATTTGCATATTTCTTTCTCTTTCTCCGGGCATTGTGTCGTCTCTTTCTCGCACCTCTTTTTGGCCAATGACTTTTGCTTCGATTTGGAAGAAGAATTTTCTACCAAAAAATATCACTCATACGCCCTGTTTCGCAGATTCCCGCCGGCATCTTTTTCGATTTCAAAGCGATTAGGAGATTAGGAGATCAAGCGATTAATTCCCCGATTTGGGTTAGGAACGACGATCCATATATTAGCTTACGTATTGCTCGCAATTATGACATTCCTCTTTATCAGTTCTATTAGCTAATGCTGAGTATTTGCGGTTTGATTTATAATTTATAGAAAAATTTCATAGATACTTTCAATAGATTGTTTAAAATATTTGTTTAGAATATTTTTACTTTCTTTTATATTATTTATGACTAAAAAGGGATTATTTTTTAGACACTTTCTAGTCTTTTTCGATCAAAATCAACTGCTTTTTCACACTCATTGAGTTTTTATTTATTTCTGATTTCTGATTTCTTTTCGATTCGAGTTCATTTGCAAATCCATTTGGACATTGATTGGCTTGGAATTTTTTATGCAATCGACAAGTCAAGCTTTTACATTGAATTCTTTGTTTATTTACTATTTTTTCTGCTATTTTTTTTGCTATTTTTTTTGCTATTTTTATTCAAAGAAAAAAAAGAGGAACTAGAAAGAAGATACTAGAAATACGAGAATCATTGTTTAGAAATTGATACTTAAAATACTAGAAATACTAGTACAAAATACTAGATTACAGAAATTGATCCTAAAAATACTTGAAATACTAGAATCATTGTTTGAAAATTGGTTTTCTGGAAAATATTGATAGAAAAGCGTTTTAAGAGGGAAATTCTTTTTATTTTTAAACAAGAATAATAAGCTGATCTTAGTTAGTTATTAAAAATTATGGAATTTATTTAGAAGCTTAGGAAAATATTAAAAAACAAAGAAAAAGTTCCTAAAATTTGTTTCCCTAACGATAAATTGTTAGAAAACGTTGGAAAATTACTTTAAAAATTAAAAATACCTAAAAAAAAGAAAGAAAATTATTTCGGAAAAGTTTAGGAAAATTATTTCACAAAAAACAAATAAGGAAAAGCGATAAAAATTATCTAAATAGGGAAATTTTATAAAAAAATATTTTAGTTTCGATTAGAAACGATTAGAATAATGTTTTTTAGGGAGAAAGTGAAAACAGTAACGTTTTTAGAACGACATAAAGCTCTTAGAACGACATAACTCTTTCAGAAAAGAAGGAAAATATTCCTGTTTTGGGATGCTTCTCTTTAAATTATTTTTTTTTTTTAAAACGATAAAACATACATTTTTGGCAACATTTAAATATTTGAAAGTTAAAAAAGCATTTTTAAAATTAAGATTAAAAAAAAATTTATAAAAATTTATGAAAATTTGATAGGAATTTTTAAGAAAAAAAGGAAACCCTTTATAAAAAATGTGTGCATGGGCGTCCTGAGTGGGTGTGTGTGTGATTCCTGTTGCTGTTGTTGTGTGTGTAAAGTCCACCCAACCCCTCTCCTCCTCCTACAACTACCCCTGTACATGAATGTCTGTATATATGTATGTGTACGATAAAAAATAGATCGCGACACGAGAAGAAAATGATGGGACACTACCTGGAGGACCTGGACCTGGTGTCGGCCTCCTCCTCGTCGGAGGACTCGGCCAACTCTACGCCCACCCCAACGGCAACGCCCACTGGGAGCCTGGACGAGGACACGGGCTTCGTCAATGACTCGGCCACCAGGGAGGCCTCCTCGGGCGGCGGCTCGCAGGATCCTTTCGGCGGCGTCTTCCAAGCCACCGAGGCGGCGGTGGCAGCGGCCGTCAATGCCTTCCAGCACCAGGTCCTGCATCCCGGACAGCAGCAGCAACAGCAGCAGGCGGCACAGTTCCAGTATCCTGGATTCATCCAGCAGGCAGGACATCATCATCCCCACCAGCAACAGCAGCAGCAGCAGGCGCAGGCACAGCAAGGACATCATCATCATCACCATCATCATCATCATCATCGGGGCAAGCTGATCAAGCGGAAGCGATTGGAGTGCAACCAGGTGGAGCTGGACAACGACGATGCCTGCAGCGAGGACGAGTTCATCCGCAAGATAGCCAGCTCGGTGGCGGCCACATCCTCGTCCATCGGTGCCTCCTCCTCCGCGCCCTCTGTGGAGGTCTCCTCGGCTGCCCCTGCACCTCCTGCCACGCCCACAGTCACCGTCAGCCTCCTGTCGCGTCACAACAACAACAACAATGGCAATGAGACAAAGTAAGCCGCGTTCTCTTTTTGCAGCAAAATACCAAAAATACCTAAAAATACCAAAAAAAAAACCAAAAAACCCTTAAAAAACTCTACAAACCAAAATTTAGATAAAAATACTTTAAAATTATTTAAAAAAAATTTTCCAAAAACAGATCGCAACCTTTTTATAAAATATTTACAGAAACAAACACTGACCAACTAGAAAAAAGTAATATTTTATCGAAAAATATCGAAAACAATATTAATTTTTTGGGAATTTTTTGTTTTTTGACTAAAAAATCTATTAAAAAATATAGAAATCCTCTTGAAAATTAATTCTTAAATAATACTTCAAAAATATTATATTTTGATTTCTCCTTTTAGAGAAAACTCTACATTTTTTTAAAATTATTACCAAAATGAATATCCGAAAAATATTTAGATTTCTCCTTTAAAAGGAGTTTCTAAAGTTTCTTTAAAATTATTGCCAAAACCAAAACTAATCAAAAATTAAACAGAAAAACAGGCAAACAGGTGGCTTTATTAATTTGCCATTATAAAGCAACACAAAATTAGGAACTTTAGGGTTAAAAATCCTATTTAAAGACTCCAAAAAACAAGGCTCATAAAAGTTCCTAAATTTTGTTTCCCTAAATAAAAATTGCTAGAAAACAGGTATTGGTATTGATTCCCACTAAAAAAAACACAAAATTAGGAATTTTAGGAAACAAAATTCTCCTATAAAAAGACTTCATAAAAAAAGGTTCATAAAAGTTCCTAAAATTTTGATTCCCTAACGATTTTGTTAGAAATTTTGTTGAATTGTTAGAAATTTGTTTAAAAATTGTTAGAAAACTTTTGAAAATTAATTCAAAATAATGAAAATACCTAAAAAAAAAAAGGAAGAAAATTACTCTGAGAAAGTTTAGGAAAATTATTTTACCAAAAACGAATACAAAAATGGGACAAAAATGGGACAAAAATTATCTAAATAGTAAAGTTTCATAAAAAATACACAATATTCCAACCAAAAATCCCAAAAAAAATGTATAGAAGGATAATGAACCCAAAATATTTGTGGGAAATTTCAAAAATAATTATCAAAAAAAATAAGAAAAATCCCCTAAAAAAAGGAAAACTTTTCACCTAATTTTGGCCAAAAATTCCCTAAAGCAGAAACACAAAATTTCAGCTGTAAAAGCCAACAAAATGTTACTCATTTGAGTTTAAAATTGAGTTTAAAATTCCATTTAGTCAGAGCCCACTGTAGAAGCTGACAAAGTCGAAAAAAAGAAGAAAAAAGTGGGAAAAAACGCGTTTGTTTAGTTTGATGACTTTGACTTTTGTTCTTTAATAATTTCTCAATGTGTGTTTGCTCCTGTCTCGCTCTTTCTCTCTCTCTCTCTCTCTCTAAATTCATAAACAAAAAAACATATAGATACGCGATCGTATAACTATATATATAGAGTGTGTCTGTTTGTAAACAAAGGCGAAAAAATGTGAAACAATTGTAAACAGTTTGGCAAAAAAAATCAAACAAAATGCAAATTGCAGCAAAAAAATTCTAATTTTTTTTTGTATATGTTTCATGTGTGTGCAAAAAATTTTTGCGAGTGTATAGCTAAGCATGTGTGTGTGTGTGTGCGAGAGTGTGTGTGTAATTAACAAAAGTCATAAATCATTCATATTTTTTTTTTAAGCTTTTACATATTGATCCGAAAATCGATCTATCCGTAGCTCTTTTTTTTTAGCTTTTTTTCCTAATTTTTGTGGCTAACTTTTTTTTTGGAAATTCATCTCATACCCGCCTGTTCCTGTTTTTGTTTTTTCTGTTTCTGTTTTTTATTTCCTCATAAATCATTTAAACCGAAATCCAAATCAAACATAAATTCGGAATCCAAATCGGAATCTAAAAAGTACATAACATTTTAACCATTTTTTTTTCTCTGCTTTTTTTTGGAAAGAAAAATAAACTAAACCCAAGTTTTAATGCATTTTTTTTTTTTTTTAGTAATTTTTAGTAATAATAATGGAAAAGTTTTTGCCATGGAAGAAAACTGACTTTGTTTTTTCTATTTTTTTCCCAATTCTTGATTTAGATTCATTTCGACCCGTACTGTGACCCGAGTGGCCAACAAAAGGCAACCCCAGACGCCGCTGAACAGCATCGCCAGCTCCAACGATGGCCATGTCCAGCTGGAGATTGTCTCCCAGCCGGAGCAGCAGCATCGGGCCCGCTACCAGACCGAGGGCAGCCGTGGTGCCGTCAAGGATCGCAGTGGCAATGGCTTCCCGATTGTCCGGCTCACTGGCTATGACAAGTCCGCCGTGCTCCAGGTCTTTATTGGCACGGATATTGGCCGGGTGGCTCCTCACATGTTCTACCAGGCCTGCAAGGTCGCCGGGAAGAACTCGACGCAGTGCAACGAGAAGAAGGTCGACGGGACGATGGTCATCGAGATTGATTTCAAGCCCGAAACCGACATGACCATCACCTGCGATTGCGTTGGCATCCTGAAGGTGAGTTGAAGGGGTTGGAAAAGGAAGGATATTGGGGAAACCCTTACTTCCATGGGTCTATTTGTTCTTTGTTGACATTTTTCCCGTCTCTTAAGTCTCAGAGACTGTAAAGAATGGACTTCCCATGCTCTACCTTTTTTAGGTTCCTAATTTTTGAACCCAAACCATGGATAGACTCTTAATATTACCAATTTCAAACAAATATATGTGATAGATTTTCCTAAAACTTAAAAAAGGAGTCAAAATTCAAATAAGGGTACCGGGTATCATATAGTTTGTTCGTTAAATCACCAAAAAAAGGTATTTCTTTAATATTTCATGATTTAAACGTCTATCTCTCAGCATTTGACTCAGAAAGTAACATTTATTGACAAAATTTAAAGCTAGTAGTACCGGATATCATGTAGTTTCTTCCTAAAACCAAACAAAATGTACTATTTCATGATATAAACTTCTATCTATCAGAGTTAAGGTCAAAAAGTGGCATTTATTGATCAAATAAAAGTAGTAGAAGCGGTAGAAGTCCTTAAACTTTAAGAAAAGAGATAAAAAATACAAATTAAAAGTACCGGGTATCTTCTAGTTTCTTCAAAAAACCCACAAGAAACTGTATTCCTTTACTATTTAACGATTTAAACATCTATCTCTATGCGTTTGGCTCAAAAAGTACTATATATTGACAAAATACAAGCTAGTAGTACCAGGTATCATATAGTTTCTTCTTAAAACCGCTAAAAAAATGTAGACCTTTACTATTTAGCGATTAAATCTTCTATTTCACCGCGTTTGGCTTTAAAAGTAATATTTATTAGCAAAATAAAAGCTAGTAGTACCGGGTATCACACAGTTTTTCTCAAAAATACCCAAAAATCGCTATAAAATTGTATTTCCTAAAATATATTACTAACTTAAACCCCTAAAATCCTTTAACAGGAACGCAATGTGGATGTGGAGCACCGCTTCCCGGAGCACCTCGCCCAGAAGAACAAAAAGAAGTCCACCCGCTGCCGGATGGTGTTCCGCACCCAATTGACCCGCGACGATGGCACCACCGAGACCCTACAAGTCTGCTCGAATCCCATAATATGCAGTAAGTAGATCCCTGATTATTATAACTCCCTTAATTAATAATTAAATTATTCCAAAAGCTCAACCTCCGGGTGTCCCAGAGATATGCAAGAAATCCCTCAACTCCTGTCCCGTCGATGGCGGTCTCGAACTTTTCATCATCGGCAAGAACTTCTTGAAGGACACACACGTGGTGTTCCAGGAGACCTACGACAGCGTCAATGGCGATGATCCAGCCACGGAAATCGCGGTACGCCAGCAACTAATCGGAGGAACTGCAGCCCTCTGGGAACAGAGTGTCCTACCCGACAAAGAGTATTTACATCAGGTGAGTCTTTCCACGATTAACAGATTTAGTTACAGTTTATTGACTTTTTGTATCCCTCTTGTAGACCCATTTGATATGCACTGTACCGCCGTATCTGCACCAGAATATCCTGAAGCCCGTCCAGGTCCAGGTGTCGATCATCTCGAGCGGCAAGAAGAGCGAACCGCACACCTTCACCTACACCCCCAAGGGACAGTACACGACGCTGGCGGCTGCCAGTACGTTAAGTAACACAATCCACGCCCAAGGTATCTATTTGTTGACTAAGCATTCCCATATACAAAACAATATTCCAAACAATCTATCAAAAAACCAAACAAAAATATCATTCAATTTATTCCAAACACGGAGATTATTGGCTTTATAGAAAAACAAAAAGAAAATCGAAACCGAAATCGAAACCACAAACAAAATCGAAACCAAAAACAGAAAAAAAGGAAATATATCAGAAAGGTAGTCAGTTTTTAGGCAGTTCCTTAAAATAAATATTAATATTAATATTTATAGTATCCTATATTTTAGATTATTTTTTAGCCCTACGATTTTTGGCAGCAAGTTTTTTGACTCTTTTTGTTTATTTTTTTTTCTGCCTTATTTTTAATTATTATTTTTTTGTTGCTCTGCCCAAAACTCGAAAGTAGGATCCTTCGGTTAGAAAATATATAAAAAAACATAAACATACAAATCTGATCTCTTCATGCGTTATTCAGTTCCTTAACCTCAAATATTTGGCTGAAAATTTCTTATTAAATATTTATATTCGACAAAAATTAGCAAGTCTGTGGAATGTGTAAAAAAAAAACAAAAAAAAATAAGGTGAACTTGATTTAACAATAAAGGGAATTCATTTCTTTGGAATATGTTAAAGATTTTCGCAAACAGTGTGACCAAATACACATAAGAAGCAATTCTGAAAATTAGTCGTAAGCAAAAATTTGGATTTCATTTCATTATTTTATATATTTTTGTATATCTCCTGCCTGCCAATATTTTTCTGCTCATAATTCCTTCGATTCATAATTTTTCTCCTACACCGAATAACGCATGAAAAAATCGATGTCTAAAAAATATATAAAAAAAAAACGAAAATCATGAAATATTTTTAAGTAGGAAGACAACGACCAACCGGAAATCAAAAAATATAAACAAATATATAACTTAATTTATAAGCACAAGAAACGAGAATATAATCAATCAAAAAAGATATTCAAATTAAATTAAATAATTATAAATGATTAAGAAGACGAGGCACACGGCGGTGCGAAAAGAAAGTCTTTTATGGAGAAAAGATTCCTCCAGATTTCCCCCAAAAAAAAATAATAATTCCCCCACCTCACTCGCTGTCTCGCTCGCTCTCTATCCTCTCTCTCTCACTCTCTAACTCTGCCCCTTTCTTTTTTCTATTCTGCTCAAGAAAAAAATAAGAAATAAAAAAAAATAAAATTAACAAATGAGCGGAAACGGAAGGAACTGATCGAAACAACTCTGCTGTGTGAATGAATTTTTTGTACTCGAACTCGTACTCGTACTCGGACTCGTATTCGTATTCGTATTCGTACTCGTATTTGATTTGATCCTTATTTCCATGATGATGATGATGAAGAATATTAATATATTTTCAAATATATATAATTGCAAAGAATTGAATTTTTTGTAGAGAAACTTTGATCCAATACTTGAGTTGATTTACTTGAATGTTTGGCTATGTTTGCGTTTGTTTGCGAGTGTGTTTGAACTTGTTTGCTTGAGAGTGTGGCTTGTGATGGGCGTTTGGCAGTGCAGAGTTTTCTTGATCAAGTTCAGCCGATTCGAAGACCGATTTGATATCACCCGAAACCCTTACAAAAACAAAAAAAAAAAACCAGATGAAGGAAGGCTTTATCAAATATAAAACGATATAATATATAAAAAACCAACCAGAAGAAATCAATCAAAAATCAGCAGAACCACACAGAAGCAGAAGCAGCAGAAGAATCATGAGGATTTATGAGACGAATCCATAAATCGAGAAGAAAACCCAGAAGGCAGTGACCCTCCTCTCTAACCTGTTTTTTCGCAAAAGTCAGGAAAAATGATAATCAGGATATAAAAAAAAACAAAAAACTTTTTACAAAAATCTATAAACCAAAAACAAACAAAAAAAAAAAAAACCCCCCAAAAAATATGCATATATATATTTTTTACTTTATATTCTTCCTCCTTCCCCTTCTCTTAGCAATTTAGGTGCTCAATCTAACTATATAGTCAAATATGTAAACATTTTGAGTGCTATAAAATGCAAGGCCAAAATTTAAAGCAAAATTAAGTCATTAATATAGACACTGATATATCCCGTATCTCTATATATATACTTGTATATCCATACATATATATTATATATAAATACACAACAAAAACATATAAAAAATTAAATAGATAATAGGCGGCAAAGCGAGAAAAGCCACCACCGAGAAAGCTTGCCTGGAAAGCAACGCTGGAAACCGAAACCGATAATATCGATAATAATCGAGAGAGAGCGAATCGAATCGGTCGATAACTACTCACACACCCATACACGTCACACAGACCCACAAAAAAAATATAGAAAATATAAAAAAAAGTATGGAAATCGATAATCAGCGAAGCACCGACGCCCCTACTTTTGGATTAGATGACCGATGACCTGCGACGGAATTGCCACACCAACGACTTCAGCCCATCAACAGCTCATCTTTAGATTCATCTCTACAGCTCTTCAACAGCTCCAAGGATACTTTTTAGGGTACTGGTTAAAAAAACTAAAAAAAAACAAAATCCAAAAACACAAAAACCATCAGACTTACAGAACAAAAAAAAAAAAACATGATTACCAAACGACCAACGTACAAAAGTCTTTTTTGCCATTTCGTAAACCATTTTTCTATATGTCTATTCAATAATTTTAACATTTAAAAATCCTCCACAAAAACACACACACTCGCACACCCACACCTCCACACACCCACAACTCACACACACATTTATCATAATTATTAACTTTAAGGGAAACCCGATCCATATCACATATATAACCATTTACCTTTAAGCATCGATATCGATATCCAAAAGCTAACACCATCAGTGGAGTTTTTTACAATCAGTTCTATGTCCTGTCCTGTCAAAGTTGGGGTCCTATCGAAAGTCATTCCTGTATCTAATAATATCAGTCTAATATTCCAACAATATCTATTCATTTATACATGATAGTTTGGTAAATATTTACTCTCATCTACCATAACCTTTTTTTGAATATCAAATTCCGGTTTGTACTCCTCTAACTAATCACGCAATTCATGTACAGAGTCTTCAGTCTTGAAAACGATGAGAGATACCCATGGGCCAGATATACAAGTAGTAATACGGAATTACTTACTCACTCAGTTTTGACACTCAAAGTGACAGACAGGCCGATGAAAAGCCGACAGGCCGATAACTAGGTAACATAACTAGGTACCATAAAAGCGGGAACTTGTTCTGAAAGATCCAAAACAATTAAGAGGTGGTAGTGATGGGACTCGTCTAGAACGAGTGGAATTTTTAAGCATTGCTCGACTTCAGAGCCTCAACATTACGCCTAGAGAAAAGACAACAGCTTTAGATCAATGCCAACCCGCTTAGGCAATGCGAGCGCACACATTGGGTATTACTGGCTCCAAATTACTACTAATCCCTACAAACACATTAAATATAAGCCTTAATATTTAAGTTGGAACCACTAGAAGTAGTTCGTAAGTTTAATATTTAAGATATATAGCTTGGAGTGTGATGGTGTGACTGATTGTTGGTTGTTGAGAGAGGAGAAATACTTGCAGTTCTTAAAAAAGATTAGTTTAACTTTTAGGTTGTTGGTTTTTTACTTAAATTGTTGTTCAGACTTAGTTCTCTAATTAAAGCTTTTGAAAGTTGAAATAATTGATGGAATAAGTGTTGGAATGAGTGTTGGAATGAGTGTTTTAAAAAGATTAGTTTAACTATGTTTGGTTGTTGGTTTTCCTTTAAATTGTTGTTGAGATTTAGTTCTCCAATTAAAGGTATTGAATGTTGGAATGAGTGTTGGAATGAATGTTATGTTGAAATGAGTGTTGGAATGAGTGGGAATGATTGTGGGAATTTATGCTGGAATGAATGTTGAAAAGAGTATTAGAATGAGTATTGGAATGAGTGTTGGAATGAGTGTTGGAATGTTTATGAAGGAACGAAACGGGCTGGTTAATAATTCTTGAACATTTTGAATGTTTTTGATCTATTTTTTGGGGTATAATTGAATGAATTGGATATGATTGTAGATGAAAAGTTAAATAAAAATAGAAAACATATTGTTTTGCAAATTTAAGAGTCTGTCTGTGTGTTTTTAATGCGTTTTGAAACGATTGACGATCCCATTGTTATCGATTTTCCGCTCTATTGGATGATTGACTTGACGATTGAAATGAATTTTAAGAACCAAGCATAAGAACTCGTAGTCCCTAAGGTTTACCTATATTAATAGTATCTATAGATTTATTAGAAATAACTAAATTCTAAGTTTAATTTAAGAAACTAACGCGGAGATGGCTGATCTTCGGAATTCGAATGCTTTTCTTTAAACTCTAGATTAAGTTTGTTTTTAGTTTTTAAGTAGAAGTTGGATAAAAAAAAAGAAAAGAAATTTAAGCAAAAGCATTTGAACTTCCAAAGATCTCTCTCGGCGACTTCTATATATAATAAATTTTTTTTTTAGAAACCCGGCTTAGGAACAGACCCACTCTCTCTCAGACCCCCTATATCTCTCTCTTTATATTTTGTTATTACATCTTTTTTTCGATTATGATTTTTTTATTATACGTCCACGCCCCCAGCCCAAGCCCTCGCCCTTGCCCATGCCCTTGCCCTTGCCCATGACAGGAAATCCCCCTCTGCCCCAAAAAAAAAAAACAAAACCCGCCCCCAAAACGATCCAAACACCAAAATGTGATTATTAAAAGGCCTTCTCCGTTTTTTTGTTATCTTGTTCCTCTTGTAGATGTGACCAGTTTCATGGACACCACAGCAGCTCCCAGCTCCAGCGGATCCAATGGCTCCGGCGGTTCCAGTGCCTGGAACTCCGCCCCGTCCGGCGGCAATCCCAACGCCTCCGCCGGCCCCGATGCCGTCGAGGCGAAGCACGAAATCGATTCCGGAATGATGCCGCCGCCGATAACCACCCAGATCCCGATGGGCGTGCGTCGCTCCTCCCTGCCCAGTGCCACGCCCATGATCACCGACCAGCAGTTGGTCCATCTGAACGCCGTCGCGGCCAGTGCCGAGGCCCTCAAGACGGAGCTCCTGGATGACAGCAGCTCGCACAGTCCCCTGACCGGGGAATCGACACCGGACAGCCCCAATGCCGCCCTGCAGTACCATCACCGGTTCGCCCGGAAGACCAGCCTGGACACCATCATGTACGATCAGTCCAACAGCCTGCCCGGCTTCCCCGCCGTGGTGGCTCCCGCAACGGCCGCCGCTGTGGCCGCCGCCGTCGACATCGATCCGGCCGCGGTGGCCGTGGCCGTGGAGCTGGCCGTCAAGAACGAGATTGTCAAGCATGTGGTGCAGCAGCACCAGCAGCTCCAGGAGCAGATGCAGGAGCAGGTGCAGCAGCAGATCCAGGAGCAGGTCCAGCAGATGCAGGAGCAAATGCAGGAGCAGATGCAGGAGCAGCCGGCTGTCCAAGTCCAAGTCCAGCAACAGCAGCAGCAGCAGCAACAGGTATTTCTTTGGATTTTCTTTTTAGAGGAATAATAATCCTAATAATCCTTCTAATCCCCGCCAGCAACAACAGCAGCAAGTCCACAAATTCATTGACGAGCTAACCAAGTCCACATCCGTGGTCAGCAGCAACGGAACCACCGAACCGGCTCTTTTTACCACCTCGGCAGTGATCGATCACGCCTTGACGGACATCCTCCAGGCCAAGGTGGGCATTGCCCCGCCCAATGTCGTCCTGGAGCGGAGTCTCTCGCTGAGCTCCACCAACTCGTCCAGCTCCCTGAGCGGAACGGAGAGCTCCCCGAATAGTTCGCCTCTCAGCCAGGATATTATACTCAACTCGGAGCCGGCAGCCGCTCTGGCCGGAGCAGCCGGCTTGGCCCCAGCTCCCGTCGACGTTTCCGGCGGCCTGTCCACCGACATCATCATGAATCCCGCCGTGTCGCCATCGACCATCCTGTGCTCGGCCAACGGAGCCGCCACCGCTGTGGTGCCCAACATCCTGGCTCCCCACCAGGTCACCATGGCCAACTCCATTCTGAACGACATTGCCATGCAGCCGGAGCCCACCCAGCAGGACGCCGCAGTGGCTGCCCTGGCTCTGAGCAACATCATGATGAGTCCCCCAACGGCAGCCACGGGTGTGGGTGTGGTAGATGCCATGCCGCCCACGCCGGCAGTGATGCAACCCGAAGTGGCAGCCACAGCCACCTCGACCGCCGTCAGCAACATGATTATCAAGGCAGCGGCAGATTTTATAACCACACAGGAGCAGGAGCAGCACCATTACCGAGCCGCCGTGGTCCCACCATCCTCAGTGGAGAGCTCGGGAGGAGATCCCTTGGTCAATCTGCTGCTGAATCATTCTAGCACCCAGGAGACAGCCGCCGCCGCTGCGGCAGCCGTGGCTGTGGAGGCCGCCACCTTCCAGTCGATGAGCCATCACGGCCGGCATGTGGCCAGCCATCGGGGCCATCATGTGACCGGACACCACCACGTCACCGGTCACCACCTGCCCGTGGTGCAGGCGCCGACACCGCAAGAATCTCTGATCGTCGCCCTGGCCAGCGAGAATGCGTTGCAGAAATCGGTGGCCACCGCCGCCGTCACCACCAACGGCGCCGTCATGACCCAGCAGGCGTCCGCACCCTCCACGGCTGGCAGCATCCTGCCGGCTGCGGTGGGAGCGGCGGCAGCTGCTGCTGCAGTGGCCGTCCAGCCACCCATTCCCCAGGAGCTGACCACCATGTCGGACCAGGATCTGATCAGTTACATCAATCCGAGCACCTTCGATCAGCGTGAGTGGGGATTTCTATGGAAAGAGTACTTTGTTTAACTAAGAAACTTTTTAGAACCGTTTTTTATGCTTTTTAAAGTCTAATTTTAAAGAAAATGTATAGAATTTTTAACGTAATCCTTCTTTAAAGTCAAAAATCCGTTTTCTTATTGAAAGATTCTAAAATTTTTGTATTTTTCCAAGCATTCTGTAATCAAAAATGTATTATTTAAACATCTTTTTATTAATTTTATCAAAAGAAACCTATAGATTTCTTATAAAATATCATTTACAAAATGTTCTCAACCTTATAAAGGTTTAAAAACTTAAATTTTCTTCATTAAGACTTTAAATTTAAACCAAAACTTTAAGTTAAAGAATTAACAATCAGAACCAAACGCACTCTTTTCTGGAACCTAATGAATTTTCTCAAAAACCCTTCAAATTTTCATATAACTAATTATGTTTTTTTATTTTTTACAGTTTAAATGGCTTCAGATCAACAAATTAAACTACGTGGACTTTGTTTTTTTTTTTTTTGAGAAATAACATTAATTGTTACTCCTACACAGGCTTAGGTTTAAGAAAATATTTTATCGGACAAAATTTTTAAACAAATGGTTTCCATATGGACCAATTTTTTTGACCATATAAAAAACAACAAACAAACAAAACACAAAACACTAATAGTTGTAACTTTTGCTTACGTTTTAGATGTAAACTTTATATATAATTTCTATATTTTTTTTTTTTGGTATCATTTAAATATTGATTTTTGAAAGAAAAAAGTCATCTTATCTCAAAAGGTTTAAAAACAAAACAATGATAACGACTGCCATATACCTAAAAAAAAACAAACAAACAAAAACATAAACTAAAAACTAAAAAGAAAATCAACTCCCGAAACAAACAAGAAGCAAAAAAAAAGCTGAATATAAAAGAAAATGGAAAATCGATGAACAAATCTGAGAAAATTCGCGACTAAAAATGTAAAATATTTTTTCTTTTGAAGTCTGATTTGTTAATTTCCTTATTTTTCATTTTTTTTTTACTTAACACTTTTTTTTTTTAGACACAAAACACAAAAATAATCTTACCTTTTCAAAAGCCTAAAGCTTGAGCTTGAAAACTTATTTTCTTTTTGGTTAGAAACAACACGAAACGAAAAACTAATTACGATTATCAGTTAATAATTTATAAAATATATATTATGTATATTATATATGTGTAGTTACGAATATGTAATGAATATGCGAGGAATTCCAAAAGACTTTTTTGATTTAATGAGAAATGCAATTATTATTTTGTTTATGGTTTTTTTTTTTTTAATTAATTAATTACGATAAATAGGAAGAAAGGACAGAAGGAAGGAATACACATCCAAACACACACATCCTACACACAAAATGAAACTGTAACTAATGTTATTATCTATATATAAAGATATATTATATTATTATTATTATTATTATAATTGTAATTATATATTGTACGTTTAATGTTGATAGTTGTTATGTAATTAGTTTCGTAAGCCAGATATCGGAAAGTTACCATATAGAGTGTATTACAGAGAAACCACACAAAAAAAAGCAGACAAACAAAAAACAAAAAACTAAAAACTAATTGTAGCAGTTAGCTTACAAAATAATTAACAATATCCTCCAGATCAAGATTCGAAAGAAATCTGCATTTTGAAACAAAAACCCACACCACAAAAACCACACTAATTTATAAACAAACAAAAAATTTATATTGTATGTAAAATGTATGTACTACCGTATTTTATATATAATATTATTACGATATGTAACGAACCACGAACCACGAATTTCGCCCCACTCCCAAGAATGAATTGAATATTTTTTAAAAAACATAAACTAACAAGTAACAAGAAACACGAAAGAAACAAAAAACTGAAACAAAGAAAGCAACAGGCTGCTACAATTAATAATTATATACCAAGGTTTTTTTTTTCATATTTGTATTAATTAATTTAATAACGTAAACGTAAAAAAAAAGCTTGAAAAACAATTTGATTGACATACGTAATCTAGATGTTCAAATATGGAGTCGATAAATGTGTTAAACAATCTCAGAGATTGCATATATTCCTCATTAAATGTTACAAGTCAATGAATGAAAGAGACGGAATTGCGGATAAGAAGAGAGATGGCATGATATATCATGAGAAAGAGTGAAAGTAAACGAGAACGAGAAAGAGAGCGCTTAAGAATTGTTAGTGTTAAATGTTATACACATATACAAAAAAAAAACATAATTTATGCTATATATATATATATAATATATATACACCCCAAAACACTATATATATCCAACTTTACAAAATGAATAAAATGAATGTATTTTTGATGTTCTTATTGCCCAAGTGCAGAAGCTGAAAAATCCCTCTAAACAAAAAACAAAACTAGATAACTTCAGAAAGATAAAACTCTGTACTCTGTAAAGTAAAATTTGCAAATATTCTATTTAGAAAACATCACCGGACATCCTTTAGCCAGAACAAACCGCAACCACCACAACAGGCCTCCTATCCAAAAATTACAGAAAACATATTTATCTGCTCGTTATCTCTTTTTATGTGAATAAAAGCTAAAAATTTTTTTGCAAGAAAATCTATTGTGTTTTATTGTCAGAATTGCAGCTGGAGTTGTCAGCAACCCAAAAAATTTGAATTTGGCGCCACCCGTGAAGTTTTGTCATCCCCCTGGACTTACAATTCGCAACCAGTTCAAGCGCGGGTTTCCTATAAATACGAGGTCGCTGCACCGAAAACGGTTCAACAAAATCCAGACTATTTCAGCCATTTATGAACCGATTTTAACGGGACTACTTTTAAACGATTTGGAAGACCAATGCGCAGCGGTTGAAACAAAAAAATTTTCGAAATTCCACAAAAAAAATTTTTCATCAAAATCTTAAAATTTTTTTGTTTCAATCGCTTCAGGTAGCTTCAATGAATCGTTTAAAACAACTCCCATCGAAATCGGATGGTAATTGGCTGAGTTAATCTGGATTTAAAAAGTCGATTTCCTTGCAGCGACCTTCTATTTATACAAAACCCGAGCTTGAACTGGTTGAGAATTCTAAAACCGCGAAATGAAAAAATCAGCTCGGAGGCGCCAAATTCAAATTTTGAACCCCAATTCGTAGTTTTATCATTTCTTATCCAATTTTAACGCGGAATGAATTAAATTTTAAACGATTTTATTGCTAAATTGCTTAAAGCAAAAAAATAAACATGTTTAAAAAAGGGAAATTAAGTTTTTTGGTTAATTTTTGTAAATTTTTTTGTGTTAATCGTTTAAGTATGTTATTTTGAGCCTTGTCAGTCATTCCACGTTGAGAATCATTAATCCCTTTTATCCTTTTTTACAAAGGACGCCACACTTTTAGCGCCTGCGCGATTAAAATCTTTGAAGGACTAATGGGGAAACTATAGTTGGGCCTGTGGGTGGGCGCAACACCCACTTTTCGCCTCTTGGGACGTCAGCTTTCTGTTTTATTCTGTTCGCCTGGTAGCTCAAAACAGGGAAAAGGTGAAAATTGGTCGACATTTAGCTTCACAACATTTTCAAAATGCTTAAAATTATCAAAAATACACTATCGATAAAGCTATTATACAGTTTGAATGGAAAAATCTAACTATAGAGAATCATAAAATTAAAAATCTAAAATAATTATATACAAAATATACAAAACTTACAAACTAGAATATCGTGCTTTACATATTTTCCCTTATTTCTAAAGAATTAAGTTATTTTTGACATTTTATTGAATTATATAATTTTTTTGGTAAATTTAGACGTTTTGATTAAAAAGAAAAAGAAGAAAACGAACAAAGTACCCGTTGCTACTTTTTTTTGGGTTAAAGTGCCGGAGTTTGCCATTCAGACGCGAATTCCCAAGCGCTTCTTGGTCGTCTGTTTGATCGGTGTCCCATCAGCCGCCACCGCGGGGACCCAGCCGCGACGTCTGCCACGCATCTTGTCCAGACACCCCATCACTGTCGAGACGCAGCGCAAATCGATCCAAGTCAGCACCACCGGCTCACTCTCCATCGGTATATTCTCGCGATTGGAGCGCCGCGATGGCGACGGCGGTGGCGGAGTCAGTCCCAAGCTTGGCTGTTCCACGATCTCAATGTTCTCGCTGTTCTCGTTGGCGAACCTATCAACGTCATAGCTATTATGTCTATAGCTCTCGATTCCATAGCTCTCATTTCCATAACTATCATTGCCAAAGCTGCGATTGCCATAGCTATCATGTCCAAAGCTATCATTTCCATAGCTGTCATTGCCATAGCTCTGATTCAAGTAACTGTCATTGCCATAACTATCAAGTCCAAAGCTCTGATTGCCATAGCTCTGATTGCCATAGCTCTGATTGTCAAAACTCTGATTTCCAAAGCTCTGATTGCCAAAGCTCTGATTTCCAAAACTCTGATTTCCAAAACTATTATTTAAATAACTATCATTATCGGTGGAATAGCCAAAGTTTCTGCCGCCCATGTTGTCGTCTCCGAAGCTCTCCTCATCATAGCTATCGCCCAGGTAGCCGTCTCCAAAGCTACGGACATCATCCAGGCCGGAATAGCTTCCTCCATTATCGCCGCCACCAAAGCTTCCCATGCCAAAGTTCACATCGCCATTGCTGCTTCTATCAAGATCACCTACCTCGGCATAGCGTCCAGATGCTCCATCTGCAAGACTTCCATCACTGCCAAATCCATCAATGTCTCCTTCCGGTACATCTTCTCCTTCATCTTTCTTCTCTTTTAAATTTGAGTCCCCACCAGCTCCTGCTTCATCCGCTTTGATCATTGGATCCTTTGATCCTTCTACATTTGAGTCTCCACCTGCTCCTTCATCTGCTTTGATCATTTGAGGCACAGCAGCCACTGCCACATTATCTCCTTCATTCATCTTGACTTGTACATTGGAGTCTCCACCTGCTCCTTCATCTGCTAATATCATATCAGGTGCAGCTGCCACCACAATCGGCTGTGACTAACAAAAAGAACCTAAAATTAATATAATTTATAATAAGATCTCAAGAAACACTCACCAAATCTGTGTCGGTGGTCATGGCCACTACTTTATCCACAGGCTCCGACATTTATAGACCGTTTTTAGTTATCGGGTATTATTGCTTGATTAAAATAAGGATGATTCTACCCGGATGTTGTTGGCTTGCTGGATGCAAGGTGAATCGAAAAAAAAATATATAGTGAAAATTCTCTGTAACTGACTTGGGAGTTGTTAACAGAAACTTGTGAATAAAACTAAACTCAGCTCCCAATGACACTTCTATAAGTAATAATCTCGGCTACTTTGTTGAAAACAAATTAAAACAATTCAAACAAAGGCCTGCTTGGGCAAAAGGATACCCTCACGATGGGACTGATGTATCCAGGCCGTGTTAAGGACCTCGTCGGCTGTCAACTTGGGGTGATCCCTCAACCGCTTCTCGAAGGAATCATCTTCCATATCAGAGCTGAGGCACACGAATCCTATGTTTAGTTTCTCATGCGAATCGTTAACCAGATGGCCTCCATTCTGCTGGAACAGAATCCTAGCCAAGTCATCGCCTTGAGGATGGAAAAATTCAGCATAAAGATGCCGGAAAAGGTTTAGATTGCTTTTTGGGTCCCTGCCCAACAGTTGATCTTCTAAAGCTTCCAGGTCTTCCAAGGAAATACGATTCAGTGTCCCTTGATCTAAGGTCATGTCGTCTAAAAGCTCCTCCAGCTCGCTGGTGTCTTTGATGTCCTTGTTGTAGCTATCGCCATACCGATCGAAGCACTCGGATAGCTCCTGATGCAGTGGCTGAGTGGCTGCCATCAGGTCCTTGGGACGCAGCTCTAGCTCCTGTTTTTTGGTCACACGAAGCAACCAATCCATGCGCACAATATCGCAGGTGCGCGGCTCCTGCACGATCATCCGCTTCACCAGAAACGTCTCATCGCCGGCAATACAAAAGCATTTCGGATCATTGGGCAGGGGATTCTCGGCGATGGTGCCGCCATTCTGGACAGCCAGCTCCTGCAACTGACTCTTCGTATGCCGTCCCGCCGCGCCACTCAGGATGCAAAAGGTCAAGCCCTCGAAGAGCTGGGAAGTACTATTTGAGGGATCCAAGCGACAGCGTTTCTCGTACACCGCCAGTCCCAAGTTACTCCTCTGCGATGGAGTCATTCGGAGGTTTTTACGTTTTGTGGTGACATCCTCGAGGCGGAGCTGCCGCTTATTGAGTTTCTTGATGGCAGCAGGACCCTGAAAAGCAAAGATTTTGTTAGTTTTTGGTTAAAAATACTTATAGTTAGAAGATTCTTTTATCTCACATCGCAAATATCATTGAACTCCTGCAGGGTCATGCATTCGTGCCACGACTTGTCGTCCCTCTTCATTTCGGTGCGTGGGAAATGCAAGGATTTTCGCGTATAAAACGCACCATTTGGCGCCAAATCGGCTGCCTTGACCTGCAGAATGATGGAGTTTTGCGGCTCAATCCACAGATCCGGGCATCCTGAACGATCGTTGGCCTTGTAGTGGTACCAGAGCGGTGGCGGTTCCTTGGCCACGTCATGCCAGTGCGGCTTCAGTGTGTGATTAAGGACACCACGCTGCTGGGTGTTGTTGGTGACGCAGCCGATGCTGAAGACCTCGTGGCGGTGAGAGCTGCCAGCCGGGGCAGGCTGCAGGACCCCCAGCAGAAAGGACTCCACATAAGTGCGTTTGCGATTGTAGAAGCCGCCAATGATGAGGACATCGAACTCCGTGATCAAACCTTTGATATACTAAAAGGATAGAAAAGGAATTAAGGATTTTTTCAATTTGGTTTAAGAAAGAAAACCCACATCTGCCTTGTCCTTGAACCAACCTCCGCCAATTCGCACTCCCGGCTGGTAGGTGGAGTTCTGCTTCTTCAGGACAATGCCCTCCGCCTTATTGTCCAGTGCCTGCTGGAAGAGATCGTTGAACTGCTCCACGGAACTGATCTTCTGGGCCCGCATCAGCTGCATCACTCCCGGCTGCTCTACGATCATTTTCTGCAATCTGTACGACCTCTGGATGTAGGTGTGATCCAGCATGGATTGGCCGTTGAAAAACAACAGATCGTAGACGACGAAACAGGGCTGCCAGCTGCCCTCAGGCTTCAGGCTCTTCACATCCGTGTTCTCGCCCTTCTCCCGGTAGCGCTTCTGGACTGTATCCCAAACCATCATCTCGCCATCGAGGATAATCGATTCCAGACTCAGCGGCAGGAGATCCCTTAGCTTGGGCGTCAACGCCCCCGTTTCGTAGCTTTCTCCGAAATTCCGGGTATAGTCCACACCGTTCCGGGAGATGTACATGAAGCGACCGCCATCAACGTGCAGCTGGAAGCGTTCGCCGTCCATCTTGGTCTCCATGTACAGGACATCCGACTGCATCAGTTCCTTGATGTCGCCGGGGAAACGTTCGCAGAGCATGGGACGGATTTGATGGAACACACGAATGACTGCGTTCAGATTTAGGCTCTCCGCCGCCGGCTTCTTGTCAATGGCCGATGTGGAGGAGCTGCTGGCCTCCAGGCTGGGGGATTTCACAGCCAAAAGATTGCACACGTGCCCCAGATCGGAGCAACGCAGATAGATCTCCTGCGCCTTAGGGTGGAGTATGCCGAAAACGCGCTGCTCCCCAATGCCCAGTCCCAGGCTCTTCAGCAGCAAACGGATGAGCCATTTCTGTTCCACTGCCGACGCTTTTTCCGTGAACTTGATCAGCTCGTGCTCCTTAACTGGGGATTTGGATTTAGCTTTAAAAGATGTACGATTGGATAGTGTGTGGCCCTGCATCCAAACCTGTAGTATCCTCGTTGGCTATGGTGTCGAGCATTTGATGGATTTGATTCAAACGCAGATCGCTGGGAGGATTAAAGCACCGCGGCTTCAGCACGGAGTAGACCACATCCCCGTAATCCCGGTACATGTTTCCGCTTCTATGCTGCAGCGTGACGGCATCGCGAGCTGAAATTTACAAGTTATATTCATGGTTCTTATCGGGTTCTTTGGTATTTGTGACTCACAGTCGGAGGCCAATTGGAGCACCCGGATGTAAAGCCTTCCCAGGGCGGTGATCTGCAATCCGTAGTTGCCTCTCTGGGTGTCGGCACTGGGCAGAAGGAGTCGCAGCACCGGATAAAAGCTACTTTCTCCGGTTTCGCCTTGGTCGTCGGTAAGTCCCGTTTGCCGGCGAAACGAATCGCGGTGGCGGCAGAAGGACTCGTAGTAACTTTTGAGGACTTCCTCCTTGTTTACCACCTTCTTGGTGGCTTTGAGCTTCTCGAACAGATCGCAAATGTCCCGGAACTTGATGGTTCTGGCTATGTCCTGGCTCATCTTGCTGCTTAATTGGAAATTCTTGAGCCACAAGCAATTTCACAAGAATGGTATTTTTGATTTTTGGAGCTGCCAGTGTTGAAAAATTTATCGGAAACTTGTTTATGTTATCGGTTTTTTGAGAATTTTATTCTGGGAAAATAAACTTATTTTTAATGATAAAATTTAAAGCAAATAATACAATTTGAATAAAAAATTAAATTTATACGAGTTATAGTTTTTAGAATATAAAAACTAACTTAAAAACATTAAAAATTATCGTGACTTAGAACTATCGAAAATTGATCACCTCTAGGAAAAGCGGGAAAACACTTTTGCTTTTAGTTTAGTTTATAATTTGTTTGTAGCCAAGACAATGAGCAAGAAGACAACGCGAAGCAGCAAACCCAAGCCGGATCCAGATGCCGAGACTGCCGGCAAGAAGTCTACGGCCATGGCTTTGAAGAAAGTCATGTTTGTAGCCGAAAATGCTCTGCCCCAGGACAAGGATGAGGATAATCTGCGGCTGGAGCGCTTCTTTCATCCCGGCCAGAACAAAGAGGCGCTGTTTATGACCCGTCAAAATGGACAGATAATGGAACTCCTAGAATACAGCGAACCGAGGCGCAGCTGGCTGGTGAACAGCGAGGTCTGCTCCAATGGAAAGATTTACATGACCGTCCCAGTGGATGCTACGCTTCTCGCTGTTCACCATCTGCGGAAGCACTGCGGGCAAAGTAGGTTTCGATTTTGCATTATGTCATATTCTAACTTCTTTTATCCTTTTCCAACAGGAGCAATGTCGCTGGACAACATTGCTGTTGATGAGCCGAGCACCAGCCGCCTGCTGAACGAGGTCCTCAACCCGGACACCCTCAAGTGTGTGGCGGATGTGAAGAAATCCGGGGATTTAAGCTTCTACAAGTTCAACCAAGAACGTACGCTGGCCTGGTTGGCCCTGAAAACGCACCAGGTGGTGCGAGTCCTCAAGGAGAAGCATGTCCACTGCGGCCACAGTGCCCAGTCGCAGAATTTTGTTCGCAGCGATAAGCTGGCGGCGGAAAATCCGAGCACCAACGAAATGGACTTCACCCGCATGGCCTGCGATATTGTGGGACGATACCTGGACTCCGATTTGCATGATCTACTCACCAGCTACCTGCACATTACCAGCGAGATTCAGGCCATTGTCGAGGAGAAGGCTGCCTCGCAGAAGCGAAAATCCGTGGCCGGCAAAGAGAGCGGCGGCGAGGCAAAGAAAATCAAATTGAACGACAACGATGCTTCGGCCAAATTGAAGAGCAGTGGCCTGGTGGACAGCGATACGGATCACAATGCCAGCATCACCTCGCCCACAGCGGCGCCGGCCCTGAAGGAACGCTCCCTAACCGCCAAGGAGAAGGCTCTGGCCAAAGGAGCCAAGGGCACCAAGAGCATTGCCTCTTTTTTCAAAGTCAAGTAGATGTAATAGGAATTTAAGATCTAAAGTTATTGGTTAACCGAATTTTTTAAGTAAGTTTAATAATCTTAAATAATAGTTTTTATTTTTTTTTACTATATTAAATTAATTGATATTTTTAAATTAATTTTATTTTTTCTATAAAATCTACTAATTATATGGAACTATTTTGCCTAAACAAACAGAAACTACATTTTAAAATGTAAATTATTTATTTTCAAATATTTCCGAGTTCGAATTTAGCGCCAAATCAGCGCCTGCGCTCTCTTTCCATTACATTGTCCTCTGTAACCGTTGTCAGCTGTTAGGGTGGCCAGGATACTGGAAAAATAAGCATTGCCTAACCCTAGGCGCACGAGGGGTTGGCAAGCCTTTTTAACAGTTACAAAGCTGTGCTGTGTGCTGGCTCCTTTGTTTGACTCAGATTTTCGCTCGCAGTTTCAGTTTCAGTTGTTGCTGTGCGCGCTCCCACGTCCGAGGCTAACGGTATATTCCGCTTTCCACTGTGCTTCGCATCCGCCCCCCACATCCGCATCCTTTTTCTCTTCTCTTTGCTGTTGTTGTTGTTGTGTATATGCGAATTTTCGGGGTGACAACAAAAATGCAAGGACTTTTCGAAATGTGCTTGGTGCTTTTTTTTTGGCGTGTGCCTTAGTTTTCGTTGGATGTGTTTTGTTTAAATAGAAATGTAAATGGCTGGGAAAACACTTGAAAAAAACTGAGTGGCGTCACACGAAAAGAAAATTTTCTTGGCGTCGTTAAGCTGTCTGTATATTTTTGTATGTGTTTGAGTGCTCTCTGCGTTTTTCTGGGAGTGTTTGTGTGTCCTGTGTGTGCCCTGTGTGTGTGGCTGAGCAAACTAATAAAAATAATCGAGCAACAACAACAATGAGCAGAGTAAACATGTACACAGGATAAAGTAGCAACAATTTTTCATGTTTCAGCAGCACCAGCAGCAGCAACAACAACAAGGACGATATATTCAACGCACAAAAGCATGCAACGGTAAATTGCATTGTCGTCTGTCAAGGACAAAACAAACGTGTGTGTGTGCAGCAGCAGCACAGCAGCAGCAGCAGCAAAGGATAACAACAACAAAATGTGGCACAAATAAAGGGGCAGCGAAGTAGCTAACTAAACGGACAAAAAAAAAAGATAGAAAACCAAAACAAAAGGCGAACAAATCACACAGGCTAACAGAGGCAGCAAAAAGCGAGAAAGACAGACAGACAGAGAGAGAGAGAGAGATAGTGTGTGTGTGTGGAGAGCATCCCCCCACTGGCCCCCCACTGGGCTCTCCTCCCTCTCCCTCTCCTCATCCAGCCAACAGAGCGCGGATATTTGGCGCCAGCACAGCACCGAGACTGAGAAGCCTTGCCATGTGGTTTCACGCCCCCTCGCTCTCATCATCCGCGCCCGCTGCCGCTCGTGTTCGCTCTCTGCTCCCGCTGCACTGGCTCCGCCCAGTCCTCCTCCTGGCCCTGCTGCCATCCAACGTAAGTGGCGCATCCATCGTGCATCCATCTACCATCTTTCATCCCACCTGTGAATGTTCCTGCCTGCATGCCTGCACTTTCATATAAATTTAAATTCGATTGCCATCCCAGCCCTGCAGGCAGAAATAAATTTTATATTCCATTTTGTGGGGCTTTCGCTAAAACACAAAGTGATAACAAATAACACAAAATAGGCTTCAACTACAGACAAGACTCACTATAAGTTATGATAGTTTGTTACAGATAGAATAAGAAATCCATTTATTTTTATTTTATTTAAAAAAAATCATATTTTTGTACAAACCTTTTTTTATCTTTTTTATATCGCTCGACCCCTTGTCCCCCCCCCTGTTTACCTTGAAGTTACCTTCTCTTTTCGAAGGTTCCCTGTAATGGGCTGCACTGCCAAAGCCCAGTGCATAACTGTAATTGTGTTCTCGCCTTCTCAGTTTATTATCGTTCGGTTTGTTGTTTATAGCCTGTTTTGGGGGGCTGTGGGGGGTCCCTTTCTCTCCGACCCAGCGCGATATTGACAATGACATTTTCATTTGCTTGCCTTGCCCTGCCATACCCTTCCCTTTGCCATTTGACCCCGCTATTCTCCCTATCCCCTTGCTCCCCCCAACCTGTCTCCAATACCCCAATAGCTTTGTTTTTGTTGCTTCTTCTTCTGCATTTTGTATACCGTAAGTTGCTGTGGCAGGAAGCTAATTGCAACACAGAGAGAAATTAGTTGCATCTTGAAATATAAGAAATTTAAAAATATTACATGTGATTTTATTAAAACTTTTTTTCAAGTAATTTTGGCTTTTTATGTTTTAAATTTTTATTTTATATAAAGCCTACATACATATATACATACATATCTACATATTTTTAAGCTTTAGTATTAATATTTAAATATGTTTTTTGTAATGGAAATATGTATCTAAGATTTAAAATTATTAGAACTTTTTAAATTAAATTCCATTATTTTTCTACAACATTTTGAATTTAAAGTGGAATTTCATATACCAAAAAAATGCTAAAAATGTTGAAAGTTTAATACTCCTACTTATGTATAGTTTTTTTTCCTAGTGTATTTGTAAGATATTGAAAATATAATTTTCTGTGCATATTTTTCCTATTTTATTGGAGTATAAATTTGTGTATTTTAGTAATGATTTTTAGTGATAAAGAAAAATGGGAAAGCACTCCAATCTACTTAAAAATTTGAATATTATTATATATTTTATTATTTTTTTAATTTAAGATTTGATTATAAATTGAATATTTAAATGAAGAGAAATGTTTTTTAATGATATTTTTATATTAAGAAGAAAACTTTTAACTATACATTAGAGTATATTATATTTTTATACATATATTTAGACTAAAATTTGTTTTTTTTTTATTAAGAAACCTTAAATTTATTTTTTATTTATTTTTTTTTTATTTAAAAACCTTAATTTATATATTTAATATTTTTTTTACAGGTGTCGGCTCGATTCTGTGAGGGCTGCAGCCAAGGGTGTTGCACGCAGGGCTGCTGTCCGCCGTACCAGGGCGGTCCACGCCCACTGCCGCCGCCCTCGGAGCACGTCCTCAATCTGTTCTTCATCAGTCACTGGTTCTTCTGGTGAGTAACCGAGCGACTCCTCCGCCCACAGATAGTCAAGGTTCTTTATTTTCGGATGCCCTCTTAAAGGGGTTTCATGAATTTGGAAAGGTTTTTGTAACAAAGTTGGGGAAATTATTGGGTATAGGTTGTAATATAGGGTAAAGGTATAGGATTATATCTATAATGTTTTTTTTATCTGGAATAGACATGATTTTTTTATCAGATTTATTCTACGAGTTGCAAAGGGATCCTGTTCGTTTGTCTGCCAGTTTCTTAGAGAAATGTATCTTAAACCTCGAAATCTCTTTAAAGTAGCTTGAAAGTCTCAACTGTTTAAGAGATTATTTCTTTTTAAATAGATTTCATTTAATATAATTAGATTTTTGTGTAATATTATTCTTAAATCCATTGACTATATCCCTAAAAGGAAGTCTTTAGATCTTATTAGTTTGTAAAGACAAAAGCCTGAAACTTTTAGGAGGATTCAAGAGACTCTAGACAGATTCTAGAAAATATTTCTAGATAATAATTCTAGATAATATTCTACAAAATAATCAAAAGAGTTCCATAAAAAACAGATCATAATGGGTATTCCAAAAGTAACAAAAAGAATTTGTTCTACATAAAATATATATCCTTTTATATCGAAAATAATACCGAAAGAGTATCTAGACTTCGTCTTTGGGAAACTGATTGTTTTTAAGTGAGTGGGATTCCCCGGGGTGGCCCCGCTGCAAGGTCGATGGGTGGGCTGGGTTGGACATCACAGCTGATTGGCATTGTGTGGCATGCAAGATATTATTATTATTGGCAGCAAAAGGTGGCGCCCACTGGCAGTACCAATGCCACCGTGCCACCGCCGGGTTGCGTCAAGTCAAAAGTCGAGTCAAGTCGAGAGGCTTATGCAAGTGCCTCCCCACCACCCAACCACCCAACCCTGCCCACTATGGAAATGGCAATGCCAACTAATGAGACGACACCAGACCGACCGCCCGCCAGCCAGCAGCGGCTCACATAATCCCATCTCTTGGCCACCGAAATGGCAAACAAAAATTTCGTACCAGTCAGAATTCGATTACGGTCATAGCAGGACACATCCGGACAAGCCGGACAGCCAGGACAACCCGGACAGCCAGAACAGCCGGGACATACCGGACTTCCGGCTCCAATGGGTTTCTTTATTCAGTCGCGACAGCTGCAAACCGAGCAGTTAAAAAAAAAACATTTCTTTTTTATACAAATTCTATATTAAATAATAAATAGGAGAAAAAATATTAAATAATTTATTTTCCCCGCCTGGCAGGTGCGTTGTGGTGGCCGTTATCCTGGCCATATTGTGCGCCTATTCGCTGTGGAAGAAGCGAAGGACCCTCTGCGGTTGGGGCTTTAACGAGCACCACACTCAGTCCGAAGGCGATTCCGCCGGATCCTGCTATGCACCGCCGCAGTATAGTCGCTGCAATTCGTTCCACCATCCGCCGCCGCCATACACGGAGGTAAGAGTTCTGAATCCTTCCTTCCTGTCTGGCATTTGCTAACTAATTCTCCCTCGCATTCAGGTCACTTCCAAGCCGGATCTCTACCCTTTGGTCTTCACGTGCAACAGCGATGCCGGCAACGGCAAGGGCAACGGCAGTTCCAGCTACTTGATGGTCCAGTATTTCCGGAACTACATTGTCCGGCCGGCGGCCGGTGGATCCTTGAGTGCCGCCAGCACCGTCGACTCGTTAAGTTCCAGCTTCATTTGCAATGCCAATGAGGCCAACACCCTGGTGCCGCCTCCCTATTCCCGGGCCGCGAGTCCCGAACTGGGCCTGCATCACTATGTGGCCCATGCCCATGCCCACAACGGCCACATGCGATCCCTGGACCAGCAACAGTTGCAACAGCACCAGCAGCAGCAGCAACAACAGCAACTGCAACATCATCACCAGGCGGCTCCCATGGCCACGGTGCACTATGGAGGAATGCCGAGATCCGCCTCCCAGCTGGTGGACGCCGATGCCTACCAGCCCCGCATGATGATGCCCGCCCAGGCGGCCCAGCACTATGCCACCGTGGCCCTGGGCACCTCACCGGGCGGCGGCGCCTTGTATAGCACTCGGTTGCACGCCTCCCACGACGAGGGCATGGGCATGGGCGTGGGAATGGGTGTGGGTGTGGGCATGGGCGTTGGAGGCGGTGGCGGTGGCAACATGGGCGGCGTGGGCGGAGGATATCTCCAGTCGCAGAGCGATCAGCACTTCCGATACATGGCCAATAGCAGTAGCAGTCTGAGCGACATCTTCGTCAACAATAGTTGTGTGGCGGGTGAGTGGATGCACTGAGAGAAAAGTATAATTACGAGGTTAAAAAGACAATATTTGATATTTCTAATCCTCAAGAGAATTGCTATTACAGGAGTAAGCTTTTTCTTTCTGTTTTTAATTGTTTTTCATCTTTATAAATGTATTAAAAATTAATTTTATTATTTATTTTGTAGTATATGGTATAATATAATTATTTATTTTTTAGTATATAATTTAATTATTTATGTTTTATTATTAATAATAGTTATGTATTATTTTCTACATAGAATTTGTCTAAAAAGAAGCTTTTTTCGTCACTTAAAATGATACCAGATACTCGGCATAGCAAGTGATTTCGTTACTAAAGTTTTTAGTTCATGATATTTCTGCTTTTTTTGTTTTAATTAATTTAGTTCGTGTATGTTATTTATGTTATTTATGGAGTATTTATGATATTAAAGGAATCGAGGATATATATTCTGATGGAAAACAGTGATTCCATCAATATATTGTATATCCTCGATTCCTTTGATATCATAAATATTCCATAAATATACAAGAAAGGTATAATAATATACAAGATATGATACAAGAAACAGAAAACTACTTAAAGATACAAGATACAAGATACAAAGTAAAGAAAATCAAATCATATTTGTTTCTTGACAATTATTGATTGAATCATCGACGCGTGCAGTAATTTATGAATTAATAATGAACTGGGATTTAATTTTGGAGCCTCATATTCCTTTTTGAATAATTTATTAACTAATTTCCACATTGGCCTTTCAGGTATGATGCCCGAGAGCCTTGGAGGCGGCGAAGGCGGGACAGG
This sequence comes from Drosophila ercepeae, assembly GCA_018150545.1. Classification (NCBI taxonomy): domain Eukaryota; kingdom Metazoa; phylum Arthropoda; class Insecta; order Diptera; family Drosophilidae; genus Drosophila; species Drosophila ercepeae. The sequence goes on from JAECWL010000197.1 coordinate 2,965,865, forward strand.
AGGCGGAGCAGGAGGTGCCTCCCAGAGCACCGAAAGTGGGTCAGCCACACAGGCCGCCTCGCTGAACAGCCTGGCCATGGGCGGCGGCGTCGGTGGTATGGGACACGCCTCTTCCGGTGGCCTGGGAACTCCGGTGATCTACAGCAATGGCTGCATCCAGCCGAATCCCCTGCACAGCCTGGAGAACTGCTGCCAGCCCTCGGCCCAGGCCTCGGGTGTGAGTAGCTTGGCCAATATTGGAACTCCGGGATCACCGCCGCAGGCCACCAGTCCGACGGGTGAGGTGCGCGAGATTCTCGACCAGATACGCCAGCTCCAGGCTGGGGTCAGTTACGAGCAGCTGCTCCTTAACGGAGGAGGAGGAGGTGGTGGCAGAGTAGGAGGTGGAGGCATTGGAGGAGGAGGAGCCAAGCCACGGCTCCAACACACCTTGTCCACGCCCTCGAACTCCCAGCAAACGATGCCGACGATGCAGCCCATCCTGACCACATCCGTCTCCAGCGGCAGCAGCAGCGGCACCGGCAACGCCAGCAGCAGCGGGAAGAGCAAAAAGTTCTTCTCCACGTCATCCTCGTCCAGCAACAAGACGAACAAGGCTCTGTACATTCCCATGGCGGCGATCGGAGCCTCGGGCTCGGGAGGATCCGGTGCCCAACGGTGCGTCCTAAAGAGTCCCGTGAGCAGCGTGGTCAGCGGAGCCAGCTTCTTTGTGAATCGCGGTCGTGTGGCCCGAAAGGGCTGGATCACCCGTTCGGCTCCCACCACCCCAGGCAGCGCCCTGCCGCCCAACCGGCTGGGCGACGATAGTCCTTTGCTGCTCAACGAGCACGACGAGGACGCCATCGACGACGAGGACGAGCCCGATGAGGAGGAGGAGGACGAGGACGACGATGAGGAGCGGCAGGATCAGGACTTGGATACCGACACGGACATGGAGACGGAGGCCATGGCCAGGAATCATCATCGCCAGCTAAGGACTCATCGCCAGCATCGCCAGCAACGCCATCATCGTGGCCAGCTTGAATAGTAGTGGGTGTGGTCGTTAGAGTTTCCAGATTCCCCGGAGTCCCTGGAGTCCTGGGAGTCATTCAGTAGTTGTTGTTGTAGCTCAAGGTTCTCCCCTAGGATTAAGCTTTTAAATGAACGAGAATGTCTGGCAGCCAGCACGCTTCTTAGTCTGAGGTTCGAGTATCCCAAACCAAAGAGGATGAGAACGATCGGTTAGGTTTTAGTATTTGTAGCCTAAAAAAAAATATAAAAAATATATATAAAAATATATATTAAAAAAAGATAAGATGTTCTGGAAAAACGATGATTTTCCTTAAAGAAAAAATCTGATTTGGATTTTGATTTTCCTGAGAAACTAAAAAAAATATTGATTTTTAAAATATTTCAAGCTTAATAATTGCTTTCAAAATCAGTATTATGTAATACAAAAAATTCCAATTTATAAAAAAAAACAAAACTTATCTCGATGTATTTCGCTTTTTTGGAAAACTTTTGGAAAATGTCTATTTGTTGAGCTTCCATGATAGCTAAACAGTAAAAAATATATAAATTATAAATAAATTTACAAACAATTCCATTAGCTATTGAGAATAATAAATTATTAAATAGTTTTTTTTTTGTGTAAAATTGTAAAGAAATATAATATACTCAGGTTTCATAATATTTTCCATTGATTGTGTGTTCATCCTTAATTTTAGTTTAAATTTAATTTTAATTAATGTTTCTCTTGATTGGCAGTCGAGAGATTTTAAACAAACGACAAATTGCACAAAAGATTTAAATAAAACTAAAAAATAAAAAATAGGCTATATGGTAAAAAATAAAGAATTAAATCCTAAAAACCAAATGCATTGAAACTTGAATGTTTTTTTTGTAAGGAAATAAGTCTTAAGATGAGCAAAATGAAAACTTACACTGAAAACGAAGGAAAATACACTTTACACTGACAGAAAACTCGAGGAAATCCTTTGGAAAAATGCTTAGAATTTAAAAACAAAAAAAAACTGTGCAGGCATTCGTTTGGAAATTAAGGATCAAAATACTAGAAAAAAATGTGAAAAAAGGTAAAAAATAAAACAAAGACTAAGGGGTTAAGATCTTGGGGGCAAGGAAAGGATAAAAAATTTAGAATGCAGCAGTGCCTTTTCAAAAAAATAAACCAAAAACAGAAAACACAATTCAAAAACAATATTTAAAACTAAAACTAAAAAAAAAACAATAAATTGAAAACAGGAAACAGGAAAAAATCACAAACAGACACGAGAAACAATCCAATGAAGGCAATACTCAAGAATCTGCTTAAGCATTAGATATATTAAAAATAAGAAACTAAAAATCAATATTTCGTAATTTATAGAATTAATTTAAGTGAATTCTTAGTTATTTATTATTTTTTTTCCTTAATCAATCAGTTTTGTGGCTTATTTCGTAATATCTGTGCTTCAATAACATCTATATATAAAAAATATACATAACAATAAAAAATAAAAATCAATATAATTATAACTATAATAAATATACACTTGGAGAAATAATTAATTCAACTAGCATAGCAAAAACTGAAGGCGTTCAATGCATAAATCTAAAAAAATGAAAAATGGAAAAGAAAAAATTAAAAAGCAAGCAAGTGAATTGTTGTAAAAAATAAATAAAACATAAGTTTAAAATAAAAAACAAACAACAAAAACCAATTTGAATTAAATATACAAAAAAGGAAAAATAAAAACAATAAATGAAAGAAAATCAAGGAGAGCTCGTTTTTTTACCACAAAATTTGATCTAATTTAGTTTATAATTATTATAATATTCTCAACTGGTTTTAGGAACTTAAACTATAAGTCTTTGTTTCCAAAATTAATCAAAAATCCTTAAAAATCATGCCATTTTTTGATAAAATAGTAAAACTTCCCACCCACGAACCCCAAAAAGTTAGCCAAGGCTCTGATCAGATCTAATCTTGTGACGGATTGAACTTTGAATCGGTTAGATTTGAACAAACAAAGCTTAGTAGCTATACAAGTATATATATTAAATATATATAGAGAAAGGCCTAATCTTTGGACAATAGTAATGCTTGGCAATAATCTCAAATTTCTAGCAAAAGAAACGATAAGCTACCTAGCTAGGGTTCTAAATTTGTTCGTAATGCTAATCAGCCTGCACTAGACCTTGATAGTAAAAAATATATATATAGAATGATATAGGGGCAGTTCTTGGCTTTCTAACACTAGGGTAGGGTACTTGTGGGGTTTATATGTTTCAGGTAATGAGTTTCTGGGTGGTTTTTATTCCAGTTTTTAATATTCTTTATAGCTTTTAGTATTATTTTTAGAAAAAAAAGAATACTTTTGTTTCCTTTTTTAGATTTTTTATTTTAATAAACTTAAGGGTTCATTTTTATTTTTTTTTTTATAAATATTTAACATTTAAATTATTCTTTTTATATAGTATATTTTCTAGAATTTTTTCTCCTCCCGCTGTACCTCTGAGCCGTACGATAAACGGCAGCCTACCTCCTTTCCAATCGATCTAGCGGCGCTGCCTTTTATTGTACGGCTCGGATCGCGAGGATTTAAGCAACAGAAAACTTACCTTATTTTTAAATGATTTTTAATAATTTTTATTTAATTTTCTTTTGTATTTTTGTAAATCATTAAAAGTCTGAAATGTATTAAAATCTTTCGTTTTTTAATTTAGAGACTTTTTGAATTGAAAAACTAGATGTTGAATGATTTTTTTATGTTAATAAATATTTTTTTTTTATATTTAATAAACTATACCTTTAATATACCCCTCAAAAAAATTGTAGAGCACCTATGACTCTTAAGAAAAATAGGAAACCTTAATCCAGCGAGCAGTTGGCGATCAGAATCCGAGCCAAACACTCGAGAATGGAGAACCTTTTGGCCAAGTGGACCCAGACCGGGGACTGGATGCAGGGGCGGTGGGAGAGCCTGCTGGACGTGATCGGCGAGGATCCCTGGAGCCTGTGGGTGCTGGGCAGTTCCGCGGTCATATTCTCCGTCTACTGGACTTACGCGGCGCTCTTCACCCTGATGGATATTACGAATAAGCCAAAGTTCCTGCGGCGCTACAAGATCCAGCCGGGCCAGAACGAACCCGTCGACCTGAAGAAGCTGTGGAACGCCATCAAGGTGGTGGTCTTCAACCTGACCGTGGTCAACATCCTCGCATCCTGGGTGGTCTACGAGCTGATCTACAAGACGGAGAACAGCCGGAACATCCGACAGCTGCCCACCTTTAAGCGGGCTGCCAGGGATCTGGTGGTGTTTGTGGTTCTCGAGGAGATCATGTTCTACTACGCCCATCGGCTGCTCCACCACAAATCCATCTACAAGTATGTCCACAAGAAGCACCACGAGTGGACCTCTCCCATCGCCGCCATCACCCTGTACGCCCATCCGGTGGAGCACATCGTCGCCAACCTCCTACCCGTCGCCCTGTCCATCGCCCTCTTGGGCACCCATGTGGCCCTCGCCTGGGCCATCTTCGCCCTGGCCATCATCAACTCCATGAGCGACCACACCGGCTACAGCTTCCCCTGGTCTGGGGGATCGGTCAAGTTCCACGACTACCACCATGCCAAGTGAGTATTAATCAGATTTTAGTTTTAATTTTTATTACACACATAATTTTTTAACCTTTATTAAATATTTCATAATTTAAAATACTCTTAAAGGCCTTTAAAAATGTTATTAAAACCGGTTTTTGGAAAAACCTTTTTTTAAAAACGTTTTGAAAATATCAAATATGGAACAAACATTCCTTTTATGATTTCTTTTTTATTTAAAGTATAAAAGCTTTAATTTTCCTGATTCCCTTATATTATATTTTATTGAATATATTTTATTTTTTAAATATTTTTTTTAACTTTAAACTTTCAGATTCAATTATAATTATGGAGTTCTGGGAATTTTGGACAAATTACATGGCACATATCGGGCTGTTCCAGAGCAAAAGGTGGCTGGAAAATTGAAAAGCAAGACTGCCAGAAGGAAAATTAAATAAATATTGTTTTTTTTTTATTAAATATAATAAATAATAAATGTATTTTTTTTGATAATGATAGTTTTTATATGAAAATAATAGACTTTTCTTTGGTATTAAAGAGAATGAAAGAGATCAGAAAAAACTATACATTTTAATAAGGAAAATATTGAATTAAATATTGAAGTAATAATTAATATTTAAATAAAATTTCAAACGCTCCAAAAAAGTGTTGCAAAACACCGATACATTCTTGGTATTCGCTCCCTTCCAGCCCTAAAGCCGCGTGACTCCTCACGAGTTCTATCGGCAATAGCACATCCCTAAAACTGACGGCGAAGGAACCACGAAACGTAGAGCAAGAAAAACGTTAATAATTTCCGATCGATTAACAATAAGAAATTGCGGCCGTAGATCACGTTCCAGTATCCTACCCAGGCCACGCCCACCGCCCAAAGGGCGAACATAATCGAAAAACAGGAGAAAACCGGAGAGCTGGGTGTAAAAATCCCGAAAAAGTGAAGGAAAAAATACAGGGGGAGCTGCGAATCAAAAAAAAGAGAGATAAGAAAAGCGAAACGAAACGAAAAGCGAACGAAAAGCACACACTTGTAGAAAATACGTGTGGATCGGTGGCAGAGTGTCGTCCGGATCGCGGGTGCAGGAAATCTGGGATGGATTAGCAGAGCCGGGACGGAATCGGAAACGGAAAAGGGAAACTTTTGAGCAAGCAGGCAAGCGATTGCAGGATCCGGCATCCTTAGCCTTAGAGGATCCTCAACAGGGATCCCCAACGACCCGGCCATCATGTCCTCCGCCTCGGTCAATATCCAAATCGTCTCCATGCCGAATCTGGCCAAGATCGAGAGCTTCCTGAAGGACGTCAGCTATCGGGAGACGATCGAGTACAGCGCCAACTTCAACACTCGCCTGTGCATCGAGCGCCGGCTGCGGCTGCCGTTCCTCGACCCCCAGACCGGCGTCGCCCAGAACCATTCGCAGCTGTTCCTGGACAAGCGCCAGCGGATGCCCGGCTTCCGCCAGGGCCAGATCTACACGTATCCGGCGGCGCGATGGCGCAAAAGTCGCCGCCAGTACTTGAGCAAGATGTACAGGTGAGTCCTTGGATTGGCGTTTCCTTCCTGCGATTACTCAGTGATCCTTTTTTTCAGTCGCTTTCCGGAGCGTCCTTTCCAGGCGCTGCGCAAGGAGCACGAGGCTATGGTGGCCGGCAGCGGCTTGAACCTGGGCAACCACCTCAACCACTTTGCGGCAGGAGGCGGTGGCCTCGGGCTGAGCGGCTCCATGCCCGGCCTGAACAGCGGTCTGGGCAGTTCCTCGCTGACCCTCAACATGCTCACCGGCGGCGGAGCTGCGGCGCCCACGGTTCTCGGCTCCCTGCACAGCGACACGGCGCATGACTTCAACGGAGCGTTCAGCCTGGAGGAGTCGAGTTCGCTGGGCGCCGCCGGCGGCGACACCTCCGACAGCAAGGACAGCCAGCAGCAGCAGCACCTAGCCGCTGCCGTCGCAGCCAAGGAGGAGCAGCTGCCCAAGGAGTGGTTCTACGACGACATGGACATGAACGATGTGGACTCGCTGGAGGAGCCCAAGTCGCCGGCGGACGACGAGTATGACTACGATCCGCGGTATGGCAACAAGAAGAGACGCAAGCGGCGGCCGGGCAAGCGTGGCGGCGACTCTGGTGTCGGTGGCGGTGGCGGGAGTGGCGTTGGTGGTGGCAGTGGAGGCGCCGGGTCGAGCTCTCGGCGACGCAGTGCCGCGACGAGGACACGGATCACCACCACAGATGCCGCGCTGGACGCCTCGCTGGAGGCCATCGAATCGGGTGAGAGCGTGCCCGGCAGCAATGGCACCTCCGGCGGCATCTTGAGCGGCAGCCTGGGCTCGGCGGGTGCCGGCGGAGCTGGCTCGCTGGGTGCGTCCGGACTGGGCGCTGGACTCGGCATCCTCGGTGGAGGCGGAGGCGCGGGCGGTGTATCCGGGGCGGGGGCCAACAATCGCAGATCCCGCGGTGCTGGCGGCACTCGCGGCCGGCGACGAACCAAGGGCGGCGTGGCCGGCGGCGATCCGCCCAGTCCCGGCATGGTCATCGAGCCGCCATCCTTCGAGAGTGCCGCTGCGGCGGTGGGCGTGGTCGAGGACGCAAACGCCCACCTGCGCAACTACCGGAAGTATCTGTAACGCTTCGAGCCCCTCGAGGGAATCCACAAAACCTAGAAACGAACCAACACACATTTTCTCCTCCCCTTTCTGTTTTTTCCGATTTGCTTAATTAATTTAACAAAAAAAAACACAAAAAATATATAGTTAAGTTTTTAGTTGATTAGAAACCCCGCCCCCCCTCAGAAAAAAGAACAAAAAAAAAGATTTATCGGATGAAAAAGAAAAAGTGGACCAGAAACAGGACGAGGAGAAAGGATCACGACCAGGCCACGACGTAGCCAATACATTTCCAATGTTTCGCCTCTCTCTCTTAACTTTACGTTCCCATAGCCAATTGATTGTTGTTTTTTGAACTCTCCTCCCCCCCAGAATGGACAGGCGACCTCCTCGAAGATCCAAGATTCGGATTCGGGATAGTCTCTAGTTCCTAAAAATCATCTAGAAATTACACTTTTTTTTCGTAAACTTTAAGCAAACTTTTTGTATTTTGTTTGGAAATTCATTTCGGAAGAAACTCTTCTGCAGGAGTTCGCCTGATCATATCAATTATACAATATAATATATATATTTATACAATATATATAGAAATTATTAGCAAACTCTACTTAAAGTCCAACTACGGGACTAAGCTCGCTAAATGCAATCTCTCGGTTTCTGTTGCTCCGCGTATCTTCTAATATTATTACACACACATTTATTTTGATTATTTTTTTTTAAATCAATTTAGTTTTCGATTAAGAAGAATTCTAATTTAGAAATGGCAAGAAGAGAATACAAAGTGTAATCTATTTTAGGCAAGTGGTAGGGTATTTCTAGAATATAGAAAAAAACGCTGAAGAAGAAAAAAAAAACAAAATGTTTCGTAAAACCAAATTTTTTCTCTAGGATCATAAATTTTAAGCAGAGCTGAAAAAACAAAACAACAAATCTTTTAACCAAAAAAACAAGAAAAAAACTAAAAAAAAAATATAGAAAACAAATATCAAATGAAAACTTTTGTAAATTTTGAAGAAATCAAAGTAGAAACTAAACTAAAAAATTAAATATAAATGAGGCAAAAACCACAAAAAATTAAAAACTAAAAATCAAATGAAATGAAAAATCCAAGAAAATCCCACAAGAGAAAAAATACGGAAAATAGGTTTCTAAGATGTTTTAATATATTTTGTAATAACAAACTTTTTGAATAATGATTTTTTTATACGACTATATAGAGCATATATATAGAAATTTTTTCCAGACAAAGGCAAACATTGTATTGTATTCATTATGGACGGTTCCTGGACAGGATTTGCCGGTCATAGTTCATAAGGCTCTATTGCTGGCGAAGATTTCTGTTCTATCTATTCTATTTTTTAGTACGTTTCGATCTTCTTGTAGAGGCGTCTTCTGTAAAGGATCTGGTTGAACGTTCTTCTCTTTCCAGAGAAAAGCCACACAAGATTCTATTCATTATGGACGGATCCTGGACAGGATTTGGCGAAGATTTCTGTTCTATATTTTAGTACGCTTGTAGCTCCTTGCAGAGGCGTCTTCTGTAAAGGATTTGGTGGTTCATTTGTGTTTTTTTGGGTACTAGAAACTGCCTCTGGATCTTAATCTTTTGGAGGCTCTTCTTTCCCTATTTTTTAGTACGTTTGGAGCTCCTTGTAGAGGCGTCTTCTGTGATGGATCTGGTAGAACGCTTGCGTTTCTGGCTACTTGGAACTGTCTCTGGATTTTGGTCTTTTGGTGGCTCTTCCTTCACTTCTGTGGAGGATCTGGTAGAACGTTTACGTTTTTGGATAACTGAAGGTGTCTCTTCCTCCTGAACTGAAGAGGTTTCCTCTTCTTTAACCTCTGTAGAAGCTCTGGCAGAGCGTTTGCGTGTTGGTTTAGGTTTCTCCTCCAAAATCTCATGCTTCGGTGCCTCCGAAGCCTCCTGTGTCTCCTTCTTAGCCGATTTATCCTTTTTTAGGACAACCGTAGAGGCCTCTTTCTCCTGAACTTGTGGAGCCTCTTCCTTAACCTCTGTAGAAGCTCTGGAAGAGTCCATCCGTGTTGTTTTAGGTTTTTCCTCCAAAGTCTCATTCTTCGGTGCCTCCAAAGCCTCCTGTTTCTCCTTCTTATTCGATTTATCCTTGTCCTGCTTCAGCCCACCGCTCAGTATCTCCTCTATGCGACTATGAATCTCCTCCGCAGCGGGAAACTTCAGAGCACGAGGTGGACCCTTCTTTAAACCCGACCAGAGCAACACCTGAGCCTCTCCCCCGCCGGCGGACAAGTTGAGTTCGAAGGCGCCACGGCGCGGTGCTCCGGACGAGTTCAGGCGTAGCTGAAGCTGTGGAAGACCGAGACCTTGGAGGGCGCCGTGCAAATCCTCCGCACGGCGACGAAATACTCGTCATGATCGGCAGTGTTCGATGTCGAGTACAGGCTGCGACGGGTCCAGCTCGTCCGGGGGCTCCTCCTGCTTAGCGGGCTCCTGTTGGGGCTCCATAATTTAGTCTAAAGTTACAGAAACACAAAAACCATACTTACCACTGATTTTTTGGCGCGTTTCGGTGGCATGAAGAGGAATCTTTCAAATGGCGCTTTCGAATTCCGCAGTGTTGATAAGTTTTTATATTCGGTTTGGCAAAAAACGTTTTGCAATACTTCCGGGCACATCAATTTCTGGTATTAAAACGATAGTTCCACAATCGATACGTTTGAATAAATTCGCGTTTTATTAAAATAGGTCAAGAAACCCTCTTCAGTATCAATATCGTTAAAAATAACAAATATTTTCAGAATATACAGATAAAGGACGACCGTTAACAGCAAATACATTTCCATATTACTTTGACACACGATACACGATAGACGATATGCTTATCGAAAAAAATACTTCGATACTTTCGACAACCCTGGCAATAAGTTGACAACAAACTCGGCGGCACCCAGCAAATTGGGGTTTATTTTCAATCAAAAACGCAAATCGCGCGGTTGTGTCTGCTCCCGGGTGCGTGGATCTGTTCGAGCGATTCGATTTCGAGCGAGACGGGCGAGTACGGTGTGGAAATTGGAATCGGTAGAATTAAGATTGAACTGACGCCGCCGTGCTGAAGATTTTCTTATTTACTTCTCGCCTCCATCCATACATTATATTAGTTGGCCGCGTCTTTTTTTTAAAGTGGCTATTTGCGTTCGTGTGGCTTGTGTGTGTGAGCGTGTGGAAATTGTTTAAAATTGGCAGCTGGCGCACAGACAAAAAATCCCCCCCAAAACAAATCACATTGGCCGAGCCAAACAAAAGTTCTTTCTTGTTTTTTTTCCTCATTTTTTTTTGGATATAGTAGTTGGCTTTTTGTATTTTGCAATCGTGCCGCACCCGAAAACCAAGTTCAATTCAACAAATTCCCCAAAAAGCCATGGCTTGGCTTCGGAATTCACTCAAAGTGCGAAAATCACGATGACAACAAAAAGGAAAAGAGCAGCAGCAGCAGCATAGGACGCCAACCGAAAATTACAAGAGAAAAAAAGCTGAAAAGAAAAGCCGTTATGCAGTAGCAGAGACAACAACGAAATTTTATTTAGTTACTGTACGAGGGCCGAAACAAAACAACAAAAACAACAAGACTCGAAACTCAAACATAGTTTAAGCCGTTTCTTGACGGCTTTTACTGTGTTGTTGCTGGTTTTGTTGTTGCATTTGTATGTATTGGCTTACCACGAAGCCAAAACTCTCTCTCTTCCCTCCCCCCAAACTCCTCTCGCCCTCTCTATTTCACTCGCTCTTCTACCTGAATTGTAACTTTTATTAGAATCCTTGCGGTATATTTTTTATTGTTGTTTCTGCGAAAGTTTTGAGAGCCTGGACGGATCTGAATCCTACAAATAGGTAAGTTTCCAATTGATTATATTATATAGTATCTAATAGTCACTCCCTTGTTAGTTTTTAAGTCACACACACACCATCTTTTTTTCGTATTTTTTTCGTTGCCCAAAAACAGGTTTCTGCTCTAGAAGCTAGACTATGGGATGAAGAAGAAGAAGAGTAGCGCAGACAATGAGCGCGAATTACAAATTGTATCTGTGTGCGTGTGTGTGTCGTTTGGTGCGATTGCCAGTGTGTGTGTGAAGGTGGGGCAGATTCAGAGATCAGCTTCAATTCTCCGGCTCTCTCTTCTGCTGCCGTTTACCTCTATGTTTCGCGCTCTCTCTTTGGAATACTAGATATTCGTTTTCGTTCTTCTCTCCGTTTCTCCTTTTATTTAACATAAATTAAATTGCTGAATTTAAAATATTCAAAGCAGATACTATATTCTGCAGTAGAGATTCCTTAAAGTGGATTTTTTGACACTTAAAGTCAAGAATTAAAGTCATTTTTTCAAGGGGCCCTAAAACCAGTTTCTGGTTTGAGTGAAAATCATAAATAAAACACACCTTTTGGCAGGCACAGTAAATAAGCTTTTGAGAGATCGTGTGGCTTTAATTGGAAAATGTGTTTGGAAAATAATATTTAGGGTGGAAAACAGGTCTGGAAAAGTTTTATATTTCATGGAAATAAATAGAAAGTGGTCTTAAATATCAGATTTTTAAGGGAAACAAATGTATTTTTATTAAAAAACTAAAAACCAAAAATAAACTGTTTTTTTGAGACAAATTTTGATCATAAATTGTCTCTAATTCCACTCAAAAAAGTGTTCCCTTTAAAGAGTTCCAACTGTATCTTGAGCTTTGGCTCTCTTTTTCAAGTTATTTCTGTAATTTCGTTGTTGCTGTGGCTCTTAGTGTTGCTGTTGTTTTTGTTGTTATGTTGACCATGCGGTCATCTTTGGGCCGACGTCATCATTGTTAATACTTTTACACTACGCCATCCGTTACGCCCCAGCGACGGCGGCGCCAACGCCAACAGAGGCAGCAACTGCGACAGCGCAGCTGCCTCCGCCCCAAAGCGACCCAAAAAAGTAAAAGAAAAATAAAACTAAAATAACAGCAACTGCAAGTAGCCGCGGTAATAAAAATAAAAATTAGCCCGCTGCCAGCCTGACTAATGAATGCCCTTGATGGTCGAAAAGGGATTAGGAGTGTCAGGAGGGGTGAGGAGGGGGAAGGATTGGCTTAATAAAGTCAGGGACATTTTAGGGAAATTATTTGTTTTTGGCAAAAATTTTGTCGCTTTTCCTTTGAAAAATTTATATTTTTGGGTTAAAAATGAAGAATTTGTCGCTTTTTCTTTGAAAAGTTTGAATTTTTGGGTTTAAAAATCAAGAATTAATACAAAATATCGGTTTTAAATTCCCTAGAAATTTAAATAATGGTTTTCCTAAGCTTGATATATTATTTTTAACCTTTTTAAACAACATTGTATAAAATTTTTATAAGGAAATTCCTTTTCCTAACAAAATTATTGAAAATTCTTATGAAGAGGTGGAAATTCTTAAGAAATATAAAAAATTGTTGGAAGAAACCTCCCTAATTTATACAGAGCTTTCCTTATCTTTATAATAATTGATCACAGATTACTGATTACTGATCGCATTGATAAAATTGATCACTTTTGATCACTTTCGATGGAACTCTCCCACGTATTCCCGTATTGATGACAAATTGCAAATTTATTTTTCACAGCCCGAGAGGGCGAGAGACCGGGAGAAGGGTGACAAAAAAGGCCGCCAGAAGTGACAATAACAAATAAGCGAAGCATGACAAAAATAGAGCCACACACCCACAACTAGATCATAGATCATACACAGAGAGAAATAAATTAATGGGAGAAAAAAAATTAAAACGAAAATAAAAAAAGGTAGAAAAAAAGTGAGAAAAAAAATTAAAAGCAAGAAAAACAAATAAAAGCAAGAAAAAAAATAAAAGCGAGGAAAAAATAACATTTTTAAAAGAAAAAAATTAGCTGTTTTATGGAAACCTAAATAGCCAGAAAATTGTAGTCAAGTTTAATTAGCATTTTGACCCTTATAGGAGTTACGAGTATGAGTTTGAGTTTTTTTTCCCAAAGTGCATTTAATTTTGACCCTCAGTGTGATTCTCCGTTTCGCTGGGCTCCTCCACTAATTAATGAACTGCTTTAATTATGCTTCACTTTTTCCCCACATTGTTCTCTTTGTCACATAAATTAAAGAGAAAATAACCCTCGAATAGGAATTGATAGGGGCTACGGGGGCTATAGTATTTCTTCCAGTATTCCAGTAGATTTCTTTCGTCGTTTTGTCGTTTCGTCGTTTTATCGTTTTCAATTGAAGGTTTTCTCAATGAAAAACGATCCGCCTTAATGAGGCAAAAAAAGGAAATGATATTGAAAGTAATTTTTCAAACGCTTTAAGGTTATCGTTATCGTTATTGTTATCGTTTTTAGGGGTTTGATTCTTTCTTGAATATGAAATATAATTAATATATTTTAGTTTCTTTTATTTTATATAGAAATTCTAAAGGAAATGATATTGAAGTTCCTCAAAAATTTCCCCTCAAGATTCCTCAAAGGTTATCGTCATCGTTATCGTTTCAGGGGTGATAAATCACTCTTAATTAGAAAATATAATGAAATATATATTATTTTCTATATAAATGCATAATTAGATTATTTTTTTAATAAAGATGACATCTCCTTCAACCTTTGGGCCTCAAAAACTGCGATTTCATATCAGCAGCTTAGTTTTTTCTTCTATTTTCTATTAAAATTCTATAAATTAGTTTCTTTGTTTTTGGATTCTGCAATCATTTTCTATAATATTTCAAGTATATGATATCATCATTGTATTTTTGTTCCATTATAGATTTATGTTGATATTTTTTTCTGGTGGATTTTTTGTTTGGCCTGCAATTGCCTGGCATTTGTTATAATTAAAATGGAACGCCCAAAAATCGAGAAAAATTCGACAAAAAAAACAAAAATCATAAATTAAAAATACACACAAATTGAGTAAATAAATGAAAAGTATATAGTATATAGAAATTTGTGCGTGCGTTGCTATATAATAGTATATAGTATATAATATATGTATCTTTTTTCGTTTCACATTTTTAGCTTCCAAATTCGAAATTCAAATTGAAATTCAAATAAAAAAAAAAATCAAACAGCTGGCCCGCCGATTGCGTCATTTTTCTCTTCTCGTTCAGCTTCTCTCTCTTCGCTCTCTCTTATGACTCTCTTCTCGCTCTCTCTGTGCCAGTTTTAATCCAATTTCTTGTTTTACCGCAAACAAAAATCCTTTCATGATGTCATTTTTTTGATGTTGCATGTCACAAGCTCTGGAAAAAAGGCAAAAAACATCCTTTTGCCGGCAAACAGAAAAAAAAATCAATAATAAGCTGGTTTTGGGTGTTTTTTTCTGCTGCTGCTGCTCCACAAAAAACATAAAAACAAAAACAAACAAACCCGAAACGATGATGTCATCAGTCTCATCCATTGCCTTCAGTTTTTTTCTTCTTTTTCTTTCGATTCGTTTTGCTTTTATTGGCTCTTCTTCTTTTGGCGGGCCACTTCCTTTGCGATTCGCTTTGATAGGCTTCGCCATTTTGGCCAATTTTTGGCATTTTTTGCCAATTTTTGCCATTTTGCCAATCCCTATAATTTCAAAACAACAACAATCTCCACCAAAAATAGTTTCTAATGTTTACAAAACCAAAAACTAAAACAGCCACAAATTTTCTCTGCCCAGGAAGCGAAAAAATGCCGCAAGAAACCACAATTGAGGGGGAGATTTTCGATTACTTTTTGATACATTTTTATAAAAAAAATATATATATATATATTCAAATTTGGCTTATGATTTGATAAGCTTCAGGAATTTTTTATATTGATTAAATAATTTTTTCGACGTTTGATAGGAAAGTCCCCAAGAGGGACTTCAAATATTTGGCAAAAGAAAAATGTGATACAAAAATATGTTAAATAAAAAGAAAAGAATAAAAAGAATAATTCCTCAAGAATTAATACAAGATTTCTTTTTGAAAAAAGCTAAAAACACTTGATTTTGATGAATTTTTAATGAAATATTACTGCTACAATATGAATGCTACAAAACGAAGTCACGTTTCCATAAAAAGCTTCTAAAATTTGTCTCAAAATATACAAAAAAACTGTATTGAAAATAAATAATATATTAAATAAATATAATTAATAATAAATAAATATAATTAATATTAAATACAATTTTCCTTAAACATTTTTTTATGTTTTTTTTCTCTAATTTTTATATTGCCATAAAACAAAGACAGTTTTTCATAAGTCTAAGGCATTCTAAGGCCTGGCTTCTGCCATTTCCAGTGTTGCAACTTCCTTTCCGACTTTCAGGGTTTCCGGGCTTCCGACTTTTGATTAGTCAACGACTCTAATTTTTTTCTATTTCTATTTTTTCTATTTGTTTCTAAGGCCCTTTTTTTCGCACCGACTTTGCCATATCTATATGGTTATAGTGGCGGCAAAAAGTATTCCTCCATGTTTGGGTACAAAAGAGGGTTAAGGAGAGGTCTGAGGGGCGTTTTGGGTTAAGGAGGAACGGGGGAGCTGAGGTGTTAAGGGGGGAGTAGGTCTAAGAGGGGCTTTGGGTTAAGGGGACTCGATGCCGGTTGGCGGTTTTCGCGGTTTTCGCGCTTAGATGTTTGTTGTTGTTTACCTTTTATTTGCCGTTTTTTTTTGTTGCCTTGCTTTTGTTTTTGTTTTTTGTCGGTCTGCCACCATATCTCTTCTTAGAGACTGAGAAAAACAGATTCAAAATGTTTTAATAAGAAAATTCGAAGACTCTCTCTTTTTTTCTTGCTTTTTTTATGAATAAAATATTTGTAATATAATTTTTTCTC
This sequence comes from Drosophila ercepeae, assembly GCA_018150545.1. Classification (NCBI taxonomy): domain Eukaryota; kingdom Metazoa; phylum Arthropoda; class Insecta; order Diptera; family Drosophilidae; genus Drosophila; species Drosophila ercepeae. The sequence goes on from JAECWL010000197.1 coordinate 2,981,849, forward strand.
AGTGCAATTTCCTCGGTTTCGCTAGTTTCGCTTTATCATCCGTGTTTTGTGGCAACTCTAGGTGGCAGAATGTACCGTTGTGCCGCCACTCGAGTGCATTGCACTTTTAAGTGTTTTCGGGTCCGTGGACATAAATAGGCGGTAGTGCTAGCTAGGGGGGAAGGAGGCGTGGCAGCCAGTGAAAACCTAGCCCCATGTGGCACAGTTGCACACAGACAGAGACAGAGGCAGAGACAGAGGAGTGGCAGCAGACTGCAATTTGCATTTACCTTGCTTGTTGCCACTCCCCACTCCACTCCCCTCCACTCGACTCCAATCTTGGATTGCCAAGACTTCTTTTTCTACATTTCTTTAAATGGTTTTTTTTAATATTTTTTTTTGTATTTTTTTATGCATTTTTTTTGCTGTTTTTCCATTTTTAATGCATTTTTCCTCCTTTTTAGGTTTTTTTTCTCTTGTCATATCCCGTTTTTATTCCCTTTTTATGAACTTATTTTTTTTTTCTTTTAATAACTTTTTATTCTGTTTTTTTCCTTTTATTTTCTGTTTTGTTCTAATTTTTTTTATTGCATGTTTCGCTGTTTTTCTGTTTTTGTTTTTTTTCTGCTGTTTTTCCTCTTTTCTTCTGTTTTTTTTTTTAATTTTTTTTATTGCATTTTTTTCTGTGTTTTTTTACTGTGTTCTAAGCCCAATGGGGCTACTTGGCCAGGAACACTCATCATTTGGGTTAAATGTAAGCAAAATTCAACACAAATATGCAACAAACGAGGCATCTACAGTGGTAAATGGCTAAGAAATATTATAAAAAATGACACATCTTAGAATTTCTTTAATTATTCAATTAATTATATCATAAATATGCCATAAATGACACATCTTAGAATTTCTTTAATTATTCAATTAATTATATCATAAATATTCCCTAAAATCTTGGGAAAAAATACTTAAAAAATGTGTTTTCGAAGCACGAACACTTATGCTTTGGAATAAAAAACGCAACTACAGTGGTAACTGGATAAGAAGTATTCTCAATAGTGACACTCCCTTAATTTTCATTTAATTATTCCACCAAATCTTGATAATAAATATGAAAAAATAATGTTTTCTAAATCAAAATGGAATAAAAAACGCTTTTACAGTAATAACTTGCTATGAATTACTCTAAAAAGTGGCACTCCCTTAATTCTATTTTAATATTCCCTAAAATGTAGAACAAAAATATGGAAAAAATGTGTTTTTAAGTTAAAACACCCATCTTTTGGTTAAATTTAAGCCAAAAATGCAGCAAACGAGCCAACTACAGTGGTACTTGACTAAAAAATACTCTTAGCTTCTAAGCCCCACCTTAAATTCTATTTAATTATTCCATAAAATCTAAAGAATAAATATTGAAAAAAGAAAAAAAGAGAGACTCAAAAAACAAACTCGGCTTCAAAGTCGAGTCTTATTTAATATTTTTTCTCACTTTTGGGTTTAGGGTGTGTCTCTTCTGACGAATTCGTTTGAATTAGCTTTGAGTTAGCTTTGAGTCACAATTTCTGTTTCTTTTTTTCTCTTATTTTTTTAACAAAAAAAAACAGTCTTGGAGTGCCGACAATGCTAATTTTTTGTGTTTATTTATGGAAGTTGGAAATCAAATAAAGATTTAACGATACAAAAAAAATAAGAGTGTAGGTATTGACAGAAAATCAAGAAGAAAAAAAAATATTTTATCATCTTGGAGGAGATCTTTATTTGATGATTCGATCAAGGGTGATGATGGCATTATTTTATCTGGGAATTATATCTGGGAAGTAAATAATAAATCTTAAAATTTAAAAAAAAAAATAGCAACAACATTTGCAACTCCAACTGGAACGACTGGAAGTGGGCTTAAAACTTCCGTTTTAGTGCGTTTAGCTTTAACCGTTTTAAATGTGACCATTTCCATAGAGTGAGTGGGGAGAGGAGGAGCGGCTCTAGGGGCTGGGTGTTAGGGGTCCCCAGGGGGGGAAGTGGGTTTGTCAGTTGAGAGAGCTCCCATTTCATAAATTGCATTATGTTGCAGGGGGAGAGCCGGGGGAGAGCCTCGCCGCGGCGGCGGAGCATTGAACTCCACGTCGGAGCCTCTGTGGTCCGGAAACCTGACAGCAACTCCCAGTGGGGAATCGCTAGCCTCCCCATCCCGCCCCCTTTGACTTTGCCAGACCACCCTGCCCTCCTCTTGGCTTTCAATCCCTCCCCCCCTTGGCTTTCAGTCCATCCCCTCCCCCTTTGCGGTTAAAAGTTTTGCGCCTCTTTGGCTCACTTCCTTTGAATTTCCCCGCTTTGCCCCCCGATTGTCGATCGTTTTTCACCGCTTTTTCTGCTTTTTCCCCACCGTTATCCCCCGTTGTTCCGCGTTTTTCGACCGCTTTTTCCCCCTTTTCCCTGTTTCTGCGTTTTTCCCCTGTTTTTTTTCGCGATTTTTCTTGTTTTTTCCAACAACTTCCTCAAAATCAAGAGTTGCAGAATTTATTTGATTAATTGTTATTCATTTTCTGTCATTTTCTTTACTTTTATCTCTCTTGTTTTTAACGTTTTTTAAGTTAGTGGGTTAATGGGTAAAGGGGTAATTATTTTAGAGTTCCTATAATTAAATAGTTGTGATCATTTTCACATTTTTTTTGAATTTCCTTAAAACCTCGTCAACATATTCCAACATAATCCGATTAAACAATAAAAATTTATAAAGCTGTAAAGATTTTGAATCAAAAGCGAGGAGGATTGGAGAGAGAGGAGAGGCGTGGGATTCATTCATCGAATCCGCAGGATGCGTTTCTGTGGCAACATTTGGTCATCCAGTCAGCCATTCCCGTCGGTCAGCCATTCCCGTTAGTCATCCATTTAATCCACTTTCCAGGCTGACCACACGCATGCACAGCGAGAAAAAAAGGTAAACAAAGGGGGGCTATTTATTTAGGGTTGGTTTTTGTTATTTTTTTTTCTGAAATCATCATCGGGGGGTGTCCTGAGATCCTTTGTCCTTTTGGTCGCGTGGCAGCTGTCCCGAGAGAGAGGAGGGAGGGTTGGAAATCGGAAATTGGAAACTCTATATCCGATATAGATCCGATTTTCTGCTACCTAAAAATTAATTAAAAACCAAATTAAAAACCAAAATAATTCCCTTGAATATTTTCCCTTTTAATTGGAGAAAATTCTGCTGGTTTTCCGGTTACAATTTATTGGCATTTAATTCGTTTACATGCGGGGTGAAGTGTGGAAATTATAGCTCCTATATATTTTTATATATCTCTATATATCTCTATATATCTCTATATACATATACCTCTCTATATATCTCCCTTTATATATCACATTTCCTATATACCGATGTTTTGGAAAGGGAACTTTTGCTTAATTAATGAATGAAAACCGAAACCCAAACGAACCAAAACGGACCTGCTTATTAATTTTCTCTGATTAAAGGCCTCGATTGACCCCACAAGAGTCATTCAATCACTCGCTACTCCAACTGCCACAAAATGAGGCAACATTGAGGGAGAAAATGAGGCAACATTGGGGGACAAAATGGAGGCAACATTGAGGTACGAAATGAGGCACATTAGTGGGTGGAAAGACTAGAGGAGAGAGACAAGAGATTTCTAAGCCGACTAATGAATCATCAGGCAGCTCGAATCAGGATCCACTCGGAAGGTGACTAAGCCATGTCCTGAGGAAGGGAAATGGAAAGGCAAATGGGTGGTGATGGCTTTCAAGTTTTCAACTGCATTGCAGTGGCAGGCCAAGGGCCAAGGTTACTCGAAATCAAAGCGTGAATCAAGGGAAGCAGGCAGAAACAGGCAGGAACACGCACAAACATGCAGAAACTGGCAGAAAAAAAGGCAGAAATGTTTTAAAATGAAACAAACTTGATTTAAGGACAAGTTTTCGGGCGTAGAAAAGGAATTCAAGAGCCCTTTTAAGGCTTTTTAATAAGATTATTGAAGGAAAATTCATAAATATCTTAAAAAGAAATCTAATAATAATTGAAACATTAATTTTAACTTTAAGAAGAGAAAAAACATACAAAAATTATACTCAACCCATGGAATCGAAACCTGAGCCTTCCTAAAGGCTTCTCCCTAAAGGCTTCTCCCCAAAGGCTCCTTCCCCAAAACCAACTCAAGATCCTGATGATTTCTATTTCACGGATATCAGAAAGCGTTCTACCAAATCGCATTAAGCAACCGCCATATGTTGCACAACCAGAACTGGTATCTAAAAATAAATTAATAATACAAAGGATATAAAGGATAAAAGAATAAAAGGATAAAGAACGATAGCGAAGGTTCTCCGGCTGCCACCCTTGACTGCATTTATTACGAAATTAATTAATTAGCATAAATTATCAATTAAAATGCGCTCACTCAGACGGATAGGGGTAGGGAGAGGGTAGACGGACGGTAGGTCCTGCATATTTCAGTTCCTGCAGGATCATTGCAACCACCAGGATGCCAGCGTCAGCTGGCATTCCCGACATTATATGCTTGTGTCCTTCCTTCCCCGATCATCCCCCTCGCGGTGCATTTTTAACGCCATTAATCAACGTCCTTTCGGGTTTTTCCGCCGACATTCTCCCCTACATTCTCCCACCCTGATAGAGGATCCTTTTCTGCATTTTGTATCCTGGTTTTCGTTTTAGAATTGACAATTTTTGGTAACAAAAAGCAGTATTTTTTATCCTGGTTTTCGTTTTAGAAGGTAGACTTTTTTTGGTAACGAAAAGCTGCATTTTCCGGATCCTTTTTTCTGATACAAAAAAACTGCATTTTCTGGATCCTTTTTTTTTTAGACACAAAAAGCTGCATTTTCAATATCCTTTTTAGAGACCAAAAACTGCATTTTGTATCCTGGTTTGCGCTTCATAATTTAACTTATTTAGAGACAAAAAACTGCATTTTCCGGATCCTTTTTCAGAGACTAAAAAGCAACATTTTGTATCCTGGTTTTATCGTTTATCGTTTTAGAAAGACAACTTTTTAAGGAACAAAAATTACATTTTGTATCCTGGTTTTCGCTTTACAAGTTGTACTTTATTCAAATATTGAATTAATATTAATAATTAATAACAATTAAGGTCCTTAGGCTAGAAGAAAAAAAAATGTGATCCGTAATACTAATAATTTTCGATTAGATCTCCACGACATAGCGACTGCTTCCCGAGGGACTTATGGAGTAGTAGCTGTTCTCTAGAAAATGGGATCAAAAAATACCAAAAAAATACCATATCAAAGTTGTTGTTTATCGAGATTTATCGATAACTCACCTTCGTCGCTATCGAAGCTATAAAAGTTGTCATCGTCGCGGGTCATGGAGCGTCGGCTGCGTCTCTGATGTTGGATTTGAATGGGATTTGAAGGATTTGAGGGATGGGAAGGATTGGAAGAATTTTGAGAAGGATTTATAGAAGGATTCGGATTATTATTTGTGGGCGTGGAACTGCGTCGATTGCTGGGAAAGGACAAAGGGGAACCGTACTCGGAGCGACTGCAGTTGGAGTTCTGGCGATCCAGGCTCGCGTCCTGCGGGTCCTTTTTCTTTTTACTTAAATCCTGTCGCTCCTTGGAGATCGATTCCATGTTCGCGTTCTTTTCTGAGTCCTTTTCCGCATCCTTTTCGTTGTTATTGTTGAAAGTGATTTGTGGAATCACGACATTCCTGTTTGTGGGTGTCACGGAATCGATAACGCGGATTTTCTGGACCAGAACCACCTCCTCCTGGACCAGAACCACCTCTTCCAGGACCTTGGGTGGCTCCTCCTCCTCCTCACTGCCCCTCTCGTACTCCTCGCTGTGCATCCTTCGAGGAGCGAGGCGCGGACGACCCCCCTCGAAGCGGGATATCAGCTTGTTGACCTTCCCAATGTCCCCGGGACGCACCTGCTCGTTGTAGGTGAGCCTCAAGGAGCTGGTCTTCACCAAAGGCTTCGCTGGCCTGGACATGGAGGCGCTTCTCTGTGGCAGCGGGACCCTAGTGGTGGGCGGGACAGCAGGAGCCTCGGGCTTGGCCTCGTTTTGAGGCGGTTTGGTTACGGGCAGAGGCGGAGGCACTACATCATAGATGGGCGTGGCTTTGGGGATGGGTGGGGGCCTTCGCTGGGGCAGGGGAGGTGGTGGCGGGGAAGCCGAGGGGGGACGTTCCGAAAGGGAGTCTTCGAGGTCGACAGGAAGCTCCATTTCCAGGTCCACGTCTTCCTCCTCCTCGTCTTCTTCGTCCTCTTCCAGGTCATCCTCCTCTTCCTGCTCCTCCTCCAGGTCATCCTCCTCTTCCTCGTCCTGGGCCATCAGGCTTTCCCGACTATTCCCAATCTGAGGACTCTGGACGCGAATCCTGGTGACCCGCGTGGGGAGACCCTCCTCCTCCACACTCCCAGCGCTAATCCTCAAAACCGGAGCATTCCTCAAGGCCTCGTCGAAATCTGCGAAAGCCGAGGCCGATCCTCCTGAGGAAGCTTCAAAGATGTCGATGCTTTTGGGCTTGTACAGAGCCGGAGCTGGCCAGGATTGCTCCGACTTGAAGCCAGCAATGATCTGGTCATTGGGAAGCCAGGGACTAGCCTTCGGATCGATCCTTGGAGCAGCACCTCCTCCTGTTCCAGGACTCTTCGTGGCCACCGCTATTATCAGAGTCGATTCAAAGTTGTCGGAGTGCTCCTGGTGGATCAAGACGCGGGGGTAGTCCTCGTCGGCAATCTCCTCGAGGGATTCGCTGCTCCAGGCCGTCGCGCCAACGCCCTTTGACGCCGCCTGAATCTCCGCCAGCTTCGCCATTTGGCGAGCAGCGTGGGAGGTCTTAGTTGGTGGTAAGGATATCGGGTCTCCCTTTGGCTCCTTGGAATCCTCTTTCTTCTGGCGGAGATCCTCCTCCTGCATCTGGCCAAACGCCTCTTCAGCGGAGACATCCTCGCCGCTATCCTCGCTATCGCTGTGATGGTAGGTGGCCTCCAGTTCGTTGTCATCGTCGAGCTCCACGGGCTCATGGCCCACCGTGTTCGGATTTGGAGGTTTGGTAGCCGCCTCCCTTCCTTGCCTCTGAAAAAACTTGATCTGGTGCATCTTCTCGTTGAGCTTTCCGAGGGTCTTCTCCAGCTGGGTGCCCAGAAGGAAGCCTCCCAGAGCCGAGGGAGCATCCTCCTTGGAGGAAGCATCCTCCTTGGTCCGTTTGAAGCTTTTCCGCCAACGCTGCTGCAGCTGCTCCGTGGAGGCGAATCTTCCCAGGCGAGCTCTGAGATTGGTAGAGGAGGAGGGAGCTTTGTTGGACTCCTTGGGATCCCTTTTATCTTCCGATTCCTCGCCATCGTCTGTGTCCTGGCTGGCTGCCGCTTTGGGCTTGATCTTGGCTGGCCTCTTGATGGATTTCCGGATCCTTTTGATGTTTTGCCTCAAAACCGACTTGGTGCCAGGATCCTGGATAGCTTTGGGATCCTGGCTAGCTTTAGGATCCTTGTTTCTCTCCTCCCTGCCCCTCGAAAGCTGTGGAAGATTCGGAAGACTCGGCAAGTGGGGAAGCTTCTGGAGCAACTGCTTGTAGCTGCTGGAACGCGGCGGAGGAGGAGCCGGGTTCTCCTTGGGCGACGGGGTCTTGACTTCCCGCTCCTCCATGTCCTGACCCGAAGACGCCTCCATCTCCAGGGGAGGCTTCCGGACTTTCGCAAACCGCGTGGCTGCTATTCCAGGCTTGCGACGTGCCGGGAGCGGAGGAGTGGCCTCCAGACCGCTCTCATCGGTGTCCTGTTTGTCGATCTTGTTCCTCTCGAACTGCTCCCGCTCCACCTCGTCCTCCTCGAAGGTGTTCTGCCGCGTCCCGGCCAGCGTCCGGATCTGGATGTCGTAGTTCTCGGCGATCTCCCGATCCCTCCGCTCCCGTGCCCGCTTCTCGGACTTGAGTTCCCGCTCGTATTGCTCCACGTAGCGGTCCACCTCGATCTTGTCCCGCCGGACGGTGGTCTGCTTGGCGAAGATGTGTTTCAGGCGCAGCTCGCTGAGGCTCTTGTAGCCACGCTGGATCCTCTGGGTAAGGGTGGGAGGATGGGATGCGGCGGCTTCCTCCTCGCTGGAGGGTAGCTTGATGGGACTGATGGGACGGGAGGCTCTCCTGCCGCTTCCCGGGGCATAGTAGTCATCGTCCAGGCTGCCGGCACTCCTGTAGGTTCCCGGCTGGGATTCGGATCTGCGGAGATCCTCTCCAGGCTCTCCAGCGCCTTCGTACATCAACGAGCTGATGGTGGAGATCCTCTGGGGTGTCCTGTTGATGAACTGCTGCGATGTGGCAGCCACCTGGAGGTGCTGTTGGGGGTTGGGGTTCTGGTTTTGAGGTCCTTGATAGGCCCGATCCTTGGTGGATCCTGCCGTGGCCCGGGTTGAGGCACTTTTCGAGCTCCGGAAGATCTTTCTGCCTCTAAGCTTTGGCAAGGACTTCGGCAACTTTATTTGCGGCAAAGAAGGAAGCTTGGCTGGAAGGGAGGGATAAGAAGGAAAATTAGACTCTCTTGAAGGTCCTGGAACTAAGGACTAGAAGGACTAGATTACCCCTCAAGCTGTCCACATCCAAACGCTGACAGAGATTCCGGAAATCCATTGAAGAGCGATTCTGTGGCCTTTCCCGATTCCTTTCCGCTTCCAAGTCTGGGGAGTTCCTGTGCTCCAACTGGGAATCCGATTGAACCTGCTGGATGGGATGAGGAGGAGGACGACCCTGATGATGCTGGAGATGATGAAAGAGCTGGAACTGCTGCTGTGGCTGCTGCATCACTTTTTCTATTATTATTTCCCCGACTTGGATTCAGAATTCAGATCGTTTAACGTCCGTTGCAGTTCAGCATTTTAGCCAATTTGAAAAGGCTTTGCCGTGGAACGAGGCAGAAAAACACGGACTACAGTCTACGGTCTGCGGCTTGGGGCACCTGTCAATGGAAAAACGCTAATTCAATTAGCGCCAAAAACAAGGGGGCGGAAAAGGGGCGGAATGGAGGCGAAAAAGAGGCGGAATCGAGTCCGAATCGAGGGTGTTTTTCTAACCCTTTTGTTTTGGTTCGAAATGAAAGGGTATTTTCCGCTTTCGGGGAATTTCCTTTTTTGCAAAAAGAAGGTTTTTGGCAAAAAAAAGTTTTGGGTTCTAATCTAAAGGAACTGTGTTTTTTTATGACTTTGGTCACACTGTTTTTGGGCTAAAAATGCAGGAAATTTCTTATAAAAATGAAGAGGTATTCAATAAAAAGTTTTGTTTCTGTTAGGAGAGTTCCCTTTATTGCAAAAAAATGAAAGTTTTTGGGATCTATTCTAAAGGATCTAAAGGAACTGTGTTTTTTAGGACTTTGGTCACTCTGTTTTTTTGGCTTCTAATTTAAGAAACTTTTTTGTAAATATGAAGAGGTATTCCATAAAAAGCATCTCTATTATTTTTTACTTAGTTTTTGGGGTCTAATTAAGAGGAACTGTGTTAAAGGAACTTTTTAGGACTTTGGTCACACTGTGTTTTGGCTTCCAATCTATGAAATTTCTTATAAAAATTGCGAAGTATTCTAGGAAGTGTTTTTCTGTTCTCTTTTTACTTGTTTTTTTCTTTGTTAAGGGATTTCCTTTTTGCAAATATAAGAAAGTTTAAAGGAACTTGGTTTTTTAAGGGCTTTGGTCACACTTCTGCTTATTTAATTTCCTATAAAAATTAAAGGGTATTCCGTAAAGAGTATCTCTATTTATTTAACTTGTTTTTCCATTTGGTAACTAACTGCCCTGGCACATTTTCCTAACCAGGTCTATGACGCTACCAACGCCACCTTCTATAATGTTTTCTTTTTGTTTTTTTTTTCTCTTATTATTTTTCTTGTTTTTTTTTCTTAACTCGTCTATCTTTCCTTCTATTTTGTCACTATTTTAGTGCAATTGATTCATTGACGGTTGATGGGCTTTGTGTCTGGTTTCGGTTTTGGTTTCGGTTTCGGTTTCTGTTACATTCCGTCCACTCATTGTCTCGGTTCTCTTGGCCATTTCCTCCCACTATGCCAAGGCAAGAATTGTCGCTAAAAAGTCGCAAAAAAATCGCAAAAATGTCGCAAAAGTCGCTAAAGTAATAAATCTACAAAAATCGATCGGTTGTTCTTTTTTTCTCTACATATTCTATTTTGTTTTTCATGTTTCTGTTTTCTGGTTTTTTGTTTTCTGTGTTTCGGTTTTCCATTTCGAAATGACGAATCGCTTTCGATATCGAATTTTGTGCTTCGGGGTCGCTGGTCAAGGCGACAAGGCGAGAAGGCGAGGTGTTTGTTGTGTTTTTCTTCGCTAATTTTTTGTGTTCTTCAACTTGGATTTGGAATTAATACGATTTTTAGGGTTTAGGGTTTACTTTTCAAGAGAAAAAACAGAAAACAATCTAGTTTTAGGTAAAACTATTGACATGTTTAAACTTGTTTGTCGTACTTTACAAGTAAGCGCTTTAAGAGTTTATTTTTCTACATTTTAAGACTTAATTTAGATGTCAGTTTCCTTCAAAAACTTGAATTAAAGCTCTTAGATGTTAGTTAGAGATCTAAGAGATAGATTCTCGTATTGAAATTTACAATTTTATGCAGAACTATTGGCATGTTTAGACTTGTTTGCTGTACTTTACAAGTCAGCGCTTTAAGAGTTGGTTTTTGTTCGTTTTTAACTGTTTTTTATATGTCAGTATCCCCTAGAAATTTTAATATATATGAATCTAGTATATAAGCTGGTATATCTAGAATATTTATCTAGTTTTATGTCAAATTATTGACATGTTTATGCTTGTGTGCCGTACTTTACAAGTCAGCTTCCTTACGGTCACTTTTTGTTCATTTTTAGCTGAATTTAGATGCCGGAATCTCCAAGAAATTTCAATCAAATCTCATAAATATTAGTTATTAAGTTAAAAGATACACTTTCGTGTTAAATAATCGCAATTTTTTTGTAAAATCATGGACATGTTTAAACGTGTCTGCTGTACTTAGTAAGTAAGCGCCTTAAAAGTTAGTTTTTCTGCATTTTCAGCTGTAATTCAGATGTCATCTTCCTCTAAAAACTTTCAATTAAAGCTCTCATAAGTTAGTTATTAAGTTAGTTTAAGTTATTAAGTTTTACTTTTAAGAGAAACACTTTCCTGTTCAATAATTACATTTAACTCACGGCTCTTTTTCACTTTTTCCTCTCATTGCAGACAAGACCAGAAGTGCTAAACTTTTGCCGCCACCCAAAAGCCACCCACAACAGCAACAGCCTTTACTTTTCCCATAACAAAAAACACAATATATAGATACTAGATATATATAAAAGATATATATACAAGATCTCACCCCAACTCGCCCCATCTCGCCCCTCTCGCTCTGGTTTCGCGTCGTGAATTTTCACACAAAAAGTGTCTTAAGTTTTTCCCGTCCCGTCCCGTACCGCCCCCCGACAACGTCATTATTATCAACGCCTTCGTAATTGTATTTGCAGTGCAGCATCAGTGGCAGTGGCATCAGAGAAAATAAAATAATAATAATTAAATAATAGAAAAGCTCGGCTTGCATGCAATTTTCATTTAGTGAGAAAATTGTTGGAAAAATTCAAGCGAGGCATTCCGAGACAAGGAACTTCACATTCACATTCCAGCAAAAACCTACATAATATTTTACAACAAAACAATAAAATAATAACTCGACGAGGAGGAGGTAGATCTTCGGGCCAGAAGGACCTCTCCAAGGACCCTCCAACATGTGGCGGCAGTCAACGATGCTGGCCGCGATACTAGTGGCTGTGGCCTTTTTGGGCAGCACAACGGCAGGAACAAGTGAGTATTAATGGAAGATTCTCTCCAAAAAGAACCTAAAATTCCCCTAAAATTCCCTAAAATTATTTCCTAAAATTCTAAAATCTTAAATCTATTCATAATTCACTTGAAAATTGTATTTTTGGAACGAAAAACAAAGATATTTCAGGTGCTTTTTGAAAAGAACTCGAAAATGGGAAGTGCTTTAGGGATTACTTGGGATTTGGAAGATTTTCAAGTATATCCCCAACTCTCAAGTATCCCCCTAAGTCCTGTTCCATTTCTGTTTCTTAAAATGCCTAAAATTAGTGAAAAACTGAAAAAACTCTAAAAATAAATCAGATTTATGGCGAGCGATGATGAGAAAGTCAGAATTTATGCGATCAATTAGTGTAAAAGATCTACAAAGCTCATCGATCTTCTGGGGTTTTTAAAATCTAAATTTATATAGACTTTTTCTAAATTGGAATTTAAATATTCCTATTTTTTTCCTAATTTTTTTTAGCCAACTCTCCACCTCGAATTATTAAGCAACCTGCCCCCGGAGAACTTTTGTTCAAAGTTGCCCAACAGAACAAGGAAAGCGACAATCCATTTATTATCGAATGCGAAGCCGATGGACAGCCAGAACCTGAGTAAGTTAAAGATCAAGAAACTATATAATCTATATACTATATATAAGAGAACTTTCTATATCAGTTTTGAGAAGAAAAACCTTTCCCTTTTATTAAAAATAATCCTTCTCTTGCCATAAATCAAAACTTAAGCAGTCGCTGATGTTGAAAAAAAAAACTGAAAAAGAGCTGAAAAAATTGTTGAAAAATTTCTATTAAAAAAAATCACATCTACTTTTTGTTTATTTATTTTGGCCTTGTTGTTTTTTTAGGCCATCTTGTTTGTTTTTTATTACGAAATTTTTCCGAAGCGTCGCAAGTATTTGAAAATTTATTGAAAGAGCCAGCAGGAAGCACGTTTTATATTTTGTTTTTTTATGTGTGTTTTTTTCTAAAATTAAATGCATTCTTGGAGTAATAAAAAATGATAATTAATTGCAAATTAATTGGAAAACTATCCACAAAAAATTGTCCTTCCGGAAGGGAATGATTCTTCAATAAAAAGTCATCATTTTTTTTAATCTTTGTATTGTTTTCTTATAATAATAATAATAAAATATCTTATTAATTTGTTATAATTTCTGCTAATTTTACAAAAAAAAAACTTCAAAAAACTATCCAAAAAAACCCTCAAAAAATGATAATTAATTGCAAATTAATTGGAAAACTATCCACAAAAAATTGTCTTTCCGGAAGGAAATAATTCTCTAATAAAGTCATCATTTTTTTTTTTAACTTTTTGTAATGTTTTCTAATAATAATAAAATATCTAATAATTAGTCATATTTTCTGCTAATTTTGCAATCAAAACTATTAAAAAAAAGTGCCTAGAGCCACCGGAAGGAAATAAATCTTCAATAAAGTGAACATTAAAATCATCATTTTTTCATCTCTTTGTAAAAAGTCTAACTTTTTGCAAGTCTTAGTCATAAATACGTTGGAAACTTGTTTTTTTCCTTGTTTTATTATTTTAAACCTAAACGAAACGTGTTTTTTATACAATTTCTGCACCATTTGATTACTTTGGATGGTTTAGCTTCTAACAAGGCGTTGCAATCGTTTTTTATGACTCACGATTTTTATGAATTGCTTCAAAAATGCGGAATTTAAAGTTGAAATTTGTTCTTTTTTTTTTTTTTTTTTGTGTTTTTGTGTTTTTTGGTGGACAGAGGCCAAACAAGCAGATTATGGTTGATGACCTCATTGTGAAAGAACTAAAAAAAATCAAAAAAATAATAAATAAACCAAAAATGAGGGAGCAGCAGCGGCGTGACGTGCCGCCACCCAAAAAAAAAAAAAAACGAAGAAAAAACGAGAAAAAAGACAAATTCCAAAGCGTCTGTGAAACATTTTTATGGCGGAAATTAGGCTAGAAAAGTAACAGGAAAAATCAGAGAGAATTAAAGGGAAATTTAAGAGATTTAAGGGAAAGTTTTAAATAATTTTAGAGAAAAAAGTAAGATATTTTAGAAATAAATACAATATTTAAGAAATAAATAAAATATTTTAGAAATAAATGTGGAAAATAAATATAGGGAAAAAGCCCTTTTTTTTATATAGAGATTTTTAGTAAAAAAAAAAATTTAAGGAATTTCTTAAGCATTTTTAGCTATTTAAATAAACAATTTAGAGCCCCAACAAAATTCCTAAAAAGAAAAAATAAAAAAGAAATACGTGAAATTTTTATAGAGGTTTTTACTTAAAAAGAATGTTTTTTTCATATACATTTTAATTTTATTTTTCACTTAAGAAATCTTTAAAAACTTCCCCTAGTTTTATTTTTTTGGTTCATATTTTCTCTCAAAAATTAAGTTGTAAAATTAAAATATTTTTCCTATAAAAATGTCTAAATAACGGTTTGAAAAATTTCCCAAAATTTGTATTTTTGTCTAATTTTGTCTCGAAAAATGAAGCTGTTAGCGTAAAGTGTTGCAGTTAATGTTGGCAGAACATCAACAGATGGCCAAAAGCCAGACGCCGACGTCAACGACACTCTCGCAGATACATTTCACAGATACAGATACACGAAACGCCTACACTCCGATACAGATACAGATACATCGCTACATTCAAATACAGATACATCGCTACATTGAGATACAGATACAGATACATCCAAAGTTAAAGCTAAAGATACAGATACCGAAACAGAAACAGAAACTGCAAGAATGAGAAATTGTTGCGAGTTGTTTATTTTTACACGGAAAGAAAAAAAAAAGCTAAAAATGGGTTAATAGTGGGAAATGGGGGAAGGAAAATGCGGAAAATGGGGAAATGAGAAATGTGTGTGTGTGCCACACTGCCCCGACTGCCCCCTCTCTTTCACGCTTTGATGGCAGCAAGTGGTTCATTTTTTAACGGACAGGTACAGTGTGTGTTAGAAAAAGATACACAACATGGCGAGTGTGTGTTTTTTTAGAGGCCGGAAGGGTAGAGGGATCGCCGAGCAGAGCCGACATTATCGGAAACCAGTTTGACCGGATGGTCAAGCACGTTGAGAATATTAACCAATGCGTACAAAAATAGAAAAAAAAAATTTTAAAAAAAAGCAGAAAAACGCGGAAAAAAATAGAAAAAAACGTTGAAAAAAACGGGTTAAAAAATGAATCTAAGCCGGCTGAGAAAAAGTTACGTAATGAGACACTTTTTTGCACTTTTTTCCCCCAAACATAATTCCCATAAATGGATGAAAAGTCTTCTCTAAAAAATGCGAAACATCTGGCAAACAGATTTCCATTTTGCAAGAAGTTGAAGGAAGATCATTAATAGATAAAAAAAAATAGAAAAAAAATGTATCTATAAAAAATCAATCTATAAAAAAATAGATCTATAAAAAAATTTCTATTTTTTAGAAACAACAACTTTTGTTTGTATTAAAATTGTTGCTAAATCTCGGAGGTTATTAAACGGAAATTGCTTACCAATTTCCATGTTTTATATTATGTCGGATCGGGGCTATGTAATAATAAAGAAAATTACTGACATTTTTCTCTTTTTTTTTATTCGCTGCTTGTTTTAATTCATAATTATTTGGTTACCCATTCCGGGCTCGGAAAAGCAGTGAGAGAAATGAATTATATAATAATAACCTAATAAAAAAACGATTTAAATACAAAATCAATGAAGAGAATGTCAGGAAATCGATGCATGTTATCGAAATCGTTTTAAAACATTGTTAAGGTATTAAATATGTGAAAATAAGTCGATTATTATCGATAGTCAAGATACTTGACTTGACTTCTTCTAATAAAAACCCGATTATAATTTTTCAATCAATCAAAAGAAAGTCAGGAAACCGATTTATATTATCGAAATCGTTACTGTACACTTTTAAGATACGGATACAGGAGTTGTAAAAATAAATCGATTATTATCGATATAGTTAATACTTGAACCTATTTTTCATGACTTCTTTTAATAAAAGACCGATTTTGTTTTCAAAATAAATCAAAAGATAGCAAGGAAATTAATGTAAGTAATCGAAATGGTTTTTTATACATTTATATATCGATTAGATTTATCGATAGAGTTGATACTTTGACTTATTTCCTTTGACTTTTCTTGATTTTCATTTACTTCTAATCAAAGACCGATGTTAGGTAATCTATTGGAAGGAAATCGATTGTTTTATGGATTTGATCGTTTAATTTCGATGAAATTGATACTTTGACTTCTTTTCTATGACTTCTTGACTTTTATTGACTTTTTCAAATAAAAAACCCATTTTATTCTGAAATGAATCAAAAAAAAGTAGGGAAATAGATGATTTCGTTTATTATCGATAGAGATGATAACTTTAACCTATTTTCTATGACTTTTCGCGACTTTCCTTGACTTCTTCCAAATTAAATAAAAGTTTTTCTGCGTTTTTTGTGTCTGTTTGAATTACATAAGCTGCCTCCTCCATCCAAGTCGGGCTTAATTTTTCACTCTTTTTGATTATTTTCTAGTCTTGTCGAGTGTGCATTCTATCTATTTGTATATCTATATCTATATATCTCTTTATACGCCT
Source organism: Drosophila ercepeae (assembly GCA_018150545.1). Lineage (NCBI taxonomy): Eukaryota > Metazoa > Arthropoda > Insecta > Diptera > Drosophilidae > Drosophila > Drosophila ercepeae. The sequence goes on from JAECWL010000197.1 coordinate 2,998,259, forward strand.
CTATACGCCTCTGTGATTCAGCCTGACATACTTTTATTGTTGTCATTGGCTGCTGTTGTCATTTGTTGCGTTTTTGCTTTTGCTTTTCTGTGTCTTTGTTGCTTTTGCTTTTTGGATGATTTTTGCTTTTGCTTTTTCTGTTGCTTTTTTTCTGCTTTTTCTGTGGTTTTTGTTGTTGGTGGGAAATGCATATAACGCAATGCGTGCACAGTTATTTTTAGAGCCCGAAACCCCAAAGATCAGGCCAATGATTATGTTAATAATAACGATGCGGCTCTTCGGGTTCTTCGGCTTTATTTTCCATTTTTAGCATATCCATGTTAATGACAATGTTCCACATTTTCCCTATTTTTTTTTTTTTTGACTTTTCCAAAGTGGGTGTGGCTGCAATTTCTGGGATTTTTCAATAAAGATTTTCCAGATTTTTAAGAATTATGGGAAAAAAATTAAAGAAATGGAATAAGATAAAGTTTTCTTAGTAAAATGTTTAAAATGATAAAAGAATTCAATCATTTATCTTTTAATTTAGGGAAATATTTGCCACATTTTCCGTATTTTTGACTTTAAAAGTAGGTGTGGTTGCAATTTCTTCGATTTTCAATAAAGATTTTACAGATTTTCAAGAATTATGGGAAATAAATCTTCTAGAATTGTCATCCAATAAAATTTTCTTAATAAAATGATTAAAACTATAAAATATTTCAGTTATTTATCTCGAATTTAGGGAAATATTTGCAACAACTTTCCCTTTTTATTCATTTTTCACTTTTTTCGAGTCTTTTTGAGTAGTTTTTCCCTTTTTTTGAGTCGTTTTTCCCTCTTTTTGAGTCTTTTTTGCCTTTTATTTTGATAAAATGGGAAACAAATATTAAAGAAATGGAATAAGATAAACTTTTCTTAATAAAATGATTAAAATTATCAAAGATTTCAATCATTAATCTTTAATTTAGGGAAATATTTGCTTTAAACTTTCACTTTTTCTTCCATTTTTCCCTCTTATTGACTCTTTTTTCCCTTTTTTGCGTATTTTTTCTATCTTTTTAAATCTTTTTCCCATTTTTTGAATGAATTAAATTCAAGTTTGTTGAGAAAACCCGCCAAAGGTCTTCCTAAAACGCCCTTGGGCTTCTTTTGTCTTAAGGTTTAAAATCTATTTAAAGGGCCTGTAACATTTTTTTTGGTCTCGCTTCGGCTGTCAAAAGTTTTTTCTTTCAATTTGTTTGTTGGTTTTGTTTGACTTTGAAAAGTTGGCCTGAACTTTGAAAGAAAAACTAGTTTTTGTTGCGAGAGTGTGGGAGCCATGACAAAACCAAAAGGTTTAGCTTTGTTTGAAAAAAAAAACATAAAAAAACGTTGAAAAACGATCCAAAAGGTTGAATTTTTTACGCTAATTTTTCACTCAATCTTTTGAAGTCAGAAAAAGCATTAAAAATATTACGCATACGCCTTGTGGTCCTGGAACAAAAAAAGGATAAATAAAAGCTCCCTCCATTGATTTTTCACACCACATTACACCAAAAGCCCTTCAAATCGTGAACGTGAAGCTGCCAGTAGTTGCCATGTCCTTGAATGTTATTTTTTTCTCTCCCTTTTTAACTCCACTTGCCACGTCCTTTTGCCTCGTCCTTTTGCCACGTCCTCTTGCCATGTCCTTTTGCCACACATCCTTCCCTCACATCGTTAATTTTGTTATTTCAGCCTCATGTTTCTTTAATGATTTTGTCTCGCCAATGCGGCGTCAACATTTTTCGTCCTTCGCTTCCTTCGAAAAGCCATGAAAATGCTAGGAAATAAAAAGGATAATGAATAACGAATAATGAAAACTGCAACTGAACAATTCAATCGCTAAGTAGTCCGATTAAAATCCGATTCTTGCAACCCCAAAAGTTGGATGGAACGAAAAAATTACGAAAACTTTTGATGAAGACATCAAGCATGTCTGGAGGGGAAAATGACTCAAGTACAGGGGAGATTCTATAAGAGGGAAATGCATTAAACACATAATATTTTTTGCAAATACTTCTTTGACATTTTTTGTTGAATTTTTAAAGTTTTTAATTGCATTTTGGCTTCTATTTAAAGGTTAAATTCCTGTAGATTTGTGGGGTTTAAAAATAATTATAAACCTAACTACAGGGGAGTTTCTATAAAAGGGAAATACATTTAAGAGTTTTTTTTTTTTTTGATTATTTCTTAGACAGTTTTGTTGAACTTCAAAGTTAGATACTTTGATTTCATTTTGATTTCCCTTTAAAGGTAAAATTTCCTATAAACTTGCGAGGTTTTAAAAAAGTTTCTTAAAAATTTTGTTAAAATCTAAGAAAAAGGTATACATTTTTGTTAGTGCTTCTACCATTAATTATTCCTCCTTATTCTTTATTCATATTATTATATTTCTATATTTATTGTCTTATTTTTCTTATCCTTATAAAAAAAGAGTTTAAAAATATTTATGAGTAACTTTATTTAGAAACAAAAACATAAAAAATATCTCTTAAAAGGAAATATAAATAGAAAAAATAATAATTTGTTTTTTTTTTTTTTTTTTTAGATTTTAAACTAAATATAAACAATTAAAGAATATAGGCAGTTTTTAATATTAAATTCTGCAAATATTTATCTCAAATAAACTTATTTTTGATTGATAAATTTTAATGAATTGATGATGATTGATGAATCTTTATCGTAGTAGCTTCACTGTAGTAGCTCCCTTTTTTTGAACTCTCCACTCTGGTGGGTAACATGATTCATGCGTATCAATCAAACTTTTTTTGGGTTCACAAAACTGGCAGGAGTCGCAGGACAGGCAGGACTCGCAGTTGCACAGGACACAGTAACAGTAGAAGGAGACGTAGTCAGTGGGTGGGAGTCGGAGTGGGTGGTTCGTCCGAGTGGGTGGTTAAGGTTACTGATGATGATGACGACGTCATTGTTGTTCCTGTCTCGCCTTTTGCCATTTTGTCATTTATTCGGCTTCTATACCCGTCCCGTTTCCGCTCGTTTTCCGCCTTAATTTCGGGCTATTGCGCATATCTTTCGGGATATATATACCCGATATATATATATAAAAGTGATATACATATATATATATAAGGGGTATTATAGGGAGGGGGCAGGAGTATCTTTTGTCCACGGCCCGATTGGCATATTTAATGCTTAATGCAACCAAAAATTGAAGAAAATCGATGGGAAAAAGGAAAAAAAAAGGAATACAGAAGGAGATATAGTCAGTGGGTGGAGTGGATATGGATATTAAGGATATTCAGGATATGGGGCTTCTGCAATCTTTCCTTGGTTTTGTTTAGTCGAGGGTGGAACGTGAAGATATTATTTATTTACAAAGAAAATGACTCATTCTTAATGGTTAAACGGAGTTTTTTGGCTAATAAAATAATTATGTCTGAAGGAGGTTCAAGCAGGGATTCGAGGAGGGGATTAGGAAGGAGCTTGGGGTCAGGGTTCGAGCTCTGTACGGAGTTCTACGGGAGTTGTAAATAATTTTTTATTTTTATTTCTAATTTTCATTATTTTTGGTGATTTCTGGTTAAAATGGTTTTTTTGGTGGAAAGTTAGGAACCCTTTCTTTCAGAATTTCTCATAGATTTTAGTTCTTTTTTTCGGTCTTCCTTAGGTAAAAATTAATAGGTTAGATTTCGAGTTCAATACGGTGTTTTTTTAATATTTTTTATTATTAATTTTCATGATTTTTGGTAAAAAATTTGTTGCTGGAGAGTTAGGAACCTTTTCTTTGAGACATTCTCATAGATTTCCTTTCATTCTTAAGGAAAAGCTTTTAGAGACAAAATTTATAGGTTAAGGGTTCGGGTTTGATTTCCATATGGGAGTTGTAAATAATATTTTTATTATTAATTTCATAAATTTTATTATTTCTGGTTAAAAATTTGTTGCTAGAAAGTTTGGAACGTTTTTTAATCAAATTTTCTCACAGATTTCAGTTCCTTTTTCGTTCTTTTTTTCTTAAGGAGAAGCTTCTAAAGGTAAAACCGATAGGGTCAGGGTTCGAGTTCTTTACCGGAGTATTAAATACTTTTTTTTAATACTTTAATGTTAATTATTTCTGCTTAAAATTTATAGAAATTGTTTGAAGAAAACTCCTAAAACAACTAAAAATAAATGTCATAAATGTCTCTAAAAGTTTGAGAACTTTTTCTTTTAGATTTTCTCACAGATTTCATTACTTTCTTGCTTTCTTTCTTTTTTCTTTTTCTTTATTTCTTTCTTTTTTTTTTATAATTTTTTTCTATTTTTTTTCTATTTTTTTTCTATTTTTTTGGATCATGTTGGATTGCGTTAACTGCATTCATGATCACATATACGAGTACCCGTAGGTATGACTCTTTTTATTCTTTTGCCGACTTCTAACGGTTGCCCTCGAGTTGTGGAACTCTTTAACCCTCTTATGGGGTTTTATGGGTTTTCAAGTACAACAAAAAAATAGAAAAACACAAAAAAAAGTAAAAGAAAGAAGAAAACTAACATCGCGTACATAATAATTACAAAAAAACAAGTCCAGAGTTGGGTTCCGCTTTCCATGACTTTTTTAATGACGTTGCATAAGACTGGGTCGAGGGGGGTCTGGGAATTTGAATAAAAAACAAAAAAAAGTAAGAAATGTTATCCAAATATTTTCAGAGCTCATTTCTACTTCCGGCACAGGTGTCCCTGTCGGTCTCTATCTGTCTGCCACAGGTGTGTCTCTTCTTGGTTTTGGTTTTGCTTTTTTGCTTTTGCTTCTGGCCATGTTTTTGGGTTTATTAACTTTTTAGTTTCTTGGTCGAATTCCTTCCGTTGTTGTCGAGTATCGCAATGTTTGGGTTTTCAAATGTCAGAAACAGTAATATCAAACCGAAACCGAAACCAAAACCAAATTCTAAGCAATTAGTGCACTTGAAAAAAAGATTGAAGACATATTTGACATTTTTGACATATTTAAGGAAAATTTCTAACAGGGAAAAGGGTATTCGCTTTAATTATGATTAAATATAGACATTTTTTTTGTGTAAATTTATTTTTTTAAATAAAACTATAAACTTCTAAGCTCTATTTAAGAGAATTATTTAATAAGAAATAAATTCTTAAACATTTTCTCTAAAATCTCTTACAAAAAGAAATCAAAAGTTGTCTTTAAATTTTATTTCTTTTTATTTATTTATTTTTTTATTAAAGAAACTATTATTATACTATAAAAAAACAGTATTAACTTTTATTATAATTATGAACTCTATTTAGTTTTTATTTTACGAATAAATTCTACATTTTCTTTAAAATTTTCTAACAAAAAAAAATCAAAATTTGTGTTTTAAAGTTTATATAAAATTTATTTGGCTATTTTTTTGCTTATTATTTTTTTTTTTTTTAGTATTTTTTACTATCATTTTTTTGAGGTACTTTTTGCTTAGTTATATTTTATTTTTGCTATTCTATTTTTCTATCAATTTTTGCTTATTATTTATTCTAGTATTTTGTAGTTTCTTTTTCTTGTTTCTCTAAGTGTACTCCCATCGATTAGTGTGCAAAAGAGATGGCTAGCGTTTCCATATGTATTTTTGGGGGATGCCCCTTGGGCGGCCAAAATTGAGTTTCTCCCCAAAATGTTGCCTCGCCATTATTTTGGCCAATAAGGGAAGTAAAAATGGCCAAAAATGCCCAAAAACAGGCAATAAATAATAAAACCATTTAATAAAAAGATAAAAACATTAAAAACATGAAAATAAATACCGAGTTTTAGTTTTATTTAAACGAATAACTGCCATTCCTGACTCCCAGTGGGACAAAACTCCCCTTTTTTTGTGGTATTTTTTGACGTAACCCCCTTTGGAAAATTCCCACACAATCATCGCCTTTTATGGCTCGTGAAACCAAAAACGGCTTTTTAAATATGTGTGTTCTGTTCTGTACAGACAATATTTGCATGTCGTTAGACAACTCCAGGCTCCTACTCGATGTCCTGGCATCCTGTTGCAACATCCACAAAAAAAAAGAAGTAGAAAAACAGACCAACTCCTGGAGGAAGGAACTCCATTCATTCGATTCAAAACAGCAAAGGCTTTTGAGTGTGTGTGTATGGGAATGCGGGTGATGCAACCCTTCAAGGATATGCCACGCCTCCTTTAGGGTACAGTGGAAATAAAGGGGTTTTAGGGTAGAGAAAAGTATGGGGTATTATATATTAGAAGTCAAGGGTAGTTTTTATTGGGAACTTTTATTGCTTTTAAAAAAGTTTCTCCTTTTAGAAGATCCTCTTTTTTGGGGATATCTTCCCTGGTATTCCCTTTTTGTTATCCTTTTTTCTCACTGTTTTTTCTGCTCTGAGGGACCCGCAGGAGACTCTCGTCTCGTTTTCCATGTCAGATGTTAAGTACAAACTTTTCTTCCACCCACTCCCAGACCCACTCCCACACCCTTTCAGAGAATGCAACGCTGCTGCTTTTCATTCAATTCAGGAGTTGAGTTCAGGAGAAGAGTTCAGTTCAGGAGGAGAGTTCAGTGGAGTTATTCCGTCTTGCCTTTCTGGTTGGCCAACTCATCCAGATGAGTCATCGTCCTGTCACAGGACCAAAGCCCCATTTTTTTTTCACCCCGTTCGTTTGTCCTTCGTATAAGCCACCTTTTACATGGCAAATCCGATCTCCCCCTCTGACCGGGTCGGAGTGGCACGTGGCAACTGCGTTGCTGTTTGTTTTAGCTAAAAGCGTTTGTTGCTCCCGTCTAATCCTTTTCATTCGGCGCACAAATCCCCACGCCGCCTCCTGCCAAATCGATGGCAAAAAGGACTATTTTTTTGAATCACTAAAAGAAAAAATTGTTTTGAAAACATAAAATATTGAAGTCGATTGGATAATCTCCTTTTAAATGAGATTTTAGCGTAACTATGTGGTTTTTTTTATGTCGTTTTAGAACGTCATATATTTTTAATCAATTTATTACCATTTTTTACTCTAAAATGTTTATATTTCAACAAAAATCTTCTAAAAAAGCAAAGGAAACTTTTACTAAAGGTTTTGAATACCGAAAAGTATTTATATCTTCCCTTAAAATAATATTCAAGCATAAATATGTCGTTTTTCACGTTAACTCATGTCGTTTTAGAACGTCATATATTTCCAATCTTTTTTTTTACCATTTTATACTCTAAAATATTAAAAATTCAAACAAAAATCTTCTTAAAAAAGTAAAGAAACTCTTCGTATTAGTTTCAAATACCGATAAAGATAAATATATTCCCATAAAATCACTTTCAAGCTTAACTATGTCCTTTTTTCTATGTCGTTTTGGAACGTCATATATTTCCACTCGTTTTTATACCATTTCATGCTCTAAAATGTTAATATTGAAGCAGAAATCTTCTTAAAAAAGTAAAGAAACTCTTGGTAATGGTTTCGAATACCGAAAAGGATAAATATCTCTCCTTAAAATAACTTTCAAACCTAACTAAGTAGTTTTTTCTATGTTGTTTTAGAACGTCATATATTTCCACTCAAATTTAACCCATTTCCTGAACTTTAACTTGAATTTTTACACAAAAATCGTCTAAAAAAAGAAAAGAAACTCATTGTAATAGTTTCAAATACCTTTATTTTGTACAGTGTACCCCCTTTAGCATTACAGTGTACCCCCTCGAGCATTAAATGTGCTGTAATTGCAATTGAAAACGCATTGAAACAGACATAACTGACATTTGACATCACTGAATAATGATGACTAAGATATAGACATTCCTGGGGAAGATATAGACAAGATATCGGGGGTATTGGTGGGGTGGAAAGACCACTTGAACTTGAACAACCTCAACCGAAAAATAAATAAAAAAAAACGAGAAGAAAAAGCGATCACTTCCAGTTAATTTTGTCTGACTTTGAGTTGATGACTTGATGATTGCCTCAATTTCCCAGTGATTCGGTATTCACTGCTGCTGCTGCGTGTCTCTTGTAATTTTTTATTCATCTCTTCACTTGCTGTAATTTTTTGGACAGAAAACAAAAAAAACAAAACACAAAAAACACGGGGAATTGGATCTGAGAAAAAGTCGTGCCTTTTGGTCAATTGTTTTTGATGATTTTTAGCTTTTTTGAAAGAAGAAACATCATTTGCAGATCGAAAAGTATAAATAAACTCAATGAAGAGAAAACAAGCTTTAAATCTTGGATTTTATTTTTTATTTACAATAAAAAGACATTCATAATTATGTCGTTTTATGTCGCTTTGTAAACGTCATGCAAGAAATAATTTTGGAAACATTACAATAAATTTGCAATAATTTACAATAAAAAGACATTCATATTAAAGTCGTTTTATGTAGCTTTGTAAACGATTAATATTCACATTATGTCGATTATGCTTTATGTCGATTTATGACGACTTTTAAACGACATACAATAAATCTTTTGGAAAATTACATAGACAAAGAATCAGACTTACATTTTTAGATTTAAATAAAGTTTGCATTCATAATTATGTCATTTTATGTCGTTTTACGTTGCTTTATGTCGCCATATGTCGCTTTAAGTCGCTATATGACGCTTTATGTCACTTTATAAACGACATACAAGAAATCTTTTTGGAAAAATTACAAAGACAAAGTCTCGCACTTACATTTCCAGATTTCAATGAAGCTTGCATTTATAATTATGTTGCTTTATGTCGCAATATGTCGCTTTCGTGGCTATATGTCGTTTTATGTCGCTTTGTAAATGACATACCAGAAAACTTTTTGGAAAAATTACAAAGACAAAGAATCAGACTTACTTTTCCAGATTTCAATGAAGTTTGCATTCATAATTATGTCATTTTATGTCGTTTTACGTCGCTTTATGTTGCCATGTGTCGCTTTATACCGCTTTTTAAACGACATACAAGAAATCTTTTTGGCAAAAATAACAAAGACAAAGAATCAGACTTACATTTCTAGATTTCAATGAAGCTTGCATTCATAATTATGTCGTTTTATGCCACTTTATGTCTTTATAGGTCGCTATATGTCTCTCTATGTCACTTTATGTCGCTTTATAAACGATATACCAGATATATTTTTGGAAAAGTTACAAAGACAAAGAATCAGACTTACATTTCCAGATGTTAATAAAGTTTGCATTCATAATTATGTCATTTTATGTCACTTTATGTCTCTATATGTCGCTTTATATCGTTCCATGTCGCTCTATAAACGACATACCAGAAATCTTTTTGGAAAAATAACAAGGACAAAGACCCGCACTTACCTTACCAGATTTTAATGAAGTTTGCATGCAAAAGTTGGTAATTTTTTTTTTTTTTTGGTTCCTGGAATTGCGTAATTTGTCACAGCCTTGGGGGGTGGACTTGGATTAAGATAACTTTATTAAAGTGACCACTCGAGGGTGGACCTTGTTTGTTGTTTTTTGCTGTTTTTTGTGGCTCCCTCGGGGGAAGTGTCACACCTAATTTTGGGTGTTATTCTCCTTGGAGGTTTTTTTTTTTGGGCCAACCACAGCCATCCATCAACTGTTGCCATGCCAAGGGGTCACGAGTCGGTACGGGGTCGTGTGTCACCTGCTGGTTCCCCTCCTTATTCTCCATCGTATTCCTCCTTCTCCTATATCCTTTTCGGGCCAGTTGAGTTCCTCCATCGAACTATAAAAACATTGTTGTTTGCATGTTTGCCGGCCATTAATGAGAGCTCCGAGAGCTGGAGTTTCGTGTCCTATTTATGGCTTTTTATTTGGTTTTTTTTTCGTTTGTTTTGTTTGTTTAGTTGTTTTTTTTGTTTTGTTTTGTTGTTTTAGTATGTTGATACCTTGGAGACACATTACACCCACAACACACCCCCTTCTTGGTATTCCCTGGGCCTGGGGTCTGGGGTCTTCTGGGGGGTTTTCTTTTATAGTTGGAAGGAAGTTGGAACAGTAGGAGTTCCTTAAAAATCATGGTTTTTTATAAGGAAAAATATTGCTTTTTCGGTTAGAGATCTAGAGAGAGATATATATTCTATTAGGAACCCTTAAAAAACATTTATTTTAAACCAAAACTAAGTTTTTTTAAGTGAAATTTGTAAAAGTTTCAAAGAAAAACTTCCCTGTTTCTGGTTTACTTTCTGTTTGGAAATCTCTAATAATTTCCTAGAAATAAATGGTTTTAAAAGTAAAAAAAATTCGTATTAAATCCAAAACTACAAATACCTTTTATCCAAGTTCTACTGTACTATGTCACTGTACAAAAAATACGAAATGTCAACAAAACTTCTGATGCCTCTGATGACCAAAAAAACACGCCCAGCCCAGTCCAGTTTTCTTGTGTTTTTCAATTACTTTTTCCTCGCTTTTCTTCCCGAATTTCCACCCGCGTTTTAAGCCACTTTATCTTAGCTTTTTTTTTTTGTCCTTTTTTTTTGGTTTTAGCCGAAAAAAGCTTTTTGCTGTTCCGCCAGAGGACTTTATTTTTTTTTGGCCAACCCTTGTCGTTGAAAGTCCTTCCCCTGTCTTTCCTTTTTCTTCCCAAAAATATATAAAAGCCTTTTGGCCAATTAAAGTTTTTTGGCTTTTGGCCATTCTAAGCGAGTAGGTGGGAAAATTTCCTGGAATTAATTTGGAATAATTCCAAAAGTTAGGGTACTTAGTCTTTGGGGGAATATACAAAAAAAAGTGACATATATTTTGAAGGAAATAATAAAGTTTTAGATGGGTAAAAAATATGGTAGGAAAATATGGCTTAATTTCCGCTTAGAACCATCATTTCTTGCCAATTTCCTTTTGGCTAATAAATATTGAATATATTCGGTTTATGGCCAATAAGAAAAGTGGCCAAAACCTGTTGCTTGGAGGATAATTACTTGCGGCTAAGTGCATCCATATCCTGGCTATATCTTGGCCACTTGGCGTTCTCATTCTTGGCACTCCTCGGGGCCTCCTTGGCCCATCTTGGTCCTCCTTGGGGCTCCTTTTTGTTTGACTTTCGTCTGCCACCCCCACCCTGGACTGTCTGGACTCCTTCCAACCCTCCAGCCCCCCATTTAGTACACTTTGCTCACTTTTCCAAAGCATTTTTTTGTATACATACTTTCTTTTTTTATTTTTATTTTATTTTTTTTTTGCCTTTGGCTAAACGCGGTTTTGGCTTGGCTTGGCTTGGCTTGGCTTGGCCTGGGTCGGGGCTCTTTTCTTTTAACATTTTTCCACTTTGTAGACACACATCGAGAAAGCAACAGGCGAGGGTAAAATAATAGGGGTTTTCTTAGGGGTTTTATTGGTAAATAAATGTAAATTCTACTCTGTACTTCCACAGCCATGAACTATAAAATATCATTTTCAAAACAAAACATTTCTTTTGTGTATTTTTCTAATTAACAAATAACTTCTATTGAGGAAAAGGGCGAAGATTGTAGAAGAAAAGTACCGGGTATCAAAAATCAGTTAAAAATTCAATCTTTTAATGTTTTTTCTTAATTGACAAATAAATTCCCACGGGGATCAGGTCGGAGAGTATAGAAGAAAAGTACCGGTTATCATATAGTGTTAAAATACGAGGAAATACGTATATATTTTTCTTGTAGAGATTGATGGCTTCTAAGGTTTTTCTACAGTTTAAAAAATCAGTTTACAAATTCACTTTTTAATGTATTTTTCTTAATAAAGAAATTACGTTTATTGGTGAAACGTGTAGGAGAAAAGTACCGGGTATCATTTGAATATAGTGACTAAATATTCATCTTTAAATCTTCATTTTTCCTATAAAGTTTATAGCTTCTAATCGAAAACAATGGCGGAGAGTATAGCCGAAAAGTACCGGGTATCGGGTATCAAATAGTGTTTAAAAAGTTATCTTCAAATATTTATTTCGCCTATAAGGCTTATAGCTTCTAAAGAAAGACAAAAATTCGGAGAGTGTAGGAGGAATAGTACCAGGTATCATACGAGTATCGTGTTCTACTACTAGTACGAGTACTAGTTACCTTCAAAGGATTATTTTTCCTATAAAGTTGATAGCTTCTAAGGCAATACAAACGTGGAAAGTGTACCGGGTATCATATGGTGTTTAAATATTAATTTTCAAATGTTTGTAAAGTTTCTAAGAGAACAGCTTCTAAGGATAAAGTTTTCTTATTCATTTTTAGATTTTTCTTTATTTATTTATAATTTAATACAACTTCTTGGTTAAATAATTCCCATTTCCTTAACCGCTGCTGTTGCTTTTTAACATCAGCGACTGGCACATCGTATCCTCCTGCATATATATACGAGTATATGTAAATTTTATATAGTAACTGGGTTAGGGCAGACGCCGGCCGGTGGGCGTGGTCCTCCCCTACCCCCTCGAGAGAGTGCGGGCAAAAAAGTATGCTACGGCATTTTGTTATTTTGCAAGCAACCCCAAAAACAACACGAAATGCAAAAACCCAAAGCTTCCCCTTCCCCTTCCCTCGAATATGCAAAGCAGTAAATGTGTATAAGTGTGTGTGTGTGTGGGGGGGGGGTGTATATATGTGTTGATGAGTCATCAGGAGCCATGTCCTGGCCATGCCCTGGCCGCGTCCTGGCACTTCTTGGCGCGTTTTCTATACAGATTTCTATCGCTGAAAGCCAGAAAAACAGTGGCGTTCGCTTGAAAGGGGGTTGGGTTGGGTTTTGGTCTCGGATTAGGATTTAGGAGAGGGGCCGGACGGGGGTTAAGTGAAGCCAAGAAGCCAAGTCAACCCTAAAACTATCAGTGCTCTTTGGGGTTAAGTGGAGTCGGAGTCGAGCTGGGAGTGGAGTCCTGGAAGGAACCGCAGAAACAAAAACCATTAAGGAACCAGGAAAAGCACAAATAGCAGCTGTTTCTCCTTAAAAAACTAACAGAAAAAAGTGGCAGAAAATATAGTGGGAGAAAAGTTATTACTGAAAATATTCTGGAAGAAGTTTTACAACTTTTACAAATTTTCTTTAAATTATATTTCCTTAAATGGGTAGAAATGGCTTTTAACAATGATTTACATCAAATTTTTCTAAAAAGTTCTTAGATTTTAGGGAAAAATTTGTACATCTTTTTATTCCATAAATAAAATTAAAACAATGCCTACAAATTATATAATTTTTTGTATGCTTAAAGAAGAAATGGTTTCGAAAGTAAATTATTCTTTAGAATCCATCTAAAAATTTTATTTCCTATAAAAAGAAAGCAAAAAAATCGGAAATTTTAAGTTGAAAATAGAAAAGTTCATTTAAATCTTTGTATTCTATAAATTTTAGTTTAGAAAATGGCAACAAATTAATAAAAAGAAGATAATAATTTAGAAAATTAAATGATTTTGAAGTAAATTATTCTTTAGAATTCATCTTCAAATTTTATTTTTTATAAAAAGAAGCTAAAAAGAAAGGAAATTTCAGGATAAAAATAGAAGAGTTCATTTAAATCTTTTCATTCTATTAATAAAATTAAAACAACACCCACAATTTAAAAAAAAAATTATAATAATTCAGATAATTTAGAGAATGAAATAGGGTTTGAAGTAAATTATTCTTTAGAATTCCTTTAAAAATGTTCTTTCTCATAAAAAGAAAGCTAAAAAGAAAGGAAATTTTAGGTTGAAAATAGAGGAGTTCATTTAAGGAAATAATTCTAGTTAAAATGTATTTTAAAGAGGTTTAGTTTATTAATTTTTTAATGTAAAATATATCGTTGCAATAAATATTAACTCGAATTTAAATATGAATCCAAAAAAAAATGCAAATACTGAAAAGTTCAAAACGCAAATCCTCCTCAAAGCCAAAATCCTTAAAACTAAAATGCACAAAATGGGCGTAGGACTTCGAGGGCGTGACTGTGTGGGCGTCAGGTGGAGGCGTGTCAGCCAACCTGGAACAGCTGTTGTCTGGCCCGTTATTTCCCTCAAAGGGCGGCAAAAAACATAACCGTTCTTTGGTGACCGCTTGAGTGACTTCGACGAGGAGGAGGACGAGGACGATGGTGTCGAGCGATGTCGCCACCTTGCTTTTTCGTTGCTTTTCTGCTTTGCTGGTTGACTGCTTTTCTGCTGCTATCCTGCTGCTTTTCTGCTTTCGTCCTGCCTGGTTAACACTAATACTACTATCCTGTTATCCTGCTATTCCGCTGCTGCCATTCCGTTTGAAATTTATTGACCCTTGCATAGGAGTCGTCCCCCCACAAAGGGGTTAAACTTAATGTGTCAGTCAGGCAACTGTTTTTGACTTTTGTCTGCGGGCGTTTCCTGCCGCCGATGCACGTGTCCTGTTATGGAAATGGCAACGTGTCCTGCCGCCTCCTCATATTTGACTTTCTGACCCAAGGGCTACTGAAAAATGCTTGAAAAGACTAGACTATTTCAATTCACTTTTTAATGACACTTTTTAGTCGGGTAAGAGGCTGTTTTTAAGCAAGTTTTGTGTTGGCAGGTGACGAAATGTGTTTTGTTTTTTTGATTTAAATAGAAATTAGAAAAGGAAAACCATCTACGATTACGGAAAATTATACTTCATAGTTGATTATGTTAATTCACTTTTTAATTACACTTCTTAGTCGGGTAAAAGGCAATTTTTAAGCAAGTTTTTCTTCTGGCAGGTGACGAATTGTGTATTCATTTTATAATTTTATTAAAAATTAGAAGAGGATTACCAAAACTGCCAAAAATTACATCTTAGACTTGACTATTCTATTCTTTTTTCATTCACACTTCTTAGTCGAGAAAAATCTAATTTTTAAGCAAGTTCTTTTCTTTGGCAGGTGACGAATCTTGTATTATTTAAACAATTTTATTAAAAATTAGAAAAATACTACCAAAATTACTGAAAATTATATCTTAGACTTGTCTATTTTTATTCTCTTTTTATTGTCACTTTTTATTCGTTTAAATTTGAGTAATTTTTAGGGAAGCTTTTTTGGCAGGTGACGAATTGTGTATTATTTATATAATTTTATTAAAAAGTAGAAGACAATTACCATCTATCTACTACAACTGTAAATTACACCTTAGAGTTGACTATTTTAATACTCTTTTCAATGTCATTTCTTATTTGTTTAAAATTCGATTAAATTTTTAGGGAAGCTTTTTTGGCAGGTGACGAAATCGGTATTATTTCACAATTTTATTAAACAAAGGAAAAAATCTGCTATTTTTATTCAAATTTGAAACAAATAAAACAGAATATTAGATTACTTTACACCATCTTCCGAATCCTCTATAAATTATTCAATTTAATAAAGAACTCCAAAGTGGCAATCGCTATTTTTAGACCCAATTAAAATCCCATTTTTCCCCGTTTTTGCTGTTTTGCATAGAAAAAGCACTTGCAGTTCAACAAACCCACTTCAGTCTTAACTTACTTCTCTCCAGCTCTGCAGTTCTGCAGTTGAACTTACAACACTTAAAAACAATTCAAATGATTGACCTATTGCATGACCCCAACTAAAAGACTGAACCCCAAAAGATCCAATGGAAGGAGAGCGGGAAAACCGTCTGAAAGACAAGGAAAAAAATTAAATAAAAATTCCGATACTTAACGAGCTGCTGGAGCCTCGTGGCCTGTCCACATAATTGACTTGAGCTTTTCGAGTCTAGAACTTAAATTATTAAGAAAAAAAAAGAAGAAAAATTAAGAACTAAACTAAGCAAAAAAAGTCTAAAAAAAAAATATGCCAAATGGGGGGAAATTTTGAGAGGTTTTCGAGGATATTTTATGAGCAGAAAGGGAAAGATTTGCACATAGTTATAGGTTCTTTAAGTGCCTTAATATCAACTATTTAATTATATTAATTACATGATCTTTCAGGTGGGGGAAAAAATAGGCTAAAAAATTCAACCGTTATTAGAGGATATTTTAGTACAGAAGAGGAAATATTTGAACATTGTTTAAGGTTCTTCCTGCATTAATTTAAACAATTCAACTTCGTTAATATATTAAATTTATTATTATTATAACTAGGAAAAAAAACGTATAAAAAATATAGAAAATGGAAAAAATAAGGGGAAAAAATATGAGCTTTTTTCGAGGATATTTTATTAGAGAAGAGTAAATATTTAAATCTAGTTTGAGGTTCTTTCTGAGGGGTTCTGCCTTAATTTCAACAATATATTATAAAATATTAAATATTTATTCAACAAAAATTATAAAAATTTTATAACAAAAACACCTTTAAAATATTTATCTTTTGAAGCAAATATCCCCTTAATTATTTTTATACTTTATTTAATATTAATTTTTGTAACTCTGTATTTCCCCGTAAACCTTTCCACATAAAAACAAAAACTCTGGCATAGTTATGAGTTACAATACGAAAAAAAGAAAAAACAAAAGCAAGCTTGTGACAGTAAAAGATACAAGATACAAGCTTGAGATACAAAAACATAAAAAAGTAGGAAAAAAAAGTAAGAAAAAATTGAGCTGGGCTCGTTGACTTCCTTTTGCCGCTTAATTGCAATTACTTGAGTCATGAAACAAGCAAAAATAATGCAAAAAAAAGGCAGAAAAAAGTCGGAAAAAAACTATATAGACAACACCCCCGCTCCTCATGATCCACTTGGAGATACATTTTTTTTTTATTCGCAATTGGAAATTAAAAAAGTTGTCATAATTCGTGCATAACACAAAAAATTTATGAATTTTTCCTCTTTGGATTCGCCGCTTTTACTAAAAGATGTTGATTGAGTCGAATTAAATGTGGAAATTAACTTGACTTGAGAAGATTTAATAATCAAAATTGAGTAATATATAGGTATTACTTAGTGTTACAGTCGAGTCAGTGGGGGAAATGCGGAAAACCCCGCCATGGAAACCAATTGAGAAAATGAGATAATCTCTCTAGAGGCGGTTACAAAATCCTCTACTCGAACCTAAACGATCGGAAAGTATTATAAGCCATTAATTCAATTTTATTATCAAGTATTTATCGAGTATTTAATTGGCAGTTTAATTAGCCAGAGAGTGGGGCAAATAAAGTCATTTAAATAGTTGTTTAATGGGTTGGGAAATGGATCACTTTATAGGGCTTCCAATCCCTGGATTGCTTTGCCTTTTCGAGGGGGATCCATCTGTCCAGAAAAATGGATAAAAATCCTCCTTGATCCGTAATTGCCATTATTTTAATAATTTTTAGGAAGATTATCCTTCATTCTAGATAAAACTTTTATTTATAATTTTATTTATAATTAATTATAATATAAAACAGACTTTTCCAAGGGGTCTGTTTTCCACGCTCCTCTCCTATTAATCGCAATTATTTTAACAATTTTTGGGAAGTTACAATAAAATACTAAAATCTAAAGCGCCTTCCTCCTCGATTCTCATAAGCCACACCTAATCAAGGCGTTTTAATATAGTTTCATTTATTTGGTATTTAGTAGTTTAAGTTTAAAAATAATTACAAATAAATAATAAAATCTATAAATACCGCCTTCCTCCGCGATTCTCAAAAGTTATAGCTAAGTGATACAAAATCGAAAAAATATTTTTTAATCAGCTTTGGATGCAGTTTAATAGAGAATTGATCCACGAATCTTTTAAGGTATTGCTCTTTAGAATCGGATAGATATTGGTGGAGATATAGGACTCCCTTTTGGGCGATATTGGACGTTCCTACGATTTCTACATTTTTTCAAGGTGTCTGTCGAGAAAATTTGAAAAAAAAATATAAAATTTTCGGTGATCAGTTTTTGATGCAGATTGATAGAGAATCGATCCACGAATATTGAAAGGTATTCCTTTTTAGAATCGAATAAAAATTGGCAAAGATATAGCCTTGGCTTTGGGCCATATCGGCCTTTTCAGGGAATTATCCGCTTTTCCAAGGGGTTTCCCCAGAAAAATTTGACAAAAAATCTAAAAAAATTTTTGTGTTCAGGTTTTGATGCAGATTGATAGAGAATCGATTAAGAAATCTTTTAAGATACTCCGCTTAAGAATCGGATGAGAATTGGAAAAGATATAGCCATAGCTTTGGGACATATTCGTTTTCCTGGATTTCTCTTTCCAGAAAATAGAATTTTTTTCAACAATTTTGAGGCACATTATCCTTCATTTTAGATTAAACTCTTTATAGATTTATTCTTAATCAAGATTCCTGTTAAAAAACCTTTAAAAAAACCTTTTATTAAACCCAATTTTCCCTTTTTTTCCCCCCAACAGATACAGCTGGATCAAGAACGGCAAAAAGTTCGACTGGCAGGCCTACGACAACCGAATGCTGCAGCAGACGGGACGCGGAACGTTAGTGATCACCTCGCCCAAGGATGAGGATCGAGGCCACTACCAGTGCTTCGCCTCCAACGAGTTCGGAACAGCCACCTCGAACTCCGTGTATCTTCGAAAGGCAGAGCTGAACGCGTTCAAGGACGAGCAGTCTAAGACCCTGGAGGCAGTGGAGGGTGAGCCCTACATGCTGAAGTGTGCGGCTCCGGATGGATTCCCCAGCCCAACCGTCAACTGGATGATTCAGGAGTCGAGCGACGGCTCCATCAAGTCGATCAACAACTCCCGCATGACCCTCGACCCCGAGGGCAA
Organism: Drosophila ercepeae; assembly: GCA_018150545.1. NCBI lineage: Eukaryota > Metazoa > Arthropoda > Insecta > Diptera > Drosophilidae > Drosophila > Drosophila ercepeae. Next base: position 3,016,744 of record JAECWL010000197.1, read on the forward strand.
TCTCTGGTTCTCGAATGTGACCCGCGAAGATGCCAGCGTTGACTTCTACTACGCCTGCTCGGCCACCTCGGTGTTCCGCAGCGAATACAAGATCGGCAACAAGGTCCTGCTCTACGTGAAGCAGATGGGCGTCAGCGCCTCCCAGAACAGGCATCCGCCAGTGCGTCAGTACGTGTCCCGTCGCCAGTCCCTGGCCCTGCGCGGCAAGCGAATGGAACTCTTCTGCATCTACGGCGGCACCCCGCTACCCCAGACAGTGTGGAGCAAGGACGGTCATCGGATACAGTGGAGCGATCGAATCACTCAAGGCCACTACGGCAAGTCCCTGGTAATACGACAGACGAACTTTGACGATGCCGGAACGTACACCTGCGACGTCTCGAACGGTGTGGGCAACGCCCAGTCCTTCTCCATCATTCTCGAGGTGAACTCGGTGCCGTACTTCACCAAGGAGCCGGAGATCAAGACCGCCGCCGAGGACGAGGAGGTGACCTTCGAGTGCCGCGCCGCCGGTGTCCCAGAGCCCAAGATCAGCTGGATCCACAACGGCAAGCCCATCGAGCAGAGCACCCCCAACCCCAGACGCACCGTCACCGACAACACCATCACCATTATCAACCTGGTCAAGGGCGATACCGGCAACTACGGTTGTAACGCCACCAACTCCCTGGGCTACGTCTACCGGGATGTCTACCTGAATGTCCAGGCCCTGCCGCCAGAGATCAAGGAGAAGCCCACGGACAAGGCCAGCGTGGACGGACGCAACGTGACGATGACCTGCCGCGTCGAGGGTGCCCCCAAGCCGCTGGTTAAGTGGCTGCGAGGCAGCAATTGGCTGACCGGTGGACGCTACAACGTCCAGGCCACTGGCGACCTGGAGATCCAGGATGTCACCTTCTCGGATGCCGGCAAGTACACGTGCTATGCGGAGAACAAGTTCGGCAACAAGTCCGCCGAGGGATCGCTGGTGGTGAAGGAGCACACGAGGATTACCCAGGAGCCGCAGAACTACGAAGTGGCTGCCGGACAGTCGGCCACGTTCCGGTGCAATGAGGCGCACGACGACACCCTGGACATCCAGATCGATTGGCGCAAGGACGGCCAGCCCATTGACTTCGAGGCCCAGCCCCGGTTCGTGAAGACCAACGACAATTCCCTGACCATTGCCAAGACCATGGAGCTAGACTCGGGCGAGTACACGTGTGTGGCGAGGACGCGCCTGGACGAGGCCACAGCCAAGGCCAATCTGATCGTGCAGGATGTGCCGAATGCCCCCAAGCTGCTGGGCATCACCTGCCAGGCCGATAAGGCGGAGATCTCGTGGGAGCCGCAGGGCGACAACCGATCCCCCATCCTCCACTACACCATCCAGTACAATACCTCGTTCACGCCCGCCTCCTGGGACTCCGCCTACGAGAAGGTGCCCAACACGGACTTCTCCTTCGTCGTCCAGATGTCTCCCTGGGCCAACTACACCTTCCGCGTGATCGCCTTCAACAAGATCGGACCCTCCCAGCCCTCGGCCCACAGCGACAGCTGCACCACCCAGCCGGACGTGCCCTACAAGAACCCCGACAATGTCGTCGGACAGGGAACGGAGCCCAACAACCTGGTCATCTCGTGGACACCCATGCCGGAGATTGAACACAACGCCCCCAGCTTCCAGTATCGCGTGAACTGGAAACGCGACATCCCTGCCGCTCCGTGGGAGAACCAGAACATCTACGACTGGCGTCAGACCAACATCGTGATCACCGACCAGCCCACCTTCGTCAAGTACCTGATCAAGGTGGTGGCCATCAACGAGAAGGGCGAGTCCAATGTAGCTGCCGAAGAAGTGGTCGGCTACTCCGGCGAAGATCGTCCCCTGGACGCACCCACCAACTTCACGATGCGGCAGATCACTTCCTCAACGAGCGGCTACATGGCCTGGACACCTGTCAGCGAGGAGTCGGTGCGCGGCCACTTCAAGGGCTACAAGATCCAGACCTGGACCGAGAAGGAGGGCGAGGAGGGACTGCGCGAGATCCATGTCAAGGGCGACACCCACAACGCCCTGGTCACCCAGTTCAAGCCCGACTCCAAGAACTTTGCTCGCATCCTGGCCTACAACGGTCGCTTCAATGGTCCTCCCAGTGCCGTCATTGATTTCGACACACCCGAAGGTGTTCCGTCGCCTGTCCAGGGTCTGGACGCCTATCCCCTGGGCTCCTCCGCCTTCCTGCTCACCTGGAAGAAGCCCCTCTACCCCAATGGCAAGCTAACCGGCTACAAGATCTACTTCGAGGAGGTCCAGGGCAGCTATGTCGGCGAGCGCCGGGAGTACGATCCCCATATCACCGATCCTCGCATCACCAGAATGAAGATGGCCGGTCTGAAGCCCAACTCCAAGTATCGCATCTCTATTACCGCTACCACCAAGATGGGAGAGGGATCCGAGTAAGTATTTTGAGGTTATCCTTGGATAATGCCAAGATCTTTGATAATTTATCGATAAATTGCGATATTTTCGATTAATTTAGTTAAATTTTTTTATTTGAAATCATTTCCGGGTGGTTCCAAGGGAGTATTTTTCCGTTTCTGATGAGTTTTGCAACGATTCACCCTGGAAAATGTCAAGATCTGTGATAACTTTCATAATTTATCGATAATTATCGATTAACTTATGTTGAATATTTCACTTGAAATCATTTCCGAGTGGTTCCAAGTTAATATTTTTCCGTTTCCGATGACTTTTTCAAGGATTAACCTTCGAAAATGCCAAGATCTTTGATAAATTTCATAATTTATCAATAAATATCGATATTATCGATTAATATACGTTAAATATTTCATTTGAAATCTTTTATTAATCGAAAAAAATCTCTCCCCTTAGACACTACATCGAGAAACGCACTCTCCAGGATGTGGCCGCCAATGCTGCTCCGGCCACTCCCTCCTTCTCCTGGGAACAGCTGCCATCGGACAATGGATTGGCCAAGTTCCGCATCAACTGGCAACCCAGCAACGAAGGACACACCGGAACCCACTTCTTCACCATGTATAGGTAAGAACCCATAAAATATCCTTGAAACCAGAAACTAATTATCATTTTTTACAACCACACAGAATAAAGGGAGAAACGCAATGGCTGCGCCTGCCCGAGGAGAAGAACAAGGACTACCAGGAGGTGGCCGGTCTGGACCCAGAGACCGCTTACGAGTTCCGCGTCGTCTCCGTCGATGGACACTTCAACACGGAGAGCGCCACGCAGGAGATCGACACGAACAGCGTCGAGGGTCCAACTATGGTGCGTAACGAGACGGTGGCCAATGCCGGTTGGTTCATTGGAATGATGCTGGCTCTGGCCTTCATCATCATCCTCTTCATCATCATCTGCATTATCCGGCGCAACCGGGGTGGCAAGTACGATGTCCACGATCGGGAGCTGGCCAATGGCCGGCGGGATTATCCCGACGAGGGCGGCTTCCACGAGTACTCGCAACCGTAAGTCTGCTTTTGCATTTTCATTTTGCATTGATTCGATTTTGGAATTTATCGATAATAATCGATTATTTTGATTACAGTTTGGATAACAAGAGCGCTGGTCGCCAATCCGTGAGTTCCGCGAACAAGCCCGGCGTGGAAAGCGACACTGATTCGATGGCCGAGTACGGCGATGGCGACACCGGTGAGTCCTTTTCTCGTCCTTTTTTGTCCTTTTTTCTATCCATGTCTAAGTATTTGTTCACAAAAAACCATATATCACATATATGAGTGGGAACTATGCCTTTTGAGGGTCCTTTATTATCATTATCCTCGTTACAATCATTATCCTTGAAAGACTTGATGAGTTTGGTAGAAACTTTGGAAAATGTTGAGATTTTTCAGTATTTTTTTGTAGCTTAGATTCTTGAGTTTTTTTTAGTACATTTTTAGTTTAAATCGATATTCGATTCGATTAATTCGATTTCGATATTTTTTTTATTAGAATTTATTTATTTTGAGATGAGTTTCAGTTAAATTTTATTAAAATATATACTTTTGAATGGAAAATATTAATATTATTCCTCAGTTTCCATAAATTGTAGATAAATATCTTAAATATTTATTAATTCCCTTAAATGCTAATAGATTTTATAATAAATTTTTAGTTAAAAGTACGTTTTTTTTTATAAAAAGAAACAATTTTTAATTTATTTCAAGACAATTATTTGAATTTTAATTTCTAAAAGCTTAATACTTTTTACAGTTACAATTTACAGTTAGTTAACATTCTTAAGCCCCACAATATTAGGCTCCCCTTTTTTCTCTTTCGGTGTTTTTTTTCAAGTTTTGTTTTGGTTGTTTCATTCTCTTGATTTCTTTTGTCAAATTTGTTTTTTGGTTTTACGTGATAACGGTGTAACGGTATTATCCTGCTGTGTGTTGTTATTGGATGAAATGATGGATTATGATGTTGGGGCAGCAGCTGTGGCCACTGCAGCCGCCCGCGCCGCTGCCGCTGCCCGCAAAGGAGGCAGCAAGCCGATGTCGCTGCCAGCAACACAACAACAACAACAGCAGCAACAGCAATGGCAAAGGCAACAGGATCAGCAACAACAACAACAACAACTGCAGAATCAGTTGCTGTCTCAGCTACCGTCGACGTCTGCGTCGGCGTCTGCATCCGTTTCCGTTCCATTGCCGTCCCCACCCTCACCCGCCCCACCCTCTTACGACGTGGTGATGGGGGACGGCGGAAACCGCAAAGCCTAGAGAGCATATAGAGAGAGAGAAAGCGCCTGCCTTCCTTTCTCCAACTTTATCTTTGTTGTTGTTGTTGCCCAACAGCCCCCACGCCCCACTCTCGCCCCATATCAGCCATATTTTCACAATCAAGAGCAAAGCACAATGTAAAGCGATTCCAATCAGTCCAGGTAGAAGCTCTCTTTGATTTCATTTAAACTGTTGTTTTGTTTCCGTTTTGCGGTTGTGTTTCCTAGCGCTTCCAAAAGGAGGGAGCTTGTTGGCAAGACAGACACTAAAGGTCAACTGATTAGAAAGTATCAATATTTTTATTATCCCTAAAATGAGTTTAATATCATATAAAATATACAAAATAATATTAAATTCCATTTATCTATTTTTTATATATAAATGCATAGAAAATGCATTTGAATTTAGTCAGTTCGATTTCCAAATTTTAAATAGAAATAGAAAATATTTATATAAATTCCCAAAAGAACAACCATTCCGTTGACCTTTAGTGTAATTTCTCTTCACTTACACTCTGCTCCGCCGCTTAAAAGACGCTGCATGATGTTCGAGGCTGCTGCTCCAACTTTTCCACCAACTCGCTCTTATTTGCCCACCGCCCATCCCCACTTTCAATAGCCCCACACACTCGAAGAGAGAGCATTCCGTTACAACCAGGCTGTACGCTGAGCTCTTCTAAGCTTTCTTTGCTTTTGTTTTTCATTGAATTGATTGATCTCTGCACGAAGTTTGTTGATTGTTCATTTTCTTTCGTTTTTTTTACTAACCATTAAAAGCGTTGCAGCTTTTGCGACTTTTGGCCACAGCTGCTGATTTTTCCACCATTCTTTCAGGCATTTTTTATGTTTTGTGTTAAATATTGTTTTATTTGTAATTGCACTTGATTTATTTTATATTTTTTATATTATTTTTTCTTTTTTCCTCAACGACACCATGAAAACCATAAAATAAAAAATAAATCGCAAAAAAAACTATACAGGCATGAACGAAGACGGATCCTTTATTGGCCAATATGGACGCAAAGGACTTTGATTTAATTTGTAAGCAGCGCGCCGCAACAACAACTACAACTCAAATATAGAAACCGAGCCCTTAAAAAGAAACAAAAACATAATCAAACAATTCCCCACCCAAAACACCGAATCCAATACCCTTAAAAAACAAAATAAACTTTCAAAAAATCATCACAGGATTCAACGCAAAAAAAGTATAAACGAAAAAGTACACAGCAAAAAGTTTTTGCTTCGATTAAGTTCTAAAATCGACAATTAATTTTAAATATATATACGTTATATAAATAAAATTAATTTGGAAAATTGAAAACTGCCAAACAAGTTAAAAAATACAACAACAACAACAACAGCAACAGCACCAACACAATGCAGCAAAAGGCTATAAAAATGCAAGGATAATACGACGAAGTTAAGGATGAGGATGAGGAAGAGAAAGCAAACGAAGCAGCTAAAAAATATATAAAATAAAAAGTAAAAAGAAATACATGCGAATAAAACGAGAAAAGAGAAAGAAAAGAAAAGATTTTGGAAAACAGCGAAAAAATAAAATAAAATTCCTTTTCGGACAGTTGTGTGTAATTTTTTTTTATTCTTATCGCTACAATCGCTAAAAATCGCTATCGAAATAAGGAAATCGAAGCTCGCTTATAAAATCTCCAATATTTAATATATTATGCATATATAGATGTATACCTGTCCCACTCTGTCCTGTGCACTGCATACCACGCTCTGTATATCTCTGTCCCGCTCTCTTTTACATGTAATACAAATATATAGAAATATATATATATATAGAGCCTAAATAAGTTATAATTTAATATTATTTTTTTACAAGAAAACAACAAAAAAAAAAACCGACAACAACAACAAGAATCGCATGTAAAATCTCCGTTTTAGCTTGGCCGAACGAAAATCAAACATTTTTGCTTACATGTTTACTTTTATTTGAATAATTCTTTAGAATACTTGGTATTTTTTGTTTTTTAATTTTTTTATTTTGTACTCCCTTAGTTTGTGTAATGAATTTTTATTTTATATTTTTTTTTGTCAACTTGATTTGGACAGTGAAACAGTGTTGTAAAATGTAAAAAAATGTTTCCTTTACGTTTGTTTTCCCGGGAAAAAATACAACAACAAAAGTTTATTGTTTTCCGTGTAGTATTTAATATTAATGAATTAGGCAGCAGAAAACTGCTTAATAATATGAAAAATAAAATTTTTTTATATATGTATATTAAATTAGAAAGAAAAACAAACAAAATAAAGAAAACCGAATAATAATAAACAACAACAAAATATTGTGTAGAATTTGATTCTTAATTTAAATAGATATTAATATTTAGGCATGCTATTTAGGAATTTATTTTTTATCTAGATAATTTATTAATTTTGAATACGATGACTTTTTTCAAAGGTAAAGTTGAATATTTTTGTTAAAGCATGTTTTTTATTTTAATTATTGTATAAATATTAATTGTAGTAGTGATTTGCTTTAAATTAAATCCTTTAGTTTTAGTTTAACCCCCAGTAGTCCCCTCTTAATTACCCAAAGCATAATTTAATTAAAATTAAAAATTATAACAAGACTAAAACAAATGACTTAGGAAACGAACGCGATAAAAAAAATACCAAACTAATCAAAAATTAAAAATGCACTGGTTTTTGGTTGTGATTAACATTGTGAATAATACTAATAAATAAAATAACAAAGGGCATTGGTTAAAATATAATATAATAAATATTTTTTATATTAAGTAATTAAAATTAATTATTTTTCAACTTTTAATTAATTTTCTTTTTCTTTTTTCTCTTAACAGGACAATTCACTGAAGATGGCTCTTTTATTGGCCAATATGTTCCTGGAAAGCTGCAGCCACCAGTCAGTCCACAGCCGCTGAACAATACCGCATCGGCCCACCAGGCGGGCGGTGCTGCCGGAGGAGCTGCCGCCGCAGCTGGCGGTTCAGGAGCAGGAGCCGGAGCTGCCGGAGGATCGGGATCTGGAGCTGGCGGAGCAACTGCCAGCAATGGAGGAGCCGGCTCGGCCAATGCGGCCGCCGTGGCCACCTACGTCTAAGAGGCGTGGCTGGTATTTGAATCCTCCCCTTGATCCTCCTCCTCCTTTTTTTATTCAACATTACTAAGAAAACAAAAATGATTAAAAATGAGAACTTTGTGTAATTGTATGTGTAAAACGAAAAATGCTTTAAGTGTCTGCAAAAAAAGAAGAAAACAAAATAATTATTAAAAAAAAAAAATTATACGATTTGTAAAGTGAAGAAAAAACTCGCAAGAATTTAAAGCATATTATTTGGCTTTTTTTGGCTTAAAAAAAAATTATAAATCAACAGTTGGAACGCCTTTTCGAATAAAAACAAAAACAAACTAAAACTTTTTATAAGCATAAAAAAAACCAAAAATGAATGTAAAACCAAAAAATGATGATGCCTGTTTGTGTAATATTTTTTTTTGTACTCTAACCAAAAATATATTTTAGTTTTTAGTGGCACAAGACGAAAGGAAGCGGAAGTGAGTTGATGAAAAGGCGAACTGGGAGTTCGAGAATTGAGAATAGGGCCAGGCCACAAAAAAAAACAGAAAACAGAGCATCATCCGACTAAAAAACAAGCGAATATAACTAAGATTTGTTCAAAGTGTACAAAAATCAAGGCAGCTTCGACCAATTGTTGACTGAATTGCGAAGATAATGCCATGAGAACTCAGGCCTCAGATCCAGACCCGGAGATGTCCGGAGATTTTTGCCTTGACTATTTTGCAAACAATTATACATTATCTACAAAGATACAGAATACAATATATTGCTCGTAAAAAATATAATCGATGTGTTCAATAATTAGCAGCAAGTCCAGTAATTCTCAACTTGAAATCGTTTACTTTTCGCCAATAATTAAACGAAACAAAAAAGAAATAAAATAAGAAAAACAAATTCCTTTCGGCGGCAATTTTCGAATATATGTATATCGTATATAAGTTTCTGATTTTCGTCCATAGTATAATGTAATTTTTCGCGCGTATAGTCTTAAAAACCAAGAAAACAAAAAACAAAAAAACGTAAATAACCAGTAAACCTTTCAGTTTTGTCCATTAATTGGTTAAGTAAAGCAAATTAGTTAATTAACAAAATTAGTTGTAAACCAGGGGTAGCGGCAAGAGATATAGACGTCTCGATCCACCCTCGAATACCTATTTAATGCAGTAATATTGTTCCATATATAGTACTCCCCTCTTATTTGTGTGAAGAATGTTGAAATCACTTTTTATCCAGATATCTGTAATAATAAAAAACAATGTAAACATTATTTTTTTTTTTAATCTAAAACACACAAAGTGGCATTAGAATCTAAAAAAAAATCTATATATAAAAAACCAAAACACAATAAAGTAAATTAAAAAAAAACACAACAAAACGAAGAAAACATTTCTTTTCCGAATTAAATACTTTTTGCCGCTTTGAGAATAAATTTTAGAATCAATTTGGAAAACCCGATTCTTTTCGAAAATTTTTATGTTTTCTATTTATTCTTTTTTTGCAAATTAGGCTGTATGATGTGTACATTAGATGGATATATAAGCTTATAATTATTTGGACATACATACAGGGTTGCTTAGTAAAATTTTGCATTAGACTTAAAAAATGAAAGATAAAAATGATAAAAAAAAAGGGAAAAGAAAGTAAAGACCTAAAGGTGTGTAATTTGATGATCCATATTTTGTGCACTGCGTTCTGTTTGTTGTTATTTCAATTAGCTATATCTATATATATGTAATGACCTATAAAAAACCCCGGCTTGAATCGAATCGACTACCAAATACCCTTTAAATTGACACCCCAGTACACCAACACACCGAGAGAAAATATTGGGAGACAACATGAGAAAAACCGAACGATCCACACAATTCACCTGCACCACGCATATCCCAACGATTGATAAAGATAACGATAAAAGAAAATGGATGAAAAGCTAACAAAGAAAGTAGAAAAAAGTATAAGAGGAATGTGAAACAGAAAGTAAACCCGCAAGGACAAGAACAAACTATTACATAAAACAATACATTAAAAAACAACAAACAAAAAATATGCTATACAACGTATATATGGATATATATTATATATTTACATGTATAGAGGACAACGATCTAAATCTAATGTTCAGGACAAAGCTATATACATATATATATATATATATATACAAAAACAAAAACATATAGAGAGATGTATAAGATTTTGCATAGATATTGTGATTTCCCAAAAAATGAAAATATAAAAACTCAAAATAGTCAATAACATGAAACCCAAGAAAGGAAACAATTTAACTAAACTAATATTTCCTCTTTTTTCGTATTAAACAAGAAGATAATTGAATAAATCAAAAAACTTAGTGTTCATCAGTGGAATAATCGAAAATAATCGAAGTTAATCGTTTGTTTATCGATAGCAAAAGAAATGAGAACAACAACTGCACTGCCTGTGTCGGGTTCTATTTTACATTTAACATTTACATAGACATTTACACAAAAACAAAATATTTATATGCTGCTTCAAATGTCTTAACCAATAAAAAAAACAAACGACATCCAATACATACATTTTTTCAATTTAAAATAAAGGTAATTTGCACAATACTGTGATTCCTAAATAAAAATATATGAAAAAGGCAAGAAATACATTTGGAAAGGCAGGATTACAAAATAACGGTAATCGTGAGGGAGAGAAATGAAACACAATTCAAAATTGTATGTGTAAATGTTTTGCTATTGTATATTTTTTGTCACAACAACAAGAAGAACAAGAACTACTTATCTAACCACTCAGTAATATCCAACTTGAATATGATTATTATGATTATTATTGATAACCAATGGCCTAACAACAAATTACATATTATGCAAAGGAAGAACAACAAAAATTCTAAAAAAAAATATAATGAACAAGAAAAAAAACAAGATACTTTTTTAAAATGAGTTTTTAGCGAATCAAATATAAACTTAAGATTAACAAATTCATATACAACAATAGCAAGAACAGAAGAAACAAAAACAGCAGAAAATTGAATGCTTATGGAAAAGATAAAAAAACGTGTAAGCTGTAAAACCTATAACGAGAAATAAACTATAGAAACTATATGAAACAAGAAACAGTCTTTTATTTGAAATTTCCCTCCAAGTTATCGATAATTATGGCAGTTTGCAGTGTGCTTCTACGATGACCGATCTGGTCACACTATTTCTTAAAATCTTGTCCCGGCTGGCAACTTTTTAGTTTATTGGAATTTTAATACAAAATAAGCTGCCGCAGGTGGTAAATCTTAGTATTACAACTGCGAACAATGGCGCTGGCCATTAAGAAGCCCCACACCGGCTCCTACGTGGAAACGGTGGACGGAGCGCCGCCGATCAAGAAGTTGAGGCTCCAAGCAGCGACGGCGTTGGATGGCAGCAAAGGCAAGACAGGCGGAAAAGCGGCAAGTCCGGAGAGGAAACTGCACGCCATCAGCCAGCTCGATGGCTATGTGGCTGCCATACCACCAGGACCCATACCCGTGGGCGCTCCCCTGCCGCTCGGCGTGCCTTTCGTGCTGGCCAATCCGCCGTGCCCGCAAACGGCGCCGCCGAGTCCGCCCGGAAGCAATCGGGACCTGCTGGAGCTGCTCGTCAAGATCACCGACGAGATATCGTACGAGGACGTGGACCTGGTGGAGCTCAAGGAGGTGGCCTGCAAGATCTTCCAACTGTTCCAGGCCCAGGAGAAGGACAGCGATACCTCCGTGAGGGTGAAACTGCTGGAGCTGCTCTCGGGCTTGGGCTGCGAGTGCAGTTCGGAGCAGGGCATCACCCTGATCATCGACTTCTTCATCTACTTGCTGCGCAAAGAGACATCCCAGAAGGTGCTGGCCCAGGGCATGATGTGCCTCTACAGGATCGGGCAGCGGCGGAAGCACATGGTGCCGATGGCCTACAACACGCAGGTGGCCCACCTGGCCAAGGAGCAGCTGCGTTCCGGGTCGACGCACACGCAGAAGAACGCCATGCTGGTCATCGGAGGATTTGCCACGAAATCCGAGGGCGAGAGGCACTACGTCTGGAAACTGGCTTTCTACATCGATTCTCAGGACTCGGGAGTGCGGGCCCAGGCCCTGCACGCTCTGCTGACCCTCGGCGAACGGGGCTCCGTGCTCCCGGCCGTCCTCTACAAGCGCGCCGTTGAGGCCATGAAGGATGACTACGAGACGGTGCGGCTGGAGGCTCTCCAGCTGGTCTACATGCTGGGCAATCGGCATCCGGACTACGTGATTGCCTCGGAGCGGCAGCAGGAAGACATTCGAATGATTGACGCCGCCTTCAGCAAGGTGTGCGAGTCCCTGTGCGATCTCTCGCTGCAGATCAGGGTCCTGGCCGCGGAGCTGCTGGGCGGGATGACTGCTGTGAGTCGGGAATTCCTCCACCAGACGCTGGACAAGAAGCTGATGAGCAACCTGAGGCGGAAGCGGACGGCCCACGAGCGAGGCGCCCGCCTGGTGACCAGCGGTGAGTGGTCCTCGGGCAAGCGCTGGGCCGATGATGCGCCCCAGGAGCGTCTCGATGCCAGGAGTATCTCGATCATAGCCAGCGGCGCCTGCGGTGCCCTCATCCATGGCCTGGAGGATGAGTTCCTCGAAGTCCGCACCGCCGCCGTGGCCTCCATGTGCAAGTTGGCGCTGTCCAGGCCGGATTTCGCGGTCACCAGCCTGGATTTCCTGGTGGACATGTTCAACGACGAGATCGAGGACGTGCGGCTGAAGGCCATCTATAGCCTGACGGCCATAGCGCGGCATATAGTGCTGCGCGAGGATCAGCTGGAAATCATGCTGAGTTCTCTCGAGGATTACTCGGTGGATGTCCGGGAAGGACTCCATTTGATGCTCGGCGCCTGCCGCGTGTCGACGCAAACGTGCCTTTTGATGGTGGTGCAGAAGCTGCTGGATGTCCTGTCCAAGTATCCCCAGGATCGCACCTCCACCTACGCCTGCATGCGCAAGATTGGCCAGAAGCATCCGCACCTGGTCATGGCCGTCGCCGTTCACCTGCTCTACGTGCATCCCTTCTTCGAGACGCCCGAACGGGATGTCGAGGATCCGGCGTATCTCTGCGTCCTCATCCTGGTCTTCAACGCGGCGGAGCACCTGACGCCCATCATCAGCCTCCTGCCGACGGCCACCCACCGCCACTATGCGTATCTCAGGGACTCCATGCCGCATCTGGTGCCGCAGCTGCCCATCGAAGGCGCCTCGTCGGCCTGCGCCACTCACCGAATCGATGAGGCAGTGCGTCGGGCGGGCAGCTCCTCGGAATACCTCCAGATGATACTCAGTCACATCGAGGAGATCTTCACGATGACCGACGAGCGGGTGGAGCTGCTCCAAACGGCTCAGAGCAATCTGCAGGTAAGGGTTTCCGTTTTATTTTTTAGATTTTGGATAACAAAGGCTTTCCCTTTCAGCGCCTGGGAGCCATCGATTCGGGGATGTATGGAACCTCAAACTTCCTGGAAACCTTCCTGGCCGCTCAGATCCAGATCGAGCAAATGCAGCGCTGCGCCAGCACGCAAAGGAACCGCGTTCCGGTCAAGGAATCCCTCGCCGCTCTCATCCGGAACTGCCTCAAGCTGCAGCACACGTTCTCCGGCCTGAACTATGGTGACATCCTGCAGGTGAAGCAGCTGCGGCTCAGGGCTTGTGCCCTCCACCTGGTCCTGGTGGTCAGGGATCGCTCCCAGAGCGCCCTGGGACCTTGCCAAATGCTCCTGCAGGCTGCCGGCGACATAAGCGAGTTCATCAAATCGAATTCCAAGGAGGAGGAGGAGCAGCTGATGCCTCCTCCACCGGTGGCAGCACTTCTACCTCTGATAGAAGTCGACAAAACCGACGGGAAGGGTCCGCCTGGAGGCGATCCTCAACCCGACAGCTTTACGCGCCAGCTGCTGAGCAAGCTGGACGGGATTTCGGATCCCAAGCCGGGTCGTGTCTTCCGCGAGATCCTGCCCCTGGTCCAGCAAGCCCCGCCTCTGGCCCTGCCCCGAGCCAACGACAAGATCCGCCGGTGCGTGGCCAATATATTGGAACCCTGCCCCGTCCAGTCGCAGGACAATGTGATCAAGGTGACCGCCGGCCTCATAGCAGCCGTGCCCTTCGTGGCGGAGATCGACAACCTGCTGGAGTCGCAGAAGGCCGACATGCGAATCAAAATCAAATATCCGGACCAGCACATGCACACCGTGGTGCCCAAGATGACGGACTTCAAGCCCATAATGACGGAGCAGGGGGAGCACGAGACGAACGTCCGCCTGCGCACCACCATCCTGCTCTCGCACAGCGTCTGGACGGAGGCCTCGCTGGTGGAGATCCAGCTCTGCCTGGCCGTGCGTCCCGGCAGCGAGTTGGAGCTCTGCAAGCCGGCCAAGGTCCTCTTCGCTCCGAAACCCGTCCGCCGGGGCATTTAGCCTGAAACGACGCGATCGGATGGCGATCCCGATGGCGATGAGGATCTGGCGTCGGATGAGAGGGACGTTGCTGCTGGCGGAAGGCGTCGACGACGGCGGAATGGTGGAGTCCCGAAATGACAAGGCCACTCAGCCGCTCAAGGATAAAATGGGATAATCAAGAGATAATCAGAAGTTGGAGTATTTTAGTGTATTTTTTGGTCAGTGAAAGATTTACGACACGATGTATAGATGATGTATTTTTCAAGCTTTCATAAATAACAAAATAGTTACATATATAGTTCGAAATAACTTTTTTTTAGTATAGAATGTGAGTATTTCAAATCACCCGCCTTACCCGCGGTTAACAGCTGTTAATAACAGCAGAGTTTGTTATCGATAGTTTTTCTAGTGTTGTTAAGGGCTTAACTATTTGGGAAATTGGACATTTTTCTTGATAATTACATCTCAATATTAATTTCTATTAAAACTTAGCGTTCTAAAACTAATAATTCCATCTATCAAAGAGCATATTCCCATTCCCAACCGGTTGGCGAGTGTGATCGCTCAGATGTGACCAGTTTATCGAAAGCCCAAAAACCTTAAAAAAAAATACTGAATGTGAACAACACTGAATATAAACAACCTGGTACGACTGTTTTTTTTTGTAAGTTCAATCTAAACGTGCGTCTGCACGTCTGAACAAGTAATAAAAAAGGAAAAAACACGAGCGCCAATAAGAAGTGAGGCCCCAGTCGTTTGTGTGCAAGTACGCATGGTGATTAGTGAATAACTAGCCGCAAGAAAATTGCAAACGCAAAGCGCAGAAAAAAAAGCGCAACGAACGCCTTGCGAGTGTGCGTGTTGCTCAATCCTCTTTCGTCAGCTGCCCGACTTGTCGCTGTGTGTGTGTTGGTGTGTGTGTGTGTGGAAAACTTGTCTTCGAAAAAAGCGAGATTTTTTTTTTGCTGTGCCAGAAGATACAACAAAACAATAGATTGCCAATAAGCGCGATTATTATTAAAAATAAAACTAAATATAGTGGAGTGGAACGTAAGTGAGTGTGTGTGTCTATGGGTGTGTGTGTGTGTAGTGTCAAATGTGTTTTTTTTTTCGTTTCGTTTTTCGTTTTACTTTGACATGCGCGATCTCCTTCGCTCGCCTTCGCTCATCTCCGTCCTGCTCCCACCCACGCTAAATGGCTCGCGTGCGTTTTGTTTTTGTTTTGCTGCCAAAACTAAAAGACAAAAACAACGACAATTTCAAGATATACACAGAGGAGAGCGGAAATTTTCATTTTGGCCAAGCAAGACAGAGCAACAGTTGCAGCGATAACGGGAAAAGACGAACGGTGAACGGCGAACTGCAAACTGCGCCTTGCAATTTCACAAAAAAAACAGAAAACCGAAAACCAAAAACCGAAAACCGAAACCGAAAGGAAAACGCATTGCGCAGAAATCGCAACGCACGACGACCAACAAGAAGAAGCGGGAGCAGCGAGAAGCAAAGAAAACGACATCGACAACGAATCACATTTGCTTTGACTGTCACTTTTCTTTTGACGACTTTCCCACAGGCGGTGGGCGGGGGGCGTTAGTAGTAAACAGAAATTATTAGGAGTAAGACGTATGTGTCGAGTGTGTGTGTGTTAGAAGTTCTAGTGGCTCGATTCGGCAGCAAAATAGCAAAAAAAATAGATTTAGACGAAGAAATTTTTAGCAAAAGCAACGCCAACAACAACTACTGTCCCGAGAGAGAGGGTGGTGGGAAAGAGAAAGAGACACAGACATATCTGTATGACGAAAGATAGAGACCGAGCTAAAGAGAGAAAGAGAGAGAGAGAGCTCCCCCAAATCCCCCTCCCCGCCCCCTTAATGAAATAAATATTATTAATTTAAAGGGGATTCGTAAAGTTGGTTGTTTTGGTCGGCAAAAAAATTGCAAAATTTTCTTTACTCCGTTTTTCTAGTTATTATTCTGTTTTCTGTTTCGCCCCTTTCCCCCCTTTTGGTAGCAAAATTTTCAAAGCAAAAGAAAGAGAGAGGAGAGAGACGACCAGCGCGCACACACACACGCTAAAGAAAAGTCGTAAATATACGCGCTCGGACCAGATGCAGTAGCAACAAAAACAGCTATAAAAAAAACACAAAAAATCACAAAAAAATTATAAAACATCATAATATAGGCAAAAAAAAGAAACTAAAGTATAAAACTAAACGAAAAGTACCGTAACAATCAGAGTACCGTTAACAAGAACAGCAAGAAGAAGAACAACAAGAAGAACAGCTGCAAGAGCGGAACAAGGACAAAGCAAAGCCACCCACGCGCCACCAAGTCGGAGTGAGCGAGCTGGCGAGAGATTAGCGTTATATTCGCAGCACCCAAAAGGCAGCTCCAAAACATCGAAAAGAGAACGAAGAGAAGCGCGAAAACAACACTCTCTCCACCCACCCCCCGCCTCCAGGAGAACCAACAAAAAGGAAAAAAAAAACAAGGAGCCTAGCGCAGGAGCCAAGCGACATGGATCGCTACGACATGGAGGACGTCGTGGTGGCACCCCCCGCCGAATGCAACTCGCCCCTCAAGGAGTGGCGCCTCAAGCTCCAGGCCGGCACCCTCACACGCTCCGACTTTGTCGAGTTCTTCAAAAAGGAGTCGCCCAAGTACTTTGACTACCAGAACGAGTTGGACACAGGTGAGCCTCGTTTTTTTTCGTTTTTCTAATTTGCCTTTAAATGCCATTCCAATTAGACAAGTTTTGGGGTTTTGGGTGGGAAATTATATGAGTTTTTGGAATCTAAAACCTAGAATCTGAAAGAATTAAAAACCTGGAAATCTATAAAATAATGTCTTTATCCTTGTTGATATTCGTAGTTTCTTTTTTGCGTTTTGTGTGGGAAATATGTAATATGAGTTGGAAGCTAAAACCTAAAACCTAGAAGCCTCGTTTTATTCCTAATTTGCCTTTAAATGTCATTCCAATTAGACAAGTGTCAGGTTTATTTAGGGTTTTGGGTAGGCAAAAAGGATGAGTTGGAAGCTATTGGATTTTGTGTAGGGAAATGTTACAGGTTGGAATCTAAAACGTAGAATCCAAAACTTAGAATTTAGAACCTGGAAATCCATAAAAACTTATGCTTATCCCTTTAGACATTGTTTTCAAAAGTTATTCGAAGTTTCTTTTTTGGGTCTTTGTGTAGGAAAATAGGATGAGTTGGAATCTTAAACCAAGAATCTACAATCCGGAACCTGGAAAAATCTTAAATTCATAAAATGTTGTTTTATCCTTTATTGTAGAGATATTTTATTTGTTTTTAAAGTGATTCGGAGTTCTTTTCAAAAGGATTTTGTATGGGAAATTATATGAGTTGGATTTTAAAACCTAAAACCTGAAATTCTAGAGCCTGGAAATCCATAAAATCTTTTATAAATCCTTTATTTTAGAGATATTTAAATTGTTCTTAAAGTTATTTGCAATTTATTGAATTTTGGTGAAATTTAGGTGATATTAATTTGTAATCAAGGAGTTGGAATATTATAAAATCTCTACTAAAGTCTTTTAGAAATGTTTAGAAATGATTCCTATATTGTTATGTTTTAAGTTCTTAATGAGTAAAAGTTTGGGTAAAAGTAGACGAAAAAGTTCATTTTTAGCAGAAACTAATTTCCTTATTATTATATTTTGAATTCTAAAACAATGTTTGGGTAAAACTCGTCAGTTTTCTCTATAAATGACATCAGAAAGTAGAATTTAGCGGAAACTGATTCCCATCGCACAAATCGTCATCGATTCCCATCGAGTCACTGCTATTATCAAAGTCTGTTAAGTATGAATAAGTTCGAATTGCACAATTATAATTCCAATTGGCAGATTATAGAATAACACCTAAAATCTACAAGAAATCTAGAATCTAGAAGTTTCTATCCTTAAATGGAAATCAAATGTCAAAGCTTCCCAAGCAATCCTGAAGTAATCCTGATGGAATTCTTGTCTAAAAGTCGTTAGTTTTCTCTAGTTTTCTAGTTTTTACTCAGTTTTCTCTATAAACTGCATCAGAAAGTATGATTTTTGATAGAAACTGATTCCCATATTGTTATATTTAAAATTCTTAAGTAATTTTTGGTTAAAAGTAGCCATTTCTCTGTCTTTAATTGACATCAGAAAGTAGAATTTTTAGCGGAAAATAATTCCCATCGCGAAATCATCATTTATTCCCATTGAGTCCTTGCTATTATCAACGACGTATTCTATCCTATGAATAAGTTAGTATTATTATTGCACAATTACAATAATAACAACAACAACAACAATAATAATTCAATATCGATTGGCTTGGCAACCCAACATGTGAATCAAGAATCGAGGATTCTAAATCGCAGCAAGCTAATTGAAAGGAAATTGCTTTCTCCTACTTTTTCGCTAATTTTCCTCCAATTAGAATTAATTGCAATTGTCGAAGAAAATTTTCAAGGATTGCAATTATTTGTGGCTTTTTTTATCAACACCTCAAAAACCCCTTAAATCCCTTGAATGGAATCCAAATAATATTAAAATAGTGTTTTTTTATAAAGTTACGATATCTATTTTCAAGGATATTTCAACAATCTTTGGGTGCGGGTTCTGTTTGGGGTTTCAAAAACCTTCTTATTGACAGGATTGCAATTATTTGTGGATATTTTTTTTAGATATTTTTGGTGTTAAACGGAATAACCTCTTGAATCGGAATTGGAATCTTGAATCCCATGAAATCCAAATAATATTTACAAAAAAGGATATTTATTTTAAAGTGTGTGAAAAGAGAAGAGAAAAGAGAATTTGTGAAAGAAGTACTGGAAGTATGGAATGAGAAGTACTGAATGGGAAGAGTACTTGGATTCCTATTATAAGATCTCGCTCTTAAATTATTCCTACTTTTCTTCCAATTAGAGTTATTAGTACTTCCAATTATCAAGGAATTGAAAGAAGTACGAGGGGTGGGAAGTACTTAATGGGAAATATTTGGGATCCCATTATAAAATCTCGCTCTTAAATTATTCCAACTTTTCCAACTTCCAATTAGAATTATTAGTACTTTCAATTGTCAAGGAAGTTTATACTCTCTTTGGGTTCTCTTTGAGGTCTCTTTGGGGTCTCCTTGGGATCTCTTTGGGTTCCCTTTGGGATCTCTTTGGGATCTCTTTGGGATCTCTTTGGGATCTCTTTGGGGTCTCTTTGGGTTCTCTTTGGGGTCTCTTTGCGATCTCTTTGGGTTTCCAAAAAGATTTATAGGACAGGATTATCTATAGGATTGTAATTATTTTTGGTTATTTTGGGTTCTCTTTGGGTTCCAAAAACTTTCTTATCGACGGAATTGTAATTATTTTTGGCTCTTTTGGTTCTCTTTGGGTTTCCGAAACCTTATCGACAGGATCTAAATAATTTTTGGCTTTTTTTGGTGTTTTTTTTTTTTGGTTTTCCTCTTAAATCGGAATTTATTTTGATTAGGGTCTTATCCCATGAAATCCAAATATCCAAATATTATAAATAATAAAATAGTATATTTCCTATAAAGTTGCAAAAAATAATGTTTGAAAAAAAGTACTTAATGGGAAGAGTACTTGGAATCGCATTAAAAATCCCGCTCTTGAATTATCATTATTGTTGTTTGTTTTGTTGTGTTGTTTGTTCTGTTTTCTGGTTTCTGCTTTCTGTCTTTTCTGCTTTTCTCGCTTTTCTGCTTTTGTTTATTGCCATTGAAGAATATTGAACAATAATTGCACGCTTTTGTTGTGCCACACATTTGCAATTTTCCCATTTTCTATTTATTCCGTATTCCTATATAGTTTTTTTTTTTTTTTTTTTTTTTTTTGTGTTTTTCCTTCGATTTCCTATCGTATCGCTTTTGGCGTTTTTCACGTTCACACGTTTTGTCTATTTCACATTTCCGTGATTTGCTTTGCTTTGTCGCCGCGGCGCAACCAAGTTTTCCTTTCAATTGCCTCTCAAAGTCTCCAATCTGCCGCTGCCGCTGCTGCTGCTGCCCACCTGAAGCTCACCTCGAGCTCAACGCTACCTGTCTCACCTTTTCCATACGTGTCGTGTCTATCTGTCGCGGGAACTGCATATCACCCGGTCCCGAGCACGGCTTGGCAACACACAAACTCTGGTGTTAGATATGGTTTTAGATACACAAATAAATTAAAAAAAAATTAGAAAAACAAACTGAATCATAAACTGAAAACAAAACTAAAGCAAAAATAAAACTGAAACAAAAAAAAAACTAAAAACAAAACTGAAACTGAAAAAAAATAAAAACAAAACTAAAAACAAAAACAAAACAAAAAAAAAAGTAAAACAAACAAAAGCAAACTAAAACAAAACCAAAAACAATAAGAATAACAAAACTAAAACAAAAATCAAACCAAAAACAAAAACAAAGCTAAAAACAAAAATAAAACTGAAATCAAAGCTATAACAAAACTAAAAAAAAAACAAAAAGCAAAACTAAAAACAAAACTCGTTAGCACCGCATTCCGTTAAAAGTCTATTTTTGACCCAAAACCCGAGACAAACGAACCATTTATCGCCTTGGAGAACCCAAATTGAACGAAACGGAAGGAAAACGTTTTCCCCAAAACAAAAAAAAACATCATTTATTCCCAATTTAGAGTCGGGTTACTGTTTATAACATATTGATTTAATAACACCCAGGTCACCCATCAAGGTATCCGCCAGGGGATATCCTACTTCATATTGTAATATTGTCTTGGCAGAGCACAGTAGCGTAGTGGTAGAGTATGTCCTTTCTGTCCTACTATCGTTCGTTGTTTAATCGAAAATTTATCGAAGTTCTACTCAAGCAGGTCATCAAACTATCGAAATTTTAATCTGGGTTATTAAAAAGGAACTTTTTTGTTATAAATTGAATAATTATTGAAGGAAACATTAGTACTAATATATAATACAGAGCAGCACGGGAAAGGCTGCTCTGTTTTATCGAAAACTTATCGAAATATTTACTCAAGAAGGACAGAACATCAAACTATCGACATTTTAATCTTGTTTCTTAAACAGGAAATTATTTATTTTATTATTTATTACATTAATATTGAAGGACCACAACCGGGTACAATCCCTGCTTATACCTAAATAGGAAGGAAAGGCTTTCCGTCCCACAATCGGTGTTTAATCTAAAATTCATCGAAATTCGTCACAATCAGGACAATCAAGGACTATCGAATTTTGAATCTTGTTTTTTTAAATAGAAACTTCTTTGTTATATTATTAATTAAATTAATATTAATGGACCAAAGCCTTTTTAATACAAAAACATTAAAAAAGTTTCAACTTTGAATCCCAATCTATAATCTATAGAAATTCTGGTTTAATTCTCATAATAACAAGTCGTTTGACTTGCTAAATTTCTTTGTAAAAATATATAAATAAATATATTCATTGTTTCTTACTACTTTTAATATTTAAATCCGTTGATTGTTTGATAAATTCCGTATATCAATATTTTATCAATATCTCTTTCTGGCACATTTTCCAAACTCTATTTACTTTTTATTTTTTTTCGCTTCTGGTTATCGAACTTTTCTGGTTTTTACCCTTTTTTACGGTTCTACGCTCTTATCAGTTGCCAAGCATGTGCAAGTCGAGAATAACCGAGTTATACGTATTATATAGTATACGTAGAATACGTACATTGGGTCCAGGTACTAAATAATATTTAATATATTAATATTTAAGAATTTAGAAGGAAAATTTAGTCAAGGATTACAGGAAGAGGAACAGGAAACATTTCTGAAAGAAATCACAATTTTTGGGAATTTAATTAACAATTATTTCCATCTTTTGAATTATTATATTTCAAAAGCTCTTTTTAATACAAGTTTAATAAGATTTCTATTCAATAATTTAGAATCAAATTAGAAAAAAAGCTTTAAATATTACCTCCTTACCCACTTTGAGTTTTAGAATTGAGAAAAAAAGGTTTGAAATAGAAGGAAAATATTACCTTTATTTTGGAAAGAATTTTCTCATCGAGTTTAAGATATTAAAAATATTCCCAGTAAATATTCCCAAAATGTGACCTTTATTTACCTGTAAATAATAATTAAAAGCAATACGTGACGTGCCACTGTCCACGTTTTTTGAAACATTTAAATTTATTTATATATAGAATTGGCTGATATTGGCTGAAATATTTGCTAATATTTGCTGATATTTGCAGTCTGTCTAATTGGGCGTAGACAAGCGCTAAAAAAACACGCTTCAGAATGTTTCAAAATGACGAAAGAGAATAAAAAACGACAAGGCGGTGGTGGAGGTGGAGGATGAACCCCGAGACATAAAAAAAGCTAAAGACTTTGACTGATAACGCAGAACAGATAAACACGACAAAGTTTACGTATATTTTTATACACAATATGTACTTGTATATATAGTATCTATAGTATATATGTTCTCGTATTTGGATGCAGTTTATTCAACTTGCTTTTATCTCTGGTCCAGTTGCCTTTTCGCTTTCCCAATCCCGCTCCTCGGACTGTGACGTGTTTTTTTCGGTTTTTTTTATTAAAACTTTGATATTTTTTTTATACATTTTTTATTAACCCTGGATATTTGGAATCTTTGAGAATAAAGGCGCTTTTCACTTGGAAAATACTCATTAAATAAATTATTATTTTTGTTAAGAAATAAAATAAAATATATACGTCGATTTATTTCGATTTTCGTTTTCGATGAGTTTCGATTCAAGAGTTTCTGTTTATTCGTTTCCTTAGTTTTTATTTTAAATAACAATCTGTAACATTAATATCATAGTGAGAATTATCTATTTATATTCGTTTTTTTAATAGAAATATTTAAAAAGTGTGGATTTTTTTTTTGTTGTATTAATTTTTATTTTTAAACTAAATCAAACTAAAATATGTAGCTTAAAACTTACTGTAATATGTACTGTAATTATAGGAGTAATTTGATGTTTATTTTATTGCATTATTTATTTGATTTTTTTTTTATAAAAAATATTGAAAAAAGTGTATTTAACCCTTTCCACCATTGAATATTTATCCCACGTATTTGTTTTGTTTGTTTTCGCTTTCGTTTCTTTGTGAAGCGAAGCACAAAAAACAACAACAACAACAACATTTACAGCTGACACAATTAGGCACGCCCACATGCCCACACACACGGCCTCACTGCCATCGATGGTTGCGATTTATTTTTTGCCGTGTATTTATCATGATTTATATAAGGTCGATCGCCCACCTACCCCTGCCTCTGCCTCTGCCCCTGCCACTGCCACTGCTGCAAGGAAACTGCAACAATTTTTCTTTGTAATGATCTTTGCTTTTGTTTTTGTTTTTATTTTTTTTCTTGTTTTTGTTCTTGTTCTTGTTTTTGATTTTTGTTTTTTTTTTTCTTGTTTTAATTTTTGTTTTTATTTTTCATTTACAACCGAATATATATATTTGATATACAAAATCGCAGATATATATATACGAGTATATCCCGTTTATATATCTTTTTTTTTGGCTTTGTTTTTGGTTCTTGTTTCTGTTTCTGGTATTTTTTTGTTCTTGTCAAGATTCGCAATAAATTCGCCACCCACAGTGGCTCGTGTAAAAATCGCAACAGCTTGTTAATAATTATAATTAAATGAATTATTCACCTCGTAATTTTATCGTAAATTCCATGGAAATCAAAATGATTTATTAACGTTTTATTTTTTAATTTACAAAAAAAAACAATCAATGAGTTTCTGTTTTTTGCTCTCTTGATATTTATTTTTTAACTAAAATTTTTAGTTTAAGATTGACTGTTAATTTAGGAGTATTATTAATAATCCAAAAATTTCATTATTTATTGTATTATTTGATAGAAATATTTAAAAACATTGACATTAACATTATAGGAATTATTTTCTATTTTTATATATTTATAAAAACTCGCAATTCTATGAAAATCAAAATAAATTGTAGACTTACATAGCTTTATTTTTTAATAAAAACCAATCAAAACTTTGACCAAAACGAAACCCTTTTCTTGTATCTTCGTATCTTGTTTGTTTTTGTTTAATTATTGCAATTAAAAATTAATAATTATTGCAATTAATTACTTACCTATACTAATGGTACTTGTAGAGTTTATATTCCTTTTTGTCTCTATATAATTTCGGTATATTGACTTAAATTTAATTATATTTCTCAATTAAAAACCAATCAAGTTCTTAACCAAGACCAAACCCTATAAGTTTCTCGTTTGTTTTGCAATTCATTTTGTTTAATTATTGCAATTAATTAATGAAATTACCTTTGTGTCTATATAATTTCTAGATACACTGTAAAAATGCATCTGCTTCTGCTGTCTCTTCTGAATGAAATTCTGAAATTATATTTCTTCCCAGACACCTACCTCTGTCTTGTCTCGTTTTTGTTTAGCGAATTTTCTGTACAAGTTTTATATTTTGTTTTTATTTTTGTTTATTTTGTTCTGCTTCTTTTTGTGTGTCATCTTTTGCTTTTCCAGTCGGAAGCAGGCGCAAGGCAGCCGGAAGGCAGTCCGAAGGCAGTCGGGGGCACCTTCTTTGTTCCAGTTTATTACGCCTTAGCGCACAGTGGGGTCTCTTTATATACTATATATAGTACATATATAGTATATATTGTAGTATATAGAGAGGCACCTTGATATAGCCATCATAGACATTAAAATAGTCATCGAAATAAAAGAGTTTAAAAGGTTCTATCAGGGTTTAATTATGAAATTTTTAATGTAGAATTTTTGTAATAATTTTTTGTATTCATTTTTGGATATTTATTTCCAGTTAAATCGCGATTTATTCCTTGATATTTCTGGGTTGGCTCTCTCTATATAGTATACATATATTATATATAGAGTCACCTATATATAGTTATAGGAAATAGACATAAAAATAGAAGAGGTAAAAGAGGTTAAAGGGTTCCATCAGGGTTTAATTATGCAATTTTTTAAAGAACTTTTGCAATCATTTTTTGTATTAATTTTTTGATTTTTATTTCCACTTAAATCGCGATTTATATATTTTATTTCTTGATATTTCTGGTTGTATATATAGAATATATATATTTGTACAACTGATAGCCCTGGAGAGATCTACGTCAGATGCCTTGATTATAAATTTGATAATATTATAAAGAAAATGATAAAGAAAAATTATAAAGAAAATTATAAAGAAAATTATAAAGAAAATATAAAGAAAATTGATTCAACTTTTGATGCTTCTTTCTTCATGATTTTCCTCAAAAGTTCAAAGAGATTAAAGCGACCTTGAACTGTGTTTGTTGTAAAAGTCTTTTTGTTGTTGTTTGTTGTTATATTTATTTTTCTTTTTTCCTGCTGTTTGCATTTACATTGCATTTGAATTTGCATTTGAATTTGAATTTGAATCTGATTTTGAATTCGAATTCGAAACTCGTTTCGCTCTGAAGGTTTCTCTTTGAGGCTCTTTTGTGGCTTTTTGTTGTTGGGTTTTTGTTGCTTTTGCTGGTTTTGTTGTATCGAAAACCACACAATAATATTAATATAGGTATATAGGTAATATGGTGTGACGATCGTGATCGCAAACGCAATGATCGTGATGACCGCCATGTGGTCTGACCTGTTCTAAGCCTCCAAATGATATCCAAAGTCCCGTCCCTGGGGCCATGGGCCTGTGGCTGAGGCTGTGACTGAGGCATTACTCATCTTTTGGAGAAATGAAAACAAACAGAGACTGCGACTAAAGAAATGACTCAATCCGTTTATTTAGACGCTCCATCGTCACCAGAAGTCAAAGTCGTCTTGGATTTCATAAAAGACCATAAAAACCATAAAAGACATTGGCCTGACGGATCAAGTGTACGTCATATTTGTGTCCCACACGGCGTATTTGAGTAAACAAAAATATAATAAAATGGAATACATTTACTTTGTATTACCGTTTATACTTTACTTTATACTTTCTTTACTTTATTCTCTTGGAAATATCACCGCGATCCGAGCTGTACGATAAACGGCAGCGTAATCCTTTCTAACTTTATTCTCTTAAATCTTTTCCCGCTATTCAAACCGTACGATAAACGGGAGCGTAATCCTTTCTATACTTTATTTTCTCGGAAATATCCCCGCGAAACGACAACGTCATCCTTTCCATCTATTTTTTCGCATATATCTCCACAATATCCTCTCTAACTTTATTCTTCCGGATCTTTTCTCGCTTCTCCAGCCGTACGATAAACGGCAGCATCATCCTTTCCATCTATATTGTATCGAATCCCATACCCGTGATTCGAGACGTACGAGAAACGGCAGCGGCCTCCTCTCTAACTCTATTCACTCGGTTTTTTCCCGCAATTCGAGCTGTACGATACCCGACAGCGCCCCTTGGTCGGTTGGGAAAGTTGATCATAAAATTATGCAGAGTCAGCTCTCGGGGATCGTAAACATTATCCACACCACACCATGATGATGGTTAACCTCTATTTTTTCCTTCTATTTTTCCACTATTTTATCGTCGTAATGGAGTAATTATTAGATATTATTAATTTTTATTACAAATGAGTCATTTTTGTAATTAAAAGTTATAGAAATGCATTAGAAAAAGGCTCTAAAAGGTTTGGGAAGTGGAAAAATGATAAATTAGTGCTATAAATAATAAAATAATTAAATTTAATAGGTTTTAAATCTTAAAAATAACTAAAAATATTACTCATTCTCTGTAAACCTTCTAAAACTTTTACTTTTTTATACTAATTTCCGTTTTTTATCTTTCTTTTTCGTTTCAGATACAAATGCACTGACTCGTGAGTAGAAAATCTGCCTTATTTTCGGCCTAGGATTAATTTTTTCCAACAAAAAGTATAACGATTTTGGTTTCAATGAATACTAAATTAATCCTTAAAATCAAATCCTTCATCCGAGTAAATTCCTTGCATTAACCTTAACTCCTTCTTCACGAATCCTTCTTCCATCCTCCACCCCGTAACCCCAATCATCCCAATCCAAAACCATCATCATTACTAACCATTGGGATATCAAAAAACCGAAAACGAAAAACGAAAACGAAAACCAAACCCAACTCTAACCTCAACCTCAACTGGCTGCCGAGCTGTGACCTGCCTGGCCTGTAGTCAAGTCATGGGACCCGGTCCGGAGTCCGGTTCGGACGACGACAGCTCCCTGAACTCGGACTACCTGCCCTTCGACGAGCTGATCCAGTCGAGCAACAAGAACGTCAACCTGCTGCAGGAGATCAAGCGGCTCCAGGAGAGCAAGCGTGGCCTGACACGTGGTTCCCGTAAGTCTGGAGGATCTCTCTGACTCTGACTCCAGCCACACCAGGAAGCGCTTCTAGTTCTTCATTTTTTACGTTACTAACAAAGATTATTTTTTTTCCATAAAAAAAAGTAAATTAATATCGTTCTTTACTCTTTCTTCTAGTCAAGTGCATGTTCAAGGAGGCTCTGGCCAAGAAGGAGATCATCGATGTTTTGGTCGAGTTCATCTTGGCGGATAATCCCAATTCGGCGCTGGAGAAACTCCGGCTGGAGGGCAACACCGCCACCGTCTGTGGCAAGGTCTTTAAGAACGGTGAGCCCACCTACAGCTGCCGGGAGTGCGGCGTCGATCCCACCTGCGTGCTCTGCGTCAACTGCTTCAAGCGATCGGCGCACCGCTTCCACAAGTACAAGATGTCCACGTCCGGCGGCGGTGGCTGTTGCGACTGCGGCGACGACGAGGCCTGGAAAAAGGATCACTACTGTCAGTTGCATCTAGTAAGGACTCTCTTTAACAAGATATCGAAGCTGTAAGACTCATAAAACACTCTTCTCTCAATAGGCCAACCGGAAAGACCCTCTCGAGAGCAAGATCATCACGAATGCCGTGCTGGAGCGTGCCGAGATCTGCTTTGGAGCCATCCTGGCCTTCTGCGTCAACTATCTGGAGATCGAGCCCAATGCCAGCCTGCAGTGCCTCGACGGTGGCGGAGTCGAGGGGCAGCTGGACGGAGCACAGTACTGCACGGTCCTGTACAACGACGAGTCGCACACCTTCGACCAGGTTATCCAGACCCTCACCAAGATAGCCAAGTGCCGGCACAAGGATGCCATGGAGATAGTGGCGGCGATAGATCGCGAGGGTCGAGCGGTGGTCAAGTGCGATACCTTCGAGGTGGGTCAGCAGATCTTTCCCTTAAAGTTCCCTTAAAACTAACTAAAATTTTGTGTTTCCTTCAACAGGAATGCAATGCCTTGAAGACAGCGATTGAAAACCAAATGATACCCCACTCGGGGCTGGTGACGAATCCGCGCAACTATCAGTCCCTGCGCACCTCCGTGCTGCACATCGGGGCGGTGGCCTGCCAGCAGTTCGCCCTGCAGCTGCTCGGCTGGTTCCAGGAGTTCCTCGTCCGGCACTGCCTGTTCCGCAGGACGTTCGCCACGCTGGTGCAGCGACGGCACGAGGACTTTTGCATCCGCCACATACTCGAGTACGATGTGAAGCTGTGGAAGACGGCCCGCACCTGCTGGCACCGCCTCCTCATCTCCGGCATGCTCATGGAGTACGAGAACAAGGTGGTCCTCGCGCAGGAGTTCTCGCGCCGCTACGCCACCATCGTCGAGGACTTCATCAGCGACGACCACGACCACGCCTTCTCGATTGTCTCGCTCAGCGTCCAGCTGTTCACGGTGCCGAGCATAGCCCATCACCTGATCGCCCAGGAGGGCATCTTCGACAAGCTGCTGCACACCTTCTACCACGTGGCCATCGAGAAGTTCATCCAGAACCGGACCCTTCACTTCAGCAAGAACATCGCCAGCCTGACCTTCTTCAAGCGGGCCAACTACATCCTGTACGATCTGCGCTACCTGCTCAGCCTCAAGCCGGAGGTGCTGAGCAACGATCTGAGGAGCGGCTTCTTAGAAGGATGTCGCGCCCTGCTCCGCGTCCTCAACGTGATGCAGGGCATGGAGTCCATCACGCGGCAGACGGGACAGCACATGGACTACGAGCCGGAGTGGGAGTGCGCCTTCAACCTGCACATCAAGCTTGCTACGACCATCTCCCAGGTGATCGAGTGGGCGGCCAACGACGCCAAGCTCCTGCGCAAGCTCTACAAGATGACGCTGCGAGTCCTGATGAACAACAGCTTCATCGTCGAGGGCCAGAAGTCGGAGGCCAAGAGCGTGGCTGGCCATGTGGCCAACTGTCTGATGTACGACGTGGCCGTCAATCCCGTTTCCATACACTTGCCATTGTCGCGCTTCTACGGCGGCATCTACCTGCACCTGGGCGACCACGACATGACCTACGACAGCCTCCAGGCCGAGACGGAGGCCCTGCAGCGCAAGTTCACGCCCAAGGAGATCATCGAGCCGGTGCTGTGCACCCACGCCATGATCGCCCAGGTGGCCGCCGGCATGTGGCGCCGCAACGGTTACTCCCTGCTGCATCAACTCTACTTCTATCGCAACGTTCGGTGTCGCGTCGAGATGCTGGACAGGGACATCTGCTGCCTCCAGATCGGCGCCTCCCTCATGGAGAGTAACGAGTTTCTCATACACGTCCTGAACAAGTTCAACCTGATTTCCTGGGCACAGCCCAGCTCGGCTCAGACGGAGGCCACCGTGGACGATGAGATGGTGCGCCAGCTGTCGATGATCGATGAGTTCCTCGAGCTGCTGATCGTCATCATCGGGGAGCGCTGGATGCCGGGCGTTTCCATGGTCAGCGAGGAGGATCGCCTCATGAAGGAGATCATCCAGCTGCTCTGCACCAAGTCCTACTCCCACTCGGAGCTGAGCCGCGCCCTGCCCGACGGCAACGGCGGCAACAGCGACAGCATCTTCGAGGACGTCATCAACAAGGTGGCTGTGTTCAAGAAGCCCGTCGGCGCCGATGGCAAGGGTGTCTACGAGCTGAAGGAGCACTTGTTCGAGGAGTTCAATGTCTACTTCTACCACTACACCAAGGAGGACAAGTCCAAGGCCGAGGAGCTGCAGCGGGAGCGTCGCAAGGCCAAGAAACAGCTGGTCTGCTGTCCACCACCCATGCTGCCAAAGCTAACACCAGCTTTTAAGTGGGTTTTTGAATGTGATCTCTTTATGGGTTCTTAGTTTATCCTGTTCTGTTTTCCAGGTCCATGGCCAACATCCTGCAATGCAATGTGTTCCTCAACATCTGCACTCTCACCATGGATCGTGCTCTCGAAGACAATCGCACCTTCACCGAGTCCCATCTACAAAAGGTAGGTCTGGAGTTTAAGCTTTGAGTTCTCCATTAAAAGACCTCGTATTTCTCCTTGTAGATCCTGCATCTGTTAGGCTTTGCCATCCAGGAAGAGCTGAGCGAAAACTATCCCTTCTTGAGCTTCTACGAACGCTCCCAGCAGTACGGAATCCTCAAGAAACTCGACGAACTGGCCCGCTGTCCCTCTGTAAGACTTTTAGACATATTTTTCAAGCTTTCAATGAAATAACAATCGTAATTCATAGTTGGGA
This sequence comes from Drosophila ercepeae, assembly GCA_018150545.1. NCBI lineage: Eukaryota > Metazoa > Arthropoda > Insecta > Diptera > Drosophilidae > Drosophila > Drosophila ercepeae. Next base: position 3,047,476 of record JAECWL010000197.1, read on the forward strand.
GCTCATCATGACTTTATCCTGTGGACGATCAAGCGCTACAAGGAGCTGCAGGCCAAGCAGACGCCCAGTGGCTCATCGGGAGCAGGGCCCTCGGGCTCGCAGCAGGTCGTGGCCACCGAAGAGCCGCAGACCTCCGAGGACCAGACGCGCCGCGAGAAGGAGGAGCGATCACGGCTGGCGGCCGAGCGGCGGGCCAAGGTGATGGCCCAGATCAAGAATGCCCAGAAATCGTTCATGAAGAGCAACGCGGAGATGTTCTCCGACGCGGAGAGCGGCAAGATGGAGTGGGAGGACACGCCGTCCGCCGAGGAGGAGCAGGGAGCGGTGGCGCTCAAGCCGAACGTGGCCTGCTTGGGGCCGGAGCGGCGCAGCTTCCAGAACAGCGAGACGGACTTCAAGTGCATCCTGTGCTTCGAAACCTGTGCCATCAGTCGTCCCGGCCCGCCCCTCGTGAGCTCCGCCTTCGTCCAGACCTCGCGGGTGATCCTGACCACCCCGAACCAGCACCAGGGCCGGTGCGCCCTCCACGTCAGCTGCTGCGGGCACGTCATGCACTACAGCTGCTGGCAGGAGTACTACAGCAACGAGGAGACCAAGGAGCAGCGGCGTCCCCACCGCAACCGCATCGCCCTCAGCGCCGCCCACAACGTGGAGTTCCACTGTCCCTACTGCCGGACCCTGAGCAACACCGTCCTGCCGGTTAGCGAGGCGCTCCCAGCCTTCACCCAGGTGACAAATGCCAGTAGTTCCAGTGGCCAGCAGGAGAGCTACCTACCCCTGGACAGCTTCTACGAGATCATGTTCACCCTGGCCGCCGAGCTGGCCAACCACAACGAGGAGGACCTCAAGCAGCGCACCAGCGTGGCCAACATTCTGCGCAAGTCCGATCTCGTCGGCGACGACCGGGCCCAGTTCGAGCGCAGTGTCCAGCTGATCCATGATCCCCCAAAGCTGCACATCAACTGGTTCGACGTGATGGCCGGCTTCAACAAGGCCCTGGGCAACGCCATGACCAGCCAGCTGCAGCACCAGAAGGAGCTGCCTGGCGCCGCCACCCCGCCCGGCATCGATGAGGCCGACTCGGCGGCCCAGCTCTGGGACACCTGCAGCTACACCTTGCAGGCCCTCGAGATCTATCTGTTCGCCATCCAGAAGCCCCTCAAGGCGGAGCTGCCCATGCGGCACCAGAGCTGCGCCACCAACCTGGTGCGTGCCTGCTCTCTGTTCTCGGCCGCTGCCAGCCTGATCCCGGCCACGGACCCGGCCATCCATGGCCTCGGAACAGCAGCCCAGCCCCAGGTGAAGCCCCAGCCGGAGCTGGCCGCCAAGCTTTTGAACATGGTATTCTGTCGGAAGGGCTGCAGTGTTCTGGAGTGGGACTGCTTCCGCCTGCTGGTCCAGTTCCAGTTTGGAGTCCTTAACCTCATGGGTCCTGAGAATGGTTTGTTTTTTTTATACTTTTTTGATCTTTCTTAGTTTCCCTTTCAAAAAGTCCAAAAAATGTTGATATTTCAGTGTAATTTTCGACGTTTTTCTTACACTTTTTTTACGAATATTTTGAGTATTTCAAGAACCGATTTCGAGAGGGAGTAACATTTCCAAATCAGGACTTGATTCTCTATCAATTCCCATCAAAATATCCCATTTTTTTTAATTTTCTTAGCGAATAATGTAATTTTCTAAATTTGTAATTTTCAGTGTAATTTTCGACGCATTTCTTGCACCTTTTTACGAATATTTTCAGTATTTAAGAACCGATTTCGAGAGGGAGTACCATTTCTAAATCAGGACTAAAGTCTCCATCAATTCTGATAAAAATATCTGCGAGATTTAACAAAAAATATATTTTGGATTTTTTGCTAAAAATCATGATGTTACCCCTTTCAAAATTTCCAAAAAATTAGCCAAATTTTTTATTGTCCGAGTTTCTAGATATTTTAATGCAAATCGAAGCGGAATTAAGTTTTTATTTCAAAATGGTATTCCGTTTCTAAATCGGTTAAGGAATAGCTGAAATAAGCCAGAAAATCAGAAAATTACACTGAGCCGATTTTCGCAAAAAATCATGATGGTAACCCTTTGCAAAATTTTCGATAAAAGGTCTGAAATTTTTTTTGGTCCGTTTTCTAGGCTTTTAAATGCAATTCAAAGCGGAATAAAGTTCTGATTCCAAAATGGTATTCTATTCCGAAATCGGTTGCGAAATATTCAAAATATTCACAAAAATGTTCCCGAAGATCGACAAAATTTTATGCGAAAATGGCTGAAACTTTTTTTGGTCGGGTTTTTTTTTTTAGACTTTTTGATGCAAGTAGCGGAAAGCGGAATGAAGTTTTTTATTAAAAATAGTTACTCCGTCCCATAATCGGTTAAGAAATGGCCAAAATATTCGATAAATAGTTGCCAGAAAATCAGAAAATTTTTGACTGAAATTAGCCAAATATTTGTAGTCCTGTTTTCCTGGCTTTTTAAAGCAATTAGAGGAAAGCGGAATAAAGTTTTTTATTACAAATAGTTACTCCGCTCCATAATCGGTTAAGAAATGGCCAAAATATTCCAAATAATTCAGAAAAAAATAGCTAAAAGATAACGCTAAAAAAAAACGTCATATTTTGGAAAGTGGGAACTGAGAATATATATAGTCGTAGTTTTGGATCAATTAAAAACCCATTATTGGTCTTTTGCAGTTTTTTCGAGTCATTTTCCGGCCTCGAATGTCCACGCCATCATCCCGAGTGGGAACATGTTCGATTACTACATCCTGCAGACGATGTTCCTGGCGAGCGTGACCAAGGCGGTGATCTGCTTCGATGCGGAACACGAGCAGGCCAAGAAGATGCCGGACGCGGAGCTGGCGCTGCTGCCGTACGTGGAGCAGCTACCGGCCAAGATTCAGCAGAACATGGTGGACTTCTACAGGCTCTACAACATGCCGGCGAGGAAGCAGCAGAAGGAGAACCAGCAAGAGATAATACCCTGCGAGTTCTACACCCTGGCCCTGCTCCTGGAGTACATTCAGCGGCAGCTGGGCTCGTTCCTGCGCTGCGCCTGTCTATTCTATCGCTGTCTGACCGAAGTCGACTTCCCGGACACCTTTCCCACGGACCATTCGGACCGGTTCGATCTGATGTGCCAGTACTTGGGTCTGGATCCCAATCTGGGCGTTTACTTTGACATGGAGACGCCGTACGCCACCATGATGGGCTCCTTTGCCTCGCACCCGGACATTATACACGAGATGGAAACGGGGGAGCGGAGCCTCGAGGTGGTGCCCTGCCTGCGTCCGTTGCCGCGCTTGAAGACCCTCTACGACGACTACTCCGACCTGATCAACAGCGTCTCGGACATCTTCTGTCCCAACAACGAGCGCGAGGAGATGAAAACCCCGACCATGTGTCTCATCTGTGGCGCCATCCTGTGCGGCCAGTCCTACTGCTGCCAGCCGGAGCTCGGCAAGATGTCGGTGGGGGCGTGCACGCACCACGCCCACGATTGCGGAGCCGAGGTGGGCATCTTTCTGCGCATCCGGGACTGTCAGGTGGTGTATCTGGGCCGGGGCAAGGGATGCTTTGTCCAGCCGCCCTATCTGGACGAGTACGGCGAGACGGACCAGGGCCTGAGGCGGGGCAATCCGCTCCGGCTGTGCCAGGCGGCCTACGGAAGGATCTTTCTGCAATGGCTGGGTCACGGGCTGCACGAGGAGATTGCTCGGCTGAACGACAACACCAATGTGGCGGTGACGCAGTGGCATCACATGTAGTCACAGGATTGGCAAGCGGTGGTGGCGGCGGCGGAGGCGGCGGTGGAGGCACGACGAGGATGGAGAAGCGAACAGACTCAGCGGAAGCGGAAGCGGAAGCGTAGGCGAAGCTGGAGCAGAACTGGATGACGAGGGCAGTCAATGTGATTATTACATACTAACGTTAGGAGAGAGCCTATTTATACGTCTAAGCATTTTATTACTTATCCGTTTAAAGCCCTAAAACCGTGAAGCTGTAAAGCTCTAAAGCTGTAATCGAATTTCCACTGAAATCCCCCCCAAAAAAAAAATGAGGAAAAGCCCACTCCAGCATCCATCTCCCTATCCGGTACCCATCCCGAGTCCTGCTTCCTCCGCCCAGTCACTCCTGTCCAGCAGCCTCAGCAAAAAGCGATGTATAATTATCTTGCGTTTTCTTATTATTAATCGATTAAAATCTACTTATTATTATGATAATTTTTTTTATGTGAGCTAACATTAGAGAACTTGTTGATAGTTTGAGCGGCCCGAGAGCCCTCCTCTAGTTATATATAAAATATATATAAAATAATACCTATGCTATATATATAATATGATATGACGAACGTCGAACGACTAGGCAGAATCGAGAAAGCTAAACCTTAACCTAAACAAATTATATAGAAAGCAAAGATTCAGGGTTCGTAGTGTGAAACATGTGTAAATAACATACAAATCTTAAATGTATACACACACTGTATATAAGCAATTTCTACTTTTGTTTTGGAAAGGAAACAACAGACTCCTTTTTCTTTGTGATCTTGTGAACTAGGCGATATATACCATATACCATATACCATATATATTATATTTTATTTGTTAATACCGAGTATGCTATACAAACTGATCAGACATTGTTTCTCCAATTTCCAATTTCAATTTATATAAAACCTTAATTATATACAGTGTGTTTCTTGTTTCTTGTTTCTTTTTTTTTCACAAAATCAGTTGGAAATATACGAGTACATATATAAGGAATACTTATTTTTTTTATTATTTTTATTTGGAGTGTGTTATTTTACGAACCCTGAACCCTGAATAATATATTATATTATATGTGCTGCTCTCTCTCTTTCTCTATCACTATCACTCTATCTCTATCTCTCTCTATGTAATGTATATAGAAATCTTGAGTCCCGGCGACAATGCGATCGATGGTTATAGCCCCTGATGGGAGACTTTTTTCGGAGTTTGTTGATTTGTATATTTAGTTAGTGTATAAACGAAAAACGAAAAAAATGATTAAGAATGAAAAATGTATGAAGAATGTGGGGCAAACCCAATTACCAGATAAAATTTGTTAGCGCCAATAAGGTAGAAGGATACGAAAGGATACCGGTTAGTCTGCGTAAGAAATGCGATATGTAGTCAGCACCCCAGCGATTCCTGCATCCTGCATCCTGCATCCTGCATCCCCCGGCACGCCCCCAGCATGCAACCGCCTACGACTACGCCAGAAGCAGGAGGAGGAGGAGGAGACGGAGGGTAGCATAATGCAGCACCACTAAAGTTAGTCAAAAAAGATAACAAAAACATTAAATGTGAAACAAATCATGTTTACTTGATCAATATACTTAACACCTACATATATAGATATAATATATATGCGACTATATGTATACATAACTACGAGCGTATATACATATACTATAGATTACATACACGCATATTTCTTTTTATGTAATTGTACAACAACAAACCGACTATGTATGTGAGTTAGAAATGCAAAAGCTAAGCGAAAGCAAAAAAAAACAACCATTTTCTCAAAATGAAATCAACAGGACACGTAAATCAGCAAAAAAAAAATGAAAGAAACCGAAATAAAATGCAGTTTGCAAACATTTTAGTGATATGAAAAAAATATGTGTTTTTATTGGGAATGGGGATCGGGGGCTTCATCGGGGTTTCCTAGGTTTTCAGGCTTTTCCGTGGTTTTCCGACTTTTTACGATTTTCTAAGTTTTCCACTATTTTTCAAAATTTTCCTAAATTTTCCCGAATTTTCCAGATTTTTCCTGGTTTTTCGAATTTTCCCGAATTTTCCTAAATTTTTCAGAATTTTCCTAAATTTTTCAGAATTTTCCTGAATTTTTCTGAATTTTTCTAAATATTCCTGAATTTTTAAAAATTTTAAAAATTGTAAAAGTCCCAAAATCGACCTCCGCCACTTCTGAAGTACCAGGCGAACAGAAATCAGCAGAAGGTGGATGCAAAAATTAAAATGTTGCATACTTTTATGAGGTTTTTAAATAAAAGACCAATACCTATTTTTGCAAAATTAAAATGTTGCATACTTGTAAGCGCTTTTTTTTTAAATTTAACCGCCATCTGGGATAAATTCGGAAAAAGTTCAGGAAAAATCCGGAAAAATCCAGGAAATTCAGGAAAATTCGGGAAAATTCAGGAGAATTGAGGGAAATTCGGAAAATTGGAAATTCTCTGAAAATCGTGGAAATCTGAGGGAAAGTCGGGAAATTAAGAATTTTAAAAATCCAAAAACCGCCCTCCGCCACTTCTGAAGTACCAGGCGAACAGAAATCAGCAGAAGGTGGATGCCAAATTTTTAAATTTTGGCGGGAAAAAAAATTGAATTTGAAAAAAATACCAAAAAAATTTTAACGGAAAAATACCAAAAAAATTAACGAAAAAATACCAGATTTAAATTTTTTTTGGTATTTTTTCGTTACATTTTTTGGTATTTTTCCGTTAAAATTTGTTTGGTATTTTTTTCAAATTCAAATTTGAAAATTAACGGATTCCCGCCAAATTTAAAAAATTCGGCATCCACCTTCTGCTGATTTCTGTTCGCCTGGTACTTCAGAAGTGGCGGAGGGCGATTTTGGGACTTTTACAATTTTTTAAATTTGTAAAAATTCAAGAATATTTAGAAAAATTCTGAAAAATTCAGTAAAATTCTAAAAAATTCAGGAAAATTCAGGGAAAATCAGAAAAATTCAGGGAAATTCGAGGAAAGGTAGGGAAAATTCCTGAAAATTACCGAGATTTCACCAAAAACACCATCAAATAACACCTATTCCCTCCCAATAAAAAACCTAAACCTATTTTAAATACATTTTATTTATCACCATAAAATATTCTTAATGCTGGAGTGTATAAGAAATTTTTAACATGGCTTAAACTAGGAAAATACACCTATGTACGTACATAAATGCAAGCCCAATGATCGCGTTGAATAAAATTACATTAAAGGTATTACGAAAACGTTTTCTTAACTCTAATTTGATGCACTGCGGCCTTGTCTAAATAAAAATCAGCTAACTAGCTAGACTGAAGACAAATGGCGTATAGACTTAGATATTTACAATTTGGATTACCGAATGAATAAATGTTGTTTATATACAAATTATGCGGCAAAAAAATTATGGTTAAACTAATTGACATATTGGATAACAATTCAATAGTTATATCTAATTATTGCATATAAATTCAGAGAAAATATCTACACGAGGGCTTAAGAAATGCATTCCTATTTGATGATGATCTCGGCTGGAGGCAGGATGTTGTCCCCGTAGAGGCAGTACCAGATGCTGGAGTACCAGATTGTCCGATCCACCCACTCGCTGCCAGCCAGGACATGGCCAATGAAGGGGGCATCGCGCGATCTGCAAGAGAGTTGGTTTAGTATTTTAATATTGGGTAGGAGATCCTCTACTCACCTCATTATCTGCGCCTGGGTGCGCTCCACAAAGGTGATGGCCCAGCTCCAGGGAAAGTCCCTTTTCCGCTCGCATCCCAAATAGGCCGTGCTGCTCTGGAGGAAGACTTCCCTTACAATGGTGGTCTTGTCGTTCTTGTCCTTCTTTGAGACCACAATCTTTCCATCTCTTAGCTCGCATTGCAGGTTCTTAAAAGTCTTGGTCCTGGAGTCGGCGAATCGCAGTTCCTTTCCGGGTGTTACGGTGGCCAAATTCTTGACGGCCCGTTGTATTTCCTTCAGCATTTCCACGGGACGCACCACCAAGTAGTTGTGCTTGCGGTCCTCTTCCGGCCAATAGGACCAATTCAAAATAACATCAAATACTTTGGTGTCATGATGGAGGGGGCGTTCCAGGCTGTCGTTTAAGATCACCTCGTACAGGGTCAGTTGGTGGGTGGGCAAGTGCATTTTCCCTGAATATTCACGGCATAGCTCGTAGGCTGTTTTGGTGGGCGAAATAGTGGCATTTACCTGAGTTTTTTCCTAAAAATAAACAAATATTTAAATAGGAACTACAAGAATAAGTACAAATATTACCTCTGTGGTATTATCTGGGTTGGGATTCAGGCTTATCCAGATTTTAATGTCACCCGATTGTTTCACTGCATCCTTGAGTGTCTCGGCAGCGGCGTAATACTTTTGCAGGCATGCCAGCATAGCCTGTTCGCGTTTCTATAAAATAAAATTAAGAAAATTGTTTAAAATATACATTTAAAACAGTATTAACTAACAATTTCTTCGGCACTGCATGGGAAGAGATTTTTGTAGAGCAGTATAAGATCGCTTAGTACATCCGCCTCCTTTTGCGAGTAAATCAGTTCGTCGCTCTGGAAAAATACAAAAATATTGTTAAATAAGCTAAAAAATAAAGCTATAGAAGCGTACCTTTTTGGCCAACAATGTGGGACCCCAGATCATGGTCAGGTTCTGGACGCTCATCTTGTTTTTGGACTGCTGGGAGCTGATGAACACCAAATGGTTGACAATCCGTCGAAGCGTTTCCCGCTCAATGGCCGAAAGCCTGGCCAGCAACTCCCTGTAGATGGGTATCTTCTCCGTGGCCACTGCCAGTTCCGTGACAAATACAAAGCTATCAGTCAGCTTGCCCAGCAGGCGTTCTGGCAAATCCCGCATAAAGCGCTTCAGGACATTGGCGACGTCGTGCTCGTTGTACTCGTTCCTGGTGATCTCCACATTGAAGGCATCCGCCCGGAAGGCGCTCATCAGCTTGTGCATGGAGTTCTCCGATCCGGACTTGCGGTAGATGCCCTCCGACATGGACCCGTGGATGTACACAAAGTTGATGCACTTATCCACGATGACGGGCACATCGTAGCGGGTTAGCTGCTGATCCCCCAAAGAGAAGCCATTGTTGTGGGCCACCTCGCGGATGATGTGGCGCCAGATCTTGGTCTCCCTGGCGGAGCTCATGATCATGTAGACGGAGTACGGCGGACAGTCGATCATCAGCATCGGTCCGCTTTCTACGTGCAGATTGTCGATGGAGTCGTCGCTTTCCTTGAGGACTGCAAAAAGGATAAAAAGAGTTATTAAAAATTTACTAAAAAAGGATAAAGAAATTTCAATAAAAACTCTGTTTTTTGAAAAAAAATCATGATGGTACCCCTTTCAAAAATTGCGAAAAATGGCTGAAATTTTTTTGTCCAATATTCTAGATATTTTGATGCAAATCGAAGCGGGATAAAGTTCTGATTTCAAAATGGTATTCCATTCCGAAATCGGTTGCGAAATATTCAAAATATTCACAAAAATGTTCCCGAAAATCGACAAAATTACACTGAGCCGATTTTCGGAAAAAATCATGATGGTACCCCTTTCAAAATTTTCGAAAAATGGCTTAAATTTTTTTTGTCGGTTTTCTAGACTTTTAGATGCAAATCGAAGCGGAATTAAGTTCTTATTTCAAAATGATATTCCGTTCCTAAATCGGTTTAGGAATATCCAAGATATTCGATAAATACTTGACCAAAAACAACGTTTTTTCCAGTGTATTCTTTTGACTGAAACCTTTGCCAATCCTTACACCCCTACCTATACACCTCGCCTTGCGAAGATCCATTTTCTCGACGTTTCCATTGGACTCGCTGACGAAGATCAGGCGCCGCTGGCTCTTGCGGAGCACCAACCAGGTGCCGCTCCACTCGGAGGTGATGGAGTTCTAGAAAAGAAGGAGACAGGTTAGGATTCTTCTTGATTCTAAGTACAGGATCCCTCCTACCTTGAGGTAACACCAGCCGGCGCGGTAGTAGTGGCAGGTGTACTTCACCGGGAGGCTGTTGGTGAGGCTCTCGAGGATCTTCTGCATCCAAACGCCCCGCTCGGACTCCTTGCCAACCCCATACAGATGCGAAACCCGCTGCTGCTTGACATTGCCCGACGAGCTGCTGGTCATGAGAAGATTCGGATTGGAGGACATCACATCACCGGCTCCATTCCCATTCTTGGGCTGCGACGTGGTGATCTCGAAGCAGTAGAAGTGGGTGGCCGTGTCCGTGACCCGGCTATTGCTGACACACTGCAGGGTGGTGATGGACTCCAAAGGGATCACCTCCCGGGGCGTCTTCATCTCCTGGTCGAGGAAGGTTTGGAACTGCCTGTCCCGCAGTATGGCCTTGCGGTTCTGCATCTCCTTGAGAATGTCCTCGACGACGCCGGTGGGGAAGCGCACCAGCGGACCCTCGTAGCGCACCAGGAGCGGCGACAGGCTGGGCCGCGGCACCATCTGCAGGGCCACCTTGAGGTCGGACTGTCTCTGATTCCGGAAGCTGGCCTTCCGCTTCATGGCGTCCATCTTGAGCTTGACATTGGAGAAGGCGTTGATGGTCTGCCGGAAACGGGAGCCAATGGTGTTGCGGTTCTCGGGATCCTTGCTGGCCTCCTTGGAGTTGCTGCCAATGGCTTCCAGGTAGGTGGGCGGACTATCGCCCTCAATGGTGCTAAGAGAGGACTTTGTGGTGGCTGTAGAGGTGGCGGTGCTGGGACTGGTGGCAGAGTTCTCGGCCACAAACCAGTTGGTGCGATTCCTGGAGGCGCTGGCCAGGTCCACGGTGGCGCTTCCCTTGCTGGCCGGCTCGGGGGCCTTGCTGAGATACGGCTTGACCCGCTCCTCGTCCAACATGTTCTCCATGCTGTCGCTCAGGAGATGGGCATTCTGGTGGACGATCTGCGGCTGCTTCTGACTGACAGCAGGAGGACTCTTGCAGGCGGTGGCCTCCTCCTCGGATGTGCACATGCTGACGTCGTCCTGCTCCCGCTTGACGGTGCCGTAGGTGTCCTCCTCCAGGAGGTGCTCCAGCAGCAGCAGCTCGTTGCTCTTGTTGGAACGCGCCAGGGTGGAGCACTTGCTCTGGAGGGGATCGAACTCCAGGATGAGGTCCTGGGGAATGAGGGGTGCCCCGCCAACGGCTCCTTCGAGGGACTCGCTGCCCAGCTCCGAGTCCTCGCTGATGCAGGCCAGCTGGTCGGTGGCCGGGTTGGGGGTCAGGAGATTGCTCCGGCTGCTGCCGGCGGTGGCCATTTCGAAGAGTTTGCCGTAGGTGGCCTCCTGGTTGGCGTACACCGGCTCTGGCGAGGATTCATCCGAGTCGTTGTCGTCCTCCTCCTCTTCGTCGCCGTAGAACTGCCAGGAGTCGCTCCTGTCCGGCTTGGGGGCCTTGGCCTCGTCTTCCAGGTTCTTGGCGGATATCAGAAGGGCGCGAGGAGTCCCTTCTGAGGAGTTCCCTTCCGCCAGCTCCGCTTCCCGATTGAGTTGCTGGAGTTCAGCGGAATCCACCGGAGGACGTCTTAGTTCGATGTGCTCGTAGTTCTTCCGCCGCTTCTGCCTGACGGGAGGCTGCAGGGATGCCGCTTCCAGGCGGAACTGCTCCGGCTGCTGGGACAGGCGGGGCGGAGGAAAAGTAGGCATCGGGAGTCTCGGGGAATCCTCACCGTTGCCCGAGGAGGAGGAGGTGGTGCTGCTGCTAGGAGGGTGGCCGCGCAGCTGGACCCGTTGGGCCGCTTCCTGGGCGAGATTCCTGGCCAGGGGCGAGGCACTGGGCGAGGGACGCGCCTTCAGAGCTTCATCATAGCTGGGTGGCTTTCCCTGCTGCTGCTGCTGTTGGGACTTGGGAACTTCATAGCACTCTTCCAGATCGGGATCCTGATCCTTGTCCTGATCCTTGACTTGCTCTCGCAGATCCGTGAGAGCTCCGTTCCTGTTCAGGGGACTGGAAAACTGAATCGTACTAAACACCTCCGTGTTGGCAATCGTCTGCCGCCTGTCCAGGTCCCCTTCTCCCAGGGGATCGCCCTCGGGGAATCCTGTCTTGTCCTTGGTCCTGCCCAGACTAAAGTTGGAGCCAAACCGCTTGCTGGCATGCTTCAGGCTGCGGCTGGCATCCGCACTGAGATTGCTGATCGCCTCCGTGGAGCTCTTCAAGTTCTTGTCCAGCCGCTTCTTGGCTCCCTTCGCCTTGAACGTGATCCTTTCCCCAATAGCCTCGCCCAGAAGCTTCGAAGTGGTTCCCAAAGATCGCAGGAGGTTTCTGTAAAGGTTTAAGAATTCTATTAGGTTTTTTATAGTTTATTTTTTAGTTTTTAATTAAGTTTTTTAACCATTTCCTAGAGTTTTGTTAGTAAAAAAAATCCACAAAGCCAAGTCCTTTGGATGGTTAGAACAAAAAGTGCTTCCAAAAAGCCAACAAATCTACGCAAAGCATTCGGGAAAAAGGATTCTTTTTCTATATCCTAAATTCTTATTCGAAAATAGAATGTTTTTTGGTTAAATTTTGTAACAAAAAAGGGAAGTTTTTGATTAGGAACCGAACCACAACCACAATCATTAAAACCTCCAATTGGAAGTGTGAAAAATGATCTTCGGGATCTTTTTTCTGGACTATTTTTAGGATCTCTTCTTGTCATTGATTTTCGGATTCCTTTCTGGACTAATTTTAGGATCTCCTTTTGGAATCTTCTTGTCATTGATCTTGAACAGACATCCAGATATTTTTATAAATAGATTCCTCGAGAGTGTTTCCCGACAGCTGCCAGGTGATTTATGGATCTTCAAAGGGAAGTAAAGCCAAAACCCAGGAATTTAAAAGGAAGTTCCGATTGGATGTAAGTTCTAAAAAAAAGATTTTCCTTTTCAAAAATAGGAACTCTTCTAATGAACGTCGAAAGATGATTAAGAATTTGTTTGAATTTGTTGCAAAATCTTATCAAAAATATTCAACAAAAAGCCTCAAAAAACCTCAAACAATCTGATAATCTCTCGATAAGATATTATCGCTTCCAAAAGATAATATTTCTACTATATTTTTTGGTAAATAAACGACTAGAAGTGCTTAGTTTACGATGTTTGTTTCTGTCATAAAATATTTAACTTAAAATATAACGATTTAACGATTTTTTAATTGGTTTCTTTAGAAGAAAACTTGACCGCAACCATGGAGTTGTTTTTTAGGTTAGTTTTTCATTAAAAAATAGGATTTAAAATATTTAAAGGTTAGTTTTTGGCTAAAAATAAAGCCCAAAATGTAGCCTATTTCCAAGAACCTTAAACCAAACCCAAAAAAAAGGGAAGTCCATTATAAAATCGGGATTTTAGGGATAAAAAAGTGTAAAAAAAGGGAATCCATTTTAAAAACTGGATTTATCAGGATTTTAGGGATAAAAAAAAAGTGCAAAAAAACCGGAAAGGTGGGTGGTAGTTGGGAGTGGAAGGAAGGTTGGAAAATTTGTGGTGAAAAGGATTACTTGTCAGCTTCCTCCTCATCTTCTTGGCCATCCCGACCATCTTGACCATCTTCTCCCTCTTGGCTGGCGGACTTTTCCAAACGATCAACGGACGACGACTGGCTGGCGGAATCTGGATGATCCTCATCCGCATCCTCATCCGGAGGAGGAGTCTGTGGATCAGCCGGGGATGCCAAATCGATGGCTTCTACGTACCCGGGTGACTGCGACTTGAACTTGCCGCTCTGCGAGCTCTCGCTGCAGTCCAGGGAGGCGTTCGAGGCGTACCGCGAGTCCTCCCGATCCTCGCCAGACTTCGTCGCTTGAGTCACGGCGCTGGTGGTGGACATTTCGCTGCAGATGGAATACCGCTGATCCGGCTGGACATTGAGGGGCTTGGGAGGGACTTGTGGAGCGGCGCGAACAGCCCTAAGGGGCACTACGTCCTCCGTTTCTGGATTCGCTGGCAATCTCTGACGCGGCGCTGGCCTGGGCACCGCGTACTCCGGTTCCTGGACATTCTCGTTGGCATCTGGTCCGTAGATCGGCTGCTGCAGCTCCACATTGATCTCGTGGAGAATCAGTTTGTTTTGTCCGCCGGCTTGCAGCTTCTTCTCCGCGAAATTCCCGTGAAGATTCTCCGCATTTATGTTTAATTTTTTAATATTTATATTATTATTGTTGTTGGCGTTGATGTTGTTGGTGCTCGGAGGCCTGAGCTCAATGTTCTCGTAGTTGGCGGCCCTCAGTTCCGGGTAGAGTCGACGTGGCGCGGGCACGGGACGAGGAGCCTGATCCATGGCAGGAGCTAGAAAGGGGTGAGAGATATTACTTAAAATATTGAATTGTAGAATAAAGTTTAAGGTTAATTATTAAAGTTTAAAGGAATATCTTTTGCGGCTAAAAATGTCTTGGAATTTTGTATTTGAAACAATCCCTTTAAAGGGAACAATCCTGTTCATTCAATCATGTTTCATCTTGTTCAATCTTGTTTTTCTGGTAGGATTTACCCTAGAAACCCATTTCCATAAGATCCTTTATGATCTACGATCTTTTATGATTCAAAAGTCATACCTAAAATGCCCTAAAAGTCGACTTAAAAGTCATACCTAAAGTTACCCGAAAGTTTTACCTAAAACCTCAACCAATAAATCCCAATAATTCCCCTTTTTTAAGCCCAAAAAAGGGTTGTCTTACCTAATCAGAGGGTTTTTTTCTGGGATAACCAGGTAAGGTAAGGGAATCCTAACCCTTTTTGGTATAAAACCCCCTAAAGCAAGGACCATCCTAGCACTACGAAAGACTCCCTCCGAGAAGAAACATGTCTAAGAACTTCAAGCAGACGAAAATCTACCAAAACTCTCGAGTATTCTGGAGCCATTTAGTGGAGTTACTCCTAAGATTCTTTCAAATGGCACTCAAGGAATGGAATCCGTCACTCAGGGAATGGAATCTGCGCCAAGAAGTAAGCCAAACTAAGGAGGAACTAGAGCTGGTCAGTGGCAGAAACCAGGACAATGCCAGAACCCTGGACAATCCACGATCCAAAGCGAATCCCCAATCCCAGGCCCATCCCAGATCCCTGACAATGGAATCCTTTATCGAGGATCAAAAACTCAAACTAGAGAAACGCTCCCTGGACTACGCCAAGATAGATCTCCTCCATCGGCTTCTCGTCCAGCAGCAGCTGCAGGAGCTGGAACAGAGGCGACGCATTCGCTTGCTTCTAGCCCGCCGCCGCTTGGAGTTCTTTTGAACCCAATTAGCCAGCAATTATCTCATAATTTATCTCATAATTATCAAATAATTATCTCATAATTTATTTATAATTTTATTTACATCTAAATTATGCTTAAGTAGGTTTTTGCATATTTAAGTGGAAATTAGCCAAGGGGGACCAGCCGTAATCGCAATCGTAATCATTAAGAAAGTAAACTTAAAAACTAGAAATAACTAGAGAAAAATCAAATCAAATCAAATAAAATAAAACAAACATAAAGTGAGAAAAATTAAAGACACGTGTTGGGATTTTTGTTGGGATTTCTTTTGGCATTTTTTTGGAATTTCTTTTGGCATTTCTTCAACGATTTCCGATTTCTGTTTTAAGATTTCCGATTTCGGGTTTCAGTTTTCAGATCTTTGATCTCCGATTTAATATTCATTTTTCCCCAAAGCAAATAGCAGATCGAAGCTGCTTTCACTTTTCGCTTTCCAAGATTTGAAGACTCTGAGAGACCCCGAGAAGAGGCTTCTTTTTTAGTGTTTTTTTAAGAAGCCCCAAGCCACGGTTTTTTCAAAGTCTTGAAATAAACAAACTCTCGATCGGGTTTCCATTAAAACTTTGTTCCCCTTTGAACAGCAAAGTTTTGCGATCAAATTTAGCAAACTTAAGGGATATTTAATCCCCGATCCCTGAAATATGCTGAAAAGGCTTTAAAAAAATGCTGACAAGGTTGCTTTAAAATTGAGAAAAAGATTCACCAGAAAGTGTCTTAAATTTTAAGGCACATTTTGAAGCAAATTTTGAGGCAAATTTTGAGACAAATTTTAAAGCAAATTTTGAGGCATATTTTAAAGCAAATTTTAAAGCAAATTTTGAGGAATTTTTTTAAGCAAATTTGGAGCTACATTTTGTTTAATAAAACTCAAGGATCTGGCATTTAAGATCTTCTTTGAGTTCCGAGTCTGAGTTCCACTTTCCGAGGCCTCCCATTGGCTTTCCCCTTTTTTGCAGTAGAAGTTCCCTGAACTTTTTGAACTCTTCAACTTTGTTTCCCCAGACAGAGCAGAGCAGAGGAGAGTCCCCAGCTGGAAGTAGTCCCAGGGTGAAGCATCTGCAATTTGTAGTCTCTGGTTGTCATCGTTCAAGTGGGAAGCCCACTCTTTACCCCCAATGGGAGTTGTTTTCATTTCAATTTCAATTCCGATTCCCCTTCTTGGACTCTCAAACTCAATGAATTTGTTTATAAATTTGTTTAAAGCGAAACGAGAACCCATTGTGGGCTGCTTTCTGACTTCTGGCTTCTGGCTTTCCTTTCTCTCTGTTGTCACAAGTTGAATGAATGAACTTTTTCGAATGCAGAAATTTATTCGAATAGAGAATGAGTCATCAGTCATCCAGTCGTGCTCTGCTTCTATAATTCTGGGCCATGGAGCGCTTTTCGCGGTGCTTCGAATCGATGATTAATTGAAAAGTTCTCTCTCTCCGAAATGACAATCAAATTTCCAATTTTGTTCCGATTTTTTACGCTCTCTTTCAGGTCGGAGAGCTGTCGAGTGAGTGACCAAGTCAATCAATTCGAGTGAGTTTTGAAACACTCAACTATAACTATATGGAATACTATATGGCGTAGTCGTATTTATACGTATTTAGTGTCATAGGCATGCCTCTTTTTTTTTAGTGCGAGATAGTACGTTTCATAATAATAATGATAGAAAGATAGATCAAACTTGAGAGTTCCTTGTAGTGCACGGTTTTGTGACTCTAAAGAATTCATAACAAAGTGATAGGAAAGGGAATGTATATTTAATTACTCATATTTCCGGGAACGTCATAGGCATTTACAGAGCTACCTATTTTCAGAGCTTTGGTAGTGCGTTTCATAATAATAAACTAAAACAAGATCAAGCCCAAGAAAGAACTCAATGGGACGCTGCCTTGTACTGTACTGGCTTATGATTCAAATAAGGAAATAGGAGAAAAAGGAATGAGACATCATCTCTAAAGAATTCCTAAGAAAGTGACTCAAATTATTATGTATATTTAGCAGATTGGCTTCTTTTATAGTGCGTTTCATAATAATAAATAAATTCATAATAATAAAGAGGGATCAAAGCTGAGATATAATTCCATGGGACGCTGCCTTGTAGTGTACTGGCTTATGATTCAAGAAAGGAGAAGGAAATGAGTGATCATCTCTAAAAAATTTCTAAGAAATGGAAAGAAAAGTGCCATGAATTGTAATATATATTTAACAGATTGTCTATAAATGACTCATACTTGGTACTGACCACACTGGCAGGTCATAATGCTTTTGTATCGCACTGTTTTCATACTATACCATAGTCATTCACCTATTTTCAGTGCTTTGATAGTACGTTTCATAATAATATTGATAAAAAAAGAGAGATCACAGCTCACAGAACACAGTTTTCTAATAGAATTTAATAAGACGCTGCCTTGTACTGTACAGACTTGTGATAAAAAATGGGAAAGGGGAGATAATCTCTACAATCTCTACAAAATTTATAACAAAGTGATACGAAATGGGCTGTATTTTTAGCAAATTTGCTTTAAATTAGTCATTCTTTCAGTCACTTTCATAATACTTTCGTATCGCACTGTATCCCCACACCATATAGAACCTGTACTCGTAAATAAACTATATATACTATAGCTATATACGATTGTGCAGATATCGTTTGTATTTTTAGTGGCTGGACAGAGGACAGAGAGCGATAACAAAGACGAGCCGGGACCCGGGACCGACCGCCGAACCGCCAACCGCCTGGCAAGCAATGATAATTATTAAACAGAAAATTATATTCTCAACGAGAAGAAAGTAATACGAATATGGAATGTATCATCCATGATCCATGATCCATAATCTATACAGCATTTACGATGAATCTGCCACAAAAAAAGGATCATGATTGGGAAAGGTTTGAAAGGGTTAAGAGGTTTGAAAGGCTTAAAAGACTTTAAAGACTCGAAAATATCAAAACACTTAAAAGTTGAATAGAAAACAAATCAAACAGAATCGGAAACAGAAAACAAGCACTTTCTTTTATCTATCTAAAGGGTGTTTTTTTTTGGGATATGGAACTTTAAATAGAACTTGCAATAAATCAACGATGGATTCTTCGAATGACATGAATTTTCGGATAATTTACCCGAAAGATAATGTTGTGGATTTACGTTTAAAATATGATTTCAGGCTCGGATATTCGATTGACATCCGAAAATACAAACCATATAGTCCTTTTTTTGGCGAAAAAATGGAAGAAGAACCTTTATTTTCCAAATAAAATAAAACTATTTACAAGCTTCGTTCCGGATAGAGTTTTTTTATGATGAAACAAAAATTATGCCAAAAAAAAATTAGAATAAAAAACTTGACAACTGTTATAGATCGAAAAAAGAACACCCTATACCCTATAAAAGCACCCTATACATAGATTGATATGGTAGATTGACCGATCGCTTTGAAGTCTCATAATAATTAATAATATTGATTGATTCCGGTCTTGGGTAATCGTTTTTGGATGAAGATATAGCCCGAATACCGGAATACCTAATCGCACTTTTGGCTTATGGGGATTTTGTTTATTTTTTATTTTTTTTTTATTTATGAATTGATAAAGCAGGGGCGGGGTTTCGGGTCCCCGTTTCTTTTCGATAAAAATTCTCATATTTCGAGCGTTTCATATTTTTGCGGTCAAAGCTGTTTTTTTTCGCTCGCCCTTCGCCGCGTTGATTGTTTTTCCTTTCGACTTTGTAGAATCCAGAGCTTAGCCAGTTTTTAATTTTTCATTAGCCTCAAAAGCAATTGTTGGCCAAATGTCAATTAAGGTTTGCAGTGCACTGAGAGAAATTAATCGATAAAGTGTGTTTGTCGTAAACTCTTTTATAAACTCTTCAAATTTCTCAAATTTTTTTGCCATTTCGCTTCATTTATAGTGCTTCGATTTTGCTTCAATTTTGCTCCGATTTTGGTCCGTTTATGCTCCGATTTTGATCCAATTCTGCTCCGTTTTTGCTACGATTTTGCTCCGATTCTACTCCGTTTTTGCTCCGATTCTGTTCCAAGTCAGCTCCGATTCTGTTCCAATTCTGCTTCGATTCTGCTCCGTTTCTACTCCGATTCTGCTCCTATTCTGTTCCAATTCTGCTTCGATTCTCCTCCGATTCTGCACCGATCCTACTCCAATTCTGTTCCGATTCTGCCCCGATTCAGCTCCAATTCTGCTTCGATTCTACTCCAATTATAACCTCTAATTGCGCGTACTTCCGGTGGAGAAATAATATTCGTATTTCGTTTGCTAAAAAAACACTCGCTTATGAATTATGATTATGAATTCATATTTGAATGCAAAAAAGCGACACATTTGAATATGAGACACTCAGACTCACACTCACACTCAGCTTCTGCAATTGGATCCTCTTTATTCGCAGATTACGAGTATTCCGAATGAATCACTCGGCTTTGGCTTTATGTTTTTCTTCCTTTGTTGTTGCTTTGTTTGTTTGTTGTTGTTTTTCTTGTTGGTATTTTTCTGCTAATTACAGCATATTTTTCAGGGACTGAGAGTAACGACGATACGTAGACCCATGGGTGTAGCAGTTGGGGTCGAAAAAAGGGTATTCGAATAATAATAATAATGGTAAGAATAATCATTAGAATAACTTTAGAAAGAAACTTTGGAAAGAAAAAAATGTTAATTTAACAAATTTAGAAGAATAAAGATTAAGTATTGCTCCCATTAGTCCCATTATTTTTCGGTATTTTTCGTTTATTTTTAAATATTTTTTGAAGAATAAAGAATCAAAACCCTAAAAACATGATCTAAAGTTAAAGTTCCATTTATGTTTCCTTTATTTCTTAAATACTTCGATAAGAATAAAGATTAAAATCCGTAAAAACAGTTTCTAACTTTTTCCTTCATTTTTCGTTTATTTTCAAAGTATATCCTATTTATATTTTATTTTTAAGAGCATTTTTTTAGCCAATTCCAGGGAAAATCTTTTTAAAAGTTCTATCTTTACAAACTTTAAAGTCGATTTTAATATTTCAATTATAAAGATAAAGAATAAAGTCCCTAAAAAGAGTCTCTAACTTGACATTCTAACATTAAACATTCCTTAGTTCCCAAACTCTTGATAAATAGTTAAGCAAAAAAAACCCTCAAGACCTCCCTGGAGTGGCGTTATCGTTACCGCAAACGAATAAAAGTATACGAGTTTATATAGTATATGTATAGAAGAATAAAAAATGAATCACGGGCCAGAGTTGAAGCCTTGTTTTTATTTATTATTCATGTTTTTTTTCTCAAACCGATAAGCTTTACTTTTCTGAAGTCTTTTTTCTGCAAAAATAAGTTGAGGAATTATTCGCAAATATATATTCAGATATATTCCTCCGATTCATGTGCAGGAAATGAGAACAGAAACAGATAACCTAACACTCGTCTTAACGCTTCCATGGCCTCAATTATATAAGAAGAATCTAAACGAAGAGTCTCCAAGGGGGAAGACAGGCCAAGCTCGATTTCCAAGTTGTTTGACGACATTTTTTGTCTCGTGTTTGTTGTTTGTTTGTTGCTTTCATCGATTTGCTTTACGATTTGATTTACACACAGAAATCCACACACGTACACCCCACAGGTGCACCTGTACACCTCTACAGGTATTCTAACAGGTAAGCCAGCAGTCAACGCGCCTGCGCAGACTCAGCCACAAAAAAATTAGAAATATAACCGAAGAAAAGCGGTTCTGGGGGGTAGACACACTTGGTTACCTGACAAACTGTATAACGAGGTAAATATTTACAAAAAATAAACAAACAAAGCGAATTCGACCTGATTATTAGCCTTATTTATTATTATTGTTAAAGTTTACTTTGTTGGGGATTTGTTATTAAGAATATTAGAGATTATTATTATTATTTTTAGATTATTTATGGAGTTTTTAAGTCATTATAATGAGCAGATATGCAAAATAGTTTAAGAAATAGAGAAAAATATTCATAATTTCTTATATACCATATTTATATTTTCTCTATAAGATCTTTGAAATAAAAGAAAACTAATAATTAACACAATTTTTACTCATTTCTAGAGCTAGGGATTACAATAAAAAAATAGGAAATAATAATTCAATTTAAATTAAATACAATTAATAATAAACACTTTTTTTTTAGTTATTTCCAAGGGCACGAAAAAGCTGTTTAAAAAAATTTTCAATAGTTCTTCAACCTTTCTTTACAAATTCTTTAACTAGATTTTATTATAATTTTAATTAATTATTAATTATAATTTCTAAGCACAATTACCCTATTTTTATCTATCTATTTTTATTTAGAATTCTTTTAACTGGCAAAATATTTCCGGAAAAGATAGAATATTGATCATCGAAAGCCAGGAATATGCTTTTTAGAAAATATTCAATAGATTTCTTAACAAACTTTCTTAAAGTAGATTTGCAAGCTTTGAATAAAAATGAAACAAATTTTAAATATTAACTTTCAAGTTAAAAAAAATAGGTATATTTTCATTTAGAACAATTTTCATTGACAAAATGTAGCGCGAAAAGCAAACATATTGATCGATTATCGAAAACCGCGCATGAAAGTCAAAGGGAAACTCAGAATTGATGTCCGTTTTTCAGCTTAATGTGTTTATAATTGGTTTAATTGCTAAGCCATTGAGAGCCGCTTGAGTTTTGTACAAAAAACAACAAAAACAGCAACAAAAAATGTGTCAAAAGTCTGGGTAGCCCAAGGGGTATAGAGCGGGTAGAGAGGGGTGAGAGGGCGACAGTTGTAGCATTTTTGTGTCAACAGGTGACTGACTGTTCTATTGGCTGAAAAGAGTCGCCACTATTCGCAGCGGATCTCTCTTTTCGGCCAACACACGTACCAATACACTTTCGCAAAAATGGGAGCGATAAGCAGTTAGAAGCGAAAAGTACACTAGAGGTCAGAATATTGGCATTCTTTTAAGGGAGAAAATATTGGAAGAGGTTTTAGGAGAGATTCTAGATTCAAAGTTTTATATTAAACCTTTTTTAAGGTAATAAAGTTTAATAATTAGAATAAATATACACTAGAGGTCAGAATATTGGCATTCTTATAGGGGAGAAAATATTATTGGAAGGGCTTGTATTGCAGAGATTGTATTTTTATGAGATTTTTTTAGAAACATTTTAGATCCCAGATTTAAAGTTTCGTTTTTAACTATTTTTAAGGTTTTATGGTTTTAATATTTACAATTAATGTACACTTAAGGTCAAAATATTGGCTTGGATACGAGATTATATTTTTTTAGAAACACTTCCCATAGATTCTACATTACAAACTTCTTAAATTAAACTATTTTTAAGACAAAATATGGTTTAATATTTACCATAAACCATAATTATTAAACTTTCTTTCAGTTTAAAATACTACTTAGGCCTTATCGGAGAACTGTTATCATTGCACGGGAAACTATTCCATATATACATATATATATATACTCGTATTTATAACAGTTTCCATCTCTTCGATTGATTAGAACGCATTTTTCGAAATTGCAACAACAACAAAACAACAAGAAATAGGGGCGCCCGCTTAAAACGCCGTTTTCACCCTCTTCTTCGTTAAAAACAACAAAAATATATTACAAAAAAAAATGTAGTACAAAGTCATAAAAAAGCATAAAAAGACTTTTACCTTTCGCTTTTTCTCCGCCGCCAGCCAAAAAATTTCGTATGCAATTATGCGTGTTTTTTTTTGTGTTTCTTTTTCAAACCAAACAAAACAAAAACAAAAAAGAAAACCACAAAAAAAAGAAAAAAATGCTGAAACCGAAAAGGTAGACAGAAAGAGGGAGGGGGAATTGATCTGCAAGTCCGAGTTAGGATGATTTTTTACACATATTGCACTGATATCTGAACCGACTTAATTGTTGACTTGATTCGCCCGATTGACACACTTTGGCAAACATTATACGCTTTGCGGCAGCTCAGTTTTTTATTTATTTACGATTTTCTGAATGAATCACTTGCAGTACCTCTCACCCATACGCACGCACACGATCAGACATTGTTTTGTATTGCCCCGCCCCGCTGGCTTGATAAAAACGATCAATAAGCAGGAGTGCACTACAACAACAAATGCTTAAACGACACTACACATCACAGCAATAGCTGCAACCTAGATAGTTGTTATATCTGCCCGATCCGTAACTCCATTCTTTGTTTCTGATATTCACTAGCGGTGGCAGAATGTCGATATAGATACAAAAATGTACTAACGCATATACCAAAATATTTAGATACTGACATATCGAAATATCGATAGAAAAGTATTTTTCGTATGTGATATTTAAGTTTGTACCATCTCTAAACGAAACTCTACTATACACAAAGCAGCGAAAAAATCAAATAAACAGAAAAGAATTAAATAAAAAGTAGCTGCGCAAAAAAAGAAAATAGCGGAAATTATACACGCTAATGGTATATCCGCAAGAAGATTGGAAGGAATCAGCCAAAGCCGCGAAAACAGCACAAAGACCGGAAACAAACATTCGTCCAGGGGAGGGGGCCAAAAAAAACATTGAAAACCCACAAAAAGTATCCCACACAGGGCGATTCAGAAAATGGCCACCAGCGAGATATCCAGCTCCAATGAGCGCCACTACTACGCCAAGCTGGAAGCCATCAAGGACATCCGGGACAAGACGCTGGCCCTCGAGAAGCTCAAGGTGCGGATCATCAAGGAGGTGAAGCTGAGCGACGACGAGGAGAAGTGCCTGGAGGAGTACCGCAAGGAGATGGAGCACCTGCTCGAGGAGAAGATGTCTCACGTGGAGGAGCTGCGCCAGATCCACGCCGACATCAACGACATGGAGAACATCATCAAGCAGACGAAGGAAAACCAGACCAGGTCCTTCGACATGGCCAACCGGGTGTACGAGGAGTACCTGGCCCTCAAGTACCAGATCGATCACATGCGCCGCGACTACCTGGGCCTTAGTCCGCTGCGCGATCTGCACGAGGAGGAGGGCAGTCCCATCTCGAAGGAGCGCTTCCAAACGAACTTCCTGAAGGCAGCAGCAGCAGCAGCGGCCGCGGCAGCCGCCGCCTCGGTGACGCAACCCACATCGCTGGCCCGGCCCCATGCCAGGCATCCCCTGATGCCGGAGGCAACGGTCACCACGCTGCCCAACACAGGCGGCGGTGGCGGTGGAGCAGCCGGTGCCGGTGGCGGTGGAGGTGGCGCCGTTGGCGGTGGTTCGGCAGGCGGCGGGGCCAATCCTGGTCACGCCTTCATGCCGCCAGCGCCGCCCGGAGCCGGTAGTGCTGCCGCCGCCGCTGCTGCTGCTGCCGCGGCCGCTGTCCGCCTCGGAAAGGGTGACTTCTCGGCCCCGCCGCCACCTCCGCCGCCGAGCAACCGACTTCAGCAATCCCCCTCGATCGGCATCGGGCACCATCCGTCGTTCCGCTCCGACTTCAACGTGAATCTCCGCCAGCAGCCGCCGCCGATGAAGTCGTGTCTGTCCTGCCACCAGCAGATCCATCGGAACGCTCCCATCTGTCCACTGTGCAAGGCCAAGTCGCGTTCCCGCAACCCCAAGAAGCCCAAGAAGAAGAACAACTAAGACCAGGACGAAACTACACTCATCTTTAGTCCCGGAGCGGGTCCCGGGTCCTGAAGGATACCCCAAAACGTTTTTTTTTGTCGCGTGTCTCGTCTAGTTATTAAAAAAGTCCTTTTGGGGCAAAAGTATTACGCAAAAAAAGCAAAAGCAACAAAACTTTGGCAAGTGTGTTGGCAAAAGCCTAAGGATTTTTAAATCTAAATTTTGTTTTTTTTTTTTAAATATTGATTCTCATTTTCGTAAAGCATTTAAAATCCTAAAAAAGACTTAAAAAAACACACTTGCTCTTAACAATTTCTCATAACAATTTAGTTCATAATCCAATTTGCTTTTAATTTGTACTCTTATTTTGATTTTAATCCTAGGCTAAGCTTAAATAATGTGTCAAATTATTAAAAAAAAACAAGGAAAACATTACTTTTTAAACGTGTAAGTCGAACAAAATATGAAATTAAACATATTAAGCATGAAAAAAAGAGAAGAAAACTAATAAAAAAAAATATTTCATTTTTAAAATTGGTGTTTTCTTTTTAAATTTTAAATATTTTTTAGCTGCTCTTAATTTTAGAGTTAACTTTATTCAAAACCGTGGACTTTAAAAGCTTAGGATTTTTGGTCACACTCACTACGGTCACACTGCAAGCCAAGCAACAAGTTCGGCTTTATTCTTTTTTTTTAATCGGTCGGCTTAACAACACACTTGCTTTTAGTTTTGATTTTTTTGATATTTTTTATAAGAAAAAATATTTCTAAAAATTGTTAATCAAATCGACGATAAAGTGCTGCTTAAAATAGAAATAAAAATTGTACTCACTCTGGTATATTTTTTTGTAGATTTTGTGCGTTTCCAGTTTGTTATTTTTTGTTTCGTGTTTCCGCTGCGTGCGTAGAATTTGTGAAAAGAGAAAGTTCTGCGTCGCCGCACCTTTCCGCCGCCTCCTTCCACCCGGCTACCTGTCGCTGTCTCTTTCTCTGTCACAGTCGTGGCCAAAAACGGAACACTCTGCGCCTGCGCAGCCACAAATTTCACAAGCAATTGAGGTCAGTTGGCATCGGTTTTTCACCTGTAAAGCAGGTAAAAATATAAAGAAATCAGTTGGAATTTGTTCCTAAATTAAGTTAAAGGTTGTCCTTTGATAAGAAATTAAAATACTTGGAAAATATCAAGTGAATGAATTCCCAGAAAGCATCCCAATAAATAATCAATGCCTATCAGGGAGAATTCCCTTATCAGCTTTGATTGAAAACTTTAACCCCCATTAAGTATAATCTTTCTTATTACAAATTTCCAAGAATCCAGAATCCGTAGATTAACTTTTCCCAATTCCGATTCCAGTAACCAGATCCTGACCAGATCCTCCTGATGGGCACCAAACAGACCGCCTCGCCCAGCCAGGGCGCTTTCAAATACCAGATGCCAGCCTCTCGGGGCAGCTCCCCCTCCAAGGCCAAGTCCAATGGCACCCAAACAGGCTCCAAAGCGAAGAACAGCCGGAACAAGGAGGCCAACATCCTGCCACCACAGAAATCCGTGGTCGTGGCCTACTTGTGCTGGCTGTTCGGCGGCATCTTCGGGCTGCATCACCTGTACTTGCATCGCGACCGCCACGCCTTCGTCTGGTGGTGCACCCTGGGCGGCTACATGGGCATCGGTTGGATGGGGGAGCTCTTCCTGATACCGGAGTACGTGCGGGACGCCAACGAGGATCCGCGCTTTGTCAAAGACTTCGTGGCCAAGCTGCAGGCGTACCAGAAGCCGCCGTACGCCTCCAAGCGGTTTGTCGGCCAGGTGATGGTCGGCCACCTCTTTGGCCAGGTCTGCTCGATGGCCATCCCGGAGATCCTGGTCGGAGACTGGGACCTCAGCTTCCTCCACTGGGCCATCCCGCTATTCGTGTCGCTGGGCGTGTGGCTGGTGGGGAACATCGGACGGGAGCAGGGCGTGTGGTGGCACTGCCTGGTGGCAGCCTACCTGGCCTATCCGGCCCGGTTCCTGATCTATGACCAGACCTACTCCCTGCTCCTGACGGCGCTCGTCGCGGCCCTGACCTTCGACGGGATCTCCAAGCAGTGGCGCCGCACTCCGCCCAGGAGGGGCTCCGCCGGCGCAAGGACCTTCAAGCTCTCGGCCGCCATCCTGATCTACTGCGCCTTCTGGGCCAGCTTCCTGTACTTCAACGGCACCATTTCGGACGAGGACGGCGGCGAGGTGCCCATCCACGAGGCCATCCACAACTTCCTGGCCTCCGCCTGGTGGACCGACCTCAAGCAGGCCCTCCACGACACCTACAACTATGCCCAGCACCACGGCTGGTACGAGACCTGGAAGGAGGTCTTCGAGAGCATGGACGTGGACGGGGAACGCAACTCCTACAAGGTGCTGGGCGTGAGCGCCACTGCCTCGCAGGCGGAGATCACCGCCGCCTACCGGCGCCTCTCCAAGGAGTACCATCCCGACAAGGTCAAGGACGAGGCGCTCCGGGCCGAGGCCCACCAGCGCTTCATCGACATCCAGCAGGCCTACAGCGTCCTCAGCAAGATCAAGTCCAGTCGCCGGCGCAAGAACAAGCAGTACCAGGAGGACAGCGACGCCATCGTCCTTTGAGCGGGATCTGGATCTGGTGGGCGTGGATAAGGACCTGCCTGCTACCCTCTAGTCTAAGCTACTTTACAAATTGTTCGAAAATTAGTTTAGAAAATTTTGTCTGAAATCTGAAGGAATCTCTTCTATAGTTTTTTTTTTAAATTAGAAAATGTAATCGTTCTAACTATAAAATATTTATTTCGTAGATAAAAAATATCACAAAATATACTTACAGTTCTCATACATTTTGAGCTTTTAAAAACATTCATTTTCGTTCTCTGTTTAATTTTAAAAAACTCCCAAAAAATGCGTTTTTGTAGCAATAAAACCTAAAACAGAAATGATATCTATTTAAATAATATTAATTAATATATAAAATAATATACATATTAAGTTTATTTATTAATTCATTTAGTAAATAAGGTATTTTTAATGTTTTATTCAAATAAATTCCAAAAAGAAACTTTAAATACGTTTTTTTGGGGGAACTAGAATTTTTTTTGGGATAAAGCTAGCTTAGATACTAAAACTTATATTTTAAATTAAAATACATATTTTAAAAGAGTTTCCTCTTTTCAGGTTAAAAATTCAACTAAAAACTACAAGTACCGGGTATCAGATAGTCGTTTCATTCATCTCGAACCAATCCTAGATGTTTTTATACAGAAAAAGCTGACAATTCGCTACGCTTACGTGTGGGTCGGAAAATGGCATTTTCTGGGGTTTTTAGATACAAATTTTAGATAAAAATTACAAGTACTGGGTATCGGATAGTCGTTTCATTCATCTCGAATCGATCCAAGATGTTTTTATGCGGAAAAAGCTGACAATTCGCTTCGCTTACGTGTGGGTCGACAGAAAAATGCCATTTTCTGAGGTTTTTTTCGATATAGTAAGCAAAAATATAGAAAAATATATAACTTTGCTTCTTCCCCAGAAAAATAAAAAACCATTGCAATAAAATTTATATTCATTTATTTATTATATATATATATATTTTACATAATATAATGAACTACTTAACAAACTAAGCAAAAAAAAAAAAGAAAAATATTTGTTGTAATTTTTTTTCTCAAATAAATTTTTTGTTTTGGAAAACAATGTGTGTGTGTGTTGTTGTTTGTGTGTGTTTTTTTTTGTATTGTATTTTTTTCCACTAATATTTAAGTAAAACATTCAAAATAAAACGAAACAAAATATATATATTTTGAAGTATATATCGTATTTATCGTTTTACGGATGTGTGTTGTGTTTTTTTTTTAATGGTAATATTTCAATAGATTTTCTCATTTGATAGTTTTTAAATCTTAATTGCCATCGCAGGGAGTTTGTTGAAGAGAAGAAGAATAATAATCAAACTCGAAATCGTAATCGAAATCAAAATCAAAACGAAATCAAAATCAAAATCAAAATCAAAAAAATCGTAATTAATAATACGATGAAAAAAATGTATAAACAGGAAACAATAACTCGCTTAAATTTAGTTTAAAACATAATACTGAGCAAAAAATGTGTATATAACATTTTGCCTACTAGATTTTTTGCTTTTTTTCTTGTTGTGTGTTTAAAAATATATATATATATATATATAGATATATATAAATATATGTAATAGTTAATTGCTTTTCGTTTTTTGTTACTTTTTACTTTTCGCATACTTTTTATATATATATATTATATATTTCGTTTTTCTTTATATATATATAAATATATATATATATATATATATATATTTGATTAGGGCCCGTGTGATTTTTTTTTTTACAAATTTGACTATTTTGATATAATTTTTTTGTGACTGCTTTTGTTTTTTTTGTTTAGAGTGAGGCTTGTTTTTTTCTGTGTGTTGCATTATCACGTTTTCTTTATTAAAAAAAAAAACAAAAAAAAACAATATTAGCTTGGAAAATTGTGGGGAATTTGTTGTTGTTTTTGTAGGATAGTCTATAGTTAAAGTTAAGAATTAAATTTTAAAATAAAATAACAATTTATTAGGCATCGTAGACACGCACACTGCTGCAGTGTGTGTGTGTGTGTGTTGTAGTGTGTGTGTGTTTTTGTGTGTAGGTGTAGGTGTAGTTGTAGGTGTGTGTGCGTGTGTTTGTGATTGTATATGTTTTGTATGTGAGTTTGTGTGTGTGCTTACACCTAGACTAACACACATTTTGCATTTCTGTTGCTTTCTAGCGGTTTTTCTTTTCCGGCAGCGCTCTCTCTTTGGAGCGCCGCTTTCTCGCTCTCTCTACTTTAAAAACTCTCTTTCGATCTCCACTCTCTTTATGTACAAACTAAAAGTAAGCCAAGACCGCCCACCTACACCCCCTTCTAACGGGGTGGGTGTATGGGGTGGCTGCGTCTTGGTCTTTGAGCTAAATGGTTTTTTTCTCTGTTTGTTTTTCGGGAATATGAGGATTGGTTTCTGTTTGTTTTTTTTTTGTGTTTTTGTCTTTTTGTGTCTTTCTTTTCGTTAAATGTTTCTACTAGAAAACTACAACCACAAAAGTTTCTCATTTCTAGAGTCCCTTCGTCTATCGGTGTATCGATAACCGATAACCGATTGTCGAGGAGCTGAGGGGAGGTTAGGGTTAGGGTTTTGGGGTTGGGGCTTGTGTGGTGTGTCGGCCTTGTAATTACAGGCGCGTCACCACAATGTCCTCCTCGAGATCGTCCAACTCGTCGTCCGTCTCCTCGACGCCGTCAATGGGCCCTGACTCGGCGGCGGCGAGAGCGGCAGCAGCCGCCGCCGCAGCGGCCACGGCGGCCTCCTTCTCCTTCTCGGCCGCCTCCAGCTTCTCCTGCTTCTTCATCTTGCGTTGCTGCAAAAGAGAGAGAGAACCGTTAGTAAAGAGCAAACAAAAAATATTGATTACTCTTAGGAAAGCATGATGAATTTTGTTTCGATAACTTTTTATCGATTTTATCGATTCGATGGTTTTGATGATTTTTGATGATTTTCAAGCAGAACATCCACAACAATCTCACCTTCTTCCTGTAAAGGATCTCAACGATAACATAGCCAATGCAGCCGAGCGTGAGGACCGCCAACAGAATGTAGAGCTTCATTTGGGTGCACAGAGTGGTGGCGTAGGCATAGGCGATAACGAATCCGGCGGACTCCCACAGGCGGTAGTTAGAAAAGGCGGCCTCCTTGTTCCGGCGGAACAGCAGACCGTACAGTCCATTGATCTGCGTCTGCCACACGGCATCACCAACGCCCCACAGCCCGGACATGGCATAGAATATGATAGGATTATCGGGATTGGGACGCCAGAACAGCTCCACGGTGATCAGGGTGAAGTGGACAACAGCACCCAAGACAATGATGGGCATGCGGCCAATGTACTTCATCACCGATCCGAAAAGGATCGAGCACAGAGCATTAACCACACCAAAGCAGATCATCACGAATCCGATCTTGTTAACTCCAAGGGCACAGGCCACATAGGCCTGGGTGAAATCCGCACCGATGAAGGCCTGCTCCATTCCAATGAAGACGGTGATCGGGATCAGGAGCTGTAGATTCGGTTTCTTCATCTGCCGGAATGTCGCCGATAGCAGCTGCAGTCCAGACAATTCCGCTGCGGAGTTGGAGCCCTTCCTCTTCTCACCATACCGCTTGAGGGGATCCAGGAAAAAGGCAATGATGCACACGGCGGCCACAATGCAGGACAAATAGATCATTGAGATCTCAAAGATCTCATCCTCTGGCGGGCGCTCTAGATTTCCGTGTCCGCCGCTTCCGGTTGTACAGAAGTTGGCGCCGCACAGCAGGAGATCCTCTTCACTGATCGTTGAGTTGGAGGAGCTGCTGCCACCTCCATGGGCACCGCTGGAGAGAACTGTAAAAGGGATAAAAATCAATATTAGTTTTGAGGATTTATAAAAATTATTTCCCTATCATTGGCGGAAATATCTTTTAAAAACTAGACCCTAAAAATAGGCTACAGAATATTTTCTCTAAACTGTTTGGCTTTAAAAAATGAGGTTTTGTTGTAATATTTTTCGATGAATTTCTTTATATTTAAGTAAATAAATAAAATAAGAGCCATTACTGATCAAATCTCGTTTAATAAACAATTCTTTATGACTTAATTCTTATCTAAATCAACAAAAAACACTAATAACTGACTAATATCTGGAAATTTGACTCTCTAATCTGGTGGCTGCCTAAAATCAAAAACTAATTCTGAATTAATATTTTTTTGCCAGCCATTTTATGGCTATAGCCATAGGCAATAAATCGATAAGATTGGGTGGTTGTGGAATCTGAACTGATATGCATGGAATTCAAATTATATTTCCGCCAAATGGAAAGGTGGAAGGTGGAAACTTACCCAGGCTGGAGATGAGATTGCCCCAGAGCTCGGCGGATTGCCAGGCCAGGAAGAAGAAGCCGAAGAAGCGCACTATGATGGCGTCCACCGCTTGTTCCGTTATCTTGGCATACACTTGACCGACCTGAGTGAGGTAGGTGGCCTTGGACGCCCACATGGGCGCCGCACCCATACCGACCAGGATGCCGGCCGGCACCAAAGTGTAGAATCGCGGGAACAGCTGGAAGGCAATGTAGGGGGCATAGCAGAGCATGCTGCAGACCAAAGTCCACTTGACGGTCAGCTTGCGGATGATCAGGGTGGGCAGGAAGATGCAGGACACCACCAAAGCGGCGTAGATGGCGCTCAGGGATACTGTGCCCAGGCCATCCTTCGAGTTGATCGAGGATTGCAAGTTAGCCGTTCCCTAGAAGGAGTTTTTGTTTAGTTAGTTTTTTGTGTTTTAAAAATATAAAATATATTTTAATACAGTGCTGGGTTAGTAGAAAATTTTACAATTTTAAAAGATATTCTTGTTAACAATTTCATGCAAATTAATGGCAAAAAAATGAAATTTTAGTAAAAAAATTAAAAGCAAAATCAATAATATTTTTAATAATATTAAAGTTAAAGTTAAAGTTAAAGTTAAATTTAAAATAAAATTAAAACAAGACTAAAAATTAGCAATAATTTTCATACAACAAACAAACCCTTCTGAGCAATATTATTAAAATTTAAACAAAAATTAAATTCAAAAATATTTTCCAGGAAAGACTAAAAGCCAAGTATTGATATTTATTTTGTTGTGTGTATTATTTGTTTGGTTTTTTTTTGTGTTTTGTTTTTTTAGTGTTTTTTGTTGGTTAATTAATTACATACCTGAAACGCCGTAAACTGCACCATGAAGGCGATCGATATAATCGAGATATTCTTTAAGATGCGCCATTTCTCGGCCGGATTCAGCACAACTTTCTCCCGAAGCGAGGCGGTGTCGGGCTCGAAACCAGCTTTTGGCTAAAAAAAAACGAAAAAAAAATATAAATAAAAAAGCCGAAATGAAAAGATACTCGTATCAGTATTGGAATGATCATTGGTTTCAGTTTTCTGGTCCAGGGCAGGGGATGGGGAGTACGGGTAGGATGATCCTACTTTCTTTCTTATCTCCGAAAACCCCAAAAACCCAACAACAACAACTCTCTTCTGGCCATCACTTTCTTGGTATGATTTCAGATATTCCAAATAATTTATTTAAATTACCTTACACCGCGGGCCATTCACATAATAAAATCTTCGTTAATTAAAACTAATCTTGTTTTTTTCAGGGCGATCAAAAAAAAAGTTTGCCACAAACAGTCAGAAAAATAAAGTTAAAGTTTTAACATTTTTTAATACATTTTTATCGAAAAAATAAATAAATAAACCTTTGATAAATATTTTTTTTTAATAATTTTTAAATTATTCCTAATTTTTGTCTCTCTTTTTTATACAAAAAAATATGTTTTAAGTTTAACCCTGAAAGTAGGGTATTTCCTAGTCGTCTTTGCCCTTCCAAAGCTTTCATTTTTTTCCTGTTACTTTAATGCATTAATTAATTATTTATATGTTGGCGCATTTTACGCTCTTAGTTTCTACAAAATAAACTAAAAAATATATATATATTTAAAAGCAAAAAAAAAAAAACTGGATTAAATCGAAAAATCAATTTATAAAGCCCGCACGCGTTTTGCTAGCGTTTCGCGCGCGTTTTTCGCATTGCGCATGCGTGCCGCGGCCTTTTTGGCGCTAATCTGGCCATCAAAATGCTCGGAACGCATCGGTAATACGCCCGGCGGAGGGGAAGACCCCAAAAAAGGCCCACTACTCCGGGGCTCAGTCCCCAGTCCCGATCCGAGAACTGACCGAGAGCAAAGCCCAAAAGACCCGAAAATGGCGATTTTGCATGCACCGCACAGGGCCAGAAGGTTACATGGTACATGGGTGTACCACCCAGGGGGGTGTTAGAGGGGGATGAGGAGGTATTAGGGGTATGATAGTGTTGTGGCAAGTTGGCTTAACCCACACGCGTTATTATGCAACTCACAATCGATTACATTTTGTTTTGTCTCGTTTTTTTCCTCTAACTTCCAACTTGTTTTGTTTTTTTTTAGTCATTTTTTTCTCTGGTTTTTTTTTAGCCAACAATATGAACTTAATTACAGTACATAATAGTTTCTGTTCACACGATATCGGTTGTTAGATATATATAGAAACGTCTCGTTTTGTTTTGTATGCAAATTCCCAAACGATTTCAGATTTCATCAAGATATAGACATTAAAAAAATACAAAAAAAATCGGAAAAAAAACAGAAAAAAAGACAGAAAAAAACAATCAGCATAATAAAATTGCATTTAAATTTTGTTTTGTTGAAGGGGCAAGAAAGGGGAAACCCCAATGCAATAAATGTTGCATTTAATTAGCAAAATATAACAAAAAATTTAACAAAAAAAACAGAAAATTAAAAAAAATCCCTTTTTTTCGAACTTAGGATTCCAAAGAAACCGAACCAAGTTAAGTGAAATTTTTGGCTAACAAAAAATGGGAAAAAAACAAAACAAATAGCAAAAGAAACTTGGAATTCAGAAATAAACAAAAACTAAAACAAAAACTAAAAGAAAAACTTTAAAGTAAACAAAATAAATCAAAATAACTCATACGACCTGTTGCCTGTTTGGGAAAAAGTTTGAAATATTATATTCTTGACCCATTTTTGTTGCTTTTGTTTAAAGAAACAAATTAAATTATTTATTTTGGAATTAAAAATGTTCTATTAAATCTTTTCGAAGGCGGGGAGTTCAAAAATTTTCCACCAACTGTAAGCCCAAGATAGACTTTTTTCTAGGAATCTAGGTTTGTTTTCGTTTTTGTTTTGCAATTTCCAAAGCCTTTGCATTACACTTAAGAAAATATATTTTGAAATCCAATTTAGGTTTTTTTTTTACCTATATTTTTTCCAAAAAAAATGGGCAAGAAAACCATGACA
Source organism: Drosophila ercepeae (assembly GCA_018150545.1). Classification (NCBI taxonomy): domain Eukaryota; kingdom Metazoa; phylum Arthropoda; class Insecta; order Diptera; family Drosophilidae; genus Drosophila; species Drosophila ercepeae. Next base: position 3,081,985 of record JAECWL010000197.1, read on the forward strand.
AGGCAGAAAAAAAAACCAAGACTGGAAAACCACTCTCGAGCGTCTGTATTTGTTGTTGTTTTTCTCTCTGGTTTTGTTTGTTTTGTTTTTTGTTTGTTTGTTTGTTGTTGTTGTCTGGGCTTTGTTTGTTGTTGTTGTCTGGGCTTTGTTTGTTGTTGTTGTCTGGGCTTTTCATGCCAACAACAGCTGATGGTCTAGTCCCAAGTCGAAGTGATTTTGTTTTTCTTTTTCGAAGAAACAGCCTGGCAGGCAGCCAGACAGCCAGCCAGCCCAAGCCGGGCTTTGGAACAAGTGCGCGTAATAATAATGCCTTAAAAAACGCTCACACACACACACACGGGCACACTAATGGGCCATAATGATATGCGAGAAGCTGGCAGAGACGTCGACTGCAACGGAGGCGCCTGCAGCGCTGCCCGCGACTGTGGTGTCTCTAGTCGAGACAAACAAAAACCGCCGCAAACCAGTTCGAAGCGGCCCCCAGGTGAGCGGCGGCGGCACTGTCTCTTCGAGTGTGGCCGCAGGTGTGTGTATTTTATTTGAATTTATTTAACACACAAACACACACCATCACACTACCACAAAAAAAATAAGGAAAAAAACTAAAAAATTTATATGGGTTATAGACAAAAAAATTGTTCAAGATTTCCCATAAATTGAAAAAAAAAAATTAAAAGCTTTCCGATATGTCATTAAAATTTTATGAGAAACTATTTAAAAATGGTACTTAAAATTTTAAAGCTTGAAAATATATAAAGTATTTTACGTATTTATAAAAAAATTATGGATTTAAGGAAGTCTTTTTTTTATGAAAATTCAAATCTTTTTATGAGAGATGAATAATTAAATTTGCATTTAAATTTTAAGAGATTTTAAGGGTTTCTATAAAAGTTTTAAGGAAATTATTAATAAAATATTAAAGAAACAAATAAAACATGAAACAAAAAATTATTCCAAAATATGATAAAAAAAATCAAAATAATTTATTGGAAATCCTTAAAAAATTCTAAATATTTTAAGCAAATAATTTAAATCAGTTAAAAATTCAAATACTTTCAATATTTTATTTAAAAACATTTTTAAGGAATTTACTGAAGAAGCAAAACATTTTTGCATATTATTTATTTTATTTTATTTATGTTATTATTGGTATTATTTTATTATTTATTATTATAAATTAAAATAAAAAACCAAACTAGTTAAAAAAAAAAAACAAATTCATAAAGCTTTGAAATTGATGTTTACGATTTCCAATTAAAATCGAAATTTACGAAGCTATTTTGGCTTCGCCAACTTTGGCAACATGTTGCCAGCGACCTACTGCCAGTTTTCCACAAGTATCCGAGAGTGTGTGTGTGTGCGTGTATCTGAAAGATACAGATACGTATCTGGGTATCTGTGTGCGACATGTTGCGCACGCGCTTCTGAGCCGCACGAGATTTGCGTTTTATTTTTAAACGCGGCACGTTTCGTGTTTGCTCACTGGTCCCTCCTCCTACTCCCCCTGCTTCTCTTTTTCCCTCTACCTTGCCACTGTGGCACTCAAACCCCCACCACCCCCTGTGGGGCTGCTTTTTACAAGTCTTTTTGGTGGCTTTGGTGCGCTTTACATACTATAGGGGGCATATAAATAGGAGTTTTTTTGGGGATTACAAGTTGTTAGGAAAATATTTAACAAAATATAAGAATTAGAAATTAGATATTTTTAACAAAAATTATGTTTCTATATTTAATAATAATTTTCAAAATAAACAATTTTAGGGAATTTTCAGGCAATTATTTCAGTTTATTTAAACATTAATCGATATTTATTTTTTCAAAATTTATATTAAAAAATATTTCAAGATTTATATTAAAAAATATTTCAAGATTTATATTAAAAAATATTTCATAATTTATATTAAAAAATATTTCAAGATTTATATTAAAAAATATTAGAAAACGAGAATTTAGGAGGAAAAAAATAAGATTTCAAGATTTATATTAAAAAATATTAGAAAACAAGAATTTAGGAGGAAAAAAATAAGATATTTCTATGAAAATTATTCTATAAATAATATTGCAAAATTTTATACATTTTTCTTAAATGGAACGAAAAATGAAAGTATTTCCTTCAGATTTTTAGGCTCAGATTTACAATTAATCAAAAAATTATTAAATATATTTACTCAGGTATTTAAATATTAAAAAAAATTAAATGAAAGACTGTAATTTCTTTTTATAAATATTACAAAAATATATTCTTTTCCTTAATATTTTTATTTATTTTTTAAAAGCCTCTAATCCCATTTCAACTCCTATTTCCCCCACCTCTAGTGTTGTAAGTCCAAGTTACTCGACTGGACATTCTTGGGTTTCTTGTATTTATACTCGTACTTGATTTTATTTTTACTTTTATTTATTCGAATGACTTTTTTTTCGGCCTCATGGACCATGGATCTGCGTGGACCGGGAAAGAAACAAGTTTGGATCGGTTTCGATCTCTCAAGAACCGATTACAGGGTGCGGTCGGAGTTGAGAACCTCTTGAGTTTCAGTTGGGTTTTTTTTACTGATTTTTTTTTTATGTAGTATGTTTAAGTGGAGTCCATTGTAAATTGGCAATATTTTATTATGAAACCTTGTCGGTGCTTTAATTGTGCAATACGTTGTCGCTGTCGTTAGTTATAAGCCACTTTAGTTTACATTTTTTTTTCTTGTATTTCTTCTGTTTCTTATTTCTGTTACCTTATTTATTGCCAAATTTTCTGGTCAAGTTTGTGGCTAAGACATATCCATAAATAAGTGGCAGTGAGTGTGTGTGTTTGTTTCTTGGCTGCTTTCTGCTGTCACATTTCTTTTTCTGGTTTTTTGGTTTTTTTGGTTTTTGGTTTTGAGTTTCTTGAAGTGAAATTTATTTCGCCTCATTTGGAGCCAAAAAAAAAATATCCAAAAGCCCCTCGAGGAGTGGCCCCCAAAATGCTAATAATCATCTTGAATTTTGATTTTGATTTTCATCGGTTTATTGGACACTTCCTCCCCCTCCCTCTATGCCTCTAACCCCTCCCCTTCCATCATAAACTGGGCCAACAAACATAACAAAAAAATAAAAAAAGACTACAACGCGTGTCATTATAAAACATGATTTCTTTGCCGAAGGTAAACACAGTCATTAATAAAATAACGACTAAACAGAAAAAAAAATACATAGTAATGCAAAACAAACGAACGACCCAGACACTCGATAAGTGTAATCCAGAGCTAATACACTTCATAGACTATAATGAATGAAAATATATATAGTATAGTATATATATATAGAAAACTTATATAGAAAGACGTGTAGAATGTGACAACAATTTTTCAAGTGGCTGCTTTTATGGCCAATTCGATGGCTTTCGATGGTCGATAGAGTTCTAAGCGATCTAAAAAAACCGGGAAATGCCCAAGCCATATTGGGTTTAAAGCCGGATTATGGGTCTTTTGGGTTTTTGCCATTTTATGGTAATTTTTTTTTTGTTCAAATTCTTACATAATTTTTATGAAATAAAGCTACCTGGCTTTGAGGGCCAAAAATAGGCTGAGATCTGACTGAAGAGAAGAGAAGAATTCTTTGGTTTCGATTTGAGAAAAGTAAAGAAGTTTTAAGCAAATCTAAGAACTTGGACAATACAATTGTCTATCAAAGTTTTCTGGTTATTTTTGGAACAGAAACTTGCTAAAAATATTAAGCTTATTTAAGAAAAAAAAAAGTTTCATTGTAAAAAAAGGCTAAAGGATAAAGAAAAGCAAAAATTTTAAGCAATTCTAATAAATTAGACAAAAAAATTACCTATCCAAGATTTTTTGGAATAGAAATTTACTAAAATTGTGAAGCTTCTTCATAATAAGTGTCAGTGTTGAAAAAGGCTATTTAAGTTTGAAGTTTTGGCAACAAAATTATTTTTATTATTTAAAAAGAACATTAAAAAGAAACCATAATAAAGAAAAGTAAAGAAATTTAAGGCAAATCTAATAAATTGGACAAAAACAATCACCTAATCAAGATTTCTGTAATATTTTGGGAATAGAAATCAGTTGAAAATGTAAAGCTTCTTCAGAAGAAAGGATCAAATAAAGGGTTAGTGTTGAAAAAGGATATTTAATTTTGAAGTTTTGAAGTTTGAAGCAAAAGTAAACATATTTAAGACAAACCTAATAAATTTGACAAAAACAATCATCTTATCAAAATTTCTAATTATTTCGGATTATTTTGGGAACAGAAATAAGTTGAAAATTTTAAGCTTCTTCAAGAAAATGTCAAGAAAAAGTGTTGAAAAAGGAAATTTGAATTTTGAAGGTTTGGCAAACAAAATAGTTGTATTAATTGCAAAGAACGATAAAAAGAAACCATAATAAAGAGAAGTAAAGAAATTTTAGGTAAATATTATAAATTTGACAAAAAATTGTCTATCAAAGATTTCTGGCTTTAAATTCTTCAAGAAAAGTTTAAGCATAAGTTTCAGTGTTGAAAAAGTGTATTTAATTTCTTAGGTTTGGCAAACAAAAAATAGTTGTATTAATTGCAAAGAACGATAAAAAGAAACCATAATAACCCCTTTTGATAGTAATCGCTCAAAGAATAACAATATATAATTCGGTTTAATTATGCAAAAGTGTGTAGGATTTTTGGAATAGTGTCAGAATAATAACCCGGAATAATAAGATTTATTCGCGTTTCGTGATTTCTTTGCCAGTTTTGTTTGCCTGTTTTTTGTTTCTGTTCAGTTCTGGCTTTTTGTTTACAACATTTAATTCTGTGTTGATTTTTTTGTTGATTTTTTTTGCCGGTAAGGTGATTTCATTATGCGTACATTGACGTGTCCGCAACACTTGTTTCAGCTTCAGAAAATAAATGACCAACTTGTAGGGGAAAAAACCAGGTAAATCACTCCCCCGGGCTGAGAACTACTTGGAACCAAGTAAGAAGTTTAAAAAACACTCACCTTGACGGGCTCATCGTTTTCAAAACCAGCGTTGGTGAAACCAGTCATCGTGCTGGTTCTTTGTGTACTCCGGTCCCTTTACTCCTTTTTGGGTGATTTATTTTTTATTTTTGTATGGTTTGGTTTTGTTTTGGTTTTGGGCCCAGTTAATCAATTAAGACAAAAGGGGGAAAAAGTTAACTGCAATAAAGGGAGAAAAACAGAAATTGTAGTTAATTTTTATGGTTGATGAAAGTCATTTGTTGGGGAAAAGAGGTAAAGGTTTGGATTTAAGTCTAAAAAATTCTAGTAAAAATTTAGATGATTCCTATTCTTTTGCTTTTCTAGATTAAAGAACTTTATTTTGAATCTTTAACTTCTATTTCTGGTATCAAAATTTATTAAAAAATCCTATTATAGTTTTAAGAACTTTATTTTGAATCTAAGAACTTTTTTCCTTTCTACTTCAACTTCAACTTCTAATTCTTGTTTTAAGTAAAGCCAAAAACTTCATAATTTTTTATATATAATTCTAAAAAATATCTACTATAAAGTAATACTTTCTATATTCATAAAAGAAGCCACAAACTATCCTGAAAAAGTTCTCCTTAATATCCTGCCCTTTGACTAAAATCTTCAAAAATTCTCCTACAAACCCTTCCTCTTTTCTTTATTTAAAACCACAAACCTAATGATTTCCTCCCAGTGTAAGCCTGTTCACTTTCAGCTAAAAAAAGCAAAAGTAATAACAATAATAATAAAAAAAAGATTAATAATAATTTTTATACCGAGACTGGCGCGGCTCTGGCTCTGGCTCTAGCCGCAGTAGAAAAGATTTTTCGTTATTGAAAATTGCCTGGGCCTGGGCCTGGGCCAGGCCATAATTGTCGGAAATTTCGTAGACAAATTGATGACACTGACTGACTGAATGACAATATATATAATATATATATTGAGAGATCTCTGTTTCAACAACAACAACGAAAACAGAAAAACGAAAAAAAGTCTTCTCCATTCACGTGTGTAGTATTTTTGTGTGTTTTTTGCCTTTCTGGTTGGCTTTCTGTTCCCATCGGTTGGTTACCAATTTTTGCGCCATTGTCTAATTGTTTATAATTGAGTTCCCCCACCAATCGTCCCTCCTCGTGGTTCAAGTTCATGTCCAATTAATTGCATATTAGGCACTATCCAAAACTATTATTCAGGCCCCTCAACTGAAGCGACAAAACACAATGGCGCAAAAAAAAAAAAACCAGTAATAAAAAAAAAAAAAAAACAACAAAAATTGGGTAAACTTTTTTATGGCCAGAGAGACATTGGCATAGAAGTTCTCAAAGGAAGTGAACGAAGCGACGAAAAATTAATCATAAATAATGCTTAACGATTTTTAAAACAGAAATAAAAACCAGCATAAAAATCATCTTTAATTATGGAAGAGATGATGTCGGTTTCTTTTTTACAATTCTACAATAATTAATATTCATTTATGCTAAAAAAAAAGAATCAAGAATAGGATCTAGAACAAAAATAAAGCTGACATCGTCACGTGTTGTACAAAAAAAAGGGAAAGATTTTCTTGGAATTGGAAACAATTATTAATTATTATTTTTAAGGTTAGTTTCTGTCATTTCCTGCCTCACAAGCCAAGCTGGTCACACTGTCTTAGAACAACACAAGCCTGGTCATACTGCCATCAAGATATTTTGTTGTAAGTTGTAAGATTTATCCCTTTTGTCATTGTGCAACCCGGGAGGGCATGTGACTCTCTCTCTCCTCTGACTTGACAGCCATTATTTACGCGACTTACAGTTATGTCACTGACAGTCGTCGGATTTGCACGATAACACAGGAACTGCACTGATATTTATAGCGTTTATATACTGTTATAAGGAACTCTAGAGTAGGGGATTACTCAACCCGTAGAAAGCCCCAAACCAGTAATCGATTACGATGACTCTACTCTATATTTTAGAAACTAACTCTAGATAATACCGTAGATTGCGGCGTAGTTTAAATTGATTTTGTGGCTTTCGAAGGCGCCTAAAATTCTGAATTCCAAATACCGAAAAAAAATCCCAAAAACCTGGTCATAATTAATATAAACTCATAAAGAACTTGCTACTGGCGACGTTCTGACGTCAGCGGCTAAAAAACTCAAACTCGAAGCTAATGCTAATTATCCCCGAAACCCAAACAGCTGTCTTGAACCGAAAAAACTTGGCCAAAAAAAGGGGAACAAAAAATTAGGTAGAAAGAAAATTCCAGAATATTTTCTGGAAAGTTTTCGGGATTTTCCTCTCCTTTCCTTGATTTTTAACATATATTTCTACAAGTATTATCGAGTCCAAAAATGGATCTACGTTTTGCCAAACTTGGCTCGGCAATTGCCAATTTTTTATGGCTGCTGCGTGTGAGTTAATTTATAAATAAAAAAAAACTTCGACACGCGCCAAAGGCCATTAAAACTAAAAGAAGACGAACGAAACATTTCAATTTCAATTTCAATATCAATTATTATTCTAACGAAATAACGCAACATCATCAAAGGCGGACTTTTATAACACGATTCGGGGGTTTTTTCTCTTATTATACCCTGTACCCATTAAAAATGGGTGAAAAGGGTATCATAATATGGTGCAAATGTATGTAACAGGCAGAAGGAAGCATCTCCGACCCCATAAAGTATATATATTCTTGATCAGCATCAACAGCCGAGTCGATATAGCCATGTCCGTCTGTCCGTCCGTCCGTCCGTCCGTCCGTCCGTCTGTCCGTATCAACGCCTAGATCTCAGAAACTACAAGAGCTACAGACATGTGCCATATATCGTTGGATAGGTAATTAGCATACGCAGTACAAGTTTGTTTTTTTATTTTGATATCACCCCCCGTTCCCCCGCAAACGGTAAAAAACTGTCACGACCACGCTCCCCCTCAAACCTCAAAAAACTGCCACGCCCACAATTATTGTCCTAATGCTATGCAATTCGGCATATGCGTTGGTGCTTATAAAAGCTATCTAATTTTTAAATTTGAACCAAATCGGATAAGAAACACGGAAGTTATGCCACATGCAAAATCTATGGCAAGGGAAGCAGAAGCGCAGCAAAACACGCATTGCGCGACGCCGACTGCGACGTTGACAGCGAAATGTGTATGGCTTTATGACACACGAAACTTATTTTCATAACCAAAATCATACCAAATTTATATTATTATGGTACTCTTTTCTAATATGGTAGAATATTTTTTCACTTATTTATTGATATTAAATAAATAAATTGTAAGCATGTCTAAGGGTACAGGGTATTTTGCAATCGGGAAACTCGACTGCTGCTACCTTACTTGTTTTTTATTTAATTTTCAATTCAACGCGTTTCGAAATCAACTATAGACAATCTGCATTATCTGTAGATCGGGGATCGGGACTTAAGTGGCCTACAAATTGGCTTTTGGCAAAAGCCTTTTATTTATTTATTTATTGTTTCATATTAATTGTGTTGTGTATTATGATTATTATTTTTCATTATATTTTTTTGGGGCCCTTCACCCAAACCGAGTTTCGCAAAAAAAATACCAAAGAAAAATACTCTAACTGACATTGAAAAGGAAATGTTTGGCTAGTTTTTAAGATTTGTTAGAAAAGTAAAAAAAAAATAATAAGGCAAAGGATCTTTATTCTTTTTTTCACTATTAAAAAAATTTCTAAAAACTTTAACACTTTTTTTTTTACAAATATTTTTTATAGAGTAACTAAACTTTGTCTCAGCAATGTCTTGGCTTTTTCTTTTCAAAAATTTATTACTACATACTATAGTTTTTTTTCAGCTTTTATTTTTGGCATTTATTGTTATTTTTCTATCTTTATTTTGTATTTTTTTTTATATTTTTTTTGCAATACATTGGCTATGCATTCGAATTTTACGTTTTGTGGCTTTTAACGCGGTTCATTGGGTTTATTTATTTACGTTTTTTTTTTCTTGTTTAAGTTTATTTTTTAAGAGGATCTTCACTTTGGTTTTTTTCTGATGTTTTTTCAGACAACACTCACAATTTGTTCATTTGTTTTGGCGGGCAACGGCGGCGGGATAGGAAGAATCCTTCGGGATACACGGAACTTTCCTCCCTATTCTTTTCCCTTTTTGTGTGTTTTTTTGACCAAGTTTAAAAATTGGCAAAATATGGCAAAAAAAAATAATAATAATGTTGAAAAAAGGGAACTGGCCAAGTGGCTGGCTCGCAGTACAATGCCAAGAAACTGCGACAACGTGCGAATTTTAAACGAAAAGCACTTTCTAGCTAATTGGAGTGATTAGTGGCAGGCGTCGCAGTCGGCGTCTCGGTCGCTGCCGCAGTCGACGTCGCTGTTGGAGTCGCTGCCGCTGAGGACAGCGCAGCTGGCTTCGAGACGGGGTAATCGTAAATGGCGGTCCAAGAGCTAACCAAGATATATATTTATATACAAGGTTATCGTCGCCTGGACAGAGCTAACTGTAAATAATCGGACAGAGATAGAGATAGAGACAGCCGCCAGGTAACTGTATTTTTTGGCTTTGATTTGCCTTTGGCCAAAAGGCTAGATAACCGTTAGCAAGAAGAGCAGAACACCCACAGGTGGGCAGGTGTGTCCACCTGGCAGCAGGTGGGCGGGGCGGCTTCTGCTTCTGCTTCTGCCTTTTTTTTGCTTCTTTTTGACGCGGGCCACGCTCTTGACTTTTGGCCAAATCTTCCCAATGGCCAAGGTGGCGTGTGGCCATTTTCCAGGAGCGGTTCAGGTTCTTTTCTAGGGTTTTTTTTTCCTTTTTTAAGGATATTATAAAGGATAGGGATATGGATGTAAGGGATATTTTTCTATAAGATTTTTTAGAAGTTTTTAAGAAGCTTCAAAAATATTTAAATATCTGGAAACTCTTTTTAAAGTCTTTTAGAAATGATTTGCTTTATGTTCTATATCTTCCTATATGTTTATTTTTTTTCCTCTTTAAAAAATTAGTATTTTTTGGTTTAAAACTGTATTTTATTTATTAAAAATGTTTTTTTTTTCCTAAATTTGAAAGATTTTTGATAACTTTTGGTTAAAAATTACTAAGAAAGTAGCAAGAACCCTTTTTTTAAAGAACAAAAGTAACCAGAACCATAAATAAAATTTTCTTAAATATTCTAAAATATCCTAGAATCTAGTAGTGATTGATTTTTAGAAACTTTTGTTTAAAAATTACTAAGAGAGCAGCAAGAACCTTTTTTTTAAGAACAAAAGTAACCAAAATCGAAAATAAAATATTCTAAAACATCCTAGCATCTAGAAATATCTACTCCAAATTATATTCCCCTTTCAAAACCCTTTTTAATTAATATTTTAAAACCAATAAAAAAAGATTACAATTAACGACTTCCGCCTGAAATAATTGTAACGCTCCTGAAGGAGAACTCGAAATCGAAATCGAAATGGAAATCGAACTCGCGAACCCGTCAAGTGTCCGGAAAGTCAGAAAGCCAGAAAGCCAAAATGTGAAGAGTTTCTCATGTCTCGGCGATAGATAAGATTAAGAATATAGAATCGAAAAAGGCCCAACAACATCTACAATGGCTATTTATTGTCTTTATATGGACGCGACAATAGCCGCGACCATAAATTCTAATTAACAAACGCACACGGGGTACGATTTTTTTTATTTAATTTTTTTTTTTCATATATATATTAATATATTATATAGCAATGATTTTATTTTGGATGGATGGCTCATCCTAGAAAAGGTAGAAATAATATGTTTATGGCTTTTCAGTAGCCGGCAGCGGTCTTGTGGTCGAGTTATCGCGGTTATTAGCGCGTGATTATAAAACCGGCACTGGGACTGTGATTTTTCGATACGATTCTGGCCAATTTATGATCATAAATATTCACCGATAATTGCTATAGGCGAAAATTAGTTGGAAAATATCATCATTGGGCTGAAACAGGCTACCGACGACTTCGTCTCTTTGTTTAGTTTTGGTTTATTGCCCTGCAAAAAGTGGCAAGATAATACAAAATTATTAATATGGCCTGTGCCTGGCCACAAGTGTCTATGACTAAAGGGTTTTCGGTTTATGGCTTTCTGGGTTTCTGGCTATATCAACCAAAGCAATTTGGCCCACTTGAGAATCAAGACAGGCGCTAATTAAGAATGATGGATCGGTATAAGCCAATAAATGCCACAAGTTAATAGAGTTAATGGAACAATATTGATTGATCTTATTGTTAAACCATTTTTAAAACATCTTCTTGAATTAAAAACCAAACGTGAGGCTCTTTAAAATAATTTCCTAAACCATAAACCATGTTTTTTTCTTGGCTTTTAAACCACTCATCGGCGTTAAAACGCAGAGTTTTATATCCCGCAACGATTAGTTGCCAAAATCCATAAAGCCAAGGCATTAACACTCCGTTCACTTCACAGTCAGCGCCAACTGTCGCCGCACACCAGTTGTGTCAATACAAAAAATATAAAAAAACATCAACGAGAAAAAAATCGAAAAGTATGATGCCCGTTTTCGAGTTGAAGGGTATCGGCACTTGACACATGCCTGGGTTTATTCACACACCGATATATATATATATATAATATATATATACTTCGATACGAGTATATATATTTAAGCCCAAAAGCTATGGCTAAAAGCTAAACCCTCGTCGCGGATCTGGCCCGTAGGGAAGTGAAGATCGCGAGAGCTGCCTTTGCTGTTATATTTGCCATTTGGCTGACCCACTTTTTGGCCAGAAAATAAAATACAACAAAAAACATAAAGGGGCACAAAGTTAAAAAACAGAAAAACAGAAAAAAATTGGTATTGGAATTGGTATTTGTGCATTTCAATTAACCGACAAAGTAAAGTGTTTTTTTCAAAGAGTTGCGAAGAATTATTATTGAAAATTGCTAGAAAAAGAGTCTTTCCAAAAGCTAAAGATAGTATAAAGGAATCATTTTTATAAGGATAGATTTATCCTATATTTTTATCTTTATTTTAAAAAAGAAATACTGGTTTTTGGTATTTTTACAAGTTTTCTAGAAAAAGAAGGGAAGTTTTTCGTAACTACTGGTACTTTTTTGGGTTATTTTTGATCCTATTCGAAAGATTAGATGATATCCAGGGAATGCAGAAATAGTTTTTGCAGTAAAAGATTTATCTTATATTTCTTTATTTTATAAAAGAAATACCGTTTCCTGGGTTTTCTACAAAAATAAGGGAAATTTTTCGTAAATACTGGTAGTTTTTGGTATATTTTTGATTCTATTATTAGAAGGACTAGACCATATCCAGCGAAAACAGAAATAATTTCTATAATGGAAGACTTATCTTATATTTCTGTCTTTTTTTTTTATAAATTAAATACTGGTTTATGGTATTTCTTTACAAACTTTCTACAAAAACGAAGGGAAGTTTCTTTTAAATAATGGTCCTTTTTTTTGGTATATTTTTTAACCTATTATTAGAAGGATTAGAAGATATCCAGGGGATACAAAATAATGTTTTAAGTAGAAGCTCTAGCTTTTATTTCTTTATTTTATAAACAAAATACTGGTTCCTGGTATTTCTTCAAACTTGACAAAAAAGAAGGGAAGTTTTTTGTACATAATGCAACTTTTTTCTAGATATTTGTGTATTTTTGACCCTTGAATACTTCCCCCCTATTAAAAACCTCTCCCTTTTTATAATAAAATGCCTTCACATTTACACCGATTACTATGCCCTTTGCTCTCCGCCCTATTGAATGTTACTTTGTTTGGTATTTCCAGTGCCGTAACACTCAAATAGATCGTTTAAAATCAATTAATCTGCGATTCAGTCTGTGTACCTAAGCCCTAAAGCCATCGAGAGGCCATCGACTCAAGTCAATGGCTGATTGATAGAGAGACAGCTTATCAATGGAATTGTGTTAGCCGAAGGCTAAAACCGGGCTAATAATACTACACAGTCCACTATATGGTATATTTTTTTGATAAACAGGAAAAGCTGGTGAAACGTGACTCATGGAAAATGTGATATGATCTTGAGACCAGTTACCTGTTACCTGTTACCAAGTCAAATGGGTCACCCGAAAAAAAAAATTATGAATAACAACTCGAAATCATATCTAAAATCAAGAATAAATATTATTGATTAATTAAAAATTCCGGGACGCGGGACCACATGGAAATTTGATTTCCAACAATCTGGTTTATGGCCAAAACAGTCGAAAAAAATTTCACAAATACTTAACCGCAATATCGACTATAATTTTTGGTCACGTGAATGCCAACGTCTCTTGCTTTTATTTTTTTTCGGGAACCTCAACTGGTTTTCAGGCCTGGGTGATTTTTTATTTTTTTTTTGATAAATCACATACAATATTATTTGCCTATTTATAGCCAATATTTTTAGCTGCTGATTTCATTTCGTTTATGAAGTGCCACATACTCGTACTCAAAGGCCCAGCCACTTGATATTGGCCATTCGGACAGGGTACTTGCATATATATTTTAATTAAAGTAACAACAAAAGACTGTCGAGTGACCGAAAGCAAGGCAGAAACAGCGACAAATTGTCTAAGGGGATTAGAGATTGTGTGTTTGTTTCGCCAAAACGCGTCAAAACGCGACAAACGCGGCGAAACGCGACAAACGCGTCAAAAAAACGCGGCATACACGGCGCATGAGCGATGCGATCGATAGCCTCTTTGGTTTTTTCGTTTTTTTGGTTAGAAATTCCAAAGACTAGCGACTGATTAGCGAAAGAAATGGCCATAATTCTACGAGATGTTTCTACAGGAAATTGTCGTTGCCAAAAGTACGAAATTGATAATGGAAATAAATCAGCGACTAATTCTGGTTTATAATTAAAATATGACGTTCAAGGGAGGTTCTTAAAGAGTCTGGCGAGGTGATTTTTAAGAAGTAAGAATCTAAAATACATTTTAAATAAAGATTCCCTAAAATTATGTGCAATGTTTTGGGTAAAACATGGAAGGATTACTAAATACCAAATTAATAATGGAAATAAATCAGCTAATATTTTTCGTTTATTAAAAAAGATTTGACGCAAAAGGAAGGAGTCTTCTGAGGAGTCTTGCGAGAAGGTTTTTTAGAAGAAAGAATATTGATACACGGTACTTCCACAACAAGACAACGAAAAATACATTTTAAAGACTCCAATGTTTTATCCTACTAAAAAGTAGAAATAAACTCTAATTATGACCCAAAAAAAGGAGTTTTTTAGCAGTAAGAATATTGATACCCGGTACCCGGATTTTTTTGACAGTTAAAAAATGAATACCTGGTACTTTTACGAAAACAAGACTATCAAAAAATCTCAAATTTTATATCCTACTAAAAAATAAAAATAAACTCTAAATAAACTCCAAAAAAGTTCATTTTTAGCAGTAAGAATATTGATACCGGGTACCCGGAGTCTTTTTTAGCAAATAGAATATTGATACCTGGTACTTTTATGAAAACAAGACCATCAACAAAACTCCTTAAAATGATCTCAAAATTATCTCTCCTTGTATCCTTCCAAAAAATTAAAGTACACTCCAATTATGGTACAAAAAGGGGCAGTAAGAATATTGATACCTGATACTTTCGCGAAAAGGAGAACAAGACTATCAAAAAATCATTTTATAGAGTCCTTAAAATGATCTGAAATTTTGGTATCCTACTAAAAACCAAAAATAAAGCCCTAATTATGGCCAAAAAAACAAAAAAAGGAAAACAAAACCAACCAAAAAACGGTTTCGCTTTGTTGACTGTTTGGCCTGTTATGTCGGCCCGGTCGAGTTGATTGAACTGGCCAAAAGCACAATTGCACAATTACTTAATAACAATACAGCAGCAGCGATTTGTATCTCTCCATAGCTGTGGATAAATATATAATATCCAACATTTTGGATATATATCTGTAGATCGGAATATATACTCCTCTACTGGTCGGTCGTATGTTATAATTGAAATGTTGTGTCGCTTGTTTAGTCAGTAGACGAAAATTTTAATTGTTGTCGAATGTCAACGAGATCGCTGAAACGTAATATAATAATAATAATAATAAAGAGCGTAACAAACAAATAACAAACGAGAGAAACGAAATATGACAAAAGCTGAATTGATTTTCGAGATTTGATAACAAGACCCTAATAACAGTTAATCTCCATGGAAACGGTGGGCGGGCGCGGGATTTGCATTGTATTTTGTCAGATAATATATATATAGTATATATCTCTGTATATATCTTTATATAAAAATATATATATCTCACACACTACGAAATTAACACGCAACTGTGCACACAACAATCGTATTAATAACAATAATTTTTCGACTGGGACTGGGACTTCATCTGGGACTATATAATATATATATATATAATATATATGAGTATTAAATTTTTTGATGATAATATTATATGAACCTTAGTTTGTTTGCCAATTTCCGCCCCGACAGTTTGAACCTCGTCGAGTCGAGTTCGCGTGATTTGGCCATAAAACGTTATATTGGTATAACCGGGCTGTAATCGGCGTGTCTGTCATATATTATATATACCATATATCAGAAAACTATATGTCAGATCGCTTGCTGATTGTATACGATGCCAAAATCACGGCTTTAATCAAATTTAAATTGATTGATTTCGTTTAAGGCCGTAAAGATTATCGATCGGCAGCCGCATAGCCGCATGTATGGCCATAAATCGATTGATTCGTATCGCATCAGGAGCTCTTTATTGCTTCCAAGGCATTATAGGGTTATACAATATACATATACGATCCGGGGCTATAAACACGTTTGGGATTAGAAAAACCGCCAAGAGGAAGTGCCTCGAGAGGGTCGATTCGATTGCCTGGAAGAATCTAGAAAAGTATTCAAAGAACAAAAAAATATAGCTCATACGCCATGTATAACCATCTTGGCCAACAACTTCCCACAAAAATATAGAAAAAAAACTGAAACTGAAACTAAAAACTAAACATGGCCAAGACCGAGACCTTCATTTGCGATTAGAATGCAATTAGTGGCATTCGCGGAGAGAGTGAATAACAAATCGACTAAAAAATGAGTAAAAAACGACTAAAAAACTCCACAAAAAAGTTCTAACAAAACATTATTGCATTGAGCTTCACTTTTTGTACTTTTTTTTCCCATTTCCATTTCAATTTCAATTCAATTTGTTGTTGTTTTGTTACAATTTCAGGTAAGTTTAAGGTTTTTTATTATTTGATTATTTTTCTGCTTTTTTAGCCAGTTTTTTTTTTTTTTTATCTGTCATAATAACTTCCGCTTCAGCGTCAACTATATATTTTTCGTTGTTGTCTCTTTATGAGGGTAAGAATAATTAGATATATATATAAAAAAAAATATATATAAACGAATAAACTGAACAAACTGCGAGACACGCTAGTTCTTTGCTTAACCCACATTGTTGGCTCAAGGAATTTGTGTGTTTTTTTGGGCAAGAATTTTGGGGCATTTTAGCGTGAAAAGATTATGGCCTCTGCATTAGACCAAAAAAAACTTGGAATCTGCCTTGTCATTTGTTTTTTTTTAATTTTTTTTGATTGATAAATCAAATATCTATTGTGCGGAGATGCGGATTTTGCGATTCGATTTCTGCGACGCAGAATAATCAAAATAATGATCATAATTGGGGGCCCATCTTGGTTGGAGGAGAAAAAAAACCCACCGTCCTATTATTAATGAATAATGTTATATAATCTCGCTACCATCGCAAAGTTCAATGTTTGCCATTGAGACGAGGAGGCATACTACTATCATATCACTCGAAAATGCGATATTATGAAATACGAAATCTTATCTGCCAGACACACACGACTTTTGGATGCTATTTGAATCGGTTTCCCGACACACTCTCGTATATACATATTTCAGATTCTGATTCCGATTTCGATTTCGATTCCGATTCGGTTTTTCGGTTTTAGATTCCACAAGCTACGTGGCTACTCCTCTGGGGTTTTGGATGTCCCCTCTTATCTGGCTTAATTATTTGGCTATAAATAACAATAAAAAAAACCTGATCGTAAAAGCCGGCGTAAAGCACAGCAGGGTCTCTTATCACGATAATGATCATTGTTCAACCCACTTGGCTACTGTTTTTGAGTGAAAGGAGCCTCCATCTTCGTTTTTATGGAAAGTTTTTCAACTCCCCGTCTTGTTTCCAAAGTTTTCCGAGCGCCTTGAGATACACAAATTCTAAAGGTTACAGCCCAAAAGCCAGAGCCAGCTCATGTTAATTTTCATTCACAAAAGAAACCCCAACAAAAGGCATTATATATAAAATCGATGTAAACAAGTTATGACTGATTATTGATCATGGTTGATGTTTTTTTGTGGCTTTTTTTGGGTGGCTTATGCAATAATTGGTCTTTTTTGAATGAGATTCTCAGGAAAAGACAGACTTTTGGATAAAGAAATAAATAAACTAAATAAAAAGAGAAACTATCAAGAGGTTTACCCTTCAAGATTCTCAGGAAAAGTTAAGGTTTTGACTGAAAACTAAAGTTGTTTTAATAAAACGTAGAATTATAAAGAGTTTTACCCTTCAAGGATAATAAATTTCCCAGAAAAATGATTCAATTTTTTATCTAAGACACGCGCGTCTTCTAAGAAATTTCAGAAGCAATTCCAGATACAAATTCCAGTTACAAATTTGAGATACAATTTCCAGATACAAATTGTATGATTTTTGGAATCAAATTCCTTTTCGGGGAGGGGCTTCCCTTCAACTGTTTTTTTCTCTGATTTTTTTCTTGGCCTTAATGAAGTGATAACAATGCTGCGGGCCACGAATGTCGCCGCCTAAAGACGCTCTAATTTTCGCCGTTTATATAAACTATTTGTTCAGTGTATTAACAAGGTTGTGAGGCGGGAATAAATATTTGCTCGTCTATTTGGCACTGATCGTGCCAAGGAGGAAGATTCATCTAGACGGTACACGGGGCGGATGAGTAATAAAGTCAACCTGCCAGCTTCTTTTCATCAGACGATTGCGATATCAACAACCCGGAGAAGATATTTTTCTGCTTTTTTTTGTAGATGAAACGTCAACAGCCGCGCGGAACACTTGTCATAAAAAATAAAATAATAAATAAATAAATAAAATTAAGAAAAATTGTAAAAGTCCGACAAGTTTCGACTGAAAAGTAATATCTATTATATAGAACGCCATAAATTGAGATTTTTCTGGTCGAGTCCATAATTTCTGCGACTTTCCGCGACAGTTTTTATCGTTCGACTCAAAAGCTGAGCTATACTTTTTTTTGATTGATTAATGGTCGGACTATCTTTAAAAACTTGTTCATCGTCAGAGACCCGAAAAAAACAGAAAAAAACACAAAAATCTAGAACAAAATAATACAGAAATACGATTTCATTTTCTATCTTGAAATGGGATTTATGGCCATGTTCGGGACATTGTTTATACTTATTTATGGCCCAGTCCCCGATCGGTGAGGGATAAAGCAGATTTATTAACTCGAGATTCTTCTTTCTGAAGATTTTTTTTGAGATTTTTCAAGATTTCTCAAGATCTTTCATGATCTTTCATGATTTTTCACGATTTTTCATGCTATTAAGTCATTTTCGATGGCGGGAATTTAGTTTTTAAAAACAATTAAAATAATTCAAGCTTTTCAGCTCAATTGTTGTTAACAAATATTTCCCATTACCGTTAATTGTTACTCGAATATTCAGTTATATAATTGTTTAGTTTAACTTTAATTAAGGCTAACTAACTAATTTTTAATTAGTTAATTTATTCCTCTTGGATAATCTTTTAGATTTGCTTTGATTTGATTTTTTTTAACAACAAACGAATAAAAATAATTAAAAATAGAGTTTGTATCTGTATCTTTATCTGTTTTTTTTTGTATCTTTTTATTTGTATCTGTATCTTGATGTTTGCCTGTGTTTGCTGATTTTTTTGCGGAAGTGCATTGATTTTCCACTCAAGTGGGCACTTGACTTGCCGCTGTCGTCATGAATTGATTTTCTCACCTTTATTTACCTAACAATTTTTTTTTTTCGTTTTTTTTGTCGTTTTTTTTTTGTTGCTCGAAAAATGTTAATTAGTTTTTTTTTCTCTCGCCTCTTTTTAATTAGAACTCTGTGTGTTGTGTTGTGGCTGTCTGTGTGTGGCTTCTAGGTGATTTGTTATCGTAACATTTATGCAAATTGCGATTGGAAGTTGGCAATTTGTGTGCGGATTTCCGCCTACAAAGCAAACGCATCTTCATGCGACCTGAGCTCTCAAATTGTATCTGTAACTTGAAGTATCTATAAATGTATCTTTGTATCTTTGTCTATGTATTTTTTTATCTTTGTATCTGTATCTGTATCATTGTATCTTTGTATATTCGTATCTTTTTATCTATGTATCTTTTTATCTTTGTACCTTTGTATCTGTATCTGTATCTTTGTATTAATGTATCTGTATCTTTGAATTTTTTATCTTTGTATCTCTATCTTTGTATCTTTATCTTTGTATCTTTATCTTTGTATCTTTTTGTCCTTGTATCTTTGTATCTATGTATCTATGTATCTTTTTATCTATGTATCTTTGTATTTTTTAATCTATGTATCTTTGTATCTTTTAATATTTGTATCTTTGTATCTTTGTACCTTTGTATCTGTATCTGTATCTTTGTATTAATGTATCTGTATCTTTGAATTTTTTATCTTTGTATCTTTATCTCTGTATCTTTTTGTCCTTGTATCTTTGTATCTATGTATCTTTGTATCTTTTTATCTTTGTATCTTTATATGTATGTATCTTTGTATCTTTGTATCTTTGCATCTTTTTATCTGTATCTATGTATCTTTATATCATTGTATCTCTGTATCTTTGTATCTGTATCAATATATCTGTAAATGTATCTTTTGTATCTCTGTATCTGTATCCCCCAGATAGCCAAACAGTGAAAGTTTTCTATGCTGATTGACAGGCTGCGCATGCGCGGCAAGCGCTTAAATAACGCCCCGTGTGCCTCTTTGCACTGCGCATGCCAAAATCGGAAAAAAATCAGAAAAAAAATCAAAAAAAAAAAAAGAAGAAAAAATCCAAACCAAAAATCCGACATCAAAATCACCTAGCGTCGTATCCATCAGATACAAAGCGTCACATGGCCATTTTTGTCCCATTTAAATGGCTGCTGTCGGCCAGTAAATACATATATTTTATATACGTATAGCTTTGTGGATATTTTTAGCATTAGGTGTGGACCACCCATGGAGCTTACTTTGGAGAAAAAAAATCACGAATTAAAAAATTAAGAAACCAATTTTTGATCCCATTTTTTTTCCTCTCAAAATCCACCTAAACTTCAGTTCGCGTTTTACCGTAGATAGGGGGAACAACCCCATTTGCCACGCCTATTTGACTCTCATTAGAATTGAGTAACAAAAAACTTGCACTTTTCTGCCTCTGCTTTGTGTTTGGTTTCAAATTTTTATTTTTATTTTTTATTTCATTTTCATTTTCTATTTATTTTTTGTGCTCGTGCGAGTCTTGCCGCAAAATGTTTTGCAATTTGTTTATTTTTTACACTGCCAGTTGGTTTTTTCGGGCTGGTTTTTGCCAATTCATTTTAATAATTAATATATTTGCAGGGTTTTTTATGGCAAAGCCAAAAAAAATATTAATTGGGGTTTAGAATTGCTTTAAAACCTCCAAAAACTAAGATTTGGTTAAAAAAAAACACGAAATATTTATAAGAAATTTAAGAGTTTGCTTTTTAAACAAAAAAAATACTGAAATTTCCTATAAATACCAAAATAATTTGAATGAAAACCTGCAGGATGATGTTTTATTCCAGAAAAAGTATTTTATGCAGTATTTTATTTTATAAAACAGTATTTTTTTTAACACCCTCCTTCTTCTTCTCTTAAACCACAAAAATATATCCTAATTAATAAATTCTTCATATTTTTCAACAAAAATATCCTTTTCTAAGCCTTTTTCCTAAGCTTTTCAATATTTCCCTATAATTTCCCTAAAAAAAATCCTTAACCTAAAAATGATTGAAGGAAAAAAAGCGCTCCACTTACCGTTATAACTCTTATACGCGATCGTGAGAGAGCGACTCGCAAGTCCGTACTGCACCCGTGTGTGTGTGAGCGTCGGTGTGACTGTGACTGTGTGTCTGTGTGAGTGCGCGTGTGGAAAAGCCCAAAACAGGATGCGCCGCTTTGCCGCTTAACGAAAAAAATCCACTTCCGTCTTTTTAATGCGATTGTATTTGTTTTGTTTGGTTTTTTTTTCTTGTTTTTTGTTTTTTTGTAAATTATGATATTTTATATATGGCGTTTGTTTTATTTGATTTTGCAATTAAATGTTACGTAATTGAATTATTGTGTTTCCTTTTCGAACAGTTCTTGATTTTGTTGCGAATTTCAAGCAGGAAGCTGGGCTCAGGATTCTTGGCGGGGGCGAGTAGTTTACATTTCCGTTCGATTGGTACAACAGAAAAAAAATTTCAAAATTTAAAATGTTTTTTGAAAAAAAAAAAAATGTAGTTTCTTTTCCTTTTTTGTACAAACAGTCCAAGCCCGTTTTTTGAAGATATTTTTATTATAATCGGATATTGGAAGTATTGGAAGTTTCGTTAACGCATCAGAAAAAAACACGACCAACTGGAAAACGCACTAAAACGGTATTAAAAGCCGAGACTAAAATGAACTTTGCAAGTTAATTTACGATGCGATCCGAAGTCTCGGAAACCTTTTGCCGAAGTCGCTGGCGAAGCCGAAGCCCGATACGAAGCGATCGAAGCGAGAAAACCGAGTTGAGCCGAGCAGAGGAGTCTGCTTAATTGTTAATGGAGAGCGGAAAAGCCTGAGCAGCGGCTGGAAGAGAGAGGGCCGAGTCTGGCCGAAAGCTTGGCGTCGCTGTCGGCAGAGTTCACTTCACTTTTGCACTTGTTTTTGTCGTTGTTGTTGCCGCGTTGCGGGGGAGAGATAGGCTCTCGTTGTTGTTGTTGCTGCTGCTGCTGCTTTTGGCGCTGACGCTGGCGCTGCTGCTTGTTTTTAGCCAGAAGAGAAGATGTGTGTGATATGGCCAGATGATGATAATGCCAAAGAGGACAAAAAAAATCAGCTGTTTGTTATCTGGAGCTGCCGCTGCTGCTACTGCTGATGCTTTTGCTGCTAGTTTGGCGTTCGGTTTGGGAATGATGTTGGCTTAAAGCCGACCGCTACGTAATATACGCTCAGATCCTGTTTGCATGCCGTCGCCGTCGCTGCCGGCCGCTGGCTTCGCTGTCGCCGTCGACGCAGGAGCTGGCTGTTAAAGAGCAGCGCGAAGAGAGCGGCGGCGGCGCATTAGCGGATCACGAGCTTTTTTTTTTGGTTTTGTTTTTGGTTGCACTGCTTAAAATTATTGTTGTTTTTGTTTACTGTTTCTTCTGCCCAGCTTGGGGGGGTTTTCTTTCATCTTTTTTTTTTTTAATCACAGTGGATCGAACTCGGTTTAATAGTTACTCGCGAATTGGTTGTTTGGTTTTCGAATTAAACGCGACCAAATTAATATTGCAAACAGGGAATGAATGAAATACTTGTGCGCAATATTCAGGGAAAATTTTCAAAGCAAATAATGTAAAGGGTCTTAAACTAAACTACTTAGGCATTGTCTTTGGAATATATAAATGTTTTCTACTCACAGTTTTAAGTTATAAAATTATGTCACTATTTCCATTTGCATTTTATTTATAATACATGTCTGAAACAGAAATACGAGTTATTTAAAGTTTGTTCATAAAAGGATCATGAATATATTTTATCATAGTATATAGAATATTTTTAGTATTGTTTTTTGTTTTCATTTTCGAACCACTGTGCCTCTGTCGACTGCGCAGCATCGCCGTCAGGTTCGAGGCCCGTGTTCGATGGCGCCAGCAACATGTTGCGGCTCGAGCCTCGGTGGGATTCATACGCCAGCCAATCGCTTTAAGCGGCGCTTTTCAACTTTCATTAGAAATTATCGGATATACCGACGCCACGCCCACTTCAGTGGGTCGTAACCGTATATGTATGAGAGTTTTGGATACCCAAAAAAAAATATATATATATTTTGTATTAATTTAACGGCAGCGATATCGCCATATCCCCTGGCCCTTCTCCTTTTTTTTATATATTTTTTCAACCAGTTAGCACATCTTAATTCAATAATTGTCAATAATTGCCGTTAATGGTAGAGATGAGACAGCAATTGGTTGAAAGCCATTGATAAAATTCGAGGATATTGCAGGGGGTGGGTGGAGTGTTAGGAGGGGGATTCCGGATGGAAAGCGGAAGTGGAGTGGGGGAGGGAAAGAGGGGCATGGGGGAGGATAATGCAATTCTCTTATAAAAATTCATCGCATTTGTGTGTCACCGTCGACGGAGTGCGTCAATTGTTTAATTCAAAACAACAAACAAACAGATGAGCAAACAAAACAAAAGCCCCGCCATCTACGACAACTTCTATAAAAACACTGAGAAAAATATTTAAAAATTTTGATTTGGTATTACAAAAAAAATTAGACGTATTAAAAGATAAATAAAGAAAAACGAGGCTATACAGAAAGAAAAACGTCAACGATTTAAGATTTTAAAATATATTATAATTTACGGGAACAAAAAAATCAAGAATTTACGATTTTAAATCATATTTCAGGGTTTACGGAATATTTTTCTAAAATAAATTTCGAAATTTTTAATTCTAAAAAAATTAATAAACAAAATAAGACTCTACAGAAAGAAAAAACCATCAAGGATATAAGATTTTTAAGATTAGAATCATATTTCTGGTTTTAAAACCTAATTTTCTAACATAAATTTAATATTTAACGAATAAAATATGAGTTCAAGTATTTAATTTCTGAAACAGTATAGTACCCCCCCATTTTCTCTCACTGCATTCATCCATTATAGTATGGATATCAGTTACCATAATCCCATCCCATAGCCCCATTGAGCAAAAACAAAAGCCGAACCAAAGATGAACCTCCAGACAAGCCATCAAGCAATTTTTTTATCGTTTCATTTTGTTAATTTATTAATTATTTATTTTTTATTTGTTTGCTTAAACGAAACGACGCTGAACGAAACGAAAAACAAAAACAAAACGCTTTTTGGCTTTGACTTTTCGTCATCTTATACGCGATTCGCGATTCGCGGCTTATCGCCGTCATCGGGCAACGTCACGAGATATTGATTTGGATATATCGTATAACCAGGCATTAAATTGATAAACAGATGCGGCCACCAGATACATAAAAATCGCAAAAACGATCTACCTAGATAGCTAAATATTAGCGTATATCCGCAATAGACTGGTGGCCTTCTTCGTTTCCCAAGAAACTATTTAGAAATTCGGTCTATAGAACATATTTTTTGTCATTCTTTTTTTTTAAGTCGCTCGGTTTGTATTCTCAACGAGATCGGTTCATTAAACCCGATCTCAAGGTCACTTGTGCTGAATATTAAGTCATCTATTAATTACAGCGAATTATACAATAATATTAATAATTAATTTTTTTTTTTGCATCAATCTGAATAATTCTTCTTGTGCAATGCGGCGTATACTTGATATTTTGTTTATCAATTATTGAAACAAATAATTAATTACTAATAACAATCCTCCTAATAAGAATTCTACAAAAAAAGGTTTTTTTTTGTAGATTTTTAGACAAATATAAGCTTTTTTTATACAAATAGTAGCTTTTTTTGGGACTTGTATTATTTATTCGGTGCAACGGGGCGTATACTTAATATTTTATTTTTAATTTGATATTCTTTTTTGTATTCTTTATTTAGAGATTAAAAAAAAAAGAAATCAAAATATGGTTTTTGTTCCCTAATACTTTTATGAACAAAAAACTGTTTCTTCTTTTAAGAAATATTAATTATTTTTTGCAACAGGGCGTATACGTTATTTTTTTATTTTTTAATTCGATATTCTTTTTTATATTCTCTATTTTTAGATTTACAAAAAAAACACGAATGCGAAATTTATTCCCTAATACTTTTATAAATAAAACTGAAACTGTTTCTTCTCTTTTTTAATATTTTTTTGTACCACACTGCGTATACTTAATATTATATTTTTATTTCCATATTCTTTATTTTTAGATTTACAACAAAAAAACCCAAAATGTGGAATTAATATCCTAATACTTTTATGAATAAAACCGAAACTGTTTCTTCTCTTTTTTAATATTTTTTGTACCACCCTGCGTATACTTAATATTTTCAAAAAACATAAAAAAAAAAGGATTCTTAAGCCTCTTTCTATAAAAAATAAATATCTCCCGGCATAGGAGTATATATTTTTTCACTGCGTAGTTAATCCTAATGGAATAATACACCAGTGCAGGTCATCCGGGCAGTTTATCAATCTCGTGTATCTCGTGCATACACATCGGATATCTGGTATCTGTATCTGGAAGATACTTTTGACGAAGGCAGCGGCAGCAGTAGCGGCACGCGGCGGCATGGCATGTTGGATTGTTGCCGCATTTAATTGTCAATTTTTATTTATTATTAGAGAGAAGAGAAGGCGCAATTCAATTGGAGAATCCCCAAGACTCCCACCACAATCTGCACTGATCTGCCCCAAGCTGATTGCGTTAAGATCGAATGGGAACGAATATATATATATATATATGATATCCGAATGAGTCAGACTGATATCTCGAAATTTCAATCAGACTTGCAGGCCTTAATAATGGCTTATGCAATTAACGTGGCTAAAAAACCACATGATAGCCGCTGTAACTACTAAATATTGTGTGATGGGGCGCTAATTGGTGGCGCGACACGTGCGAAAATATATTCTAAAATTCCCTGAATTCTCCCTCTCTATTAATCAAATCCGTAAGAAATTGCATAACCAAAGCAAATCCAAAGCAATGACAAGAAAAAATCCCCCTCCAAAAGTTGCCAAAAAAAAACAAAGACCTCTCTCCAGTCATTGCAAGATACTTAATTTTCTGTCTAAGAGTTTGAGTTTTTTGTATTTATTTTTTCAGCCTCATGGCAAGCGGCTGACTAACCCAAAAGATAAACTCTTTAGACCGATAAGATATGTATAATATATTCTTATTCTCTCTGTCTGGCTTTAAACTCGAATTATGGAAGATTTTTATACATTTTTTGTTCAGCTTTCAAGAATCTCTTTCGTCTTCGTCTGGCCTTTAAACTAGTTTTGAAGATCATTTCAGATCATTTATTTTGTGGCATCATTTTTTATCAAATTCTAGACATTTAAGGGGTTTTATCCTAAAGATGAGTCATACTTTTGATAGAGAATTATAAGTAGAAGATAATAAGGCTGTTAAAATAAAAAAAATGCATTTTAAAAGCCTAAAAACTACTTTTCTTTCCATTTTTGCAAAAATTCTCAAACTTTCAGCAGGAAAATCTTGGAGATAGTTTCGAGTATCTGAGAGATTTGTAGTTTCTTCGATTAAAACTACTTAAATATTTTTCCCAATTTTTAATTACAATTTTTGTCGAAATATTTCTGATGATTTTGTACAAAATTCTCAAACTTTCAGCAGGAAAATCTTCGACTTATTTTCGAGTATCTTTAAGATTTCTTTCGTTTTTTATATTTCTGCGATTAAAACTATTTAATAATTTCTCCTTAATTTTTAATTATAATTTTTGCTGAAATATTTCTGATAATTTTGTAAAAATTTCTCGCACGTTCAACCAGAACATCTTCAAGATATTTTCGAGTATCTGAGAGATTTGTTTTTGTGTATTTCTGCGATAAGAATGCGTTAGATTTCGTGGCGTTTTTCTTGGGATTCTTATAGCCAGTGGATGAGTGGATGAGTGGGTGAGTGGTGAGTGATATTTGCCTTTGGCTTTACCGAATTGCAAATCACTTTATGAGCTGCTCCCCCCCGGCTGTAAATCTATTTCTATGAAAGCGCCAAAACGGTTGTCAGCAAAACACCCGTTGCGAGTAAAAAAAAAGCGGTTAAAAAAAAGATATAGAAGCGGTTATCTGAACGATCCGGCAGAGAGCCATGTGGGTCAGAGATGGGTGAGGAATATATGGTTATATTTGCCTTAGCACCCGGCTACCGCACTTGAATATTTAATAACCATTTCAAGTTCACCGTCTCCCGGCCACATACTAAGCAGTCAGAGTCATTGTTTACTATATTTTCTTCTTTTGAAACATTTCATCATGTTTAGCAATAAATTCGATATATAGTTTATTTTTCATTCATTCATTTTCAATCAAAAATTAACACTTTTTTGTCCGCTCTCTGCCGGACTCGATTGGATTGATCCAAAAAAGAGGTTCCGGTATTTCTTTTGTTATCAAAAAATAAAAGCAATACACTTGCAATTAAAAAATAATTAAAATTCTCAAGAGTACTCGGATCGGAAGAGGTTTTGATAATATTAATTTCGTTAATATTGAAATCTAAGCATGACAAAGGAATCTTTTTTTCGCCGAATGATTCATTTTTTTGTAAAAATAAAGTACTTTAAATAGATAATAAAATAATTAGAAGTCTTTCCCTATTTGATAATCTAATTTAAAAATTATGAATCGAATCATATTCATCCTTAGAGACCCGCAAACAGCTCATTAAAAATGTAAATTATTATTCAAGAGTTTGAACAGCTGTTGGTTTTGCGAACTGAAAGCTGTTTAGTTTTTTACAAACTAAAAAAAAACAGAAAAAAAGGGAATTAATTTAATTTAAAAATAGAACATGAAGCGTTTACATGGTTAATTAAATATCCATTTACACGGCAGCTGAGTAATTTTTTCTTCTTTATAAATAAAAAAAAAAAACAAAAAAAATATAAAAACATAAATCATTTTTAAGATCATATGATACCTAACCTAATGAATTCCTTTACTTTTTTTTGTTTAACCACAAAAGCCAAATGATGATTGAATATGGGAATTTTTATTAAATAATTATTTACGATGAAAAATGAAACTATTTTAGAGTCTGGCTTTTCTATTGCGACGTTGCGGGAAGAATTCTTCAAAACCAAACCCACACTTTTTGGCACGCGAGCCAAAAAGTTGAGAATTTGTAGGCCCAGTTCTTGTCTAACGGTAATCCTATATATCAGTCTATATCTACAGTTATCACTCGCTTTGTCGATTCGATTGACATGGAAATGGGGACGGCCTGCTTTGACTCATTAGATCGCCAACCGTAGAGCCCATCAATCTTCCAATTCCAAGTGTCTTTCTTCTGTTTCTGTTTCTTTTTCTTCGGCTTCGGCTTTGGCTTTGGCTCTCGATCGGAGACTTATACTTGTATTATTATTATAGCGCCTTTAAATCCGATCTGATCCGATTCGATTCGATCGGATACCATCCACGGACCAGCACGAGAATGAAATATTTCAAATACTCTTATGGGAAATTTTTCATAGGTCTTGAGTTTCTAAGAAGTATTTACTTTGTCTTGGGAATTTGTTAGAAATTGTTTAGAATATTCTTGAAAATGTTTTAAAAAATAGCACATTTTTTAGATATTATTTTATCTTAGGAATTTCTTAGATCTTGTTTAGTAGATTCTTCAAAAATTGTATGAAAAATAACACATTTTTTAGTTATAAAAGGGATAGCAATCTTTTTCAGGGATAAGATTTTTTATTAAATCATTTATTTTGATTTTTAATTTCCAAAAAATTTTCTAATGTTCTTGGGTTTTCCTAAGAGGTTATCTTTTATTCCCTAAGAGGTATCTATTAAGATATTTAAAGATAATACCGGAAAAAATACAATTTAAAGCTATAGAAGGTTAAAGAAATTTTACCAATTTTTGTCCCTAACTTTAAAGTCTATTAAATAAACGTAGTAACCTTAACATCTAAATTTAATCCTAAAATCGATTTTTTTTTACTTAGTATCTAGTTTTAGACAGGTATGTATCTCTAGTATAGTTAGAGCTTAAACCTCTCTTAAACGGACAAGCGGACAATGAAAAATGTTGTAAATATAAATTATAAATAATAAACATTTTTAACCATTACATTTTACTGTTTAAAATATGTTCTTAAACTCATCATTTAACTCATTTTTATAGAAAAAACTAAGACTAAGCCCCTTGTTGTAGCTTAAACCTCTCTTAAACGGACAAGCCCTCAATAAAAAATGTTGTAAAATAATAATTATTTTAACCATCAATTAACCATTAATTTCTTTAGTGTAAAATATTCTTTTAAATTCATCAGTAAACTCATTTTTATAGGTAAATCCCATAATAAGTTCCTTGTTTTAGTTGAAACCTCTGTTAAACGGACAATGAAAAATGTTGTAAATATTTAATATTCAAAAGATTTTTCACTATCTCTTTCTCCTGTGTAATATGTTAATATTTTAACATGCTCCTAAAAAAAACTAATTTTTATAGTTAAATCCATGAATAATTCCATTGTCCGGACTTTGGAAAATGTTCTAAATATTTAAAACATTTTTAAACATAACATTACACGGTTTTAAATAGGCTTTTAATGATATTCTTTTATATATGCTTTTAAAAATGAGTTTAATTTTTATAGTTAAAACAAAAAATTAATCCCTTATTTAAGCTGAAACCTCTCTTGAAGGAACAAGCATACATTAAAGAATTTTCCACCCAAAAAAAATTAGAAAAAAACTATTAAAAAGTTTTCTCTATGGCTTCTATGTGATCCAAATGCAAGCCATAAGCCGAGTACCATCATCGAGGGTATGTAAATAAATATTATTGAAAACCGGCAGGCAGGCAGGCGGTAGGCGGCAAGCAGAAGGCGGCAAGGCAGCCGAGGCGGCGCGACTGACTGACTGAGTTGGCAAACAGCCTGAAACCGCTTGGGGCCGGTTAAAACTAGAATCCGTGGACCGTTCGTCCGGCCCGGCTCTGTTCGGTTCGGATCGGTTGAGTTGGGTTTTGGCTTTGGCTTTGGTTTCGATTTGAGGTTTTCGGTGTTGGGGTTTTCGGTTTGTCGGTTTTGGGTTGGGTTAAGTCGAGTCAAGTTGAGCAAACAACACCAGAGAGCCGGCCAAGTTAAAGAAAAAAAAAAGAAAAAAAAAGAAAGACAAGAAATACAAAATGAAACTAATCAAGTGGCTGACAAGTCGAAAAGTGCGACACCATTAGCTGATTTAACATCCTGCACCTGACAAAGAAAAATAATGCCAGAAAAAAAATAAGACAAAAACATGGAACAGAACAGAAGAGTTTCGAAAAAAGCCAGAAATTATGGCCAAAAGAAAAAGCTTTAAGTTGACTTAAATACGATAATGAGATTACGGCGCTCCCAGCAGGATTCTTCTTTGGGTTTTACAAGAAACAAGAAATAAAGAAATGATTAAGACAAAAGAATACTCATTAAAAGTTGGTACTCATTAAAAGTTGGTACTTATTAAAAGTTGGTACTTTTGAAAAGTTTTACTCATCAAAAGTTACTCATTAAAAAGCCTAAGAAGTTTTTAGTTTAAAAATTGGCAGTTTTTTTCCTTTTATAAAGTAATTTAGGAAGTGTATTAAAATTTAAACCAAGAATGAGGCTTTCTTCTTTCTTTCATTGTAAAAAAATATTTAGAATGTCTAAAAACTTGATATCCAAAACCCCATTCATATTTCTCATTTTTTTCTTTCTTTCATTTTTTGAAATTATTTAGAAAATGTTTCAAAACTTGACAACCAAAACGCTATTCATATTTTTCTTTCTTCTTTCTCTGATTTTATAGAAATATTTAAGAAATGTTTTAAAATTTAGCCCAAGCCTCATTCTTAGTTATTTTTCCCTCTGTCTTCTTTCAATTTTAAAAATTATTTAAGAAATATTTCAAAATTTTAAAACCAAAACTTCGTTCATATTTATCTTTCTTCTTTCTCTGATTTTATAGAAATATTTAAGAAATGTTTAAAAACTAAACCCAAACCCTGTGGATAAGAGTATTTATATCTTTTAAAACCCAAAACACCCTCCTCTAACTCTTTCTTAAAGAAACCCCAGAATATTAATGCCAAGAACACTTCTTTTCAGATACTTCTTTGCAGATACTTCTCTGCAGATACTTCTTTGAAGAATCGTAAATAATAAACTCTGCCGGTTTCGGATTCGTTTTTTGACACACCACCTACCCACCGCCCAGCAAAAAAAAAACGAAAAATCGTGTCGCATAATTCGAAGTGAACCGCAATCGACATAACTCATACGCCGCGTGTCCCAAATGGAGGTTAAAAGCCAATGCAGTCGGTGCAGTGCCAGTTCCAGTATCTATAAATAAATCGTTTTTTTTTCAGTTTTTTTCTGCTTTTTTATGCCGGAGTCGGCAATGCAATCGCAAACTGGTCTGGCCAGCTGGCACATCGGATCGGAATGGATCGAATCGGCTTGGATCGGATCGGCTTGGATTGGATCGGATCGGCTTGGCTTGGATTGGGTTGGATTCGATTGGATTGGATTCGATATAAAAACCGAAATAACGATTTGCAGTTGCATTTTTTGCGCTGAAGAACAACCCGTCCAAAAACCACGTCTCTCTCTTATTTTTTGTTTATTTCTTTTTATTTTTTTTGGTGGTCAAGGACGTACATTAACCAGGCTTAAATCGGCGTAGAGTGGGGCCAAAAATAAACATTTTCGAGTAGAGAAGACAAAGGCCAGATTGACAATTACATAAAATCATCAGATGGATGCTTGTCAAAGTAATTAAAATATAAAAACAGGGAAAATAATACTAATTGTTTGCATTATTGGTATAAAAATTCATTCTACTAAGAAGAGAATGAAAAATAAATAGAAAGAATATACCATAACCGGTACATCTTGGTCCTAAGTAA
The DNA here is from genome assembly GCA_018150545.1 of Drosophila ercepeae. Taxonomy (NCBI): domain Eukaryota; kingdom Metazoa; phylum Arthropoda; class Insecta; order Diptera; family Drosophilidae; genus Drosophila; species Drosophila ercepeae. Next base: position 3,113,753 of record JAECWL010000197.1, read on the forward strand.
CTTTAAACAACAAAAACCTTTCATAAAAACTCGAATAATAAATATTCAAACCCTTTTCTAAGAAAAATATATAGAAAGAATATCCAATACCCGGTACTTCTAGGTCTCAACTAGAAAAAATATACAATCCCCGATACTTCTCGGTCTTTACTAACTTTAAACAACACAAACCTGTCATAATAACTCCAATACCCGGTACTTCTAGGTCATAACTAACTTTAACAACCAAAACCTGTTATAAAAACTTTAATAATCAATTTGCAAAACCTTTTCCGAAGAAAATAAATAGAAAGACTATACCATACCCGGTACTTCTTGGTCTTAACTATATTTAAAAAACACAAACCTGTCATAATAACTCCAATACCCGGTACTTCTAGGCCTCAACTAACTTTAACAACACAAAAATGTCATAAAAAGTCCAATAATCAATTTTAAAAACCTTTCTAAAGAAAATAAATAGAAAGAATATACAATACCCGGTACTTCTTGGTCTCAAATAACTTAAAACAATCTAAACCTGTCACAGCAACTCCAATACCCGGTACTTCTCGGTCAAAACTAACTTTACCAGCAAAAACCTGTCATAAAAAGTCCAATAATCAATTTTTAAAACCTTTCTAAGGAAAATAAATAAAAAAGAATATACAATACCCGGTACTTCTTGGTTTTAACTAAAAAAAATACACAATACAAAAAAATAAACAACAAAAAACCCGTCAAAACAACTTCAATAATCAATTTGCTAAAAACCTTTCTAAATTATTTCTTGCATTTGTTTTGACATTGCACGTGGCGTATGCGCAATATTTTGTGGTCAGAGTGGTCGGTGGTCAGAAGCGATCACTGATCACTGATCTTTGATCACTGATCACTTTTTTAGGGGTCTGAGAGTTGCGATTTCGAGACACTCGGCCACACCCCAAAAAAAATAAGAATGTGGCGTTTTTTTTGCTTTTGCATCCATTTCAATTGTAATTTTTATTTTGTTGTTCAGCTTTTTATGCCACATTTTATTGGCCAACAATAAATGCTCTCTGCTTTCTGTCTCTTTTACGCCCTTTCTCTGTCTCGTTTCCACTCCTCTCGGCTTATGCAAGGCCTTTTTGGGGATAATAAAAAAATATATTAACTGATCTTGGGCGGAACTACATGAACCTGGCCCACTTGATTTTATTATTTTATTATTATTTTCCTTTTTGTAATCGCGACGGCCCATTAAGTTGATTGCCAAGTCCTTAACTTTTTTGCTTTACTCTTTTTTATATAATTTTTTTTTATAAGCTGGCTTCCTTTTAAATAATAACATTAAGTGATTTATTTTTAGGGATTGTTAAAAAAAAATATGCGCTTGGAATTGGATATTAAAATGGATAACTTTCCTTGATTTTTTATACCCTGTACCCATTAAAAATGGGTGAAAAGGGTATCATAATATGGTGCAAATGCATGTAACAGGCAGAAGGAAGCATCTCCGACCCCATAAAGTATATATATTCTTGATCAGCATCAACAGCCGAGTCGATATAGCCATGTCCGTCTGTCCGTCCGTCCGTCCGTCCGTCCGTCCGTCTGTCCGTATCAACGCCTAGATCTCAGAAACTACAAGAGCTACAGACATGTGCCATATATCGTTGGATAGGTAATTACCATACGCAGTACAAGTTTGTTTTTTTATTTTGATATCACCCCCCCGTTCCCCCGCAAACAGCAAAAAACTGTCACGACCACATTCCCCCGCCAACCTCAAACAACTGCCACTCCCACAATTATTGTCCTAATGCTATGCAATTCGGCATATACGTTGGTGCTTGTAAAAGCTATCTAATTTTTAAATTTGAACCAAATCGGATAAGAAATACGGAAGTTATGCCACATGCAAAATCTATGGCAAGGGAAGCAGAAGCGCAGCAAAACACGCATTGCGCGACGCCGACTGCGACGTTGACAGCGAAATGTGTATGGCTTTATGACACACGAAACTTACATATTTTCATAACCAAAATCATACCCAATTTATATTGTTATGGTCCTCTTTTCTAATAGAATATTGTTTCATTTATTTATTGATACTAAATAAATAAATTGTTAGCATGTCTAAGGGTACAGGGTATTTTGCAATCGGGAAACTCGACTGCTGCTACCTTACTTGTTATGATTAAAAAGTTTTTTATACAACTTTTTTTAAATTTTGGAGATAAAAAATAAACAAATTTTTAATATATATTTTTAAAAAATTTATAAAAATATTATTTATTTAATATTATTTTTGCTTTGATTTAATCTTCATTTTATATTAAAAGAGTTAGAAAGAGTACCTGGTATCATAATTCTGTATGTTTTTTTAAGCTGAATAACTAAATAAAAAGAAAATTCTGTAAAAAAACAATTAACAATTTGTATTACATATTTAAAAATAATTATATACATTTTTTAGAAACGCAAAAAAAAAACTCCCTTGTAAATATTTTCTTTGATTTTAACTCCATTTTATATTAAAAGTGGAAGCAAAAGTACCTGGTATCATTATTCTGAATGTTTTTCTATTTTAAACACTAAAAAAAAAATAAAATTGAGCAAAAAACTAAATTCTTATTCCATTTTCTGATTTATAAAAGAGCAAGAAAAAGTACCGGGTATCAAAATTCTTTTTTTTTCTATTTTAAACACTAAATAAAAATAATATTGAATAATAAACCAAATTCATATTCAATTTTTGATTTATAAAAGAGCAAGAAAAAGTACCGGGTATCATAATTCTAATTTTTTTCTACCTTGAACTTAGTATTAAAAATAAATTCTTTTTTTTTTGACGTATTATAATCTTGGTTTTGGGAGAAACAAAAGAAAAAACACTTGATAGCTCTCACAATAGATCAATAGAGCCGCCAGAACATCCCCATAGACCCGAAATATATTTCATAATACCAAAAAAAAAAAAAAACCCAAAAAAAACAAAAAAAAACCGAAAAATAGTCAAAAATTGAATTCTGGTCGCAGAGACCTTGACTATCAAATGCGAACTACATCTCAATGCCTGCCACCAGAGGAGATACATTTGTATCTATTATTCGAAATTCTGAATTCTAGATTCTAGATACTAGATTCTACATTCTATGGGTCTTGTTCACGACCTTCCACCACCCCAAAGCCCCGTTACCCCCCTACTGTTTCTATTTAAACCCGCCACACGCCACCCACCAACTGCCACACAAATTGACGTAGTAAACTTTTTCCAACTGGCTGGTAAATATCATTTATGTACTTAATATTTATTCTTTATTTTTGCCTTTTTGTTCGACTCTCTCAGGGTAAGTTTTTCCAAACAATGGCGGGAAAAAATTAGCACAGCTGCTTTAGCTTTAGAATACAAAAAAAAAATTAAATAATACAAAAAAAAACAAGCAAATATTATGGCAAAGAAACATTAAACAACTGAGAAAACTATTAAATATTACTTTCTGATCGAATATTTATTTATTTGGCTTTTTATGTAAATTGCAATTAACAATAATTTGCAAACTATCTCTAATTGATGTCGCAGGTGAAACTCATCTCAGATCGAATCGAATCGAATGAATAAAATTATTCATAATCCCGGCTAGACTTTGCTTAGCCTTCCTTCGATCTTCCGATTGATCGATTTCGGGAAAAATACGACTCGTATTGTTTGCAAAGTTTTTTTCAATTAAGGCGATCGACATTAGAGTGGACCATTAGCATCGGTTTGCTAAGTGCCACCCCGGTCAAGACCCCTTCAACCCTTTGGCTTAATAATTGCTAATCAATGAAAAACTCGCAGCTTGCGAAAGAGAAAATACCCTTAGGAAAGGGTATATAGATTTTAGGGAAAGTTTTACAAAAAAACAAAGAAAATGTTTCCCTTTTTTTCTTGAGGTTTTGAGACCTTTTAGGCTTTTATTCTTTGATTCTAGGATTCAAATATATATTTTAGGGCATCAAAAATTCGTTGTTATTGGACAACCCTCTAGCCAGACTGCATTTATCACATTTTTTCTCATTTGTCTCTGTTTCAATCTAGGAATTTTATGAGAAATATATAATCAAAAATTGGGGCCGTGGCTATAATATTTGATATATATTTTTTATAAACCGTCTGGGGGAGGCCTGTCGTCGTCTTGGACGATGGAAACCAGTTTACATTTTTTTTGCGGCATCTGTCTGTTGTGGCTTTTTTTTTTTACACAAAATTATGAAAAATAACTGACGATCCATCAAAATGTGCCAAACACTTAATAATTTATGAATGTCGCGGCAAAGTTTCTCTCGTAATTTGCTAATTTTTTCTACTTGATATTTTTCTAAATTTAAAAATTCTTTAATTATTTTTAATGATGATAAAAATAGAATCATTACAAAAGTGGCTTAAAAAATTGATTGATTTAAAAAAAAAAAAAAAAAAAAAAAAAAAGGTACATAAAAACACGCTTTTGAGAATTTTTGAAAATTTCCTTTACATTTTTTTTTGTTAAGAAAATAAAATCTAATATTAAAAAACCATAGAAAATATAGCTACTGAATATTTATTATGAGGTTAACCAAAAAAAAACCATAAAAACCCCGATATTTATGATGGGCAGTAAAAATTGTTAGCTTTGACAGTGAAAAAAAATTGAACAAAAAAAATGGACAAAAAAATTAGTTATAATTCCGTTCATTTTTTCCAAGACTGACTTCTTTATCTTGTTAAACATTTGTATAGATTTTTTTCCTCTATTGTTTACACACATTTTTTATGCCTTGCCGTTTGCATGTTAATTATAATTTAATTTATTTTTTTTTTCAATCTTTTTAGCTGTACATTTTCCCTTGAAATTTAGCATAAGACTATAAAAAAAAATATATCCACACAATGATGATTTTTTCAAGATGTTTACAAAAACAAAAACACAAAAAACAACCGTTGCGACCACGCCCCTTATAACTGATCACCTCCCTCACTGCCATTTATGGTCACTTGCACTGTAAATAAAAGTTCAATGTTTGAATACATTAAACCTAAAAAATATACAATAATATGGGTGGAGGTAGGCCAAGAGCCCGCCCGCCTGCCTGCCAGGGTGGCGGCTAAAAAATGACCATTTTTCAATAACACTCACGTAGCATCCGAGTCGATAAATTACAAAAAAAAAAAACAAAACAACCAACAAAGGTTCCATCGCTGAATTTTTGAAATTCAAAAAAGCCATCACGTACAACAACAAAAATTAAAATAAAATAATTTAAAAAGTGGCAACAACAGAAGCGACAAAAAACGGGAGCAGCTAAAAAAAATTTGAAGAAGGTTACACCTGATTTTTTAATACCTTAAGAAAAGGCCAATACACTTTTTAAGGATATTAAAAAATTGTAATTTAATTGAAGAAATTTATGACATTTTTTTTAGAATTTTAAGATTTTAAGATAGAAATATTTATCAACGTTTTTTAAGCACAAAATTTAATCTAAATATCAATTGAAAAAAAATACTTTTTAATGTTAAATGTTAACTTTTAAATGTTACTTTTTAATGTTAAATTTAAATTTAAACAAAACACATGAAAAAAGTTAAAACAAAAAAATTATTTATTATTAGATAATAAATTTAGAAATAAAATTCTGAGAAGGGAAAATATATATTTTCTTTACAAAAAAAGAAGTATTTTTAGATGATAAATTTAAAAAAAAATACCCCCCAAGGAAAATATATATTTTTGTTACAAAAAAAAGGAAGAAAACCTTAAAAGATCAAAAATATTTTCTTCCAGAAACTAAAAATAAAGTATAGAAAAAAGTATGACTTAAAAAATACGACAAAATATTCTACAAAAAAATATTTTTATAAATATTATAAATATTTTATATTATTCTTTGTTATAATTTTAGGTGATTTTTAAATGATTTGTATATTTTTTTTGTAAAAGAAGGACAATTCCTATTCACTTTTACAGAAAAACAATATTCTATCTTATTTGAAATATTGTATAAAATAATATAAATAAAACAAAGTAATAAAAATAACAAAATGTATAAAAATATGTTTAAAAAAAATGTATAATCTAATTAAGACCTTTTTAAAAAAAACCCAAAAAAAATCAAGGACCTATTTGACGAAAAACCCGAATTCCCAGAGAATAAAAGAACGCAATTTTTTGGACCCAATTTTTATTCCAAAAAAAATCCCAAATCCAAAATTCCCAAAGAATCCAATGAGACCAAAAATAAAGGGAAGAAGCCAACTCGAAAACTTGTTCAAGGCCGACTACTTCAAGGAAGAGAAAAAAAAACAAGGAGAATGGGAATTGGAATTAAAATAATGGGAAGGCACCGAAAAAACCGAAAAAAAAACTTAAATATATGTGAAGGCCAAGGACAAAGTCGAGGACGAGAAGGAGGACAATGGCCTGGTCAAGGGCTTTTAACCAAAAAACTCCTCATCCCACATATATAGAAACTCCTTGAGGTTCCCAGCGAGATTCTTTTTTTAGCTTTCGATTCAATAATAATAAGTGTGGGAGAGTTTTTTCTTATCAAAGCACAAAAAATTAAATAATAAAAATAATTATTATTAAAAACAATTAAGACAGAACAATAAACAAATACAATTATGGACTTGAGAGATTGCTTTACAATTGTTTTTATATTTTTAGAAATGTTTGAAGGATGAAACGATGATCGAGAATATTTTTTGGAAAGATCTTAAAAAACGTCTCGAGTATCGGGTAATTCCCTCGAGAGATCGTCTTTCTCTATCGACAAAAAAAAAAATAAATAAAACTGAGTCATCGCCACAAATGTCGCACGACAATAATAATAATTTTCAATCAAAGTTCGATAAGCATTTCGAGTTGCATTTTTATTAATTAATTAATTATTTCTCGCTCTCTCTCGATCGGAACGCAGACGCCAGACGTCATTATTTTGGCCAAAAACAAGATATCAGTTTTCGGAATTGAAGATACTAAAAAAATGTTTATCGCTTCGTTTTCGGGTATTTAAAATACGATTTTTTTATATATAATATATAGTAGTATATATTAAGTAGTTTTAATGCCAATCATAGGCAATCGTAGCCAATCATGGTTTGGGAAAACCTTATTTGCCGGTCGAGGTACTTTTTTCAAAAAATGATAACGATAAGAATCGAAGAATAATAATTGCCTTGATAAGGAAAAACAAGTGAGAAAAGTTATCTTCGGCTTGCCGAAGATGGTATACCCTTGAAAACAAAAAAGTTTTCCATACAAAGACTTGTTTTCGTATCGATCGTTTGTATGGCAGCTATATGATATAGAAGTCCGATCCGGAACAAACTTTTACAAATCGTGTATGGCTATATCAAATGAATAAATGCTGAATTCGGTTGCAATAGATTGGAAAACAAAAAAGTTTTCCATACAAAGACTTGTTTTCATATCGGTCGTTTGTATGGCAGCTATATGATATAGTGGTCCGATCCGACCGATTCTTAAACTTGATCTGCGTGCAACAAAAATAATGATCTGGTAAAAATTTCAAAACGCTAGCTTTAAAACGACTGTCTATTTTTTGCATAGAAACAGACGGACAGACGGACAGACGGACATGGCTATATCAACTCGGCTGTTGATGCTGATCAAGAATATATATACTTTGTGGGGTCGGAGATGCTTCCTTTAATGCGTTACACATTTCTGGACAAAATTATAATACCCTTTTTCAAGGGTATAAAAAAAAGAATAAATTGTGAAATTGTTATGAATAATTGTGGGAAATTTGTAATTAATTAATTTGTAAATAGAAGGTAGTTCTAATTGGAATTCTAATCCTAAAAGGTATTTTTTAGTTCGGGTTTCTAAATTTGGGTTTTTTTTTTTAATTTTGCCAAAAATGTTCAAAATATTCGAAGACTAAAATGTTTATTTTTTGGCAAATAATTATGCGATAAATTAATTTTGTAAATAAAAGCTATTTCTAATTGGATTTCTAATCTAATTTTTTAATTTTTTAAGGTATTTTTTGTATAAATTTCTAAATTTTGTGTTTTTTTTTAATATTTCCAAAATCACTTGAAGACTAAAATGTTTATTTTTTGGCAAATATTTATGTGCAATTTTTAATCAATTAATTTTGTAAATAAAATACAATTTAAAATTCAATTTCTAATTGGAAACCTAAAAGGTATTTTTTCTTCCTAAATTTTGTGTTTTTTTTTAATATTGCCAAAATTATTCGAAGACTAAAATGTTTGTTTCAGCAGGTGGGGTCGGGAGTGGACTAAGGGGAACGAGAGGGGCTCCAAAGAGGGGTCCAAGGGGGCATCCAAAAGGGGCCCAAGGGGGGTCCAAAGCGACCCGCGTTGGGGTTTTGAACTGGTCTTGGCTACCTTACCGGTTCACCTTGTAAATCAGCGCCACACACACTAAAAATAAAAAAAAAAATAAAATAAAAAATACCAGTGATCCGGCTCTTTTGTTGTTGTTTTCAGTCTCTTGTTGTTTGTTGTTTTCGGTATTTTTTCTGTATTTATGTTGTTGTTTTCGCTGCTGTTTGTTGTTGTTTGTTGTGTCTTGTGCAGTCGGCCGACTTCAAGTTGGCCAACATCAACAAATTATCTGCCAATGGCCCCTCAACAGCTTCTAATAAATAGTTTCGGCAAAAAAAAAACTCGGCCATTTTGTTTGCAAATTTTTTTATGCCACCCACTGCCCCCTTCCCACTTACCACTCCTTTTTCTATCCATAACTTTGATTTTGTTTATGTTTTTGGTTGAATTTTTTGGTCTTATTTTGTTGTTTTTTGTTGCAGGTCTAGAGTTCTTCGAACTCGGCGGGGTTTTTGAAATTTCATGAAAAATTGCCCAACCCGCTGACAACAACAAGAGCAGAGCAGAGCAGAAGAAGCGCCATCATACACAGGGAGAAAAAAGGGGGTTATAGGGGATATTTTAGAATAATTAAAGGGATTTGGAAACATTAAAAGATATAGAAAAAGAGTTTAAAAAAAGGATTCTTCCTTAGAAAAAGAAAATAAAAATAAGCAAAAAATATAAAAGGAAAATTTAGAAAAGGAAGAAAATAGAAAAATAAAATAATATAAAAAAAGATAGAAAATAAACAAAAAAAATAAGGAAATAGAAAAAGAAAATGAACAAAAAAAGGAAGAACATAGAAAAAGAAAATTAACAAAAAAGTAAAATAATAGAAAAAGAAAATAAACAAAATAAGGAAGAAAAAGACATTTAAAAATTGGAAGAAATTAGAAAAAAAGGAAGAAAATATAAAAAGAAAATATTAAATCATGATTTTCGGGGCGAAATAATTTAAATAATTATTTAAAAACTAAAAACAAATTGTTTTTAATCTTTCCAAGCAAGATAATTTTTAATTTAGAATCATTTTTTAATTAAAATCTAAATTTGCATTCAAAATTCATTCAAATTCATTCAAATTTATTCAAATTCATTCAAATTCATTAATTAATTTAAAATTTGTTCCTTTTTTTCGAACTATTTTTAATAAAAATTATAAGCAACTTTTTTTGAGTCAGTTTTTTTTTTTAAATCTGAAGAAGGATTCTCTGTAACATTCTTACAAGAAGGATTCTCTGTAACTTTCTTAGAAGAAGAATCTATGTAACTTTCTTAAACACATAATATCGCTTCCTATAACTTATTCCCGAAATATAAACCCCCTTTTTATTCATTTCTTCCAGTGCACTGAGCGAAAAGGCAATCATCTTTGGGCCAGGCCATCTGGTGAACGATAACAAATTGAGAAGAAGTCAAAGCCAAGAGTTTTGCCATTGCGGAAGCTTAATATTTATGCGAGTGTTTTATATCTTTTGTTTTTGTGTTTTTTGTGTTTTTTTTTGGCGTTTTTTTTGCGAAAAACGTGCCCGAGTCCGTTGCCCGTTGACCGATTTGTTTACTTCCAAAAAAAACCCCCAAAAAAATAAAAAAAAATATAAAAAAATAAAATTCAAAAACCCAAGGAAGAAGAAAAAGAAGCAGCGACAGCAACAGAAATACGAAGAATATTTAATAAGATGTCTCTTGAAATTTCAAATGTCCGTACATGATTATTTTGCAAAGAAATAAAAAAAAGGTTTAAGGTTTATAACACTCTGCTGAGTATGTTTGGCTTCTTGAAATAGATATATCTAGTATATATCTCTTTATATATATATATATCTTTGGGCCATAAATGCGTACACATGGCATTTGTAGAACCGGCTAACAAGAGCGATGTGATTGTCTCAGGGTTGCCAGTTTCTTGATCCCCCCAAAAAAAAATACCAAAAAAAAATCGGAAAAAAACTAAAAAAAATAAAGAGAGAAAAAAACCACCTCAGTTCCTGCTTTTGTTGTTAGTTTGTTTTCTTGGCTTTAAATTATTTAATTCTAATTTTTTTTGTCACATTTTTTTTTGCCTCTTTCTTGCCAATTCTCCGGTGATTCTACGCTTGTAAGTGGATTCCAATTAGAACGCTGACTCCGCTTTCAATTCCAATCGGATGGAATGGCCTTGGGAATGCCGCACGTTTCTGCAGCTGCAAGAGTTGGGAGGGGGTGGGTGTTTGTGGGAGGGGAGGGGAGGGGGAGTTGTTGGTGGTTAGGGGGAGTGGTTGGTGTTGGGGGCGAGGAAGGCGGAGACAGAGTCACTGCTCTAGGGTGGACCAGAAAAAAAACACGCCACAGTCATTGCTGACAAAGTACATTACTCATACGCACTGTTGTACTTCGAAAAATTTTTAAAATATTCCCGAAAATTAGTAAATAAAATAGAGCTCAATATTTAGCTTAATATTACCCTTAAAAACATAAATAATTGTATTAAATTGTGTATTTAAATTCATAAAATATCCGAATTCTACAATTTCTGCAATGTATTACTCATACGCACTGTTGTACCTCAAAAAAAGAATATATATTTTACAAAATTAGTAAATAAAATATAGCTTGATATTTAACTTAATATTTGAGGCTCTAAAAACATAAATAATTGCAATAAATTGTTTTTAAATTCAAAATATATGAAAATCCTAAAATTTATTACTCATACGCACTGTTGTACTTTGAAAAATGACAAGATATTTCAGAAAATTAGTAAATAGAATATAGTTATAGTTTTAAACATTTAAAACAAATTTAAAGTGTTTTTTTTTATTCAAAAACTATGCGAATTTTGTTAATTCTGAAATTTATTACTCATACGCAAAGACAATAATATTATATTAAAGAAAATTAGTAAATAAAATATTAAATATAAAATATAGCTTAATTTACCTTGAAAACCCTGAATAATTATATTAAATTGTGTTTCAATATACTGAAAATATGGAAATTCCTCAAAATTTATTACTCATACGCACTGTGTTCCAAGGAAAAGATCTTAATTTTGAAACCTTCCCACCAGGAACAACAAATTCTACAAAATTTAATGCCTCACTTGAAAATAAATTTTCTACTTTTCTATTTACTTAAATTTTTGTCAATCCCATAACCATAAACAAGTTCTATCTTAATTAAGCATTTTATGCATTTAATTATGTTTTTTGGCAATTTTCTGGCAAAGTTCCACCTCAGGTGACGTCGCAGAGAAATAAAGTGCAATGTTAAGGCGAAAATCTGCGAGAAACGAAATAATTGTCAAGGCACTGAGAGGGCATAAAAAAAAAAGAAAGAAAACAATGAGAAGCATAAAAGGATTCGAGGAGGAGAGACCAGACTCACAGAGCATAAAAATACCAAAAGAGAAATAAAAGTGATCGTTAAAAATAGGAAAAGGAAAACAGCAAAAAGTGGGACATTGAGGAAATGGCAAAGAGAAATGAAAACTAAAAGAAAATAAAGGAAACAGAAAATGGCAGAGAAAAGGAAACAGAAAATGGCTAAGAAAAGGAAACAGAAAAGTAGACTAAGGTCAAGAGTAAAAGAAAATGTAGGCCGTTAAAACAATTAGAGGTCTTGGTTCTAGAAATTATAATTAAAAATATAGGTAATAATATTTTCTAGAGGCCTTTTCCAACACTAAAAAAAAACAGTAATTAATATTAAAAACATTATTTTATATACAATTATAACTTAATATAAACCCTTTTTTTATATGAATTAATATTTTTATACTATTTAAAACCTTAAAAAAATAACTAAAAAGGTTCCTAACCTCAGTTTATCTCAAAACAATATTTCCCAAAACCCGGTATTTTTTTAGAACCCTTTGAGTGACCATTTTTTTTAGGGAAATTTTCATACGCCCCGTGGGCCCAAGAATTTCATTTATTTTCCCATCCAATTGAGAAAGAAACCCGTGTAGACAGAAGACCGAAGACTGACAACAGAAGACAGAAGATTTGAGGCAATGCCCGTGACATTCAGTAGCGTAGATAGATGCATGTACCATGTACCACATGTCGTATGAGTAACATGCACCCTCTACAGTCTAGACTCTACCCTCTGAGAGCTCTATAAATAAACCCCATTAGGGTTCACTCTACTAAGAAAACACAAAAAGAACCAAAACACGAATCGAATGCAACCCCGAGAAGGAAGCCAGGCAGAACTGCTCCGATACAGGTTCTGATCGAGATCCAAGTTCCAATCCAATCCAAGTCAAAGGCATTATGTTTAAGAACAACCTTGCTTCTAAGTTTAGCCACAATGCGATATTGCAGCTCATGATTAGCAGGGTCATTAGATCAATGCTACAAGTCGGAAAAAATAATACTATTCTATAGAGTTAGATTAGACTAGAGACTGGATTAGAGACTAAAAGAAACCTGGCTTTACTTTCTGAGATTCTAGATTCTTTATGGAAAAACCACCCACTGACCACTGACATTTTATTTTACTTTCTCTATGGATTTTTTAAAATTTCCTTTCACATTCCTTTCCTTTCTTTTCATTTAATGTGAAAAATAATTTATTTTCTAATAGAATTTCTAGTTATAAAAAACCTATATATTGTAGATGCTTTCCTGTTTTTTTTACTAAAATATAAGGAATATTTCAGGTATTTCTTCGAGGTATTTCTTTTAAAGCTATTCCCTTAACTATTTCAAAACTTTTATTTCCTTCACATTCTAGACATTTGCTTTCACATCCAATTTATTTTCTAATATTATTTCTATATTATTTCTATATTATTCTATATTATTTATAATTTCTTTATAAAAAAAACCCTCAATGGATCTGTTTTCTTGTTTTTTAATGGGAATATGAGGCATATTTCTGATGTTCCTTTGGGTTATTTCCTCTAAAACTATGCTCCTAATTCTTCTAATATAATTTCTATTAAAAAAATCTTTAGAGATCTGTTTTCTGTTTTTTTAACTAAAATGGAAGGAATATTTCAGGTATTCCTTTGAAATATTCCCTTTTAAACTATTCTTCCAAATATTCCAAAACCATCCACTCTCTCTAAGTATTTTTTTTATATTCCTTATAGGTTTTAAAGGTTTTAAAAAGGTTTATATTCCTATATAGATCTGTTTTCTTGTTTTTTAACTAAAATAGAAGAAATATTTCAGGTATTCCTTTGAGGTATTCCCTCTAAAACTATTCCCTTAACTATTTCAAAACTCTTATTAATTTCCCGTGAAAGACTTTGTATTTTCAAATATTTTTTTAAAGTATTCCCAAGATCTTGTTATGGCTTTTTGTTTATTTTTTTTTTGGTTCAACCACAGGCATTTTTCTTGGTCATTTTTTTTTTTTTTGCTGACTTTTATTTACTTTGAACCTGTTACAGAAGTTGCCAGTTTCAAGTGGCAGAAATTCCTGAGAGTCAAAAGCCGCACCCCCGAACGGCTTTCCATCTTGGATCAAGTCGGTGCCATTCTCTACAAAAATTTTTATAAAAAAATTAGGTATAAAAAAAATAAATAATAATAAAAACAAAATCTAAGAATAAAGAATGATTTGAAACCTCAAAGCCTTAAACCACAAAACAAATCAAATAAGAAATTATTACCTTCGATGATTAAGGCATAGAAAGCTGCATTCTTGGACTCTTATATATAATTTTTCCTAAATTTTTTCCCAGTGTATATCTTGGCAAAAGAGTGATCAATTAAGCCAGGTGCTTTTGCTGTTCGGCGGCAATTAAATTCTTGCCGGGGCTCTAATGTATGTCCATAGTGTTAATTGCTAATGACTGAGACTGAGACTTGAGACTGACTCGATTCAATTGAAATGTCTGTCCGACGTCTGTCTATATCCGACTCATAACCACAAAATCCAGTTAAATCCAGTTAATAGCAAATCTCTTGATTATCGATGGAGAGAGACGAGACCTTCCATACCGAATCCGGGAAAACCACAAATGGAAAGCTAGCTTTATTCGTAAACCTCAATAGATCCGCTAAACGAAACTCCATGTGTTGTTCTGCTCCAATTTGCGATTTGCAATTTTTGTCAAACAAACAATAAACCGTTTATTGCGCAAATTGATATCGAACTCTAATTGCATATTAATTAACCGCAAAATTTTCCACCCGCCGAAATATTTACGATTTACGATTCGCAGGTAAATGCTAGAAAAAATATATATTCCAAATCCCAGATGACGATTCCTCATAATATTTTGAGCAAATAATGATCTGTCTTACCGGAACATAACTGGCTTGGTTTATTTTTTTTTTCTGTGTATTATTTAACACGGTCCGCCGGCTTTTGGCGAGTGGGTGTGTGCCAGCAGGGGTTAAGGGGTCGTCGTCAGTCAATTTGCTTTAACACTTTGAGACAAAGCCCGGCAAACACATTGCCAAGCTCTGCCTTCCTTGATTTCTTCTACATATTTAATTTAATAATAATTAATAAATAAGCCAGAGCTCATCCAAAAGACAGCATAAATCGAATTTATTGTCCATAAATCAAGTCAGTTTTTTAAGCATATATTTTTTTTGGTTTTCGAAAACGAGTTTCCAATCAATTAAGCTCATTTAGAGTTTTTAGAATTCATTAGGTCTTCATTAGTATTTAAAGCGATTTTTTTTAGGATGAATCATTTTTAAAAATATAAAAAAAGAAGAAACGGAAAGAAATTCCAAAATAAAAAGATAATCCAAATATTTATAGTTTACGATTTACCTGGACTCTGAGCGACTCTTTTCCTTGTTTGAAGAAAATTAAGAAAACAACAATTTTTGCGTTCACAGCATAAAATACAGATACAGATACATCCACAAGATACAGATACCCAATCTTGAGCTTCCACTCCACAAACGGTCTTGGATGAGAGATCATCATCATCTCCGAAGTTACCCCCTAACCCTAACCCTTCTATATAGTTTTTCCCTAAACAATATATATATATTTTCGATTCCG
Organism: Drosophila ercepeae; assembly: GCA_018150545.1. NCBI lineage: Eukaryota > Metazoa > Arthropoda > Insecta > Diptera > Drosophilidae > Drosophila > Drosophila ercepeae. The sequence goes on from JAECWL010000197.1 coordinate 3,129,060, forward strand.
ATTATAATAAAAAATTATTCATTCAGGTTCGCTCTAAACGATGGGCGATCACATTTCTTCCTTCTAACTCGTAATATCCCGTCAGTCTGATGTCGTTTTTGCCTCAATTAGGGGGGGAAGCTTTAATTATCCGGACAAATTACCCCAAAAGATGGACGGACAGGCTCAATCCGGCAACCTGACAGCCTTCAGGAAAATCGCTTGCATGCTAATATTATTATTATTAAGAAGTCAACAATTATGGCTTACAACTAATTGAAAAAAAAAATCGAACAAAAGCCCAAAACCAGTCAAGCATAACCCCCTAAATACCGCTAACCATGATCAGTAATTCGTAAATCCGTAATCCCCAAATCGGTAATCCCTAGAAAACTATTACTTGTACTTGGATAAAAAAAAATATAATAATTCTTTAATTTATTTCGATTTTTTGCGTGTCGGTTGATAATTTGATTCGGTTTCGGTTTTTGCATTGAAAGAGCGAAAATTTTGTTTGTTTGTTTGCCTTTTTTTGCGCAATAAAATGTGTTATTTATTTATTTGTTTGTTCCTGAAAATATTATTTATTTAATTAATTTAATACTCTTCTCATTTATTTATTTACGTTAATAAGCGAAATGCGAAACGGCACTCGATGTTTACACTCTGCGTGTTTGCTCTTCTCTTTTTTTTTTTTTTTGATTAAATGCTGTTTCTTTATTTAATCAAATGAGAGTGGGTGGTGGGTGGTATGACTTTTTTGTTGATTTTTTTACAGGTAAGATGGGTTGGGGGGAGAGAGGAGCTGGCACGACATGCGACAAATTAAAAAATTGCAACGTCAGAGAGCAGGAAATGAACCCATTCAAGGGGCTGAATGCCCTCGATGGGAGATTCCCAGAACAAACTTTTTTATTGTTTTCGGAAATTCCTAGAACTTTATTATAATATTTTTTTAAAATAATTTTCTGCACTTTTTTTTCACCAAATTAATTTAGTTATTTTTGAGACAACATTCTTGTCTAGATTGTTAAGGAAATTGCACAATTTTGTAAATAGAAATTTTTATTTCTTTAACACAAATATTGATCCTTTTGTTTTTCCACTGTTTTTTCTTTGTTTTTTTTCATTGTTTTTTTTTTATATAAAAAAATGTGACGTTTTTGCAATGAGAAGAGTAAATAGAACAGGAGATAGAACAAAAAAATAAAAAAAATAAATAACTAAAAAAGACAAACACGCACGCGCTTTCGGGGTAGCCGTAAATGTATCTGTATCTGTATTTGTATCTTCTAACTGCAACTGTAACTTTTCGGATAACGTTCGTGTACGACGTTTAATGCTCACTAAACGCTGCACTGACATTCTGTTTATTTGCATTTCGTAACATTAATTCTTGGTTCTAATCGTATTCGTATTCGTTTGGGTATTCGTTTTGGTATTCGTTTTGGGTATTCGTATATTCGTTTACGTATTCGTTTTCGTATTCGTTTTCGTACTCTTAGTCCTATTCCGATTCCTATTCTGTTTTCACTCGGTTTAGTTATATAAATACGATAAATAAAGGCACCGCCAGATCGCCGGGCAGGGCCAGTCCCACAGTCCCACCAATGCAACGTCAAGTCAAATATAGCATTTGCAAAATATATATATAAAAACACGAAAAAAACAAGAGAAAAATATATAAAACTAAACAATGTGCATTGAACAAACAGGGTACAAATAGTAGGAGGTACTTGGCTACCGTTTTGTATATTGGCCCATAAAGACTGTTTGTTTTTTTTACAGATTTTTTACAGATTTTTTTCAAAGCAAACAACTCACATAATGGGGATTATCGCGGATTTGCAAGTAAGACTAAGATTTCGTAAGAATAACCAGGGTATTCCTGAATTGAATAACAAAAATAATACACAAAACCCCTCAACAAATGTCTTATCCTCATTAATCATTTTGTGCGAACCTTAGGAAGCCAATTTCAAGCGCTGAATGAAATGCATTATGAATTAACGGGGCGTATGAGCAATATGCGGGTTTAAAGAAGCAAAATATTCAAAAATATTCAAAATATTTAAAAATATTCAAAAATTATTAATAAATAAATGAAAAATTTCATACTTTTAGGGAAGGTAAGGTAAGGTACGGTACAACGTGGCGTATGAGTGATATTTTATGGCGAAGCAAACACTTCTCTGGGACTCTAGGAAATTAAATGTCGGAATCTGTGGCGGTTTTCGATTTGGTTTGATTCGATTCTTAAGCAAAAAATATTCATAAATCAATTCCTCATCGATTTGCATTAAAATATGGAAGGGAATAATTTTTTGGATTTTTTTTTACAATTTTTCCCTTCGAAAATTGTGAAAAATGTATGGGAGAGCCCCATATATCCACCAATTATCATCCGATTCTTGAGCGGAATACCTTAAAAGATTCGTGAATTGATTCTCTATCGATCCTCATCAAAACCTGATCACAAATTATTTTTTCGATTTTTTTCAACATTTTTCTGGGCAGACCACTTTGAAAAATGAAGAAATCGATAGAAACCCTCACATGGCCCACTGGGATGGCTTTATCTCGGCCAATTCTCATCCGATCCTTGAAAAGAATACCTTAAAAGATTGGTAGATCGATTCTCTATTGATGTGCATCAAAATATAGAAGCAAAATATTTTTTAAATTTTTTTTGAATTTTTCCAGGGGATCCCCTTCGAAAATTGTGAAAAATGTGTGAGAGGGCCAGTATGGCCCAAAGCGAAGACTATATCTTGGTCAATTCTCATCCGATTCTCATGCGGAATGTCTTAAACGATTCTTAACTCGATTCCCTATTAAACTGCGTTAAAAACTGATTACAAAAATTTTTTTCGATTTTTTGTCAATTTTTCTGGGCAGGCGCCTTGAAAAAATGAAGAAATCCTTGGGAAGGCCATTTAGGCTCAAAGGGAAGGCTATATCTTGGCCAATATCTATCCGATTCATGAGCGGAATACCTTAAACGATTTGTACATCGATTATCTATCGGTCTGCATCAAAATCTGATCACAAATTATTTTTTCATTTTTTTTGAAAATTTTTTTGGGCAGACCCCTGAAAAAAATGATGAAATCAAAGGAAAGTCCAATATCGACCAAAGCAAAGGTTATATCTTGAGCAATATCTATCCGATTCTTGAGCGGAATACCTCAAAAGATTTGTGGATCGATTCTCTATCGATCTGCATCAAAACCTGATCACAAATTATTTTTTCGATTTTTTTCAAAACACCTTCCTCGTTAGGTATAGCTTATGAGAATCGAGGAGGAAGGCGGTGTTATTAGATTTTAGATTATATCTTAACCAATATCTATCCGATTCTTAAGCGGGATACCTTAAACGATTTGTATATAGATTATCTATTAATCTACATCAAAATATAGAAGTAAATAATTTTTCGATTTTTTGTCATATTTTCCAATACGACCCACTACAGGGATGGCTATGTCCTGGCTAATATTCATGATTTATAGATCGATTATTTATTGAATATCTGCTTAGAGGTTGTAAAACCCAATTAGAAGAATTTCCACCGCTTCTTGGTAAGTAATATTTACTTACATTTACATATGTATATAGAGCTATATAGAGCTAGATCCATCCGATCTTAACGGGTCATGACCAGTTCAAAGCGGTATTCGATAACCCGGTGGGATAATTAATACCCGATTCTATGATGCAAACAGATTCGATCAGCGCAGATCAGCTGTGACCGGTATTATAGAAGAAATTGTAATTAATTCCTAACGAACAAATGCCGGTTATATTATTATAATGCATTTCAATGAGCATTCAGAGACGCAATTTGCATAAAAAAAACAGTGCGTTTCAAAAAGGGAACTTTAAATACATTTTATAAATAAATTTTAAATATTTTTAAGACCAAAAAAAAGCCTTAAAAATACTTGAAATGTTTCCCTACATTATTAGATGGTTTTTTCCCTGCTTTCCTCTACCGAAACGGACTGTCCTTATCGCTTTACATCAATCTCAGCTACTAGTTGTGCTTCAAATACATTTTTTGTACAATATCTTATTCCTGATACTTTCGAATAAAGATTTAGATGAAAGATGTGGGGTCGAGTGCGGATTTATTAGTATTTATATTTAAAATTTATTATTATTTTTGTTTGTTGTGACTCCCGACTGTTTGTTTCTTATTGCGACAGAAACGACAGAACGCGAGGCAAACAATTACGCGATAGCATCGATCAAGAAAATAAATAGACTCGAACGTATTCTGTAACATTTCATGGATAGCGGAAATGGCTTGTTAATTATTCCTAATTGACTTAAATATTTCATCATCCATATAAGTGAGACATTTCGTAATAATCTAGATTGGAAATTAAAAGTAATCGACTCCAAAGCATTTAAATAAATTCAAAAAAATCAAAAACTAACTTTTTTATACCCTTGAAAAAGGGTATTATAATTTTGTCCAGAAATGTGTAACGCATTAAAGGAAGCATCTCCGACCCCACAAAGTATATATATTCTTGATCAGCATCAACAGCCGAGTTGATATAGCCATGTCCGTCTGTCCGTCTGTCCGTCTGTCCGTCTGTCCGTCTGTTTCTATGCAAAAAATAGACAGTAGTTTTAAAGCTAGCGCTTTGAAATTTTTACCAGATCATTATTTTTGTTGCACGCAGATCAAGTTTAAGAATCGGTCGGATCGGACCACTATATCATATAGCTGCCATACAAACGACCGATATGAAAACAAGTCTTTGTATGGGAAACTTTTTTGTTTTCCAAGCTATTGCAATTGAATTCAACATTTGTTCATTTGACATAGCCGTACATGATTTGTAAAAGTTTGGTCCGGATCGGACCACTATATCATATAGCTGCCATACAAACGACCGATATGAAAACAAGTCTTTGTATGGAAAACTTTTTTGTTTTCCAAGCTATTGCAACCGAATTCAACATTTATTCATTTGAAATAGCCATACATAATTATTGAAAGTTTGGTCCGGATCGGATCACTATATCATATAGCTGCCATACAAACGACCGATATGAAAACAAATCTTTGTATGGAAAATTTTTTTGTTTTCCAACCTATTGCAACCTAATTCAACATTTATTCATTTGACATAGCCATACATAATTTTTGAAAGTTTGATTCGGATCGGATCACTATATCATATAGCTGCCATACAAACGACCGATATGAAAACAAGGCTTTGTATGGAAAACTTTTTTGTTTTCAAGGGTATACCATCTTCGGCAAGCCGAAGATAACTTTTCTCACTTGTTTCTTACTATTTATATAAATTATTAAATTACTTTCCATTTTAATGATTTAAAATATTTAATAAATATTTACAGAGATATTTTAACACATTTTAAAATATTTATTTGATTGGGAATTCTAAATTAATATAAATAATAAACCTTTTAAAAGTTTTTATGCAAATGAGATCCATTTGAACCAAATATTTGCTTGGAATTTTAGCGTAGAAGCTTTTTACTTTTGAAGAATAATTTTTGAATAAATAAAAAACCATAAAAAATCAATAAAAAATATATATATTGAGAGAAATTTATAATAAATATTTGCTAATAATTTTAGAACCAAATCAAAGATATTTCTTCCCACAGCGGTTTTTCTCTCCAAAACTGTGACCTTTTCCAAGTCTTTTAGAATGATTATTTAACCAAAGATGGTTATAAAAAATATTTTTATTTTGTTTAGAAACCATAAAACCGGGAACAAGCCTTTGGTCATTTGTTTATCCCATTTTTTAGCACCTCCTTTAAAATGATTCACATGACGAGATGCAACCGCCAGCCCCAACCACGTGCACTCGTCAAGAATTAAATATATTCGTTAAATAAGGAGTAAAAAAAATAAGTAAAAAACAAAAATAGGAAACAACAATCTGCAAACATTGTAAATTTCCGAAGATATACAACATTTTTTTTTTCTGTTGTTTTTTTCGCAGAGCAATGGATTGTCACGCGCAAAGGCGAATGTGGTTCAGTGGTTTCTGAATACGAGTACGAATACGAATACGAATATGAATATGAGTATGAGTGTATGGTTTTGGGTGGATGGATGGCGCCGCTGTCGCTTTAGAGCCAAAAGGCAAATACTGGAAGCGGATTACTGGGCTAAGGTGACCAGTTTTTTGGGCTTATCACCCGCCGTCAGCGCCACCGCCACTAGCCAGAAATAGACAACGAAAAAACCCAGAAAATACAAATAAATGGCAACAATAAACGTGATCCATAAAATATTCTTAACTATAAATGATACCAGGTACTTCTCAGAATGATATTCTTATTCATTTTTTGGGGTCTCTTCTTGTACAAATACAAAAAATAGAGTAGATCATTCTGTTGCGAGTGAGTGCATGAATATGAAGAATTTCGTTTCTTCGCTTTTATTTGCAAATCATTTAGTTATTTAACCATAAACGGGGGACGTGCCATTGAAGCTAACCAAACACGACAAAATCTGGCCATAAAAAAGCCGAGCAGAGCTAGTGCTGCCGTAAACTATGCAAACAGACGGACGGATTCCATCACCAAAGTACACCTCACAGCTCTAGTCGGCGTAGACCTTGAGGTAAACCACCATACAGGTCTTTTTGCCACCGTTGCCAAAGTGCACCACCGCCTTGAGATCCCCAGCGATGTCTGCAGAGGGCATGTTCCTGACAAAGACATGGTTGCTAATATTGTTGAAGGTATAGACATGCTAAGGGATATCCGGGAAATGTATATTTTATAGAAAAAGAATATAGAAAAGGATCCAAACACTTACCCCCTTGTTGGGTGGACACTTGTCGCGGTTTATTCCCAATTTATGGATAACCGGGAACCATAGCTCCAAAGGATTGTTTAGGGCTTCGCAGAGATTCTGTCGCTTAATGGAAATCCCTGTGGGCAGCCACTGACTGCGTTGCCAGCGATACAGATCGGCCTCCATGACAATCAGGCTACCGCGAGGTACTTTGTACAGCATCTTGACATCGCCGTTGTAGTACAGGGTCTCCATGTCCTCGGCCACATTGAAATGTATGCCAGAGATGTCCAGGACCTCGCGTAGCGGGACATTGCCACGATTATCCTGAGCGTCGCAATAGAAATTCAAGGATCTTTCATCGCCAATGACTTCGTAGTTGGTACTCTATTAAAGACAGAAAAGGTTATTTGTTTTATTGGGAAAGTATCTCCAAAAAAACTCACCTGACAAAGCGACAGAAGCTGCAGGATCCCCACCAGGCCGAAGCTGCAAGCCAATAAATACATTTTAGTTTCAATTATTGAAAAATTATAACTAAATAGAATTTGCAACATTATTATATAGCCATCCAGCGACTAATTGTCCAGCAATTAGCCGTAATCCATTTAAGCCATTAACCATTGTTAACTAATTGCAAAAATTAAAATTAAATGCCGATGCCGATGCGATTCCAGATTCTGTTATCGTCGTCACCCACCCTCGAACCCATGGATGATACATGGAAAAAATAGAAATACGGAGCAAACTGAATCAAAATAAAAAATAAAGGGAAATCAACATGCGTCCGGCGTAGTTGGCCTCCGTACGTCCGGAAGTGGGTCGTCTCAATGCAACCGCCCATCACGCATACGTCGTGTGCGCCTGCGGGACAAAAACACAAAAAAAATACGCACTTGACCCTGGGAAAAGCAGAGTTGGAATTTTCTGGTCTGGCCTATGGATGGTTGCTTTATTTTTTTTTTTATGATTTTTTATTTGTTTGTAGGCCAGGGCCATCATAAAATATTAAATCGGGCCGCCACACGACGCCCGATAACAAAGATTGCAGCACGGGCACGGGTAGCTTCTTTTTGTCGGCCATAAAATCGCAAACAAGGCAAAAGTCAGTCAGGCAGCCCAGTCAGTCCAGTCAGTCCAACCAGAAGCCTCAAAAAATGTTCAGAAAAAAGTTTAAAAAAATAAAGCGCGTGGCCTAAAGCGATTATCCGGATAAGATGTGGTTGAGTTTCAGGAATTAAAGCATACTTTTGGGGTTAAAGAAAAAAGTGGGTGGATAGATAAATGGATAAAAATCTTGCAGCAGGTCTTATCAGAAAATATAAGATATTCTTATAAGATAAAATCAGTAAATGGATAAATGGTTAAACGGATAACAATTGTCTTATTCAAAAACATCCTATAAGAAAATCAGTAAATGGATGAACGGATAAAAATTATCATTTGTCATATTGGAAAATATATTATAGGAAAATCAGTAAAAGGATAAATTACTAAACGAATAAAAATTTTAGTTGGTCTTATTAGAATATAGAAAACAAAGAAAATCAGTAAACGGATAAAAATGTTACAGCTGTTCTCAGAAAATCCGAAAACATCTTATAAGAAAAGCATCATCATAAAAATTATGAAGTTTGTCTTATTGGAAAATATTTTGTAAGAAAAAAAGTGAAAATATTAAATATCATATAATCATATATCTTTAATATTAGTTCTTAAAAATATATATTTAAAATAAATTGCAACCGGAATTAAATACATAATTCTTTTAACTTTAAAATAAAACCAATTTTTAGCAACTTTTCCAAAGTTCATTAAATTTGTTTAACAAATTTTGCAACTTTCTCTCATTTATTTTTTTATATTTAATAAATATTTACATGTTTATTAAACATTTACTTTACTTTATACTATTTATTATAATATTTACTTTAAAGCTTAAGACATTCAAGAAACTTTTTCAGAAAAAAATTAACGAATGTCTTAAAAGGATAACTTTAAAAAAAAATATAAATTCATTGAAATTATCTTAAAATTTTAAGGAGTGTGTACGTATTTTTAAATAAAAAACTAGTATTTTTTTGTATTAATTATTAATAAAAACATTTCGAGAGGTTTTTTTTAGCATTTCCAGATAAACGTTATTTATTTTTTATTGCTCGATTCGGCAAGCCTGGCACACGAACAAGAATCTCTTCCTGCCATATATTTTCTATCCTTTTTTACCGAAGCCTGGACTTGCGTACAAGGACTTCTTCCTGCTATTCCTTCAAACTTAAAAAGTTAACTAAGTCTTAAGATCCCTGGCTGGCAGGTCGTTTTTTGGCTTGTGTCCTATCATAACAGGCGACAATAGGGAGTGTCATGGCTATTTCTAAACAATTATGTACACTTAACAAAAATTTGACATAAAACTAAACAAGAGAGAAGCTCCGAGGGCGCTTCAAGTCAAAATCAATCTCTATCGATGGGCTTCCCGTACATCAGGACCTTGGCACGGACGGGCTTGCAGCCGGCAGCCTTGACATCGATCGAGAGAAGGATCTCCGTGATTTGTGGTCCAGTCAGGGTGACACGCTCGATGTTGGCCTCCCGGCGGATGCAGTCAGCTAAGTCCATCTGATCTAGGACAGAATAGTTAATCAGATGAATGTTCTTGAACTTCTGGACGGTCTTGTTCTGGGCAGCGAAATCCTCATCGGAAAGCAGGCGATTGAGGCTGATCATGTAGACAATCGTCAGATATTTGAGGTTGGGCCTATCTCCGGTTCCGTTGGCGATCTCCGAGTTGGAGCGGATTAGTCCATCAATGAGTGTCAAGTATTCTCCATCTTCGGGGGTCATGTTGTCGATGAGGATGAGGTTGCGGCCGCAGTGCACCAGGTGCGAGAGCATGCTCCTAACGCGCGGTATGGAGGCGGTTCCCTCCCAGGCCAGGGTCTTGACATTCTCGGGCCAGGGGAACTTTTCGCGCAACAGGCGGGCTGTGTGGCTCTTTCCTACACCCGAAGATCCTACTAAAGCAATGGCCTGGAAAGGGAAGGTTTCGGGAGGGTATTGATGGGATAATAAAAAAAAGGCACAGGATCCTGGATTCGCGGTCGAAACTAAACGAGACTCTACCTCCTAAAAAAACTTACATTCAAGGTGGTATCATCCAAAGCAGCCTCGAGGGACTCCAATGCGTATTTCTGGTTCAAGACCCGGCTCCAGGCATGATCAATCATTCCGCCCAATCGGGGCGTGCGGTCACAGTAATCCTCGCGATTATGGACGATGGCATGGTACTGGGTGGAATAGCTGTCCATCAGATTCGTGACCAGTTGCTGCGCGCCGCCCAGGTAGTCGTTCATGGCTATCACCGAGGAGGATATGGCTATCAGGATCCACATTAACAACCACAAAAGTGTGGATCGTACTCCTCGGTGGTTATTGGCATTATCGTAGGCGTTTCCATTATCCTGGGCGTCGGCGTGGGTGTGGGTGTGGTCATGGCCGCGGATGACGGTCTGAACGGATCTATTGACATAACGGGCAGCATTATCTGAGACTCCCAAACGGCGGAGACGACGCTGCGAAAAGTGGCGCTGGAAGGCCCGACAGGTGCGCCAGGTCCTGGGCGATTCACCGGCACGCTTCTTGGCGGCCTTGGTGTTGGGTTTCTCGCTGCTGCAAGCAGAGCTGGTAGTCATGATGATGATGGCTTTTCTGAAATAAAAAGAATCTTCGATTAAAATTCAATTTCAACAAAAAATAAATCGCAAAAATAATGCCTTTCGATTTCTCTAGAAGTAAAAAAAGTCCCGTTATGGGAACAAATGAGAAGATAACTTGGAAGAGAACTTGAAAAATAACTGTAAACGGAACGCCAGGCGTCCCCGACGGAGGGCAGCAACAAAAAAAACTCACCAAGCACCTGGCGTCTTCGACTAAAAAACTAAACTTTAAAATGCAAACTGGGCTTAAAAACAATAGCACGCGATTATCGAAAACCGACCGGTTGACGCGATACGCGATACGCGGTAACTATACGGACGTACACTTAATAAAATCGAACTAGGTTTTTGCCGGCGAAATTTTGTAGCAAATTTAAGGAAACATTTACACAAAACACTAAACACTATTACATGCACGTTTGAATGCTGGAAAGCGAGTGGCTGGATACACCGAATCTCCTGCTTATATACCCTGGCATTTCATCAAGGCCTGCTATGTTTTATAAAACATTTTGTTTCGTTTTAGATTGAGCGCGAAAAAAGCCGGCAATAACAAGTGACAAAAACGCGTTTATTTAAATGCTGCCTCATGGAACAGTGTTGGGAAACGCAGTTTTGGGGGGAAATATGGTCATACATAACTTTTTTTTATATAAATAAAACCTTTTTCTTAACGTCATAAGTGGTTTTGTGTTAATTTTAAATCTATAATCAAATAGAAATAACTAAAAATGAACTTAATATAATATTTTACTTATTTATACTTCATTAGTGTTGCACAACAAACACTTGTTACTTTTTCTGGCTTAACTTATAACCCAAGAACGGTAACACTACATTGCAGTGGTATTAACAAAACATGGAAATGTAAGAATATGCCTTATATCCGTAATAATTGAGCCAATAAGGAACCAATTGCATTCTTGTTTCAGCGTCAATCCCACATTCTCCTATCTGACCAACCTAGAGGTCATGCAGATCCTGCAGAAGATCAAGAGCACCAAAAAGAAGTTCGGAATGCGAAACTTGGCAACCGTGACCTACGAGGTTCAGAGTGTTTCGGAATTTTATCAATAAATGGTTTAATAATTGATTATTTTATGACTTAAATAGGCGCTGCAATACCTGGAGGACTCGCCCTGCAAAACCCAGTCGCGAGACTCCATCATACACTATGTGAAAGATCTGTCTTCCTACCGATTGAAATCCCATGAGGTTCTGCAAATGGTCAATGACCCGCCGACGAGTGCTTTGCACACGCAGCTGGTGAGGATTGGGAAAAGGACCCTTTGACAATATATACATTATTAATCTAATATGTATATAACTTTTAGCTCATTGACGACAACAAGGCCCCTTTGACGGACGAGGAGAACGAGCAAATAATTCAATTAAGTTACAAACACTTCCACAGTGGAGTTGAGAGCAAGGAGGCAAAGGATGCAGCAGCAGCAGCTGCTCAGGCAGGAAAAGAACCTGGAGCAGCTGGAACAGAAGCTGCAACTAAAGCTAAGAAAGCGCCAGCTGCAAAGAAGGCGCCTGCCGCCCCAACGGAGCAGCCCATGGAGGTGGAAAACAAGGAGAATCCCGAAGCAGAACCACCAAAATGACCAAATTTAATAGACAATCGTTCAACCTTATTCTTTTTTTTATGTTAATTCATTCTCTTGTTGATGTAGCGTACAAAATAAGCTAAACAATAGTAAATTATGATTAAGAAAAGTTGTTAACGCTTTTGATCGCCCAAATCCTCGATGACATCCTCATCGATTTCGGACCACTTCTCGGGTATAACGTCGAAGAGGTCGTCTTTGACATCGCCCTGGATGACGATTTCGTCCTCGCCGGTAACCGATGATCCGCAGGCGAACTTGGTGCCAAAGAATTTGGCAGCCACTTTGAGATCAATGTCTGGAAAATATGTTTAAAAAGCTTTAAAGACTGCAATATATTTGACAAAAATATGACAATGACTTGGCAGTTTTCATTTCCTTCTGTTGGACAGGAAGGATCCAGCTCTGAGACCTTTTTTTCGATTCAAACGCCACGACTTACCGAAAGTGCTCAGTCCTGTTACGACGGTGACGGATTTCTTCTTGCCGCGGGCCGCCCTTGAGACGCAGATGCGCTTGGGCACATCCTCCTTCTTCTTGACACGGAGCAGACCCTTGCCGCCGCGCTTCTGGCGCTTCTTGTCATCGTCGGCCCCATCGGCGGATGCAGACTCCTCCTCGATCTTCAGGCGCTCGAAATCGTCGGGCAAGTTGCGCTCCAGCCACTCCTTGCATTTCTCGTACTCCGGATAGTACTCGCAGTACTTTATTGACAGATTTGCATGTCATTATGGGAATCTATCTAGGATAATGGAATCCGGGAACTCACCTCGATGGGCATTGTGCAGTGGCCGCAGTATTTCATCTTAATGGGATAGGTTATACCTTCGCGGGGACCCACTTGGAGTCGGTCCGCTACGCTGTTAACACCGGCGTCCTCGTTCGTCATTTTATCACCTTAAATTGGCTAGTTTTGATGATTGAAGTGGATTATATTCCGGCTGGGCCACAATTTTTGCAACAATGTGAACAGACCCGGAAATTCACTAACGCCAAAATTTGCCACACTAAACTTGACACTATCGATAACTAAACTTGACTATCGACTTAAAAGAGTGCGCGAAAAACGGGAATATTTAAAAAAAAAAGTCTTAAATCAACTTAATTAATATTATGTATTAATTTAGTTATATTTGAGTTATTTTTTAATGTATCTTTTATCGAATTAAACTACCACGGATAAAAGTTTAAAATATACCGAAATAAATTTGGTATTTCGCAGCCATTTTGGTGTGGCCATTGCAAGGGGCAGGTGAGCAAGAACTTTTGAGGCGGAATCCACTAAAATTCGGGGATCGAGGCGCTGTCGGATTCAAAAATGCGGTGATAGCAACAGTCAAGATGCACTCCCACACCAACGAGGCGACGGCGGCCACCACCACCAACAACGGCGGTGGCGGCGGCGTTGGGAGCGGCGTGGCTGGCGTGGCCGGCGGGTCAGGTGCGGGAGCGGGAACGGGAGGAGGTGTCCCAGCAACTGGCACGTCTGGTGGCGTCAGCGGCGGCGTTGGCGGCAGCACCGAGGGCAAGATCCGGTGCATATTCCTCAGCGAGTTCCATGCCACAGCGGGCTGTAAGATTAGCTGCCAGGTGAGGAGGTTCCCATAAATAATCAGTACTGATAACGGGATTGCCGGTTCTCCGATACCCGTTTCCAGGTTCCCGAAAACTACATCTCCAAGGACGTGTTTGACGCCATCAATGTATACATCATACCCAAGCAGCACCTCCAGCGCTGCATCCTCACCGTTAACGCGATGGATGTGAAGATCGTGGGATATCCAGTGGGTATCCAGGATCAGCAGAAATATCCGCGCAATGCCTTCCTCTTCAATCTCTGCTTCGTTTGCGACTCCCGGGCGCGGAGTGTCCAGTACGAGCCGGTGGTGAAGAAGTTATCCGAGTACCTTATCATGATGGAGGAGGAGTCCTGCTTCCTGTCGCGCGAGAACGACAAGCGCCGGCTGCAGAACATCTTTGAGACTGTGCTGCGCGATCTAAATGAGCGCAAGGTGGCGACCATTGTCGAGGGCGACAATACCATATACCTGAAAATCGTTATGCACAAACCGGATCCGCCGCCGGTCAAGGATCACATGGTGCCGCTGTTGTTGGCCAATCTCAGGGATGCGCCGCTAGACAACTGGGACCTGACCACACAACAGGCATGGAAGGGAAGCTAATAATGTACTTATCTAATCCTTTCCCTTTTATAGATCCTTCCCTACATCAATGGCATTAATCATGTGGCGCGTATCGCTGCCGAGGCCGATGTGGAAACGGATTTGGTCAAGTCCTGCATTCAGAATCTGGTGTACTATGGCGTTGTCCAGCTGCTGCCCATTCTGAAGTACAGCAACGTGTACATGACGCAGAACCTGAAGCATTTGATCCAGAGCGCTGCGCTAAGCGGAGCGTGCCGGACCTATGTGGCCCTGCGGCCGGACAAGACGCTGCCCAGCGTCCAGCGCATCTTCCAGTTCTACGCCTCGATGACGCACGGCGTCACCTTGCGAGCGATCTGTCAGCGTCTGTGTCCGCAGCATCACAACATCGATGAGCGTCGCATGGTGATATTTGGATTGCAGCATCGCTTTATTCGTTGCATCCACAAGTATCCGGTGTTCACCGGTTCGGTGCCTTCGGGACGTCAGAAGATGTACACCGGCCTGATCAGCTTCGATGAGATCTGCTGCAAGACCGGCCTTTCGCCCTGCACCATCGAGCGGGACATCGAGAAGGACACGAATGTGACTGTGATCTGGAAGTGACCGGGCTAGCCGGGATTCGGCTTGTTGTAGTTTCTATATAGCTATAGTCTGTAGAGCAAATAGATTGTTATGTTTCCATATTGATTTTTTTTTATATACACATATATACAGATGAAACGCGGATCGGATTTTGTTATTTCGTTATATATCCTTCTCCTTTCCAGCTTTAATGGCATCTATGATGGCTTGGGCCACACAGGCATCCTCCGAAGCCATTCCTGAAAAGGATAATCGAGATTGGTAATTGAAACTATTATTTATTTTGATTTAATTATTTATTTTCTTCATTTTTTTAGGTTCTTTATGTATATTTTTGTTTTGAAACTTGTTTAATCTTAAGTTTTGTTATTAGTTTTTAAAGATTTTGTAAAACAGAAAAGAAAAAGAAGGCTATATTTCGAAAATCAAGCATAATTATCAAAATTTTCTTTGTAAAAAATCTTTTCAAATTGAAAGAGAAAGATATATTTATTTTTTGAAACAAATCCTTACCCATTGACTGAAAAATGGTTATGTCCTGCTCCTTGGGATAGTCCTGATTGAGAATAACCTCGCCCACTTCCGCGGTGATGGGAGCTGGCAGTCCCACCAGTTCCGCCTCGGCACTGGCATAGCAATCCACGTAGACCTTGGCTTTCCGGTAGACACTGGGAGCCACCTCGGAAAAGTGAATCTCACCGGCACCCACGGCTTCGAAAATATTTTTAATTAATTAATTAATTTTTTAAAATTTAAAACTTACCATTTATGTGAACACATCCTGTGGGTTTTAGATCCTCGAGGAGGACGAGAGGCTCCTTGGTAAAAGTTGCCACACAAATCACATCCGCCTCCCGGCAGGCTTCGCCGGCACTCGGGAACACCTTCACTACCTGACCCGGCACCTCCAGGCCAATGAGCTTCTCCAGCTCCTCGGCCTTGGAACCGGTTCGATTGTAAAGATTCAACTGCTTGACCCGAAAATTCTTACAAAAGGCGATGGCATGCATCTGACCCTGGACACCGCATCCCACGATGGCCACCGTGATGGGACGCTCGAGTTCCGCATCCGAACCGAAACGCCGGAAGTAAAGGTACTTGGTGGACACCAGAGATGCGGCCACTGTCCTGCGGGTGGTCAGATCCGTGGCCTCCATGATGGCTGCCAGCTGGCCCGTGTGATGGTTGAAGACCAAGACATGTGCCAGGATGCTGGGCAGCGGAGGTTGGCGCTGGGCGTTGCCACTGAACGAGGTCACCAGCTTGCAGGCCAGAGTGGAATCCACCCCCGCTCTACTTTCTGGAGAGGATTTCTCATAATTTCCCACAAAAGCGGGCATGGTTAGGAGAATACCCTGAAGGCGATTGTCTTTTGGGGCAATCGGCGTGAAACTCCTTTTCGGTTGGGCCACCGTGGAGGAGGAGGTCTTGACCACCGCCTTCAGGGCCGATTCCACCGCCTCATTGACCAAGGGCCAGGTGAGGTATGGACGCACTGCATCCGCATTGTAGTAATCGGGTTTTTGATCATTCATGACTGATTTTTTTTTACAACAAAAAATAAGTAAGACCGCAACCAGAGTTTCCAAAGATCTCTGATCGGGTTAACGGGAAAATATACTAATTTTTGTTACTATTTTTTTTTATATTTTAAAAATTTAATTAAAATATTACGTTTTTTTGTTTTAAAATTTTAAAGGAAAACATAAATGATAAAAATAAAATGATACCCGGTACTTGTACTCAAAGAGTAGAGTCTAAATATTCATTTTTTTTATTAAAAATTTCAATAGTTTTGAGTTTTAAATTATATTTTTTTATAAGGTATAATATTTATATATTATTTCTCTTCATAAAAACAAATATTATTACATAATAAACCATAAAACGCAATAATAAATCAAGACATTTTGATTGGTTTGGAGGAAAATGTTGTTGAAAATGTGCTTTATGGCTTATTTTGAAAAGCAAGTCGAGTAAAACCAAAACAAAAAGACGAATTTCCGAGGCTAGCGCCGATTTTTCCTCATTTCTAATGCAATTTTCCCCATTCTTCGCGAGCCGGGTGACTGGGAAAATGCATTTTCTCCGCACGCCAAGGGCAAAAGAAACCACAAAACGTAGATAAAGGAAAATATATAAAAAAAAATATATATAAAGCAATGGAAAAAGGGAAAACCACTTCTTCTGTCAGCGACTGAAATAATTCTCTTCTTTCCACCATCGAATGGAAAACTGAACCGCAAGACCAATCTCAGGAAAAACCTACACGAAAGTGAAAAGTCAGCAAGTGGTTGCACTTTTCCGCGACTTTTCTGCAATGCCAGCTGATAGCAAAAATTAATTTATACTCGTTTTCATTGTCTTCCCAACACACAGCACACATTTTCCCAGCTCCAGCTGCTAATTCAAATTTTGACATAATTTTTTTTTCACTGCTCCAGCTTGCTTGCTTTCTCGCTTTGTCTCCGACAATTTCACTTGACTTGACCTTTCTGTCGCGGCTTTTCCATCCAATTGCAATACAGAGAGAGAAAAAAAGGGTCAACTTGAGGTGGGTTATAGTTGAGATGCATTTTGAACCAAACAAATCCTTGGAGGTTCTCATATTCTTCGAGAAATCACCCATCTGCTTTACTTTAAATATTTAGAGGTAGTTCTCTTGAAAAAATGTATGGTATTATCAAAAGTATAAATTTTTTCAAAAGGTTGTTGTTTAATATATTTTTTTTTATTTAGATATCTTTTATAAAAGTCTAACTATTTTTTTTATAATTTTTAAAACAGTCATTTTCGTCTGGAAATGTAGTTAATTTTTATTTAAAAATTATCTCGATTAAAGGTTAAAATTTAAAGAAAATATTTGCAAGTGGACAAAATTCTGAAGGCTTTTTATTAATGAATTTTTCTAAATTGGAAATCTTTTTATTATCCTTGAATAAATTTTTATCGCAACTCCCGCTGCACAAGGTACAGTCCATCCCCGCCCAACCTAGCAGCGCTACCGTTTATGGTACGGCTCTAATCGCTGTGATAGATTAAAGACAATAAAGAACAATATATTTTATATACAACAAATTTTATTTAAAACATTTTATAGAAATTCCAAATACAAGTAAATTTTTTAAAGCTTCTTCCTTTATCCATTGAATTTTCATAACTTCTTCCAAGGCGCCTTCTTCAAGGTAACTTCTTCCAGTGTAGTCGTGAAGCATTGGGTGGGTCGTCGGGAGAGCCTTTTGTGGCCACTTTTGCGGTGGCGGCCTTGGGAATGTTGCTGTGCAGTTGCCGACTGATTTATATTCGCACTGGAGTGCCACAAATCAAAGTCGAACTGTGAGTCACTGCGGCATTTGCGGCTCCTGGTCCGGCGACCTGTTACCTGTTGCCTATCGCCTGCCTTGTGGCAAGCCCCGCTCCTGGGGACCTGGAAATGGTAGCAAGACCACCGCCACCGCCAAAATGAATGAAATCGAGCCACACTAATAGAACCACCGAGTTGCACTGACCTTGCTGCCGGGTAAGTGGCTGGCCATAAATTTTTTGGCATTGCGCAAAAAAAAAAAAAATTGACAATTGCAAAAGAGAACAAAATTCGTACACCCGAATCGCAATCCCAATCCAAACCCCCAGAATCCATATCCGAAAAGTGAATTGTCGCCAACACTTTGAATAAATTGCTAAATGATTTGGCAAGCGCCGAAAAAAGTTAATGGCAAAAAAGGATTTCACGTCAATGACGCGAAAAAAAAATAAATAAAATAAAAATAAATAAATAAAAAATAATCAGAGATTTATTAGCCAAGTTAGCCGTGGACGAAACAAATTTAAATCGAGAACAAATTCAGGACAATTTAATTAGATTAAAAAAAAAAAAATAAATAAATAAAATAAATGCTTTGCGATTTATTGGCCAAGTTAGCAGAACGCCGTGGACGAAACAAATTTAAATCGAGAACAAGTTAATTAGATTAAAAAAAAATAAATAAAATGTTTTAAGACTTCGATATTAAATAATTTCGATAACGATTTTTCATAAAAAATTAAGAAGATTTACAAACAAATTCATTTCAAATCGATTTCCTAAACAGGAAAAAAAGTATAAATCAGAAAATCAGAATCAGAATGGGAAGGTTTTACCCCGAGGATTCAGAGACCTAATAACGATTGCAAGATATAAAAAAAAAATTATGAGAAATAAAAATATTAAAAATTCAAAAACGGAAATGAGTACAAATAATGTTTTTTAGGCGATAAGCCCATCGATTGGGATTCCGAGACCTCGATATCGATTGCAAGATAAAAAAAATTCAAAAAACTCAAAATTAAAACAAAAAAACCAGAAAATCAGAAACAGATTAGTCCATCGACTGGGATTCCGAGACCTCGATATCGATTGCAAGATAAAAAAATTTAAATCCGAAATAAAAAAAAAAATAGCAGAAAATCAGAAATGATTTGATTCTTTCTAAAAAAGTTCATCGCTTGGGAGTTGGAACCTCAGAACCTTTGCAAGATAAAAAAAATTCAAGGAACTCAAAAAAATATATCAGAAAATCAGAAACGATGTACAAAATTATGTTTGTTGGTGAGAAGCCATTGCAAGATAAATAAAAAAAAAATATTTAAAAAAAAAAACAGGAATCGACTGGAATTCCGAGACCTCGATATCGATTGCAAGATAAAAAATTATAAAAACTTAAATAAAAAAAATATCAGAAAATCAGAAATGAGTAAAAAATAATATTTCTTGGCGAAGAGGCCGCCGAAAGATATTCCGGAGATCGAAATCCAAAATAAAAAAAAAAAACAAACAAAAAATAAAAATGGGTAAAAAAACCCATTGCTTGGGAGGCGCAAGTTAAAAAAAATTCAGGGTACGGAAAACGAGTGTAAAAAAATCAGAAATAATATATAAATAATAAGAAAAATCAAAAAAAATAATTAAAATAAAAATAAGAAAAGAAGAGACGATGTTGATTCTTTGCTCCGAAGAGCTCGAATGAAATATTACGATGAGGCATACGGCTTTTATAGGAATTTTTTGCCTCAAAATGACAGCCTACTTCGATTTTATCAAAGCTGTATTTTTAGGTTATCGATTTTCTCAAAGGATAATATATCGAAAAATAACAGCTGTTTTTGAAAACCACCTCCTAAAAAATATTTTGAAATGCTAACAGGCAGTCAGGCAATGGTAATGGGAACAGTTAGTATTACCAATGGTAATAGCATTCGTAACTGTAACTGCAAAAAAAAAAAAAACAACAAAAAAAAAAGAGAACATTGCCACACCTTTTCTTTGTGGAGCTCTTGACTCTGTGTTGGATTTTTCAAACAATTTTTTACTGCCTTATTTTTTTGTGTTTAGTTTGTGATTTTGTATTTTGGTATTAATGTGAGCGCCGCCCGTACACACGATTATATATACTCGTATATATCTTTTTTTTTATACACCTCAAATAAATACATATGGACAAAGTTAGAAAAAGGAAAGTTGGCCAGGCGAAAAAGCTCAAGAGTTTTGAAGTTTTATTTAATTTTTGTTTTTGTTGTTTTTGTTTTTAGATTTGTTTTTGTTTTTATTGTGCTTTGTAGATCAATCTTGGCCAGAGTTGGTGCCGTTAGCCGCCGGCGACGACGTCGCTCACTAAAATGTTGTTTGTCCTTGGAGAATGTGGCAGAAAAAAAAATAGCCAAGTGATATAGAAAAACTATATGGAAAAAAGATTGTTTAATAATAATATACATATGCGCACTGTTACGGTATAAATGCACAGGGAGAAATTTTTGCAACAACTTTTTATGCGTTTTTCGAGTTTGGAAATAAAAAGGTTTTTTTTACGGTTTATTTCTGACAAAAAAATTACTTTTTCAGAACTTTGGTTTTTATTATTTTTTTTTTTTTTTTTTAACATTTTTAAAATTTTTAATTATGGGTGGAACTTTTAAAAACTGTGGGTTCGCTTTAAAAATTATAAATTGATTTTTAAAATGCTATTAAAAAATATTAAAAGACTTAAAATATTGTTTATTATTATTTTTCGTTTCCTTTGTTTTTTTATTTAATTTAAAAATGTTATATATTAAATATTTTGATATTTATTAATAATTTCAGCTAAAAAAATGATTTTCAAACATTTATTTTGTGAATAAAAATCCTTAAAAAAATCTTTAACCACATTTCTTTGTTAAGAAAAGTCGCAAAAATATTTCTTCGAGTGCATGGCTTTGCACAAATCTGACGACGACTATAATTGTGCCGTTATGTTTAGCGTTGGCGCCGCACCCAATGGACTCCACAGAGCACACAGCCTCCTTTCCCCTCCCCTTTTTGCACCACCCATGCCTTCACTATCCCTTCCCCAAGCACCCCTCCCCAAACCCCACCCGCACCCGCACCCCACCACCACTCCCCCAAATTCCCCTTCCCCCAATTAGATCCCAGATCGGAGCAAAAGTATTATTTCTTGTTATTGTTTCTCGGACTTATTGCAGCCATTGGCTTTAGTTAGCTTTTGTCTAATGATTTCGATTATTGGATTGTTTTATGTTTTATTTTCCTCCGATTTCTGTCTTTTTTTTCGATTGGAATTTGTTGTTGTCGTAGTTGTTGTTGTTGGTTTTTGTTCGCGATTTGCGGATTTTTTACAACTTCCGTCTGTGCACTTTGCATTGAAAGCAAATAAAATTGAAACTGATACTTGGCAGCTATAGAATGGCATTAGCTTTCGGGTCCAACATAAAACTAGCTAGAAATTTTAGCTAATTTTTTACATATTTTTTAAGGTTTCTGAGGTTCCATTTTGTGTTTAATAAATTCTATGAAGGAAAAATATAATATTTAGAATTTATAGAATATCTTCTCAGTTATGGCTGAAAAATACTGAAAAAAAACATCGAAAAAGTCAGTCAAAATAGTTGTTTTAACAATAAACCAAATTAGTGTTGGAAAATCCTTATTTTTCCAGCACTTTTCTCAAATAATTAATTCCCAAAACCCTTAAGCTTAATGAACACTCATTGCTGCAATTTAAAATGCCCGATTTTTACCGCCCACTGACTCCGATCCAGGGCCCGATTATTAGCATATTTTAGAGAGAACCCCGCCAGCCCCCCCAGCAGCCAGCCTTATGTACCAATTCCAGTATTCCAGCCAGAAACGAGCGTTCGGACCAAGATCGGCTCTTCAGCTCTTCGGCTTTTCAGCTGCTCGGCTCGACTGTTTCGTTTCCACAAAGCTAGGCTTTTTTATCAGCCTGGCTTGGTGAGATTCAGTCGGTTTTTTGCTTTCGGCCAGAGCTGACGGACCACCTCCTGCCCTCCAACGAACCAGCTATGAGATTTTAGCCCGGCTAAAAAGGGCAACAACAAAAAAAACAAAAACAAACAATAATAATAATAATTAAAAAAATATTTAAAATAAAAAACAAGCGAAGCGGTTGTGACAAAAGTGAAGTGTTTCCCCCCAAAAAAAAAGCTCAAAAAGATATAAAATTTTTGGCTAATGAGCGGTGATGAGTTTGGTCAAGTTACTTAAAAAAATTAATTGCCAATTGCTGCTAATTGCAAACTTTTTTTCCTAATTTTTTTTTGCCGTGGGTAACCCATAAAAAATATAGAAATTTCTCGTGAAAGAAAGAATTTCTGAAATGCAAATTGAATAATTTTATTTATGGTTTAATATTTGTGTGCACGAAACAAAACAAAAATAAAATAAAAGTGAGATTCAGGTTGGAGAAAAATTTAAAAATATTCAAAAAAGATAAAAAAAAACATAACAAAACAAAAAACGAAACAAAACAAATAATATTTGAACCTGTTTCGAATGGAGGCTGGATCCGGTGATTGAGGTAAGCTGATTTATTTTGAATGCATAAATATATATAATATATCTAAAACGAGACGAATATCGGAGAAGAATAGCTAATGAGGACATATAAAGCTTTTATAGGCCTTGTCCAGGGTGTTACCAAAAAACAAAACAAAACAAAGATCCAAAATATGCATTTGTTGCTCCGATTTGTTGGCCTGCAGTTCTGCTTCGTTTGGCTTTTTGTTTTTTTTGGTTGAGAATTCTTTTTTTTTTGTGGTCCGAACGCTTCCGATCTTAGTGAACCGCAACCATCTCGATGGCCATCCCGGCCCAAGACGGCCTTGCCCATGAAAAGTGTAGAACCAGAACCCCAGAACCACGATTTATAAAAACATTTTTCCAAGGACAGGAAGTTCCACTTAAAGCGAAGGATTTCTAGAGTTTTGGAGGTTAGTTAAAAAATTTTAAATACAAAATATAGAACAGCTTAGAAGGTTCTTGGAAGGTTCGTGAAATAATAAATTATAGAGAAGGTTCTTCCTCAGGAACCAAAACCCAAGGAATCTTCTTAAAGAAAGGATATATAGAAAGAATCCTAATAAATCTTAGTCTTTTTTTCTTTAAGTATTCTTTTTTTTTCAATTTCTTTCTTTAATGTAAAAATCTTAAACGTGTTTAGCATTTTTTACTCTCAATGGAATGCAAATTAGAATTAATATTTATATTTTTGAGTATTTCTAACAATTTATTTGTCAATCAAATGACTTGCGATTCACACTGCCTGGTGATATCATTTTATGCAAGTTCAATAACATTTTATAGATATGGATTTTTTTATATAGATTTTTATATATATAGGTTTTTTTTCAATATTTTTGGTGATTTTATGAGAAAGAAAGATTCGCTCACAATGACATTATCCTTAACTACAGAAGGAATGAACATTCTATCCAATAAAAAGGGGATTTAGGGTAATTATAATGGGATTTATAATCTAAATGATCAAAAGATGTATGAGAAAATATATTTGGAGTATTGGAATATATCTATAGAATTTAAATATGTCTTTAAAAATAGAAATACTTGTATATTATTAGAACAGAGAAAAATATAAAGGAAAACGATTGCAATATTTTTGCTTCTATATTTGCTTTCCAAAGCCGTACATTAAACGATAGCGTCTTTAACAAATATTCGACTTTTTGATAGAAAAACTTCTCTCGAGATAGAAAGCTTCTCTCCCTTTGACATTATCCTTAAAGAAAGAAAATTCTATCTAGTAAAAAAGGAATACAAGATCTTGTACAAGAAAAAAAGATTCTCCTTAAAAATATTAGAAAGATTATCCTTAAAGAAATAATATTATTTCTAATAAAAAACGGGAATTTGGGTATTACAATTTATAAATAATGATGAAAATATTTATAAGAAAAATATTTGAGAATATATTTAAGAAAACAAAGAGAAAAATATAAAAAAAACAACGCTGGGAAGAATTTTGCTTTCCAAAGCCGTACATTATACGACAGCGACAGTTAAAAAATATTAAATTTAAAAGTTATTTCTTTGAATCATTTAAAAGATATTTAAAAAGAATATTCTTTATATTATTTAGAGATGTTTTTATTTTTTTAAATCCAGCTGTAGCTTTGACTTGCTTTCCAAGCCGTACAGTATAAGACAGCGTCGTTGGTAAATATTCAATTTAAACGTTATATCTTTGAATTATTTCAAATTTATTTAAAAAGAATATTCCTTGGATAATTTTGAGATGTTTTTTAGCTTTAAAAAATAATTATTTTAAATTTAATTCGAATTCTTTTTATATTTTTCGGTTCATTTAAAATATATCTTGTCTTGTTAGCCCCATTTGTGTTGCCCAACGGTGATCCAGTTTTGGGTTCCAGTGGAAGTGAAAACCTCTGGGTTACCCGATTTTGACCACACAAAGTTGGCAGCTAGCGCTAAAGAGCATTTAAAGCGTTTTTACCTCTTGACCCGACCCAGTTCCATATGCCACAAAAGAACAGCGTCAGTCGGTCGGTGGTTGCTCCACCACTCCTCTGTCGCGGCTTGAGACGCCTCCACCACCGCTTCCAGTCCCCTCTCCCCCTTCTGACTGATTTTCGCATTAAACAAATTGCATTAACATTTAGGCCTACGCGTCTAAAAGCCGCCCACTTTTTGGCTGTGCCGCGTAATGCCAAGTACTCTTCGTTTCGTTCCACTCGTTCCGCCTGGGCTTTATCATTGGCAAGATAGATGGATATCTCTTTTTCTCTCTTTTTTTAGCTCGCTCTTGAAACGGTAAAGCATGAACGAATCGGGTAAACGGATAAACGGATAACGGGAAAGATTCGGAGTCCGAAAACGATTTCGAAAACACAAAACCTTAAAGTGCGGGAAGTTTAAAGTCTAAGGTTCTTGATTTATTTTTTACAAAAAACTACGTAAAAATCTCTTAAAATTTTGGTTTTTTCTCAACTAAAGTGAAAGAAGAAATTAATTGTTTAAAAAAAAGGTACGAGCTTTGCATAAAAAACCATTTGCATTGATAACAATCAAATGATTAACTCTTTGAATTGGACACTTTATATGGACAGAGTGCCTGGTGGATGTGAAAGTGAAGAATTGGAAATTCAAAACAAATAACCGAAAATAATAAATGCAGTTTTTATTAAGCAATTAAATGTCTCGAAAAAAACGTTGAAAGAAATTAAGGAAAGAAAAAAAATAAAAGAATAAAAGAGCTTTATAACAATATTGATTTAATAATTGCATTTAAAAAGAAAATATATGTATATTTTAAATTTCAGATAATAAAATTAATGTATTAAAACCCTTATGGAATTTATTAAATTATCAGCTTAAAAAATCAATTAAAATATCTAAAATGTTCTAGGAATATAGGACTTGGGTGAAGAATTCTCTGAAAGCTTTGATATTTTTGTAAAAATGTTGAAAATCAGTTTAAACTTTTGCTTCATAAATAAACATATAATTTCTTTTTAATCTTTTCGCTTATAGAAAAATCAGGGAAATATTTAAGGAAACATTTTTGTAGCCTTTTAAATGCAAAAAAATATATACAAATAATAAAAATTAATGTTTTAGAGCTTTAAAAAATTTAAAATAAAAGAAAGAAATACAAATAAGGCCTAAAGATACAAATTATTAAAAATTATTTTGTAAAAATTAATGTTTCGGATCTTTTTAAAAATATAAACAAAAAATACGAAGATTTGAAGGCTTGAAGCTAGAAATTAATAGAAATTGTTTGGTAACAATTTTGTTTATAAAGAAAAAGTATTCCTTGATTTTTAAGACATTTTTCTTTTAAAGTTTTAGGAAACTTGGTGTTTTTTGCGGCTTTTTGTCAACTTGCATTTCCCTGACCACTTTTTGGTCAAGACTTTTCAGCAGTTTTGTGGCACAATTGAAATTATTTCGGTTTTGTTTCTTTCCTCTTTTTTTTTATTTCGATTTCTGTATTTTTTTTGCTGTATTTTTTTGTGTTTTGTAAATTTACTTTCTGTGATTGTTGCCGTTTTGCGGCTTTGGCTTTCGTATCTCTCCGTTTGTCGCTCGACTCACTTTGGCAGCTTTCTTGCATAATAAACAAGATCAGGCTCAGCGCGGCTCAGGCTCAGGCTCAGCACACAATGTGCAACATTAGGCCAATGTTGGTGGTACGTGGCCCAAAAGGGGTGCGGAATGGGGGAGGGGCATTGGGAGGGGGAAACGGGAGGCGGGATATAGTCTTGAGTGGGGCATGGGGACAATCATGGACACCGGGCGCTAAACTGCTAAGAAAACAAAAAGCGCAACAACCAAAAAGCACTTGAAAAAATTTGGAAAATTTTGGAACTTGGAAAAATTTTGTTCATTAAAAACTTAGTAATATTTTCGAAAAAACTGGATCTTTTCTAGGCTTTTCAAGGATCTAGTTCCAGAACCAGTTCCAGAACCACTTCCGGAACCAGTTGGAAATATTGCTTTTAAAAGAGGAAAAATATTGATAAAATTTTCCAAAAATATAAAAAAAAGTTTTTAAGAGGTTTCATGAAATTGATGGCAATAATTCCTCTTATTTTTAGAAAAAATTTCCAAAATTATTTCAAAATTATTCCAAAATTTTCCCTTTTTTTGCCCCCATTAAATGCCATTTTTTATATTCTCCAAAATCTAGCCTTTCTAGGATCTAGTTCCAGAACTAGTTCGAAAATATTGCTTGGAAAAGAGAAAAAAAATGTAGAAAATTAAACGGTTTCTTGATAATAATGGCTAAAAAATCCAAAAAGGATCCAGTTTCAGAACTAGTTCAAAAATATTGCCTATAAGAAAAGGGAAAAATATTGATAAAATGTTCTTGAAATTAGCTTCATTAAAGGTTCCTGGATAATAATGGCTAAAAATCCAAAAAATTATTCCATTTTTTTACTATAATTTACCCAATTTTAGTCAATTTCTTGCCAGACTTTCTCCCAGTGTAGCCACAACACATGCAGGCCACCGCTGGAACCGCTGGAGCCACTAGAGCCACTGGAGCCACCGAACCACCGAACCACCGAACCACCGAAAACCATCGATGTCGGTGGCTGCTTTTGCTCTCGTTTCGGCAACGGCGGCGGCGGCTGCTGCTGCGTGAGGCACAAGGCACAAGGCACCAGGCACATGGATAACTGGATAAGTTGGACAGTTTCCCGTTACATTTACATCGCCCCTCTCTCTTTGGCTCCCCCTAGAGGCGCCATCTCTTTCCCCTCCCCAGCATGTTGTCATGTTCGTTGTGAACCTGCCACAACAACAGCAACAGCAACAAACAACAACAACACAAACAACAATAAAAAGCACCGAAAATAAATCGCCAACCGCAAAAGTTTGCAAACTTTTTCTGTTTTTTTTTTTTTTTATAAAATAAACAACAACAAAAAAAATAGGAAAAAAAATCGGAAAAAAAAATCGGAAAAAAATTGCTTGCTCCATTTTTGAGATCAGTAAACCCTTTTTGTCTTTGTCTTGAATTTAAATACAGTAGAAATTGGCTATAAAAGTCAACTAGAATTGAGTTAAATATTTTTGGGGTTCCACAAGGAGGGAAATTTTTTGGGTTTCCAGAAAGCGAATTTTTGGGTTCCACAAGGAGGGATATTTTTTGGTTTCTAGAACTTTACAACATTTAAATTTTTTAGTGTTGAAAATCGGTTATATTTATTATTTTTAAACAAAAGCTACTTTTCAGTCTTTAGATCTATTTATTTTTTTTAACTTTTTGCTTTTTTCGTCTTATTTTTTATACTTCCTATTATTAAGTAATTATCTTCTTTTTTATTATTCAATGAAAGTGATTTTTGGCTACTTTTTTGTATAAATAAAAAATACATTTTGAGCTTTTAATATTGAAAAAAACGTCTTAAAAAATGCAACTAGAATTGATTGATTTTTGGTTCCATAAAAAAAATATATATTTTTGGTTTCTAGAAGATACATTTTTTTAATTTTCGGTTCTATTTTGTTTATTATTTATTACTTTTAATAATTAAGTATTTCCCTTCTTATTTTTTATTTATTTTTAATAGATTTTTGACTAATTTTTGGATGAATACAATAGGAAAATAAGTTATGAATTCTTAGTCTTAGAAAACCTATTAAAAACCTCTCAAAAACCTCTAAAAACTTAAACCAGCTTTTAAATTATTAAAAAATAGACTTTAATAGGTTTTCGTTGTTAGTTTTTTTGGTTTTTTATATATGGTAGTTTTTTTAGTTTCTTATTAAGTTTCCTTTCCAAAAATATATATATTTTCGCAACTCTTTAATTTCATGAATTTCCAAGACCCGAAATCTTTAGCCGAAAATCATTTCCTCAAACTCCAGAATAATCTTTGATCTAATTTCGGTTTTTGATCCAAAATCAAATCCAAAAGAGGAGGAATAGGCCAGGAATCGCGTCTCGAGTCTCGTCCCCCGTCTTGCCATAATTTGTTGGTCTTGTAAACGCGGACGTGTGGCACGAGTCGAGAGTCTCCCGAGTCGAGTCGCGTCGGGGTCCAAAAGCCCCACATAATTGCCCCACACTCGGCCGCAAAAGCACAAAGGAAAGCCAGGCCAGGCCGGGCCTAGGTTCCCCTCTAAAAGTGTCCCCCCTCTACAATCTGCAATCCTCAATTCGCAATCCACAATTCGCGATTCGCGAAAAAAAACGGCGAAAAAAAAAAGAGTCTCCACATCTCGACCGCTGGCGACTCGACTTCGTGCCCAGCGATCTGCATTGTTTGGCAAATTTGTAAGCCAAAAACTTATTGCCAACTTTATTTTCTTGTTGTTTTTCTTGTTGTTGTATTTTTTAGACTATTTCGCGTTTTTTTTGATACCCTTGCCCAGGGGGGTGTTATTATTAATTTTGTAAAGAAGTTGGGAAACCTTCGGAAAGATTACGGGTTTAATGGGAAAAATTTTAAAAAAATAATAAGCAGCCTAAGAAAATAATGTTTTGAAAATAGAAATTAATTTTAAGGGGTTTACAAACTACAATTATTTTATTTTAATTAAATTTTTTAGACTCTCGGTTTTTTTTAACAAAAAAATGAATACTTTTTCTTATAAAAAAATTCCTTAAACTAATCCCCTAAGACACAAACCTTACCTTTTTTAGGGTATTTATTTTTTTTGTTGCAACCTCTTGTTGCTTCTTTTTTTTCTTTTCTTCTTTTTTTTATATTTATATTTGTTGCATGCAGCAGTTTTTGGCTTATTTTTTTTTTGGCGTTTTTTTTTTGTGGCTTTTCTGTCGCGACGTCGACAGCTTCTTGTAATTATGGCCAGAGCCTCAAGTTGCGGACACCTTGGCCATGTTTATCTTGTGGCAACGACTTGTGGCAACGACTCCGCGAAGCCCTCAGACTGCCTTCACAAAGAGATAAACTTCGCCCACATGCCACCGCGTGTCGCACCGAGTGTCCGAGTCGGAGTCAGAGTCGAGTGTTGCATCTCCGAAATGCCACTGCAACAAATATGACAAAGTGCCACATCCAGGCACCACTCATAATGGTAACAAAAAAAATAAAGCCAAGAAGTTGGCCATTTTGGGGGATTGGGTAATCGTTTTTTTAGGTCTTTGAGTTTGAATAAAAAATAAGGAATAAAATATGTAACTTTTAATATTTTTTATGATTTTTTTGGGTTAAATTTCGATTTTTTAACTATTTAAAATGTTTTTAATAAAATTTAAATGGATTTTCCTGTTTTTCTTGGAAATTAAAGTCTAAAAAATTGGCAATAAAATAACACGGATTTTTAGGTTTTTTTTTGTCAAAATATTGGAATTATTAAAGCTTTAAAATATGAGCAAAATAATGAAGAATTAACAAAAAAAAAATACTATTTAATTTATTAATAAATTCTTAAAAAATGACAAATATTTCTATGTGGGATGATCTCTTACAAAAAATAGAATCTATAGAAAAATTTATTCCATTTCCATTGGAAACTCAGCCATTTTTAGAACCCTGTGGGATGATCTCTAGAAAAAATAGAATCTATAGAAAAATTTATTCCATTTCCATTGGAAACTTGGCCATTTTTAGAACAGCAAACCCTGAGCAGCTCATCCCACATCTCTCATTTGGGTTTTGAAAATCTTTTAATTGGTTTTGCAATGCAAATGCGATGGTGGGATGCCTCATTTATGGCTTGTGCCCCGTTTTGGGGTAACCCACTTCAAAGGGTAACCGCGGGCAGGCACCGCGAAAAAGCAGCCACTGGGCAACACCACTCCACCTCTCCATTGATCCATCGAACCACTGAAAAGTTTAATTAAAGCAAAGCATGTTCGGCTAAATGAACCTTGGCAAGAATTTCCATGGCGCAACCACCAACTCAAGCGCGTCATTTTGTTTATCAATTTTTTTGCCTGCTGCAACGTTGTGCAATTGCATTTTTATAGTTTTTTATAGTTGTACCGATTTTGGTCGATATTATTATGTATTATATATTCCCCGTGCCTTGTGAGTCGGAAAATTACATAAAAAAAAGGGGGCTGGCTAGAAAGGAAAACTTACTTTTGGGTGGAGTCGTAGATTAGTTACACTTTTACAGCTTAGACCTAACTGATTTGGTTCAAACTTGGCATTATAGTAAAAAAGACTATATAAAGTCAAGGTATTAACTTTCAGCGGGATAGCTTAAAGATTGAGGTCCTTACATAACCTTAAAAACTTGAGAAGAGATCTTTCGACAAACTTTAACACGCTTAGACGTGTTCAAACATGTTTGGAGAAATTTCTGAGAGACCCCACATAATAAAATCGAAAAAGTAGAGCAAAACGCCGTTAAGTCACTGAATAGCTTAAATATTAAGGTCCTTGCTTTGCTTAAAAACTCAAAAAAAGAACTTTAGACAAACGAAAACATGCACAGACATGATCAAACTTGTCTTGAGAACTTTCTGAAAAACCTTAACT
This sequence comes from Drosophila ercepeae, assembly GCA_018150545.1. Lineage (NCBI taxonomy): Eukaryota > Metazoa > Arthropoda > Insecta > Diptera > Drosophilidae > Drosophila > Drosophila ercepeae. Next base: position 3,160,195 of record JAECWL010000197.1, read on the forward strand.
ACCCCCCGATAGGGTATCTTGAAATAAAATCGAAAAAGTAGAGCAACATCGCGTTAAAAGTCGTATGTGAAACGCCCACTGGGTGTGGAGAGACGACGTCCAATGCTGGATCGCCCCGGCCATGCCTTAAAGTCGTAGAAAACAGCAAACAATTTGCCATTTTGTGTGATTATTTGTTGCTTGATTTTTTACACTATTTGCCATTTGATTTGCTTTGGCAGCTTTTCATTTGCTATCCACTGATGACAAAACCAAAAGCAAAATCATGACAATGCTCAAGGTACAATGTCAAGACCTCGTGCTAAATGCTACTAAAAAAAAAAATACTAAAAAAACATGGGTATCTAAAAATATACAAATTGTATCATAAGGTGCGATTTTCTTTAGATTTTCTTACAAAAATTGGATCTAAATTTCTTTAAAAAATATAAGAATTTATCGGTTTCCGATTTAATACAAAATATTCTTTTTTTTCTAAAGACACAGTTGGCCAAACATTCGGCATGGTTCTGCTCTATTTGTCTTTGGATTTTCTTGTTTCTTATTTATTTTTTTGTATTTTTTTTTGATTCTTTGGTTCAGTGGTTCAGTGGTGCAAGTTGCAAGTCAGATCCGATCGGTGGTGGTGTCACCGTCTATAATCATAGAAGCGACCGACCCGGCCTGGCATTCACTTCAATCGCTCGACTGATTGACGGTGCAAGGTCGGGTCACGGCCAGGGGTTGTCAGCCAGTCAGCGGTGTCAGTGGTGCAAATGTGGTGCAAACGTGTGGCTGGGTTGTGCCACCGCCACAAGGTGATGTTACCAGCACCGACACCACCCGAATGTCAAATGGGAATCAACGAGTTAAGCCCCCAAAGTAATTGATATTTTTTTTTCATACAAATTAATCACCGGTTGTCCTTTGATTTGCTTTTGATTTTTGCTAAACTATAATTAAGTTTAAATGGTTTGTAGTTTTTAGTTTAGTTTTTTGTTTTTACTTTTTAGTTTTTGTTTTAAATTTAGAAGAAATCTTGTTTTTTTGGGGTTTTATTTGATTTAAAAGGCGATTTTTTAAGGCGATTCCCGGGTTTCTTAGAATTGGTTTAAAATTTATTAAAAATATTTAAACTTTTTTCTGAATTTTTCTTGTTTTTATGGCAGATTTTTTTCATTCCAAAAAAGGCTTCAAAAAACGCTTCAAAAACGCTTAAAAAACGCTTAAAAAACGCTTCAAAAACGATTCAAACAACGCTTGAAAAACGCTTCAAAAACACTTCAAAAACGCTTAAAAAACGCTTAAAAAAACGCTTCTAACGCTTTAAAAACGTTTTAAAAACGCTTAAAAATGCTTAAAAAACGCTTCTAAAACGCTTAAAAAATACTTTCAAAACGCTTCTAAAACGCTTTAAATTTTCTTTGTTTTAAAAGGTTTCAAAAAACGTATTTAAAGTATTAAAAAATGTAAAAAAATATTTAAAGTTTTGAGTTTTTGATTCCTTAAAGTATTTAATTTTTTGCAAAAAAAAGTATTAAAATTATTATTTTTTTAACTCCAAAAACCTGCACCTGTTTGGCATCTTCTGTTACATTTTTCTGCCTTATTTTTTGGCAACCTTTTGGGCCTGTCTTGACCTCCCCCGATGACCCCGTTGACCCAACCCAACCCAGCCCAGAACCGGCAAGCTTTCACTTTCAAATCGCCTCCCAGCTCGGCCCCAGATTTGATTTGCTTTTCGGGTCTATTTTTTTGGTCTATTTTTGGTCTATTTTTTTATTCGTAATCTTAGCGAATCGATCGGAATCCAATCACTTTGTGAGTGGCCAGTTGACGCCTCCGTGAACCGTCCTGGCCCACCCTCGCCGCGTCTTGTCTTGTAGCCCGTCCATTGATAAGGATTTCCACTGTATTTTTCGCGGGTTTACAATTTCAAATTAAAAGCCACGACGATGCTACAAAAGGCCCAACAATGGCGCAATGACATTTAAATTGACCGCCCAGCGAAACGTGCTTTTCTGTTTCTATTTCTTAGTTTATTTTTTTAGTTTTTTGTTCGATTTTTTCTTAGTTTTTTTGTTAGTTTTTTTCCCTATTTTTTTCCTAGTTTTTTTCCTATTTTTTTCCTAGTTTTTTGTTAGTTTTTTCTCCACGAAACTTGACAAAATGAAATGCGCTCGAATTAAAGTGATTTTTTTTCCACCCTTTTTTGCTTTTTTTATGGCTTTGTTTGGTTTGTTTATTTCTTTGTTTGTTTGTTTGTTTGTCGGTTGGTTTGTTGGTTGGCCGAGTTGTTTGTTTGAAGCGAAAAGGTAACCAAAAAACTAGAGAAAAATTATGACTTTTGATCTAATTATGGCTTTGTCCCGCTTCAACCTTGGCACCAATTTGTTGGTCTTGGTTTGGCTTTCGGTTTAGTTTTTTTTTTTTAATATTTTTGAGTAATCTTTTTTGATTGCTTTCTTTGCCGCATTCTATGGCTGGGCGGCTGTGCCACGCCCACATGTTTATAGCCTGAAAACCTAATAACTATCGCTGCATTATTTTGCAATGTTTTTTTTTTCTTCTGATTTTTTGGGATTGGTTTTTTCTTTGGCGGAGTTTTTTGTGTTTTTGTGAAAATTGGAGCAGAAAATTGTTGCCGATGTTAGGGGCGGGGGCGGTTGCCCCAGGGGCGGGGGGGTGTAACATTTTATTACGGAAAAAACTAACGAGTCTATGGAACATATTTCAGATAACCAAACAATTATCCCCGGGCCTTGCCTTGCCACAAAGTAAAAGTTGGATTTCTGGGATTTCGGTTTTTTGCGCAACGAAAGACTTAAGAAACGAACTTTAGCATTTTTTTCTAGTTTCTGCAAGGGGCGGGTCCTCATCAAGGGGGCGGCGGGGGAAGGGGATCCGGGAGGGGGGTGAACAATTTTGTCGCTCAAACGACTCCATTAAGTCAGTCGATGGTTTTATGGCTTTATGCTTATTGCCAGCTGATGAATTGCATTTTAAATACTCTTACAAAGAGTCCATAGATTTTTGGATAAAATTCGATATTTTTTAGATTTTTCGTATTCGATGTTTAGAAACTATTAGCTATAATTTTTAGATATAATTCAGTATTTTTTAGGAACTATTAGCTGTTATTTTGAGACATAATTTGATTTTTTTAGGAAACTTTAGGTGTAATTTTGAGACAAAATTTAATGTTTTTTAGGGAACCATTAACTGTAATTTTTAGACATAATTCAATTCCCGTTTTTTACGAACCATTAGCTGTCGTTTTTTTTTAACTTAAAAAGAAACTTTTAACGATTTTTTTTAACGAAATTTTGTTACATTTTCTTTACTTTTAAAGCCTATGGGTCCAAAATTTCTTTTCTTTTTTTTCAATTTAAAAAATTATATTATACTTTTTGTAGTTTAGAGAATGTTTTTCCAACAAGAATAGTTTTGAAATAATATTTTAAAGCCATTAAAAGAAGAAAAACGAAAAACTATAAGAACATTTCTACAACTTTTAGAGAGAAATTTTTTTCTTAATTTAAAATATAATCAAAATTCCAATAGTATTGAAATATTATTTTAAAGCCTTTAAAAAAAAGGAAAAATATTAAGAAAATTTCTACAACTTTTAGATAGTTTTTTTTTTTCAATTTAAAATATAATCAAAATCCAGAAAAATCCTTTGTATTTCAAAGCCTTTAAAATATAAGAAAATTTCTACAACTTTTAGAGAGTTTTTTTTCTCAATTTAAAATATAATCGAAAATTCCAATAGTTTTGAAATAATTGCAAAATTTTCTATATATTCCCAAGATTTCAAAAAAATCCCTACTTTTTCAAAGCTTTTAAAATATAAGAAAAATATTTAATCCTTTTAGAGCATTAAATATTCCATAAAAAACCCAATATTTTTCGGTCACTTAAACGTTTATTCTTGTGTTTTTTATTTTGTTTGGGTCTCATATTTATGTAAATTTTAAAGGCGTGACTCAATGATTTGTGGTCGGCGGCTATATAAGCCGAGATCTACATATCGGCAATGGCTATATTTGTGTATTCGAGACGCGTTGACAACCGGGCTTCGTAAGTCGTAAGCCCTTTCACATATTTTTTCGAACAATCATAAATATCCACAGATGTCCAATATAGCCTGGCTGGCTGCTGGCTGGCTGTCAGATTCGTTGCACTCATTAGGCCAATTCAATTGACTCGAAGCTGGGATAAGAAATAAAGGCCCAAAAACGAGTCTTAATTGTGTTGTTAAGGCCGTTCGGCTGGCCTGTTGGTCTGGTAATTCGATATGATATGATTTTGTGTGAAAAACTAAGCCAAGCCTCCACCTAGCCGCAAAAATTAATCACTTCCCTTTGCCAGAATTTGCATTGGCAACTTTCGGTTTTTAGAGTTCGGTTTTTGGTATCAATTAAAACCCAATTATGGCCAATGGCCAACGGCCAAGTCGAGGAAAACCGTCTATACCGCCGTCCGGCCATAACGGGTTTACGCACTCTAGGTTGATGTATTTCTCAGATATATATATTTTTTTTTTACATAAAATGCATATATTTTATGTACTCGAAGGTATCTCGAAAAATTGTCAAGCAATCTGCGAAAAATGCAAATTTTTTTGGTTAAGGCTAGGCTGACCTGAGAACTGAGACTAGAATGAATCACTCGAGGCAGAAATCTAGAATTATTTGGTTTAAAAATGTAATTTATATTACAAAGAGTGCCGGGTATCATGTACCCAAAAAAATACTAAATGTACCGGGTATTAGATAGTCAAAAAATAATATTATTTCAACAATAAAACAGTACCAGGTATCATTTATTAAAAAAAATTCTCCTAAAACCTTAAACCCCAAAAATAGTTCTGACTAAGAGGGAGTAGCGGGTATTACATAGTCAAAAAATAGCCAAAAAATTGTAACTTATATTACAAAGAGTATCGGGTATCATGTACTAAAAAAAAACTAAAAGTAGAGGGTATTCGATAGTCAAACAATAGCGAAAAATATTTAATTTTTACTCCAAAGAGTACCGGGTATCATATAATCAATAAGTAATTATGACTAAAAGCGGTTATTAGCGAGTAGCGGGTATAAAATGTCAAAAAAATTCTAGTATTTTATAACAAAAAGTAAAAAAATGCCTTAAAAATAGTACCAGGTATAACATATTCCACTAAAACTCCTCTTAAAACCCCAAAACCTCAAAAATAATCCTAACTAAGAGCAAGTATAAGCGAGTACCGGGTATTAAATAGTCTTAAAAGTGTACAAATTTTGCAAATATACCAAATAAATGCCTAAAAAATAGTACCAGGTATCACATATTCCACAAAAAACTCCTCCTAAAACCCCAAAACCCACCTGTTTGACTTTCATTTAATATTTCTAATCAAAAAAAATCCTTAAAATGTTTGTAATAAAATTTTCATTCAACTCCCAAATCAAATTTTTCAACATTTTTGTAAAAAATTTTCATTCAACTTCCAAATCACTTTTTTACGCCATAATTTCATCTAAAATTGAGTTTTATTTGCCAACTTTTACTCTCTTTTTGGCCATTTATCTGGCCACATTCATCATTTAGCCAGAGTGTGTGCCGTTTAGGCCATTTTCTCCAGCCATGTTGTGATTACAATTATGTTAACAATATTTTAATTTAGTTTTTTGATGTCGTTTTTGTTGTTTTTTTTGAGGAAACCGCTTAAAAAATTGAAAGATAATTTATACCAGTGGCCGTGTTTTTTTCGTCGGTTGTGTCTGTCAATTTTTGGATTTATTGGACACATGTCGGTGTAGTCTCTGGTGTCGAGTGTCCGAAATCGTGCCGATTGCCAATCGATAACGATAGGTTCGACAGGCAGACACCGCGAGACTGGCTGCCGTGTGGGGTCCATCGATCGATCAACTTGTCGCATGTCCCACCGATAAGATCGCCATCTGTTTTTTCTGTCATTTGCTTTTTCAATTATCTTAGATTCTGTTTTTTTTTCTCCATCCCCTCAATGAAGCTGTCATAAATCGATTCTACAGCTTCTACAGAAGCCTATTGAATCTGCCCTCGATTTCTGAGAATTCGAATAGACACAATTTATACGCTTCCTGTCCAAATCAATTGGCATCAATTATCCGACATTCTTGGCTTAATTATATATTGCTGAGAGGTCTCTCGGTGACATTGATTGCATCCTGTTTGGACAAATTTTTGTCGTTTTTTGGAGCATTTTGAGCGTTTTATGGCGGCCTGCTAAGCCCATAAGTCTCTTTTATGGCATTTTAAAGTGTTTCACATTGCAATTAGAGTGCCAGAGTCCAGCTAATTGCAGTTTCAGACAAATTATAATTACAATTAAAAGCGATAAGTAAAGGCCTGACTTGGGTTGACAATGAAAACTCCGAAAAAACAGAGCCCTTGGGAAATGGCCTAAAACTATAAATTAAATAAAGTAGAAGGTCTCTTTTTCTTCATCTCATTTGCTTTATGATAAATGATAGAGACATTAACTCTATACAGAAATTCAAATCAATAATAAATAATGGAAAATGCAAAACCACACAGTCCCATCCCACTTGCAATTTATTTCAAGGGCTGTCATATGCAATAAATGCAGATTATTATTCACTCTGGAAACGATTTCAGGTTGGACAAATTGTTGGCAATATATTTTGCAATCTGGTATTCCGTATTCCGATTCGTATTCCGATTCCAATTCCGATTCGTATATGTCAATGGCTTTTGCGGGTTCTCACAATTGCCACACATTGCTTTTATTACGTTTGAGTTGCAATTAAAAGCGATTTAATTATCCATTTTGAATGCCTAGAGTGGATAGGAATATATATCTATACCATATATATATATATATGTATTTCCTTTGTGGAAATTAAATGCAAATGAAGAGTGCCTTGGCCAAAGACAGAAGAAATATTTCAAATTGTTGGTATTCGTTGCGCATGCGTGTGACTTGATTACAACAACAAGCTGTTGACAAAGACTGTTTCTTGTATTTTTTATTGGCAGGTTACAAACGGCAGCGGCAAGTACAAGCAATGGTGAATTATCGTGCCACAAAAACAGAAAATATAGGAAAAATGCATTGAACGCGCACGCATACCAAGCAAATTATAGAGGGACCGTAAAACCAGACCAGAAATCACAAAAAAATCGTGGAGGGAGGGAGGGGAAGGAGGAGTGTCTGGGAGGTGGTGTTGCTAAAAGGGGTGGGGATGGTTTGGCTGCAAAACTTGCGTCATCTGGAATAAATATATTGTGGCATTTGTCATTTCAATTGGTGGCCTAACTTTCAGGTTTGTGCCTTAAGTCTTTTGATTTTGCCACAGCGGAGTTTTTTATTTTTAAAAAGTTCTCTAAAAAATCTTAAGAAATTTTTCATTTATCAATGAAGTATTGAGTACTATTCCTCTTCTATGATTTAGATGCTTTTTTTGAATTTCTTTTCGAAAAAAGTCTCGAGTTTGTGCCTTAAGTCTTTTGATTTTTTGGCAGCGGAATTTTTAATTTAAATAAAACCAAGTGGAAAACTTAAGAAATTCTTCGTTTATTAGTTGGATATTTAGTTTTATTTTTCTACGATTTTTATACATTTTTTTTGTATTTATTTTCAAAAAAAAAGTTTCGAGTTTGTGCCCTAAGTCTTTTGATTTTTTTATATTAAAATATTATTTATGAAAAATTTGTAGTTAAAAAGTTCTAGATCTTTAACATAAAACAAATAGAAAAGGTTTTCTAACCAAAATAATTTTTGCTAAATTTTAAATATAATTTTTAAGTTTTTATTTAAAAAAAATATTTAGTGAAGCTTTTTAGCTATACAATATTTGTTATTTAAGCTTCTTTAGTATTTTTTTTATATAAATTAAGATTATCTTATAATTTTAGAAATTTTTGTACCCACCAAGTTCGTGTCCTAAGTCTTTTGTTTATTCATGGAGAAAAAAAATTCATCGATAAATTTCTTTTTGTACTTAAATATAATGTATATACCAATAAATCTATAATTAAAATATAATTAATCGATTAACTGAAACAATTTGAATAATAACACACAGTTTGAAAAAAAAACATAATAACGGATTAAGAAACTTTTTTGTTTACAAAATTAGCCTTTTAATAGCGCATTCCTCTCGGTTTCCAATTAATTTTTTGTTCCACCCAAACATCTCAACATGCTCATACATTATCCAGCCATTAAATCGTTTTATCTATCAATTTTCGAGCATTTTTTTCTCTGTTTTTTTTTTTGTAATTTTCCAACCAACTAAAGCCGAGCAAACGCCTTTCAATTTAAGCCAAACCAAAAAATAAACCCTCAAAGCCATGAAAAAAAATATTAAATCACGAAAAGCGAAAACCGCCTGGCTAGCAGAAATAATAAAACCATAATCACCAAAAAAAAAAAACGAATCCGTTGAATGGCCAAAAGACGATGCTGATTTTGGCTTAAAGATGATGATGCGCGTGCCATGGCGCCATTTAGTGCAAATTTGTCGATGCTTCCGGCCAAAAAAAAAGATTTCATTTGGCCTGCCACCTGCCACAAAAAGCAGCTTTCAAGGCACACAGAAAAAATACCATAAAAAATATATTCCTTTTTAATAAAAAAATTTTAGTATTGGAAAGGAGTTTTCTCGAGTTTTTAAGCTGTTTTTAAGCTATTTTTTAGCTATTTTTAAGCTTCTTTTAAGCTAAAATTTTTAATCCGTAAAAAGTTCCCTTTTTTTATTACTTTTTTTTCGCTGTCTACTTGACAGTTGCTACTGTTGCAGTGGCACGTTGCAAGTGGCAAAAGCAACATCAACAGCTCAGCTCAGACATTCACTTTGGCCACCTCCGCTCTTCGCCTGTTCAATGCCAAAAAAAAAATGGAAAGAAAAAAAATTGGAAAGAAATGCCCGTCATAATTTCCGTGCCTTTGGAAAAGTTGAAGGAAAATTGTTGAATTGTTTGCCTTGGATTTTGTTTGTTTGTTGTTTTTTTTTGTATTTTTTAGCCTTTTTTGGTAGCGGGTGAAAGATGAGTCGGCACTTTTTTATAGCCATGCCGTGTCCCTCATTTTTTGTATTGAATTTAAATTGATTTTTTTTTGTATTATTTTTTTTAGTATTATTTTTTTAGTATTATTTTTTTCCTGCCCAGCAACGAGTCACTCGTTTACGTGGCCGCCTGTCTGGTGTTAACTTGGCCCGGAAGCCGTGCCCAAAAGATCGTTGCCGTTACAGTTAGAATGTCGATCGGCAAACCGATTATTATGGTTAATAAATATTAGCTGCCAAAAGTGCAATAAACCAGACGAACGACCAGCGACAAATGCAAAGCAGCCGTTTGCCTTTTGCCGTTTTGCCGTTACTGGGGAGGCGGTGGCGGGTCAAAGGGGACAGAGGGGGCGTGGTATACTGGCAACAGCGGTAGACTAGTTCTCGGCTCTGGTCATATTTCTAGACGGTTAATTGCAATCGACACACATGCAATGTAGCATGTTGTCCACTAAGTGCAGAGTGAGAAAATCTTAGTGGGTTGGCTTTTCAAGAAAAAGAAAATATTAAAAAATAGGTAGAAAAAAATAAATATAAGGATTTTTTAGAGGTTGTTTCTGGTTTAATAGAAATAGAAGACAGGTCTATTTGGAGGAAGTGCGCATTATTTATTTATTTTAAAAACCTATAAAAAATGTAAAAGGTTTTCATTCAAAGCTAACAAAAAATGTATCAAAAGGAAAAGAAAACCCTTGAAATAATTTCCAGGAAAAAAGGAAATGAAAAGCTTTGAAAAGCCTTAAAAGGAATTCCAGAAAAAATGGAAATAACAACCCTTGAAAGGAACTCCAGAAGAAAAAAGGGAATAAAAAATCCTCGAAATAAATTCCAGAAGACAAGGAAATGACAAGCTTTGAAAGGAATTCCAGAAAAAAGGAAACGAAAAGCATTGAAATAAAATCCAGAAGCCTTTTAGAAACAAATAAAATATTTTTAAACATAAATTAAGTTATTTATTCTATTAAGAGAAGAAAAAAACATATTATTAGTTTAAAATAAATCTTATAATTTTTTTAAACCTATTTCAAATGGTTTATATTTATTATATTATTTATTATTTATATTTTACCAACATTTATCATTCTAAATGGTAAATATTTGCTTATTTTTTAACAAAAACTTTCATTATTTTTCCCTAAAATGTACCAAAATCTACCAAAAGTAGTTCCAAATTTTTTTAAGGCCTTTTTAGAACCGCAGTTTCAGTTTTACAAAATTCTCAATAAAAAAACCCAATAATAATACAAAGTTGCATGCAACAATTTCTGGTTACCATTCTGGCAATTAAAAGCGTTATCGAGGACATTAAAAATTAGACTAAAAAAGAAATAAAAATCAAGCCAATTAGATAGTTTTAACCCGACTATATGTTGTAATAGTTTAATAACAATTTTTGAGGCGGCGCTAGATCGGTTCTGAGACTAAAATCGAATTGAAATTGAATTTAATGAGAGCTGAGAGCTAGCTATGACAAAATGATTAATTAAGAGCCATTCGAGACGCCCACTTAAATGGATGGAAGAAAAAAAAAATATAAACTATATTAAGTTGCGACTTATCGGTGTCGTTGGTAATGAATGTGCGACAAGGCTGGAGAGCGCTAAATCGTTGTTAATTTCCAGCCATAATTCAAGCCAAGCGCCTCATAAACAAACAACTTTGTTAACAGCAAAAATCTGGCCAACAGTCTAAAAGGGGGCTGCACTATCAGTTGCAAGTGTTGAAGTCATAAATCTGCATAATGATCATGTCCCAGACTGTCCCAGTGCGTTAGTTGCCATACAAAACGCGTGTGGGGGTTAAAAAAAATCAGAAAAAAATTACAAAAAAATAGCAAAAAAAATTGAAAACCAAGTCTTGAGAGTTTCTGGTTTCCTTTCATAAATTTTGGAAAGGTTGGTGTCAGAATCAGCTTTGAAAAGGTTCTAAAATTCATTAAAAAACCTTAAAAATGGAAAACCTTTTAAAACCCCAACATAGTTCCTCTCTAGACTTCCCTCTAAGACTTTTCCCTCTCATTTATGTTTTTACCTTCGAAAATAATTACTTAAAATCTCCCACTTATTAAGCCTAATATTACGTTTTCCAAAACCGTCAATTTGTAGAGCCCTACCCCCTGGTATTTTCCCAGGAAATGTGCAAGTAAAATGGAGAAAAAAAAACCGAAAAAAAAACCTTAATTAGAATCCGCTTCTTGCCAATATCATTATGCAAATGTGCGAGTAATGAGCGGGGACTCGTAGATTTGTGGATTCGCTTTTAACTAATTCGGTTTAATTAAGGCTTTGTGGCGTTAATGAACCATAAAAACAGAGCACAGTGGAGGCCTAAATAGTCCCCCCAACCGATTGCAGTGAAAAGAAGGCCAAAAGTTGGACACTAAAAAAAAAAGCACAAAAAAAACGACGAAAAAATCACAAAAAAAAACGACGAAAAACCCACAAAGAAAACCCCCAACCAGTTGCAACTTTCCCGCTTGTCAGGGTTTTTGGGCGTGGCCGGGACAGGTGTTTGGTTCCCAGCTGTGTCTGTGTCACACATTGCGAGTGTCTACTGTCGTCTAATGACAATGACGGCTAAAGGCAGAAGGCGACGGGTAAAAGTGCTGCCAGAGAGAAAATCGCTGTGAAAGCTGGAAAATGTAGGGCTTTCTTATGTTTCTTGAAAGGGCTATGGTTTTTTATTATTTAAATAAATAAAATAGAAAAATACTCATTACAATGCTGCGCTGCCATAGGATGTACGGTCGAGGGTTGAAAGTTAAATGTTTGAGAAAGAAATTCTTAGAAAGTAAAATCAAACAGTTTGTTTGAAAGTTTTACATAAATTTCAATGAATCTTGAGACCCTTTATCCTTTATAGATCCTTTATAAGTAAATAATATTCTGGAGAATCAAAATCCCAAGAAAAATTATCGATAATACGAATAGAAAGAATTTAATAGACATCTAAGACATCTAAGACATCTAAAACTTTTTATATCAAAAGAAAACATTAAACTACAGTCGAAGAATAGAATAGGAACCGACCTAATAATGTCTCAAAATCAGAAACCATTCCTCTATCATACTCGTTGCAATGCCCTGCTGCCGTATAATGTACGGCCGATGGTTAAAGATTTTTAAGTAGAAGGAAATTCTTAGAGAGTAGAATCAAACATTGACTAGAAATCAAAGTTTATACAAGTTCCACCTAATCCTGAGATCCTTTCTAAATAAACAAAATTCTAGATAAACAAAATCCCCAAAAAAAAGAACGATAGGAAGAAAATTGAAGGATTAAATAGAAGAAAGACCTCTGATAGTTTCTATATCAAAAGATTGGATTTAACCAAAAATGAAAAATAGAATAGGAACCGACCTAAGAAGTTCTCAAAATCAGAAACCATTCCTCTACCTCTAACCTTCATCTACATTCCTCTATCATACTCATTGCAAGGCTCCGCTGACGTAGAATGTACGGCCTATGGTTAGAATACTACACCTAAGTCAAAAAATAAAATAAAACCCAACCGAATAACTTCTTAAAATCAAAGTAATTTTGGATTATTGTCAAGATTTGTTGGAGTATCAAATGGTTTTGGGAAGTCCAAACAGTAAGCCGGGTCATTTCTATCGGGACCGTAATGAAATTCATTTTGCAACTTTCGGCATTATTGGTTGAGCTCATCGAGGCACTAAATCGAGGCTAAAAATACAAAAAAAAATTCCCTGTAGACTTTCGTAGTTACGTGGAGCCGACTTCGAAAAGCAACAAAAAAAAAAATAAAGAGAGGCGAACACAGTGACCGAGGCGCGTTGAAAGTCGTATCTTTTGAGGACCGGGACCGGGACCAGGACTCAGGACCAGGACCAGGACCAGGACTTTGGGCCAGGACCAGGACTTTGGACCAGGATTAGCGTTTTAGCGTTGTGCGATTGGCCAAAAGCGATTAGCGATTTGTGAGTTAGTTAGTTTTTAGTTTGTAACTCGGCGAGTTATGGTGCGACTGGAGACCGGAGATGGCCGTATCATTCGGGTGGATTTCGGGCTATTGGAGCGGTCGGCTGTGATCCGGGAAATGTGCCGCGTCAGCCAGCCGGAGTCGGATGAGTCGGGCAGGTTGATGGGCGACAACGATGACTTTACACTGCCGCTCCACGGCATTCGCAGCAATGTCCTGCTGAAGGTCCTGCTCTGGGCCGAGTTCCACAGGGAGCACGATGAGCCGGCCTGGGTGGAAAAGAAGTGTCCGGAGCCCGAGGAGGTTGAACTGCAGACCCACGACTGGGACAAGGAGTTCCTACGCGACGAGATCGGCAGCATCTACGAGCTGCTGGAGGGCGCCGACTACCTCGACATCCGTTGGCTCTTCAAGCTCTGCGCCCAGAAGATCGCCCTCCACAGCAAGCGGCCGATGGGCTATGTGAGATTCTGTCGCTACCTGCAGAAGATACCATCGTTGATGGAGTTCCAGGACCTGGCTGGCCGTTGCCAACACTTGGACGAAGAGCTCGGCAGCAGCGGCTTCCGCACAACAACCCTGAAGATCAATGGCAAATTTCCGGCTAATTTTTATCCACTTTCCGCTCGGCAGGCGGCAAAGTGATCTCATCCGGATCCGGATATATCATTGAATGGGGGCATCTCATCGTCTTTATCCGGGAATTCGCGCCCAATGTTCAGATTGAAATGACAAGACATTTCTCTTCTTTTTCGGCAAATTTTTTGGTGCACGTTTACGTTTTTTTACGGACAAGACTAAAATGGCTAATTGCATATTCTTTAATTAACTGATTGGGGCCAATAAAAAAGAATCAAACTCAACGAAATAACACACAAGAATTACGCAAAATAAATTAAATAGGTCAAAAAAATACTATTTTTTTTCAGTCAAAAATGATTATTTGCTGAGGACGCTAGTGTGTAATGTACGGATGTGCTTGGTTTTATACCAAATACGTTTGTTTTTAAGTTTATTTTATTGATTATTGATTATTCGCTGAGGACGCTAGTGTGTAATGTACGAATGTGCTTGGTTTTCATGCAAATACGTTTTTTTAGGTTTATTTCAATTTCTTCCCTAGAACGCTGCCTTGTAAGGTACGGGCGAGGCATCAAATCCCTTTAATAAAATTAATACCATTTTTTTTCAGTCAAAGATGGTTTTTTGCTGAGGGCGCTGCTGTATAATGTACAGAGGAAGTTAATATTCACACAAATACGATTTCATTAAAAGTTTATTTGAATTTCTTCCCTAGAACGCTGCCTTGTTAGGTTCGGGCGCTTTAATTTATCATTTTTTGCACTTAAATATAGTTATTTGCTAAGGACGCTAGTGTGTGATGTACGGAAGTGCTTTGTTTTCACGCAAATACGCTTTTTTTTAAAGTTTAGTTCAATTTTTTTCCACAGAACTCTGCCTTGTAAGGTACGGGTCCTTGAATTTCTAATTTTTTCCACTAAAAGGTGGTTATTTGCTAAAGACGCTGCTGTTTAAAGTACAGCTAAACTTGGTTTTCCACCAAAAACGCTTTTGTTTAAGTTCATTTAAATTTCTTTCCCAAAAATGCTGCCTTGTAAGGTACGGGCGCTTTGATTTCTCATTTTTTTCGCTCAAAGATAGTTAATTGCTAAAGACGCTGCTGTTTTATGTACGACTAATGTACGACTTTAAGTTTCTTTAAATTTCCTCCCCAGAACGCTGCCTTGTAAGGTACGGGCGAGGCTTTACAATCCCCTTTCTTTCCTTTCCCAATCAAAATTCCACCCAAAAAGATCGTAACCTGACCTTGGTTGTAAATTCATTCATTATTATCGCATCAAACGGCATGAAATCGAGATCAAAAAATGAGTACCTGGTTAACAGACGAATCAATTTGTTGTCGAATCATGTTCGAATTTCGAATGCCTTCCGTTGGCGGCTGCTCCACAAAACGAATCGAAAACCGAACGAAAAACAACAACTCTATTATTCACGGGTTGAAGCGACGGCGAAAATCAAAGTGAATCGTAAAAAAAAAATTATCGAGTGGCATCCACAAGGCACATTCACATCCACATCCAAAAGATACATCCACAAAGCCCAATCCATGTCAAAAAATCCACAATGCAGACTGCAGAGTGCAGCTTCTGCGGACGGAACTCGTAAATCAAGTGTTTGTTGTTCAAATGGGTGTTTGAATAAGCACTGAGAGAAAATTCCTACTCAAAAACAATACAAAATAAAGGGGAATTTCATGTTTTTAATGAATTTTTGAAGCTCTTTTTAGGAGTAAAAAATTAACCAGAATTTCTTTTTTAAACTAAACAGTTGTCTTGATTTTTTCTCCGTGTTTCGTGTTCATCAACACCTTTCGTGGTGGCATTAATAAAAAAAAAAGCTTAAAACGATAAGCCGGCAGCGGAGAGACCATTAATCGAGCCCAAGTCGCGTTCGAATTAATTTTTTTTTTCGGGAGCTTAAACGGTAAAGACAAATAAGATTTGATATGCAAGTGCTTTTCGGTTTAATTGAGGAACCGCACAGCCTGAAAAAAAAACCAACGAATCATCGTGCCACACGCGACTACAAAGATACTTTTTCAGATGCAAAAAAAAACACAGATACAGATACAGATACAACCGCGAGACTTGTGAAAATCTTAGGGAAATTGCGAAAACCATTTACTTGGTTTTGACTTCAACTTCGACTCTGATATCCGGTTGCCAGGTTCCAGCCAACTTATTAAATCATTTTTTTGTAGCTTATTTTTTATTTATTTTTTACGTTTTTTTCCTTATTTCTGTGCCTGGCATACAAAATCTCGGCACGCAGGTTGCAAAATAATGCAAAAAGGAAATGAGCTGATGAGGTTTTTTAATGAAGAATCGAAGGTGTTATCGGTTCTGTAGGATTACCTTTTTAAAGAGTCTTTCTTGAGCTTTGAACTTAAGCAAATATTTGTCTAATATCGCAACCAAAAAATGTACAAATGGTCACTTGAGGTTGGAAGTTAAACAAACCGAAGCTGAAAAAGTTGACCAACATTTCGACTAATTAACACATCACAGAGCCAGAGCCAGAGCCGACAGGCGGTACTCGATAAATGGGTCACTAACTCGCAAGGCCTAATGTAATTTTGATGTACTGGGAAAATATATATGTACATTTTTTTTATGAATGTGGTAATTAGCTGGAACAAAGAGAGAGACGCGTACAGGGGCCACTCGATCATGTGGAACGGAAGGCAAATGGCCAGTTGGACATTCATCCAAGCGGATGGATGCTTTTCTTGGTGACAATCTCTCCACGTCCAGGTGTTTTTTTTTCGTCGCATTCCCAAAAAACCGAAAGCCGAAAAAGCTATTTTTTCCGAAGCTTCCGCCTTTCGAAAATTTCCTTTCGATATTTTTTTTTCCTTCTCTATAACTCTCGATATATCTCTCGTTTTTTTTTTTCGTAAGACTCTGAATTACAAATAAGAACTGGCTGGTGTCCGCTTATAAATTTCCTAATTAAAAACCTAATTACGCTTTTGATTGGGCTTTTTTGTGGTTACTTGTTGGTTTTTTTTTCATTACCATTCTTGTTTTTCTTTCAAATCAGTTGGCATTGCATTCATTTAGAAATTCTTTATGGGGTTCAGAACACTGGAAATTATTTTTTTACACCAGATTATGGAAGACTTTCTGGAGGGTATTTTTAAAGTGTTATTTTTTATTAATTTTCAGCTTTAGTTTCTTGTAACTGTTACAAGATTTCTTTAATTTCTTTAAATATAAATCAAATAAATAGTTTTTTATTTATTTCCATAAATATTTCTTATTTTAGGTTAATTTTTTGATTGATTTTTCAAGATTCTTCATGATTTATATAGGTTTTTTATGATTTTCGACATTATTTTTCATGATTTTTTTATTAATATTTACAAATTTTCTTAATTTTTAAGAATTTTCATTATTTTTCATGATTTTTCATAATTTTTTATGATTTTAGATTTATTTTTCATGATTTGTCATGATTTTTAATGATTTGTTCATGATTTTTCAGAATCTTTCATGATTTTTCATCATCTTTGACATGATTTTTCATGATCTTAGATTTATTTTTTATGATTTTTAGTGATTTTTCATGAAAACATGATTATTCATGATTTTTGACATAATTCTTTATGATTTTTCATGATTTTTATTTGATTTTTCATAATTTTTCACGATTTTTGGCATAATATTTCTTGTTTTTTCATGATTATTGACAAAATTTTTCACGATTTTCATGTTTTTTCTTGATTTTTTCATGATTTTTCATGATTTTCGTGATTTTTCATGATTTTTTCATGATTTTTCATGATTTTTTCATGATTTTTCAAGGTTTGTTATGATTTTTCATTAATTTTTCAGGACTTTTCATAATTTTTCATATTTTTTAATAGGTTTTCATGATTTTTCATAATTTTTCTTGATTTTTGACAAGATTCCCAAAAAACTTTTTTTTTCAAAGCTATTTCTACCTCTTCACAAACTTATTGCCAAATAATAACTAATTGCATTGATCAGGCAATCTTTTTAGATAGTAAAAATTACTGTAATAATTATATCGTAATAAAAATTAATTTTATTTTTTGGGTCTTTTGCTTGCAGCTTCATCGAGGGTCAGAACGCTGCGTCATGTTGTTGCCACCAACGGAAACAAATCCAGCAGCAGCGGCAACAGCAACCAAAACTTTAAAAAACTACAACAAAAAATTGCTCAACGGAAAGTAATTTGCAAAAAATCATAAAACAAAAACAAAAACAACAAGAGAAACATAGCTACCGGCGAATTTTTATAACCAGATTTTTTAAGTGGAACAAAAACACAGAAAAATTTTAAGAGAGAGATAAAAATTAAAAAAAAAAACAAAGGCCAAGCCAAGAAAATTGCGGCAAATATTTTTTGGTTCACACAAAAAAAAAAAAGAATATAAGAACAAAAACAACAAGTGTCGCCGTTTTTTATGCGCAAAAAAAAAACCATTCTGTGATATCTAAAGACCCAAAGGTGAGTTGCACAAAGTGTTTCTTTTTCTTTTGCGTTTTTTGTAGCCTGATAATGAGAAAAAACAAATACTAAAAGCTGGAAAGGAAATCAGACATAAAAAACACTTGGCCTGCGGAAACGGAAATGCATTAACCTTTGGCCATCGCGACAGAAAAACCATGAGAAAAGCAGAATCTGTGTTAGATTTAAGAGAGAAAAAAATGCAAAATTAAACTAAATTTTATTTGGTTTAATATTACAAAGAAACAAGATCTTAATTTGATCTTTGATCTTAATTAATTAGATTTATTAATTCCATAATTTCAACTTTCTTAGTTTTTTTCTGGGCTTGAAAGCCCAACCCATTTTTTACTAACCTCCTCGATAGTTTCCTGCTTAGATCTTATCGTACTGGTTGTCCCTCATATTCGACATGATCGGTTCTATATATCGGCGATATAATTAGTCGATCATGTTGCCTTCCTGCCACCAAACGGGTGGGTGTAGCTGCCTGCCTGCTGCCGGTTGCTGGCTGCTGGTTGCTGGCTGCTGGCTTTTGTGGTTTGCCAATGGGAATAGAAACCGCATTGTAAAAAATACAATAAAAAAAAATACAATAAAAAAATACAAAAAAAAAAATATAAATAAAAAGAAAATAAAGTGTTGACAATAACAGCAAGGGGTATAGTCAGAAAACACTGTGAAAAATAGTAAAGGTTTCTTTCTTCAATGAGAAAATATCTTTAGAAAAATTCTGAAAACTTTCAAGCCTTTGAGGAGACTCTTTTGGTATATTTTCTCACAAAATCTATCTTAAAAATGTAACTTTTTTACGAGTTTTCTTCCAGTGTATGAACACCCGTTTTCGAATGGCTTCGACTGTCGCATTCTTTGACTGTCAGTGACAATTAGAGAGCAAATTATGCTAAAACTAAATATGCGACGACGTGAAAAATTAAATATCGCAGCACATGGAACGCGGCGGGAGGGCCACGATTTCAGTCTCTATATTTTTTATGGGCGTGGCTGCTTTGGATTCGAATTCGAATTCGATTGGATTGATTCCAGATCGCGGGTTGCATAAGTGCGGTTGGGTAATTTTCATTGGCCCCGGCTCCGTCTCCGACTCCCGATTCCCGATTCCCGACTTGCAATTATAATTATAGATTATCGATGAAAATTTCGACTTGAAGACAGTTTCATATTTTTTTACTGGAAAAACCAGTGGGTGGCCAGTTTCGCAGGAAAACCTGTGGAAATCTGTCACTTCTCTGTTTTTTTTGTCGCCCCATTGCGTCACGGTAGTTAAAAGGTGTCAATCAATGACCAAACCGCAAACCGAAAGCCAAGAGCTGGAGCTGGAGCCTCGAGCAACATGCAACATGCAACGTGTTGCATGTATCCACTGGCTGCACTTTGCTTTTGCCCCCGGGGGGTCAGGCTGAGGAGAAGGAGGAGTGCTGGGTGCTGGCTACGTGATTCATTCGAGTCTCTTTGGTGGCCAGAAACCATTTGGGAATTATAAAGACCGACATTAGAAATCCTCAGGGGCCTAATAAATGTGTTAAGGAAATCTTTTATTAATTTTTTAGATATTTTTTATTTTTTAAAAGGCAGAGATTGAGAAAACCGCCAACAAAAAATGAGGAATTCCTTGTTAGGATTCATTAATTACCCATTTTATAGTTGATTTTTATGCGAAATGCCTTTAGAAGATTTCTAGATCGATTTTTTATCGGCGGACATAATTTTTCCGATTTTTTTGTCCATTGTTTTCGAAGAATACTCTTCAAAAAATTAGGAACTCCTTGTTACGGTTTATTTCTTGGCCAGTTTTCATTTGATTTTTAAGCCAATTTCCTTGAAAAATATTTCTAGATTGATTCTCCATCGATGGCCATCACTTTTAGATTATTTTTGTTAATTTTTCTCGAAGACTATCCTTCAAAAAATGAGGAATTCCTTGCCAGATTGAAGTCTTTCTTCCCCAGTTTTCATCCGATTTTTGAGGGAAATACCTTTATTTCAAGATTGATTCTCCATAGAATGACATCGGTTTTAGATTTTTGTCAACTTTTCCTTCAAAAAATGAGGAATTCCTTGCTATCTTGTCCAATTTTCATCCAATTTTTGGGGAAAAAGTCTTTAAAAGATGTCCAGAAAGATTCTCGATGGGGTTTCATTGCTTTTCGATTTTTATTGTCGATTTTTTTCAAAGAATACCCTTCAAAAAATTAGGAATTCCTAGATACGGTCTATATCTTTGCCATTTTTCATCCGAATTTTGAGAAAAATAACTTTGAAATTTATCTAAATCGCTTTTCCGTGGGCAGGCATCACCTTTTGTCAACTTTTTTCGAAGAATTCGCTTAAAAAATTGAAGAATTTTTTGTTCCGGTCTATTTCTTGGCCAGTTTTCATACAAATTTTGAAGAAAATAAAGGTAAGAAAAAAAATTTAGATAGATTCTCCTTCGGCTTGCATTACTTTTAGATTTTTGCCAATTTTTCCTTAAAAAAATGAGGAATACATTGTTATCTTGGAAAGTTTTCATGCATTTTTTTAAGGGAAATAAAGGTAAAAATAATTTCTAGATTGATTATCTATCGACAGGCATCACTTTTATATTTTTTGATCATTTTACCTTTCAAAAATTGTGGAATATCTTGCCAGATCTTGGCCAGTTCTCACCCACTTCGTAGCCAGAATACTTTAATAGATTTCATTAATGATTTCGTATTAATTTCCAGTAAATAGTAACCATTTATAATCCCCCCCAATAAAAGCCAACAAAGCATTTAATTTCACCTTCCGTTCTGTTCCCATAAAAAGCCAACAGCCAACAGCCAGCCGACAAAATGTTGTCGCCCTTTTGGCCTAAACGGCGGCTGGCACACGAATCGAATGGCTTTATAGGCTCAGGCACTACAAGGCACCTACTTACTACCAACATTTAGCCAAGTTTAGTAACTTTTTAGCCTGCTGGCTTGTCATTAGGGCAAAATCATGATGGGAAATTGGAATGGCCGGGGTTCAATTCTGGCCACTTTGCATAATAAAGTTGTTTGGCTTCCCACGCCCTCAGCTTTTGGAGCCAGAAAAAAACGCGCGACACAGGTTTCCCCTTTTTCTCGATTTAAATAAAAAATATATATTATTTTTTTTACGTAATATTACGCATACGCCGTGTGGTTTCGGAAAATTTCAACTACAAAACAAAACTCCCTTGTAATTGCAACATAATGCAATGTCTGATCAATCAACCTACAAAAACCCAACAAAAAAAGACTAAAAATGGGAAGCAATAAACTCTGAAAAAATTCCACATTTTAAATCAATGAATATTTTGTAAACATTTCTCGTTGTTGGCTTTATTGTTGTTGGCCCAGTTACGCGTCGAGCATAAAAAACTTTGCCCAACAAACTCTCGCTTTCACACCCGACTCCACGGAATACAGAATGAAATATATATATATATAAATCGGTGTATAAATCGGTATATATATCGGTATATATCTCGACTGGGTTGGTTAATGCACTCGTCGTTGCCAATAAAACAGAAACAGAAACCGAAACCAACAAAAAATTACTCACAAATTACCCAAAAGCCATAAAATGATGGACTGGGGTTGATACCCTGTAAAAAGCATTGATTTAAACGCGTAATTCTCTTGTTATTACAAACATTTATTATTCAAATTAGAATTCAACAAATTCTAAAGCCTTTTTATTGCTTTTCTTCTATTGTTTTCTAACAAAAAAAAATAGAAATAATCAGAGCATGGCGTTCAATGACTTTCCAAATGCTTTCAAATTCTAATTAGATTCAAGAGAATAATAAATTTCTTTTACGGAAACAGAAATACAAATAGTATATAATAGTATATACAAAAAAAACTGTAGAATCGGATACAGAATATCCTTAAAAACTTAGGCAAAAAAATGAGCAAATGATGAGAATAAAATTTCCATTTTTGGAACAGTTTTCTTGGAATATCTGAGCTAATTCTTAACCGATTTTGAAAAAGAATACCATTTATTAATCAGGTCTTTAATCTGCATGAAACTGCATCAAAAGATATAAAATATTGAACAAAAAAAAAATATAGTAAATTTTTTGAAAAAATCATAAGGGGTACCCCTTTTAAAAATCAGAAAAAAAAAGGTCGAAATTTTTTTCTTCTATTTCCCAAATTTTTAAATGCAGATCGAAGGAAAACAAAGTTCTGATTCCAAAATGGTATTTCATTCCCAAATCGGTTAAAAAATACTCAAAATATTCATAAAAAAGTGGAAGAAAAGCCTCAAAATTACACTGAGCCCAATTTTGCAAAAAATCATGATGGTACCCCTTTTAAAAATCGAAAAAAATAGGTCAAAATTTTGTTTGTTGGATTTTCCATAAATTTTAAAGCAAATCAAAGCAGAATGAAGTTCCTATCACAAAATGGTACTCCGTTTCTATATCGGTTCATAAATGACCCAAAAATTCATTAAAAATCAAACCTAAAAGCTACTTTTTTTCCAATTTTGATCTTTTGAAAAAATTTCATTATTTCTTAGTTTTGATAGCAAATATCTCCGCCATTTATAAACCGATTTCGAAAAGGCCAACCATTTTTGAATCAGGATTTTAATCATGTTTTTTTAGAGCCAAAAAATGGAGAAAATCAAACAAAAAAAAATTTTTCGATTTTTTAAAAATATCATAATTCATAATTTTGAAAAATCGTCTAAATTTTTTTTTGTTTAGTTACTCGGATTCTTTGATGCAAATCGAAGCAGATTAAAACCCTGATTCATGAATGGTATTTTGTTTAGAAATCGGTTAGAAATTGAATAAAATATACTCTATCGAATGGCTAAGTCATTAAGTCATTTTTTTCTTAAATGGTATCTTAGTGCAAAATCGTAAAAAAAATGCCAAAAATATGCTTAAAAACTTAAATTTTAAATGAAAAACCGAAGAAAATGTTACTAAATATTATCCAATTCTTCTCTTTTCTCTATTTTTTACAACCTTAATTATTTTAACATAAAATTTCCAGTGCCAGAAGAAGAAAAATAGTTGGAAAAAATTGGAGTTGTGCAACTTGACTTGCATTTATTTAAAATTCCAGACCATTGCAAGTGCCGATCGTAGCAGCAGAAAAAAATACAGAAAAAAATACAGAAAAAATACAGAAAAATACAGAAAAAGAAACAAATAAATAAAACGAAGGAAAGGTACATTTCAACGTGAAACAACAGCGCAAATATTTAGCTTTTGGCGGCTAGAAATAAATATTTATGCAAAAAAAAAAATCAGAAAAAAAACCTGCACTGCATGTCTTGAGTTTCTTTTGAGGGGAATTATAGGGGGATTACCGGGGGAATTACTGGGTCTCTGGGGGGTACTGAGATATCCAGGGTAGTTCGCCCCCACAGTGATGCCTGTTTTTTTTTCCTTTTTTTGGTTTTCCTGTCTCTGATTTTGGCCAAGCGATAACCTGCCTCGGTTTTGGCCGTATTTAGAGCAGGTCTTGGGTTTTTGGCCAAGAAATCAGGTGCCAAAATTTTGAAATCAAATAAAAGAAAAAGAAACGTAGTTATTTTTTCTCTGTAAAAGCCCGATTTAAATTGTAACAATCCTCAAAGCCATTGCCCCTTTCCATTCCTATCAATCATCGACCATCGCCATCGATTAACCTTCACTCCAATTTGTTTGGCCAGCCCCAAAAAAAAAAAACAAGTTACAACATTTTTTAATTCGTAATTTGTAATTACATTTTGTTTTTTTTTTCGATTAGATTGCCCCAACATTGAGTTTTCTTTCTCTGCTCTAAAAATTATGAATTAACTAGCGGGATTTGTTATTCAAATATTTAATTTTCGGCTTCTATTGTTTGGGAACTCGATTAATTAGAGCAGAGAACACACTCTTTTTTTCAGGGCTTATAAAATATTAACCATAGAATTTTTTACGAGCAGTTCCTATTTCAACTTTCAAGTGCCAGCAAGCCAAGTATTTTACGGAAATAAATACAGAAAAAAAAATCGAAAATCGAAATCATAAATAACGAGAACAATTAGATAATGTTGAGCAAAAAAAAATCTATGACACCATCGCCCCAAACTGCTTTCAAACAAACTAATTAAATTTAAGTAAAGCAACAAGCAACAGCAACAACAAACAAAAAAATAATACAAAGAATTATTTATTGCCAAAAGAAACTTAAACTGGATTTCTGGGTTTGCCTTTCATTCAGAAAAAAATGTAAGTTTCGATTTCAAATATTCGATTTTTCCAATTTTAAATATAAAGATTATAATTCTCGTTAATTAAAGGCATGATTTTTTCTGATATATATTTGGTCAGAAAATATATATTTCGTTTTTTTTTTTGGCTCGAACTCGTGCTAAACCAAATTCCGCGCAAAAATTAAGCCACTATTTTTTTCTGGTTGTGGGTTTCGGTTATGAAAAAATGCCTCCAAATGGTTGGCGGCAACTCCAAGGCTTGGCCTGGAACGTGGTCGCCTCTATGACGAATCTAAGATATGGCCAAAACCGGGTGGTGGTAGAAGGGGAACAAGGTGCAAGGGGGTGGCGGC
Source organism: Drosophila ercepeae (assembly GCA_018150545.1). Classification (NCBI taxonomy): domain Eukaryota; kingdom Metazoa; phylum Arthropoda; class Insecta; order Diptera; family Drosophilidae; genus Drosophila; species Drosophila ercepeae. The sequence continues at coordinate 3,184,809 of JAECWL010000197.1, forward strand.
TCAAACACTACAGGCACCGTTAGGCAGCGATCGCTGCGCACGCGAGCAGTTTTCATTATTTACTGTTTATGATACTCGGGCGCCCAAAAGTACTCTTTTTTTTATTAAGGGGTATTACGATTTTTAGAAGGGGTTTAGAAAATATATCAAATTTTACCTTTGGTGGCTTAAAAAATGTCTTAACTTGGGCTCTTAGCTCTTGGCCTTCAGATACCAGAACGGTTTGAGAATTATAGAAAGATAGGAAGTCGAAATGGAAAGTAAAAACTAACCTAAAAAAAAGAATAGAAGAACAATTTGTGTCTAAAATAATTTAAATTATTAAATTATTTTAATTAAAATCCTAAGACTGTACAAGACAAAGAACTCTAAAAACTTTTGGACTTTTTATATTATTTTTAATATTAAATACTTAAAAATTATCATTAAAAGCAATATTATTTCTTATATTTGTTCCAATTTTTGATTTAAAATTTTAATTTATGACTTCAGAAATTTCATTTAAAATTAAGCCAGAGACGGGGTTTTATTTTATATTCATTTGCAATTTTTTATTCAATATTTTTTAATGTTTATATTTATGACTAAAATTGAAAATCTTTCTGGAAAAGAATCTTTTTTTATCTTTAAAATTTTCATTAAAAAATAGTATTATTTCTATTTAGTCAGATTTTTGTTTAAAACTTTATGCTTTGGGCTCGGAAATTTAAACTTTAAATAAATGCCTGAGACTGTGATTTATTTTATATATTTTTAGTTTCTACAGACTCTACTTTAAAGAAATTTGGAACTTTTTGAATTGTTTTTATCATAAAAATGTTCCTTAAAAACCCGTATTTTATCAATTTAGTCAGAATTTTAGTCAGAATATAGTTGTTTTTTATTCAAAAAATAATTTTAAAATAAATGCCGGAGACTGTGGTTAATTTTATATACTTATTTTTTAATATTTATACTTATCCCTTTAAAATTTTCATTAAAAACAGTCAATCTTCTATTTAGTCAAATTTTTGTTTAAAATTTCAAGATTTTTTTGTTAGAAATTAACATTGAAATAAAACCAGAGATTGTGCCTCATTTTATATACCTTTTTTTTTTATTTTTTAATATTTATTTTCTATTTTTTTAATATTTATTTTGCATTTTTCAACATTTATATTTAACCCTTAAATTTAAAAATCTCTTTAAAAAAGAGCATTTCATCTTCCTGTTAAGATTTTCCTTAACAAATTTTTAGTTGTGGCTGTTGCAGGCTTTTTGTTTTAACTTTTTTTGATTGCCAAACAACAATTTGGCAGCCGCTGCCGTTGTTTTTTCTTTTTATTTCTGTTTTTCTGTTTTTTTGTGCTGTGGCTGGTTCTCGGTTTATATAAAAAAAAAAAAAAATAAAGAAAAAAAATGGAAATAAAAGCAAAAGCAGAAATTGGAGCGAACAGGCACAAGACACAACGCATTCCTAGTCGCATTCAAAAGTCCAGTCGTAGTCCAGTTTTTCGGTTTCAGTTTCAGTTTCGGTTTCAGTTTTAGTTTCGACTTCAAATCACGTTCCATTTGATTGTTTCTTGTATTTTGTTGCACTTTGCATTGTTTTTTGTTGTTATTGTTGTTGCTTTTTGTGGATGGGGGTTGGGCAACTGCGCCCACAAACAATAACAAAAAAAACAACAAAATACTTTTGGCTTGGCGCCTGCCAAAGAAAAGAAATAAAATGTTGGAACCAAAAACTCTTCAACCTGTCGCGTTTTTTGGTCAATTAGCCACACGGCGTATGAGTAATAAATATATATAAAAAAAAATATAGAAAAAAAATATAACAAAAAAAGAATAAATAAAAAAAATGGTTAGGTTTGAAAAGTAAAATGTTATTTATGATTCCGATTTCTTGCAAGCGACGCCGTCCTTGATATCGCTTTTGGCATTTTCGGGGCGTCGAAAGTGACGGGCCCCGAGCTTTTGCCATCGAATTTTTGATTTCGATTTGGATTTCGACTTCGATTTCGATTGAAATTGGATTGTTTTAAATTGATGGGCGGACAAGCCTAGGTTCTCAAGACAGGGTCTCAAAAATGCAATCTAATGGAATGTTTATTACAGCTTCAAGTCATATTTTTTCATAATTTTTTTCTTTTTTTTTTCTAAGGTTAAGAAAGAGTTTAAATTTTTAGCATTTTTAATGCTTTTGGGTGTGTTTTGTTGCTGTGTTTTTGTTTTGCTTAACGTTCAGCCCATCTCCCGCTTAATTGAACGAGGGGCGCTGCCTTTTATCGTACGGCTTTAAACGAAGGGGCGCTGTTGTTTATCGTACGTTTCAAAAAGCGGGAATAGATCCTAGAAATGATTGATTACGATAATTCTCGATTGTTTTAAATACTATATTTGTTACTTTTAATTTCTGTATTTTAACGGCGCTGCCTTTTATCGTACGGCTTTAAACGAAGGGGCGCTGTTGTTTATCGTACGGCTCTAATAGCGGAAATAAATCGATAGATAGAGAGATTAAAGTCTAGAAATGATTACGATTTGATTACGATTTTCGATTAATTTTAAATACTTTATTTTGTAGTTTTAATTTAATTATTTTAACGGCTTTGATAAAGAGGCGCTGTCGTTTATTGTACGGTTCAAATAGCGGAAATAGATCCATAAATAAAGAGAAAAAAGTATCAAAATAATTACGTTTTGATTACGATTGATTAATTCTGGATTTAATTCTCGTTTTAATTCTCATTTTAAATACATTATTTTGTATTTAAAATTTATTTATTTATTTAATTCTTTATTTATTTTCCTTTTTAATTATGTAATAGTTTAAGCCACAACTCTCTTTTGTTTGTTTTGTTTTATTTTTTTGACGATGCGCTCAAGTGCATTTGGAAAAAACGATTTTGACTTCAGGTTTGTTTTTTTTTTCGCCTTCGTTTTTGGTGGCATGCAACGCGTGCTTGCAACTTTAGTGCCTGGTTTTTTTGTTGTTGTTTGCTGTTATTGCCGCTCTGCTCATTCATGTTAATTAACCGCTTCCAACGGCAACAACAATGACGTCTGTTTTTTGTTGCCATTTTTTCACTTTGTTTGCCATTTCCAATTGATTAACGGCCGATTGAGCCTGTCCGAGAGCTTTCGTAGCCGATTTAGGCCTTAACTCATTGTTTCTGGCGGCTTTTTTCTCTTTCACGGGAATTGTGGCAGAAGTGTCAAAAGGCCTAATGAAATCACAAGTGATTGATGGACAAAAGTTACTCGTTTCTTATACAATCTAATCCTTGTGTTTGCTTTGTTAATTTAGATTGTCATAAAAAAATCGTACTTATTTGTATATTAAATAGTTAATAAATAATAAATAGTGAGTTTTAAACAGTGAGTGTTTTCTTTAGTATATAAAAAAACTATTTTCAAAATATTAATAAATTAATATAATAATATTATTAAATATTGATATTAGACTTTCTATATAAAATTCTTATAAGAAAACTTAATTTTTTGTTGAGTTTGTTTGAAATGAAAACTAGAAAAGTAATCTTAATATTTTTTTTACAATTCTATTTTATTTAAAAATACATTTATTTAAGCTTCCGTAAGCTTTTGTAAAGATTTAAGGATTTTTAATGACTTTAAGAATGACTTAATGACTTCTTAAGAATTTAACATTTTTTGATTAGAATTTTAATAAAATTTTGATTATTATTTCCGGAGACTGAATAGAAAAATTAATAAAAAAATATGTTAAGGCTTTTGGTGTTTTATCTTAATTTATTTTAAGACTAAAGCTAATGTTTTTGATTGTCTTTTTTGACTGTCTTTTTTGACTAAAAATTTACGAAATATATTTTATGGAATATTATTTTTTTTTTTAATTTTTTTAATTTTTTTCTTTGTTTTTTTATTTACCCTAAAAAAAAGCCCTAATTTTTCTCCCCTTTCATATTTTTTTAGATGGCATCGTTAACCTTGCACTTGATAGTGATAGCTCTGCTTCTGCTGGCGGCTGCCGCCTTGGCAACAGCAACAACAAATACAACAACAACTGCGACAACAACAGGGACAGCAACAACAACAACAAACACAGCCACACGACACCGTGGCAGGGGCGGTGTGGGTTTCACAGTAGGCGTGGCATCCACAACAAGCACTGAAGCGCCAACGCTGCGAGCGCCGCGCCAGCGTCGTCCGCCCACGACGCAATCGATCGAATTAACGGTATCATCGCCGTCACCGTCGCCGTCGCTGTCGCTGCGCAGTCGCGGTCTCAGTCGCAGCAGATTGGTAACGACGACGCCGGCAGCGCCGCTGCTGCAACGAAGACGCAGCAACAGCAACACGACGCCGGCGATCCCAACAAAAACGCCAACCGGACGATCTGTGCGGGATCGGGGCAGTGTCCGGGGTCCGAGGCAGCCGCGCGATACGCCGGAGCAGAGGAGCAGCGACGCCGACGCCAGCGCCAGCGGCAGCAGCATTCGACGCAGCTGGCAACCGGCCCCGCCCACCACACCAGACGCCTCCCTGCTGAGCTCCAGCTACAGTTCCATTTCCAGCGTTTCCAGCGTCTCCTCCAACAATGCCAGCTTTGCTCCGACTTCCACCACTCGTGTTGCACCCAAAACGTGAGTCTCTAGATTAGGGTGATACCCTGTAGTGGTATTTGAGGTATGATGGGTATGGGTGGGTTCTTGGCAGGAGGTTCGATATCGGAGATCGTGTTTTTTTAGTTCTTTTTTAAAGGAGAGGTTTTTAAAAACTTCGAAACCTTCTCTTTTTGGTTCTTTTTTGAAGTTCTTTTTGTCATAAATTTCATTGTCCGCTCAAGAGAGGGAGTCTCAGGATTAGAACCTCTGGAAGAACCTCTGTCAATACCATTTGTCCGTTTCCATGTCCGTTCAAGAGAGGAAGTTTGAGGATTTGAACCTCAGGAAGAACCCAGGAAGATCAATCCCATTTCTTTCCTTTAAATCGTTTTTTTTTATGTCTAATGTGTCCGTTCAACAGAGGGAGTCTTAGGATTTGAACTTAAGGACCCTTTTAATCTCAACCTCTTTATTCATATTCTTGAGTGTCCGTTCAAGAGAGGGAGTCTCAGGATTTAAACCTCAGGAAGATCACTTTCAATCGCATTCCCTTTCTATCTCTATATATTTCTTCCTTTTTATGTATTTCTATTTTAAATCATTATATTTAATGCCTCTTAAAGGATTTTTTTATATTTTTTATTTGAGTGTCCGTTTAAGAGAGGGAATCTTAGGACCTTATCCTAAGAACCCTTAAAAACGCTTTCCTTTTATCTTTTTTTAATACATTTTTAGTTCTATGGTTAAAGAAATAACAGCGAGCTATATCAGTCATTATCCCAGGATCATTCGCTATAAAAGCAAATCTATGGGTACCACTAGTCTGGTATTCCCCAAAGCAAACCTATTTCCAGAGCAATCCCCGACTCCCGATATGCCACTTTTTGATTTACGATCCTTTGCAGCTGGGAAAGGATGTAGTCGATTCGATCGATTATTCAGTTTTTTTTGTTTCTATATCTCGTTGACAGGCCGCGCATGATCCAGAGACTGGTGGCGGGACACATCCACAATGCCCAGGGGCACTCCACCTACGAGGTGTCGGCGGTGAGCAGCAATAGCTCGTCCTCCTTCTCCTCAACAGAAGGGTTCAAAGGAACCACCACGAGTACTACAACCTCGACAACCACCACCACAACCACGACTAAGAAACCGTTGCGGGGCAAGGCCAGTAGCAGCTATCGCCAGGCCAAGCCTGGGATCAAACCCATCCGCTCCAGCACCCCGGTGACCATTACCAGGTTCAGTAATCCACCGACCACCTCGAGATCCACCACGCCCATGCCCCTGAAAGTCAAGACATCAGCCAGGCCGCTCCTCAAAGAGTACGACGACGACGATGATGAGGCTTTGCTGAACGAACCCGACGACTTCGACAACTGGGACAATGGCATCCTCCGGCTGAGTGCTGGTTCCGGCAAGGAAGCCGAAGCTCCGGCCAAGAAGCAGCCCAAGGACGAGGCCAAGAAGACGCTCGCCGACCAGGTGAGGGACGGAAAGTACGGACTCATCGAAAAGGAACTGTTCCGGAGGGTTCCCAAGCGACCCGGAGTCCTGAGCTATGCCAGGAATCCGGAGGTGCCGCTGGACAACGAAAGGAACTACGGAGGACTGAACGAAGAGGACATCTGGCTGGCCGAGGACCATCTGCTGGTGATCAAGGGCGGAGCTCTAAACGAGGAGGCCGAGGACAACCAGCAGGGTCCCTGGCCAGCCATCGATGACTACGATGCGCCCGGCAGGCAGATCAAGTTGCCAGCGAATCCGGCGGTGCCGCCTCCCTTTCCCGTGCAGCTCGATCCGCACGGGCCGCTGCAGCTTATCCGCGATAATCAACTCGAGATCCTCCGTCCGGCGCATGGCAATGCAACGGAATCCGTGGCGAACCACCAGGATTACCACGCGACCGCCGCCGCCGCCAAAGATCTCCCATCGCATCCTGTTGCCCGGACGGGAGCGACTCCGGGAGCTCCGGAAGCTCCAGCCTACGTTTATCCGGCGCCCTACGCCCCGTGGCTGCTCTACCCGAACGATACGTCCAAGGGCCTGCTGAGGAGTACTCCGCTCCTGGGTCCTTGGCTCATCAATGGCCTAAACGGCAATGCCAGCCTGCCCGCTAATGTCAGCGATTTCGATGAAGACGATCCTTCGTTGTACTATCCGCCGGCCTATAGTTTCGTCTACAAAAGCAACTACACGAATCCTGTGCCACCAGGTCCTTTGGTGCCGGGCATTGTCCTTCCTCCGCCGCCGGATCAGTTCAGCAGATTGGAGGGAAGTTCCTCTTCTACGACCAGAAGACCCACTACTAGCTCCACTACCACCACGACGACTACGACAACCACAACGAGTACGACCACACCCAGACCTCATCCTCCAGCTGCTCTGCCTCCCATCCGGACCTCGTACAAGCCGAAATACAATGCCATTTCCTACCTACCACCTCCGCCGCCGGCTCCTCCGTCTCCCACTCGCCAGAATCCCAAATATGTGGAGCGAGTCCCGGTGCCCGTGGCGGTTCCCATTCCCATCTACCCCGTCAACTACACCCCGCGACCCCAGCTGGTCTTCGTGCCCAGCTCCACGGAGGGTCACGTCCCGGAATCGGCTCCGGACACCCCGCTCTCCAAATCGAATCCCATCTACTACGAGTACTTCGAGGCCAAGCGGCAGCCCGGCTCCATCAAGTCCAATGTCATCGACGACTTCCTGGCCACCAAGCCGCCCAAGAGGCATCACCATCATCACAGCCATCAGCGGGAGCAACTGCAGCACTACAAGGCCTCTCCCAGTCCCGCCAACGATGTGGCGGATGTGGTTAACATTACACCCAAGCCAAGGACCGCGCAGCTCCAACTCCATGCCGAGTACGAGGCTTCGCTGGGACAGCTCCTAAGAAGCAATCTGATATCTCCACCCCAAGGAGGAGGCACAGCAGGAAGATTTCAGGTAAGAAACTTTACAAAAGACAAGATTGAGCAAGACTCTGCATGTCTTTGCCGGTTTTCGGCATGTTCAGACATGTTTCTGCATGTTTCCGCATGTTCTGGCATGTTCTGGCATGTTCAGACATGTTCTGGGATGTTCTGGCATGTTCTGGCATGTTCTGGCATGTTCTTGCATGTTCTGACATGTTCCTGCATGTTCTGACATGTTCTGGCATGATCCTGCATGTTCCTGCATGTTCCTGCATGTTCCTGCATGTTCCTGCATGATCTGACATGTTCTGGCATGTTTCAACTTGCTTTTTCATGTCTATTTCTTCATTTTCTACGTCCCGATTACAACTTACAACTCTACCTATCTCTTTATCCTTCCCAGCCCCCTGATTTCGACAAGCAACCCTTCCTTCCCATGGTCAACTACAGTGCCGACGAGCAGGACCAGAATGCCTTCAAGGCCATCGTCTACCAGCCTCCACCGCCACGACAACGTCACCTGCGAGTGGGAAAACAGCAACTGCAGTTGGAACCCACTCTGGTTGATAGTCCAGCCCTGTCAGGACGACATTATCGCGTTGGAAAACAGCAGCAGCAACAGTTGCAACAACAGCAACAGCAGCAGCAACAGCAACAGGTGTATGATCCACAGGTTTATAGCACTCCAGTGCCGCAATTCCTGGAGGATCCACAGCTGAGACCCCCGGCACCCATTCAACAGAATCCCTTGCAGTTCTGGCAACGACCACCGCCACAATTCAAGAGGATTCGACCCAAACAGAGCTCCCATCTACCCCATCCGGCGCAGTATCCGCCGTACTTTGTGCCCGGTTATCCGAGTGCTCCGGCCGGAGAGCCTCTGTATCGTCTGGTGCCCGTGGCCCAGCACAAGCACTGGAGGAACAAGCAACAGCAATCGCAGAACATCCAGACCCAGGGATATCCCGACAGGAGCGTGAATATCGGACACAGCCTGGCCGGCGATATCCTGGTGAACTACAACACCAATAATCAGTTTAATCCGCAGGCGGAGCTGGTGCCTCACGCCCAGTTGGCGGCACCACCGCCTCCACTTTCCTACCAGGCCCAGAGCGGTCAACCCCTGTGGTCGGAGAGATCGGATAGGTCGGAGAGATCGGAGCGGGATCGGGATCGGGATCGATCTGTGAGGCAGTCAAGGGAGCAGCAGCAGTAGGCAATCGCACTATTTGTATAATCATTAACCATAATAATGCTATCAACGATGGTTTCTATGTCATTCGATAAACGTAGTGTCCAATTGTGATCTATAGGGGGGTTCCCTTTCCGGCTGGGGACCATTCCCGGCTTGGGACCATTCCCGGCTTAGACCAATCACGTCTCAATTTGTTTCATTTTCCATTCCATTCCGAAATACCGAAACTTTTAACGCAACTGTACTTTTAGAGAGAAACTGTACTTTGTAGAACGTTTTTTGTAGCAACTGTATTTTTTCAGAAAGTGTACTTTAGGAAAACTACTGTTTTTTTCTTTAAGAAACTGTCCTTTTTCTAGAAACTGAACTTTGTTCAGAAACTGTTTTATAGCAACTGTACTTTCCTTAGAAACTGTACTTTTATAGCCACTGTACTTTTTTAGAAACTGTTCTTTTGTAGCAACTGTACTTTTTTTTAAACGGTCGCTTTTATAGGAACTGTATTCTTTTAGAAACTGTTCTTTTATAGCAACTGTACTTTCCTTAGAAACTGTACTTTTGCAGAAACTGTTCTTTTACAGAAACTCTACTTTTTAAAGAAACTGTACTTTATAGCAACTGTACTTCTGTAAAAACTGTTCTTTTAGTTAGAAACTCTACTTTTTTTTGCAGCAAATGATAAAAACTTTGAATCTTATAACGAATCCCACTATGTTTTTTTTTACCTTAAAGATCATATAAACTTTCCATAGCATAAAAGTCCGATTTTAATTCTCAAAAAAACAAAACAACAACAAAACCACATCCTTTCATTTCATTTAAAATACAGTATTTAACATTAATATTGTTTCTGCGATGTTTCCTTTTTCTATTTGATGTCCAATTTAAGGATAAAAGATTTTATTTCAAGTAGATACATTACGTAGAGCTGGTCATATAAGATAAACCCCGATTTGATCCTGATCGATAACCGATAACCGATAACCGACTATCAACTATCGCCGAGAGGGTTGCAAAACAAGCACGCACACAATAATATTTATACTATATCCGATAAATATAAAAAATATATATAATATATACGAGAAAAAAACCTATGTAAATAAAAATTCAAGTGTATATCGAATATATCGAAAATATCGATTATCGAAGATCGATATACACTTAAAACTTAGTCGTAGGGGCAGTAAAATACATAATACCTATATAAAAACTTGATATCGTTAAGGACCTTGAATTATTTCCTTATCTTGCACACACACTAAATGTATTATTTTTGTTTTTGTATTTATTTCGAATATTTTTTTGGTAAAAAAAATCGCCTTGAAAACGAATATATCCGAATATATATCTGTATAAAAGCCATAACAACTAAGGTCACTATAAGTTAAACAAAAATCACGCTATGCAACTAATGACAACCCTATGCATACAGAAATCAAATAAGTTCTATAATACCATAAACCCTATAATATCTTTTTTTTTCTTAATTTTTAATCGTAAACGAATAAAATAATTTTTAGATGCAAATTCTTATTATCGAAATAAAGAGAATTGAAAATAGAGAAGTTGTAATCGATTTGGGGCTGGGGTGGCAACCCTAACAGCTGGCTGGATGTAAACAACGGTAAAAGCGCAGGCGCCAAAAGAGAGATGGCTAGAGGGCGCGTGATTGAGCGAGAGAGCGTGTCTTCGGGGGAGGATTGACGAAAAATCGATAAAGGACTATCAGCAGGAAGCTCCAAGGAGCCGATTGACTTTGGGCCGTAAAATGATTACGAGCTAAAAGCTAAAAAACACCTCGCGCCAAAGCGAGACGGAACGTTAGTGTGCGAGCGAGAGGCCTTGAATACACGACATACACGGCGTGCGGAACAGAGACGGGGAGTGTAGGAGAGCAGCAACAGCAAGCCAAGGCAGCAGAGCAGAAAACAGCGAAAAAGTTTTTGGAAAAACTCCGCTTTAACGGGATTATTAAATTGCCAAAAAAACGGAATTAAACGAAAAAAACCAAAAACAAAAATTCAATTAAATCAAATTAATTCTAAAAAAAGCGAAATAATTAACGGGAATAATTAAGCAAAGCTGTTTAAGTGAAAAATAAACAACAAGCAACGGGAAAAAAAAATTCATTATCCTTCATCGGCTGCCGTGTGCGTGTCTGTATGTGTGCGTGTGCGTGCGTGTGTGTAAGAGAGTGTGTGTGTGTGGCTGCCCAAAACTCCTGGAAAATTCTGCATACAGCTTGAAATAACGGAATAAAAGGACGAAAAATTGCAATCGAAATCGAAGGAAAATCGAAGGAAAGCAAGGAAATGGCTGAAACGCTGAGAAAAAAAGGAAAATGAAGGATAATTTTTGTGTGGAAATCTTCAATTGATTCCAGGACACGCACGCACACAAACGCACACATACAGCACGCACACACACAAACACACACACATACAGTACACACACACACACATACAGTACACACACACACACATACAGTACACCAACACACCTCTACACTCCTTACACCTATACAAGCTTAAAAATAGCTCGCTGAGCTGGGAAAACAGGCTCCTGCCCACCCACCAACCGCGCCACCCCTCCAGGAGGAGCAGGATTTCCGTTCGCATTTTTTTTCTCGCCTTATTTGTTGGAAGCAGCCGGCACCCACGCTTCTAAAAATATAATAAAAAAATAGAAGAAAAATAGAAGAAAAAAAATAATAATACACTGAAAGAATCGGGTGTTGAAAATGGTAACGATGAACTCGGAAGCGGACAAGACTCAAGCCACCAACGCAGCCAGCAGCGCAGCCGTCAAGCAGTCAGCAGCAGCAGCAGCAGCAGCGGCGACGACGCCGGCGGAGGCAGAGGCAGCGACGCCAGCAGAGGCAGCGACGGACTGCAATACGATCACAATAACGCTGCCGAATGGCAATAATAACGGTATTCATATAGAAACCGAGACAGAAGCAACAACAAAAACAATAGCAACTGTTAATGCAACATCTGCAACATCTGCAACAACTGCAACAACTGCAACATCTGCAACTGCATCACCGAAAAAAGTTGCAACAACAACAACAACGGCAACACCGGCCAAAACGGTAAACGCTGCCGCACCCGCCGCCTCCACCAGCAAAGCCACCACCTCCTCCACCTCGTCCTCCTCTTCGGCGGCAGCCGCTTCCGCTTCCGCTTCTGCCACTCAGGCGGGGGGCGGCAAGCAGAGCGGCAGCACTGCCGGAGGCAGCAGCAGCACCAGCAGCGGCGGCGGCGGCCTATTAACCGTTAGCGGGAATCATCATCATCATCACCACAACTCGCAGTCGGCGTCGCAGTCCTCGTCGCAGCGCGATCCACCGCAGTCGGCGTCGACGCTGACCGTGCCCACAGTGTCGCAGCAGCGGGGCAGCAAAAACGAAGATGCCCCCAATATTTTAGTTTACAAAAAGGTATTAAAATTTAAAAAAATATATATCATAATATTAAATATATATAATTTTTTAAATATTAATTTTTATGAGTTTTTTTTTGATTTTTATAATTTAACTTACTTTTGTTAATTAAATCAACTAAGTTTTTATTAGGAAAAAAACTACATAAGATAATTGTTAAAAATGGTTTAAATATTATATTATATTAGGTATAGTAAGTATTAAAAAAAAACACATAAGATAAAGATTAATGATTAAAATTTATGAATATTAGGTATATTTCTAAGTTTTTTTTTTTTGTTAAAATTTCGAGTTTTAGAATATTTGTATGTAAAAAAAAATGGTATTTTTTTATAAAATTAGGATAAGAAAAATATAGAAAACATTTTTATTAAATAAAAACTATGGAAATGTTTAAGAAAAACTTAGGGAAGAATAAAAGATTAACTTATTTATTAATTTATTTGTTTTTATGAGTTTTTTAAGCTTAGAAAGTTTAGAATATCAAAAACTGTCTCTAGAAACGAAAAAAAATAATATACTTTACTTAATTACTTCATAAATTCAACTTTATTTACTTAAACAATAAATATTTCCATTAAACTTGATAACTAAAATGTTATTACTAAAGATATTTCTATTTTTATGATTGATTTCTATATTCTTTGATTGATTCCTAAATTTTTACTATTTTTGTCGAGTTTTTTACGGTTTTAAGAGAGTTCTTCCAGATTTTTAGGGTTAATATTTTCGATATCCATAATATAAAGCTTGAAAATGAATTTTGTAGATTAAAATGAATAAATATTTCATAAATAACCTTAAACACTGCAAAAAGTAGACCTTATTAGTATATCTAAGTAGAATTCATCTCCTCAAACCCCCTATCCGTAACCCAAAAGTTATTCGTTAACCCCAAAAAATTCCCCTTCCAGATGGAGGCCCTAATCTAGAAGATATAGTCTTGATGATTAAAGCTTGATGATTAATTTCATAGATTAAAATGAATAAATATTCCATAAATACCTTAAATACCAAAAAAAAGGAGACTTATAAGTATTTCGAAATAGAACTCAGCTACCAAGAACCAAGAAGTGTGATCTAAAGTTAATCTTTAACCCCGAAAATCCTTCTAGATGGAGGACATTATCGAGAAGATTTAAGCAGAATCTATCATAATCCATTAATTAAAAGCTTAATGATTCATTTTGTAGATTAAAATGAATAAATAAATTATAAATAACCCTTAAAACCCCAAAAACTATATCTATTTAGTATTTCGAAATAGAATTCATCCAAAATAATCTGTAACCCCAAAAATCCCCCTTCCAGATGGAGGCCATAATCGAGAAGATGCAGGCAGAGTCGACGGGCGTGGCTGTAAGGACCGTAAAGGCGTTCATGAGCAAAGTCCCTTCGGTATTCACGGGGGCGGACCTGGTGGCCTGGATCCTGAAAAACTTCGATGTGGAGGACGTGACGGAGGCGTTGCACTTTGCACATCTGCTCAGTTCCCATGGCTATATATTTCCCATAGACGATCACGCCTTGACGGTGAAGAACGATGGAACTTTTTACAGGTAAGAGCATACTTTTGGGCTCTAAATTAATACAAAAATGAAACCCTATGTTTCAACAGATTCCAGACCCCCTATTTCTGGCCCTCGAACTGCTGGGAGCCGGAGAACACGGACTATGCCGTCTATTTGTGCAAAAGGACGATGCAGAATAAGACGCGTCTAGAATTGGCCGATTACGAGGCCGAAAATTTGGCCAAATTACAGAAAATGTTTTCACGCAAATGGGAATTTATATTTATGCAGGTTAGTATTAAATATTACCCTTAAAATAATTTTCTTTAACATAATATTCCCTTAAAGGCCGAATCACAAAGCAAAGTGGCCAAGAAAAGGGACAAGCTGGAGCGCAAGGTCCTTGATTCGCAGGAGCGAGCCTTCTGGGATGTCCACCGGCCGATGCCGGGCTGTGTCAACACCACCGAGATCGATATTAAGAAAGCCTATCGGAGAGGCGGCTCCAGCCATGGCACTGGCTCTGCCGGAGCCTCCTTGGCCAAGAATCCTGTCGAGCAGCTGACCAGGATCATAGCCCTGCGCAAGCAAAAGCTCGAGCGGCGCACAATCAAAGTGTCCAAGGCAGCCGAGGCGTGAGTTTATCTTATTTTTTATTCTTTATATTAAATATTATATTTAATTTATTAAAATATTTTTTTTTTTTATAGTCTGGTTGCCTACTACGATCAGTACAATGAGTTTGATTACTTTATAACCTCGCCAGAGCTGCCGAATCCTTGGCAAACGGACAGCACCGAAATGTGGGATACGGAGAAAAATAGGTAGGATTTTAGTTAATAAAAAATAAAATATTAATCTTAAAAGAAAACTAATTATATTGAGAAAACAAGGGGTTTCTTAGAAACTTTTCTTGAAAGATTTGATTTGAAAGAAACTTCAATTTGAAACTTTTCCGTTTTTGTTACTTAAACTTTCTTTTGGCTTTTAAATAATTTAAGTGTCTCTATAAAAACCCCTTAAATAGGTTACAAAAATACTGAAAAATACTGAAAATATACTAATCTTAAACATTTATTTCATAAATTAACAAAAGAAACATTTGTTTCAAGATTCAAACTAAAAGAAACTTTAACTTGAAACCTGTTCCTGTTTTTTGCTTTAAATTGCTTTGGAAAGTTGAAAAATTTAGTGTAAAACACCTTAAATAGGTTAAAAAATATACTAAAAATATACTAATATACCATACTCATTTCATAAATGTACAAAAGAAACTTTTGTTTCAAGATTCAAACTGAAAGACTTGAAAAGGGATATTTTTGGTTAAACTTTATTTGGCTTTTGAAAAAATAGTAGTGTCTATAGAATCCCCCTAAATAGGTCAAAAAAATACCAAAAAATACTAATATTTATTTATTTATCTTTTTTGAAACCTTTAGCAAAGAAGTTCCTGTACGGCGTGTGAAGCGCTGGGCTTTCAGTTTACGCGAATTGCTAAACGATGCCATTGGACGAGAGCAGTTCACAAAATTCCTTGAAAAGGAGTACAGCGGAGAGAATCTCAAGTAAGTGAAAGGATTTTCTAAAAAATTGACTACCTAAAATAGTGAAAAAAAGACTAAAAAGATTGCTAGAAAAATACCAAAGCTTGAGGCCTAAATCCAAACCCTCTTCTAATTCTGAACCCCATTTTCTTTATAGATTCTGGGAATCGGTGCAGGAAATGAAGGCCCTGCCCCAGTCGGAGATCAAGGAGGCCATCCAGAAGATCTGGCAGGAGTTCCTCGCACCGGATGCCCCCTGTCCGGTGAATGTGGACTCCAAGTCCGTGGAACTGGCCCGGGAGGCGGTCAACTCTCCAAACGGACCGAATCGCTGGTGCTTCGATGTGGCCGCCTCTCACGTCTACCACCTGATGAAGAGCGACTCGTACTCCCGATATCTGAGATCCGATATGTACAAGGATTATCTGAACTGCTCCCGGAAGAAGATCAAGTCCATACCGAATCTGTTTGGGGTGAAACGTTGAGATACGCTCCGGGGATTCCCCGTCATCGCCGTGGGCTAATCTCAGGATCGAAATTGAAAACTAAAAGAAGGATAATGAATCGGGGAAAGGGTATATATATATATAGTATATATATATACTCCAAGTACAGATATTTATATACCATATATAGAAGTACTTACAAGTTGTTACTAATTTAAATTAGAATCTGCCACTGTGTCGCGTGTTCTCCCGTTTTTTGGAGTGTTTTTTGCCATTTTTGCATTTGATTGTTTGTTGATTGATTGATTGATTGATTGTGTTACCTCAAAGTGCCCCCTCAGTACCCTTCAGTCTCCCACTCTATATATATATATATATATCGCTCTTATATAGCTGTCTCCCTCTAAATTAGATGAAAAGCTAAAAAAAAACACCACTTAAGATGAAATAAAGAAACTGCCAAAGGCTTGGATAGGAACTAAAAAAAAATACCAAAAACTTGGAACTACTAGAAGCTTTTCGAAATCGCTAGAGAATTTCAAACACATTCGAGACCTCATTAAAAAAAAGCAATGGTATTTAGAGAAATTTCGAAAAACACGATTACTTTAGGTATTTCGAAAAATATTCGTTTTTTCGAAAACCAAAAAAATCCCAAAACCCTATCCTGATGTTTTTTTAAGTCTCTGGCTATTTTGAAAAATTTGTATCTTATTATTAACCAAAAACAAAGTAAAAAACAATTAAAGCAGAGTTACAGAGTTTAAGACGAAAAAATAAGCAAAAAATAAATAAAACACCAACAGCCGCCGAGACCTTATTCTCGTATACAAAAAAATATTATACACAAAAAAAAAGCAAAATACGAATTATTAATAATAATTATGATAATTAATAACCGCAGGTAACCGAAAACACCAACAACAAAAATAGGCAAAACCAAAAACTTAGCGAAAAACAAAAACTTCGCAAGAAAAAACAAGCAGAAAGTAACCGAAAAACACCAAGAAATCAGCCAAAAATTAAAGAGAACTTTAGTCTACAAAATAGAATATCAAAAACGAAGGATCGATCTGAGAAAATTTTAATACAGCTTTTAGGCGGGGCGACAAATTTTTTCCAATTTTTTTTTTCCAAATTTTTTTCCCAATTTTTTCAATCAAAAAAAAAAAAGAAGAAAAAACGAAATTAAGTTCCTTTTGGGGTGTCTTGATTTTCTATGTTCCTTCTCGCTCCCACACACAGACACTCGCATCCACTCACACACACCCACATACACACTCACACATATCGTTAAGACACTGGAAAAAACAAAATCGTGTAATCAGGTGTTGAATTTTTTTATATAAAAAAATACTATTTTTTTTTGGCTAACTGTGCGTAGTTGTGTGGGAGGAAAATGTTAGTATTTTTTTTTATGATTAAAAATTAGACTTAAAAAAAAAAGAGAAAATTGAGCCAAGTTGGGGTATTTGGGGTGGACTAATGGGGATTTTCCGGGCAAGGTGTGGGAGTTTTAGGGTAGATAGGTGCAATGGTGTGATAGCTTATAGAATGTTAAAAAAAAAACAAAAAAAATCCAAAAATGAAAAAATGAAAAATAACCGAGAGCTTTACAAACAAATAAAAACGGGATTTGAGATACTAGCGAACCACGCCCACCCCGCCCTACAAACTTGGTTCTCTCCCAAGGATTTCTCTCTAAAAAAAAGGATAATATCTGCGTTCAAAATAATTGTAAATCTTAAAAGAATCGAAACGAATGAAAGAAAGAGATTTTTTTTTTGTTTCTTGTCAAAGCAATCTACAATATATTCTGTATATAAAAGAAAAAAAACATTTTCAAAAGTTTAGAATTATTTTGAGCGCAGTTGGAAAACATATTATATAATAATATATACTTAATGTGAAACATCAGCGGATCCTGGGATCCTTCGAAATAGCAATTAGACTTTAGATTAAGCGAAAAAGCTAAAAAAAAATAAAGGAAATCGGAAACCACACACACACATGTAATTTGCACACACACATAAACACACACAAGCACTACACTCAGAAAAAAAACACATACTATTGAGTAAAATACTAAAAGAAAATCCTTGAATAGGTGACAAACTAAGTGTATTTAAAGAATTAGGTTCGTCTCGAAAAAACGGCCTGTTTTTTGTGTGTGTCTATTTAATTGTAATTTTAATTGTACGTTTGTATATGTAAATGGTGTCTAAAAAAAACTTAACAAGCAAAAAAATACCTAAAAATACCTAATAATAACTATAACTACTACGATAAATACTAAAAAATATGGAAAAATATTGAAAATATGAAAAATATTGAAAAATAGAGAAAAACATATATATATATTATATATAAAATACGATATATATACATACCATATATCTCGATGTGCGTCTGTGTGTTGGTAGTGAAAAATTTAAATCAATTAAAAGAATAAAAAATAAAAACAAAAATAGCCAAAAAAACAAAAAATACCAAAACCATTCATTTTTTCCGTTTGGCTTTCCACTCTTATGGTTTGCTTGGTTCAAAAATAATATTTAAAAAAAATATTAAATAAAAAAGAAAAGTTTGTAGAAAACTGTTGGCCAAAATACTGTTTCCTCCTCCCCCCAACCCCACCCCACCAGCTAAAAAAAATCTATAATCGATCGAAAATTAATCCTAAATGTAGCAGAAAACCAGACCTTGGATTTTTTTTTTGGAAAAAAGAAACTTAATTGATAAAAGCAAAAAAAAAATCAAATAATCAAATTAATATTCGATATATGTATGTGTATGTTTGTACAACAACTCCAACAACAACAACAGCAAAACAATAACAAAAACAGCAACAAACTTTCAGAGCAACAACAATAATTATGAAATATACAGCCGAGAAAAAAAATACTAAAAATATTTAATGCCAGAAAAACTACTTACAACAAAAAATAAAATAAAAAATAAAGTGGCCGCCGCGTTTATTGTAAATTGTTCAGCTTGGAAAACAAAATAAAAATAAAAACTGATTTAAAAAACGGAAGTAAATAAATAAAAGCGCAGTTTAAGAAAAACAAAAACTAAAAACAAAATACTGACTAAATAAATGAATTGAATTGTGAAGCTAAAAAACTAACTAAAAAAAACACAGAAAACTATAAAAGTTTCAAGATTTTAGAAGGGGTTTTTTTTAAGGAAGGAAGGTTTCTTTTAATGATTTAGAAATTATTATTATAATTAATTTAAATTATTATTAAATTGTTTTTGGATTTTCTTTATATTTTATTTCATTATTATATTTATTAAATATTTTTTTAGCAGCTCTAAAAAACAGACAGTTTCCCCCTTTTAAAAATCTACTTACACGAGCCGTACGATAAATGGCAGCGCCTGAGTTAAAACTCCTTTTCTTATTTCGTAAAATATTATTCCTTTTCCCTTTTTTATAAAAAGTTGTTTTTTTCTTATTCTTTTTCCTATTTAATTAAATATTATTTCTTTATTTTCTGGAATTTAATCTAGAGTTTCTCTTTTTTATCCTTTATCCTTTTTGTATATTTTTGTAGCTCTATAAAACAGAAAGTTTCTCTATACTATTAGTTATTTATTCTTTTTTCCTATTTTATATTTATAATTCCTTTATTTTAATAAATCTAGCATTTTTTTTATCCTTTTTAGGCCTAAAATTCAGTTTTAAATTTCGAAACAAAACCCAAATTCTGTAAACTAAGTTTCTAAGTTTGAATAAAAGCCAAATTCAACTTTAACTTGTGTTTTTATAAATATTTTAAGTTAAAAACTAAGGTTTTTAGTCTTGAAAATAAGTAGTTTTTGTAGTTCTTGTAGTTTTTATATTTCTCATATTTTCTTGATTAATTTTCTTTAGAATTTATAGCCACAAAAGGTTTACATTTTCGCAATCAATCAAGATATTAATAATAATTCTTGATAATCTAATTCTTAATTTTTTAAGCTTATTAATGGCTTTTGTTTGGGAATGTTTGGCTTTGTTTTTCCCTCAATTAAAGTGGAGTTTTGTTATTAGAAAAAAGGGGTTAATAGAGGGGAGCTGCCACAACAGAAATCTCAGTTTTCCGTCCCGGACCCAACCCAGACCCATCCCATCCCATCGCCACCCCCACGCTTTTGATAACAAAACACACAGAGAAAAAAACCTGTGATGTTTACCTTACCGGAGTGAGTATTATTTATTTATTTTTTTTTATTTTTTGTTCGTAATTCGTACCGACGAGGTTGCGATAATACGAGATTGTCGGAGCAAAATAGCGACTTCCCGTCGCGGGAAGTTTTTTTTCGTTTTTTGCGACCGGCGCGGCCCGTCCCGGATCTGTTATCAATTTGTCTCTGGGAAGACGGTACGACGGTTAAGTTTATCTATTAAACAAAAAAGTATCTAATTCAGATGAGTAGGGCTTTTGGTCAAGATACAAAAAAAAAGATACAGATACAGTTACAGCTAAAGATACAGATACATATTGATGGGGACGGGGAGACGTGACCAGCATTTTGCACAAGTTTTTCCGAACCAAGGAAAAGGGGTTCAATCACGTTTTTGCCATAAAAAAGAACCTTAAATGGAATCTATTCTCGTTCTCTCTCGGATGCGGATTCTTCATCTTTTGCTTCCTTCTCTCTCTACCTGACGATCCGATTCTCGAGTCATTGCTCTATTCATGTGTTCATCGAACTACTATATATATATATATATATCTTTTACTTTTTTTATCTTCTTGTAACGGTAAGTATCTCTATCCTGGCGATATCTGCGACTTTTTTCTGTGTCGCTGCCCTCGCGGTTATCCAGGGTAATGGTTCGCTTTGGCTGCCACTTGCCGGTCTCAATCGGGGCATTGATAATCCATTGACCCACATTTATTTTAACTTCACAGCTTCACAGCTCGCAAAATAAAAATCACAAATAAAAATCAAATAATCGTAAAAAGAAAACATATTTCGAATGACGCAATCGGGGGTTTTTAGGTTCAAAAGATTTGCTACATATTTTTTCAGGCCTATTTTATTGAAAATAATATTAAAAGGTTCCAAAAGTTCCAAAAGTTTATTTTTTCCAATGTTTTAAAGAATCTTCTATTTCTTTAAAACCCCTATTTTATTGGAAATAATTGTGAAAAGTACCAAAAGTTCCAATAGTTCCTTCTTTCAATGATTTTAGGAACCTGAAAATTCCTCTTTTTCTTTAAAAACAAGTTTATTTATAAATAAAAGTATATTTTTAAATATTCATCGATATTTCCCATTAATTTATTCCCTAATATCTAATGAAAAATTCACCAAAAACAAAATTCCCCACAAAATCCTCTAATAAAGTGTATTATTTCTCAAAACATTTTCGAGAATTCTCAAAAAATCCCTTAAAAAACCAATTTCCTCTTAAAACTGTAAAATCATTTCCTCAAAATCTAAGAATTCCCCTAATAAAGTATATTATTTCCCAAAACCTTTCTCAATATCCCTAAAAAATCCCTAATAAATCCCCATTTCCTCTTAAAACTGTAAAATCATTTCCTCTAAATCCCAGAATTCGCATCATTTAACCCGCAATGCCTCAATAAAAATTATCTAGGCAACTATTTGAAAAAAAAGACACAAAATAAACAAAGGTAAGTGCTAGATTTTATCACTTGCCAGGGTTTTTCTTGAGACATTAAAAATTATCTCTTATCTCTTATCACTTATCACTCTTATCACTGGATTCCACTTTTTTTCTGCGTGTGCAGATTGTAAAAGGAACAACAAGAACAACAGAAACAACAACGAAATCGGTGCCGCAATGTGTCACATTGGTAATCAGATAACGGCATCTCTTATCAGTTCGAGAGAATACAACAGTAGGAGCAACAACAACAAAAACAATAGTAAAACAGAAGCAGAAGCTGCTAGTCTTCGGGTTGCTAGAAGAAGAGTCTTCGGATCTTTGACACTCATCGCGAGATTCGCACTTCGGCTGCTCATCTGTGACCTAGAGAGCAAGCGGGATGGCTAGAGGTGGAGCAGAAACTCAGAGAGTAAGCGCTTCAGGAAGAGCCAGAGAGCGTAAAATGGTCCCCAACTTTTCAAAGTGATCCCCAAAAGAGATGTTGTCACCACGCGAAAAAAACCGTGACTCAGTCACAGTGATTTTGCAATTTTGCTAAGATTTTAACAAAGGAGGAGACATGAGGAGTACTGGGTATCATATACTCCAGAAACTCTACTATATATTACCTATTTTGTGATTTGTTTTCAATTTAATCTCAAAATTAATTTTAAATTCAAAAGAAATACAAATTCTTCTATGTTTTATATATTATATTAATCATACGCCCTGTTGTTCAGGCACTAAAAATTGAGTGAATTTTGGTACAAAATACCCGGTACTTGGGTTGCTTTACAGAAATTCACGGTTCATAAAAGTAATACCGTTCACCGGACACAGTGATCTTCCAAGCATCTCCGATGCGAAGAGCGTGGAGCAGAGATGCTGCCCCCTCGCCACCACCTGCTACGTCGGCGTCGACGCCAACCGCTCGGCGACCTCTGCCAGCAGTGACGCCGGCAGCGAGAACGCGGGGAGCGCTACGACATTGGGCATCCGAATCGGAATCTCGCAGTCGCAGCTCAGCATTGCTCGTCACTGGTTCGCCTCGAAGAAAATCGGAAAGCAACAGCCTCGTGAAAGAAAAGCTGAACCGCAGAAAAGAATCTCAAAAACAGAAACAGAAACAAAATCAATTCTTCTTTTTTTTCGAATTCTATATATGCCGAGAAGAATGTGTACGTGAACGCAGTTCCTGATCTTTGCGACCGGTCGGCCAGTGTGTTTTTCTTTCGTTCCAAAGTTCAGTCAAGGAGAGAAGCAGCTCTCTCGCTGAGGCGTCTGGAGAAGAAAACAGAGTCCTGCAGACGGAGAATCTGAAGAAGAATCGCGTAGAATCGCCGCAAGATCTGTGGGGATGGTGCACATGACTTGGATCCTTTGCAAGCGAGGCGAGGACCCAGACTACCGCAAGGAGCACTACGAGTACACCCAAAGCCAGCACCGATAAATCGATAAAACCGATAAAAAGGATAATCTCGATCACTCTCTCCCCCACAAAGTGCAACGATCTCAACCCGAAAAAAAGTCCCACGACCAAAAATATAAAAACAATTAAAACGCGTGCATAATATTTTTGTTTTAATAACAAAAACAATACACTTTTTGGTGCTATTTTTTGTTTGTTTTGTATTTTTTTATTGTTTGGTTTTTGAATTGCAAAGAAAGAGAGAAGAAGAGGTTGCCAAGAATTGCAAGACCAAAAGGAGAGAGAACGAGTGCGTGAGCGACAGAGAAGAGACCCAAAAGCTATAGAAAAAGCCAAAAAAAAACAACATTTTCAAGTAAGTACACTTAAAAAATATTGAAAATATTTAAGAATATATTTTAAGAATTTAAAGAATCTAAAAAATCCAAAAAGAATCTAAAAAATCTGTAGAATTTAAGGAATTTCTACAAATTATTCAAAAATTTCCCTTTTTTTAGCATAAAATTTCCCTCGGTCAGGGTTGCCATTTTTTGCTCTGTTCTGAAAATGCCGACAAACATGTTTACCCCCCTCGTAACCCTCCAACGTTTTTATTTATTTTTCGAGAAGAACCCCCTCCTCGCCCCCATGATTCTAAGGCTATAAATAGATTGCAGAAAATGGGAAAAGCCAGAGGCGAGAAAGGGACAAAGCTAACTGGATGTACATCTGTGTTTTTCTTTTATTTTTATTTTTATTTCCTTTTTTTTTGAATATATTTCCCGTAAGTGGGCCAACTATCAAAAATCTTGGTAGAACAGGTGTTTTTCCTTATCACTGGGAAGGGGATATTTTGGGATATTTCTAAAGAGGGAAAAGGAGAGGGATATATATTTCCCACTCTTAGCTCTTTGTTTTTTCTTGTCTTTTTTTTGTCTTTTCTTGTTTTTTCTTGCCTTTTTTTTGTCTTTTTTGTTTTTTTCTTGTTTTTTCTTGCCTTTTTTTTGTCTTTTCTTGGTTTTTTTGTTTTTTTCTTGATTTTTCTTGTCTTTTTTTGTTTTTCTTGTCTTTTTTTGTTTTTTTTTTGCACAAAAACTGAACAACAGATAAATAAATTTTATTGATTGCCAGCAACAAAACATTTAATTCTTTTCCATCATTTTTTTTTCATCATTAGTTTCTATATATAGTAACGCGGAATACATAGATACTTCTTTAAAAAATGAATAAAAAAGTGTAGAAAAAAATGAATACAAAAAGTGTAGAAAAAAATGTATGAAAAAAACACGAAGAATAAAAGAAGAACAAGCCGAACAAGAAGCAACAATTTTATTTCTATATGATGGCTTCCAATTATTGTCAAACAAAAAACAGACAGAATAAAAAACTGGCAGAAAAAAAAACTGACAGAAAAGAATAAAGTTGTCTACGTGACCAAACAGGAAATCGAGAAGCTGCGGCGGCCCCCGAGAAGAGATCTATTTGGCCAAAGCTTTCACTTTACAAGGGTCACCCGAAACCCCCCTTCTGTTCCATTCCAAATAAACAATTCATCAAGAATATAAAAAAAAGAAATATCCCACAATTTAGTCAATCAAAAAGCGAGAACCACGAACCAAGAAACATTCACAATTAAACGCGACTCGGATCCGATCCGATCAATTAATACATTAATAATGCCACTCCATGGCAGCATCATCGTTTCATCGTTTCATTGCTTTCATGGGTTTCTGGTTCATGTAAAAGTCATTCAAGTCTTCAAAAAGATACAAACGAGGTTGGATTTTGAGGTTTTTAAACATTTTTTATGCGAAATTTTAAAGTATTTTTAGGCTTAAGTTTAAAAAAAGTCCATGGGTTTAAAAGACATTCAAACTTCTAAAAGATACAAACGGGGTTAGATTTTGAGGTTTAAATAAACAGTTTTTGCCTTGAGTAATTTTTTATACATTTTTTAAACATTTTCAAACATTTTTAAGCATTTATAGGAATTTTAAATGAGTTTGAAAGCATTTTTTAACATTTATTTTGAGGAATTTAAATGATTTTTCTGGCTTTACTTGAAAACGAGACTTTTGAGTAGATTTTATACTCATTTATTTTGTTAATTTTTTAATAATTTTAACCCATTTTTAAGGCTTAACTTTCTAACAAGTCTTTGGGTAATTTTTAAACCCGGTTGATTTTGTTAAGCTTTTGTAAGTCTAAAGATTTCTTTAATAGAATATTTTTAATGGCTTCTAATTTCTGGTATTTTACCCTAGACTTTTTCCTAATTTTTAAGGATGGTTTTCTGGTTACTATTAACTTGCCCTCGCCTGTTTCCCTCCCCCTCCCACATATATAGTACAACTCAGACTCCCTAAGTGGGCCAAACAATTCCCAAGAATATCTCGTAGGCGTCTGTTTCGTCAAGTTTTTCTTCTTTTTTTTTATGAATTTTTTTACGATTTTCTTGTCGCGGCAATTAATATAGAAATTGTTCTTGTTGTTGTTGGCACACATCGGATAATGGTGAGGATGGTCGGGAATAAGTCGGTTTTTTAATTAAAATTTTTATTGTTTTGAGATATAAAAAATCGAAGTACTTTGATGAGGAATGAATGAGGAAATACCAAATACCAAAGAAACTTGTTTGATTTATGATAAAAAACTAGTTTTAAAAGGTTTAGATCGTTTTTTAGGAAAAAAAATTGCCTTTGAGGGATGAAAAAAGTGGAATTTCCAGAAAATATTCCCCAATTTCGAGTAAAAATCCCTTATTTGGACATTTCTTCTAAAGCAACGAGGCCTAAAAAATATTCCAAATCGGCTGACCACCCTCCTGGACTATATATATATCCCTTCCTAGCATTATCTTTCATCCAGCTTTAATCCTTTCCCTGTATATCGAATCCTTTTAAAAATGTCCCCCTATTTTTTACACTTAACCCTTATTTGGACATTTTTTCCATAGCAACTCGGTCTAGAATCTGTTCCAAATCGGATAAACCCCCAACCGGACTATAATATATCCATTCCTAGCATTATCTTCCTCGTATATCGAATCCCTTTAAAAATTTCCCCCTATTTTTCACGCTAAGCCCATATTTGGACATTTTTTCCCTTGGTAACTCGTTCTAGAATCTATTCCAAATCGGATGATAACAAAACAATAAAAAAAACCCCCCACCCGGTATATATCCCATATTCCTAGCATTATCTTTTCTGAGAGGCTTAAACCCTTTCCTCGTAGATTGCATTTGCAGTTCTTATCTTTCCGCTGATAAATCCCAGAAGATTCCAGGCCGGGTGACTGCAAGAGGGTTCTGGGATATATATCTGAATCATAATATATATACTATATACGCTATATATATATATTTTCTCGCGTATATATGACGCATTTCCCGCACAGCAAATAGGGAAATTTCAGAACAATATACTTTTACGGCTTTGTTGTTGGGTTTTTTTTCTCTGTTTTGCGGTAAGGTTAATTCTACGTAAATCTTGCGGACTTTACAAACCCTAAAGATATATATTCTCTTTTTGATAAAAAAAAATCGAAGGTCTCTGGAAGAAAAACGTAAAAAAAAATGCAACTTAAGCGGAAAAGTGAATCAAAATTCATCAAAAAATTGCCATATTTTTCTGCTGATATTTTATTTATATATAAAATTTGTAAATATATATAGACATATATATAGTTTATATATTTTCCAATGTCTGGACCTCTGCAATTGGCCAATTTATACCCCAATTGGGTTTCTGGGCCATTGCTGACGCTCTCGCTTCTCGATTCTCGATCAAAGTCGACTTTATTTCAAAGTCAAGCTCAATTTTTTAATATTATTTTTGTTTTTTATTTTCGTAAACCTAGAAAATACCAGATATATAATACATAATATATATTCTCCGATAATCAAAGAGAGCGAACGAGCTCCCAAAAAAAAATATAAACCCAGCTTTTGGTCAACGACTTGAACGTTTTTTTTGAATGAAATATATATCTTATTCTAGATCTATATCTAGGTTCTGAATAAATATTTTTTTCCAAGTCACGTTTCACGTTTCGGAGCGGAAACCGAACCCGGAAGTATCTACGGATGACAAAAGATTGATTCAAAAGATTGATTTGTATCTGTATCTGAAAATTGCGATTAACTTTCAAGTAGATAATGGAGTTTAATTCCGATTTATGATTCTCAGGGAAATAGGAACCCAATCCAGACTTTTGTGTTTATCTTTTCAATTAAACAAAAACAAAAAAAAAAACAAAAACAATCGTAAACACAGACAAGATTTATTATCTTTGAGATGCAGAAATTCGAGTCCGAAGCTTGAAGTCTGAATCGGAATCGGAAACGGACTGAGGCGGGGTTAATGCGCTTTATTTTCTTACGCAAATCGGTGACAAGTTGTAACGGATTCGCCGGCCAAAAGTGGGTCCTCACCCCAAAAAAAAATGCGACACAAAAAACGCAAAAAAAAACGCATCAAAAATCGAGACAAAAAAAAAGCAACAAAAAAATCGGACGAAAAAAACTCCATAAATTAAGTCTGATTGAAGTACTAAATCAACCAAATGGAAATATTAACGAGGAGCGACTTAACAACCGGTTGTATTACGGTTTGTTGTCTTATCATTTATCCAGAATTGATAATTTGTGAATAAAATTGTGTTTAAAATTGTGTTTTAAAAAAAGATATATAATATAAAGGGTGTTTTTTTTTAATAGCTATACGAAAGGTTTTCCATGAAAAAAACACAAAAGATGCTGAAAAATGCATGAAATCTTTGTTGGAATCTAAAGGATCGCCTCTCGCTGCATAACGTACCGAAGGGGCCCTGACGTTTATCGTACGGCTCGGATTGCGGAGATAATTGAGGATTTAATAGAAGAAGTGCAGAGTGAAGTAATAGAATATATTATTGAATGTTTGAAGATTATTTCATAGAAATGTTGCCCCATCTTAGTCATTTTTCCCACTCTTTTCAACATTTCGACAGGTATCTTGGGAATATTTCTTCAATTTTGTCCTCCAAAGCGTTCTTTGAAGCGGGTTTCTCTGTATTAAACATTAGATTCAACATAACCCCTCAAAAAAATAGTCTAAAAGCGTTAACGGAGCACGATCTAGGCGGTCTGGAACGTAAAATAGCGAACTCGACTCTCAATAAGTCCCTTGTTCCGCGTGCTGTGTGGCATGTGGCACTGTTTTTTTTGAAACCATATGTCCTGCAAATGAAGCTCTTGTATGTTGGGCAAAGAATAGTTTGAAATCGTTACGATTCGCATTATCTTTGAAGAAGTACGGACCATAGAGTCCTTTTTTCGACGATAAAAAGGACCTATTTCCCACAGAACCACGGTTTCTATCACGAGATGCAGCTGGGCTCTGGGCTTGTGAAATTAAAATTGCAAATTTATTTGCATTGTCTCGGCATTTTTTTTTTCCTATTTGTAGATGAATCTCGAAGATCTCCAGACTATTTGCCAGACTTAAGCGTTATCTCTCGGATATCATTCCAGAGTTCACAAAATCGTTTCAGATAAAGTTCAGATAGAGTTCAGCTTTATTTTCTTAAGCAATTACGAACCTTTGTTTATTGTCTCCGATTGCATTCTCTTAAAAAAACAAAAAAAAGGTAAAAATAAACAACAAAAAAAAGCAAAAAATAAAAGAAAACAAAATTTGATACAAAAAATTGCGACGTTTTTCATTCTTGAAATGCAATTCCCGGTTCATGGAGGGGGAATACCCTTTAATATTGGATACGTCGGGTACTACCACTTCGCTTTGAGATATAATTAAAAAAAATAAACAAACTATTACTATTTTTTGCTATTTTTTTGCTATTTTTTCACACTCGACTGTAATAACAGTTTAAGTTTAAGGGCAAATAATTATCCATTTATTGAGGAAACCGTAGAAAAAAGGTCTAACTTTTACTTTTTATTGTTTAGTCATAAATGGGGAATATTTTGTCATATTTTCTTTATAAAAAATGATGTAATTATTTAACAGATTTATTTAGTTAAGGGTTTAAAGTTGGGAAACATTTTTTAGAGAAGTTTTTTCCAAGTTTTTTTCCGTTTTTGATCCTATTTTTGATTTTTTTAGAAAGAAAAATGTTTAGAAAATAGGAATTTTTATTTAAGATTTTTTCTAGGTCATAAATAGCTTGAGATTTGCTGCAAAAACATAATTGGAATATTTTTTACCACTTTCTAGGGTAACTAAAAGTCTTAAACAATTTTTTAAAATTATTTCCCAGCTCAGGAGAGAAGTTTTTTCTTATTTTTAAACATAATTTATCATTTTCTAGGGTACCTGCTAGTCTTATACAGTTTTTTTTAACTCCTCAGCATACTTCCATTATGCTGAATGGCTGCTTTTTTTTTGGCAGACATTTTTCCAGTCAGTTTTCAGCATTTGTCCGGCCCAGTTTGCCACAAATTGGTTTAAGCCAGTCCGAAGCTGTCTTTATTTTTTTGTCTTTTTTTTTTAACCAAAAAGTGTGTGAATTTCAATGCTAAAAAGTGTTAATTTTTTAAGTGTTTTCTGCCCAGCCATACAAAAATGTGCAAATTAAATATAAAATAAATCACGTGCTCCACCTTTCTTATCAATAAAAAATATTTAAACTGATAATAAAGAAAAAAATGGGGAATTTTTCGAAATAAAAAGAAAAACTAATTCTTATCGCTGGCGTTGTAACACGTTTTTTTTAATGCCAGCGAAGAAAAATATAATAAAAAACAGAATCATAAAGGCTGAAAAGCTAACAACAACAATACTATAAATAAAATGCACATAAATTACAGAAACTATATAAATAATAGGAGAAAAACATGAAAAATAGATATAAAGAGCTTTGTGGCTGTTTACTCAATGATTAAATAAATAAAAAACAAATTAAATTCTTTTGTGTTTGACTCAAAATTCCAGCGAGAGGAAAATTCAAAGAATTCTGAAATGATTTCTGAAAGTGTTTGTGATTTTTTTGAGAGCGAAAAGAAGATACAATTAAAAAGTCAAGTAAAAAAAAGAAATATAACCTTGAAATGTTGGGAAATAATTTAAGGGAAATGTCAATTTCAAAAATATAAGCAAAGGAAATTCTTTTCAAATATCCCCTACCCCCCCCCCCTTTTTGGGGATATTTTAAATGTCAATAAAAAGTACAAAAAACTTGAAGAAGGACAACGTAACAAAAGAAAATCAAGAAAAATAAAAAAATAAAAAAACTCACCAATAACTGTACTTTCAAAGATGCTTCTTCTTCTACACACGTTATATACATCTCCATATATTATGTACTTCTCTACGTGCTTTTCCCTTTACATACACATGTATGTACATATGTAGAGATGTAGAGACTCCTGCGACATAACGGTGCTTCTCGCAAGGCTTGCACATAGAAAAAGCGTCTCACTCGGAAGGTCTTTATATTTCACAAGAAAACTCGATTAAAACCCGATTAAAACTTTATAAAAACGCTTAGAAGCATTAACTTTAGATACAGGGAATGTATTTACTTTGCGGTTTTAGTTTTTTAAACGCGAAAAAAGGGATAAAAAACGCGAACGCGACACGGCCACCGGCAGCCGGCAAAGATCGCTTGAATTTGCATACGAATTAATGAATTACTTCACTTCACTACAACGCGGAACACTATTTAATATATATTTATCAATTTCTTAATTAAAACAACGATTAAAACCGAAAAAAAACGATTTAAACGCGATCGAGGAAAGGATTAAAATTTCAACTGATCATGGTGGCTGTGGGGAAAATGGGGGGAGTAAGGAACAGGGCTGCCACCTTGCGTGTTTTTCGAATACCGATAGTTTTTTCACCACGATAGCAGGTGTTTGGCGCCTAAATTGAAATTTTTAAAATAAAATTTGATTTTCGTTTAATAACAATTAAAAAAATCAAGGATAGAAGGACTTGTATTTTATTTTCTTATCTTTCTTATCTTCTTTCAAAGAATCTCACAAAAACTTGACTTTTTCTATAACTTTTCGTTTTTTTACACTCTTTTTATTCTTTTTATTTATTACTCAATAGATATGCTTACAATAATAAAAAGACCTTAATAAATTAACCAATTGATATCAATAAAAAACCAAAATACAAAGCTATTGAAATAAAAAAAAGATCCGTATAAGAAAATCAAATCGAAATGCGCGCTGTCTATGACTTGTTGCTGGCCAATGCTTTTGATTCCAGGTAAAATATATCAAAAACATATATATATATCATATCAAGCCCTCAAACACAAGCAGTATATATACAAAAATATATATATTTATCAGAATATGATATATCGGTCGGGTAATTGAATGCTAACCAATGTTAATTGGACTCCAAACGAGAAACGAGCTTAACAAATATTTAGTTTTATTCGTGACGCAGTTTTCGTTTACTTTTATTGGGAGTTGTTTATTGTTTATTAAATATTGAAAATCCATTGGAAAATATTGATCCAGCAGAGTAGAGTAGAGGTGTGGAAGACCATAATTGATAAATCATTGTGATCGATAATTGGTCGATCGATTTGGTTTTTATAAAAATTATGAAATTGTCTCAAAGCTAATGAGCCATTGTCTGGTTAGCGTTCAGCGATTACGCTTCTCATGCCTATTCATTGTGGATCAACAATTGCTATCCGGCGATCCAGCAATCC
The DNA here is from genome assembly GCA_018150545.1 of Drosophila ercepeae. Lineage (NCBI taxonomy): Eukaryota > Metazoa > Arthropoda > Insecta > Diptera > Drosophilidae > Drosophila > Drosophila ercepeae. The sequence continues at coordinate 3,216,132 of JAECWL010000197.1, forward strand.
GGCGATCCAGCAATTATCCGGCGATTCCCATGGAATAAACATGAGATGAGAGACCCGAGACCCCTAGACGTTCCAAAATCTCAACACGAAGGGAGAACTCTATCTATCTATTTGGGAAATTATTCTACAAAAAATCTACTAAAGATTCTGATACATTTTTTTCTATAATTATTACGAAATGCTTTTCTATTATCGAATAAATATTTCAAGTATTTGATGAAAGCTTTTTAAAGGTTTTTATGTTTGATAACCAAACCTATCGTGTTTTGTCTTGAATTAAGCAAAAGAAGTACCGGTTATCATACAATTTGTGAATAGAACCTCGTTTATCTTCTTTTAAACTAAAGAAAACGCGGTTATCCTACAGCTTTTTGTCTTAACTTATTTAATAGAAACTTGATAATCGATCCTAAAATTAACGGTAGAAGTACCGGGTATCTTTTAGCTTTTTTCTAATATTTCAATCTCCACTATTCCCTCTTCCAGCATGGTGCTCCAGAACCACAATACCGTGGTGGCCCGCTCCACGCTGACCCCGAACAGCAGCAGCCAGAACTTTGGATCCCACTCGATGGGCCATGGAACGGCGGCCTCGGGACGCAGTCCTCTGAACGGAGGACCCAGCACCCAGCGACCCATTTTGGATCTCCTAGTGGCGATGGTGGCTGTCCCGGTGCTCATCCTATGTGCCCTCCAGCTGGAGAAGAATCTACGCGATGAGGAGTCGCGCTGGCTGGTCTTTGCCCTCGGCATTGGAATGCTGATCATATGCGTGATCATCTGTGGTTATGTGACCCATCGGATGGGGGTCTGTATCTGGGCAGGACCCATCGATGAGGCGGGAAACAGAGCCGGTAGCGGAAACATACCACATGTAAGGGAACAGTTAAGGAATTAATTATTTTTAAAAAGTAATTATTGTAATTTTTATTACCAGATCAACTCCCAGAACGATGTGCTGCGCATTGTGGACTCACTGCCTCCCAGCTATGATAGTGTGGTCAAGTGTGAGCTTCCGCCGCCGGCCTACGACTGTCTGGTTATCGATTTGGATCTGGTCAAGGATCTGGAGCCGGCCCAGACGTCGGCCAAGTCGTGTGCCGGCAGCTCCACCTCCCTGCCAGGAGCCACTCTGCATATTTAAGCAGGATTAGGAGGAGCCGGATTAGGAGGAGAGAGAATCTAGAGATTTTTCCAAACTTTAAACAGGCAGCAGAATGGATTCCTGTACTTGAACTATTTTAAAGCAAAAGAATTCGAGAACTCTGGATAATAGATATAGAAAAGATATATATATTTAGTCTCAGAAAATATCCCCCAGAGATCTGAATCCATTATATATATCTATATATCTAAGCATTAATGGCATTGTATTTACTTTGTTTTTAAGCCTCTAGTATTTTAATTCGTAGACCATTCGATCATAACTTCTCTCGCATTGTGTATATAGACCTCCGATCACAGCATCTAGTCCAAAGTTCTATATATATATATATACTATAACCGATATCCGATATCCGATATATATCGATATATATATATGTATACATTACTTACTGAATGCCAGGAACCAAACTACAGGGTAGCCAACAGCCTAGCAATTAGCTTTTAAAAAACCATAAAAAACCTGTATATAATTATATAGATAACGATAATATTACGATAACTATTACCGATAACGATTAACGATAACGATAGCCATAACGATAGCCAAGAAATGTCAGAAAACGTTGATTGTTGCTTTCCAGAAATAAAGAATTCCTACTAAGTTTATTGAAATCTTAAAAGAATTGTTTTTTGATTCGAAAAAGTTACAAGATTTGTAGCATTTTTTGGGGATTTCTAAAAAGTTTAGCATGATTTTGGGCACAAAGATAATAAATTTTAGAAGATTTTAGATCAAAAGTTTTTTTTTTTTTGTAGAAAAAGTGTTTTTTAAGGAAAAAATCATTTAAAATTATTTGGAAAACCTTAACAAATATAGAAATATAGATTTCGGAAAGCAATCTAGAAAAGTATCTTACAGTTTATGGAAAAGTAGTTTATATTTTTACTGTTTTTGGTTTTTGGTATTTTTTGTCGCTTTTTCTTGGTTTGGTTTTTTTTGTTTTTCGTTTTTTATACTTTATTTTTTATTGTATAAGGTAGTAGTTAGGTAGTAGCATATAAATTTATATAACGTACGATATACATAGTATGTAAAAAAGACATAGCTAGCTTAAATACTTTTCATCGGCTTTTGATTCGACCTTTTTTTTTTTTTCTTGCTCTCTAATCTCAATGCAGTGTGTGTGGTGTGTGTATGGTGTGTGTATAGTGTGTGTGAGTGACTGATATGGTGGTTTTTTGGTCCACCCTAAAACCCGGCCACACCTCCGCGTTTACGATAATCGGCGTTCGCATAGATGGCAGTCGAATTCCGGGCAATTCCCGTCACCACCGAGCCCTTCAACTTCGACATGGGCTTCAGGGTGTGACCCCGTTGGGCCAGGAGCTGGAGGAGCGTGTCCGAGAAGCCATCCTCCTCGTACTCCAGGACATTGGGCAGAAGCTGGTGGTAGAAGCGCGGGGCACTGATCGCCGTACGCAAGTCCTCGCCGAACCACAAAAAGTTCGCCGCCACCTCGACCACGGCCGGAATGATTTTGCTGCCACCGGCTGCCCCGAGGACCAATCGGATGTCCCCGGACTTGTCGGTCAGCAGGATCGGTGACTGGGAGGACATCGGTCGCTTCGTGGGCTCGATGATGTTCGCCTGGGACTGCGGCAATCCGAAGAAGTTGTTCTCCACCGCGAAATCGTTCATTCCGTTGTTCAAAACAATTCCTGTCCGGGGTCCAATCAGTCCGGAACCAAAGCTGGATAAGAAGGGATTATTATTTAAATCAAATGTATCCAAAAATGTGTCAAACTTACTAAGCATTTATGGAACTCGTCACAGAAACGGCATCGCCATTGGGCGCCAGGACAACCAGATGGGAAGTACCATCCGGATCCTCGTTGGTGGCAAACTGGGCACCATAGGCCATCGGATCGGGCAGGACATGCGAGTCATTGATCTTGGCGCGATTCTGTTCACCGAACTCCGGACTATTCAGCCTGCTGACCACTTCCCGGGCATCGACAAAGTGCATGTCGCCCAGCTCGGACCGCTGGGCAAAGGCGAACTTGACGGCTTCCGTGATGCGATGAATGGTCCTGGCGCGCAGCTCCTCGGTGGAGAGATCCTCTTTGGTTAGGTTATAGCCTTGCAGGATGCTCAGGGCATGCGCCACCACAGATCCCGAACTGACAGGCGGTACAACATAGAGCGTATCCTCGCCCAGATCCATGGTTATGGAATTTATAACATCGGATTGGTAGTTGAGGAGATCGTTGTTGGTTATGATGCTTCCAATGTCCCGCAGATCTTCGGTCAGTAGCTGAGACAGAGTTCCATTGTAAAAGTCCATGGGTCCGTTGTCGGCAAGTAGCTTATAGGATTGGCAGAGATTCCTGGGAGGCTTGACAACAGTGCCAGCGGAATGAGGTTTTCCAGTTTTGGGATTCAAATAGATCCTAAAGGAGTCAAAGGATTAAGGTAAACCTCGTTGAACCTCGATTTAAGACCATTTACTCACGCGTATTGTTGATGTTCCTTGATGCTTGGCAATTGGGAATGCAGAGCCCTCTCCATGTGCTGCGACACGTGGTAGCCCTTCTCGCAGAGCTCCAGTGATGGCGCTACTAGCTCTGCCCATGGAAGCTTTCCAAACCGAGTGTGCGCCTCATGGTAGCCCATCACCTCGCCGGGCACTGCAATGCTCAGAGGTCCCTTGTTCGATTTCTCCGGCTGTTGGACAAACATTTCGTTCTCAACGGCGTACGGTGCCAGTTCCCGGGCATCAATGGAGGTAGCATGTTTGTCGGCTCGACTATAGACGTTCATCAAGTGGCCACCACCAATGCCCAGGCTCTGGATGGTCAGGAGTCCATTGCACAAAAGAGCCGCAATGGCTGCATCCACGGCACTGCCATTACGGGCAAGGATGTTGCTTGAAAGGAATTGAATATTTCATTAGTTGGGGAGTTGCTTTGGTTATTAGGGGCGCTGCCGTTTAACGTACGGCTTGAATCGAGGGGATATCAAAGGAATCAAACAGAGTTTTGTTCTCAGAGAGAAGAGAGAACTATGGAAACCCTTTTTAACTATTTATGAGACCGATTAAAAGAGACAGATGGAATACAACAAAGAAGTAGAAACTACCAAGAGTGGTATCCCCTACATGGATTCTTCCAACCCCTAGAATACCCTACAATTCCACTAACCTGCCGATCTTGCTGCACTCCAGATTGTCAGAGCTCACAGCTCCGTGCTGGTAGACACCCAGAACGGATTCAAACTGATCGCTGGTATCGATGCGGATCTGTTCCGATAGCTCGGGATGCGGTGGAGGAACCGTAGTGCCCGCGGTGGAGGCTGCCACATTGGGCGCTGAGTCCTCGGAGGCTGAGGTGGTGGTGTCCAGGAGGTTCAGGTTGCCAATCGATTCGGATCCCGATGCCTGCTCTTGTTGCTGTGGCTGCTCATCTGTTAAAGTAAATGTTTTAAGTGTAGGGCTGGGATTGCTTTGTGTTGTTGTTGTTGCTATTGGTGTTGTTGTTGTTGTAGTAGTTGTTGTTGGTTGTGGTGTTGTTGTTGTTGTTGTTGTGCTATCTATTACTGTTGTTGCTGTGAAAGTTGTGCTACTAATCGCTGGTGCAATGGTCGTTGCAGTTGCAACATTTTCTGTTTGTGCAATATTTGCCGTTGGTGCAAGATCTTCTGCGGCATTTACTGATGTTGCTGCTGTTGTTGTTGCTGTTGCTGCTGCTGTTTCTGTTGCACTTTCCCCTCTTGGTGTTGTTGTTGCTGTTGCTGTGCTGTTGTTTCTATTTGGCGTCGATTTGGGCCAGTCTTTGTTGTTGTTGTTAAGTGAGTTAGGGTGTAAAGTTTTTGGTTGGGGGTTTGGTTCATGTGAATACTTTTTTTTTTTGGTTTGTGCCACAATAAAAGAAATTATTTTTTTTTAACTAGATTAAATGCCAGGTGCTTGGTTACGATGATTGAAAAATAAATCATGCAGAGAAATAAAGCTCGTTTCTGGCCAAATCAGGACTAAGGGGAAGGACTAAATACATACACAAAAGATTTTTTGCTAAAGTTTCTGTCCGGCAAGTCTGTCACGGTTTTTTATATTTATTTTTTATTTTTTTAGTTTGCCTTGGGTGAGTGAATTGTTAGCGGATGTGGTTTGCTTTTTGGTTGGTTTTTTGGTTGGTTTTTATTCTATTTTTTTATGAATAACTTACCACTGAAACACAGGCTGATGATCACGTAGCTTATCAGGGCGATTCCAATGAAGCAGATCAGGACGATGGTCAGTTTTTTCATCCAAGCCAAGACATTCGCTCGCCTGAAAAAATAATCAAGGATTTCGTTCAGTTTTTAATGTGATTTTAAAGGACCATCAGAGCGACATATTTAGAGGAGGAGATATGTCGTTTAAGGATTGGAAAAAGATATAACTTCTTCGGGAGAAAGTTACACAGTTCGTGGAAAAAAGAGGAAAGAGTCACTGAGTTCTTAATACGAAGAACGACATAAAACCTCGAAAAAAAGGATTATCAGAGCGACATATCTTCAAGCGGAGATAAGACAAAGCTTCTGCAGGAGAAAGTAACACAGTTCTTGTAAAAAAGAGCGACATAAGGCTTGGAAATGTGCTTTCCAAAACGACATAACTTCTTTGGGAAAGAGTCACGGAGTTCGTGATACAAAGAACGACATAAAACCTCGAAAAAATGATTATCAGAGCGACATATCTTTAAGAGGAGATATGTCGTTTAGGGTTTGGATAAAGACATAGCTTCTTGGGGAGAAAGTTACACAGTTCGTGGAAAAAAGAGTGACATAGGGCTCGGATATTAGGTTCCTAAAACGACATAACTCCTTCGGGAAGGAGTTACGGAGTTCTTTGAAAAAAAACAGACATAAAACTGTGAAAAAAGAGGTTTCCTAATCCAAAATATGTTCGTGCTTACCGAAAATGTTTTCTTTGTTTATTGCGATTTATTTTATTAAAATTTATGAAAAAATTTAAGTCAAAGCGACATAAAGCGACATTCCAAAACGACATAGTTTCTTCGGGAACGTGCCACAAAGTACTTGATAAAAAGAGCGACATAAAACGTCGAAAAAGTGGTTCCCTTTCATAAAATCGTCCTTGGGGGACATCTTTTCTTTGTTTTTGAAAAAAAAATGTATTTCTAAGACTCACATCTGCTCGCGTCGCGCCTCCTCGGCGGCGGCGGTGTCCTGCATCAGCTCCCCCCCATTCTTCTCCTCATCCAAGTCCAGGCCGCCGGCGGACTTTAATGGAATCTTGTTCATGGCGTCCTCATTGTTGCTCTGGTGTACCATTTTGTGGGCATCCGCTGCTCCAGCTGCTCCTCCTGCACCTGTTCCTGCTCCTGCTCCGGTTCCTGCTCCCGTTCCTTGTCCTGTTCCTGTTCCTTGTCCGGTTCCTGTGCTCCTGTTTTCACACAAACAACAAAAAAAAAAAACAAAATAAAGCAACAGTTTAGTTTAGTTTCTTGGAGGGGCCCTGGAAAATGTGCAACAGTTTTCGCCAGCAGGCTTCGGCACAAACTGAAACCGAAAGCGCCGACAATCTCAAACGATTCGGAGCCATCGACAAACGGCAAACGCAATATCTACAGTGGATATTCGATAAGGGGGATTTATAGAAAACTTTTTAATAATATAATATTTAATATTTAGCATCAAATTTCTATTAGGAAGTTACTTAGAGTGAAAGAATTTAGGATAAAAGGGATTCTCATAAGGGATCTTCCCAAAAGAGGTTCAGTATTTTCTTTTTAAGGAAATATATCTTTACAATTTGTATCTATATTTATATTTTCTATTATTATTTCTATTATCTATAATTTATATTATATTATCTACATATTTTAGTACTTTTTTTTAAATTTAATTCGATAATAAAACCGTCATTCTTTCGATTTTTAGAGATCTGTATTTAAATCGATATTTAAACGCTTAGCCCAACGATATTTAATCGAAATCTTTCGGTATTTAATAGAAATCCATCATATTTTTTTTATTAATTTATAATTATTATTAATTTTAATTTATCATCTAACTATTTAAGCCCTTTTTAAATTTAATTTGATTAAAAAAGAACGAAATCCTTTCGATTTATAGAGATTTATACTTAAATCGATTTTTAATCGCTTAACCAAACGATATTTAATCGAAAACTAACAATTAAAATACCAGAAGATAAAAAAAAATATAAAAATATATAGGAAGAAAAGTAATACAAATAATCGTCCTTTGAAAGGACCTTTTACTGTCTTGACTAAAACAACAAGCAGAATATGACTGTCGTCATCGGCAACTTTGATGGCAGGATGTGGTTTTGTGTGTTCGGATACACCCCCTGCCTCTGCCTCTGCCACCCCTGCCTCGCCTGCCTTGCGCCTTGGAGGAGCTAGGAGTGGGCGTGCCTTGGCTAAAAATGGGTCAGACAAGCGTCGACGCCAACGCCGACGCCAAGCAGCTACTGCGACGTCGACTGCTCAGCTGGCAATGCATTTTCCGCGAATAGATTTCCTTTTGTTGCTTTCGACCATAACCATAATTGAATGTTGTGATTGCAAGCCTTGCGTGGTCTCCGCTTTTGATGGGGGAGGAAGTGGGAGAGGCTGATGGGGTGGTGGCTGGTCAGTGGGTGGGTTTGGGGTGGCTCGTCAATGGGTGGGGTTGGGGGTGTCTGGTCAGGGGGTGGGGCTGGGGTGGCTGCAATGCCTGGGAGAGCTGCAATGGCTGGGGTGTTGCCCAAGTCAATGCTCGCGGGAATTGGGTTAATTGCTGACGTTCGCCGGCAACAAAAAACATAAAAAACTAAAACAAAAAAATGGAAAAAAACTTAAATAAAAAACGGCGGCGGTCAGAAGCAGCACCTTTGCACTCCGGTCCTGACCTGCATCACATTTGGAATTGTTGATGAGGCCGCTGCCCCTTTTTTTAAGCTCCCCCTTCCACCACCCCACACCCTCTCAAGTCCCCCCAACGACGACGACGACACTTGCTCAAGAGGAAAAGCCCCATAAAAAACGGACAGAGGGGGGTGGGGGTGTCGATTAAAACTAAACAAATTAAAAGCCAAGACCTAAAACCTTTTAAAAACAACAACAAAATTATAGAAAATTTTGTACCTTAATATTTAAGTTATTAGAAATATAATTTACATAATTTTTTAGAGAAAAAAATAAAAGAAATATATTTTAGGGAATTAGAAAAACAAAAGAAAAAATATTTTGATAAAAAAAATATTTTTTTTTTATATAGAAAATGTTTAATAAAAATTAATAATTAAGTGCTTTATTTTTTAAGTGAATTTTTAATACTTTTTATGAACATCTTTTTAAGGGATAAATTATATAAATATTAAGGGATAAATTATATAAATATTAAAGGGATAAATTATGTAAATATTAAAGGGATAAAATATATAAATATTAAAGGGATAAATTATATAAATGTTAAAGGGATAAATTATATAAATATTAAAGGGATAAATTATATAAAAAAATTGTTTCAAAAACATTAAAAAAAAGCCCAAAAATCCATTGAAAAAAAAATAAAATAAATGAATATTTTAGAATTAGAAAGTAAAAACTAGTTATAAAAAAAAATAAAAATAAAAATAATAAAAATAAAATAAATAAATAAATAAATAATAATAAAATAACAATAATAAATAAAAAATAACAAATAATTACTAAACATAAAAACAAAAACGTAAATAATAATAAGAGAAGACTTCGAGGACAAATCTGTTAAATAGTGGAATAAAAACTTGTTAAAAATAGTTAAATAATTTTTTAAATAATATATTTTAAATTAAAAAACTAGTAATATTTTATTTCTCTAATGGGGGTACTGCTCTACTCCGTTTATTGGGAAATTTAAAAAGGAAATTCTAAAAAAAAGGAAATTCTGGGTCAACTGCCTTGCATTTCGTTTCGTTTTCGTTAAACGGTCGGTGGTTTGAGGGAAAAGAAGGAAAAAAAAATAAATATAGTACCAAGAACCACAATTATGAGGCATTCGGAATGCAATTGAGGTTTACGATCCATCTACATTTTTTTTTCCACCTTACCTGCCCCTGGAGGGGCTTTCCCCAACCGCCCACAAAACACTTCCTGAAAAATGGGACATTGAACCAAAATACAGTGAGTTTTCCCTGCCATGTCGAAAGTAATTTAAAAGCTCGTATTTTTATTTTTATTTCTATTTTTTTTTTCTCACTTTTATTGATTGCTGTTTGCAGAACCGAACGACAGGTGGCGTGTGAGTGGCAGGTTTAATTACAGAAAATGAAGTCGTTGGAAAAACGTTGATTTTTCCAGACTAATTTATGGAATTGGATTTTAAATGATATCCAATTAATTAAAAGTGATTATAAATATTATAGAATATACTTTAGAATTTTTCCAACACTCGATTAGAGCTTAAAAATCCAACTTTCATTGCAAAAATTTTCATATTTTCTGGCGCATGCGCAGCGCCTTTAGGCCCAAAAAGTATTATAAATCGAAATTGGCTGTCATTATTGGCTACGTGATCCGCCTTGACGATGATCAATAATCATTATCGTAAATAAATAAGGGAGAATATGTCAACCGGATAGTTTCGGACCTCCATTTATATGGACAGTGACCGACTACGAATCGGTTTGTAAGTACATTCAAGTCCAAATAAATCCGGATACATATGTTCAACACATATATATACATATATATTAATTACCCATTGTAATTTCTCTATAAAAAAATAACGAGAGCCAAGTTCTTGGGGTTCGGCTTTCATCTTAAGCCGATTTCTTTATCGAAAGCTTTGCAGAAAAAAAATATAAAAAAATATATTATAAAGAGACAAAGAGGAAATAGACTGAAAAAACGGGATAGATATGGGTCAGGCAATCCAAAGAAAGGGGAATTCTACTAAAGATATAGAATGCTATTCTAGTATAAAATATTTCCTTAAAAAAAACCCAGACTAAAACACAGTTCACGGCCAATCGGAATCGAATTTGCATTTTAATTCGGCGATCAATTAAATTGTAAATACAAATAGAATTAAAATTAAAATTAAAATGCATGAAGAGCGAGGCAAATAAATCAAAAAACCAATTGGAGGGCCGAAGGCTAAAAATATTTCAACAAACAAAAAATTGGCAAAACCATAAAAAAGTGTTTCAAAAATAGTCGCAAGTTTATGTTTTTTTGCCTCAAAAACTGTCCTCATTTTGGGGTTTACGAGAAGTTTTTGTGTTTTTTGGAAAACATTGTTTTTGGAAATTATGGATTCTTGTAGACGAAAAAACAAATTAACACCAAAAACTGGAACAACTATAAAAATTAAGTGTTTCAAAAAAAAGAAGAACTTTTAAGTAGGAAATATTGTAATGGAAATAAAGTTTAGAGAGATTTATGGATCTTTTTGATGTATTAAAACTTTTTTTATGGCTGGAAAGTGCTCCGAAAATGTCTTAAAATTTTCCTAAAATTTTTTAAAATTATTTTTGTTTATAATAGAAAATATATTTTAATGAAAATAAAGCTTTTCCTCTAAAAGAAAGTCTTTTTTAAGCAATATTATTATTTTTTCTGCTAATTAACTCAAAACCCTTAAGGGCCTTGTCTGAGGACAAAGATAATCAATTCATTTGGTCATAAAGACCAAGTCCTAGTCGTAGCTACTAAGGAGATAGATAATTCCCATAGATAATGACGAATAACGAACAAAGATCTGTCATTTATATGGCGTGTCTTGAATTGAAGTCGTTTGTTTGAATTTATTGTTGGATTTTCGCCTTTTTTTGCAATTTTTTTTAGCTTTGCATTTTGACACATTTCGCATTTTTCCAATCCCATCCCAAAGTTCAGGGACGACGACGAGTTTGTTTTGTTTTTCCCTCGGAAGTCTACGTTTTTTTATACCCTTGAAAAAGGGTATTATAATTTTGTCCAGAAATGTGTAACGCATTAAAGGAAGCATCTCCGACCCCACAAAGTATATATATTCTTGATCAGCATCAACAGCCGAGTCGATATAGCCATGTCCGTCTGTCCGTCTGTCCGTCTGTTTCTATGCAAAAAATAGACAGTAGTTTTAAAGCTAGCGTTTTGAAATTTTTACCAGATCATTATTTTTGTTGCACGCAGATCAAGTTTAAGAATCGGTCGGATCGGACCACTATATCATATAGCTGCCATACAAACGACCGATATGAAAACAAGTCTTTGTATGGGAAACTTTTTTGTTTTCCAAGCTATTGCAACTGAATTCAACATTTATTCATTTGACATAGCCACACATGATTTGTGAAAGTTGGGTCCGGATCGGACCACTATATCATATAGCTGCCATACAAAGGACCGATATGAAAACAATTCTTTGTATGGAAAGCTTTTTTGTTTTCCAATCTATTGCAACCGAATTTAACATTTATTCATTTGATATAGCCATACACGATTTGTAAAAGTTTGGTCCGGATCGGAGTTCTATATCATATAGCTGCCATACAAACGATCGATATGAAAACAAGTCTTTGTATGGAAAACTTTTTTGTTTTCAAGGGTATACCATCTTCGGCAAGCCGAAGATAACTTTTCTCACTTGTTTTGTACTATATTTATCTATATACTTGTATTAGCTGGCGGCAGTGTCTATATATTTATTTTTCTCTGTGTGTTTTTTTGATATATATTCAGATTTTTTTTTTTAGGTTGATTAAGTTGTCAGCAATCAGGCAGAGGCAGTGGCAGAGCCTCGCGGTTCCAAAACGAGAGCCAGCAGCGTTTAGCGTCGATTATTGTTAGACTAAGTGGCTCGATCCCAGATCTGTTGAGCTAACAATTGAGCGGGCTCTTGGAAATTAGCTTGATAGCTTGATAAAAAATCCAAAAATATACATTTATGCATAACTAACTGCACTTGAAGGAGTTTATGCGGGATCTTAAGATAAAACCCAACAAAAAAAATATAAAAAAAAATATATAAGGGCTTATTATCTTTAAAGACTTCAAAGAAATATGATATTCTTAAGACTTTTCAATGGTAATCATCATCAACTTTAATGTTCTTAAATTAGCCAAAAAAAAAATGGATATTATTTTTCATGCATATTTTTTCCAGCTATTTAATGCCTGAATTATGGATTTTTATGGATATTAGCCAGAAAGTGGAGGCATTTCAGGAATTTGACAAATTACACAAAATACCACCCATCCCCCTACGATTACACTTGGAGAAGCCAACAAGTGTTTTGTTTTGTTTGTTTTATTTCTTTATATTATTATTATTTTATTTTATTTTTTTTTTTTCAATATATACTCGCATCTCGCACATTTGGCGGCATTTTTTGTTGGCGTCTGGCATTTATTTGGCTTTCAATTCTTCTGGTCGACGCCTTTGTTTCGCCACTGTTTTCGGTTTTCGGTTTTCAGTTTTTCAGTTTTTGGTTTTCGGTTTTTGGTTATTTATAAATATAATAATTGCCAAATGAAACCGAAAACACACAAAGATAGCTCCCAAGCGTTTTTTTTTCGTGTTCCTGCTGCGTTTTTGGCCCTAGACTTGGACTTGGACTTGTTGCTTCTACCAAAAACGCCAACGTATTTCGTTTTATTTTTTATTTATTTTTTAATACTTTTATTTTTTCGTACTGGTTACCACCTCTTTTATTCTGGCGGTGGGCGGACCTGTTGCCGGTCCCCAGCATAAAAAAGAAACATGAAAAAAATAACAAAAATAAAACACATTTATTTTTTGCATCTTTTCCTCTTTTTCGATTTTTAAATCCTGATACGCACACGCACAAAATTCAATTTACAATTTCTTAAAAAAAAACAAAAAAAAACGCAGAAAAAACAGAAAAGAATATTTTTGTTGTCACCTTTGGTTGATGTTGGATTTTTTTTGGAAAACGCGCGATTTTTTTGAAACTTTTCTCTCGCTGCCACCGAAAAAACACTTGACTTTCCGAAAATGTTTTGGAATTCAAATCGAAATTTTTTAAAACCGTATATATACTTTAGATATATATATGCGTAAGTCTGCTATAATTTTCAAATTATATTTTTAACTTGTATGTCTTTTTTTTTTAACTATTTTTTAGTCGCGTGTCGCCTCTGCGACGTCGTCTGCGTCTGTTGGTCAACTGAATTAAGAACGGCGGCCGCCGCCGATGACGACGACGCCGGCTGCGAAGGCGGCGGCAGCAGCGACGCCAGCCGCGGCAGTGCTGCCTCCATGGCTGCTTTTTTTTATATCGAAATAATAATTTAATAATACAAAATTTAGGGATTTAATTACTAAAAATATTGCACTTCAAGATCATCTAATACATCTTTTTTAAGATATGAAAATTCATCGATAAATTTATTGGAAACTACAAATTCCTTTTTATTAAAAAAAAGTTTAAACATTTATAATCAATTTTCCTATAATATTCTATAATAACACATAAATATTTCTATAATTTTCCTATAGTCCTTAAATAATCCCATAATATTTCTGTATATCTTTAATATTTCTATAATATTCTCATAATATTCCTATAAATATTCCTATAATTTTCCCATAAATATTCCTATAAATATTTTCATAATATTCCTTTAAATATTCCTATAAATATTCCTATAAACATTCCTATAAATATTCCTATAAATATCCATATAAATATTCCTATTATATCCCTTTAAATATTCCTATAAATATTTTTATAAATATTCCTAAAAATATTCCTATACATGTCCCTATAAATATTCCTTTAAATATTTCATTAAATATTCCTATAAAAATTCCTATAAATATTCCCACAAATATTCTCATAAATATTCCTATAAATATTCCTATAAATATTCTAAAGATTCCTATAAATATTCAAAATATTCCTTTAAATATTCCCATAAATATTCCTATAAATATTCCTAAAAAATATTTCTAAATGTTTTTATAAATATTCCTACAAAATTCCTTTAAATATGCCTATAAATATCCCTATAAATATTCTAAAAACGAAATAAGATATGTATTTATGGGAAATTTTAGGAGTTTGAAACCCTTTTTTCTTGCCAGATTTTTATTTCAAAAATTATATATCTTGAAAAATATTTAATTGATTGAAAGAGTTTAACAAAATAAATAAAAGAAATTACTTTACTAAATCTACTTCTTCCTTGTAATCAATTCTATACTTTCAATACTTTATTCTCTCAGATCTATCCACGCGCTTGGAGCCGTACGATAAACGGTAGCGCTCATCGGTCGTTTGGGCGGATGGGGGACTGTACGTTATATTAGAAAATCAAAGCTATTATTTGTAGGAAAAAAATTTATCTAAATAATCAAACATATTATAGATTCTAAATTGAGTTAAAAATCTAATCTGTTTCCTTCTTTTACTTTTCATATTAAATATTTTATAGGAAAAAATATACTAATAAAAATCGTAGTAGCTTCTACTAATTTCCTTCATTTAAAATTCGAATTTCTAACTATTTTTTATCTTTTTTTTTGTATTTTCTTAATATTTTAATAACTTTTTTTTAGCTTTTTCGGAAGCACCTCTGACAGCGACTACTTTGCGTCTAGTCGAGTGGGCAGCGAGGTTGTTCTTGCTTTTGCTTTGCTGCTTTTTGCTTTTGCTTTTGCTTTTCAGATGCTTTACTGTTGCTTTTGGTTTTGGTTTTGGTGTTGGCTTTGGCTTTGCTTAATGCTAGGCTATATATGATATATTCTATATGCTCTATGCTCTATGCTTTATGCTTTATGCTTTATGCTCTATGCTTTATGCAGTGCAAATTGTCGGCTGGGCTGCGGAAATCACAAAAAATTAGACGACCCCGATGGACACAGCCCGTCACAGCTCCCGGTTCTCGGTTCTCGGCTTTTCGGGTTTGCAATTGTTCTTGTTTATTATTATTTGTTTTTTTTTTTTGTCACATTCATTTTGCGGCTGGTATGGGTTTTGATGGGTTGAATGGGGGCGTGGCACGGGCATGACCACCCACCCGCCGGCGGGCCATTAAGAGCAATTTGTTGACAGTGACACACAAAAGTGGACACACACAAAGCGGCGACAAAACAGGCGACGAAACAGGCTCGAAGGCAAACAGAAACCGAAACAAAAACCCAAAACCGAAAACCGAAAAACCCACAAAAAAAATAAAGATAGTAATGATAACATTGAGGAAAAATCGTAGAAAAAATCGCAGGAAAAATCGCAGGAAAAATCGTAGAAAAAATCGTAGGAAAAATCGCCACAAAATGTGAGACATTTCCATGACATCATCGAATCATTTTTTTAATTGCATTTCCACTAAATTGTGTTTCTTTTTTTTTTTTGGTTGTTTACTAACTAATCTCTTCATATTTTTATATACTTTGCTTTATATATTTTGCTTTAATCTTTAATCGGCTTTTTGGATTAGTTTCTGCCTTTTGTTATCCTGTCCCCTGCCCAGGAGGAGGTTCCTTTGATTTGTCAACTCCCTTTGAATGTCAATGAGGTCTGCTTTGGAAACCAAAAGGGAACAGGTGGACAAAAAAATGATAGTGAGGCGAGTAACATGTGTCTACAATTCGGGGTAGAAAAATAGGGAAGGAGGTTTATATTCCCCAAAAAATTTGGTGCTTTTTCTAAGACTTTAAATGGCTTTTAATTTGGTATTACTTTCCAGCAAAGGTAATCCAGGGAATCGGTGATCGTGAGGGTTACAAAAAATGTATAATAGATCCTTCGATCCTATAATAGATCCTATATAATAGATTCTATAATAAATCCTATATAATAGATCTTATAATAGATCCTAATAGATCCTATATAATAGATCCTATAATAGATCCTAGAAGATCCTAGAAGATCCTAGAAGATCCTATATAATAGATCCTGTAATAGATCCTATAATAGATCCTATAATAGATCCTATAGTAGATCCTATAATAGATCCTATAATAGATCCTGTAATAATCTTTCGTACGTAGCTCACGGAACGTCAAAATTCGGGATACTTTTTAAACAAACCTCGTAATATTTATTTTTTATAGCATTTTCTATTAATTTTAATTCTTAATCCTGCATTCTCTATTTTATTTTAAATACTTTGTACTTTTGTTCTTTCTTTTTAAAACATTTCTATCTTAAATATTATTCATTTATCCTTAATTCAATATTTGTTCAATATTTCCTTTTAAAAAGTTCACCCTATCAGGTGTAAGGGTCTTGTAGGATAGAAGACCTATCTAAGTGACCCCGATTGTATGTATGATTGCTTCCATGTTCGCGCTTGTTTGTCTGGTCATCGCTGGCCATCGTCTCCACACATCCGCTGTGCGTGTGTCTGATTTATATTATTTTTTATTATACTCGTACGTTTTTTTATGGCTATTTTTTTATTTTTTTTGTATGCGTCTTTGTGGGGGCACGCAGATTTCCGTTGCAGTTTGACATTTGCCAGTTTGCCAGTTTTCTATGATAAGAGCAAAGCAACAGCGGACAACGGACAGTGGACAGTGGACAGTGGACAGTGGACAGTGGAGAGAGGACAGTGGAGAGAGGACAGCGGACAGCGGACAGTGGACAGCGGACAGTGGACAGTGGACAGCGGACAGCGGACAGTGGACAACGGACAGTGGACAGCGGACATTGGACAAAAGGCAGCAAGTCAGCAAAAGCAAATGCAAAGGAGGAGGCTGATCATGGAAGCATGTCAATTGCACAAAGATACACTTTTTTGTCGCATATATTTACATTCGCGATGCGATGATGTCGTGCTGTTTAAGCGTGCAATTTGTAGCTACTATAACCCAAGTATATAGTAAAAAATCCAAAAGCTAAAGCTAAAGCCAGAGCAACTGCAACTAAAAAATCAAAAAAAAAAAGAGCTCACGAATAAAAAATTGAAATGTGTGTCAACAAATTGCACAAATTATCAGCAGTTGAGAGCTGTTTAAGTGAACTCAGAAAAAATTTAGGTTCATTTTCAAACGAAACTACAAAGGAATTTCGCGGAAGAATGCCCCAAATAAATCAGTTGAGAATTATAAGGAAAGAGGAAGGACAAAGGAAAGAAAAACTTGGGAAAATACTCAAAAAATATATCATTTTTAGGAGAGTTTTGATAATTTTGGAATATTTTATTGTAAAAATCTTAAATCTTAAAGTTTCCTTTAAAGTTTTTCTTGGAAAAAAATCGAAGTTTGGTTGGGAATTATAAAAATATGGAAAATTTTAGGAAAATAATAGGAAAAAATGTAAAAAAAAAATAGGAAGTTGAATTAATTTATAATATTTTGTATAAAAAACAATACTTTTAGATGCTTTTAATATTAAGAAAATAATATATTAAAGAATTATCAGACAAGAAATTATTCTTTATTCTTAAAAAAAATTTTAGGAATTCAAAAAAATCCCGAAAAAATATTCTCCATTTTAAACCAACATCCCTAAACATTTTTAAATATTTTTCCCTAAACCCCCTTTGTATTTTTCCCAGTGCACGTAGTTAAAATTCGCTCAAGAGGAGTCCATGCCAGAACGAGAGGTCTAAGGGTCTGCGGGAGGGAGAGGCATCTACTTGTACTTGAAAACAACGCGCGTGGGCGTCGTATTGTGGGTGGCATTGCAATCAATCCCCCAAACAATCCGCCGACAAACAATCAATGCAATGACAATGGGCTAATTACAGTGAATCCATCACGAGAGCTGAACATCCATCCCACCCACAGTAGGGCCTCCCAATTAACGAACCACTCAACACCCTTTTTCGGTGTTTCTTTTCAAAAGTTTCTTCTCAATGGATTTTCGAAATGGAAATTAATTGATTTGCATAAATTATCAAAACACACGAGTGAGTGGGTGTTGAGGTTTGTGAATGAATGAAAATTTTGAATCGAAAAAAATCCAAATAAATCGAAAATAACAAAAAAATTTATAAAAAATGGTTTAAATATTCTTTGATATTAAATAAAAAATAGAAACCTTGAAGTATTATAAAATAAAGTAAATTATTAATTTAATAAATATATTAAAATATAAAATTTAATCGCAAAACCAAAAGAAATATACATTTTTTCTATTTTTGTTTTGTTTTTTTTTCGGATTTCCATTGCATTCAAGTCTTAATCAGACCAAATAAAAAATAAACATTCATCATTTGCAATTTTTTTACTTAATTTTTTTATGGTGCGTTGGCGTTGGTGTTGACGCCGACGCTGACGCCGCCGCCGACGCAATGACGTCACAAATTTACTTAACCGGCTGCCCTTGGCCCCATCTTGCCTCTCCTTCTGGCAAAGAGTCGAAAAAAGGGGCGCGGAAATCGAGATTTTCTTAGCTTACACTTGGAAAAATATCGCAAAAATAGTTACTCCCAAGAAACAGGTTAATTATGATTAGATTTTTCTTTCCAAATCCTACACTTGCAAAAACTGAAAGCTTTCAAGAAAACAAAAAAAATATAATTAATAATAAAGCCATAAGTAAACTTTTATTTACTATTTTTTTAATATTTTATGGCTTTATAGTATATTTTTATAAGATATTTATAGTAAATCTTTTATAGGATATTTATATTCGATTTTTTATAGTATATACGTATATAGTATATTTTTTATAGGATATTTATAAGTAATAGATTTTTATATTACATTTATAGTAGATTTTAATAGGATCTTTATAGTATTTTTTATGGAATATTTATAGTAAATATTATATAAGATATTTATGGAATATTTATAATAATATTTTATAGGATATTTATGGTATATTTTTCATTGGATATTTATAGTATAATTTTTCTATAGGATATTTATGGTATATTTTTTATAGGAAATGTATAGTTTATTTTTTGTGGGTTATTTATAGTAAATTTTGTATAGGTTATTTATAGTATATTTTTTATAGAATATTTATTTTATATTTTTTATAGGATATTTATAGAATTTTTTTTATAGGATATTTAAAGTACATTTTTTTTAATGTGCACCTCAAGTGCTTTAAGAAAATTCAAAGAACTTCAAAACTGTTATATATCTATTAAATAATAAATCTTAGATTATAATCTGTTAGATTTAAAATCGAAAAAAAAAATAACCTTGCCTAAAACTAGACCTAATCCCTCTTCACTTTCTCCCAGTGTACGTTTGAACTTGTCACTGGTCTGTCTGGGATTTGGAAGTTGAGCAACAACTTGATCGGCACTTGCCGTTAATCCCTCACTGGAAAAAAAAAACATAAATAAAAGAAGGGAAAATGGGAAAAAGGGAGAAAAAAAGAGAGAAAGGGGGAGAGGCACTTGGAAAAGTCATTAATTGGTCGAGGAAGTGTTTTTGTTGGCGCGTTTTCTGGTATTTTGTGTTGTTGTTTTTGAAGTGCTGTTTGCACCTTTCATGTGGCATAAATGCCACGCCCCCCCGTCTCCCACCTATATACTGGGAACTATTTTCAGTTCGTCTGACACACATTAATGAAATCTCGAAAAAAAAGGGGAGAAAAGTGCGAATGGAATGAGTAATTGTTTACATTGCGCTTCTTGTGAGCTACTTTAATGCTCAGCATGTGACCTGCCATGGCCCCCAGCTCCTTGCTTGCCTCCTGCCACACCCCCACTCTACACCACACACCACCCATACCTCCCACTCCTTCCACACCCCCCACTCCTTCCACACACACATTTTTTTTATCCCGTTTTTCCCGTTTCCTTTATTTTTTGATGGATTGTTTTTTGCGGTCCATGGAAAATCCACGAAACTTTAACCAATCGTCCGAAATACACACAAAAAAATAGTTGTGTACTCTAACCAAACACTGTCCGGTGGCATGTAAAATCTAAACAAATGTTTGGAAACGATTTTGATCTTTGATTACCTTGAATACTCGAATACCCTCCTCCTCCTTCTCGAAACACTCACTTCAAGTAATTTGTAAACATCTTTTGTCGATTTTTTGGTTTCTTTGCTTTGGAAATATTTTCAGATCTAAGCATGGAATGACTTTAAAATATATATCCCAGGGCTTTGTGTTTATATTCCGAATCGGTTTTTTGTTTATAACAATTCCGGGGAGCTTTATAAACTTGAAAAAGTTGTGAGTTTTTTTTAAACAATTTTTTAACAAAAATATATGCCCAAAAGCAATATAAGTTTTCTTTTCATAAAAAAAAATGCATCGAGTTCCTTTCAGTCAAATTTTTTAAATTTTATAAATCAGTCTTTTTTATATAATTTTTAAATAGTTTTCAAAAAACACTTTAAAATTTTAAAAACTCTTAAGAAATAAATATTTATGATGAAAAACTGATGAAAACACTTGAAAATCTAATAACTTTGAGGCAAAGACTAAATAATGCTTTAAAAATTCCTTAAATTCCCAAAAATTCCGAAATATATATTATATTATATTAATAATATTATAAATTATAAATACTATATTTAAGATCGATTTAAATATAATAATTAACAAAAAAAAATATGTAATAAGCATTATTCTAGTTTTCTTTTTGGATTCACCAACTAAGAAGTTTTTTATAGGAACTTTCTGTTCAATTTTTTAAATTCTCTTAGTCTTATGTTACTAGTCTTAGTCTTAATCTTAAGTTAATCTTAATCTTAAGTTTTTTTATTATATTAAAAAATTGGCAAGTACTCACGATTGCAGTGTTGAAAGATTGGTGGCCGAGGCACCGACGCCGCATGCCGTGGAATGCATTTTGCAACTTTTGCCGATTTTTATTGTTGTTGTTCCTTCAGAAAATCTGCCGATTTTATATGTAGATGTTCTTGTATGTATTTTTTTATTATTATTTGCCAGCTGCTGGGCACAATCCAAATCCCGAGAACAAAGGTGTATTCCGAATCGTTTATGCCAATGCACACGCACAGGAAAAAAAATTGGCCAAAAAAAAGCACTAAAAAAATACACTTTGGTTTTGTTAATTGAATTTTGTTTGATTTTAATTGAATTTTTCTATGTTGCAAGTTGAAGATTGTAGGTTGCAGATTGTAGATTCCAGGTTGACAGTTCTATGTTGCAAGTTGCAGTTTCCGGACACTTTTACTTTTCCAGCGACACTCGGCGGCAGCATTCGCGACGTTCACTTTCTGACTGAATTTCTCGCTTTCCGCCGGAGATCCCGCCCCGAAGATGCTGGGCAGAGGCGCAACGGCGACGTCGACAGCAGCAGCGACGGGTCCCGTTCCCATTCTCACTCCCACTTTCGAATCCATGCCACCTCATCCAGCCACCACATTCACAAAAAAAAAAATATAAAAAAAAACACAAAAAAAAATAATAAAAAAAATCCACCCACGTGGAATAGCCAATTGTTGCTGCTGGCCATATAATTGTTGTTCTTGTTTTGTTCTTTTTGTTGTTCTTATAGTTCCTTTTGTTGTAGTTGTAGCTGTTGTTGTTGTAGTAGTTTTTGTTGTTGTAGTTTTTGTTGTTGTCTTAGCATAAACATTTGATCTTGCAGGTACAGTGCGAGACATTAACTACAAAAAAAGGTAAAAATTCAAAAAGAGAAACAAAAGAAGTATTTAAAAAGTTTATAAAAAATATTTGAAAACCTAAATTCTTAATTAAAAACCAAAATTTTTCGTACAAAGAAAACTTTATAGTTCCTATAAAATTGTATCAACGCTTGTATTCTATACCAATACAATATTTTCATTAAATCTATTAAAAAATATATCTATAAAAAATTAACTAAAATAAAAGCCTTTAATGCAAACACTTAGCTTGTTATGCTATAAATTTTCCTATAAATTTTATCCCATAAATTGTATCCTATAAATTTTCCTATAAAATTGTATCAACGCTTGTATTCTATACCAATACTAATATTTTCATTAAATCTATAAAAAAATTAATTTATTACTAAAATCCTTTACAAACATGAAACTTACTTTATCCAGAGTAAAAAAAACTAGAAAATAAACTGAATAGCCTTTTGTTATTGTTTAAAATAATGCCGATGTGTGGGTAAGCAATGCATGTCATTCTTTTATTTAACCAAATTTTGAAAAATAAAAGAAAAACCAATCGATATTAAACATTTTAAAAGGCCTACCCGGCGTATGAGCAATAACTAGGAAACAAAGAGCTAGGAAACCATTTAAAAAAAAAAACAAAAAATCCAGAAAGAAAGCATTTTGAAAAATATGAAAAAATCTTTGAAAGGAATTCCCACAATTCCAAGGGATATAAAAAAAATGAAGAAACTATCCGGCAGATAGTTCTACGGCATAAAATTCTCGGAACCAAACAGATGCACATGTTTCTTGGTCGGTTTTTGTGGTTTGTAGGCTATATGGGATATGAATCACGGGCCGGATAATATATAACCCGCCGATAAACTGGAGGAAAGTGACTCGGACGGATATATGGCCAGAGACATAGATTATTGCCTCCAATGGAGAGTCCGCTGGAAGGCGTAAGGCAAAAGTTTATGGGGTTTTCCAGCCACCAGACGAGAATCATTTCTAGGTTCTGGATTTCTGGATTTATTTATAAAGTTTTTACCATAAAAAAAGGGTTTTATTTGAATTTAAAAGGATGAGTAATATGGAAAGAAATAATAGGGAAAAAATATTTAATAATAAATAAATTAAATCAAGAACAGTTTGGGATTTAACAAGAAATTTCATTTTCCAAAAGCCTATAAAAAAAATCCAACACAAAGCCCTAAAAAAAACCCCAAAAAAAGCAAAGAAAATATTTAAAGTCTCGAATTATATTTATTTTTCCAAGCTTTCTTCAAAGGGGGGACCCTTACATTTTCCAAACACCCCTTAAATTTGGTTTTTTTTTAAGACAAAACCAAATAGACAAAAAATTGAACTTCAAGAGGATGGGAACCCCAACCCCTTTGGGTCAAAAATTTTCACTACTTCCTTGGTGCTAGACACCTCAAAACATTCCGCCACTTGTTTGTTTATAAAAAAAAGGAAAAAAAACCGAAAAAGAAGGCCTCCTAATTTTTTTTGGAAAACCAAAAAAGCCAAAAAAAGAATCGGAAATTGAAGCGCTATGTGAGATTTACCAGCTGGCCCGTGTAATCCAGCTGGTTGGCCCCCAAAGAATCGGGGGAGGAATATCGTACATAAAGATATAGTATATAATTTAGATATATATTTTTTTTTGGGGTAAAGCAGCCACTTAACTACTTTGTGAGATGATGTGAAGGCGGGAAGTCGTCGAAACAGACACTTTTCAATCCACTTGACATTGATGGTTGAGGATTTTCCGATTTCCCCGATTTTCCCCAAGTGGTGTCACTTGGCCACGTCCCCCTCCCCCTGATTTTTTGGCTCATAAAATTCCGAAACAAAATCCCAAAGAAATGACATCAGCCAGGCGGCCCTTTTTTTTTGTTGGCCAAAACCAATACCAAAATTGTCTCTCAATTAATTTTCAATTGGCACACAATAAGCCAAAAAAAATTAGGGGAAAAATATATAAAAAATACAGAGAATTTTAAATACTCTTATAGAAATATAATTATTATTTTTAATCAAAAAAAAAAGCTATAAAATAATATAGAAAAGTATATTTCTTTTCGCTAAAATCAAGTTACATTTTCTTTGCTTTAATATCTTTATTTATATATCAAGTATTTTTATTTATTAAATTAATTTTAAATAGAATAATGTTATATCTTTTCAAACCAAACTTTACTCTACTTTTTTTTTTAGTTTTTTTAAGGTAAAGAAAATCAATTTAAATTATAGTCGCGTGGCGATTAGCGCCATTAGCCGATATCCGCAATCAAAAATGGGCGCAGTTCGGGGTTTCGGCAACAAAACACACTTTCCAAAAATTTCAAAAAACCAAAAAATATATTTAGAAAAAGCAGGTCAAATCGTAGGTTCATAGAAAATAAGCAAAGAATTTTTTTAATTCCAACTTTTTGCCAGAAAAATAAATCTCAAAAATAGTTTTTCTCTAGTTTTTTCTCAAAAAATATTTGAATAAATTTTTCTCCAAGTGCCGCCTAAGGTCACCACCTCCCACGCACTCCCCGTTCATTGGCCTTTGCTGGGATTTATTTATTGTTGTTGGATTATTTTCTCCTGGCCCATTTCTCTGGGCCATAAATTTTTGGCTATGCCGGAAAAAGCAAAAAAAACTACGTAAATCTGTTTAGAAACATAACTCCAAAAAAAATATACATTAATTTCTAGGAAAAAGAATAGTTTTTTGTTAAGGAAAATATTTAAAAATTAGGATTTTTTGTGTTAAATTAAATAGTAAAAAATAAATAGGAATTATGCTATCCATAGTTTTGTTTTAAATATAAAGAGGTTTATAGTAAAATATTGTAATAAAAGCATTTATAATAAATAATTTATAATAATAATCCGATAATCTAGAAGAAACTTTAAACTTAACAAAATATATTATAAAAAATGTATCATAATTATTAAAAATCTAAAATCTATCGAACTCACTCCATGTAAGGATAAACTGGGGTTTCCACTGCCGCTGGACGGACTTGCAGGGTCTGCCAGATACTCCTCCTTGGCTTTATAGTTTCGGGCTTTACCAGATTCTTCTTCGTCTTGAAACCCCTCTTATAGATCTCGCTGTAGGATGGGGGTAAGCCGGCCAAGCGATGGCGCCGGATGAGCTTACGGACCGGCGGCCGGACCGGGGTCAGCCAGCCGAGCTGCTCCAGACGGCGGTGGTGGCGCTGCTTGAGAGTCCGCGAAGCACAATACGGCCGGACGGTGATGTAGTAGACGATCTCGATGACGGAGAAGATGCTGAAGCCCATAAAGAGACCCAAAAGGCCGCCAGTATTAGCTAAAAAATATATTTATATTTTAATAAAATAATAACAAGAGAAGTATAGTAAAAACCTACAAAGAAATTCGGTAAAACCAAACATTTCCGACTTGGTGGTGCTTCGAAAAATATTTGTCGTGTAATAGAAATGCAAAATGGACATCTCGCTGGCATTGCTGTAGGGCCCGTGGAAGAGATAGTCCGGCATATTCTCGCCGGCCATGAAGCGCGGATCCGTGATGATCGAAGCCGTCGATAAGGTGGCCTTGTAGGTGAGTTCGAAGCAGCCGGGCCAGCAGCTCTCGCAGGAGAGATTCGTCAGCGAGGACTCGATCTCCGTTTGGACACGATCGGTGCAGAGATTGTCGTTGGGTCCGCACACCCTCGCCATCGGGTCGATCCGGGGCAGGTAGTACAGGACACAACTGCACTCCCGCAGGAGCAGCTTCGCCTCGCACTCCAGCTCGCAATTCTTGCGCGAATACGTCCGATAGTAGATCAATTCGTTTTCATCCGAGAACAGGCAACGCCGCACCGATTTCTTAATGGTTCGAATGCTGGGCAGGGCGTCCTCGTACACGGGTTCGATGGGTATCCGGGCCTCCCGTCCGGCCGTAACCACAAAGCCGTAATTGCTTACTTTTGGTAGTTCAGCGGGATTGTGGACAAGGACCTGGATTACGGACACGGACCGTCTATCAATTTCTGATTAAAACACAAAAATAAGAAAGAAAACAAACCTTAAAGCCTACGCTCATCGACTTGGTACAGTAGTACTCCGCTATAGAGGCATTCAGCACCACGGTGAGACCCATTCTTATACCCGTCCCACCCGACGTCCTTGGATAATAGAATTCCGGCAATTTCCGAGGATAGCCCTTCTCCGGCGTCCAATCGATGGGCTCGTAGCGCATATTCGGCTGAGCCGGTTCCCAGCGCACGTCGTCACTGTAGTTCCGGATCAGATAGGACGGATCCAGGGCATTGAAATTGCAGCACAAGCCATCGTCCGTCAGGATCGAGTTGAACAGCAGGGAGCAGTCTTCCGTGCGGGAACCAAAACTGCAGTAGAGAAGCATCTTCTCGCAGGGCTGGGCCACCTCCACGAGGATGGCTTTGAAGTACTTCCAGGTGCCGATGTACGAGATACTGGTGTCCGCACCCTGATCGCACAATCCCATCAGCAGGGAGAAGTTGGTGCTGCTCCTGGAGATGCTCTCCACTTTGCTGAACAGCGCCTGGTTCAGATTACAGATGGTGATGGCCGGGAAGGGCATGTTGCTGGTCAACTTTTGCTTGGCGCTCGTGGAGATGATGATGGGCGAGGCACTCCACTTGACGTAGACGTTGGAGATGAAGAATCCGGACAGGATGACCACAACCAGGAAGGCAATGCCAAAGAAAACTCTACGAGGGAGAAGGTTTTTGAAAAGGATTTGAGCTTTGGGAAGGGTTTCTGAGACTGTAACTTACCTTTCCGATATTGTTATACTCTCCTCGGCTATATATTTCAATCCGTGCAGTGTGGTATTCTTTAAATAATAAATAACACTCCTCTTGATGGCAGCGCCACTGCAAATGGTGTTCTCATTATCCTCGTCCTCCGAGCCGGATGCACTCTTCTCCTTACTCATCCTTGACGACTTCATCAGCTTATTGAGTCCGTAGAACCGCAGATCCTAGGCATTTATAGGTCGCCTCGTCCTGATTGCTGTTGCACTTGCAATTCCATTTCGGTCATCAGTCCTAATCATATTGACGCAAAGCAAACAAGGTCGGGTTTGGGTCGGGGTCCGGGTTGGGGTCCGGGTCTTTAGACCACGTCCATTTGCTGTGATAACCGCCAAATTGATTCCGAACAGCACACGGCTTCCGGCGGTCAATAAAAAATACGATTTTACACGATGGAACAAACAAATCCGGAATCCGCAACACCTGCGGCGGGTAAACAAAAATGCACGCAAGAAATACATTTTTAGATATAAGAAACATTCCAAAATATACTTAAAACTGTTTAAATATAATAAGATAATATAATAAAGGTTTAGTAACATTCTTTCGGGTGGTTTATTAAAGGTTTTTGTTGGAATTTGTTATTATAATTAAATAAATACTCTTAAAAAGCTAAAAACGCTTTCTTTTTTGAGTAATTTATAAATAATTTCCATGAAACAAAGGAACTTCATTCAGGGTCCTGCTAATTATTAACAATTTAAACTTAAAATTCATATTATTTACAATAATCCCTTTATGTTTCAATTAAAATAAACCTTAATACTTAATTAAATATATAAAATATATACAATTTTTAAATGAAATTCAATTTCAATCTATAAGATCAGAGATTAATTCCTTACTTCGTTCCGTGAACCGTTCCCGACGACTAATTGGGATTGGAGGAGAACTGGAAGAAATCCACGTTGAGATCGAGTATGGCCTCGGCATTGGGGGTCTCCTTCATGGTCAGGGCCTCCACGGCATTGTCGCTGGCATGGTCGTAGCCATGGTTGACAGTGGCTGGCGCGGCAGCCACCGGCGGTTGCATCAGATCGCTGACATTGCGTAGCAGGCTCTCCTCCGAAGGCGGCAGGAGCTTGCCCCCGGCCGAGAGATTCAGTCGCTGGGCCGCCTCATCGGTCAAGGTGTCGTCCAGCGACATGCTGAGGCCCGTGTAGTCGACCAGATTGCGGGCGCCGCCTCCGACGCCGCTGACGCCGTTGGAGAGAACTGCACCTTCGGGTTCTGGTATGGGGGCTTGGGCCGATTCCATGGCCGACATGTCCAGGGCATACTGGCCCTCGGGTATGGCCAGGACACGGGCAATTCTGGCGTTCACGAAATGCAATCCCGACGTATTCCGGATGAGGCGTTGGCTGCGCAGCTGCAGCTGCTCGACAAAGTCGTTAAGCTCGTGCAGGAAGAGATCGGCGCGCTGCTCCTCGCTGAGGTGGGAGTGGCGCTGCAGCTGGGCAGTGAGGAGGCCAAAGAGCGATGGCGCCGCCGGCGGATCGGCGGGACGGGCCATGTGCTCCGGAAACTTGACAAAATGTCGCTGCAGACGGCGGCCCAGGAAGATCTTATTGCAGCCCGGGCATATGGCGTTATTGGGCACGGCTCGTGGTCTTGCAGCCACTTCCTGATTGCCGCTGGGACTGCTCTTGGGTGCCGGCAAGGAGGCCCGGTAATCCTTATCCCTCAGATCAGCCACCAAAAGCTCAAGCAGCTCGGGGGAAGTGGACTCTACGGGTGGAATATTCGGCACAGGAGCAGGCTGGGGCATGGAGCCACGCACCTGACGTCCGGAACGTGTACGGTGAACTTCCGGTGCCGGCATGGTCGGAGTTTCCAGTGGCGGCGGCGGTTTTTTCGGCATCGGAGCGCCGTTGTCTGGCGACGGAGGAGTACGTTTCGGGGGCCTTCCCACCTTGGCCGGCGGATTGGGGGACTTCAGGAGACGCATTCCCATGCCCACAGGGTCCAAGCAACGGTAAATGGTCATCTGCTGGGTCACCGCGTCCGTTCGAACCACTTCGTTCCGCTTTCTGGAAGGAAACGAGCCGTGTGTCACGGGAATAATCTTGATTTTGTTGTGTCCACCAACCTATCAATAACGATGTGATCCTCCGACGCCAGTCTGTGCAAACTGCAAGCCAATTGACTCAAGGAGTCCTTGCCCATCGGGACGTCCTCGGCGGCATTTTCGTTTTCCACCGGCAGGGCACTCTCGTGGCCGTTTGTGGTCTTTTCGGGTACTTTGTCCTGTTCGCCCAGGAGCGGGGAATCTTGTGAAATATGTTTCATTTCCTAGGCATGCAAAAATGGCGTTTAAAATGATGAAATAACAGGATTATAAAAAACCGCATCCGTTTGATGTTGGCCAGTGTGGCCGCCGCGGGCAAAGTTGAATGAGCCACAGTCAACGGTCACACTGAAAATACGCAGATTTATCGAAATCGAAATAATTAAATTTATATAATATGCATTTATTTATGTTTTAAGGAATAAATCTTGTTTCCTAGAGAGAAATACAAAATTGTAATTTAGTTTCTGAACTCTAAAACATTGTGATTTACTTTTTTTTAAAGAAATATAAATAGAAATACTGTTTTTTAAGACACATTTATTTTTATTTATTTTGTTTATTAGACAGAATTGCATATAATTAATTTCTAAGATAATAAAATATATAAAATAAATAAAATAAATAATAAAAAAAATACCAAACACCATTGATAAACTAAAAAGCACGACTGGTCACATTCTTTTTTGACAGAAGTCCCTAAAATCGGTTTTAAAGTTTCTTTTTAAAAGTAAGTACAAAATGGCTGGTCAAGAAATAGCGGGCAACGGGATAATACGCCTTCCATGGACACAGCACAGGCTGGGAAGGACCGCATCTTACCCATTCCCCAATATGAGTCGCCCGGAATGCATTGGTATGTTCAGCATAACCGCCGGTGAGTACCAGGATGATGCCCGGAACATGGCCTATCTGTGCGATCCCATGCCCCAGTTGCCCATCGATCTGAACGAAGGGATCGAGAATGCTATTCGCAAGAACCCCGAAGTTACTACCAATCTGCAATTCATTCTAAAATATATACAATTGCATGAGAGTGAAATTCTGGTTAGGAAGGGGAACCGCAAGGAAATCGAAGCCGATTTCGTGGGGCTGCGTGGCGTCTTCAGGCAGATCATGTGCCTGCAGTACGAGCGCAAGAAGGATCTACGCATTAAGGTAACGCGTTTGAATGGCACCATCTATGTGTGCAAAGAAACCACCGAAGAGCAGTTGGCCGAGGAGCTGGCCATGACCCAGAGAGGCCGGAACATGTGCTCGTGGGGCTTCAAGTTCGAGCAGTGCGTCACCAGCAAGCAACCAAGCAGCGATCCGGTTACCAATGTACCCGTCGACGAGACCAACGAGCTCAACGGCGTTTTTCGCACCAATTTGAACGGAATTCGTTTGCTTTACGCCGCCGAGATGGACTGCATTACCACCGTTCAGCCAGTGTAAATAATTCTAGTTAACCATCCTCCATACTTCATAAACTCATCCCATTCCCATCCCTGCACCATAGTAATGGCACGCTTTTCCAGTCTCCTGATGAATATATTGCTGATTACAGGGACTTACAGGATCCTCGCAACTTCAAGCGCTTTGAGTTTGTGGAGC
The DNA here is from genome assembly GCA_018150545.1 of Drosophila ercepeae. Classification (NCBI taxonomy): domain Eukaryota; kingdom Metazoa; phylum Arthropoda; class Insecta; order Diptera; family Drosophilidae; genus Drosophila; species Drosophila ercepeae. The sequence continues at coordinate 3,246,213 of JAECWL010000197.1, forward strand.
TGAAGACTGGTGCCCACGACATGAAGAGCAACCAGAAGTTTCATTTCAAGTTGTTCAAGTCGGCCCAATGGTGGAGCCAGTCGTTCCTGGTCGGCATCAAGACGATCTACGCCGGTTTGCGCGACAAAAATGGCATCGTTAGGGAGATCCGCCGCCACGACTTGCGGGAGCTGGCACGCGACATGCCCTGGAGTCCCGCTGCCATGGTCATGTTCCTGGAGAAGTTCCTGCTCCAGCTCAAGTCCCTCATGGATGCCATCGATGATCCGTTGGCTGTCGTCCAGGTGGACTTTCTATCCAATCAGCCATGCGCCCACTACAAGGTGTTGCGCGGCAAGGAGGTCCAGATCCTCAGCGACGCGTACCGCGATCTCCTCAACGGCTAGCTAGGTGTAACCTGAATTGTACCTTAATACTCTTAAGTAGTAGATTAGTTAGATTAGATTAGATTAGATTAGATTTAACGCATTCCTTAAATTAAGGACTTTTGAGAAACGAATCCATCGACTGAGAATTAAATTCTGATTTTGAAAATTGATTTACACTTTTGAGGTATTTCTTTCCATGATTGGGATGAAAATGGGACTCGTTTCGGGTGGAAAATAATCCATAAAAACATGAATTTGTGGACATAATCCTTTTAAGGTATTTCTTTCCATGATTGGGATGAAAACGGTTCTGATGGAAAGTAATCCATAAAAACATTTCGGGTCCAAAATAACCCAAAAAAATCATTTATTTCTGGAGACAAATCTTTTGGGATATTTCTTTCCAGGATTGGGATGAAAACAGGACTCATTCTGGTGCAAAATAACCCAAAAAAAACATTAATTTCTGGAGACACAAAACTAATTTTTAATCAGATCACAATTAATGATTTTACACAATGAACGCTTTGAATATTTTAGCTAAAAATTTGCAAGGTTTAGTTGCCCAAGTTCCCCCGTAAGGCTCGCGGTTTTGGTATTTACAGTCTTATTACTAGAATTCCGAGTTCTGGATCATTTCAGGTCGTTGGTGTCCAGTAGAGGAATGGCTGGAGCACCGTACATTGGAAACTCGGTGGTGGAACGTTGCGGCGAAGGTGCTGGCGGACGCCTCCGGTCCGGCGGAGAGCTGGCATTGAAGCCGCTAACGCTACCGCCAAAAAGATTCGTACTGGAGCTGGAGGAGCTCGAGGCTTCCCGCTTTTCAATAACACAGTCAAAGAATCGGGATAGCTTTATCGAGTCCGTGGTGCCGGCAGCCAGACTCCTCGTGTCCCGGCAATTTAGCCAAATCTCCTCGGCACCACATTTATCGGCTATGGAAATGGGAAAAGAATTTATTTTTTGCTTCGGGCATTGCTTCGGGAACACACCTATGCCGCCCGCCCTCTTCAGGGACGTCTTGGGATGGCGCTTGTCATCGATTAGATCCAGTTTGGTGCCCATGACCAGTATGGGGGTCTGTGTGGCGCCCAGGAACTCCTCCAAATCGAAGCGCATATGCGAATCCGAGGCACCGAGGCAGGTGGAGGAGGATGCGGCAGAGGCCGAGGCCGAGATAGACGGGGAGGTGGTGGTAATGGATGTGCTCGAGGCGGAGAAGCCACCGAGGGGCGTGGGCGAGGATGGCAGCGAGGCACCGCGCGACTTGTACGTGTCCTTGCCCTCCTTGTTGACAATTTCGTAAAGCCAATCGATCAACTGCTCCTGCGACTTGGCATTGGTGAGATCGTGCACCAGAATGATCCCGTGAATGCCCGAATAGAAGACACTCCGGGTGTTCTTGTGGCTCAGCGAGCCGCCAATGTCGAAGAGCTCCACAAAGTACGGGCTCTGGCGAATGGTGCCCTCCTTGAACTCGTGGATCTTGACCTGTATGTTGCAGCCCACCGTCCAGCCGGGTCGGATCAGGGATTCATTGTGCGCTATCAAGTGGGTGAGGCAGGTTTTGCCGACACCTGTGAAAATCCGTCTTATTTTTGGTCAAAATTTGCGGAAATTTTGTAATAAACTCACCTGAATCGCCAACCACCACAATTCTTACGCGATTACTCATTGCTGAGCCATGAGTTCCTTTCAGGATGACACTTACAGACTAGTTAATGCCACGTTAGAACTTTTAAAACGTAAAATAGGAATAATAAAAACAAATAATTGTGGGCGTAAATGGAACTCACCACTAGAGATGGTAGTTGAGCTTAATTAACTTTCCATAAAACAATCGATGTTTTTACAGAAGTTAGAGTTTTAATTTTTTTATAAAAGTAAATTTTATAACAAAACTTAATTAAATATAAGCATTAATATAAAAATGATCATAAACTTTGATATTAACAAAGATCTACTCACCACGCTTGAGGTGGATATCGAAAATACTGAAAAGTATAAAAATACCAAGCATTCGTTTTCCAACACTATTTCGATTAACAGTTTCCGAAGTTTCAATTTAATTTTAAGTAAACTAGATGCAGTTTTTTTTTATTTTTAAATAGATTTTTAGTTGAAAAAAAATTATAAAAAAATGCCAGTAAGTAGTGGTACTCCAATAGTTATAAAATTGGTTAAAACTAACCATTCTAGCTAACAGAAATTCAAATTCAAGATAAGAAACCAGCAACTTCCGTTTTGTATTTACAAGTTTTTATCTTTCAATTCTTAGGCATACCACTCGGAGATTGAGGAATTCAGCGGGTCGGTGGGCAACATGGCCATCTTGCCATTACGCACCCAGATCCGCGGACCAGCGCCCAATGTTAATATTGATAACGACATCGTGGATGAATCATTATATTTCTACAAATCGAACATTTTCTTTCGCACGTACGAAGTTAAGGTTGGTCTTCGAATAAAACCCAAACAATAATAATAAGAAAATCAAAACAAACTACCAACTACCAGTGTATAGTTGTGATAGGTATTATCTACGAATCAAGTGATAAAATAATATATATTATGCTATACATATATAATATTGAAACATTTTCTGTAACCCATATTTTCATATCTTATCGCAGTCAGAAGTGGATCGTGTGCTTATCTATATAACTTTGTATATAACCGAGTGCCTGAAGCGACTGGCCCGGTGCACCAGCAAGGCCCAGGGCCAGCAGGAGCTATATAGCCTGGCCATAGATCGTTTCGATCTCCCGGGAGATCCGGGCTTCCCCCTCAACTCCATCTACACGCGGCCGGAGGACCCGGAACGGATGCGTCAGTATTTCCTCCAGTTGCGCCACGAAACCGGAAACAGACTCTTGGATAAAGTTTTCGACACTTCCGACGATAAGCCCAATAAATGGTGGATCTGTTTTGCCAAAAAGAAGTTCATGGAGAAGAGCTTATCCGGTCCGGGATAATCCTTTTTTTTTGACTGTTCAATAGCTTTAAAAATTGTAAAAAGTCTTTAAAATTCAACTAGTAACTAATAAAAGAGTTTATTTAACGGAAACTCTGCTATGTTTCGTTGCCAAATATGCCAAACGTTTGATTTTGAAACAATAAAGCCGAAAGGTAATGAATTTTGGAAATTTTGAATCACATGACTATTGAGAAATGTCACGGGTTTAGTTTATTCCTGTCTGGTAGTCTAGAATCTTCTGCTGTAGCTCATCCTCCACAATCCTCTCCTGTATCTCTTCCGTCTTCTCCTGTATCTCTTCCGTCTTCTCCTGTATCTCTTCCGTCTTCTCCTGTATCTCTTCCGTCTTCTCCTGTATCTCTTCCGTCTTCTCCTGTATCTCTTCCGTCTTCTCCTGTATCTCTTCCGTCTTCTCCTGTATCTCTTCCGTCTTCTCCTGTATCTCTTCCGTCTTCTCCTGTATCTCTTCCGTCTTCTCCTGTATCTCTTCCGTCTTCTCCTGTATCTCTTCCGTCTTCTCCTGAGCTTCGTTCTCCACAATCTTCTCTTGTGCTTCATCCTCCACAATCTTCTCCTGTGCTTCATCCTCCACAGTCTTCTCCTGTGCTTCATCCTCCACAATCTTCTCCTGTGCTTCATCGTCCTTCCAGGTCTTCTCCTGTCCATCGTCGTCGATCCCAGTCTTGTCCTGTCCATCGTCGTCCATCCCAGTCTTCTCCTGAGTGTAGTCCTTCCCAGTCTTCTCCTGTCCATCGTCCTTCCCAGTCTTCTCCTGTGTGACGTCCTTCCCAGTCTTCTCCTGCGTGTCGTTCTTCCCAGTCTTGTGGTCTTCCTCAGTCTTGTGGTCTTCCTCAGTCTTGTGGTCTTCCTCAGTCTTGTGGTTTTCCTCAGTCTTGTGGTCTTCCTCAGTCTTGTGGTCTTCCTCAGTCTTGTGGTCTTCCTCAGTCTTGTGGTCTTCCTCCTCAGTCTTGTGGTCTTCCTCCTCAGTCTTGTGGTCTTCCTCCTCAGTCTTGTGGTCTTCCTCCCCAGTCTTGTGGTCTTCCTCCCCAGTCTTGTGGTCTTCATCCCCAGTCTTCCTATGGTCTTCTGTCTTCGCGTCTATCTTGATCATCTTTATCCCCATCTTGGCCCTGTCGCCTGTAACTTTTTCCTGTTTCGAGACAATGCGAATGGTGGCGGCAGTACGTCGGGAGTTTGGGTTCTTGCTCGTCATTCGATAGTTCAAGGAAGACTGTACTCTAATCTGGCGACTGAATATTTCATCCAGTCTTGCCCTAATATCCACATAGGTCAAGACTGTAATGTCGCTGGTGATGAACACCAATTGCGGAATGATTTTCTCTCCGAAACTCATATCCCATATGCCATGGGTTCTGTTCCGTGATTTCGCTTCAATCTCCTTGACAATCTTCATGACGTTGCCCGACAAACTCATCTCCAGGTCCTTGCCATCGCAGCTCTGCGACTCACCACCTTGGGCATCTTTGGTAAAATAATCTGAAGCATCAGTAGCATCCTTTGAAGCAATCACGACGAGCTCTGCATCTGGAGCATCGCTAGCTGCTTTCGAAATATCCGAAAATGGTACAATCACTTTTTCTGGTTTCAAAACAAACTCAAAGTCGATAATCCTCGTCACTGACGGTATATCCTCTTCGATCCAATGGGATTGAGGGCGCGGACCAGCGCGACACTCAAAACGCAAATTCGAAATTGCCAAATTCTCGAAAAACTCAATCAGCTTGGAGACCTTATCGCGTCGTTCCATTTTCAAAGATATTTTTTCTCAAAGATACTTTCTTTCAAAAGATACTAAACACTTCAAAAAACTTATCAAAATTCGATCACAAAAAAAAGTTACTAAGGTTTTCAGTAAGCTATAAAAGTATTAAATTTCTTGTTTACTGCACGAGCCCGTTTTGTAGAGTGATTAGAATTTTGTTTTCCATCCTAAGGTCCAAAATTTGGACAAAAATTCGAATTCCAAAGCCTTCTTGATGCGGAAATTTTCTCAAAAAGCTAGTAAGTACAATGGGCCTAAACAGAAATAAATGGGATACAATTTTAATATACAATTTTTCATTTTTTTTGGTTTTTATAATCCAAAATTAATATAAAAAACTAGAATTTCTAAATAATAAAATAACCAGCTTTAGAATCATTTATTAAAATTTTTGTTTTTTTTTTGTTTTTTTTTTCAGATCATTATCTTTTGGTCTGCCTTTTGTTTGTTTTTTCGTTCTCTTCGTTCTCTCTCTTTTCCAATTAATATTTTATATTACATTTAAACATTTATACAAAAATGCACAGCTTAGAGACTAAAAACAAAAAAAATTAATGGAAAAAAAGTACAAAATATAGGAATTAAGCTTAAACATTAGAAAGTGACACACAGGAATGATGCAGCGTTATATACACAACAAAAAAAAACGTAATTATAGAATAAGAATAAATGTTACAGATTATGGAATAAAGTCTACTATTTAAACTCTTTGATTATTTCCACGATGCTCTGGTAAGTGCCAGTGACAATGCCCAGCACAGCCACTGTCAGGATAAGGATATTCTTGATGTAGGACCAAACGCCGAGTCCTTTGGGTACTTGGGCCCGGATCACGAAATCGATGAGAACCGGAATGACGAAGGCCAGGCAGGTGGAGCACAGGGCTCCGATTAGGGATATGAATAGGTTTAATTGGGGCACTACCAAGGCGACGCCAACTGTAAGGAAATAGAGAAGATATTAGTGGAAGTGGGGGGGAGTTTTAAGCCATTTTATAATATTAATCTAAAGATATTTTTATCCTTTTTGTATATGATACTTCCTTGTATCGTAATACACGTAAATCCAAAGTTTCAACTCGATATCTTGAGAACTAAGAGAGTTACCTAAGGCTGGGCAAGACCTTAACCCCATAAAATATTTTAAATAATATATATGGGAGAGAGTTATGGGGATTTTAGAGAGATAAAAGGATTTCAGATAGATTTTGAGACCTTAGAGACATTTAGAGATCTCAGAGAGATATAGAGATCTTAGGAAGATATAGAGATCTCAGAGAGATAAATCGGAAAGATTATATAAAATTATATACAATATCCCCAATAATATATAGAATATCCCTAAAAATACCTACAATATCCCTAAAAATATCCCCAAAAACTTACACGTCATCATGCACATGAAGAACCGCAGAACCACCTGCATGGTGATCGGATATTTCTGGGCGCATTGGTTGGATCGCTTGATGGGCGGCCACAGGATCTTGATCATGACGAAGAACTGGATGGGATAGCCCAGGAAGACGCCCAGGGCAGCCACCACCTTGACCACCTGCGACAGGATATCCTCCACTACCAGATTCAAGGTAATACTTCCGGCCACCTCCTCGCCCCAACGGCAATAGCTGACGAATCCGGTGAAGATAAAGAGTCCGGTGGTGAAGAACATGGTGGTGTTGAGGACACCAAAGCGACTGCTAAAGTTCTCCGGCTGGCGCATGGAGTTCCGGAGCGGCAGGATCAGGGCGATGCCCTCGTAGGAGAACAAGGCGGTGCCGAAGAACAAGGACAGCTGAGCGCCGCCTGTGAAGAGATTTCTGTCCCCGACCGGAGGCATGGGTCCATCGGAGAAGGCGATGGCCAGGGTGGCTATCAGGCCGAACAGGAGAGCCACATTGGCGAACAAGGACACGGGTGAGATGTACTTCAGGTTGGTCATCAGCGACGGGATCATGGCCGGCAGCAAAGTGATCAACATAACCATACTCATGCTGATATCGACGCCATTCTGTTGCAGGACCTGTTCCAAAAAAACATTAAATAAGGATTAAGCTAATTTTTGGAGGCACTGCACCCACCTGGTGGAGATTCTCCGTGATGAAGACAAAGTAAATGGCACAGAAACCGAACTGGGTGACGCACAGGAACATCTCCACGACCAGCTTCATGAAACGCGACATCCGCCGCAGGGGCCGTGGCCCGTACTCGAAGCTCTTCTCGACGGTCTCCGGATAGTCGAGAAAGTCAACGCCCGGAGTCCGTTCCACGGCTAGGATGGAGCCCTTGATCAGCATCCGTTCGCAGTGGACGCACATGACCGCGATGATGGGCAGGAGGATGGTGGCTCCGGCCAGGCCGCCGTTCTTGAAGCAATCGCCCATTGCGAAGAGTCCCGCTCCGACGCTGCCCTTGAACAGGTGGGTGGCGGCCTCCAGGTTGCTGGTCTCGTGACCTCGCCGCTTGACCCCCGCGCCGTTGCCCGCGGTTTCGGGATCGCCACCGCCCCCGCCGCCACCGCCCGCCTCCTGTTGCTTCTCCAGGTTGATGGATCGCTCCGGCGGCGTTATTTCCAGTGTCCTTGCCATGTTCCCGGTAGCTTCGATTGCTTTCTGTTCGCTCCGCTGCTGCTGCGGATTAAATGCAAAATTTTTTCGGTCAAAAAAAAACACTTGGATCGTTTGCATAACGGTACATTTCGAGGCTTGGCTGGCTTATGGGGAGTGCGAGGGAGAAGGGCCGAGCTCCAGGGAGAGGAAGTACCGTTGGAGCCTGGGTTCTAATTAAGCTTTCTTTCTTTGGCTCTTCTCCTCGCCTTCGTGTCGCTCTCCCCCCCGTTTTATGGGCTTTAACCCCACTAAGGCCGGCTAAGAGACTTAAGGCGATAGTCTAAGTAAGGGTTAAAGCTTTTAAATAAAGTTTTTAAATCAAGAGATTCGCTATTTTTGAGCATATATATAAATAAATATTTTTTATTATTTTTTAATATATTTAAATATTGTACTGTACGAATTTAAGTCGATTTTAAATAAAATTTATTCAAGAAAAAATCAAATATTTGAAATATTTTTGAAATTTTCCAATGATTTATGTACTTCTTCTTTATATTTATTTAAATTAACACTTTTTATTTGCTTTATAGATCTATAGATTTTTTTAACAACCCTATAAACCCGATTTCATTCATAATCATAAAAAAAATCTCCGCTACAATGATTTGGGGCATTAAAAGTATGCTAATTAATTCAATTTAGGAATTGAATGCAAATTAGATTTATAAAAAAAATATATACAGATTTATTAGATTAATAAACTAGTGTAGTTGGGGGGTTAAAAAATATTAATTATTCTTTTAAAACACTTGTTCAAGCTCTTGAAAAATTAGCAACTAATTTTAGTAAATTCCGCGAATAATAAAAAATGCAAGTCAAACACTTGTATTTTTTCAACAATCAGGAAGTGATTAACCCGCCAAGGTCTTTAAACTTAATTATGCACAAGCCACTGAGTGGATTTTTAAATTTTTTTCAAATTATTTTTGCATCATTTGGAATTATTTTTGGCACAGAATGCAGAATGCATTGTAAATCAATCGATTTGATTGATAAGATTAACGGATACTAATTGATTCACCTTTTAATATATTATTTTACCGTGTCGCTATTCGCGTTTCCCGATTTTATCAAAGTTATATAGAAATCCGATGACAGACCGAATTAGACATAGGACCGTTCGCGGCAAGAACCAAAACCAGACTCAGTGCTCGAGTTGGCCAACAGAAGCGAACGGCAAAAAGCGAAACTGCTCCAACAAAAACAAAAACAGCAACAACAGTAAAAAAATAATACGAATAATAGTATGTTGTACAAAAAAAACAACGAAAAGTCAACAAATGACACTCGATGGTGGGCGTGTGTGAGTGTACCTATGGGTATGAACATGAGTGTGGGTACGAGTGTATCTTTGGGACGAGTGTTACGGTTCTTTTTTTTGCTGGAAATGCAAAAATGCGCATAACGATTAACCCCAGAAAGTCACATTTTTTAATACATTTAAGTAAATATTTATATTTTATTAATAAAAAAAAAATAATAATAAAATTTCTTAAGATTTTATTAAAAAAATTAGATATTTTATAAGCCTCTTTTTCAAAAAATGATTAAATCTTTCAAAACTTTACACTGTCTAGTTTATAAGTAATTTTAATTTTATTTCTTATTTTTTAATTTAATTTCCAATTCAAGCCTAAAAGCTAATTTTTTGCTGCCATCAAAGTGTTAAAAATTGTGGGAGTGCGATCCATTCTGATCCGTGGATCGATAATAGTTTTGTATTTGCATTTGAAAGCATTATTTCCAGCTGACTCAAAGCACTTATAAATCACTTTCGCTTTAAAGAGTTCCTAGTTTTTGTATAACTCATATTTATTTAATATAGAAAAACGATGTGCAGCGAATTGTAAGATAAACTAGAAAAATAACTAGCGGCCAGTCACCGATGAATTTGACATTACAGGAGAATTCATTTCAAACTAGTTTATTAATGCACTTGAACCAATTGTATGCCAAACCTTAACATAAAACTCAGTAAATCCCCCTGATTGTTATCCGATTTCTGAGAAAATGTACAAATAAGATTAAAATAAAGGCGATTAAGTGCAATTTGGTTTTCAATTTGTTTCTATACGCTCGGAAAGGGTATAATTAAATTAAGGAAAGAGCTCCTATTAGTATTTAACATTTATGTTTCTTCTCTCAAGTTTGAAAATATCCTTTTTCCCGCCAAAATACTGATCTAGTATTTAAAAATATCGGTGTTGGAAAAAATACTAGACGGCGCCTGACCTCGCGCTCTCTCTATCGGTCTCTCTCTCCTGGCGGCCATGATCCTCGGCTTTTTCCCGCGTCCGAAAGTTTCTCCGTTTTCCAAATTAACTTTCGCGTTTTATTTGTGTTTTAAATACGGGATTCGGTTGGTAAATTACAAGAAAAACTTTATAAATGTAGTCCTTGTGTCGTTGTGTCTATTTTGAAGGAGTTTTTCGATGTAACTCTTGAAATCCGCGGCGGGTGCTCCACCTTCTGGGGCTGCCAGACGCGCCTTCTGCGCAAAAGAACCGTTAACTGGGAACAACATGCACACATCCGCATGTAAATAGGCGCGAAATTTACATAAAAATGTATATGAATAATACACTTAAAAAATAAATGGAATTCAGTGGTGAGTTTTAAAAGTTTTTTATATTATATTTTTTTATATAAATTAATTTATTGAAAAGTAGTATTAGTAGTAAGTATTTTAAAGAGTACAAAAACTTCGCCTAGACCTCAAAGCTATTTTAAGCTCTAAACTACTTTATAATTAATTACATTAATTAAAGTGTCATTAGGTTAGTTATCTATTCACTAAATATTAATAAGTTCCCCTTAATTTATGATTTATTTTATTAAAAAACAAGCACTATTGACCCAAATAATATTTAAATGTATAGGCAGAAGCAGGTAGCTCCGATTAACTTAAATATTTTTTTTGATTTATTTATTATTCTCAATGTTGTCATTCATCAAAGTTAGTTTATGAGTTACGAGTTTGTTTTTATTTTTTTTTTAACTGCAATAGAACCGTAACGTAACATTCATTGCGTCATGACATTGCGCATTGAATTTTTTATTAAGAAAAAAAAATGAATAAAAAATGTGAGGCAGGAAATGGTTCAATCAGTTCAAGGATCCCCAGTTTCGTTCCGGAATTTTGTGGATCGATTGGGTATTACCCCGGAACGTGCCCATCGAGGCAAATTCTTGAACACACCAAGCCCGGGTTCGTGCTTGGTTACACCTGAGTCGCACTATTCAACATTGTCTATTTTTTTGATTTATTGTAAACCTATTTTAAAACTATTGTAAACCTATTTGTAAACCTATTTGTAAGCCTATTGTAAAATTATTGTAAACTTATTGTAAACCTATGTTTAACCTATTGTAACCCTATCGCAAACCTATTCTAAGCATATTGTAACTATATTGTAGACCTATTTTAAGCATATTATAAGCCTTTTGTAACTATATTGTAAGCCTCCAAAAAAAAAGAAGAACGGAAAAAGTCTGGAAATTTACGATCTTGATTGAAGAAGCGCCAGTTAAATGAATTCCATGGAATCAAAGTTCTCCGATCGATCGATCTCGGCTGCATCTCACTTTTCTCAATCAACAATCGATCGATGTTTACGGAATTCAGCAATTGGATTATATAAGGAGTATTAAAAACAAATGCATAACAACAAATCAAATGTTTTTCAATGGGGGTTTACCTTTTTAGTTGTAAAAAAAAGGTATTATTTTGGGTAAGAAAATAGGAAACATTTGTAAAGTACATTTTTATTTTTTTGTTATTCAAGATGTTAAAAACTTGTTTCTTAAAGAGTTCTTAATCCTTGATCTAGGATATACATTTTTTATCCTATTACTTGTCTTTTAAGAAATCTTCTAGAGACCCCCTCTATATAGTACGCTCCTGACTTCCGCTATGCATATCGAACATAATTGGCATTGCCTGCATTTTCCTCCGATCGATCGATCGAGTTGAAGGTCGTTGAGTTAAGGGAATACGGTTTCGATTAGATTGATTTGTTTCGATTCGGATTGGATTAGATTAATAGCCAGAGAGCCAGAAGAGTCTCTCTCTCCTTACCTCTCTTTCTTCGGCAAATCTTCAGCAATTCTTCCACATTCTTAACTAGTTTTCTAGGCGAAAGCGAAAGTCCCCGCATTTTGTTGGCCTTTTTTTGTGATTTTTTTTTACCGATTTGGGGGAGCCAGAATCGGGGTCAATGTTAATGCGATTTTTGGAGTGCTAGTGCCAAATAATAATAATCGAAAAAACCGAACAATATAATTCAATTTCGTTTAACCCGTTTTGCAACTTGATTATTATTCAGCTCGTTTTTGGTTTTATGACTTGCGGGTTTTTTGATTTGTTATTTCTGTTTTTTTTTTGGGAATGATTTAATTAGATGTGTAATTATTTTTTAGGCCTCGATAAAGCTGCAATGCGTAATTTTTTATAATACTGAACAGGTTTTTATAAAAGTTTTATCTTATTTCTTATAGTTTTTGGTTTAGATTTAGTTTCTTAGTTTAGTTTAGTTTTAGTTTTACGGAAGATTAGACGAAGACCAGACGTAGACCAGACTAATTCTCCATAAATTAAATACAAAAAAAGTCGGAAGCTTTGTTTTTATGAGAAATAGGAAAGAGACTAAGTTCCGGATATAAAATATAATCTTACGAAGACACCGAAAAGATGAAATACTCTTTATTTGGAGATACATTTTTCCAATTTTTAGTAAACTAATAAAAGTCTTTGGAACAACGATAGAGTCCAGGCGCTTCCGTTTATCGTACGGCTCGGATCGCGGGGATAGATCCGAGAGAACAAAGTATAGCAAAGATTATTCATCACAATAGGTCGGTGATCCCTCTCTTAGGATTCACACATTTTAGCCAAATAATAACATTCCCCGGGAGATTAAAAAACCCCCAAAAAATCACAAACATCTGACCATTTTTTGTCATATTTTTTTGTATTTTCTGACGTCAAAGAAACGTCGCCACGTTTATTCGCTTATTGGCTATGAAAAAAAACGGAAATCAATTATAATAAGTAAAATGCGCTGCAGTTAGGCACTTTGGCACTTCGATATATATAATATATATATATATATAGTAAATGATGTTTTAATAATAAATTCGCCAGGATATTTGATGAATATTATTTTACTTTGAGGAGTTTTGTCTTGTATTTCGAACTCCAAAGAGCACTATAATATCACGGGTTTTCAATGTTTTTTCTATATATACAATCGATATATACATATGTATAAGATTATTAGAAAGCATATTGTGGTATTGGATATTGGATATTTGATAAACCTGATCGGATTTATAAAGCTGAAAATTTCTTTTGGTGAGGCCCCTTTTTTTCCTAACTTTTCCTAACTTTGTCCCAATGTCAAAGTTAAAATCATTGTTCGTCATGAAAGTGCAAAATAATCTGCTTGAGACTCTCGTAGGATCCGGTAACGAAGCCCAACAGTCCGATCACGAGGATAACCAAATTCTTTATACAAACAAAGACGCCAGGACCTTTGTTGGGCTCACTTCGGGTGATTAGTTCGATGACGGGTGGAAAGACCAGAGCCAAGGCCGTCGAACAGAGAGCTCCAATAAGCGATATGAACAAGCCCAGAGCCGGCACCAGTTCAGCGATGCTCACTGCAGGAGGATCAGGATATCAGGATCAGGATTCTTGATGGATTGTCCGGGCTACTCACATGTCACCAGAACCATAAAGGTGCGGAATGCCAGCTCACCGGGCATGCACCTGCCTTCGCAGCGGAAGGTCTTCTTCACATTCGGCCACATGATCTGGATGGCAATGAAGAACTGGATGGGATATCCGAACAGGACACCCAGGGAGACCATACCCTTGACAACCTGGGCCAGACTGGGAATCGCATTAACCAGTTAGTTTGATGTGCTGCCAAAGAAGGTGCTTCAACACTCACATGGTATCGCCCAGATTGAGGGTCAGACTGCCGCCCACTTCCTCGCCCCAGTTCATGTAGCCAACGGCTCCGGCGAACACGAACATCACCGAGACCATGAACATTCCGACATTCAGGACACCGAAGTTGGCCTCGAACTGATCCGTCTTGGCCATGGCGTTCTTGAGCGGCATCACCAGGGCAATGCCCTCGAAGGCGAATATCGCCGTGCCATAGAAGAGTGCCAGCTGGGGGGCAGTCGTATAGAGATGGCGTTTGTCCACGTCCGGGAGGCCATCCTTCAGGGCATAGTACAGGGTAATCGACAGGCCGAGAACCATGCAGATGTTGGCAAAGAGCGAGACCGGAGCCAGCCACTTCAGGTTGGTGATCAGGGAGCTGAGCAGGATCGGCACCACAGCCGCCAGGATCACCAAGCGAATGTCCAATTCCACATCGGAGGCACGCAGGATCTTAAAGTGACCGGATCAGTGGGGTGTTTTGATCATCATTCAAGGCCACAACTCACCTGCTTCACGTTCGTGCCGATGAACACAAAGTAGATGCAACAGAATCCCATCTGGGTGACGCAAATGAATATATCCACCAGGACACCCATGGTCTTGGACCAGCCCCTCAGCTTGGGCGGCCCCGTTTCGAAGCACTGCCTCACCGTGTCCGCGTAATCCGCACAAATCGCCTCCTCGTGCAGATCCCGCATCTTCTTAGAGCAGGCCACCAGGACGTGCTGGCAGTGGATGCAGACGATGGCTATGAGGACCGTGAGTATCGGCGCCACCGCCAGTCCTCCGTTCTTGAAGGCATCCCCCATGGCGAAGAGTCCGGGTCCGATGTTGCCCTTGAACAGATGGACGATAGTCACCAGGTAGCTTCGAAGTACAAGATCGTTTTAGGAGGTTTTTAGATCTGTTTGGGTAATCCTTTGGGGTGTTGGGTGTTCTCTGGGTTAGGGTTAGTAGGTTCTGGTATGTATTGTGGTATTTTTGGTATTTTTTGGAGTACAAAATCGTTTTAGGAGGTTTTTAGAGCTGTTTTGGGGTGTTGTAATCCATGGGGTGTTAGGGAGTCTCTGGGTTATCATAGGATCTTGTTATGGTGTTAAATTTTTGTGGAATTTTAGTTCTTTTTGTTGAGGTTAGTAGGTTCTGGTATGTATTGTATGTATTTTTGGTATTTTTTGGAGTACAAAATCGTTTTAGGAGATTTTTGGAGCTGTTGGGTAATCCACAGGGTGTTAGGAGGTCTCTAGGTTATCATAGGATCTTGGCATGGGGGTACATTTTTGTGGAATGTTAGTCCTTATTGTTGGGGTTAGTAATCCATTGGGTGTTAGTGGGTCTCTTGGTCTGGGTTAGTAGGTTCTTGTTTGTATTTTGATATTTTTTGAAGTGTTAGGAGGTTTTTAGAGCTGTTGGGTAATCCATGGGGTGTTGGGGGTCTCTGGGTTATAGGATCATGGTAGGATCATGGTTGTGGTCGAATATTAGTTATTTTTGTTGGGGTTAGTAGGTTCTGGTTTGTGTTTTGGTATTTTTGGTATTTTTTAAAGTGTTGGGTAATCCATTGGGGGTTAGGGTGTCATTGGATCTTGGTAAGGAAGTAAATTTTAGTCTTTTTTGTTGGGGTTAGTAGGTTCTGGTTTGTATTTTGGATTAGTAGAGGTTTTCGGTGGGTTAAAGTTGATATTTGTTACGTTTCTCAAGGGATATTAGGATGTGGTTAGTTTTTGGTGCTTAGTTTTAAGGTTAGTAGGTTTTTGTTAGGTTTTATCCATTAGTGAAGGTTATAAACGGATTAAAGTAGAGTTTTGCTGGGCTTCTCAAAGGATGGTTGGATGTAGGTGGTGTTTTTGGGTTAAAGTTGAGTTTTGTTGTCTTTTTTGTGAGGTTTCTCCAAGGATATTAGGAAGTAGGTTTACATATCAAAGTTAGTAGGTTTTCAGGTGTTTTCGATGGGGTTTTAAAGCTTTTTTAAGGATAGGATTGGATTGGCAGGTGGTTAGTAATCTGCAGGATTCTATGATTTATCCAATGAAGCTATTTTGTGGGTTTAAAGCTGGTTATGAGGTTTTAAGCTTAGTTTTCCGGTGTTATTTCGATGGAATAGGAAGATCCTTTGGAGGTTTTGGGTTTATGGATTAATCCTTAACAAGCAACTAAAATATACCTTATTTTAGGCCTTATTTGTACCAAATAGAGTAGTAGAGTTGTCAATGTTCAGGGTTGACTTGGTAAGGACCAGTCCTTGTCCAAACATTGTTTTTTTTTTTAATTTTAGAATCTTACGTATTATGTGGAGGGACCTTCACTACCTCGCTGGCCATAATGGTTAAGGATCCGCTAACATATACTTCTAGAGGTTGATGGGAGTGAGTATGCTTGTTTTTTTTTTGGTTTTTTATTTTTATGAGGTGACTAATGAATTTATTTTACAGATTATGTACATTTTTGTCGACTAGAAATAAAAAGACTCCTTTTTTTTTGGGACTCTCCCTAATAGGAGAAGTCTTTTCGGAGATTTTTAAGGAAGATTTTTTAAAGAAGGAGCTAAGATTTGGAGGGTTTTCAAATTATATATTTAGTTTCTAATTTAGAAACTTAATAGTTTTGTTTCGTTTTTTAAGTTTTTTAAGACTTAAAAAGGTTTCTTACACTATTTTTAAGAGCTTAAGTTTAGTTTCTAGGAAGGGAAACTTAGGTTAGGTTTTTTGTGGGTTAGTTTGCAGGATTTAGAGTGTTTTTTGGGGTTTTGTGGTATCCAAAAAAGAGCTTAGTGGGTTAGTTAGGATTGTTTAGGATTTAAGCATTATTTGCAGGTTAGTTTCCGGGTTAGTTGGGTTTTGGGATTAAGATCCAGGTTAGGGTTTATCCGGTTAGTTCTCAGAACTTAGATCATAAAAAGGGTAAGTAGGTTAGTGGGTATTGGTTAGACTTTAAGCAGAATTTGCAGGTTAATTTCCGGTTTGTAGGTTAGTTCTCAGGATTTTGATTAGGGATATCCATAATAAGGGTTAGTGGATATTGGTTAGGATTCAAGCAGCATTCAAAAAAGGATTAGCAAAGCAGAAAGAAGGTTATTTTCCAGGTTAGTTGGATCCAGGTTAGGGTTCATCCAATTAGTTGGTTAGATTTTTGGTCAAAGAAGGTAATCCTCATGCCTACCTGGTGGCGGGATGAGGAGCCTCGTACTGGGCACCCTTCTTGACATCCTTGGACACTTCACCTCCCGTCTCCTGCTGATTTCCACCTTTTCCACCGGCATTTTCCCGCCTCGTTAGGTTTAGGTTTTGTATCTGAATGTGAGCCTTTGAAAGGGGAACATACTCAAGATGTTTTAAAAAGAATAAAAGCTCGTGTTTTATGTTTAATTCGTGACGTTTTTTGCGTCTTTAGTTTCTTAATAGTCAAGAGCTTCCGCTTGTCAATCTCCGAGAGAATCAAGTTCAGAGACGAAGATTTAATCATCGGGAAGCTCCAGCAGATCAACTCGTCCCCATTCAATTCCACTTGACTTTAAGTGGAAGTACCATAAGTGTGTGGTTTCAATAAAAAAAACAAAATTTACATTGCAAATAGGGGGAGGGAGGGATAAAATTGATAAAAAGCCAAAAAATAGAGAACAAATCAAAGGCTATCACTCTGGCAACGAGTGTGTCGTCGTCTCGTATCTGAATGCATTTACGAGTATATTGCTTTTTTTTATTTGTTGTATTCTGGGTTAGATAGTGGCTTTGCCAAAATAATATCGATGTATATATATAGTCTAGCACGTGCCTGGCTATAGTCTATAGTCTGTACCGATCATTACAAGCTATAGATACGAGAAAGTGTTAACAAATGCCTTGTTCAGATTCTAATTGAATTATTATTTTGTCTAAACTATAATATTTCGTATCTCAAGAGTCATTGAGAGTCGTGACTTTGTTGAAAATCGGTTATCAGACTGTCTGGTGGAATGAATTAGTCCGAAAAGTATTATATTTTCTCTTGTAATTAAGCACGTTCATTCACAATCACAATCGCTGAGGAAATTATGACGCCAATTGAAAGGCATTCTACAGATACGATGAAATGTAATTTATTGCCCACTCGAATAGGTTTTATCTCCCAAAAAATCTGTATCTCTGTTGCCAGCTAAACTATATCTATAAATTTCCTATAAAATAATACTCCAGAATTGGTAGGAATCTGCCTCTGTCCCACATGTCGTATACGCAATCGAGGCAACTTTTTCGAGGGGTTACGAAAGCGATCACTTTTTTTTGGTATCCCGAAACCTTGTGCAAATCTAGACAATTTTTCCACTTTAGTATTACTTTTTTTTATTGCTTTTTGATTACGCTTATCGGCAGCTAAAGCAGTTAAAACCGCGTATAAATCGTCATTATCACGTGCCCTGCAAATCACCGCCTCTCGCCTCTCGATTCTGGCAACAAAATGCTCTAATTTATTATTTAATTATTATGGAATATATCTCAAAAATATATATTCTATTAAAATATAAATTTAGGAGCTAAAGAATACTAATTTGTGAAAGAGTTTTGAAAGAAAATTGACAGAAATACAAAAATTTAGAGAATTTTAAAAAGAAAGAAAGAAAATCGAACAGAAATATCCAATTTTTTAAGAAATATAGAAGTTCCTCTTTTTTTTAAGTTTTTTTCTTATAAAAGACACTTTTTTAATGGGTATTGTGTCACAATTTTTGGATAAATATTCGGAAAAATATATAATTCTGATTTCAAAGATTTTTTATCTATTTTCAGAGCTTTTTTCTAGAAGATTATTAATTTAAAGGCTTTTTAAGGCTGTATTTTAATTTTTTTACATATATTCCTGAATTAATAAGCCTTAAATAAATAGGCCTTGAAAAAGTCTTATTTTTATTTAATTTCGCTTTAAAAAATATTGTAAAAGATTATAGAAAATTTATTTTGAAAAAGAAACCTTAGGAAACAGAAAGAAAATCGTTTTGGAATAATTTTCAATATTCTAAAAAATCAAACAAGTGTTTTTTATACAAAAATTACACAAAAAAGGAATTTGAAAAAGCAAAAAATATAAAATTAAGCATCATTTTTATTAAATTTTGTTTGAAAAATGTGAAAGTAATTATAGATAAATTTATTTAAAAAAAAGGAACCTTAAAAAACACAACAAATTTAGTAAAAAGTCATTTTTGTACAAAAACTACCAAAAACATGTACAAAAAGACAAAAATATAGACAAAATTGTATATTTTTACTTAAACTTTTATATAATTTTTAAATACTTGTTTATTTCATAAAAAAAAAATCCTAAAATCCTTTAAAAAAGTATTAAAAAATAATGAAAATCCTCAAAAAACAAATTCAATTTCCATTAGTTTGTCATTATTTTAATCTAGTTTCGAAACTAAAGTATTTAACACTTTATTTAGATTATAATTTAGATGAAAGATAGAACAGCCTTGAAGTGCGTAACGCCACCACCCACCACCCACTACCCACCACCCACCACCCACACCACCCACGCCCCCCGCCCGTCATTGGCAAACTGTCAAGAGGGCCGAGACACTGATATTATTTATTTATGTCTCGTGTTATTTTTTTTTTGTTAATTTTTTTTTTCTTCTTGCTGCTGGCCTCTTGAATTAAGAAATATTTCTTGCGAGTGGAAAATTTTCCACGGCGGACAAGTTTCGATTGGACAGTTCAATGGAGGGAGGGTTCACTGCATTTGAATGAAACCAAAACGAAAACCACAAAATAAAATATAAAAAGAAAAATTGATAAAAGAAAATTATTAATTTTCGCTTTTTATTAATGTTGCCGGAAATCTGACAAGTTCAAAGAGAACTTTGATTGGTTTTTATTGGCAGGCTTTTGTTCTCCTTTTGTGACGTATTTTTTTCGACGACTTTTTTATGGTTTTTTATGGGTTTTTATGAAAAAAACAAATATGAACAAGTTGAGAAGAATTTCAGGAATTTTTAAAGAATTTAGGAAACAGTTTTAGGCATTTTTTGAAGAAAAATATTATGTAAATAATACAAATTTATTATAATTCTGTAAGAAATATATTTTTTCAAGTGTATAAATATATTCTTTAGATACTTTTATAAAGTTTTTTGTCTCAAAACCTGTTCTAACCTTGTTCCAAGTGAATTCTCTGTAAATTTTCCCACTTATTTACATTTTTTATGCTTAAAAAAAATGATTATTCAAAGTAATTAGTCTCTCAGGCGTAAAAAATGAATGACATTGGCCATAAAAAAACCCAAGGGGGGTGGTGGAAATCCATAAATCATGGCTAATCTTTCATTAATAATAATCGTAAATCCATAAAAAGATAAGCCAAAAAAATTCCCCCAAAACGGAAACCAGATTTTATGATTTAAGGGCCAGGAATTAAGATTAATTTTTATGATTAATTTTTCGATTTATTTTTTGAGAATTTTTTTGGAATCCCCTTTTTTAAACTAAGCCTCTGTTTTTTATAAAAAATGCAACAGCTGTATTTTTATTTTCTGTGTAAAAAAGTACAACTGTTTTTTTTTGTTTTTTTTATGTATTTTTTTATGGAAATATTTTACAGCCTGACTTTGCACTTGAATATTTTTCTGTCTTTGGCCAAAGAAGTTGTGTTTGTTTTTTGTCTTTGTTTTTTTTTCCCGGCAACGGTAACTGGTTTTTGGGGGTCTACCTTTGTTTTTTTTTTTTTGTACCTAAGGGGGGGCGGAGAGGGTGTGCTGTAAAGTGTTCTTTTTTTAGGCTTATATCTTAATTTTAATTACACACCTCGGCATCCATTTGGTTGTTGTTTTTGCTGCTGCTGCGGGTTCTTGTTGTAGTTGTTGTTTTTTAAAAAACTCGGTCAAAGCAAAAAATAAACAAATAATAAAAAAAAGAGACAACAAAACAGTCTGAGCGAGAAAGAGAGCTAACACACACACAACCACAACCACACCCACGCACACGCACACGCACACGTTTATTAATGATTTATATCTGTGGGCTGCATTTAGAAAATTTTCGAATATTTAGGATGCGGATGCGGTTAATTTAACGTTTCTTTCGGGGTTCTGTGTGTTAATCGCTCCACGAAAAATTCAAGACTGACGGAGGCGACCGGTGACGGGCGACCGGCGACAAATGCTTTTGGCCGTCGAGAAGCGAGAAGGAGAAGGAGCGATGCCCACACAGAGAGTCGAGCCGAGTGTGTGTGCGAGTGTGCGAGTGTGTGGGGGAGAGTGGGAGGCAGTGGCTGTTCTTCTTCACGCTATGCCCCACTCTCCCTGGCTCCCTCGCTCATTACAAAAATATATTCCCTCCGGAAAGAGACAGGCTGTCAATCAGCTGTTTCTGAAAAGAAAACGGGATCTCAAGTCCCCCAACCCCAACCACAAGCCCCAACCTCAAGCCCCAACCCCAACCCCCTTTTGGGCAATGCAACTTTCTCCTTGGTACGCTTATCGCACCAACAGGTGGCGCCACTTGC
Source organism: Drosophila ercepeae (assembly GCA_018150545.1). Lineage (NCBI taxonomy): Eukaryota > Metazoa > Arthropoda > Insecta > Diptera > Drosophilidae > Drosophila > Drosophila ercepeae. The sequence continues at coordinate 3,267,381 of JAECWL010000197.1, forward strand.
CGTCAATGAAAACACTTGTTGAATGAAAAAGTTTTTTATTTATTCTTTGAATTGATTAATTGGAAATGTTTATAGATAACCGTTAGCAGGTACTTGAAATTTAGCAAATTCTTTAAGAGCCATAAAGAACTCTAGCAAATACAGTTAGGTTATATATTTTTTCAAAGCTTTAACCATAAATTTCGAAGGTTTGTGAAATTCTAAAGGCTTGAAAATTATAAAATAAATCTTTTTTTAATACCTTTAAATCAATTTAACGGTTTTTAATTACTACCCACGAAAGTGTCTTTACATTGGCAATAAAAGGTTATATAATTTATAACAAAAATTATAATCTAATAAGAAAATAAAAGAAAATCTAACTTGTTTGTATAAAATTCTTCTAAAAAAATTCATAATTAATTATACAGCATTTTTTAAAATCCAATTCCTTAATTTTTCATTCAATTATAATAATTTGTATTGTAAAATATATCCCTTTTTATTCTTTAGAATTTTTCTCAAAGTGTATCTGTTCAGTTGACTTTAATTTTCCGACTTGATCAGACTAATGGATCGTTTAATTCATGTTTTATTATTATTGATTTATATAAAAATAAATTAAGGCGAAAAAAGGCGCACAGGCGGTGGGAGAACAAAGAAAAAATGTTATAAGCGAAAAGACACTGAAAAAAATTAAGTTTCGTTGATAAAAAATTGTGTTTCTAGTTCTTAGAAAGCTTCTTTTCAAAGGATTTTCATTAAGAGATAAATTAATATCATTAATTAGTCTTATTACCTTATTTTCAAGGTATTGTAGTTTAATATTTTCTTCCAGTGTAGTCTACATTCCAGGGCATTTCTATTGCGGGACACACGCCAACTCTTGACGAGCAGATCGCTCAATTGGCGACCCTGGTATCCCGTCCTTGGCCTTGAAAATTGACCAGAAAATAGACGTCTAGCACACGCAGGTCCCCCTCGTAGAGCTGAATAGATATAGAAATATATTCCATATATCCGAATGCATAGGTAGGTCTTGGAAGATCGAGCATTGTGCCATGATATGGCAGTTTTTTGGGTTGGTTTTTGTGGGTGGGGATGGGTGGTGATGGGTGGTGATGGGTGGTTTGGGGTGTTTGAGGGTATTGCGGGTGGTTGAGGGTGTTGCGGGTGGTTTTTGGGTCTCGTTTGGGGTCTATTTTCAGCCACCCGAAATCCATATGCCCTTGTGAGAACACATTTTGGGTCAGGCGATGGTTCCATAAATCCAAGAACCCACTTTTTTTGATAAAATTAATAAAAATTATAATAGTTTTTCAAGAAAAAAAATCCTACTTATCGAAAATTTATGGTTTTTTTCATTAAAAAAATTTTAAATAATTTTGTACTATATATTTTTTTATTAATGTACGAGTATCTTAAAGAGTATTCAAAGTTTGTTATTTCTATTTCTCGCTTTTTCAATTAAATTCTTTTCTATTTTGATCAGTTCATCATTTTGGCAAAAATAAATTAAAAGAATTTCAGAAAATTTCACAGCTTTTCCCTCAAATTAAAAGTCAATGAACCCAAAATAAAAAGAATATATAAAAAGTATTAATATTTAAATGGTTTTTAATACAAAAGAGGTTTTATAAAAAAGACTTTAAAAAAGATATACAAGTATATTCTAAAAACAATCATTTTTTTAGTCATTTTAAGCTCTTTGAAAAAGCAAGTTTCTTTTGGTAATATAATAACAAAATAATGGCAATAAAATGTTAATATAATAATATATAATATAATAAAAAAATTCTATAAAACACTTTCGCTTTTTCCACTTCTTAACTCATCCAAAACCCGTAACTCTGATATCTCCCTTTCGGTATCTTTCTGGAACTACTGACATGCTTGGTTTTCTTTTATTTTTTTTCTGGTTTTTTTTCTGTTTTTTTTTTAACATTATTATGTGGATTATTGTTATTAAAAAAGTTTGGGCCAGGCCCTCGATTTCTTTAGCTTTTGTCTTTGGGTTGAGGCGTCTTGAACGAAACGTTTAACGTTTTTTTAGCGCCGCTCCAGTAAGTTTTCAATTCAAACAAATTGCAGCTGCCGCGTATGGTAAGTCTTAGTGGTTGTAATTACCAAGTGACAGTCAGTCACTCCGCCGGGGTCACTGTCACTGCCGGGGAAAGTCACCAACAACACAGTATCAAAAAGACTCATATATATATAAAAAAAAAAACCCCAAAAAAAATATATAGTCTTGGAAAAAATATAAACGAATTTAATTGCAGAATGCTTAGAAAGTGAAAGATCCGAAGACGGTCGCGGATTTATGGACATTGTCGCCATATCCGGAATGAAAATCTTCAATCATAATGTCTTTATTTCGTTTTCGAGTGACTTTATTAAAAAAAGGCGAAATTTTCAAAAAATATCACATCATATTTATTGCATAAAGTTGTTTAAATATTTCTTTCAAAAATAATTTAAAGAATTTATCAACTTTTTATAGAAATAAGAGATTCAAGTTATAATTTCAATATTTTTAAAGACATTTTATAAAAAAACTAAACCATTAAGCATTAAATTATTGATCCTAAAACTATTAAAGTATAAAAAAAAAACCTTTGTTTCCATAACTTAAAAAAAAACTATTTTAAACATTCTAAAAACTATAAATTTAATTCCTAATCTCTTTTGAAAAAAATAATAAATATTAAATAAAAAAATAAACCTTCTCATCCACTGAAAAATATTCTACAATCTTTCCTCTTTCCTTAAAAAACATTTATTTTTTCCCTCCGTTTCCCTGTCACTTTTTATTGGGGTTTCCTTTCTTGTCCATTCTCGTCCATTCTCGTTCATTCTCGTCCATTCTCGTCCAATCTTGTCCAACCCAAATGGATTGCCTCCTCCTTGCTGCCTCCTTCGAGGAGGGGGTCGAGCCGACTCCCCTCTGGGACTAGTCCGACCAGATCCTCTCTAGAATGGCAAGCCAGAAGTGGGACACTCCATGCCACATGCCTCAGTGGCAATCAAATGACCTGGCCGCGTTACCTGCCGCATGTGGCATATCAAGCATGTGTGGCATATGAGGCATGTGGCATGTGGCAAGAGGAACCACCACCTGGCGCTCCTATCCGATCTTCCAATTGGCTGGATAGAACTTAAGAGCCACTCTACCCAAGAATCAAACAGAAACAGTGAGAGAAATTAGGAGAACGATTTGGGATTTTAAAAATTAATTTAAAAAGTTTTTAATAAAAATAATATCCAGAAATTTTAGAATCGATTTTATTTTATATTTTGAATTTTTGCTTAAGTTTTTACTTATATTAATTTTTTCTTTTATTCATTCACAGTGGAACAAAATGCTGTTGTTATGGGACAAAAAAAAATACCTATGGTGAGTTAATAGATTTTTTAGAAGCTTTTTATCTGGGTGTGTTAAAAATACTTATAATGTAGAAAACCTTGCCGGGATCGGTTTACTATATCTTATACTTGGCATATAAAAATCGGAATCGATATAGAACGGATCATAATTGCCATAACTTTCGTGTTTTTTGGATTACAAATTTGTGACTTTTTCAAAATCCATTTTAAAAGGAACTGCCTTGATTCTTAAATTCTTATAAAGATCGGACAACTACTCTTATATCCCATATCTGTAATATCTAATATCTATCTAACATAGAATATATCTATTAATAGAAATAATACAAATCCTATTTAAACTCCTCTTTCCTTTTTTTTTACATTTTAAAGAAACGTTTTAATAAAAAAAACTGGACATTTTTTAATAATTCCTTTGATATTCTCTTCATAAATTAATATTAATTTGTTTTGGTTGATTTATTCTGATTTTTTTTGGTTTCCTTTTACCAAAATGAATAGAAAATTAGTATTTTAATATTAAAAAAAAGGAGAAAAAACATCGAATTACTGTTAAGTAAAGTAAATCATTTTTTTTTGTTAAAGAAAATAGTTTCTATAAAAAAAAGAGAAATTTCTTTCTAATTCTTTAGTCTTTTTTTCTTAATTCTTTACTCTATTTTTCTTAATTCTTTGTTTTTAATATACTAAATAGGAAATTACAATATTTTATATTTAAGAGTGATTTATCACCCCTGAAACGATCACGATAACGATAACCTTTGAGGAATCATGAGAAATTTAAATTTTTTGAGGAATTTTGGGCGGTAAATTTTTGAGGAATTTCAATATCATTTCCTTTTGAATGTCTATATAAAATAAAAGAAACTAAAATATATTAATTATATTTCATATTCAAGAAAGAATCAAACCCCTAAAAACGATAACAATAACGATAACGATAACCTTAAAGCGTTTGAAAAATTACTTTGAATATCATTTCCTTTTTTGCCTCATTAATACAATTTAGAAAGTATATTAAATTGATGACGAATTCTTGCTATTTTATTTATTCACTTATTTTTTTGTATACAGGTACATATATTTCTATATATTATTATTTTTTTAATATCCATCTTTTGTCTTCTATCTTAAATCTTAAGATATCTTGTCGAGTTTAAGAAATGATATTTTCTCGAATTTTTTAAAAGCAAAACATAGAATAATTTTATATATATATGGTAATTTTGATATTATAGATATCGGTTTTTTATCCATTTCTTTTATGTTGGATTTGCATTATTTAGAAACTTTTTGAATGACTCTCGACCCACTGTGTCTTAGCATTTGTCGTAGGAATTAAATAGAGGCTATGATTAGATCGGCAATTTGGCATGGCTGGATGATAACTGTCGCAGAGGGCCAGAACGATCGACAGGTCGTTTTGGAGTGGAGTCGCGAGCTACTTACTTGGCTCGAAGCTCTTGGCTCTTGGCCAAAAGTCATAAGTTGGTGGCAGCGTTACGGGCCAAAAGCCAGGCCAAGCTCCGAAACTGGGCGACAGTGGAAGGCAGAAAGAGAAAGAGTCTCGAAAGCGGTACAGAGAGAAGCGGGGCAGGAGGGGGGCTTTCTCCAAATGGCCAAGACTTGAGCTGAGGCTTTGGGCCTGTTTCATTTATTAGCCAGACTCGCAACCAGACGGTCGTTTAACCAAAAAAAAAACCAAAAAAAAAAGAATATTTTTTTCCTCGAAAAAAAACGAACCACAAAAAAAAAGTAAAACGCGCGGGAGTTTAAAAATGTCTTGGTTGGGACATCTCTGGGTGTGGATCGCGTTGATCTTGGCCAGTGGTCAGACCCTCGCCATCGACTTTGGCTACCATCCCAGTGCCGAGGAGTTCGACTCCCTGTTGAGGACAAACTATGGGCGGGATTCCCTGCAACGCCGCTACCAGGACAACCGGAGATTCGTGCCGCGCTACCAGCACGAGACATCTGTGCGGTTTGAGCCGCCGGAGCTGGACTTCCAGCTGTTTGGCCAACAGGACGAGAACGAAATCCAGTTCGGGCAGCCCTATGTCTTCGAGTCCGTGGAGGAGAACACGGAGAGCTCCGGGCTAGCCGATCAGTTCCACGTCCAAAGCGAACTTTTGGAGATCAAGGAACCAACCAAGAAGCCTCCGAGTGAAGCCACCACGTTTCCGATTTACTTTACGCATCCCAGTACGGGGATTGTCTATCAAATAAGTCAAGTGGGTGGAGGAGGATCGGGACACCTAGGACAGCTAGGACCCCTAGGACCTCCAGGACCTTCTCTAACTCAAAGCCGGAACGACAGCAACTCCATTGCCATTTATGTGACCAAAAGCCAGTATGACGCGGACATGGAACTCTTGCGAAAGAAATACGAGAAGCAATGCCAGATGGTGGCGCCGCCGGGCACCGTCATCTCCACCCTGAATCCCGTGAGGCATCCCGCCTCCTCCTCCGCCTCCGGTCTCACCACAACCCGTCCACAGATCATCCGCCTCAAGAAGCCCGCCAAGAACCCGCAGAACCAGAAACCGAACAACAAGTTGCCGCAGAAACAAAACCATCGACCGCCACCCGTGATGGTCACCAGTGGACCTGTCGACCATGTCAGCGATCAGCTGTTGAAGCTGCCCCACCGAGGCGCCACCACCACCACCAGCACGAGCACCACCCGGAGGCCGAATATCCGGAAGAAGAAACGCAAGAAGAAAAAGCAAACCAAACCGAAGGTGGTCAAGAGGAGGCCGGGATTGAATAACACCAGGAATCAGCCGGGTCCTCTGCCTGTTTTCTTGGGGAAGAGACCGAGTGGCTCCTCAGGGGCCACCACCATGCCACCCTCCCAGGGGGCAGGACCGCAGCTGGAGAGGCCACACATGCCGCAGGCCACACTGCCCACGGGGAACGTTTTCAGTCAGCATTTGTACCGCCAGGAGGAGGGTGATTCCCTGGAAATGGAGGGTCCTCAAGGGTCCCAGGGGATCCAGGGGTCCCAGGGGTTCCAGGCATCCCAGGAGATCAATCAAGGATCAAGGAAGCGGCGTTCTTTGGACTCAAAAACAGAAGCTTTCCAGGACAACAGCTACGAAAAGGAAACCAATCGAAGAATCAGAAAAGCCCGATCCCTGGACATAAATGGCGGAAATAAATGGCTGAAAAAATTAGTGAAAAAAGTAGTTAAAAGAGTGCAGAGAAAAGTCTTCGAAGGATCAAAGGATGTGCCAGAAAACGTAGAAGAAACAAAAACCAGAAAACGTCGCTCCTTGGAAACGCAAATAAAAAAGGCAACAGAAATAGTAGCAGCCCCGGGAAGTGGAGCAGAAAAAGGACTCAAAAAAGTAGCAGAAAAAACCGGAAGTGCCCGACGGGTGAGTACGCCGCGTAGGGGAAGTCCTTCGAAAAGGACTCCCCAGTCTGGGAAGAGGAAAACCAAAGAAAAAGCCACACCAACCGGTGTCCCGAAAAAGGATAACAGTCCTGCCAATCCCATAAACCGGCATCTCCACACGGCGGTGCATTTGCTTCACAAAAACCACACAAAGGACGAAAAGCAAAAGGACATGAAACCGATTCCAAGACAAAATGTGACAAAAATCAAAACGAAGACAAAAGAAAGAAAACGAGGCAGACCGGATCTAGGAAGTGCTTTCGATTTATTCGAATTTATTTCGGACGAGGACTACGATCAGGACGATGAGGATTACTACGAGGATGGGGACTCGGCGACCCGCAAGCCCCACACCAGCACGGAGGCGCAGAAAGTCAAGAACGAGGACAGCTCGTCGGCGGAGGAGAGCGCGGATTTCGGAGCCATGGTCGTGGAGGAGGAGACTACGATGACGACGCCCACGACCAGCAGCGAGGAGGAGGCCCTGGACCTGGCCGATGCCACCAAGAACTCCATGGCCAAGAAGAAAATCCGCATCAAGCGGCGACCCGTCGACTCCGACGAGGACTACGACGATGACGAGGATTCCGGGATTGCGGGCTTCTTTCGGATGATCTTCTATCCCGTCCAGGTGGCCATGTCCAGGCTGATGGATGGCTTCTCCTCGCCCGACGAGGAGGAGGACAAGGAGCCATACAAGGGTCCTACCGTTACCAGATATCCCACCTACACCCTCTACCACAGTGCCCACAGCAACGAGGCCTATGCCGAGGACGAGAACGAGGACGACCAGGAGGAGGACTCTTCCTCTTTGGGCAACTGGTTTGGCTCTTGGTTCGGCCTGCAGCAGAGGACCAAGAAGAGCACCACCACCACCACCTCCGCGCCGGTGACTCCGGAGCCCACCAAGGAGGCGCCAGGATGGCTGGAGTCCTGGTTCGGTTTCGGCAAGACCAGCACGGCGGATGCGGACAACGAGGATGATTATGACAGTGAGTAGAGATTTGATTTTTGTTTTGTTTTTTATTTAAAAATATTCTTTGGGAATTATAAAAAAAATCCTCTATTTTTTACCAAAGAAAGAGCCGCAAAAGCGAACAAAACCCTTTCTTTTTCATCCTTTTTGGTTCATTTTTGAAAATTACACAAAATATTTTCTAAAATATTTGATATATAATATTTTGATAGGGAATTATAGGGATTTTTTTATTTAAAGAAATACCTCGCATCCTTTCTCCAGAGAAGCCCTAGGCCTTAAAAAAGTACCGGGTATCATAACGACAAGAAATCAAAACCCGATTTCCTTTAATATCCCATTATTTTTGAAAGTATTTATTTTTAAGGGTCCTGTTTAGTTCTTTTTTTTATGGAATTATTTTGGAACTATTCGTACCTTTAGTTTATCAAAAATTATGAAATTCTAATCCTAATATTTATATATTTTTTATAATTAAGAAAAAAAAGAACAATTTCTAATAAGAGTTCCAGGTTAGAACTTTTTAAAAAATTATTCAAGCATTTAATCTTCCAATTAAAAGAAATTACCAGCCACTTTTTGTGGTATTTTTTTTTATAAATCCATAAATCTATAACCCAAAATTATCCGCTTGATTAAATTTAATAAAAACTGTCTAAAAAAAACAGAAAAAAATAAAAGAAAACAATTTAAAATAGAAGGAAAACCAAAAAATAGTAACGATGATGAGGTAGATTTTGTTGGAGAAGCATTTCAAGAGCCAAGAAATATTTATTTTGATGAATTTTTTAATAAAAACTATCAACAAATCTTTAAAAAACAGTATAGATTTTTATAAAAATAATTTCCTTATTTAAAGTTTAGTAAAAAAATACTTAAACCTTTCTTTTGTTAACCTTAAAACCTTAAACCTTAAAAAATTCTATTAACCAAGTTAAGAGTAAATATTTGTATTAAAAATAATGTTAGTACTTGGAGCCACTCCGCGTGGTTGAGTTAATGGAGAGATTGGGTGAATGGGCAGCGATTACCATCGGGAACGAGGAGAAACCCCTGCTCTGCCCTGCCCTGGTCCGTAAGAACCCAGTAACGGATCGCTCCAAAGTCTTCCCCAATGGCGGTCACGCTTTCTGCCGCCAGAAATACTTTAAAAGTTGGCCAAGTTTCCCATAACTTTCCCATATCTATTGGTTCACAGAATGGTTCGCCAGCTGGTTCGAGTCGAAGCCGAAACGAAAGGTCAGACGCCGTTCCACCACCTCGACCTCGACCTCGACCAGCTCGACCACAACGACGTCCACGACAACGCCGTCGTCGGTGGGTCAGGTGCCCATTCTGACGATTGTGGATCCGCTGAGGAATCCCCAGAACTGGATCGGCATCCTGGCCCATCACATTGTCAACTCGACGAGCACCACAACCGGCAATCCCCTGCTCCAGGCCCTGGCCACCCGGATGAGCACTAGAGGAACCACCACTAGCACCTCCACCACCACCTCCAAGCCGGATGTGCCGCGGAGGATAAGCTACGACAAGTACCAGATCTGGAGACTGAAGCCGCAGGATGAGGCTCAGGTGCGGGCTCTGGAGGAGTTCAAGAAGGGCGAGGATGGCGTCAAGATGCACTGGCTCAAGGGGCCCAGCTTGAGGTGGGATTCGCTCAAAGATTAGGAAATCAAAAAAGTCTAACCCTTCCCTTTTCCAGAGGCCTCACCGATGTCCTGGTGGCCCCCAAAATGCTAGTGGACTTCCAGGGAACCCTCAACTACGAGGGCATCGCCCACGAGGTCCTCATCTTCGACGTGGGCAAGGCCATCGCCTACGAGCGGTCCAAGGAGGACTACCTCCACACCACGCGACCCTCTAAGCTGCGACCCACCACCCCGTCGGGTGGCTCCGGTCTGATGTCCTGGAATCGCTATCACAACCACGACGAGATCGTCAAGTATCTGGAGCTGGTGCGAACGAAGCATCCCCAGCTGGTGGAGCTCATCCACATTGGACGCTCCTACGAGGGTCGTCCTCTGATTGTCGTGAAGATCGAGTCCAAGGATCGCGGCCATTCGGAGGGACTTTCCGAGCAGAAGCGACCCAAAAGGAAGCGCAAATCGGGACGCGCCAATGCTGTGTTTTTGGAGGCGGGATCCCAGGGCTTGGCCTGGATTGGACCGGCCACCTCCACCTGGATGATTGCCGAGATCCTGCGGCTAATGAAGAGTAATAGTGAGTATAGGGGAGGGTCGATTTTTTAGGAGAATATTCATACCCGGTACTCTTAGAAAGAAAAGGGAACGTTTTCCAGGTCAGGGTATGTCCATTCTTGGTGAGGATCAAGAAACGGTCAAGGGAGACCTTTTTTAAAGAAAATATTCATACCCGGTACCCTCTAAACCCCAAAAAAGAACCACAAAGTACCGGATATCGTACAGTACACTCTGCTCCTTCCGCCGAAGGATGGAAAATTTTATTCAAACTGAAATTTCCAAAGGGGCTTGTGGGAAGAGTCCTCCAAAAAATTGCACAAATGTTTCTCTGTTTTTTCTGTTGTTGTTTCCGTTTCCCGAAGGAAGGATAAGCAACTGGGCGGAGGGCGGAGGACGGAGGACGGAGCAAGGAATCAAGGAAATAAGAAGGAGCTACTGCATCCAACGACTGATCAAGTCACGCAACCAAAGCACCATCGTCGGTGGCTGTTTCATCTCGGTGGGTATGGCATACCGCCGGGAATTGATGAAGATGGCCCGACCCTCGCAATCCGTATAGCGTGGCCTCCGCCGGCAAGGCTCCACCTTCAGGGCACACGGACTTTTCCGGCGTTCCACGTGCTTCTTGCACTTGGGCTTGGCCGGACAGCTGGGCGGCTTGTGGGGGCAGTTGCGGTGTTTGGGCTTCGGCTTCGACTTGTGCCGGCAGTAGGAGCAGCTGGAACGCGACCGGTACCGATGGCGATCCTTGGCATGGCAGCACGAGCCGCTGCGGTTGGTGACCAGCGAGATGGCGAAGGCTATCAGGAGGACACCGAAGACGATGCCCACCGCCACCTGGACGTTGCGTTCGGCGTTTTTAAGATCCACCAGAAGGGTCACCACATGGTAGCCCAGAGTTATCCAGAAAGTGATGGTGCAGATGGCAAAAAAGCTGGAGAGGATCTCTAGATGAATCAAGGATGTGGCAAGGATATAACAGCAAGGATATACTCACACCAATACCCCGAGCACCTCCAGCAGAAACGTGATGAAAAAGTTCAGCTGCTCGCCGGCCAATCCCTCGAGGCTGAAGGCGCCTCCTCCTACTCCTCCCCCGCCGCCTGGCGGACCACCGGGAGGTACTTTCATGTTGCCACCAGGCCCGGGTCGCCAGGGCGCGCCCGGCGGATGCCCGCCCGGAGGACCACCCGGCACACCGCCACGCATTCCGGCCATGCCAGGGCCCGCCACGGCTCCAGGGGCACCCGCATACGGATCGCCGATGATAGATCCCTGGCCGTGGGCGGCGGCGCATCCGGTGTCGCAGCCGGTGCCGTAGCCGCACTCCTCGTCGCAGGGCGTGCCGATGGAGCAGCGGGTGTGTCCCAGGGTGGCGGTGCCCAGGTGGAAGGGTAGGCCCAGGGTGTCGCGTCCCCGGGGAGCGGGCGCCGACACCGACTGAGTAGTCCAGCCGCCGTGGCAGGTCGGCGCATCGCTCAGGGTTATCCGATTCGGATGCGGCTCCTCATCCTCGTTGGATCGCATGCTGACCCGGTCGAAGACCGTCTTATCTTCCGCAAAAACAATGCTGGAACCGGACCGCTGTTCCACTTCGCTCCCGAAACGTATGGGCGGAGGAGCATTCGGTATGACCACCACTTCGGCAAAGCCAACGCCTCCTCCAGCGTGAGGCGATTCGGTGCCGTTGGGTGCTACGGTGGCATCCTGGGCAATGTCTGCGGAATTGTCGGAGATCCGGGTTTCGGTCACCTCCCCGCCGATGGTGATGCCCAGGGCACCGGGCACGCGGATGACGCCTCTATTTCTGGCCACCGCCCGGACCACAGCTCCGGCTCTGCCTCCAGCGCCGGCTCCGCCGCCGAACTTGGGTCGTCCCACAGGACGCGGCAACTTATCCATTGCTCGCTGCTCTCTCGCTCTCCCCCTCCCGTCTCCTGTTTTCTTTCGAGCTATGCGCTCCTCCTGGATGTCCTTCTCACAATCCAGCCCAGTCCGATCCGATGGCTATTACATTCGATTTGTTTTGAGGTGATTTGGAAACTGAATTGAATGTCAAAGGGTTGAGGTTGAAAAAAGAGAAACTGACTGGACAGGCCGAGGTAACGTCGATTTAGGGATTTCCAGGATAACTGAGAGTCAGGACTTTCCGATTTTTGATTCATTTCTACAACAACTTCCTCTTCCAGAGACCAACGAGGACATGGACTTTGTGAGGAACACCACCTGGTACATAATGCCCGTCCTGAATCCCGATGGCTATGCCTTCAGCCACGAGTACGATCGCTTCTGGAAAAAGTCCCGATCCCAGCACCAGGCTCCACCCCCGAGCGGCATCCTGGACTCGGCCATGACGTGGCTGCAGCAGAAACAACGCGGCCCGGAGAAGGTCTGCCATGGCGTGGATCTCGATCGGAACTGGCTCTATCATTGGGGCAAGCGGGGCAGCTCCAAGGCTCCGTGCAATGAGTTCTATGCGGGACCAGCTCCGTTCTCGGAGCCCGAAACCAAGGCGGTCTCTGATTTTCTAATGGATTACAGGACGCAGATTAAGGTGGGTTTTGGTTTGGGATTCTTCTGGATATCTAAACCCTAATCTTCCAATCCCTTACAGCTTTATATATCCCTTCAGGCCTATGGCCAGGTGGTCTCCTATCCCGTCAAAGCCAATTCCACCTTCAATGCCGAGCGTTTGGATGATTTCCTGGACGTGGCCATGGTGGGAACGGATGGACTGAGGAAAAAGGGTCACAAATCTCGCTACAAGGTGGATGCCTCCAATGATTTGATAGAACAGCGATCAGGTGAAGATTTCGATATAAAAAAAATCCAAAAAAGAATCCTTTTTTAATCAGAAGACCTCCCCCCTAGGTTGTTCCGATGCCTTCGCTGCCTATGAGATCGGAATCCCCTTCAGCTACACGATACAGTTGGCGGACAATGGAGTCCACGGATATCTGCTGCCCAGCAGCGCCATCGAGCCCACGGCGAGGGATGCCTTCGAGATCATAAGCGGAATGTTGGATTACATTTAAAACTAAAAAAAAAAAATCAGGACTTTCCGGGGGGTTTTTCCAAAGGAACTAGGGGGAGTTCCTTCTTATTTTTTTTGTCTATTTGGCGGCTTGTGTTCCGGAGATCGTTTTTCCAATTTCCGGCATGCAGATCTCCATATAAATTAGTTTAATTAAATATCCTTTTTTTTTAGCGTATTCAAAATTGTTTTTTTTTTTAATATTTTTCTTAAACAAAGTACATGTTTTTTATTAAAGTGAGAGAACTATATATATATGTATTCGATATTTTTTGTAGTAGTCTTAATCCTGTTTAGAATAAATAGTATATCTTAAAAAATAAAGTATTTTATTTCATTAATATTCTCGTTTTTGTCTTTGCATGGATGCCATGTGGTTTTGGGTTTTCAAACTTTGAAAAATTCCGGCTTTAACTTTAAGCACTTTTTGGGTTTCTTTATATATCAAAAAATATATATAATACAAAGTGCTTTTACTTGTTTTTTAAATCAGCTTAAATAGTTTATATCTCTTGTGATATAAAAAAAAACTCTTACAAAACAAAACTCTTACACTTTTCTCCTCAAATAATAAATTAAAATTAATCATTTTCTGCTTAAGTTTAAATAAACATTTGGTTTTCTTGATGAAATTTTAGAATATAACTAAAGGAATTTACGTTTTTCGAATACTTTAGCTTTGATTTTGACTTAAAATATATTGAAATACAGCTTTGTTGTTTTAGAAACATAAATATTCAGTCGTCTGCTTTAGCTTTAGTTTTAATTCTCAACCTAAAAGTAATATAACTAGTTCCTGTAAACCTTTTCGAGTATTTTTTTCGAGACCTAGACCCAAGGCACTTAAATTAAATCTCCGCCAAAACCAAGAAAGAACTCACTGGGAGTGGAAAATATTGCCCGCCAGCTTGGACAAGCTCGTATAGCATTCGTTGCCGCAGAAATACAGGCCACAGAGTAGCTTGAACTGGGCCGGGGTTAGGGGATACGAGTTCTGGGGCATCACCACAATGGTTTTGACCGACGCACAACTAGACTGGATCTGTTCCCGGTAATTTGCGAAGGCCGCCGAGCATTTGGCAATGTGGCGGACCAGCTTGTCCGTCGAGCACTGCTGCATTACGGGCCGATGCAGGGCATTCAGGACAATCGAGTTGAGATCGAAGATCACCAAGTCCAGGTCGCTTTCGGGGAAATCCAGGAACCGATGCGGCGTGCTCTCAATATCCAGCATATGAACCATCTGCAAATTCGTGTTATTCTGCAGACTGTGCACATCCATAGTCACCTGGCGACTGTTTATTATCAGAATGCGTTTCTTTTGCTGCGAGCCGCGTTCACAAAGCTGCAAAAAGCCAACCGAGCCAAAAAAAAAAGTAAACAATTTTTGGAGGGAATTTTTTCGCATGGGAGTCTCACCTTGGTCAAGCTGCGGCCGTAGTTCGCATTAGCGGCCAGGTAGATATAGTTTCTGGGTGTATCATTCAATTGTAGGCTGGTCCTGTGATTGGGATTGACCATGTTTGTTCGAAGAAAAGGTTTAATTTAATTATTATTCGGCTTTTAATGTCTTTTTCCAAACAATAACAGTCGAGTGACCGTGGTAGCTGTGTCCAAAAATACTGTATGCAAGCTATACTAAAAAGCCGATATTTTACAACACTATTTTCGATAAGTTTGTGTCAGAAAAACGTTTGCCTAGCTTTAAAATATTATCTTTATTTAATAAATAATATAGAATTTTTAGTAACCATATAAAATAACAGTATTATTTTAAAACAATTTTAAAAAAATGTCAATACATCGTTTCAAAATTATTATCGAAAAATAGTATATGAGTTACTTTTAAGCTTTTTTATATCTATTTAACCTTTAAAAAATTAATAAATCAAGCTAATATAAGAAATATATAAAATATTAATGGAAATTCTATTAAAATAAGAAATATACCAAATCCGATAATAGTAACCTTATCGATAGTTTCAGTATTTCGAGTGGCACCATCTACAATTCACCGCACCACTATGCAGAACTCACCATATCGCTTAAACGTCAAACTCAACTCAGCCGACGAACAGACCGCACAAAGCGTAATGTAAAAGAATTGAAAAAAATCATCAAGTATAGAGGCGAAAAGGCAGAAGTCGCGGGCCAAATTGTTAAATTGCGTTAACGCTGGACAATTAAATGCGGCGTTTACAGCACAGTAAATGCGAGCGGCGAATAAATTGCGGTAAGCTAAAACCTAAAACCCAGCGCAGCGCAGCCCAGCACCAAAAAAAAAAAAAAAAAAAACCCGAACAAGCCACCACACCAACACACACGTACGCTCGCACGCATACGCAGCGCTGGGTGAAAAAAAACTGCAAGCGCCGCAGCGTTCTTTTTACCAAGAATATTATTATTTCACCGGAAATCATGAAATTAACGCTTTAACTTTTCGATGCATTCTGTGTGTACTTTTAGGAGGCGAAAAGCAGAGCCGATAAAGCGGCCAAAAACGGCGACCGCAATTTAGGCACACACACTCTCACACGCGACACCACACACACAGTAACACGCAGCACACACATACAGGCGCAAGAGAGAGCCTCCAACACACGCTCCACGCCACACCACACCAACAAACACACAAACACATACAAGCGCGCGTGCCTTGGCAGGTGAGAAGAAGAAGAAGGAGGAGGAGCAGAGGCAGGAGGAGCAGCGGCAGCGGCGGCGGCGGAAGCGGAGCGGAGGCGCCAAAGCCCCAAAGAAGTGTCGGAAAAGCCCAATCGAAATCCACGCAAATTTTGGCTGCAGGAGACGCCAAATAACAACAACAACAACAACTAAAACACCAAGGAAGCAGCGTATTTGGCGAAAATCTTGCATTGATGGTAATGCATGCTAGAAAACCGCAGCGTATGAACGATGGGTATGACAAAAATCGGTTTAAAAAAACCAACCGAAAACCGAAAAAATAACTGTAAAACAACAAGGCACTGCCAGGCCAGGCGCTGCACGCCCTTAATTCCGATATTTTTTGTTTACGTTCTGCGCTCTGTGTTCCCCTCTCTTTCTAACTCGCACACATCGCTTATCCCCCCCGCCACTCGTAATATTATTTAACTTTTGTAATTTCATAATGATTTTGTCAATATTTGGTTTAGTTTCCAATTCGCATTTTGACAATGTGCTCTTTTTTATGTTTTTCCGTTCC
Source organism: Drosophila ercepeae (assembly GCA_018150545.1). Taxonomy (NCBI): domain Eukaryota; kingdom Metazoa; phylum Arthropoda; class Insecta; order Diptera; family Drosophilidae; genus Drosophila; species Drosophila ercepeae. Next base: position 3,283,560 of record JAECWL010000197.1, read on the forward strand.
TTCATTCTATGGTTATTCGTGGTTTTGGCTTTGGCCATCACACTCTATGGCTAGGGCTTCTCGCTCGCACACGCTCAGCTGTCGGTGCGCCAAAAGCAAAAAAAAAAACGGAATTTACAAGGAAATTAATTACCGTTGCTTTTTCCTCGGAATTTTTTAATTCAATTTAATTTGTTTTTTATTTTTTCGATATTATTTATCGTAAAATTATCTTTTCAAGGCGAAATTTCCCTTGCCGGCTTGAAATTTCCCTTTTTTTCTTCCTTTTTTTTTGTCAACAAATCGATGCCGGCTTTGTGGAGAGAAAATTCAGGCGGAAACCGAATCGATTGAGGTTTTCCAGGGACGTTGGAGGCTTTCTGCAGTGATTTTTGACATAAAAATTGTGAAAAAGTGCTTAAAAGTGATTAATTTTAAAGCAGAATGTTGAGAAACTTAATTATTTCCTTAAATTTCGGATTGAAATCCTTGGAAAAATGTGTTTAAAAACCTTAAAAACCTCCAAACGCTTAAAGCTTAGCCTTCAGTGTTTAAAATTTGCCTAAAAATACACTAATTCCTAATCCAAATCCGTCAAAAATGTTTTAAAAACATTTCAAAATAGAGAATTTGTCAAAGAATATACTAATTCCTTATCAAAATCCTCGAAAAATGTATTTAAAACATTTTAAAATTAGGAATTTGCCAAAAAAATTAATTCTTCATCAAAATCCTTGAAAATTGTGTTTAAAACCTTACAAAATTAGGAATTTCCTAAAAAATACACTAATTCCTAATCAAAAACCTCCCAAAATGTATTTAAAAACCCCTTAGAAACCTTTCGAAACCCTAAAGCTCAGCCTGCAGTTTGAAATTTAACAAAAAATACACTAATTTCTAATCAAAATCCTTCCAAAATATATTTAAAACCCTTAAAAAATCCTTTAAAACCCTTACAAACCTTTCAAAACCTTAGTGTTTGGCCTGCAGTGTTTTAAATTTTTTAAAAACAAAACTAATTATCCTTTTTTTATCCTATTTTTTAGGTACTTTGAGAAGCATACCAGTCACACATCCTACCAGGTGAGAAAAGAGCAACAGAATCAGGACCAAAATCCCGGCAAATGCTATTTGAACCACTAATTAATCGCTAATTGTTGTATGCCAGTTTTGTTTTTGTGTAGTTTTTCTTAATTTATTTAAATTAATAAGTAAATTAAATCATTTTTTAATCACCTTTTTGTAGTGCACTTTAAAGCCAATGTAATTCTTATGATTTTCCATCATCCATCGAGTTAGTTTTCCTTAAAAATTACCAAAAAAAAAAGAGAAATCTTTTTTTTAGTTAGATTTTTTGTTATGATTTTCTATTTATTATTTAAATATTTATATATTAGATGTGTTTTTTGTATTATTTATGAATCGCTGTGTTTGTTGTGCATCCAAATGTCACTTTAAGAAAGTCCTTCATCAATTTTTTTAAAACTGAAAAACTGACCAAAAAAAAACGTTTCATTTGTAATCCATTGAAAACGCGGCATTGCAGCCTGAACTGATCTTAAATTGAGAAACGAATCTATATCTATATATATATATTGTATAAGGAAAAATCTAGCAATTCTACAAATAGAAAATATTCGAGAAAACAGTTATCAAACGATATATAAGCCTATATATATATTATATATTCAAATATACATATATATATGGTTGAGAGAGACCGAAATTTAGAGAACAAATTATTCGAATTAATTAATAAACAATTAACCAAACAGCACAAATATGCTTTATAAGCAGAAAAACAAAGCAAATGTTTAACCATTTTAAATAGAAATATAAAATTATTAAATTATAAAAAAAAAAACTAACAAAAAAATACTTAACCAATTTCTAAGCGCTGCCTAATTAAATTTAATCAAACTAGTAGCCTTAAAAAAAGACGTAGAAACCGAATACAAATATACAACAACAACAAAAAACACCAAACAAACAACAACAACTACAACAATGAACCAGCAACAATTTGCAAATATTAAAAATATTAACGATTTAAAAATATAAACAACACAAATGTGCCTCAAACAAATTTAAAAAAAAAAAAAACAAAATAAACAATCAATTAAGCCAAATATTAAGACGATATATAAAAAACAAAGTTAGTTAATTTTTAAAAAATTTAATTAAAAAACTCTATGAGGAGCAACAGCAACAACAACTCCAACAACAACAACCACTCCAACAACAGCAACAACATGGCTGTTGACTTGTCACTTGCAACTTCCACAATTTCCAATTGCAATAGCAACATCACCAACAACAACAACAATAGTAATAATAATATTAATAATAATAATAATAATAGTGGGAGTAAAAGTGCAGCAGCAGCGGCGCTGGCAGCTGCCTCGACTTCCTCAGCTGTGGGCCTTTGTCGTCTCGAAGTAAGTAAAAAAACAAGAAAAAAAACAAAAAAAGTCATAAAAAAAAGAGTCATTAAAAAAACAATAATAAAAGACCATACGGAAATCGAAAAAAACAGAAAGAGAGACAATCCAAAACCTTTTAATCAAAAAATAAACAAAAAAAGGAAAAAAAACCTGGAAAAACAGAAACAACTGAAACATTAAAAAAAATAAATAAATAAAAAAAGAAACTGTATCAATAAAAACTTTATAAACAAAGAAATAAAACAATAAACAAACTCTGTTAAAAATTTTTACGTTCAACTTTAATTTCTAATTCAAAATTCCAACAATAAAACACAAAATTTAACCAAAAATAATTTAAAACTTTGGAAAGAAATAGTTAAAAAAATCAAAAAACAAAATATACTTGACATGTTTCAAAATTATTATCGATCAAAAACACACACGTTTTAGTTGAAACAAACAATTCAATATTGAAACTGTTTTCATCAAAATTTCATTTCATTTGAATCTCATTTCTCGAATATTAAATATTTTATTTTATTTATTATTTTGTATTTTCAAAGCATTGGCAATAATCACAAAAGCAAGAACATTGGCAAAAAGTAGCTGGCATTTATAATTACGCATTTATATTTTATATATTATTTATTATTATTTACCTGAGTAGAATTATTTTAGTTTTAAACTAACCACCGATCCCAGTCCTCAGAAATTTACTCAGAAAATTACGAAATAACCGAAAATATTAACCAGAAACTATTAAACTATTAAAAGAACTCGAAATCTAAAAACTAACACTGTGCTATAAAAGGATTTCAATTTTTTTGTGAAATTTCAATCGAATTTATCGATAAATATCGAAAGATAAACTTTTAGGCCTAGCTGGGATATAAAGGTTCTTATTTTTCTTTATAATTTAAAGGTTTTATTATAATTCTTAAAAAAAAAAATAGATACTAAAAAGTTGTTTTTTTACATTTTGTTATCGAAATTATCGTTTTATTTAAAGAAAATCGATAGATAATTTAATGAATTAGACTTTTGGCTTAAAAAATAGGGATTTCTTAATTATTTTTTATTAAATATAAACTTTTAGGGCTTTATTTTTATAAAAATGCTTGTCGAAATGATCGATAAATATTTCTTTGAATAACTGCCTATCGAAATTATCGTTTAAGTCAAAGAACAATCGTTGAATCATTAAATTTCTTCGAATTTTGGCTTAAATTAGGATTTTTATGGTTTTTTTTTTATAAAACTGCCTATCGAAATTATCGATAAATATTCATTTGAATAACTGCCAATCGAAATTATCGAGATTTGTTTATCAATTATCAAAAAATGTACCAAAAAAATCAAAAAATCTTGAACTTCTTCATGAAACTCCTAAAGAGAATCGATAATAAATCGAAATCGATATCGAATTTTATAGCACAGTGTATGTGTGTGGGTGTGGGTGTGGCTGTGTGTGTGATTAATCGAGGAATGTAATGTCTTTATCCCCCTTTACCCCTCGAATCCTCGCAGAGCTCAAAGTACAGCAGTTCAAAGCGCGACTACGAACGCGACCGTTCCTCCAACTACCGCGATCGCGACCTGTCCCCCGGTGGCGGAGGCGGCGGCGGTGGAGGTGGAGGCGGCGGTGGCGGGGGCGGAGGAGGCGGTGGCAACAGCGGCAATGGCGGAGGCGGCGGACCCCTAAACAATGGCAACAGCTATCGCTCCCAGTCGCCGGACATTGATTCGCCATCGTCGAGGTCGCACGATCTCCGGGACCGCAGCGATCACCGAGGAGGAGGAGGCGGAGGCGGTGGTGGCGGCGGCGGCAGTGGGCGTGGCGGAAGCGGGGAACGCTACAGTTTCATACAGAAGATGCGGGATCGGGATCGCGATGCCTACAAAAAGGATAAATATTCAGGTAAGTCGAGGATCAGAATTCTCCTCAAAAAAACAAATCTTAAGGAAGCTTTCTCTGTTATCCTTTTCAGACAAACGCGATCGTCGTGGCAATGACCGGGACTCGGAGTCGTCGTATCGCACCAACCACGACAGGGATCGGCGTGGCGGTGGCGGCGGCGGTGGCAGCGGAGCCGGTGGCAAGCTCTGCTCCTCGCGGGAGAACGACAAGCGGTCCGGCTCCGATGATCGCGACCGGGACAGGGACAGGGACATGCGCGATCTGCGCGACAAGCGGGATCGTAACTCTGATCGCGACCGCGACTTGTACAAGAAGGACAAATACACAGGTAAGGACATCCTTTCGAGAATCTTTTCTGATTAAAATATTTGATATTTTTTCCAGACAAGCGGGAAAGGAACGATCGTGGCGAGAGGACAGCGCGTTATGGCGATTGGAGTGAGCATGTAAGCTCGTCGGGTAAGTCGGAAAGCTAATCCTTTATCCTTTTAAGATCAAGCTAATGGTTTGATAATATTCCAGGAAAAATGTATTACTACAACTGCAAGACGGAGATTTCCCAGTGGGAGAAGCCAAAGGAATGGGTGGACAGGGAAAGGTAGAAACCAAAATCCTTTATTCCGAAAAAATATTAAAATATTTATTAATTTTTAGAAACTTACCGCGTGATCAGCATCGTGAGAAGGACTATCGTGACAAGGATCGCGACCGGGACCGCGATGATCGCTTCTCCAGATCGAGTGAGTTGCAAGGATACAAGAGTTACAGGACTCTCTCGCTTAATCAAGGATTCATCAAGATAAATTCTTTTCAGCTTACAAACATTCCAATTCTTCGCGGGACAATTCACGACTGAGATGGAATTACGACAACGATGGCCCGCCCAGCCATCGAAGGCGTTTGGATGGTTAGTAACTCCTCCTAATCCCTTCAAGATTTGTCGCTAAATAAGAATCTAATCCCTAGGTCGACACAATGACAATGCGGACATGGACATAAGCGGCGATTCGACGCCCACCTCAGAGGCCAGCTACTCCCTGAGCGGCACGCCCACGACCCATAGCGGTGGCGGCGGAGGAGTCGGTGGTGACCAGCCCATGGGCAACGCCCTGCCCCGCCTGGCCTCCCATCCGAATGCCAGCAACAGCAATTCCGGCGGCTCCGTTTCCGTGGCGGCGGCAGCCTCGGCTGTGGTGGCGGCAGCGGCGCTCCACTATGGCGGCGGAGCGGGCCTGGTGACAGGAGCCACGATGCTGCCCACCAGTGGCCTGTCCTCCGTGGGGGCGAACAGCAGCGGCAGCAACAGTGCGGGCGGCAGCAGCAACAGCAGCAACAGCGGCAGCAGCCTAAGGAACTCTGTGGTTGGCCACATTGGCTCCACCTCGGGGGTAGGATTTAAGCTCTCCTAATGTCCTTAATCCTTATTAATAATTGTTAATCCTCGACAGACTACTGTGCCGACGCTGGGGAGTCAGGATCCGCACCAGCATTCGCATCATTTGAACTCGAATGCTCCGTTGCCGCCGGGGCCCAAGGGCAAGGACCAATCCCTGTTGATGCGCCAGAAGATGCATCTGGGCCTGAGCGTTCTGGACGGGATGGGCCTGCACGGCGTCAATCCAGGCGGCGGCGGCGGCGGAGTCGGTGGCGGCTCCACATCCGATTCCGTCGCCAATCATGCCTACAATTCGGTCAATAATTCGGTAACTGGCGGCAGCCTCAGCAGCCTACGGTAAGGGATTGCTTTCCATCGTGATTTAAGGTTTTAAAATGTTGGAATTTCCAGGGAGAACAATGTCAATTCCCCGCTGTACATGCCCCATTCGCATCATAGCCTTTCCCCGTCGCTCACCAGCTACACGAAGAGTCCCATCCCGACGATTGTCGGACACACGAATAACGTGAGCAACGCCTACTCCTGCAGCGCACCCTTCGGCCTCAAGACGAGCCTTGACGGCGGCCTACTGGTGGCCACCGCTTCCCCGGCCACGCCCACTGCCTCATCCGTCGTCAACAGCGTCGGCCAGAACATTGTGCCCGGCCTGGGTCCGGTCAGCGGCATCAGTGTGATCACCTCGATGGGCAGCAACAGCGCCTCGAACAGTGGAGCGCCCGGCATCGGCGAGGGTCCGCCCACGCCCACCCAGGAGCTCGACCTGAGCGGCTCCGTCCTGGATCAGCAGGCTCAGCAGGCGGCCGCCGTGGCAGCAGCAGCAGCAGCGGCGGCGGCGGCGGGTCTGAGCCAGCAACAGGCGGCCCAGCAGCGGGGCAAACGTGGGTCTTAAATCTTAATCCTTTTCCAAGGATTTCAAGGATTTTATTAACATTTTTTGTATCCTTTTTAGTGGATGGAGCCTCTTCGGCCACTCTGAGCACGCTGCAGAGCTGCGTGGGCTCGTCGGTGCAGGCGGGCAATCTGCGAGGACCCGAGATATCGCCCAAACTGGCCAAATACTTCCGCGCCGACCTCATCGCCCACGTGACCAACTGGCAGGCGGAGGTGCTGGAGCGTCAGGTAAGCTGTGAGGTATGATTCGCCGCGCGAAATCAACAAAACACCAAATCCCCGAGAGAATGATAAAGGACCTCAGCTAATTTTGTGCTGCACTTTTCTTTTCTTTCTTTTTTTTTCATTTATCATTTATCCTTTTTGCATTTTCGAAGGCGCAGAAATGCTGCGAGGATACACATCTGTTTGGGGACATCACGTGCACAAGGATCTGTGCGGAACTAAAGTGTGCCAGGAGCTTAGTGAGGAGCACAGAGATCAATGCCACCCTGCAGGAACAGAAGTGGGTCAAGAACTATAAAAAAAATAACCAAAGGATATTAATAAATATTTATCCTTCTTTGCAGAATTATGTATCTTCGCCAGCAGATCCGCAGGATTGAGGAGTCGAAGACTCAGAACGCGTTCATGTCGGACGATACTTAGGATCAGGAGCAGGTTAGGCTCCGCGTCCATCGCAAGCTGTCGGTCAGGCTCAAAAAGAGCATATTCTGGCGCAGCTGATGATGATGATGATAGCCTAGCCTAGGGATAGACGAGGAAGATCCAGCTCCAGCTCCATCTCCGGCTCCTTTCTCTCCAAACCAAACTACTTCTCCTCCTCCATGATCCTTATCGGGCGATGCATTCTCTTCCACCTCCCACCACCCACCACCCACACTCTCACCTCACATCCTCATTTTCACAAACACAAAACGTAAACAAAACACCAAGTCGCCTAGGATTAGCCTGTGTTCGTCCTGGCAATCCTTTCTCTGCAATATGGTGGCAGCATATTATCAAGGGATTCCCCTACAAGGACAAGGACTAGCGGGTGCAGGTTCAGGATTCAACAAATCACGAAGGAAGCGAGAGGAACGGAAAGGAAAAGAAAACAAAACTAAAGCGTAATTTATAATTAGCAAAGCGTAACTTTAATACAAAAACAAAAACAAGCAAAAGCAAAACAAAACAAAAGCAAAAACAAAACAAAAGCAAAAACAAAACAAAAACAAAAAACAAAACATTTGTAAGCGAGAAGAAGCAGAAGGAAAAATAGCAACGAGAAAACCAAACTCCAGGATTTAACTACCAGGATCAACCTATCAAGAAGCAATATGGATAAAGCCTGTTTAGAATCATTAACAACAACAACAACACAACACAACAACAAAGAAACGGTAAATAGAAAACACCAACAAACAAATACAAATACAAAAAACAAAATCAAAACAAAACAAAACAGAAGAGAATAAAAACAAAAACAAAAAAGTCAAATAAGTATACTCAAAAAATTGCAATAACAAAAAAATGCTAATTAAAAACTATATACAATTGATATATATATAATTATATATATATTCCGATATATATACATAAATATATATATATATATATATATATATATGAATAGAGTATATGAAAGTTTGTATATTTACAAAAAAAACTGCAATAACAGAAAACATCAAGAGAATCATATTGATAAAATGATTACCGATGACAACCAAAATGCAAGTCAGATCGAACCGAATCGAATCCTCTACAAAAACAAAAAACGAATCAGATGCTTCACCATTAAACCGTTAACAAATCGTTAAACATATATCTAAATATATATATATATATATAATTATATATATGACAAGGTTTTGTTTTCTGTTTTCCCCCAACACCAACCCCCCTCACACTGAATATTTATTTCCAATCATCAAATCGCAAATCGTTTGGTTTTTCTCCCACAAAGAAAATTTGTTTTTGATTTTTACACTGCAAGAAAAAAAAAACAACACCGATCCCCACCCAGAAGTTTGCTTTTTTTGGTTTCCAGACGAGAAAACGAAAGCAAAGAATTCAAAAAAAAAAAAGAACTTTTGTATTTATATTATATATACATCTATATATAGACTTGGAACTTCCGATTAATGAAAATCACTTTTGTTTTTTAGTTTAGATTTTTTTTCGTACGCCCTACACTTACGTTTAACATTAAAAAAAGAGAGAGAATATATATTTATATATATATATGTTATATATATGCATATATACGATATAATTTATTTTTTTGGAGGCAGAAAAACTTTGTTATTTCAGCGAAACACGGTTAAAAGATAAATAATTTAATTTAAAAATTTAAAAAATGAAACAAAAATCAAGATAATGAAAATGTTAGGGAAGCTGAATCGGAAGAAGAAGAACTAACACACATACACACCCACATACAGAACACACACACATACACACGCGAGTAAATAGGTGTAATTTTGAGTTTTTTTTTAATCTTAACTTGTCTAAAAAAAAGAAACAAAGGGGATGCTGCCATTATAAGCAGATCCGAAACAAAAAGAAAGCAAACAACAGTTTAATAATGATAATGCTAATAACTATTGTAGATATACATATAAATAATATATATAATAAATATATTAGCTAAGCGTCAAAAACAAAACAAGAAAAACCAACCGAAAAATAGAAACTTTTATTATGAATTAATTAAAAAATACAACAACAACAACAAATAAAAAACGTTTCCCATGTCTTTTTTTGAATAAATAGAAAAGGGAAGGGAATTTCAGATATTTTCGAATTTTCTTTTCCTTAAATTAAATTATAAAAAAAATTATTTTTTTATTTATATTATTATACTTAAAAAATATTTATTATATTAATAAAAAATACACATCTATTTTGAATATGTAATTTTTATTTTTATATATTTTTTTTATATAATTTATATCTCAAATTTATTTCATTTTTCAAATATTCAAAATTTTACCGCCAAACATATGGGTTAAAGAGCTTTTTTCGTCTTTTCTTTCGTTCTTTGTTTTCAGCCGGCTTTTCTTTTTGCAGCGAGAGAGTGAAAGCTTTCAGACCGGAAAGAGCGCGTGAGAGCCGAGTGGGAAAGCTCTCCGCTACGACGAAGCTTTAACGTTACCCAGCAAACGCAGCGAATTCGCGAAAAATGAATACGCCAAAATGAACGCCGCCGCCCGACTCCACCGAAGGGAAAAGCTAAGCGGCCTAACGGTCTTCTCCGTTCGCATCGGTGTGCGTGCGCCGCGTATCTGTGTTGTTTTCCTTTTCGAGTGCGTGTTTTTTTTCTTCTCGCTTTTATTTTTTTTTTTGTTTTTTTTCTTGTGTACGGCTGCCCTAGCATCTCCGCTTGGCTTTTCCGAGAACCGACCGAGAAATGGAAATGCCAACAAGTAGCAGTTCAGCATTCGACGCGTTCGCTTGTTTTGCGGACAGCGAAAAGCGGCAAGAGCATCAGGGCAGCATCAGCTTAACGGTTTTTTATTTCGAAAACGCCGAAAGTAACGGTCGCGCGAGTTTATTTTTGAAAAAATTTAATTAAATTCCACGATTTTTTTTCGGTTAATTTTAATCAGTGTGTCAGTATAAAAAAAAATTGAGAAACTTTATTAACTAAACTAAGAACCAAACTAAGCTTCAGATTTTTGGATAAAAGTGAACTTGAAGTCAAAAACTGAACTCAAAATTGAGCGGAATTAAGATTTAAAAAATAAGGGTGAGTGTATAATGATTTTTTACGTTTTTTAATGAAATATATTTATAAAAAAGTTTAAAATGAATGCGATTTTTAACTCAAATCTAAACTAAGAGTAAAATACATTGATTTTTGAAAAAATATTGGATAAATAATTAAAAAAAAAAATTTTGACAAAAAAAGAGTTCAAAAAATTAGGAAATAATTTTCAAACAAAAAGAAACATAATTAAGGAAAAATCTAGTAATTGAAAGCAAAATGAAAGTTTCTTAAAAAATATTAAAAAATATTTCATAGACAACAGTGCGTATGATTGATAAAAAATTACTCATACGACAAGTTGTACAAAAAAAAAAGAAAAAATGAATTCAATAATTTAAAAAAAAAAACACAATCAAGGAAAAGAGAAGTAATTAAAAATGGAAACAAAATTTCTTTAAAAATACCAAAAAAAAAAAAACCTAGACAACAGTGCGTATGGTTGATAAAAAATTACTCATACGACTAGTTGCACCAAAAAAAAATAGAAAAAAAATGCAATACCTTTAAAAAAAAGAATGCTGATTGAATGAATTAATTAAAATTAAAAATATAAAATTTCCATATTCCAAAATTCATTGACAACAGTGCGTATGATTGATAAAAAATTACTCATACGACTAGTTGTACCAAAAAAAACCACAAAAACCAAATACCTTTAAAAAATTTATGCAGATTGTAAACTATATTCATTGTTTGATGTTTTCCCTTTCCCAAAATTTTGACAACAATATCAGCTTACCGAATTTCATTGGAATTCTTCATTGTTCCAAGTAGAAAAAGTACTAAAAGTTGGGGTTTTTGTTTTCTAAAAACCAGTTGTACCATTTTCGCATTTACATCAATTCCCTTTACGCCTTTTTCCATTTGCAAAAAACATTCAAACAACAAATGTAACAACAACAACAAAAAACGGTAAAAAGTTGAGGGAAAATACTAGAAGAAAGCAAGAAAAAAAAAAAAAATATAGAGAATTCTCGCTGCCTGCATAGTTTATTTGGAATGCACTTTGAGGCTGTCACATAAACGAACAAGCTGGGAAAATGCTAAAATATATATATTCTCGGGTGCATGTGGCTTAATACACTGGGGGAAACTAGGGGAGAGTTTTCTATTTAACTGAAAAACTTCGATATGCCAGGATATGCCAGGATACGCCAGGAAAATGTTTGAAATAAACTTACGACAAGGTTGAGAAAAAGAAAGTTGTATTGAAAATAAGTTGGGAAATACACTTTAAATGTTTTTTAAAGGTTTAAAAATATATAAATCTATAGAAAAAATATCAAAACCTTTTGATTTTTGGCTAAAATTCTTTCTAAAGTTCTAAAAAGGCCGAAATATTAACTCAAAAATGGCAACAAGTTATCGATTATTTAATCTAAATCGAATCATTCGTAAATTTTAGCTTTAAATTTCTTGAAAAAATATTGTATATTCCTTTTTACATATTTTTTTACATTAAAATATATTTTAAAGAAAGAACTCCACCTTTTTCTTGCTGTGTAAAACCCTTGAAACGCTGTCTCTGTCTCTGTCACTCATCATCTGTCATTGATTTGTTTTCCATTCGATTTGCCTTCGTTATTGCCTCCTCTTTGGCGTCCTCCTTGGACTTCATCCTCCTCTGCCTTCGCTTGATCTTGTTCTTCCTTTAAACTAATTAGAGAAGCTTCCAAGGATTCAAGAATATCCTTCGAAATGATTTGCGGCTTCGCTGCTTCGCTGCTTCGCTGCCTTTATTGTGTTTGATTTTATGCAGCCGTCAAAACTGAATTTATTTCTAAAAAAAAATATCACTAAAAATTGTTCCGCTTTTGAAGCGGTTTAATTTTTTTGGGCGAGGACGAGGGGAATGAGTGTAAAAAGGATATATAAAGTACAAGGGTCTTTATTGACAATGGTGCATTCTACGCGCTTTGGCACTGGCACTGGAATGCCAAGAGTCGCGAGTCCGCGCGTCAAGAGCCATAAATTTGACGCCGCCAAGTCCTTTTGGCATCCGCAGCAAACAAAATGCGTCGATGGTCGCCAAAAAAGGGTGAAGTGGCTCCAAAGAGGGGGGATTGGGGAAGAGTATCCGGAAAATTGTACAGGGTAGAGGGTAGAGTGTATAGGGTAGAGGGTCGAGAGTAGAGGGTCTGGAAAAAGGATTCAAAGGATAGGGGGCTGGCGGCGCAAAATTGCAGGGGCGAACAATCCAAGCTGATGCGGTCATTTCGAGTGCCAGCAAGAGAAATGTGCAGCAAACACAAAATAATAATATTATTTTCATTATTAATCTTTGGCTATTATTTTTCCATCTCCATCTTCCCTTTTTCTTCAAAGTTTTCCCTTTTCTGACTATTTTTATTATGTTTGTAAACATTTCTTAGAGGTTTAAAGTTTAAAGAAAATTTTAGGATATTTTTTGTAGCTTTAAAGAAACGGGGAGTTCCCTCAATATTAAAGATTTTAAAGCAAATCGATGGAGATTTGATCCCAAAACCCCTAAAAAGGGATTCCCTTTGGAAGAATTTAGAAAAAAATCGAGAGAAAATGTAGTTCTTTTTTCCGCTTTTTTAAGAGGTTGAAAGTTTAAGGAAAATTTGAGGATAAAGTCTCTTATTTTTGGTGCGGAGTCCCCTAAGAAAAACAAACAACAATCAACAAAGTTATTTTGTTACCAGATTTTGATACAGATCGAAGGAGATATAATCCAAAAATCTTGAAAGGTTTTCCTCTTAAAAAATTCTCCGCTTTTTTTAAGATTCCCTTTGGGGAAAATCAGAAAAAATCAAGAGAAAATTTAGTTCTTTTTTCAGCTTTTTCTTAGAGGTTTCAAGTTTAAGAAAAATTTGACGGTTTTTTTACCAACAAAGTTTCCTATTTTTGGGCGGAGAGTCTCCTCAATAAAATGAACAAAAAATCTAACAAATATTTAGCTATTTAATGCAGATTTTAATGCAGATTTTAATGCAGATTTTCATGCAGATTTTAATGCAGATTGAATGGAGAATTGATCATAAAATTCTTGATCATAAAATGGTAATTCTCTATAAAAATTTAACACTTTTTTAGGGAGTCTCCTTGGAAGTAATCATGAAAAAGTTCCAAAGAAGATATAGCTTCGAGATTAAAATGCATTTTTTTAGAGAAGAATTAGAGAATTATTCTACAAATTTTGAAAGATATTTCACTTAGAAAATTTCCGAATTTTTTATAGGCATTTCCATTAAAAGAAACCGAAAAAGAATTCGAAAAAAATTTAGTTTAAATGCAATTTATTAGAGAATTCACCTACAAATCTTTAAAGCTATTCCTCTTTAAAAAAATTCTCCAATTTTTAGAGAGTCCCTTTTGAAGAAATCAGCAAAAAATTCCAAAAAAAGTTGTTTTGAGATGAAAAAGCAATTTTTTAGAGAATCTTTCTTTAAGTCTTTTAAGATTTTATGATCCTAAATTGTCTGTATTTTATTTAAGAAAAAGCTTCATATTTTTAGCTAATTTTACAATAATTTTCCTTAAATTTTTCCACCTCCTAAAATGTTATTTATTTCGCACCCGAATTCCTTTGAAATGTAAAAAGCCAACACTTTCTCGACACAAGTTTGTTTTCGGTTTCAATTAACTTTTGTATTCCAGACTTGACCGCAAAAGTCAACCTCAGATTCTAATTGGAAAAACCATATATATCCTGCGACCTTGGTTTCTCGTTAACCGCAAAAAAGTAGGAAAAAAATAAGTGAGTTTTGTCGAAGAATTGGCTGGAATTTCTATTTAGAAATTATGCGTATTTTGTTTGTTGTTTCGATTGCTGGACTTTTGCTGGGATTTCAGTTTATGGCCGAAACATTTGGCAGGACGACGAGGGGGTCCTTTGTGTCGTGCTTGACAAACATTTTCATTTGCGTTTTGGCGATTGCTTATTGCTTTTGTTTCTTGTTTCGGCAACTGCACTCAATTTTATAGCCACGCAGGACTCTGGGATTGGGGGGAAAACTTTGCAAGGACCTTCCCAGGGAATCCCCCAACCATGTCCCTGTTATAATTTCATTTGCCTGCCTTTTTGGTTACATTTACATTTTTATTTCCTGCCGGACGCCTACCCCAAAAAAATGTCGCTTTTTTTTCTCCTATTTTTTTTTGTTTTATGACTTTTGGCCTAATGTTTTTTTTTTGGCCCGATTTAAATGTCCTGCGAGTACTATTCAGTTAGTTAGTTCCTGGCATTTATTCTTTAAATTTTTTTCCAAACTTTCTCAACAAAAAAAAAAACAGAAAAAGAAAACGTTGCCGTAAACACTTTGTTGTCAGCAAACTAAAGTCTAGGAGCCCCCGAGCTGAGCTCTCGTCCTGTGCTTTATGAGGGTTTATCCCGACTTTTCTCCCCTGCGACAGCCTGAGAAAAAATGCCCAAAAAAAGGCAGAAAAATCAAGAAACACGGCCATGAAATCGTAAACATTTGGCTCTGATTTCTCAGCTTTTCTTTCTTTTTTTTTCTCAGCCATTTTTATGTCTCTGACTTTTTCTTTATAGGCTGTAGGTCCGATCCTACAGATGTTGTTCTCTTTCCCCTAAAAATTATACGAAAAAAAGGACGAAAAGTAGCTTAGGATATGGAAAATCAAGTGTGGGATAAAGAAAGTGGAAATTGAATGCCATAAAAGGATATCCTTCGTGTGTTATTGTTTTCTCACTGACCTCAACGAAATCCTAGAATTATAATGAGAAAATCGTGACAATTTTCGGGTTTATTTATTTTTTGGGAATATTATTTTTTTCGGGTGGAGGGTATAGCCATATCTTTCTTTCCATAATCCCCCGCCTGATAATGGTTTTTCCTTAAACACTTTTCTCGAACAGATTTCATCTAAGATTGGAAAATTGTTTTCTTTTTATCTGATTGTCCTCCTACTGCTGTTGATGCTTCCTCTTGTTCTTTAGTCGTAGGGGGCGTGGCTGTAGAGGGTGGAACAAGGAACAAGTGGGCGGTGCTGGGTGGGTGGCACTGGGTGGTCCTGGTTGGATGTTCCGCTTGTCATTGTCGTAAGTTGGCATATGTCACCAAGGTGTTATACTCGCGCACAAAAAAACATACATACTTATATATATAAAAAAAAAATATATATATATATATAAAACATATAAATATATATCCAAGCTTAGATTTTTTTTTTCTTTTCTCTAAAATGTTGGCAAAGAAAAGGAAAATCCGGGTGTGTGTTCGTGGCATTAAGGTTTATGTGCAAAAAAGCCAACTCGGAGCATTTGCGTTTGTATATTTAATGCACTCACTGTATGGGGTATACTTGATTTTATTTTTCAACTGGAAAATGTATGTGTCTCAACGGTTTTTAAATACCCTACAATAAAGAATTTTGCTTCCTAAAAAGTCTTTAGTTTTAAATTCTTTAGAATTGTTTCTTGGTTTGAAATCGTTTTATTTTTCATTTGGAAGAGCCTTTTTTTAAGGATTTTTAAATACCCTGCAATACATTATTATTTTTAGTCTTTTGTTAAAAATTCTTTAGAATTGTTTCATGATTTGGAAGGATTTTATTTTTCATCAAGAAAAGGTTTTTCTTTCAAGAAATTGTTTTTTAATTTGAAATGATTTTATTTTATCATCTAGAAATATTATATCCTTAAAAGGATTTTTGAATATTCTGGAATACATTTTTTTCCTTACATAAATATTCCTTTTTTTTTGCTATTTTTTTAGAATTGTTTCTTGATTTGGAAGGATTTTATTTTTCAACTAAAAGAGGTTTTTCCTTGAAGGATTTTAAAGTAATTTAAAATAAATAATTTTCTTCATTTAAATATTCCTTTTGCTATTTTTTTTAGAATTGTTCCTTGATTTATAATGATTTTATTTATTATCTAAAAAATTTATAGCCTTAAAAAGAATCTTAAGATACTCAAAAATTAACATTATTTTTATTAATCTTTAGATTGAAACATCTTTAAAATGGTTTCTTGATTTAAAATGATTTTATTTTTAAATTACAACCTTGTTTTCTTTAAAGGACTTTTAGATACTTAAAAAAAATCTCTAACAAACCTTTAGTTTAGAATTTCTTCAGAATGGTTTCTTGCTTTCGAATGATTCTATTTTTCATTCAGAAACTTTTTTTCTTTAAAGCATTTTAAGATACTTAAAAAAAATCTGTAAAAAAATATCCCTAATCTTTAGTTTAAAATTTCTTTAGAATATTTTTTGACTTATTTTAGGTTTGTTTAATTTTTTGTTTTATATTTTATATTTTTATTCCAGTCCTTGAATTATTTTATTCAAATCCTTTGAATAATTTGGTAGAGCCGTTTGCTCCTGGCAAAGGATATCCTTTGTTACGTTTTGTTAAAGATTTCGCAAACGATTTCCAGGACGTGGATGGCAAAAAGCGGGTTTTGGCAAGAAGCGGGTTTTGGCGCGTTAGAAAAACACTTTGTACTCTAAGCCATTACCCGCTTTTAGCCTTTCCTCCTCCTCTCCCCTCCCTGAAACTCTGCCTTTTTTTGGCCATTTACGTAGCGAGTAAATTTATGTTAATCACAAAATCAGAAAATCCTTAAATTGTCATTAGTTAAGCCTTTATTTTTTTGCAAGTCCATTGAGATTTTCGCGCAGATTATTTGTGTGGCTCCGGGTTTTCCGTTTTTTGGGACTTTTTTTTAGTCCTTTGGTGGCAAAAAGTTGGGAAAAGGCTTCCCCCCCTCGGTGGAAAACCGCTTTCCTCTTCCATCTTAATGGCTTCTGTTGTTTGTTTCTGATGGGGAGTAGGTTTTGCCGGGTTTTTCAACCTGTTTCCAGCGAAAAAACGGGAAATGCTTTTAGCCTGGCCGAGACTAATTCCCGTCTTGTTATTTCTGTTACTCGAAATGTTGCAATTGGGTTTCCTCCGGAATTTGCATTTTTCGTCCCGAAAAAGTGTTGCCAAGGTCGTGGCGGAAAACAGATTTCTTCGCGGCTTTTATTTCCGCTTTTATCACTTTACTTTCTCTCTCTTCTCTCTCTCCCGTTGATGCATTAGTTTACGGTTCTTATCGGGCAAGTACCGTTGTTTGTTGCTTTTTGTTTTTTGTGCATTTCCGTTTCCGCTTTTCCGGACTTCTCCCAGATGGCTTTCCATCTCAGCTCGGAACAAATTATGTGCCAATAAAGCCTCGTGTGTGTCTGTGTGAGCCGCTCAATTCTTGCCAATAAAATCCATCTTAACTTTTATGGCCCAAAGGGGCCGTCCTTCTGTCTCCTCCTCCTCCTTTTCCTATCTCCCAATCGTTTTGGCCAACAACTTTTACCTCTCACTCCCCTTGAAGCCACTTGAAGAAACGAAGAAACGCAGAAAAAAATATTACCCAAAATGAAGCCATCAATTCTTTACATGTCGGGTTGGCTTTTCTCCTATTTTTGGCTTAATTTTTGGTCATTTTTGTTGCTAGATTATCGGATAATTATGGCTTTTTTTCGCTAATTGAATCGGTTTTTTGTGTTAATCCAAATATTTCCCTTCAAGGATGAATATTTTGGTATTTTAGGGGAACTTTTGGGATTTTTAACCAACGAAAAAACTAATAAAATACATTTTAAATGTATTTCAATAAAATATTAGCCTTAAATATTAAATATTCATATTTTTTATGGCTATTATTTATGGTTATAATTATGGCTAAAATTAATTAAAAATATTTTGCTATTTTATGAGCACTTTTGGGATTTTTAAGCAGCTGAAAAACTGAAAAAAAGGTTAAAAAAAGGTTTAAATTCATTTTTAAATCGAAATATTCCATATTTTATGTATTTTTATATAATTAAAAATTAATTATAAAATATTTAGATAAAATAAGAGCATTTTTTTACGCTTTTTTATGGCTTTAAAATTCCCTAAAAAATAATAATTGTAGGCAGCTTCTTTCCTTTTTTTCCTTATTTGATTTTTCGAAGAAATAAAACCCTAAATAATTTCCTAATATTTCCAAAACTAAAATTCTTGCTTCCTTCAGTTCTTTACATACAAAATTTTGTCTCAGTGTAACGGCTTAGGAGCCGCAATGGCAGCTTCAACCGCATTGATCCTGGCCTTTAAAGCTTTGTGCCCTTAAGTCCTTGTCAAATGTCATGTGTCCTGTATGTCCCGTATGTCCTGCGTATCCTGTTTGCGCTATGTGTCCTGTATGTCCTGTGTGGGGAGCTTACCGCCTGTTAGTGTCTTCAAATTGCAGCTAAACTTGTTCGCACTGAGAGCCGAAAGATAAACCCAAAATTAAAATAACAATTGAAATGGTTTGTCGATTATCCTGTCAAAATCAGATTACCTACACAGGACCTCCTCTATATATCCTTGTGTTCCGTGTGGCAAATAATAATAATAAACTGTTGGAGAGCAATTATTCAATTTAGCTTTGTGTGTCATCGGGAAAAAAGTTGTGGGAAATTGTGTGGAAAATGAAATGAAAATAGTTATCATATTTTATCAAATATATTTATTAAATATAGAAAAGTTGGTGAAAACTTTTGTCTAGTTTAGTATTTGTCGAGGATATGTTTATATGAAATGTGACAAATTAGTTTCGTGTCCTGCCAGGCGATGCTTGGTCCTTCCAATGTGCATTCCGCATGTTGTTATTCCCCTTTTGAAAATGCCGGGCACGTTTGTCCATCATTGGATCGGAGGGGGACTAGGACATCCTTTGGAGTGGGTGAAAAGTTAAACTCGGGCATTAAATTCAATGGACACACCACAGGCACCCTCCCCCCTCAACAAGGACAACAAACTTCCCGTCCTCGTCCTCTGTGAGGCATCATTTCCCGCAATTACTCTTCCATGTGTGGATAATAGAGATGCCAAAGTGATAAAAAACTGAATAGGAATCCTTTTGAATAAACTTCATTTTTATCATATTTTAATAGCCTCTCCACCATTTTCTAAAACACACAAGTGGCTTATACTTAATAATAAATTAATCATACGCCATGGATACCAATTTCCGGTCGAGTTTTTCGTTTCGTTTCGTTTGCAAGACAAAAACTGCTTAGCCGCCATTTAAAAGTAATTAAAATTTATTATTTAGGCTTTTAAGTTGTAGTACATGGCGTATGCGTAATATTAAATCACTCATACGCCGGGTGGGTTCTAGGATTTTTTGGAAATATTAATAATTATATTCAGGGAATAATCTAGGAGATCTTTTGGAGTTTTTCCGTACTATTGTTGTAGGATTGGGTTCAGTTTTTTCCTTTTTTTCGCCAAAAATTGTCATACCTGGCGTATACGTAATAAAATATCACTCATACGCCAGGTGGGTTTCAAGGTATTTGGGAAATATTCATAAATATATTCATTATAGAGTTTCTAGGAGTTACTTTGGGCTTTTTCTCTAATATTATTGTCTGATTAGGGTTCTTTTTTTGTTTCTTTTCCCAAAAATTGTCATACTTGACGTATACGTAATAAAAATATTACTCATACGCCGGGTTGGGTCCGAAAGTAGTTGAAAATATTTATAATTAGATCCATTATAAGAATTCTAAGGTCTCCTTTGGGGGTTTTCTTTAATATTATTGTAGATTTGGATTTATTTTTCACTTCCTGTTCCCAAAAATAGACATACCGGGCGTATACGTAATAAAAAATCACTCATACGCCGGGTTGGTCCGAAAGTATTTGAAAATATTAATAATTATAATCATTATAGAGTTTCTAGGAGTTCCTTTGGGTTTTCCCTATAATATTATTGTATGTTTAGGTTTAGTTTTTACCTTTTTTCGCCAAAAATAATCATACCTGGCGTATACGTAATAAAATATCACTCATACGCCCCGTGTGTCTGTTTTTATTTTAAGAAAAGGAAAGGAGAAAAAGCAATCCCTTCATAACTCAATCAACCGTTTAAAACCGAAAAAATAAATCCTCATAAATTAAAACTCGAAAACGTTAAGTAATGTTTTGCAGTTTTCCGCTTGAGGGACTTGAAGAAGTCAAAAATAAAAAACATTTTCCGGCATCCCTGGCGAGGACCTGGTGGAAGCGCAACAGGAAACGATTTCAGTTCCATGCCCGGAAAAAAGTGGAAAGGACACGAAAAACAAAAGTATCCTTCAAGTGGTCATCATCAGAATTGTTTTTCTTTTTTTCGAAACCATTTTTTTTTTTTTTTGCAATGTTGTCCTGTTTGTTGTTTTTTTTTTGCAATGTTGTCCTGTTTGTTTTTTTTTTTTGTATCCTGCGTTGCTGTTGTTGTTGTTGTTGTTGGTCTATTTGCACTGAATTAATTGACCAAGTTTTGCTTTGGAAACTTTTGCCTTGGAAGCGTTGGCCACAAATTGCAGTCATCAAAACCGGGTTGAAAAAAAAATGAAAAGGTCCTGAAAGGGATAATTGCCGGAAAAGAGACAATTCAATTTCTGTGTGTCTTGTGGAGAAAATATCTTGATTTCTTGGATATTTTCTTTCTTCATCTTTTAAATATTTTAAACCACAATTAAGTAACTTGTCTTTTTGGCCAGGACGACTTTTTTATGGCCAGGACCTACGAAATTTTTGTCAGCCATTAAAGTCTTCCTGCCTCACTTCGGATTGCATCGCCTGGGCGGAGCTTTCCACAACGCAGCACTAAACAACAATATCATGAATATTTATCCTTGGCCATAATTATCTACCAACGCACCTCTCCCCCCCCAAACACACACACATCTATGTGTCTAAGGATATATAGAATAATATATACATATAAAATATATATATGTATGCTTTATGGGTAGAGCCGGCCTAAAGAAAAACAATTCCCAGGCCTAGGAAGTAGGACGAGAACGAGAATGAAAGGGCGAGTGTGGGCGTGGCAGAGCACTTAGTTAGGACTAAAAGTGCCCCATTGTTTAGGTCCTGCGACTAAGTGTGTGTGAGGCTGTGTGTTGACTGAAATTGCTTGGAATTTATGCATCCTGTCTGGGGAGCAAGCGAGGTGGCTGGCAGGGCTGGGCCTCCGGAAAGAAACGGCGACAGATTCCTCGGGGGTTATCTTCTGGCGTCATAAGTCGAGCTCATTAGAAAACCGTTAAGTAGTAGTGGGGGGTGGCTAAACGAAGAAAAACCCTGGCAGGATCAACACACAAAAAACACTTTCCCAACACCTTTTCGCCAAAGTAAAAGTGCAGGAACTCTAAACAAAGTCCTGGCCAAATGGCAAAAAGCCAGCAGAGTGCAAGGAGAATCCGAAAAGACACTAAAACCCAAAGAATCTGCTTCTGCTTTTAATACTCTTTCTAAGGATACTTCTATATCCTTATTTTGATGCAAATCAAGAAAAAACTGGATCCACAAATATTTATAAGTATTTCCTTTTCTTAAGTTTCGAATAAAAATTCTCAAAAACTTAAACCTTGAACTCCTAAAAAATATCCTCTAGGGCATTAAAAAATTCGACTTTGTCCTAGTAGAGAGCTTTCGTACTTGTTTTTTGGTTTATTTATGTCCTTACTAATTGCAAAGAGCGTTAAATAGAGAAAAAGCAGCCAAAGGAGTCGAAAAAGCAGGCAGAAGGTGCGAAGGAGCTGCTAGATAGCCAAATACGGGAAAGCCGCAAAGTGGAAATGCACTAAGAAAAATATTTTCTCCTCGAAAATAGTACAAATACTGAAAAACAAGAAAAATTAATAAAAGAACGACATATAATTTCTTTAGAACGACATATCGCTTAATATTCAAACGACATAAAACAGTAATAGATTTTATTTTCTTTATTATTACAACAAAATAAGAAATAAAAATTAAAGACAGATCGACATAACTTGCTTTTCAGAACGACATACAACTTTGGCTTAGAAACGACATAAAATAGATTTCCAATTTATTTTCTTTATTATTAAAAATAAATTTATAATAAGAATAAAAAATTAAAGAGAGAACGACATATATTTCTTTTTGAAAACGACATACAGCTTAAGATTGAAAAGACATAAAATAGTAGTCGATCTTAGTTTATTGAACATTGAGAAATATAAGAGTTAAAAGTTAAAGAGAGAACGACATATATTTCATTTTAAAACGACATACAGCTTGAAATTCAAACGACATAAAATAGTAATTGATTTTTTTTTTTTGATTATTAATAAAATAAGAATATAAAATTAAAAAGAGAACGACATAGCTTTTCTTTTAGAACAACATAAAGATTAAGCTTAAAACGACATAACATAGGTCTCGCTTTTTGTTTCTTTCTTATTAATAAAATAAAAACTAAAAATGAAAGAAAGAACGACATAACTCTATTTTTAAACCGACATACAGCCAAAGCTTTAAACGACATAGTAATTGATTTGTTGTATTTATTATTAAAAGAAAAAGAATAAATAATTAAAGAGAGAACGACATAGCTTTCTTTTTAGAAAAACATAAAGATTAAGCTTAAAACGACATAAAAAAGTTATCGTTTTTCTTTATTTTAAAAGAAGTTCTATCGAAATTTTTTTCACTTTTCAATATTCTTGGTACTCTCTCCGCCCTATCTCTATATTTTTCTCCCTGTCCTATATATTTTCCTGTTGTCTATATATATATATATTTTTTTCCCCGCCCCACCACGTAAGCCTCTAAAAAGGAAGCACTCAACTTTGATGACCCCGGGAATTGCAAGGCGTCCGAATGAGCGCGATTTTTATGACCTAATGAACTTAAGCAGCTTAACCCCTAAACGGGTGGCAGGGGTTAAGGGTTGCCTTAATGCACGGCACATGACTCTGCTAATTGAGTGTCCGATATCAATGGCTAAATATATATATATATCTCTTTATATATATATTTCATTCCACAATTTAATTCCGAGCTCTTTTGCAAAACAGCAAACAAATATTATTTAATTAATTGCACACGACAATTGGCGAGGATGGCATTTTAATTTGTGTTTTTTTTTCATTTGTACAATACATTCCATAAATTCATTTGTCTCGGCAATTAATAAATAAAAATTAATGAGTCGTTTTGTGGCAGGATGGGATGGGAAGGACATGCAGCGAATACTTTACGTTGATGACAAATAATTTATTAAGTGTTTATTTAATTGTGTTCTGGGAAATGTTTTAGACTTTTAATACTCTCTGTAATACCTTTGTCCTGTTTGTCCTGTGTGCCGCGACAACTGTCAAACGTTTGATTTGTTATTCAACATCCAGGTCTACTGTAAATGCTTTGACATTTGTCAAAGCCAAGCGAAAGCAGACAAATTTCACGCTCACTTTCTCCACCACTTTCTCTTCCTCCTGGCTTAGCCTAGAAAATGCTTAGCAAATGAGTTTCAGGTAAGGACTTCCAACTACAAATGATTGATTATCCTTCACATAGATACGCGATACGGGTATGTGTAGTCGCTCCAGACTTGCCTTCATTTATTTATTTGCAATGTGCGTTGAAATTTTAATGAGCTTTTGATGCAAAATACGAGTTAAGCTGCTTGTCGCATTATTGATGTTAAATATGTTGAATAATTTAATGTCCCCGGCATGCAAATGCCCAGGGACATTCCCAGGGACATGGACCAGGACATGGACCTGGACATGGTCGAAAAATCTGGCTAAATATTCTCCTGTTACTGGACTGGAATGTTGACCAAAGCTATTGGCTTAAACGGATGAGCTTAATTGGTTTTACCTCGAAGTCAAAATCTTGTATCCTTTTGCCTGGGTAATTTGTATATTTGGTTAATTGGGGGTCGTAGTTTGGGGAAGTTTAATAATTTATGGGTATTTAATACCCGGTACTTGTTTCTTTAACAAGAAACGGTTATTTTGGTGTTCTTCGAGGGTTTTAGGGGTCCTTTTTCTGAGTCTCTGTGGTACCGGGTATCAATAGAGGGTTCTAGGTATCGCGTTTTTATAGTTTCTGTAGTATCAATAAAGGCATCTCTGCAGTACCAGGTATCAATAAAGGCTCCTAGGTATCCCGTTTTCGAGGTCTCTGTAGTACCGGGTATCAATAAAGGCTTCTAGGCTTCTAGGCATCTTGTTTTCGTAGTCTCTGTGGTACCGGGTATCAATTAAGGCTTCTAGGCATTCTGTTTTCGAGGTCTCTGTAGTACCGGGTATCAATAAAGGTATCTCTATAGTATAGGGTATCAATAAAGGCTTTTAGGCATCCTGTTTTCGTAGTCTCTGTAGTATCGGGTATCAATAAAGGCTTTTGGGCATCTTGTTCTCGTACTCTCTGTAGTACAGGGTATTATAAAAGGCTTCTAGGTTTCTAGGCATCCTGTTTTCATAGAATCTGTAGTACCGGGTATCAATAATGACTTCTAAGCAGCCTTTTTCCATAGTCTCTGTAGTACCGGGTATCAGTAAAGGCATCTAGGTATGCTGTTTTCAAAGTCCCTAAAGTAGGCACCCTGTTTTCTTCGTCTCTGTAGTACCGGGTATCAAATCAAAAATCTTCCTTTTAAATACTAAAACATGGCAAAGCATTTGAAAACAAAAGAAAAACTCCAACAATTAAAACACAAAAACATAATTTGATAGACATTTTGTTTTTGTTTAATATTTTAAACCGAAAAATGCAAAAGCGGGCAGGATAAAAAAAAGAGAAAATGCTAAAATATATACGAATTGCATTCAATTTAGGGAATTGCCAGTTTTCGGTTAAAACTTTTCCTTTTTCAAGGGGGGGTCATGCATTTTAAATCTCTAGAAATTTTAGAGTTTTCGAATTCAAATTTTAGCATTTCCGTCTGTTTCCGTCTGCAATTTCATTTAAAACTTTCTGGTTCTGTGTTTTTTTTTGTTGTTTTTCCTTCAAAATATGAAACGAATTTTCATCCAGCAGGATGGTTGGTTTTTTTTGGGGGAGAGGGCAGACATTTTCATTTAATCGATTTGACTGGCGGCGGAATTTATAGTTTTTGGCTACTCAATTATGCAAATGTTGAACAATAACATCAATTTTTGTGCAGCACCACAACAAAGACTCGAACCACAAACCATTTAATGGAAACTGGCACAAAAACAAGCCACTGAACAAAGGACACAACTTTTGAATGCAATTGACAAGGACGAGGGTGCAAGGATAAGGGTTTTTGTTGAAAAAGCTATACCCAGTTAAAATACTCTTCTTATTTCTGGGTTTTATGGGAAGCATTTATGATAATTTCAATAATTTTTTAATACAAAACAAAAAGAAATTATAAAAAATCTCTTAACATTAATAAGAAAGACATTTTGTTTGAAAGTTTATCTCTTTGAGATTTGTTTTGTTTGTTTTCTCCTAAAAAATCGTAATATTTTTGTAGCTAGAAAGAATCTCTATTTAAGGAATCCTCAGCATCCAAAAATCGCAGTCCGGAGGTTAAAGGAAATTGGGCGGGAAAAATCGGAAAATGGAAAAGGGTCGCCGGGTGAGGGAAAACTCTGGCAATTGGACGCCAATTGTTGACATTGTTTCGATTGCCTCAGCATTCTCGATGAAACAAACCTATTGCCTTGGTTTCCTTTTGTTTTTCGTCTCCAGGATCTGTTCAATGTTGCATCGAAAAAGCGAAACGAAATTGTCAACTCTATTTCCATATTACCCTTGCCCTTGCTCTGGGCTTGGAATCCAACTAAAGTGCAACAGTTGCATCGAGTTTTTGGCAAATGGAATTAAGTTCAGTTGCTTTTGGGTTGCCAAAAAAAAAATGTTTGGTAGCTTTTTGAGGTACTGAGAGAAATTGGGTGGTAGAAGAGGATATTGGGATATTTGGGGTAAAAAATAATACAAGAAATTATATTAAATCGAGGGGTCAAAAGTCAATTTGATGAAAGGGTTACTAGAAAAGGTTTTTGAATTTAAAATTGGTTTTAAAAAAAGTTATAATTGAAGATATTATTTGAAGAAGAAGGTAATTGGTAAAAAGTACCGGGTATCATAAAGCTTTTTTTTGGAAAATTACTTCTTTTTAAATATAACCTCTCTTCAAACTATATGTTTTTTTTCAATAAAAGTACCGGGTATCATTAAGATTTCTTTTTTAAATATTACTTCTTTTCAAACTATATTTTTTATTTTTCATTAAAAGTACCGGCTATCATAAGGCATTTTTTTAAATATCTTCTTTTCTTCAAACTATATGTTTTTTTTGTCATTTAAAGTACCGGGTATCATAAATCTTTGCTTTAAATATTTATTTTTTTTTTACTATAAGTTTTTTTTTCAATAAAAGTGCCGGGTATCATTACGCTTTCTTTTTTAAATATTGCTTTCTTTTCAAAGATGCTTAAGCTCTTCTTTTTTTTAAGTTTTATGAAATTTTTCCAAGTTTTTTTAAGCCAATTTCTAAAAGCCTGAAAATTAAGTTGCATATTTTTTTCAAGTGCTTTTGATTTTAAGAATTTTTATGATTTAGATAATATTTTAATTGCTCAGTGAAAGCGTTTTAACAGTTAGTGGTTATGGTAGGAGTGTCTGTAGGAGTGTGTGGGAGTCTATGGGAGTCTATGGGAGTGTGTGGGAGTCTGTAGGAGTGTCTTGGAGTGTCTTGTGGTATCTGGCCTTGTGTGGGTGAGTTGGCCAACACAGATATACCCGCCCACATACCGGAGAAAGGCGGATGGAGTTTGCATATCGCGAAGGCGACAAGTTGCGGAGCCCAAAAATGAGCAAACAGCCGGAGGCCGCGAGACATGCGAGTTGACACAGTCCGATGGAAATTAACTTACCCAGGACGAGGCCAGGAGTTGCAGTTACAGGAATGATCCACCCACATATGTACTATATATACGTATATATATAATATATACAGATGTGCAATATATCCCAGTGGTACGAGGAGGATATGTCATCGTGACCCTGACTTTTGGTGGCAATCCTACCTCGGCAATTCCATTAAGAGGGGCAGGCAAAAACTTTATTCAACCCGTTTTCCATTTCGGCTTTCGTTTTCCTTTATTTCAACATAAAATTCTGCCTGTGATACTCTCTGACTTCTCTGACTTTTCCGAACATTTTCCTCATTTTCCCAGCTCTGAATGTCAAGCAATTTCATGAGCCACAAATTTCCTTTTTTTTCTTCACCCTTTGAACTACTTTGAACCAAAATAGGGTAAAAAAAAAGTAAAAGAAACCTGAAATATACATAAATATTTATTCAAAAAGAGCTGCAGAAAAGTTGAAAAGTACCGAGAAGGCAGGAGAAAAGGTTTTGAATAACGAAATTATTGACTGCACCTGACGATGGGAAAAGTTTTCTTTTATTTTTATTTTTATTTTTTTTTTTTTTGAGAGGGGAAGACCAGATAGACAGCCTGCTTTCTGATTAACACTTTTCAAATTTCTCCACCGGTCAGCCGAGCAAAAGATCTGAAGAGGGTTAATTTTCAAATGGCACACAAATGCTTTAAAAAAAAAAAAAGGGAAAGGATAACCCACAGAAAAAATGTAAACAAATCCGAGCGAGAAAATGGACTTAAATTCACACAAAAACGAGTCGAAACAAAGTTCATTAAGACAACAATTAATAAAAGACTGAAGGACGTTCATAGAATTCTCATGGGTTGGGGAATAAAATTCCTTAACAAGTGTCTTGATTAGCATTCATTTATTCATTAAATAAAACTCATTGAAATGCAAAGATAAACAGGAGTTTAGGAGGGAAATTTGTTCTTCGAATGATACCCGGTACTTTTAAATAAGGAGAGGTTTTTTAACGATTCGATAGCGTTTATTTTATTCGATTTAAAACCGTTTTCAAAACAAAATATCATTCATGAATCAGGGCTTCAGTCTGCTTCGATTTGCATCAAAGAATCCGAGAAACTAAATAAAAAAAATGTAGACGATTTTTTAAAATTTTAAAAGGATTACCATCACGATTTTTTTCCAAAATCGACTATATTTTTTTTTGCTCGATTTTCCCGATTTTTTGGTACTGATAGAACATGCTTAGAGTTCTGATTCAGAAATGGTAGGCCTTTTTGAAATCGGTTCATAAATGTCAGAGATATTTGCCACCAAATCTATGAAATAATGAATTTTTTCAAAAGATCAGAATTGGAAAAAAAAACTATCTTTTAGATTAGCTTTTTATTGAATTTCTTGGTCATTTATCCACCGATTTAGAAACGGAGTACTATTTTGTGATAGGAACTTCATTCCGCGTTGATTTGCATTAAAATTTATGGAAAAACGAACAAAAAATATTTCGACCTATTTTTTCCGATTTTTGAAAGGGGTACCCCTTATGTTTTTTTCCGCAATTCGGATCAGATTAATTTTGAGGATTTTCTTCCACTTTTTTATGAATATTTTGAGTATTTTTTAACCGATTTGGGAATGGAATACCATTTTGTAATCAGAACTTCGTTTTTCTTCGATCTGCATCCAAAGATTTGGAAAATGGAACAAAAAAAATTTCGACCCATTTTTTCCGATTTTTGAAAGGGGTACCCCTTATGATTTTTTTCAAAAATCGACTAAATTTTTTTTTGATCGATATTTTAGATCTTTGGATGCAGGTTAAGAAGATTGAAACCCTGATTCGAAAATGACATTTCGTTTCAAAATCGGTTGAGAATTAGCTCAGATATTCGAGAAAAACTGTTCCAAAAATGGAAATTTTGGACAATTTTTCAAAAACTCATTTTCTTATCCTTTTCCTTAAGTTTTTAAGGATATTTTTGCCCTTATGTATCCGATATTTGTATTTCTCAAACTACAACTCTTATTTATAAGATTTTGCTGTTGGTTTTATTGAATTTTGTTCTACAAACGATACCCGGTACTTTTTCGATATTTTTTCTGCTTTCTAAGCACAAAAATCAACTTAAAAATCAAATTATTGTATTTCCTAAACTTAAACTCTGATTTATGAGATTTTCCCTTTGGCTTTGTTGTACTTTCTCCTTGGAATCACTTTCGTCCTGGAACACTTTCTCCGCCAGAGGGCAAGCCCTCCATAAATCCCGTTTATATACGATAGTGCTACTTTTTAAGTGTTTCTCCACTGTTCTCCATTATTTTTCGTGTTCACTTGTGTGTGTAATGTTTTTTTTTTTGTTATTATTTATGATTATTATTTTGTACTTTTTACCTCCTTGTGTGGGGGTGTGTGTAGGGACATAAAAAAAAACCCCGACAGGATATGTTGTCTTTCGGTGTCGCAGCCGCCGTTATTTCAATTAATTTTTGTCTCCCACATTGTTGATAATGTTTGCTGACTTTCGGTCTTGGGTGAAAATTGAAAAGAAAGCCAACTCCTTTCACTCTGGCTGGAAAATATGTTGATAACCAAGAATGAAGCATAAAGCTTGGCGAAAAAAACGGCAGACAAAGGGCAACAGGATGCAAAAGGTGAACCATCGTTCAAAAAAATATTTATGTGTGTCAATGGGAGTGTAAAGGAAGCATTTTTTAGCAAACTATACGGGAGGGTAATATTATTATGGTTTAAATGTTGAGGAGAATTTTTAAAGCGAGTTTTTATAGAGTTTTAAATAGGGTTATATTCCTTTTCCGCTCTTTTGAGGTTGAGTACCGGGTATTGTATTACCTAGAAACCCATTTTTGTTCCTCAACCCTAATCTAGAAGCTATTTCCCGCTCTTTTATGATGTGTACCGGGTATCGTATAGTCTAAAAACGTCCTTTTTTCCTTAACTTAGTTTAAACCCCGATCTAGGAGCTATTTCCCTCTTTTTTTTAGGCGAAGTACCGGGTATCGTATAGTCCAGAAGCTCCCTTTTTCCCTCAATTCAGCTTAAATCCCAATCTAGAAGCTATTTCCTCCCCTCTTAGGTTGAGTACCGGGTATCGTTACGTCTCGAAGCTCTTTTTCCCCCTTAACTCATTTAAAACCCCAATCTAGAAGCTATTTCCCCCCCTTTTAAGATAAGTACCGGGTATGGTATAGTATCTAGTAGCTCTATTTCTCCCTCAGATCAGCTAAAACCCCGATCTAGGAGCTACTTCTCCCTCTTTTAGGCCGAGTACCGGGTATCGTATACTCTAGAAGCTCCCTTTTTCCCTCAATTCAGCTTAAACCCTCAAGGAGCTATTTCCTCCCCTTTTAAGGTTGAGTACTGGGTATTTTATAGTCCAGAAGCTCCTTTTCTTCCTCAACTCAGCTAAGACCCTGATCTTAGAACTATTTCCCCCCTTTTAAGACTGAGTACCGTGTATCATATAGTCTAGAAGCTCCTTTTCTCTTTAAACTCAACCCTGATCTCAATTTGTTAAATCTGATTAATTTATTTGTCCATCACTTTAGAAATCCTTTTAAACAGTCTCCCCTTTCTTTTTCTATATATTTGTTCTCTCCCCATTGCTTAATAGTTTTACGCCAACTCACGGATTTGGCTTCATTTGTCAATCATTTGATGGCAATCCAAGTCCCAGGACTCCTCCCCAAGGTACCACGACACGGGTTGAATGCACTACACTGAGACATGTTCCATCTTAACTATAGAATATATAGAATATATATATAAGATATCGTATATAGAAGGACTCCCTAGCTCCTTGAAAAAAAATGCAAGTTGTGTTTGAAAATAATTTTCACAATTGGGTTTCTGTGCTCGCTCCCTCCGCGTCGTATAACTCGTATTTATTTCATTTCATTTATTTCACTTTTTCGCTACAGTCTGGACTGGGAATGATGGAAATACACGTATTTCTGTAGTATGTTCTTAAAATACACTTTGAGAAAAGTCTTGACATAACAAAATAGTTTAAAAAATTTTAAGAAATATTGGAAAAAAACCGAAATTAAATAGAAAATTTCAGTGATAAAAGCTAGTTTTTTTTCTTTCTATTTTATAATTTTTTTAATCATAAGCCCTAATTTTTTTGAGTACCTTTGAGCTTTTGTTGTGGCCAGAACTGAATCGGATTGTCTTCTTAGCCAAGGCAGTGCCAAGAGTTGGATTGCTTTTGCCTTTTCTGTTCTCTGGCAAGAAGACTTACTTGCTTGGCAGTTGCTTGCAGTCCAGGCAGGCGGCAGGATTGCAGCAGTATATACTTTTCGTCCTTCCAGTACAGTTGCTGCCGCCCACTTATTACAGTCCCCTAGTCCCCACCCCCTAGACCCACCAAAATGCCACTTTAGTATGCTAAGATTTCCGTTGGCGTTTGTTTTATAAAGCAAGAAAGCAAAAGCAGCAAAGCAGCAGTAGAGAAAGTAGAGAAAGCAGAGAAAGCAGCAAGGATAACTGAAAAACATTTGAGCCAACATCAACAACAAATAAATATAAATAATGAAATACAAAGTCATTTTGCGCCACAATGACAATGGCAATGGCTTCTCCATCACCTTCCAACCACCCAAACCTCCCAACCACCCAACCTTCCAAACCTCCCAACCTTCCTCCAATCCCAAAAAAAAATTCCAAGAAAAAGTAGGTGGAAAATGTCGTCATATGCTTATGAGACCAAACAGACGACTTTCTAGGATTCTTGAGACCTTCACTATCCCGTTTCCTGTATCCTGTGTACTGCCTGGTATCTGTGTATTTGTATCTTTAACTGTGTATCCGAGTATCTTTTGTATCTTTGTATCTAGCACGTGGGCGAGTGAAATATCTGTTGGCTGTTTATTATCCAGACAATGATTACATAGACACACGCCGACGTCCTTTTCTACTCCTGGAAATCCTTCCCCATCCTGTCACACACACCCACAAAGTAATAGAGCTCATACGGAGCAGAAAAACCACACAATTTTCTATGGAAAATGCTTAAAATCATGGCTGGTTTTGATTTTATTCTTGTGTTGTTTCAAGTCAAACGTTTAGTTAATCTACAATAGAATCTTCTATATCTACAAGCTTAGATCCTCTTTAATTTTTATTTCCAAAACCAAGACTCTTTAAGTGAGAAATCAAAACAAAAATCATCAATCGCATTGTAGGCGTGAATGCGAAAATTTGGTTCAAGTCCAAAGCTGATTGCTTGACGGAAATTCCGATGCCACTCACAGATATTTCTCATTCGACACTATCGCATCCGCATCCGTTCAGATACTCAGATAGATAGATAGATGAAAAGATAGATACCATAGATAGATAGATGGAAAAGATACAGTCATACGCATTCGGAACACGCACACAGGATACCGATGCAAATGCTGCGAATAATGGACACTTCTCTTCGCAGGCAAAAGCAGGACCACAGAAATGCGGGGCACATCCTGGCGCAGGATCCGGGGCAGGACATATACATATTTATGGTCGGAATGGTGGCTTGGCATTGCCGGTTAAATCGTTTGACACACCAAGACCGAAAATCAAAGCCGCCACAAGAAGAGGCAGCCAGGCAGCCTCTCCAGGCTTATGAGATGCAAACCCTTAAAGAGGATATTTGTGGGCTCCGAGAACCGAAAAGGACCCTGTGTTTTCGCAAAATCCTTTTTCAATCACTTATGCAAACGCATTTCGGCGTGTTGCAAGCTGCAAGCCAGTTTTTTTTCAAATATGCAACGAATTTCTGCCCCGTCTCTTGTTTGGTGGCAGCAACAATTGCAACTTGATTGGCCAACCCGGGTAGCTCTCCTCTCTCTTGGCCATCTGTAAAACCGGTGTAAAGCCGTCGAAAAACAATGTTGCCAAAATGGGAAAACGTTGCATGCATATGCAAGTAGCGGCTTGATTGCCATGTTGCTGCATGTTGCATTTTCCGTATTTGTTGACCTTTTTTTCGGTTGCATTTCCTGCATCCCGGAAAAGTGCATCCCATTGTGGTCAATAAAACGGAATATCCTTGCAAATGAATTGGTTATAGAAATAAAACCTTTAATTTGTGGTTTAAATAAAGGATTTTAAAGGGTTTTTATGTGGTTTTTTTGCGGTTTTTATGCGGTTCTTGGTTTAGATTTCATTTTATTAAAAAAAAAATACAAGGGTTTTGTTTACAAAAGATTTCATTATAAATTTAACCATTAAATAAATCAATTTAATATTGAATTCAGGTTATTTTATTAGCCACAGAGTTCTTTTAAAAAAAGCCTTAAAAAATACTTTAAAATCTTTGTGAAACTTTAAAAATTTTAGGCCAACTTTCTAGCCTTTTTTCTGTAAACATTTTTGTACCACAAATAGCTGAGAAATTTGCCTTTTCAATCACTGATGGAAGAAAAAAAATAGGAAAAAATAGGAAAATACCAACACGAAGCAATGCGTTTTGCCAGCGTTATTTTCCGTAGAATATTTCTTAGTTTTCCGGTGGCACAGCATGTTGCAAGGACTTGCAGGAGTTCGCAAGGAATCGGCATGGGTGTTGCTGCTGCTCTTGCCCCCAGGCGGTGGTGGGGCAACTAAATTGAGCTGGATGCACAGAGGCAGCTTGTCGCAAGGGGCAGGGTAGCAGCACCAGAGTGCCAAGTGGCAACTACAAGCCACCTCACTTACTCACTTTTGGGCCATGTTCAAGTTTCTGCATAAATAAAGAGGCGAAAATTAAATTTGGAAATTTTGCGGGGGCATGGCTGGCTGTGTTTCCGTTTCCGTTTTCGGTTTCTGGGAGTTAGCGAAGTGAAGTGAACCATACCCTCCGAATGCCAATGGATTTGTCATGTCTGGTCTTGTTCTTGTTGGGAATGTTAATCGGCAATGCGGTTTCCCAAAACATTTCCCAAACAACAAAAAAAAAATACGTAAAAAAATGCCACCCCGACGACACCAGGGGCATGCCACAGGACATTCATTACCAGAAAAAAAGCAGAAAGTTGATGAAATTTTCTCACATATTTCTCTGACTTATTCCGCTCATGAAATTTTATGGAATTTTTCGTTCCAGCCTCTTTACTTTTTTTTTACTCTTTTAAGGTTATGATAATCTCGAGGAAAATGTCCTATCACGAAGCTCTTTAAACTAATTTTGGTTATAATTATATATTTTTTTTTTATCTGGTTAACATTTTGTTCACAAAATTGTATCCTTGTTCCCACATTTTGCTCTTCTCCAGGACTCATCAAGTAAATTCTTTCAGCGCTTCCATTTGGCTTTTATGACCCACATTTTCATAGGGCCATTTGTTTGCCATTTCATCTTGTTTTTCCCGTCTTTAATACCCTCGGAAAGGGTAGTATTATTCTGTGAAAGAGTATATCAGAATATTGTCTCTAAAATAAAAGTTTTCTCAAAAAGTTTTCACTAAAAAAAAGTCACTTAAAACTAAACTATTTCCTTGTTTGGAATAAAACCTCTTCCTAGAGAAGGATCTTCAAGTTTCGTCTAGTCCCTTACTTTTTTCGGTTTTGGTTTATTCTTTTTTTTGTTGCCTACTTTATCGGGCTCACGCATCATTGGTTAACCGTCCACAAGGACCTTTCGGCTGGCCCAATCAAGTGCATTTTACGATGCCATGTGAATGCCTGAGAATATTTCACTTATGACCGACAACCGAGCGATATCTCATAAATTCCCGATATCTCATTCTTCCCGTTCTACTTTCAGATATCATCAAAATGCAGACGAATGTGCAAATCGACTCGAAGAATCTGCGCAGCAACGATGACAATTTCCGCTCCCGAGGACATCACATAACCATCGAGGTGAGTGCCCACTTAACACATGTCCTGGTCTGGGTCTTGGTCCTGGGTCTTGTCAATCTCAAATATCCTTAACCTGCGGTGGTTGCCACAGCCACAGCAACAGCAACAACTCGTATATCAAGCATATTAATTATAGTTCAAAGTTTCTGGTCCTTCCTCCATCTCATCAAAATTGAATTCCCTGGCTCGAGTTGCTCGCTCGGTGGGTTGATTTCAGATTTCAGCAAAAGAACTCTTCTCGTTTTCGTCCTGGCGGCTAGACAAGGTTGAAACTTAATTAATTATGGTAAATACAACGGTCTAGCCAGGACACACAGGACCTTCTAGGCACTCGTAGTACTCGTAGCATATGTACAAGAATTTGATTTGTTTTCCCATCCGATGGTCATTATTCAATTTACCAAAATTTTGTGGACACACGTCTGGTTTTGGTTCTGGTTTGGTATTTTGGTTATTCCGGCATTTGTTTTGATTAAATTATGTTATTACTCTTCTTGGCCAAATTTATTATCAAGCAAAGGCCTTTATTTATCAAGATACCAAAGTAGAACACTTGAGTTTGAAGATTTCCGGTGTGGAATGTGGACTAAGCTCTTCTTTAATACAAAAACTTTAAAATTTTAAAATCTTTTATAGATTTTATTTTATTGTTTGAGAAATATTATTCGCTAACAATGAAATTTTAACTATTTTAGCTTTAAAATTAGGAGAAAGTTTTGAAAAATAGTGTTGTTTTTTTTACCTTAAAGTTTTCTTAATCTGAAAATAATAATATCATAATAATGGGAATTATTAATATAAAAAATTATCTTCTATTAATTATTTAATTTTCTTAAACCTTTAAAAAATTACTTAATTAATCATTTAAAATATTGCTTTTAACGTTTTTTCTTACCAAAATAATGTTGACTGGGTTAAGTCAAAAGCTGTTGTTTGATCTCAGTTGGGAGATTCTGCAAAAGCTTTTCTGTAAAATGTTTTTTGAAAAAGTAAACAAATTCGTTGGGCTTTGAAAAAGCCGCTAAAATCTTGAATTAAACATTTCAATAAAATAAAAAAAATGTTTCTTTATTCAAAAAGATTTCAAAAAAGTGAATCCCTTTTTATAGCATACTTTTTAGGGCTTAGTTTTCGGGGAAACGGAAATAAAACAAGCAACAAGTGTTTATTTTGAAAGAGAGCGGAAAGCTTTTGCAGCCTGAGCGCCTGCGCCATTTTGATTTACAACAAGCTTAGATAGAAAGCTTTAAGCTCCCGCCACAGCATCAGCTGCTTGTGCAGACTTTGAGGCGAATATTTCCATCTGATTTTTGTTTTGTTCACCCGCCCCACTGTTCAGCCCCGCGCCACCCCTTCCGGCTGATGGGATTTTCTCAATGAACGTATAACGGGGGCTTTGCCGCGCTGCTTTTCGGATACCGTTAGTCAGTCGCTAGCAACATTTTGGCGCGTGTTGACATGCGAAAAGTTTTGTCCGCGACGGGCGATCCAAACGCTTTTTAACCGTTATCTCCATTGTTCCGTTACTCGCTTTTTCACTTTGAAAAAAAAATCAAATAAAAAATAAAGAAAATCACACAAAAATCAAAATATTTACAAAAATCTGCAGCAAAATTTCGTTTCTATTCCTGCACTTCACATTTACAATTTTTTTCCAGTGTGCCAAACGAGAAAGTAATTAAAATTAAATCATTAAATTGTGAAATTTCCTTTTTATTGCCAGTAACAGTAACAGTAACGGTGACTGTGTTATTGGAAGTGTGTGTGTGTGTGTTTGGTTTTTTATTTTCTTTATTTTTTTACGAGTGTGCCGGCATTTTGAGTTTGGCGCGTAAATAAATTCTTACCGTTAATCATTTTGCCAGAAAAAAAATAAAGAAAGCAACCATAAAGGTTTATTATTCATTTATTTTTTTTAACTGAAGGTAATACAAAATAATAATGCATATAGAAACCTTGAGGGACTTTAATTATTATTACTATGACATTATTAATGTCCATTACTAATTATCACTTGCCATTAGCAGAAACAGCGCGTATGTGTAATGTCCTTGTTGTCCTTGTTGAGTTTTTTTATATCCGAAATTAATAAAGTGGTATATGTACTTCTCTCTCGGCGTTTTGATAACAGCTGTCGGTGCTTGTATTGTAGGAAATTTTAACTGCCGGGCTACGATTATTAATCAAATCTGCCACACACTCGAGGTCATTGCAATAGGGTTGTGTTTCCGCAACAATGGGCAACAAACTGAGTTCTGGCTCAAGGCTGGCTCTGCAACTTTTCGAAATTCAAAAGTGCGCAAAGTTCTGACTGAAAGTTGTTGCTCTGATATCAGTTGGGGGGGAAAATGTATCGAAGTGTTTAAGGGAAATAATAATAAGGGAAACTTGTAGGGAAAGTACTGAAAGGGGTGGCTTTAAAGAACTAATAAAGAGACTATTTCTTTCGTCACCAAAGTTACAAAACTTGAAGGATCCTACTAAAAAGTTGCTTTAAAATTTATTTCAAATGGGAATTTGTCATTTTAATTAAATAAAAAGGATGGAAAGGATAAAAGGGTTGATTAAGTGTTTTTTTCTAAGTGTAAATGCGATTTCTTTCGTCACCAAAAGTCACAAAATTAAAAGGAAACTACTAAAAAGTTGCTTAAAAATGTACTTCAAGTAGGAATTTGTCAATTTAATTAAATAAAAAGGATGGAAAGGATAAAAGGATTGATTAAATGTTTTTTTTTATGTGCAAAAACGATTTCTTTCGTCACCAAAGTCACAAAATTGAAAGGACACTACAAAAAAGCTTTCCTTAAAACTATTTTAACTAGAAATTTGACATTTTTCTAAATTATAAAAGATGGAATTTTGTTTTATGTGTAAAAACCCTTTTCTTTCGTCACTAAAATGTATTCGAGATATTCTAGACACATGACCTTCGTCACTGAAATTTTATTTCCTCTGCAGAAATATTCAAAAATAACTCAAAGCTCGAAAGGGGGAAAGTAATTAAATTTAAGTCTTCAGGCTTCTATATTTCTTAGATTTATTATGTGCTTTGAACGTTCAGAAGCTTAGTTACTCCCAGGACATTGGAGTTCTCCTTCTCCAGTCCTTGGGTCCTCCAGTCAAGTGCTCCTGTTGTCCTTGGCCATGTGTCATTCAGCCAAAGGCCCCGCGGCCAGGACTTGAAACGAAATGAAATGAAATGAAACGAACCGAGACTAGTCCTTCAACCCCGAAAACCAATGGATGACATTGGCCGTGACCCCTTTTCTCTCCATTTTCTTTTTTTTTTTTTTGGGGTCGAGGATTGCAGCTTGTTGAATGCGAAATGCCGCAAATGCAAGTTGCTGGAACTAATCCGGTAAATGGGAATAGAAAAGGATACCAATCAAGATGGTGGTTTTAGCCAGAGGGTCCTTTTTTTTGGTTTTCGTGCGAAAAGCAAAAAGGGTTCATCCACCGATTTTCGGAGCTAAAAGATAATCCACGCGGGTCTCAAAACGATTTCTCATTTCAATTTGGCATCCAGGATACGCTCCAAACGTTTCCGATCCTGTTCGTATTGCATTTCGTCCTTGTAATGGCGGCGCAGGCGATGCGTTAGCGTCCAACCAGCGATGCTGACCAGGATCTGTATTTGGAAGTGGCGTTGTTGTTTTTTTTTTTTATGGTATCCCTGCGGATACCAAACGAAAAAGTTTGTTTTTTGAGAGGAGTCAACCGACTGGGTTACCTGGATGAAAATGAGTAGGCCCAGCAGGAAGATCTCGATCGTGTCCTCGGAGGTCGTGATATGCTCTTCGATGCTGTCAACCCGTTGATGGAACTCGCTGTTGTGTTTTGTTTCCGGCAATCCTCTGGCTGCCAGATAGAAGCTCCAGGCCACCGTAATGCAATCAAACGTTGTCAAAACACAAATGCCTGTCGAGTACTGTCGGGAATAGGAAATAAAAAATAGAAAATAAAATAGAAAATAGTCCTTAAGGTGTTCACTCACCACGGCCAAAGTCTGAACCGAATCCCAGTACAAGGCCAGGAATCCTGTCGAGGCCCAAATGGTCAACAGACAGCCAAGGACCACGCGGGAGATTAAAAAATTACGGAATTTTGTACGTGTGTGGTAGATCAACACCGTGCCACTTGTGGCAGCCTTGACTTCGCCATCTATCTGGAATTTTTAAAAAGGATATTATTATTAAGGATATGAGAAAGATTATTTGGGGTTATTAAGTTTTTTTTTTTGGGAATTTTTACCGCCACCAAGAGTGTGAGTAGAACCACCACCAGCTTGAGCTTGTGTGTAGAAAGGTAACAGCACATCGTATATCCTTGTGTATCCTTGAGTGTTTTTATGGTTATCCTTGTAGTTTATCCTTGTGTGTGTGTGTGTGTTTTGGGGCTATCTAGGGCCCCGTTTAGAGAGCTTCCCCAGGTTAGAAAAATCAATTCAATAGTTTTTCAAGAATTTTATGTCACAACATTTTTTGGCAACTGTGGCACGACTACTGTGGAATAATATATCTTTCAAATAAATATAATTATGAATATATTAAATATAAAAAATAAATAAAATATATTTTAAAAGGTAGATTTTTATAAATTTTCTGTCTATTTAAATTAAAAAGCAATTTTTAAGCTTAAAATATTTTAAATAAATGTAATAAAAACTCTTGATCGTTTTTATATATTTTTAAAATATCTTCTAGCTTCTTATAATTTTTTCTATATACCAAGAAGGGTATTAACCAAGTCTTCTAACCTAAAATCCCTATTTAATGGCTATATTGGGCAACACTTTTCCTTTAGTGTCCTGCCAAATCAAACGAAATTGTTTTAAATGGCCAAAAGCTCATTGAGAAGGTTGCCAAGGGTTGCGATACCATTACCATTCCCCACCCCCCTTTTTTTTTTTTTTTTTTGGCACGCCCCTGGTCAGGGCGGGGGTCACTCAACTTGTTTGTGGTTTGGCACTCAGTTTGATTATCATATTACGTTTGGGCCTTTTATGAGCCAGAGAAGCCAAGAAAAATAAGTTGAAATAAAAATGAAAAGGAAGCCAAGCCGTTTAGGCCAAAGAGCATTTTGGTTGCCAGTTGCCCCAGTGCCACGCCTACTCCTTAGCCTATATCCTTATTGAATTTAGTGTTGATTTGTTTGCATTCTCGCAAAACTCACAGGCAGGCCATCAAAGTTATTCGGAAATGTTGAAGGTTCTGTGTTGTGTTGCCCTCAAAATCCTGGCAGCCGCAAATCGCGTTAAGCTGTGTGTTTTTGTTGCCAAAGGATGTGTGTGTATATCCTGGGATCTCATACACAAAAATAAACACAACACCTAAACACACTCTATACATCCCTTGGTAGTATAACACTTTTTAATGCTGTTGAAACTTGTCGCTCTACTTATAATCAACTCGGTTAAAACGAAGCCTATCCTTTTGGTCCCCCCAAGGACTTATACATCCCAGGCTCCTGCTTTTGGTCCTGCTTTGCTGCTGCTTTTGGTCCTGCTGCCATTTTCGTCCTAGTGTTTTTGGCAGGCAATAAAACATTTGCAGTTCTCTGCCAGGCTTCGCTTCAACTACAGTAGAGCTTTTGGTTGGAAGGACTTCTTTCTTCTTTTGGGGTTTCATATTTTATCGAAGTTTCTCTCATATTTTTAATAATTTTCTTCCTAGTAAAAGTCCCTCTTAGACAGTCACCACTGTATCTTGTAGTGTTGTCCTGCTGAGTGGTTGCCCGAAGGATTCCTCAACTCCTGGCTGTCCTCGAATCGTGTTTGAAATGTTGTGTGCATCTATTTTGTCTCCAAAGGGGGTGGAAGGTAAAAAAGTGCAGGACAAATAGTTAAGGATAAAAAAGGACGAAAGGAAGGAGGATTGGCCAAAGGGGACCGTTGACCAGACCAAAGAATATCCTGAATATCGTCCATTGTTGTCTGGGACTACCTTGGCTACTGGACTTGGCTTGGCCAATAGTTTTATTTGTTGCTTTTTTGTTGCGTTTTTTTCTTCTTCTTGCTGTGCGTCATGTGCCACGCCTTGCCGCCCCCTGCCACACCCTCTCTCGGGGCTGGCAAGCCATTTGTCCTGCTCTCCTCCTTTTGGCCTTTGTCAATGTAAACAATTTAATTTGCTTAGTTGGCGTAATATTCGCCATCAATAAAGAACTTTGGGACTTGACTGTGAGTGTCTGTGTCGGTGTATCTGTGTGTGTGTTTGTGTGTGTTTGTGTGAGCCAAACAATGACTATCGATAACAGGCAAGACGACGAGGAAGAAGAAGGACAAGGAGACAAGAGGCTCGTCTCATGTCCTTGTGGCTTTCTCTGGGCCATCGTCTGCAATCGAGTCCTGGGCGCACTTGAAATAAATCTTGGCCAGAAAAAAAAATCTACACCAAGAAAGACACACACACACAAAGACTTGGCTACACAGGGAAAAAAATTAGGGATATTTTCTGGCATCAGAACATTTTGAGGCAAAGTAGAAGTCTTTTTGGGGTTACCTGGCGTATACTTGATATTTATTTGGGGGGATTATTTTAATGAGAAAATTAATTTTTTAATCCATAAAGAAATGGTTTCAAAGCTTTTTTTTTAATTCAACAAATTTTTTTAATCTTTTCTTATATTTTTGAAAAATATTAAATAATTCTGTCTGAAGAAATTATTAAAAAAATAGCAAGAAATAAAGTCCTTAAAAGTTACTTAAGCTCTTCCAAAAAAACCCAGAAAACGAGTATAAATAATAATAATAATGATAATAATATTAAATAAAATATTTCTATATATAAAAAACATCGTTAATTATAATCAATATTTTTTTTAAATATTTTATTTCCACCTTTAAAAGTCTTTAAGATTTCTCTCAGTGCCGATTAAAAGGGACCATTGTAGAGACCAACATTAAATCGTTATGGCCAACATCTTTTGTGGCAGAAAAGTCATTCAGTCCCGTTAGTCAGTCACCCTGCCTCCTCCTCATCTAGCCCCTCACTTGTTGACCGCAATTCCGTGTAATTGTTAATCTCTTGCATTGATTTTCCACGCGCTGACCATTTTCAATTT
The DNA here is from genome assembly GCA_018150545.1 of Drosophila ercepeae. Lineage (NCBI taxonomy): Eukaryota > Metazoa > Arthropoda > Insecta > Diptera > Drosophilidae > Drosophila > Drosophila ercepeae. The sequence continues at coordinate 3,325,461 of JAECWL010000197.1, forward strand.
TCCCGCAATTTTCCTGCAATTTTCCTGCAATTTCTCACTTTTTCCGTAGCCCAGCTCTCTGCCCCCGCCGTAATGATTCAAACGTAATGATTCGATAATCAAATTAGCTTTCAGCAATTGACCAATCGAAGTCTTCCACGCCTCCTACGCCCCCAACGCCTCCTACGCCTCCTACGCCTCCTACGCCTCCAACGCCTCCTACGCCTCCTTCCTTTCTTAATGGCATTCGGGCAACGGTGCGTATGATTAACATTGCATTCGCAGTCGCATTCGCATTCGTATTCCATGGAAATCGAACTGAAAACAAGAATCAAAAAAAGTGAAAATAATTGGGAAATGATTAAAATAATAAGGGAAACAATACCCTACTTGAAAATAAATTTAATAAATATTTTTTTTAAGTTAAATTATAAGTTTTACGAAGCCTAAAAGTTTCTAAAAGTATTCCAAAGTCTATAAAAGTTTCTCTTACTTTGTGAGTTAATAAATATATTCTTTTTATACCCTTGAAAAAGGGTATTATAATTTTGTCCAGAAATGTGTAACGCATTAAAGGAAGCATCTCCGACCCCACAAAGTATATATATTCTTGATCAGCATCAACAGCCGAGTCGATATAGCCATGTCCGTCTGTCCGTCTGTCCGTCTGTCCGTCTATCCGTCTGTCCGTCTGTCCGTCTGTCCGTCTGTTTCTATGCAAAAAATAGACAGTAGACATACATGATTTGTGAAAGTTTGGTCCAGATCGGACCACTATATCATATAGCTGCCATACAAACGACCGATATGAAAACAAGTCTTTGTATGGAAAACTTTTTTTTTTTCCAACCTATTGCAACCGAATTCAACATTTATTCATATGACATAGCCATACATAATTTTTGAAAGTTTGTTCCGGATCGGATCACTATATCATATAGCTGCCATACAAACGACCGACATGAAAACAAGTCTTTGTATGGAAAACTTTTTTGTTTTCCAACCTATTGCAACCGAATTCAACATTTATTCATTTGATACCATACACGATTTGTGAAAGTCCGGATCGGATCACTATATCATATAGCTGCCATACAAACGACCGATATGAAAACAAGTCTTTGTATGGAAAACTTTTTTGTTTTCAAGGGTATACCATCTTCGGCAAGCCGAAGATAACTTTTCTAACTTGTTTGTTTATTTATTTTAAACTAAAACTTCATTAAAATCTTTTAATTTTTGTTTTTCATTTCTTTAAATAAAATTCTAAAAAATACATTTCCAAAACCAATATCCTTTTAAATATTTCAACAAACTATAATATTAAATTCCCAAAAAAGTCAAAAGATGTTTGGTTTCTTTTCCTTTTTTTTTTTTTTGATTGAATTTTAATATATATTTTTCTTGTGAATTTTAATATATTTTTCTTGTGAATTTCCATTGACGACCTTCAGTGGCAGATATTTTGTGTGTTTTTTTTTCCTGGGTTGGTTATTAATTTGTTTCCTTTGAAAATGAAGGCGAAACGGAAGGCAAAGTCTGTGTCAGACATCAAAGGAGACGTCTATAAAACATATAAAACATATCATAAATAACAAACAATTATGCGGGCAGTGGCCAAGAGGGATTCCTCGTCAGGTTTTCAAATGGAAATGAATGAATGCGGAGGAGGATATGGAAAAGGGCAAGGATCTGGTTGGGCCAAGGACCTAGGCAAATCATGAATAGATAAGTGGGAGAATCCTGAAAACGAGCAAACCAGAATCCTGTATTCCGACAGCCTGTCAGTCGAGCCAACTGATTTATGCATTTCCCAACCAGGACTCCCATCCATTCCCTGGCATCCTTGATGCACACGAATATTGTTTAATTATGTGTGTACAGGCCCAGGATTCGTTTAGATAAAGTCAAATATTAATTCCAGACTCTTTAAGCAATTCCATTTAATTTTCATTAGCAAAAGCCGCAAATTAGAAGAAACTTTTTACCACCCACCTCCCCCAGCAACAAATGTTCATGAATATTAAAATATTCAAATTCAAAATTGTCTGAGGGAGGAGGAGGGGAGGAGAGAGCTTCCAAAAAAACTGGAAGCCCAAAAAATACACTCCCCAACCCAGTTTTTGGGCAAATATGAAAAAATTTGAAATTCATAGACTGTCACCGCGGTTTCTGTTTATTTTTTTGGTGTTTTTTTTTCTTGTCAAGCAATTATTAACCTTATTTGCTTGACGAGCATTTCAATTAGTTGATAATATTCTATATAATATTATTTATTATATATTATATACATATTTCGTTTTATATAAAAGACAAAAACTCATTTTTCATTGTCAGCAAATTGGCCAAAGCTTAAACGGTCGGTTTTAGTGTCGATTTTAATTAGGGCTAGGGTCTCGGGACACAGGACACAGGACGCAGGACACAGAAGACAGAGGACTCTAAACGGAAAACCAAAAACCCCACAAAACGTAAACCCCAAAAACGTAAAAGAAAACCGAAACTGAAACCTTAACCCTCGGGGCCACGAGACATCACATCGTCGGACGGCAAGGAAACAGGAGGACAGGACATCATTACGCCGAGTCTGACCTCTCCGAAAAATCTAAGCGGTCCTGGCCATAAATCACATAAACGCCGACTAAGCCAAAAAAACACAATGGTCACAAAAAACAGCAAAAAAAAACCGAGAAAAAAATCCCTAAAGAAAATAACAAAAAAAAACGAGAAAAAAAAAACGAGAAACCAAATTGATGAAAAGCAAAAATTAGTAAGAAGATTTGGCTTTGGCCTTCGATTTGTAGCAGGTTTCTGGCCAACAAATTATTTAGATATTCTTTAAAGAAAATATTGACTAAAAAAAATATTGGTTAAAAAAATATGGGCTAAAAAAATATTGGTTAAAAAAATATTGACTAACAAATATTGGTTAAAAAAATATTGACTAAAAAAATATTGGCTAAAAAAATGTTTTTTTGTTACAATTTCCGAAATGTTTAAATTTAAAGAAGGATCTTCAGAAATGTTTTAAAAAAATTAGGGAATACTTTAAAGACTTAAAAATAATGGAAAATGCAACATAATTTAATATTTTATTAGTTATTAAAATTTTTAAAAGTTATAATAATTAATAATTTGAATTTAGTAAAAAACTAACTATAATTAGAGGCTTCATGAGGACGCCAAAAAGATCCCTCAATAAGAGCCTTAAAATCTAAATATTTCTCTCGTATGTTTCCAAATTAAAAAGGATTATATTAATAGGATCTATTAGGACCAATTTCGTTTAATAATTTAATCTCATTTAATATTTTTTTTACAAACTTTTTTTTGAGGGGAATCCTGAAACAAATGTTAGCCTCTAACAAGGACCACAGAAAAGTAGAAAAACTGTGTGTGGACTTTTTGGACAGAAAATGAAATACACAAAAACAAGGGAAAATCCGTTTTTAGGGTATTTAGAAAGGGGGTGGGGAGGGGCACAAGGATGTGGGGGGGAGAAAAAGGATGAGGGTGGTTGGAAGGGAGAACCTTCTCGGACAAGGTTCATGGCCAGAGCACATGATAAAAATTGACACCATCGTCCGGGGTGGCCGATTGCCCGGATGGTCGGCCGTAAAAGGCCTCCGGAATGGACAGAAAGGAGCGGACCGAAGGACATCAGGCAGAAGGACAACGGACAGCTGGCAGTGGAACAGAGGGAGGGGAGAAGGACTCTGGCTGCTGCCGTTTTGGCCTGGCCTGTAATAAAAATGTCGTTGCATTAGTGCCTCAAAGTGCGTTGAGTTCACTTTCAGGAAAAGTGCGAGTATGTGTTCTTTTTTTTTTTTGGGATTTTTCTGGTGTGTGTGTGTGTGTGTGGGAGTGTAATAAAAATTTAGTATGTGTCACATTGTTGCCAGGACTGTCGTCGTGTTGTCCTTCTTCCCAAAGTCCTTCTATCCGGAAGTTGGCACTTTAGAGACTTATTTTTATTGTGCCTTGGCTGCCAAGGCTTTTGGTTGGCCAACAAAAAAAAAACGTGGCCAGGACAGGAAATATTTTGTCATTAGGCCATGCAGATTAAGTGTTTTTATTAGGTTTTACTGTACTTTCGGGTCCTGGCCTTTATTTCCTGTCGACATTCGACTTGATTGATTCGATTCGATTTGACTTAATTCACGAATATTAATCATAGGCCCCCTCAGGCTTCCCTCTGCAAAAAAATCCAGTCAGTGGCAAAAAACAAATCAAGCCGAAAATCTTATTCAAAATTTGAAGGCATTTAGCAAAGCAAACAGCCCTCGAGACATGCTTGGAAAAGTAATTATGCATGGGATAGTAGAAAATAAATAGACGTCCTTTGGGGGGGTGGCCCACTCGTCCTGCCATCCTCCCATCCTCTCTAAAAAAGTCCCCAAAATGTTGGAAAAGCAAATGGTTTCCATTTTAATGGAGACGTCGTCCTCGACCCTCGTACAAAACTCGATTAAACATTCTCGCCTTCCAGATTGCGGAAAGTTTTCTGGCCAGGAACTAGTTTCCAAGTCTCTGAGTTTCTGACTTTTTATTTGTTTAATTAAAATTTAATTACATTTATATAGAGAGAGAGATATATTTAAGGGATAACGATTTAGATTTTAAACAAAATTAGTTACTTAAAAAGTTTGTAAAGGTTTTCGTTGTTTTCTTAACAAACAAAGCTAATAATATTTTATTGAAATTCTTGTTTGGTTTTTAAAAGATTTTTAGAATTATTTATCGAATATTTTAAACACTTATAGTTTATTTGAGATATTTTTTATAAATTTTATAACATTCTTTAGTAGATTTTCAGATATACAAAATATTCACTTAGTTTTTAAGGAAATTAGATTCAAACTTTAAACCATTTAAAGGAATCTTTAGCTTTTTGAAGCTTTATGCCTTTTTTTTTAGTCTTTTTTTTAATATTATTTGACGTTTTTAAGCTTATAAAATAAATCTAAAATTAATAAAAAAATAAAATCAAAATACTAACAAAATATTCCTTTAGTTTTTAGGAAAATTAGATTCGAACTTTGAACCATTTCTAGGAATCTTAAGCTTTGTGACTCTTTATGCCTTTTTTTTTAGTATTTTTTTAATATTATTTAACACATTTAATCTTATAAAATAAATCTAAAATTAATAAAAGAATAAAAACAAAATACTAACAAAATATTCACTTAGTTTTTAGGAAAATTAGATTCGAACTTTGAACCATTTATAAGGATCTTTAGCTTTTTGAATCTTTATGCCTTTTTTTTAGTCTTTTTTAATAATATTTGACGTTTTTAAGCTTATAAAATTAATCTATAATTGATAAAAGAAATCTTTTGCAAAATCTAAACCGAATTCATAAACTTTTTAATAGCTTCTTTAACTTTTTTTAACTTCAACGGAAAAGTTAGACGAATTTTATTTTATTTTTCTTGCTGGGAAACGTTTTCAATTAAGCGAAAGGAACTAGTTCTTGGCGGAGTGGCTGGGCTGTTGGCCACGCCCACGCCCTAGGGAGGGCGTTTGCCGTTATTTATTGATTACGTGTCATATCACTCATACGCGCCGTTGTGCGCAGCTCCCAGCTCCCAGACTCTGCCCCCGACCCAGCCTCAGAGTCTGCCGTCGATGCGATTCGATTCGATTGAAATGTAACGCAAGTGGAACGTGCCCAGAAGGATGCGAGGGGGATGTTAAAGGATCAGAAATATGGGGATATATATATATAGGGGGGGTGCAGGATGCTCAGGGGTCTGGAGTGAGGAGGCGGTCCCTCAGCATCAGCCGCCAAACGAAACTTGTGCAAATAATTAAGTGCGCTTAAGTGATTTGCTCGACATCGACATCGATGACTACATGAAGATGACGATGATGGTGCACTGTAAAAAAAATATTTAAATAATCAAAAATATATATAAAATAAAAATACCCATTTTTTAAGATTAATAAACAGGGAAAATCAAGGGTTTTTTTACTTTAAAAAATAGTTAAAAAAATGATAAAAAAAAACTGAAAGTTAACCTTAAAAAACCCTAAACCTTAAAATATAAATTTCAAATAGAAAACCAAAAATTTTTCCTCTCCCTGTAAGGATCCTGAGGGTAAGGATGTGGCATGTCCTTGTGCATGACGCTGCGCCTGCGGCACAAATAGGTCAGCATTTTGGATATAGAACTCGATGCCTCGATGGCTGTCTGTGATGTTTGTCCGATTAAGACGACGACGACGAAGAGTTCATCAGCCCAAGTCTGAGGATTTAATCGCATGAATAATAATTCTCAACAAAACAGAAACTTATCGAAACTACAAAATAGTTTCTTTGAAGAAATCATTGAAATCTATGTATAAGTTTGACAAATTTCCTTCAATCTATAATGTGGGCTCATTTTTTGTTTTTAGTTTCTTGTTTTTTGTTGTTGTGGAAAATAACTAAAGCCCTTAGAAATATCCTGAGGGGCCTGGGGGAGATGTCCTGTTTTTTGTTGCTTCTCCTCCGCCTTCCCTGTGGAAAGCAATCAGAAAACTGCTACTTCTAGTAGTCTAGGGTTATATTCTCTCAAGTTTACAATTGTTTATACACGGAAAGAAATTAAGGGTTAAAATGTAGAATTTTGGATGAATTAGTAAGAAAAATAATTGAAGAAAAAGAATTAGGAGTTTAAAAAAAGAGAAAGTATGGAAAAGTCTTTTGAAATCGTAATATTTCTTGGACAAAAAGGGAATTTTTGGTATTCCTACCTCGCATTTTTTATTCTTTATTCTAAGACCGATTTTCTTTAAGTGCACTTCCCCGGCTTGACTTGGTTGTTTTCTAAATTTGATCAAAATACCAAACACAGTGGAGCAAAGCACAGAAAACAGAAAAAAACTTTCGCTTTCTGAACAAATTTGCTGAAATTGTTGAAACAATCCGTCAATGCCGTTGGGTGCCGTGCCGGCTTTGTTGCAGTTGTTGCAGTTTAAGCTCTGGCTGTGATGTCCTTCGGAATCCTTCGGTATATCCTGCAGAAGGAGCGGGCCATCAAACCGAAACAGTAAAACCATGTTTTCATCTTGTTTTGCCGCCACCGTTGCAAGTCTCTGCCTTCATCTTCTCGTTGTTGAGTCCCAAATGGCCCGCAGCTGCTGCAGGTGGCCAAGGGATTCAAGCCAAGGACACTACAGTGGGTAGGAGGAGGAGGAGCTTGAGCTACTATCCAGGAGTAGGGTTTGGAAGGGCAAGGTTGGATAGAGGAGGAAATCTGGAGGAGCAGACACGAAGGTCGCCTGAAGGTCATCCCACAGCAATTAATGCAGCAGTTGACCCAAAACACACACACACACACTAATACAGATTTTAACAACCCTCACACACACACACACAGAGGTCCCATCCCTGGAAAAAGGACATTAAAAATGCATTTCTCATATGGCGTCAGTCGAGTGCAAATAAATATCTGAATAACTCAAAAGCGCATTTTAATTAACTTTCACTCTACTTTCTCTCGCTCTCTCTCTCTCACTCTCTGTTTCTGTCTCTGTTTCACCTTCATTTGACCTTCCACTCAATTAAACGCCCAATTGCCGCAATCCTGTGACATCTGAACTGAAAATCTGTGGCTAAAACATTCCAACAACAAGCCCTCGAAACCCGATTTGCATGAAAACCGAAAGGTCCTTCGAGGCAAATATTTGCCCAAAATTGAATTTAAAATTTTGAATCTGACTTACGAGACGGTACAGGAATATATATATTATATGAAGAGGGAAATAGGGTTTTTGTAATAAAGTCAAGGCAGAAATAGTTATGTTTTGGATTCCATACACCCCTTGGAAAAATGGAGAAATCCCTGGGAAGGCCAATATGGCCTATAACGAAGGCTATATCTTGCCCAATTCTAATCCGATTCTCAAGCGGAATATCTTAAAAGATTTCTCAATTAATTCTCTATTTATCTGCATCAAAATCTAATCACAAAAAAATTTTCAGATTTTTTTCAAAATTTTTCTGGCAGACCTCTTGAAAAAATGAAGAAATCAAAGGAAGGTCCAATATGGCCCAAATCGGAGGCTATATCTCCGCCAATTCTCATCCGATTCTCAAGCGGAATATCTTAAAAGATTTGTGGATCGATTCCCTATCGATCTGCATTAAAATCTGATCACACATAAATTTTTCGAATTTTTTTAAATTTTTCTGGGCAGACACCTTGAAAAAAATGAAGAAATCAAAGGAAAGTTCAATATGGCCCAATGCAAAGGCTATATCTCGTCCAATATCTATCCGATTCTTGAGCAGAATACCTTAAAAGATTCGTGGATCGATTATCTATGAATCTGCATTAAAAGCTGATCACAAAATATTTTTTCGATATTTTTCAACATTTTTCTGGGCAGACACCTTAAAAAAATGAAGAAATTGAAGGAAAGTCCAATATGGCCCAAATCGGAGGCTATATCTTGGCCAATTCTCATCCGATTCTCAATCGGGATACCTTAAATAATTTCTAGATTAATTCTCCATCAATCTGCATTAAAATCTAATAAAAAAACAAAAGCTTCAAATTTTTTCCAAATTTTCTCATGGATCTCCCTTCAAGAAGTAAGAAATTCGGGGGTTCGACCTATATGGGGCAGAATGATGTCTATATCTCGGCCAATATCTATCCGATTCTTGAGCGGGATACCTTAAAAGATTTCTAGATTAATTCTCCATCAATCTGCATTAAAATCTAATAAAAAACAAAATCATTTAGATTTTTTCCACATTTTCTCAGGGGGCTTCCTTCATGGGGTTCAACCTATATGGGACAGGATGATGTCTATATCTCGGTCAATATCTTTCTGCATTAATTAGCTATAAATCTTCATCCAAAACTTATACGGAACTCTATTCTATTTCCCCTGAAAATATTTATGAAATCATAAGAAACCTGTATTTGTTACACACGAAAACTTTATCCATAAATTGCATTAAATTCAATATTTTTTGGGCTCAAGGAGGAAGAACTTTTCTTATGACCTTGAGAGTGCGGGAGGGAGGGCCACTTCTTTTATTTATAAAAAGCCACCCACCTACCACTCCCGTACTCCTCCCACCCACTGTTTTGAAGGGAAAGGAAAATATGTTTTTTTTCCACATAAATTTTCCCGTCTGCAGACTTGGGTTGGTCCTTGTCGAAGGAAGGAAAACATGTGTCCTTGAAACTCCTGCCAGGTTAAGTATTTTATTGTTTCAACTTAATTTTCGAATCGATGTGAGTTTTATGTAGGGGGCGTGGTTGTGGGCGGGGATGTGGGAGTGGCAATGGGCGGGGGTGTGGGCGTGGGTGTGGGTGTGTGTGTGGGTGTGGGCGTGGGGGTACATTTGTAATTATGAGCGATTGGCGGAGCGAAGCCGCAGAAATTGAAATAAAAAACTGGGACTGGGGGGGAGTGTCACCAACTTTGGCACTTTAAGTGCTTCCGTCTAATGTTCCCCCACCTATCCCCGGCTTTCTCCTTCCCGACTTTCTCCTCCCCTGGCTTTCTCCTCCCCGACTTTCTCCTCATCTGTTGCCAATGCAATTTAATTAAAACCAACAAAGTGGAAATTTCGCGCCCTACGATAAGAAAAGCCCAGGGAAAAAAAACTAACGAAGCGTGCCAAACATTTTTCCCCGCAAAGGCAAAAAACAAAAAAAATAAAAAAAATCAAGGAAAAAGTTCAAATGAAAATTAGAAGAAAAGCATAGAAAAAAATTATAAAAAAAAGGGAAGAGAAATTTTCGGAGGAAACGAGAAAATAAGTTGTTCAAAAGCAGTCACAGCGGAAATTATGTTTCCCGCCATTTTCTTTACTTTATTTTTTATATTTATTTATTTTTGTATTTTTTTTATTAATTTTTTTTTGCGGAGGAGACAAAGCCTGGGGGCCATACAAAAATATATCCAAATTAGGAACTGGCCACTGCTAATGGTGCTTGAAGGACTCCTTGGGAGGGGGAAAAAAAAAAATTGTATATAAAACAGCCAACGAAATCCTGTTTCCGAATTCCGGTTCTCCGCATCCTTGAGAGTCCTGTCAATTATTTGCATTTTCCCAGCGCTGCTTGACAACTGAAAGCGTCCTTTTCTCAATTGCACATGGCCGGCCTTTAAATGTGGCAAGAGGGGAGTGGCTAGAGGGTGGCTAAGGGAGAGGTTAGTGGGTGGTTAGGGGGTGGACTAGGGTGGCTAGTGGGTGGCTAAGGGAGAGGCTAGAGGGTGGCTAGTGGGACATCGGTTGACGGGGATCTTGTGGCACTTGCACTTGCACTTGCACTTACCTCTTGCCGGGCCAGTGAGGCGCTCATGCATAATTCTTACCCCTCCACCACCCACTTCCCCAAAAAAAACAAAAAAAAACCATTTTGCGAGAAACTAAGTTTCTGGCTCTTGGCTTAGTCTGGTTAAAGTTTTTAATGGCCGGATACCCTGGAAAAGATTTCCAAAAGACTCTCAAAGGGTTAGTTAATTAGCAAAAATTTTACTTAAAAGTTAGTTACCAAGAAAACCACAAAAAAAATAGTTAAGGAAAGTCTTTAGAAGAATTGGAGAAAATTTGAAGAGGCTCTTAACTATAGATCGATTTTTGGAATAAATATTTTGAAAACGTTCTTTTGTTTCATGTTGAAAGAAGCCTCGAAAAACAAGTCAATAATTTTGAAAATAGTTTACAAAAGTATCTTTAATTGTTTCTTAAAAATATGTTTAAAAATCTCTTATCATAATCATAAAAAATTAACTACTTTTAATCGATTACGAAGTCTATTAAAAAAAAGGTCGCGACTTTGTATTTCTTAAAAATTATTCATTTATTCATTCAAAGTAGTTCCTCTCCGATATAATACACTCGTTTAGTGTCTAAAAAACAAGGAAAGTTTCTAGCTAAATATATAAAAATATTTTATATATTATTTTAAATAGATATTCTTCTAGAAAATGTACAAAATCCCCTTGAAAAAACCCCCAACTTTTCACATTAAATAGAAACCGAACCACGTTCGTTTAGCTTGTAATATGATTTCCTTCTGCCATCGGAGATAAATCTAATAAAGTCCGGGGACTGGCTTCGGATCAAGGATATGCCGGGAACACCTGCTCTGATTTAATTATATTTTTTTTTTCCCAACCATTTGTCGGGGATCCCCAAACCATGTCCTGCTACCCTGCCACATCCTTTGGTACAACATTTTCACATGCATGAGAACATTTTGGCCAGCAAGGATTCACTTCGACAGGTGGAAGGAGGGGAAGGGTGCGAGGGCAGGGTACAGGGACAGGTTGCAAGGGCGGTGCTGTGTCCACAGATGGGCGTGGCCATGTATGTGTTAAATCCGTTGACTGCATCTGTTTATATTTATTTTGCTTTTAAGGATTCTAGATTGGCTTCAAGGGACTTGTGGCCGTAATTGTGTTGGAGTTTTGGGTTTTTTTTTAAATTCTTTACATTGTTGGTAAAACAATATATATTATATTATTAAATTATTATATTAAAATCGGAATTTTTTAATAGAAAACGTTCTTTTTAAAGAAGACCCAAGATTTTGAGGCTTTTCAAGCCATTCTTGTTCTTTTTTGTTTCATTTTTCGAAGGAAATCTTAAAAGAAATAATTTAAAATGCTTAAAAATTATACAAAAAATATTATTACTTTTTTTTTAAATAGAAAAATCATTGTCATGTACTTCTCCCATTTATTATTTAATTTTTTGAGATTTTGAAATGTAAATCTTTGGAATTTAAACGCCTTTCCCGCATCCAGGCGACTCCCTGTATCCTTGTATCCCTGTAACTCCCTTTTGTAGGACAATTTTTGGAATCCTTGTCTGATTCAGAATCCGAGTCCTTGTTTCCCGGCTTCCGTTATTCCGTTATTCCGCTTTTGTCCGCCATTCCGGTTGCATAATTACGTATGCAGTGCGTTGCTGGGCCCATTTTTTGATTTGCATATTAATGCTCATGATACGACGAGTGTGTCCCCCTTTTTCATTTTTATACCCTTGAAAAAGGGTATTATAATTTTGTCCAGAAATGTGTAACGCATTAAAGGAAGCATCTCCGACCCCACAAAGTATATATATTCTTGATCAGCATTAACAGCCGAGTCGATATAGCCATGTCCGTCTGTCCGTCTGTCCGTCTATCCGTCTGTCCGTCTGTCCGTCTGTCTGTCTGTTTCTATGCAAAAAATAGACAGTAGTTTTAAAGCTAGCGTTTTGAAATTTTTACCAGATCATTATTTTTGTTGCACGCAGATCAAGTTTAAGAATCGGTCGGATCAGACCACTATATCATATAGCTGCCATACAAACGACCGATATGAAAACAAGTCTTTGTATGGAAAACTTTTTTGTTTTCAAGGGTATACCATCTTCGGCAAGCCGAAGATAACTTTTCTCACTTGTTTTTTCTCCTTTTTTTCCAGTTTATTTTATTTAACTTTTTTATTACGCATGCGCCTCCGCTGAGTCCCTGAGTCGTTGAGGCACATTATGAATATTGCGTATTAAAATGCAAATTAAAGTCAAATTAGCACGCGCTTTAAACGACTGACAAAATTGCGGAAAAAAAAAACAAAGAAGGAGGAGGATGAGTGGGTGGTGGGCGGTTGAGTGGGCGTGTCACTTGACCGCCATCAATTCGATTGGCAAACCAACGAAACCACTTCATAACTTTCATTGGGAAAAGTTTTACACCTTTCCCGGCCCCGACATTTATCTTTTTTTTTGGATTTTTCTCAATCATTTTCCCATAGAGACCCCAGTGAGGGGAAAACTTTTTCCCAAAACAAATTTCGCTTTCCCTTCTCCCAGGATAACGCTTTCTTTTTTTTTCGTTTTATTCTCTCACTGTTTTTGATGGCCTGTTCAAGTTGAGGTGACACATTTTTTCCCGAAGCGCGAAATTTGAAAAGGAAAAAAAATGAAGAAAACAAATACAATTTCACAGTCGTTTAGTTGTCACCTTTAGTGCACTGGGAGAAATAATTGGGCTTTATTTAGAAAAAAATTAGAGATAAATAGACACAAGAAAAGGTGTCTAGAAAGGTTTAATTAAATAATTTATGAAGAAATACTAGAAAAGGATTCAAGATTTTTTTGTTTTAATTGAAATTATTTCCCCACATCATTTAAGTTTTTTTCTTCTAATTAAATATGTTTCTTTTTGTATTTTAAATGTTATTTTCAATTATTAAAAATATTCATTATTTCATTCATAAAATATTTATCCTAAAATCTTTCTTAAAACAACTAAGAAAATATTTTTAAAATAAGAAATAAACTCTGTCACATCAATGCATTTTTTTTCTTCTAATTAAATATATATTTTTTTGTATTTTTAATCGTATTTTCAATTATTTAAAATATTCATTTTTTCATTCATAAAATATTTATCCTAAAAGCTTTCTTAAAACAACTAAGAAAATATTAAAAAAAAAAAAAATAAACTCTGTGGAAGATTTTACAACTTTATAGACTCCTAGAATCCCTAAAATCTTAGAAAATTCTCTTTAAAACTCTCAAATTTCTTCTAGAAAAACCCCAAAATTCTATATAATTTTTCTCTGTGTAGCTTACACGCTTGGCGCTGTCCCGTTCCGGCTTTTATTCCATATCCCTGGCTGCTCGTAAAGCGTGTGTAATGCCGTTAATACAAATTTTCAGCGTTTTACAAATTGCGCATACGACGCGTGGCCCTGGAGGTACAGGGGGCACTGGTTATGGGGTACAGCTGCTGCCAAAGGTGGGGACACATTGGGGACACAAAAACACACAAAAAAAAAAACAAAAGACTGAAAAGTAAATAATAAAAAACAGACGTTTCGAGCTTTGAAAATGAAATTTTCAATGTGTCAGCGGCACTTGCCTTGGCTCCTGCTCCTGGTCGGTGTTTTTTGTATGGAAATGTGTATATATTTTAGCCCCGATATGTATGCTATATATATATATATGTACTCGTATATGTATAAATTATTTTATATGTCAGTTTGATCCTGTCTGTCGTCTGTTGTCATGTGTCTTCCGGCGTTTATTGACAGACGTGAGGAGAGGAGATATCCTTCGCCCCCGCAGAGAATTGTCTTTGGCTTCGTGTCCTGTTTAATTAGAATTGCGGCTTATTGGAATTCAACATTTCCTCTGTTCTGTCATCAAATCATCTCGACTATATACCCTGTAATCCTAGCAGTTCAAAGTGATGAAAGTTTTTCGGGGAATTGGCAAAAAAATCGGTAAACATTGTTTTGAGTTAATTTTGTTGAATGCCCTCGAGGTATATATTTTTGCGGGGGAGCTTTTTGATTTTCGATGAATTCACATCAAAGGATGTGGCTTCTATTTTTGTGGAAATTGATTCTGTGGAATTTTCCCAGGATATTTGCAATCAAGGAGATATGTATTTGGATTTATGGTTTATATTTGTGATGCTTTGGCATTTGTTGGACATTTGAAGAGGAATTTTCTCTTCTATTTCTAAATCATAATTCCTATTTTTTTTGTACTCTCTACTCTACTACCTCAAAGTCCTTTTATTACTAATTTTTTTGGGCATTAACTTTTTCTGAAAAACTTTTGGCACGCGCCGAAGCCAATTAATGTTTGAATATATTGGTTTTTTTTTGTGATAAAAATCCAGAAACTGTCACTGGCAATTAGGAAATCAGTTAAGAGTTTTGGCCAAAAGTGGGGGGAATATTAAATGAAACGATTTTCTGCTGCAGTTTTAGTTGGTAATTTTTCGGTTTGCCAAGAAACGACGACGACCACAACGACTGAATAATAACAATAATAATACCAACTAAGTAATCAAATAATAATAAACATAATAATAATAATAAAACCAACCAAAAGTACAACAAAAATATCAAAAATAAAGTACAGTAAAGCCTGAGTAGAGAGAGCAAAACCCAGAATGTCGGTAGACTTGAGTGGACAACAGGAGCCGACCATTTCGGTGATAACCACAGTTCCTGTGGCCCAGAATGGCGGCGAAATGGATGCCCTGCTGCTCGGCAGGATTGGGGTGAGTGTCCTTTTTCCCGAATCGCCATCGTGACACGCCCTCCGCCCTACTACCCCATCTCCCCCTCTCATCCGAACAAACAGAAAAAAAAAAACCACAAACAAAAACATTTGACTATTTTTTTCCCTTCTTGCCTTCACTAAGTAGAAAAGTGCGTGATGTTTTCTTCCAAAAAAAACTACAGAAAACCAAAAATAATAGAAAAAATCAGCCAAAAAACAGACAAAATATTTTGGCTATTAATTTATTAAATACCCTTGCAGATTAATATTTTTGTTTATTAAATATTTAAACTCGAAAAGGAACTCTGAAATGAGAAACAAAACATTTTCCAAAATTTTAATATTTTTTTTATACAAAAATCTTGTAAAAGTTTTATAAAAAATAGAACCAAGAAACTGTTTTTTATATCTTTAAAAATATTTATATTAAAAGAATTATATATCTAAAAAAGAATCTAGAATAAAATATCTACAATTTTTAAAACCTTAAAAGTTAAAATTAATTCAAATTTTTTAAATATATTTCCAAGAAAAGCGAAGACTGAAATGGCTTCAAAAATATAGTTAAATTTCTATTATTTTTTGGCTATAAATATTAAAAAATATTAAATAATTTAATCTGCAAGGGTATAAATTTAAGCTTCTTAAAACTAATTCAAACAGAAACTAAAAAGCGACTCAAAGCCAATAGAAAAGCATAACTTTTTCATACTTTTTGCATTTTTTTTCTAGAGTATTGACAAATATTTGGCTTGGCTTTTGGTTTACTCTATTTTTTAGAGTCTGTTTTTTTTTTCTCTTTATTTTGCTTTGCACTTTATCTCAAGTACTGTAGTGGGCGTGACCAAAAATATAAAAAAAAATATGGAAAGCCAAACCGAAAATATGAAATCAACAAATTTTCTGCTCTTTTTACACGAAATGTTTTTTTTTTGTCATTTAGCTGAAAAGTAGTTGCAAGCTATTTCTCTCTTTCTATCACTATCTACTCTCTCTTTTTATTAAACAAAAATATATATATTTAGGTACAGAAAAGGGTAAGTATTTCCACAAACAATTCGTTTCTTTTTCCTTTTCCAATGAAAATAAATAAAATTGAGTAGTTTTTGGCCCAAAAAGCAGTTGCCTTTCGACTGTCACGGCTTTCGCTTCACTTTCTTTTCGATTTCTCGATTTTTGCCAAAAAAGGATTCCGAATATTAAATGGAATTTAGAGTGTGATTGAAAATGGTTTTAAATATTCACAATATTGTCGATGAAAATGAAACAACCAGCCAAGAATCGAAGGTAAATTAGAAACTATATTTTTTAATGGGAAAACGATACGATTTTAAAAATTCTAATTAAATAGTTTTTGGAGTGCTTTTGAAAAATGATTTTTGTGCATAATTAAGAGCAATTTTTGGCAACTTTTCGTTTGTCGATTCATTTTTGATTTCCACAAAACTCTGATAATGAGACTTTTCCGACCAGAAACTCTGTTTTCCAACTTTTGTTAGAATGTTAATTAAACGGCCTGGCTCTTGTATCCTTTTTGCCATTTTCCATTTTCCATTTTCTATTTTTCCCTGTTTTATGTTTTGTATCCAACCCCCTTGCTAGTTTTTCCCGCCCACACAATGCACACAATTTCCATTCTAGTTTTCCACCTCGGAAAAGTCCAGGGAAAGGGTTTTTTTTTTTTTCTGGGTGAAAAATAAATTGCAGAGGAAAAGCCACAAAACAACTGAAAAGTAAGTGCAAGTCAAGTTTTATTGTTGCCTACTTTTATTTTTTTCGGTTTTTTTTTATTAATTAAAAGCCGGAAGCCAGGAAATCCAATCAAATTTAATTAAATTTGGAGTCCTAGCTTACTTTATTAAATTTATTTCCGCTATAAACTTAATTAACTTGGGTTTATTATTTTTTTTACGATTTGCGAATGCTTATTTTTTAAGCTGAAAATTTTTTAAACCTCTTTACCTTAAACCCTAAACCTTTACCTTTTTTCAAGCATTGAAAATGTTTCAAAACTTGTTAAATTTTTAGCCTATTTTATATTCATATTTATTTTATTTCTTTAAAAAAAATATTGAAATCCTTAAACTATATTTTGAGGTGAAATTTTAGGAGTTTTTAGAAGAAACTCCTATTTCTATAGGTAATCGAATTCTTTTCCGAATCTCTTAGAGAGAAAAAATAGAAGATTTATGAGTTATTCAAAGAGATGAGACAGAGTTTTCTTAAACATTTTATTTATTTTCATACATTTTTTAAAAATATTTAAAGGCATTTTCCTTAATTAAAAAATAACCAAAAAACAAGACCTTAATCTATCAAAAATCTAGACCTTCAATCAGCTTCAAATTAAAGTCCTTCTTGTTATACTTTCCTTTTATGACGATTTTTGTGTGTTTTCGCATTATCCTTAATTTTTGTCGAATTTTTTTCTGCTCTTTTTTTAAGAACCAATAAAATTCTCATATAAATTTTTAGTGCACAGCAAAAAGGGGATTATCACCCCCCCCACAGATGTGTCGTTTTTTTTATTCTTCCTTCCCATTCAGTGGAAATATGATAGTTTCTCTACCAGACACCCAAGGATATATAACTATAATACCATATATAATATTTATATTATATTTTTCAAGTGAAAAGTGTGGGGTAGTTGATGTGGAAGAAAGCTCATTAAAGAGCAAATCCAACCATTTGATTAGGTGCCATAAAACCGTAGAAATAAAATAACATGTGTGGCTCCGCCCCCACATCACATTCTGGGAAAAAATAAATGGCAGAAAAAAAAAATGGGAAATAATGAAACCAATGCAGTTGCACAATATTTTCCACTAAGCGGCTTTCATGCTTCTCGGATTTCCTGCTTTTTCCCTTTTGTGCAGAAATATTTTCAATGATTTTTTCACAGATTTTCATGATGATGAGGATTTTTCGTGGAAATTTATGCAAAAGAAACCATAAATATTTTAGAACAAGGGGAATTCTGGGAAAGGTTTAATTAAAGTTGGAACTATTTTTGAAATTCTGGCAAAGCAAGTTTTAAGTTTCAATCAAATCCCTAAATAGTTTGTTTCTATTTTTCTTTAAACACACAAATTAGGAAAAAATGCTTCTATTCCATTATAAAATTTAATATAGTTTGTTCAAGGATAACAAGATTCTACCGCCCTCCCTCCTGCCATATAGTTTTTCCGGCAAATGGGGAAAATATTAAAGAAAATGGACGGGAAAACCGCAAGGAAAACGATTTGGTTTCGTGGGAAATCGAAAGTCTGTAATCTTTGTGCATCGACAGGCAAGCCAGAAATGTTACAATTTTTTCCTCCAATTTTGTTTCCTTTTCCCCAATTTTTTGTTGTTGGTTATATAACAAAAATGTGGTTTACAAGGCAAACAATTTTAATCAAAGTTAAACTTTGACTTTTTTTCATTCGAAAGATAAAGAGTAGGCTATGGATGGGATGATTTTTGATATTTTTGATTTGTGCTTTTTTGGGGTTTTCGGCCATTTGGCAAATTGATTTGCGAACTGGAAGCAAAAATCAACCACAAAACAGGATGCAACTGCAACATATTTGTGGCACATCAATGATTCCGACTCACTGACTGATTCCCTTCCGTTGATGGATCACAAATTCGCAACGGGGCGTGGCAGTTTGTGGCGTTAATCGAATCAAATGCATTCCACGTTGCGACAACAACTAACTTTGAAACTTTCCAACCAGCCAACCAGCCAACTAGCCAACTGCCAATTCCAACTTGCCAACGGGCTTTGGCCAAAAAGTCCTGGCCAAAGCCATTGTCAGGGACATGGGACATGGGACATGAACACATGCTGATGCATTAAATCACGGCTACAGTGGGTTAAAATACACGAAATCATGATAAAAATCTATCAATTGGAAAGATTTGTGGGTTTTTAATTAAAAAACACGCTTGGGATTTTTTTTAGAAATATTTTAAAAACCATCAGAAGCTAAGAAAAATGAAGAAAATTTTAGAAGGTTTTTAGTTCTTTTAAAAGTTTCTTTTATTTATTTATTATTAACAAAAGCTAGGTTTCTTAATCATTAATTTTGGATTATTAATACAATTAATACAATATTGAATAAGTTATAATTTTCATATGATTTTTCATTGTTTTTTAAGTCTTGAAGCTTTAAATATTGATTTATTTCCAACAATTTTTCAAGATTCTTTTAAGATCTTTTAAAAACTAATCATTTTTCTTCTTAAATATATAATTTAAAAGCTTCTTGGATTATAATTGAATTCATTTTATAAAAAATAATGCAAATATTTTAATATAAATTTGAAAATTGATTTAACTTAATGGCAGATAATACAAATATTTAATTTTTGTTTCTCATTGGTTCAGAGCTCTTAATGAAGAGCTCAAAAATTTGTCTGCAAATTTATTTTGTTTCAACATTTCTTATTTATTTCTTTATTTAATATTTTTGTTAATTTATTTAAATACGTTTCTATATTTTCCACAAATTCAATTACAAATATCAAAAAGTTTTTAATTTGAAACGAAAAAAGCTTGATCTTAAATCCAATTAATCGTAAATAATATTCCCAGCTTTTAGTATTATATGTGAGTTGGAAATTGAATTTGTGACCTTTAATTAACCACTGTGGTGGCTTTTGCACAGACTGCCAGGTGGTTGGATGGGCGGGCAGGTGGTCCTGGATATCCTGTTGTTGTCGTAACTGTTAGCCAGGACCTGACATGCTTGATTGAGTTCAAAATCAGATTTGTAGAGCCCTGGCAGGCAGCCCAGGAAGCCCAGGACTTGTGTTTCACATCGCATTGCAAATTGAAATAAAAACGAAACGTGACATTTGGTTTGCTTGGCAACAGGCGGAAAAATAAAAATAAAACCAAAAAACCAAAACCGAGACCGAAACTGAAACTGAAACAATCAAATCAGGTTTATGTCCTTTACCCTTTTTTTTTGTCAAAATCAATGGATGTCAAGGCGTAGATTTTATTCGTCGTTTGCCTTTGAAAAGCTTTTTTTTTTGTTGTTTTTTATTAGATTTTTAGATCCTTGAATCCTTTTTCTCTCGCAATTTATCGAAACAGGTAAGTTTTTGTTACAGTGTGTGTGTGATTTGTTTTGTAGAATATTTCCTAGAGCTTAGTCTGTCTCTGTCTGGCTTCCCGCATGCCATCTACTCACACACTCAGACACACACAAACACACACATACCAAGATCCATATCATATATCCTTAAAAATAAATCTCATTAAATATTTATATTATATATAATATTATCTTATGATATGGAAAAAATTTATATATATTTGTTTCTTTTTCTCTTCTATTCCCCCCGCCACTCCCTTCGACAACATGCACACCACACTCACACACACACAAACACGTCCAACAAAATATATATATATATATATGTATATATATGTATGTATGTAAATATGTATGTATATGTATGTGTACTTATGTGTCACCAAAAAAAAAATCCCGAAAAAAATAATATTTTAAAACAAAAAATATTCATACGACGTTGTACAAAAAAAAATAATGAAAATATTGAAAATATTAAATCTTGAACCAAGCAGCATTCGGTGAGTAGAAAAAAATATATATATTTTATTAAAAATTATAATTATATATTTAATTATAAAAAAAGGGTTTCAAAATGGGAGTCCATTTCGAGGTTTTTTGATTTTTTTTTTTTTACTTTCTATTGAAATATCTTTTTGATTTGAGACGTACGCTAAACGCCAGCGCCCCTTGGTAGGTTTTCTTATTTTTTCCTAATTTAATTTAACCTTAATTCATGAATAATTTCGTATCCTGCTTCCTGCTACAATTATCGGGCATTATTTTCAAGTTCACCTTTTCATTTATTTTTTTGTTACTTTCTATTGAAATATCTCGTTGATTCAAGACGTACGTTAAACGGCAGCGCCCCTTGATAGGTTTCCTCATTTTTTCCTAATTTAATTTAATAATTTCGCATCCTGCTTCCTGCTACAATTATCGGGCATTATTTTCAAGGTTACCTTGTGGTGATAATAAAATTAAATTGAAACCAAAAATACGGAAGCGGAAAGCGGAAAAAAACACGACCAAGAACTTTACAAGCTCGCAACGTGTCCTGATTAATGCGCCACTGGCAGGACACTGAATTTATGAAGTTGCCAGCAAGAGTCCTGCC
The DNA here is from genome assembly GCA_018150545.1 of Drosophila ercepeae. Lineage (NCBI taxonomy): Eukaryota > Metazoa > Arthropoda > Insecta > Diptera > Drosophilidae > Drosophila > Drosophila ercepeae. Next base: position 3,346,648 of record JAECWL010000197.1, read on the forward strand.
TCCTGCCTCTCCCCTGGTCTGGCCCCGCTAGGCCTGCTTTTGGACCCCGTCTCAGGACCTTTGTTGTTGGTCCTGCCTGCCTGCTGACTTGGCTAATGGACAGCCGTTGGCATAAAGTGGGAAAAAAAAGATGAAAAAAAATTGAAATGAAAGCGACTTTTGCTCTTGGTTTTCATTTTTTTTTTCTATGCCCTTCAAGTGGGTGTTGTAATATTTCTTTGAGGAATATATTAGATTTTTTTGTTGGTATTAATTAGCTTTGGGGGAAGAAGCTGTGTGAACCTTTCCTTTGTCCGTTGAGTTTGTTAATCTCTTTTTATGAAACCTATAATTCTTTAGAATATACATATACTTTATAGATCGAAAAGGGGCTTCTATATAACCAAAGGGCGCTGCCGTTTACCGTACAGCTTGAATCGCAGAGATAGATCCGAGGAAAGAAAGTGTAGAAAGGGTTTCAAAGCCTCTCCTTGCAAATGCTGCTCTCTTAATACCAGTTTTAGGTTTTAATTACTCTAAAAATATATATATTTTTTCCTTAATTTATAATCTTTGGAAAACAAGCAAGAAGTAGGGTATTTAAGATTCGTTTCTATCCAAAACATGGCTCTCCCTTCTTGCCTTATTTTTGCCTTTGCGGTTGCCTAGGACTTCCAGTCGACTGAGTTGTTGGCTCTGCCTATCTAACGATGCCATTATATTGTCATGAATATGATTATGTTGCCGCCGTTTTCCAGCACCGCCCCCTCTACCCTCTCATCACCCCCCTCACCCTCTTCTCCCCCTTCTCCCCTTCTCTCAACCCCCCTTAAAATATATATATTTCTTCGGAGGTAAAGGTAAAGCTCTATGTTGGGGCATCATATTTCATATTTGAAGAAAGGAATGGAAAAGTTTTTCGGTCTTAAATAAATAGCGCAAAAATATGGCCAAGAATTATGCGTGAAGAATTCTCAGAATTCTTGTCGCCATTGCCGTCTCTTTCTCTGCCTCTATAGACGTCTCTTTCAGTGTGTTGAGAATTTATGTGCAAGGCGTGTGAAGAATTCGTAGCCTCGCCTTTAATTGCTCAGGGATAAATGTAGGTTATAATATATATAAGAATTCTTTTTCCATTTTAAGCACCATCCTCCCCTTTTCCACCCTTTTTTTGTTTTTGGCCAAGTGTTGCCAAGTCTGCCATAATTAAAGCCGACTTAGCAGACAGGCGAGCATCTGTTTTTGGTCTGACAAAGTTCAAGTTCAGCGCCAAAGCAAAGGCAACCAGCTAGAACCCCCCTTGAGGCAGCCACCCACTTACCACCCTCTGCAGTTTACCTTCCACCTGCTCTGACCTTGCCAAGACAAGTGCAAAGTGCAAGGCAGGCAAGGATTCTGTTCTGCTTCCACTGATCACAATCAGGCAAGGTTCAACATTTTGGTTTCTCGAATTTTTAAAAATATTTAAGAAATTAGTTTAGATTAAAAACCCATTTAAATATTATTTTTTGTCTTATATTTATTCATAATTATCCCTTATTTTCTTGTCAATTTATTATTTCATCATCTAAAGTAGCTAAAAAAAAATTGTTTAGAAAATTACATTTTTTTTTCTCAAAGTCAAAAATGTTGCAGCTGGGACGCATTTTTTTTCCACCTTTTCCGTTCATTCATAATTTAGTTTTGGGCCTGGCCCCCCCTACCCTCTTTAAACTGGCATTTAAGCTGCGGTTTCATATCCCAACCCTCCCCCTTCCAGTCCTCTCACGGTTTTCGTCCTGGCCCGCGCTTGACACATCAAGTATACGCCATGTGGCCCGATGCTATGCCAGCTATTTCTCGTTTATTAAACGTCGCGGCGGTTGCAAAAATTTAATAAAAAACCGACAGAGAAGTTGTAGATATTTAGCCGGTGGGTTGAGCCCTCGAAAAAATCCATAAAACCTTCCTCATAAAACACGAGAAATATAAAATAAACAAAAATGTACAGAAAAGGCGACAAAACAATTGACAAAAATCAGCTAAAAAAAACAATCAAAGCTGAATTGGCAGAAAAAAAAAAACTGGGAGGAAAAACAGAGATTTGTTTTGGATAAATCGCTTTTAGAAATCGTCGCACTTTATCGGCGGAAATAAATCACAGGAAATCCGTGTCCTAGACAAAAGTAAGGAATCCTTGAAGTAGGCCATAAAAATTTTAACTGCTTTCTGGACATAATTGTTGCCAGAGAAGGACATAAAACAAACACAGAGACACTTGTTGTGGGAAGGATATTTTTGCAAATCGATTTTGTTGTGATTGTAAAAACAATTTGAAAATTGCTTTGAGCCATTTTCGAGGCAAGTCGACCGACAAGCGTTTGGCAAATAAGAAAACCCACAACTTTTACCTACACAAAGACATGTCACACACACTCACACAACCACACACACACTCGAACACACACTCGAACACACACTCATGAATCGGACAAGTTGGAAAAGTTGGAAAATGGAAAATTCACATACGCTTTTCACAGAAGAGAGGAATACGGTTGGTTTTCCCAGAAAGAAGTCCAGAGTAGGGAGTAGTTCAAGGATGTTAAAGGATGCTTTTGAGGAACAAAAGTATAAATTTCTTATAAATTTTTTTTATATTTTAAATTTAATTTAACAAATAATTTAGTTTCAAAAAATGGGCAGAGAAAAAATATTTAAAAAATCTATGATACCCGTTAAGTTTCCAGATTCTTGTCTTCCTTTCTCTTAAAAAGCCACTTGTAGACTTTTTATTTTTATACTTTTTTTAATAATATTACTTGATTAAAACTAGGCTTAAAATGGAGATTTAATAGTTAACCTAAAAGAGCATTTAAAATTCGTTTAAAACTGTCAAGTTTCTCCCCAAAAAAAATTATCCTTCTGAAACAAAATTGCCAACATTCCGTCCTGACACTTTTTTTTGGTAGGAGATACAGGAGGCTAGTGTTGGATAGTAGTGGGCGGAGGCTAGTGGTATAGTAGTGGGCGTGGCATATTGTTCTTTGACAACTGAAATAGGCAGCACTAATTTGACAGAACTCAGAACTCAGGACTCAGAACTCGGAATTCGAAATTCGGAGAACTTTTTGGCCACGACTGCAACCGGTTGCAGTGGAAATAAATGATTGACTGGCTTTGGCACCTCGGCCAAAAGAGTTGGTAGTTGGTTGGTCAAAAGGCTTGGAAAACCGAGTCGGTGCTGGGGGGGAAAACCTTTCAGCTGACTCAACAGGAAAATCTGTCAAAGTTGACTCGATTCAATGCGATGATTTGGCAGAAAGTTGAGCAGCAAATTGCATTTTTGTCAGCTGGAATTTTAAAGGGTGTACCTATCAAAGGATGTTTGTCAATTTTTCGATTTAAAGGTTTATTAAATATTAAAAAATGTTATAAGGGGAATTAAATAATAAATGTAAATAATAGAAATTAAGGGTACTTTTTCAATAGGTGCTTTTTCTTTCCTTATAAGGAAGATTCTTTTGAATATTCAGATTTTTCCAAATTTATTTTTCTTGTGTGGCTTTTTTTATAAAAGTTTTTAAATGTCAATAAATTTAATTGAAGAAAAGCCTACTTTGAGTTAAAATATATATGTTTTGGGCTAAGAAATCTGTTAAAAAATTGTCTGTAGAATTTTGACAAGGAATATTATTTTTTTCGATTACAAAACAGTTGAAAAAAATGCTAAAAATCTCATTGAAAAATATTTCCTTGTAAAAACTTCAAATATCCTTTTTTAAAAAATAGACTTTGTTTTGATGTGTTTATTGTTTTGTTTATTGTTTTGTTTATTGTTTTGTTTATTGTTTTGTTTATTGTTTTGTTTATTTTGTAGTGTTATTTGAATAATGAACATTGAATAGAAATATCTGTCGGTCCAAAATCAACGATAAAAATTAACAAAAAACTAAAAATTAACAAGAAATTTTCTAGACAAATCCTTCCAGTTTTATCTCCATTTTTGTTTGTAAGGTTTGTTAAATGTTTTTGTTAAAAGTTCTTAAAAGTTCTTAAAAGTTCTTAAGTTTTTTAAGAAAAGTAGTGCTCGTGTTCAGTCTCCTCGTTGTCCTCGTTCCTCCGGACATCGTACAAGATCCCTTCGGGTTCCTTAAAAGCAACCGACTTTGAAAGGAACTTCGACCAGGTCCTGGCCCAGTTCTTGGGCGGCTGCAGCTGCGACAGGAGACGCGATTCCGGTGTATTCTGGACGATTCTTTCGGCCTTTTCCGGCCTCTCGTCCTTGTCGATGGCGCCACTGGTGGTCATCAGGTCCTCCAGCTCCAAGTCGTCAAACCCGTCCATCGGCGAGTATGACATGTGGAGGGGCAGGTTGAGATTCTGCAACTGGTCCATCTCCTCGTCGTAGCTGAAGATGTATTTCCTGAAATCCGGCGTAGTTATATCACAAATTCCAACATCAAAACCGAGGAATAGAAACCCAAAGGCCAGAAACAAATATAAGGAATACATTTTTTTTTTGAGATGCTTTCGCTTCGAAGACTGTGAGTTGAATGTTTCAAAATGGGAAACGAGTCGGAAATATTGACAAAAAAGAGTCATAGACTACTTTGTTTCAGGAATTTTTATTTGGTTTTTCATCAGAAATAAAGAATTTTGATTGGATTTGTTGGCAGTTCAAGCAGTTTATGCTTTTTGTGTCAAAAAATGGAAAGAAAATCATTTGGATAGCTGAGGTTTTAGGTATTTTTTAGAGACTTCTAAGAGGGAGGTGTAACGGATATCATATAGCTTTTTGTAGAGAAAAAAAAACCTTAATTATTTTTTAAACAATTTATTAAGTATTTTAAGAAAAGAAACCCCTTCATAGAAGACCTATTCCCTTGGCATTCTCCGATGCGGAGCCATCACTTTCTGGGCATTCTTCTCGATGGCATCCCGATTGGCCATCAGGCGTCGGAGGCGCGTCTCGTACTCCTCGTAGCGCTCTCGCTGCTTAACCTTTGACCTCTTATTGAAATTGGAAGCCACATCCTTGAGCGACATGGGTTCGGGGCGGGTTCTTTCCGAAGCAGGAACCCAATAGTCCGTGGAGTCCTGTTTGGATTGCAAGGCGGCAGGACTATTAATGAGTTTCAAAAGGGGGGAGAAGGCTAAACGATTTTCCATGCTATATGAAGGACTTTGGGGACCTTGACGACTCTGGGAGAACGTTAGACGATTTTCCATGTTCGATGAAGGACTTTGGGGACCTTGAGAACTCCGAGAACCCAGAGACGAACCATACAGACGAGTGTCCTGGTGAGTGTTGAGCCGTTTGGTGGCTGCAGGGACACACTGCTCGAGGTTTTTCTGCTCTTCCTGGGGATTCTCGAACCATTTTCCCTTGGGATGGGCATTGAAGTCGGTCTTGCGGCAAGTCGAGCCCTGATTGCTTCTCTCCTGGGCCTTCTCGAAGCGGGACTGAAGGATCTTGAGATTCCGGGTGATGGCCTTGGTATGCGTGTCCAAGGACCGCATCAGACAGGTCATCCTTCCAACGAAAGCCTCCTGATCTCCGTCCTTCAAGTACTCTTCGTCATCGTCCTCATCATCGCCGTCATCGTCGTCGTCTTCATCATCATCGTCATTGTCATCGTCGTCGTCTTCATCGAACTTTTTGCCCGATTTTTTTGGATCCTCTTCGTCCTTGAGGATCTTCTTGGCGGAGGTGAATTTTCTGGGCCATGGTGGCGGCTTTTCGAATCTCAAATCATTGGCATTCTCCGCCGAACAAATGCTCGCCTCGGCACACCCGCGGTTCTCCCGCGGCCACAGCTCTTGGTCCTGATCCTGTTCTTGGTCCTCGTCTAGCTGCTGGTCTTGGTCCTGGCTGGAGCGCTCCTCCTCTGGCTGCCAGTCTCGGCTTTCGTACTTTTCTCGGGGACTCGGATCCCGGGCCAGACGTCTTCGGTAATGATTCCGCGGGGCAGGACTACGATATTGCAATTGGATTTCTTGGAAATGCAGAAATAAACAAAACAAAATAATTATTTTGTTCTTTGGAAAAGACATTTTTTTTTTTATTAATTCTTGATTAATTCTTAATTATAAATCGGTGATAACTAGATGAGAGAAATTATATTTTTTGGCAAGTTCTGGGGATTTCCAAAAAGTATTATTTTGTGGCTTTTGTCCTAGCACCTTGATAACCTTGATATCCTTATTGTCCTGACACTTGATGGCTTCGGTTTTGCAACCTTTTGCCATCCTTGCACATCCTGCGGTTTGTCATCAGCTTTTCTTTCTTAAATACTCTTTGAGAGATTGGGGTAGTTCTGGTAAGGGATAGAGGTTGGAATTGGAAACAAAAATAAAAGTCAAGAAGAAAGAAGGAATTTAGGAAAAAATATATTAAAATTTTAAAAGAAAGAAGAATATTTAGGATGTTTTAGGCTTTATGAAGCAATGCTTCCGGATATATTCTTTAGCCTTTGAAGGTGTTGTTATTAAAAATGAATGAGAGTTTGTTTTTTTTAATGAATTCCTTTCAAAATTAACATTTTTTTAAGTTCAAAATTCAATTATTTAGAATTTTGTAATATTAATTTATGAGAAAATGATTAAAAAAGAAAATATTTAAGAGTCAGCCATATAGTTCTTCCTAAAATCCCTTAAAACTCATATGTTACCCCGAATTCCAGAAGGGATTCTGTGGTTTTTGGCCCAGTTTGTATTTTTCTGTGCGAGTCGCTTCATCTCCTGATCCTTTCTGGTTTTTCCTCCATTTTTCCTGCTGCTCTTCCAACTGCCTTTCCTGACTGCCTGTGACGTCAAGAAGGACGACAGTGAAATGTTCACTTATTGCGGTTTTTTGTTTTCATTCTTGGCTGTTGTTTACAACCAAGGCACGATTGCCCCAAAGGTGCGACCATGGGTGTGGCTGTGGCTGTGGATGGGGGAGCGGGTTGCCTTAACAATAACAATTCTGCGGATAAAAGGATGCTTAGAGGGGGGGAAGGATAACGAATTCATCAACGCGCCACAAAAGATGAAGAAAAATGGCAAACTAAGGCCAAAAGATGGCCAAAAGCAAAAAAAACACCTACGCAAGCGGAAGGCGGAAGGCGGCAAGGAAGTTGCTAACCGCGTCCCCTTTCCGCCACCCTCCACTTGCTGGCAGCACCTTAAAACCACCCACCACCCATTAAGAATGCACTGCGAGAAATTATAAATAATATCTCAAAAGCGGATTAAATTCTCAGATTTTCCAAGACATAGATTCTTTGAAAAATCTGTTAGTTCTATAAAATTTTCTATAAATCTTAAAAATATTTTAGAATATATATTTTTTTTCTGTGTTTTGATCACCATCTGTGCGTCAGAATGGCGGAAGCTGCCAAAGGATGCCGGCAAGGATGAAAATAGAAATAGAAATAGAACTGCGCCACGAGAGGAGCGGCAGACAAGTGCCCGATGATGAAGATGATGATGGTGGGTGGTGGATGGTGGGTGGTGGGTGGTATTGGGTGGTATTGCAACTGCAGGTGGAAAACGGGAACAAGTAGGTGGCAGGCAAGGCAGGGGAGGGGGAACTTTGACGAGCCCCGCCCAATGGCAAATGCATTTCCAGTGTCGCTTCTGGGCAAAAAGGGCGTGCAATGCAAGAAACTGTCTTTAATTCCCAGTTTGAAGGGAAAAACAACTAGGCACTGAGGAAAAAAATATTTAAAAAATATATAAGGGATTATTAGCTAATTTTTGGAGAGGGATATTGTTTCTAAAGCTTCAAAATTAAAAAAAAAAAAAATAGACCTTTTAAAATATTTTTTTATCAAAGTTGAAAAATAGCCTTTAAAATTTCTTCTAAAAAAGCCCCTTTTCTCTTCCAATTATTTCTCTTTTCTATGCGTTTTTATTTATATTTCTTATTTTTATTTTTTAATTATATATTTCAGTTATATATTTTACTCCTTTTTTCCTCCTTTTTTCCTCCTTTTTCCCTCCTTTTTTCACTCCTTTTTCCCTCCTTTTTTTTATTTCTTAACTATAATATATATTATCCCCCTTTTTTTAAGCCTTATATTTTTGTTCTCTATTATGGTAATTGGAAACCTTGTGAATAACCCTAGTTATGGGCTTTGTTTCCAGGGTTTCCCAGATTTGATTTAACTCCCCAGCCCAGCCCCCCTCCTCCCACTTCTCTTCTCCGGCATCCGGCATACCCTGTAATTGCCTGGCCAGTCGGGTTGGCTGCAATTTGCAATTAAACTGCTTCAGACTGCATTTGATGGTTGGCTTTATGGTTGCTTTTCATTCTTGTTTTTGTTTTTTTGGTCTCCAATTGGTGGGGCAAGTGGGGCAAGTGGTGCAAGTGGTGCGAATGGTGCAAGTGGCGCAGAAACTTGGCCAAGCTGGAGCCGTAAGTTCAGTGACATAAAAACTTTAATTTCAGGGAAAAACCACTTATTTGCAAAAGGAGGAATCTAACAATTAGTTCAACTATTGAAACTTGTTCAACTTTTTTTTATGGCCACTGAAATAAATACATAAAAAACCTGGTTTTAAAAAACTGGAATGTTTCTTTAAGGTTTTAGAAAAGTTTATGAAAATTTAATGAAAAAAATTCAAGACTTTTGAAGAGTTTTGAAGCAAGAATTAGAATTTTAGAATTCAAAATGGAAACAAAAGTGGAATTGAAATTTTTGATTCCTTAAATTATAAAGTCTTATGTTTGAAATGATTAGAAAAATTTATTAAGATTTTGTGGAATTAAGTATTTTATTTTATTTAAAATTTATATTTGATTTAAGATTTATATTCATTTTTTAATTTCTTTTATTCTCAATAAACACAAATTTAAAATCAAATAATATTTTAAAGTAGAATAAAAAATAATCATTGAAATGTTTCATCAAATCAAAGCAAGCTTAGTAAATTATATATATTTCTCTTTCTTTTTATTATTATTATTATTTTCTATATTTATTTAAACACTTTATAAGAAATTTTCTTTAGAAACAGCTCTCTTTTCAAAAAAAATATAAAATTTCTAAAGAAAGTTAAAGTTTTGAAACTTTTAGAAAACTTTCAAAAAATAAACTTACAGATAAAAAGCTTTCTCGTTAAGCTTTTTGCGTTTCTAAAAGTCCCTCTGATCCTTCAACCAAAGCTTCTGTTGAGCTTAAAATCCTTTTGACGCGAAAAGCTGTTCCCAAAACTTGAGTTCCCATAAAAAAGCTTAAAGGACACATTTGAATTGAAACAAAACCGCTGAAACTGCAAGTTTCCTTTCCACAGAAAACGTTTCCTTTTGAAAGGCTTTTCCTTTTTCGTCCTGCAATGGCATTAAGCATACGCAGTGTTGCACTTTCTGAACTCGCGGGTTTTCCGCACTTCATTGGGGAAAGTGCGGAAACGGAAATGGAGAAATAAAGAAATGGGAAATAAAGAAATGGGAAATGGGGAAATGGGAAAATGGCAATGAAAAGCTGTCGTTTTGGGCGAAAACAAAATTTATGACCCCCCTGTTGCTGTGTTGCTGAGTTTTCACTTTTTTATTTTTCTCGCTTCAAGTGACAAAACTTTGCTTGAAAGTTGGCAGAAAAAAATAATAAATAATAGAGCGGGAAATTGCTTATTGGGCATTAACTATAGAATTAAAAAAAAGCATAAAAAACCAAAAAATTTAAGGGCATATTTTTTATGCAGTTGCCTTCAGGCAATGACTTTCATTCAGGCTTTCCTTTCAGCCTGTTTGGTTATTCCATTCACTTGCCATAAAGGATTTTTCATGGGGGCGGTACTGTGGGCGGTTTTTTGGCCATGAAATATGCTAAATGGACGCGAAGTCAAAACAAACACAGAACACAACCCCCAAACCCCCTTGTCGCCTTCTTGATCAACAGCCTTTGGTTAACCCTTAACCTTCCGTAACCCTCTCTTAGGATAGGGTTTACCCTTCTTTTTGGGTTTTTTTTGCTTTTTTTTGCTTTTTTGTTTAAACAGGTGACTCGGCTTGAACTCGACACATTATTCATCTCTGACTTACCGAGAACGAAATTATATATTTCAGAAACTCATGTGGGTGGTTTTTGGGGTTACCATCAAGGGGGGTTACTCATCTCGTCTTTAAATCTTACTTGGGGGGGAATTTAATTTACTTTAATAATTGTTTAAGATTTGAGCTTAAGGAAGCTGGATTTTCAGAGTTTATTGTTTTTTTTTATATAAATTTTTTATTGAAAATAGAAAAGAAAATATTGAAATATTTCCTAAGGTTTCCTTTTTTTTAAAGGCTAAAATTTTACATACAATTTAGTATCTTGTTGAGCTTTTTTTATTAAAATTAAAACAAGACTATTTTCCCAACTATATTTGAGACTTTTAGGCAAGTTTTTATCACTTTAAACTTGAAATTAATTAAATGGGAATATATTTATAAGTAAATTAATAAATATATATAATATTTATAGAAAGGAAAAATATAGAAAATATAGAATAGTATAATATTTTTATCAATTTAGAAACAGTTTCAAAAGAATTTATAAAATAAAAGAATTTATAAAAAAAAGAAAAACGAAAACATTTCTATGAAGCCATTTTATTAAGGTTTCTTTTTTTTAAAGGATAAAATTTTAGTATCATGTTGAGTTTTTTTTATTAAAATTAAAACAAGACTATTTTCCCAAATATAGTTGAGACTTTTAAGGGAATATATTTAAAAGTAAATTTAGACTTTGATAAATATTTAAAAATACTCCAAACTCTCTAAAATAAAGAAAGGTTTTGAATTTTAAATGAATTTTCATTAAAAAAAAAATGATTAAGAAAATGTCTAAAATTCCTTGGAAATATCCTTTTTTTACTTCAAGTTCAATATTATATTTATATTCCCTAAAAAATATTTAATTTAAATTAAAAACTTTAATTTCTGAATTCTCCTTTATTATCCTTTGATATCCTTTTTAACTTTTGTTTATTTTATTTTGCTCACTGATTTTTGTCAATTTTGTTTTGCTCGGCACTTTCGGCTTTGCGTTGCGTTGCTGCCACGTGATGGAAAAGCTTGCGTGCCACAAACAGGCGGCAGCTTTCCTGCAGTGGGGGGAGAGAGGGGTATTGCCCCGAGGAAAAGCTCGCCAGCATGCGGCTGCTGCGTTAATTCGGCACTTTTGCTGCCTTTTTCTCAAAATCGGCTTCTCAGTTCTGCCCACAACGCACGCTGTTAAAGTCGCACTGCTGCCCAAAGTCGGACCCAAAACGCTCGGAAAACGCGCGAGCCGAGAACGCGTTTCGGCGATCGGTCGTTGCAACTTTCAAAAACGTTTAAAAAAATATTTACTTCTAATTCAAAAATTCTAGTTAGTTAGATTCAAAAAGTATAATTAGAAAGTTATAAAAAAATTATTTGTGCAGTAAGAAAATAATTAAATATTTAAAAAGAGGGTTTTTTTTTCCAAATTTTTTTTATATTTGTTTTTGTGGCCTTAACTCTTAAAATAAAAAATACTGTGAGTGTCTTTAAAACAAAATAAAAAACGCGAAAATTTCTTAATTGACTTTTGGCCAAAACCAAAGCCGTAAAGAATTGCCATAAAAATCCATTAAAAAGCCATAAAAATGAATTAAGGAAAGGGAATAAAAAACAAGACATTAAAAACAAGAAAAAGTGGAGAAAAGTTAGCCAATTTTCAAAGATACTTTTAAGACATGTTTGGGAGTTAATTTCAAAGTTTGAGTAAATATTTTAAAACAAGAAAAACATTTTAAAAAGTAAAAAACAAGAGAAATAAATTGAATTTAAATTAAATATAAAGTAAAATATTATAAAGCATTAAAATTTAATATTAACTTGGAAAAATATTTAATAGAAATCCTTCTCTTTCGTTTAAATATTTTGAAAGAAATTTGGTTTGAAAATCTGCCAAAACAAATTTCAGCAAAAAAAAGGCAAAGGACCTGAGGTGTGTCGCTGGAAATTTCGGTTTCGGGCCATCAATTGTTGGCCAGCAAACAGGATGAGGGATAGCAAACAAAAGAAAAAAAAGAAACAATGATAAAAGAAAACCCGAAAAAAAAACAAAGAAAGAAAAAGTGACTGAGAAAAAAATCAAGTATACGCCGCGTGGCCTTTGCTTTTAGCGTTCTGTCTGATTGCGCCCGAAATCCAAGTAAAAGTCGAAGTGGGATTTGGTTTTGGATTTGAATTGAGATACGGATTTGGTAGCGAAAGCAGCCTGTTGCCAGCACAGATTGCTGAAATAAAAAAAAGAAAAATAAAGGAAGAAAAAAACTTGACACAAATTGCCAAGGAATTCCTCTCATTCCTCCGCCTACAGTGTTGTGGCATCTCTTTTGTTTGAATGCTGATTGCCCCGAAGAGACCGTAAAATCCCGTATCCCTGAATCCTGTCGTCCTGTTTGGGCTTCCTTTTGTGTGCTGCTTGAGAAAAAATGCTGATTTCTGTTGTTGATTTCTTACCTTATTTATTTTTGGATTGGCTTTGAAACCTTTTGTGGCTTACTTACAGTTACTGTTTGAGTTTATTGTGGATCGTTATCGTTATCGTTATCGCCTGCGTTTATCGAGGGCAATATGTTAATAATACTTTGGTAATTAACCAAAAGTCAGGCCTAATTAAATCACGTAGCAAATGCATAAAAACAAAGCGATTCCAGCTCCGGAATCTCAAATACAATGCCAGCCTCTAATTTCATCCCTTCGGGGGCCAACTTTTAGGCAAATTAATAGGCCAAGTTAAGGGAAAAAAAACAAAAAGAACACACACACATAGACAAACAACGGCAATTAGGCTGGTCGGAGCATTGTCCTGGGTCCTAGGTCCTTTCATCAGTCTACTCCACCCCGCCAGGTCATCAAAGGCTTAAGGGTTCGAATAAATTGCCTTCATCATCTTTCACTTTGGCCTTCCATCTCCTCTCACTCCTAGATTTTTTCTTCCTAGATTTTTCCCACATCCTTTTTTGTTTCTGGCTTAACACATCCTTTTATCCGAAAGTTTCCTCTTGATACAAAAAAAATAAGAAAAAGAAACATTTCTATGCATGACACACGCTCCAAGTTTATTAAAATTTCCTGTCATCTTGCGGCATTAACACACAAATAGCTAACTTTTAAAGAAATGACAGAAAAAAAATAGGAAAAATTTATAGTTTACGGAGGAGTCGAACTTTGGATGGTCTTGAAGATTATTTAAGGATAAAAAAGGATATTGGAGATCTATAAGATCAAGTCTTTTTATTAGCATTATTGAGAGGTTTTATATTTTATTCTGGAATTCAGCAATAAAAACCTCTACAGCTCTCTTAGTACCCTTAAACCCCTTTCAAAAAAATAACTATACCTTCCCCAGTAAGAGTATTTAAATGAAAAGCATCTGAAGATCTTGAAAAAGTTTTCGCCATTCGCTGGCAAAAAATTGAAGCAAATTCATGCATTCAGTTTGACCCGAGACTTTTGTGTTTTTTCCGCCATTATTGAATTATCTTTTTTGGCCTTTTTTTTCGGCTTTTTTTTTTGCCATTTTTTTCGCAGAAAAGTAGCTGCCAAGTTTCGACATCGACTTGGACTTCTAACCAACCATAACCCGCTTAGTTTCATCCAAAACTTTCCCTTTCATAAACACAATGACACTTAGGGCTTCCATCTAGCAAGTTGCCATTTGAAGTTTTCGTGGCGGCGAATCCTTCGCCCAGGACCCTTTTCATTGAATGTCTAAGATGGTGAGGGAGTGCTATAAATCAGAAGGTTTTTGTTTTAGGAAATCAATTCCAAGATACTTTAATATCATTTGGAGGGAAAGGATTTCAATATTGATTTCTTAAAATATTTTACTTAAATATTTGCATATTTTTGGCAGCTTTTTTTATAGGCTTTTATCCTTTTTTCTTACCAATTTAATTGTGTCCTTAATCCTTATTTCAATTGATATCTTAAGGATAATTTTGAGCAACTTTGTGAGAGCTTCACAGGACATTATCGTCGCCCTGTCTCCTACCATCTTGCCTTGGGCATCTTATCCTTCGAGCGGGTGACAAGTCATGCGATATGTTCCTGGCAAGGACTTCAAGTGCCCGTATATAGTTACATTAACCGCTCACAAATGTCCTTGTTGTTATTGTTTTTTTTTCTGTTGTTTTTGTTGTTTTTTTGTTGGCTTATTTAAGTTTCAACTTCAAGCTTAAGTTTCTGTTTTCAGCTTCTCTCGGTGCGCCGTCATTGTCCGCCGAGCAGAGACATTGTATTAAAGGCGGACGACGTGCTCAAGTATCTCATCTTATTCTCGCAGGAGCAGGGCCACGCCTTCTGCCTTGTCCGCCCACCGGACTCCTCCTCCTCCCCCCTCCGCCCCTTCTCTTTTTTGATCCCCTGAGTTGGTTTGTGTATCATTAGCATGAAGAGATGCTGCCAGCAAAAACTTTCCCAAATTGCAACAAAACACTGAGAGAAAATGTATCCTTTTTTACGTTTTTCTTATTTTTTTTAAGCTTTAAATCCTGCCTTATTGATATTTTTTCGTTAAATATAAAAACACTTGATTTAAAGCATTTCCCATTATAATAAAATCTTCCTAAAAGAAATTTTGAATTATTTTGTGAGGAAATTTTTAATTATTATAAAAATCCTTTTAAATTGAAATTGAAATTCTTTCTGTGTAAACCAAGAAATAGTCTTTGTTTGAGGGGGTGGAGAAAAAAAAAACATATTTCACTTGACTTGAATTTCGGGGCGTGCCAAAGTGTTGGCCAAAAAGCTACCAAAAGCGGCCAAAACAGCAAAAAAAACCAAAATCCGAATCGAAAAACAAAATCAAATATCCATACTCGAAAATAATGCAATAAATCTTTTTGAAACAAACTTCGATGCACAGTGAGAAACGAACTGAAATTGCCAATAAATTTCAATTCAAAATAATCGCAAAAAGGAGGCAGGGCCGAAGGATTTATCGCTCGACCGCTGACCGCAGGACCTCCTCCGACGATAATAATTACAAAAAAACGTAACAAAAAAAGATATATATCTAGAGATACAGTTTAAGATACAAAGACAGAGTGCCTGTAGATACAAAGATATAAAAGTAAAAGATACAGATACAGATACAAATACAATAACAAAAAAATGAACGCCGCACAGAGCGGCGGCCACACGGGCGGCGGCGGTTCCATGGGCAAGAAGGGCTCCCAAATGGAGGTAATTATATTAAATTTTATTCACCACCCAACCACCCCTCCCCCCCGGTTCGCTTTCACTTTCACCGGAGAAAGTGAAAGTGCGCATTCGGAAGGTGCTTTCTTTCGCTATTTTCTACTGTTTTCCTTTCGGTTTTCCTTTTGAAAGAAAGCCTTTATGGGTCCTTCAAGGGTTCAATGTCCTGCGGGGGAAGCGGACTTCGAACTTTTAAGGACCACATTACAAAATTTTCAAATACTTTTAAAACTCAGCTATAAAAAAAAGTTCTAGAAATCTAGAAAGTATAAAAAATATACAATATTTTGCTCTAATTTTTTGTTTAAAATATTTATAATTTATCTTAAAATTTATTAACTAAAAGGAAGATTCATTAAAAATATTTATTAACATTTTAAACTCATGGATAAAATTTAATTTTAAAACAAAAAAAGTGCCATCTAAAATATAATTAAAAAGTTATTTCTTTTTTATTAAAAAAATCGCTTAAAAATTCACAACTAATTAGCAAAAAAACCACAAAAATTTCTGATAAAAATAATTCCTCGTTTTAAATTTATTTAAAATATATCAAAATTAATTAATAAGATTTAAAAAATCTCCTAAAAAAAATTTTGCCAACTGTGGCTTTTATTTCTCCAATTACGCCCCCAAACCGTCATCCTCCTTTCAGTTTTTTATGAAATTTTTCTGATGTTGGGGCCAGTTTTTTTAGAAGCACTTTGTGCTTTGTGCTTTTTATGACCTTCCTAAAAAGTGGGCGGCAATTGAGGGCGTGGCAGGGGCTTGACCTGTGTCGCCGCTTTTTTTTTGTAATGAGCACAAATTGAATTTGCTTTTTCGAATTGAAACGTGACGCGGTCCTTAAAAAGGCAACAAAAAGGACGAAAAAAAAATGTAAATTAAAATAAACCAATTCGATTAGCTGCATAAAAAAAGGAGAGTCCTAGGTCCTTCAATTAAGTTAAAGGCAATAAAATTGAATTGCCGAATTGTTGAATAAATCCCAGGAAAAAAGCATAAATTTTCAAGGGGATGGAAATAACATTTTTTTACGAGGACTACTAGGATAAATAAAAAACAGACCTCTCAGGGGTAGAGCTTCTGAGAGTTTAATTAAGGCAATTAAGTTTTTTGTGTGTTATTTTTTAAAAATAATATCAAAACAAACAACTTGATGAAAAGTGACGGCGGAAACTAATTAAATTTCTTTCTCGAAAAACAAAAACAGACAAACAATTAAAACCGAACCGAAACCACCCCCCCGCAGGGCAATAAAAAACTACAAAATTTTGTAAATTAAACAAAAGCAAAAACAAACTGTAGATGTTAAAAAATGAAATTGTTGAGAGAAAAAAAAATAAACATTTTTTGAAAGTGGCAATCAGATTTGAGGAGAATGGTGGTTGGGGGAAATGTCCTTCCAAGGATCCTGTAAACAAATAATTAAAAGTAGCAGAGGGGTGGGTCCTGCGGTTGCTGCCTCCCGTTTTTTGAGGAGGGGCAGGGACTGGGGCAGGGTCTGGGGCAGGGACTTATAATGAGCCCGGTCTGGCTGCCATCGCACCTGTCATTCAAATGCTTTTGGCCATAAATGTTTTAAATGGCCATAAAGCAACAACAACAACAGCTACAACAACAACAACAACAGCTTAATGAGCCAGCTCTCCTTAAGTAGCCACGCCCCCTGCCCTTTTTTTCCACTGTTTATTCCTAATTAAGCCGAAAATTTCTCTTTTTTCACTTTTTTGTTGTCCCTGGCCAGGCTTTTGATTGCAATTTGTTCAGAGTGTTTTGTTTTTTATGTTTTTTATGTTTTCTTTACTTTGCCTGGGAATTTTTGAGGGGAATTTAATTTACTTAAATTAACAAAGACATTTTTTAAGGTTTTTTTTTAAATTTTTATTTTAAAGGTTTATAAGAGAAAATAACATATTAGTAGAAAAGTTGGGAGAAAGTTGGGAAAAAGCAAGAGATTGAATACAATTATTATTTTTTTAGGTGTTTTTGGCAACTAAAAAACATTTATTATTAAAAAAATAATGTAAAATTATTCTAGTTAACTTAAAATTAACATTTTTCGTTAAAAACTTTACGTAAAGATGCCTTGATTAGAGACAATATTTGGGCAGAAATAGATCTGAAAATCTTTTTAAAAACTTGGAAAAGGTTTTTAGAAAATTCCTAAAAAGTTACCCATTATTTTTAGAACTTTTTCAATAAAATAATTTAATAAAAAATCTTTTTTTTCAATTAAATAAAATAGAAAAAGAATAATTCGATAAAAAAGAGCCTTTTATAGAAGAGTCCTTTTTAGAAAAGGTGTGTGAATGGTTGTTGAAGAATTGCTTCGTGGTGGGTGGTTTCTAGTGGATGGTTCCTAGTGGATGGTTCCTAGTGGGTGGTTCCTAGTGGGTGAGATGATTTTGAGTGGTTTTGGTTTTTGGTCAAAGGAAAAGCACGTTCGCGGCCTCCTCGCACTACCTTGGGGAGTCAATTTTGGTCCCAAGGCTCTGCCACAAAGAATACTTCTCCCCCCCTCAGGACTTTCTCCTCTATATACACCCTCTCACTCTCTCCATCTCCCTTTTCGCACACACTTTCTCTGGGCAATACAGTCATGGCTGGCGACTTCATCATCCATTAATGTCACTCAATCTGTGCGCATAAATTTGCATAAAACGAAATCCAATTTACTTCAACCATTATATCTATATATGTATGAAGATATATTGTATATATATGTATATATATATAACTAACACCTACACTACACATGATATATATATATATATATCTTAGAAATATTTACATACACTTTCCTTTTGGAAATGCGACAAAACGACAAAACGACGAAAATTTCCATTTTGCGATATTATGAAGCCAGAAAGTCAGGAACGCCAGGAAAGCCAGAAAAGCCTGGGAAAAGCCAGTAAAAACCATCGAAAACTCCTTAGCCACGCCCACTTTTTTGAGGTTAGAAAAAATGGCAAGTGACATTCCTGTTGCGTGCCACATTTTAATTTGTTATGTGGACTCCATGGGTTAGGTCAGTTAGGGGAACCTTGGTAGAACCGGAAGGAAATATGGCGCTAGAAATTAACCAAAGTCAGTGGAATTCTTGCGTATTTTCCGGGGCCAAAGGTTAAAAGGAAATGTTAATGCATAAATCTAGATTGTCCCAAAAAATTAACTTCCAGGCGTAAATCGCCAAATAATTATTATAATGCACGAGAAAAGTAAGGAACCGATATATAGGTTTTGGTTTTTTGATAAATTTTCAGATAATTATGCAAATATTTTGTTAAAATAATTTAGGTTTTTTTTATGTAAAAGAAATGCAATTTCGTAATTTTCTTGACCTTCTTTTCCAACCCGGAAGCACCCGGAAGTCCTTTGACACATTTTAATTGCCAACTTGTCTCGTCCTTTCCACATTTAATAACTTAAATAGAACGGAAATTATAGTTGTGGCTTTTGGGGGGCCCCTCGATCCCAGCCATCTATCTTCTGAGCCCTTTTTGATTTTTCAATTAAAGCAGGCCGGGCTGGGAACTTGCCTGTCAACCGGAGGAAGTGCGTCTGATGGCTTCCTACGAAGGGATATGACAGGTCGGAGTTCAAACCCGCTTCAAAAAAATGGTGAAACCTGCCCCGTGGTGTTGAAACACGCCATGCTAATCGGTCATTAAACATGACACCGATTTCGTAGCCAGTTTTTCTGCCATTTTCTTGGAGCCTTTTTTTTGGCGCATTGCGTGTATCCTTTTTTTTGCTATCCTTGTGCGTGGCTCCTCTAATTAAATACGAGAAATGAGAGTGAAAAAAATGCCATGAATTTAATTAAATCGCGTCAAAGGATTCTAGCAATGAGGTGACACACTATTGCATTGCGTTTCTATTCTGCAACCTTTAACCCCGTTGGTGTGCCACCCGTCGGCTTTCGGTTTTGGGTTCCCTGTGAACCCGTGAACCTGTGCTACCAAACCTGGAAACCGGGTCGAAAGGCTCTCAGTGAGCTAATTTCCGTTTCGTAAGTGGTGGGTGGTGGATGGTGGGTGGGTGGTGCGAGGCGGATAGTGCCACGACCTTCATTTCCATTGCAAATGTGGCGGCTTTAATTAACACTCCAGAGAGCAGACGTCTTCAAGTTCTGGGCGGAAAAAAAAGGGAAATTAGGTGTCTCAGGGTTATAAAAAAAAAAGGAAGAAAAGAAAATTAGGAAGGGTATTTTCTAGGATATTAAGAAAAATTCTGAAAAAATGTCTAGAGATTTTTTTGAGCTATAAATTAAATATTTATTATGGCAGAGTTTTAAATAATTTATATATTTTGTTCATTTAAAAATCATCTTGATAGTTTTGAGCTTTGAAAATAATGAAAATTTTGTGTCTTAACTTTGATATTTTTGCTTTTCTTTAAGTTTAAATATTAATGTTTTTTAAATATATGTTTTAATAATAAAATCATTCAATAAACCGAGAAATAGGTGATTTTAAATAGATCTAAGTTCTTTTCTCAAAATACTTAAAATGTCCTTTTTTGGAGGACATCCAAGGCTTGTAAAAATAATGTAAGAGCAGCTATTTTTTCGAGAAAACAATTTTCCAGCAGCTTTTCCTTATGATTTTCCTGCTTTTCCCCGATTAACCTTCCTGAGCAAATCATAAATCAGAGTTGCTTGTTTTTTGTTTTTACGAGGCTCGTCACAATTTTTATTGTCACATTTATGATCCCAGGAATATGTGTACTTTATTTTTTTTTTTCTCCTGCATGAACCGTATAAATCCTGATGCCGTGGCATATTTTTTTTTTTTGGGGGAAACACAAGAGAAATTTGCTGCTCGTTTTGGGGCTCTCCTAATCCTTTGGGGGATTGCGAAGAAACATCTTTATATGCTGCACGCAAATCAAATCTATGAATTTTTTAAAGGACCCCGGACTCCTTTTATTTATTTTTTGGATCTTCCTTTGGGGGCTTTTTTTTGGGGCTCTCTTTTTTGCATTGTCACGCCCATTGGTCCATTGGCAAGTCATGTCAAGAGCAAGCCATCAATTTTCCTAAATCACCGAAAAGCAGAAAAAATTCTCCGGCAGGACCTTGGACGGGTGGCAAAAAAAAAAACAGTATCGGCAAAAAAGGGGCGGCAAATGCCGTTAGAGCACTTAAAAACCACAAGATGAGCTCGTCAGATACCGCCTACAATCCTGTTTTTTTCCTCATTCCCCGCCAGGATTGGCAAATCCTCTCGAACATGTGTTGATTTTCCCTTCAAGCTTTTTTTTATAGCCTCTTCTATTTGAAACAAATTATTAGATGGAATGAAAATATTATTAAAATATTATTTAAACTAATTGTTTCTAAAAATTGCTAGAAAAAATTCAATTTGTTTGTAAAATTTATTTAAAGAAAACATTTACCAACAAATTTTGACCTAAAATGTTATCTTTAGAAATTTGTCAAAATATTTAAATTAAATTCACAAAAATTTCCTCACAAGTTCCAAAGACAAAATTCAAATTAGAAAGTTTGTGAAATGTGAAATTTATTTAAAGACAACATTTACCAACGACTTTTGACCCAAAATGCTAAATTTGTGCTTGTTTTTGTACTTGGCCAGCATTGCTTTAGTTCCCTTCTGGCCTACCACAAAATAGCATACAGGCCAAGATATTTCCCGAAATATTTGCAAGCCCAAAACGGGAAAGGGAGGAGTGGGTGGTAGTATCCATGGCACAACATTACTTAAATTGCTCGTAAAAAAAAGACAGCTAGAAAAAAAAAAGAAGAGAAAATCAAATTGAATTAAATTTGAAAATTTTCTACGGGTCATAGTTCGACAGGGAGGGAGCGAGAGGGTATCGGGTATCTTATGTCATACGAGTGCTTGTGGTCAGTTGATGATGACAAGCAGATAAAGATACGAGATACTAGATACAAGATACAAAGACGGGGAAGATACAAATTTCATAGATGGCCGAGAAAGTCAATGAAGTCGAGGGGTGAGGGTGGATAAATATGGCCCAGAAATGGCCAAAAAGGGCCAGAAAGGACATCCGAGTTAAAAGGAAAATAAATATCTGGAAAATTTGTGAGGCCAAACGAAGTTCTTTCATCTTTCCAAAAGGGATTTCTTTTTTGCCCAACAAGCACATAGTTCAGTTCTCAATCCAAAAAAACAGAGAAAAAAATCTTATTAAAATCTTATACTTATTATAAAAAATAAAATATAATTTTTATACAAATATTTCTTTATTTTATGAAGAAATAATTCCTATTTGTTGGTTTCAATGGATTTTTTCTATATTTGAAAGGTAAACGAAGGGAATATTACAAAACCTAGAACCAAGTCAAAAATCAAAAACAGAGAAAAAATATGTTTTTTAATAAACTTATTTATACTTTTACTTATTATAAAAAATAACATAAAATTTACATACAAATATTCCTTGATTTTATGAAGAAATAATTCCTATTTGTTGGTTTCAATGGATTTTTTCTATATTTTAAAGAGAAACAAAGCGAATATATTTGGAAATAATAAGAACCTAGAACCTAAAACCTAATCAAAAATATTTCGTTTCTCATTTAATTTAAATATTTCATAATTTTTGTCTATCGCTTGTTAAATTACCATTTGATGTTAGGATTTGCATATCCATCCAGTATTTTATGGCACAACTTTTGGGCATCCCCTGGGTATCCAAAAAATTGCTTATCAAATTTCTTAGAATTTTCCAACATTTTCGCGCATTTTCAGGTAATTAGGTATTAAATTTACATTTGCCTTGGAAAAACACAACGAACCGAGTTGGGAAGTGGGAAAAGTTTCGACCTCGGCATTTGGATTTTGATTGTTGGCCATTTTTCACATGGAAAGCAGCGGGGCTGTGGAAAGCCCCGAGAAAACTTGGAGAAAGGGGGTGGAGCTTGGAGAAAAGTGGGGAAAAGAAAATGTCAACGCTTATCATTTGTCTTGGCTTGGAAAGTGGAAATGTCCTGGCAGAATCCTGGCCAGCTACCCTTCCCTTCCCTTTGATCTACCAGTTTGGTCACTCTCTCTCGGTCTATCTGTCAGCAGTTGCCACACCCCTCTAGGTCTCATCCCTCATCCCTAAAAAAAAAGGAAAAGCCAAAAATGCAAAATGAATGTAAAGTACTTGGACTTGAAAAAGCCCAAAAGAAAAGCAAGTCCGGGGGAAGGCTGCGTTGAAATTTATTGCAAACTACGCAACAAAGCAAAAAACATTATTGTAGCTGTCCGCCCACCAAATACGCCACCCTCCACCCTCTTTTCGTGGCCTACAATTTATGATTAAAACAAAAGATCTAAAAATTCTTTGCACCGCCATTTGTACGTGACCAACGAGAGATTTCTGTGACAAAAGGCCGCCGGCGGCGCAAAACTCAACTGCCAGAAAATACTTTGTGGGGCCATTCTGTGCGCATTTTTATTTTCTAATTTATTTCGTTTTAATTTTAATTTATTTTCATTTATTTTTGCAGGCTCTGCTTGTTTTTTTTCGCTTTGGTTTTCGTTCTTTGTTGAATAAACTGACGACTATTGACCTTGGAAGACTGTCCCTGTCCCGTCCGCTGGCATTAGATTCGTTGACACGAAAACAGCGAAGACAGCATTAAAATTTTTGGCTGCATACGCGCGTAGGCGACGCCGACACGTGACGGGCAAATCAAGTTGGAAAATCCTGCCAGGCGGCAGGAGGCAAGGTGGTTGCCAGGATGCGGGGGTGGAATGGAAAAAAGAAAAACAAATCGGAGCAGCTGCTCCGAGTCAGGTGTACCCACCGAAAAATGCTTGGAAAAACAATCGCTGAAGCTGGGCGAAAACAAAACCCGGAAAATTATACATTAAAGCTGGAAAAATCTGCCGAATTCCAGCACAAGATTGCGTGGATACCAAATAATTGGCCTTATTTTAGTTAAAACATTTCATTAGTTTGTCATTGTCATAAATCCGATACCAAAAATATCCTGAAATCCTTGGAAAAAATTCGTATTTGTTAAATTGCTTCAAATAAATATTTTACTTGGTTTCTTGTTGTTTTATTTTATAATTTTTCTGAAATTTTCGTAAAATTGGTCGAAAATTGGCCAAATTATAAGTTGGCCAATAACAAATAGGTGCAGGATCAAAGGATAATGACCGTCCGCGTCGTTTGAGACGTCCCGAGTCAAAATCGGACAAGAAATACCCGAGTTATTGACAAAATACCCCCGACTTGGCCAACGAACGAAAATGGCCAAAACTTAAATTTGGCCAAATTGTGGATCGCATCGAAATCAGATGAGAATTAGTCGAAATAATGCAAACTTCAAATTTGAAATTGGCGCCTCCGTGCGAATCCGGCACGAGTCCGACTTATAATTCTCAACCAGTTCAAGCTCGGTTTTTGTATAAATAGAAAGTCGCTACCGTGAAATCGGTTTTACAAAATCCAGAAAATCTCCCCCAATTACGAACCGATTTGGACAAAAGTGGTCTTAAACGATTAGCAAAGACCACGCCCACCGATTAAAACAAAAAAATTCGAGATTTCGGTCAAAAAAATTTTCGGTCGATTTTCCAAAATTTTTTTGTGTCAATCGCTGCGTTTGGTTCTTAGAAATGGTTTAACACCACTCTCATCAAAATCGAACGGTAAATGGCTGAGATATTACGGAATTTGTACAAGCTTTTTCGGTGCAGCAGCGAGTCGCTGATTCCCCGAACTTATAATTCTCAACCAGTTCAAGCTCGGTTTTTGTATAAATAGAAAGTCGCTGCAGTAAAATCGGTTTTACAAATTCCGGAAAATCTCCCCCAATTATGAACCGATTTGAACAAAAGTGGTCTTAAACGATTCGCCAAGACCAGGCGCAGCGATTAAAACAAAAAAATTTCGAGATTTCGGTCAAAAAAATTTTCGGTCGATTTTTAAAAATTTTTTTGTGTCAATCGCTGCGCTTGGTTCTTAGGAATGGTTTAACACCACTCTAATCAAAATCGAACGGTAAATGGCTGAGATAGTACGGATTTTGTAAAACCGTTTTCGGTGCAGCAACTCTCTATTTATACAAAAATCGAGCTTGAACTGGTTGAGAATTATAAGTTCGGGGAATGAGCGGCCCCCTCCCAAAGGCTAAATTCTTATTTAAATTGATTATTTCTTATCGGATTTCGCCGCGGATCGACTTTTTATTGAATATAAAACGTATTTTAATCAATATTATTAATTTTTATACTTAAAATACAAAGGAAAATGTGAAAAAACTGAATTTTATAAATAAAGTTATAGAAAGTCGAAAAAATCGGTACAATGTGTTTAGGCGAGGGCGGGGAACAGCCATTGGAAGGTTCAGAATCCTTGCGTGAGTCGTGTTTTGATATCTTGAGAAGTTTGCTGGCCAAAAATATGCGTTTTTTTTTTGGAATACAGTCAAATTTCTAGCCAATTTCGTCCAGAAGCGACTGTAGATGCAGGAAAATAATTCCTTTCTTGGCCAAGTTCATCAGTTTGGCCATAACAATCAATTGGGCACAGTCCTGAAATAAAATTACAATTTTAAATCAGAATTCTGTCATGTAAATTACTTAAAACACACCTTTAAGTACTTCGCCTTGCTGGTGAGTCGCAATATTAACAATAATTGACATAAATTGAAAATTATTCATGCTCTTCCGTTGCTGCTAGGTCGAAACAGCGTCAAAGGAAGAGCTGCAAGGGAAAGGACCAGCTTCCGGGCCTCATTCTGGGTTATTTCGTTATTGCGGACCAAGCTCGTTCAAAAGCGGCAGCGAATGTAGCATTATATTTGTTTCATTGAGGTATTTGAAAGCTGAAAAGAAGAATATGTTAATAAAAATGAAAAGGCCACTGAATTTCAACAATCACTCACTGGTTTTCCAGAACCTGTCGTCCAAAATCGAGTTTTTAAAGCATTTTGTGCCAGCAGTCCTCAGGACGACTTGATTTTCTGTTTCTTTTTGAAAGAACAGTTTGATTACATGAAAATCATCTCGTGTACAGCTCCTTGCCAGGTATTAAAAATGTTCAGCCACCTCAGAGAGATCATTTTCAACTATATTTGTATTCTGTCCAATTGTGGCCAACTTCCTGCATCCAAAAGCGCTCTACATTTGGTGTATGATAGCTGAAAAGAAGAAAACGTTAATAAGGACTCAAAAGAAAATATATTTCCAACAATACCTGCACCTGTTCTTAATGCGATTGTCTAGATATGAATTTTCAACTAGTTTTTAACTACCGCTTTAGTTTAGATGAATTTTTAGATGCTTTTCGAAGTTATCAAGCAAAGTTGGAAAGCCTTGCACTATGGTTTGTTATTTTGACCAATTTCCTGATTCTTGGAGTGTCCCCCACGTGGTAGATGGTACCTGAAAAATAGCAAACATGAATACGGGCAAAACGGCAATTAAATTCTAACAAAATTCACTTGCATTTCCATATCTATGTATTTTTAAGTCCTTTTGTAGCAGCTGGTGCCTGAGTCCCTGCTTTTCAGTTCCAAACCAAGCGGACAGCAGGGACTAAATGGTATTGTGAACAGGTCCGCAGCTTATATTCCAAGTTTTCCAAAAAACACGAAGAGATATTGTACTTCCTTTTGAAATCCTGGTAAATTTTCCTGCTAATAAAAAAACGTACTTATTTTTCAAACTTCCTTGTCTGCATATGCATTTTGCATTCCGATTCTTGCACCAGAACGTCCAGGCCACCGGCCATCTAAGTATAATGCCGATAGTACAGCAGCATGTATTCCAGTTCAAAGATTAGGTGGTGTTTGAAGTACTCCAACCCGCTCAAAATGATAGTTATTCGTACTTTGTTCAAATTTTCGTTAAAATTTCCTGATTTTTGAAGCGTTTCACACGCGGTAGCTGGACCTGAAAAATAGCAAATATGAATACAGACCGAATGACAATGAAATTTTAACAAAATTCACTTCTATTTCCATTCCTATGTATTTTCAACTCCTCTTGCGGACAGCAGGGACTTCATGGTATTGGTGACAGGTCCGCAGCTTATGTTCCAAATTTTCCAGAAAGCACGAAGAGATATTGTACTTCATTTTGAAATCCTGCTCGATTTTCCTGTTAAAAGAAAAACATAAATACAGACACATAACAAACTATATTCAACAATATTTACTTGTTTTTCAAACTCCCTAGTGGGGATATGCATTTTCCAATCATTTTCTCGTGCCAGAACGTCCAGGCCACCCGACATTCTGCCCAGTAGCAAGCATAAAGTGCTCCAGGTCAAAGATTAGGTGGTATTTGAAGTAGCCCCGTCTTCTTCAATGATCGCTTATCGTGTTTTGTGTTTTCCTTAAATTTTCCTGGATTTTAAAGCATCACACACGTGGTGGCTGATAACTAGAAGGAGGAGCACGTAAATCCTTATGACAACGTGCACAGCTTCTTGTCGGAGCGTGTTTAGCTGATTTAGAAAATGTTAGGTGGGTTTCGCTGTTCTCCAGTTACCTCGGGTAGATCTTTTGCTGTATTTGTTTTTTTCTGTTTGTTTCCTGAACCTTGACAGCGTCATACACGTGGTGGCTGGTAACTATAAAAACGAAAACATGAATAAAGACTAAAAGGCAACTTATTTGCATCAATACTCACAGTTTTTTGTACAGCCCTTCCTTAAAATAGGTGTTTCAAAGCCGTTAGTAGTGGCAGAATCGTGTGTTTCAGTTCCCCGCTGGAATAATGACGAAGATGTCATGGCATTCCGTGTACAGCTCCTTTCTGGAGCAATTTTAGATCAGCTACTGTTCCAGCTTGATGTTTGGGTGGTGTTCCGGGTTGTCCAGCTCAGTTCAGTGAATATCTTCTACTGTATTTTGTAAATCTGACCAATTTATTAGTTCCTGAAGCGTCACCCAACCGGCGGACACCCTCAAATGCAGGGCGATCACCTGTAACCGTGACGGTACAGCTCCTTTAGGGCAAACAGGTGTCTCCTTAGCAAGCTTTGGTAATTTTTTAGGCCCACTTTAAACAGATCTATGCTGGATGTTGGAGCGTCGTCCGTAGTGCGGTGGCCGACAGCTGGAAAGAAAAAAACATGAGTACAGACCAAAAAGTCCGGCCAAATTCAACAATTCTCACGTGTGTTTGAGACGCCTTCGCCAAAATATGTTTTATTGACGCCAAACCTTTGTTGGACTTACATAACCATTTTGCGCACCTGCTGAGAACGTTGGTTGCACTAATTCCTTGCTTCCGTGCACCTCCAGGTCGAGATTCCTTGACGCGGTTTGGGCAAAGCTGGCAATGGCGTCGCCGCCGGCGCACTGCGCACATTACTTGCGTAAAAAAGTGGGAGAAAGTCCGCAAACCAGAGCAGGCGGGTTGACTGCATCATGCGTTCCTATTTTCCACGTCGGGAGCACCAGTTCCTGGCCTTGATCCACCTCCATGTTGCAATTCCTGGCTTGGTTTTCGTCTAAAGCTCGCGTCGCCTTCGCCGTGAAAAAAAAACATGGCGGTTGTTTACAAATTGAAAGAACACGTATGCTGGAAAGAGACGGATGTGTGTTGAAAAGCGCAAGATCGGGTGATCAGGTGTGTTGTAAAGCGTAAGAACCAAGGAACTAGAATTGGAACTTGAACCGGAACCGACCGCCAAACATTTATTTAAATTTAAATTTCTTGCAACTAATCCTTTCTTTGAACAAAACTTTCCCAAGCCAAATGCACTTGCCATTCCATTGAATAAAAAATCTCAAACGTTAAAGTACATCAAATGCAAGTTGGGCTGCAAGTGAAGTTGCAAGATCGCCGCTGGGCTTAAACAAAACTAACAACGCAAGTTGCCAGCCAAGTTAGTAAAGAGAATTCCTGGTTGACTCCGAGGAACTACCAAAAATACTACAGAGAAAGTTGAGAAGCAAAAGCGTAGCAAGCTGCTGACAATAAAAACAATTTACAAGTTTTTAAGAAGGCCATGGCCCAAAGGTTTTCCTCCTCCTTCCTGCAACTGATTGATCCATCAAGGAACAAAAAAATAGAGAACTTTTTTGAGTGTGTTTGGCCAAGAAGTCGGATCGGAAAAGTTGGCAAGTTTTTAGCGCGAATGCAACTCAATCAGTTGCAAAAGTGCCCCAAAAGAGCCTCCTAAAACTATGTACTTTCTTGCCAATATATAGAAAGTATATAGAAGACATTTAATTGCCTGGGGAAACCCCATAAAGATGGCCAGGATCCAGGACCTTAGTTTCCAAAGACAATGCCAATGGGTCCTCATGAGCCATAAAAGCGTCAAGCGCGTAAATTTTCACGCAGCAACAAAAGCTACAAAAATGGCCAAAAACCGATAAAGCTGGAGATGAAAATGAATAGGAGGAGGCTGGGAAGGAGGCTGGGAAGGTCCTGGGAAGGTCCTGGGTGAAGTTTTGGTTGGAAAAACGGAAAAAGCGGGAAAACATTTACTATTTCATGCGCTTTGTCAGTGATTCCAAAAAAAATATTGCACAGAAAGTGGCCTTTTAACTTGGAAAAAAAATCTAAAAATCATAGAAACAAATTTTATTAAATATAGAAATATTAGAAATTAATATTTAATCTATTAGGAAATTAATGAATAGAAAATTAAGACCCTTTTTTGGCTTTAATTTAATATAAAACTTGCAGATTTTCTTCGTTAATAAAATATTTGAATTATTACTATTTAATGTTGGAATAAATAAACCTTTCTTTTTTCTCTATAAAATTATTTACTAAATGCCTAATTTTTATTTTATAAAACATTTTCCTGAATATAATTCTCAGCTTTTAAAAAAAAACTTATTTTTATCGCTCACTTAACTCTCAAAGTATTAAAGATTTCCGCTCTTATGCCCTCTTTTTGTTTTATATTTCTTTTTATTATTTCTTTTTATTATTTCCTTATATTTTATTATTTTTATTTTTGGTATATAGAAGAAGCCGAAATTTATTTTAACGAGCAAAAGTTTTTCGGGAGCTGAAGGCAGGAGCAGGACTGGGGCAGGGGGCGGAAAAAGACAGCGATGAGCGGAAAGTTAAGCCAAGCTAAGAGGGGCGTGGCAAAGGGAGGGTGGGTGGTAGAAGGGAGCAGGGAGGAGGGGCATGGCAAGGCAATCCCTAAATGGCAATTTGGCTACCACAGTCGCTGGCATTTTATTAACGCGGCTAATTCCATGCATGAAGCGAAGGAAGAAGGAACAGAGGCTGCCCAGCTTTGTGACCTTCCCCTTGGAAAGCACAACCACCCACCACCTCACACCCCCTGAAAATGTCAATCCAACGCCCCCAACCCTGTCACTGCCCCTGCTCCTGCTCCATGTCCTACTCCATGTCCTTGCCTGCATTCCTGGTCGTCATTTCTGGTTAACTAATCTCCGACTGCCTGCACGTAACCGAAATCCAGATACAGTTAAAGCCAAACTAAAGCTACTCTTCATCCTCATCCCTCGACCAACTGCCACGCCCCTCTCTAAGCCAAAACGCCCCTGGCTTACGAAATGGAGGGAATATTGGGGGGGAAGCGGAATTTATAAATAAAAACGCTACAAATCCGCTTCGCTTGCTGCTCGTTTAGAAAAGAAGGAAAAATGCTGCGAAAAAGTTTGCGTTTTTCCGTTTCGTGTTCTTGGCATGCATTTTTAAGCTAACAGGACCTCCCCTCTCGCAGGACCATGCAAGGATAACCTATAAACAACAAGGATTAGGAACGGTATGACAGACAAAAAAAAATAGAAATAAAAACGACAACAAACTTTGACCGAAAGTTTTTGTTACAAAAAAAAACAGCATTCACTTGAAGTTATTTGACATTTAACTCGAGGAGAGCTTTTTTTCTATTACATTTCAAGATTTTTAAGGACCTTTTAAAGGGGCAGCAGGATTAAGTAGAGATAGATGAAGGTTTTAGTTTTATTTTATGTTTTTTTAGTCAGAATTATTAGTATAAATATTCTGATAATTTCTATTGAGAAATTTCTCAAACATTTCTTCGCCTTTCTTGAATTCTATATCAAAATTGAATAAATATTATAAAAACCAACAATTAAAACCTTTAACCCATAAAACCTTAAACATGAACTAAGTAGCCGCGTAAAAAATGAAGAAAAAATAAAATAAAAACCGAAGTAAACCGAAGTCCTGGCCGCAAAACCCCTCCCAGTGCCCTCCTCTACTTTATATTCCGCATATGTAGTTTATTTCTTTGTAATTTATGAAACCTGAGGCCCTGAAAAGTAACGCCTTGAGGTGAACCATGTATCCTGCCAGAACGAAAAAAAGAAAAAACCTCAGGCTTGCATGCCATTAATTAAAATGTAAAAGCAGCCAACACGGCGTATACGCAATATTCCAGTAAGGACTCGAAAAAAAGGCGCTTCATCGAATGGGTTTAAATGGCGGGAATGGTGGGAATTCTGTGCGTGGCAGGGAAAGTGCTAACTAATCTGCATAGCTGGCAAATTATCTTCCCCATGGCTATTTTTCCGTCTCTATTTTATCCTGATTTCTCTGACCCTGCGAGGTCGTGCTCTGGTCCTGTCCTGACCCCGTCCTGGTCCTGTCCTGACACTGATTTGCGCCATTTAAGCCTGCCTGGTAAATCTCCTGAAATTCTGCTCTTGACAGCACTCCATTCGGTGTAATTCTGAATGAGAATTTTAGATTTTAGATTGTAAATCGGAATCGGAATGTGAATGCGAAATGAAAGTACCAGCCAGGGCCACTTCGAAATAGTGTTTTTGACGGAGTCCCTCCGACTCACTGGGAAGGTCAATGAATTGTAGAAAAAGCGAGTATATGCTGAATGGAATATATATTTTTAATTAATTTAAACAAAAATAAAATTGATAAATTTTCATGTTTTTGAAGTGAAAAATAATCCCAGAAACTTTATTTGGAAGTGTATCTTATCATTTGTATCTTTTTTTACAACTTTTGTGCTTTTGGGAGTTTTTTATGGGGACTTGGGTTTGGATCCTTTTTTAAAATAAATTTTAAAAGGAATTCTTTTGATTCTTAGGTTCTTATAAAGATCGGGCAACTATAACCGATAAATGGTATAAAAATTTAAGCAGAAAGTAAGCGTTCCGTAGTTTTTTCTAGAATGGATTTTATTTAACATTCTAAGCTCTTTCCCAGAAATGTAAAAAATTACCCCAAGGACTTGGTATCACATTCATAGAATCCTTAAGAAATCCTGTTAAATCTCTTCTGCTCTCAATAAATTCCTCTAACATTTCTCTCTGTGTAATACCCAGCTAAGCGAGAGACTACTTGAAAAGGGTTTTGAGCAGAAAGTACGATGGGAAAAAGGCGCGTTTAATTGTGTCTAACTCGACGGGGCTAAAGGAGCAGGAAATTTAATTGGAATGCAGAGATAGGCGCCTCTGATCCTGATGCCTTAATCCCTAGACCCTCTACCCCTCACCCTACCACGTCTCTAATAACCCAAAATTTAGCGCAGTATCCTTGGCAGACGCTGTCCTGCTGCAAGTGTCACACATGCTGCATGCCACACGAGCACAACAATGTGATTAAAATGCAATTTGCTGTCATTTTTCTTTAAGCGGCAAAAGCGAGGGCGAAATGTTGAAAAGCTGTTGGATGGCACTGAGAAAAAAAGCTATCAAAAAAGACTATATCTTCTATCTTTTACTCTCAAAACCTTCCTATATCCCTCTCGCAACTATTTCTCTCAGTGCTGTTGGTGTTTATGTTGCAGTGGAATTCCGACAAGAAGTCGGCTAACTGGCGTATCCTTGCCACCTTCCCTACCCCCTGTAACCCTCCATGTGTCCTGCACATTTGCTGCACAACATTCATTTCCGCTTAAAGTAGAGAAAATAATAAAATTTTATTATGCACTTGCCGCCTGCCTTGAATGGCAATAACGATCCCGATGATGATGATGATGATAATGATTGTAAAGGACGAATAACAGCAACCGGATGCTACGTGTGTGTGTGTGTGTAATTTATGGCAAAAGGACTCACCCGGACTCTCACCCTTTGGACATTCAAATTACAAACAAGTCGGAGTCAGTCTTCATATAAATTTTTAGTTGAGGAATTCCAAGCCATAAATATTGAAAGGACTTGCTCCTTGGTATCTGAAAAATGTCAACAAGACCTTTATAAAATAGTTTAGCCTACAGTTTTTTATTAAAATATTATTATAGTTAAGAAAAAAGATAAATTTCATTTAAGGAATTTTTTCTTTAACATTTTTTCTACGTGTTTCAGAAAGCATATCCTTTGCCTTTCGCCTTCTGCCTCTTTAGCCTCTTTTGCTTCTTTCCCTTTTTTCCTCTCTGGCAAATGATTGATGATGAATGATTGATGCTTGATTTATGTATTCCGCACTTTATTTACGTCTGGGTTTGCACTTAAAATCCGCACCCGAAAATGCAACAAAATTTGCGAAGCCCCGAAGTAAAGTGCGTTAAAGTGCCAACAGATTTGAAAGCCCCTGCCCCGGCGCCCCTCTTTTGGGGAAAATCAGCCACCCTTAACCCCAAAAGTGAGTGGATTTCAACCCCATAAAGCCAACCCCCTCAACCCTTCTGGGGGCACGACTATGTGGAGTGTTTTGTGCTGCTTCGTTAGTCTGACAGCTTTTCGGTTTGTCGATTCGCTTCGATGGTTCGATGCCAGGCATGTCCTGGCTGGCACATCCTGGCAATGCACACAACCTCTTAAATGCACGCCTCTTATGCCTCTTTAAGTTGTAATTAAACCAAACAAATGCCTCACTATTTACTTACCAAGGCTGTTATGCATTCTCGAAAGCAAATCATAAAGTAAATCGCTTGAAATGCACTTAATTAAGTATGAAATATTAATTGAAACAAGTTTCCCAGTTAGCAACTTTTGCTTTCCTTAATTAAATATCAAAATACTCGATTTTGAGAAGGTGAAAACTTTTCCCAGCGTATTCCTTAATAATATCACGCATACGCCGCGTGGTACGCGGGTGGAGCTGTCGCGCAGACAGCTGTCAAGGCAAAGGCTGGAAATTAATTGCAAACTAATTGAAAATTGGCCCCAAAACGCAAACTAAGCCCACCATTTGACACTTGTCCGGCTGCGGCCTTGTGCATATTTAAAATCCACACTAAAGCCATCTAAAATTCACTAACAAAATCGAAATTGAAATTGAAACTGAAACTGAAGCTGAGTTTTGGAAAATGTATCTAAAAAATGTGTAAGACTCTTGACAGCTTGCCGTTGGCAAACACTCGAGAGCTGCCGCCTCAATGGAGCTCTTATCAAAAAAGCAAACGCCAACCAAGTGAGCTCCAGTCGAGCCGGCGGGAGTCCTTAGTCCTGCGTCCTTAGTCTTTAGACTTTAGACCTCCCCAAGCTGAAATGCAAACAGCTGGGAAGTCGAAACGAGTTGCCTTCAGTTCTTGCCACAAAGCAAGTTTCAAAATAAATAATATTTTTATTAAAATACTCTATAAAGCATTCGCTAAAATATTTTAAAGAAAATGTGTTTTTTTAGGTCAAAAAAAATTTAAAAGAAATTCTTCAGGAAAGATCCCTAGAAAGCAAAGCACATTCTTGCTACTTTATTTTTTCCTGTGTTGACCTTTTGGTATGCAAGAGGTATCTATCCATGATATCTATATAAAAGCGATATGTTTCCATACATTTTTTATATATATTATATATCTCTTTTGGAATCCCTGGTCGAGGTCAACGAAGTGAGATTGCAGCGACTTTAGAATCGTTCAACCAGAAGATTGCCGCAAGGACCTTACTTTTTGTTATTTTTTTTTCTTTTTGGGAAAGGCGACAGATTCAATTCTCGTGATTTACAAGGAAACCATAAATCAGGAAAGCTTTCATCTTTCCGTCAAGACATTACCAATGCACTTTGACACTTTCGTCCTTATTTTTTGTGTCACCTCAAGTATTCCGGACCCCAAAAAAATCAAACAACAAATCAAAGAAGCCTCAAGGTATACGAGAAAAAATATAAAAAAAAGGAGCCCGGGATTTGTACAAGAAGATGCCATTTGATAAACATTATTGTACATGTCCGACAATTTTTCAACAACAATCGGAGCGTGCCCAGGCATTTGATTGATATCGAGTGGCGGGGTGGGGGGTGGGGGGTGGAAGGACTAGTAGGCGTGGCAGTTTTGGGTTGAAGAAAACGATTTAAGGGGAATATAAATGACAAAGCATTTCGCTTTCGACAGCTGTAGAGAAGTGATTGATTTTGAAATGGCAAGAAAACGACAACTCAGCGTGCTCCTTTCGGAGAAAGTTGGAAGGAGAAAGTTGGAGGGAGAAAGTTGTGAGAGAATGCTGGGAGTTTTTCTAATACAAACACACATATTTAATTGCAGCAGCCGGAAATCGCACAAGCGTAAAACCATTACACATCTGTGGCCGCCAATCAATTGATTTCCGCTCCTTCGAATCCTTTTTTCTTGGATTTTACCCAAAAAAAAAAAAAAGAATTGCCTCACTTACTTTCTTGTACATTTTTTTAATCCAATGACCAGGGAGAAATCTGCCGTTTCAGATAATACATTAGTCCTTTCAGTAGTCCTTTAAAGTTGGGTCCTGAAAAAATAACAGAAAAAGTATGTTAATAATTTTTAAAAGTTAAAAAAAGAGCTACAACCAATTATTTACACAACAAACTTCCTCTTCCCATAAAAAACAATACAAATACCCTCCAGGTCCTGCACAGAAAAACCCCAAAAGACAAAAAAGGATTCCCACTCAAAGGACAGGGATTAAGGACAAGTCAGTTTCGATTCCCAATGACGCCTTTCAATTACTCCATAATCCTTGGCCAGGGCGTCAATTTATTGGATATATTTTTGTATTAAACATATTTCCATACAAATTTGACAGATGCGTCCTTTATTTCTTGTGGCGTATCCTTCAGCCCATGATCATCAAAAGGAATCAGTAACATCATCATCATCATTGGCACAGCGATTCGTGTCCAGTTGGACGGTGGAACTTCCGGTTGGTGTCTTCCGTTTGTTTGATTGCTTTTTCACAGTGTGCGTGACCGTTGGCCAGGACACGGCCAGGACTCTCGGGCTCAGGATATGCTGTGCCGGGAAACTGGGCCAACGACTCTCTGCTGCTCTGTTGAAATTGATTGAGCTGTCGACGAGCTGTGTTTGTCTTTCTCTCTAGCTCGCCGGTGGAGATCCTTGTGGCAAGTCCTTGGGAAGCATCGCGTCGCATAATTAATTCCCGCCATTGGAAAATTGTGTTGCGAAATTGGCCAACAATGGGGAACAAGTTGGCCGTTAAGGAATCGATATCGCAGCATTTGAATAAATCGAAATGATTTATTCATTCAGTTTTCCGGGGAATACGCCTCGAGCCTGGAAACATCCTTTTCATATGTCGTTTGCCTAATCAGGATGCCGTCAAGGATATGCCTCTCCCGCTTAGCTGTCGGATTTTCACATTTATGCAGATTTATTTATGCAAATAAATACGTTTCTATTATTCTATTGACTCTATCATTGTCTAAATAAATCATTTTGTCCAATTTATTATTCGTCCAATTTACTTTTCTCTTTTCTAAAATGCTGCAAATTAATTATGTGTACAGGTCAGGGTTTTTATTTGGATAAATTTTCCGTTTAGGCAATCAAATATGAAACATTTTTGGTGGAATTTCAATAACTGCTTCACCCGCAGGCCATCTTTTTCGACCAAAAATCAAGTATCCGCCCTGTTGCGGGTAATAAATATTTTTGTTTTCAATAAGTTTGGTTTTTACTTGGGTTAAA
Source organism: Drosophila ercepeae (assembly GCA_018150545.1). Taxonomy (NCBI): domain Eukaryota; kingdom Metazoa; phylum Arthropoda; class Insecta; order Diptera; family Drosophilidae; genus Drosophila; species Drosophila ercepeae. Next base: position 3,382,583 of record JAECWL010000197.1, read on the forward strand.
AATATGTGCATATATTATTACAGAGGGTTTTGTATATTTTTATTCAGAATTTTAATATATTTTTGAGCCACAGGATTTACAAAAAAAAATAGAGATATCTGAAAAAATATCAAGTATACGCCATGTTGGTTTGGTAAAAGATTTTTCTTCTCTTGTTTTTTGAAGATTAAAAATATTAGCAAGAAGTTATTAATATTTATTATCAAACAAAGAAATACTACATTTATTAATGTATTATTATTATCCATTATCAATTTTTTAAACCTTTTTTTAATATTTAAATATAAGGTTTGAAATTTTTTACCACAGAAATAGTTCATTAAGGGAAACCATAATCAAATACTTAGCTTTTAACAACAAAAACCCTTAATTTATTTTATTTAGAACCTTAATTAAATCCCTTTAAAGTCCTTTAACTTTTTATTTAATTTTAATAAACTTTTCTAGCTCTGAATGCCTCGTAATCCTAGTTTTCCTTAAGAAAGCTGCCACCCAAGGACTCTATGGAAACAGCCACTAATTTCCAATATTAACTCTCAGTCTTAGCCCGCTCAGCCCTCCCACCCCCCAGGATATTTCCCCGCAAATCCATTCCCCTTCTGTCAACATAGTTGCCATTTTTTTCGCCGCCTCATCTTCCATATGCCACAGATTTTGATTTTATGTGCGGCACATGGATGGTTCCATTACGTTTTTTTTTTTTTTATGATCGACTGTCAACTTGCCAGCCTTTGTATGTTATGGGGGCGTGGCGCTCATTAATGGGTGTATCCCCCCTCTAGGATTTATAGAAAACAGAGGCGGGGTTGGGAAAAAAACTTCCGACACATTTTTTTTCGTTTCTCCCTCCAAGGACGAAACTTCCATCCCCCTCTCCCTATTTTTTTCCCCCTCCTATGCGCGATTACATGTCGCCATTGAGACATTTTGGCATCAAGTTTATTTTGTATGAATTTATGGGCCAAAAAGCTTTTCCTCTTCATGCAAATTTCTATGGCCACTTCGTAGGTGGATGTGGCACGATGTGGCAACGTCCAGGACGAGCCAGGATGGGGGCGTGGCCTGGACCTAAATCAAGCTGAGTGCCTGCGAATGGCAATCAGCTGAGAATAATGGCGATTATATATGTGGGCCAGGCCAGCAAAATGCGAATATGATTTTGACCAAAGTTAGATAAAAACGAACCCTGACTATATTAAAAGGATAATTTAATCAGAAAGAGAGCTACCCAGGGCTTTATTGGTATTAATTTTTATCTATTTTTTATCCATATTTATTTTGTCCTTAAGATTAAGAACTTCTAGAAGGTTTTGGGAGAAAAATACATGGAATACTTTCTATACATTTTTTAAAAGTGAATTGGGGAACTTCCTTTGTAGATTATTTACTAATTCCAGCTTAAAATGTATTATTTTTTAGACAAAATGCTTTTAAATTGAAACAAAAATTAAGAAAAAATGGAAAATGTCTTAAAATTTGAAGTTTTGATACAAATATTAAAAAAAAGGCTTAAAAATTGATAAATCAATAATTTTTAAAGACCTAAAAACAAAGTAAAATAATCGCTTTTTTGGATTTTCAAAATTGAAAAATCATATTTCGAGAAAAGTGAGAATTTTTATGGCCAAAAGTTTTCAGCCATAATTTGCAGTTAGAAGTCCCAGCGGGGATATATATTTTTTGTACTTTGTAATATGCGAGGATTTTGAAGTGTCTGGGGAGAGTGTTGGGGAGAGTCCTTTTCCAGAGCCATCCTGCGTCTCATTTGCTATGCCATTTGGCTGTTATCCTTGCTGGGGATGCACAGGGGGGGCGGGGGCGAAGTGCTCGCTGATGGGAATGTGAAAGGCGGAAAATGGGGCCAGTTGTTAGATGCAATTTTCAGATTTGTGCGTGGCCTTCCTTCCTCACCACCCACCACCCCCCTAGCCGTGTGAGTGTGCATAATTGAGGACTTGCACAATCTCTCCCACCCATCTCCCCCCCCTTGGTTTTGACGCCCCTGTGCGTCCTCTTTTATAATTCAAAAACGTGCCGGGGAAAAAGCCAATTTGCTTTCAGGCCAAATCAAGCGTTCCTCAAAAGTACAAACAAAAACAGAGAAATACAAAAGCACAGAAACACAGCAATAGAAACAGAAACGGAAACAGAAACTGAAATTGAAACGGAAACAGAAACGGAAACAGAAAAAAAACATCAGAAAAATGAAAATGAAACTCAAACTGAAACAGAAACTGAAACCGAAATTCGAGTCGAGTCGAACCGAGAAAATGGAAACTGTGGAAAATTGCTAAAAATATTTTTGGTAGAACGTGACAACGCCTCTTTTTCCTTTTTGGCCAATTTGCGACAGGTGCTGTAGATGCTAGACCAGGCCAAAACGGCCACCGATGCCAACAATAAAACATACCCAAAAATAAAGTTAGCAAACGGCTCTTGGTTCGAGGGGATCCTGGCAGGGGAACACAAATCTCAGTCAGGACACTGGTAAAAATATTGAAAAAATTAAAACATTTTGTAGAGAAACTAAAAAAGATACTTCTTAATGTTTAAAGGAATTATGAGAAAAATATATGAATTAGTTAAACGATTTTTAAAAAACGTCAACTGAGCAATACATTCTGAAAAGTCCTTTAAAAAAACCCCTCTTCTTTATACTATTTTTAACACTTTTTTCTTTCTTCGTCCTTCTTAAATTTTTATACCCGGTACTCGTAGATATGTATTAAATAGATAATTTTCTTTATTTTATTCTTTATACATTTTAAGCCCAAACTTTGTAATAAATAAAACAAAATATTTCAACCTAAAATAAGTCAAATCTAAAATTATTTAATTACACCTGAATAGTTTTTTTTAGCATGGAAAATAGTCGTGAAAAATAAGTTAAGTCCCATATTTTTTTCCTGTGCACTTTCCACACACTCTTCCACCCACTTTCTAAATCCATTTCTCTTCCTCCCCTCGTGAAGCAATAACAAAAATCCTTCGGCAAATTGTTGTGTTAACCGCTCGGCTACGTGAATTGCGGAGAAAATACAAAAGACCAGAGGAGAGTGTGGCAGTGAGGGCGTTGTAGAAGAGTGGGCGTGGCTAGCTAAATGGCCAAAAGCATGCAGCACGCAATCGCCGACGGACATTTCCGCAGATAACAAATGGCCCGGACAGAGACAACGTATTTGACTCAAAAGTTTCTGGCCTGGCCAGCAAGAAAGGCCAACAAGGAGGCCTATAAAAATAGCCATCAGGTCACGCGATTTATTTTTGGAGTTATTTTTTTTTTAACTTTAATTCTGTTTGCAGTTTAATTATTGCCAAAAAAAAAGTGACAACTTTGTTTGGTTTTGGATTTCTATTCTTCTAAAAAAAAAGAGACTTTTTTGTGGCTATTTTCTTGCAGTAATAAAATGTCTTAATTGGGTAATTGAGTAGATATTTAATTGATGGAAATGATAAGAATGATAGAGTAATACAGTAATACAGTAATACAATAATACTTATAATAATACAATAATAATAAATAGAAAGAAAATTGGGAGAGAATTTTAGAAAATCAAACAAAAATCTAATAAAACAAACCTTGAAATCTTGAAAATATTCATAAACTGAGAGAATTATTTACGCACCTATTTAGGAGCCTAAAGTTTGGTTTCTTAATGAAAATATTTAAAAATAAAGCATAAATAAATTTCAAAATAAAGCAAAATAATGAAGAAAAATTCTCCAACTTATCAAGTTCCATAATTTAAAAAAATAAGTGCTTGCTTAATAGTATTTATTAAATAAAATATAGAACTAAATAAGTTGAAGGATTTTAAAGAAACTTTACTTTTACTTATTTTTAAAGTAACTTTACCATTTTGATAAATCATTTAATACATATTGAAGTGATATTTTAAGGGAAACTTTAATAAGGTTTTATTAACCGAAATATCTCAAAAGAATGTTAATAAAATAATACACTTTCTTTTTAAATTAATCAATACCCTTTCATTATATCAAACATTTTCTATCCGTGTTCTACTTCCAATTCGATTTTATTTATTTTCTGGATTAGTAGATATTATTGTTTCCCCAGAGTAAAGCCACTCTAGAACAAACATATCCTGAAGCTATTTATGAGAAACATTTTTTTTGGAAACTTGTCTATTTGCGATTGCCACACGTGTCCGGTTGTTGGGGCACCTTCAGGACCTCAAGGACCTCACTTTAAGCGACCACAAATGTGCGTGCCTCTGGGTAGGCCCCTTTGTGTGTGAGTGCTTGTGTCAGAGGTCACGTGCCTTCGTTTAATTTGCATATCGCACATCGCACTAAACTCTCCACAAAGTTAAGGCACGCACCCCGGGCATTTTCGGTCAACTTTTCCCCAGCCAGTAGTAGTTTTTCGCATATTTTTTGGTTTTTTTTTGTTGCAAGTTTCTGATGTCATAAAGAACATTTTTTTGGAGGCTAATGTCTGAGGCAAACACGAAGCTTGCCACTTTGATTGGAATTCCTCGTGTCGTAAATCTGTCCGGTGCAGCCCACGTGGCGTATGCGCAATGTTGACGTTTCACTTTTCAACTGCAATTAGCGGGGTTCCCTTTTTTGCGGGGGATTACCGCGGATCGAGGGGGTGTGGCACTGGTTGCGGGGGTGTGGCACTCAAAAAAGAGACAAGAGACGGGGGTCGGGGTGGGGCAGGGTGCTACAGAATGAAAACAGCTGGAAAAGTGGACATATGGCTTTTGTTTTCCTCAGACCAGTGGCGCCACACGGTGCCATAGAAGGTATTTTTTTAAAAAGCAGACTTGGAAAAAAATAAACGAGATAGGAATCTAAAAATATTACTTAAAATATGTAAAGTTTTTTAAATATTTTTCTCTGATTTTTAATTAATAAATATAAGAAATTTGAAGGCATTTTTAATTCAGCAATTCTCCGATATTTTTGCTTTTTTTCAACGAAATCAAGCATTTTCTTTGGTTTAAAATCAGTTTTTAACCAAAATAAAAATAATACCCAAGTATCTTGACAAAAAACCAACAAAACGATTTTTTTATAGTTCAAAATTAATCAATATTAATATTTTTTAAATAATTGTAAACAAAAAAGGAACCAAAAAGTACCCAAAAAATATCCATTTTTATTATTCTATGACTTTTAAAGGGCAACTTACCATCAAAAACTAATTTAAAATGAAAAATTGCTCTATATCCTTTATATCCTTTTAAGAAAAAGTCAAGTTCTTCCTTAAAAACCCAAAAAAGTGACTAATATCTAAGAAAAAACTATAAATTTCAGTGCATTGAAACGCACACGTGTATCCATTCATTTGTTTGGCCAGCAGTTGGTCGTGTCCTGAGTGTCCTGTCCCAACATGTCCTTCGGCTGATGTCAGAGAAGCTTTTAGTGGCCACAAATCACAACGCGAACGGCGAAATTTTTTTCGCAAACAAAAAAACTGAGATTTTTCGTTTCGGCCTGCCCAGCTGTGCGAACAATGACGTTGTTTGTCTAGTTTTTTGGCATGAGTCGCGGGTGGGGGAGGTAGGACACGCCTCCAATTCCCCAACAACACCATACCCTTCCCCGTGGCAGTTACACACCACATAGTCCCGCTCATTATGTTCCCCCTCGGGACATTATTCATTTATGCATTGCCTTTGGCGCGTCAATAAAAATTTTCCCGCTCATTAATTTTTATTGCATACTTTTTGGGGCGTTCTGGTTTCTGCATTAGTATTGGTATTTGTATCGCTATTGCTACTTGTATTTGTATATGTATATGTATATGTATATGTATTCGTGTTAGCAATTAAGCTGAACAAGGCCAACGGTTTGGGCCAAAAATGGGGCGTGGCCAACATGGCCCCAAGGGTTGGAAACTTTAATTAAATGGGCAGCAAGCGACGGCAAATCCCCACCATAACGATTATGATCCCGATTCCGATGTCGGACGCATAATGACCATGGCTTTATAAGCTTTAGCTACACTGGAAACAATTAAAGATGCTTTAGAAGGGTGAGAAAAGATTTTTGATCGATAAAAATCGATATCGGATGGGAGAATCGAAGAATCGAAAGGAAATTGGCAAAGATATTGGTTCCCTTTTACAAATTCTATAATTTTTTAGGTCTTTATTATAAAATTTGATAAAAAAAAGTTATCCAAAAATAATTAAGATAATTTTGAACGAAAAAAAAAGATTTTAAATCGATAAAAATCGATATCGGATGGGAGAATCGAAGAATCGAAAGGAAATTGGCAAAGATATTGGTTCTTCTATACAAATTCCATAATTTTTTGTGTATTTTTTATATAATTTGATAAAATAATAATAAAATTTTGATGCAAATCAATAATAATCGAAATCAATAATCGATTAAAATCGATATATATTTAAAAATTCGCGTAGAAATCGATTTTTTTAATTTTTAAAGAAGTATTCCCAGAAAATAGTTTCTTTTCGATCAAAGGACAGGAGGATGTCCTGTAAAGCGAACTGAAAGGACATCGCACAAATGGTTTCTCATTAAAAATTAATTGAAACAGCCACAGGGACATTAAGAGTCTGCAGGATGCGTGTGTATGTCCTTTATTAAGCTAATTTTTTTTACAAATTGAATGGCCAAAAGGAAAATGGCAACATAAAAAAGAAAAGTACTTGTTAAAAAGAGAAACTCATTAAAAGTAGGCCATAAATATATTCAATAGAGTTTGTGTATAAAAAAAATCAAGGATAAAAGGACTCAAATATCATGATTCAAAGGAATTTCTGGTATTAAATTTTTAAATCAAAAGTTAAATCGGATTTTTGCGAAATCCGTAGATATATATACCCTTCGTGTTCTGGTGAAGGAAAAAGTGCAAGTTGGAAATGATTTATGGGGCTCACACTCAATTGCCATAATTTAGATGCAGGACGACGAGGGAACGAGAGGGAGAGAGCCGGAGAGAAAGGGAAAGCATGAGCGGATATGGGGTCACGTTTTCCGCCAAAAAGAACAAAGAAATTGCAAAAAAAAAACTCTTGGGGAATGAAAATGCATTCGGAATGTGAATGGAAAAAAGGGGCGGAACACGAGAAGAAAATCTGTGGAAATTCATGTTCATCCAGCGTGAGCTTAATTAATTCAGATAGTTTTTATTCTTTATATATATATTCTTAATTAATCATTTTATTAATAAAAAAATAAGATTTAATGGAAATATTATATATGGTAATAAAAAAATACCATAAACAACTAACAAAAAACTTTTAATTACCTTTTCATTATTTTTATGATAAGTTTATATTTAAATTCAAGGCAATTTTTTCTTATTTGATTTTATAATACTGTAATTTTTGTATTTTGTAATTTAATAGTCAGATTATTTTATTAAGTGGATAATAAACACATTTTTTTAAAGTTTAATAAGCAAACGGAATTATTTTTTAGCCAAAAATAAACTTTATTTGTCTTGAATTATATTTCTTTTTAAAATTGTAGCTTTCAAAAAATATTCTCTTTTTGTTTAATTTTTTAATAAATATCTAAGACCTTTAAACACACTTTTTTAAGTATATACCAGATGGAGAAATATTGTTATTTGTTTTTACGCATTTTTCTCTTTTAACCCTAATAGTTTTTTAAATAAACAAAAAAATTCTTTGTTTCCAATTTAGCTTAAAAATAAATTTAATCAAAGAGATAGTGGTTAAAAATTCCAAAAAACAAAAATATTAAAGATACAAAAACTTTCCAAGTAGTTCCAAAAATAACTCCCTTAATGAAATAATCTTTGGGTAGTCTTTGGGTTTTCGCAAATGGAAAGCAAAGTTGCTGGTGTATCCTTTTTGGTAATGAAATGCAACACAACAAAGTTGCTGCTCCTGATTTCGATTTTCTGAAACAATCACATTAATCATTGTGTCAATTAGGGAAATGGGAGCTTGGAGCTGGGAAATGGAAGCCTTCATTCTTAATTAGAGAAAAGTCAAAGAGTGTGTGTTGGGAACATAAATATTTACTCAGGGAACGCAAAAAGACAGCAGAAGAGTTGAGCTGGGAAGCAGCAGGACATTGGCAGGACGTGGATGTCCTGCTGCAGATCCTTGCAGTGTCAAGCAGCAGCAGCTGCTTAACGAAATATGCAAATTGCCTAAAAGTATGCCACAGACAATGGCAGGCGAACAAACAACAGCATTTCGCAATTAGTGCAACTGTCAACAAGACATGGCTAAGGAAAAAGTGAAGGACACCCCACGGGGGGGTGACCGAGAGAGGGTCGGTTTGTGACCTATGCCCCGCCATGACCAGCCCAACCAATGCAAGGCCATGTCACCATCAACGCCATTCACTCGAGTCCAAATGCCTCTCGTCTTTCTCCGCCTGTCTCTGATTCTCTTTGGCCTCCGCCTTGGCCCCTTTGGTTACGGTTTCGGTTTCGGTTTCGGTTACTCTGGCTCTCCGGTTCTCCGGGTCTCTGGTTCTCCGAGCTGTCAGCCAGCTCGTCATGTGGCCTAAGTGCCTTTTGGGATATCATCTAACCAACCAACCACCCACCTAACCACCCATCAACCCAACCACCCAACCTCCCAACCAGACAGACAAGACAGACAGACAGTCATGGCTCACATCCTTCCAACTTGGCCTAAACTTGAACCAGCAGCCACTTGATAATTTAAGTTGAAAGCCAAAAGCAAAGAAACACAAAAAGACCAAGAAAAACAACAATTTCCACAAAATAAATGGCAACGAAAACAAATTAAACGCAAAATTAACATGCGCTCTTCACTTCCAAGAACTTTAATTGGAAAATAAATTTTTAAAACCCCTAAAATGGCTTAAGGCACATAAAGTATATAATAAATAGTTAATTTAAGTAATTATGGGAACGGAACTTGGGGTTTTGAGAAGGGGAATTATTACATTGAGAAGCAAATAGATGTTGGAGAATTTTTATATAGAAATTTAATAACAAAAAAATACTTCAATATTTTGCTTTAACTTTTTAAAATATTAATATATTAATTTTTTATACAAATTAATGATTTTTAATTACTTAATAATGTGATGAAATTTTAAGAAGAAGAAAAAATAGATATAAACCGCGACTACAGGGCTTTAAAAATTCTTTAAAAAAAAACAAACCAAAAACAAGTGAGAAAAGTTATCTTCGGCTTGCCGAAGATGGTATACCCTTGAAAACAAAAAGTTTTCCATACAAAGACTTGTTTTCATATCGGTCGTTTGTATGGCAGCTATATGATATAGTGATCCGATCCGGACCAAACTTTCACAAATCATGTGTGGCTATGTCAAATAAATAAATGTTGAATTCGGTTGCAATAGGTTGGAAAACAAAAAAGTTTTCCATACAAATACTTGTTTTCATATCGGTCGTTTGTATGGCAGCTATATGATATAGTGATCCGATCCGGACCAAACTTTCACAAATCATGTGTGGCTATGTCAAATAAATAAATGTTGAATTCGGTTGCAATAGGTTGGAAAACAAAAAAGTTTTCCATACAAATACTTGTTTTCATATCGGTCGTTTGTATAGCAGCTATATGATATAGTGATCCGATCCGGAACAAACTTTCAAAAATTATGTATGGCTACGTCAAATGAATAAATGTTGAATTCAGTTGCAATAGCTTGGAAAACAAAAAAGTTTCCCATACAATGACTTGTTTTCATATCGGTCGTTTGTATGGCAGCTATATGATATAGTGGTCCGATCCGACCGATTCTTAAACTTGATCTGCGTGCAACAAAAATAATGATCTGGTAAAAATTTCAAAACGCTAGCTTTAAAACTACTGTCTATTTTTTGCATAGAAACAGACGGACAGACGGACAGACGGACAGACGGACAGACGGACATGGCTGTATCGACTCGGCTGTTGATGCTGATCAAGAATATATATACTTTGTGGGGTCGGAGATGCTTCCTTTAATGCGTTACACATTTCTGGACAAAATTATAATACCCTTTTTCAAGGGTATAATGATAATTTTTTGGGTACATTTTTTTGGTAAAGAAAAAGCTACTTATAAAGTTCCTATTTTCGCAATAAAAACCCCTAAAAACAAGCCCTTTTATACTCAAAATGTAATAAAATTTCTAGTAAGCAATTTCCAACGATTTTTAGGGTCAAAACCTAATGAGGAAATACCCCAAGAATCCAAGAATCTTTTCCTTGAACCGCAAACATTGTTGACTTATTTTGTCTGTGTCCCTGCACCTTTTTCTGGACTGTGTTTTATGGCCAAAAGAGTCATGATTAATTTGGCTTTTTTGGGTTTTATGGTCAAAACTTTAACTGGACTCCTACTTTCTACTCTCTACTTCCTGCTTTCAGCTTATTTGCTCATATTTATGTGTGTTTAATGTTTCCACTTTGTGTGTTTTTTTTTTTGTTTCATTGCAGGTAAGCACAATGAGGATGTTTTCAGCAGCCCCCACATTGGAATCCTTGGTTGGCTCATTTCAGAGCCGAGGCTTCCTTGGCACAATTTCACGCCCCAGCTGGCCGAAAAAAAACAAAAAAAAAGAAAACTAAATGAGTAAGGCAAGCGGAGTCGAACTCTAGGCACCCTTTTAATATTTAAGTAAAAGTTTGATTAAAAAGTTCTACAATATTTGGTAAAACACAGAGAATTTTTGAGGTGGAAGGTAGACCCAAATCGTGATACCCTCTCCTAGGGTAGGGTATACGAAATCCAACCCAACCCCAGCCATCTCGTCAGGCAAATGAAAGAAAATAGCCAAAGGGATGAGATGAAGAGAAGGCGAATCCGAAGGTGAAAGTGAAAGTGAAAGCAGCTGATGAAAGTACTGAAAACTCTAATTGAATTTCATGTGAAGCATAAGTGTGTATGAGTGAGTGTTTCAGTGTATGAGTGTGTGTGAGAGTGTGGGTGTTTGTAACTGTCGCCTGGAAAAACTTTCAATAGCATTTCAATTTGAATTCCTCTGCAGCTCGGTGATCCAATTGAAAGTGCACAAAACTCCCAAATGAGGATAAAAAAAAGGGGGGAACCTTGTGAAATGCATTCAGAATTACTTAGTATAAGGGGGGATCCTTTTTTTAACATGAGCTTTTAATATTTGCAGTTTGCTTTGGAACAAGGATTGAGGAATTTCAGGAAAATGTTTTCTAGACTAAGCAGGGAAGGGACTTCAAATATGAAATCCTTAAAATCCCTTTAGAATTTTCCCATCTTTTAAAATAAAAAACCAATTTGGAAATTAATTTAAAAACATTTACACTCCCTCTTACCCGTAAAATGTCTCCAAAAACAATCATTCTCCTAACTCGAATTCAATGCATATTAAAAAGTCCTTTTGCTTTTGGCCAACTTTTCAATTTCTGGCAATTTGTCAAGGCGGTTTTTTTTGTAAAAAAATGTTTTTTCCTTTCTCCATACGTCGAGTGACAGCAACAGATTTTGAATCAATGACAGACAATGATGGATGGGCCCAAAACCTAGTTTTTTCCATGAAAATTCCTTTTGACCAAAAACCAATATAACTCGACTCGAAAAAAGTGTGAAAACTGGAATCAAAAATATAGAGAGAAGAAAAAACCGGGAAAAAGTTGTTTGCTTGTTGAGGGGAAACTCAATTAAATTCTGGAGCTGCATAATGCCAGCAGAATACGGCCACACTAATACGATCAGAAGTTGCCACAAACCAACACCCACACCTATACAAATCCCGTTTTTATGTCCACAAAGTCGGCAAACATTTAAAACCTCATTCAAATGGCGCCATGTGGCATTAAAGTCTCCCGAGAACAGTTTTCTCACTTAGCCATCGTGTGTGTCGGTGTGTCTATACACAAATACATATACATATACCGACACACACATACAGGGATAGAAATATATTCATGTATATAGAACCACGCCCTCGCTTATAGACAATTAGTGGCTCTCGACAATCTGCGAAAACTTCACAATTCCCATCGCCATTTTCCCCATTTTGTTGGGCTATTCACAAAAAAAATCAGAGAAAAAAACAGGATATAGTAGGGAAAAAAATATTTTTCGAGGCGGAAAATTTGTCGGAGACGGCAAATTAAATTCCCGTTAAGGACTACAACAACAAGGATAAGCGAAACAACAATAATAATGATAATAAAAATTACAATAAATTATAGATTAAAGCCCCTTCAATGGCAGAAGCATAAAAACCTTGAAAAACTTATTCAAATATAGAAGAAATGTTACCCCTTTTGGGTTACATTTTTTCATTAAAGTTTTAAAAAAAAAAGATTTAAATAAATAATAAAATACCTTAAGAGTTTAAAAATATTTTTACCTAAAAATAAAAGATTATACATAAAAAAAGGATATTATTTTTAATTATTTGTGAGATTCTATTGAAAATATTAGAAGCAAAAAAGACATAGTTGGATTATTTTTTGAATAAAATCTTTTAACTAAATATTAAACTTAGATTTAAAGAAAAAAATAGTTTTTGAAACGTATTTTTTTTAATCAAGGCTTAAATTTATTAAAAATTTTTGAGAAAATATACTTAAATGCTTCAAAATCACATTAAATTCCTTAAATTCATTAAATATTTTTCCTTTTTTAGGTTTAAAAATTATCTCTCCCCAAAAAAATATGAAATTTCTAATGAATATTTATTTGAAATTCTCGTAAGCCCCAAAGCTGGTTAGGCCTACATGGCGTATGAGTTATTTACTTGGGAATTTCTTTAAAATTGCTTAGCCTAAGCTACCCATAAAGTAACCGCAGAAAAAAACAAGTTAATGGGCAACCAAAAATAATAAATATATATGTAGAAAGGGAGAAGGAAAGAAAGGTAGAAAGGTAGCAAGGGAGAAAGTAGAAAGGTAGAGAGAAAGAAAGGTAGAAAGAGAACTGAGAAGTAAGAACTGTCTTCTGGCGTCTAGGCCGATAAATAGATGCTTATTATTCAAGTGCCAGAAACGTTGCCAGCTGCGTCTCGCAAATGTGTTACAGGTGCCACAAGCAGAGGCAACACCACCACCCACTCCATACACCACCCACTCCATACACCACCCACTCCATACACCACCCACTCCACACACCACCCACTTAGGCAACCGCCCGCCCCTGGCTGTCATCTCATCGCTAAGCAGTTGGCAGCATTTGTGTTAAGTTAATAAGGCGTTGGGCTGGAGGCGAAATTTGTGGGCAGGAATGCCAGGATATGATGGCTACGAAGATGGAGTGTAGGAGGTGGAGAGATGGCTTGGGTATCCTGCCGCAGGCTCCACACGCATGCTGAGCTCAGCAGCTTAGGCCAGATGCCGGGGGTGCCTACCCTCCATCCCCACCTCTTGGCCAGGCCTAATCAACTGCCGCTTATTTATTTAACTTTGGTTTCACATTCGCCAAGCGAGCAGAAAATATGTGTTTAACTTTTTTGGCTTTTTACCGTTGAGGGTTAAAAGCACTCGAAAATATATTTCAAAAAATAAGTTTCATCTGCTATCTACATATCTGCTATAAATATATCGATATAAATATTGTAATAATTCATAATATCGATAAATTCAAAAAAAATATCTAAACAATTCTTTCCAAAGCATTTCCAAAATTAATCGTTGTATCGATAAAAATATTATAATATCGATCCAAAAATATCGAAACAACTCTTTGCAAAGTATTTCCATAAAAACCATATATCGATAGAACTATTATAATAATATCGATCAATTACAGAAAAATATCGAAACAATTCTTTGCAAAGCATTTGTAAAAGTTTGAATACCCACTCAACATTTTCTCTCAGTGCCTGAAACCGGAGACAATCCCCCCCTCATCACGTTGCCAAGTTATTTTCTTTTCACCGAGTTAAGTCATCAAGAAATTCCATTTGATTTCACTCGAATTGAAATTGGCAAAAAGAATGCAGAAATTTTGTCGTTTTAATATTTAATACCAACAACAACAAAATATATATAAATCCAATTCAAGTATGGCTCTTATATTTATATTTAATTATGTGACGGGCATTGCATTCAATTATCTTCAAATATTCGATTATAAATTTTACGCACAATTACCGTGGAATTAAAATGGATTTTCGCACTGACAGGCGTTTTAAAAAGTTTTTCATTTTGTGGCTAAAACTTTAAGGAGGGGTGGGGGTTGGAGGGATGAAAGAGGCCTGGTTTTTCTTTCTTTTCATTTTCCATTTTCATTTGCGTTCTTTTCTGTGCTTAATGTGGAAACTTACTCATGTAAATGAAAAAACGCAGGTGGAAAAACTTTTCTGCCAGAGCTCCAATCCCCTATCTCTCTCTCCCCCTCTAGCTGCATCTCTTTCTTTCGTTATGAGTGTGTGTGAGTATTGGCACTTGTATTTACATGATATTTAGAAAACACTCGGGACAAAGTTGTAGGGCTCAGCATAAGGCACAAGACTCCAACTCGAACATAAATTAACTTTGTTTGTTGTCTTTTTCCAACCAACCATCGCGCTCCCCCATCTGGTATGACCATATATTTCCCTTGCTCTGGCTTTAAGCTGGTTTATTTTCATTGCCTCTTTTGGTCTCATTTTCTATGCGCATACCAATGTGGCATTAATTTAATTTTAGTTGCACCAAAAAACTTTACCCATTTGCCACAACTGGTCGTGGCTCTGGCTCTGTCTCTGGGATGAAAAAATTCAATTTTTCATCTAAATTAAATTTCTCTTTGATGCGCAGCGTTCATCGTTTTTATCGTTTAATGTTTCTTTTAACTGCATTCGATTAAGGAATAAATAACCATTGGCAATTTATTAGGGGAATTTATTCAGCACAAATGTATCAGCTATGGAAATTTAAGCTAAATAAATACGGAATGAATATTAAATCATGGCTTGTTATGGGAATATACAAGATTTCGTTACCTAAATACCTTAATTGTGTTAAGCATGTTCTTTCGTCACCTTATTGTAAATTAAATGATGGCTTTGGGGCGGTGAGGGGGCGACTAGAAACGCTGAGCTAAGGCTTTACCGTTCAAGAGAGAAAAGGTAATGGAATGCAAGGTGGACCTTGTAATGAAATAAATAAGGTGATCCTCCTTAAGCTGTACTCTCTCCAGAACTTCGCCTAAGAAGTCTAAAAGGGAGAGAGCCAAAGCCATGCTTAAAATAGCAGTAATCCGGGAAGAGCAGAAAGTGAGAAAGCAGTAGTAGCCCCAAAAGTAATATCTCTCCCTCCCATTTCATACTTTTTCCTTGGGGCTAATTTTATTCTTTAAAAAATGTCCTTTTTTTGTTTTAAAAGTCCGTGCATCCATTTAAAAACCACAAAAATCACTTAAAACAACATCAACAAACACAAAAAAAATGATAAATAAGAAAAAACATCGTAAAGCAACGTTCGTAAAAAAAAACAATAAAATTAGCAAACAAAAACAAAACCAAAAAAATATATACAGAAAATTCCCATGAAATGGGTTACCAACTTTTTGTTTATTATTTATCCATAAACATGCCTGTATATTTATGCATATGATCGGTTTCGTAAACACACGAGTCAATCCACATCTGCATAACAATATTTGCATTGCCACGCCCCCCAGCAGCAACCACCACCAGCCCCTTGTATCGTTCCTATTCATATTCCACCCACCGACAGGACCCCCATTTGGACACTCCCACGCCTTCCAGCTGACTAGTTACATGTGTTGATTTGGCCATGTTAACCAAAGTTGGCTAGAAAAAGGCACTGAAACAACACGTTTCTGGGATTTCATGAATTCTTAAATATTTTATATGTATTTTTAAAGGTTTTAAATATTTAAGAAGCTTTCTAAATATTTTTTTTGGATTTTTTTATCAGTCTTAAAATTAGGAAAAATATTTTTTTTAGCTTCAAATTTTTAGCACAAGAGAGGAAGTAAAAAAAATATTATAGCCAAAAATATAAGGAATTTAAATTATTATTTTATTATTATAATATTATTCATTTTGAAGCGTGATTTCATTATCTTCCCGAAAAAAACTTAGAAAGAACCCTAGAAATACCTTTTTAGAGGCTACGTTTCGACCCTCAATCAATTTTCTTTAAAATCTCTCTATAATTTTTTCCAAGTGCATGTGTTTTGGCCAAAAACCAGGCTGTGGTTATGCCCATATTAAACATGTTTGGCCACAAGCAACCGCAGTAATATGAGTGGCCCAAAAGCAAAACAATAAAAGCGAAAAACAAAAACCGAAGAAGAAAAAAAAATAAAAACAATAATCCAACTGATGTTGATTTTCGTGTTGCTGTTGTTGTTGTGGTTGCTGCTGCGTGCGCTTGCATGCTGATTTCCGTTTCCTGTTTACGAGCTCACACAAGCACGGTCACACTCACACCCCCCCTCACACCCACACACTCTCCACACTTTTCTCACCCTTCAGAGAAAACGTGTAAATATTCAGGGGCATTTTCCACAATATGAAAACGCAATTTTTATGGCATACATTTTTAATAAACCCCTATCCAAGCCATACTCCTTTGCCATATTCTCAAATGGAATATATACATATATACATTTTTTTATATACTATATACATGCATTTGTGGGTGCGTGTTATCATCGATAAATATAAATATGCTCTTGAGAGTTGGTCAACAGAATCTTGATACCTCTCACTTCAACGCCATCTTAGCCAGACGCCTTCCTGTTTCCGTTTCCGCTTTCCATTCACCCCTGAATCCCCTTTCTCTCTCTCTCTCTCTTATCCCTACTCTTTTTTTTATTTTTTTTTAACCTTTTTGTGCATTTTACATACACACACATTTGTAGAAAACACCTGGCTCCATAGGGTAAAGGAAACCCCTAAATGGGGGTGATTTGTCCCCCTTTTGGGGCTGCTGTTAAGGAATTTAGAAAATTTACTAACACCCAAGGGACAAATGTATTTCAATTCATATTAAATAGTTCTAAGGTTTAAGCTTTGTTTGGTCGAGTTATTTAGGTTTTAAATTAAGTTAATACTTAAAGATAAATATTTTATTAATACTATTATATAAATATTTCTTCATTCAAACAAACACTACAAACACACTTAAACACTATAAATAGGTTTTCTTACTATTTTTTGAACACATTTTTGATTTAATAATTTTTTAAAGCCAATTTAATGATTCTCTTCATTTGTTAAATAATTTAAAGAAAATGTATGCCTAGTACCGGGTATTATATAGTCAAAATAGTTTACTTTCTTATTTAAAAACTTATATTCTTTATTATTTAGAGATATTTTAATAAAATAAAAATGATTTCGAGATGGAAAAGAATGAATAGGAATGTTAGGAAGAGAATAAATAGGAAATATTCCCAAAATAGTAACAAAAACCCAATTTTAAAATATAAAAACTAATAAATTATTTAATCTAAATTAAGTAATAATTATTTTTAATCATCTATATAAAAAAATATTAAGAACTACTACCCTGTATCGAATATTGAATTTTAAAGTTTCTTAAATACAAAACAATTACTCAATGTTCAACTGCACCTGTCAACACCTCCCTGACATTTATTTATTTATTTATTTCTATTTTCCAGTCTGAGTGATATATATGTGTATGGCCACAAGTGTGTATATCATCCTGTAGGCCAGATGGTGTTTATGGCCAACAGCTTTGGCAGTTACATCTGTTATTTGTTGCCATTTTTGCTTGTCGATGGCGATTATTGTAAATCAACTTTGAGCCAAAAGGAACTTCGAGTGTGTCTTTGGTGGCAACACTTGTTGTTGTATCCTTACTTATTGGCTTTGTTTTTGTTGCCATTGTTGTTGTTGGCATTGTTGTTGTCACATTTGTAATCGCATTCGATATCGCATTAATTTTGCAACATTTCCACGCCAATGCGACAATGACAGCAGCCATAAGGAGAAAATATTGAAGAATCGAGGGGGAGACTAAGGAAGGATGCCTTTGGGTGGATAAAGACTGAGAGAAAAATATGGTGGGTTGTTCTATAATATATAGGAAACAGGTGATAGAATACAGTTAAGAAAACCCTCAAATACTTTTTAGAAAACAAATAAAACTTTCATTAACCAAAAAAATCAAAGCCAACTTAGGCTTCTGAAAAAAGTTATAAATATTTCTTAGCCCCTTCTTAACCTAACTCCCTAAAAACCACAAACTCCTATAAATTTCCTTCAGTGCATAGCAAAAGATAGATAAAAAAACAAGTCAATAGATTGAAAGGAAAAGGAAAATAAATGTTAATCGAGTTCTTGGGACTGACAGTCGATTGAGGTGAGTCGGAATTGAATTGGTTTATGTGTTTCTTTCACCGCAGAAGGTGACAGCGCCAGAGGAAAGGAAATAAGCCAGGACCCCACTGGCAGAGCGATAACCAGGACAAGGACACATACTGATAAGACATCTTTATATACCATCTAGTCCTTGTGGCTGTTTATCCTCTTTCGAGTCCTGTTCGTGCCACTCGAGTGGAAGTTCAAGTATCCAGAAATATCCTCTTGAAATCCTGGCCAACATTAATAACTCTTTGCGGTCAAAACTTTGTGTGGTTAAATATTCAAAAGCCAAAAACTGTTTTAAAGCTCACACGTGGCGCGGTGTCCTTTTTGGGTAAACTCTCTGTGGCTTAAGGTCCACGCTGGCATCGTTGAAAGCTTGGATTCTGGTGAACAGGATTAAACATGTTTAACATTTCTCGAGCTTTGTGCAAAAATACAAAGGGATTACTTTTGAGCCAAAAGGGCAAGCTTTTTGCTAAAGTCCTGGGCTTTGAATGGGCTTTGAAAGTGACTGTTTGGATGCTTTTAAGCTTTTTGGGGATTGGAAAAAGTTGGCGCGGAAAATTATTTTTAAGCTTTTTCTTTCTTTTCATCTTTTTTCCCCACAAGTGCCTCCGAAATCAAAACAAATCTTAGCTTTAACATAGAACAGGGAGTTATATATTCAACAAGGAAGATTACATATGTTTCTGTATAGAAGTAGATAAAGATATATAAGAATATATAATATCTATGCATACAAAATACGGAAATCCTTTGAGGATAAAAAGACCCTGTGTGTGATATTAAAGTGCAAAATCCTTGTTGGTGATAAGTATCTATGTATTCCCCTTTATTGGGAGCATCAGGGAAGCCATAGATATCTTATAAATTGTATGTGTCCTGTGCTCCATGTTCCAAGTTTGTGTTCAGTGTATTATTCGGCTGCGACTCCCATGTGTTTTGTGTTAAGTTTCGAAAAGTTACGATGACTAGAAATTGTGTTTAGAATCTGTAACCGCCCGCGGGGAAGGGCGGTGGACAGAATTCCAGCATCTCTCCGTCTCCTGAAGCTCCTTCATTAGATCCAAAGATCCACTTCACAATTCCTGCAATTCCTGCAGTTCCTCCAAATCCTTTAAATCCTCCAAATCCTGCAATTTCTGCAATTTTTCCACATCCTGCAATAACTGCAGATCCTGCACTTTCTTCAGTTCCTCCACATCCTGCAATTCCTGCAGATCCTGGTTTTTCTCCAGATCCTACACTTCCTTCATCTTCTCCTTCGGATTCTATGGTAACTTTACCAATTTCATCCGAAC
Organism: Drosophila ercepeae; assembly: GCA_018150545.1. Classification (NCBI taxonomy): domain Eukaryota; kingdom Metazoa; phylum Arthropoda; class Insecta; order Diptera; family Drosophilidae; genus Drosophila; species Drosophila ercepeae. Next base: position 3,402,125 of record JAECWL010000197.1, read on the forward strand.
CAACTCCACCATTGCGATTGAGACCCATGAAAGGACATGTTGTTCCGAAGTCCTCATAGGTATCCTCATCATACCCCATCCTCTCACTCGAAAAATATGTATCAATCAGGGTAGAAGCCATTTCATAGATCTCCACGTTGTCGTGGTTCTGCAGCTTCTCGATCTTCTCCAAGCCGCCCAACTCTTCGATCAGAAGGCACAAGCTCTCGGCTGCGCCCATTTTCACGGCCAGGGAGAACAGGCCACCTATTCCGTTGAGGATGACCAACAAGGTCCTGGGGTCGTGCGAGTCCAGCAAATCGATATAGGGTTCGAGGACGTTGCAACCCGCCATCACCGCGATGCATTGGTTGGCCGTTCCGGCCATAATCGTATTAGTGATGGCCCAGGCCGCCTCCCTCTGGACCCGGTAGTCGCCCTGCTCCAGAATCATGGCCAGTCTATCATAGATTCTGGCATCGATCATGGCTTGGATTTGGCTTTGGTTCGTGGCACTCATATTGCTGATCATCCAGGCAGTCTCCCGGACAACGCTGACCCTCTCGTGCTGCAGCAGCCTCTCCAGAAGGGGCAACGCCCCCGATCCGATCACCACATCCGTTTGGCCATCGGTGCCGGCGACAATGTTTCCGATGCACCGCAGAGCCGGAATCAAGACGGCAATATTCTTGTGGCTCAAGTAGCCGACAACCTTCGGCACGACGCCCGACTGGATGACCAACTGGATCTTATCATACTCGTCGTCGGTCAGATAGGCGAGAGTCCAGCATGTGTTGGACACCACATTGGCGTACTTGCTCAGCAACTGGCGGTTCATTTGTGGCAGCAGCCGCTTGACCTGATCGAAGTATGCATCCGGAGTCTTGCCGCGGCACAAGTTCGCAATCAACCAGGCCATGTTGCACTTCAGACCCTTGTTGGCCTTGAACCCAAACAAGGGCTGAAGGTTGTCGACGATATTGCAGCAGAAGACCAGATCCCTGGCATGTGGTCCGTCGCCAGTTATATTACTCAAAGCCCAGACGGCCTGCTCCACCAGTTCGAGATAGTTGGAGCGCAACATAGCCACCAAATGGGGCACGGCTCCGTTCTCAATCACCGCCATGGTATGCTCCGAAGAGCCGGACGCCACGTTGGTCAGGATCCAAGCGGCCTCGAACTGCAGTTCCGGATTCTCGATGCGTTGGAGGAACTCCACACAGTACGGCAAGATTCCAAAGTGGATCAACATATCGGTTGGGGGATTCTTCATGTGGCTGAGCATTTTACGGGCGGTCTTGATACCCACCAGCTGATAGATCTCTTCGATGGAGCCGGCGATGGCCTCCATGATATCCTCGATGGTTTCCATGATCTCGGCGTCATCAGCCTCATCCTCGTCTCCACGGCTTTGGTCATCATCATCTGTGGCTTCCTCCACTTCCTCGCCATCGTCCTCAGCCTCCTCCTCAGCCTCTTCCTCGGCTTCCTCCTCGGCCTCCTCCTCTTCCTCATATTCTTCCTCCTCCTCCTCAAACTCTTCAAATTCTTCATCGTTATCATCATCGTCCCCCTCGTGTTCGTCATCGTTGTCATCGTTGTTATCGTCATCGTTCCCATCATTATTATCGTCTTCATTTTCTTCATTGTTATCGTCCTCGTCCTCGTCCTCGTCCTCGTCCTGGTCCTCGTCGTCGTTATCGTTATCTTCCTCAGTGGCGGTGGCGTTATCGTTATCATCAGTGTTGTTATCGTTATCATCAGTGTTGTTATCGTTATCATCAGTGTTGTTATCGGTGTTATCGGTGTTCTCATTCACCTCATTAGCAGTATCTTCGTCATCATCGTCCTCGGTATCCCCCTTCATCATCATCTCTAACATTTGCTGGCGGCGCGCCTTCTCCTCATCATTCGGAGCATCATTGGTTATCAAGTTCATGATTTCCTGGGTAGTCCTGTCGGAGCCTTCATCGAAGTCCTGAGTATCAATGTTGCGACGCTTCAACAACTGCTCTTCCTTCTTAGACTTCCTTAGCTCCACTGTTACTTCGTGACGGCGCATCCGCGACTCCTCTGGGTTGAAGGAGCCTCCGCTCTTGTAGGCGCTTTTATGCGCATTCTCTTCCGGCTTATCCATTATCACACACTCCGCGAATCCAAAATTTTTTCCTTTTACTTTTATTTCGTCGTTAGTTCGCTTTCTTTTGTTTTAAATTTTTTTTTTCAATTTTGTTATCGAAAACTTTTGTTTGTTTTTAATTTCGTTTCGAACTTTATATTTTCACGAATTTATTTTCACGATTTTATTTTTTTGCTTGGGAAATAAAATTTTAAAGGAAAAATATTAATTGTTCGGAGCGTCTGTTAGCCAGGACTACGAAAACAAGAATGAAGCTCTGAGAAGAGGCAAGACCCAATGTCGACAATTCTACACAATCGAAGCCTACTATGGGTATAAGTTTTTTGGGTTTATCGGTCCATGGCCTACTTGAGGTCTGGTATTTGGGTTTTTGGTTACATTTTTTAGGAGCCCTAAAGGCAGGCAAACCTTGAATGTATCCCTCATAGGGATTCTCCTTGAACGAATTTTAAGCCACAAGACTTTGAATTTGTTCCTTAAGACATATATTGAAGGACTTTTACTTTCAAAGTCAGAAAATATGTTCCAAGAAGCCCCTTGAGAGGTCCTTACAAGAACTTATAAGCTTAATGTTTCAAAGACGGAATATAATAAGAACTTTTAGGTTTATGTTGTTTTAAATAAAAAAAATCCTTTAAAAAATCATAACACATTGCATTTTAAGTGTTCTTTGATTCAAAAAAGGTGACATCTAAGCTACAAATACAAAGGAAACGCGCCATATTTTCAAAAATACCAAAACAGCTTTGCCTAAAAGGTTTCTGGTCTCACTAAACTTTTGCAAAAGTTTGGCAGAAGATTTCGAAAGATTTAAAGATTTAAAAGAACTAAAAAATAGGCAACTAAATTAACTAAATAACTTAATTTAAGTATAAATTCTTAAAAATATCTTAATATTATATCTTACCTGATAATTTCCAAGCAAATAATAACAAAAAAAGAATAATAACTGCTTTAAAAAAACTCTTAATGACTCTAAAAAGCTTAGCCGGGACAACGGTGAAAGCTTCGCTCCTCGAACAGCTGATTTTTGGGGGGTCCTGTAGTATTTTTTTATTTTTGGCGCTCAAATTCGGGGCAAAAGGTAAACAATAACAACAATGAAGCGGGCACCCGGTTTACAAATACACACACACACACGTACGTACGAACACACACACATACACGCAGACGCAGCAGAGCAATGGCGAACGAAGAAAGAAATCGTCGCTTACCGTTGCTTTCGCCATGGCGCTGCCTTCATTCAGTTTTCGGTTTTCGGCGTTTGGCTTACAGTTTTCAGTTTCACTTTCAGTCGTCGCCAGACTTCCGCACGGAAGTGTTCGGTCGCTCTCTCCCACGGGACTTTCTTATCACACGACACCGCGACACCAACACCGACACCGCCACAGTTTCTATCTATCCGCCACTCTCCCGCTCGCTCTCTAGCGCGTCTCCGCTGTTATTGTTTTTTTTGTGGCCATTATTTTTCAACGTGCATCCCAAGACAACAACAAGAAGAAAAAAAAACAATTAAAATTGTGCCGACAAAAATGTAATCAACTCGCCGAAATGCGTTAGAAAAACAAAAACAATAAAAAAAAACAAAACATTTGAAAAAAGAAAGAAAGAAATATCCAACACAAATAGAAAACTTATAAAAGGTGGGAAAAGGCTAAAAAGAGAAAGTAAGGAAAGTTGCCAAGAAAAGAGTTTTTGTTATTTTTTTTTGGTTGATTTTCCTAAACAGCTGCTGTTGTTGTTGTTGTTTTTGTTGTGCGTGTGTTACGCCATTTAAAGCCGTCCTTGTTTACCTCCCCTTGCCCCCTGCTTACCCGTTTCTTTTCCCAAATCACTCAATCATTTAGCATTTTAGACACCTTTTCCCATTTCCCATTTTACTTTCTTTTATTTTTTTGTTCTCCCTAAAAAACAAAAAGTGTAAAAGCCATGTACTGAGAGAAAAAAAAAGATGGTAAATTAGTCAACTTGAGTGATAAGATCGCTAATTGCCTTTGAACAAAAGGGTTCTAAGCACCTGACTAATTGCTGTGGTAATTAAGTCAGGTATTTTTGTGATAAAAGACTGGCTTTGTGGGCCGAACCCAGTACTTTTTCTGGTTTTCTGCCAGCCTATTTATAAATGGGTTCCTAAAACATTTACTAATTGAAGACACAATTATATGGCCTATGATAAAAAAATAGAACAAGTACTAGGGGTATAATTGGCAGTAAATGTCGTTTTTTGAAAGAAAATAATGTTCATAATAAAAGTTCAATTACAGTTTTTTTGTTTGAAAAATTATGTAAATATAAATCAAAGACCTATTGACAGGCTGCGAATATTTTCAAAATTCATATTTATAGTTTCTGTATATCATAAAGGCACTGAAACATCAAGGGACAAAAGAAAACTTTAAACAAAAATAGATTTTTTTGCATGTGAATTTTTGGGCAAACAATGTAGCATACTTTTTTGGGTCTGAAAGAGCGGGAATCATAGAAACCAATAGAAGTCCTTTTTATGAAGAAAATAAATTGGATTAAGAATCTAATCTAAGATTGGAATCTAGTTTCTATATCTGTCTATATTATATTTAAAATTTTTTTAATTTTAAACTAATTTATGGGGAAATAAATCCCTGAAATTCGCCATCTAAACAAAGACTTTAATAATTTTTAACAAATATAAGAAATAAATAAGATATAAGAAGATATAGAAAATAGATATATCTTTTACTCCATTTTTATGGATTCTTTGTAGGAATATAAGTATATTTTTATTCATAAATAATAATAAATAAAAATAAACAAGTATAATTGTAAGCAAATAACGTGATAAAAAAGTGACTTTCTTTTTAAGTGACAAAATTTAACAATAAAACATACGAAAAATATATATTGTATATATTGTATAAGTAAAGCATTATAGATTGTTTAAAAAATAATTATAATTTAAGAAATGGTTTTTATTTGTCTTTGATTTGAGAGAAAATTATATTCTTTATAAATTATATCTTTCTGGATTACTTTGCTGCTCTGGCAATAAATATTGTATCTCCTGAATTTAGATTCTAAGATACAATTAAATAATATTAATTAAAGTTATAGTTAATAAAGTTTTCAAAATATGTATAAAATTATTAATATAGTACGTAAAAATATTGATATTAATACCTTTTTCTTGAACTGCATATGCGTATGGCGTGTGTGAGTGTTCGTATAAATCTATAAGGACATTTTTAATTTCCTGCTCAATGGCAGAATGGGCAGAATGCAAACAAACAACAAACAAACAAACCCGGGGAATAGGACAGCGGGAAAAGTGTGTCAATGCTCTGGTCCTGTGTTCTCTGTCTCTGTCTATGGTCTCTGGTCTCTGTCTCTGTCTATGGTCTCTGGTATCATCAAACTGCACAACTGCAGCAGCTGTTTGTAATGCAAACCCCTGTACCCCTCTACCACCCTGGTTTGTGGGGGTGTACCCACGCCCCTTTTCTCACACTCACACAGAAGACAAAAAGTTTGCCCAACCTAAAGCCGAGAGCTGTATATTTTGTTGCCTTTTCTTCTTGCTATCTTTTTTTTTACACATCTTGGGTTCCTTTTTTTTCTATACCCTACTCTAACGAAAGGTATTCAAGTTTGGGGATAGAAGAACCCAAGAACCTCACGAAAACCTGAAAAGAGAGCCAAAGGACGTGTCTCTGTCTGTTTGTCTGTGAAATCCCTTAAAAAGCTATAAAGGATCACGAAGAGATCATGAAAACCCTAAAAAAGAAAGCCAAAGGACCTCGTCTATATGTCCATTTGTCTGTTAAATCCCTAAAAAGCTTATAAGCATCACGAAGAGATCACGAAAACCTAAAAAGAAAGCCAAAGGACCTCCTTTCTTTGTCCATTTGTCTATTTAATTCCTTAAAAAGTTAAAAAGGATCATGAAGAGATCACGAAAACCGCAAAAGAGCCAAAGGACCTCTTTCCCTGTTCGGTTTTCCGTTAAATCCCTTAAAAACTTATAAGGATTACGAAGAGATCACGAAAACCTAAAAAAAGAGAGCCAAAAAGTCCTTAAAGATAAGAACAAAAATAAATCCATTAAAAATATATCCTCTAAAAATATATCCTTTAAAAAAATATCCCTTAAAAATATAATCCTTCCCCAAAAAGAGTACCCCAAAGTTCGATTCCTTACAATGTTTCCTGTTCTTGCTGTCGCTTTTTTTTTGCTCCTCTGTTTGCTCACAACTTCAAGATGTGTCCCTGTGTACTCGTGTATGTGTGTGTCTGAGTGTGTTATCCTGGCAGTGTGTCCCTGTGTTGGAGTGCACAGCTGTATGGGTGTCTTGGCATTGATATATGTCAGTGCTTTGGTTAGTGGCGAGCATCAGAGATTGGGAATTGATAGGACTGACAGATGGGCTTAAGGCCCCGCAACGTCTAAATAATATCAGGTTCAAGGCATTAAGTCAATTTTTAAAATAAAGAGACTAGAAACAGGAGTTTTATTTTGATAATCTCTTAAGATATTCAAAAGCTCTAAAGATTTTCCTTAAGAAACCTTAAAAAAATAATCCAAAAATCCTTTTCCTAAACTATTTAACCTTTAAAAACTACTACTCGCTGAAGTAGAAATTATATTTTCTTATTTTACAAGCGGAAACTTTCTTGGCTTACTGCCCTCCTGTAGCCGCCCTTTTTGGCCAACATCTTGGCCAAAATAGTTTCCTGTTTCTGGTGAAAGTATGCTCAAGGAAATTCAACAACATTGTTCAAGGCGAAAGGAAAGGGTTTAAACTGAGAGCCGCAAAACCCAAATTGATTGCCGAAAAAGTAAAAAAGTAAAAAAAAAAAACACCGAAAAATTGAAGGGAAATTTTATATGCGAAGAAGAAAGTGGCGAAAGTAGAGAGACAGAGAGAGAGTTGGGAAAAGAAAGCGAGAAGACCTATGCAAACAAGAAACAAGAAACGGGAGAAACGAGAGCAATTGAACCAACTGACCACATCAATCATACGCCACGTTGTACGAACCAAAACCCGATCCAAACATTTGCATAGGCCCTCTTGGCCCTCGGGCCTTTGCCACTTGACCGCCTGGTGGTCGGTCCGCTCATCCTCCTCCTCCTTCTCGTACCTTTTGGAACCCCGAAATCCACCGAACTTCCTGGTTCGGAACTTGCGCCCAACAATATGCAAATTGCAAATTTGACCAAAGTTTTCTCCTCCATTTCTCCATTTCTCTATTTTTGTTTGCGTTTCTTTTTTTTATACACTTTTAAAAGGATGTATTTTTAATGTCTTTGAGAGGTTTTCAACACAGGAATAGAGATATTGTTGGGGTTTTAATATTTTTATAGAGATAGTTTCAGCAAATCTCCTAGAACCTTGGCTTTCGGGTTTGTTTTTTGTAGGAAAACTGGTCTCTCTATTTTTTCGAGGTTCTAACCTCAAACTTTGTTTAAACTTTCTATGCCCAGAATTTCTATTTTTCAAATAAAACCTTAACCATCTCAAATCTATAACTTTACTAAACCCAAACCCATAGAAAGGACATCACTTCTCCGATTTCTTCAAGACTTTCTTTAGAATCTACATAAGATAAACCCTTGATCCTTTCAAAAAATGCATTTTTGAATGACTTTTTGTAGGACTTTGTAGAGTCTTTTAAAGATATATCCTCTACAGTATTCAAGATCTCTCTACAGTATTTAATATATATCCTCTACAGTATTTAAGATCTCGCCTATGACCAAATATTTCTCCCTCTTTCTATGATTTTTCTCCCTCCTATGACTTTTTTTCTTTGACGTTTTTTTCTCTGGATAAAGTTTTTCCCCCAAAACAGCTGGCACTTGGCTCTGTTGAAGTTTCCCAGCTTGGTGTGTTTATGCTAATACTTTTCGCAAAGATTTCCCCACCCACACATTTCACATGTGCCCAGAAAACTGAATACTAAAAATATATAGAAGAAAAAAGATCCAGAACCAGAAACCAGAAACCCGAAGCCCGTCGTCGCCGTTTAATTCAATTTTTTTTGTTGGTGTGGTCTTCGCTTTTTGGATTTTTTGGCAACTAAGTCGTTTATCTGGCACCAAACAGGGCCAGCAAATTGAATCAACAGCTTAAACTTACAGCACATCATTATAATCATGACGTCGGTGGTCACATTATGCGGGCTCGTTCAGGTTAAGTCAGTCGGTCGCTCGACTTCCTCTTTTTCCTCTTTCGCGATTATGCAAATTTTTGCGCCGTTGTCAAAGCTAGTCTACCCATCCCACCCATCCACCCATCCACCCACCGCCCATTACCACGATTCCTAAAACGAATTTATTGCCCAAAAAAGCCAGACCGATGATTGCATAAACAGCTCATTAAACGACATACACAGGACACACAGGACACGCAGGACGCACAGGACGCGCAGGATACGCTGGATGTTCGGTGGCTTTGGGAGCTTCAGGATTGAGGCTGAATAAAACCAAAAATCTTTACGACGCACATCTCTAATTTAGATAATGTCCCAGCACGCACAACATGACATGTATGAGAGTGTGCAGGTGTGTGTGTCACAAAGTCAAATGCACTGAGAAAAAACCATTTACTGACAAAGGAAAGAAAAAAGAAAAAGGATTTTGTAAAGGCCTCTAAGCCTTGGCGCTTCTTCGAAACTCCTGCAAGAATGTGTTCGAGTTAAGAAATAATTAAAATATAATTTAAGGAAATACTAAAAACATACTAGATAAACTACAAAATATTTATACCTGGTATTTAATGGTATATATTTTTTAATATAAATAAAATATAAGAATTAAGACTTAGATATAATAAAAAAGTTTATAAAAGAATTTTGTTTAAATAAGAACGAAGGCAAGTGATATGTTAAGAGTTTCCTATTTCCCTATAAACTTTCCTATAAACTTTCTAACAAGTGCTTAGAAGCTATCAAATAATATAACTAAATAAAAATATATATTAAAAATTATATTAATTTGTAATAAAAACAATCAGTAACCTTTTGAAAACTTATCATTTGCTACAAGAGAATATTTATCATAGAAAAAATGCTTTCTCCCAAGTACGAGAAGAAAATCTAAAAATACGTTGAGGTCTAGATATTACAACCTAATAATACAACCTACAATAAAATCTAAATTTAAAGATGAATAAAAATATATTCAAGAATGTAAGGAAAACGCATATTTCTATAACACTAACATACCATAGAGGAAAACCTATATTTCTATACCCCTAATGTAAGAAAAAACCTATATTTCTAAACCTCTAATGTAAGAAAAAACCTATATTTCTAAACCTTATTTTCCAACAAAATCCCTTCTTTATTTTGACAATAAAACATACCATCATCTTCATCAAGTTAAAGCTCTCCCTGCCCCAAAAAAGTGGGATCTCCCATCATTTATAATCATAATTTCTAGCAGTGTAGACCTAATGCGTGGCTGTAATGGCCATTCCCTTTTGATTAATGAGCCGTTTGACTTGCCTGAAAATAAGATGAAGCTAAAACTGAATTCATGGCCAAAAAGCACATATTTTTGCTTTTTTTTGTTGGCAACAGTTTGTGTGATTCTCAGGCAACTTTCCTCTTAGCCTTTTTGCGTTAAATGTTAAACTAACTAATAAGCCATCTCATCATCTGCCACATTTCATCATCTCATCTCGTAATCCGCGTTATAATAATCGCGCCTAGACTACTATCTCGCCTAACTCGGTAATATCTCTCGGCGAGATACAAAATGGTCGAGATACAAAAGCCGCATTCGGCATTGAAAAGGCCATCGCTGAAACGGGAAACGGTCGTTGTTAACAACAGTGCCCCGACCATCAAGAAGGTGACTCTGGTGCCCAAGGATGAGGTGAGCCAAAAAATGTTGATTTCGGCTAATTTGCATAACATTTTCTAGGCGGGGAATGGGATGGTGGCTTTGGGGATGCTCAGCCCGTGAACCATCTTTTTCGGTTCAAGAAACAAAGTAGAACAAAGTATTCTCTTTAAAAAGATTCTGTTTTTAAGAGTAACGAGTAAAATATTCACTTTAAAAAGATTCTTTTTGCGAGTAACGAGTGAATATTGAGTAAGAAAGTGCAGAGTAACCAAAAACAAATAACAAATCAGTAGTAACGAGTAGAAAGAAACGAGTAACTAGCTATGACTATGATTAAGCCATGACTAAAAACTATAACTCATATAACTTGAAACCAGAAACAAGTAATTCCTACTTAAAAAATTGTGTCTAGTAACTGTTAACTTATCTTTTTTAAAAAGGAATCCTATTTAAATACTACAAAGCCCTTTCACACTTACTTTAAGAACATAATCCATTCCATTCCTTGGAATTATTTAAGCATTTTTCAGGACAGAACCAAAACACATTTTCTTTTTCTGCCCAAGAACTTTGAAAGAAGAACAAAGTATTCTCCTTAAAAAGAATCTTCTTGCGAGAATAACGAATAAATAACGAATAACAAAAGACGAGTAACGAGTACAAAGAAACGAGTAACTAGTAAAAACTAAAACTATGACTAAAAATGAGAAACTAGAAAAACTAGAACCCCAAAAAACTCAATCCCAGTAACTTTACTTCCATAAAAAAAGAATAATATTCAAATAATTCCAAGCCCTTTCATACTTAAGAACATAAGTCCATCTCCAGATTCTTGGAATAATTTGTGCATTTTTTTCAGGAAAGAAACCAAAACCAATTTGATGCTCAGTTTTTGTTGTGGTTTTTTTTTTAATTCAGGCCATATTTTAGCCGGCACCAGGCGTTTGGTGTTTTGAATATTTTAGCCAAGTTAATTAAGTATGCAAATGTTTTTGTCTTTGGCCAAGCCAAGAAGGACCAGCTAGACAACAGAGACAGGAGACACGGAGAATGGAAGGGATTAAGTGGCTTCCTTTTTCTAGGCTCAGGCTCATTTAATTGCTTTCAGACGCACCGCAGATAAATGCGCTTCAAGCGAGAGATATTTCTTTGGTTTGAGGTCCCTTTGGTTTGAGGTCCTTCCCCCCGATCCTGGCTGCCTGGGCTCCTTTTCCTGTTGCCGAATTCATAAATAAAACAACAGAAGGATGGAAGGGAAAAACGATGCGTGCGCCCTCAGATTTCACAGTTTATAAATTTCGAAATTATACACTCAAGTTTAAGGACGCCAAGGACATCGGACAGGACGGGGACCGGAACCGGGACGGGTAATTGAGAATGAGAAGTGGGCTCAAGGATATTCCTTGTTGTTGCCAACTTTCGATTGGCATTTCATTATTTTTGTTTTGTTTTTTTGTTGTTTTTTTTTGGGGTCCTGGGCCATAAATAAAACACAAAACTCGATTTGCCATATCGATTTAGCCATATCGCAAAAAAGAAAAAGGAACCTTGCGGCCATGCCATCAAAAGCAGCCGACGCCGCGATTTTCCCTTCCAATTTTTCCTTGAGATTTCCCAAAAACGACATAAATAAGTGGTCCATGACGCCTCTTACCCAGTTTTCCCCATTTCCTGGCCTTTATTACCTTATTTTTTGAGTCGGAAGTCGGAAGCGGTAGCAACCGACATAAATTAATAAAATACAAATAAAATTTATAGCTCTGAGCAAATAATTGAGCAGTTCTCTTCCTTTTCAAATTTCAAATTTAATTTGTTCCACAGATTCCCTTTTTCTATGTACTTTTTTTTTCTTTTTTCTATTTCTATTTTTTTTTTCTTGCCAAAACTCATTTTAAGCTGACAAACTTTTTGCTGGCGACAAATGGGGGACAAAACTTTTCCCAGAAGCTGATTACGCTCCAGGGGCGTAGAGGGTCATCAAGGGGTTAAACGCAAACGCAGGGCGTGGGGGTCACGGGGCATTTCTCGTGATTGGCTTTTAATTATCCTCATTCGAGATTTGCGAATGTGTTGTGAAAATTTAAAAGTAATTCCACGACTCAATGGTTACAAAAGGGATTTCTTTTCGAGTTTTTGATTAAAACAGATTTATGGGTGATGGAAAATCCATGAAAATTATACAAAATATGTAGCATATTGCAGATATTGGAGATATAAATGTGAATAAAATGATAAATAAATAAAATAAATACGAGAAGAACAAAACGTGTAACGAGTAATTAGTAACGAGTTATGAGTAACTAGTAATTCTAACGAGTTATGAGTAACTAGTAACGACTTACAAGTAACAAGTAACAAGTACCTAGTAACGAGTAACAAATAGCGAGTAACTAGAAAAAATGACAGTTTTTAACTGGAAATTAAAATCTAGAAACCTTCAACAAAGTAACTAGAAAATAGAAGCTGAAAACTGCTTTAAAAATTTATTTAAATTTTGACTAAAAGTATAGTTTATGCCTTAATAACCTTCTATGTTAATATGTAATTTTTGATATTTATTTATTTATATTTTTAAATACCCTTTTTAACAACATTTTGTACAACTTTTATCAAAAGATCTCTCAAGTCTAGACACCAAACCCGCATTATTTCTCCCACATATGTTATTTTTCGCCAAGTCGAAGTTTTCCCGCAATTTTCCGAGAAGTTTTCCCTGCCATTCGGGCAATTTGTGGCCAAGATAAGAAAATGACGATGACCAAAGTGAAAGGCAAAGTGAAAGGCACAAACTTGGATCAATAAATAAAAGTAGACAATAAATTTTGCATTCCAGGGTAACAAAAAAAACGAAAAAAACCCAGAAAATGACGATAAGGATAAGGTCTAGCTAGGGGATTGGGGAGTTGGGGAGTTTATACCCTTTCATTAATAATTGTCAGCCATGCATGTTGAAGGAAAATGGAAAATGTTCCAGGGCTGGAGAAAGGCGGAGAAAGGCGGTGTTGGTCATCATATAAATGAGCCAAAGGAACCAAAAGTTCATCATAATGACACAAGTTTCTCCCTGCGTGGGCAAGTACGGAAACTTTCTCTGTGTCTTTCTCTATACATACATATATATATCCTTTCCTATACCGATGTATACTATATATAGTAGATAAATATATAATATATAATATCCTTCTACCATTTTCACATTCCTCCTTTTATGTTGCAAATGATTTGCTTTCTACTTTTTTTCTTCGTTTTTTTTTTCTGTCATTCCTCACGGGAACCATTTTGAAATTCCCCTTTCTGCCATCTCTTTCCCACTCCTTCGACACCCATCACCCATCTCTTTCTACGGTTTGCGTAATATTGCGCCTATTCTCGGACAGGGCCATAACTTTCTCCTTTCTTTCCGCCTTTTTTTCCTTCCCCTCTGCAATTTCTAATTAAAAGACGACAAACATTTAGTTGTTCGCCGACAGCCGAAAAGTATGGATCAACACCTGCTCAAGGTCGGTTCCGCCCTCGTATCCTTGTGGCTGGCTCGTTCTTAAAACTCAATTAATATTAAGATTAAGTGCGAAGGCTTTAATGACACAATTTGGCCAAAAGCATTTTCCTTGAAATATTAACTTCTATTAGGACGAATTGTGCGAGTCTTTTGGTAAGGGAGATCTTTAAAAGGAGTTCTGAATTCCTCCAATACCTTAAAATTTCCAGTTTATTTAAAATATAAATTGTGTAATTGCAAGAGTCTAGAAAGTCAAAAAAGAACATCCTCACTTACCAGAAAGTATTTCAAAATTCAAAAATTCGTCAAACAAACATTTGGAAAGATGGAAATCTGTAAAATAGAAAGAAAAAATGGTTTATTTTTTTAAATCAAATTAAGTTTTGAGTTCTTCAAAAGAAGATTTAAAAATATACATATACATATATAAAAAATTCAATTCGGATTATAAAACATAATAATTCTTCTTAAAAATATTCAGATCCAGAACTTAGGATCTCGTATAAAATAAAATATTCTCAAACAATCGTTTGTTTTAAGATTTTAAGATTCAAGATTGATATCCGAAAAATATATTTAATCAAAAATAAATAAAATTATGAATGAACAAATACTTGTTATAATAATTAAAGCAACAAATAAATATTATAAATAAATAAGAAATAAAAACCAACAATATTTCTTAACATTCCTAAAAAATAGAAAGCATAAAGTCAGGTTCTTTTAATCTAAAAAAAGTATCAAAAGATAATAAAAGATATAATAATTAAAAAAACATATAAATATTATAAATAAATAAGAAATAAAAACCAACAATTATTCTTAACATTTTTAAAATATAAAAGGCAGGAAGTCATGTCTTTTTAACCTTAAAAAAACCCCCAAAAACCTAAAGAATCAACTGTTTATGTTTCATTTAAAGAACCCCCAAAAAATAATTTACAAAAAACCTTTATTTTATTTCACACAAAAATGTCCTGCCATTGTTTGGATTCATTCGTTTTGTCCACTTAAGGACCCGAAACTTATCGCCAGACTAACAGCCAGGAAAAGTGATGAAAAGTGACGAAACGTGGGAGAAAGTGGGTGAGAGTAGGGATTGCGGGTGAAAGTGGGTGAAAGTGGTGAGTGAAAAGGCCGAGTCAGTTGTCGCCACAAATTCGTCTTTGTTTTTCGGGTCCAGCAGCGCAGAGGAAATCCAATTAAGCACTCAACGACGCTGCTCGGAAAAGGCCAAGAATTAAATTTCCCGCCAAAATGCACAAAATACTCAAATTTCCACTTCTGTAAACTGATGTAATGGCTCTATGTGTGTGTTGGTGTGTGTCCTGGTGTGTACTGGTGTGTGTCCTGGTGTACTGGTGTGTGTTCTACTGTCCGTGTGTGAGTTTGGTAGGAAAATCTTTATGATGGGCCATAAAATGCAGCTGCGAGAAAAACCGCTACAAAGTAGCTCATGAATTTTAGTGGCTGGCAAAAAAATAAAAAAATAAAAGTAAAAAACACTTTTACCGGGCAAAGTGAAGGCTCTTAGATTTAATAGTTGTCCTGGAACTTTTTTAACTACACGAGTATAATGCTTAAATGTTGTTCAAATTAAGAGCAGGGAGTGGGAAAAAGCTACTATTCTACAAGTATATCCTATATTCTTTTAAAAGGAAACTAAACTAACTTTACTATCATTATTCAAAAAAACCTACTCTTCTATATCCTATATTCTTTTACCAGGGAAAAAAATGATAATAGATTCCTATTAATTCTACCAGAAATCAAGGAAGTTCTAAAAACAAACCAAGAAAATTTCCCAAACAATTTAAATAAATACAATAAATTTTATGTTCTTGATATATTCTTGTATATTTTTTGATAATATCTATATTCTGGCATAAAAATGAAAAACTATATCAAAAATTATAGAATTTTACAGTTATCAAGAAGATATTATCGTGATAATTCCATATTTCTATAATTTTTGATATAGTTTTTCCTTTTTATGGAAAAGTATTCCTTTTTATGTAAAAACTATTCCTTTTTATGCCAAAATATTTTAATAGAAAGAAAATTAAGGAAGTAAAAAATAAGAAAAATCATAGAATATTGATTTGAAGGTACTATTATTTCTATATCTTTAATTTCCTATCTAGTTTAAATCAATTAAATTTCAGAAAAAACAGATTTCATTTATCTTAACAAAATAATAAAAAAAACCTTTTTTAATATATTTTCCTCGTTACATAGTTTCTGTTCAAATAAAAATTCAAAAACCATCAAAGAATAGACCAATTTTTGTATTACTTCCTTAAAAAAGAACTCCTCTGGCTATTATCGCTTTTAAAATAGCATTTCATTGAATTGAAAAAAACCGATTTAATCGCAATTTATTTCCCCGCACAAAGGACTTGTTTGCTTACATTTATTTGTTTGGAATTTATATTAAAATATTTGAAATGATTCCGTCTTTTTATTCCTTATCTGTTTCTTGTTTTGTTGTTTTTTTTTATATAGTTTCTCGCTTTGGGATGGTTTTTTCCATCACTGTTGCTGTTGTTGATCGAAATGCCTTTGTGCTGTTTTCACTATTTGCGAGGTAATTATTTTCTACAGAAAATAAAATGGCAAAGCGGTGGTTGGTGGGTACTGGACTGGACTGGAGGGAAAGGATAGCTGGATGGGTTGGGAAAGTGGGTGGGAAAAATTGTGGTCACAATGCTGCAAGTGAGAGCAAAGGAGCCGCAGACAAAGTCGTAAAATGCAATCCATGGCCTGGCCTTCGTTCTCATCCGGACGGATTCAACCGGATACGGGTTACGGGTTACGGGTTACGGGCTATGGAAACTAACCAAAAAAAAGAAAAAATAGAGAAAAACTACAATGGTTGGGAAAACAAACCTTTGTGGTCAAAGCCGACACACACACACTACACTCTGTGTGGAGGTGTAGTCGGAAAAATCAACAATAACAAAGTATTTTCAAGCATATGCACTTGTCAGTGGCATCTTGTGAGTGGCGTCAGCCCATAAAAGATGCATCCCAGCCAAGTCCAAGTCCTGGCCAGAACCCAAACCCAGTCCGAGAGCCCAGAGCCCAGAGCCAAAGCCAACTGGCCAGGTCCGATCTCTTTGTGGCTTTGTCAGCTGTCGGCTTTGGTTGCGCTTTAATGGAGCCAACAATGGGGGCACAAAAACAGAAAACCGAGAAAAATAACACACTTTGGCCAAAGGCGACATTCAATACCAGGAACTAGGATCTTTTGACTCTAAGAGAGGTTTTAAAGATATAGAATTCAATGGGTTTGGAATTAATAAAACATAAAAATGGTTAAAATAAGGTTTGTTTAGGTGGAAATTAAAAGGATTCGACTCTGTTTGTGGTAGATTGTTGTTTTCCTTTTCAAGATTTTCAAATTTAGTTCAAAAGGTTCAACAAATACCACAAAATTTTCTGTTTTTGGGTTAATTTTTTTGGTAGGGTCGAGGTTCTACTTCTTTTTGGGTTCTTTTTTCTAAAAGAAATAAGGTTAGAATTGAGGTGATTGAAGAAATTGTATGTTCCAAGTTCTTTTTCAATGTAAAAAATTTAATTTCAGGCATAAACAGTCATAAACAAGTTCCTTTTTTAAAGTAAAAATATAATTTCTGTCAAAAACAAGCATAAAAAGTTCCTTTTCATAGTAAAAATTCTGATTATAATTCCTGGCATGAACAGGGTTCGAATTACAGCAAGAAATTGTTTGTTTTTTTAATATTTTATTCATTAAAGTAAAGGAGCTTTATTCCAAAAATCATGAAAATAGAGAAAAACATAAGTTTTCCTAAGAAAAAACCATAGATTGGATCGATTCTTGAGTCATTTTTGATCAAGATTCAAATCTGAATAAGAAAACATTTATTTCTATTTCCTCCAAAGAAGAGAAAGCTATAATTCCACTAAAAAGTTAAAGAAAAACCCTCTAAATTTCCATCTTCATAGTTTGAATATATCCTAAAAAATACTTTTAATACATTTTTCCACCCACAACAACCAATATTTCCTCGCTGTGTAATCAAACAGTCGAAAGACAAGACGTGCGAGATGTGTAATCGCACAAAATGAGGGGAAGTCTGGGCGGAAAGCCGCTGGTTGAATGCAAATGCAGCTCGGCAATCGATAATCAGTGTGACGGTGAAGAGAAATGGCGGTATACCCGGAGAAAGCAGAGAAAGTGGAGAAGGAGGCCTACCTCCCATCGCCGCCCATCGGTTAGCCCCTCAATGAGCATTTAATGAGCTGTAAACGCATTCGCCAAAGACCCAGCCCAGCCTGCATTTGGCGTTTCGCCCAAGGCTTCTTCTACAGCAAAGCGACAACAATAATAACGAAAACGAATCCGAATCCGATTCTGGCCCAAAAGCATCGGGCCAAGAACAATGGTGGTAACAACAACAAAGCCGACTCAACTACTTCATTCATTTGCACATAAATTATGCGTACACTTAGGCAACGTGTATTACGTATACGCCCCGGGTGTCCAGGACAGGAACAGAAACACAGGAACAGGACCAAAAATAGGCTGAGGATTATAAATGCGAGTAGATATGTTTTCGGGGTATATAAGGACTAAGGGAGAGAGATTCTAGGAATGTAAGCCTAAGTCTTGGAATTAAGGATTTAAAACAAATCGTATTACATGTAAGACGTTTTTAATTTAATCCCCTTAAGATTTCTTTTTATTATGATTGCTTATTCAACTTGGTTTGGATAATTAAATTTTATTAGCAATTAGCTCAGTACTCTGTCAGTCGAATACCGACTGTGGAAAATGTCCAATTGTCACACCTTTTTATTGCCAAAGGCCTGGCATTAATAGCTAATGAAGGGACATAAACGGACCAGGACACATGACAGTAAAAGAGAAGCCGCAGGACCAGAGCAAGGACGATGGACTAAAGACCAAGGACAATTGGCCAGACAATTTACAATTGTTGGACACTAAATGGTTGTGCTCCATCTGCCATTTCCTCGGGCAATAAATTAAACTTGTCTCTTTTGTGTCCAATTTTTATTTTGGCAATTAATTTTTAGCCTTATTTCTAGGACAAGTTTTTTAAAAGAAAGACAGGTCATAACTAGGTCTTGAACTGCTTGAAGCGTTATGAGTTATTAAGGAAAGATATTTCTTGAAAGATATAAAAACTTGATCACTAAAACTGAGCTTTATAGTCGTAATATTTTTATGGAAAACAACTTAAAAACTCTATGATTTAATAACCTCCTTAAGTTGTTAAACTTTGATGGTTTCTACGTTCAGTAATATTCCTCGATTTGTGGTTTTTTTTTGTGGAAAAAAATGTTTTCTTTTTTTCCCTCAACTATCAACTCTCAACTCTCTATCGAATTTGCTGTTCTGCAGTTTGGGCAACTAATTTCAATTAGCACTTGCCACTTGCCACTTGCCACATGCACACTTGCACCATGTTCTGTTTTTGGCCATTTCCACACAATTTCCACACTTTTCCCGCCCATTTTCCTTCCATTTTCCCGCCCATTTTCCCTCCAGGCGTCAAGTGCATATAAATTTTTAATTCAATTTCAAGACACAAGCAAGGACATTGAGTGGCTGCCACTTGAGGGAATACGGCCAGAATCGAATTGGCCAAAAAAAACAGAAAAATAAGAGAAAAAAAAGAAAAACATTCAAATCCAAAAACTAAATCCACAGCCTGAAGTCCTTCGATAAGAAAATTCGACGTCCTGGCTAAGTGCAAATCGAGTTTACGAGAAGGATTGTTTTCTGTACATGTATGTGTGTGTGTTATGTCAAGTAGGCGTGGCTGTGGGCGGAACTTTCTGCCTCACATGCAAAATGCATTAAAATAGTTTGGCAATTACTCTGAGAGATGCCTTAAGGAGGTTTTGGTTGATTTTGGAAAATAAAAATAAAATAAAAGAATAAATAAGAGAAATTTAATAAAGAAAAAAGGGAGTTTTTTAAGTTAATATTTTAATTATAAAACATTTTTTATAAGCTCTATATTTTCCAGGGTATTCTTCAATAGTTTCTTCTCCAAGTTTTCATTTCCCCGACATGTGTGACCTCAATTTCCTTGATTTTCTCTCGTCAATTAAAACCCTTCAAGGACGAAACCGAAACGATTGCTTTACAGAGAATTTCAGAAACCAAAAACGCTGGCAAAACATCCAACAACTTATAGTCATTAGGAAGCATTATCTGGTAACTCTCTTTCGGGTTTCATAAACTCGGAATATTTACTCGATTCCATTAGTTTAATTAAAAAACGAAAGGGGTCCGAAAAAAACAAGGCGCAGCCTAATGCAATTAACCAATTAAAGTGGAAAATATTTGCCATGAAATTTGAGTGAAGCAACAGGAGGGGAAAACAGAGTCCTGCCAGAGACTCTCATTCTAAAAATTCAATAAAAAAACCGTGAATTAATTTGAAATTAATTTTGAAACTTTTTTAATCCTTTTCGCAGGAACTGGTGGCCATTTCTCCGGAACGTCGCAACTGGCGGGGCATCTTTATTGCTCTGCTGGTTATCGCCGCAGTTTTTAGCCTGATCATATTTTCGATCTTCCTGCTGTCGCCGGAGGACGAGGGCCTGCGCATCCGAGGACGTCGCATGCTACCCAGCGACATCCTTGGCAGGAGTCTACAATGGAAGCCCTTCAACGGCACTTGGAGCAATGGTTTGTATTGATTTTAAGGACATTTTTTTTCATTATTTTAATTGAAATTAATTTCCAGGTCGAGAGCTCATTTATCGGGATCCTACGGGCGGTCTGTCCATCCTCAACATGGCAGATCTCACAACACGCATTCTTATGACCAATTCAACATTTGTGAGTTTCTAGATTTTTATCTTTAAATTCTAATTTATGTTTAAGAAAACTTTTAAGGTTTCCTATCCGTTCATTTATCTGTTTTTTATGTGATTTCCATGAAGCCGTTTCAAAATGGCATTCAAATAAATAGGATTAAATAGGATAGGACCTTTAACCAATGTTTGTGTTTAAAAATTATGTGTTTATGTTTTTTTTTAGCTGTTATGTTTTATGTATTTTTTCCTTAAATTTCTCTATTTTTTACACCTTTCTTAATCGATTTCTTCCTATTTTTTAGCGCCAACTGAATGCGGAATCATTTCTCGTAGCACCAGACCAAAAATATGTGCTCCTGCAATCGGACACCAATGCCGAGGGCTCTAGGTAGGGCTTCGACCTTCTAATCGTTACAATTTTCTAGTTTTAAGTAGGAAGGGTAATACGTAAATGTATTCCACTAAATATTTAATCTAAATTTGCAAAGACATTAGTTAATTTGATAAAAAAAAGGATATGTACGAGTATTTTATCGCTTCCGCAGACATCACGTGTACGAGGTGCAGACGGCCAACACATTTCCGCTGGGACCAACGGAGAACATTGCGGAGGCGCCCCGCCTGCAGCACGTGGTCTGGGCCCCGGTCAACCCCCCACCGCCCCTGTCTGCCCCGCCACCCCCCGGCAGTGTCACGGCCAGCCCCGCATCCACCCTGGCACCCCTGCCCAGTGGCAGTATCATCCTGAATAGTTTGGCAGGCGCAGCCAATGGAGCAGCGGGTGGCAATGGAGGAGGAGGAGGAGCAGCTGCCGGCGGAGCAGGTGGAGCCGGAGGAGGTGGTGGCCCGAATTCAAATGGAAAAACCGGTGGCTACTCCCTCAACCAGGCCATAGCCTTTGTCCACCACAACGACATCTACTACAAGCCCAAGGTCCAGGGCGAGCTCGTGTGCCGGATAACCCAGACGGGTGGCGGCAGCGATTGGGGGCAGGGCTATCCGGAGGAGGCAACGCCCACGGGGGGCGTGGTCTTCAACGGTGTTCCGGACTGGACGTACGAGAATGTCCCGGAGCTGGAGAGTCGCCGCAGCAGCATGGAATTCTCGCCGGATGGCCTCTATTTGGCTTACATCACATACAATGACAGCGAAGTGAATGAATACAAGTGAGTGTCGGGTTTATGGAGGTCTCACTGTAGGTGGGATTTTGGTTTTCTTTTTCCTTTTTCGTCTTTATGATTTTTGACTATTTTGTGATGTATTTTTGAAGGGGAGGCCCTTAGAATCCTCTAATAAACCCCATTCCCTTCCTCAGATACACCTGGATGGGTGATGACATCAAGTACCCGGCAGTCCTGAGCCAACGCTACCCCAAGACGGGTTCCCGCAACCCCAACGTGACCGTCAATGTCGTCAATCTCTCGGTGATCAAGTACATATTCCCCACCCAGATCAAGCTCCCCGCCGACCTGGCCAATGGCAGCTACGTGGGCGGCCTCACCTGGGCCTCTCCCGTCGACCTCTCGGTGACGGTGACCAACCGGGAACAGACCAAGGCCACCACGGTGCTGTGCCGAGCCCCGCACTTCCACTGCCAGGCGGTGCACACGGAAGTGACCATCAACGATGGCTGGGTGCTGCCCTCCGAGCGTCCCGTCTTCTCGGCCCGGAACCAATTGACTTCCCAGCCGAAGCCGGGACAGAAGATGCCACAAAACCAGGAGGAGCTGCACACGGAACAGCAAGTGAACCTAACAATGGAGGGCAGCACCACCCATGAGATCAGTAACGGGGGATATCTGCTGAAGAGATTGCCGGTGCGGGATGGCGAACACGGACACTACCGGCACGTGGTCTTCATCTCCTCCTTGGACCGGCGGCCGGTGCCCCTGACCATGGGCCGGTTCGAGGTGACGGAAATCATTGGATGGGACGAGCCGCATGAGATCGTCTACTTTATGGCCGCCCCAGAGAAGCGCCCAGGGGAGCGGCATCTGTACAAGATTAGCCTGAAGCTGAATGTCACGGAATCGAATCGAACCTATATAACGTCCACCCCGCCCACCTGCCTAACCTGCGACAATACGGAGCCCACCTATCGCCTGCACCGGGCCAGGATCTCCCAGCGGGGCGATCGCTGGGAGGACATTGTGGCGCGCCTGGAGCCAGACGACTGCCTCTACGATATTCCGAAGAATTGTCTGTATAATCGCGTCCAGTTCAGCCAGGACTATAGCTACTATGTCCAGGAGTGCCTCGGCCCGGAGGCGCCCAGTGTCTACCTGGTGGAGACGGCCAGCAACGACAAGATCTATGTCCTCAATGCCGGCGATGTCCTGCGGCATCGACTCTCCCAGCTGGCGGTGCCTCAGATGAGGACTTTCAGTGTGGAAATCCGGCATGGCTTCCACGCCCAGGTCCGCCTCTTCCTGCCCCCGGGAATGCGCGAGGAGGAGGATGTGGCCTTCCCCTTGGTTTTGCATGTGTGAGTAGAATTTTATGCAAATTAACACTTAGAGAAAATTAAAAAGACCACAAAAATAATTTTCATAAGATTAATAAAAAATAATTATCATAATAATAACAAAATAATAATAATACCTATAATAATAACAATATTAATAATTATACCAATAACTATAATAATATTCTTGCCCATGACTGTGTATTTACATTAAACATGTGTGTACTTTTTACATATGTACACAATACAATCTACATATCTACATCCATTTCTAACCTAACGGTACTTTGCGGTAGGAACTCTTGTGGGCTAACCAGCCCCCCAGTCCCCCCTCTCCAAGCAAACTCGCAAAAAACGCGCGGAATGGAGCACGCCACGAATTGGAAGGGTTACAGACCTTTAGAAACTTAATTTAAAAATAGTTACATACCTTTGGAAGCTTCATTTAAAAGTAATTTTATTTGTTATAACGATAGAAAGACACAAGTACTTTATTTGTTGAAATTTAACACTTTGTAAGCGACGAAAAAGCGACACCATTTTGAATTGAAGCAACAGTGCCACATAAACACAAACAATATCGCAAAAAAGACGGGTTGAAATGATCCGATTGTTTACATATTTAATCCACCGATACAAGAACTTTATTTATATGAATTTTACACTTTATTTAAACCGAAATACTAGAAGTTTAATTAAGAAAAACGCGCACCATTTTGAGTTTACATTTAAAGCACAAAGCGAAACGCGCGAAGAGAGAAAGAGAGAGCAAAGGATGCTCTCCTGATCACAGGAACGGAGAAACACCAACTGGTCACATTATTTAGTAGAAAACTTTGCGGTTAAGAGTATTTGGCGCGAAACGGTTAAGATTTAAATTTTATATTATTTATTTTGGAACTTCTATTACTGCCAGATATAGGAAATAATCAATAGCAACTAGATTTAAACATAATTATTAAAAAATTCCTTATTCAATCCAATTCCTAACAATATATTTTTCTTCCATTTTTCAAGTGATGCCTCGCCAGGATCTCAATTGGTAACAGAGCGCTTCCACGTGGACTGGAATTGGTATTTGGCCAGCCAGCGTAGTTTTATTGTGGCCCAAATCGATGGGCGTGGCAGTGGCTACCAAGGCGAACTCCTTCGAACCCAAGTCCATGGAAAACTGGGAACCGTCGAGGTGGAGGATCAACTGGGAGTACTAACGTAATTATTTACAACTTTCATTCAATTTAAAACTAAACTAATATTTTATTTGTAATAGATATTTACGAGACAACCTTAAGTTTATTGATCCTTTAAGGATCTGCGCCTTTGGCTGGGGCTATGGCGGTTACGCCTCCGCCATGATGCTTATCGACGATTCCCAGCAGGTCCTTCAATGTGCAGTGGCCATCAATCCCATCGTCAACTTTGGATTCCATTGTGAGTGTCCTTAAATAATCCTTATAAATGTGACCCAGTCCTGTATCCTATCCTATATCTCCTAATCCCCATTAAAGACCTAAATTTTAATGAATTTGGTATCGTTTTAGACTCGTTCTTCACGGAGCGGTACATTCCCCTCAAGGGCGACTACCTGAGAGCCCTCCAGGAGGCGGATCTGACCATGAAGGCGGGCAACATCAAGAACAGGAACCTGATGCTGATGCACGGAACGGCGGACACGCTGGTCCACCAGGAGCACACCCTGATGCTGGTGCGGGCGCTGGTGGAGCAGCAGGTGAAGTTCCGGCACCAGGTGTATCCCGACGAGGATCACGCCATCGCCAGGTCCTTGAGTCATGTGTACAAGACCATGGAGTGGTACTTCGATGAGTGCTTCGGCCCCGTCGACGACAACGAGTGGGACCCCACGGGTCTGTTTGTGTTCAAACAATAATTAAGACCCCCCTACGATCCTTACGACGAGGATCCGCTGGCCAACCAGCTCAGCGACATCGACATGGCCCCCGCCCCCGATCCGGATGGCGATCCGGACCGGAACCCCGGGGGCAGCAATCTCTCCACCCTTCTAACGGCCACCACTACGACGGCGTCGCTGTCGGCCCTGGACGAGCTGGACAGCCGGCTGCAGGCCCTCGATCTGATCACCTCCTCCACGGCCACGACCTTGAGCAAGGTCGCCGGCAAGTTGTGCAACTACAGCAGCAAGAGGCGCCTCCACCAGTCGGAGGCCACGCTGGCCCAGAAGTCACGCATCCTTCAGCACTAGAGGAGCCCCACAGGAGTCCTCGAGGATACCCAACACTGTGTGTGTGTGTGAGTGTGAATGTGGGTGTATGAGTGTGAGTGTGAGATTGAGCCAATGATTGACTGACTGATTGAGTGTGCTTGGTCTTCGGTTCTTAAATGGTTTCTCATTTCAATTTTATAAATTTTAGTTTTAAAACACAAATAGAAGTAGAAGCTCGAATATTGAAAGTTTTCTTAAAAATGTATTCCAAATATGGTTTTTTTTTTTTACTTTTTTTAATTTAGCTTGAGGTTTTTGAGGATAAAAAATCCTTTTTAAGGATATAGAAATATTCAAAACATTTTAAAATATAATTTTAATATTATAGGATTCGTAGTTGGCTTCTTAAGATGATTTTTTTTTATTTTTTTTAAGCTGAAAATTTCTTAATATTAAGTTAAACAAATATTTTAAAAGGCTTTGATGTTATTTATTAAAAATTATTGTATATTTTAGTTATAATTAACTTAATAATTGACATAATTTTGAATAATATTGAAAAAAAGTATTAATGGCCGCTTCTTAAATGATTTTTTACATTAATCCTTAGATTTCATTGTTTTTTAAGGTCTTTCTTTTAAAAATATGATATAAAAATATTGTAATTCCCACAAAACTTTTTAAAAACTGATCTTCGACCAATCTTAAATAGAATACTTAAAAAAATATTAGAGAATATATCCAACCTACAAAAAAGGATAACTTAAAACTAGATAATTTATTTTCAACAAAAAATAGGAATTTAAATAAAAACAAATACTATTAATTCGGGTTAACCCTTTTTTTAAGAAGAAAAATAAATATATTAACGTATTTATTTAATTTTAAAGAGAAAATTAAGTCCAAATGGTATTTGAACAATATTTCTTATTTTGAGAACTTTTTTGTATCAGTTAACGCAACTTTATTGAATTTAAAAATTGATGAAAAATAATTTAGGACTTGTTTAATTTAAAAACAAAATAATTTCTGAATAATAAACCATAAAGAACCGAGTGTGAAAGGGAATCGAAATTAAGAAAGCAAGTAGATCGGAAATTAGAAGCCAGAAACAGAGCCAGAGGGGAAAAGGAAATAAACCAAAGCAAGGTGATTCATTTATGCGACTGATTATTAAAATATGTGTATTAAATAATTAAAAATAAAAGGGAACTCATTGTTCAGGGGGCGACCGTGCGAAGCGATGGCGGCGGCTAACCGCGAAGAGACAACGTCGATGATGTCCTTGTCGTAAGGATAACGAAAATGTAGGGGACAAACGAAAACCTAAGGCTAAATGCTAAAAAAAATGCAAAATGCAAAACTAAAGCGTCAAACAAACATTTAAAAAACACACAAATTAACAATGTGTAAGTGTTTCATGTATTTAGTTTTGGGTATTAAATGTATGTTTATTTTTTAATGTTTTTTAATTAATTATTTTCACATTATTTTCACGCCTCATTGTTGTTTGTTTAAGTGTTTGATTGTATGTATGTGTGTATAAATATATAGTTATAATTGACTGAACATAATTTTTTTTGTATATATTAATGATTAAATTTTAAAACTAAAATCCAAACACCGATGATGTCCAAACGGAAGAAGAGGAGCGATCAAATAAAATATAAAAATAAAACATAAATAGCCACAGTTTCGAGATCCAAAAATAAATATTAAACAAAAACCCACAGCTTATTATATTACAAAAAAAAAAAAACAAAAAATTACTCGGTGTACATGAATGTCTTTTGTGATAGTCGAGAGTAGGCGACTATAAAATACCCTGTACTCCACTCGAATTGCTTTTCCAAAGAAAACAAGTAAACAAAATAAAATAATATTAACAACATAGATAGAACCCTCTCTAGACTTTCGGTGTTCAAAAGCTTTAAACTTTCATATCCTTTCGAGTAGCGCACCAATGCAAGGATACAGGGTATTTCCAGGTGTCTAGCATATAAACCAGACCTAATTTTTTTTTTAAGTCTAAATATATATAAAATATTTAGAGGAGATTGTGCCACAGGCTTGTTAAAACAACAAAAAAAAGAAGAAATATTTATGGGGCCGGGAAAGGATATTATTATTATGTGTGTGAGTGTGCTTAAGCGAGAACCAAGAAGAAAAAAACATTTTTTTTAGACTTTTTTTTACCATTTAACATTTAAAATGAAGTAAAAAACGATAAAGAAATATATAGTGAAACGATTGTCAAGCAAAAAATAAAAAAAAAACAAGCATAGATGTTAAATGTTGCGTCAATAAGCGAAATTTTATTGTAGCGATGCCGGGTGAAAGGCGCCAGAGGACGGGGGGGAACAATAACTCAGCCCACTCCCTACCAAAAATAAAAAAAACAAAACAAGATATACTAAAACAACTTCCAGAAACCCCAATAAAACTATAAAATCCATTTAAATCAATATAGTCAAGCTTTAAATGTTGTAAACACAACTTGAAACTTAACTAAACGAAAAAAAACCAAAAAAACCGAAACCTAGATCCATGAATTAATGTTAAACTTAAATGGAAAGAAACGAAAAAAAAAATCGCAGAAAAATGCATATTTATAAATGTTTAAAACAAAGCCCTAATTCTATAATAAACTAAAATTATATATACATACATACACATATACAAAACTAAGTGTAAACGAAGATATATATATGTAATTGTGCTATGGCAGAATTTTATGTATTCCAAGCGAAAAAAACAAAAAACCAAGAAACCATTAACTACGTGGAACCAACCAATGTAAACGCAAAGCTAACAACTCATTTCCATAAAGTACAAACAAAAACCAAAAGAAATATAAATTTAAAATTCAGTTACGCCGCATCGAACCCGACAAACAAACAAACAAAACAACAAACAAAAAACTAAACAAAACAAGACCAAACTGGACAGTTGTTTGGTCATTTCAGAAATGACCAACCCAACGAAGTGATTTGGTTTCAAGACAGCCCCCAGAAAACATTTCCAAAAATTTGAACCGGAAGCACTACGAATCGATATCGATATCGTAATTCGAAAACGAAATCGAAAACGCAACCAAATTCCAATAGATTTAGCGAGAAATAAACGTAAAAGCAGAACTATGTATTTCCAAAGAGAAGACACAAGTATACCAAACCAATATAACATCTAAAGCAACTAAAACCAAAAAAAAAACAAAAATCTCAAACAAAAATGAAACAATAAAGACATTTTTTGTGTGTATGCAAAATAAAATAAAATTAGTGTTTGAACTTTCGAAGAGAGGGAAAAAGGACTCAAGGCTTTTAAATTTGGCGCCAAATTTGGATAGTTCTAGAAATCTAATAAGATATTTGCTCCTGATGATTGCACCGTTGCTCCTGACAGTGTTGCAAAAACTATCGATAGACGAAAGAAACTTCTAGCACAATCGACTGACAATACCTATTAGTTTTCTGCCCATGTTTCAAAAGCGATTAGATATTTTTCTCTATATTTCCTAATTTCAACAAATTTTGGAATTCTTTAACCATCATTTTAACCAAACTATCGATAGCTCACTTGTTGGCATTTGTCGATAACTCTGTTACCGGTCGATTTCCTTTAATAGCATTGTTAAATCGGAAAAAGCACAGCTAAAAATAAGGCTTATTTTTTTCCTTATTTAAAATTAATTGAGTGTTTTTGCTTTCTCCCGCTTCTACGCCAATCGGCTCACGCATTTTCGCCCGGTTCGCCCGGGTCACCCTGTAATAAGGTGACAGAATAATCAGTGCTGCCAGCCGACAAAAACCGTGCTGCCACTTATTATCAATCGTAGCTCTACCTCTAACGCACGGTCTGAAAAACGGGAAAAGACAATCGCACGGCGGTTAAAGCCCTGCGATCTGCCAAAGACACGCAAAATTGCCCATTTTAAGCAGTTTCGCAGTTACAAATCGGTAAAGAAGTCATTGCCCAAAAATATAAAAAAAAACGAGCGTGAGTGCCCAGTGACCAGTGCCCAGTACGGGCGTATGTGTGCGTGCTACGCTGCTACCTCGTTGCTGAGTGCGTCTGTGTATGTGCGAGAGTGTGCATAAAAGGCATAGCAACCCAGAAGCAGCGACGCCGCGACAACAACTGTAATTTTCCATTAATTTTTGGGCGGCTGTATGCTGCGATCTCCTTCCACAAAGTAATTATTTGCAAACGCAAACTTTTCAATATTTTTTCCCGATACGGCGTTGTGCACGTTTTGTGGGTACTAGAGCTGCGTGCGTCAGTGTGTGTGCGAGTGTGTAGTTGTGTGTGTGTGCCAGGCCGTAGAAATCCGCTGGTGTGTGTGTATATGTGCTAAACTTGAAATTCAACGCAATCGCAGCGAGAACAAAACTCGTCAAGGTAAAACATCAGCAGCAGCAGCAGTAGAAGCAAAAAAAAAAATAGAAAGACGGAGGAAGGAAAAAAAAGTTGTGTGCGAATTCCAACGGAATTACGCGAGATTCACGCGGAGGATTGCGGGTGGGAGAGCACAGGAGGTGCGCTACGAGCGAGAGTGAGAGGGAAACCAGAAAGTGAAGTGTGTCTTTAATTGATTTTCGCTAGTTGCATAAATTAAATGTTTACATTCCGCCCAAGCGCGCCCAGACCGCAGTGCTGTAAAGTGTCATGTGGCGGGTTGGTTGGTCGGGTGACAACCCTGCACGGGGCACTGGGTACTGGGTGGCAAGGGCGTTAATTAGGCACTCTAATTAAAGCCAACATAATTTGCCGGTTGAAACAAAAAGACACGCACACACATGATCCATGCTGCTCTTACCCAGCCCCTCCACCCTAACTAACCCCCAAACCCCCCTTTGGCCCAAACTCTCGCTCTCTTTCCACCTCTCTCTTTTGGCCGTTAACCAACACTGGTCAGCATTAAGCAAATAATTTGCCTAAAATGTACAAGTACATATGCATCGGCCTGTGTGTGTGATTTGGAGTAAGTGCGAAAAAGTTTTCCTTTCCAAATGTATCTCCCTCTGTTTTAAATGGTAAAAAATCGGCTATTTACCAATTCGCGGAAAAGTACGCTTCGTAGTGTGCGTGAGTGATTAGCTGTTTTTATTCACTTTTGATTTTCTTTTCCCTTCTTTTCTTTACCTTATTTTCTGTTTTTTTTTTTTGCATAATCGAAGAGCCGCCTTTCGGTACATGTGCATGTGTGCCGTCCCGCTCCCACTCCCTCCCCCATACTACGGCCACCTGTACGCCCTTGCACACTCGCCAACACACACCCAAACGGGCGCGTGCACAAAACTAGAGTATCTATCAATGTATTGGTGCCTCTCCTACACAAAAAAAAAACAATATGTGATCACATTGCTGATGATCATCTTTAAATGTTTAGCACATGGAGTGTGAAAAGTGTTTTAGATTTTGCTTTTCTTTTCTATTAAATTTAGTTTAAAATATGTTAATTTTTGATATTAATTTGAATCATTTTCATTAGTGTTTTTTTTTTGAGTGCACTGGGGGCGATATTGTATCACTTTTGAAGTCATTTATTTGCAGGCCTCGGAGTCTCGTGAGCAGTTTTTAAAAATCAAATGTTATCGGCTCGGGGTTTATTTTTTTTTTCGGCCCATTTGGGATTTCTTGTTATATTTTTTTTTTTTTTTTTGTATGCGAGTTAGCGTTAAAATTTTTCTTCGCTCTGAAAAACAATTTTCGCCTGGCGCTTTTAAACGCTTCAGTTGCAATTCTCTAAAAATGAGGTGAAAGGAGGCAGCAGCAGCAGGGGGTGGCAATGGTGGGGGTGGGAGTGGGCCGCAATGAGGAGGAGGCGGCGTAGGTATTTCTATTTGTAGAAAAGAGCGCATAATTTGCAATAGTTTGCCATTTAAGCTTTCCATTCCACCGAAATGCATGCAAACGCCTTTTTGGAGTGCCAGACAAAACTATTTATTTATTATTATTGTTTTTTTTCTTTTGTTTTTTGTTTATTTATCAGCTGCTGTCCAGTTTAACCTAAATTTTATAGATTTTATATCTAAATCGATCTCTCTGGTGGTTTTTAACAACTGATTTGAAGAAAAGATCAAAACTCCTAAGAATTAACATTTTTTTAGGGAAAACAAATACTAAAAAACTTTTATTTATTGTATTTCTTATTTTTTGGTACATATTTTATGTAAAATGTACCATATTTTTTGTATTTGTCATTTCAAAAAGTGTCTTTTTTTGTGCAAATTATTTTGTTTTTCGTCCAATCTTGGGTTTTAAGAAATTATCTACGGCAATTAATCAAGAAAATGTATGATTTGTAAGTTTTTTGTGGTTTGAATCGCCTTACAAGAGTCCTGGAAAACATTTCAAGCAATTTTATATTTAAATCTATTACAGATCCATCTTTTTAGCGGAAAAAAACTCCCAGATAAATAAAAAATAAATAAGAGGGATCACATTAAAAAATATAAGGAATCGGAGAAGCCAGCACGGAAGGACACAAAAGAGGAGTCGAAGGACGAAGCGAAGGAGAGACGCGCCCCCTCGTTTCCCGCCCGTTTCCAGCCAATAGCAGTGCGAAACCGTCTTGAATGGATCCATTTGTTGGCTGGTTTCAGAAGGAACAGGAGGGCCCATCGCTGCGCACATGGTTAAAGATTTGGGAGACGAATGCCCAGGAGATGGGCGCATTGCTTGATCAACAGTTACAGCAGGCGACGACTAACGGCAACGGCAACGGCAGCGCCATCGGCGGCGGGAGCAACAACAACAATTCAAACAATCACACCAGCAACAACAATAGCGGTAATGCCAAGGATACATAACCCTTGTCCTGTTCTCCTGTTGTCCCGTCTAAGCACGTTCCGGGTTCAAATTTGTATTTCGATTCATTAAAAATAAAATAAAAACTATAACTAGACATTGGTTTAGATAAAAAAAAAAAACAAAAAACAAAAAGTGTGAAAAGAAAGCCTTAATGTATTTGTCGAAATTTTGTTTTTAATCTTTTAGTTTGAATGAAGTGTAATTCGAAGACAGTTGCCTTTATTGGAGCTTTCAAGTATTTTAATTTGGACCCATTTCCCGGTGAATTGGTTTAACCATTGATTCAAGTCATTAAGTGTAATAAAATGGATTTAATTTGATTGGATTTTAAAGATAGAATTGTGGACTAATCGGTTTGGTTTTTTTTTGTTTATAGGCAAGCCCTACTTATCGCGACCGACCAGTACTCTGAGTCGAGCTCTCCACTTCCGAGCCGACTCCTTGGAGATTCTCCAGCAACTCAACGGAATCTCTCAGCGGAACAACAACAACAATAACAATAGCAGCAGCACCAACAACAACAGCAGCAGTAGTAGTAGTAGCACCGTCAGTAGCAATACTACTAGTAGCTCTGCAACTGCAACGGCTGCGGATTCGACAACAAATCCAACTGCCCCTAGTACCAGTAGCAGTAGTTCCTCCACCGCGAACGGACCTCTGACAACGACAACGACAGCGACTACAGCAGCAGCAGGAGGAGGAGGAGGAAGTGGCAGTGGAGGAGTAGGAACCGGGGGAATCCTGGGAGCAACATCGACCACTACCACGGGCACCACCACAACCACCAGCAGCAGCGTCAGCAGCAGCACCAACAGCAGCAGCAACACCAACAGCAGCAGCAGCAGCAACACCACCAACAGCAGCAGCAGCAGCAACATGAACACCGAAACCAGCAACAACCCGCCACAAATGACAGCGACAACTGCCAGTCGCACGAATAGCATCTACTACAATCCGTCTAGGAAGAAACGGCCGGAGAACAAGGCTGGCGGTGCTCACTTCTATATGAACAACCACATGGAGATGATAGCCAAGTACAAGGGCGAGCCCTGGCGCAAGCCGGACTTCCCCTACGGCGAGGGAGTCATTGGGTTGCACGAGGAGATTGAACACTTCTACCAGTACGTCCTGCCCACGCCCTGCGAGCACGCCATCCGCAACGAGGTGGTCAAACGCATCGAGGCCGTTGTCCATTCCATCTGGCCGCAGGCCGTGGTCGAGATATTCGGCTCCTTTCGCACCGGACTCTTTTTGCCCACCTCCGATATTGATCTCGTTGTGCTAGGTGGGTTTTATTTTCTTATTAGTTCTCCTTTGTTATCCTGAAGATAATGATTGCAAAGTCAGAGCCGGCCATGTTCTCGTTTTTCTCTAACAAAATCCCCTTTTATATTCCAGGTTTATGGGAGAAACTGCCTCTGCGTACCCTGGAATTCGAGCTAGTTAGTCGCGGCATTGCCGAGGCATGTACGGTTCGGGTTCTGGACAAAGCCTCCGTGCCCATCATCAAGCTGACCGACCGGGAGACCCAAGTCAAGGTCGACATCTCGTTCAACATGCAGAGCGGTGTCCAGTCCGCGGAGCTGATCAAGAAGTTCAAGCGCGACTATCCGGTGCTGGGCAAGCTGGTGCTTGTGCTCAAGCAGTTCCTGCTGCTGCGCGATCTCAACGAGGTGTTCACCGGCGGCATCTCCTCCTACTCGCTGATCCTCATGTGCATCAGCTTCCTGCAGCTGCATCCGCGTGGCATCTACCACGACCAGGCCAACCTTGGCGTATTGTTGCTCGAATTCTTCGAGTTGTATGGCCGCCGCTTCAACTACATGAGGATCGGTATCTCGATCAAGAACGGTGGACGCTACATGCCCAAGGAGGACCTGCAACGCGACATGGTCGATGGGCATCGGCCGTCGCTGCTCTGCATCGAGGATCCCCTAACGCCCGGCAACGATATCGGGCGCAGCAGCTACGGGGTCTTCCAGGTGCAGCAGGCCTTCAAGTGCGCCTACCGCGTCCTCGCCCTCGCCGTCAGTCCGCTCAATCTCCTAGGCATTGATCCGCGCACGGACTCCATACTGGGTGAGTCCAATCAACGCGAAAATCTCTTAGTTTTTGGGTCTAATCTTCATTTCTGGATTGTAGGTCGCATTATTCACATCACAGACGATGTCATAGACTATCGCGAGTGGATACGCGAGAACTTCGAGCACCTGGTAGTGGTGGACCGCATCTCGCCGCTGCCCGCCGCCGCCTATGCCAATGGAGCACCTAAATATGTGATTATGCCCTCGGGCGCCGTTGTCCAGCAGCTGTACCATCATCATCCGGCGGCGGCGGTCCAAGTGGCACCCGCCCACCATAGTCACCCCCATCCCGGGGCCGCCGCCACGCATTTGGGTCAGACCTTCGTCACCAGCGGCACCAATGCCATAACGACCATGACCACGGCCGTGACGGTGGTGGGTGGTGGCACTGGTGTCGGTGGCGTTGGCATTCCCATCGTCACCCACCAGCAGCAGCAGCAGCAACAGCAGCAGCAAATCGCCGTGCAACAAGCCCAGAATACGAATCGCCATAGACGGGGCAGCACCTCGTCGGGCGAGGATTCCGAGGACAGCAAGGACTGCGATGTGGTGGAGGTGACGTCGGGTGGTCAAGAGATTATTGACATCACCCTTTCGCCTCCAAACGGCGGATGGGGTGGCGGCAACGGCAATGGCAGCGGCAACAGCAGTTCCTCCACAGGATCTTCGGTAAGGAGAATGATTTCTCGCTTTCGAACCTCGATACTTATCAAGTCTTTACAGCTGGAGAATACCAACGAACAGGAATTGGAGGAGCAGACAGTGGGCAGCAGTGGTGGAGGAGGAGGATCAGCGGGCGGTTCCGGCTCCGGCAACGGAGGAGGCAACGGCGGTGGCAGCAGCGGCGGAGGCAGCAGCGGCGGGCGCAACTACAACCAAAGAGGCAGCCACAACTCCACCGGCTACTACCACCAGCAGTACTACGTGCCACCGCCGATGCAGCAGCAGCAGCTGAGCAAGAGCAACTCCTCCTCCTCCTCGAACTATCACCATCACAGACAGCAGCAGCAGCATCACAACCAGCAGCAGCACCACCACCAGCAGCGGCCGCAGCACCTGCGCCTCGGAGGCGGTGGTGGCGGCGGCAATCGCTACCAGAAGTCGGTGGGTGGCTCCCCGATCAGCAACAGCAACAGCAGCAATAGCAGCCACAGCAGTAGCAGTCACAGTCACAGCCACAGTCACAGTCACGGGAGCAACAACCATCGACTGCCGCCGCTGAGAGGAACGTTGGTGAACTCATCGTCGGCGATATCCATCATTTCCATATCCTCCGAATCCTCGATAGCCAGCAGCAGTTCGAGCTCCTCCCGGTCGGGCCAGGATCAGCAGCAGAACGAGAGGGACGAGCGATAGGATTGGTAGGATCTTGAGACACTGAAACAAACTGAGAGATTGAAAACGATAGAGAGATAAACAGATAGCTAGAAAGAGAAAGTTAAAGTGAAAGTGAGAGAGAGCAAGAGAGAGAGAGAAAGAGATAGATTATAACGAGTTAGCAATATTTATAAATTATATTTCTTTCTCAGGTTTAAACTGCAAACTATGCTGCATTTTTCTAATTAATATCCCAGCTCCAAGCAACCTTCAAGAGCATCCTAATCCTAATCCCAAAAACAAAAACAAAAAACAAAACTTACAAAAAGAAATATATATTTAAAATAGTTCTTTCTTTTTTTTTTACATTGCTGTCTCGCTAGCAAACAAAAAACTAAAAATATATATATTTAAAAAGAACAACCTACTAAGCTAAAATATTGCAATTTTGCCTCTGATTGCGCTAAATGTATTTCATTTTGTTTCTAAAATAAATATGAAAGCCACAAAAAAAGCATATATATATATAAATACATATATATATATATATAAAATATGAAAAATATATAGTTATCTAGATGTAATTGTAAAACTCATGATTAGTTTGTAAAGTTTCGAAAGTGCGATAAACTGAAGTATGAAATTAGCCGCTACGTATTTAAGAACTGCGCCTACATATATGTTTCACACAATCTCTCTTAGATATATATATACTTATATATAAATGTATTTATATACCGCGATATGCATATATGTTTATATATATTTATGTGTATGAAACAGTGTAACAAAAGGAAATGTTAAACAGTTTTTCACTAGATTTTTTTTTTATATATACATATATATATATATACTAAAAATATACCTAAATAGATTATAGTTCTTAGAGCTCCATCCCCGCCCCTCACAACCACATCCTCCTACCACTCTTTTTCCTCCCACACACCCACCCACACACCATACACCACACACTCACGCGCATTACAAAATCTTGTAAAGTAATTTTAAGCAACTTTATTTTATAAACCAAAAACAAAACTAAAAACTACACAACAAAAAAATACACAAAAAGCCTAAACCCTGCCCGCAAGGATCACGCTAATATTACTAAGTGTCCTTGCGGGCGTATGTAAAAAAAATTAGAGAATTGTGAAAAACCCCAGAATTGTGAAAATCCTAATTGTAACTAATTTCTTGCGTTGTTTAAATTCCAGTTATTATTTTTTTTATGCTTGAAATGTAATTGTTTTATACTATTATTACTATAACTGCGTTTACGATGCTTACTATTAGGTTTGTACAACTATGCTTAGATAATCGTGAGCTAAAAAACATAATATTGTACCACGGACACATTTGCTCCTCCCCACAAAAAAAAAACCCCAAAAGCCCAAAGCGATTGTGTTTTTTTTTTTTAAACAAAAGCAAACAAAAAAACAAACAAAAAAGAAAACCGAACAAAAAAAAACGACAAAAAAAAAAGAAAACCTACAAAAAGAAAAACAAAAACACAATTTTTTTATTTAAAACTTATTTATGTTTATTATGCAATCAATGTGTGTATTATGCATAGATTCCTGCCATTTGTTTTTGTATAGTCCAGTTATGCTCTGTAAATACTACAATATGTTACTTCACAGTCTCGACTCGCACCACGCGACACGCCCACCACCTAACACCCGCCACAACCTCCACTATCCCCTCCTCCTTCTAAACGCACTGCCATTTTGAGAAAGGTTTTAAAAAAACATGTCGAAAATGGAGAAAAAGCTAAAGATTATGAAGCGATGCAGATGTAGTTGCAAAACAAAACAAAACAACAAAACAAGAATAAGAACATTTAGACTTTGTACATGTATAACATTTTAGGCTGTTCTCCTTTCCATTTGTAAGAGAAAAACAAACAAACAAACAAAAAACTAAATACCAAACATGAAACAAAAACCGAACTAATTGTAAATCCACTCAAATAATTTATGATTATGTTTTTGTCGATTTTGAAAACAGATTATTGTACGCGAGTTTTGAACCGAGATCGAGAACGGAGATCGCGATTTCTGGCGCTAGGCAACAAAATTTTAATATTTTTTTTTTTAAATAGTTTCCACAATTTGTACTAAAGTTTTATACAACATTCTTTACATGTTTATATTTTATCGCATAATAATAGTGCACTAACCACATATTTGTTGCCAGTGTATTATCGCGATGTCCAGTGTTGGCAAAGGCCGAAAGTCCTCTCCCTTTGGCACGATGACTCCTACAAGCTTGCAGCTGAGAGCTTTGAAGCCCACCTACACACTCTCAATCACACAGACGCGCATTGCCACACACACAGACACACATACACCTACATACAGATACTAAACACTTAATACAAGAGAGAGAGAAACGGACACTTAACGGTAATTTAGCATAGAATGTTAAATAAAAAGCAAAAATAGAGAGATCGTAAAAAGTGAGAGAGAGAAAGTAATAATAAGGATTATTAAATTTATGCACTCGTCTGTTGAATATTTATATGAATTATATGTACGTAGTTACTAATATTAACTAATTGATAAATATACAATATTTATATATGCATACCTTGTGGATTACTGTGTGGTAATAAGTAAAAAAACAAAATCAACCAACAACAAAATGTTTAGAATTAGCGATCCTAGCAAAGTAAGACTCGTAAATCGTAATTCGTAAATCGACAACTACTTAGAGCCTATGTAAGCACACCCACAAAACACAAACACACCCAAAAAACACCCCCACTCGCATAATCGCTATGAATGTTGAGGTTATGTCGTAGATTTTTTCAATATCCGATCACTGTTCACCTAGTAAGAACATAAAAGAAAGCTGTACTGTAACTGTAACTGTAGTAACTGTAAAACTAACTCATTTCTTTACTGGATTCCATGCGTCTTTATTCGAGTCTCTCTCGTTCGTTCTCGTTTCGATTTTCCTCCGATTCACAATCTACACATAATATTATCATTATAATTATTATTATTAACTCTTCCATATGTTGCTGTTACATACTCTTTATATGATTTTTATTTTTGTCGTCGCGATATTAGAGTGTATAAATAAATTCAATTTAACTAAATTACATTAAAATTACATTTATGATAAAGTGAATCAAATGAATCGACGATCGCAACATGATGTATATGGTATGATTAGAGTTCAATAGCTGTGTAAGGAATCGAACGAATCGAAATCGAAAACGAAATCGAATCGGAATCGTAACAATTTAGTAATGCATAAATCGTAAATCTAACTGATTGTATTAGCAAAAAAAAAACGTAAAATAACTAAAAAAACGAAGAGGTGACGATAAGAGGAATGCGGTAAGCAACAAAAAAAAAAAGAAGCGACAAATAAAAGCCGGCAAAAACTAAACTTTGATGTTTATTGATTTTAAGGGGATTAATACCAAATATTTATACCAATATTTATACCAATATTTTTAGTTTCTTTTTATTTAAATCTTTAATAATTGTTTTCAGTTTCTGGTAAGTTTAATAAGGTTTTAATAATATAAATTATATATTCTAAGTTAATATTTTTAAAGATGGTAAATTCTGGTGTTGACTTAAAATGTTTAAAA
Organism: Drosophila ercepeae; assembly: GCA_018150545.1. Lineage (NCBI taxonomy): Eukaryota > Metazoa > Arthropoda > Insecta > Diptera > Drosophilidae > Drosophila > Drosophila ercepeae. Next base: position 3,440,857 of record JAECWL010000197.1, read on the forward strand.
TGTTTAGAAACAAATAATTTATCTACAATTCTATATATAGTATAAATATTTTTAAAGTCCTACATAATGAATAGTTCTTTATGATTTTTAAGGTCAGTAATGTTGTTTTTCGAATGTTATAGGTTAGATTAGATTGAAACCAAAATAATTCATCTTAATTCTAATTAAAAAAAAAAAATATTTTATATTAATATTGATTTATTGAATATTACACTATACTTATGTATATTTTATAAATATTTTTTGACAGTTGATAGTTGATAGTTATAATAGTTATATACCATAGTTGTGTATTTTTTGATTTAATAGAAAAGTAGTACTCTGGTTCCTGGTTCCTGGTTCTGGTTTTTACAAAATAAGTGCTATTTACCATAAATACTTACGATACATTATTTAATAATATAAGATATATAAGACTATCTAATTGATTGTTTTTTTTAAGTTTAGTTACCATTTACCACTTTATGTAGGTGAACTTGAAGGTCTTGGGCTCGGTGGCCTCGCAGACGTAGAGCATCTGGATCTTGCAGTTGGCATCATTGATCATTTCCCGGGTGGAGAACATGTGGACGCAGTTCTCGTTGCCGCCATAGTTGTCCGGCATTTGCTTGGGTCCGTTCCAGGGGGCATAGGTCATGGGCCGGCCATTCGATAACCAATAGAAGGCACCCTCGGTGCCCAGATCATTCCCGGATATCCAGAAGTAGTCGTTATTCTTGAATCCCTTGGCCTTCATATACTTGATGAGGGCCTCCATTTCCGATTTGTCCTCGATGGAGGCCAGATGGGCGTTCATCATCCGACAGGCTCCGGCAGCCTGGAACCAGTTCACCTTATTCACAGGCTCTATATAGTAATAATTATCCCCGATCCGGACAAAGGGTGTGGTATCGATTTCCGATGGAATTCCTTAATAAAAGTATATTATTTAAACGATTTGTTTACCCTAACTACCATATTTCCCCAAAACTTACCATTGTAGACTTCAGTGCGATAGTTGGTAAAAATATTCACATCGGGTAAGTATCCTCTGCCCAGTCCTAGAACGCTGGCCAGGACTATTATTTGGATTAGAAATTTCCCACAATTCTGCCTCGGAGCCATTCTTGTTCCTCCGTTGTCCGGAAGCCAACTATCCAATGTCCACTGGTCCCGGGGGCTCTTATATTCCGCCGGGAACCCAAATACCCGCCACCTGATGTCTGGATCTTTGAATATCAAACAGCTGAATCAGCTATATAGCTCTAGTTCCCCCAAATGATATTCGATCTAGTGTAGGAATAAATACCATACGTCGGAATAAATAAACAAATGTGCAAATAAATATCATTTATTGGTAAACTATTTAAGGGGACATGAAGTAAAAACATTATTTTCATACTTCTATATACCAAAAAGGAATATCCCTTTTAAATTCGCTTAAAAATGTATCAAGATATACCCATTTTTGTGTTAAATGTGAATTATTTTGATTATTAAATTGCCATTTCTATATAAAATGTAGATTAAAAATACTTTATTTTATTTTATTCTGAAAAGCTTTTAATCCGAAATCCTTACTAAACTTTTATTTAATTTTTTTTTTAAACAAATACAAAATTGTTTTATTATCTAAACTTTGCCTCAACTCCAAGAAAAAGGTATTAAATTTCATAAAAGAACTCATTTTTTTTTGTTAATTTAATAAATATTTTATTTACTTCAGTTTCTATGCTAAATTGTTATGTGTTTCCATAATTAAAATATGATTTGTTTATATATCAGCCCCTCAGATCGATGTTGGGGTCGGTAGGAGCCTTTGTAGAGTCTTGAATTTTCTCGTTTTGCGGCTCCTGTGGTTGTTGGACTCCCTGGGGCCACACATGCCCCTCAATCCAGTCCAGAAAACTGGACACTCTAGTGTAGACTGTGGGCGGGCCACTGGCGCATCCCTGCCCGTGGGAGGTGATGCCCACCACGTGTTCTGTAAGTCCCTGCCGCAAGATCAGAGGTCCCCCGGAGTCGCCCTGGCACGTATCCCGCTCCCCAGTGTCGTCCCCGGCACACATCTGAGAATCCAGGAGGCCCCGGCTGAGCTGTTCGGAGGAGTAGTGGAACCGACAAATGTCGTTGGACACCTCATGGAGCCGCACTTTCAACAGCTGGGCGGAGGAGAGCCCGGCGAAGCTGGTCTGGCCGTAGCCGATGGCCGTCACCTGGGAGTTGGCCAGTTCCGCCTCTTGCCAAAGGCACGCGGGCTTCAGCTCCGACTTGGCCGACTGTTCCAGCTCCAGCAGGGCGATGTCGTTGTAGTCCGTGCTGGAGTCGTACTCCGGGTGAACGATAACTCGGCGAATGCGGAGATCCTCTCCTGCTGTGAGGGTCAAGTTGTCACCACCCAAGCGGACCTGGTTCGGGGGATCACTAAGAAATAAAAGAATAATAAATGTAAATACTTAGGATTCCCAAGATCCAGTCTAAATGGGATCTCCAATACTTGGGGAATTTTCTTCATTACGACAATTCTTTCGAAATGGATCACAACATAAATAACAAGTTTCTCAACACAAATTCAAACAACTATCAACTATTACATATTTCGCGAGAAAGGTTGGTCACCTCGAAAAATGTATGATTGAGATCGATTTCTACGAACTTACCCGCCAAAATCAATACAGTGAGCTGCTGTTAAGACGAACCGCTCCGAGATCAGGGCTCCACCACACCGATAGTAAACAGTTGTCTCATCCAAGTTGGACCGCCAGCCGAGGGCCGACATAAAGGGGAATTCCCTGTACCGGGTGGCCGTTCCTCCGACGACCTGAATCACGAAGGATATGTCGTTTGGATTGAGAGACTCCGGTCTGTTGTAGTTTTCGCAAGCTGTGATTTGTTAGATGGGAAAGCGCCGCCTTAGTCACTGGTCATACACTGAGAAAAACTGTTTATCCTTACCCTCCCGACTTCTCCGCTTTATCAGAGGCGCCGCCGTGTAGGGGTTTGCTGTGGGAGGCAGAGTTTCCGGGGGCACTGTGCTGGATATTTCCGGTACTTCCATTTCCGGTACACAGCACACGAAGTGATCGAATTTCACAAAGTAACAGGTCTTGGGGGATTCCCGTTTTTCTGTCCACTTCTTCATCGCCGAAGGACACTCCTCCATGCGAAGACAGTTTCCTTTGGTCCTTTGGGTGTCATCTGTGAAGCATTCATCAAAGGACTCTTTTGGGAAGATAATCCCCCGCTGCGAAAGTGGATTTATGGCTGGAGTGGCCTTAACTACAAAATAGAGATCAATGTATTTTATTGGAAGGAAGGGAACATTTGTAATTCTGTAATTCCCACCTGCTAGCAGCGAAAATTGTATCAAAGCCACAAAAAGCAGATACATATTTACGGATATGGAGAACTCCTTTCCAGCAAAATCGATGAAGAAGATGATCGGGTTTGATCTCCTTTCTTGATCAGCTCGAGATGCAGACTGCACTGGGGTCAGTTCGGAGATCTCCAAACGCTGGTTTGATATTCTGCGATTGGATCGCAGAAACCCGCCAGGCAACTTACAACTTAAGAGCACTGAGAAGAATAATCAGAGCTACAAAAAAACGAAATTATTATTTTTTGAAAGAAGCGTGGAAAAGGGCGCTTTTTCTGTTATATTTTCCATGTAATTCTTTGTATAAAGCCTACATAGACCGAATACATTTCTTTCTGTGTAATTTCGTGCATCTTTGGCTCTACCTTTCAAGACATTAAACCGGAAAAAAACCCAAACAAAAACTTCGCATTTGGTGGAGTATCGGAATTCCTGACTTTTAGGCTGGGGAATGTTTTTTTTCAGATGTTACTTGATGATACACCCCTTTTTGGGTTTTTTTATCCAATAGTTGTAGCTTCTTCTAATGGTTCAAAAAAATCATTTTTTTTTAAAGACAACCGGTTCTCGAACTGATAAAACATTTTGCTTTTATTAAATCTTTTTTTATAGCTTTTCTGACATTTAATTGTCCTGATTAATGATGCTTTTAAACTACTTGTTTTAATTGGGTGCTTACCGTTAGTTAATGGCTTTTGATTTGTGATTTCTTTATAATGTGACCGCACTGTGCCGCCAAAAAGGAGAAATCTCTAATCTAAGCTTTGAAAAACGCCAAGACCTGGTCCCATTCTAATACGATCCCGCCTTTCTTCAAAAGGATAATCTATAGATTTATAAACTATAATTTATGTTTGTTTAAAACATTATTTATTTAAAAAAAAAACATTTAAATGCTAAGAAATCGCAGTGCTTGTATTAATTCTAAAATTTATAAAGACACTTAGAAAACTGATCTTAAATCAAACTCCGGACTGGTCTCCCTCTTCCTTTGAAACGCGAGCTGCGATTGGGGCTGCCACCTCGGTTCCTGGAATCCCTGGGGCCACACATGCCCCTCTATCCAGTCCAGGAAGCTGGCCACCCTGGTGTACACAGTGGGCGGGCCACTGGCGCATCCCTGCCCGTGGGAGGTGATCCCCACCACGTAGTCCAGGAAGCTGCGCCGCATCAGCAGAGGTCCCCCGGAGTCGCCCTGGCACGTGTCCCGCGTCCCGGAATCGTCTGCGGCACACAGCTGACTGTCCAGGAGGCCGCGGGTGAGCTGGTCGTCGGAGTAGTGGAATCGGCATATATCGTTGGAGACCTGCTGGAGCGGCACTTTCAGCAGCTGGGCGGAGGAGAGCCCGGCGAAGCTGGTCTGGCCGTAGCCGATAGCCGTCACCAGGGAGTTGGCCAATTCGGGCTCGTACCAGAGACAGGCGGGCTTCAGTTCCGGCTTGGCAGGTTCCTCCAGCTCCAGCAGGGCGATGTCATTGTAGTCCGTGCTGGAGCTGTATTCCGGGTGGACGATGACCCGCCGAATGCGGAGATCCTCGCCCTCCGACAGGGTCAGATTGTCGCCGCCCAAGCGAATCTGGGTAGGGGGATCCCTGTACGAGAGTTACTCATAATTAATAAACAAATAACAAAAGCTAGAGTTTTATATAGATTACCCTCCAAAGTCGATGCAGTGAGCTGCCGTCATAACAAATCTCTCTGAGATTAGGGCTCCACCACACCGATAGTATATGCTCTTCGCGTCAAAGTTCGATTGCCAGCCGAGGGCCGCCATGAAGGGGTATTCCCTGTACCTGGTGGGCACCCCACCGACGACGGAGTGGACGGTAACAATCTCGATGGTACCATCTTTTTGATTGACCTTCCGCAGGTTGTTGTAGAAATAACAAGCTGTGAAAATGAGAAGGGGAAACCCTAGTTAGTCATGGATTACATCACTATTTGGGGGGACCACACTGGAAGTAAATCAATGGGATATTTTAGAAAAAAGAATTTTTTTTTCCTACCTTCCTGACTGCTGCGATTTACCAGAGGAATGCTTAAGGGATTTTTCGTGGTGGGCAGAGTAGGTGGTGGTGTTACGGTGCTTATTTCCGGTATACGAGTATCCGTTTCCGGTTCGCAGCACACAAAGTGATCGAATTTCACAAAGTAACAGGTCTTGGGGGATTCCCGTTTTTCTATCCACTTCTTCATCGCCGAAGGACACTCCTCCATGCGAAGACAGTTTCCTCTGATCCTTTGGGCGTCATCTGTGAAGCACTCATCAAAGGATTCCTTGGGAAAGACAATCTGACGTTTTGATTGGGGATTTCTAGCTGGAGTGGCTTTAACTAGAAAATAAAATATAATTTTTATATAAAAATATTTATTAATATAATGATTCTTACCTTTTAGTATAAAAAATAGTAACAGAACCACAAAATGCAGAGAAATAGATAGAAATAGGTTCCTCATTTTTCTATTGAAACGGTTTCGTGGGAGATCGGATGGGATCTCCTCTCCTGATCAGAACCAGATGCAGACTGCACTGGGAACGGATCTTAGATCACAAATCGGGGGTTTCGAGTGCGATCGTATCACAGAAACCCGCCTGGCAACTTCCAAGGTGCCAATCAACCAAAAGTAAACAATCACCAGTCAGTCACACAGAAAACAATGCTGATGATCCGATAAGGTCTAATAAGTAATATTCTATAATAACAAATTCCGAAGTCAAAAAAACTTAACTAAAGAAAATAGAGCTTTAAACTTGTTTAGCTTTGTTTCTTAAAACTTCTTATTTAAATAAATATATTTTTGTCTCTGTGCTGACACGCGCATCTTCGCCCCTCTCCCGCCATTCAAATAAATTCAAAAACAAATTATTTTGGTGTCGAATTTGATGCCGGCCCCAGGTTCGCCGAATTATCTCTCCAGATGGTTCTTGACACTTGCTGACACACATCGTTTTTTGGGCTTTTCCTGATAGCAGCTTCTTCCAAAAAAATTATATATGTACCCTCCCTCGTGTATAAAAAAAATAAAAAGCGCGACCGGTTTTCGAACTCAATAATTACTCATTTTTGTTGTTTTTATTTACTCGATCTTGGCTCATTGAACTTGGCTTGTTTATGGTGGAACTCTGGCACGAGATGCTTAATTAATTGATACACGATTCTTATTATTATTATACGATTATTAAAATATTATTATTATTAAAATAATAAAACTGTTGTATTAGCAGTGTGACCGCTTGAGGGCGCCAAATTAAAACACAAAATAGAATCCTAAGCTTTCCGCAAAGTTAATAAGCTAAATGTAAAGAATTGAGAAACGCGTTTTAATGTTTAGTAATTTTAATTTTTAATTTTTTGTTTAGAAAATCTATTTCAATGATAAGACAAAGATGCATATTATATTCTATATTACATAGTAATTATTTTATAGCTAACTAATTTAAAGCATATTCAATAAAACTAATTAAACTAACTGATCCTCCCTTATTTTAAATCAATTAACGGTTCGTCAAAATGTGGGCTGCCTGAGCAGCGTTTTGTTCTTTTACAGGCATTAAGATTGAAATATCTCGATGGCGTCGATTGGAAAACTTAGTCTTTATCTTAGTTTTAATGTTTTCTAACGATTTTTATTCAAGTTTTCGAATTTGGCGCTTTTTCAACACACATATCATAGCTTTTCAACACACAATCATCCGTTTTCCAATACACTCATCGTACGTTTTCCAATACACTCATCGTACGTTTTCCAATACACTCATCGTATGTTTTCCAATACACTCATCGTACGTTCTCCAATACACTCATTCGTACGTTTTCTAACACGGATCTTCCATTTTCCAACAATTACACGGCATTTTCAGCATTATAGCCAAAGAAATAATGGTCGCGTGTACCCCGAGAAGAAAACGTGCGCTTTGGACAAGGCCAATTCGAGGAGTCTTAGCCTGGAGCTGAGGAAAGCAGCCTGGAGCAGGATAACCACTGGTGCCACAAACATGGCGAAAAGTCATGAACACTTGCGGTAAGCCCCTCTGCCGCGGTGAGCTTCAGGGCCGCCTTGTACAATGGGCGTCGCAATGCCAAAAAGTGGAGAGCTTGTGCGACAGATAGCGTCGAATAAGACTGCAAATGCACAACGATAAGTGAGTAGGATTGAAAATAGGAGTCCTGTATGTTCGTATTAAACTTTTCTTCTTTTCAGTAACTAAAAAAATCCTTACCGAAGGTGGCTCGGGTCGAGTGTGTTGGCCAAAGCTACTAAATGAGCCTACCAATAGCTAAGGTTCGAGCCTATTGGTTCTAGCATGCAATAAAGTTGGAAATAACCAACTATAATATTGAAGCGACGCCACATAGGCGCCCATGCACGCACCGGCTAGAGTTGCATCCATTCTGGGCAGGCAGATCTTTCTCTGGAAGCTCCAGAACAACTCTTGGAGCAACTGCACCACCTGCGAGAGCATCAGAGTAGCAATTGGAGCACCAGAAGAGCGCCTGGAGGAGCATCATTAACACCACCAGAGCAGCAGAACAGGAGCATGTAGTTTATACTATTAATATCTCTGCCATTTCTTAACCGATTTGCAAACGGCGTACCATTTCTAAATCAGAGCTTCAAGCTTCTTCAATCTATAGCAAAATTCTAGGGAAATGAAACAAACAAATTTTTGTCGATTTTCGCAAAAAATCATGATGGTACCCCTTTCCAAAATTGCAAAAAATCGATCGATTTTTTTTTGTTCAATTTTTCTGATACTTTAACGCTTATCAACGGAGCCTGAAACCCTGATTCCAAAATGACACTTCGATCCCAAATCGGTTACAAAACGGCCAAGATATTTACAAAAACATATTTAAAAAATCAAATTTTATATCGTTTTGAGAGTAGCTTTTATTTTTTTCTATTTTAATTTACAGGGACGTTCAAAAAATGGACTATTTCTAGCCTATCTGCACCTGAGAACCAAGGAAAGCACTTCGAGTTAAAGGAATGCACCTCTACAACCACAGCAGCGCTTGGAGCTACTGAAGCAGCACCCAGACCAGCAGAGCAGTACCTCTGCACCTGTACCCGTGCCAAGAGCACTACAGCAGTACCAGGAGCACTTGTAGCAGTACCAGGAGAACCAGGATCACCTGTAGCTGTAACAGGAACACCATAGCAGTACCAGGAGTACCTGTAGCAGTACCAGGAGAACCACGAGTACCAAAGCAGTACCATGAGCACCTGTACCAGCACCAGGAGTACCAGGATCACCTGTAGCAGTAAAAGGGGAACCTGTAGCAGTACCAGGAGTACCACAGCAGTACCAGGAGCACGGGAGCAGCACCTGTAGCAGTACCAGGAGCAGCTGTAGCAGTACCAGGAGCATCTATACCAGTACCAGGAGCACCTGTAGCACTACCAGGAGTACCACGAGAACCAAAGCAGTACCAGGAGCTCCGTTTACCGTACCTGGAGCCCCGGAGCAGTTTTTGGAGCATCAAAGAAGCACATAGAGAACCTGTAGCAATGGATGAAACACCAGAGCAGCACCTGGAGCACCTGTAGAATCACCTGACCACCTGTATCAGCACCTGGAGCACCAGAGCAGCATCTGGAGCACCTGTAGTAGCACATGGAACCCCGGAGCAGCTTTTGTAGCATCAGAACAGCACCTGGAGCAACCGTAGGAGCACTACCAGACCAGCATAACAAAACCAGGTACTTTATTCTCTTAATAGCGAATATCTCGGCCATTTCTCAACCGATTAGAAAACGGCATATCATTTCTTAATAAGGAATTCAAGCTGTTTCAATCTGTATCAAAAGATTGGGTAAATAGAACAAACAAATTTCGGACCATATTTTGCCAAAAATCCTGATGGTACCCCTTTTAAAAAATGCGAAAAATCGACCGATTTTTTTGTTGTTCCGTTTCTAGGATCTTTTGATACCGATCGATAGAGGCTGAAGTTCTGATTCCAAAATGGTAATCCCTTTCCAAATCGGTTTAGAATTGGCAACGATTTTTAAAGGAAACTGTTGGAAAACATCGAATTTTCGACTAAAAACTTCTTGAATGTAATTTTTGTATTTTAGCAGCTTCTGCAACACCAGAGCAGTATCTGGAGCATCGCAGCAGCCCAAAAGCATCTGTAGCAGTACCAGGAGCAGCTGTAGCACCTGTAGCAGTACCAGGAGCAGCTGCAGCAGGACCAGGAGCACCTGTAGATGTACCAGGAGCACCTGTAGCAGTACCAGGAGCACCTGTAGCAGTACCAGGAGCACCTGGAGCAGGTCCAGGAGCACCGAAGCAGTACCAGGAGCACCCCAGCAGTACCAGGAGCAGCTGCTGCAGGACCAGGAGCACCGCAGCAGTACCAGGAGCACCTGTAGCAGTACCAGGAGCACCGCAGCAGTACCAGGAGCACCGAAGCAGTACCAGGAGCACCTGCAGCAGTACCAGGAGCACCTGTAGCAGTACCAGGAGCACCCCAGCAGTATCAGGAGCAGCTGCTGCAGGGCCAGGAGCACCGCAGCAGTACCAGGAGCACCTGTAGCAGTACCAGGAGCACCTGTAGCAGTACCAGGAGCAGCTGTAGCAGGTCCAGGAGCACCGAAGCAGTACCAGGAGCACCTGTAGCAGGTCCAGTAGCACCGCAGCAGTACCGGAGCAGGTCCAGAAGCACCGCAGCAGTACCAGGAGCACCTGTAGCAGTTCCAGGAGCACCTGTAGCAGCACCAGGAGCACCGCAGCAGTACCAGGAGCACCGAAGCAGTACCAGGAGCACCTGTAGCAGGTCCAGGAGCACCTGTAGCAGGTCTAGGAGCACCTGGAGCAGGTCCAGGAGCACCGAAGCAGTACCAGGAGCACCCCAGCAGTACCAGGAGCAGCTGCTGCAGGACCAGGAGCACCGCAGCAGTACCAGGAGCACCTGTAGCAGTACCAGGAGCAGCTGCAGCAGTACCAGGAGCACCTGTAGCAGTACCAGGAGCACCGCAGCAGTACCAGGAGCACCTGTAGCAGGTCCAGGAGCACCTGGAGCAGGTCCAGGAGCACCGAAGCAGTACCAGGAGCACCCCAGCAGTACCCCAGCAGTACCCCAGCAGTACCAGGAGCACCGCAGCAGTACCAGGAGCACCGAAGCAGTACCAGGAGCACCTGTAGCAGGTCCAGTAGCACCGCAGCAGTACCGGAGCAGGTCCAGAAGCACCGCAGCAGTACCAGGAGCACCTGTAGCAGGTCCAGGAGCACCGCAGCAGTACCAGGAACACCGCAGCAGTACCAGGAGCAGTACCAGGAGCAGTACCAGAAGCAGTACCAGGAGCACCTGTAGCAATACCAGGAACACCTGGAGCAGCTGTAGCAGTACCAGGAGCACCGCAGCAGTACCAGGAGCACCTGTAGCAGTTCCAGGAGCACCTGTAGCAGCACCAGGAGCACCGCAGCAGTACCAGGAGCACCGAAGCAGTACCAGGAGCACCTGTAGCAGGTCCAGAACACCTGTAGCAGGTCTAGGAGCACCTGGAGCAGGTCCAGGAGCACCGAAGCAGTACCAGGAGCACCCCAGCAGTACCCCAGCAGTACCAGGAGCACCGCAGCAGTACCAGGAGCACCGAAGCAGTACCAGGAGCACCTGTAGCAGTACCAGGAGCACCTGTAGCAGTACCAGGAGCACCTGTAGCAGTGCCAGGAGCACCTGTAGCAGCACCAGGAGCTCCCCAGCAGTACCAGGAGCAGCTGCTGCAGGGCCAGGAGCACCGCAGCAGTACCTCGAGCACCGGTAGCAGTACCAGGAGCACCTGTAGCAGTACCAGGATCGCCCCAGCAGTACCTGGAGCACCTGTAGCAGTACCAGGAGCACCTGTAGCAGGTCAGGAGCACCGCAGCAGTACCAGGAGCACCTGTAGCAGTACCAGGAGCACCTGTAGCAGTACCAGGAGCACCTGTAGCAGTACCAGGAGCTCCCCAGCAGTACCAGGAGCAGTTGCTGCAGGACCAGGAGCACCGCAGCAGTACCTGGAGCACCTGTAGCAGTACCAGGAGCACCTGTAGCAGTGCCAGGAGCACCTGTAGCAGCACCAGGAGCTTCGCAGCAGTACCAGGAGCACCTGTAGCAGCACCAGGAGCACCGCAGCAGTACCAGGCGCACCTGTAGCAGGTCCAGGAGCACCTGTAGCAGGTCTAGGAGCACCTGGAGCAGGTCTAGGAGCACCTGGAGCAGGTCCAGGAGCACCGAAGCAGTACCAGGAGCACCCCAGCAGTACCCCAGCAGTACCAGGAGAACCGCAGCAGTACCAGGAGCACCGAAGCAGTACCAGGAGCACCAGTAGCAATACCAGGAACACCTGTCGCAGCACCCGAGCAACTCCTGTAGAATCTGGAGCAGCCGTAGATCCTGGAGATCCAGAACAGCACCTATTTCTCCATATTTTAAGCATTTTCCAATGTAAATACATGTATCTGTATTTGTACGCACGTTTTATTGAAAATAAAGCACACTGTTTACACCAATTTTCCGAGTTTTCTTTCATTTTCCAGGTTTTACCCGAATTCGCCTTGATTTTCCCACCTTTTCGAGTTTTCCTGAATTTTCCCGAATTTTCCCGAATTTTCCTGAATTTTCCCGAATTTTCCCTATTTTTCCCGAATTTTTCAGAATTTTCCTGCATTTTCAGATTTTTAAAAATCCCAAAATCGCCCTCCGCCACTTCTGAAGTACCAGGCGAACAGAAATCAGCAGAAGGTGGATGCCGAATTTTTGAAATTTGGCGGGAATTTTTAAAATTTGGCGGGAATCCGTTAATTTTCAAATTTGAATTTGAAAAAAATACCAAAAAAATTTTAACGGAAAAATACCAAAAAATGTAAGGAAAAAATACCAGATTTAAAAATTTTTTGGTATTTTTTCGTTACATTTTTTAGTATTTTTCCGTTAAATTTTTTTTGGTATTTTTTTTAAATTCAAAATTTTTTCCCGCCAAATTTCAAAAATTCGGCATCCACCTTCTGCGTAGGTCGATTTTTGGGTTTTTTTAATTTTGAAAAATTCAGGAAAATTCGGGAAAATTCTTAAAAATTCGGAAAAAATCAGGAAAATTCGGGAAAATTCAGGAAAAATCGGGAAAAATGGAAAAATTGGGAAAGCTCGGAAATGTGGGGAAATCAAGGAAAATTGAGGAAAATCCTGGAAAATGAAAGAAAACTCGGAAAATGCCGATTGGGTATTTTACTTTTAATAATTCACAAAACAGCGCTTAAAATAATTATTAAAACAGGATACAGGATGATTTTCTGCTCCTGGTACTGCTACAGCTGCTCCTGGTACTGCTACGGTGCTCCAGTACCTGCTACGGTACTCCCGGTACTGCTGCGGTGCTCCTGGTACTGCTGCGGTTCTCCTGGTAGTGCTACAGGTACTGCTGCAGGTGCTGCAGCTGCTCCTGGTGCTGCTACAGGTGCTCGTGGTGCTGCTGCGGTGCTCCTGGTCCTGGTGCAGCTGCTCCTGGTGCTGCTACAGGTGCTCCTGGTACTGCTGCGGTGCTCCTGGTAGTGCTACAGGTACTGCTTGTGCTGCTCCCGTGCTCCTGGTACTGCTGCGGTGCTCCTGGTAGTGCTAGAGCTCCTCCTGGTACTGCTACAGGTGCTCCTGGTACATCTACAGGTGCTTCTGGTGCTGCTCCCGTGCTCCTGGTACTGCTGCGGTGCTCCTGGTACTGCTGCAGCTTCTCCTGGTACTGCTGCGGTTCTCCTGGTACTGCTGCAGGTGCTCCTGGTACTGCTACAGGTGCTCCTGATACTGCTGTGGTGCTCCTGGTACTGCTACAGGTGCTCCTGGTACTGCTGCAGCTTCTCCTGGTACTGCTGCGGTTCTCCTGGTACTGCTGCAGGTGCTCCTGGTACTGCTACAGGTGCTCCTGATACTGCTGTGGTGCTCCTGGTACTGCTACAGGTGCTCCTGGTACTGCTGCAGCTTCTCCTGGTACTGCTGCAGGTGCTGCAGCTGCTCCTGGTGCTGCTACAGGTGCTCGTGGTGCTGCTTCAGGTGCTCCTGGTACTGCTACAGGTGCTCCTGGTACTGCTGCAGCTTCTCCTGGTACTGCTGCGGGTCTCCTGGTACTGCTGCAGGTGCTCCTGGTACTGCTTCAGGTACTCCTGGTACTGCTGTTGTGCTCCAGGTGCTCCTGGTACCGCTACAGCTGCTCCTGGTACTGCTGCGGTGCTCCTGGTCCTGCTGCAGCTGCTCCTGGTACTGCTACAGGTGCTACAGCTGCTCCTGGTACTGCTACAGGTGCTCCTGGTACTGCTACAGATGCTTCTGGGCTGCTCCGATGCTCCAGATACTGCTCTGGTGTTGCAGAAGCTGCTTAAATACAAAAATTACATTGAAGAAGTTTTTAGTCGAAAATTCGATGTTTTCCAACAGTTTCCTTTAAAAATCTTTGCCAATTCTAAACCGATTTGGAAAGGGATTACCATTTTGGAATCAGAACTTCAGCCTCTATCGATCGGTATCAAAAGATCCTAGAAACGGAACAACAAAAAAATCGGTCGATTTTTCGCATTTTTTAAAAGGGGTACCATCAGGATTTTTAGCAAAATATGGTCCGAAATTTTTTTGTTCTATTTACCCAATCTTTTGATACAGATTGAAACAGCTTGAATCCCTTATTAAGAAATGATATGCCGTTTTCTAATCGGTTGAGAAATGGCCGAGATATTCGCTATTAAGAGAATAAAGTACCTGTTATGCTGGTCTGGTAGTGCTACAGGTGCTCCTGGTACTGGTATACATGCTCCTGGTTCTGCTACAGGTGCTCCTGGTACTGCTACAGGTGCTGCTCCCGTGCTCCTGGTACTGCTGTGGTACTCCTGGTACTGCTACAGGTTCTCCTTTTACTGCTACAGGTGATCCTGGTACTCCTGGTGCTGGTACAGGTGCTCATGGTACTGCTCCTGGCGTTGGTACAGGTGCACCTGGTATTGGTACACGTGCGCCTGGTACTGGTACAAGTGCTCCTGGTACTGCCACAGGTACTCCTGGTATTGCTGTGGTGGTCCAAGTTCTCTGGGTGCTAATACTGATGGTATATATGGTATAGTGCTGTTGAAGTACCGTCATTCCTGGGAAACAAAAAACAGGATTAATGGACATCATTTTATAGAAAACTCACTGAAAATTGTTAAAACTTACTTGAATAAAATTGGGGGAGGTGTTCTAGCCGATTATTTAGTATCAAAATCTTTAGCTAACATATCCAAAAGACGCTTCTTTGAGCCAGAACGTTCGTACCGGTTCCAGTTTAGATTGTGAATACAGATCTCAGGCTTGCAGAGAAAGATCTGCAAACACAGATTGGGTGCAAGCCTCGACGGTGCGCGCATTGGCGCCTATAGGGTTTTGGTTTTTGCATGTTGACGGCTCGATCCTAGGCTTTAGGTAGGCATTTTTGGTGCCTTTGGATCTTGGAGGCACCTTCGACTATGAGTTTGGATGGTCACTGAAAAGGAGAAAAGGTAAATAAGCACAGAAAGGTTTCCTATTTTCGATCCTACTCTCTCATTGTTGTGCCTTTGCAGACGTCCATTCTTTCCGGCTATCCAGAAGTTCATCGACACCTTTCTGTGTTGTTTCTGCGATCTGCGCGAAGCTGAGATGCCTCGACTTGAAATTGTCCAAAAAGCTTGCATTATTTTTCTCGGGCCACACGCGGTATTTGTTTACATGGAAGGCAGGGCTGGAAAACAACCGTACGGTCGGGTGTTGAAAAGCGGGGAAAAGAGAGTGTTTAAAAAGACTTAAAGTTATTTTTAATTTTTGTTTTTTTGATTATATTTTTTATTAGTTAGCTATAAAATAATTTATATAGAATATTGAATATATTACGCATATATTTCTATGCGAAAAAGCATCTACAACATTTCAGTAGCAGTGTTGAAAAGTGTGCGATGATCAGTCAAAACGATATTTTTTATCGATAGTTGTTTGAAATTCTGTTACCTGTTACGATTTCCAAATTTTGTATTCAACAAAACTTTAAACTTTATTTAATTTGTAATAGGTAAAGTAGCCAATGAGCCTAACAACCTTGAAGCATTGCGCCTCCCTGAGGATAGTCTACAACACCGCTCTCCTACGGCTATTCAAAAACAACAAATTCTCAACCATT
Organism: Drosophila ercepeae; assembly: GCA_018150545.1. Taxonomy (NCBI): domain Eukaryota; kingdom Metazoa; phylum Arthropoda; class Insecta; order Diptera; family Drosophilidae; genus Drosophila; species Drosophila ercepeae. The sequence goes on from JAECWL010000197.1 coordinate 3,456,368, forward strand.
ATCAGGAGCAATCAGCTGATTATGACAAAACAGACAAAACGATTCTACGCGGCTAGCAAAATGGTAAAATATCTAAACCAAACCGAAGCCATCAATGTGGACCTGGAGCTCTTCAACGAGTACAAGTTCAGCGTGGATCAACTAATGGAGCTGGCCGGATTGAGTTGCGCGCACGCCATCGCCAAATGCTTTTCGCCGGAGAAGTTTGCCCGCGTCCTGGTTTGCTGCGGACCCGGCAATAATGGCGGAGATGGCCTGGTCTGTGCCCGTCACCTAGCCCTCATGGGCTACACGCCAACTATTTACTACCCGAAGCCTACGCCCAAGCCGTTGTACGAGAATCTGAACCACCAATGCAACCTGATGGAGATTTGCAGCGTGAAAGAATGCCCAGGAAATGAAGAGGCTGCATCCAGCTACGACCTGATAGTAGACGCCCTGTTCGGATTCAGTTTCAAGCCCCCGGTGCGGCCGGACTTCGTCCCCGTAGTAGAGTTATTGCAACAGACAAAGCTTCCAATAGCCAGGTTGGGTTCTTGACTAGATCTTAGTTTTAAATATAAAATAAAATATTTCCATTGTTCGCAGCGTGGATATTCCCAGCGGATGGGATGTGGAGCAGGGCAAAGTTAGCGACTGCGACCTGGAACCAGAACTGTTAATCTCCCTGACGGCTCCCAAGCTGTGCGCCCGGCATTTCAAAGGCAAACACCACTACCTGGGCGGGAGATTTGTTCCTCCGGCCCTGCAACGCAAGTACGACATGAACTTGCCCACTTATCCGGACAACGATCTCTGTGTGAAGCTGTGATTGATTTAACCAAGTTGTAAATTGTAAAACTTATGATATTATTATATATTATAAATTAAAAATACAAGGTACAGGGTATTCTTATTGGGCTTGGGCATTCTGGGCGGCAGTACAAGAGGTCCATTGAGCGTTTTCTGCCCTGATAACGGAGTAGGCTCTGGTTATTGACATTTTTATTCAATATCCTGCTTGTTATCATACCGGCTGGCAGTCACACTTTACAGGGTGCCGCACACTGCTCATCTCTATTTCACACGGAAAGCAACGGGCAATAACAAATGTCAAGAGTGACCAGACCCCCAAGAAGTTGTTTTACCACAATGACAGAATTGACGCCGATATATCGATAACAATTGACATAGCAGGGTTTGATCCAAGTGTCGTCTCTAGTTTTCAAACCAAAAATGGCGAAGTAATTTTTTCCACAATCGTTTTTTCGTCCGGGTTGCAAGCAAATTGTGTTAACCAGGTGCGTGGAGAGGCACACAAAATCTTTCTAATAAAATCGTATTGGGTTAACAGATTTTATTCAGATCTAAGGTCAAAAAAAGCGTTTCAACATGTGGAATCAATGGCAGGCGGCCGCTGCAGCGGTTTCCGTGCCCATTTCGGCGCCGCCACCAACACCATCGGCGCCACCACCGCTGCCGGATGCTCCGCCCCCGCCACCGCCGTCGGACCAGGGGGCCACTGGAGAAGCCGCCGCTTCTGCGCCAGCGGTATCAGGGTCAGGCGTAACGCCTACAACCGCAGCCGGCGTCGCCAGCATCGCCGTCAACCCTTACAGCAGCACCGGCCCAGCGACCATGGGTGGTGCTGGCAACCCCTATGAGCAGTACACGGCTGCCCAATACGCAGCGATGACCCCGGAGCAGCAGTACGCCCTGCAGCACCACTGGCACCAGTGGCAGACCTACCAGCAGGAGTACGCCAAGTGGCATGCCCAGTACGGCGAGCAGGTAAGCTCTCGATGTGGTTGTTTGCTTTCGCTTCAAGTCTAATCGCGCTTTCGGTTTCTCCCGCAGTACAAGCGCGAAATGGCCGCTGCGGCTGCAGCCAATTCTGGCAGCGGATCCGCCACTGTGGCCCCTGCACCCGTAGCTGTACCGGCCCCAGCCCCCGTACCCGTTGTGGCTCCCGTTGCAGCGCCCACACCGGTGGCACCAGGTCCCCAAGTCTATCCGCCGGGCCAGAACTATTACCCGACCGTTGCTCCTAATCCGGCTGCCATGAGTGCCGTTCCAACGCCATCCCCAGTGGGGCCCGGCATGCCCGGGAAGATAATGGCGCAGCCGCAGTTGTACAACCAACCACCACCGCCGCCACCGCAAAAATCCAATAGCTACAATGCGCCGAATATGTGGCAAGGACCACCACCGAACATGCAGCAGTACGGCAACCAGATGAACTACAATCCCGGAATGGACAACCAGGCTTTCCCCAATCTGCATCAACCGCCGCCCAATTTGCAGAGACCGCCACCCCCCAACCAGAACCATATGCAGCCGCAACAGAACAACCAATGGGGCAGCAGCCGGCCGCCTTGGCAGCCTCCGGCGATGGATAACTCGGGCCAGAGGAGTTGGGAAGCTCCGCCACCGGCGCAGACCGGCGACAATAGCAATCGCTGGAGCGGACCGCCTCCTCCAATAAACAGCAGCAACAGTAGCAACGATAGCAATCGCGCCCGCTGGGAGTCTTCGGCGCCAGTTCCGCCTCCGGCTACGGGAGCGGATCCAAACCGCTGGAAGAGTGGACCACCGCCGGATGATCCAAATCAGAACCGGCGCTGGGACGGACCTCCGCCTAGCATCAACGAATCGCAGCAGCAGAACCAGAATAACCGCCAGAACAGCAACCAATGGGGTGGAAATTCGAATGACAGCGCCAAGAGCAAGCCCAACAGCTTTCCACGACCCAGTTGGGGAGGTTTTGGAACGGGCCAGGATTCGGACGGACCGCCGCGCAATCCCAACCAGCCGAGCTCCGATTTTGTGCGAGATCCAGCGAGCAACTCTTCGGACAACTTTGGAAAACGTTCCGGAAACTTTCCGAACAACTATGGAAATAATTTGAATTCGAATCATAATCAGATGCAGAACCAAGGAGGTCAATTCAGTGGAAGTGGAAGAGAGAGTCAAGGAGCTACTGGCCGAGGTGGTGCCGATGATGGCCCCGATAATTATGAAGACAACAATACTTTTAGTCGTCGTCCAAGTAATCGCTGGGGTGAGAGCAACGATCGCAACGATCGCAACCAGAATCAAAACAAAGGCTTCAATAGCCAGGGATACTACGATGGCGATTCAGGTGGTGGTCCCGGCGGCTTCAACAACTCAAATCGCGGTAACTTTAACCAGCGCAGCAGCTTCAACAACCAGCCGACGAATCAGCAGAACTTATCCTTCAACCAGAACCAGCCTTGGAACCAAAACCAGAAGCCCAACCGGCAGCAGCAACAGCAGCAGCAGCCGGATCTGGACGAGGCCAGCTTTGATCGGTTGTTCGATCAGTGGGAGAAGCAGTTCGAGGACTGGAAGAAGGCCAATGCCAACCATCCGGACCGGGAGGAGTACCACAGATACGAGGAGGAGTTCGAGAAGCAGCGGCGTCGCATTGCCGAACGCAGGGAGCAGATGCGCCGACGTCGTCAGCAAAACATGGGACACGGACCAGGACCGGGACCAGGACCGGGACCGGATCAAGATGCGGGTCCCGGCTTCGCCGCTCAGCGATCCAACGAAGACCGTCAACCTGACCAGTTCAGACCCGGAACGGACCGTGACCGCGACCGCGACCGTGACCGTGACCGCGACCGCTATAATGACCAGAGCTCAGGAGCTGGGCCGAATTTCAATAGATTTAGTGGACCCCCACCAAGTAGAGGCGAAGCCTACCAAAACGAAGGCCCCGACTATGACAGAGGATCGGGTGGAGGTGCAGACAGACGTTACTGGGGACCGCCGGGATCGGAGCCAAAATTAGAAACAAATCAGGAGAAGAACAATAAAGAAAATGAAGATGAAATCAAACCTGGGGCACCGGCAAACCCAACTCCAACGGAATCTGATCCATCTAAGTCATCCGGTCCTCCTCCAGCGCCAGCTACACAGACTGCAGTTCCCGGCAAGCGTCGCCAGCCGAGCGGAGAATCACCTTCTGCGACGCCCGCCAAACAGGTCCGAGAGGAGCCCATCCTCACCATATCCCTGGACGATGACGATGACGAGGAGGAGGATGAGGGCAATAAGTCACAAGGCTTGGACACGCCCATGGGCAACATTTTCAAGAAGAGTGACGGCATACCGGGCCTGGATTTGGTCGAGGAGGGTGGAAGCAAACCCTCACAGCCTCTGTTCGAAGATTCTGCGGACCAGCAGGAACCGTCGTCTTCCTCCGGAGACACGGAGCACCCAGAGCAGTCGGGGCAGTCAGGGCAGCCAGGCAACAAGAACCAAAACAACGAATCGCTGAGCAATGCATTGAAAGATCCCGATTTTCTCAACAGCCTCACTCAGGCCGTGGCCCATGCCCAGGAGCGGGAGCAGCAACAGCAAAAGCAACAGGATCGGCAGACCGATGATGGCACCGATGCGCCACCGCTGTCCTTTGCCGAGTGGCAGCGCAAGAAGAATAATGGCAATGAAGGAAAATCCCGCGACTCGTTTGACTCCAATAGCCCGGTTGGTCAGAATCAGGCTTCCGATCCAGGCAAGGATTCGCGCATGAGTCCTGGCCCATTAGCAGGTCCCAACCGAGGTCCTTCCCAGCAGTCCGGACCACTCCGTCCCGGCGACTCTCAGGTGGGCGGCAACAACAACTTCATGAACTTCGATAACAACGAGGCGGAAGGCGGTCCATCCGGTGGGCGTAGCCCTGGGCGTAGCATTGGTCCTGGTCCAGGCCAGGGATTCGGTCCCCGTAACTTTGGACCCAATGGCCCGGGTCCCAACTTCGGTGGATTCGGCCCGGGAGGACCCAACTTCGGCCCCAATTTTGGTCCCGGTGGACCGGGCCCCAATTTTGGACCCAATGGCCCTGGACCTGGCTTCGGACCGCGATCGGGACCGAACTTCAGACACAACGGTCCCCCCGGCTTTGGTCCAGGTTTCGGACCGAATTTCGGCCATGGACCAGGACCAGGACCCGGACCTCGAGGCTTTGGTCCACGAGGAGGTCCCTTCGGACCGCGACGCGGTGATGACTTTGGCGGGCCACCTTTCGGAGGACCCAACTTCGGGCCAGGCGGCGGTGGTCCAGGAGGCGGTGGTCCGGGAGGCGGTGGTCCAGGAGGCGGTGGCCCGGGAGGCGGCCCGAGAGGATTCAATGGACCCAATTTCGGCTCGGGACCCAACAGTGATAATAATCCGTTCCGGCGCCAGGGCGGTCCGCCCATGCCCCACTTTGACGATGACGGCGGCGGCGGCGGACGAGACGGAGGACGAGACGGCGGTGGTCCGCAGCGAGGAGGAGGCGGTGGCCCACGAAACTTCCCGAACCGGAGCTTCGCGGGAGGCAACAATCGCAAGAACTGGAACGATGGGTATGTGTCGAAAACCACTTCTTAATTTTAACCTTTTTTAAATAACGCCTCTCTCGAAAAGAATGCACAATGTCTCGATTTATTCAAAATCCAATTCAAAATCAAAATCAACTTCCAATTCCATTTAAAGAAAGCAAAAAATAAAAGGGGGATATGGATAGGAGGAGGAGGCTGTCTTTGAATCCTTCCTCCTTCCTTTCAACTTGTCTGATTGCCTCACAATAATTTTGAATCATTTTTCTATAAACGATATACAGTATAGAGTACACGATATAGTAGAGTTCGATATTGAACCGAGATATGAATGGGTTTTCAAGATTCTAAGATTCTCAAGATTGATATTATTTATGCATTAGGAATATTTCATTGTTTTTTACTGAGAGAGAGAAAAAGAAGTATCCTTTTCACAATAAAAACTCCAACATGTCCTTTTCATTGATTGAAAACTGTCTAGTCTAGTCTAGTCTTGTCCGAATCGTGTTTGATCCTGTCTTTACTCTGATTAGGACTAGGGACCTCTGTGCCAGCTTGTGCCTTGTCACGTCCACCACCCACTATCTATCTACCCGCGTCTCTTGTCCTACCACTATTTAAGCCACTTCCTCGCTCTTTGTCTCTCTCAACCTCAACCGCGATCTTTGTACTTGATCTCATCCAATTTTATGTAGCTAATCCTTGCGCAGGCGTTTTTTGTGGTTATCGTTAATGCTGGAATTTCGATTCCAACCCCGTTTTCTCTTCTTTTCTTCTACTTCTATGCAATACTGAATACAAAAACCGAATCATACGAAAATATATATAAAAACTGATATATGTATATAACCATATATATGTATATTATATGTGTATTACAAACTAATGTGGCACCATAAAAAAAATTAAATTAAATTTATACCGAAAAAAAAAAAATCAACAAAAAAAAATACGGATTATGCATTGGCTTTTGGTTGTCACCAAACCCCAATACCCGATAACCGATAATCGATACCCGGTACTTGATACCCGATACTCGATACCTGGTACTTGATACCCGGTACCCGGTATACGCGATGTGGTATGTTGTGGTGTTGCACACACATTTTGCTTTGCACACACACCGATCCGTGTCTGATCGATCCGATGATCTGATCCATTGTCTGAGCGCAGCAAGAACAGGGGCGGTAAAAACCAGCAGCAGCAGCACCAGCAGCAGCGCAGGAATTGAGATCTGAACTCTGAACTCTGAGCTCTAAACTCTGAGCTATGCACTATGAACTTTGACCTCAGCATCAATGTCAAACCGGGATCTGAGTAGGAGAGTCAGAGATAATATTAATGTGGGGTGTGCCAACAACCTGACCTGACCAAAACGCAAAAAAAACGCAAAAAAGAAAAAAAAAAATAAAACCAGAGAGCAGATATTATATAGACACTCGACTGCCAGATCCGAGATATATATATATATGTATATGCGTGAATAATACCGAGATATTTGAACGAATTACCGAAATTGTGTTGCTCGATATTCGAAAATTTCTTTATCTTCATAAACTTTTATTCATCTTAACGAAAGCAAACATCATACTAAAGTAAAGTCAATAATTAGTCGTATATCGTAAATATGGATTTACTTTTTTCCGATTTAACGATTCACTCAAATCTTGACTAGCGCGATTTCAAAACTAAATACTTATTCCAGCGAGCTCGAAATGTATCTTAAAATCAACAGAAAACAAAAAACCAGAAAACAGAATATACAATTCTTTTAAATGTAGACACAAAAGTTATATAAATCGTATATGTTACAAATATACCATGAATTTAATTTATCAATAAAGGAAGATCAAACTAAACCGATGTTCTCGAGGGGAATTCTTCCACAATCCAAAGTCCACACAGAGTCGTCGTCCGATCTTTTGTATTCTAATTGTCAGTCCGATTCCGATTCTGAATTCAGATTCTGAATTCTGATTCAATTGTAAATGTCTTGCTCTCCGAAGCCCCGAAAAAACTTAGTGGTCCGATTGTATATATTATGGTTTAGAAAACGGGTACTTCTAATAGATAATAAATAGGAATAATATTTAAGAAAACTGTTTGAAACTCTTAGAAACTCTGCGTAAAATACACACGATATGCGTTCATCTCTATAAGCCCTGATCAAGCCCTGACCTATTGATAACTATTGATATCTAGCAAGAAAAAAACCGAATCGGATCCCATTTGATTTCCAATTGAGAGAGATTCTCGTACAAAGTCCGCTTCAATGTCAATGTATAAACCCCTGCAAGTTGTCCGTTCTTGTCCGCTTTAATTGATTCAATTTGAAAATATATCAACGACAGCCTTTAGAGTCATCCGATATGCACTGTACAAAAAAATGTGGTCCGCTTTAGAGAATACCAAAAACATGTTCCGATTATTAGCGATATTTTGGGATGATTTTATCGAAAAAAAATTGTAAATGAAACGAACTTTAGCCGTCTAAGTCTTAGGGCATTTATTATAAGCATGAAAAATATATATATTTAGTCGCCGATACCCCCTATTATTATAAGGGGGGGTCTTGGCCAATCTGCCCCTGCCTGCCACGCCCCCTAAAAATACACACAAACAAAAAACAACCACTTTATTAGTCAATTTCAACCCAAGTAAAAGTTCAAGTGTTTTTCTTTTGGTTTTTGAACATTGAAAACCTCAATACGAAACGAAAACGAAAAAAATGTTGAATTTGAAACAAACTCAAAACAATGAAACAAACTGAAACAATGAATCCAAAAAAAATACTTTGCAAAAATATGTACAAAAAACCAATCAAAATCGAACTGCAACTGCAACTGCAAATGCAACCGCAATTACCACATCATCATTAACCAAAAACCGACAAACATAATCTCAACAAACTCAACAAACAATTATCTACGAACTACTGTGTGCGCCACCCACTGACCTCCACCTTAAATCTATCCGACAACTCGACATCATTCGAAAACTAAAGCCAGGATCCGTTTCCCGACGAGCCCATCCACCGACCGGTGAAGGTCTTTGACTATTCCAACACCTCCACCCCCGCCAAGGTGATCGATTACGGGCACAAGTCGGCGGATAGCTATGGAGCAGGTGGACTGGGTGGACCAGGCGGTATGATGAACCCTGGCTCCCGACTGCCCGTTTTCCAGCCGGTTCAGACCTTTGACTATGGCCATGCTTCGTTGGCGGGAGTGAATAGAATGCCACCAGGAGGAGGAGTTGGATTAGGAGGAGGAGTAGGTCTAGGAGGAAGTCTAGGAGGAGAAATGCGAGGACCAGGTCCAGGACAAGGATACGGAATGGGAAGCAGAAGCAGCAGCATGACAGGCACAGGCACCGACACAGGCAAGCGTAAAAATAACAAAAAAAAAATTAGCAAGCAACGCCAACAGGGCCACTTCAACGTTCAGGATAATCAAACCGATGAGAACAACCAGCCGGAGGTGAGTTATCCAATTCAAGAGCTTGAATTCCTTTCCAAGTGATATCATGGCTCAAGCAACTTATCACTTCTCCTCCAACCGCAGGGCAATGACATCCGGCCGGACTATCAAGAAGACTTTGACAAGTACAATGAGAACAATTCGAATGATCTCGAAGACATTTCCGACGGCGATGAGTAAGTATTCTAAAATATCTTTTCCAAAATGAAACTCTTAAATAATAAAAACCCCTTTCCAGTAACATCCCATCGATGGACGGTGATGGGGAGGATTCACTGCCCTCGCCACCATCCATGCACCCTTGGAGCGGTGTCCCGGATCGGGCTGGCATTCCGCCAGCGCCAGTTCCGCCGGCTCCACCAGCGCCACCGGCTCCGCCGATGTTGTCGCTATTCCCCTCGCGAGCCACTGCCAACCAGAAACTGCCGCCGGTGGTCAGTGCAGCACATCTCGAAATCAACATGCCGTCTAACGAGAACCGCAACACCATCTCCGTGGACGAGGTGCTGCTGCCACCCGGTCGCCTCACCCGTCCCAAGCGCATTTGCATCATTTTGCGCGGTCCGCCAGGGTGCGGCAAGTCATATGTGGCCCGCCTGATCAAGGACAAGGAGCTGGAGATGGGCGGCGCCAATCCGCGCATCCTCAGCATAGACGACTACTTCATTATCGAGAATGATTATGATGAGAAATGTCCCAAGACGGGAAAGAAGGTTCGCGATTTATTCTTAACGTAAAGTCTCAAAGTAATCATTATTTTGTTTTCCCGAAAACAGATTCCCAAGAAGGAGATCCTCTACGAGTACGACGACACCATGGAGGAAACCTATATGCAGTATTTGTTAAAGTCGTTCAAGAAGACGCTCAGCGACAATCTGTACGACTTCATAATCGTGGACTGCAACAACAACTCGCTACGGACGATGAACGAGTTCTACTGCCATGCCAAAGACTCCAACTTTGTGGTATTACTGAAAATTGTATTCCCAGAGCACAGTAAACCGATTTGTATCCCCCGACAGCCGTACATTGTGGACCTGCATTGTGATATGGAGACGTGCCTGGGCAGGAACTCGCACCAGCGCACCAAGAACGACATCCAGGTGGTGCTGGACAACTGGTGCCCCACGCCGCTGCACTACATCAAGCTGGACGTTAGCTCGCTGCTGGAGAACGTCGTGGAGATGGAAGACGTTGAGAACATGGCAACGGTAACTATGCAGTAAGGCGGCAAGGCGAGGCGAAGCGAAGCGAAGCCCGGAGTCGCCGCAAGCCGGACGGGTGATGGGGTGATCGGGCTGGGCCATCGAGGTGGCCAGAGGCGGGCCGTAGTCAGCCGACCCCGATGGCGCTCACTACGGACGCCGCTGGCCAGTCCCGGAGGTGCCGGCTCCCTCATCCAGCTGAATAACAAACACGTCCGAATAAAAAACCAAATAATAAACCGAAATTTCTACTCATAAGTTTAAGCCATAAGAGTCTAAGCCAAGAATCTCAAACAAACAAACCAAAACCAAAAACCGAGGCGAAAATCTTTGACCTGGCTGGGCCAAGTTCTTTCTGACAAAAAAAAAACGTATTACCCGCAAGAAATCCAATATCCAATATCCAATACTAGGTTAAGTTACTTGTTGGAATATATACGAGCCGTTAGACGCTACGATTTATAAATAATATTTGAACTGCTCTACCATTTTATTACCAATGCCATATGCACAGCTCCTTAGCCCTAAGATCGAACCACTTGCCACGAATCTAAGAACCTAAGATTAAGCTTCCTAGTAAAGGCAACTACTTGTACTCTGCAAGCGAGGTCAAGCGAACGTTTTGTTGATTTATGGCGGCTTCATTTCACTTGCAGGACGACACTGACACCGCCGCCAACGATCCAGCTCCATCGGCCGCTACTGCCGGTTTCGATGCGGAAGATGACGACGATGAGAACAGTGCCGATGCCTCGAACAATGTAAGTTTTTGTGATATTTCTATATATTCCGAGGGGCGGAACGCCATATCGATCAGTCGATGCAAGCCCAGAGCTTCATCTCGGGTTTCTGCGTCCCAAGTCCCTGACTTTATTTTCCTTTCCAATTGATTTGATTGGTGATCCGTATTTCGTTTCGCATACAGTGCGGTTTCCTGAAAAGCAAGTGGGAGTGCGACCATACCGAGGACAATCTAGGTAAGTCCTTTGACATTATTTCTCCCCCATCTGGATCAGATTTTAAACGATTTCCCTCTTTTTTAGCCCGCTTGGATGGCACCAAGCGACTGATGCAGAACCGCAAGACGGCCAGCATGGCGGACTATCTCCAGCTGGACGAGGAATGGGAGCCACCCAAGTTCTCAGCCAACGGCAAGAAGCGAGTAAGTGTGGCACAGAGAGAGGGAGATAGCTGTTCTATCTCTCTTCTTTTCATTGAAAGGTTTGACATAAAAAAAACGACTATTTTTTAGGTACGCTGGGCCGATATCGAGGAGAAGCGTTCCCAGGAAAAGATGAGAGCCATCGGATTCGTGGTGGGGCAGACCGATTGGAACCGCATGATGGATCCCCATGCCGGGACCCGGGCCCTGAACAAGACCAAATATATTGAGCGCATCAACAAGCGTCGTTAAACTACAATTACACGCAGCTGGCATGCAAACTCTAATCATTTCCAGTTAATAAACGTAGAGCATTTGGAGTATCGTGGAGCATCGTGGAGCTCTCTCCCATTCAAAGACCACCAAGTACAGACTACCACCAACCATTAGCCATTATCCATTATCCATTATAAGCATGAAAGGAGCCCGAAATTAAAATTAATCATCCCTCATCTAACGCTATTCAGTATAGAATTAAAATAATCTACACTTTCATGGTGATTTTAACAAACGAGAAAAAAAAAACAAACAAACACAGTTCGTGTTGCATTCGATCAACCTCAGACATCAAACAAACAATTCATTGAAATATTAAAAAAACCTTTGCGGGTAATAGAGAAACGCATACGTATATTCTAAAAAAAATATACGATACATTATAAATATTATATATATATAAAAAATTGCAATGTAAAATTTTACTATTTGAAGCTGTAAATTGGAGAGGATGGAAACTTATGAAATTTTTTATGTACAGCAAAAAAAAAAGTATAAACAAATATATGAAGAAAAAAAAAACTAGGGAGTTCCTATTTGGTTTTTTCGGGTTCAATGTACTCTCCCCCCCAGCTTGCTGTCTTTTTTTATGACTCAAGAAGGTAAACAAGCATTGACAGCTGTTTTAGAGAGGGGTATGAGGAGGCAGGAGCCTCGTAAAGGACATCCTTTCCAAGGTGAGTTACAAATGACAGCTCCAGGCAGAGTTGCACAACACGCCGTGTATGAAGTATGCGCATGTTGGAGTGCTTGTGGGTGCTTCGGTGGCTGGTAGCTTGGTTGGGTGTTGCATGTCATGTGGGAGGGGTAGTAGGGCGCGTGATAGTACGAGGCAAGTGGCACCGCAAGTCACCAATAGTTCACACCCCCTAAAATACACGCATCCCATAGCAATCGGGGATGCCGGCTAAGCTGTCGATAGTTTTTTAATCAATTTCATTGAAAATTTGGCCAAAAGGTCATTTCAAATATTTGATTTATGTTCTAGAACTTGATAATGAATTGTCAAAATTAATGACTTCAAAGTAATTAAATTCTTTTAGTAAAACACAAAAACATAGTTGTTTCTTTTGGGTTTTAAAGGCTTAAAAGTTGCATTTTATTTCTATCCTATCTGTCCTATTAATTTAATAAAAATATATATAAAAGTTTCTTATCAAATGCATTTTTAATCATACTAGAAAAGGGATAAACCAAGGGATTTTTCTCTCTAATTTGGATTCATAAATTTGGATTGTCCTAATTGTCATTATTCTGACAGTTTTATTTTAGTTATTAAATGTCTATTTCTTTAATATAAATATTCTAAAAAGGTTATTTATCAAAAGCGTTTCTAAACAGACTAGCAAAAGGGATAAACCCTCTATAAAAACCAAAGGATACTTGTCCCTAATAAAAATTCGTTAATAAAATTCTTCTCAATCAAGATTCTGGCAGATTCATTTTAGTTATTAAATGTCTATTTATTTAATAAAAATCTATAAAGGGTTCTTATCAAATGCTTTTTTAATCAGACTAGGAAAAGGGATGAACCAAAGGAATTGTTTCTCTAATTTGGATTCATAAATTCAGATTGCTTTGATTCATATTTCTGGCAGGATTTATCTCATTAATAAATTTGGTTTGTCCTGATTCATGGCATTCTGGCAGTTTCCTTTTTAGATATTTATTTCTATATAAATATTTCGAGTATATAAAGGTTTCCTATCGATTGCGCTTCTTATTAGATTATCAAAGGGATAACCCTTCTATAAAAAAAAGGATATCTCTCTCTAATAAAATGACCCTTAATAAATTTAGATTGTCCTGATTCTGATTCATGATTCAGCTATCATTTGGCAGCTTTTCAGCCAAGTTAGTGGCTCTGTTAGACGATTTTCCGACGTCCCTCGACCGAAGCCGAATTCGAGGCGCGTTGCTTTCGCTTCTGCGACGCTTGCTGGGCCAGCTGGCTGGTCGGCTGGCTGGCTGGTTGGCGTTTTTTGCTGTTTCAGTTGAGAAACACAATTCAAACGCAACGGTAGACGAGAGCGACAATAAAAAATAAAAATAAAAGACGGCTAACGCCTTGTGCTCGCTCGCCCAAAGCCCACGAACACGGCCCTCCTTCCTTCCAGATAACAAAAGCAATAGCAGTTGCTGCCACACAGTCCCGTTAACCGAATTGCAACTCAATTAAATGAAACACATGTATTTTTTTCAAGTTAATGAAACACCCGTTTTGCCCAAATATTAAATAATAATACAATAATATTACAATAAAAATATATTAAATAAAAAAGTGCAAAAAACACAGAGAGGTCCTGCAGCCGCATTTTTGAAGTTACGTCAAAAGGAGTCAATCGCCAGAGCAGGAGGGCAGCAGCGGAAGCGGAAGTGGGAGTGGAAGTGGAAGAGAGCGAGCCAGAGAAAGGCAACAAAAGCAACAAAAAAACAACAAAAAGCACGCGATAAACGAATATAACAGTAAATGTGAAAGTAGAAAGTAGAACAGAGCGAGGAGGAGGTCCTTCGGTTTTGTTTTTGTTCCCAGTTTTTGGTTTGTGTTTCATTTTGAGTTTTAGTTTTTGTTTTAGTTTTTGCGCTTGCAGCCCGCCCAGAGTCAGCCCAGTTAGCCGGCTTGGCCAAAAAGGAAGAGAAGGCGGAGCAGGAAGCAGGAGCAGGCGAAGGACGCAACACCAAAGGCTTATGTAAAGCGTAATGTGGAAGCATGTCGTCCACTTCCAGCTCCGTGCTAGCGTTGTCATCGTTTAATCTATTATTTTTCACTCAAGGTAAGCCACCTGACACAGTCCTCCCTTTTCGATTTGCACTTGGGGATTGGTGGGATTGCTCCACCCCCTAACCCTAACCCACTCGGACACGGAAATGGCAATCCAACTCGCATTCCAACTGACCAAAAAATGTAATCCCAATGGGTTCTGGTAACATATGGCTCAGCTCCTCCGGGTTATCCTCCAGAACCTCAGAAGAAGGACGAAAGAAATTGCCAGGGATTTAAAGGATTTTGTGGGAGAAAGTTTGACAAGTTGCTGGCATTTCCTGTGGTTCCTTGAGGGGGTGGAGTAGCAATTAATTACCCCAATCTCTTAGCCAGGCCATAAAAAGGATTTCCTTGTGGCAAGTGTTTGAAAAAATTCAATTTAAGCCTCTCATCAGGACAATTTAAATGCAAATCAGAGGAGGAAATCCTTCCTTGAATTGTTTCCCTAACAAGAGCACCTCCATTACCCTCGATTACCCTCGATTATCCTTGATAGGATAGCAGAGGGAACAGAAATGTTGACTTGGCCAACTCATCATTAGGTAATAGTCGTTGTTACGGCAAAAAAAAAACAAATATTTGCGTTTAATAAAAGCAAAAGCGGTAAAAAATTGTGTTTGCCAAAAAAAAAAGATGAAACAGCTGTTGAGTTTTTTGCTGGTTTTTTGTTAGTTTTTTGCTCGTTTTTTGCACATTTTTTGCTGGTTTTTTATTCGTTTTATGTTAGTTTTTTGCTAGTTTTTTTGTTAGTTTTTTGCTCGTTTTCTAGTTGCGGTTTAGAACAGCCGCCGCAGACTTAATTGGAGGCTTGGTGGGGGCAGGCACTTGTCCCTTAGAAGCGCTAAAAATTGGGAAACTTTCACGAAATGTGGCAGAAGGATCTGGGGGATATTCGCAATTGAAGAACCAACCTGGCACTACTTTCAGGCACTCCTTGCCATCAATTGAAAGGCAATAAAAATATGCATTTCCTAATTAAGCCAACAACCGAGAACAACAAGTTCAACAAGTGACCCCAACCAGGTTGGAACTGTAAGAGAGGACAACATCATTACAGACTTTGAGTCCTGGTGCCGGCCCCTTGCTCCTTATTATTGCCTCTTGTCCTGTCTGGATTGCTCTTTGCCAAGCAAATAAAGTTCGAAATGAGAATTGACTTGCAACCCGAGGAGGGGGGCGAGGCACAGTGGGTTCAGAGGTCAGAATTTTGATTTCACAAATATTGTTTTTATTATTTATAAAAAATATGAAACCATTTTCGAAACAAAACCATTGTGGTTTCAAAAGACTGGGCTTTAACCAGTAGCTTGTAGATTAGCTCTTGTCTTGTGACCTCGTGGACCCCGACTTCGACCCCCTGCCGTGACCTCGTCCCGAGCACTTTCATTTACCATCGAGGGGCAGACCCACGCAGAGCTCGACTTGCTTGGTTTTGGAATAAAACTAAAAAAAAAAAACCGCCTGGAAAACAAGAACATTCAACATTCAATGGCTTTTTTTGTAGAGCCACCCCCGGCTTGAAGGGGTTTTCTGTTTATTGTTTGTTGTTCTCGTGCCGTTTGATTGGGCCCGGGTTCATGGCATTTTCGCCTTTGACCAGCTCCGGGTAAGGACATTGAAAAATGTCCAAGTCTCAACCTCAACTGCATCGCCTCATCGTATCCAGGAAATGTTTCGCTTCTTCATGCGAATGCAAATTCTGTTTCAGATTCTCTACGCTATTTTGTCAATACTTTGTGACACTTGTCCTCTCTACCTTATGACCCTCAATGCTTAGCTCTTGAGTGTCCTTTATGGATCTAGATATGGTTCAAAGTGTAAACTGTATCCTGGTGATGTATCAGGCTTTGGACATTGAACATTGGAACATTGGTTCTAGGGACCAGTCGATGGTCGTTCGAAGCTGAATGCATTATTTAAGCGCAGGTTGCCGTAAAAGTGCACTGGGAGAAAACTTTGGCTATACTTTAACTCAGGAATACTTTTGTTTTCCAAAAAATTAAGGCAAAATAAAAGATTTTCAACAAAACAAAGCATCTAGAAGGAAGAGCTATGGCCTGGATGAATCCTCTTTGAAACCAAAAAGAAGGAATCCTCAGCTTTTTAGCTTTCAAGATTCTGGATTTCTTGCTAGTTTTCTTTGTCTTTTCTATTATATTTTTAGTCTTAGCTAGACCATCTTTTTTCTCAGTGCCTTTCAAATTAATTCCGGCATAAAAAGTTGTTGTTTGCTTTTATTTGCCACATGTGGCAGGCAGTGGAAGTACCGCGGCTGACATGAAATGCAATCGACACCCGCCAAGGGAGTCATAAATATTGCAAAGCCACAAAAACTATTAATTGTGTAATGGAATACGATAAATATTAAATAAAATAAACAAATAATACATAAATATTAATTAGAGACGATGAAGGAACAAAAAAAATAACTCTTGGGACTTGAATTATAGCTGAAAGTTGAAGCTGATTTATTAGACAGATTTAATAATAGAAGAAAAAGGTTTTATAATTGATTTAGTCTTCATCCAATAATGTCTTCGGTTTTGCAACTTTTATGCTAAAGGATCAAGGCTTTAACCAGCCTTTTTTCTCTCAAGGCTTAAACCAAGTCCAAAGTCTAAACTTAAAGTGAAAAGATTACATTTTTTTCCTGGAGCTTCGGCAATAACTCGTACAGATGCTCCAGGGGGTGCTCAGAAGTTTCGTTTCTGGCCATTTGGAATGGATATCCCAGCAGGGTGCCATCAGGAGAACTTTATTCCTTATAGCTTGTTGCATGGCAAAGACACGAGTGTAGTCCTGTACCCTTTTTGGGTTGGTTAAACCCTGAAGTAGAGTATCCTAGAGTCGTTATTTAGAAGTGACAACGCCCCAACACCTGTCCAAAACGAATTCAAAATGAAATTGCTTTTTGCTTCACTTAAATAATTAAGCACAAAAATAAAGCAACAGGAAGTAAAGCCAGCTTTGCCTTTTGGTGGTCAGAAGTGAAAAAAAATAAAAACTAAAAACCGTGAATGGTGGGTGGGATGGCGAGGAAGGATTTGCGACAAAAACCCGAGAAAGGACCAACAGTCAGCAGTCAGTCCTTTGCTTACAGTTTTTTTTTTCATTTTATTTTATTACAGTTTTCATTTGAGATGCAATTTCATTTGCAATTTCAGTTTCAATTTTGTATTTTTCCTTGATTTTCCGGAGGAAATTATTTCAATTAACAGTAGTTGGTAGTTCCCAGTTTTTTTCGAGGGGGTTTCCGGTTTAATAAAAATGGAAAAGGTGTCGCCCGGCAGGCTGTCTTCGGGTTTATATCCCTGTTTTGTTTGTTATAGAAAACAAAATACTGGGGGAGGGATTCGGGACACAAAATCAATTCAAAACCCGTCCAAGTCTAATAATAGCAACTCGGCCAAAACAGCAAACTCGGCAAAAATGGCAAAAACGTCACGATACACGACGACGAGTTGGCCAGCAACCGCCCTGGGCGACCTAATTAAATCGTCCTGACAAGAAAGCGAATGATTCAATGATTGAATGATTGAATGACGCACTGATTGGGTGACCTTGCAGTGGGTGGACTTGGGTGACTTAACCTTATTTTTCTCTATTTTGTAAATGGAATTTAGTTATCTAGAAAGCTTAGAAAGTGATAAATACTTTCTTTGTCTATATTATGATTAATCCTTAAAGCTTAATGCCTTTTTGGCCATCGTTTTCGTATTGAAATCGGTTAACTGACGTCATCGGGTTGTGGGTGGAGTTTTGGGCACTTGGGTGGTAGATGGCAGTGGGTGGTGGGTGGCCAGTGTGTGGTGGGTGGCCAGTGGGTGGCACAACAACAACGGAATTCATTGCAAAACTTTTCGTCAAGTCTATTGCCGAATCGTCCTTCCTACCTTACATATGCGAGGTCTATCGGTTTTTTGGGTTTAAGATAACCTTTAAAAGCGAAAACCCTATTTCAGTTCCATGGGTTTTTATTATTTCCAAACCTCTCTGGAGATTCAATTTTTTTTAAGTTTTTTAATAAATTTCCAAGACCCCTTAAACCCGTCAAAGAGTTCCTACTCGAGAGGTAACTTTTACCTCCCTTCTTGGCTTGACTTTTCCACAGACTTTTGGCGACAGAGCCAAAAATAAAATATATGAAAAATGGCACTGGCTTCTGCCTTGTTTTTGTTCTCGTATTTATAGCATTTTTATTCCATTCGCTGCTGATGGCTGTCGAAGAGTGAAGGAAGAAAAGCGGAAACAGGCAGCGCCATAAATATGTAAGCAGCCGTGCATGCTACGGTGTGTGTACTGTACGGGTGACCTTCGCGTGTCATGGCAGCATTTTAACATTTTTTTTGCTGAAACTCGCTGCAGGCACAGGTACAGGCTGAGGTACAGGTCTTGGCAAGCGAATCGTGTTGCATGTTTCCAGCTTTGGCGATGACCTCTGACCCGATGTTTGATTTATTGAACGTTGGTCGTTGGCGGCCTGATGAGGGACACGAACTGCATGAATATGACCAGGGCCTCCAGCATGAAGAAGAATACCTTTTCGGGATTACAATCCTGGTTATATAAGTCTTTAGGAATAAAGGATTCTTTACCCCTGCCAAGGTCTGGAGGTTGAGGTGGTAGATGCCACAGATTTCAAACTGGATGGGATCCTGCATGATCTGCAGTGCGAACTCCTCGATCTCCACCCTCTCGCTGGCCGTGTGTCCCGGTCGATCCTTGAGCTGGGCCTGAAGGAGCTTCGCCTGCAAAGTGTGTCCGTGATCGGAAGGGTTCCAAAAGGAGAGTATTCCCCCACCAACTCACCTTGCCGATGCACCGGTTGCAGGCTACGCACAAAGTCGAGAGCTTGTAGAGCGTCGGGATGACCACGTAGCAGGCCATGCCAGCTAGGAGCCAGCCCCCGGGGCTAGGGACCAGGTAGTCGCCCATGAAGAAGATGTTGCACACGATGAGGCAGTCGCCAGTGCACAGGACATTGAGGAGGAGGACAGACAGCCCATAGAGCTGGGTGACGCTCCGCGACAGCTTGGCCAGGCGGGCGTAGTCGGCCCTCAGCGTGGGGTAGTCCACCGGGTCGCCGTCCCTGACCCGGGCCATCAGCAGCTCCATCTGGTAGTCCAGGCGCTCCACCAGGAGCTGCATCTGAAGGTAGCGACCTCGCACCGCCTGGCTGCTGTAGGCATAGCGGAAGTGCTCCAGGTAAACGCCGCTCCACATCGCCGACACGTAGCTCAATCCCAGGATATAGCAGATCAGCACCACCTCCAGGACGAACTGTCTGTATAGCAGGCGGCTGGTCCGCACCGCAGGCAGCTGCTCCAGGAGGCGACTACTCCGTCGGCACTGCACCATCGCCCCGAACGCGATGCCCAGGTGGAGCACCCTGTAGGCCACATTGACGCACTGTATGCTTTGGACAAAGAAGTATGTGAATACCTCGCCATATTGCCCTTCACCCTTGAAGAATCTCCGGATCTGGCCAGCTAGCTCCGCCATTATCAGGAGGAGGAAGCAACTTCCCAGGAGACGACCCAGGCGGTTGCCGCTCCAGCCGCAGGCCAGGCCTAGGAGTTGAAAGTAGACGGAGAGAGTGTGTTCCAGCCACCGAGACATTGGATGACCAACTGAAGTTTTTCCACCTTTCACTTTCTATCAGGGGTTAAGGTTAGGGGTTAGGAGTTAGGGTTAGAGGTTATCGTCCAATTAATCAGAGTGTCCTCTAACTATACGAGATAATCAGCATTTCGGGTTAGGTTTCCGGGGTTTCTATCGAAGTGGGGAGTTACCCATCAACTGGTAGCTAAATATTGTGTAATCCTTATGAGAGAATCAATATTTGGGGTTTCGGTTTCCAGAGTTACCAATAAGGACTATCATCTGGTATCTAAATATTGTGTAATCCTTGCGAGATAATCAGCTTTTGGGTTTGGGTTTTCAGGGTTTCCATCAATGTGGGGTTACCCATCAACTGGTAGCTAAATATTGTGTAATCCTTCCGCAAAATAATCCACATTTGGCTTGAGTTTTCCATGATGACCCATCAACTAATACCAAAATATTGTATTATCCTTATCAATTTTTCTTTCAGTGCTCACGGTGCTTAGTTCGACGATCAAGTACAATGAATATGCCGCGGACAAGGGCGGCAATGTGAGCATTCCCTGCATTGCCCAGGGCAACATAATGTGGGTGAAAGAGCACGGAAGCAACAGCACCATAGTTCAGGTTTGTACATACGAAAGTTATCCTTTTTGAATCCTTAATCCCTGATTTGTTTTCCAAAACATAGACTGGTCGTTTTTTGGTGTTGCGCAATGTGACTACCGCGGATTCGGCAATTTATGTGTGCTTCGCCTCGCTGCCACGCAATCCATCGGCAACAGCAACGACTGCAACATCGACAGCATCTGCAGTGCCTGCCATGTCCTCAACTACCTCACCAGTAGCCAGCAGCAGCAAGGATGAGCTCTCTCAGGACAGGGAGGAGTCCCCCAAGCCGGACCCGGAGCAGGAGGAGGAGCTGCAGTATCAGGCTTTCCAACGCACTCGGCTCACCGTCCGCACCGTTCCCGGCCCGGTGACGCAGCTCTACTTCAAGGCCTCCACCATTCTAGGCTTTCTCATTTGGCGCTTCAACAAGACCCTGTCCGGGGGCTATCCGGTGCGCAGCTTCACCGCCGAGTTCCGCAACGTCTCCTACAGCTCTCCGCCGGCCAACGCCAGTTTCGAGCATCCCTGGAGCCGGATGGATCCCATCAACATAGCGCCCAATGTGGTAAGTTTCTGGGTTTCAATCCTTTTCAAAGAATTTTTCAAAACAATTTTGGCAAAAGCCTCGAAAAGAGATGTCTTATATGATGGTTTTTTCTTCGAGATTGTCCTTCCTGTATTTTATGGCTATACCTTGGCCAATATTCCTCCCATTTCCAAGCAGGATATCTTAAACGATTCCTGGATTGATTCTCTATCGATCTGCGTCAAAATCTGATCACAACTTTTAGAGTTTCTAGAGTTTGAAAAGGGAGAACCCCTGGAAAAGGGAGACCCCTTGGAAAAGGACGATCCTTTTGATCCAATACTTCCCCTTTCTTCGAAATTAGGCAAAACCTGAGGAGAAAAATATATCCCAATCTAAAGGCTATAACATTGCCAATAACAATCAGATCCCTAGGAATAAACCCTCAACAAAATCGTGGATATATAAGCTATCAATCAGAATATAATCCCAGAATTCTCGTCTCGATTTTACAGCGCCAAATGGAGGTGTACCGCCTGGCACCCAACACCACCTATGAGTTTCGAATTTGGGCCAACAACGAGCTGGGCAGCGGGGAGGTGGTCACCACGAATGTCACCACCCTGCCCGAGACCAAGGAGGAGGGTAAGTACATCCGGTCCGGTGCTCGGATCAGAGTTTTCCTTAGGCTTAGGACTTAGGCTAGAGATACAACATCCGGGCCACACTATCTATGTCGTTGACTGTACTTGTAACTTCTTACTAATCATCATTATTTATTGAGCGTACTTTCGATGTGTAATCCGTAAAACCGTAAATCGTAAAACCGTAATCCGTAAATCGTAAAAAGTAATACCTATCTATCGTTAGCTCCTAATTTCCGATTGGTGTGTGATTCCGATTATTTTGCGAGGGGAATTGCAGGGAAAATTATCGATAACGATAACCGATATTGTGCCGCAATTCCTGTCGCAGCAACACGATTCTAGTATTTTTTGATTGATTGATTGGTAGAGATAACCGAAAGATATAGATAATTGTTTAGTACATATATACCTATATATTCGATTTCTATATATTTTTATGGTAATTTTTGTTCTGCATCTATGTTATCTCCCCTCTCTCTCTCTCTATCTCTCTCTTCCTCTCTCTCTCGCTATCTATCTCTATCTGTGTGTGTAAATCGTTCCGATCTTTGTCTTTATCTCTGGCCCAGATCTCATACGCCTTATAAAACCAGACTTAGACAATTTCGATCCACGCATTTGGATAGTGGCCGTCAGCATAGTGCTCGGAACCCTTGTGATATTAGCGATTGGACTCTGCATTGTCCTCTCCAAGGAGTGCTATCAGTCAACGCAAATGGGTACAGACTAAGTCAAAAAAAACATCAACTTTAGAAAAAACTTCAACCTAACTCCAGACTCTCAGCTCGATAACCCAAGTTTTGAATAAATGTTCAAACTAACCAATAGACTATCAATCACCTTTTTAGTGGCAGAAAATGTCCTTTTGGTTTTTCATTTTAATTTTTGATTTATTTTTTAATGCATTGTTAATATTTTATTGTTATGGCTATTGATGTTTTATTGCTGTGTCGTTGTTGTTGCTGTTGCCGCTGCTATTTATAAAGTTATTTCTATTAAGTTGCTTTAAGTTTAAGATTTTTTATTTAGAAATTATGTAATTATTTTTGCGTCGCTGGATGTTGTTGTATGTATGTTTATCTTTAAGCCATCGAAACGATATAATATTTAGTTTTTTATGTAAAAAAAAAAACAAAGCAATAACCGAGAAACTGTAAGAAGACCAACCCAATATAAACGATGTAATTAAAATCCAACTTTTTGTATTAAACTTTGCTAGCTTTGGCCTAGAATTTAAAGCTGAAAAATGGCTAAAATCGGTTGAAACTTTATTAGAAATCTCTTTAGTTTTCAAGCAATACTTTTTATTCGTAATCTAAGAATTAAAAAAAGTCTCTAGTCTCTAAAAGTAGCGTCCTAGACAAAAAAAAAGAATAATAAGCTTTAAGCACTTCAACTGTGATAGCCAGCACTTTTAGATTAATAAAAAACGAAATCAATTAATTAAATAATCAAAATAGAAGCCTCAGAAAATAAACTTTTAAGCTTCAGCGAACCAAACTCTTGCTTATATTTACAAAAAAAAATCGCCTAAAAACTATATAGAAATAGAAGAAGAAACTATATAGATCAAAAATATATATAATATATATTGTTAAATAACTCTAGAGACCAAGGAAATGCTTTATTAATGTTGTAATTGTGTATGTAATTTTACTCTTAAATATTGTATTGTGTTATTTGCATTTGCAACACTTTATATACTATACCATATAGTAAATACAGTAAACCCCCCCAAAAAAGTGCACAAATATTAAACGTTTCAAAAGAGGACAAAACCAAAAATGTTTCGTTGATTTAGTTCGTTTTTTGGTGAAACTCAAGCTTGGCTTTGGACTAGAAGATGCACACTATAAATACATTATATACTATTACATTATATACTATATACAGACTATATATACATCACATAATTAGTGAGAGAAAAAAATTGTTGCTTGCATTACAAGGCTAGAGTGTTGCTTTTTTTTCGGAGTGACACTTGGCTGTGGCGCCTCCAAGGTGCTTGTAAATATTTGCGTTAACCGCAGCACACGCCCCCTCCAAAACACACACAAACACAAACAAATCCCCCACAAAAACAAAAAAAAAGTAAATAAAAAATAGTTAAAAAAAACAAAAAGGTAAAGTACTGAACAATTAATAAAAATTTGTCTAATAAATGCCTTTCTTTTCTCTTCTCCCTTTCTGTCTATTTCTATCTTTTGGCCAACTTTTCGACAAAAAATACTGGAACTATCTTGTGGAAACTATCTTATGGAACTATCTTGTAGAACTGCAAGATGGTTGGGACAGCATTGAGCTTATACCGAATATAATCCTTAATCCTGGTTTCAGCGAGTCGGACGGGGCAGGAGAAGCCACCGAGGTAGGGGAGGAGGAGGAACACCGTCAAGAGGACGATGACGAGGAGGATGAGGAGGAGATGGACCAGGCCCCGCCTTTGGCCTTCCCCCGCACCATACTTTTTACGCCGCCCCAACGCCCACAGTCGCAACACCACCGCCCCCACAACGCCACCGCCTCAGGTACCGCCTCTAGCTCCTCACACCTGCACCTGCAGCCGCATTACCTGTACCATCCGTACCACTCGAACCGGCGGCAGAACCACTACCCCCACCACCGGCGACGCGACGAGGAGGAGGAGGAGGAGTACGAGGAGGAGCAGGAACCGACCATGGAGCGGTTCAAGCGGAAGGTATCGGTCTTCTTCACCGGCCCCACAATCAAGCGTATTTGAGAGTACAAAAGCCTTGAGCCCAGGTTGTTTGTCGATCGATCGTTCTGGATCGTCTGGATCATGAATCTATATAATTTCTACAAAGAGAGAGAGCTTGAAGTTATAGTTTTAATTTTTGCTCATTGCCGCTTCTCCCGATTACAAACTATATCTAGAATATAAATCTAGAATATACATTATTATAGAGCCGATAAGTACACGTATTATACACTCGAAGAAAAAACAAATATATTGCTGTGATAAACATTCAATTGAAGGACATTATAAGAACACGAAAAAAAAACACAAATCAAGTTAAGTTTGTTGAAAGCTCTTAGAGGAAACCCGATTATATATTATTTTTTTTGCTAGAAATCCGATCAGCCCAGATATGGGAATATATATATTATAGAAAAATCCAAAAAGTTTGCTTAGATATCCCAAATAAAAAGATTCTTTTTATCCCAAAAAAATTATAGAAAAAGATTCTGCAAAGATTTTAGTTTCTTGTTCAAAAAATGGATTTAATAAAACTGTGAAACAATTTTATAATTGAGCAAATATTTTGCACTGTAGAGCGCACCAAATGGTCTTTTTTATAGATATAAAAAAAAAAAACAAAATAAAAATATTGATAAAGCAAAGTTTGATAAACATTTTAAACAAACAAACCAAAAAAAAAAAAATGGCAATTTGGCAATGCCTTGTGCTTTAGTTCGGCCTCGAAGCAAATTACAAATAAATAAAAACCCAAAGAGTATGAAATTATATACATCAAGATATATACATAAATAGTTAAAGCATATATAAAACTATAAATAATATTTGAAAAACGTTAAACAAAACAAAAACTGCTTCCAAACAAACACAAACACGATAAGAAAAACCACAAAAAAAACAAAACCAAACAATGAAATTGTTATAAAAGATAAATCAAAACTAATTTTAAACAAGCGGTTATTGTGTATATAGTATAAAATATATATATAGTATATATAGTATGGAATCGAGTCAAAAACAAGGGGGATACAGGGGGATATATAGGGGTTCTATCTTAAGAAAGACTGTAGCTAACTTCTAAGACACCTGCGTTAAGGCCGCCTGTGCCGCTTTTGCCGCTATCGATCTCATCGTAGACTTTGGTTTTGTTTTTTGCAGCAACCTGCTAGAGCTATCCACTAACCAATATATCTAGAAGTAATAAATATTTCTACAAAAAAACAAATAAATAATAGAAATAATAAAAACTCGGAATGTGCACTTAACTAACAAGCTAAGCAAAGCGATTCAAAATGTTGCGAAATTATTATATAGAACGGAATTATATTATCGGAATCGAAATTTCGCCTAGGCCCTGATCCTAAACTCTAGGCTGTACTTATAGTTGTTGATGCTTCGGTTTGAGGTTTATTATTATATTGTATTGTATTGTATTGTAAAAGTGCTAGCTCGCCAAAAAAAAAAACATATTCATTTCCGATACGGTGGATGGGCTTCTTACCGATCAAAAAAACTAAACAAGAAACCAGAAAAAATAACAATAAAAATAAATCTAATTTTACAAAGGCAAGAGATATTCTTTTTTATTGGGGGGCTGCATTTATTGTTTTAGTTTTTAATTAATAATTTAAATATAAATGGATTAGTAAGAGGAAATCCATTTATTTTGTATGAAATTTAAGGTTATAATTCTGATAGTTAAGAAAGATCACATATAATTCTAATATGCTCCGTTTTGTTTGATAATCTATTCCCATTTTAAAGGTAATTTTTTATGCCAACTGGCTTGATTTTTCGCTCTTTTCGAATAAAATCTGTAAAATATATAGTTTCCATCTAGAAAACCGATGAAAACCCTATATATTATAGAATTTATTAAGCATTGTTGTCTATTTTTGACGCAGTCTTAAACAAAATTCTATAAACCAATCACAAAACTGTCAGAAAAGCTTTTTAAGTACGAAATGTCATCTTTCTAACACGGAACCCGATCGGACTTATACAACGCAAAACCAACACTTCAGGAAGTAAAATAAAATAAATATTTAGAAATTACTGTTTAATCGCAGGCGCTCAAAGTTAAAATCCAGGCTGAAGCTTTTGGCATAAAAGTCTATAATAAAACCGATATGGACACACGGAATACATCTTTGAGGTACTGCCAGCCTCTGCAACCGAAGAACCATTCAATTATTCCAAAACAAGGCCCTTAGATTGGTCTCTGGAGCACATCCCTACCACGACAACAAAACCGTCCACGAGGAACTGAAAGGCAGCATGCAGTCTGATAGATAGCAGTGGAAGAACAAGAAGACTCAGAAGAATCCACCCACTGGACTTCCCCTAACCTGACCCTTAACCCATAGCTAAGATAAAATTACCTAATAACCTACAGCGATTCCATACATTTTTGTCAAACAGGAAAGATTTTAAATAATATCAATAAAGAGACAACAAAAAAACAAAAAAAAAATGAATATTATACTAAAAATATCAAACTAAACAAAAAGAAAAAGTAAAAATCCCAAGTTTTCTTTAAAAATGCATGTTTTTTATTGTTTGACAAAAAAAAACCGAAGCGTCTTGTGTTAAAAATTAAAGGATGGGAAGACAGTTTGGATACGGATGCGCGGGATGGGCTGTATTGATCGGTCGCGTGAGGGGTGTGCGAGGAGCGATCTGGGTTGTCATCGTGACCATCGAGGACCACTGATTCCACGCCTTACTGGCGGGAGGAGGACTGACGCCATGGCTGGTGGACGGCATGGTAGCCGGACTGGGTCTGGGCCGGGGTGCTGCGACCGAAGGGGCTCTTCGAGTTCACCTGGAGCATGTAGTCGCCCTCGAGATCGAAGTCGGTGGCGATGCCCATGTAGGCGCGCTTGCCATAGCCCTTGTTCTGCTTGTACTCCTGGTAGGAGCTGGCGGCCACCGAGGGGAAGTTCCTCTCGTTGCCGGGACGCACGGACTCGGCGAAGTAGCGGGTGGCGCGCATGGCAGCCTCGACAACGTTGTCGGCGCCGGGCACTCCGGTGGCGGGTCCGTTGGGGTAGAAGTCAACGTTGGCGAGGCGCTGGGGGGTGCCCATGCCGTAGGCGGAAGTGTGGATAGCATCGACGAAGTCGGCATCGCCACGGGCCAGGCCGGTCAGCTTCTCCTCGGGCTTGCCGTAGATCTTGGAGGGGTCCAGGGCGGTGATGCGGCGCAGCTTGTGTCCGGTCTGGCGGGTGAACTGGCGTCCAGCGACTCCAGCAACATGGGCGGCGGGTCCGGAGCCGATCAGGTGGATGATCTCCTGGGGCACGTTGACGGTGTTGGTCAGCTCCACAAGGCGGTTGCCGATGATCTCGCCGATCCTCTCAATGTTCAGGGTGGCGTACTGCTCGAAGTTCTCGATGGCATCGCCCAGCTGGATCACGATCAGGTCGCCGGTCTTGTTGTCTTCCTGGTCATCGTTCTGCTTCCTGCGCCGCTGCTGCTGCTGTTGCTGCTGCTGCTGCTCTTCGGAGGAGGAGGAGTCGGACTCGGTGCCGGGGTAGGGCTGGAGGTTGTAACGCTGCTGGTAGGCCTGGACAAGCTTGCGGGTGGCCTTCTGGACTTGGGCGGAACTCTGGGGCAGACCCTGGATGAAGATGGTGACCTCATCGTCGCCGAAGTTCTTCTGGCGCTTCACAGTCTGGACAAAGTTGTTCAGGTTGAACTGGATCTTCTGGCCCTGCTCGCCGACGATGAAGCCGCGCACCTGGCTGGGTTCTGGGGTGTATTCGGGCTTGAAGACTCCATTGAACTGGGACAGATGGTCTACGAATATCGGGTACGACAATAACTTCCAAACTTCAATTAGAATTTTTTGTGAAAAACTTACAGAGTTTGTCCAGCAGGGAGGCTCCCTCCTCGAGGCTCATCTCCTGGAGCTTGTTCAGAGTGACCTGCTTCAGGGAAGGCAGCTCCTCGATATCCCGGGGACTGACCCAGTTGCTGGGCTGGTCCACTCCATTCAAAGAGTTGGAGCGGCTCTGGGGATTGGCCATCACAGAGGACGCCAGAAGGCATGCCGCCAGGCAGATGATTCTCAAAGGATTCATTGTGGGTTCCGTTCCGTTTGTCAGCTCGATTTGATTATTTCAGACGCCGTACTAGACTGCACTGCATATCCCTGACTGGGAATCGGGCCATTATATAGCCCCCCGAAAGGTATATAGTTGCAAATCCAAGAGTCAGCGATATTCAACACGCGCGCCGGAAGAAATTGATTGCGATCGAATCGATTCAGCAACCAGACCGGACTTTCTACCCCGATCAGCAGAAATTCTATATATATTATATATATTGCCTGATTATTGATGAGTTATTGATGAGTTTTGTAATTTTCACTTTTTGCCATTGTCACCTCACAATGTGATTGTCACAGATATTTCCCAATTTCCTCCATCACTCGGTTTTCTTTTTGAAACTTATGTAATTTTCAACACGATCAAAATAGTCAAAGAACTCGCTTTTTTTATGGTATATTTTTTATGCAATAATATTGGGTATATTTATGCATAAATATATATTTTATAAAAGAAAGAAAACCAACAAGAATTGCTTATTTTATGAAAACAAAGAAGTGGAGTTCAAGTTGTATTTTTATCGTTTTTGGTTGCTTCTTTGTTTGTTCAAACAAGCATTTATTTTAAACGATAAAAAAATATAGAAAGCTACAACATAGGTTTTAAAAAATCTATTAAATTAATAAAAAAATATATATTTAATAAACCTCCATCTCTCTTATCTTGTAATCTCTCTTGGAAACTAAAAAACTTTCCGCAAGATGTCTTATCACCGGAAATCAATCGTCGGAATCAATGAACTCAATGAAGTGTCCTTGAATTGGAAAGGAATACAAAGTTAAAAACTATATATTTTGGATATAGATAAGGATCCAGGAGGAGCCTATATAGGACTATATACTTTTAAACCCCCCAAAGCCAAGCCAAGCCCCAACCCTTAGAAGCATTTTTCCATTTCAAGGAAAGCAACAATGTAAATACAATTTAATAATATTAATTAAGCTGCCCGGCTAATCTCTTAGCACGGGGCAGGTGTCTAGTCAAGGGTCTCACCCGATTCATCGACTCATCGATTGGGTAAGAGATCTACCAAGTATATATGATTCCCAACCCATTCGATTCCCAGGCCAGAGGAAAGCCTTACGTTGCAGAAATTTGTTGCTGGCACAAGCGGAAAGTAGAAACGATTTCTATATAAATCAGATTTCCATTCTGACTATATAAAGACCAGATTTTGAGTGAAGAAATCAGTTCAACTCGCTCTGTGTTGAAGTCGCAATCCCGGATCCGATCCCGAAACCGAAACCATGAACCCCATGAGAGTGCTCAGCCTTCTGGCTGTCCTGGCGGTGGCCGCCATGGGCAAGCCCAACAACCGCATGGACAACTCTGTCAACCAGGCTCTGAAGCCGTCCCAGTGGCTTTCCGGCTCCCAGCTGGAGGCCATTCCCGCGGTGGATGACCTGACCCTGGAGCGTCTGGAGAGCATGAGCCTGGACAAGGGAGCCGAGTTGGTGCAGCAGATTTGTGAGTCCCCATGAATCCTTTATACTTCCAAGCTCAACTATAACATCTAATGCTCCTCTCTATATAGACCACCTGTCGCAAATCCACCACAACGTGGAACCCAACTTTGTGCCCAGCAACATCCAGGCTTACGTACCCAAGGCCAACGGCGAGAAACTGGTGGCTCCCCTCAACGAAATGATCCAGCGCCTGAAGCAGAAGCAGAACTTCGGCGACGACGAGGTAACCATCATCCTGACCGGCCTGCCCCAGACCACCGAGACCGTGAAGAAGGCCACCCGCAAACTGGTCCAGGCTTACATGCAGCGCTACAACCTGCAGCAGCAGCTCCAGAAGGGCAAGAACACCAACCAGGATTACGACTACGGCAGCGAGAAGCGCAACCAGCGCACCAGCAGCGAGGAGAACTCCAGCGAGGAAGTGAAGAACGCCAAGACCCAGAGCGGAGACATCATTGTCATCGATCTCGGCTCCACCCTGACCAACTACAAGCGCT
Organism: Drosophila ercepeae; assembly: GCA_018150545.1. Classification (NCBI taxonomy): domain Eukaryota; kingdom Metazoa; phylum Arthropoda; class Insecta; order Diptera; family Drosophilidae; genus Drosophila; species Drosophila ercepeae. The sequence goes on from JAECWL010000197.1 coordinate 3,486,764, forward strand.
ACGCCATGCTGGACATCGAGAAGACCGGCGCCAAGATCGGCAAGTGGATCGTCCAAATGATCAACGAGCTGGACATGCCCTTCGACACCATCCATCTGATTGGACAGAACGTTGCCTCCCATGTGGCCGGAGCCGCCGCCCAGGAGTTCACCCGCCTCACCGGACAAAAGCTGCGTCGCGTCACCGGTCTGGACCCCTCCAAGATCGTTGCCAAGAGCAAGAACACCCTGACCGGACTGGCCCGCGGTGATGCCGAGTTCGTCGATGCCATCCACACCTCCGTCTACGGCATGGGCACCCCCATCCGCTCCGGAGACGTCGATTTCTACCCCAACGGACCCGCCGCCGGTGTGCCCGGAGCCAGCAACGTTGTGGAGGCCGCCATGCGCGCCACCCGCTACTTCGCCGAGTCCGTGCGTCCCGGAAACGAGCGCAGCTTCCCTGCCGTTCCCGCCAACTCCCTGGAGCAGTACAAGCGCAACGATGGCTTCGGCAAGCGCGCCTACATGGGCATCGACACCGCCCACGATCTCGAGGGCGACTACATCCTCCAGGTGAACGCCCAGAGCCCCTTCGGCCGCAACGCCCCCGCCCAGAAGCAGAGCAACTACCACGGTGTCCACCAGGCGTGGAACAACAAGGACAACAAGGACTACGAATAGGACTTACGCTGATACTCCCCCCGCCCTTGAACCAATACCACGCCCCAGAGCGCCCTCCGCCCTGGACAGCGCACTGAACATCCCGTTAGTTTAAGTCTGTTTTGAATTGGCATTTCTTTTAAGTAAGTTTTTTAGCAAGCAGAGCGCAAAATTCAACACGCAAATAAACGCAAAAGATTCTTTTTGATAAAGAGCTTGAACGTAAATAAATTTTAAATCTTTTCAATCAAAAGGGTGGTGGGGGTTTAGTAAGCAGCAAATGAAAGGGATTTCCCTTCCACAAATGATTTATAAAGTAAAAAACATTTACATATTTTCATTCGTTTTAAAAAATAACAAAAGAAACAAAATCATAAAACTTACTGCGATTTTCTTTTGCTTTCTTTGCTCCGTTTCATTCGTAAATACAATATGTATGTTTAGTAACATGTTTGTGTATGTGTGCATTCGCAACAAGTGCCGTTAGTCGCAATCAGTGTGGTGGATAGGCTGCACGGTGGGAAAGATAAGCAGTTATATAGCAAACATTTTAAACATTTTTCAAGTTACTAAAAAAGAGCTTAAAAATTACACATTGATGACTAAAAAAATTTGATTCAAAATTTTTCCTTAATCAACAAGTTTCAAGCGATTCAGAGGCTTTTTTAAATTTCACCACAAAGGATTGTGTATTATAACTCAAAAATACTTTACAAACCATTAACCATATATTGTACCTGATAAGAGTACAAATACATTAAAGAAATATAATTTTAATGGTAAAATTTATGAAATTAAAATTCATGCAAAATAAGATTAATCTAACCATTGTACCGGCAGCTGTTATACAAATGACGACGCCATCTTTTAACACAACAAACACGAAAAGGGGGAGAAGCAGAATAATAAAACGACAGATTTAAAGGAATCATAAAAAAGGACAAGCTAATGTATTTAAAAATATTATTAAATACCTTTGTTTTGTTATTAACTCTGACAATGTTTTTACTTGATGGCAATATTTAAATCACAAAAGCAAAATAGGGAGATGGTCGCAAAGTTTGATAAAAGCGAAAAAACTACAGACAGCACTTGAATTTAAGCATTTAACGCAATAACTTTGTTTCTTAAGTAACCGGAATACTACTATGCATTTATTTATTGATTATTTATTAAATAAACAAATAAAATTCGCGAAAAAGAGCGGAATAGGCGCGAATCAAAATCAAAAATGGCCGAACTCTTTGGAGATCTGTCGGTGGGGAGTAATTATTAATCGGATATCCCCACCACCTATCGAATGATCATGCCCCTCCTAACCCCTATCGGTGGGGAGTAATCATTAATCGGATATCCCCTCCCACCTATCGAATGATCATGGCCCTCCTCATATTGTAAATAAAATAAACTACTTTAATTTGTTTATTTTTAAATAGATAGAATTCTTGTTAAGAAGTAGAAGTAGAGCACCTGCGGAACAAATATCAGAAATGGCCGTTGTCGTGCTTTTTCGATTTTCTTTAAGATCTATCGATGGGGGGTAATCAACAATCGGATTGGAATGATCGGCTGGAAAGGGCGGCTCAAAACGGGTTCTTTTAAATAAAATAACTTACTTTGGATTATATAATTTGTTTATTTAATAATGAAAGCATATTATCAATTACGAACATCCACAGGGATATGAATATCCGGTGTATTGCTTACTTGCTGAGTGGCAGGCGAAAAAAAAACACTGAATCGGATTAAAGGACATAATATCACTAAACTTAAATAAGAATATTTTACGTAGAATCCTCTATTTCCTCCTCGACTTCCTCGTCGTCGTCGTCCTCCTCGTCTTCGGCAGAATTAATCACAAATTGGAAATAAAACATTTACAACATGGAGGTGATGGAGCGGATGGAATGGAATGGAGTGGAGTGGGTGGACTAAGGTGGGCTGGGATGAGGGTCTAGATCGGATATAAGTAGAGTTAGGACTGGGGTGGTGTTATCAGTCTAGTCCCGGCAGACCTGCTCGGCGGGCGAAAAGGTGCACATGCCCCCCACCCCGTCGTAGGTCAGGCCCTTGGGGCAGGTGTACTCCCAGCCCACGATGCCGCCGGTCTCCTCGAATCTGGCGCACGAGATGAACTTCCGGCAGTTGAGCGGATGCGGGAAGTTCCCCTGCGCTCGGCACTCGATGATGCCCCGGCCATGGACAATGACCTTGGCGTCGCCGGGCGGCTTCGTGTTGACCTTGCGGGTCTTGCTCGGTCTGGTGGTCTTTGCGATGGTCGTTCCCACGTTATCGCTGCGACGTCGCTGCAGCACTGGGTAGCCCGACTCGTCCACGCGTTGGGCCTTGAGTGGGAATGTGGGGGTGACCACGGCCTCTGGTTTGCTGGGCGGACGACTGTAAACCTCGATATACTTGTGGGGGCGCCGGCGGCTCTGCTGGCGGCGAGAGAGTGGCGGGGCCGAGTGCCCGCCTCCCGAGGACGTGGAGGAGCTGATGGGCTGTGCGGTGCTGGACGTGGCAGTGGCTGTGGTTGATTGCGGTCGACGTGGACGCGGCACCAGCTGGCGGCCTGGAAAATACAATGTTTTCTTTATAAAAATCCGATTTATAATTAAATAAATATAATTCTTACGTATTCCTGTGCTAATTCCGGCCTGTGGTTGGGCCTTTGGTGCTTGTGTGCTGGAGGTGGTGGTTGTGGGACTGCTGGTGCCCCCGGGTGTGGGATCAAAGGTGGCTCGGTGTACCGCCTGGTCGGGTATCTGATTGAAGCGGCTGGTGTGTATGCTCGACTTGGCCACCTGATCCTCATCGTCCTCGTTTGGATACAAAGCCGTTGTGGTGTCCTGGAGCGGTGGTGGGTTGGTTGTGCGTGACGAGGGCGAAGGCGTGGTCGAAATCAGAGTCAACCGTCGCTTGAAGAGCGGATTCTGGGTGCGTGGAACGTCGGTGACTGTTATAAAAAGAATTTTTAAATTAATTTTGATTTCTTTTTAAGGCTTGACAAGGTATGGCAGGAAAACCTACACTCATTTCTTATTTATTTTTATGATTTAAGACGACACTCTAAATACTCTCTTGATAAAAAATATAATTCTTCTGTTGATTGGAAATCTTTTTTTGTTAAAAATGGGAATTTCCTTGCCTTTCTAAATCCTCTTAGTTAGTAAGACTTTTTCCCGGTGTACTCACCGCTCTCATCGGCATTGCTGGTTGGGGCAAAAGTTGTCAGGCGACGCGTCTGGAACTGGCGGCGCAGGGCAAAGCTGGCGGGCTGGAGCTTGGCTTGTTTTTGGGTGACGTCATTGATGCTGCTGCTGGTGCCACTGGCTGACGTCGGCGTCAACGAAGCGGCTTCGCCGGATGCTGCTGCTGCTGCGGCTGCGGTGGCGGCTGCCTTGGCTTTAAGCTTGCTCAGGTATCCGCTGCTGCTGCTGCTGTTGGGAGATGCTGCTGCCGATGGCAGGTTCGTAGTTGCTGCTGCTGCTGCGGCAGTGGTGGCTGCTGGGGGCAGCTTGCTGCGCAGTCGGGTGTACTTGGAGGTCGTGCCTGGCAAGTCGGTGATCAGCCCGGTGGTTACCTCAGCCGGTGTCGCAGTCGCAGTCGCTGTCGGTGCCGGCGCCGAAGCTGGAGAGTTGATAATGCGGCGGCGCACACTCAAGACCGGACGACGGGAGACGCTGGCAGTCGTCGGCTGGCGGAGCTGTTTGTTGGAAGTGGCAAGTTGGTGGTTAAGACATGAAAGTAGACAGGCCGTGATCCGATTAAAAATTTGTATATTAAAAACAAATTCAAAAAAAAATTTTATATAGAGAAAGGCATTTTTTTTCACTGTGCATCAGAGGTGTTTTGTGTTTTTGTTTCGATTGTCTTCGAGCAGTGCAGTTTCTGGAAGTTCAACAACAATTCAAAAGCGCGCTACAATAATACAAAATAGTATAAATAATAAATAAATAAATATATTATGTAAATTAAATGATTAAAATCGTTCTAAAAGAGTTATATATATGTACAGAAGGAGCTCTACGAAAAGCGTTAAAATAAATGAATAACTTTTTGGTGGCGTTGTTGTGTGTTTTTTTGGGGGTTTCTATCAGGGGAGTCCCCTTTGGAGTGTCCTAACCCGCCTCTAGATTGCAAAAATGCAGTCAGGCATTTTAATTGAAGGACGTCCGGATCTCGGTTTGAGTTCAAAACAAATAAATTACCGGCACAGCAAGTTGCTGGCCAGGCCAATAGCCAACGGCCATTAGTTTTGAGCTAGTTTGGATTTTTTGCCATCGATCTGGTTGACATTGGAATGCTTTGAAACGGTCTATTATTGGATATTATTTCATAATTGCTTATAAACTTTTTGTTAAACTTTAAATGAATCTACAAAAAACTAATCGTTTTTGGTAAGAAAGAAACTCAATGTTTTTTCTTCATTTTCAATGTCAACCCGAGAGCAAAGAAAAAAGAAACTTTAATACTTTTTGATGTCAATGTTGCACTCGTATCTAAAAACAAGACAATGAAGGGGCTTACGCAGACGAGGGGCAACTCAAGAGTTTGCATAACGACGACCTTCTTTGATTCCCCAACTGACTGACTGAGGAGAGCCTGAATTTATTTGTTTTTCTTTGGTATTTGGATGTTTTGGATGTTTGGATATTTGGATATTTGGCATTTGGCAAACCAGCTGCATTCCAATATGATTGCATAATCCCAAGCCCATCATCCGTCCCCCCCTTCGTGCAGCATGTAGCAGATGCGCAAACTGGTTGGCGTTTTTGATTAAATATTGTGCAAGCGAGCTGGTCAACCAGCTGGATGCCTCAACAAATATTATAAAACAAAAAGCAATGAGGAGTGAGGAGTCGGATGCGTGCAGGGCGTCGCCAGCCGCTTCTTTCTACTTCTCCCGGACGACGCGACGGAGTTGTGAAAGTTGCGAAACAAAAGACTCAAGACACGAACTCGTCGGCGCGGCAGAGAAAGTTGCGCCCAGAAAGGGCTATTACCATGTTTCAAGGCCGAATTAAATAAAAAAAAAAAGTGTATATATATGGAGAGGGAATAAAAGATGCTTTGAGCACAATTTGTCGGTACTTGAGACTTTTTATCCATTTTTTTTCCTCATTTTTTTCTCTGTAAGCTTAATCCTCTTTGTAAAGATTGACAATAAAGCCACCTTTGATCTTCTTTTATGGCTTCTTTAGGAGTCTTTAGAGATCTTTTATGGACTCTTAACGGATTGGTTATGGCCACTCGAGTGGGTCGTTAAAGGTACATATTTTTTGTCAACTACAGAGAGAGGATTATGTTTTGGCAATTATCGTTTCTGAACTCGACTTGTTATTATTTCTGTGTTTCTGAGGAATTATGAAACATGTTTCGGGCCCAAAAGCCTCTAAAAAAACTAAACTCGTTTTGATGTTTTCCTTACACCAAAGCCGACGGCTGAGTTTGCACATTTCAAGACTCATCGAAAGTTGAAACCGATTATCCCAGACAGGTGCTTCGCTATATACGAGACTGAGGCAATAGCCACTTCAAAAAAAAAATAGGAAAAAAAAACGAAATATAAAGCCAGACTGACATTTAGCAGAAGCAGCAAAACTAACGAGTTGCAAGTGACATTTGAAAGAGCAACCAAAGCGGCGAAAAAGTCAAAGATATATATCCATAAATATTAAGGAATTTATACATTTGGTAACCTTTTAAAAACTGGAAACGAGACTGTGACCCAAAACTAAATATTAATTTAAAAAAATAAACTTATTGTCCTGAATTAATAAAATATACATTTATGTACAAAAAAACCGAAATATATAAAGAGATATATCAGAAATATATAAAAAAATATACATACATACATATGGGAGGAAAAGGGGTATAACTTGGGTGGTATCTAGGGGGGTGTTCAAGGTCATAAGTGTTTTTGTTGTTTGGATAAATAATATGTATAGGTTGTTTCTTTTTGTTCATTATTTTATTGTTGCGCATAAATATTTTACAACTAAAGCTAAACTTAAAGTATTCTCTTTCAAATAGCGGAGAAGATTGGAAGTAAAAAAAAAATTATACGAAATTATTAGAAAAGAAATTAGATAGAAGAAAGGGGGATAGAAAAATAGAATGAAGGGCTGACTGCGCCTGATAAAAAGCAAATTAATTATTATTAATTATTTTTTATTCCACTGTGGGTCGTCTTTGAACCAAGAAAGACTTTTTCGCGAGAGTGTGTGTTGAGAGGATGTTGTGTGTAGGATGTTGTGTGTGTGTTCTTTTTTTTTTGGGGTATGGCAGCTTGAATAATACGAAATAGTTATAATAAGAAGAATTGATTCAAAAAGCAGCAGCACTGGTAAAAAGATTTTTGTTTTGAAATAGAAATACGCTTTGGAAGGGAAGCAGCCGAAGGTTTTGGTTTTTTGAAGATTCGATTTTTTCAAAGCCAAAGCAACAAAGCCAATTATTTTTACCTACAATTCGGCGTTTTAGTTCAGTTTAGTTTTAGTTTAGTTTAGTTTTAGTTTAGTTGGAGGGGTTAAAAGCTCGCTGAAGAACTCTTCTGGGAACTTAGAACTCTACGTTTAACTGGTAAGGGCTAAGACTAGAAACAACTAACTATGCTGGTCTGTTTCATAATTTGTGTTTTTCTTTTTGTGTTTTTTTTGGAAACCTATTCCGGCACCACTGTGGTGGTGTCGTCGAAATCCTCCACTATGGTGGTTGTTTCAGGTGCCTCTGTTGTTGTTGTGGTTGAGGTCTTGCGGCGTCGGCCATGACCCTTGCGACCACTTTTCTTGCGATGCACCACACGCTCTTCGACACTATAACTCACTGATTCGCTAACTTTTCTCTCAGTGAGAGTGCTATTTGTTTGGATGTTGCTGCTTTTTGTTAGAGTATTAAGATTGATCTTTTCCAGGTCATTGTTTGTTGTGATTGTGGTAGGTGTTGTTGTTGTGGGTGTTGCTGTTGTTGTGGTTGTTGCTGTTGTGGGTGTTGTTGTTTCTTGTGTACTAACACCTCCTTCTTCTGCCTCCTGCCTAATAACGCCACTGCCCATCGATTCACCCTCCTCTGAGGTCGTGTGTCGACCCACAATAGCCTCTCCAATGGGAATGGCCTTGGGTGTCGTGGTTTCTGTGCTCGACTCGAGGACAAAGTTTGTGGTTTGCTCCTCGGGCTGATCGATGCTGGGTATCTCGGTGGTTGCCTCCACGTTGGCCACATCGAACGGAGCCCGCACCACCTGGTGCTGGCGCACAGAGTAGGCGGAGTTCGAGTCCGGTGCCATGGTGGTGGCAGTGCCAGTGGTGGCCTCGCCACCGGGAGTGCTGCTACCTTCGGCCTCGTTCAGGGACTTCTGAACCTTGCTCAGAATCACCTGATCAAGATTGGCTATGGATATGACCAGGGGCGAGGACTCATTGGATTCGGGTCGTAGGAGGGGTACAATCGGTCTTACGTAAGCGGGCGCCACTGTCGCCAGGGTGTTGCTGGTGCTGGGCAGCTGATCAGCTTTGGAAATTTCCGGACTGCTGGTGGTTATGCCCTCCACTCCGTCCTCGTTCAAAATGCTGTTGCCACTCAGCTGCTTGCCCTTTCGTGCCGAGTCGAAGAGACCTTCCAGGGATATGGTTGAGGTCTCCAAGGCACCAGTCAGCACCTCGGGCAGCAGAGACTTGCCGCTCCTGTCCTGCTCGGCCAGATCTGGCAGGGAATTCCTTACCGGCGGCGAGTTACGCGTCTCGGCGGCAATTGTCGGCTCGGTGGGTGTGTAGTCCGCCACTGTGCTGTGGCCATCGTTGATCTGAATGTCGCTGCCGTCCACCTGGTGGACATACTTCACCACACTGATCACGCCCAGCTGCTCCACGTGGGGCAGGGACTCCACCCGCACGATGCCAAAGTCCTGGTTGGCCTTCGATCGGCGGTCCGAGGCCTTGGCCTGCTTGGAATTGATCTCGACGATGCGGTTAATCTCAATGAACTTGTGCTTGGGCACTACCTCGATCTGTCTGGTGGGCAGCAGCAGAGGCACCGGCCTCCTCGTCGTGGTCGTGGTCAGAGTGTCGTCCTCCGGCTCGCCCTCGCCATCGAGCAGTGTGAACACATGCAGCAGGGTGGTGGCCGGCGGTGGAGCCTGGGTGGTGCTCGACACCGATCCGTATTGGGACGAACTGGACTGGTCCTGTGAATTGACGGAAGTGGCTTCATTAGCATTGGTCGCTGTTTCGGTTTCGGTTTCGGTAACTGTTTCTGTTTCTGTTTCGGGTTGAGTTTCGGGTGGAGTTTCAAGTGGAGTTTCTGGTGGAGTTTCAGGTGGAGTTTCTGGTGGAGTTTCAGGTGGAGTTTCGGTTTCAGTTTCGGTTTCGTTTTCGGTTTTAGTTTCTGGTGTAATTGTGGTGGCTGTGTCTGACTGTGTGGTGGTGCTGGGTGGTGCTGGTGGTTGAGATTTTGGTGTACTGGTTGTGGTGATCACAAACGCCTGCTCTTCAGTGGTTTCCTGCTCCTCCACCACCCCGGCCACCTCTGTTCCACTCTCCACTTCGGCTTCTGCGCCGGCTCCTGCTCCCGCTTCCGTTACCCCTTCCGCTTCCGTTTCCGTCTCTACTCCGAATCCGGATCCAGTCTCTGTCTCATTCTCCGGCCTCTGCACCTTCGGCTTCAGCGTGGTGTGCTTCTTGCTGTGTATGTCGAAGATCTTCTTGTTCCTGGCATTCAGAGCATCGATGTTCAAGTCCTCGATCAGCGAATTCTCGCTGGCCGTGTCCACGGCCTCGGTCGAGGGTCCCGTGTACTTCCGCTCATAGCTCCTCGTATTGCTGGGAATGAAGGGAGCCGGCTTCAGGGGCGTCAGGGGGGTGGTGCGTTCGTAGTCACTGGCCACCGGCTTGAGGGTCAGGTTGGGGGAAGCCACGCCTGGCGGTCGGTTAACCACTCGCGGTCGCTTGGTGGTGCCGAAGCGGTTGGCCGAACCGTTGGCAGTGGTAGTGCCGGCCGAGGGGCGGTTTCGGGGATTGAATGGGACATTTCCGTTTCCACTGGCCGAGGGTCCAGTGGCTCCAAATCCGGTGACCCCAAAGTTGGGTCTACTACCGGGCGGAGCACGATTGTCCTTGGGCTTGTAGGGCGAATTGAATTTGGGCGTGGTGGGGCTATCCTGTTTGGTATCATCTCCTGTGGTGGGCTTCTCCTCATCTTCCTCTTCGTCCTCCTCCTCCTCGGAATCCTCTTCCTCATCATCGTCCTCGTCCTCCTCGCTGTTCTCGTTGCTGTTCTCCTGCGGCTTCGGCTTAAGAGTCGGCCTGCCCTTGGGCACAAAAGGTCTTCGCAGAACACCGTTGCCCAGTTGGTTTTGCAGGGTCTGATCGCGCCTTACCTCCAACTCCTCCTCGTGGTCCTCGTCCTCTCCGTCCTGGTCGCCGCCCTGGGACTTGAATCGGTCGGTGCCCGGCAGCCTGGCGCCTCGCGGATCGTTCCTCACGAAACCCTCGCCGCGCTGGCGCACATTCGAGTTGAAGGGATCGAAGCGGCCGTTCTTGCGTCTCACAAACTTGGCCGTCGGCCGGGTGGTGCTGAAAGCGAGTGGCGCCTTGGTGGTTCCCGACCCGCTAGCCGAGGATGGCGTGTAGGGCCGGCGGGCCACCAGTTTCCGCTTGAAGAAGGGTCGCTGCGAGTTGGGGCCCGAAGGTGCCTCCTCCTCAGCATCCCCTTCTGAGGCTCCGGTGCGGGTCTTCTCCGACTTCTCGGCGAGCAGTTTCTTGAGGCGATCGTTGATCACCCCCTGATCCCCGTCGCCGCGAGCCTGTTCGGCCTTGACCTTGTCCCTCAGCCTCTGCAGATCCGAGGGCTCTTGGTCGTGCTCTCGCTGGGCCTGAATCCTCAGCCGGTTGCTGGGAACGAAGGGCTTGCGAGTGGTCTCCTCGCCATTGGACTCCGCCTCCCTGGAGGGAGTAGTGCTGGAATCGATGGGTCTCAGCTTTCGCACCACCTTGCGGAAGCGCTTCGTGCCAGCGATGCTTGTGTTGTTTGTGGCAGTGGCTGTGGCAGGGACTGTGGCAGTGGCTGTGTCTGTGGGTGGTAGAGCAACTGTGGCAGTGTCGGATGTTGGTGGATGGTTAGTGTCAGTGGCGCTATTAGGGGAACTATCTAAGGCAGTGCTATTGCTAGTGATACTGTTCAGGGGCCGGCGGTATTTCAGGACTCGAATGCGCTTGGGTGTGGGCCGGCTTGTGGTGGTTGTTGTCGTTTCAGTGGCCTCGTCCTCACTGGCCTCTTCGTCCTGATCTTCTCGCGCCTCATCCGCCTGGCCGGACTTGCCCTTCGCCTCCGTTTCGTCACTCTGCTGATCGATTAGAGTTAGTTTAGTTACCTGGGCGCGCTGGCGAGCCCCGAACGCCAAACGTCTGGCATTTGTCAAGGTTGAGGATGGTGCTTGGGTGGTGGTGCTGGCAGTGGTGCTGGAGGTGGTGCTGCTGCCGCTGCTGTTGCTTCTGGTGCGGCTCAGCTGATAACGATTCTGAAAGCGTCGTTTAAAATTAACGTCATTACCTATCGTACTCTCCCCCGCCACATTCTTCCCATTCTGCTTCTCTAGACTAGCATCGTTATCATTATCATTATCATTATCATCATCATCATCATCGTTATCATTATCATTATCATCCTTATCAGTATTATCATAAACGCCTTGACTAGCTGGCTTAATATTAGGTTTCTTGCTGTTTGTGTAACTTCTGTTTGAGTTGAAACGATTAATCAAATAATTGGCTACAGTGCTGTTACTACCTTGACTAGCTACATTCGGTGCAGTGCTTCGGTTAGTGGTTGTGCTGTTAGGGTTAGTAATAGTGGTATTGGTATTGGTAGTGGTTGTGGTTGTGGTTTTGGTTATCCCAGCCCCCAGGGTCTTGCGGTTATTGTTACGGTTCGATACCTCCGAGGAGTTGTCATCCTCTTCGTCATCGTTCTCGTTCTCGTTGTCGTCTTCGTATTCGTCCGAGTCTGTTTTTTGTGATTTTTTGGGTGCGTCAGTGGGTCTGGGTTGGCTCTGCCTGCTGGCAAGTAGTTGACTCAATCGCGAACTTGGTGTGGGCCGACTGGGGATTCGGGTTTCCGGTTCCCCTTCCTCATCTTGCTCGTCATCCTCCTGCTCACGATCCTCATCCTCGTTCTCATTATAGTCCCCGTTCTCCTCATCTTCCTCCTCCTCGTCCTGCTCCGGTCGGTGGTACAGATTCCGATTAATGGCCACCAGATTACGACGCGTGCTGGAGCTGACTCTGACTGGTGCCGGTGTGGTGCGACGTCCCGCAAAGGTTAGTGGCTTTCGGGAAGGCGGTTCATTGTCCCCAGCAGGGTGCAGGGCTCGATGGCGGTTGGTTTGCAAGAAACCGGGACGGGGCGGTGCCACACGTTCCTCCTCGCTCTCGGTGTCCACCGCCTCGTCGTTATCTTCCTCGGAATCGGTGGTTGTGGTTCGCGGAGTCGTGAACCGAATACGTGAACGGTTCACAGGTGCGTACGGGCGACGTGTGGTGCTGGTGTCGTCGCCTCCGTTCGTTGCCTCCGACGGGGCTTTTGTTGTGCCACGACGTGACGGCAGCGGTCGCCGTGTGGGGCGTGATGTTGCCTCATCTCGATCTATTTCATTGTCAGCACTCGAAGCTCTCCTTGTGGTGGTCGCAGCCGTCGTACTGAGGCGTCGGCGTATCAAAAGCTGCCGCCTTGATGAAGCTGTTGTTGTCGTCGAGATGGGAGTGGGAGTTGAGCTCTCGGTATCGGTCAGATCAATCTCATTATCCAGATTTTCCTCTGGCCTGACGGTGGTTGTTGTGGTTGTGCCATTAAAACGCCGACGAATAATCACCTGGCGGCGTGTTGGAGGGCCTGTAGTTGTCGATGTCGTGGTTGTCGTTGTGGTTGTCGTTGTGGTTGGTTTTACTTCTTCCAGTTCAAGTTCATTGTCATCGTCTATGTGTGCCTCCAGTTCGGGTTCTTCTGTAGTGTTCTCAGGCTCTTCAGGGGATTCATTGGGTTCCTTGGCGGGCTGCTCCCCTTGCTCCTCTTTTATCTCTGGCTCTGGCACTAAAGTAGTTGATTCCTCAGCGTCACTTTCATTATTTTCTATTTCATTTTCAGCTTCAGCATCGGCATCGCTCTGGGGATCGGCTTCTGGCCTTTCTGTCGTAGTTGATGTTGTTGTCACTCTCCGATTGATTCCCACATAAGGCTGTCTGGAGCTTTTTGTCGTGGATGCTTTTGGAATCTCAATTGTGGAGTCACTGGCTGCCTCCGAGGTGGTGCTGGTGGTGGTTCCACGGCTACCCAATCGATTTAGACCAGCATAGAGTCTACGTCTTGTCGTGGACTCCACATCATTCGCATCTTGATTTTCCTCGGGTTCTTCGGGCTGTTTGTCTTTGGAACTCTCTGTTGTGGAATCATTGGTTGCCTCCGAGGTGGTGGTGCCACGGCTTCCCAATCGATTTAGACCAGCATAGATCCTACGCCTTGTCGTGGACTCCACCTCAATCTTATTTCCGTTCTCCTCGGGTTCTTCGTTAATCTCAGTTGTGGAATCACTTGTTGGTCCCGGGGTAGTGCTGGTTCCACGGCTACCCAATCGATTAAGCCCAGCATAGAGTCTACGTCTTGTCGTAGACTCCACCTCATTTGTATCTACATTTTCCTCGGGTTCATCGGAAATCTCACTTGGTGTCTCGGAGGTGGTGCTGGTTCCACGGCTACCCAATCGATTCAGACCAGCGTAGAGTCTACGTCTTGTCGTGGACTCCACCTCATCCGTATCTACATTCTCCTCGCCCTCTTCTGTTGTACCGGGAGTAGGCGTTGTGGGGCGAGTGCGGAACCTTTGGGGAACGCTGTAGCTTCGTCGGGTGGTGGTGTCCAGTGGCTCTCCTTGGGCTCTCTCCGGCAACCTGCTGGACAGGGTCAAGCGGGTACGATTCAGTTTTGAGTAGGTACGCAGGGCCCTGGCATCCGATTCGTCTCTTTCGTTCTCCTCCAGCAGGGCGATGCTTACAATCTTGGAAGTGTCATTACTCGATGCAGTCTCTAATGGAATAGTCTTGAAGGTTTTTCCTCGTCTGTGGAGCGGCTTCTCCTTTTCCTTCTCTTCAACGCCCTGCTCATCCTCATCCTCATCGATGTCAGCGGTGATCTCATCATCGTCTAAAGTTTCCTCTCCTGATCCGACCAATTTTGCCCCCAGGTGACCTACTTTGACCCGGGGGTTTTCAATAAAAAATGACCGAGCTCGTTATTGATTTCCTTGGCCTGCTCCATGGCCAGGTGATGGTTCTCGCTTTCCTCGTCCTCCTCGATCGAATTGTTTGGCGCCTCGTTGCCGCCACTGACGTTGAACACGTCATGTATCTGCTGTTTTATGTTGACAGTCGCGGTTTCGATATCCGGTGGCGGTGCCGGGGACTTGTCTATGTAGGTAATGGGCGAGTCCTTCACATACTGGTAATACTTCCTCCGGTGATAGATGGGAAGGGAAAGCGTGTCATCGCCCTCGTCGTCGGAAGTTGCAGTTTGTTTCCCAGTTTCTTCGTTTTCTACTTTATTGCTCGACTGCAAGCGGGTAATAGCCTTGGCCAGCTGGCCTTGCAGGTGGCTCAAGTCCTCTTCGGTGGTACTGGAGGCTGTGGTCGTTGGTTCAGTGGTTGTCGTAGTGGTGGTGGTGCTGGTCCTCAATCGATTCACAAACCGATTCTTTGCTGCTGCTAGTTGGTCTTCTGTGGTCTCCTCGTCAACGGTTTCGGGAGCAACAGTGGTACTTCTGCTGCCCAGAGGTCTCCTGTGGACGAGAACTCGCTTTGTGGTGCCTTCCGTGGATGCGGCTTCGGTGGTAGCTTCCGTGGTTGTTGTTGGCGCCTTGGAGGGCAAAGGCCTCTTGAAGGCAAAACTAGACCTTCTTGTAGTAGCTTCCGTTTGGTCCGCTGCCTCCGTGGTGGTGGTTGTTGTGGTGCTGCCTCTGGTGGGTTTGGTTCTTCGGATGATGGCCCTGGCGGTGGTGCTCACTTGCGGCTCCTCATCCTCCTCGTCCACCTTGTTTCCCGTCTCGTACTCGTATTCCTCCACCTCCTCATGCTCTATGGTCTCCTTGGGTCTCTTCAGTAGTCGCCGTCGCGTCTTTGTCAATGGTGCCTCTGTGGTCTGGGTCTTTTGGCGGTTGCGCGAGGCAAAGTCCAGGGCCAGGAGGGAGGACAGATCGTTGCTCTGGAAGCGCACGGAGCCCCTATTGCGGGTCACAATCCGCGGCGTGGTACTTGGCGTGGGTGGCCGCGTCACTTCCTCCTCGATGTACTCGTATTCTGCGGGTTTCTCCTCAATGGTCTTGGTGTGGATGCGTTTCACCACTTTCTGGCCGGCGTCCAGAGTTCGCAGATAGGTGGTGCGGGTGCGGGTGATGCCGTTGCCGAGGTTCTCGGTTTTTGTGGTGGTACGATTCCGCACGGCTAGCAATGATTCTCCCTTCGGAGTCTCTTTTTTCTTTTCCGGCTTTTGTGGCTCTGTTTCTGGAACTTCCTCTGTGGGGGTTGGCGGTTGGCGTTCAACTTCGACTACAGCTTGAGGTTCGCGGGTGCTTTGCTGATGGTTTCGGACCCTTTTGTTGGCATCGGCCGCTAGGAGAGAAGAGAGATCTCCCTCTTGGCGAGGTCTGTATTTGCCCCGAACTACAACGCGACGACGTGGAATGGTTGGAGGAGCGGTTTC
This sequence comes from Drosophila ercepeae, assembly GCA_018150545.1. Lineage (NCBI taxonomy): Eukaryota > Metazoa > Arthropoda > Insecta > Diptera > Drosophilidae > Drosophila > Drosophila ercepeae. The sequence continues at coordinate 3,502,150 of JAECWL010000197.1, forward strand.
AGCGGTTGGAGCTGGTGTCGTCTCCGCCTCAGTAGGTGTTGGTGGAGAAGCTTCGGTACTTCTGTTGCGGAAGAAGGATCTTCTGGTGGTGCTGCTTGTTTCGGCTGTTTCAGGGGTTGAAGCAGGTGTCGTCTCCACCTCAGTGGGTGTTGAGGCTTCGGTACTCCTGTTGCGGAAGAAGGATCTTCTGGTGGTGCTGATTGTTTCGGCTGCTTCTGTAGTCGTGGTGGTTGTGGAATCTGCGGGACCCGAAAGATCACTGGAAGCTGTTGCCGGGGTGGTTGGCTCTGCCTCAAGTCCTTCGTTAGACGAACTGCTTTCTTCGGGGGCAGCGGAACTTGAAGCTTCCTTAGGGGTTGTGCTGAAGAAGGAAGCTCGTGTTGGTGCATCTTCGGTTGTTGTTTCTTCTGGAATATTTTCTTCAGTAGAACTGGTAGTACTTTCTTCTATCGAGGCTTCAGTGCTGCCATGTCTGAAGGAAAGGCGGCGATTTGTGGCTTCAGTTGATGTCGCATCATCGCTTACAGCTGCAGCTTCAGCTTCCGCTTCAGTGGAGCTACTGAGGTCTTCCGTAGTACTGGAAGCTTCTGTGGTGCTGCTTCCAAAGGAGTAGCGACGTCTTGGCGCTTCAGATGTTGTAGACTCTTCCTGATCAACGGCTCCATGAGAGCTACTAGCGATAGCTTCCGTGGTACTGGTTCCGAAGGAGTAGCGACGTCTTGGCGCTTCAGAGGATGTGAACTGTTCTTGATCAACGGAAGCTCCATGGGAGCTACTAACGATTTCCTCAGTGGAGGCTTCTGTGGTACTTCCTCTGAAAAACTTGCGACGTTTTATTCCACCCGTGCTTGACTCTTCAACAATTGAAGCTTCAGTGGTGCTATCCGGCGTCTCGGTGGTGCTGACTCTAGTCCTCAGAATGACCCGACGTCTTGGAGTGGCACTTGTTGTGGTCTCTGCTGGGGCCACGGATTCTGTCGATGTTGAACTGAATCCTTGGAATTGACGACGACTTGGCTTTGCTGTGGTTGTGCTGCTTTCTGTTGTGGTCTCTCCTGCAGCTACGGATTCTGTTGTTGTTGAACTGAATCCATGGAATTGACGACGACTTGGCTTTGCTGTGGTTGTGGTACTTTCTGTGGTTGTGCTGCTTTCTGTGGTTGTGTTGCTTTCTGTGCTCGGCAATATTTCGAGACTGCCCACTGGTTCGGGTAGTTCAGTGATGGCTGCCTCATCTTGTACTGCTTCTGGTGTGGTTTCTTCCACCGGAGATGATTCTGTGCTGCTCGGGGATTCCTCAACCTTTGATGCGGTGGAACTTTCCGATTCTTCGAGAGGGGGAAGAGTGGTTATTTCTTCTACTTCAAGATTCTCTGCCTGAAGTGGTGCTGGCACTTCTGTAGCAATCTCCAGAGATTCCTGCTCGGTGGCTGTATTACTATCATCGGAACTCTTACTGCCAGCCGGGGCTATTGTTTCGCCTCTCTTCCCATCATCGATAACCTCTGCGGCGACATTTTCATCTTCAGTAGAGGCTTCCACAATCGGACCTCCTAAAAAGGATAGAAAATATTAAAAAAGGGATCAAGAACGACTATTTTGTTTATTCTCACCTGCTTGGCCGCGTCGACTGCCCCTCAAAGTGGTTCGCTGGATGCTTTGATAGCTGCGACCACCCTGGACGACTCCGGCGGCTGCTTTGGCCACCTCGGACTCGTCTTCGGCGGAGTTAAGGCGGCGGCTGCGGAATTTGGTGGCGCTGGTTAGTTCCTGGTCCTGGTTCTGGTTCTGGTCCTGATCCAGAGCCAAGTCGGATTTCAACTGCTTGCCAGCAAAGCGACGCGAGTCTTTGTCCTCGCCGGTCAGGGTATTGGGGGGACGTTGGGTCGGGTTGGGTTTTCGCACCCCCCGCCAAGTGTACTTGGTCTTTGTGGGGGCGGGGCCGTCACTATCGGCCGAATTAATATGTTGGGGGGTTGGTTGACTTAAACTACTAGAGCTAACTACTTCATGCCTTATGCTATTGCTATTGCCACCATTACCAGCTACTTCTACGTGGGATTCTTGTTGATCTTGTCGATCTTGATGGTGCAGGGTGGTTGTGGTGGTGGTGGTGGTATTGGCTGTGGTTGAGGTTCTGGTTGCTGTTTGAAGACTGGCACTCACCTTGGGCCTATCCCCTGGGGATGGTCGCGTCTTCTTCAATACATTTGCAACGGCATCGGATTCGTTTTCGTTATCATTATCCTTAACGGTATTGTTATTGTTATTGTTTCTTTGATCGGATTGGGAGTTGGTGGTGGTGGTGGTTGTGGTGGTGCTACTTCTACTGGCTGTTGTGGGTCGAGTGCGACGTCGGGGATAGCCAAAGGGTCGGGGACTAGAGACACTGCCCAGGTTGCCAGTGGAGCTCGGTTCAGTGGTTGATGTCTGTTCGGATTCGGAATCGTTTTCAGTTTCGGTCTGGGTCAGGGTTTGGGTCTGGGGTTGCCTTCTTCCCGGGTGGTTGGGGGTTCTAATGCTATTTAAACTACTCAAACCGTTTCTTCGACTAGAATCGTTCGCAGCTTCTGAATTGTTGTTGTTTGTTGTGGTTGTGGTTGTGCCTGTTGTTGTTGTTGTGGTTATGCGTCTTCTATTGGTGGTGGCATATTTGTATTGTGTCCTGGTCTTTGTTACCTCACTGTCCTCGCTGTCGCTGTGGTCAACGTCGTTGTTGAGTTCGTTGTGGTGCGTCGATGCCACCGTGGTCGAGGTCGTGGCCAGTTCGGGTTCCGTTGTGGTTGGTGTGAGAGATAGGTCAAGGGATTCGGGGACTGAGTGGGTGGGTGAAGCGTCGCTCGGACTTTCAGAGTCTGTAATGGGTGCAAGACTTGGACTGGATGTGGCTGTGGTAGAGGGTGTGGGTGTGGTAGAAGGTGTGGTTGTGGGTGTGCTAGATGGGGAGTTAGTGGTGGAGGTGGTGCTTTCATTTGGTTCTGTGGTTTCGTTAGCTTTGGTTGCTGTTGTTGTTGTTTCGGGCTGTTGGGTGGTGCTGGATGGTGTTGTGGGTGCTGTGGTGGTGGTGCTCTCATCTGTTGTTCTTGTTGGTATTATGTTGTTATTCTGTTTAGCTTGGTTGTTGTTGTTGTTGTTGCTGCTGTTGTTGATGTTGTTCTTGTTGTAGTTGTTGGCCTTGGCAGTCTCTGTGCCTGAGGTGGTTGTTGTTTCTGGTGTTTCGGGTGTTTCTGTGGTTGTACTTCTGCGGCCTATGCTCGCATATTTACGTGTGTTTGTGCTCTGGTTTCTCTGTACCGTGATATTCTCCTCCTCGTATTCCTCCTCCTCGTCAGCCTCTGCATCAGCCGGCTCCTCCGCATCTTTGGTTGCCTCCAAAGTGGACGATTTAGTGGGTCGTGTTCTCTCAAAGTATTTGTAACTGAAATAAAATTTATCCTCGTATATTTTTTCATATAGAAGCAAAGAATAAAACCTACCGATTTGTTGTTGAACTGGGAACTGTTTCGGTGACCTCTGATGCTGGGGATGCTGTGGTGGTACGTCCTCTGGTACGGCTTAAGGCGGAATAGGACTTCACCTGCTTCTCCACCGCCACCTCCTCCTCCTCGTGCTCCTCCTCTTGGTCCTGCTGGGAGGAATCCTTAGCCGAAGGTGCCAATGTGGTGGGTCGTGTACGCCTTAAACTCGTATACGAGGGAGTTACAGGGCTCAAGGAACGACGGGTGGTTGTCTCTACCTGCTCGATCGCTTCGTCATCTTCATCTTGCTGCCTGTGCTCCTCATCCTCACCCTGGTTGGATGAGCGGTGGCGATTTATTGTCACATATTGCTTGCGCTCCTTGAGGAAGCCATCGAACTCGGCCAGGTTTTCGATTCCCTCGTTCTGGGGACCCTGGCGACTGTTGCCTCTCAGCACTGAGGAGTACTTGGAGTAGGTGTTGCCGGCGGAGCCACTGGATGTGGTGCTGGTGGTGGCTGCAGTGCTCGATTCGGCGGCATCGGAGAGCTTGAAACGGTTCCGTGTAAAGGAGCTGAACGTTCCCGGGCGACTCAGCACGCGGTCATACAGGGATTTGCTGATCGTTGAAGGCGTGGTAGCTGCACCGCTGGCCGAGTTCTCCTTCAGCGTGATGGAGCCATCCTTGTTGCGCAGGAGATGCTTCTCCAACTGCTCTACTCCGCCCACTTTGCGTATCAGATCGATGAGCTCCTTGATCACCTGGGGATCCTCCTCGGCGTCGGTTGACTTGCTGGGCGACTGCTCATCGGTGTCCTCCTCGTACTCCAGATCCTCATCGCGCTCCGGTGCGGCTGTGGTGGTCGTTGTGGTGGTAGTGGTGGTGCTAGTGGGGCTGGTGTTCCGCGGGAATACAGGACGAGCAGTGGGTGCCGCTGTCACGCGATTGGAACGGGCCGTGGTGGTCGTAGTCGTGGCGGGGAGAGTCACAGGAGCAACTGTGGTGGATCTAGAAGGATTTTTTTCATAAAATGTTAAGTTTTTGATTAGATTCGAAAAGCAACCACTTACTTCTTGGTCTTGCAAGGAACGTTCCTGGCAAAGTCACACGAATCCGCTGCAGGATTAAAGTACAAGCCCGAGGGGCAGGTGAACATGTGAGCGACAATTCCCAGGCCGGAGGGGCCACTGTCCAGGCACCAGTAGTACTTCTTGCAGTCTCTGGGGTGCTGGAAGAAGCCCTCCTCCTCGCACTTGAAGTCCGAACCCGGATCGGGGGTTGTGGGCGGTGGCGGAGTGGTGGACGCCCTGCCTCCAATGTACAGCGACGAGCCCTCGGCGTTGGTCAGCTTAAAGGTGGTGCTTGGCGGTGGGGCCGATGTGGTGCTGGAAACAATCGGACGTCGGCCAGCAGCGGGTCGTCTGGAGGCGACTGATGTCTCTGATTGGCCATTCAGGCGATTCCTGGTGCTGCCATTGTCGCGGCTGCGGGATCGCGATGGCTTCTGCGGACCACTCGGCTTGGCCACCTCATTGATGCCCAGACTAAAGGGAGAAGAGAGGTTTAAATATGATTTTCTTTATGCATTTCAAGGGAATCTCTTACCCCAGTGCCTCCACCATCGCTTCCTTGGCTGCCTCTATCAGCGGGTAAGGTTTGCCATTGCAGGTTCCCCGGAAATCGTCGTTGTCGATGGCCCAGAACATGATGCCGCCCAGTCCCTGGGCCACCACATATTCGGCCTTCTTCCTCACAATAGCCTCGTCATCGTAGCCCACCCACTGGTTCCTCCTGAAGGCGTACGGACCCATGACATTGGTATTCGGCTGCACAACCGTCCACTCGGGATCATCCTTGAGGGTTTGACAGATCTGGGAGGGAGCAAGGGTTAACTGGGTTTCAATTAAAAAGCCTCTAAATTCTCACCTCATAGTAGGCCAGGTATCCCTTTTCGCGGGTGGCATCTCCCTGCTCGCCAGGGCCCTCGGAGGGTGCTCCCAGCTCGGTGCTCTCCTCGTTGATCAGCGTATAGGATCGCCCGTAGGTGGGTATGCCCAGCACCAGCTTGTCCCGGTCAGCTCCAGCTTTCAGGTAGTACTTGATGGAGTAGTCCTGCGGGAAATAACCAAAAAAATTAGAAGGAGAAACGATCAAAGCCTAGGAAATCCTTACAATATTCAACTCGGCATCGTAGTTGTACTCGGAGTCCTCCTCCAGCGAGTACAGCGGAGCGTGGTGGTTGACGGAGGGCTCGTGGGAGGAGTGGAAATCGTAGGTGAGGACATTGAACCAATCGAGGTATTTGTTGAGCTTGGGCACATCGTAGCCCTTGTCGATGTACTCGATGCCGGCGGGCACAGCCATGGTCAGCAGGAGACGCGTCCTGCCGGTCTTCTCCGCCTCGCGCTCGAACTCGGCTCGCAGCTCCTGAACGAACTGCGCGTAGTTGTCGCGGTCCCGGGATTTGCCACCCTCACGATGGGCCGGGTACTCCCAGTCCAGGTCGATGCCGTCGAAGTGGTTCTGGCGCAGGAATTTCAGGATATTCTTGATGAACTGCTGACGACGGTCGGGACTGGCCACGAGGGGAGAGAAACGGGAACTGGCCTCGTTCCATCCTCCAATGGCAATCATGGTCTTTAGCTGCTTGTTGTAGGTCTTCAATCCCGTGAACTTGGCATAGCCACCTGGATGGAGGATGGACAGGAAATTAAAATCGAGTCAAAATTAACTCGCCGGATAGACGGGGCGTGTCTGGATTGTGGGCAACAGGCACGAGAACTCACCCTGCTCAATGTCCTGGTACTTGTCAAAGGGCTTCATCTGGTTGTCCTTCGTAAAGCCACCGAAGGCGTACACCAAATGTGTACACAGATAGGGATTGATGTTCTGTGGATTGAATTTTGCAGTTCCGGGACGGTAGACACTCCAGTTTGTGTAGTAACAGACGACGCGACCCTCGCTGCTGGCCTCTGTTTTTGATTAAAAATTATTATTTTTTTTAATAATTGAATTATTTGGTAATTAAGAATGGAATTAGAAGAAAATCCTTACCATTAATACAATAGGCGAGTGCGCAGAGCAGGAAGAGCGTTTCCCAGGCCGCTCCACGCCGGAACTGCAATGAAGTACAAATCGATTGAAAATAATTAAACATAATTCATCAAAAATGATTGGATTTTGAACAAGAAATTTGTTTTGGGGACGGAAGTCCGATCGCTTTGCATTCGATACAGCATTGACACAGTGACATCGATGGACAGATCGTTGGACAGATTGGAGATTGGACAGCTTGGACAGATTTAATAGATGGAACAAAAGCCATCACGAAGGTTCCCATGAAGGTCGCTGAGACCCGTCAAAAACAGAGACACGGCTTACATAAGCTCACATGTCGTTGATGTCGCTGATGTCGATGGAAAGATGGTTTTTTATATGCAAAAAATGCAAATGCATGAGCCACGCCCCTTCTCTGGCATAACCAAGTGACGAGAGACGAGAGACGAGCCAAGACAAGACAAGGAAACGGAATTGGATTGGATTTTGGAATCCAAGTCTGAGTCAGCCATAGCCTCATAAATATCTTCGGGGGATTTTCATATTAAAATGCCAAAGTGTTACAACAGCTCCACAATGGGCCCAAATCTTTACGGATTTTACTTTTTGGTCAGCAACCATCGCATCGAGAAAGAGAAACAAAACCAGCAACCAACAGCCAACAAATATTACATAAGCCACAAAACTGATTTAAAAAACCGAAAACAAAAAAAAAACTCGAAAAAAAAAACCAAACTTGACTTCGATTGCGTATGTGCGTGTGTTTGCGGTTGTGTGTGTGTTGGACATGCCGGTTTTTTACTTTTTTATACCCTACCAGAGGGTATTACAGGTCTGGGAAGAAGTGTGCCAAGCAGCAAGCCGGCAGGTCTGACGCTATAAGGAATATATATTCTTGATCGGGATCACCTTTCGAGTCCCTGCAAGTCTCTTGTTTTTGCAGGTATCTTCTTGAAACTTTGCACACATCCTTCTCTTCTTTTTAGGCATTATATAAGTCGGAATGGATGAGATCGGACAACTATATCGCATAGCTGCCATATAACTGAACTATCGGAAATGCTATAACTTCGGTTTTTTATCAGATAGAAAGTTGAAAGTCAGTAAGAGACTCTTTTTTGCCCCTTGAGGCCTATGTAGAAAGTTTGGTACGAATCGGTTGACTATATCCTATAGCTGCCATATAACTGAACGATCGGAAATGCCATATCTTCCATGATTTTGGAGTAAGGAAGTTTAAATTCACTGAGAGCCTCTTTTATGAGAATATTCTACCATCTAGAAATTTGTATACGAATCGGTTAACTATATCCCATAGCTGCCATATAGCTGAACGATCGGAAATGCCATAACATCCATGATTTTGCAGATAAGAAGATGAAATTCGCTAGGAATATGTTTTTTGAGGACCTGCGACCATCCAGAAAGTTTCATACGGATCGGTCTACTATATCTTATAGCTGCCATATAACTGAACGATAAGAAATGCCATAATTTCCAAGTTTCTGCTAATAGATAGATGAAAATCGGTGGGTGATTCTTTTTTAATTATTAAGACCCATCTAGAAAGTTTCGTACGAATCGGTTGACTATATCCCATAGCTCCCATACAACTGAGTGATCAAAAACACCATAATTTCCATGTTTTTGGGAACAAAAGCTTGAAACCCTTTCCAAAATCCCTTGTAAAAGGAACTGCTTTGATTTTAAAGTTCTTCAAAGAATCAACCTACTATATCCCATAACTCCCCTATCCCTTTCCCATAGAAATCTTCCTCCCACCAAAAAGTGTATTGAAACTTCGACTCGAATCGTAGTCAGCTTTCCCTTCTTGTTTAAACAATTTTGTGGGCTTCATTGATCAAAAGTGATTTTTACACATTGGGCCGAGACAAAGCTTGAAGCTTGAAAGTAAAAACTGATCAAGCTGCTATGTAAGACATCTCATCATCATCTTCATCTCCGCTGAAAGGCATCTGCATCGCAGTTTGATTGCTAAAAAAACCGAAAAAAAGAAACAGGTTGGCTCTATAACTAATTAGCAGTCTATAAAGTTGTATCTTTGTATCTGAATCTCTGTATCTTTGTATCTGCATCTTGGGCTATTTGGTTTGGTTTTTTGAGATGAGTCAGTCGTTGGCAGAAAGTGAAAAGTCAAAGATTTATTCAAATTGCAAACGGGATTGGTTAGAAAGAACCTCTTCAGGCTTTCGTCTTGACCTGAAAACTAAAGGAAATCCTTCTTAAAACCTGTTGAAATATTCCTGAAACCCTCCTGAAATACTTTCGTTTGGAAATCTTTTTGAAATCCTTTTGAAAACCTCCTGAAACCCTCCTCCAAAGATCTAGCTTTGTTCTAGACTAATACAACCCAAACCAAACCCATTACGATTTGCTTTCTTGCCACAAAGAAGGGGCTGCGAATCGGGGGCAGGCCAGCACCAGCTTCAGCTCCAGCTTTCCAGCTTTCCCCTCTTGGCCGTAAATCGCAACCGTATCCATATCCGGTACATTTTCTACCATTTTGGCCAAGAGCCACTCGCTGTGGCTAATGGATAGATGGCTAATGGGCCAAAAGAGTGTGTTTGTGGCAGCATTTTTTGTTTGTTTTGGTGGGACATTGGGTCATTGGACTAAGTACGAGTGCAGGTACGAGTACGAGTACGAGTAAACAAGATATGTTTATGGAACTCTTTGCCAATTTACATTTATATATAGCCATTGGCTGTTGTCGCTCACGCATTGCCTAACATTGCTTTATGGCAGCGTTTTGTTTTTTTTCTTTCTGGCTTTCTGGTAATGCAGCTGCTTATATAAAAAAAATAACAAACAAAAAGTGCAGGCCAAGCAGAAAATAATCGAAATAAAAAATGAAATGACAACAATTTCGATTTGGATTCGTCGTCGTAGTCGGATTCGGTTTGAACAATGATTGGCTAGAGTTTGGTTTTGGTTTGACAAATTTTTCCCAGTTTTACGCAAAATAAACGCAACACTAAACACTGAGAGAAAATTGTCGAGGATAATGATGGATTGAGTGCCTCGAAACGGTGGCATGTTCCAAATTTGTTGCAGTTTCAGTTACACTTTTGGCGGGTGTGTTGCCGCTGTTGCCGCTGTTACTGCAACAAGTTAGTAACTCTGGCCAACAGGGCTGGCCAAAACGATTCTAATTTTTGGCCGGATTTACAGCCACCAGCAGCAGCCACCAGCAGTGGCAGACAATTTATGGCCAAGTTGCAGTTGCAGTTGCAGCGGCTACTGCGACAAGTTGCAACTTGCAACACTCGGGAGTGTAAATGTGTGTTTGTGGCACATTTATACTACACTTATAAAATGCAGCTGGACGGCTTACGTAACTCGTCGCGTTACGCTACCAAAAAAAAACAGAAATAAAAAATAAAAAGCCGCCAAAAACACTCAACACTCCGCAGGCAGAAAAATATGCAGAAATGTTGCGTAGATTTTTTGCAATTGCTTTACGGTTTCGATTTTTTTTTTGCATAAAATCTAGATTTAACCTTCAATCTCGGCAAGACCTGCTCTCGTTTTCAAGCAGGTTTTCGATTCGATTCGAGAACTTTGATCAAGAGAGATCGATGGCAAAGTCGAGACACTCGATCAAGTCGATGTCGTTGGATTGAATGATATTTTTTAACCAAAAAATCAGAAGCTAACCTTTAACCTTTTTGGCTTTAAAAGCGAGTTTGGATTCTCAATGAGTCACCTTTCAGGTGTGAATACTTTGAATACCCTGCCTGTGAATCATGTGGTCTCTGGTTTGGTCTCGGCTTTTGGCCATCAATCTTGGCCAGAGAAAAAAAAAAGTCTGCTTATAATGCAACTTCTATTCATAATAACCGCCAGCAGCAGCTGCATTTTCCGACTCACGTGCACTCACAGACTCACATACCCCAACACTCATACTCATACTCGTATTCACACTCAGAGACCATGACTGGCTGGAAAAAAATTCGGTCTCAGCTTCTAGAGAAATACAAAACCTGAAAGCCAAGGGATAAGGCTGTAAAGTTCAGCTGTGCAACTGCAACTTAAAATTCAAAGAGGGTGCCCGGGTGCCCTCTGCGGCACGTAGAATCTGCCGCCCAGCATGTCACGTTTTCAGGTAACCAACAACGTCACAATGTCAACGCCCCACAAAACCAAAAAAAAACAAATAAAAACAAATAAAAAAAACCTTAAAAAAAAAATCAGCTAAGAAATAAATGAAAAGAAGGCCCAAAGAGATCAATGGCTTGGCAAGTGGATTGCGTATACGCCCCGTTGGCCCTTTATTTTTTATTTATTTTTTTTATTTCGGGTGTGCCCTGAGCTGGAACTGAAACTGTAACTTGAACCAAAATCCAAAACCCACGACGTAACTGAAGAGTTTTGTAAACAAAAGTTTTGACATTTGAGCATTTTCGGGGGGATTTTTTCGAACCAAAAAACCGACTCCCCCTTGGTGGGTGTGTCGTGGCGGCGCAGCCAAGAAAAAACAAACAAAACGGGTCACAATAATGCCACAGATCGGCCGATAAGTTGATGCATTTAACTTTTGGCCGGGATTCGGATTTATGTCGTGCGAATTTTTGTGCATTGTTGGCCAACAAAACGGAGACTGGCGTGCGAAATAATAAATCTCAGAGACCGCAAGTCAAGGCAGTTTCAGTTAAGTAACTCTGCGAAAGGCCGAAAAATGCAAAATAATTGGCTAAAAAAGCTAAAGAATTAGCTGATCTTTTAGAGTCTAAACTTTCCTTTAAAGAAATCGAAGCATTGAGGGGAGAAAACCGCAGTTATGGAGCAGAAGTCATCCTAGTCATGGACTTCCTAAGCAGTTGTTGGCCAAAAATCCAAAACAATTGGCTAAAAAAGCTAAAGAATTAGCTGATCTTTTAGAGTCTAAACTTTCCTTTAAAGAAATCAAAGTCTACAAGAGAGAAAATCCTCAAAATCAATGAAAGAAAAATGGATTTAAAGATGCCAGCAGTTATGGATTAGAAGTCAGCCAGTCATTGACTCCCCAACCAGTTGTTGACCAAAAAAGCCAAAGAAATTGGCTAAAAATACTAAAGAAGAGATAGTATTTTCAAGTCTAAACTTTCCTTCTAAGAAATCAAACTATTTGCAAGAGAAATCCCTCAATATCAATGAAAGAAAAACGGATTTTAAGATGCCATCAGTTATGGATTATAAGTCATCCAGTCATTGACTCCCCAACCAGTTGTTGGCCAAAAACCCAAAAGAATTGCCTAAAAAAGCTAAAGAATATCTAGTATTTTAGACTCCAAACTATCCTTTAATGAAATCAAAGTCTTCAAGAGAGAAATCCCTCAAAATCAATGAAAGAAAAACGGATTTTAAGATGCCAGTTATGGAGCAGAAGTCATCCAGTCATTGACTCCCGCGTCTGGAGGTGGCAACCAGTTGTTGGCCTCCAACTGGCGGCCATCCTTGGGGTTCAGATTAATCGCCTTTTGGCGTGACAAGAGACAAGACAGGACAGGAGCCGAAAACGCGAAAATCGAAAAAGAAAACCAAGTAGAAAAAAAACGCAAAAAAAAAAAAAAGCGAAAGTTGATGTCGCCGGATATCGCCGATGAAAAGTTGGGGTGAGATTATGTCCATCTTGAATGGTTTTGCTCTTTCTCTGGCGGATCAATGGCAATGCAATGGGTCAGCAAACGATGGCCAAAAAAAGAAAACCATCTCCAAAAGCGGGTTTTCCAGCTCTCACACAATTGAGCCATAAAAGCTGGCCACCTGATGAACCAAAACCATTTCATTTTGTGGCCTAAAACCAGTCCCGCATCATCGACTTTGATGATCCAAGTCAAGCCAATCTTTAATCCCCTCCCCCTTGATTCAATGTCAATGCATTGATGCATCGATGTCAAAATTAGCATTTTTTTATATAGATTTTTTACCAAAAAAAAACTCTGCTACTCTGAGGCTGTGCAGTTTCAAGTTCAAATCTTTGAAACCATTCATTGTCTTGGAATTGCCTTGAAATCTTGGAAATAGAAGCCAAAAAAAGCTAGAGAGATGCTGCTTTTGGATGGATATCTTCTTCGGATCCCATCCATTGTCTGCCACTCGTCACGAGACCAACAATGGACCAACCAGCAACCAGCAAACCGCCAAAAAAAATTCATTAAATGCAATTTTCTTGCCAAATCATATTTCTCGTTGGCTGCCTTTTAATGCCTTTTAATTTCGGTTGAAAACTATAATTTTTAATACTCTATCAAAGTAGAGGGAAATCAATTCTCCGCTCTATTTCATTATTCTTGAGCTTCATATCCTGTCCGGCGACAGGTCCTGCCTGGACAGAAGTCCAATCAAAATATTTTCCTTTTTGCCGGCTCGGCAATGTGAAAATTCAATTTAAGGCCTGAATGGTCTAAGCAGCGACTCTGGCGGAATATATCCGATAAATGTACATCAAAATGGAGGAGTCCCTGGACAACCCGGACTTCCCTCGAACTTCCCATTCTCCCCTCGACCTAATCCGCTTAAATTTCGGCGAGTCTGAGTCATCATATTCCAGCGCTTCCAAATATCGCGTCCAAAACGTGAAATGTCAAGGCATTTTGATTGTTTTTTTGTGGTTTCCTTATTTATTTTTTATTATTTAGGTTTTTTTTTAAAACTATTCATTAAAACTATTCAACAAGTGACTGGAAAACGTCATTCAAACAAAGCTTCTCACGGAATGATGGCCAAGGAAATCTTTAACAACTTTTGAAGTAAAAACTGATGGCTAGGGAAATCTTCAATTTTTAACATCTTTTCAAGTAAAAAAATAGTAAAAAAAAAAGTAGTTAAAAAATGTATTAAAAAACTCAATTACAAAACTCTTTACTAATTAACTTATCAATTTGCATTTATCCTTACTAATACCGCGATTTTCCTGGCGAAAGTGTCAAATAAATCTTGTTTTTTGTAGCAAAAAAAGTTAAAACATAAAAAAGGAAACTTTAACAAACTCATTTAGCTTCCTAATTAGTTTCGTTTTTCTTGTCAAATTAAGATTATAAAGTCTTGATACTAAATACTTGTTTAATCCAACACTTTAATCCCACAACTTTTGAATGACATCTTTTGGCCAAGAGTCGTCAAAAGTGGCTAAAAAGAGTGTCTAAGAGTGGCTTAAAGAGTGGCTTTTATTGGCCATAGACTTTCCCCTACCATCTGACAGGCTAATACCATAATTAATGTTTTATCAAAACTTAATTGCCATTCCGACCGCACACCTTAGTTGGCCGTGAAAATGTGGCACTCGATTCGAGCTTTTTTGCATTTGAATGACAGGAAAACCAGAAATCGTCTTCTCAGGTGAAATGGGGGATTTTTTTCGACTAATATTTTACAATAATTCCGTGGGCTGCTGTGTTCAAACATCATCTATCATTTATCATCTGTTTTGGCCGGCAAAGTTTCGCTATTTTTCAATTAACATGCTCGGAAAAAAAAACACCGAAATTATCCAACCCGCAGAGAAAGTTATTCCAAAACAAAGCTCTAAAGTTTATTAATATATAATATTATTAAAAAAAATATATAAAACAGGGAAAGTTACTTGTTTTGTAATTACTAAAATAGTTAAGTTAGGAATATTATTAAAAAAAAAATAGATTTTTAGAAGCATTTTTGGGAATTATTTAAGAAAAAAAGAGAAGAAATTGTTTAAACTATTTGGGAACTAATTAAAAATTGTTAGAAACATTTGGGGATTATAAAACCCTTTATTTATTATTAAAAAAAAAGCTATTTTTAGAACCATTTTAGGAATTATTTAAGAAAAAAAGGAATAAATTTTTGAACCCTTTTTTACCCTTTAGAAACCAGTATTTATCCCTGTATTTGTCCCTAGACTTAATGTCTCAGGATCTGTTATAAGAATACATATTCTATATTTATAGTTACATTTTTTCGAATTTTTCCAAGGATACTGCAGGGTTACAAGGGTCCTGAAAATGGCTAAATTCCCTATCCCCCCCTTTTTCCTCCTCCGATATTCATAGTTTTGTATCCATATCCATATTTTATAATCGATCCAGAAAATATCTAGAAAAGAAAACTGTATTTCCTTCTTCAAATCCTCTTTCCAAATCAATCGAATTACATTTTTTTTGAGTTTTTCCAAGAGGTACTATCCAAGTACTATCATAAAAATGGCCAAATTCCCAATCCTCTATTTTCCCTCCTCTGATATATTCATAACTCTGTAAATTTACCTATATCCGATCCATAAAAGATCCAGAAAAGAAGACTATATTTCCTCTTTCAAATCTTTCGATTTCAAATCAATCGAATTACATTTTTTGTTTTAGACTTTTTCCGAGTGTAATATCCAAGTACTATCATGAAAAATGTCTGATTTCCCAATTCTTTATTTTTCCCTCTATTTATTCCCCCTTTATTTATTATATAATATTCCCCTATTTATACCTATCTCTGCCAAATTTATATTGGGAATCACAAGAATAAAGAAACTACTATACTAGAACCATCGGGGATTAATACAATAAAGAAAAAATAAACATATTGTTTAAACCATTTAAGATTTAGAAGAATAAAGAAGTTGGAAGAAACATTTGGGACTTGTAGAAGAAAAGTAAAATAGCTTAAAAATACATAGTAAAAAAAATAGTTAAAAAAAAGTTAAAAAATCGTATAAAAAATATTTGAAAAATAGTTTTAAAATAGATAAAAAATAGTTGAAAAATAGTTAAAAAAAATAGTTTTTTTATGGCAAGGAAAATGGATATATTTTGAGTGCGTGAGGGAAGGTGTGTAATTTCTCTGAAAGTGAAATCGAAAGTGGCCCCCCCGGGCACCCCCTACACGGCAGCCCCCTTGGCACCACCCGAGGGTGGATCGACAAATAGTCGCATCGCATCGCATCGGATCGCATCGCATTTACTTTGGAAATTATCATTGGAATGAGCGATAATTGGCAAACGAAGCGAAATTAGCAGGTGGCTAGGCTATAACGGTAGGTGTTATAAACCACCTCATCTCCCATCTCCCTTTCCATTCCTTTCCTTTTCATTTCATTTCTATTTTTTATGCTTTATTTTTTGTAGTTTTTTTTCTGTTTTCTGTTTGTTTGTTTGTTGTTTTTTATGGCTGGTGGTCAGATCGGAGTTGTTGTTTTTTTCTGGTTTTCTGGTTGTTTCGCTCATTTGAACCAATTATGTCATATAAACTGAACAATGAAAACCAAAACAGTAAAAAACAGTAAAAAAACAGCAGCAAAAACCGAGAAAAAAAACCAAACGGAAAAGGCTCAATCGGAGACGCGATCTTATGTAAGCTTTATGCCCTTTTAAACACGACTTTTAGTATACAATATATTAATAGTTTTTTTTTGGTTTTTGTTCCCTGGAAATTGTTCATCCAAACAAAACTACAAAAAAAAAAAAAAATACCACAATCTATGTTGTAGAAAAAGACATCCGGCAAAGAGCATGAAGAGCTGAGTAGGGGAAGACCTTCCCTCCCAGGGCTACCCAGTTTGGGTCGAAAATTAACTTAATTAGATCGAAACATGACTTGGCTTATTACTGGGATTAGAGAAATCGGGGGAGAAAGATAAAGCAAACACCGGAAAAGCATAACTTTCTTTATTAATTTCCAGATTTGCTTTTAAACAATCAAAATTTAAATCACTTTTAGGAGGTAAGACTGTGATTTAGATCAGGGATTTTATTTAGATCAGAAAAATTTATTCTGATTTTGATCAAAGATCTTGTTTAGATCAGAGATGTGACATCTTATTCAGATCAGACATCTTATTTAGATCAGAGAATCTTATTTAGATCAGAGACCTTGTTTAGGTCAGATTAGAGATCTTATTTAGATCCGAGATTTGATTTCGATCAGAGATCTTATTAAGATCAGAGATCAGAAATCTTATTTAGATCAGAGATCGGGAATTTTATTTTGATCAGAGATCTTATTTAGATAAAAGTTCAGGGATCTTATTTAGATCATAGTTCAGGGATATTATTTAGATCATAGTTCAGAGATCTTGTTTAGATCATAGTTCAGGGATCGGAGATCTTTTAGTTATCAGAAGGTAGTTCAGGAATCTTATTGAGATCGGAGATCTTATATAGAACATAGTTCGGGGATCTTATTTAGATCATAGTTCAGGGATCTTAGTTAGATCATAGTTCAGGAATCTGATTTAGATCAAAGATCTTTCAGTTATTATAAGATAGTTCAGGGATCTTTTCTAGATTGAAGATCTTATCTAGATCATAGTTCAGGGATCTTATTTAGATCAAAGATCTTTCAATTATCAGAAGATAGTTCAGGGATCATATTTAGGATCAGAGATCAGAGATCTTATTAAGATCGGAGATTAGAGATCTTCTTTAGATCATAGATCAGAGATCTTTTCTAGGTCATAGATTAGAGATCTTTTTTAGATCAGAGATCATAGACTTTATTCAGATCAGAAACCTTATTCAGATCAAAGATTCTGAGATCTTTTTTCTGGTCTTGTCATGCCTTTTTCATTCTCGTACCACCAATCCTTGTGGCACTTAGAGATTGTATTGTCTACTTTTTTAGCCATTTTTTTACTTTATTTGTTAACTGTTTTAGAGCCGTTATGGCCATTCGTTATGGCCTAGTGGCAAATGCAGTCACATTCTTTTTAAATACCAATTGGGGGTCAGTCGGTGGTGGCTGTTGGTCAAGACTCGAGACTCGCGACTCGCGACTCGAGTCTAGCGACTCAAGAGTTAGGAATTTGTTTTTAGCAAGTGCCTTGATATTGTTAGTGTTATTGTTATGGATATTCGATATTCGATATTGGCCATTGGGTATTAGCCGCTGGGTATTGGCCAAACGCGAAACGAGTTTAAATACAGAGAGTGGTCGGTTGGTCGGTTGGTCGTGCTCTGGCTTAATAAATTGATTTAAAAACTTTTGCTTTTTTCTTCGCTTCTCGCTGGCGAGTTGGGAAAAAAAACAAGTTGACCTTCAGGCCGCATAACTGATACATGTAGGAATATATTATTATTTTATATATATAGAAAAATCGTCTATATATATAGATACAGGTAGGCTTTTGTAAAAAAAAAAAAGTGTCAGGCGAATTTACGGTTTTTTCTGTTCAAGGGTGGGAAAGATTTTCAGATCTTGAATTTTTTATAAGAAGGCCGACAAAGTTTTTTTTAGCCTAAAAAAGAGCCTGGCTTTTAGCCTCGTTTTTTGTCATGAAATCGAATCATCCCGGCGGAGCTCTCTGGAGCATGTCTCTGCATCCAAAAGGGGGGACCCTTTCTGCCGCATACGTAACGAGCAAAAAAGCAGCAAAAAAAATGGCTAAAAAAAATGGAAAATTTTGCAATGAGGCTGATGTACTCGTATCTAGATGCATGTGTGTATCTGTGTATCTGACAGATACAATTACCAAAGCGATTGCAGTGGATGCGACTGGGAATGCGGCTTAATAGCCCAAAAACCGGTAACTTAATGAGACCCAGGCTCAGGCCCAGGCCCAGCCAGGGGAGGCTTCTATATAATGCTTTTCGAATTAAATGTCAAAACGCATGAATATATATATCCCTCCTCCCTATCCACTCCCTGTACCCCTTTTGAGACGCCTCCAGGGTCGCAGATACATTCACTTTTACCCTCTCATTGATATTGTTGTTGTTGTTGATATTGTTGTTGCTGTAGCTTTAAGCCTTTTGTTGCCGGGTTTCACTTTCAGTCAACGACGCGAATTCCGCGATTTGCCAATCTGGATTTGCCCTCTCGAAGAGGCTTCGCAAAGCGGATGCAAGACGGATGTTACTGCCAGGCCAGGCCATCTCCAGGGGGTCCACAAATAGGTTCGATGATTCAAAAATAGTTATCAAAATTTGGATGGAATTGAGAGATTGGGTCTACGCGGTGTTTTTTATAGACCAAAAAATTGGAAAATAATCAAAATTGGATTCCAGGAAGGCAATGATGACTTTGACGAAGAGATTTCTTGGGGGTTTGTCATGGTTTGGACTTCGTTTTGTGTACAAAGGGTCCAAAATAGGTACAAAATGATTAAAAATGATTCAAAATATTTATAAAAATCGATGGAATCGATGGATTGGGTCTAAGAGGTGTTTTTTCTAGACCAAAAAATAGGAAAATAAACCAAATTCCACTCCAGAACTGCAAGACGTGGCTGATGACTCCGTTTGAGAGATTTCTTGGGGTTTTGTCTTGGTTTTGCCTTGGTTTTCGGATCTAGGGATCTAGGGGTCCAAAATAAGTACAATATTCCCAAAATAGTTATAAATATCAATGGAATCGATGGATCTGGGTCTAAGAGCTCTTTTTCTAGCCAAAAATTGGGAAATAAAGCTTATTCCACCTACAGGACTGCAAAAGTTGAAGAAGGAAGCTGAAGACTTTGTTTTTAGGATTTCTTGGAGTTATGTCTTAATTTTGTCTCGGTTTTGGGATCTAGGGATCTAGGAGGTCCACAAATAGGTAAAATAATCCCAAAATTTTTATAAAAATCTATGGAATAGATGGATCTAAGATGGATCTGGGTCTCAGAGCTCTTTTTCTAACCCAAAAGTTGAAAAACAATTCAAATTTGATCCCGAAAAGCTGAAGACATTGTTTTTGAGGTATCTTAGGGTTTTGTCATGATTTTGTCTTGGTTTTGGTTTGGGTTTGGGATCTAGGGATCTAGGGGGTTCAAAATAGGTACAAAATCATTCAAAATTATTCAAAATAGTTGGGAACATTGGAAAAACAATCCAAATTCGAACCCGAGAAGCTGATTTACTTTACTTTTGAGATATCTTAGGGGTTTGTCTCGATTTTGTCTTGATTTTGTCTTAATTTTGTCTTGATTTTGTCTTGATTTTGTCTTGATTTTTGGGATCGTCTCTGGAACTTCTGTCCCTGCCCCGACCACGGCCCCTTGCCAGTTCACTGTCATTGTCTCTGGGGGTGCGGCCTGCCACTGCGTGGGCGTGAAAAAACTGGAAATAATAACAATCTTGCTGCAACTTTGTCTGCCTTGCAGCACTCGAGTTGCATGAATTTGCTAATTTTTTTACCAAGCTATACCCTCAAACCAACCCATATAGACTGGCAATTCGATTTCCGCCTAAGACTAAGACAAAGACCCAGCCCGATGGCTTCCTCTTCTCAGGCATTTTTGTGGCCTGACGTGATGATGATTATTGAAGCTGCTTTTGTTGGCCCTAGAAATCAAATCAAAGACTCATCTGCCCCAAACCGAGCACTTGTCGTCAAAAATATAAAACACGTTTCGCCCACTCACACTGGCAGACAAAACAGAGTTTTTTTTTGGACAAAAATAACCAAAAGCCAAGCGAAAAAGCTATTAAAATAACAAAAATCCTAAACAAGTTTCCAGCGCGCATGCGCAACTGAAAAAATACTAAAAAAATTTGCATGGAATTTACGATGTTGGTTGGCATTAAGGCGAATTTTTTTTTAAACCCCAAGTGATAGTATTTGGTTGTCACTAAGCCAAAAAAAAAAAGAGTGTATCTTTTTTTATCTTTAAAATGCGTGCAACGTAGTTCGGTTTGAAAGTTTTTGAACTCTTCGAGAATGCGAAATTGCAATGATCGGGGGAAAGGTTTCAATGTTATGTAACTATCTCTTAAGATCTCCTAATTTTTTGATATTATTATGCAAATGTAGATCATCTTATTATTAAGAAAATATAGCCATAAAAATCTTTAAGCTATAAATCAACTTTTAAAGGCTTTAAAGTAGGAAGTGCTTCGATTTTTTTCTTAAATCTCAAAAGAAGAATTCAATCGATTAATCCGGGAAAAACTTTTAATATTATGTAACTCCTATCGATATCGATCTATATCTTTAAGATCTCTTAATTTTTGGATATTGTTATGGAAATTTATAGATTTTATCATAGATTTTATAAGGTTTTTCATCTTTTAAATCCATAATCTATAAATCAACTTTCAATGTCTTTAAAGTAGGAAGCGCTTTGATTTTTTTACTTCTCAAGCGAAGAAATCGTTTCTGTGATTCTCTGATTCTGCGATTCTTCGCTTCGACGATTCTGCGATTCTGCGATTCTTCGTCTCTGCGACGATGTGTCATCGATTAATTATGCAATCATCTAAGAGAGACATTTGATATTAACAAGTCAAACCGGGCCAAACGAAACTGAAATCAACTCGGAATGAATAAATCCGAGATCCAAATTATATTATTATACAATATATATGGCACGTTTTTTGTCTGTATAAAGTCTGTATATTTCTTTAATATATCGAAGAGAATGAATAGGAAAGAATAGGTAAAGGAAAAACTAGTTTTAAATCGCGATCTCTTGCGATGTCTTGGCTTTGGTCCTGGGCAAGGATAGCTACTTTTTGAAAGTTGACTTGCAGGTTGAAGTCGAAGGTTCTTGAAACTCCTTAACACTTCTTAAAACCTCTTTATGGGTCCCTCTTGTAAGCCTCTGTAAGGCCCCTTTTAGGTCACCCTGGAAGCCCTTTGAATTCCCTGTAAAGCCTTTTTTTGGATCGTTCCCTTTAAGCCCCATAAGGCCCCTATTTGGGACCCACCCTGTAAGCCCCTGTAAGGCTCCTTTTTTGGGACCCTGTAACCCCCTGTAAGACCCCTTTAAAGCCCTTTTTGGGACCCCCTGTAAGCCCCCGTAAGACACCTATTTATGTCCTTCCTGTAACCCCTTGTAAGCCTCCTTTTTGAGACCCTCTGTAACCCCCTGGAAGTCTCTATTTTAGAACCTCCCTATAAGACCCCTTTTTTTGAATACTCTGTAAGCTCCCGTAAGGCCTCTTTTTGGGAACCCTCTGCAAGGCTCCTTTTAGGGACCCCACGGAATGTCTTTGTAAGGCCCCTTTTTGGGACCCTCTAACCCCCTGTAAGGACTCTTTTTGGGACCCTCTAAACACCTTTAAAGCCCCGTTTTGGGACCCTGTAAATAGGAACCTCATGTAACCTCCTGTAAGGTCTCCTTTTGGGATCCTGTAAGTGGGAACCACCTGTAAGCCCCTTTAAGACCCCTTTTTGGGAATCTCCTCTAAACCCCTGTAGGCTGCCCCCGAGGCAGCCCCTTTTAGGCCTTCCCCCTGTAAGCCCCAGTTATCCCCCTGCAAGGCAACCCCCTTTTTAGTGCCAGGAAATACCAAACCAAATGCTGGCCTAAATGTTTACGACTCTTTGGCCAGATCTGCGCTAATTGCGAACAAAATGCAGTTGGCGGATCACAAAAATGATTTCGGGGCGAGTACTTGTATTTTTTCCAATGCAATTGCCGCAAAAAGTTGCAACTAGCAACTTGCAACCTGCAACTGGCAACTGGCGGCTTGCAACTTAACTTACCGGAAGCATTTTGGCGGCTTTTTGCTGTCGAAGTGGTAATACAAGGCTCCTTGGGATATATATAGAGATATATATTGTTGTTGTTTTATTTTGTTGTTGTTGCTGCTGCACTCCGCCTTGTTGTTTTTGTTGCTTTTCACCTACTTTTTGTTGTTGTTGCTGCTGCTATTAGAGGCAAAACGCGACGAGGTAGGGAGGAGGAAAAAATAACGCAAAATATTTAGTGTGAGATTTTTTTTTCGCTATTTTTTTTGCTGATTTTTTTTTGCTATTTTTTTTTGCTGATTTTTTTTTCGAAAAATATTTATGCTTAGAAAACTGGGCTAAATGCGGTCTGCAAATTGTTGTTTTTGTTGTTGTTTCTGCTTCTTTGTGGCTTTAACTACACAGAACAAAAAATTGTTAAACTTTTTCAAAGGTTTTTAAAGATTAAACCGAGAAAGCCTTGGCAAGTTGGAGATTTTTCTTACTTTATTTTTTATGCAATCTGCAAAACTGCACAGATCTTGGCTAAATGCTCGACTGACTAACAACAATAAAAACAACAACAAGAGAAGACTGGTAAAGGGATGCCTGAAAATCAGGCCGAAAGTAAAAATCATGTTACACACGTCTGCGCATTCAGTTTTTCACTTTCGGCCGTTTGCGGCGGCGCCTCTTTTCCGATTTTCTATATTTTTTTCTATATATTGTTTTCTTCAGTTTTTTTTTTAAATAAATAATCGAAAAGTAAATCCACACGGCACATTTTCCACATTCACTCGAGACACGCAAAAAAAAATTCAAATACCAAAAAAACGAATCCAAAAAAATGAATCAAAGAAACGAATCGAAAAAAAACGAATCCAAAAAAACGAATTAAAGAAAAAACAACAAAAAAAATAATGATAAAAAACTTCAGGAATATTTTTTTGGGTAAAAAAAAAGGGAAAATAAAACCGCACCAAAAAAACGTTGTACTTTGTGTTTTAGTATTCACGGCCAAGAGGCGAGTTACCGCTAAAGCCAACAATACCGTTCAAGCGTCGACGCTGCACTGACAGGGCCCGCTGGCTTTTAGGCCAACACAAAACCAGTCAACAGGCAGAGTGGCAACAGAAACAGCAACAGCAACAGCCAACAGCCAACATGCCACATAACAACAGCAGCAACAGCAGAAAATAGCAGAAATGTCCGAAAAACAAGTTGCTGCGCAGCCGCAAAAGCTGTCTGTTAAGTCTTGGGGCCTGTTAGCCGGGCCAAAAGCTGTTAACTTGGCCAGATGCTGCTTTTCTACTTGGACAATACAAGTAATTATAACCAAAAAGTTAACACAATTTAATTGCCAGACAAGCCAGTAAGCGAGTTTTGCGATAAGAAAATTTACCTTTTTGGCCAAGTTTTAGGAGAAAGAAAATGGAAAAAGATTGCATAAGAGAAGAATTGGTAGAGAATTGGTAAGAAAAGTAGACCCTAAAAATATTGTTAATTATTCTGAAACTAAATCGAAAACAACTGCCAGTTTTCCAATAAGAAAATTTACCTTTTTGGCCAAGTTTAGGAGACAAAAAGCAAATATATTTTTACATAAGAGAAGAATTGGTAGAGAATTGGTAAGAAAAGTAAACCCTAAAAATAGTTTTAATTATTCTGAAACTAAATCGAAAACTAATTCAAAAACTAATTTGTTTGCCAACAACCGCAATACTTTCTATCTAATTTTGTGAAATCGTCGTCAAAAAAATCCGTAAAATCCGTTAAAAAAAACTTAAATTAAATCTTCCCACAGTTTTTAGTTTTTTTCGATTTTTTGTGCCTTTTTTCGGATTTTTTTGTTTCTCTTTTGATTTTTTTTTCGTTTTTATCGTATTTTTTTTAATTTCTTTTTTGATTTTTGTTGTGTTTTTCCTTTTTTTCTTATTTTTTTTTATTTTTCTTTTTAATTTTGTCTTTTTTCGTTTTTTTTACGATTTTTCGGTTTTTTTTCGGTTTCTTTTTTGATTTTTCGGATTTTTTTGTTTATTTTTCTTTATTTTTTTTTGATTTTTTTCTGATTTTTTAAAGTTTTTTCTTCGATTTTCGGATTTTTTTATAGAGGTTTATCGAGAGGAGAGCCTCGGGTTTTTGTGGATCATCTTGTAGTTTTTATTTTTATTTTTTTTTTCGGATTTTTTTTTTATTTTTCTTTTTTTTTGTGGGGGTTTTTTGATTTTTTTCGGATTTTTTCGGATTTTTTTATAGAGGTTTATCGAGAGAAGAGCCCCGGGTTTTTGTGGATCATCTTGTAGTTTTTGTTTTTTTTTTTTCGTTTTTTACGAATTTTTTATAGATTTTTGATTTTTTTATAGAGGTTTATCGAGAGGAGAGCCTCGAGTTTTTGTGGATCATCTTGTAGTGCCCGATTTCAACAGGTTGATGTGTGTTTTCTGTTTCTTTTTTTTTGACTTTTTTTTTGGCAAAAAACGGAGATGGTTAATGGACTTCATTTGTTACGCACACACATCGGGGTTTGGCCGGAACTTCGAAAATCAATTCATGGGCCTGCATGGGACGGGGCTTTCTTATAGCTGACCTTTGTGGGCACCGCTTGTCTGCCCCTCTGTCTGCCCCCTTTCCCCACCTATCATCAAAAAAAATACGTTTACATAATAAGCATTAAATGCTGTCATCGAAATGCCAGCGGCTGGCGGCGCGAAATGAATTTCAAATATTTTACCAAACAATTTCTTTGAGCCCCATTATGGTTGCTTTTTTTTATTTATTTTTTTTTATTTTTCGTTACTGTTATTGCTTGTCTTTCTCCTTCTCTCTTTCTCGTTGTCTTTGTCGTCTTTGACACGCCCTCCAAAAATAATGTAATTGGCTCTGCCTGCTTTCTGCTCTTCAATAATCCGATCTCCAATATCCGCTATCCGCCTTATCCCTTCCCCATTTCGGGTATTACGAAACCCCCAAAATATTTACCTTAAAGTAGGGTTTATCCAAAATGTTGTTGGGAGTCGATCTGGGAGGTCTGTATAGACCTTTAACCTCTTCCGATTCAGAATCCGATGTAGAATGACGAAGATATAGTCTTCCAGGTTATTATCTGAAACGAAAGGTAAAATAATATATATTATAATCGATTTTTTATTGATTCAACTTAAAATCTAATCAAAAATCTATTTTTAGATTGTTTTTTATTAACTTTTTTTTATTGGAATCCCAAAAATTTCCCAAAAAAAGGGAGAAATCCCTGAGAAGGCCAATATGGCCCAAAGCGGAGGCTATATCTCGGCCAATACTTATCCGATCCTTGAGCGGGATACCTTAAAAGATTTGTAGATCGATTCTCTATCAATCTGCATCAATATCCGATCACAAAATATTTTTTCGATTTTTTGATAATTTTTCTGGGGAGACCCCTTGGAAAAATGGAGAAATCCCTGAGAAGGCCAATATGGCCCAAAGCGAGGGCTATATCTCGGCCAATTCTCATCCGATCCTTAACCGGAATACCTTAAAAGATTTGTGGATCGATTCCCTATCAATCTGCATCAAAATCTGATCACAAAATATTTTTTCGATTTTTTGTTAATTTTTCTGGGGAGACCCCTTGGAAAAATGGAGAAATCCCTGAGAAGGCCAATATGGCCCAAAGCGAGGGCTATATCTCGGCCAATTGTCATCCGATCCTTGAGCGGGATACCTTAAAAGATTCGTGGATCGATTCTCTATCAATCTGCATCAAAATCTGATCACCAAATATTTTTTTGATTTTTTGTTAATTTTTCTGGGGAGACCCCTTGGAAAAATGGAGAAATCGAAGGAAAGTCCAATATGGCCCAAAGCGAGGGCTATATCTCGGCCAATTGTCATCCGATCCTTGAGCGGGATACCTTAAAAGATTTGTGGATCGATTCTCTTCCAATCTGCATCAAAATCTGGTCACCAAATATTTTTTCGAATTTTTGTTAATTTTTCTGGGGAGACCCCTTGGAAAAATGGAGAAATCCCTGAGAAGGCCAATATGGCCCAAACCGAGGCTATATCTTGGCCAATACTTATCCGATCCTTGAGCGGGATACCTTAAAAGACTCGTGGATCGATTCTCTATAAATCTGCATCAAAATCTGGTCACCAGTTTTTTTTTGGATTTTTATCAAAATTTTTCTGGGCAGACCCCTTTCAAAAATGAATAAATCGAAGGAAAGTCCAATATGGCCCAAAGCAGAGGCTATATCTTGGCCAATATTTATCCGATTCTTAAGCAGGATACCTTAAACGATTCTTGGATCGATTCCCGATCGATCTGCATCAAAATCTGAGCACAAATTTTTTTTGATTTTTTTCAAAATTTTTCTGGGCAGACCCCTTTCAAAAATGAATAAATCGAAGGAAAGTCCAATATGGCCCAAAGCGGAGGCTATATCTTGGCCAATACTTATCCGATCCTTGAGCGGAATACCTTAAAAGATTTGTGGATCGATTCTCTATAAATCTGCATCAAAATCTGATCACATTTTTTTTCGATTTTTTTCAAAATTTTTCTGGTTAGACCCTTCAAAAAATGAAGAAATCGAAGGTAAGTCCAATATGGCCCAAAGCGGAGGCTATATCTCGGCCAATACTTATCCGATCCTTGAGCGGGATACCTTAAAAGACTCGTGGATCGATTCTCTATAAATCTGCATCAAAATCTGGTCACCAATTTTTTTTTGGATTTTTTTCTAAATTTTTCTGGGCAGACCCCTTGAAAAAATGAAGAAATCGAAGGTAAGTCCAATATGGCCCAAAGCGGAGGCTATATCTCGGCCAATACTTATCTGATCCTTGAGAGGGATACCTTAAAAGACTCGTGGATCAATTCTCTATAAATCTGCATCAAAATCTGGTCACCAATTTTTTTTGGATTTTTTTCAAAATTTTTCTGGGCAGACCCCTTGAAAAATGAAGAAATCGAGGTAACGTCCAATATGGCCCAAAGCCGAGACTATATCTCGGCCAATATCAAACCGATTCTCAAGCGAAATACCTTTAACGATTCGTGGATCGATTCTCTATCGATATAAAACATATTCCAATCACAAATGAGATTTTAGAAATATTGCAAATTTTTTTGTATAAACAATATATGATAAAACAAATATAAACTAAAAATATATTAAATATGGGAGATAAAAATCAAACTTACAGATTCCTGTTACTCTGATCTGTTGTTCATCTTTTAATGTTCATCTTTCCATCTTTATCTTTTCACCTTTACAGTTACTTCAACTGTAACGGGACTTCTCCATTGGACTCCTCACCAGCTCACACACACACAGCGGATACACGGGAAAGCAGATACGCGGATACACGGATTCACGGATACGCGAATAAGCGTAGGAGAGAAAAACGAAAACGACGCGCTTACGGAAAAGGATGGAAAAGAACGCCAAAATGTAAAATATTAAATATTAATAATATTAAATCACAATTTTGACTATTTAATGTTCTTATTTCCGCCGCACGGACTTTTCTTATTGAAAGTCTTAGCTTTTCTTCGACAAAGACGAGAGAAAAGTGAGAATTCGCCATTTTGAAAAGGAAAAATCACCCGCGGAGTCAATAAACTCGCATTTACCTGTCTGGAGTCACAGGTTTTAACTTATTTAAAAATCTTTCTTTAGTTATTGTTTATTTAACAGTCGTTTTAACAGATTTATGCGATTTTAATTAATATTTAGATTGCGATTTAAGAAAAACTTGCGGCACGGAGCGAGAGAGAAAGAAGGAGCGATCGAGGCAAGTGGCAGGAAGAGAGTGACCGTGTGTAATGAGAGAGAGAGACAGTCGGGATTTTCCTGGAACTTTTTCGAAGCGTTAAATATTTAAATTGGTCTTTTTTCAAATAAGAAAAGAAGGAAGGAAGTCGCACGGCTAATAGAACGATCCCATAAGAAGCCACACAAGAAAATTCTAAGACTCTACACCAAAATATTACTATACAAATAAATAAATAAGCAATAAGTAGTTTCTTTAAACAAATATCAACAATTGAATACCCGCAACAGTTTGAATTTCAATTTAAATTTGGCGCTCCAAATCTGATATTTTTTCGCCAGTGTTGTTAAATACTGAAATATTTGGTATTTCCCTAACGCCTTTCCCAGAAATACCGTGCTCCCCACTGTTTGGTCACACGCTGTGGATAAAGAAGTTAATTTTTTTGCTGTGACAAAATATTCGCAAAACCGAAAATTGAACGCCAAATATCGCCATTGGCATGGCCGTAGCCACATAACTGTTGACCCGTGCAGTAGCTGCAAGCACCCGATATTAAAGAACTAAAAGTAAACTAAACTTAACCTCGCAAAAAAAAAGCAAGCAAAACGAAGCGAAGTCGGCGAGTGAAAAGTCTTTGTGAGTGTGTTAGTGTTCGCGTTTTTTTTTTTATTGTTATTGTTACTATTGTAGCACAAGCTGTACGTGAAATTCAGTTTTATTCGTATTGAAAAAATAAAAGAAGGAAAGAAAGAAAAAAAAACGGAAAAAGTCTCCAACCGGCGAATGCCGCTCTTTTTGGCACACACAGAAAAATGTGTAAACTTGATGACAAAAAAAAGTAAAAATGAAAACACAATAAAGGCAAAAAAAACACTCAAAGATACAAAATAAAGTAGCAAAGGTAAAGCCAGCAAAGCTAAGCTAATCAAAAGCACAAGTAGCGCCGCCGCCTCCGCCGCCGCAAGTAAAAGCAATAGAAATACCGGTGAAAAAAAGGCAGAAGCTAAAACAGCAACAAAATGGATGTACGTATGATCCGTATGATTATCTATGTATCTGTGTGCTTGTGCTTGAGCGCGTGTGTGAGTGTGTGTTTGTTTGCGTGTCTATTAGGGCCGCAAGGGGCGAGTCTCTGCCCCATATATTCCCCAATTCCCCAATCTTAATATTTTTCTTGTAGTTTTTACACTGCACTCGGCGTGGCCGATCTGTCTCTTTTGCGAGCATCTTCGCCAGCGCTGCCTGCCACTCGCTTTATCTCAGTCGCGCAAAAAACTCACTCACTCCACAGTGGGAGTCGCAATAAGATCCACTCAAAAAGCGCAACCAAAGATTATCTGTTGGTAAATCCAATAAGACGACTTTTCCAATTGGAATTTCGCATTCACATTATTATTCGATTAGAAAGAGAGAGCAAATATTTATAATATTTTCTTAAGGATTTTCTCCCCCCTTATATATACCGTTGTTTGCTCTATAAAAAGCAACCAAATTAGGTTGATAAGAAACGCTTTTAGATAAGACTCGGCGACTCGAGAATTTTAGACTAATATATAGGATGGTACTTAAAAAATTTTATTTTCAATGGCTTTGCTTTTTTTTTTGTTTTGTTTTCCAGATGAATTCGCCATCTGTCGAATTTTGTGGCATTTATTGCCGGCAAATGCATTCGCTTTTAAGTTGCCCGTTTAAATGGTGAAAAAAAAAGTTGCACATTGGAAACAATCTCGTACATACAAAAAAAACTGCTAACAGTGAATCGGAAATACAACAAAACCGGAAAAAATAAATACACAAATATTTACGATTAATCGGTAATCAATCATTAAACCGCAATGGATCAGTTTCAAACGTCGCTAAATCCAAGAAAACAGGAGCTGCTGGAGGCGCGTTTTATCGGAGTCAGGGTGAGTTAATATTTATATTAAAATATATTTATAAATCATTTTTCTCTGTGTACTTGATTGGTCTGTTTGGTCTCCTGTCAACAGCGACGTCGGCGGCAACGCCGCCGCGAAAGTCGGTGCAGCGTAAAAAAGAAGCAGAAAAAAAGAAAAGCAAAAAAAAAGAGCAAAAACAACAAGCTCAGCCGGCTAGTGCTTAGACATGTTATTAACAGTGACGTTTTTGCCGGCGCTCTCTCGCTGGCGTTCTCTCTCTCTGCTGCTGCGGTCGCTCTCCGAGGTTCGGTCTCTCTCTGTTAATGTGGTCGTAGGTCGGGTGCTTTCTCCCGGTTTTTCTTTCCACTCAATGCAATGCCGCTATTTTGCAAACTTTTTCTAGTTTTTTTTGCTACTTTTTGAGGGTTTTCTTGGAGATTATCCTCCCAAGAAATTAGAAATTAGATTTTTTCTCAAAACTAGCCTTAAACTTAGAAAAAACACAAAGCAGCATCCAAGAATCGCCGGCTTCGAACCCAACGCTAGCGCCAGCGCCGGCTGCGACTGCAGACTTTACGTTCGCCGGCAGTTGTAAACAGTTCGTTGTTGGACTTCGTGTTTAGTCCTGTGTGTCGTGTGTCGCTTCTGATTTTTTCCACCAACAACAACAGTAACAGTAACAACAACAGCAAGAGCTTTTCCCCGCGAACGAACGAAGAAGGAACGAAAAGAAGGCAGCAGTCAGCCGCGGCAGCTGCGTCAACCGAGGCAGAGACTGAAGCAGAGGCTGCCGACACAGCGAACTTATTGCCGCAGTCGCGTTGCAAACGTTGAAAACCCAAGGCCAAAGGCGGCCACCAGAAGAACACAATGGAGGAGAAGACTCTATAAAAGAAGAAGAAGAAAAAATAGCCGTGTTAAAAGATAGAAGAAGGCAAAGCGCAGGCAAAGGCCAAAATAGGCGAGCAAAGAGTGGAGTGGAAAGTCGGTTTTCCGAGCTGCCGTCGGCGTCGCAGCCGCCACCTCTGCCACTGCCGCTGCCGCTGCTGCCCGGTTTTTCTTAATCGCTTGTCACGCTTCAATGGAGTTTCGGTTTCAGTCCGCGTTGCATATTCGCGGTTTGCTGCCTCGTTGTCGCTGTCGCCGCCGTTATCGGAATCGTTATCGTTATCGGAATCGAAATCGGTGCCCGCCCAGCAACTAGGCGGTGCGGGGGACACCAGGACGAGGACCAACAACAACAACAAACCAATTTTTTTTGTGAATTTTTACTATTTTTTTGTTTTGTGGAAGTGATCGAAAAAAAAGAATTAAAAAAGAAAACCCTCTAAAAAAAGTAAACGAAAAAGGAAGCAAAAAAAAAACAGACAGAAAAGAAAAGCACTCCGAAGGAGAGGGCGAGAGCAAGCCAGCCCGTGAGAGAGCGAGATGCCCGTGGTAAAGCAGAGGAAAATGAGCCGCTTTAAGGTTAGTTCACAAAAATTCCATCGAGTGCTGCAAAAAGTGGCGAGAAAAATGGGAAGAAAAATATGAAAGAGAGTGGGTGGTGGGGTGTAGCATTAAGAGAAAGTGAGGGAGACGTTTGGGAAGCCCCAAAAACTGTAAAAGCTAAGGATTAAAGGATTTAAATTTGAACAAAAAAATTACCAAAATTTCTTAAGCTTTTATTGAAACTGTTTTTGGGGAAAATCCTGAAAAATAATCTGGAATGAAATGTAGTTTCATTTTTTGGGATATTATTTTCCCTTTAAGCCAAAAATCTGTGGCAAGCTTGTGGGAGCTTGTGGCATCCACGAGAAACTAGTAACTAGAATGCGAAATTTCTCTTTTTGTCTTGTTTTCTGCCATTTCTTCTTCTTACTATTTTGCCACTTATTGTAGAGTGGAGAGGGGAGTGGTGGGGAGGTGGGGGTTCCAACAAATTCAAATACAACACAAAAAACTAGTAGACGAAAAAAAGCGAAAAAGCGAAAAAAATTCGCAAGTTCATTGAACTTGCCATGAAAATTATACGCCGCCAGCTCACGACACTCGGAAGAAAACATTAAAGGAGAACGAAGAACGGAGAACGGTGAAGGAGAAAAGAAGATGAGGAAGCATTGGAGCCAGTAGGAGGGAGGTGGAGCCAGTAGAAGTAGAAAAGAAAAAAAAACTAGTCATAAGGCGTTGCTGCTGCATAGATTTTGCGACCTGACCTGAAATGCAAAAAAAAAAAAAAATTTCTTCTTCGTCTTTTTCTTCTTGTTGTTCTTCTTCGTTTTATTCTTGTTCTTTTTCTTGTTATTCTTCTTGTTCTGTTGATGGGCAGTTAGCTTTGTCTCTTCAAATCTCTGTTACTTAACATCCCCTCTACAGAGGCTGCCTAACTATGAGGGGGCAAGGGAGATGGAGAACCGGAAATAAATTCTCTGTAAAAGTTAGTTTTTTTTTTTGTCATTTTTTGAATTGTTATCTTTGATTGGAAAAGTGGGTCAAATTAATATATATTTTTTTAATTCGATTAAATTAAGGTTTAAAGTGAAATGCACTGAGAAAAATAACAGTGTTTTGGAAGGTTTTTAATGGAATGCTTGAGGGGGTGGAAGGAAAGAGGAAAAGGAGCTTCCTTAAGAGTAGGAAATTCTATTTATTTTTGGATGTGTTTCAAGACATCATATGTACATCAATACATACATTAATGTACATCAATAAATACATATATGTACATCAATAAGTACATCATTACATACATATTTATGTACATCAATAAATGCATCACTACAAAAATTTAAGTAACTCAATAAATACATGAATACATTCCTATACGTACATCAATGAAAACATCCTATGTACATCACTAAATACATCATTACATCCTTATATGTACATCGCAAATATTTTTTGGGCTGTGTGTTTGATGCTTTTTTCTCTGCTTTTATTTTATTGGATCTCTCTTTCGTTTTTTTCCGGTTGATACAAATGTGGGAGAGGGAGTAAGAGTGGGAGGGTGAGTGCGAGGGGGCTAGGGCAAGCCTCGTAGGTGCCGTTATCTAGCGCTGGCTGTGTGTGTGTGTGTGTGGAGGTTAACGTCATAGCGGATATGAAATTTTCTATATTTACAGTTACAGTTGCCGTTTTTGTTGTTGTCTGTCAATGTATGCAACTCACGCATACGCATTGTATGTGTATGTGTGTTTGTGTGTGGGTGGGGCAAAAGCTTCGTCCTTTCCCCTGCCCCTCTCCTGATCTTTTTTCTACGCCCCCTTGAGAGGCGCCGCCGCTTTTTGTGCTTATGTAAGCAGCATGTTTCGCTTTTATATACTTCCAGTTTGGCGTTAGCTGAAAAAAGGGGGGGCGGAACGGGGTGGAACGAGGTGGGGTGGAGTGGGGCGGGGCTGCCCAACAAACCTGACCCCCTCCCATGCCCCCGCTTTTACATGCCGAAAAGAGCCCCTGCCTTTGTCCTTTTTCCAGGCTCTTTTTCCCCCTGACTGACACTTTTCCAGCCACATCTTTGTTATCCTTCTGTTTTCCATTTGTCTCTTGTATTATTCGTTACCTTTTACTCTATCATCCTTTTATTCTATCATTCTTTATTCTCCTTTTACTCCATCATTCTCTCCTTTATCGTCCTTTTATTCTATCCTACTTTATCTTCCTTTTATTCTATCCTACTTTATCTTCCTGTTTCTCTTTCATTCCTTATCGTCCTTTTATCATTCTCTATCATTCTTATTCGTCCTTGTATGCTATCATCCTATCCTTTATCGTACTTTTATTCCATCATCCTTTATCGTCCTTTTACTTTTTCATTCTCACCTTTATCGTTCTTTTACTTTCGTTTATCGTCCTTTTTCTTTGTTTAATTTATTTAACCCGAAAAGGTGCA
The DNA here is from genome assembly GCA_018150545.1 of Drosophila ercepeae. Lineage (NCBI taxonomy): Eukaryota > Metazoa > Arthropoda > Insecta > Diptera > Drosophilidae > Drosophila > Drosophila ercepeae. The sequence goes on from JAECWL010000197.1 coordinate 3,535,515, forward strand.
CTTTTCTTGGTAAAAATTCTAGAGTTAAGGGTTAATATTAGTTTAAGGGTTAATATTAATTTATTAAGAATTAAGAATAAAATGGTTATCCTTTAAAAGGACTAAACTACTAGGAATTAAGAAACTAAGGAATTCTAGGAAACTATTAAGAAGAGAATAGAACAGAAAAGTAGCCTGTTTTTCCTACAAAAATATCACTCATACGCCATGTATGACTTTTTTTTTCTTGTAATTCTAGGGTTAAGGTTTAATATTATTTAATAGGGTTAAAATTTATGTCCTTTATCCTTTTTCCAACCATTAGAAGATAATAGAAAAATAAAAAATCACTTATACGCCATGTATGAGTGGTTTTCATTAAAAATGCAGGAAAATTCACGGAAAACCATGAAAAAACTAGAAAAAACATGAAAAACCATGAAAAAACATGAAAAAAACAAGAAAATGTAAATAGTTTTAAGGGGAAAACCGGAACCAGAGGGGTAGCAGGACTCGGAGGAGTCACCGGTTGTCCAACCGGAATTACATAGATTTGTACATGAAATTACATGTCTTTGGGCCACGCGGCGTATGCGCAATTATGGTAATGCATTATTTATTCAAAATTAAGTATACGCCCGGGTGACACCCCAAAAGAGCACGAATCAGGGAGAATGTTGAACCCAAATGAAGAGATTCTTTATTCTAAAATACAATTATAATAAATATTAGTAATAATTGTAATAAAATAGATTAATTTGTAAGGTTTACAATAAAAATGTTATTAAATTTATCGAATTTATAAAATTTATGTTTAAAATCAAAGTCCTTAAAAGTAAAAAAAATGTTAAACCCAATAAGGTGTTTTCATTAGAAATGGAAGAGATGTTAGAGATTAAACGCTTCAAGCTTAAAAATAAAAAAAAAAAAAAAAAAAAAAATAAAAAATTGAATCATGAAAATTTTAAACCAAATAAAGGTTTTCACTAGAAATATAAGATAGTTTTTAGATTCTAAAATACAATACATAATGATAATTATAATGAAATAGATCGGTAGTTAAAAAAAAAAAAAACAAAAAAATCAAAACCTTAAAAATAGGAAAAAGCCGGAATGTATTCCCAATAGACTTTTAATTATTGTGTAATTTAATTGACAATCTTTAAAATTAAGATTATTATGATAAGTTAAAGCCAAAGGTTAATGTAATTTAATTAATAACCTTTTAAAATTAAAAACGTAAGACCTAAAAAACCCGTAATGTATTCCAAATAGTTTGTATTTTTCGATCCCGAAAACATATTCCAGTTTTTAATGCAAATTAAGCAACGTTTTTGGGACGTTGGATGGGTTGTGGCATGAAAATGCATTTTCCATCCGATTAGAAGCTGCCTCATGCCTCCTGCCTGCAGCCTCCTGTATCCTGCCACATGCCTGCCTCCTGCTGCCTCCTGTATCCTCGTGACTCCTGGAATTTGTGGCAATATGTGGGTGTATTCTCCTCTGCAGGTTTGTACATAAATCTGGACACTGACCAGCATCAGGACCCGAACCAGAACCAGAACTATGACCAGAACCAGCAGCAGGACAAAAACCAGGACTAATATAATATGCGTTAAGTATATGCAACCTACACGGACACACACCATCGCATCGCATCGCAACGGGGGAGTATTTGCAACTTTTCGCATAATGAGAAGCTCTCTGGCCGGCATTAATATACATATTTGTATAATTGCATTTTGTTGGCTCCCCGCAAAGGATGTGAGCGAAGGACGAAGGATTCTCGCCTCTCCAAGTCGAGAAGGAATTTTATTCCATAATTCCAGGAATTTATTTGCTCTATTTTTAGTCTTTTTAGTTCTTTGCTTATTTTGTAATTAATTCCAGACCATAAACCGCAACTAAAAACACAACACACAGCTTTGCCAGGGATTTAACAATTGAAAATTATCGGATTAAGGTTGCCAGGGTTGCCAGGATGACTTTCCAGGATGAGAAGGAGCTTTTGGGAGGTTTATTTGTAGCGAAATGTTTTGCCTTTATTTGTAATAATTAATTGGGGGGGAGTTTCCGAATATTTTTTATTCAAAAGCGATAAATTTCCTTCTGTTTGAGTGAGATTTCGAGGCTCTTAGCGATGTTTCACGGACTCATCTGTAAGATGAGATACCTTCCTGTGTGTTTTGGATCCCCGGTTTCGAATTAATTTGTAATAATTAAATAGGAGAGATGTACCAAATATTAGTTATTCGAAATAGATCGAAAGGAAAGTAAAAATCATCCTGGATTGCAGCTCTTTGCGATGTTTCACGAACTCATCTCTAAGATGGCCTGCTTGTAGGGTTTAGATTCCCGGTTTTGCATTAATTTTTAATGAATAATTTAGGGAAATTAACTTATATTTGATATAGAAAGGATATATTTAAAAGGAAACAAAATATAGTTCAGTCTAAGTGATATTTCGAAGTTCTTTACGATGTTTTTCCTTTCACGAACTCATCTCCAAGATGGTTTTCTGCTTTCTTTTAATTTTTAATAAATAATTGAAGGAAATTAACGATTTATTAGTTATTTAAAAACTGTTTAAAAGGAACTTCGCGATATTTTTCCTCTCACGGACACGGTCCCATCTCCAAGACAGCCTCTGCCTGTGTGTGTTTTGGCTTCCTGTGTGGCATGTGTGTGTATGCGAGTGGGTGTGGGGAGTCGACTGTGAGCATTTGGTTGGGTATTTGGGTATTTGGTTGTGTGTCCTGCGTCCTGCGTTGTGTGTCCTGGCCCAGTGGCTCGGCTGCACGCTAGCAGGATGACTGCCTGCGATGCCTGACAACGCGTTCGACGCATTTCGGGCGGCTCTGCCTCATCATCCAGAGCCATTCGCCGCCAGTTTAGTTGGGAAGATGGCTTAGAATTTGGCGTGGGTGGTGCGGGGATGGTAGGGGATGGTGTGGCATGGTGGGGCATGATGGGTGGCGTGGCATGGTGGGTGGTGGTCGAAACATTGCCCAGCCAGCCATTTCCCCAACACTTTGCACATAGTTATTCCAGCCGCTATTCCCGTAGATATAGAAACTACAACAACTACAACTAAAACAACAACAACTACACATCCTGGGGCACAGGACTCGACTCCAGAGACGAAGCAGGAGAAGGAGCTGGGAGATGGAGCTGGTGATGGGCTTGGAATTGGAATTGGAATTGGGATTTGGATGCAGAAAGCGAGAATACATATATATATCTTCGTATATATCCTCGCATCGAGCTTTGGGGCACATACCCTCACCCCCCACCACCTTCCTTTGTATGTATTCGCTGCCACTTTGCATATGGATATATATTATATATATATTCTATATATTTATTTATATATCCTTGCTATTTTATAATATATTTACGTCGCAGGAGTTTTGCCTCAATTGCGTTGCCTTCTTTCACTTTTTCGCGACAAGGATTCTCTGACTCTTCATTTTTTTTTTATCTACACTTCAAAAAAGATGTCTTTTTTATAACACAAAACCATAATTTTCACTAGGATTGACAGATTAAAGGGTATAGCCTTCCCTCGACCGATATTTATTCGTTTCTCAAACAGAAAACTTCAAAGAGACTCGTGGATCCACTAAAGCCCAAAGAGAAGGGTTTTTCTCAGTCAATATCCCTCCGATTATCTAGGGGATTATCTTAAAGGATTCCTAGATCAATTTTCTATCAAACTGCATCAAAATCTGATTACAAATTTTATTTTTGATTTTTTTCAACATTTTTCTGGGCACCTTGAAAAAAAAGAAGAAATCAAAAGAAAGTCCAATATGGTCTAAACCGAAGGCTATATCTCGGTTAATATCTATCAGATTCTTAAGCGGAATATCTTCAACGATTCATGGATCGATTCTCTATGGATCTGTCCATGTCCCAAATTTCCCACGGATCAGAAAACTATATCATATAGCTGTCATATAACTTAATAATCGGAAATCGTATAATTCAAGTTTTAAGGAGTAGAAGCTGGGGACTTTTTTAAAAGACATTTCATGAGGTAGTCTAGAGTCTAGTGTGAAGTTCTTTATAGGATCGACTGACTATATCCTATAGTTTCTTTATGTTTTAGTCAAAAAAAACCTACATTTACCAAGCAAGGGTATAAAAACTTTGCCGCCACCCGAAGTTAGTTTTCCTTTTTTGTTGCTTTTTTGTAGCTTTTTCTGATGCTGTTTCTGTTGCTGTTGTTGCTTCTTGGTTGTTGCGGCGTTGTTGCTGCTTCGATGTTACTGTTGTTGCTTTTGTTGTTTCTGAGAGATGACGACAACATCGGCAGCTTCTAGTGTTTCTTGTTGAATGTGGCTGCTGCTGCTACCTAGCTAGGCATTCGCATTCGCATTCTCATTACAGTTCGTTCACCCGAAAGATACGGCTTTATGTATCTATTAGTGATGTATGCGAAGCCTCTCAGTGCCTTCAGTGGAGTTTCTTTTGTTGCTGTTGCAAGAGTTGGTGTTGCAGGAACCGCAGAAACAGCAACAGCAGCCTCTTCCTCCTCTTTTCCGCCTCTCTGCTGTTCTAGCCAAGTTTTGATTTGTGGAAAGTTAAAGACGACAACGCCTCACTGGAGGCACACAGATACAGATACAGATACTTGCCTCTTGACCATCTTTCGGCATCATCTATGCCACGCTTCGCCCTTTGTCCCCCGCCTCTACAGTAACCATAGAGAGAGAAAAACTTGAAACTTTTTCTGTTGAAACTCTCAAAACGCTTTTCATTTGCCAATTAGGGGAAGGAATTACAGTTTGAGTGCCGACTAAGGGATACCCTGTAATTCGGTAGTGATGTCTAGTAACGGGTAGTACCTGGTAGCTAGTGATACCGAGTACCTGGGAATATATTGTACCTAATACCTATTACTATCTAGTACCTAGTATCTAGTAATAATTTATACCTAGTACCAAGTAATGTCTTGTACCTAGTACCTGGTAGTACCTAGAACCGGGTAGTACCTAGTACCTAGTTATACCTAGTACTTAGTAATATCGTGTACCTAGTACCTAGTAATACCTTGTAACTAGTACCTAGTAACAATTTGTACCTAGTACCTAGTAATATCTTGTACCTAGTACCTAATAATACCTAGTACCTAGTAATAACGTTTACCTAGTAATACTTAGCACCTAGTACCTATGAGTACCTAATAGTACCTGATAATACCTAGTACCTCGTAATACCTATTAGTATCAATAATACCTATTTATAATACTAGTTTCTAGTCTATTTTCTTATCAATTATGAGCAATATTTTAATCTGAATGATATTTTTTGTTTCTTTTCAGGTGAGTTTCTTCTTTGAAATCCAAAAGATGCTAATTTCAATGATATACAATGAATACCCAAAAAAAACGGTTCCATTTCCATGTCTATGGCAAGAAATACCCCAAACAAGTGAGAAGATGGTATACCCTTGAAAACAAAAAAGTTTTCCATACAAAGACTTGTTTTCATATTGGTCGTTTGTATGGCAGCTATATGATATAGTGGTCCGATCCGGACCAAACTTTCACAAATCGGCTATGGCTATGTCAAATGAATAAATGTTTATGTCGGTTGCGATAGCTTGGAGAACAAAAAAGTTTTCCATACAAAGACTTGAAATCTGATTGATCGTTTGTATGGCAGCTATATGATATAGTGGTCCGATCCGACCGATTTATAAACATGATCTGCGTGCAACAAAAATAATGATCTGGTAAAAATTTCAAAACGCTAGCTTTAAAACTACTGTCTATTTTTTGCATAGAAACAGACGGACAGACGGACAGACGGACAGACGGACATGGCTATATCGACTCGGCTGTTAATGCTGATCAAGAATATATATACTTTGTGGGGTCGGAGATGCTTCCTTTAATGCGTTACACATTTCTGGACAAAATTCTAATACCCTCTGCAAGGGTATAAAAATGGTTCCATTTCTATGTCTATTAAGAAATACCCCAAAAAATGGTTCCATTTTTATGTCTTTAGTAAAAAATACCCCTAAAAACTGTTCCAGTCTATGTCTATGATAAGAAATATCCTAAATATGGTTCCATATGTATATCTATGGTAAGAAATACTCTATAAATTGTTCCATTTCTACATCTGTGGTAAAAAATACCCCAAAAATGGTTCCTCTATATCTATGATAGGAAACACACTAAAAATTCTTCTATTTCTATGTATTCTCGGGAAGAAATACCCCTAAAAATGGTTCCATTTCTTTGTCTTAATAAGAAATATCCCAAATATTGCTCCATTTCCATGTCTATGTTAAGAAATACCCTAAATAATGGTTCCATTTCTATGACTATAATAAGAAATACCCTAAAATTGTGAATTAATAAGTTCCCTGTAATCGAAAACTCCAGATTTGTGGGATAAATCCTTCTCTAAGATGAGTAGAAATTGGCAATTAAGGAATTATATTTAATCCTAAATTAGTTTCCTTTATCCTTGTTAGAAGTATCAATTCTATGGGATGTGTGTTTGGGTTTTGGGGAGTTTTGGATGGTTGTGGGAGGTCTTTGGGAGTTTTGAGAGGTTTTCCGGGAGTGTTTTTGGGGGGTTTTGAGGGGATTTTGAGGGGTTTTGAGGAGTTTTGGCAGCTTTGGGAGGTTTTGGATGGTTTTGAGGAGTTTTGGGAGGCTTTGGATGAATTTTGGGAGGTTTTTGGGATGTTTCGGAGGGTTTTTTGTTGTTTTCTTTGTTATTTCTTTGGGCTCTTGATGGCCAAAAAATACAAAAAGAAAGAAAAAAGGAAACCCTTGGAAAGCGCTTCCAGAAGACGAGGAGGAACCGAGCTCCATTTGTCCCCCACTTGGCCCCCACAAAGCCTCTCGATTTTCAGCTTTCCAATGTGCAACATGCAGCATCTGTGGCAGGGCAGGCAGGGAGGGAGAGAGTGAGCAAGAGAGAGAGACAAAAAGAGAGGGAGCTAGAGCGAGTGAGAGAGAACGCAAAAGGTTGGCTAGACAGAGAGCGCGCTAGAGATGGGGGAAAGAGAGACGAGGAGAGGAGAGGTGCCTGGTTGATGCCTCCGACGATGGCTGCGGCGATGTGGCACCATCGCCTGATGTTGGTGGCAGCCACTTCCAGTGTGTATTTAGCAAAATGTTGTAGTTTAGTTTTCCCACTTCCAGGCATCACTCAGCGGTGCAAGTTGCAAGTTGCAACAACACCAACTTGCAACCAGCAACCAGCATCGTGCAACCAGCAACCAGCAACCGGCAACCTGCAACAAAAAAAGCCTCCAAGAGCAACAACCTCGATGCGATTCGAGCCTGCTTTTTCCCAGATCCTTTCCCTGCCACCTTTTGTTGCAAAACCTCTCTGCCCCCTTTTGTTGCAACATAGAACTTTCTAATCGTTTCTCTCAGTGTAATAGGAAGTGTTCAATAAAAATTGATACAATTGATCGACAGATTTGGGCCACTTAATCCTTGCTTGATTCCTTCAAGGACCTTGGCCTGAGGAGTAGCAGAAGAAGAAGAATAAAAGCAAGTCCTGAAAGCCATTTTTGGGAAACTCATAACTCCTCTTTGGCTAAAAGCGAGTATTTTGCAAGACAAGGATGGGGATATCTTCCGTCTCGCTTCGTCTGGGAGGAAGCGGGCGGAAAATTGGGAACAGATTCGAGTTTTCGGGTTTTCGGGGCTAATATGTGAAGGATTCGTAATTGTTTGATGGCCTGGCATGGGCAGGAGAGGAAGGAGGAGGAGGATGTAGTAGGGCCACGCCCCCACCCACACACTCACGCACACCCACACGCACAACGCCCGCTTCTAACCCAGAAATCATAATTCTCTCCCAGGCCGGGGGATTATAAATGCTCAGTGTAACGGTGTATCTGTATCTGTATCTGTGAGATGCGTGACTTGCATTTGCAGGATGCGCGCGCTGCACTCGCACACTAACACAGCGAAACAAACACACACACTCAGACCTACACACACACTCCTACACACACACTCCGAGACCCACATCTACACCCACACTTTGCAACTCGAAGAAACAAACGACGACAATGGCCCTCAATCACAGTTTCTAGGCAGGTTGCACGATGCACGGTGCACGATGCAGGAGGGGATTGGAAAATGCAGGAGGAGGGGGTGAGGAGGGGATTGGGATTGGTGGAAAATGGTGGAAAATTTTCGGCAGCCGCCAGCCAACCCATTTGCAGGATGTAAAAGCGGTTAGTTTTGGGTTTTTGGTGGAAAGTTTAAGCTATTTTTTGTTAATAATTAATTAGTAAAGCAAGAAAAAAGAAGAAAAATAAGAAAAAAAAAAGAAAAAACATGATAAAACAAGAATAAGCTAGAAAATTCAAGACAAAAGACAAGAATAAACAAGAACAAACAAGAAAGGACAAGAAAAGACGAGACAAAATCAAGAAAAATCAAGAACCAACAAGAACAAACATGAAAATACATAAAAAAAAACATGAATAAACACGAAAATACAAGAAAAACAGAGAAGAGATAAATAATTGATAAAAAATAGATAAAACCTCCGTTTCAGTCCAGAATTCACCTCAAGAATCTGTTTTTTTATGGAAGAAAAAACGAAAAAAATCATTGCCTACTTATAGGAAACTTCTAGGACCCTTCTAGGACACTTTCAAGAGACTTCTAGGACCTGCCATGGCTTTGCTTTCCTCGCTACCAGATACCATATTTATGGATCTATAATCCCTTAACCAAGTGTTAAGAGGCTTACCCCACCCTACACCACCCTCCACCTACACCTCTTTACACCTCCCTACCTCTCCTTACTCCTCTCTACACTTCCCTACCCCTCCTTAACCCTCTCTACCCCCGCCCTGTGCAGTTTTTCCACCTTTTTTTTATGATTTTTTGTAACGAATTTGAGGCTTTTCCCTGCAGAACACACATCCCGGGTTCATCCTTTCATCTTTCTGCTCATGTGAGAAGCGTTTTCAGCTGTTTTTTCCCAGGCCTTTGTATCCTGTGAAGGATGTTTTTTTTTCGCCCTGCCTCCTCCATTTTTGCATAACATGTGCGGTGCACAGGACTAGCTGTCCCTTTCTGTGGCTGCCGAAATTTGACAGTTTTTCTGAGGTTTCTCTTTTGGTCGGGCGGGGTGGAGGTCCTTTCTCCTATTTGCCACTCGCCGATTCCCATTTTCCAATCCTTTTTGCAATCCTTTATTTAAGGTTTTTTTTTGTTATTTTTTTTCTTGGTGTATTTCCTGGCACTCTTTATCCTTTTGGCCTTTTCCATGACATCCCTCCTTTGGGTTGAGGTACTCCATGAGCTTGAGTTACTCTTTTAGAACCTTTTTTTCGGGGCTTTGTCAGCTGTTGCAGCTTTGGAGAAGCGTTGGATGCAGTTCCTCGCTTTGGGGGATCCTTTGGGTCCCTTGGGTCGTATCCTTTGGGTTAGTAAAGTGCGTTTTAGTTGGAGGAAGAGCAGGACTAGGTGAAGGACTAGAAGTGGGAGTAGGAGCAGGAGTAGAGGTAGGACCAGAACCAGGATTAATGTCTCGATGATTGGATGTTTTGGTGTCCTTTTGGATCTTCGGTTTTGGGGCATTTAAGTTTTGTCACGAGCCACAAATTGGGCAACGATTCCAGTCCCGAAACCCAATCCCCTTCCCATTCCCAATCCCATTCCACCTCCTCCTCTAGCTCCTTCTCTTTCCTACCAGAGCTCCATCTCTTTTGCGCATTGTCATGGGAGAAGGAGGAGTAGGAGGCAGGAGCAGGAGCAGGAGGCACCACCTACCACCTACTAGCCATCTCTTTCTGGCCGTGTTTTTCGGGGGGCATCTGGGGGCAAGTCCCCGGAGAGAGAGCGAGAGGAGGATGAGGCAAAGCCAAAGCTTTTGCTGCATTGCAAGCTGCCACTTAAAGTTGCTTCCGTTCGCTCTGTCGGTGTCGTTGTCGTTGTCGTAGTCGGGTTAACGGTAGCCCACATACATTACACCCTCACACGCACACGCAGGACCCTAACACGCACACACTCGCACACGCAGGACCCTCTCGCACACAGGACCCTCTCGCCGAAACACATGTCCGAAAGAAAGCGGAAGTCATACCACAGCAAAGTCAAAAAAGCACAAAAAAAAACGAGAATAAAACATACCGAGAGGAAAAACTGAGTGGCAAGGCCAACCGAGGAGCTCCTAAAGAGTTTCCTGGGATCCTGGGATAAGGATGATACTTCAAAAACTTCTGGTAAATATTCAAAATGCCATTAAAAATAATTGGGGATTATTTTTAAACACAAAACAAGGCAAACAAGGTCATTAAAATACTGAAAAATACTGAAAAACTCTACAAGTCAAAGGTCAGGATTAATCAGGATAAATAAATCAGGATAAAAGTTAAGTAATTAAAGACTTAAAATTAAGGAAAAATCAAGGCAAAATCAAGAGAAATCAAGGATTATTTTCAGGCACAATCAAGGTCATCAAAATACTGAAAAATACTGAGCTCTTTACAAGTCAAAGGTCAGGATTAATCAGGATGAGGATAAAGTAACATTAAAGACTTGAAGTGACAGGAATTTTAAAATAAATTTGGAATAAAAATTGGGAGTTTCAGGAGGAGTTTCATTATCCATTATCCATTATCCTTTATCCATTATCCATTATCCATTATCCATTATCCATTATCCATTATCCATTATCCATTATCCATTATCCATTATTCATTATCCATTATCCATTATCCATTATCCATTATCCATTATCAATTATCCTTCATCTTTAATGACCAAAATTATCCAAAAATCTAGGAATCAATAAAAAAGGATACCCTTTTCTTTAAAATTTAAATCAAAAACAAGAAGCTTTAATATTTTTGACTTTAAATTCAAATCAGAAATAGAAAAATCTGACCTAGCGCCGCGGAAACCTCTCGAATTCCGATAATCGGCTGTTCGATTGCACTTCGATTAGTGGCTTAGATAGGGGGAGGGGCGAGGGATATATCCATCTAATCCCACACCCCTCCCTCCCCCTCCTGCGTTCGATTGCAACATCCAACTGGATTCCAGTTGGGAGATTCGGATTTTTTTTTGTCATCCGCCATTCGCTGATGTTGCAGCTTCTCGAACTGTGTCAGAGTTGCAATTGCTTCGTCTACGATTCTCCGATTTTGCGTTTCTGCCACTTGCAACTTACAAAACCAGTTGGCGGAAAATGTAGGAGAAAGGGCATAGGGTGGGGGGTGGATAGGGAAGGAGGAGGAGGAAAATGGGGAGACAGCGAATGGGAAGCAAAAAAAAAGAAGGAGAATAAGTGGCAAAAGGGGCAAGAGACTTGGCACTTTTCTATGAAAGAGGATCTTAAGATTACAAAGGAAGAGGGTGGGGGAAAGGGTCTAGTGAGGGGGGAAGGAGGCAGGATTCTTCCTCTTTGGAGCTTTTAAATTTCTTTGGGAAAATCTTGTTTTTAATTCTTTTTTAAAGCCGAAAAGTTATCCTTTTTTTGGTTCATAAATTTCCGCTTTTAAGAAAGTCAAAAAAATCAATCTTGGCTTTGATTTTGTCACCAAAAACGGCGGAAAAAAAAAGGATTTTCCTCGCTGTTATCAACATCCCCAACCCCCTCAACACACCCTACCTCCCCCAGCGACACAACCCCCCATCAGCCCCATCCTTGTTTGGAGCCCAACACCCCCTCACCGTCGCGTTTTTCTCTGAAATTTTCTCATATTCTCCGCCTCCGATTTTCCTTTTATTTAGCGTGTGTTGTTGTTGTTACTCTTGTTGTTGCTGTTTTTTTTTCTGCTTTCTCGTGCTTTAACGTTGGCTTTGGCTTCTTTCTATTGCCACCGCCGCCTCCGTTGCTGCCACTGGCACTGCTGCTGCCGCCACTGCGACGCCGACTGCGCTGCCACTTTCTGCTGCACAAACACAGGGGCAACGTGGCACTCACAGATACACCAATACTCACTCACTTATTTACTACATTCCTCAGTACTTGAAGCGCCTCCGGAAGTGATGGTTTTCATCTCTGCGGCGGTGCGTCGCGAATTTTGAGAGCAAACCGAAACCGAAAAACACAGCAACACCGAAAAACAGCAACCGAAAAAGCAATATAGGAAGAAGCAGGAAAACTACAGAAACAGAGGAAATAGTGCAAAATAGCTGCAAAACGGAAACGCAGTAGGGGAAATATTAATAAATACGAAAGAATATAAAATATAATCAAAGCAAAGCCTAAGCAGAGGCATATTTTTGTTCGGTGAACGGAAAATACCAAAAGAAAATACGACAAACCAGATACCTAAATTAAAATACCAAACAAACTTACAAGTTTCTGTTTTATTTTTTTTGGCTATCTAATAACTCGTTGGCGAGTATGTGTGCGAGTGTGTCTTAGAAATAGAAAATTGAACGAAAGAGAATACGAAGAGCCAGCTGAAAGAATGCGCAGCAAAAGAAATACCAGCGATTTGGGTCTATTACAGCGCACCTGCATTGTTGGCGGAAAATCGGTGAGCTATCTATATAGATTATTTTTTCAAGTGTATCTCTCGATACCCACTAAATTCAATTATTCAAGAAAACATAACCCCTAGACGGCTTCATTTGTCTAGTTGGAACTCTGGAAACACCAAACACAAATTTCCCATTCATTTTCCCAACCAGAAAATAATAATTAGTCAAGCAAAGTGTACGACTCTCCCTCTCTCTCTCTTCGTTTATACTCTTGCCCTGCTGTCCCTGTCTCCCTCCCACCCGTCACTCTCTCCCATCTCTATTGAGCTTTTCAATATGCCAAAATGGCAACAACACAACCACACATGCGCGGAGAGCCAGCCCAGCGAGAGCGAACACACTCGCTGCTTCATGCGATTTCTTTCTTGGTTCAAGCTTTGCTCTTTTGTCCGTTTGCCGTCGTTTTTCGGTTCTGCTGGGCGCCTGTTACATTCTGTAGACTGCAGCGTCATTGCAGCAACTCTTGCCCCTGGTTTTGTTGTTATTTTTCAAAAACCTATATCGGCTATAACAAGCTACAGCATCAGCATCGGCATCGCCATCAGTACCAGAAACCCCAACCTTATTTAAATCAAATTTCACAAAACGTGCGACAACCGAAACGAAAATCGAAAAACCGCAACGAACTTTAACTACAACAAACCGTGGACATGCTCACCATACACCATACACCATACGCCATACACAGGTTAGACAGAGAGACATAGATGGGGGCGGAAGGGGGATTTACAAGCGACGAGCAGGGGACGGACAAGTGCGAGAGGCCGAGACTTAGCGAGTTGGGGCTGTGTTGATTGTTTTTACTGGCCGCTGGGGGGCGCTAATTTGCTTTTCGCAGAGGGATCGTCCACAGCCAATAAAATGTTGTTGCGGGTGAGGGGGCGGGTACAGTGGGAAATCTACAAAGTGACTTTAATAGCAACATTTATCTATTTTATACATCATTTATCAGAAATGTTCATTCAATCTGATAACAAGTATGAACTTTTTTTTGAGCATACAATTACCATGATTTAATACCGATTAAAATATTTGCATTCCCAATTTTTTTTTGGTATTTATTTTTGTTATCTTTTGGCCATATTGTTTTCGCCGTGAATCGCTTGCTTTTGCATTCTTCCCACCCAGTATTTTAAATACGCATCGTGCAACAAATACGGGTATATATAGCGATTTCGCTCTGTAATCGGTTGGAGCCAAACATAAGGATTAGTGTTAATCAAAAACCGACAAAATACAACTTTCCCCCATCTCTCTCTTTGACTCTGTCATGGGAAATCTCTCGGCGTGGAAATTATAACAGTGCCCTGTTTGGGCGAGACAGAAAGAGAGCGACAGAAACAGGCGTGGGAGTGAGGCAAGAAGCTTTTTAGGGCTGTCAAATATTTTATTGCTACTTATATAAATCACACAGCAACCGCAAAGTGTTTATTTGATTTCATATATTTTAAATATATGTGATTTTTCTTATTAGAACCTAATTACGTTGTCTTTTAACTCCCAACAAAATATTTAAATGCTAATTGGGATATCTAAGATGTGTTTATCCAATAAGAATTATATTTTCTCCGTGATAAGGCGACAACCCTACATTTTAATGCTCTTTCTGGCCATCTCGCTCCCTTGCTCGCTGGCCCACATCCCACAGCCAGCTGTCGCTCTACTCTCGTTCTCCGACGCTCCATTATGCTCTCTGGCTCTGCTGTTCTCGCTGTTTGCCTGTTATATTGGCGGTTAGACGCGCGCGTCAGGTAGAAAGCGCAGACACGGATGCAGCACCGGACACCATGAGGCGTCGATTGCTTTACTGAGCATAGCCGGAGCGCTGGTCCCTGCCCCAGAGGACTGACTTCCTTTTTCTATTCTCAGCGGTGGTTGTTTTTTTTTTTGGCTACTTTATTTCCCCTCCCATTCTCGGTTTCGCGCTGCTTGCTTATCAGCACTTTCAAGTTTATCGATTTTTTCTGGAGCTGCTTCTTCTACCCACTGCTACTCTCTCGCCCACTCTCTCTCGTCGGTTTCGGTGCAAGCAGGGGCACTCTCCGGCTATCGGTCGGTTGCTGGCGATTGCTGCGCGCCTGTTCTTTCCCTCGAATATCGAATCTCGATTTCGATGAGATTTTGTTACTAGCCAGGCTAGCCAGGCTACACAACACAATACAATACACAAAACCGCACTCAACCCATCCCTCAAATTATTTATTTATTATATGGATTACAAATGCCTCTTCAAAAGAATGCAAAAATGTAAAACAGCAACGGTCGGCAGAACAAGAAAAATAAACGACGAGTCTGGGGTCTGGAATGCTTCGCAGCGGTCGTCGCACTCACCTTCACCATATCACAAAATGTAATATGGTTACATTTGTTGTATCTGAACCCAACAAACCTCACCACTCGCCAGCTGCTCTCTTTCTCGCCGTCTCGCTCTGTCTCGCTCACTTGCTCTCGCATTGATTTCATCATATTTAATTCCATTTAAATGAAAATGAACTCAAACCTATTACCTAGCAATATATCCCCTCCCCCTGCTGATTCCGATTCCGATTCCGATTTCCTACTTGTACGGCATCGCCTATAGCAATCTGGCAGACTTCTGGCAGACAGAACGTGCGAGCGTCGCGCCTTGCAGCCAACTGAAGTGATAACATGCGTCCAACTGGCAGGCCAGCAACAGCTACGGATACAGCTACAGATACAGATACATATACAGGGACAGCTACAGCTACAGATACAGCTACAGACTATAGCAGCTACAGATATAGATTTCCCCTACACCAAACACAGCAGCAGCAGCAGCAGTTGCCAGCAGAGCGACGACGGCAACGAACCCCAACAATTCACCAACATCAGCAACAAGAACAACAACAGCTACAGATATAACACGTATAAGCACAGCTAAAGATACAAAAACAACAACCGCCACTAAACAGTCAAGTGCTCGCTCGGCTTGTGGCCCAGCCAAAAAAAACAACAACATACATCATCACACTAAAGCTTAATACTTATACGACTTTAGGATACCCTGTACAAATTTTTAATTTCAATTTAAAATATTTAATTAGACTCAATCAGAGATAGAAATATGGAAAGCTTACTATAACTATAGTTAGTTTAGAATGAATATACCCCAAAAATACCCTACAGTAGGTTACTCAAAATTGACAAGTACGACTAAAAGATAGAAATATCAAAAGCTTACTACAACTCTAATTACTCTAGAATGAATATACCCCGAAAATACCCTACCCTAGTAGGTTACTCAAAATCGACAAGAAAATCGGCAAGAGCCAACGAAAACGAAACGTGAAACGACGCGCAGGCCGACAAAATTGCAAAGCTCTCGGGTGTGCGCGCGACCCCAAAGCAAAAACCGTTCGAGTCGAGTTGAGTAGTCGAGAGGGAGCTGGAGTGCGGCCGAGTGTGGAGCGTTGAATGAATGCTCAAACATTAGGAGGTGGGATCTCTTCTCGCCCGTTACCCCGCAGTCCCCAATCCACGCCCTTTAAACTCCCCACTCACTTGCACACACACACTCTTGCCGAACAACAGACGCCAACACACACCGACACCAGCTGACAGCAAAGTCTCTCACACAAATCCGAACACCAGAACACATGATTAGCCTAGTAAAACGAGCCATAGGTAGCCGGGTCGGGCAACTTTTCATGGGGCGGGGAGGAGGGGGTGGGAAAGCTTTGAGAATTGGACTTAGACTTGTGTCGGAGTGAATGCGTTGAAATGGGTGGAATGGGGAGCTACAGTGGAATAAAGTTCAATATTTTAGCTTATTTCGTTTTTAATTGAAAACCTGTGCCTGTAAATAATATTACTAATTGACTTAATTGAGTAGAGGAATTGCTAAAACGAATATAGAGCAACATATTCTAATATCCTTTCAATGCCCCAATAAGTATGCTATATTTTTTGCAGATTGTTTCCACTGTTCTTATCTGGTTGCTCCCCTTTTCCCCATGTGCGAGAGCAAGTGAAAAAAAAACAAACCGGTTGCACTGCTTACCGACATTTTCCGCTACGTTGCCGGATAGAATGAGATTCGAACAGACAGAGTGTGTATGAGTGTGTGTGTGGGGTGGGGAATGGGGGAGCTGGTAGTGGGGGACAAGCGCACTGATGTATGGATGAGCGAGATGGGGGCAAGCCCCACGAGAAAAGAGCAAAGGAACGAGAGTGAGAACAAGAGAGCGTAAGCAGCCAAGGAAGGTCGTCGTGTTGTTGATTTTTTTTTTGTCGTCGGCGAGCCGAACAAGTGTTCATGTGTCTGTGTGCTGGAGTATCTGTGTGCATGTGTGTGTGTGTGCTGCCATAACCGGAAGGTCGCCTTTACCGCAACATTTATTATGGAAAATCGCGTAATCACTGTCGTATCACTTTTTTTTTTTTTGCTTCTTCTGTCGTTCGACTCCTTCGGCGAGAGAGTCGTAAAAATATACAAGGAGGAGGACCAAAACCAGAACCAGAAAGAAAGAGAAAGAAGTAGAAGTATAGCTTTCCCTGTCGCGTAGTCTGAAGTCCTGTCTTTGTTTGTTTTATTTTCTCAGTAGGCTTCAAACTTGTTGCAAGGTGCTGCTCGCGTGTTTGATGTGCGAGCTCTGTGGAAACCTTGCCATCCCCAACCCTCCCCTTGCGCTTTATTTCGCTTCATTTTTTTTCTGCCCCCCATCTTGGCATTAAAGCTCTCGGAGTCCATTATTTTTGGTATGGTTGGTACTCGCTGATTAAATGGAACGCGCGCGGCATTATGCACTCATTCCGATTGGACTCGTTCGCACAAAAAAGGGTTGCCACAAAACTTGTTATAAATAAATTGCTAAACACTCTTGAGCTTCTTTAAAAGGATATCGAAGTTGTTTTGGGTTTTTATATGTTTGTTAGGGTATTTCCAGGGTATTTCTAGGGTATTTATTTTGTTTCTGACTTAATTACTAGTTTCTCTTTAATAATTGTCACAGTGCTGTTTGATTTTGTAAATAATCTGACATATTTACTCGCCCATTTCTGGGAGCTTTTCTATTTGTGTTTTCAGTCTTTTTTCCTCCCATTTGTTTTTTGTATTTAACTTTCGGTTGAGCTTTGGCGTTGTTACCTTTCGCCCCGAAAAAAAATCCGCACACACAGACAGCTGCAGAAATTTTCCAGCTCTCGGGATCTCACCGATATTCCAATGCAATTTTATTTGAGGCAAGGGTAGGGGCATGGGGCATGGGGCAGGGATTGGGGCATGGGGCAGAGGTATAGGCGTGGGCCTGGGCATGGGCGTGGGCGTGGGCGTGGTGACGGACTGGTTCCAACCGTTAGGCTGTGTATGTATGTGTAAAATATTTTTTTTCTTTTCTGATTTGTTGCAAGTTGCCGAAATGCCGCATCTAATAGAATATTCTCGTTGTCAGGGTTGTTACACAATTTTTCTTAATTAATTCTGAAATTTTATTTTATTTCGAAAACTACAAAACAAAAGGACATTTATCCTTAAGAAAATCTAGTTTTGAGATACTTTTTATGCAATCCTTCCAGTTTAGGTTTTTTTCCCATCAAAGGGTGTTTGTTTGGTTGGAAAATGGAAGTCCTGGGGCACATTTTGGTGGCTGCCACATCGCCACGGCCACCAGTGCTGCATTTTGAGTCTCGTCCTGGAAAATGTCTCTGGTGTCGAGCTCTCCTTGCTGGAAAGCCTTTTTCCTGCCTTTTTCCGCTCTCAAGTTGCATGTTGCACGCGTGTTGAGGGGGGTCCTGGACGGGACGGGTGGGGGGTCCTTTCGCACCCCATTTTCTGACCCGGACACAGACCCGGATTTGTTAGCAGGACTCCATGCCTCATGCCCCATGCCCCTCCCCCCTCCAGTCCCCTTGCAGCACCATCGCTTATGATTTGTAAAGTGGATTTTGTGTATTTGACGATTGTTCGACTTGTGTGTTGTTGTTGCAAGTTGTTGTTGTTGTTGCTTTTGGCCATTGCGAAAAACTGGTTACTGAACTGCAGTTGCCAACAACTTTTTCTCCCTTTCCTGCTCTTGTGTTGCAAGCTGCCAACTCTGCCACTCTGCCACCGAGACTAGTAGTACAACCATTTTCGATATATTCTGCCCCAAAAAAATGTACTCAATGCAACTCTCCAACTCATAATTGCCTTGAAAGACTCCGGAAAGGTAAACATATCTTCAAGTTGCAAAGTTGCATGTTGCAAGTTCTCAGATGTTGTGGGAGTACAGCTTTTTTGACTATAAAATTAGATACTACTTGGATTTGCTAATAAATGGCCTAACAAATTTAAATACTTTTGATAAAAAAAAAAAAAAAAAAAAAATTGAGATATTTTTCATAATAAAATGACTCAAAAAATGAGTTACTTTTTTTCTTAGAAAATTACTCAAATAATGGAGTAAAATTGGAGTGTCTAACAAATTGAGATAATTGTACTTATAAATTGCTTAACAAATTGAGATACTTTTTCTAACAAAAAGCCACTTAAAGATTGAGATACTTTTACAACAAACTAAGATACTTTTGCTTAAAAATGAGAACAAAATAAGATACTTTTGCAAATGAGGTACAAATTGAGATACTTTTTTACTAACAAAATGCCACTAAAATAAAGATACTTTTTAACAAAGTGCCATAAAAAATTGAGATACTTTTAACAACAAATTGAGATACTTTATTTCTAACAAAAAACCCAAAACACACGACTTCTTGGCCATAAATCGGATGTTAAAGCCAATTTTTGTATATCTTTTGTCGATTTTTGAAAGAATATATCTCGCAGATTGTATATAGACATCATAATTATGTGCTTTTAATGCAAAAGATACATAGATACATTTTATATATATACGAAAAACGCACATAGATACAATTTTGATTCCTTTAGCTGCGAGAAATCTTGGCATTATAATTAGCTCTGCCTCTTCAATAATTTTTGGTCCATCTAGGAAGACAGTTTGTGTATGTATGTGGCATGTGGCACATGTGTGTGTGTATATGTTTTTGTATATATAAATATATATATATATATGTATGGATATATATCTCGATATATGGATGGTATTTGGTGTACATATGGCCCGGTTACTGTACACACAAGCTTTGCAGTCCATTTTGCTACACTTAAAGTGCGCTTGTTGCTGCCCCATGGATGCGCTGTTGTTGCAGCATCTTGATAGCGCTCTTGTTGGTGTTGTTGGTGTTGCAAGTTGTTGTTGTTGTTGGATGTGCGTGCGGAATATTATGCGCCGCGCACAAAAAACACACAACCATGCATATACATATACATATAGAGTATATATACACGCACATATACTAATACAAACACACATACACACACACTCATACATGTACACACACATGTACACCTACATATACATAGACTACCTACCTACCAATACAATCGCATCTATAAACGACGCATGCCGCCGCGATTGCGATGCGACGATGTTGCTGCCTCTGGCTTTGTTGTTGTTGCCACCACGATGTTGCCTGCTTTTTGTTGCTGGTCTCTTGCCTCGTCTCGTGGTTGTCGTTGTCGGCCACTTCATCATCGACAAGCAGCAGCAGCAGTGGCAGTGGCAGCGGCACCGGCAGTGGCAAGCAGCGGCTTTGATGCAGCAGCAGCAGTGGCAGTGGCAGTGGCAGAGAGGCGGCCGAGCCACTGACACAGCCAGTTGTTGGCTAAAACAAAGTAGAGAGACCCAGACCTCTCGGCCGAAACACACAAAAAGGACGACATGTCCTGCCCCTGTCAGTGCCCCTGTCGCTGCTCTTGTTTCTGCCCCTGCCTCTGCCCCTGTTGCTGCCTCTTGCTTCTCTCTTTTTGTTGCAAGTCTCATGACTACTTGCCACAGGAACAGCTCTCATTCTGAGCCTGTTTCGATTACCCTTGAAAGTGCTAGAATCGCGCGATGATAACTAGGACCAGGACCTGCCCTGCAGGAGTCCTTCCATCCAAGAAGATTTCTTCTCAACAATGGGATATATTTTTAAGATGAAAAAGATACATTTTTAAGTTGAAAAAGATACTTTTTGAAGCCCAATGAGATACATTTTGAAGGTGTTTGAGATACATTTTAAAGCTACAATTTCCGAAGAACTGTTCAACTCTTCAAAAAACTATCTTGCCACCGAGTTTCCTCTTTTGTGGAGGCTTCCTTCATGCATCCTGGTCCTGCATCCTTAATCCTAAATCCTGAATTGTATCTGTATCTTAAAGATGCATCTATATCTGCATTTGTGTCTTAAATCTCCATCCGTATCTGCTTCTGCATCTAAACCTACATTTGTATCTCGAACATACATTTGTATCTTGAAAATGCATTTGTATCTGCATCTAAATCGGCTCCTGCATTTGTATCTTGAAGCTGCAACTGCAACTGCAACTGCCTCTGTAGTTAATCTATGCAATCCCTGGGATGCAACGCAATTGTTGCCACATTCTGCTGCTCCTCCTCCATATTTGTTGAAAGGCAACAGCGTCGACGAGTAGATAGATAGATGGATGGATGGATGGGTAGGCGGCTATTCCAGGGAGGGGGAGGTTGCAGGGCCAAGAGGAGGTCCTGGACTGACGTCCTAGAAATGGCAGAAGAAGCAACTCAGCAACAAGAGGCAGCCGCGAACCTGGGCGACCAAAACTGACTGAAAACGATTCCAGATGAGTAAGTTAAGCCTCGCGTTTGGTGGGCAGCAAATGGGGCGGGACTCGAAGGACACTCGAGGGCAACTAGATAGTAAAAAAAATAATAAAATTAATAAAACAGAAAAATAATCAAAAATTACAAAGATTATAATTAATTTAAATAAAAATTTTTGTTTAGTATTTTTTGTATTTTTCTGCCCGCGACTGTTTTTGGCAAGAGAGGTGTGGAGGGGGAGGGGGGGGGATAGGGGGATAGGGGAGCCTAAAAAATCCGAACAAGGCGGTGAGTGCGATTGCGAAAAAAAAACAAAATTTGTGTGCGCGAATGGGCCACGGCGCTTGTGTGGGCATCGACGCTGAAGCCGCAGCCAACGCTGGCAGAGCTGTCGACGTGGCCGGGCCGCTACGCATTTGGAAGTTTTAGTTAAGTTGGCGTCGCTGCCTGCATTCGCGTGTGTCTATGTGTGTGTGTGTGCGTTTAAATTGAAACTGCGACCACCTCGCCTCGACCCCCCAGCATTGCCCCCACCAGCCTAGCCCCCTCTCGCTTGCTCCGCCCCCTTCGGTGGCTCCATCCTTTTGTGCTTCTTCTTGCTCGGTTTCTGCATGCAAAGCAAGCAGCAGCAGCAGCAACAGAAGCAGCGCCGTCGTCGTCATCGTCGTCGTCGTTGTCGTTGTGGGGCCAGCGAGAGAAAGAGACAACGAGACAAGAGAGAGGAGGCGAACGTGTGGTGGAGTGTGGAGAGTCGGGCGTCGGGTGTCGGGCGTCGGGCGACGGGCATCGGGCGTCGGGCATCGGACGGGGCGAGGAGAGTGGCGAGCAGCATCATTTCAGTTTCGGTTTCAGTCGCAATTCAAACGCCATCAAAATCAAAACGGTAACGAAAAGAAAAGAAGACGAACACCAATAAAAAAAACAACAAAAGCTCCGCAATACTCCAAATAGTCCCAAGTAGCTGCAACAACAACAGCAACGCAACCTAAATATTAGCTGCAAAAAAACCACAACAACAAAATGCAAAAGCAAACACAATAATTTAACAAACCAAACAATCTAAAAAACAACAAACAAAACCGATAATATAAAATAACCCAAAAAATATGTAAAAAATGTAATTATTTTTTTTTCTGTTCCGAGAGAAAGATCTCTGGGTGTGTATAAAATGGCAAACAAAAAAAAAACACAATTTCATTTCCCCAAAACACAAAGTGTAAACAAAGAGAGGCAAAAATACAAAAAAAAGAGCGAAAGAGAGCGGTTAATTTTTATAATTCCTATTTTGTCTATTTCTTGTTTTTTTTCTGTGTGTATTAGTGTGAAAAATAATTAAAAGTAAACATAACCTAAGACAATACTTGGCGATAAATGGGGGAGTGAGAGGTGCCTCCCCCACCCCGCTCTCCGCCTCCCAATGGAAAGAAAAAAATGTGGGCCAAAGTGCTTGGGTGTTTCGAAGGACCACTTTTTAGGAGGAGAAATGGAATAAAATCGAGCGATTTAACTAAAAATAAATGTTTTTTTTTTAAGTTTCTCAAGTGAACTAATTTAAAAGCTTAATTAAAGCTGTTTAAACAAAAAAAAACTTTAATAACAGAGAAAAAACAATAAACTCAACCAGTGTTGCTTTCAAAACAGAAATATCCTTGTCTAGGATTGAAAATCTAACCGAAAGCTCTTGCACTTCTTGATACCCTTTTGATAGCCTTGTCAGCTACACAAGAGAGTGAGATAGAGAGAGAGAGAGCGGTGGAGAAAGAGAGAGGTAGGCTTAGGGAAGGAGAATTCTTGGGAAAAGCAAAGTTGGAGCCACTTCTATAGGTAAATTCTGCTCAAGTTCTGCTTTTTTCTTCTGTCAACGTTTTTACGGGGCTTATCGCTCTCAGGTAGTTGTTTATCGACGGTTGTTGTTGTTTGTTTGCGTTGTTTGAGTTGTTTTTTGTTGTTGCTAGCTGGATTCGTCTTCCTCCTCGTCTCAGACTCAGACCGAGTCTCGGTATTCTTCTGGTGCTTTCTCATCCTCGACTCGTACAGTGGCAAATATGACTTTAACCGGTTGAAGCCGAGAGGCACCCTATCCAGCTTTTTTTTTTTGCTTGTTTAGATACAGATACACATTATGTATGAAACTCGATGGTTGTTGTTGTTGTTATTTCTCTGTTGCCCAACAGATACGGATACGGATACACACAGAGCATACATACCATACATACCACACACACATCTATATATATATATATAGGAATATAAATATATATATAAAGAAATCCATACAGATGGACAGACCAGACCGAAGTTTGAGGCGCGTCTGATGCCTACGGAGCGTGCCATTTACCTTTTCATTTACCATTTTTAGTACATGACAGTATGTATATATATTTTTATATATATTCTTTCCGTTTCTCATATTATTGAGGAAAAAAATACCAACAACAACGAGAACAAGAACAGAGGAAAATATTTTCTTTGGGGCTTCTTCTTCGTTTTGCGCTTTGCGCTTTACTCAATATCGCCCATTCCATTATGCATCATTTATTCATGCACTCATTTCCACATGCTCTCTCCACCACCCCCATTCCCCATGCCTCATGCCCCATAGCCCATTCCCCATGCTCAATGCCCCATTCCCCATGCCTCATGCCCCAATCCGATTCCACTTGACATTATCTGTTAAAAAAAAAACGGAGAAAAATGGGGAAAAAATGGGTGTAAAAGCAAAAGGGAGCGCAAAAAAAAGGCATCGAAACCCCAAGCCGTTGTTGTGGCATGTTTTATAGGGAAGCTGCTAATTTGCTGTTGATTGAGGAAAAAAAACCGAATATGCCACTACATTGGGTCCAAACTTCCACTGGAACTTCAGACAGCAGCTTACTTAGCTTAAAAATACTAAAAAATACTAAGAAACTCTTACAAGTAGCGGGTATGAATAGAGTCACTTGAAAGTTCTTTCAAAACCGAATGCTTTGGTTTCTATTAAAGATTTTATTGAGGAAA
Source organism: Drosophila ercepeae (assembly GCA_018150545.1). Classification (NCBI taxonomy): domain Eukaryota; kingdom Metazoa; phylum Arthropoda; class Insecta; order Diptera; family Drosophilidae; genus Drosophila; species Drosophila ercepeae. The sequence continues at coordinate 3,559,636 of JAECWL010000197.1, forward strand.
AAACATTTAAGCCATTAAAAGGGTCCAAACTTCCACTGAAACTTTATATACCAGCTTAAAAACACTAGAAAATACTAAGAAGCTCCTAAAAGTAAAAAAAACCCCTAAAAGTATCGGGTATGATTACAGTTACTTGAAATGTCATTCCATTCAATCTTCCACTTCCACTTCAAATACCACTTAGAAAAAATACCAAAAACCTCTTAAAAGTACCTGGTATGAAAAGAATTAATGGAAAGTTTCTTTTAAAAATCGAATGCTTTGGTTTCTATAAAAGAATAACATTTATTCCATTCAATCTTTCAACTTCCACTGTATATACCACCTTAAAAATACCAAAAACCATCTGAAAGTATGGGGTATGAATACCATTTGACGTAGAAAAGTATTCTAGTATTCAAAGTATCAAAGTAAAAGCTTTAAAAGTTACTTCAAACATTGAATGCTTTGGTTTCTACTCAAGAATTTCGAAAAATACATATTTTCTGAAAGGACCACCAACTATATTGAATCACTGGATGACTCACAACAACAAACAACAGCAAACAACAACAATAAGAACAACAGAAAACAACAAAAATGTAGGCACACCCATTGGGGCAAGCGACGAAAAGTCGCGAGCATCAAAAATAGCCGCAAGATGAACGTGGAACAAGGAATTTATCACCAAAAACATTGAGTCACTCGGTTTGGAGGGCATTAATTATAATTCAATAATTCCATTCCACTCATTCCCCTATCCCCAAATGATATCACTTGGCGGATAATTCCTTTCGGATATGTCATCGTATTTTGAGGTGTTTTCTTACCGGATGGGTGGGTAATCGTATTGGGTTAGGGGTCTTTTATAGAAGATATGTTTCTTACAGATACTTTTTTAAGGTACTTTTCGAGGTACTCTTAACAAAGATACTTTTTCAAGGTACTCTTTTCAAATAAAAGATACTTTTCCCAAAGATACTTTTCCGAAAGATACTCTTTCCATAGATACTTTTCCTAAAGATACTTTTTCCATAGATAATTTTAACAAAGATACGTTTTCAAGATACTTTTCCCAAAGATACTTTTCCCATAGATAGTCTTCCCAAAATAATTTTTCCAAAGATGCTTTTCCCATAGATACTTGTCCCAAAAGATTCTTCCGCAAAGATAATCTTCCCAAAATATACTTTTCCCATAGATACTCCTCCCAAAGATACTTTATCCAAAGATACTTCTCCCATAGATACTTTTCCCAAAAGATACTTTTCGCAAAGATAATCTTCCCAAAAGATACTTTTCCCATAGATACTCTTCCCGAAGATACTTTATCCAAAGATACTTTTCCCCATAGATCTTTTTTGTTGAAATAAATAATGGAATTTGATGTTCTTTTTTTTTGACAAATTAAGAGAAAAGGAAATATTGGACACTCCCCATCCGCCCTTCCTATCCGTATCCATTTTCGTTTATATTCTTTCTTTTTTTTTGTAATAAAACGAAAAAGAAGAGCAAAAAGGAGAATAGATTGGGGAGGAGGAGGAAGAGGCCCCAAACAATTGAAGGAGGTGGAGGGGGATAACAGGGGATAGGCAGGGGGGTTGGCAGGGGGATTGGGCAGTGGGTTGGCAAGGGGCATGGGGCCTCCAACTAGGTAGCTAAAACAGTTATGTTAGAACATTTTGTTTTTCTCCTTTGGCTACACTTTTTGCACTGCGTGTGCGTGGATATGTATGTGAATTCCAATGGTGTGTGTGTGTGAGTCAGTGTGTGTGTCTGTGTGACTTATGTACAAAATTTTCGTTGCTTCTGTTTTGCTTTTAATGCCATTTTTGCGTACTCCTCTCTCCCTCGTTCATTTTGCGGGTAGGTGCCTGTGTGTGTGTGTGTGTAAGTGCATTGGGTGTCTGCGTGTGTGTATGTGTTGGTGCGGCCCAGCTGGCATCGCTGCCGCCATCCCCCTTTCGCTTCGAATACATTTTTCTCCGCCGCTCAGTTGCAAGAGCAAAACAAACCCAACAACAACAATCATTAAAACGCGCCGCGATCTAAAAACGAAACATTCTACAAAAAAACAGTTAAATATAGTTAATAAATACTGCAAATGGTACTCAAAAAACCGCTCCAATAAGTACTCCAGAAAGCGCTCTACAAAATACTCCCAAAAAAGTTCCTTAAAAAATACTCCAAAAAGTACCCAAAAAAACGCTCAAAATAAAACTCCAAAAAACCGCTCCAAAAAGTACTCAAAAGAAATACTTTAAAAAACGCTCCAAAAAGTACTCAAAAAAAAACAAAAACAAATAATAAACAGAAACCAAAATTAAGCTTCGCTTTTGCTCTTTTTTTGTTGGTGCCTTAAATATATTCATAAATATATATATATTTTTTTAGTGTGTTTGAGTTTTTTTTTTATTCCTCTGCCACCGCCTGCGTCGCTTCGGTCGTTGATACAAAGTTTTTACCTTGATCTCATTTCAAGTTTAAATAAGCAAATAAAAATAGCAGAAGCAGAAGCCGAAAGAAACAAGCAGAAGAAACAATAAAACCAAAGAACGAGAGAGATAAACAAATAAAACAAAGAAGAAACTCGGAAAAAATATGCAGTTTTTGGTCAAAGAATTGCGTCAATAAGAGCAGAAATTTACAAATTTAATTACGAATTAATTTAATCGATAAAAAAAATCAAACTCAACAAGTGAAAATCGGAAAATCCGGAAAAGTGTGCGTCTTTTTTTTTCGTTCGTTTCGTTGTTGTTGCAATGGTGGAAATTTATTTTGTTTTTTTGTTAATTCCATTCCGACAGGAAGTTCTATAAAAAGTGAAGAAGAAAAAATAAAAATTTAATTAAAAAAAACATATATATGTGTGTGTGTAGCAGGGTTGTTTCTACATATGTGTGCGATGCAAAATTGGCAATTGCAGGCACCCAGCTACCAACAACAACATTACCATCACCACCACCACCACCAACAAATTCTCCAACACAATCATCATCATCAACAACAACAACAACAACAGCAGTTGCAAGTGCAACAACAGCAGCAGCAGCAACAACAACAGCAGCAACAGCAACAACAAATAATATTGCCACGGCAACAATTGATAGTTTGCAACACTCCAATAAATAATAATAACAGCAGTAGTAGTTGTCACAACAGTTATCAGAGCTATACAAGCTACAACACCACCAACAACAACAACATATTCACCAACAACAACATCACCATCAGCAACAACAACAATCCGCAGCAGCAGCAACAGCAACAACATCAGCTCAGCAACAACAACAATCTCGAAGATGATGTTTATTATTTGTTTTATAAAGATTTCTACGTAAGTCTATACTTCTAGTCGGTAAAAATGGGTTTGAATAACATGAAATATATTAAATAACAAATATTCAGAGATATCGATTGAAAAAAATAAATAAAAAAAAAATAAATAAATAAAAAAATAAATAAAAAAAAAATAAATAAATAAATAAAAACAAGGAAAAAATAGGAAAAAGACAAGAAAAAAAGAAACAAACAAGAAAAATCAAGAAAAAATAAAAAAGAAACAAGAAAAAATAAAAAAAAAAACGAAGTAAAGAGCTGCAGAGTTCCATTTTTGACTTATTTTGGATGAAAATTCATGGTTCCAATAGGATCCACTTAAGAACTAGGGTTATATTGTCTAAATATACGATTTTAAAAGGTTTGGAAGGTTTTAAGTAAAGTAAAGCTTCATTAAATAATATATATGAAAGGATGACAAGTGCAAAGGTCGTTTTATTATAAAGAAATCGATGAAATTTATCAAAATAAATAATATATAATAATAAGTGGAATCTATATAGTTATAGAGTTTGATATAATACTCTTAGTTGGGAAATCCTACTAGAATGTACTAGAAGAACTACGATTACTTTGTATAAATGTAATAAATGTACGAGTTTTAAAGGGTTGAAAGGTTTGACACCTTAAAGCCAGTACAGTAAAACCTCAATACCATAAATGATATATGATAAGATGACAACAGATCAAAAAGGTCATTTTATTATAACAAAAATTAATGCTAAATGCATTTCTATATTTTTTTTTCGCGCGGCTTCCGCTACATAACGGACAGCCCATCTTCCACGCAACCTACCGCTAACGTTTATCGTACAGCTCGAAACGCGGGGATTGATTCAAGAAAATAAAAAAATATACTTATTAAGACTCATTGAGAACAATAAAGGTTATGATAATAATAATTCCTCTATTTATCTCTATAATAAATTATTTAATGAATTACTTTGGGTGACCATATCATATAGGGTGCTCTCGTTATTCTCTGCAAACCCACAAAAGCGGGACAAATGAGTCATCGATTGGTTTCTGATATCAGGAAATGGAATGGACAGGGAGAAGAAAGAAAGAAGAAAGAACGACAAAAACAAGAACACAAAACCCATCCCTAAGCGATCACAGACAAGACTACCCTTTCGAATTGTTAAATTCACATTTATATTTATTTATGTACTTCCGTGTTTGAGTACATAAATGACCATCTGTATAACCCTTATATAAATAGAGATATTTATATTTTTTCGTATAAATACAGAGAGAGAGATGTGCGGCGGTCGTTCTGCTGTTTCGGCTACAATTCACACAGAAAATGCATTTCAATGTCAATGTCAATACATCGCCTCGTCTCTTCGACGTTTCTCGCTGGCCTTATAGAGACTATTGGGGGATGTATCTAGGGGTAGGGGTTTCGAGATACAAATGCGGGTCAACTAATAGGTAGGGGCAGGCTTTTGATCTAAAATAACCAAGGGTCATAGGGGTCATCCTCGATTCTAGATTCTAATTTCCGCTTCGGAACTAAAACTGTTTTTTTTGTTTTTGTTTTGGAAGAAAAAACACCTATTAAGATGGACTAGACTGCCCTACTTTGACTTTTATCCATATCGCTTTTATTGCTGTTTACTTTAGTCAAACTAATGCGTCATTTTGATGGCAATTTCATTTCATTTTTTTCATTTTTTTTCCACTCTAAATATTTATAAAGTGCAAATAGAAGGGGTTGGAATAGAAAAATGATTTAGATTTTCGATATTAATACGATTAAAAGAGGAAGTTTGAAGGATAGTTTGTTTCTGATTATGGTTAGGGAGAAAATAGGGGTTCCAGGTGATTGTCTTCCTCTCGGAAACCATATTTTATCCTTTAAAATCCTTTTAAGTTTGATTTAAAGATGAAGTTTAGGGAATATTTGATTCCTGACTTTGATTAGGGAAACCCTTACATGGGGTTTTCTCCATAAAGAAGGAAATAGGGGTTCCAGGTGGCTCTTTCCCTACCAGAAACCCCTATTTTATCTTTTAAAATCCTTTAAAATTCAATTAAAAGAGGAAGTTCAGGAAATAGTTGTTCCTCTTTGGTTCCCAAAACCCTTACATGGATTAAAGGAAGGAAATAGAGATTCCAGGTGGCTCTCTCCCTCTTGGAACCCCTATTTTATATATAGAGCAAGAGAAGGAGAGAGGGAAGTAGGGGTTGGGATTATAACGAAATCGAGAATCGTCAATGGAACAAACATTTATGGAAATTAAACTAGAGCCAAAACGGAAATTCTGTATCTATAATGTATAAAAACGTGCCTGTGCCGCCTCAGTGTTTCCCGCTATCCAAGTATCTTTGTATCTAAGTATCTGAGTATCTTTTTATCTAAGTATCTTTGTATCTAAATATCTAGGTATCTCAGTATCTAAGTATCCAAGTATCTGAATCTGTATTTGAATCTATCTGAAGTATCTGTATCCGTATCTGTGCCTGTTCCCCTTGTAAATGTATCTGCATTTGTAGATTGTTTCTGAATTATTGTGGCATTTGCGGTATGTGTTTCCCTGTTTTTGTGTTTTTTTTTTGTTTACGAGAATGCATTGAAGATAATTGAAGGTACCTTTTCGGGTTTTGTTTAACCCTCAGAAGATCAGAAAACAATTTTGATTCAGAAAACAAAAATTCATAAAACAAATCAGAAAAGAAACGCAAAACGCAAAACGAAACCCAGATTTGTGCGAACTTTCAACCCCGAAAAAGGGCCAACAATTTGTTGTCTCTATCGCTGGCTGCGAGGGAAAATCTAATATTAATTACGCATTAAATGTGACGAAATTTTCCCCCAAACCCTCCACCCTCCACCCACCCCCTGGAAATGCACAAAAAACTGCGCATTTCAATCAATTTTCTTTTGCGTTGTTGCCTTTTTAGTTTTATTTATTTATTATTTGATTTTTTTTGTTTGAACAAAGTTCACGTAGTTCTCCAGCACACTCTCAGATGTTAGTTTTTAGTTTTCGATTTCAATTTAAAAAGAAATTGGACATTTTAAACCTTCAGACTTGAAGCTTAAACAATATAATTTCCAAGGAGAACATCTGTTGGGGAATTTCCAGATAAAGTCTATTGGTTTGGCGAATATATAACGATTTTTTCTATATCTACGGTTGGGGTGGTTCCCCAACACAAAGGCCACTCCATCCCCGAACCCTTCTCGAAAAAAACCAACACATGTGGCACAGCTTTGGGGCAAGTTCTCATTAAATTGTGAAAAAATAATTCACCATTGATTGGGTTTTCCTTTCCTGCAACGACATGAAAAGGTCAAAGGTAAGAGGAATTATTGCGTAATAGATCCGAAATTTCTATTAATATTTCCGAGACCCCCCTTTTTTCTCGCAGTGCTTTAGACTTTGGTTTTGTGTTTTGCGTCAAAGTTTCTGTTTGCCTTTTTGTTTGTCGAAGCTTCGACGTATTAATTCTGTTATTATTGAACTTTTCTGCTCTCGAACTACGTAACTTTCTTCGACAGACAGCAACAGCACACCCCAGGTTGCAAAAATAGTTACAGATGTCGATGGCAGAGCTTATAATGCGTTGTTTCGTAAAGTTTATTGAGATTTTCGTGGGGCAGGCAAAGCTGTACTCGGCATGGAGGGGAGCCGGACCCAGAGCTGCCACTAATGACGCACATGCGTGTGGCAGCTGCACTTCACTGCACTGGAAAAAAACTGTCGTCTCGAGCTGTCAACAACATCTCCAAGACTATCCGTTTGACGTCATTGCAAATTGTTGCTTGAGTTGTTGCAACAGTTTGTGGCAGGCAGAGAAGAAATAAAAAAGAAATAGCAATAGAAATGGTATGAGATGGAGTTTCTGTCACAGACAGACAGAAGCAGAAACTGAAGATGCAACGTTTTGCGGTGCAAAGATCGTTCGAATCATTCAAAACGCATCTCAACTGGAAAAAGATACAGATACATTCATAGATTGAGATACAGATACGGATATAGATACAGATACAAAAACAGATACAGATACAAATCGAGATTGAAATACAGATAAAGATACATTTACAGATTGAGATACATTTTGAGCTACATTTACAAGTGCAAGCAGGAGAGAGATAGTGTATAGCCAGCTCCCTCCCTCCCACACACCGACCTGCACCTGTTGTTGTTGTTTTTTAATTGGATTATCGCTGAAAAGGCAAACATTTCACAACTAATCACAATTTTCAATTACAAAATACAAAAGAATGACAATTTTAGGCATTAAATATTATTTAGACTAAAAAATAGGACTTATTTTTAAGATTTCTAGTTTTTTATAAAGGAAATAGGTGGAAAAGGTAGCAGAAATCCGGAACCAAGTCTAAGCGTTACTTTTGAATATTTTGTTAATACCAAAAATTGGTTTTAATTCAATTTTAACGTTAACTAAGGCATTAAATACTTAATAAAATACTAAAAAGATGATTTATTTTTAATATTTCTTACTTTTTTGTAAAGAAAAATAGGACGAGATGGTAGCAGAAATCGAAAATCAAGACTAAGCGTTAATTTTGGATACTTTTTAATACCATAAATGGGTTTCAATTCAATTTTAACTTTAACTAAGGCATTAAATACATAATAAAATACTAAAAATATGATTTATTATTAAGATTTATTATTTTTTTATAAAATAAAAATGGGTAGAAGAGGTTTCTCGATGTAGAACAAACACAAAGCGTTACTTTTTAATACTTTTTTAATACCATAAATTAAAATACCATAAAATTTCCCCTAAACTTGGGCGTTAATTGATATTAAATACTAAAAAAATGATTTATTTTTAAGAAAAATTAGTAAAAACGGTAGAAGATGTCGAGAACCCAGACTAAAAGTTTCTTTTGGGTATTTTTTTAATACCAAATATTGGTCTTCCATCAAAATTCACCTTAACTTGGGCGTTAATTGCTATTAAATATTAAAAAAATACGATTTATGTTCAAGATTTCTTAGTTTTTATAAAGAAATAAAGTAGAAGAGGTTGTAAAAATCGAGAATCTTTAATATTATTTAATACCATAACTTCGTTTTCCATCAAAATTTCACCTTAACATGGGAAATGCGAAACTTCCTAATACGAGCATTTAGAGTGCAAAAATCTGGTTGCTATTGTCCGTTGATCTTTCCGATATATATATACAGATATATATTACATATATATACTCGCACTCGTAGCTATATCAGTGCATATATCGATTGCATTCAAATCCAAAGAAATCGCCGAGAAAGGCAGTTGACAATTGTGGAATTGGATGTGGAATTGGAAGTGGAATTGCGATGGCAATTGGAACTCGACGGCAGAAATCTGAGACGGGAAACTGGTTTTTCCTCCCATATATATATATAAATATATCTATATCTATATAGTATATATGTATATATGTATCTATGTATCTACTTAAGCCTATAAGTTAGTGTAGTTCAATGAATCGACAAGAAAGAAAAGAAAAAAATAGCGATTCGCAGGAAAACCATTTGACACACAATTTGGTGGCAGTTTTCAGTTGCCACCGATTCGATGTTGTTTATATTTTTATAACACTTTCCATAGAAATACATTTAATATTTTATATTTAAGATCTTGGAATAGAAAAAGCAAACACTTGTCAAGTTTTGGATTCGTTTTTTCACTTTATTTTTCACTTGAACGATTTTCAATTGAAATTTTTGTATCTTGTATCTATGTAATCGTATTTATTTTGTATTTACGAGATACAAACAGATTCCGATTCGGATTCCGATTTGGTTTTGGTTTTGGTTTTGGTTTTATTCATTACTTTGTTTGGTTGCCCCATAAACATAGAAAAAATCTACTTACAGATATATTTATTTATTTATAAACAAGTGTACATTGTAAAGGCGTGATTGTGATTGCTTCTCTCTACATTTTGTTATTGTCATGCAATTTGCAATCAGAGAGTAAAAAAAATACAACAAAAATACTAAAAAAACAAAAAAATCTGCATTAAATCCGCGAACATAAAAATAGCACCTAAAAATGACAAAAAAAAACCAACTTTCTTTTGGGAAATACATAATTTGTATATCTTAATATTATATAAAAATGGTTACTTTTAATTGTTAAAAATTATATAAAGTATTATATATTATATTATATAAACATATCCACTTTATATCCTCTTTATGGCATATTTTTGAAACATTCTTTATTCTTAAAACTAATAAATTCCTTCTCCTTTTTTTCTTTTTAGGTAAGTTTCTTCGCATTTTTGTGAATCGAATTAAGTGATAAAAGATTGTGAGTACTATTAAGTATTTTTTTTTGGATATATACAGGAATTTACCAGGTGATAAAGCTCTTAAAATTTTATATTGGAGGTCTCTACTTTTGGGGGAATCCTGGGGATATTCCTCCCGGTGGCTATATGGTTGCCAATTCCTTACCGATTTCCCAGGGAAATATACCTTAAAAGGAACGTAGATTCTATTTCTATTTCCTATTCATTTTCATTGAAAATTGGGAATAGATCTGTTGATTTTTTCTATAAAACTCTTTCCAAAAAATGGACCTTAAAAGAAAGAATGGTTCGATTTTGGATCTTGATTTCCTATCAATCTTAGTGTTCTTATCAATCTAAACCCAAAACCACAATGAATCTTTCTTGATTACCCTTAAAAGATTCCTAAAAATTCTTTAAAAGATTCTTAAAGATTCTTTAAAAGATTCTTAAAGCTTCCTTCTCAGATTCAAATCCCAAAAGCTATACATTTCTTGATATTTTATCTTAGTAATTATATCGAAGAGTCCTTTTGGATTGCTCATTAATTTAATTTGCTTCTTCTGCATGTTAATGGCGGTGTTTAATATTTCAACACTTTCGGGATTACTTAATTCGCGATGTGGCAGGACGAGCTGTACTTTTGACATTCGGATGTGTTACATAAAACGCACCAACACCCCCGCAACACACCCACACACACGCGTCTTCATTATTTATTTGACAGAAGGACGTCAGTAATTAAGAGGGGGTGGATGAGTGGGTGGAATGAGTGGGTGGAAGAGTGGGTCGAATCAGTGGGTGGGTGGATGAGTGGGTGGATGGATAAATGGGTGGATGAACCTCCTCTTTACCTCCTCGTTACATTCTCTTTAGTCTTCAACCACAAAGAGCAAGGAGCAAAGCGCAAAGGCCAAAGGAAGTTATGACAGAAAAAGCAAAAAAAAAAGAAAAGTAGAAAAATATGGCAAAGGCAGCATCCTCCCATCCTCCCTGGACATGTTATCCTTAAATCTAATTAACCAAACTACAAAAACAGAACATCGTCCTTGGTTAAAACTACTAATTTATCCTTTTTATCCTCTAAAGTTGATCCTTTTTATTTTCTTTACTTTACCATTCCCTGTCTTGGCCTTTTCCAAGTAAAGTCAATCACTTTTTAAGCTGTTTTTAGCAGGCAGACAGGTGGGATATAAAAAAAGGATATACAAAATATAAAAATAAAAGCAAAAGATAGAATTTCGAGAAGGAATTTCTAGAAAAAACAGCAACAAAAGAAGGAAGAGTGTAGGAGTGTCCTGTCAAGGCGCTTTACACCTTAATTTCTCATCATTTTTTCTATCTTTTCTTTATTTTTCTTCTATTTCTTTATTTTGTCTTTCTTTTCTTTATTTTTTCGCCTTTTCATTATTTTTCTTCTATATTCTTTTTATTGTTTTTTTTTCTTTTTCCTCCTTTTCTTCATTTTTCTTATTTTTCCTTATTTTGTTCTCCTTTTTCTTTATTTTTCTTTCTTTTCCTTCTTTTTCTTTATTTTTCTTGGCCAACTTATATAATTCGGTTCAACTAGGCGTACCACTAGGCGTATACTTAATAAGTAATTCATAACTCATACGCCGTGTGGGCCGGAAACGAAAATACCAAATAACCGAATAACCGAATTAGGAGAAAAGGAAGCGAGGAAACGAATGATTACAGTTAGATTAGGGGATTCATTTCTATTAAGTCCTTGTTTTTTATTATATTAGTTATCCAGGAAATATATTTTTGTTTATTTTGGTTTTTTAGTCACTTTATACTTTACTTTATATCCTTGCAGTAGTCCTGGAGAAGAAACTTTAAGAAATACTCCTAACGTTATAGATAAAATATATATAGATATCTGATTCCCATTGAAATAAATATATAATTTTTTGCCATCAACTGTAATCGCGTGACGTGGGTGGAATCCGCCTTTTGATAATTCGAGGCCACCCACACACATGTACGCAAATACTTATGTACGTATATCCGTGTATATGTATGTTAGTGTATTTGTGTATGTGTGTGTTTGTATGTGTGTGTGGGAATAGTGAAATAATAAATACATATGTATATGTGTGGCACTGTCTGACTCTTTTTTTCGCGCAACCCCTTTTCCATAAATTGTTGTATTTTTTCCACCATTTCACCATCTTTTTTTCCCGTTATTTTTGTTCTGCTTGCTTGTTTTTTTTTGTTGTCTCCTTTTCATTTTGAATTTTCCCTTTAAAAAGAACCGTTTCGTTGTTCGCCTTTTGAGTGGAGAAGAGATGATATAAGCAGCTGAAGAAAATTGTTAACCAACCACCACGAAATGAGGGGAGAACTGATGGGTGGGTGGGGGGTGGTGGCTGAGTGGGGTGGGGTGGCGAGTGGGGTGGGGTGGTAGTGGAGCAAAAAAGGAGAAGAGGCGAACCAGATGAGACGAGACCATAAAACCGACAAACGGCGACACGAAGGATGCCATGTCCAGTCCCAAGGAAAGTCAACCAACCAGGCAACACCTTCACTCGTCCCTTCCACCCACCCCTTTTTGGTCCTTCGCACATAGGCGCAGCGCCAGGACTTTGTTTAGGGATGTTAAATTAAAGGCGCCGAGTATGTATGCATTCCATAAAATAAACAGAAAAAAATTTACTTTACTAAATTAATTAAAAAAATATAAAAAATTAATTCGAATATATTTAAATGAATTTTTTTGTATAAACTTTTACATATTAAAATTTCCTTTTTCCGTACTTTTCTTTAATTAAAAGTCTTCCGCTTTTCTTGCTGTGTACTTAGCTTTTACTTGTGTCTGTGCGGGCTTCGTCCTTTTCCCTTCTCCTTCTCGCATCGTCTTGTTGCGAAAACTTTAAATAATTTAACACGCCACCCCCCCAGCCAACTCATAGCTACCCCTCCCCCCAAGGCATTCCCATCCCCCCTTTCCAGCCACTGTTTTTATTTATTTATTTATATATTATGTTGTGTTTTTTTTTCTGCATTTTTTTTCCGCCTGTGGTGAATTACAAGTGCCGAATGGAAAAAAATGTGAATGGGGTGAGGTGGGGCTTGGGGCAGCCAGCCGAAGAGGGGGCCAGAGGATTGGTGGTTTTCCATGTGTTGGAATAAGAGTGTTGAGTTGAGTTTAGTTTTCCTTTCCTTTCCTCTCCTGCTTGCCCTTCCGCTGAGCTCGAAATAGAATATTTTTGTAGCATATTTTGCTGCGCAACATTTTCTGTCGACTTCCAGACTTGTTTCTGTGTATGTGTAAGGGCAAGAGTGTAGGAGTGTGTGTGTGTGGGAGGGGTGGGGGTAATGGAATATGCATAATAAAATGTGCGGGTATGTGTATTTAGGCTTTTGCTTTGCTGCTCTTCCATCCCAAAACTCTCAAACTCGCAAGAAGTTTGCAACAATTTTAATTTAATAATTCGCTGAAAGCTCTCCGCCTTTGTCGTTTTTTTTAGGGAGGGAGAGTGGGAAAAAAATAAATACTACCATGAAACTATCTTTATTTTCGCGTTCTCCAAACACAATTAACAATACACTATAAAATAATAAAAGTAATAATAGTTTTCCCTTTGATTATAAAAAATAATATGGCAGTATTTTGATTTATTAATTTACCTCAAAAGGTCATAAAAAATACCAACGAAAAAAATGTCAATTTATTTTCTGGGGATTTTCTTGCAGTATTTTTTGTTTCGTACAAATTTTCCTGTTATTTTTTTTTACACTTTTTTCTCTAGGCCATGTCCGCCATTTTGCTGCGGGTCCCACGCCTCTCAGCACCTTCCGAGGGGGCGGGTAGGGTGTGGACCCTCTAGCCCCATCTCGTTTTCCAGCTTTTTCTCTTGAAATTTCACAGCCACAGCGCCTCCGCCCCCAACCCCCTTTGCATTTTCTCCCCTCCTTTTGGGTTTTTGGTCCGTTGCTAACCAATAAGTTTGTGACTTCCGCCAAATAGCGCGAGACACGCATACACACAAGCAAGTGTTATGTACGTGTACGTGTGTCAGTGTGTGTGTGCATGTGTGGGACGCCCTCCCAACCCCTGCCCCCTGCCAACCAAGGCCCTTGGCAACATTCACTCCGCCATTTTGAAATTGATACACATTCAAAAAGGTGGCAGGGCAACAGGGGTGAGGGTGTGTGGCGAGGGGCTCTTTAGGGGCAAGGGATGGAATGTTGAAATTTCCAAGGGGTCTAAAGGGGGTACAAAGGGGTCCAGGGAGGTTCAGCGAGGTCCAAGGGGGTACAAAGGGGTCCGAAGGGGTCCTCGGAGTCCTCTTGTCGGATGGGGATGGGTAAGGTGGTGGATTTTAGAGTGTAGCAGGTGCAGGAACACCGAATGCAGTTGCCCCAAAACCCACACAAACACACACACACATGCAGAAGCTCTCAAAGCTTCACACACACAGAGACGCACACCCACACACATACACACAGGGACACGCATACACTTTCCATATTTCCAGGCGAGTTTGAAATATTTGCTTTGGCTTTGGCTTCGGCTTGGCCTCCGAGTTTGACGGGCCAGCAGAATCGCCTTTCCCTGCTTCCCTACACCCCGGCCCCGCTGCCACTCAATCCCTACAGCTACTGAACTGCTTCCTTTGACTAATACACTGCAAAAAAATACCAAAAAAATACCCTTCTTCCACCATGATCCACAGCTTTCCATCTGATTCCCTTAAAAGGTATTTATTTCATTAACAATATAATAAAATACTAAAAATAAAAAGTTTTTAAGAGAGTGCAGCCCTGGTTTCTGGTCTCCAAGTGCATCCCTGCGCTGCCTCTGCCTCTGCTACTGCCTCTGCCTCTGCCCTTCCGCTGTCAGCGCTTGGTCCTTTTGTGTTGTTACTTTAGTTAGTTTCGCAATGAGATGTTGCTGCCTGCCAGCCAGGACATGAGCAAAGGACCTTTTGCCCCGTCCCCTTCCCCCTCCCCATCCATTACTAATTATTAACCCAAATGTGAGCAGCAAGTTTTAGCGAAAGCAGAGCAGGGCGAGCAAGCAGTGTGACAGAACCGCAAATATCGATAACGATTAACGATAATTAAAGCAGGAAGTCAGGCAGTCCATCACGCATACGCCCCGTATTTCGATCGCAAGACTGGACTTGGATTTTATTTTTTAATGAAACATAAAGAAGAGGCGTAAGAAATTAATCATACGCCATGTTGGTTGAAGGGAAATCGCAGCTTCTCTATTAGTTTGACATTTCTGTCTAAATATCGAGTAATTGCTTTATAAGAAAAACCGAAAACTACCGTTTGTTCTCTTGAAAAAGTTTTCTTTTTGGCAAACATTGAAATAAGAACAAAAATTGAATAAGAAAAAGAGAGGGTTGCGGCGGGCGGGCGGTCTGATTGGAATAAACAACGAATCTGTGGGAACAATCAGAATCAAAAAGCGAATCAAAGTGCAAAGCATAACGGCAAAAAGGCGAAAAGCAAAAACAAAGCAAAAAGGCAAACAAGGCGAAGCGGGGAAACGGCAAAGAGGCGAAGAAATAGCGGTGTGTAAAAGCGAAGGCAAAGTGAAAGAGCAGCGTGAAATTCCAATGAAATTACGTATGAATGATTTTTATTATTAAAGTGCGCCATTGCCACGATTCGATCATTGTTTTTGCTATTGTATATAGAGCCAAATATCGTACACATATGCTATGTACTATTTTCGGGGTAAATAAGGCACATAATTAGTGGGGCTGATAAATATTCGAAGAACTTCCGATGAAAAGCTGCAAAGAAATTCTCAAAATTTGCATTCAAAATCGTGAAATCATTCAAAATAGTGACCGGAAACAAAAATTGTCCCGTTTCTCCCCCATCTTCCTCTAATTCTTTGATCATTTGTGTTTATTAATATTAATTAAACCTATTTTTTGGGTATATTTATACCTAAATATAGTTATATAGTAGAGTAATGCCTTGGTACATAGATACAGAAAAAAAGGCAAACCAAGAACCGCAAGATAAGGGTGGGAGGTTATAAAATAGGAATCAAAATCAATAACTGTGAATAGGCATTGGGAAAAAAAAGAGCTAAAGCTTATTGGGGGGAGTGGGGTGGCGGGAAATAAAACCCAAAGCGATGCGGAATTGATCAATAAATATTAATTTCTATAGAATATGTCGGTAACAAAGTTACAACCCAAAAGGTAGGGTAAAGGTTAACCTTTAACAGGACTTTTCCGATTATTTTCGATTACAAGGAAATACCAGATTGAAGGAACTAAGAAAATATTTTCCGTTATCAATACGAAGTACTGTTATTTGCCTAAAATGATGAAATAAAAAGTTCTGGAATATTAATTGGAAATGTTATGGAAGAAATCTCCATAGAACTTCCTCCATAGGCGGCTATTTTCTCCGCTTCCTCTGCCTCCTCTTTCTCTTCCTCTACCTCCGTTATCTTTTCAGACTCCCCGCGCCCCCCGCTCTCCTTCCTGCAGCACAACAGCCACAGTCCCTCATAAATTGATAAGAAAGAAGTTAACTCATACGAGAATTCCCCACATAAGTACTACATTTCTATATATATAGACGATTATATATACATATATTTTCTTTATTTACACACACACGGCACAACTATTTTTATTTACTTTGTTCTGCCCTCTCGAACTTGTCTAAAAATAGAATTTAATTGCCCCGCAACTTCAGTGTTTCAGTTTCATGTTAATGTAATATCAATATGATTAATATTTTAATAATCATTTAATAAACAGTAGAAATATGTCATATTGCCACGCCCCTTGTCTGGCCCACATACATAGCATAGCCAATGTGTGTGTTATACCCCGCACCCCCTACTCCGCATATTCAAGACATTTTCAAGACTTATCCCAGAATGGAAGAAGCATAGAATATTTTTGTCGCCATGTTTTCATTTTCTCCGACATTACTTTGTCATTCTTGGGCTTTTATTTTTGCACATTTTCTACGTCGTCGCTGTCGCTGTCGTCGTCGTCAGCGTCGTCGTCTTTTATCATTACTATTATTTTCCCTTCTTGTACGAGTCGCTGCTGCGGCTGCTGCTGCGCTGCTGTTGGCGCTGCCCGCCCTCTGCCTCGCTGCGGTCGCCGCTAACGTCGTCGCTCGGCGATTTTCGCTTACTCACAATCAAAACTCACGCCGCATTTTTAGTCTCAATAATAACTGAAACGAAAAACACGCGCAGCCCAAACGAAGCGCAAACCAAAAGAAACGCGAAAAACGCCAAACGCAAAACGGCGACAGCGACAGCGACGGCAGCGGACAACCACGCAAAAACGATACGAAAAACACATCGCCAAACGTCAGTTGCCTTTTATTTATTTTATTCTGTCACTCTTTCATCTGTTATTGTCTTTACCTTTATTCTGTTTCACCTTTTCATTGTTTCTTACGCTTTTTCCCAAAAGAGTGATCGTCTGCGTGTGTGTGTGTCAGCGTGTGTGTGTGTTTCTGTTCTCATTGTTTTTACATTTCGCGTTTTCGCTCAAATAGTAAATTAAACTGTTTTCAAAGAGTGAGTGAATGGAGGATGGAAATAAATGGGGAAAAAAATGTAAGAATAAAAGGAAAGAGGGAGCGATGGAGATGGAGAGATGACGAGAAGTAGGAAGAGCAGAGCAGAGCTTGGCCAACGCCACCTCCGTCGTTTCATTTCGTTTCGTTTCGTTTTCGTCGTCACTCGCTGCGTTTTTTGTTGTCGTGGGTCGCCGCCGCCGCCGCCGCCGTTGACGTGCTCTCTCTCTGCCCCCACACACAACCCCCCGCCCATCCACCCCACTCTTTCTCTCTCTCTCGCCCTCCCTCTGTTGTTTGTGTTTTTGTTTGTTGTACTTGTTGTACTTGTTGGTGCAGCATAATTAGACGTCGCCGAAGTTTCGCGCATTTGCGAGAGCAACAGTCTCGACATTTTATCACAAAATCTAGTTTTGGGTTTTACAGCAGGTGCCGAAAGAGCCATAATTCTTGCATATTTTTTTTAGCAGGTGGTTTTTTTTATTTGTATTTTTTTTTATTAGTATTTTTTTTATTTGAAATTTCAACGGTTTTTTCAACGTTTGTTGTTAACGAGAAAGCTTTGGCATTAGTTTCTCCCAATTGCAGTTACCCATTCCATTCCGTTTCTTGTCTTCTTCGCTTTGCTCTTCTTCTCCTCGCTCTTCTTTGCTCTTCTTCTTAGCTCTTTTTTCGCAATTGTTTTGTTTCGGCATTCGCGGCATGATAATTTGTTGTTTCTCCAACTTCTCGATGCCATATAATGTATTTCTGTTCTAATTTGTTTTATTTTTCATGTTTTTTTTTAATATTTATTTTTTTTTACCCATGCATGTGTGTGTGTGGCTATCAGTCGCGGTTTGTTATCAAAAGGGAAACGAAAAACTCGATAAACCTCAAAAGCTGTCGCATATTTACGCTGCCACAAAAATTTTAACACCTTTAATTTGTTCTATATCGATGTCTCGCCTATATGTCTCTCTGAAATAATATTAGATTGAAATAATTTATAATTTGTAGTCGCTATCTTTCCGGCCCGACTGACCCATATGGCAGAAATCGCTCGCGACACAAATATTTAACATATTCGATAACATTTTTGTGTTTTTTTTCGCATTTTGTTTCGGTTCTGCTTTTTGTGTTTTTTTTGCGGGGATTAATTGAAGGTTTTTTTCTACAAAAATTTCGACTAGTAATGCCCTGAATATGGGATTGAAAGATTTTGATATAAAATTTATTCCACGTCGATTAAAGAGTGTTTGTTGATTGAGTCAACTTAGCGACGGCAAAACACACGCGCCGAACTCAATAAACTTTTGTGTGTTTTATTCACCGAATCTCTTATTTCTTATTGCTTATTGCTTATTTTATTTGTTATGCTGCCCGATTACGTCAGCTGACATTCGTTTTCATTTTTTCAGGGACCTGGGAAAGCATAATGTACGTACGTGTCCGTTTTATTTGTGTTTCCGCACAAAATCGTATGCAAAAATTATACAAAAAAAATATATGTATATATATGAAAAAAGTTAATCATTTGACAGTACCATTTGTTGTGTTAGTTTGTTTCGGGTGAAAGTTGCACAAAAATCAAAGAAAGAGTACCGAGTATTGAGTGACTAAAAAAAAAAAAGTTTTAACTCAAACTCAATCATCCATTGAGGAGAAAAAAAAACAGATATATATAGCCGAGCCAGAGCCAGAGTTAATTGATTTTTATGTTCGTTTGGTTGGAAAAAGTCCGAAATACATAAGCAACAGTGAGTATGCACCCTACACCATGTACATCACGTCATGCCAATGACTTTTTTCGTGTTCGAGCACGTCATTTTGTTTTCGTCTTGAATTACAATTCGTTTAATTTGTGGCTAATTGATTTGCCTCATTTGCATACACAGATATTATCTATATATAGCGAAAAGATTATCAGAAAGTATCTTCAAGTCGTTTTCATTTTTAAGAGTCTAAGATACACTGCTTGTTCTCCTCCTTTTTTCCCATTACTCTCTGCATCCATCATGAACCGTTAGTTTGCATACAATCCACACTGCTTGTACTATAACGGTACAAACGCGCACTCCAACTTCCATCTCATTTCCACGCATTCCTTCTTAAAAGCAATAATTGGGGGTTATCTTTGTTTTCAAAATCAATCCAATATAAACTTTAATCTTAACTTTAAGATCAGCCAGTTAATTGTGCAAGATTTTTAAGACCAAGAAATAAAACAAAGACAAAGAAATACATATTGACAGCAGTCGGTGCTGGTGCTGGCGCTGGCAGAGGAGGAAAATGTGCAAGTTTTCAAACGCAGCGTAACGGCCGCAAAGGAAGCAAAAGCAGCGACTGAGGCAGTAGCAGCGGTTGAGGCAGCGGCAGTGCAGTCGGCGGCCTTGCCAACAAGAACAAGAACAATTGAGAAGCATCAAGAAGCATTGAGAGGATGAGGCCTGGAACATAGGAACGTGAGAGAGTGAGCGCGAGAGCGAACGGGGGGAGAGAGGAAAGGCAAAGCCAGTGGCTTGGCGACGGTGGCGGAGCGGCAGAGAGAACAGAGTTGCGGCTGCAGACGGTAGTGTCGGTGTCGCTTATTCGTTTTGTCGGCGGTTGCTAAACACAATTTAAGTTCACTCGGTTAGCAGACACCGCGCTTCGTTACGGACAAGCACACGTACCTATATATATACATACGTAGAAACAAGTACATGCAGGCGCAGTCGTCAGCGGTGGCATAAGAAACAGAAACGGCAACAGAAACAGCAACAGAAACAGCAACAGAAACAAAAACCAGAAAGCAAAGCAGAAAAATACCCATCGAACGTTCGTTGAGTTCAGTTGATTTTTTTGTTGTTGTGTGTAAGTTTAGCGTGAGTGAGTGTTCGTTCGTATGCGTGTGTGTGTGTGTGGATTGGATTTGCCAATTTTAGCCGACTGGCTCTCAGTGTCGAACTTAAAGAGCGAGCAACGTGACGTGTCGCGTCGTGTCGCAAAAATTCGCGCACAACTTCCTACTAAAAAAAAAAGTTCCACAAAAATACCAGTTTTTTTTTCATGTGTGTGTGTTAGTGCTGCGAAACACAAAGCAAAAGAGAACGGAGGAGACGGCGAGTGAGCTGGCGAAAAAGAGAGAGAGCAGCTGATTTAGCCGGCAAGTGTGTCAGCTGTTCAGAGAGAGAGAACGACATGCTATGCTCTCTTCCAACTTTAACAGTGCATTCGCTTTAGCAATGTACGAACAAATGCAACACCAAAAGCCCCAACAAACGCATCCGAAAAAGCAAAGAAAACGCACTACAGCTGCAACAACAACTGCAACAACAAACAGCGACAGCAGCAGCAGTTGCAACAACAGCTACATTATGTTAGCCTCTGCCGCAGCGACCTCGGCCGCGGCCGCTGCCTCTGCCTCAGACGCCGCCCGCAAACGCAGCCGCAGCGCTAGCAACGGCAGCAAACGCAACGCCGGCAGCGGCCGTAAATTGACCAAGATCGTGAGTGTTTTTTTTTTTTTTCGTTTTTCGTTTCTTTTCTCTCTCTGTTTACATTAAAAGGTTGTCCCGCACGTGCTGTTCCATGACAGCAGAGAGTAAGGGAGCGCGAACGAGTGGCAGCGGCTGCTGAGCGCCCAGCCTACGTCGGCAGCGACGCCAGCGTAAACAGTGTCAAATTGGGCCACACAATAACAGAGTAACAGTCTGTTACGTCGTTAATGTTAACCCATTGGGAATAATTCAAATTTTTGATAGAATGACAAGGGTTGTGGTGGGGTGGGGAAAAGAAGAAAATCTGATAAGTGTGGAAAAAAAGAATAAAGTAAATAAAGCTGGCGATATCCGATAGCCGAGCGATTGCTTTTTTAGCTAACAATGTGTAACAGCGAAAACAATTGCGGGAATTGAAAATAAACAGATTGATGTGTGGGAAAGAACACGAAACCAAAATAAATAAATAAATAAAAGAAAATAATAAAAAAAAAGCCAAGTGCAGTTAAGGAAAAGTAAAGTTGATAATAAACAATAAAAAATAATAAATATAAATATAAAGATTAACCTAAAAAAAATGTAAAAATTTATCACTATATTTTATTGTTTCAAAAACAATCAATTAATCTTAATTGAATCGACCCAAAAATAACTGTAAATGGGTTAATCAACGCTTTATTACGGCCCTAAATAATTTCCACTTTTAGATAATGTTTAATATTTTTAAATTGCCAACAATTCTCTTTAGCCTAAATTTAAACGGCAAAAAAAACGAGAAAAAAACGAACGAATCGTTTATACTTTATTCATTCATTTGTTCTGCCAGCGAGCAGATGTTGGCGCTCTCCGGTTGGCGCTTGCCCCCTCGCTCTCGGCGGCGGCAGCGCTCGTTAGGCTTCGGTTCCACTTCGGCTGGCAGTCGTGTCTAAAAATAAAACAGCATGTGTTTGTGAGGCTCTGTGCTGTGTGCGCTGTGTTGGTGTTGTATTTTTTGTCTGTGGGCAAAAGGCAATGAAAACGAAAATTTGCGTGACGTCTCTCGACCTTGACTCATCGACTGTTAAACTACTGAACGCCAGCAGAGCGGCAGCAGCAGCAGCGGCGGCGGCAGCGACGCGGCTTCGCAGCTCGAGCCGGGTTTGCTGCTGCTGCTGTGGTTCGATGTTGCCTCTCCGTTTCTTGTTGTTGCGGTTCATTCTGTTTATTTAATTTTTTTCCTCTTATTTTTATTATTTTTTTTTCTTTTCGTTTGCTTGAAGTCAACGTCTTTTGCGGGATGGCAAACCAGTTTCATAAACACAATCACACGCATAAGCGCATGGGTACATCTATATTTGAAAGGGAACTACTACTGTGTTATCAACAGTATTGGCAAAAATTAAAAAAAAAAAAATACATACAGACATGTGTATGTTAAATGAGAACTGGTTCGTTTGACTCAAATCAACTACACACTGTGTTGTGCTTTGCACTGCATGAGGGCACTGAAACTTAAATACATATTATTTTAATTTTAAATTAAATATGTCTTCGCCCATTTTCTATCTCTGTTAGGCAATGTCCACTGTTCCTAGAATAACGTCGCACGCACTAGAAAAAAAAATTAAATGCAACGGTTGTTCAAGCAGCAGCACTACTGGAATGTGATACTCTCCGGGGCTTTGCTCTCTCTCTGCGTTCACCGCCGCCCCCTCTGCTCTTGTACTTGTATTTTCTCTCAATAAGAAATGCATGCGTAATGCAAGTGAGTTCCGTTGCTTTCGTGCCACACCCACACATCGCATCGCATCGCCCAACCACCCACTTGGCTTGCAGCCCCCACCACATCGTTTGTCATGCCATTCCGTTTCATCTTGGTCAGAATTTCAATTCCACAATTGAGAGTATCAGCTCGCTGCTCTTCTCTAGTCTTTTTCGCATGCCCATGCCCGTGCCCGTGCCCTCTTCGGCTCCCCTTTTCCCCACTCCCCGTTTCCCATTGCAGCAGCAGCAGCAGCATAATCATCATCATAGATTTATCTCATTCACGCGCGTGTAAAGCAAAGGCCCAAAAATTAAGTCGTAGTCGTTTGTCGCTTTTCGTTTTGCGCTTTACGTTTCGCCCTCTTTTTTCTTTTGCCTCCTCTTGCCCCCTTGAATGTTTCCCCCACCTCCTCCTCCTCCTGCTCGGCTCATTCGCTTGTTATCATCATCAGCTCATTCCATTGTCTGGCCTTTCGTTCGTCTCATTTTCTCCCCATTTCCCTGTACCTTTCCCCTTTCCCCACTACCTTTCTCTTGCTCTCCCTCGTTCTCGCTATTTCTTTCTCTCTTCGACTCTGACTGTGGCTGGTTTTGCCAATTTTGTGTTCGCTGGTCGTTACATTTTTTTCCTTTGCTTCTTTTTTTTTTTGCTTTGGCCATGTTTGGCATCATTTTTTCCCCTCCCCAAAGCTTTTCCCCACTTCTGATGTTCAAATGTACATATGTGTGTGCCACCTTCCCTCCCTCCCCCCGCCATCCCCTTCTGTCCTCGTTCATCTACTTCGGGAGTCGATGCAGCGACAGCTGTTGTCCAAAGACCTCTATAGGGGTGGGGGAAAAACACGATGAAATAAAGAAAAAAAAAACTGATTACGATGGCGGCGGGGCTTATCTATGTATACATACCATGAATCTTATAAAAAAAAATGTGTTCCTAAGGTGTGGAAAAGCCGTAATCCCATCAAGTCTTCCCATTGTTATCAAAAATTGTTTTCGAATTTATCCCAAAATCGTGTCACATGGCAATTGCACATGCAAATTAAGTTTTAGAGGGTGGTCCGTTCCATGCACCGTTACAAAACAGCCCATTGGAACGTTCCACTACCAAATTCCTAGCCAGAAAGTGTAACGGGTTTTCAATTTGAACTAAAGTACCTTAGTAATATTTTGTTTTTGAAACAATCTAAGGAATTTGTACAACAAATTCGATATGAATTAAATTATTTTGATTAGTTGGCAACATCGTTGGTGCTGTTATTTTTATGTTTGGCAATGGCGCCCTCTGCCGGTGTTGCCAAAGACGCCGGCTTCTCGCCGTTCTTGGCTCTTTCCTCTGCCAGCAACATCAAAAACAATAGCAGCAAAGACAAAAGCAAAAGCAAAGGCAAAAACAAAAGCAAAACCAAAAGCAAAGGCAAAACCAAGAGCAAAGACAGAAGTAGCAGCAGGGGCAGCGGCAGCAGCTGCTTTCCGTTGGAAGTTGCCTGGCTATGTTATGGAATGGTAAAGAAAAGTGAGAGGGGGGGGAGCAGGAAGGAAGAAGCTGCAGCTGAAGCGCTGCTGGCTTCGGTGCCAAATACTGGGACCCTCTGCCGCAGCCCTCTGCCCGCTGCTGCTTGCCGTTGCCGTTTGCCGTTTTGTACTTGTAGTTGTAGTTGCGGCCTTTAGTTTGCCTTCGCTGTTGTTTTTTGCCGAACGCGCGCGGAAGTCGCTAGGCAAAAAAAAAAATAACGAAAAATTTGTATCATAAAAAGCAAGCAGTAGGGCCGGGTCGAAGCAAAACGTTGAGGCGAGACTTATAAGTAGAAGAAACGGCTGTCAATCGAATTAATTTGTATTGTACTTTTCTTTTCGTGCCCGTTTTTGTGTTCATATTCAGATTTTGCAAATGAGCGAATAGATACACTCGCTCTTGCTGGCGCTCTCTTGGTCGCGGTTTTGCTCGCGCTCCGGCTCTCTCGCCGCTGCCTGGCTACGAGCGCTCAACGTGCGCTCTCTTTCTCTCTCAGGGATTCTCGCGAGGCGAGACGGTCGGTTGGCTGGCTCTCTCACCTCTCCTCTGCTTCTGCTACTACTGCTTCTTCTTCTTGGTTGCTAACTCTGTGTATTTTGCACCTTCTTTCTTTCGCTCCGCTCGTTACCATTTTACAAACACAAACGCGCACGTTGAAAGCGACTGCAAAAAAAAAATCGGATTAAACGGCGAACCAAGCGGGAATGGTCGCAAATAAATACGGGAAATATATTTCAAATATACATCGATTGTGAAAATTTAGTGCTAATCGGAGTTGGGATAGCGAGGAGTACGTGGAAGGACAACAAATAGATTTCTTATAGAATGTGAAAAAGCAAACGCACACGCTCGCGGCCACACACATACAGATACGTACACATATACCAATGTATACACTCGGCACCATCCGCGTATGTGTGTGCAGAAAAATATGCGGCGCTTAAAGAAGGTGAACGGCATTATAGTGGTCATTAAAACCCATATAGTGGTCAAAATTAACAAAAAAAAAAAAAAACTATTGCAAATTATCCAATAAGTCTGAAACAGATTAAAAAAGTGCTGATTAAGAGTGTTGCAAAGTGAAAAGACATATGAGAGTAAGCAAGAGTGAGAGGGAGTTACGGGTAGCCATTTTTATTTCTTAAATTTTGTAAAATTTTCTTTCGTTCATTTTTCATTGTCTTTACGCTTTGCTTTTTGATAAACACACACACAGACGCACACACTCTTGTGCATTCGCTCTCCGTTGTCATTGCTGTCTCTGTCTCTCTTTGGCTCTCACCGAACGCATACTGTTCTCGTTTTCATTTTTTTTCTTCTCATTTTGTGTTTTTGCATCTCGCTCACA
This sequence comes from Drosophila ercepeae, assembly GCA_018150545.1. Taxonomy (NCBI): domain Eukaryota; kingdom Metazoa; phylum Arthropoda; class Insecta; order Diptera; family Drosophilidae; genus Drosophila; species Drosophila ercepeae. The sequence goes on from JAECWL010000197.1 coordinate 3,584,814, forward strand.
CTCACACACTCACACTAAAGCAAGTATTTTGCACATTTTGCTTTGCGCTGCCTTTGCCGTTGCCTTTGCCGTTGCCTCTATCACCACCCCTGGGTTGCCACCTAGTCGCAATGCCGTACATATGGCAGCACTCGCTCTCTGGGGTTGTGAGAAACGAAACAGGGAAGCAAAACAAAAACGGCGAAACAACGGCAATCCAAGACAGTATTGCAAAGTGCCATAAAAAGCAGTTGAAAATCTCTTTAAAGTTTTAAAATTAATTTCATTTCATTTGGAAATCTGTTAATAATTAAATAACAAAAATGTTTTTTTTTTTTTATTAAAAATCTTGAAATTTTAAACTAAAAGTATATATTTTTTTAATTTTTTTACAGATGTCCGCCGGCGCTCAGTTGCAAATGGCCCCGCAGACCACTTCGGCCCTAAGTCACCACCATCCCAACCAGCAGCAGCAGCTGCAGCCGCCGCAACAGCAGCAGCCGACGCCACAGCCCCCGCCCCCGCAGCAGCAGCAGCACCCGCACTTTGCCAACCACCACAGCGCCCAGCAGCAGCCTGGACAGCAGCCGGGACAGCAGCCTGGACAGCAGCCGGGACCGCAGGATCAGCAGCAGAACCCACAGCAGCAGCAAATCCTGACCCAGCCGCATCTGCAGCACCTGCAAAAGCACTCGCATCAGCTGCACCAGCTGCAGCATCAGCAGCAGGCGGCGCAGCAGCAGCAACAGCAGCAACAACTGCATCAGGCTCAGCAGCAGCAGCAGCAACACTTCCACCAGCAGCAGCAGCAGTCGCTGCAGCAGCAGCAGCAGGGCCTGCAGTCGCATCAGGGCAGCAGTAACCCGGACTCGAATATGAGCACTGGCTCCTCGCACAGCGAGAAGGATGTCAACGACATGCTGAGTGCAGGAGCAACTCCTGCCCTCCAGCAACAGCAGCAGCAGCATCCCGCCTTTCCGCCCGCTTTGGGCATGCAACAGCCACCTCCGCCGCCCCCGCAGCAGCACTCGAACAATGGGGGCGTGGCCGGGGAGATGCCGTACTTGACGGCAGCGACGACGACAACGGGAAGCAAACAGCCGCGCACCCCAGCCGAGCGCAAGCGGAAGCGGAAGATGCCGCACAGCAGTACGGCGGACGAGGCGGGGAGTGGCGGTGGCGGAGTCGGTGGTGGCGGAGGATCCGGCGGAGGGGGCTCCGGCGGATCGGTGAACAACAGCGGGCTGAAGGGCAAGTCCCTGGCCTTTCGTGATATGCCCAAGGTGAACATGAGCCTGGGCCTGGTGGACCGTTTGGGTGGCGGCAGTGGCGGCGGCGGGACAGGCGGCGCCGGGAGCGGTGGCTCAGGGGCGAGCGGAGGTTCTGGATCCGGGAGTGGAGGTGGGAAGAGCGCCCGCCTCATGCTGCCCGGCAGCGACAACAAGAAGATCAACGACTACTTCAACAAGCAGCAGACGGGCGTCAGCGTAGGCGTTGGCGTTGGCGTCGGTGTGGGCGTGGGCGTGGGCGTGCCGGGCGGCGCCGGAGGCAATCCTCCCGGCCTGAGAGGCTCGCACACGGGCGGCGGCAGCAAGTCGCCCTCCTCGGCCCAGCAGCAGCAGCAGCAACAGGCCACCCAGCAGGCGGCAACGGTGGTGGGCGGCGGGGCCAGTGGCGGAAGCAGCAGCCAGCAGGTGCAAGTCCAGACCAGCAGCGCCTACTCCCTGTATCCGCCAGCCAGTCCCCAGACCCAAACCCAACAGCAACAGCAGCAGCAGCAGCCTCCGCCCGGCTCCGACTTCCATTACGTCAACTCGAGTAAGGCGGCGCAGCAGCAGCAGCAGCAGCGGCAACAGCAACAGCAGCAGCAACAGACTTCCAATCAAATGGTTCCTCCGCACGTGGTCGTCGGCCTGGGTCATCCCCTAACTCTCGCCTCCATCCAGCAGCAGCAGCAGACGCCGCAGCAGCAGCAACAGCAGCAACAACAGCAACAGCAGCAGCAGCTGGGACCTCCGACGACATCGACGGCGACGGTGGTGCCGTCGCATCCTCACCAGCTCGGCTCCCTCGGCGTGGTCGGGATGGTGGGTGTCGGCGTCGGCGTCGGAGTGGGCGTTAATGTGGGTGTAGGCGTGGGCGTGGGTCCACCTCTGCCACCGCCACCGCCGATGGGCATGCCGGCGGCAATACCGACCTACACGAAGGCCACCCAGACCGAGATCTTCCTACACCAGCTCGAGGATCGCGAGACCGAGCTGGAGTCCATCAAGGTGAAGCTGGACGAGGTGACGCGGCTGTCGGACGAGCAGAAATGCCAGATTCTCGGCAACCAGAAGACGATCGACCAGCACAAGTCGCACATTGCCAAGTGCATCGATGTGGTCAAGAAGCTCTTAAAAGAGAAGAGCAGCATCGAGAAGAAGGAGGCGCGCCAGAAGTGCATGCAGAATCGTCTTCGACTTGGACAGTTTGTAACCCAGCGAGTGGGAGCCACATTCCAGGTGAGATTTCTTGAGATTTCTATCTTCTGATGGATTCCAAACTGATTCTTTTTATCTTTTTCGATTTCCAGGAGAACTGGACGGACGGTTATGCGTTCCAGGAGCTGAGCCGGCGGCAGGAGGAGATCACCGCCGAGCGCGAAGAGATCGATAGGCAGAAGAAGCAGCTGATGAAGAAGCGTCCCGCCGAATCCGGACGGAAGCGGAACAACAACAGCAACCAGAACAACCAGCAGCAGCAGGCGCAGCACCAGCAGCAGCAGCAGCAGAACTCCAACTCGAACGACTCCTCCCAGCTGACGGGTGGCGTGGTCAGTGGTCCGGGGAGCGACCGGCTCGGAGGAGGAGCGGGCGTTAGTGTGGACAGCGGTCTGGGCGGGAACAATGCGGGCGGCATTGGTGGTGGTGGAGGCGTTGGAGGCGTTGGCGGTGCCGGCAGTGGTGTCGGAGGTGTGGCCGGGGTCGGAGGAGGCGGCGGTGGCGGCGGACGAGGCCTTTCCCGCTCCAACTCGACGCAGGCCAACCAGGCACAGATGCTGCACAACGGCGGCGGCGGATCCGGCGGCAATGTCGGCAACTCTGGCGGCGTTGGGGATCGATTATCGGACCGAGGCGGAGGCGGAGGCATCGGCGGCAACGACAGCGGCAGCTGCTCCGACTCTGGCACCTTCCTCAAGCCGGATCCCGTCTCCGGGGCGTATACGGCGCAGGAGTACTACGAGTACGATGAGATCCTCAAGCTGCGCCAGAACGCCCTCAAGAAGGAGGACGCCGACCTGCAGCTCGAGATGGAGAAGCTGGAGCGGGAGCGCAACCTGCACATCCGCGAACTCAAGCGGATACTCAACGAGGATCAGGTTAGGGTTGCTTCTCTCTTATCCTTTGACATTTTATTAATTATTTTTTGATCCTTTAGTCCCGCTTTAATAATCATCCTGTGCTGAACGATCGCTATCTTCTGCTGATGCTTTTGGGCAAGGGCGGCTTCTCCGAGGTGCACAAGGCCTTCGACCTCAAGGAGCAACGCTATGTCGCATGTAAGGTGCACCAATTAAACAAGGATTGGAAGGAGGATAAGAAAGCTAATTATATCAAGTGAGTAAGAGGAGGCTAAGGAGAGGAATAGGATTTAAAGGAGTAGAATAATTATCCTTAAGCGAAAAGTTAAATCTAGAACATGGAATAGTTTTTCGAATAGAAAGATTAGCCTTTTTGGGGAAGTCCTTGAAAAGATTCATAGACTAAGTGGGATATTTTTGAGACTCTGTTGAATCCTTTTACTAAAATCCTTTATGGAAATTTAGACACGCCTTGCGGGAATACAATATCCACAAGGCTCTGGATCATCCGCGGGTCGTCAAGCTCTACGACGTCTTCGAGATCGACGCCAATTCCTTCTGCACGGTCCTGGAGTACTGCGACGGCCATGATCTGGACTTTTATCTGAAGCAACATAAGACTATACCGGAGCGTGAAGCGCGCTCCATCATAATGCAGGTGAGTCCTTGATATCCTTTTTGTTATCTAAGACTCTGACTAACCTTTAACCTCTCTCCTTGTCAAGGTTGTTTCTGCACTCAAGTATCTTAATGAGATTAAGCCGCCGGTCATCCACTACGACCTGAAGCCCGGCAACATCCTGCTCACCGAGGGCAACGTCTGTGGCGAGATCAAAATCACTGACTTCGGTCTGTCCAAGGTGATGGACGACGAGAACTATAATCCCGATCACGGCATGGATCTGACCTCCCAGGGAGCCGGCACCTACTGGTAAGGATCGCTTTTTTATATCAAATATTATTCGAAATAAAATAAATAAATGATATTTTTTAGGTACCTGCCACCGGAGTGCTTTGTGGTGGGCAAGAATCCGCCAAAGATATCGTCCAAGGTGGACGTGTGGAGCGTGGGCGTGATCTTCTACCAATGCCTGTACGGCAAGAAGCCCTTCGGGCACAACCAGTCGCAGGCAACCATTCTCGAGGAGAACACCATACTGAAGGCCACCGAAGTGCAGTTCTCCAACAAACCAACCGTCTCCAACGAAGCCAAGGTGAGTCCTTAGTCCTTAGAGAAGTGTCAGAAATTTAATCCTTAAAAATCCTTCCTTTAGAGCTTCATTCGAGGATGTTTGGCCTATCGGAAGGAGGACCGCATGGACGTGTTCGCTCTGGCGCGGCACGAGTACATCCAGCCCCCGATCCCCAAACACGGACGCGGCTCCCTCAACCAGCAGCAGCAGGCGCAGCAACAGCAGCAACAACAGCAGCAACAGCAGCAGCAGCAGCAGTCCTCCACCTCGCAGGCCAACTCCGCCGGCCAGACCTCCTTCTCTGCCCACATGTTTGGCAACATGAATCAGTCCAGTTCATCCTAGCTGCCAACGAAGCGAAATTCCAATTCATAATTCGCCGTTGCAGGTGCAACATTAAGCTTGCAACAGCAGCAGCAACAGCAGCAGCAGCAATTGCAGGTTAGTGGCAGCAATAATTATGCGGCAACAACAACAGGAACAGGAACAACAACAACACTGCTCGATGCGGCAGCGGCAGCCTATTGCTACGAAACTGTGATTGATGCCACCCACTACAGCGGCGGCAGCAGCAACAACTACAACAATAACAATAACATTACCAGCAGCAGCAACTTTACCTACAACTACAACTACAACTACAATTACAACTATGCTTGCAACTACAACTATGCTTGCAACAAGCAGCAGGACAACGCGGATGCGGATGTAGATGCGGATGTTGCACAAACGACAACGACACCGGCAGGCGCCGCCTATCAGGGGAAGTACAAGCGGTGGCAGCAGCAACAGCTGCAGCAGCAGGCGCAACTGCAACAGCAGCAGCACAAGCTATTGTTGCAACAAGAGCTGCTGTAGTAATAGTAGTAGAAATAGGAGTAAAAGTGGGAAAAAACGGAGTAGAAAAAAGGAGTAGAAATAGGAGTAGGATGACACACAAGACAAGAGCTGCCTGCAACACTGCCGCCATGCAACGGTTGCTGCTGCAACAGCAAATCCGATGAATTTTCACAGCGAGTCGCAAAACAACAAAAAAACAACAAAAACAAAACAACAAAAAACCATAAATTAAAGAAATTATATATATTAAAATATATATGTATGCATATATATATGTGTATATATATGTATATTAAATGTGATAAACAAGCGTAAAGCATAAAAAAATACAAAAAAAAGAAAAACAAAACAACAAAGAAGACGGAGAAGAAGAACACTAACAAGTCAGAGCAGCGCGAAGAGAGAGCAAAAGAAATGGAGGAAGAGGATCGCATAGAAGAAGAGCCAAGCTGGAGCAAAAAAGAAGAAGAAAAACTGATTAAAAAATCTGCAAAAATCTGCGAATATAAACGAAAAATTTAACGGGAATGTCGCCGAGAACGAGTTAAAAGCTTGAGAAATTGTTTATTAAGGCTGCTATAAACACGATACATTTTTTTTTGTTAATCATAAATACCAAGCAACATAATTAATATAAATTAATAATAATTAAATGCTAAATGTAAATTAGTAAGTAGATGGCATCTAAAAAACGAAACAGAAAACCCGAAAACAGAAAACAAAATATCGAGAAAAAAAAGAAATGCCAGAGAGCCGATTCCCAAGAACTCTAAGAAGCTGAAAGAAAGTAAAGAAAGAAAAGATGAAAGAGTAGAGGCAGAAGACGCAGAAGAGTGTGCTTTGGAAATACCGTTCTTTCTTTGTAACAAAATAACGATTAATACGAAAAATCAAAGAAACTTAGCTTAGGCTAAAGCTAAAAAAAAACACTGTTTAAAAACAAACTGAAACACGGGTAAAAAACGATTTAAAAAGTGCAGATTGAGACTCAAAAAAAAAAACGTGAGACACATGTATTGGAAGCTTGCATTCTCTTGAAGGATTTACATCTTATTTTGTGGTTCAATCATCACAATCAATCAAAACACTCGACAACACAACACGCAACACTCAACAACACAACACACACAATTCCTTAGATTCGAGAGGTTATCGATTACCTTAATTACCGTTTAACAGTTAACATTTGAATGCTTATATAACACATTTTTTTTCTCTTACATATATACGTTCCATATATAACTGTACAATTTTAACATTTATGGGTTATTTTGAAATCCCCCCCTTTTATTTTTTTATTTAATTTTTTTTAATCTCAAGAAAAATGTGTTCGAAAATCCAGCATCCTTTTGTTTTTTGAAAAAGTTTTCGTTTTGTATCAAAATTTGAAATCCTTTTAACATTTATTTTAAACACTGACCGATCTATATATATACATACTATATAGAAATTTGAATGCAATTTTCGAAAGGCTTCAAGAGAGAAATTCAATACAAAAAATCGCATTTGTTTTTAAACATGCCACAAAACAAGAAAGAAAATGCTAAAAAGAAAAAAAAAAGAATGCTAAGAAGGAGAAAGAAAGTAGAAAGATAAAGATCGTAAAGCCCATTCGAAGTAATCGACTTCTAAATACATAATAATAACGTAATTTAATAGTTTTTATTAATATATATATATTTATATATATATATATATATAAAAAAAACATAAATATATATATATATACATTTTTTTTTTTAATTTTAAACTATATTTGTAATGCACTATGCGTAAAAATGTATTAAATATTAATATCCAAGGCATATTAATATATATATATATATATACCTATATATATGTATGTATGTATAAACCACATATAAAAACTGCTAAAAAAAAAAACCATGAACTACCAAGCTAAATGTTTCAATAATACATTGATCTATATGTATGTAAAACCGTTATGAAATCTGCCCAACTTTCAGGCGGAATATAGAAACGAAAGAAGCTCAGCTCGGCGATAGAGATAGAGATAGAAATATAGATGGAGAGAAACAGAAACAGAAAAAGAAAGAGAAGGGGAGTATAAGGGATAGAAGAGAAAGAGACAGCAGTCTCGCAAAAGCGAAAGAAAGTAAAGAACCGAACTTGGGAAGATTCGCGGACTGGAAGAAAGCAGGAGAAAGCGAAAGCGAAAGAGGACGAAGGATGAAGATAAAGAAAATCCCTAACAAGTAGCAAAGAAAAAATGTACATATTTATATAATTAATTTATGCATAAAAAATCTACAATTAAAACAAACAAAACAGAAAAAAAAGGAGAAAATCTATAAAAAAAAGAAAAAAGAAAAGCAAAAAAGCAGAAAACAGAAAACCGACAACAGAAAAACCGTTTCAGATTTGTGTGAAAATTTGTATGTACGTACTTTCCTTTAACTTTAGCCAATCAGTTGATAAGGAGCAAATTTTTTTTTTTTATTTTTTTATACAATAATTCCGAATTCGTTTTTTTTTTTGTTCGTTTTGTGTAAAACGTTTAGCATTAGTCCACACCGTATGCATACATATATAATGCCTATATACCATATATGGAAGAATGTGTGTTGATTTAATTTTTAGAAGAGAATGCGAAAATATTAGTGAGGGGGGAAGTGTGGGGGGGAGAAATCGCAGGAGAAAGGCGCGGCGCAGGAGGGAGGAAGAAAAGTGATAAGCAGTGAGAAGTGACAAATGAGAGAAACAAGAGAAAAATGAGAAATGAAATAAAAGCGAAAGCTAAAGCGTATGAGCGAATCTATCTATAATATAATTATGTAAAATGCACATCTTTAAATTATAACATATATATTTAAAAAAAAAAACGAAAAGAAAACCAGAAAATATAAAAAAACTATTATTATATATTTTTATTTTTATTATTATGCTTATGATTATCATTATATTATTTTCTTATTACCACTTAACGGTTTCGGTTCGCGATCCACAGCCCGAAGAAACCGAAAAATAACAAGAACCAAGAAACAACAACAGAAACAACAACAACATGAGAAGAAAAACAAAATAAACAAGCGAAATGTTTGATAAAAAAAAACCCCCCCTCCCCGAGGAGATGTTTTCATTTATTTTCAATGTCTGATTTTTTTTTTCTGTAATTTTGTTTTTGTATAGAGGAAGGTGCCACACACACAAACAAACACACACACACACAAGCATATAAAGCTAACAAATTAATACCTACTAAGTGTTTAAATAGTACTAAACGAATCAAAATATAAATACTTGAAAAGAAAGAAAACAAAAAGATTACAATTAAAAAAGCTGCAGTCGGTGCCGAAAAGGCGGAAGAGCCATAAAAGCATCACAGAAAATAAAGAAGAAAGAAGCTGGAGGAGAGCAAGAATGAGAGGGAGAAGGATAAAAACAAAAACAAAAAAACAAAAACAAAACAAAAACCATTAAATTATTTGTTGAGTATTTTATTAAATAATAATTACGATAATATTTATAAAATTTAAATTTAACGAATGCGAAAAAGAACAAAAACAAAAAAACTGAATATGCATATATATAAATATATATATATATGTGTAGTATATATATAAATATATATATGTATATATATATATATATTAACAAATTATTTAATAGTTATGCTAAAAAATTATTTAAAGTGAATGATATGAAAAATATTTGCATGCGCCACAGCAGACAGAGGGGAAAGTGAAAAGTCAAATGTATTTAGAATAGGCCACCCCCCTACCCTCGATAATACCCTCGCCCCCCCACAACTCCCTATCCAGCCACTGAAAACTAAAATTCCATAACCACCTGCCACCCCCTGCCACCTACCATCCACCCCCCCCTTTACCGACCTTACATGTGGAAAATCTAGGCAAGAAGAAGAATAACTAAAAGAACGGAGGGAGTAGGGAGAAGGGAGAAGGGAGCCGCAACTGTAAGGAAGAGCGTGGATGAGCAACTGGAAGATACTAAATTAATAAGTAAACATAAATATTAATAAATAAATTAATTCCAGAACAAAAACGAAAGAAAAAAACTGAACAAAAGGTAAAAGAGCAAGACGAAAAACAAGACAAAAACAAAAACAAAAGAAACATTGAAAATAAAAAATACCAAAATGATTAAAAAAAAAAAAACGTTTTTAATTGTGAAATGGTTTTGCAATAAATTTTTCATAGCGGTTCTTCTAGGCGGACAAAAGTAAAGCCCAGCTTTGGCGTGAAATGGCACTATCGCCGATAGTTGTTATCGATAAATCGCTTGCACGAATTCGATAGGCGCCGCGCACACAGAGTTGGGATTCATTTGGCATTTTGGCAACAGAATTAACAGGAATTGACGCGGAATGGCAGCTCTGTTTGAGCACGAGGACTTGTTAAAGCTGAAACGCTTCATTGAGGTTGTGGAAGCCAATCCGCGAGTCCTCAACATGCCGCAGTTGCAGTTTGTCAAGGATTCCGTTGAGAGGCTTGTCGGAAAGGTTCCCACCGGCAATCCCAACGCCTCTGCTGGCAGGTTGGTGTTTTTACATTATTCTGAATGCTTTTAAATGTCTGTTATTTTCTTATTGTCGTCCCCGCCAGTAAGTGCCCCTTTTGCCTCAGCTGATGTAGAGGCTGACAATGCTATCGAGGAACTGAGCGAGCAGACTACCCAGACCAGCGATGATGATGCTACTGATGCGGCAGAATCTGATGCAGCCTCGGCGAGCACTTCCAGTTTATCCAACGAGGCGCAGACCAAACTCCTGCCAGAGGTAATAGAAGTAAGACAAACGATGTCCTTGCTTAGGCATCGCCTCAGGTCTTAGAAACCCTTGTTGTTTGTTTGTAGTTTGAGTAGTGATCGCTGCTTTCTCTGTCAGTTGTGTCGACCTCGTTTCCAGTTCCTAAGGCTTCCTGGCATTTAGTGTGAGAAATTGGTATCATCAGTAGCTCCAAAAAAGGAGCACAAAAAAGTAGCCCCAAAAAAGGAGCACAAAAAAGTAGCCCCAAAAAAGGAGCACAAAAAAGTAGCCCCAAAAAAGGAGCACGAAAAAGTAGCCTAAAAAGTGTGTTAGAAACCTACAAAATGGCCTCAAAGCTCGACGATAAGAGTTTGGATATTCCGGATCGCCTGTTCGACTCCAAGCAGCTAAAAACCTACAAACGCATGCGATTCTTTGGCAAAGGCGGCTTTGCCAATTGCTACGAAATCGTAGATGTGGTCACCGATGACGTTTTCGCCGGAAAGATACTTTCGAAGAAGCTGATGATTAAGCAGCACCAGAAGGAAAAGACCTACCAGGAGATAATCATACACCGCAGCCTAAACCATCCCAATATCGTTCGATTCCACAGCTACTTCGAGGACCCTCAAAACATATACATTGTACTAGAGCTATGCAAGAAGCGATCGATGATGGAACTGCACAAGCGCAGGAAGTCGATCACAGAGTTTGAGTGTCGCTATTACATTTTCCAGATCATTCAGGGTGTCAAGTATCTGCACGACAATCACATCATTCATCGTGACTTGAAGCTGGGCAACATCTTCTTGAACGATTTGTTGCACGTTAAAATCGGGGATTTTGGTCTAGCGACACGCATCGAATATGAGGGCGAGCGGAAGATGACTTTGTGCGGCACGCCCAACTACATTGCTCCGGAGATGCTCAATAAGAAGGGACACTCGTTTGAGGTGGATATCTGGTCCATCGGCTGTGTGATGTATACGCTCCTGGTGGGTCAGCCGCCGTTCGAGACGAAGACGCTCAAAGAAACCTACTTGAAGATCAATAAATGCGAGTACCGGGTGCCGCATTATCTAAGAAAACCTGCTGCCGATATGGTCGTCGCTATGCTACAGTCTAATCCAGCAAACCGGCCAGCCATCGGTCAACTGTTGAACTTTGACTTTCTCAAGGGATCGAAGGTGCCCCTGTTCTTGCCCAGTTCTTGCCTGACAATGGCTCCACGTCTTGGCCACAACGATATAATCGAGGACTCGATCGGTGTCCACCGCAAGCCGCTCACTGAGATGAACGGAACATTCCTAAAAGCGAATCTACATGATGCCATCACAGCCTCAGCTCAGGTGTGTCGCCACAGCGAGGACTATCGCAGCGACATTGAGAGCCTGTACCAGCAGCTCACCAATCTCATCAATGAAGAGCCACGCATCCTTTCCGATAATCTGGGCGACGAAAACACCGACCCAGCGGCACAACCACTATTCTGGATATCCAAATGGGTCGACTACAGCGACAAGTATGGCTTCGGGTACCAGTTGTGCGACGAAGGGATCGGCGTAATGTTCAACGACACCACCAAGCTCATCCTACTGCCCAACCAGATCAACGTCCACTTCATCGACAAAGAGGGCAAGGAGAGCTACATGACCACCACCGATTATTGCAAAACTCTCGATAAGAAGATGAAGTTGCTGATCTACTTTAAGCGCTACATGATCGAGAATCTGGTCAAGGCTGGCGCCAACAACATTAATATAGAAAGCGATCAGATCTCACGTATGCCCCATTTGCACTCTTGGTTCCGTACCACTTGCGCCGTGGCGATGCACCTCACCAACGGATCCGTCCAGCTCAACTTCTCAGATCACATGAAGATCATTCTGTGTCCGCGCATGAGTGCGTTAACTTATATGGATCACGAGAAGATCTTCCGCACCTACCGTTTCTCGACCCTCTTGGAGAGCGGCATTCCCAAAGATCTATACCAGAAGGTCCGTTATGCCCAGGAGAAGCTTAGGAAAATGCTGGAGAAGATGTTCTGATCCCATCGCCTTGGCTGCCAATCATTGAAATTGTAGTTTTTTGTTGAAATTTACGCCTCTTCTATGTTCTAAATAAATTGTTTAATTGTTTAATTTAATTTATTGATTTTCTACAATGTTGAGCCAAACTAAGAGATATCCTTTATTATAGAGATCTTAGAAACTTGATAGAATTAAAAACGATTGACTTTTACAACAGGTTTCCACCCAAGATGAATTAAAAGCCAAAGAGAAAGACCAACAGGGACCGGAAGACTATCAGCAGCGACAACCCGAAGACTCCTGGCAAGGGAGTCCGTCTAGGGAAGAAAGAATGAAAGTTTTGACCTTGCGCTTCGACAAGATGATGAATCAGACGTTGGCAACGCTACAAAAAAAAGGGACGTATTCCGATTCCCGATGAGATTCAGGAGCTCATTGATGAGACGAGGCATGCACGCCATAAATGGATGATATCCCGTCACCCGCTGGACAAAAGTAACTTCAATAGATTGAAAAACTTGGTCCACCTCACTTTGGTCAACTACAGAGCAGTCTGGTTGAAAGGTCAACCGCCGTTTAGATGGGAGGATTATGCAAGCTCAGGGAATCAGGCCTGAGCTCCAGTTTGGATTTCGTGCTGGCCATATATATAATTTAGTATTTTTCATGTAATTGTTAGCCGGCGGTTCCTGGGCTACCCTAAAGGCCTTAATAAATTAAGATTTAAAAAAAAATAGCAAAAAGATTTTCAAATTTTCGTAGCAGTTCTTCTAGGCTGAAAAATTAAAGCTCATCTTTAGCGTGAAAAGCGTCGATAGTCGATCGCCGATAGTGCTATCGATAGCACGTTTCCAAATCGATAGTCGCAGCGGACGGGCATACTGTTCGGCACTGGCAATCAATAGGTGAAGTGAGAAGAAAAAGCTGAGTTCGGAATTATTTAGCATTTTGGCAACAGAATTAGCAAGAGTTAACGTGAAATGGCAGCGCCGATGCAGCACGAGGATTTACTTAAGCTGAAGAGCTTCATCGAGTTTGTGCACTTGAATCCCACGGTCCTCAACATGCCGCACTTGGAATTTGTCAAGCTTTTCATCGAAGAGTTTGGCGGAACGGTTCCGCCCGGCGTTTTCAAGATGCCCGACGGCTCGGCTGGCGGGTAGGTGTCTTTATCTTATCCTAAACGCTTCTTTCCAATGCCTTGCCAACACCTTGCTGTTTTTTCTTTTCGTATTTTTTGCCCCCGCCAGCAAGTGCCCCTTCAGCGGCGATGCCGGTGCCAAAGACAAGAAGCCGGACGAACCCGCCGGCACTCCCTCTGACGACAGCCCGGACGAGGAGTCGCTGTCGGAGCCCGAGTCCGAGGTGGAGCTGGACATGGACGGTAAGTGCTTTGGAAACAATCCGAGGAAAGAAAAACCTGCAACCAGGGTGGCCTTGCAGTTTTTTTTTGCCGAGTCACGTGGTCGTGTTGCAAGGGTCACACCTTGATATATGTACATATGTAGCATTCAATTTTTTCTTCCTGATCTTTCCCGTTCCTTCCAATCGAAAACTCCAGAAGCTTGAACTCTAGACTCCGGTTAGGCATTCCCGGTCGTTGGAATTTGCATTCCAGATGCTTTCTTCAAGCATATTTTTAAGCATTTTGATATCCAAGGGAAGGGATGGGCAAAGGAGGGGCCATGTCCATGATTTCCTCCTCCCCAATTACCCTTTTTTATAAAACAAAAATCATAAATCCACATTGCAGGTGTCATTGAGGCCGACAACGATCCTGCCCAGCCGATGGGCGATTCGGCCAAGGAGCCCACTGAGGAGGAAGCCGACCAGGCCGGTGACTTGCGCGGCCAGGCTGCCGCCGCCTACGGCGAACAGAAGTTCGAGGAGGCCATCGCTTTGTATACCAAGGCCATTGAGCTGAATCCGGGCAACGCCCTTTTCCACGCCAAGCGCGGCCAGGCCTTCCTCAAGCTGAAGAAGCCGAACGCCTGCATCCGGGACTGCGACAAAGCCCTGGAGCTGAACTGCGACTCGGCGGCCGCGTACAAGTTCCGTGGTCGTGCCCGCCGCCTTCTGGGCGACTTTGCCGAGGCGGCCAAGGACCTGCGCCAGGCCTGCAAGCTGGACTTTGACGAGGAGACCGACGAGTGGCTGCGCGAGGTGACACCGAATGCCAAGAAGATCGAGCAGCACCGCGTCAAGCAGGAGCGCAGCCAGGCTGAGCGGAAGGTTAAGGAGCGACAACGGGCTCAGCGCCGGGCGCGCAAGGAGCAGGCCAAGCAGAGCAACAATTCGACTTCATCGGGTGGAGCTCCGGGTGGATTCCCCGGCGGATTCCCAGGCGGTTTCCCAGGTGGATTCCCAGGTGGCTTCCCCGGAGCTGGAGCCGGAGCTGGAGCTGGAGCTGGAGCCGGCGGCGGTGGAATGCCCGGAGGATTTCCCGGCAATGTAGACATGGCTGACTTGATGGGACTTATGAAGGACCCCGAAGTGGCCACCGCCATGCAGGTGAGGAAAAACTTATAGTTTTTGTGTTTTTTTTGTAAAATAATTTTGTTATCTCTTGCAGGACATCCTTGCCAATCCGGCCAACATCTCCAAGTACGTTTCGAATCCGAAAATCTTCGATCTGATCAAGAAGTTCGTGCCCGGAGGCGACATCGGAGCTGCCTTCAACCAAGCAGAGCCGCCAAAGGCCGCCGCCGCCGGCACCGAGACCAGTGAGCCGAAACCTAAGAAGGAGTCCGCCGAGTTCGTGGACGACGGCCTGGACTAAAGCTACCAACAAGGACGAAGAAACGCGAAAAAACATGCCAGAAACTCCACAGCATATAGCAGTATAGAGCAGAACAACAATATATAGGCCTTCGGAGAAGTAAGAGATAGAACTAGAGACAGACTGAGAAAAGGAAACAACAAAAAAAAGGATAAAAGGATAAAAAAAAGGAAGAAAGGGAGGAGTCAGCTGCTGCCTTAGCGATTTCTCACAGAAACAGGACTAACGAGGAGGAGTGACGCTTTAAATTAAACTAAAATTATAAAAAAAAAAACAACACAAGAAAAAGAAGCCAGACTAGTCTGCGGAAACCCATAAAACATTCATGGCATGAAAATACGATACAGAAACGAATCGAAAAACGGAGGAATCTGTATAATATGATCATTTATAAGCATTTTGATCCACTAACCAAACACCCCAACACCATCTCTAATACTTGGCCAGTTTCATAACCAGGAAATCCCTGGAAAAGCAAAAAAAATCAGAAAGAAATCGAAAGGAAAGTTATGGCAAGTTTGTCGATCTAGTTAAACTAATGCTCGATAATGAACCAAAACAAAGGAAAACAAAAGCAAAACGATAACTTAAACGAAAAGAATATATTGATATACATATATTATATATTAAATAATTAGCCTTAATTAACGATACAACACTCGATGACATCAGCGGCAAAGAGAACAAGGCACAGAATCAGAAGGAAGCCGGAGACGAACATCGTTTTGAATAGAATTTGAAATATTATTCAACTAAGCAAATGCATTTAGCCACACATCCACTCGAAACACACACACTGGCTCACACCCATTTACTCAACATTCATCATTCAACACTCAAGATTCATCATTCATCATTCAAGATTCATCATTTTCATGGCCTGAGTTCCAAGCATGTCCAAATATTTAGGCATCCAGTGATCGATTGAAATATAAATAAACGAGAATCCGAAGTGCTAACGTGGGAGCTCTTTTTACTGTTCTACTGGGTGAGTTTTTAAACTCTTGATTTTTATTTTAATTCTAAATTTAAGTTCAAATCTTGAAAGAGTAAGGTGAAGTCTTGTAACATACTTTTGGGCTAAGAATGGAGTGTTTTTTAGTCGCTTTGAATCGGGCAATACTTTTCGGGTGTCTTCTATATCTTCTGTCCCGAAAGATAGTATTTCTTTACTTTATTCTATATTTGATATAATATTTATGAATAATATTTAATAGAATTCCAACTTTGCTTCAGGGGGTTTAAGGGGGTTTCCTTCGGAAGAAATCTTAGAAAATTGTTGGTCTTTCTCTCTGTTGATATTTCTCTCGAAGATTAAGAGGGATTCCTTCTACAATAAGCTTAGGAATATATAGACAAAGATATAGCTTATAATTTATATTAAAAATGAGGACTCAATGGGTGCAAAAAGGATCCCCCGAAGGACTCGAAAAGCTAAAGGTCAACAGAGATCGGGTTACGATAAAAAAAAGGGCAAAGGAACGACAATGACAATGACAATTTGTAATTGTAATTCCATCTAAAAAACTGGATGATCGGTGGGGGTGATCAGGGTGGCCTGGAGAAGTTGATTAGCCGAGGACAAAAAGTCAGCAGGATCATCGGGGCATCGGTTAAAAGCAAAGCTGATAGCAAGGAAGGAGAGGAGGAGACGAAAAGGAGGAGGAGCTTCGCAATGCGGCAGTAGGATCCTGCGGTTTTGGGTTCTTGGGTTCTAGAGTCGAACCGAAGACTGGAGTCTGGAGACTGGAGACTGGGGACTTGGCGGAGTCTAAAGACGGAGGAGTCGGAGGGGTGCGGCAATGCGGGAGATAGTCACCCTGCAGATTGGCGGTGCCGGGAATGCCATTGGCGATGCGGTGAGTTAATCTCCGATGATTCCATTGCTAGATATCCTTTGAATATGGTTTCGATTCCAGTTCTGGCACGTGATATCTCATGAACATGGCGTGGACTATGCCTCCGGTCGATTCGGGGGCACCAGCCCGCTCCAGCTGGAGCGGATCAATGTCTTTTTTAACGCCACGGCTAGCAAGAGGTTCTATGCCCGGACGATCATTATCGACACGGAGGCCAGCACCATCCAGCGTTTGAACTCGAGCAGCCAGCTGTACAGGCCGGAGAACTTTGTGGCTGGGTCGGAGAGTGCCGGGAATAACTTTGCCCGGGGCTACCACACCGACGGTGCCGAGATCCTGGAGCATGTCCTCGATAATACGCGTCGCGAAGTGGAGTCCGTGGACTCGCTGCAGGGCTTCCAGCTGCTCCACTCGATCGGCGGCGGCACCGGCTCCGGCCTGACCTCGCTGATCATGGAGGCGCTGGTGGAACAGTATCCGGACAACCTGCTGTGCAACTACGTGACCATACCGTCGCCGAACATGTCCCAGGTGGTCGTCGAACCGTACAACGCCCTGCTCAGCACACCCGCCCTGGTGAATAACTCGCATCTGACGTTCTGTCTGGACAACGAGGCGCTTTTCCAGATCTGCAACCGCAACCTGAAGATCAAAATGTCCGGCTACGAGCACATTAATCACATCGTGGCCCTGACCATGTCGGGCATCACCACCTGCTTAAGGTTTCCTGGTCAGCTCAACGCCGGTCTGCGCAAGATCTACGTGAACATGGTGCCGTTTCCGCGGCTGCACTTCCTCATACCGGGCTTTGCGCCGCTGGTCACCTGCAAGCAGCAACAGTTTAGCAAGGGCACCGTCTCGGAGCTGGTGCAGCAGATCTTCTCGAGCAACAACCTCCTCTGCGCCATCGACCTGCGCAAGGGCAAGCTCCTGACGGCCGCGGGCATCTTCCGGGGTCGGATGTCGCCGCGCGAAGTGGACCAACTGATGACCGGGGTGAGGAACAAGAATATCAATAACTTTGTCGACTGGATACCGAACAACATCAAGACGGCGATCTGCGATATACCGCCGCGCGGCCTCAAGATGTCCGCCACGTTCATCGGGAACACCACAGCGATTCAGTCGCTGTTCCAGCGGCTCCTCGACGGCTCGACGGTGATGCTGCGGCGCAAGGCCCATCTGCATTGGTACACGGGCGAGGGCATGGAGGAGCAGGAGTTCATGGATGCCCAGCAGGAGCTGCAGGCCATCATCGATGACTACCGGAGCAGTGCCGAGGGCGAGGACTCTGGCGGCGGTGGCGGTGGCGGCGGTGGCGGAAGCGGCAGCCGGGACGACGACAGCGGCGACGAGGCAGCCGCCGGACCCAAATGCACCTACTGCACGGAATAGGAGAGAGAGCTCCTCCTGGTCGCTGAGTAGGATAGGACACTCTTCCAGGCATCAAAATTTTAAAATGAAAATTGTTTTGTCGTATCGCGTGCAGCTTCCCCGGAATAGAAGTCGCAAGTTGTTGGAAAAAAAGGCGAAAATTTCAGATAAAAATATATATTTTCTCTTTGGTTTAATATTAAGGAATAATGATACGTGTTTTTTTTTATATTTTTATTTAAAATAGAACTCTAATTCATATTTAAGACAGCAGATCTCTCCTTATCCTATGATGATCCTAAAGTTTCGGGTAAGTTGAAAGATTATCTTTATTTTTGAATTCTTTTTTTCCAAATTCCAATATTTTTTTTACAGATTCGGAAAGGAGTATTACCTAACCACTTGGACTCCACTTGGACTCTTTGGCGGTGCTATTTTCGCGCTGGCCAAATGCATTTTTTTGCGTAGGTCAAAAGCCGGATCTGGTAAACTTGAGCGGCTGCCAAGAGGAGTTGACAGGCGGCGGCGGCATCTCGTGTTGGCGGCGGGGAAAACTTGCAACGCGGCGGCGAGGCAGCGAAGAAAATTGGAGTGAGACACGACAGAAGAAAAGGGCAGAGAAATGAAAACCGGAGGCGGCGGCTTTATTAATAGACCTATGGATGCTAAAGGTTTTTGCACTTGGTTTATTTCTGGTGCTCCGCATTCCTGAGATGCCGTCGTGGTGACAAAAATATAGCCACAAAAACTGCGACCAGAGCACACATAATGCATATCCACTGCAAGACACACTGTGAGAAAATCTCTAACTTAATTAGAAAACCAAATAACAATGTAATCTTTTTTTTAGTTCGAGTTTCTCACAGTGCATGGAAAATTTTCATCGGTCTCAAGTGGAGCACATACTCACACCGGCACACCTACACACCTATACACCCATACACACTAGCATGGGAAAGCTATATAAAAATGCAACGCAGCGCCAGGGAATTGCAAGCATAAATATATATAATATTAGGAATTCAATAGATGCGCAAGATGCCAACTATTTGCGGGCTGGCCACCAACCTTTGCCCACCGACCACTGCCCACCGCCCAGTGACGGTACGCAATAATGGCTAAAAAAGCTTAATTAAATCTTGGATTTGAAAAAATTGAACCGGTAAGTTTTTCAAAATATCCGCCATGTTAACAGAAAATGTTATCAATGTTATGTTATGCAATGTTAAGTTTAAAGTATCGAGGCTTAGAAACTATCGATAACAGAAATGCTAATTTAACAGTAGAGCTTTGGTATTGTTGGTGTTAAACTACAAATGCATTTTAGCTTTCGATTGCTTTAGCATTGTTTGAGCATTAGAAAACATGAGTGTTTTCAAAGTCAGCGAGGTCGGATTAGAAAATCGATATCGATTTTTTTTACTAAAAAAATACCCAAATATACTTATATATATCGAAAATAGCTCAAGTATATTCAAAACGAACTAATAACCATATCATGAGATGCCATGAAGTCATTTAAAAACAAAATCGAACAACTATCGTTTATGCGATAGTTGGCAAAGTCCCGATACGCCACGCCTATCGATACGCTGGTGTTTCTATGCCGCTCATATCGATACATTGATATTCCGATACCAACCTTTGAAGCGGTAGGACGCGTGCTCGGTGCGAACATTTTTTTGAACGGTTCGTGCGCGCTGCGAGTCTTTTGTACCTCGTATTGTACCTGGCAGCCTACCAGTATTACAAACGGCCACTACCACAACCGCGCGCGCATAACTTACAGATACAAACGAAAACGTCAAACCACTTCGAATTGAGCCACCACCGCCAGCGAGTTTTACCGTTGCTGCCTGCCTGCCTGCCTGGCTTGTGTGTGTGTTTTTTGTTTTTTTTCTTGTTGCTGCTGCCCGTTCTTGTGCCGTGCGTACCACAAACTTTTCGTTATTAACCTTGGCTGTTGGGCTGCTTGGGCTGTTTGGGGGCATACAAACAAGACGGAGTTTGCCCTGTCCCAGTAGTGCTTGTTTTTTTCCCTGCCAGCGGAACAGCGAAACGGTACTTAAAATACAAGAAGTAGCGTCAGCAAAAACAACAACGGCGTCCCAACCCACACATGCATACACACATTCTGAAGTCGCGGGAACTCTTTTTCTGTTTCTTTTTATTGCCACAGTTGCTGTCAAAATAATAGTGTTTAAATTAAAATTAAAAGTGCAGCAAAAATAAATAAATTTGAAATCCATGAGTTTGGAAAAATAACTCAAAATTGGAGTTTAAAACTCTGATAAAATCATAATGTCTTGACCGCCACTGTTAGTTTTTGTGTATGTATGTGTGCTGCAGTTGCATAGTTTTTCGTTTTTCGTTTCTTGCGCTGGAATTTGTCGCGGCAGCGAGAGCGGGAGCGCGCGCGCAACGTTTTCCACAAAAATGTCGCGTGTGTTTACGTTTTAATCTCAAGATTCTTTTTGTTCTTGTGCCTTTGCGATTTAGCAGTTACGAATTTTGCCCCAAAACAAAATAAAAAAAAGAAAGATATATACATCTATATATATAAATAAAAGTTGGATAAAAAAAATATAAAAGAATTACACCCATACACACCAAACACACACCACACACACACACGGACCATGTTCACCGAAAAGGGAATCTTCCCGATTGGCGACGGACTCCTGGATATAGATGACAATCGCCTCAAGGGATTACTCGTCTCGCACGACATCAACGAAATCTACGAAGTCGAACAGACACCGTTTGCCAGGTGAGTTTCTGATCTTTTTTTCTTGAATCTCCCCACGAAATATCCTCCAAAAATGTCTTTTATTTTTTTTTTGCAATTTAAGACAAGTTTCTTGAGTATCAGCTGCCAAAAAAAGCGAAACCCGAAACAAAGCTACAAATTTTAAAGAAAGTCAGTCCGAGTCCGAGTCTGAGTCTGAGTTCGAGTCCGAGTCAGCTTTATTTTTCAGAAAAACTTCTGCGTCTCAAAACTTGTTTTATTTCTTCTTTTTTTGTTGTTGTTTCTTTTCTTATTTCTTGTCTCCGGCCGAGTGTGTGTGTGTGCCTGCGAGAGAGCTTCTCGCTCAGGGGGCGGGCTGGGGGCCGAAGAGAGTAGAAGCGAAATGAGAGTTTTGTGTAGATAACGGCACCGTGGGATCTGAAATCCATTGAACAAAAATCTCAAATTTTTCGGTTCTTACCGGTAGTTCTTCTTCTTAACTTCTTTTATGATATATTTTCTTTAGAAGGATCTTGTGGATTTTGTTTGGTTTTTGTGGATTTGGTTGGTTTTTGAGATCTCTCCCTACCCCCCTTTTCCAATAGTGGTAAATTCTTCTTCTTGTTGAGTACTTTAAAAAGCTGTTACTGTTTGCTGTTAAACGGATCCTCTTTTTTCATCGCAAACTAAATTCGCTACCTCTCTCCCTCTGTCGCTTGCCCTTTCACTAAGATAGAATTGCAGTTTTTATTTTTTTAAGTATTTCCCCTCGTGTTTCCTATCTCTTTTTTTCACCCCTGATAAGATTAAAATTAAAAATCGAATTCGAGTCCGATTCGAGGCGACGTGTTTCATAAGTAGCCGCACGAATTTCATTCGTTTTTTGATTCGTTATTCCATATTCGTGGCCATAGTTTGAATCATCAGTTCTTATCAAGCTTTAACTTTTCTTACATTATACAACAGGGTTTGGGCCGCATTTTGGGCCAATTTTTTGTGTGGAATTTCGAGAACCTGTGGAACTCGATTAGCCCTTGGATCGCCTTGCCACGGGGGGGTTGCCTTTTCTCGGTTTGCCTTTCCTCGGTTTGCCTCTTTTTTTATTTTCTCTTTCTCTTTGTTTTTTTTTTTCTCACAAATATCTGGTTCCGCATTCGCTTGCCCCATGTTGCAACTTGTTGCTGCCCCTTAAGTAGGCTTTTTCTGTTTTTTGGTTCTTTTTTCTGTTTTTGGTTCTTTTTTATCAGGAAATTTATTTATCAAGAAATGCGTTCTCTTCAAGCTTTGTCTGTTGACTTGAACTTAATTTTAATTAATTTTTATCAGTTTGAAAATGATAAAAAACGAGTCCCCAGAAAGAGGCAGGTAAAGCCTCTGCAGAGGGGGATTTCCACACCAAATAGGATTTTCTCGGAACTAAATGAAACCTAAAATATGACAAAAAATATGATCTAAAATTTACTGCCAAAAACCCGGTAAATCGTAACTATTTGAACCACCACCGCGCGTGTCACAATCCCCCTATTTTTTTAGGCCAAAATGTGAACCTAATGATCGAGCGAGCAAAACCCTAACGAAATAATAAAAAACTTGCCAAAATGAAAATGTCTGACAATTGCAAGCCGTCAATCAATCAAAAATGGCTAGAGGTCGCCTGGCTGGGGGGAAGTCAAACCGCCAGGCAGCCGGAATGCCAAAATGTTGGCCAATTGGCAACAACGGCCACAACGACGCAGAAAAAAATAACTACACTAAAAAACGCGAATAAAACGCAAAAAAAGACGCATAAGTCGCGAACAAATCGCGAAAAAATGTGAAAAACGCGAATAAAATGAGAAAAAAAACCAATCAAATGCGAAAAAAACGCTTAAAAATTGGGTTAAAAACGCGCTTTTTTATTTTTAAATTATAAAAATTAAATTAGAATTAGAATAGAGTTATTATTAAAAACGCTAAGAAAACGCTAAAAAAAAACGCTAAAAAAAAACGCGAATAAAAAACGAAAAAATACCAAAAAAGGCCAAAAACTACAGGACACTAAAAACACAAAAACGCGAACAAAACGCCAAAAAACGCGAACAAATCCCTAAAAAAACGCTAAAGAAACGCAAAAAAAAAAACGCGAAAAAAACCAACAAAAAACGCTCTTTATTATTATATTTTCCATTCAAGCTCTGTGCATAATTGGACTTGGATGGCATAATTTGGTCTTGTTTTCGCGGCCGCGGTTGTACTCGCTGTGTTTTGGCCCAATTTATGCTTTTTATGCTTTAGTTCCCAAAAAATAAAAAGAGGAAAAGAAATAATGTCAGGCTAGACATTTGACAGCGGAGCAAAATAAGTTTGGAATTTTTGTAGAGTTTGTAGAGTTTTGGGATTTTTGTGATTTTGAGACTGCGCTGTGGAGACTTTTAAGAGGACTTTAAAAGGTGGATTTACGATTTCGATTACGATTTTTATACAATAATTTTTGTTAAAGATAGATATATATATTTTTATATATATTTTTTTTTGTAACTGCCAAAAGCCCACTTGGCTTCAGTTGTCCAGTTTTTGGAGTTTTTGGAGCTCGGTTTTGGCCTCAAAACTGGAAATTAGGTCCGTACTATGAACGCCTTTGGTGGGCATTTTATTTGTTCATTTTTTTCATTAAACTTCCTTTAAAAAATGAGAAATGTATGTGAAGAGATCCATAAAAAGGGCTTAAAAATATACCTTTATCTCTGCCACTTAACATTAGATTCATAAAAAGAATACCTTAAAAGATTCTGGTATTGTTTCTTTTTCAATTTGCAATTTGTTTTAGGTTTTTTTTTGTCAATTTTTTCTATGAAATATTCCTTAAAAAAATGCTAAAATAGAACTTTAACTTTATGGGATTTAATATTATTTTGATGGCTTGGCTAATAAAGTTTTGGTTTCAATTTCAGTCTCAGTTTCAATTTTGAGTTATTCCTTTTTGCTTTGTAATTAAGCAATTTCTGGGGTTATTGCGAAGTCCGTTTCCGCTTGCCAGCGCCGCTTCAATGACCTCTAACCTTTGGTTATGATTCCGTTTTTTAAAACTTTGTTATTGGCCATTTGTGGTGGTTAGCCATAGTCAAGGTTTTGGCCAAAAACCAAGGTAATATTTTAGTTTTTTTTTTGTGGTATTTAGAACCAGATAATTGGGCTTTTTTATTCAGAAAAGTTTTGCGCTGCTGATCGCATTTTTTGTCTGACTTTGTCTGACTTTTTATCGTAGTTTTTTATCCGCCAACCTATGGAATTTTATCTCGGGGAAGCAAACATGCCTCTGTCGAGTGGGTGGTGTGGGTGGTTCGGTTATTCTCTCTTCTCCATTCGATAAGATAAAAAAAATGCGATTCTACAAGTAGAACTGAGGAATTTTTTGTTCTTTTCTGGCTAGAAGAGCGGAGCAATGGAAATCTTTTTTAAATCTTAAATAAAGCTTGTTATTCTCTTCTCTGGAGTTATAATGGAGTTATAGAGTTTATCTTCGACCTTTCGACCTATTTTTCCGGTTTTTAAAAGGGCAATGATTTCTTCCAAAATTCGTCTCAGTGTAATTTTGAGGCTTTTCTTCCACTTTTTTTTATGAATATTTTGAGTATTTCTTAACCGATTTTGGAATGGAATACCACTTTGGAATCAGAACTTTGGTTTTCTTCGATTTGCATTCAAGGATTTAGAAAATCGAACACAAAAAATTTTGACCATTTTTTCCGATTTTTAAAAGGGGTAACATCATGATTTTTTTTCAAAAATCGCCAAAATTTTTTTTGTTCGATTTTTCCAATCTTTTGATGCAGATTTAAGAGGAATAACGTTCCGATTCATAAATGCTATTCCATTCCAAAATCGGCTGCGAAAAATATTCCCTTAAAACCCAAGGAAAAGGACGAAAAAAGGACATTGTGACTGGTAGGCGATTTTTAATCGATTTTATTTCGATAAATTTCACGAAAAATTCCATAACTTGGCTAATATTTGACGTATCGACAAATGTTCGGTCATTCCGATCTTAGATCTTCGAGTTCTATCAATTTCTATCAAAATCTAGGGATCGAAAATTTGGACCATTTTTTCCGATTTTTGAAAGGGGTAACATCATGATTTTTTTCAAAAATCGACTAAATTTTTTTTTGTTTAATATTTTAGATATTTTTATGCAGTTTTAAGGAGATTCAAAATCTGATTTAAAAATGATATTCCGTTTCAAAATCGGTCGATAATTGGCTCAGATATTTGAATAAAACTGTTTCAAAAACGCAAATTTTAGGATATTTTTCAAAAATTCATTTTCTTATCCTTTTCCCTAAGTTTTTAAGGATATTTTTGCCATTCGGGAACAATTCTGTTAGGGACCTACCAGTAGACCGAGGGCTTTCCCAGAAGCCAGCCAGCTTTCCTTGTTTTTTCGTATTTTTTATTACACTCTGAAGCTCTTTTTTATCGCTATCGCTGGTATGATAAGGGTTCTAGGCCCCTCAGGCATCGATTAGATATAACCATTTGGAAGACAACATTCGTTGTATTATTTATTGTCGATAAACGGACACAAATGTTGGAAAGTCATTGAAAATTGGACTACATCCGATGCAGGTCAATCGAATAATCCATCATTGTTTTATTGCAATTATAAAGTTTTATTCCTCTAAAAAACACCCTTTTTTATATTTTTTATTGGTTTTTTTTTAAAATGAAAAAAGGCGGAAAATCGAAATTAGAAAATCGAAAATGGAAAAGTCTAATGAATGTGAAAGCAAGTTTTGAAGCGGCATTCGGCATTTTCCAGGGTAGCTTTTCAGGGTCTTTTTTTCTAAAGGGATGGATTTTGGTTTCATTGTCTTTCTTTTTGGCTTTTTCTTGTCCCCTTTCTTGGCCTGATTCCTGACTTGGCCCAGTTCAATGCCACTTTGGCCTTGCACTTGTCTCGCGGATTTGTTGTACTTTGCTTTTGCTTTGTTTTTTTAAACTCTCTTTTGGTTCTCAGTTCTCTGGTCGCACTTCCTCCTCATTGACATTCTATTCTCTTCCATATTCTCCTTCATAATCCCCTCCACATTTTCCATCCTACACTCCTCTACTTTCTTCTCTATACTCTCCTCTATTTTCTCCTAAATTCTCCACATTCTGTTCCATAATCTCCCTCCTTATTCTCCTCCATATTCTCCTCTAAATTCTCCCTCATATTCCCCTCCCTACTCCCCTTCAATATCTAATTAATTCAGCGGAAATGTTTGTTCTCCGGAAAGCGCGGCTGTAAAAAGCTGTAAATGCATCATCATTGGGGTGGCACTTGGGTTGCACTTCGGGTTGCACTTCGGTTGCTTTAATTAAAAGTCCGCCTCATCGACACCTTTGTTTGTTTTTTTTTTAGCCAATTTGGGAAGCCAAAGCTCTAAAGCCTCCTCCCACTCCCCCTCTAGAATTCCAATCGGTAGCTATATCTCCGTTTTTTCCGTATTTCGTATGTGCGGGGGGCGACGTCGCTCATTAATTTCATTGTCAGCTTGATTGATCGATTAATGGCTTGATTAGTTCTCTCTCCGATCCGATCCGATCGAGCGGCAATGTCAAATCGGGAAAAGTTTTCATTATCAAACCCAGAAGCCAGCCCCGGGTTGGTTGCTGATAAAAGTTGAATGTTTTTGTTTTTCGCAGCTCGTGTAGGATTTATTACGGTTTTTTGTTTGCTAAAAAAACAGAGATACGACGAGTCTAGGGAGCCCTTTGAGGGGGCAAAGTTCCTCCTCTACAAAAGTCGTAATATTTTGTGTTCTCAACCGAAACAGCAAAGGGAATGGGGCAAGGGAGAGGTTTTAGGAGGAGGCTCTCGATTGAGTAACAAAAAACAACTTGCATCATCTCTGGGCAGTCAATGAACTAAAAAAAGATGGAAAATGTTGCATCAGAAGCGGCTACTAAGTGGAAAGCAAAGGAAAATGCTTGAATTTCCAAAGCAACAGGCTTTGGGCTTTGTTTTAACCGAAAAAAACGAACAATATTTTCGTGATTTTGCATAAAAAAAAACAAAATAAAAACAAAAAATAAAACTGAACAAAATACCAAAAAAAAAATCAAAAAAACAAAAAACAAAGCAAAAATCAAAACAAACACAAAGCAAAAAAACACAACAAAAAAACAAAACAAAACAAAATCAATGCAAAAACAAAGCAAAACAAAAAACCAAAAACAAAAATCAAAGCAAATTTGTAGCAAGTCTTTCCGTCTTTTTTTTAATCATTTTTTTTATCCACAAGAAAAGGTAAAAATAAGGTAAAAAAAAGCAACTTCTTCCTTTTTCTTTTATTTTAAGATTCTTCTAAGATTCTTAAGGTTCTTCAGGTTCTCTTTTCCAACTTTAAGAAGCAACCCAGTTTTTCTTAAATATTCCCTCTGTTTTTGTTATAATTTTGTGTAATTTCCAAGATGTTTGTCAAGTTTTTTGTCAACTTTTGTGTTGGTTAAAAAACGAAACATTGTCAAACAGTTGGCGGAAAAAACAAAAACAAAAAAAAAACGTGACATCGTTTTGGGACTCCAAATTGCGGCTTTAACCCGCGTTGACCCTTCGGCCTGGCCTGGTCTGGCTTGGCTTGGCTTGGCTTGGCTCTCATTATGGGTTCCCTTTTCTTTTTCTTTCCACACTCGGCTGCTAAAAAATGGCAACAAAGCGAATACGAATACGAGTATTTGTTGTTTTTTTATACTCTTTTTAATGGGGAGTATTACCATAGATATTATTACCTTTTAGAGCTTGGTTTGAACCTTAACAGAGAGGTACTACAGGGTATCACCACCTTCGACTCTATTTTTTTCGAGTTTTTTGAATTTTTCCGCTTCGGGGGCTTGACAAATTTGAATTTTAAAACTTTAACCGTTCGCTTTTTCAGGTTTTTTCGGGGGGTTTTTGGTGGTTTTTTTTTTAATGGCAAATTGTCTCTGCAATTGCCTCACATGTGATGCGGGTTTTGTTACCACTAATTTTTGACTTTTTTTTTTACTTAAACTTTACCTTAAACTAGGCTATTTTGGATGGGGAATTGGTTCTCCTAATTCTCCTGAAGAATTGTGTCTGTTTTTTCTTCTGGAAATAATAAAAAATAGCAAATTATTACCAAAACTTGGGTAGTTTGCTGGAGGAATCGCTTCTCCTGGCACGAAAAGTCCTTGTTTTCTTCCTGTTTAGTTTTTCTCTTCCTGAGCTAGTTTTTATATATTTTTTTATGTTTTTTTTTTAATAACTTAATGTTTTTTTTATTGCATAAAAATGCTTTCCATTTTGATAGTCAAGTTCTCTTCGCTTAGGATTTTTTTTTGTAATTGTAATTGTAATTGTAATATTAATTGTAATATTAATTGGTTTAATTGTTATTCAAGAAATGCGCGCCGATCGCCCGCCTATTGCGTCTCGCGTTTGGCGTCTCGCGATTTGCGATTCTAGAGACTCGGCTTTTGAAGAAATTTTTAACCAGAAACCAGAAACGGAGGCAATTAATGGCTTATTTTGCAATTTGTTGTAATTGAGAGAGTGAAAAATGCAATTGCAGTTGAGATTATGCGGCCTTGGCAACAGTTTTTTTTAACAGTTTGTAGGAAAAAAGGAAGGAAATTTGAATAAAATGAAGCTTTAATATAATTTTTAGAAATATTTGCAAGAAAAACAGTCAAATTTTAGTATCAAAATTTGGGTAGTTTAATATTTCTTTTAATAAAACAAAAATAGCTTCTTGAAACAGCTTCTTCTTTGTTTTTGTGGCAAAATGTGTCAGCCATAAAATACGCACATTCTGACGCTGCTGCCACTGCTGCTGCTGTTGGTGTTGCATTCACGTTCCGCACTATAAATGCTGCGGCATGTCAAGAATACAAATTGCAGAGCTCAAGAAGAGAACAGAAAAATAACAGGGGAGAGAGACCAGAATCGAGTCAAGAACAGAGATCACCCGCTAGTAAGCGATATAAGTAAAAAATAGCAACAAAACAGCAACCCAAAATCCAACAAAAAATAGCAACAAAAAACAAAAAAGCAACAAAAAACCATGCAAAATCTGCAAAAAATAGGCATAAAAAATGGGAATAAAAAACGAAAGAAGCCAGAAAGAAGGCAGGAAAAGGCAAATGAAATCAAATGGACAAACCAAAGGAATGCGGCTTTAACGATCGTAAGAATAGGGGGAGGGAGTAAGAGTGAGAGAGACAGAGAGGCAAGAAGATGCCGTCAAGGTCGTTGGTGTTTGCCTTGAAACCAAAAACAACAACAACAGGAGAAAAAGCAGCAGCAGCAACACAGATGCAGCCAGTGGAACGTCCAAGAAAACTGGTCACTGGTCAGTCTGCCAAAGGAAGGTTTTAATCTAGCCAAGAAAAAAACAAGAAAAAATACCACAAATACCAAGAAAAATTAAGAAAGTAACCAAGAAATAAACAAGAAAAAACTAGGAAAAAACTAGAAAAAAACTAGGAAAAAACTAGAAAAAAATCTGCATTTAAAGAAGTAGAAGAAGTTTGGGCTGCTCTTTCCTTCAAATAATTCAATTTCTTTTCCGAAAAGTCAAACCAAAACCAAAGCCAACCCGCAGTCATTGTTCTCATTGAAGCAGAAGAAAGCCAAAAAGTACTTGACTTTTGACTAATTAGCAGCATTTGCAGCTTGACAAAAGCAGTGCCACAGCATGATGAATGCCCCAAAAGTCAGTCTCTGGTTAAGTCAAAAACCCAAAAAAAAAATCTGACAAATGGAAAATGACATTCCTTGACTTGCCAGAATGCCAGAAGAAGAGCAGGAAGAAGGCTCTTCGAGAGCGGCTTGAGGTGTTCTTTACATAATTTGCACGCTTCAAAGATTTGCGAAATGAAAAGGTTTTTTTAAGGGGGAAGCAGGAACGTAAAAAACAAACAAATGTCTGGGTCAACGGACGGGGGCCAGAACGGAAAAAACAAGGCCAAAAGCACAGCCAACTTTTGGCAATAAAAAATCCCTAAAACTAAGATATATTCAAGATATATTCGAGTTTATATTCGCGATTCATGATTCAAGATCGGTTCAGAGTCCCTCAAAGTCATTTCGAAAGTAAAATTATGAAATGTCTCACTTAACCTTCCTTGACATCCCGTTTTTTTTTACGATGATTCTACCTGCTGATTTTTTGAGTAATTAAATGACATTTATTATCCTTACTTAATAAGCTTGAAGGTAAAAGATTAAAAACGTTAAAAAACGCTACAAAATCGCTTATTTCTCGCATACAATTTTCATTGTTTTGTAAGATCTTCTTTTTTTGTTGGAGCTTTTTTTGTTAAAAATTGTTTTTTTTTTTGGGCCTTAAAAGGTAATTAACAATCAGCAGCGTTAATTTGTTTTTAATTATTGAGATTTATTGATTTTTCTCACATTTCTGCCAAGCCTTGAACTCATGAACTTTAGTTTCGGTTTTTTTGCGACTCGAAAATGACTTTGGAAATAACTTTAAAGAGAGATATATATTGTAAAGATATATCTGGAATATATATATCTTTAAATATATATATCTTAAAACATATATATCTTAAAAATAAAAATATAAATATCACTCGAACTCGCCTTCGAACTCGAACTTCGCTTGTTTTCTTTTGGAATTTTATAAATAGCCTGAAAACGAAAATAAAAATCATAATAATAACATCGTAACCACATGGAGAGAATCATTTTGGTATTTTTAGGTTTCGGGCTTCTGGCTCCCCTCCCAAAAATGGAAGGCGTGGCTTCTTTTCGCCTCTTTTTTCTTCTTTTTACTGGAATATTCTGTCTAGTGTTTGCTTTTTTACTTATTATTGGTATTTTTATTCGTTTTTTATTGTTTTTGAATAAATTAAAATCTGTTCAGTCATATTCCCTATGAAAATAATGAATATTTAAGACTATTTTTGGGATTGTTTTTGCTAGAATCTATAAATAATATAACCTTTTTCTTCTTTTTTCTACTTGCAGGTAAGAGACTTGATTGTTTTGGCTTTATACCGATCTTGATCTTGATTCTTGAGTAAGTTGAGGTTTAAAGAAACTATAATTAGACTATATTTAAGCTATAGATCCTATAGATCCATTCTAGAGTAAGTTGAGGGGAAAACAAACTAAATTTAAACCATAATTCTTAGACAGGATTGAGTCCTAATAAAGAGTCAAAGATATGCCTTCTATCGATCAATTTAGAATCTCCGACTCAGTTGGTCCTTCGAGCAACCCAGTCAGGTAACCCTTCAACCGCAAAGGGTCGATCGGTAAGAGACTTCATTGTTTTGCGTTTATATCAAACGATTTTTGAGTAAAATGAGGCTTAAAAGAGCGATATTTAAACTATAGTTAAACTAAGGCAGGAATGAGTCCCAATCCCAATCCTTCTCGATCAATTAAGAATCTCCGACTCAGTTGGTCCTTCGATCAACCCAGTCAGGTTACCCACTTCAACCGCAAAGGGCCAAGTCGTTGGGTACAACCTGTAGACCAGCTGTTGGCTTAGTAGAAAGACCGAAGAGTGAGTGACTCCAGAGACAGCTCGGAGATCGGCAAAGCATGAAACGATGATGAACAAGTTCTAAACCCGAATGGGGAGGGGGACTAAGGGAACCCAAGGTATTCCAAGGAATGAAAAAGAGTCAGTGGGAAGTCAAAGCACTTTAAAGCACTTTGAACTTTTGCAGTACACGAACGACCACGGCCACAGAGCGTGGAGTGGAGTGTCGGGCTGTCGCTCTGTCGGTTTGTTTTTGTTTCGTAAAACAAATTGTAGAGCTACAAACCCATAGAAGAACGGAAAGACAGTCAGTCCGACCGACAGTGAGTCGAAGCCCCAGTTAGTTAATGAATAGGAAAGAATTCTACAAATAAATAAATAAAAAGCTGTAGAAAGCAAACTACAAATTTTCTATACAACTTCTACAAGAGGGAACCCTAAACTCTATCCATCAATTAGTTAGTTAAATATTATTATTCTTGCAAAAGTGTGTTTAGAATTCGTTATAGTTTCTTGTACTCTTGATTCGATTTCTTCGATATTGAATAGAAACTCAACGGTAATTGATTGAAGAGAAAGAAGCGGATGATGTATGATGATGATGAAGCCCAAAACGACGAATAGCAAAAAGCGATGATAATTTCTCTAACCTTAACATTGTCCAATCGATCGATCCGATCGATCGTTGATTGATTTCTGTCCGTCCGTCTGTCCAAGTCCACATCCAAGTCCAAGTCCAACGACTCGCTGTCCAGTCATGCAGAACGGAACAGCTCGGAGGAAAAATATTCCAAAAACAAAATAAATAAATACGAACCCGGCTTTGGGTCGCTTCTCGTCTCTAATTGCAAAAAAAAATACAAAAAAAAAGTACAAAAAGCAAACTGTTTCCTTTCTCGATTTGTTATTTGGTATTTTTGGTATCGATGTGAGACATTTAGGGTCTAAAAGGCAGTGGAGGGGGACAATTACATGCCCGAAGTTCAATGCCAAGATTTTCGTTGACTTTTCGTAAAGTTTATTGAACCTTTTCCGCTTGACAGAGAACGCCTGGGAAAAGCTCTTGCCTTGCCATAAGCTCTTGATTCTAAAAATTGCCTCAATCGCACGATGAAACGATCAACAAGACATTTAAGAGCCAAATTAAGAAGATCCATCAATGAGTTTTTGTTTTCAGAACAACGCAGATACTCGAAAACAATCCCTCAGATACAGATACTTTACTTTAATGTCGCATTTTGATGATCTTGATGTCGCGATGTCTACATTTTTGATGATAAAAACGATGAAAATATCTATTCAGAGTCCTTTAATGGTTGTTCTTATACCTATTCTATATTCCCTGACAAGACTTTCTTTAAAGAATCTATAAGATATCTTTAGTTCAAGTTTATGTCTAAACGAACCACCTCACTCCAAACCCAAAAAATCTAAATAAAGCTCTACGGATCGATCGGTGGAGAAATATTTCAACTCGAAATACAGAAACTTCTTGGAATAGTTTACAGATACAGTTACAGATACAAATGCAGAGATAGAGATATAAAATACAGATAAAGATACAAAATACAGATAAAGATACAAAATACAGATAAAGATACAAAAACTAAAAACAAAGTACTCTAAAATAATAAAAAAAATACTAAATAAATACCAAAAAAATACTTAAAAAATACTAAATAAATACTTAAAAAGTAACTTATTTTGTAGCAAGTTTCGGCTAACAAAAAAACTGTGGCAAGAACACAGACTTTGCTTTATTTGTTCTTTTTTCTGAGCGGCTTGGAAACGACCTTTGAAAGCATTTCTGAAAAACTTGTTTTTCTACCGCTGCTGCTGTGGCTGCTGCCTGACCAAAACTTGCTAAAAAATAAATAAAAACAAGAAGAAAACAGAAACAAAAAGCAAAGCTAACTGATTTGAGCTAAAACCCGGTTGAAATGGCTTAAACTGGATCGAGCCGGTCCAAGAGGAGGGAGAGACTCTACACTTTTGAGATAAAATACTCCTAGAATCGATTATATAATGGAATATAGAAGAATATTTAATATTTTAAATATTTTATAATAATTAAAAGTCTAAATGAAATCAAAGGAAACTCCCCTTGAAATGAATCACACACAAAGCTGCGTTTTTGCATCCGGCTGAGCCACCTCATGATCATGAATGATTCGTGATCGTAAATGATAATGCTAATTGTGGCAATCATTATCGCCGATGTCGCGACTCATCCAAAACTGTCGCATTAACTTTGATGCAAGAGATCGGTGAGAGAGTTTGGATTTGTTGGAAAAGTGCAGGCGAAAAAACCGAAAGAAGAAATTTTATTTATTTTTTCTATCTTTCTGCTGCTTTTCTGTTGCTTTTCTTTTCGTTTTTAACTTTCACCTGATGCCCCGGCGTCAGCCCAAAGGCAAAAATGCGAATACGATTATGATTTAAAAACAAAAACAAGCAAAAAAAAAAAGACAGAAAAAATGATAACCACACAAATACTGCGCGACGAGCAGCAAATTGTGGCAAGTAAATGGAACTTTGTGTGTTGGAAAGTTTTCGCTTATTTCGATGAAGAGAAGAGGAGAAGAGGAAACCCAATACCTCTCCCTGATATTCAAGACCAAGTGAAGGTTTTCCTCAGTCCCTGTCCCTGTCAATGACCTCTAGGACTGTCCCTAAAATATTAATCGTTAATCGTTAATCGTTTCATTAAATGAATACAAATTAAAATGAAACTAAAAAAAAGACGAACCATATTTGTGGCATGGAAAAGTCTTCCAGTGGCATATCCGTCTGTTGTTTCTCGGTATCTCTCACTCTGTTTGTGCGATGATGACCTGGTTTTGCCTTCAACCACACGTCCCTCTACGTCTTTCTTCATAGTACTCTACAGTAGATAGAAGACTGTAGATAGAAGACCGGAGACCGGCGCATAAAGCAACCATTACTGCCATTAAAAAAGCAACAGAATTGTAAAAGCAAAACACAGCTCGGCAACCAAGACTCGTCAAGTAATCTCCAAAGTGTTCGCATTTGTAAACAAATTGCGAGAAACTCACTTCGATATGCGTTTCCAACCGCCAGCTGACCTTAGTAACCGAAAAATAGAGAGAAAAATATTTAAAAAAAAAAAAAAAAAATAAATAGATAAATAAAAAAAAATACCAAAAACAATCATATAAAACAATAATACTAATAATGGTTGTAAAAAACTGTAAGAATAGCTTAGAGAATGGATAAGAGGTTTGTCGTAAAATAGACAGAGTCAGGGGAAGAATATTTAAGTATTAAGAATATTCAAATATTAAGAAGCTATATGATACCTGGTACTGCTACAAACAAAGCTTATCCAGAATTAACATAAATATTACTCACTTATCGTTAAGTTTTGACAACAACATTGAAACAACATTCTTTGTAGAACCTTTTTCCAGTGTCTGCGACTTTTTGTGGAGTCTTCTGAGTCTTCGCGAGTCTTGGCTTCTGTCTCGCGCATTTCTCGTGAACAAAAGACCGTTAATTGACATAGAATTTTGGGTTTACGCCGCTTACTCGCCTTTGCAAGTAATTTCCATAAACTTTTGTATGCCTTACCTGACTAATATCGTGTTTTGAGTAAAAAAAACTCGCACAAAGGGCGGTTCAATAGCCTCTTGAACTATCGTGGATTCCTGGTGGGGTCTAGAACCTTTTTTTTTAGGGGGGGTTTAGGAGAGGGATTATATCGGGTGTAGGTCAGAGAGGAAGCTAATTCTTTTTCCTTATCCCAAGAGTAGTTCCTTTGATTTTGAAACCTAAACCGCTAAAGGAACCATTAACCCCTGAGAGAATCTTTGTCCCAGACGGGATTGGGTCAGAAAGGAAGCTAAAGACTTCTTTATCGAAAAAGTGCCTCGATTTAAGACTCAATTCACTGCCACCTTTAATCCCATGAAGAATCTTTGTCCCAGGGTTATATTATTAGAGATATTATTAGTAGATTAGATCGGAATTAAGATCTAAGGAGAGAAAGGAAGCTAAAGACTGTCTTTTCGCAAGATTTTCCTTGCTTTGAAGACTCAATTTCTTGCCACCTTTAACCCCTTTTGAAGAATCTTTGTCCCGGACTCTTACGATGATTGATTTATGATTGATTAGCACTCATTAAATCATTAACTTGGATGCAGATTTCTTGATAAACATTCAACATCCAACATCATCGCCTCATCAACGCGTCATCTGTCATCGTTTCGTTTCTCAGAGGATCTTGCAAGTCTCGTTTGTTTTTTCGTTGATTTTTTTTGCCATTTTGGAGGGGGAATTTTTTTTTTTTAGTATTATAGTATTTACAATTGCAATTGAAATGTTGCGTTAATTGTGACTAATTAGACATCAATAGAGCATAGAAAATAATTAAAAGACAAGTCTATATAAGAGCCGAGAACTTGAAAAGATTGACGCGAGAACGAGCGGGTTCAAGCCGATGAATCAATCATCACGAAAACAGGTTGGCATTGACCATTGTTTGATTTTTTTGTTTTTGTTAGCAAGAAAATACTAAAGTACTAAATAGTACATAAATACTAAAATAATAAATACTAAAATAATAAATACTACAAAATACTAAAATAGTAAATAGTAAAAAATAAATAAGTAATAGTTGAAGTAGAAACAAAGAAAGAACCAGGCTGCTTATTATTTCCGTGCTTTTTAGCAAGAAAATACTAAATACTACAAAAATACTAAAATAATAAATAATAAAGAAATACTAAAAACAAAATTAAATAAAGAAAGAACCAGGCTTGCATTTTATTTCCGTGCTTTTTGGCAAGAAAATACTAAGCACTAAAATATTAAAAAAAATACTAAAATATTTTAAAAAAAAATAAGTCATATTTTAAGTAGAAATTTAATTAAAGAAAGAATCAGGCCTGCATTTTAT
This sequence comes from Drosophila ercepeae, assembly GCA_018150545.1. Taxonomy (NCBI): domain Eukaryota; kingdom Metazoa; phylum Arthropoda; class Insecta; order Diptera; family Drosophilidae; genus Drosophila; species Drosophila ercepeae. Next base: position 3,621,085 of record JAECWL010000197.1, read on the forward strand.
TTCCGTGGTTTAGAGATACTTTACAAATTTTTTATCCATTTTTTGTAGAATCTTGAAGGTTAGGACGTGGAGGAACGTGGGGAAAAGTGGGGGACCATGGGGGAACGTGGGGTTGCATGTTTATTTATTATATATATACAATATATATATATTTTTTTAATAAGAAGACGGCAATAACAATAACTTTTTATATGCTATGCAAATGAACTTGAAAGTTTATTTTTATTACAACTCGGGCTTTATCTTTGCTGCTGGCTGGCTCTCTTAGTCATTATGAAACAATTATTATTATAAAAAAAAGAAAAAAAAAAATACTAAGCGTGGGCGTGGGTTGTGTCTCTGCAAGAAAAAAAATACTCGCAGATTTCCGCTCCATTACTCACCCAGGAGATCCATTTGGCAAAAAGCGGCAATAACCATTAATTATCGTGTGTCAATTGCGAGTCTTGTAATGTCTATCTGCGAGATACAGATACATGGCATTGTCCCGCTGCCGCTGCTGCTGCCTTGCATTAGATATTGATGTATTTTTTTTATTATTGCAAAAATTTGTTATTCACAATTAATTGATTTTTTCTACCGCCGCCGCTTATTGCATAATAATTCCCCAACCCCCTCTTCGAGAGTAACATTGAAGTATCAATCTTTTTGTAATTTTCTTGTCTTTTTTTTCCTACCATGATCCCAGCTCTTTATTTGATTTTTGTTTTGTTTTTTTCTTGTGAAAGGTCTACAAGACTCGGCGGGAGATTGTTGAGCCGCGAACTGCTTTGTGGAGTTCAACAAACCGCTCGGAATTCAAATCTATTGACCCAAAAACCAAACACAATTCGACAATAAATGCCAATTGAAAAACGGTTCCAAAAAAATATATATCTCTATATATCTGTAGATAAAAACCGAAGGCTTTATTGCGAATTGCAATGCAAAAAATCATTAAGCAGACAATAAGCAATCAGCAGCAATCGGAGAGGGGCTCCCTGGGCAGGTCCAGGCCAAGGCCAAGCGAGTGGTCAGCGAGGAAGGAATCTTTTTTCTTTTTCGAGCTAAAAAAAAATACCAAATTCCAGCTTACAATCACTTCAACGCCTCGCGAGACTACCTTGAACGACCTTGCCGCAAACTTGGTCAAAATGCATTAAAAAAAAATAAACGAAAAATCGAAAACGAAACCGAAATCGAAAACTTGTAGCTTTTCGATTCGTTATTTGTTGCACCTGTTGGATTGTTTCGTTTTTTATCACCGTTTTCGGTCTTTTTTTTGTGTGGCTACTTGTCATCTTTTTAGGCCTTTCCAGGCTGGAGCCCCTCTAGGCCATGTGGGCGATGCACTTTGGCTGTGATGGTGATATGGTGTCATCATTGACACCACAACCGAAAATCCAACCGAAAAAAGCCATCAAGTGCGACAAAATACAATAAAATCAAGACGTTAAGGCCGCCCACGCGTGCCACGTATTGCGGAGAGACCAAGCCGCCTTTTGAATCATTCAAGCGGGTTTTTTTTTCGGGTTCCCAAAAGATATTTTTTTGTTTGTTTTGTTTTGGGCCTACATCTTGTCCTTGGATGGCAATGGATGTCAATGGATGTCCAAGATAGCTGAGGGGAGAAATCAAAGAGAAGAACCACAAGAATCTTTGAGATCGCTCCCTGAGTTCTTCTAAAAAAACTCCAAATAAGGTCAGCGGGGCAGAGCTTTGCTTCCATTCATTCAAATGCCAATTCATTAAAAAAGTGCTAAAAAATAAACCCAAAGAACAAATGGGTTTAATTAGGTTAGAAATCTGAAATCCAGAAACCAGAAAAAAAGCTGAAATAAAGCAGAAAAAAACAGAAACAAAAGCAAAAATATTTCCATAAAGAACAATGGAACTATAAAGCCGCTAAACCGTTAAAGAAACCGATTTTTTTGGCATCAAGAACAACCCCGGCATTCCTTCAACCTTGAACTTGGTTTGTTGGCTGCAAATTTTTTTTGGATAAAATCCATAAACATATTTAATTACAAAACAAAACCGATTTGGCACGCAATCCGCGAAGAATCGTGACTAAAAATTTGGCAGAAAAAGCAAATATTTTACAGAGTCGGAGCAAAAACAAAAATAACTAAAAAATACAACAAAAAATTGTATAAAAAATATAGCAAACCAATCTCGAACTTGGCTCGGCGTTTGTTCATTTGTTCATTTGCCTTTTTATGGTTCGAACACGACAACCTGCTGCCTGCCTGCCCAGCCCGACCTCCCCAGCATCGATTTGGCAACAAAAGTTGGCTAAAAGCAGCGGCTATGCGGAAACTTTAAATGGCACCGCAAAGCCCCGAGTTCGGGTTCGAGCTTAGAATTGGTTCTACAACTGGAAATCTGTTTTAGGCAAAAAATCGAAGCCAGAAATCGAAAACCCTGAATCGAGTCGAGTAGAGAAGCGAGTCTAGAATCGAGTCCTTTTTGTAATCTTCAAAAGGAGTACCGATTCTACCCCGACAAGTCTCTCTTTTAGAGACAAGAATCTAAACCAACCTGAATCTGAATCTGAATCGGAATCGAACCCCAAAACCTTCAATAAATCGAGTATAGAAGCGAGTCCTTTTCTAAGTTGAAGGCGAAGGATATAGAAAGACTTCTCTGCTCCTCTAGAATTCTCTTTTATAGACAAGAAAAGAACCTGAATCGGAATCGGAATAAGATAAACGAAACCCTTTCCCTGATTCTGAAATAGAAACCCGAAACCCTGAATGAATCGCGTATAGAATCGTGTCCTTTTCTAAGCCAAATGCGAGGTACCGATTCTCCTCTCGAAAACTCTATTTTATAGACACTTTTATATAGAATCTAAATCAATCTGAATCGGAAAATGATTAAACAAAGCCTTAAGAAGCTGAAAAGAAATCTTTTAGACTAAAAACCAAGTCAAAGTCAAAACCAAAGCCAAGAGACACAACCAAAGCCGTAGCCTTAGCCAAGAGACACAACACCTGAGAGTGTTTAGTTTGAACATATTTTGTCTGATTTTAATTAGCATAATTTACAGGCGAATGCTAAATAGAACCGACTGCAGCTCTCGGTTTATGGGTTATAACGCAATTGTGAAATGTGTCTCGATTGTCGAGTGTCGAGTGCTTTGAAGTTTTGATGTGACAGGCGAGAAACTGCATTACGAATGACTCTGATGACTCTGATGATTCGACGATGATGATTACGGGCGTAATCCAGTGTCAAATTAGACGCCATTATAGCCAGTCCCGATACAGAATCCAAGTAGCTCAGAAAGTAGAACTATAAATAGTAATTTTTCGAACTACAACTCGTGTAGTTGAGCTTTGTTTTTGGCGCGTTTAATGTCGCTTGCCACCCGCGCTGCTTGGCCAAGTCAAAGGGAAAAAAGCCGCCTTCTTCTCAATTCTAGATAGATGGAGAAAATATGCCAAATCTAACAAAGATACAGATATGGGAAGTCTCTCTAGCTGGATCATTGCCTTTTTCCGTGTTTTTTTTTTCGCTGCCAAAACGGGGGAGCGCGCGATTTGGTGGCGCCGCAAAAAACGCGTTAGCGATAAAAACAGCGCAGCTCATGATTTAATGCGGTTTCAGTTTCCTCCCCCCTGTCCCCCGTCCCCCGTCGAACTTCAATTAGCTTTTCAACTTATAAACTTAAACGTTCAATAAATTGCAATCCCCCCTCGCAGCTCTACCCCCTCTCCTCTCCCCCTCGACAACAACGGGGCTAAAAAAGTCAAACCGACATCGCGATGCAAACACGTTTATGGCAAGGCGAAGTGCCAGCCAGTGGCGTGGCAGCTGTTTTTTCCAGAGGGGGTGGGGGTTGAAAGCTTGTTCTTGACCCCACTCCCCCGCCTCTGATCGGGTAAGCCTCTGGCACCGGAGCTAATCTCAGCATTGATTTATGCATGAATAGCGAGAATAGCCAGAAATAATAAACTAGGAAACGGACTAGCGAGTGAGTCAGTCAGTCAGGCAGTCAGTTAGTCAGTCAATAAGTTGCAATGTCAGCAGAGTATTAAACAGCCAAGAATGTGATTCAAAATAGAGCTAATATCGGGCGGGATTTTCCTGAAAGGTTAGAGTTCCTGAAAGGATAGGTAGGGTATCATGGAATTCGTCGCTGCCTGCTCTAAGGTTCGCGTTCTTGTTTCTTGTTGCTTTCTTCTCTTAAATTGAAACTAAAACCTAATGTTTCTTTATCCTATTTATGCTTCTTATTGAAATTGAAACTAAAACTTGATGAATAATTAGGATAAAATCGGGATACTATCGGGATTTCTAGAATCAGACAAAGTATACCCTATAAATGTTATTTTCTGTGGTAGAAAGGGTATAACAGACTTTGTTTTTAGTCGCTCCAAGATTCACTTTCTTGTTTCTTATTTATTTATAATGATAATATCAGGATTCCAAAGATCAGACGGAATATATGATCTCTAAATGTTATTTTTTTATAGTTTCCTGCAAGGTTAGAGTATCTAAGACTTCGTTTTTAGCCTCCTCTTAGATTCTCTGTCTTGTTTCTTATTTAAATTGAAACTAAAACTTAATGAAAACAGCAACAAAAACAACAACTAAAACAGAAACAAAGTTCTTTTGAACTTTTGCCGACGCCATAACGAGCGGACATTTATTGTCGATGTCGATGTCGTTGTTGCCGCCAAACAAGCGGCACGGCCCGGCCTGTCGTTGTTGTTGTTGTTGCTAAAATGCAAATGCAGTCGCAACTTGACAAAAAAAATAAGAAAAAAATACTGAAAAAAATGCTGTAAAAATAACAACTAGAACAACAACAGAAGCAGCCGCCAGCACCCACCAGTATAAAAAATACAAAAAAATAATGAAGAAAAATAGCAAAAAGAAGCTTGTTTTCCAGGCTGTAAGATAAGCCCGTGACTTCTTTTCTTCTTATCACTCGACCCCTTTTTGCTGTCACTCCCTGACAGCCTCTACCCCTCCCCCAAGCCCGTACCATGCCCCATTCCATAAAAATTCAATAATTCTTTATGGCTTAAGTAGCAGATTTTGGTGAACTTCCTAATACTCTTACCAGGGAATGAGAGTCAAAAAAGGGAATTAAAATCCTTGAATGAAAATCTACATTTAAAGAAAATAATACAAAAATATTGTAGTATTTTTAATAGAGTATTTTCCTACTTCTCCAAAAACCTTGTCTTCAATAGGGTTTTTATAACTTTGTCTAAAAAGTATTAAAAAAAATAAAAAAAAACATAAATAAATCAATAATAATAATACAGAATACGGAATAATAATAAAGATTTCTGTAATAATTCATAACAATACTAGAATTTAGAAGGGTATCACAGACTTCATCTTAGCGCAGTGTAAGCTCTTCTCTCTTGTTTATTTATTTACTTGCTTTTGCCGTTGATTTAATTTTTCCATTTTCTTTTATTTTCTTTTTTCCCCACTTGTTTTGAACTTTTCGTTTTCTTTTTCTTTTGTTCTTGACTTCGATAACAATTCCCAGACCGGTATTCCGGTATTCGTTTGTTTTGTTATCGTCACGCCTCTGACCCGCCTGCGATACTGTCGCTGTTGCTGTTGCTGCCCCAGCAACTGCCTCTGACCCTGCCACTGCCTCATGTCTCATGCCCCTTCTCTCTTCCGCAACCCCCCCAGAAGATTCTCTTTGCGTGCGATATGGAAAATATAAAGAATAAAGACTAAAGTCTAAAGACTGGCTGCATTTTAATTTATTTCGTTGTGCCATTTTTTACGCAAATTGAGGACAACAGGCAGCCTTGTTTTTTGTGGCAAGTTTGATGATAAAAAACTGTCATTTTGTATGATTAAAATAAGGGGAGGGGAAGCGGGTGTTAACCCTTACCATACCATGGAAATTAATGTGTTTTTGTTATCTTTTCTCTCTATTTGCAGGTAAGACTGTCTTCAAGAAGATATCTCGTATTTCTGTCTACAAAATTGTATTCGAGTGAGTCCGAACCAAAGTCTTGGCTAATTAGTTAGTCTTGGCCATTACACTAACCAAAAAAAGGGTAATTTAGAAGAAAGAAAAAAGGATTTCTGAAAGATGTTTCTCCAAAATTGAGGGAATCCCTTGAGTAAGTTTTTTAATTAAATTGCAATCTTGACAGAGCCTTTCCACCTGTCAAGGCAAAAAATGCAATAAAAATAATGCACAAAAAATGCAATAAAAAAAATGCAAAAAAATCAAAAAAGGAAAAAAATGCAATAAAAAATGCAAAAAAGGCAACAAAAAAGGTCAAAAAAAGTTTAACCAAATAGTAGCTGAGAAATAAATTTCAGATATTAGTGCTGCCACGCCTCGTTAACTCCCACTCTCCGTGGCACAGCCAAAATTTTCTTCCCACTCCCAAAATTTTGTTAATTGAAATTCGTCTGTTTTTTTTTTGGTATTTTTTTTTGTTTTTTTTTTGCCTTGCTTTGCCATTTGCCAATTTGCCTGCCATTTGCGGTCACGTTTTGGGGTGCCACGCCTCCCTGGGGTGCAAGCCGCCCACGGCAACACCACCACCACCTTACCCCATCGGTTGCGCAAAGTATCGCCTAGTCCAGCGGCTTGCCGAAAGCTTACCATTTTTTTTCCACGGTGTATTCCGTTTTGTGGGTCAGCTCATTGAAAAGTTGACTGACAATTGCAGCCAACCAATTAGCAATTGCTGTCTCACTGTCGCGGTGTCTTGGTGTCTCGCTGGTGTCCGTTGGTGGACAAACCGCTTTTCACTTGCCCGCAATTTTCGACCAGCGCTGGGCAATCATCATTTTTTGGTTGGTAAACCCCTTAAACCCCCCAAAAAGAGCGCAAAAAGACTACAAAAAGACCCCAAAATAACACCCCGAAAAGACACCAAAAAGACGTCCAAAAATACACCAAGAAGACCACAAAAGGAGCGCAAAAACCCTCTAAAAAAGAAGCCAAGAAGATACCAAAAAGAGCGCAAAAAAACCCCAAAACCCTTTAAAAAGACCCCAAAAAGAAGCCAATAAGACCACCAAAAAGACGCCAAAAAGAATCCAAAAAAGACCCCAAAAAGGACTCCAATAAGAAGCTAAAAAGATCCCAAAAAGACACCAAAAAGATCGGAAAAAGAAGCAAAAAGGACCCCAAAACCCTCCAAAAAACCCCCCAAAAACCCTCCATAAAAGACACCAAAAAGACGCCAAAAAAGACGCCAAAAAAGACCCCAAAAAGAGAGCAAAAAGACTACAAAAAGCCCCGCAGAAGACCACAGAAGAAACAACCTTTTTGTTGGCTAAATGCCGCCTTTACGTTCTTGGCCCAAATCGATTTTTATTTCATGCCTTGGATGCCTCGCAGCTCGATCTTGCCTCGCTGCCTGCTGTTTGTTGCACCAACTCTCTCTTTCTTTCTCCAACTGCGACTCCATCTCTGTGTCCAAGTCCATATCTTTTCACCTCGTTTATTATAAAATAATTGACAAGCCGTAGAAAACGGAGATGACAAAGTAGAAGCCAAGATCCGTCACGAAATGGCAGTCAGCCAGTCGGACCGTCGAGCCAGAGGCGAAAAAATTAAATAACATTACGAAAAAAAAAATGAAAAGCGGCGCTGTTGGTGTGTTGGAAATTTGCACACAAGTCGAGAAATAGTAGATGACTTGACGACTCGACTGCATTATGTAGAAGCTGAAGCCAAAGCCGGCTCTGAGCTGTGAGTTCGAAAAAGAAAGTATCCGCCATCGCGAGAGAGTATAGAAAAGAAAGACGATGCGAAAGAAAGTGATGCGAAAACAAGGAATCTTAAGCTAATTAGAGCATTATTTTGCAACTCGCTGATCCCTTCACGGGATTGTTTTAAACGGATTTGCTGTTCGGATTTCCCAACCCAAAAAACGGCCTCACCTCACCTGAATGCGAAATTATGACTCGCGTTGTCCGCTTGGCCAACTTTTCAAGGCAGCCAGAAATTGCATAAAAACCCGGCAGGGGCGAATATGAGTAGACGAAATCTACGTCCACCGTCGTCTTGGCCTGGCTTTTGTCTATGAATTATCTAATGGACACCGACCGGGCCAGTGTCCAAGCAAGAGACCGCAAAATGTTGCAGTTGCGAAGCGTAGAAAACATTTCATGGTTCAATGCCAGAGACAAAAAGACACCGAGTATAGTGCGAGAAATAATGGGAAATCTGCAAAAAGGAAGGGGATGGCCAGTCTTCCCCTGGACTGGCCCAGGGTCTGGCTCTGGGTCTGGGTCTGGGTGTACTGGCCAACCCAAACCCAAACCAAGTGACAGAAACAATCGGGTAGAAACTGTTTTGTCGCCAAGTTGCTGTAATTATTATGTCAGTTGGTTGGCGGCGGCTCAAGAGTCTACAAGACACTGCAAGAAAAAAGAATAAAGATATTAAGATCCAAAAGATTCAAAAGAAACCTAAAAGAGAACCTAGATCTACCTTTTCCCGAGTGTAGAGACTCGTCTATGGAGAATATTAGATAGGGTTTGGGTTGGTGAGGTCTTTGGGGGGTAACTGAGGAAGGTGCTGCCTTGTAAAGGGGAGGGGTGCTACCTGGTAGAGGGGAGAGGGTGCTACCTCGTAAGGGGGAGTGGGAAGCGTGGACGGACGCCTGCGGCATTTTCAATTAGCCAAACAGTGGTTTGCGGGCTCGAGAATAATAAGAAGGAAACAAAAGCAAAAAAAAAGCAAAAACAAACAAACAACAAAAGTGAATTTAATTGATTTGCATATTTGTTTACGGAGATTAAAGATTGTCAGAAGCAGGGGAGGGGAGAGAGGGGGACTGGGAACACACCCGATATATATAATCTATATAATCTATAAGCTATAAACCCGACACAACCCGACACTAAATGCGTTGGCGTTTAACGTTTGCGATCGAATTGCTGCTTCCACAGGCGCCACATTTTTCTTCCGGTGTCTGGTTTTGCAACAGAAATTGTCAAATTATGGCTAAAATAATGGCCAAGAATGTTGGCCAAAAGAAGGAGAAGGTGGAGAAGCAGCAGGTGGAAGAGTTTCTTCCAGAAGGATGTGGAAGAAGTGCTTAATAGATCAAAAGCCTGGCCTGAACCCTTCAAGGCCGCCTGATTATTAGTTACCTGGAAAGCTCGCAAAGAAATACAAAAGAAAAGAAAAAGACAATAAAAAAGGGAGAAAGAAAAAAAAACTATAACAATTTCCCCTCATAAATTATGCAACATTATTTCCTATGTAAAGGAAAGCGTCGTCTGAGAGCTACAGTTTCTGCTGCTGTTTTGCATCCATGAGATAGAAATGAAGATGAGGATGGATTGCTACTCGACTAAGACCAAGGGGGGCGTTGCAAGATGGAGGGGAGGGGAAGAGCGAAAAAATGCGGACACTGCTGCGAAAGTCGCGCCAAAAACCGCAAATAAGACAATTGCACAAAAAAAAACAACAACACAAAACCAACAAAGAGTGTCGGTGTTAGCCAACTCCAAAGCCATTGTCTCGGTTTTGTTTCTGTTGCTCCACGTTTTCACCCACTTACCACCCAACCACCACCCACATCTGCGCTCCCTGTCTCGCGCTTTTCTCTCTTTTCTTTTCTTTTTTTTTCTTTTGTTTCTGCCTTGGCTCTGGTATTTCTTGGTATTTTTCCTTGAATATGTAACGAATAATTATGAGTATTTTTTTCGAGGGAACTAGAAAACACTTTCTTTGGGTTCTTTCTGAGACTTGAGTTCTTGATTTTTTGGTTTCTTGGTCTATCGATCGATAACATTGTTATCGAGGCTGGAAAAGAGCGCAATATACACTCGTATATTCAATAGTTTCCTATTTCGAATGAATAAATGAGTAAATGAATTGAAGAAAGGAAAATGGGGTTTTAGGATTAAATCTAAAAGGATTTAGAGCAAAGACTCTTTTTAGATTCTTGGTTTATTGATCGATAACAACATCATAGAGGCTAGGGAAGAGTGTGTTTCCTCTTCTACATGAATAAATGAATGAAAAAATGAGTGAATGAATAAATTTATGAAGATATGAGTGAGTGAGTGTCTCTCGAGTGAGTGTCTCTTGCTTTTCTTTTGTTTCTGTCCCAACCCAACTATTTCTGCATTTTTTCCTTGAATGAATGAATGTAACGAATAACTATGAGTGATTCAGGGAACTAGCAACACTTTTTTTTGGTTCTGAGTCTTGGAAGGATTGATAAACCAAGATATTGCTCTATAACATCAATAAAGAGCCTAAGGAAAAGCGTTTCTAATAATAAATAAACAATCCTATATTTGATAGCTTCCTCTTTTCCGTGAATGAATGAATGAGTAAGGGAGCAAGGGACTGAGGAAGTGAGGAAGCTCGCTGCTGAATGAATGAATGATCGTACGCATGAATGAGTGAATGAAACCGAAAGCAGAGAGCAACAGAGACAGGAAGCAACACCATCGAGAGGGTGTGGGAGATCAATGAATGAAAATGAATGAAAAGTGCACGAGTCTCTGTTCTGTGTCCGTAATTGAAGTTAAATTTATGGAATTGGTTTCAGAAACAGACACAGAAAAAGAAATACACTACAAGAAACTATCTAAAATACAAAAATAAACCCTTTGTAATACACGAAGCTGTAATTCGATATGAAACGAATTCCTTGACTTCTGTTTACGATTTTGTAATCGATAGCCGATTGATTCATTCACAAGTCAGGCATCAATGGAAAGTAGAATTAATCAGGGCGTAATATTATTCATTTATTTGTTTATTTATTTAGCTGGAAAACTTGCCACTTGGCATGAATCATCGTGCAACTAATTTCATTTGCAACCAAAAATAATCGGATATTGAAATTATAAAGGCATGGCTTCTGTTTCGACCACGCCTCGTGCATATTTAATGCCACTTCCTCGCCCTCTCTCTTTCTAGCGGAACTAGAGGAAGCTCTTACCCCCCTTACCCCGCCTTACCCCTTTCGGAAATAAAATCATTCACATGCTTGTTTTGAAAAAAATCTTTACGCATGATTTTGCCTCGTTTTGTGTTCGCTTCGATGGCTTTGAATTTTTCGAAAGGGGAAACGTCCCATCCCGCCTCCACCCGTGCAGTCCCCTACCGTTCCGTGCAGTCCCCTACCGTTCCATTCCCTCCCATTCAGTCCCATCTTCTCCCATTTCCACCCATTCCCCTCCCAATTGTTTAAATAGAATAAAAGAATCATAAAAATGCAACGCTGCATGTCCGCTTATCCGTTTGTCCGCATGTCCGCCTGTCCACCCCCTCTTATCTTTATCAAAATACACTGAGAGAAATGTAAGAGAAATTAAGGTAAAACTTTCGCCAAGCTAAGTTATGGCTAATTCGTTAAAATTTATTAAAATGCAAAATCACGTATAAGCCGGATATTCGGGTTCCTTTTCTCATCCGTTTGCTTAAGTTTTAAGGATATTTTTGTAGATTTTGTAGCCGATTTTGTACCCGATTTCGGGACTTCATTTTCTGCCCGAAAACTCCATAAAATCGCTTTGTCTTGCCTTCGTTTTCGCGTTTCTTCTCAGTGCATTCTTGGGTTGGCCTGCTCTTCCGCTGAAACTGACCAAAGAGGGGGAGGGATCGTGCTGCGATTGCCACAGCTCCAAAGAGGGGGGGAGTGGCAGGGGGAGCGGGCACGGAGACTCCCCTACGTGCTGTGCATTAATGCAAGCTCCAAGACTGGTGCCCTTGCCACAGCAATATTGAGTCCAATGCCAACTCCGGAGAAGTGTGGGAGGCTACACTGGAGTTTAAAAGGGAAAAATACTTAACAGAATAATACTAAAATATATACTATGTATACAAAATATACTAAAATAAAAGTAGTTCCCAGAGGAATCCGCTTCAAGGCAGAGCTAATCTAATCCAAATCCAATCCCACCCACCGGAGGAGAGGAAAGTTGTTGAAACTATAAAAAAAAAATAAAACTTCACTTTTACTTGGCCGGGCATTCCCTCTCTTTCTATCTGTCTGTGCCGCCCCCCAGCCTCTCTCTCTCCCTCTACTGGCCACTGGGACAGCCGGTTCTTCTGCTGTTAAACCTGTACAGTAAAAGCTGCCACACGGCAACACTGCAACAGTGCAACTTTGCAACTGCAACCGCAAAAGCGTCACATGTTTGACCCATTTTTGTTTTTTTCCAAAGCAACAAAATATTTTCACTGGGATTCGTCGAGAGACTCCTCGAAAGACTCCTCGTGGCTACTCTTGGCTACTTTTGGTTTCCATTTATTTTCCTCTCCAACCACTCGCCGACTTCCTCTTCGAGTCGATTCGCCTCGCAGACACGCGAAACTGCTTAAAAACTTATAAAAATAATTAATTGCCAATTAATTGTTTATTTTTACACACACGCAGGGTGTGGTGTGGTACGGTGGTGACATGAGACTAGAAACAGAAATACTAATTCACAATTCCATTCAATAAATAACCATAAAACTATGAAAATGACAGGAGAGTAGAGGGGATATTATCGATATCGACTTAAAGCGATAATTATTTAATGGGATTACCCGGGTGAGGGTGAGGGTGAGACTTGAGACTTGAGACTATTTCTGATAAATATTTTTACACTTTAAATAAATAACCATAAAGTGATGTAAATGAGGAGAGCATTGGGTATATTTATCGATAAATGTAAAATGTTAATTGTATTTAAAGCGATAACAAGCTATATTTCCGATAAATATTTTGCACTCTTTATCATTCATATTGCTGGAAAGTGCCGTAGAATTCTAATTCTTGCACAATCTTAGAAATATTTTTCTATAATCGATTTTCCACTAATTCTTCTTTCGGTTCCGGTTTCGATTCTGAAGGAAGAGCTCTTCGTCTCTAAAGGAGGAAAAATCCTCAAATGTCAAGAGTACATTGGGAATATTTTCTATAAATTTAAAACTATTTGAAACGATAATTGAAGCAATGACCAGGGTGAGAGTGAGACTAGAGACTATTTCCGATAAATAATTGTACTCTTTCATTGTTAATCTTTCTTTGTTAATCATTGTTATTGCCGCGAAATACCGTAGAATTCTGAGGCATATTCATAATCTTCAAATTATTGTTGAATAATCCATAATTTTCCACTAATATCGTTCGATTCCGGTTCCGGTTCTGAATAAAAACCTCTTCGGTGTAGCTCTCAGGAGGGGAAAATCCTTAAACGTTTTCCACCTCACATGCCAGTCTGGGTTTTTTTTTTTTTTTCTGTTCAACTTTTTAACTTTTTCTTTTAACTGGCAGAAACCAAACCGAAGAGAAGAGAAGAAGACTGGCTCTGCGTGTCTGCATTTCCATTCGATTATTTCTGCTTTCAATTCTTCAATCCAATCCAATCCAATGCCGAGCTCGCAGAGAAAAGTTATGCATTTTTTGCACTTTTGAGTGGCAGCTTTTTATTAGTTTTCCATTTTTTTCTATTTTTCTTTTTTTTCTATATTTTTCCTTTTTAATATGCAATCCACCTTGACGGCCAGTGTGCCAAGTTTACGAGGAATAATGTAGGATAGTCTTTTTTTTATAATTATTTATAGAGTCACAAGAATAATAAAGAATAATAACAATCGTAGGGATTGCCATTTGGCCTTCAAAAAAGGGGGAACTTATAGCTGGAATGAATTTTAAGAAACTGATGGTATTTTTTCGATAAGAACCATTATAATAATCAATAATAATCAATGATTAACCATTCTATTTGAATAAAAGTGAAGGAAAGCGTTGAGGAGGTTGCCTTACCTATGAAAAGGAGGTTACCTAGGAGAGGAAGGTTGTCTAGGAGGAGAAGGCTTCTTTTCCACCAGGAAAAAAAGCCATCGAAAGTTTAGAGAGATTTCTGTTAATATTTCTGAAATTTAATTCTTGAAACTAATTCCCTCTTTTTGCCAACTATATCAAGGCTTAAAACTTCTGCTTAAATCTTCTAAATAAATCTTATACATTCTATCCTAGATCTGATTAAAGACTAAACATTGCAAGTCTAAGAAAAATGCTAATGAAGGGTGGTTTTAGAGCCTCCTCCCGAGCCTGAGAATTAAACAAATTAAAGCTTGAGATACGAAGGAAAACCCTTGGGTAGTCCCAGAGCAAGTCCCATGTTTCCATACCAAGAATTTTGGGATTTTAATTATGAAATCAAGCTTTTGTGTTTAAATTATGCCACTGCACACGCTCCCCTGCCTGCCCGCTTCCCTCTTCCCATTTTCAACCCACTCCATGGGACTCTCTTTGGACAAAAAAGCGTTTCCATGAAATTTCCCACAATTTTCCTTCAGCCGCAAAGACTTCAGAGACTGCAAACTGGAAACAAGTTTCCATCAAAAACGTTTGCCATGCCTTGCCAGCTGATGGAAAAACTTTCAATGACTGCCGCTGCCACTGCTGGTGTTGCAAGTTGGAACCCCCCTTGTTTCCCTCGCTTTTCCACTCCCCCATCGATCCATCTCAGCCCCCCGCCTGGCCATCCCTCACCATCCCCTCGAAACAAAATGCATTCGCATTCATGTGTGAATACTCGTACATTTCCACTTTTTCCCAGAGAGAGAAATGCCGTGTGGCATGGGGCACAAAGAGTTGAGAAAAATGCAAGTCGGGGAAGGGGAAGGGGTAGGGGAAAATTAGCATAATTGAGCGAGTCTGGAGCAAAGAGTTGGCTTTAAGTAACTCCAAAACGCATTAAATGCTCTGAAATTGTTAGATTCTTTGATATTTAGCAAAAATATCGAAAAATCTAAGATTCTTGGGTGCTATAGCATCTCATACCTTGGTTTGAAGCAATTCTGGAGCAAAAAGTTGCCTTTAAGTAACTTTGAAACCCATTAAATGCTACAAATAATTGGTTTCCTTTCGATTCTACACAAAAATATCGAAAAAATCGAGTATTCTTGGGTGTTCCGGCATCCCATACCCTGGTTTGGAGCGATTCTGGAGCAAAAGTCGCCTCCCAGTAACTCCAAAACCCATTTAATTCTCTTAAAAAGTTAGAATATTTTCGAATCTTCCCAAAAACCGAGTATTTATTGTGTTGATTCTTGTGATTCTTCTCCCATACCTGCTTTAATGGACTTTCTGTGGCCTGTGACTCATTCCGCGGTGGCGGTGACGCAGTCTCCCAAGTTGTTGGTTAGAAGAATCCGAAAAGAAGACACAGCCCGTTCTCCTCTCCACTAAAAAAGGGAGGAAAGTACAAGGAGGAGACGCAGCAGGAGGCGGAGAAGGTGAAACGTTCTTGGTCCATGAATCATTCGTCGAATAAGATCGAATGGAAACGAATCCGATCGAGTGAGAGAAGAGGTTGGCCTTGGTTTCTGCTCTTAAATCGTTGATTGAAGAAATTAATATAAAAAAATTGTTGAAAAAATTGCGATTAAGTAAAGCCACAAGACTCTATCAAAGTCAAAACCAAGGCACGGTTGCCTCTTGCCCCCTGACTTGCCTGCTTGCTTGCCACACAGTGTCGCGTAATTCAACGCTTTGAACTTTAACGCTTCGCTGGGTTTCACGCATGCAGAATTCAAATGTTGGAGGAGTTTTGTTGTCGTCCCAATTCTGTCAATCAACTGCAATCTTTCAGTCGTGTTTTTGTGTGTTTTTTTGTGGGTGCTGGGTGCTGGGTGCCAAAGCGTTTTGTTTGGATAATGTTAAACCACAAAAGGCCAAAGTCAAAGTATTAATGACAGGCAGGCAGGCAGCGCAAATAACAACCAAAAACCAAAAAAACCGAAAAAACCGAAGGGAAAGGCTGAGCCAGAACTGCCTTTGACTGCAGTTGAGGAGGTCAAGGGCTAAGCCCACAGTGTTGACTTAACCGACTTTGTATATATTTTCTCTTAAAAAAAAAAGGCCAAAACAAAAACCATACAAGACCGGAAAAAAAGACATGTACAAACATGAATCATGCTGGTAGTAAAGCAGGCCAGGCTTTATTCTCTCTCTCGAGAAACCTTTTCTTCGGAGATAGCCAACCGGTTTTTGTAATTTAAACTAAACTAAATACTAGCCCTAGTTCGGGGTTTCGTACAATGGACTATATATCGTTCCATATAGTTGGGGTTTATCTTTCTGTCCCCGCCTGTCTCTCCGTTTTTTTACATGAATTTCAATTTCATTTTTGAATTTTTTATATAACCTCTTAAGCAGCTTAAAGAAAACAAATCAAAGTTCAACCTTCGGTGGCAGCAGCAGCTGTCCAGAGAAAGAAAGAGACGGATAGTACATGCCTCGCGTATTATGTGGAGCGCTTTCGGGGGAAGAGACAACAATTAAACACGAAAAAATCATAATATGTGGTGGCTGCCACTTGGAGACGCTTCGATTTCCTAAGAAATTCCCATCTCTTGCTGTGCTACAAGGCTGTCTTAATCGGAGGGCGAGGATTGGAGTCTCCTCCTGCATATCCGCGTTGCAGAAATGCCAATTTGTTGGGCCAATATAGACAAAAATATATATCAAAAAACTTGAAGAACTATTTGGAGTTTCAAGCAAATCTTAAATTCAATCTGGAGCCATAAAATATTATAAAAATAACAATAAATTCTTAATGAAACACAATACCTCCGGCAAGGGTACAACTCGTATGTGGCAGCGAGCTTGGATTGGCTTGGAAATCATTCTCTGGCCTTGATTTCGCTGATGACACGTACAGTACAGCACATAAGTATATAAACAAGTAAACGAATGCTTACATTTATGTATTTTAAACATGTGTTTGGAGTCTGTGGAGTGCTCTTTGTGGTTTTATCTCTGGCAGAGACTTGGACTTGGACGTGTCCAACAAGCGGAGTTCCTATCCAGGAATGGCATTATTATCTGGTATTATCTGGTAGTATCTGGTATTATCTGGCATTGTCTGGATTGTAGATAATGTTGGAGATGGAGCTGGAGCTGTGCTTTGTCCCAATTCGGAGTCCCAGTCCCAGTCCCCGTCCCATTCGTAGTCCCAGTCCCATACGCTGTTCCATTCGCAGTTCCAGGCCAAATGCCAGCTCAAGTCAATTAAGGTCATAATCAAACCCTCTAAGGCGCTGAAAATGTAGCCAAAGGAGATCCAAAACGAAGCTCAGGAATTCCCGATTTCAAGCGCCGCCTCGTCTAATCCTTAAATCCTCGAGAGCAAGCAAAGCCCTGTAGGTAACGAGTCTGACATCCTTTCGAGTGTCCCCAAGTGGGTGGTTAGGATGGTTGGGTGGCCTAAACCCACTTGCCCTGCCACCCACTTGACTGCCTCACTGACTGACTGACTGAGTGAGTGACAAAATGTATCTGCAGGAATGTATCTACGGAAATGTATCTGCAGCAGGAAATGGAAGGAAACGAGATATGGAAGCGGAAAGCGGAAATGAATGCAATGAATGCGCCAGGATTACTCAGGATTACTCTCCCAGGACACAGTGTGGGTGTGAATAGAAAAAAAACACAACACACTCTCGTATTAACAAAGATTTGAATATAAACTTGAAGCCTTTTCACACTCGCTGAGGGTCCCCGCCCACGAATGCGCTTCTTTTGTGCGAATCTGCATACGAATATGAATATGAATACAAATATGAATATGAATATTTATATTTTTTGTTGTCTTTTACGAAAGTCTCGTAATAATGTCAAGTGCTTGAAGCGAAGGAAAAATCTCTTCTTCAACAAAAATGTCGAAAATAAACACGAATGCAGGAATTTATGAAAAGAAAACAAACAACAGGACACTGAGAGCCTGTTTGAGTTGATTCCCGCCTTGATTAATATATTAATATTATTAATATTAATATAAGAAAGCCTGACAAATACTCCTCCATCTTTTTTTCCTCCGTTTTTTTTTTGCTTAAACGTTAGGCTTTCTGACCAAATTTGTCCACAATTAAAAACAAAGCGCGCGCGACACCCACGCGATTTGTGCGCGTTTGCGTTCGCAATCGCGTTTGCGTTTTTTGCCGCTTTGCCGTCACTCGATTTTTGTTAAGCTGACCAAAAAAGGAGAGCAAGCGTCGAAAAAGCTGGCAGCTTGGCCGCGGCTCTAAGACGCATTAACAATTGGCACATTTAACGGAAATTATTGATGTCAATTTGCAAATTGGAAAGTGCTCTCGCAGCACAAAGAAAAAAACCGAATATTCGAATACAAAAACGAATACGAATCTACGCCAAGTGGGTTTCAATCTTTTTGATTTCTTATTCCGATTCGGATTCCGATAGAGTTGACTCGAAGCGGGAAGCGAAATACTAGATAGGACTGAGTTATGGACAAAATCCATGAATGAAAACCGACTTACGGACCGTCTTTGGTTCTCTTTGAGATCCGCGATTAATGAATGAATGAATGAATGAATGTTGGAGTGAGTAAGCGAGGGTGGCGGATGATGAAGAGAAGTCTTTGATGCCTTTTCGAGAAGAGGAGGAGGTTCCTTACACCTGACCTGACCTTTGACCCGTTTTAATTAAGTTTCTCGCCTCGAGGCGTGGTTTTCCATAGGGCAATGCTCTGCCTTAACCGTCAAGAAGTGCCTTGTTTTGCCCGCCTGCGGCCAGCTTGGCATGTCTTCAGTACACTGAACGAAATTCTAGACAAAATAAGTCAAGGAATTTGTATAAAGAATGGTTTTTAGAACAAAATAGAAGGAAACTATGGGATCCTTTCAGCGAAGGGAGCCTCTTCTCCAGGGCGAGGCCTGGACACAGCTGGGGGATGAAGATCGAGGATGGAGGATAAAGCTGGATGTCATCTGAAATGATGTGCTGTGATGTGCTGTGATGGGTTGTGGATGGGCTGTGATGACTCCATTTTGTACTTCACTTCTTGGGGCACTCTACTCCCGGTTCAATGCACTCGCTGCCGCCCTCTCTTTCTCCACTCGTCTACCTTTCTCGCTCTCTGTGGCAATGTGTTGCAGTGTGGCACTGTTGCTAAAAGCATCTCTATCCAGCAACAACAACACTTGAATGCACTTTGGTCCCAGACCATCAAAGGCAGCAACAAAAAGAAAACGTCGAAGCTGTAAGAGGAAGTTGAAAATGTTGCAAGTTGCAAATATTTTCTGCCTAAAGTATGGCATTCTAGAGTCATGAATTAATAATCAATTTATAACACGCGTTGTCAACTTTTAATTATAATATTTTGTAATCAAAACAAAACCTTCCTCCTCCTCCTGCGACTCATTAGACGCTTTTGCCGCTTTTGGCTAACCCGCTAACCTTTTGGCCACAACAAACGGGGCAACCGCCTAACAATTTACCAATTTACACCTCGTTAAAAATATTCGAATCTGAATACAAATCTGAATACGAATACGAATCTGTGAATGCGAAACTGAAATTAAAACTGAAAATTGCAAATTAGCTAATAAATGCGGGTGACATTGTTCGGCTGCCAATTAGAATCCGAATGTGATTTAGATTTCGATTCCAAATTAGAATGTGAATGGATAGTGTGGGGGAGGGATTCGTTTTCTTTATTAATAATTTCAAAGTTTAGTTGTCATTTCGAAGTGCAATTCCATTTGGTTTCTAGCTTAAACGACCTTTCGTTTTACAGCGAGAGGATGCCCTAGTTATTGGTAATAAAAAATTCTCCATCTCCTCCAACCAAAAACCAAAAACTAATCATCGGGAATGCATAAACAAGGCAAAAGCTATTGAGAACTGGGCACTGGAATACCAGGTCCTCCTCCATCTGCAAAACACCAAACAATAACGCGCTTCGCTTACTTTCTGGCCGTTTTTTGTTGATTTAATTAAGCAAAGTAAACAAAAAGTCCAGCAAACAAACAAAAAGTCCAGCAAACAATCCAAAACAGGGAAAAAAACTCAAGACTTCAGAGTCTGAGAGCTTTTAAGGTTAAAGCGTAGTATCTTCGAGGGCTGAAAGTAAACTCTAGAAACAATATAAATCATCGATCTGTTCCGAAATCTTGCAGGGAATTAACTTATACTTTTTGTTTTCCCAAAAAAATCCGCAACTTGTTTACAATTGCAATCTCTCGTCGCTTACAAAGACTTTAAAGCCTAAATATTGCTCAATCCCTTCAATGGGGAAATGTAAATAATGCCCAGCCAGGGAGTTCTATCGGATCAGTGAGAAAAGTCGGGTATTATCTTGACACGTGCACGCGCCGCGTTTTGTGCGCGTTCTGTGAGCGTTTTTTGCGCGTTTTAAAACGCCACCTTATTAGGCATGTGCGACTCTTTGTTTCACAGTTTCGAGTGTTCTCAGTGTCTCCAGTTTGTCCAGTTTGTCTTTGATGGATCCAAACGAAAAATCGAGAAAAAAAAACTGCCTCATGTGCGTCATCGATTTGTAGGTTCGCGGCACCTGGGGCGGGGGTTGGGGCACCGGGGGGTATGCCACTAATACGCCTTGTATGTAGATGCCATCGATTGACGATCATTTGATGCGATCAAGCCAAAAAGCTAAAAAGCCAAAAAAAAAGAACACAGAAACAGCAAACAGCGTACAAAGCTGACCAATTTTGGAAGGTTCTCCGATTCCGATTCCGAATCCGATTCCGACTTTGATTCCGATTCCAAATCCACTTTAAATCGAACAAAATTTACACCTGCCTTTGGTCAACTTTGTAACGTTAATTATTTAACATACGAAAGTGTTTCTTTTTTGGGAATTTTGAAGTCCAGTGCCATTTTCAGCCGAAAGGGCAAAAAATTCTGCGTGGGTCAGCCTCAGTCTATGGCTCGCCCCGGTCCACCCCAGGGCCCATCGTGCCGAATGACCTTTTAAAGTTCAGTTAACCATCGCGAGCTTGACACCAAGAATTCTACGCCCACGTCAGTGGCACCTCCCCGTTGCCCCGCTGTCCCACCCTTTGTCATTTCCAAAATCCATCCAAGATCCAAGACCCCAACACTAGTCATGCCAAAAGCATGACTTGACTTGCTTACGTAACGGTCACTCAGGTATGAGCGCAAAAAATAAAGTAAAAAAAACGAGACGCAGAAACGCAAAAAAACTGAAGACAGAAGAGCATGAAATGAAATTCCAAAAAAGATGAAATAAATACAAAAAACGAGAGGGCAATAACTTTATTACGATCAGAAAAGACCTTGCCCAATTAGGCAATGTTTTTCAAGTTGGTTGCTCTTTTTTTTTGTTGTTGGTTTTTGAACCTTCCCTCCCTCTGTTCGAAAATTGGAAATTAATTTAAATTTATGGTAAAAGAAAAAGGGTCAGCAGAAAAGGTAGTACAGGGTACCAGAGAGCAAGACAGACAGGAGCAGCCTAGTCCAAGTCAGAAATATCGTCGCTGCCAAGGGGTTTCCCCAGAACGGGAGGGGGACAATTAGAAAACCAGTTCAATGGCGACGCGACAGTTGATCCCCTCTTGGGATCGGGTTCATTAGCTAATTGACGATTTAAGCACCGATTAGAGAATACTATAAAGAAAGAGGAAAAAACCATAGTCTTCGATTTAATCGCTTCGATAAATATCGATGTGTGTGGGAATATTCTACGAAACATCGGTATTTTCTAAGCACCGATTAGAGAATACTAGAAATAGGAAAAAAACAATCGTCTTCATTTTAATTGCGTCGATTAATATCGATGTGTGTGTTGGTATATTAAATAATATACTTATCGTATTTAAAGCACCGATTGAAGCACCGATTAGAGAATACTAGAAAAGAAAATAAACAATCGTCTTGAATTTATTCGCATCGATAAATATCAATATGTGTTCGAATATTTTGCAAAACATTAATCGATATATTTTAAAATACCTTAATACTTATATATTATAAAACATCTAGAAAAGGAATAAAAACGAGTTGGAATGATGGAATAATAATTTGGAAGCCTTTTGTATTATTTATAGTTGATATCAATAAATATAATCCAAGGATTAGAGTATTAAAAAGGTTATTTCTGGCATTGGAAAAAAAGTCCCTTAGCGAGTTACCATTCCAGTGGCGTGCGTGATCGGGTTCTTGATGGAAGAGAACGAGTGGACTGGACGCGGAGGGCTGGAAAAGAATGGCGTTCGGTATGGAAGAGGAAAGCAGAACAGAAGTACAGAAGCAGCTGGTCAACTATTTGGTATGCCAGTTTTGTCACCAGAGCATCTCCTCATCCCCATCCCAGTCGCTGCTGGCAACGGCTCTTGGCTCTTGGCTGTTGGATCCTATATGCCATGTTGTTTTGTTGTTGGCAATGGTGTTGCCGTGTTTCGGTTGTTGTTGCTGGCTTGTTGCCTTGTTGCCGGAAGCGCAATTGCTTCATTATGGCACGTACTTTATCAAAACTCGAGTTGAGTCACATATTATTTCGTTTGCTGCACTCGAAGAAACATTTGAATAATAGTTTTTTATTAATTCTTTTTATCTAATACGATATCCTGATTATAGAAACTTAATAGATCAAAATGTTGCATTAGGAAAGGTTACTTTGATGGGGTTTTTTAAGTGTGTTCCAACTTTATTAGGATCTCAACTTTATTTATTGATTTATTCAATTTTTCTTATGAAAAAAATCATCGCTTTGTGGGCTGTACAGCCTCTGTCAGAAGAAGGCACAGCAAATGACACTCCAATGAGAGTCTTTTCAATGCTTGAACAGAATCCATATCCGAATCCTTTCTAATCTTTACCCTCCTTCCTTCTTTCAGGGGCAAATTCGCCGCCGTGCGACGCGCCATTCACAAGAACACGGGCTCCCACTTCGCGGCAAAGTTCCTGAAGCGGCGACGCCGGGCGCAGAGCAGCGACAAGGAGATCAAGCACGAGATCGCGGTCCTCATGCTATGCGCGGGAGAGCACAACATCGTCAACCTCAACGCGGTCCATGAGACGCGCTCGGACACAGCACTGCTCCTAGAGCTGTAAGTCTTTCCCCTCCCATTAGCAGCTACTCGAGCAGCTAATCATAAAATTTGTATGTTTTAGGGCCACTGGTGGTGAGCTACAGACTATCCTGGACAACGAAGAGTGCCTGACCGAGGTCCAGGCCCGCCACTGTATGCGCGAGGTGCTCAAGGCGCTCAAGTTCCTGCACGACCGCTCCATCGCCCACTTGGACCTCAAGCCGCAGAACATCCTGCTCGCCGGCGAGCGAATTGAAGGTGAGTTTCGAATCAAATACTCGACAAAGCAGACTAACGCCTGTATTTTCTATTATCCCCGCAGATGGCCTTAAACTTTGCGACTTTGGAATCTCGCGGGTGGTGTGCGAGGGTATAAATGTGCGGGAAATGGCCGGAACCCCCGACTACGTAGCTCCCGAGGTGCTCCAGTACGAGCCCCTCTCCCTTCTGACGGACATCTGGTCGGTGGGAGTGCTCACCTACGTGCTGCTCTCCGGCTTCTCGCCCTTCGGCGGCGACACCAAGCAGGAGACCTTCCTCAACATCTCGCAGTGCTCCCTCACCTTTCCGAGCAATCTTTTCGGCGGCGTTTCTCCGGTGGCCATCGACTTTATACGTCGCGCATTGCGAATTAAGCCAAAGTAAGTAACTAATCGTGGAAATTACTCAATGAATCATTAAAAATACTAAAATTTTGTTTTGCAGCGATCGCATGAGTGCCGCTGGTTGCCTGGAGCACGTCTGGTTGAAGGACGACTGCTCCCTGGACAGAACGATATATCTGCAGCCCCAGAGCGACGCTGAGGACGAAGATGATGACGTCGACGATGTGGAGGACGAAGATGAAGAGGAGAAAGAGGTGCCTGCGACAGTGCCAGTCAAGGAGAACGATCAGGCTGCTCAGGAACCCGAAACAAAGCCACTACCACAAGCACACCAGCAAAGCCCTCCGGCTGTCACCTCGCAGCTGGGATCACAGCAGGCGAAGCCCACCATTGCCAGCAAACCGACGCACAATGGCCATCACCGGGCGAACAGCAGCGGCAGCATCTCCAAGATCCCCATTGCCACGAACAAGCTGCTAAACAGTCCCAGCTGCGAGACCACCACCGCGATCCACACCTTTGGCCACGGAAACACCCACAAGCCCACCCAGATCGTCACGCCTACGCGAAGAGCCTCGGACTCGGACAAGGAGAACACCTTTACAGCCACGTTTGTGAAGAAGCCGGTGGCCACCATCCAACTGGGCAGCTCCAACGGGATCGAAGACGCCACAGTGGTAGCCGCCACCCTGACCCTCTTCCCCGATGCCCCCACCACGCCGAAAGTCATCCGCAAGACGCCGACGGGAGAGTCCCATAGGTCGGCCACGTCGGTAAAGGCCCTTGTCAAGAAGTTCCAGCTGGAAGATTCGATTGGATCGGCCAAAGGAGCTCGGCGCAGTGCCGGAGCCGCCCCACTGTCACCCACAACCCCCACAACGCCCTCGACGACGACCACTAGAATGATCCCCATCCGGCGAGCCTCGGAACCCCTTACGGTTATCAACAAGAAGCAACCGTCGCAGCTTTTGCACTCAAACGGAAACATAACTCCCAGCCCTGGCAGCAGTCCTACCAGCTCCTCCGGCAGCACGGCCACCCTGTTGGTCCACAGCCAGAGATTGGGCACCACACCAGCGCCGGTTTGCCACCTGATGAGCAATGTTAAATGCAGCAGCAGCAGCGCCACTGCCCCAGCCACAGCCACATCCGCATCTGTATCTGCCACAAGTGCATCGGGTAGCAGCTGCAGTTCAGGGAAAGCTGGAGGCGCTCCGTCTGCGCACCATCTGCACCACCACCACATGCACCACCATCACCATCACCACCATGTGGTGATCGCGGCAAAGAACGCTGCCGCCGTGGCCGCCTCGAACAACCTCAGCTTGGACCAGGGTATCATCTGTTAGCTAAGGGTTAGCCGGGCGAGCCGTAATGCCAAAAGTTTCTTTCACCGCTTCCTGTGCTGCATGTAACCGACGGTGGAGGGAGGGACCTCGCTTCAAAGCGCCGTCCACCGGAGCAATGGGTCACCTAGATGCAGGATCACTAGGCGGGAGGAAGCCCGGGATAGCTGGAAGAGCAGGATAAGCAGGATAAGCGATTGGAACGAGCAGTGGTGCTGCACCGGAAGATCCGGGAGGTCCGGACGATGGATGGGAAAGTGGAGGAGCTTGTGGAACTGGAATCGGACTGATCAGGAGGCGGAGGAGGATGCGTTAATTTATATTTGAGCGTCATTTAGTTAAATTCCTCAGCAGCTCGCTCAGCAGCTCAGCAGCTTCATCAGGAGAGGAGCAGCAGGACATCCCCCCGAGATCCCAGGAAATCCCTAACTCATTATCTAGTATATAATACATGCACACACACACGAACACACACACACACAGGCAGATGAGAAGGAAGGGTATTGAGGAAAGTTAGTAAAAAAAAAAGATACAAAAAAGGGGATATATTGCTTAAAACTAGATTAAATTATAAAACGAACACCCCGTCATTTCGTCCGCAACGGAAAATTTGATAAGAGGATAAGAACAGAGCTAAACGTTAAAGAGATTAAGCCGGTTTAAGCGGTCTTTTGGTACACATATCATAAATCCCATGTTTGTTATGCAAAACGCAAAAAAAATAAATTAAATGAACAGAATGTAAACAGAACAGAATGTTAAGGAACATAATGTAACAGAACAGAGATGTAACAGAACAGAGATGTAACAGAACAGAAATGTAACTGAACAGAGATGTAACAGAACAAAGATGTAAAAGAACAGAATGTAAACAAAACATAATGTAACAGAACAGATGAGCTGAACAGAATTATATATAGTTTATTGTTTCAACGAATATATATATATATATTAAAATATATATACTAAAAGAAGATTACGTCAATTTGGCCCCAGACTGTCTAGCGGCCTATTATAAATTATACTAGTTATCTATATGCATACTTATGTAAACTTATAAACATATTCATAGCATATAAAATCTATACATGTACCAAAAACGAATGGTTAATCTGTCCCAGCGACAGGATTCCGCACCGAATCAAACGGAAACGAACGGAATCGAACCGAACCGAACCGAACCCATCCGTTCCGCCATTTGCTTGCATGCATTGAGCGTTAGTTCGTTAGTCGAAATCCACTCTGTCAGCCAATATATAATATTAATGCATCAGTATCAATCAGATGGTCAAGTATAGCGTAATAAGCATATAAAATGTTGTTCGTTCGCCTAGGAGAAAGTTTAGAGAATGTTAAAAGCAAAGCTAAATTGTTAATCGTGTGTCTGTGTGCTCAATCGTTCAATCGTTCAATCGTTCAATCGTTGCATAAATGTTGCGTAGGATACATTACATATACATTGTAGTTGGACTCATCTAGAGTACTCATCATTTGAAATGGCCCAAGTCCTGTCCCTGTCCTTTGCCTTCCTCTCCTCGTCCCAGCTCCTCCAGTTACCCTTGTTTTAGTCGGTTTTGTATATATTTCCAGAACAGTACGGAGATTCAGCCAGCCAGCCAGCCAGCAGCAGCAGCAGAAGCAGCAGCTTATTTAATTAAATTTATTTCTTTTTTTTTTTATCCGATTATCGAAATCGTATTATAATGCTTTGATGCGAGTTGTATTTATTAGGCAAAATGTCTGCGCGGTCGGTGATCAACGGATCAATGGTTAATTGTTAAAGAGAACTTAATTTATCGGAATCGATTACCGTTTTTTTTATACTGAGAACTTGCAAGGACTTCTCTTAATTACTATTATTTTTTTAATACACCTAAATCACGTAGATGTGTTTAATGTATTTTTACATTAGTAGTTAAATGCAGCGCCGCAAAAATACGCAAAACCGCAAACGTTACCGCAAAGTTAATAAGCTAAATGTAAAGAATTGAGAAACGCGTTTTAATGTTTAGTAATTTTAATTTTTAATTTTTTGTTTAGAAAATCTATTTCAATGAGAAGACAAAGATGCATATTATATTCTATATTACATAGTAATTATTTTATAGCTAACTAATTTAAAGCATATTCAATAAAACAAAAATTAAACTAACTGATCCCCCCTTATTTTAAATCAATTAACGGTCTGTTAGTCAAAATGTGGGCTGCCTGAGCAGCGTTTTGTTCTTTTACATGCATCTCGATAGCGGCGACTGGACAACTAAAAGTTTTTATCTTTGTTTTAATGTTTTCTAACGATTTTTATTCCAGTTTTGAAATTTTGGCGCTTTTTCAACACACAATCGTACGTTTTCCAATACACTTATCGTAAGTTTTCCAATACACTCATCGTACGTTTTCCAATACACTCATCGTATGTTTTCCAATACCTCATCGTACATTTTCCAATACACTCATCGTATGTTTTCCAATACACTCATCGTAAGTTTTCCAATACACTCATTCGTTCGTTTTCTAACACGGATCTTCCATTATTCAGCAATTACACGGCATTTCGAGCGTTTTTGCTAAAGAAAGAATGGCCGCGTGTACCCCGAGAAGAAAACGTGAGCTTTGGACGAGGCCAACACGAATCTCAGCATTGGGGATGAGGAAAGCAGCCTAGAGCAGGAAACCCACTGGTGCCACAAATGAATACTTACGGTAAGCCCCTCTGCCGCGGCGAGCTTCAGGGCCGCCTTGTACAATGGGCGTCGCTATGCCAAAAGTGGAGAGAACTGTGCGACAGATAGCGTTGAATTAGACTGCAAATGCACAAAGATGAGTGAGTAAATATTAGTGAGTCGAAAATAGGAGTCCTGTATGTTCGTATTAAACTTTTATTCTTTTCAGTAACTATAAAAATCATTACTGAAGGTGGCTCGGGTCGAGTGTGTTGGCCAAAGCTACTAAATGAGCCTACCAATAGCTTAGGTTCAAGTCTATTGGTTCTAGCATGCAATAAAGTTGCAAAGAACCAACTATAATATTAAAGCGATGCCACATAGACGCCCATGCACGCACCGGCGAGAGTTGCATCTATTCTGGGTATGCAGATCTTTCTCTGGAAGCACCAGAATAGCTCTTGGAGCAACTGCACCACCTGCGACAGCAGCAGGAGCATCAGAGTAGCAATTGGAGCGCCAGCCTTACTCCTAGAGCACCAGAACAGCACCTGGAGGAGCATATATAGCCCCACCAGAGCAGCTGAACAGGACCAGGTAGTTTACACGGTGAATAGCGAATATCTCGGTCATTTATGAACCGATTTGCAAACGGCGTACCATTTCTGAATCAGAGCCTCAAGCTTCTTCAATCTGTAACAAAATTATAAGGAAATTGAACAAAAAAAAAATGAGTCAATTTTCGCAAAAATGATGATGGTACCCCTTTCCAAAATTACAAAAATCGATCGATTTTTTTTTGTTCCATTTTTCTGATAATTTGGCGCTTATCAACGAAGCCTGAAACCCTGATTCCAAAATGACAATCCGAATCCAAATCGGTTGCAAAACGGCCAAGATATTTACAAAAGAATATTTAAAAAATCAAATTTTATACCGTTTTGAGAGTAGCTGATATTTTTTTCTATTTTATTTTACAGGGACGTTAACAAAATGGACTAAAACGAAAATTGCGAGGCAGATATTTCTAGCCTATCTGCACCTGATAACCATGAAGAGCACTTCGAGTTAAATAGATGCACCTCTACAACCACAGCAAAGCTTGGAGGAACTGAAACAGCTCCTAGATCTACTGGAGCACCTGTAGCAGCACCTAGACCAGCAGAGCAGTACTAGGGGCAGTTGCAGCAGTACCAGAAGCACCTGTAGCAGTAACAGGAGCACCTGTACCAGTACCAGGGGCACCACAGCAGTACCAGGAGTACGAGGATCCCCTTTAGCAGTAACAGGAGCACCTGTACCAGTACCAGGAGTACCAGGATCCCCTGTAGCAGTACCAGGAGTTTTTGGAGCATCAAAGAAGAACATAGAGAACCTGTAGCAATGGATGAAACACCAGAGCAGCACCTGGAGCACCTGTAGAATCACCTGACCACCTGTATCAGCACCTGGAGCATCACAGCAGCATCTGGAGCACCTGTAGCAGGTCCAGCAACACATGTAGCCGCCGGTAGAGCCCTAGAGCAGTACCAGAGCAGCTTCTGCAGCATCAGATCAGTACCTGAAGCATCCGATCAGCACCAGAAGCACCTCTGGCAGCACCTAGCAGCACTGGAACCGCAGGGCAGCACCTGGATCAGCTGTATCAGCACGTGGAGCATCGGAGCGACACCAGAAGAACCAGGACTACCAGGATAACCTGTAGCAGTACCAGGAGCACCACAGCAGAACCAGGAGCACCTTTACCAGTACGAGGAGCACGAGTAGCAGTACCAGGAGCACCAAAGCAGCACTACGAGTACCTGTACCAGTACCAGGAGCATCTGTAGCAGTACCAGGAGAACGTGTAGCAGTACCTGCAGGACCAAAGCAGCACCACGAGCCCCTGTAGCATACCCGAAGTACCTGTACCAGTACCAGGAGCAACTGTAATAGTACCAGGAGCACCACAGCAGTACCAGGAGCACCTGTAACAGTACCAGGAGCACCTGTAGCAGCTCATGAACAGCTCCTGCAGCACCTGAAGCACCTGGATCAGCTGTATCAGCACCTTAAGCTTCGAAGCGGCACTAGAAGCACTTCTGCAGCGCCTGGAGCAGCCGTAGGAGATCCTGGAGCACCTGGAGCTTTTGGAGCGTCATAGCAGCACCTGGAGCACCGTATTTTGTATTTAATTTCCTATATTTTAAGAATTTTCCTATGTAAATACATGTATCTGTATTTGTAAGCACGTTTTATTGAAAATAACAGTTTACACCAATTTTCCGAGTTTTCTTTTATTTTCCAGGTTTTCCCCGAATTTTCCTTGATATTCCCACCTTTCCGAGTTTTCCGAATTTTCCCGAGTTTTCCTGAATTTTCCCGAATTTTCCTGAATTTTCCCGGATTTTCCTGATTTTTCCTGATTTTTCCTGAATTTTCCCGAATTTTCCCGAATTTTTCAGAATTTTTCTCTATTTTCAGATTTTTAAAAATGACAAAATCGCCCTCCGCCACTTCTGAAGTACCAGGCGAACAGAAATCAGTAGAAGGTGGATGCCAAATTTTTAAATTTTGGCGGGAAAAAAATTTGAATTTGAAAAAAATACCAAAAAAATTTTAACGGAAAAATACCAAAAAATGTAACGGAAAAATACCAAAAAAAATTCAAATCTGGTATTGTTTCGTTACATTTTTTGGTATTTTTCCGTTAAAATTTTTTTGGTATTTTATTCAAATTCAAATTTGAAAATTAACGGATTCGCGCCAAATTTTAAAAATTCGGCATCCACCTTCTGCTGATTTCTGTTCGCCTGGTACTTCAGAAGTGGCGGAGGGCGATTTTGTCATTTTTAAAAATCTGAAAATAGAGAAAAATTCTGAAAAATTCGGGAAAATTCGGGAAAATTCAGGAAAAATCAGGAAAAATCAGGAAAATCCGGGAAAATTCAGGAAAATTCGGGAAAATTCGGAAAACTCGGAAAGGTGGGAATATCAAGGAAAATTCGGGGAAAACCTGGAAAATAAAAGAAAACTCGGAAAATTGGTGTAAACTGTGTGCTTTATTTTCAATAAAACGTGCTTACAAATACAGATACATGTATTTACATAGAAAATGCTTAAAATATGGAAAAATAGGTACTGTTCTGGATCTCCAGGATCTTCTACGGCTGCTCCAGGTTCTGCAGAAGGCTGGTCCAGGATTCGTCCAGGGTTGCCTAGGCCTCCAGGATCCGTCCAGGCTGGTCCAGGGTGGCCTGGGATGGTCCAGGATCCATCCAGGCTAGCCTAGGCTGGTCCAGGATCCGTCCAGGCTGGCCTAGGCTGGTCCAGGGTGGCCTGGGATGGTTCAGGAACCATCCAGGCTGGCCTAGGCTGGTCCAGGATCCGTCCAGGCTAGCCTAGGCTGGTCCAGGGTGGCCTGGGATGGTCCAGGATCCATCCAGGCTAGCCTAGGCTGGTCCAGGATCCATCCAGGCTGGCTTAGGCTGGTCCAGGGTGGCCTGGGATGGTCCAGGATCCGTCCAGGCTGGCCTAGGCTGGTCCAGGGTGGCCTGGGATGGTCCAGGATCCATCCAGGCTAGCCTAGGCTGGTCCAGGATCCGTCCAGGCTGGCTTAGGCTGGTCCAGGGTGGCCTGGGATGGTCCAGGATCCGTCCAGGCCGATCCAGGGTGGCCTGGGATGGTCCAGGATCCATCCAGGCTAGCCTAGGCTGGTCCAGGATCCATCCAGGCTGGCTTAGGCTGGTCCAGGGTGGCCTGGGATGGTCCAGGATCCGTCCAGGCTGGCCTAGGCTGGTCCAGGGTGGCCTGGGATGGTCCAGGATCCATCCAGGCTGGCCTAGGCTGGTCCAGGATCCGTCCAGGCTGGCCTAGGCTGGTCCAGGGTGGCCTGGGATGGTTCAGGATCCATCCAGGCTGGCCTAGGCTGGTCCAGGATCCGTCCAGGCTGGCTTAGGCTGGTCCAGGGTGGCCTGGGATGGTCCAGGATCCGTCCAGGCCGGTCCAGGGTGGCCTGGGATGGTCCAGGATCCATCCAGGCTAGCCTAGGCTGGTCCAGGATCCATCCAGGCTGGCTTAGGCTGCTCCATGGGGGCCTGGGATGGTCCAGGATCCGTCCAGGCTGGCCTAGGCTGGTCCAGGGTGGCCTGGGATGGTCCAGGATCCATCCAGGCTGGCCTAGGCTGGTCCAGGATCCGTCCAGGCTGGCTTAGGCTGGTCCAGGGTGGCCTGGGATGGTCCAGGATCCATCCAGGCTGGCCTAGCCTGGTCCAGGATCCGTCCAGGCTGGCCTAGGCTGGCCCAGGGTGGCCTGGGATGGTCCAGGATCCGTCCAGGCTGGCCTAGGCTGGTCCAGGGTGGCCTGGGATGGTCCAGGATCCATCCAGGCTGGCCTAGCCTGGTCCAGGATCCGTCCAGGCTGGCCTAGGCTGGCCCACGGTGGCCTGGGATGGTCCAGGATCCATCCAGGCTAGCCTAGGCTGGTCCAGGATCAATCCAGGCTGGCTTAGGCTGGTCCATGGTGGCCTAGGCTGGTCCAGGATCCGTCCAGGCTGGGCTAGGCTGGTCCAGGGTGGCCTGGGATGGTCCAGGATCCGTCCAGGCTGGCCTAGGCTGGTCCAGGGTGGCCTGGGATGGTCCAGGATCCGTCCAGGCTGGCCTAGGCTGGTCCAGGGTGGCCTGGGATGGTCCAGGATCCATCCAGGCTGGCCTAGCCTGGTCCAGGATCCGTCCAGGCTGGCCTAGGCTGGCCCACGGTGGCCTGGGATGGTCCAGGATCCGTCCAGGCTGGCCTAGGCTGGTCCAGGGTGGCCTGGGATGGTCCAGGATCCATCCAGGCTGGCCTAGGCTGGTCCAGGATCCGTCCAGGCTGGCCTATGCTGGTCCAGGATGGCCTGGGCTGGTCCAGAATCCATCCAGGCTGGCCTAGGCTGGTCCAGGGTGGCCTGGGATGGTTCAGGATCCATCCAGGCTGGCCTAGGCTGGTCCAGGGTGGCCTGGGATGGTCCAGGATCCGTCCAGGCTGGCCTAGGCTGGTCCAGGGTGGCCTGGGATGGTCCAGGATCCGTCCAGGCTGGCCTAGGCTGGTCCAGCGTGGCCTGGGATGGTCCAGGATCCATCCAGGCTGGCCTAGCCTGGTCCAGGATCCGTCCAGGCTGGCCTAGGCTGGCCCACGGTGGCCTGGGATGGTCCAGGATCCGTCCAGGCTGGCCTAGGCTGGTCCAGGGTGGCCTGGGATGGTCCAGGATCCATCCAGGCTGGCCTAGGCTGGTCCAGGATCCGTCCAGGCTGGCCTATGCTGGTCCAGGATGGCCTGGGCTGGTCCAGAATCCATCCAGGCTGGCCTAGGCTGGTCCAGGATCCGTCCAGGCTGGCTTAGGCTGGTCCAGGGTGGCCTGGGATGGTCCAGGATCCGTCCAGGCTGGTCCAGGGTGGCCTGGGATGGTCCAGGATCCATCCAGGCTAGCCTAGGCTGGTCCAGGATCCGTCCAGGCTGGCTTAGGCTGGTCCAGGGTGGCCTGGGATGGTCCAGGGTGGCCTGGGATGGTCCAGGGTCCGTCCAGGCTGGTCCAGGGTGGCCTGGGATGGTCCAGGATCCATCCAGGCTGGCCTAGGCTGGTCCAGGATCCGTCCAGGCTGGCCTAGGCTGGTCCAGGGTGGCCTGGGATGGTTCAGGATCCATCCAGGCTGGCCTAGGCTGGTCCAGGATCCGTCCAGGCTGGCTTAGGCTGGTCCAGGGTGGCCTGGGATGGTCCAGGATCCGTCCAGGCTGGTCCAGGGTGGCCTGGGATGGTCCAGGATCCATCCAGGCTAGCCTAGGCTGGTCCAGGATCCGTCCAGGCTGGCTTAGGCTGGTCCAGGGTGGCCTGGGATGGTCCAGGGTGGCCTGGGATGGTCCAGGATCCGTCCAGGCTGGTCCAGGGTGGCCTGGGATGGTCCAGGATCCATCCAGGCTGGCCTAGGCTGGTCCAGGATCCGTCCAGGCTGGTCTAGGCTGGTCCAGGGTCCGTCCAGGCTGGTCTAGGCTGGTCCAGGGTAGCCTGGGATGGTTCAGGATCCATCCAGGCTGGCCTAGGCTGGTCCAGGATCCGTCCAGGCTGGCTTAGGCTGGTCCAGGGTGGCCTGGGATGGTCCAGGATCCGTCCAGGCTGGTCCAGGGTGGCCTGGGATGGTCCAGGATCCATCCAGGCTAGCCTAGGCTGGTCCAGGATCCGTCCAGGCTGGCCTAGGCTGGTCCAGGGTGGCCTGGGATGGTCCAGGATCCGTCCAGGCTGGCCTAGGCTGGTCCAGGGTGGCCTGGGATGGTCCAGGATCCATCCAGGCTGGCCTAGGCTGGTCCAGGATCCGTCCAGGCTGGCTTAGGCTGGTCCAGGGTGGCCTGGGATGGTCCAGGATCCGTCCAGGCTGGTCCAGGGTGGCCTGGGATGGTTCAGGATCCATCCAGGCTGGTCCAGAATCCATCCAGGCTGGCCTAGGCTGGTCCAGGGTGGCCTGGGATGGTTCAGGATCCATCCACGCTGGCCTAGGCTGGTCCAGGATCCGTCCAGGCTGGCTTAGGCTGGTCCAGGGTGGCCTGGGATGGTCCAGGATCCGTCCAGGCTGGTCCAGGGTGGCCTGGGATGGTCCAGGATCCATCCAGGCTAGCCTAGGCTGGTCCAGGATCCGTCCAGGCTGGCTTAGGCTGGTCCAGGGTGGCCTGGGATGGTCCAGGGTGGCCTGGGATGGTCCAGGATCCGTCCAGGCTGGTCCAGGGTGGCCTGGGATGGTCCAGGATCCATCCAGGCTGGCCTAGGCTGGTCCAGGATCCGTCCAGGCTGGCCTAGGCTGGTCCAGGGTGGCCTGGGATGGTTCAGGATCCATCCAGGCTGGCCTAGGCTGGTCCAGGATCCGTCCAGGCTGGCTTAGGCTGGTCCAGGGTGGCCTGGGTTGGTCCAGGATCTATCCAGGCTAGCCTAGGCTGGTCCAGGATCCGTCCAGGCTGGCTTAGGCTGGTCCAGGGTGGCCTGGGATGGTCCAGGATCCGTCCAGGCCGATCCAGGGTGGCCTGGGATGGTCCAGGATCCATCCAGGCTAGCCTAGGCTGGTCCAGGATCCATCCAGGCTGGCTTAGGCTGGTCCAGGGTGGCCTGGGATGGTCCAGGATCCGTCCAGGCTGGCCTAGGCTGGTCCAGGGTGGCCTGGGATGGTCCAGGATCCATCCAGGCTGGCCTAGGCTGGTCCAGGATCCGTCCAGGCTGGCCTAGGCTGGTCCAGGGTGGCCTGGGATGGTTCAGGATCCATCCAGGCTGGCCTAGGCTGGTCCAGGATCCGTCCAGGCTGGCTTAGGCTGGTCCAGGGTGGCCTGGGATGGTCCAGGATCCGTCCAGGCCGGTCCAGGGTGGCCTGGGATGGTCCAGGATCCATCCAGGCTAGCCTAGGCTGGTCCAGGATCCATCCAGGATGGCTTAGGCTGGTCCATGGTGGCCTGGGATGGTCCAGGATCCGTCCAGGCTGGCCTAGGCTGGTCCAGGGTGGCCTGGGATGGTCCAGGATCCATCCAGGCTAGCCTAGGCTGGTCCAGGATCCGTCCAGGCTGGCTTAGGCTGGTCCAGGGTGGCCTGGGATGGTCCAGGATCCATCCAGGCTGGCCTAGCCTGGTCCAGGATCCGTCCAGGCTGGCCCAGGGTGGCCTGGGATGGTCCAGGATCCGTCCAGGCTGGCCTAGGCTGGTCCAGGGTGGCCTGGGATGGTCCAGGATCCATCCAGGCTGGCCTAGCCTGGTCCAGGATCCGTCCAGGCTGGCCTAGGCTGGCCCACGGTGGCCTGGGATGGTCCAGGATCCGTCCAGGCTGGCTTAGGCTGGTCCAGGGTGGCCTGGGATGGTCCAGGATCCGTCCAGGCTGGTCCAGGGTGGCCTGTGATGGTCCAGGATCCGTCCAGGCCGGCTTAGGCTGGGCCAGGGTGGCCTGGGATGGTCGAGGATCCATCCAGGCTGGCCTAGGCTGGTCCAGGATCCATCCAGGCTGGCTTAGGCTGGTCCAGGGTGGCCTAGGCTGGTCCAGGATCCATCCAGGCTGGCCTAGGCTGGTCCAGGGTGGCCTGGGATGGTCCAGGATCCGTCCAGGCTGGCCTAGGCTGGTCCAGGGTGGCCTGGGATGGTCCAGGATCCGTCCAGGCTGGCCTAGGCTGGTCCAGGGTGGCCTGGGATGGTCCAGGATCCATCCAGGCTGGCCTAGCCTGGTCCAGGATCCGTCCAGGCTGGCCTAGGCTGGCCCACGGTGGCCTGGGATGGTCCAGGATCCGTCCAGGCTGGCCTAGGCTGGTCCAGGGTGGCCTGGGATGGTCCAGGATCCATCCAGGCTGGCCTAGGCTGGTCCAGGATCCGTCCAGGCTGGCCTATGCTGGTCCAGGATGGCCTGGGCTGGTCCAGAATCCATCCAGGCTGGCCTAGGCTGGTCCAGGGTGGCCTGGGATGGTTCAGGATCCATCCAGGCTGGCCTAGGCTGGTCCAGGGTGGCCTGGGATGGTCCAGGATCCGTCCAGGCTGGCCTAGGCTGGTCCAGGGTGGCCTGGGATGTTCCAGGATCCGTCCAGGCTGGCCTAGGCTGGTCCAGGGTGGCCTGGGATGGTCCAGGATCCATCCAGGCTGGCCTAGCCTGGTCCAGGATCCGTCCAGGCTGGCCTAGGCTGGCCCACGGTGGCCTGGGATGGTCCAGGATCCGTCCAGGCTGGCCTAGGCTGGTCCAGGGTGGCCTGGGATGGCCCAGGATCCATCCAGGCTGGCCTAGGCTGGTCCAGGATCCGTCCAGGCTGGCCTATGCTGGTCCAGGATGGCCTGGGCTGGTCCAGAATCCATCCAGGCTGGCCTAGGCTGGTCCAGGGTGGCCTGGGATGGTTCAGCATCCATCCAGGCTGGCCTAGGCTGGTCCAGGGTGGCCTGGGATGGTTCAGCATCCATCCAGGCTGGCCTAGGCTGGTCCAGGATCCGTCCAGGCTGGTCTAGGCTGGTCCAGGGTCCGTCCAGGCTGGTCTAGGCTGGTCCAGGGTAGCCTGGGATGGTTCAGGATCCATCCAGGCTGGCCTAGGCTGGTCCAGGATCCGTCCAGGCTGGCTTAGGCTGGTCCAGGGTGGCCTGGGATGGTCCAGGATCCGTCCAGGCTGGTCCAGGGTGGCCTGGGATGGTCCAGGATCCATCCAGGCTAGCCTAGGCTGGTCCAGGATCCGTCCAGGCTGGCCTAGGCTGGTCCAGGGTGGCCTGGGATGGTCCAGGATCCGTCCAGGCTGGCCTAGGCTGGTCCAGGGTGGCCTGGGATGGTCCAGGATCCATCCAGGCTGGCCTAGGCTGGTCCAGGATCCGTCCAGGCTGGCTTAGGCTGGTCCAGGGTGGCCTGGGATGGTCCAGGATCCGTCCAGGCTGGTCCAGGGTGGCCTGGGATGGTTCAGGATCCATCCAGGCTGGTCCAGAATCCATCCAGGCTGGCCTAGGCTGGTCCAGGGTGGCCTGGGATGGTCCAGGATCCATCCAGGCTGGCCTAGGCTGGTCCAGGATCCGTCCAGGCTGGCCTAGGCTGGTCCAGGGTAGCCTGGGATGGTTCAGGATCCATCCAGGCTGGCCTAGGCTGGTCCAGGATCCGTCCAGGCTGGTCCAGGGTGGCCTGGGATGGTCCAGGATCCGTCCAGGCTGGTCCAGGGTGGCCTGGGATGGTCCAGGATCCATCCAGGCTAGCCTAGGCTGGTCCAGGATCCATCCAGGCTGGCTTAGGCTGGTCCAGGGTGGCCTGGGATGGTCCAGGGTGGCCTGGGATGGTCCAGGATCCGTCCAGGCTGGTCCAGGGTGGCCTGGGATGGTCCAGGATCCATCCAGGCTGGCCTAGGCTGGTCCAGGATCCGTCCAGGCTGGCCTAGGCTGGTCCAGGGTGGCCTGGGATGGTCCAGGATCCATCCACGCTGGCTTAGGCTGGTCCAGGGTGGCCTGGGTTGGTCCAGGATCTATCCAGGCTAGCCTAGTCTGGTCCAGGATCCGTCCAGGCTGGCTTAGGCTGGTCCAGGGTGGCCTGGGATGGTCCAGGATCCGTCCAGGCTGGCCTAGGCTGGTCCAGGGTGGCCTGGGATGGTTCAGGATCCATCCAGGCTGGCCTAGGCTGGTCCAGGATCCGTCCAGGCTGGCTTAGGCTGGTCCAGGGTGGCCTGGGATGGTCCAGGATCCGTCCAGGATGGTCCAGGGTGGCCTGGGATGGTTCAGGATCCATCCAGGCTGGTCCAGGATCCGTCCAGGCTGGCTTAGGCTGGTCCAGGGTGGCCTGGGATGGTCCAGGATCCGTCCAGGCTGGTCCAGGGTGGCCTGGGATGGTCCAGGATCCGTCCAGGCTGGTCCAGGGTGGCCTGGGATGGTTCAGGATCCATCCAGGCTGGCCTAGGCTGGTCCAGGATCCGTCCAGGCTGGCTTAGGCTGGTCCAGGGTGGCCTGGGATGGTCCAGGATCCGTCCAGGATGGTCCAGGGTGGCCTGGGATGGTTCAGGATCCATCCAGGCTGGTCCAGGATCCGTCCAGGCTGGCTTAGGCTGGTCCAGGGTGGCCTGGGATGGTCCAGGATCCGTCCAGGATGGTCCAGGGTGGCCTGGGATGGTTCAGGATCCATCCAGGCTGGTCCAGGATCCGTCCAGGCTGGCTTAGGCTGGTCCTGGGTGGCCTGGGATGGTCCAGGATCCGTCCAGGATGGTCCAGGGTGGCCTGGGATGGTTCAGGATCCATCCAGGCTGGTCCAGGATCCGTCCAGGCTGGCTTAGGCTGGTCCAGGGTGGTCTGGGATGGTCCAGGATCCGTCCAGGATGGTCCAGGGTGGCCTGGGATGGTTCAGGATCCATCCAGGCTGGTCCAGGATCCGTCCAGGCTGGCTTAGGCTCGTCCAGGGTGGCCTGGGATGGTCCAGGATCCGTCCAGGCTGGTCCAGGGTGGCCTGGGATGGTCCAGGATCCATCCAGGCTGGTCCAGGGTGGCCTGGGATGGTCCAGGATCCGTCCAGGCTGGTCCAGGCTGGCCTAGGCTGGTCCAGGGTGGCCTGGGATGGTTCAGGATCCATCCAGGCTGGCCTAGGCTGGTCCAGGATCCGACCAGGCTGGCCTAGGCAGGTCCATGACGCTCCTGACTGGTCTAGGCGATGCTCCTGCCTAAGGGGTGCTCTGGTGCCCCAGGTGCTTCTCCGGGGCTGCTCTGGTCCTCCTGGTGCTGCTACAGGTGCGTCACAGAAGAATCTGCCTTAGAAATCTCTTTGTGGTCCTTTTGGAGTCCTGTATCCTGTCGCCATTGCTGTAAAATTAAACAAAAGAAAGAATTTTTATATGATCCAAAATTTCATATTTCTAAATATTTTTTCATAAATATCTTTGCCATTTGGCTACCGATTTATGAACGGAGTACCATTATAAAATCAGGGGCTGAGTCTCTATCGATCGACATTAAAAGATCCAGAAAATTCAGCAAAAAAATTTCGATCGATTTTTCGCAATTTTGAAAAGGGGTACCATCATGATTTTTGGCGAAAATCGAGTAAAATTTTTTTTGTTCCATTTCCCTATCATTTTGCTACAGATTAAAGAAGCTTGAGAATCTCATTCAGAAATGGTACACCGTTTGCAAATCGGTTAAGAAATGGCCGAGATATTAGCTATTAAAAGTATAAACTACTTGGTCCTGATCTGCTGCTCTGGCGGTGCTATAGATGCTCCTCTAGGTGCTGTTCTGGTGCTCCAGCTGCTGTTTAAGGTGATCCAGGTGGTGGTCTAATGTCCTAGGTGTTGGTCCAGTATTTCTAGGAGCTACTCTGGTCTTTCAGGTGCTAAGCGGGCGCTGCTCTGGTGCTCTTGGAGTAGCTCTTGTACTGCTCTCGAGCTCCAGCTGCTGCTTCTGCTGCGTCAGGTGCTCCGGGTGCTGCTACTATACCATCAGTAACAGCACCCGGAGCACTGCTCCTGTTGTCGCACTGTCATTCCTGGGAAACAAAACATAAGATAAGTTGACCTCATTTTATAGAAAACTTACTGAAAGTTGTTAAAACCTACTTGAATAAAATTGGCGGAGGTCTTCTAGCCGCTTAATTAATATCAAAATCTTTAGTTAACATATTTTCCTTTCCACAGGTATGCGGATCGCTCCATTGAGACAGAACCAAAGCACCGGTTTCACCGATACTCCCTTTCCGCCAAATAGTTGCCTTATTAATAGACTAGTATAGTTGATAGCCTGTGAAAAATAAAATGAAAATGTTTTAAAAGATATTTTGTGTTTTTTAGTCAGGGAGGGAATATTTTCAGGTACTAGTTTAAATATTTTGGCCATTTCGTTACCGATTGGGGAACAGCGTACCATTTTGGAATCAGGGATTGAGTATCCATCGATCGACATCAAAAGATCCAGAAAATCGAAAAAAAAATTTCGATCGATTTTTCGTAATTTTTAAAAGGGGTACCATCATCATTTTTGGCAAAAATCGGCTTAGTGTAATTTTCTGATTTTCTGGCAACTATTTGTTGAATATCTTGGCTATTTCTCAACCAATTTGGGAGCGGAATACCATTTTGCGATAGGAACTTTATTCCGCGTCGATTTGCATTCAAATAAATGGAAACTCGAACAATAAAATTTCGACCCATTTTTCGCAATTTTTAAAAGGGGTATCATGATTTTTGGCAAAAATTGATCCGAAATTTTTTTGTTCTATATTTCTAATCTTTTGATACAGATTGAAGAAGCTTGAGGCTCTGATTCAGAAATGGTATGGCATTTCAAAATCGGTTAAGAAATGGCCGAGATATTCGCTATAAACGTATAAACTACCTGGTCCTGTTCTGCTCTGGTGGGGCTATAGAAGCTGCTCCAGGTGCTGATTGGGTGCTGTTCTGGATCTCTAGGAGTAACGCTGGTGTCCCAATTGCTATTTTGATCCTGCAGCTGCTGCTCTGCTACCATAGGTGCTTCAATAGCTCGAGGAGCTGGTTCCAAGACTGCTCTGGTTCCCCAGGACCTGCTCTGGTTCTCCAGGGGGCGCTCTGCTACTCTAGGTGATCCTGAAGCTGCTTCAGGTGCTACAAGCGTTGCTCTGGTGCTGTTCCGGCGCTGTTACGGTTGCCACAGGTATTCCAGGTTCTGTTCCTGAGCTCTCGTTATCAGGTGCAGCTTTACAAAAGATCTCCTTCAAATTTGGTTTCAGCCATTCTTAGATCAAAATATCGTGTTCTCGTTTCTATAAAATAAAATAAAACAAACATTAAAAGGTACTTTCAAAGCTACTCCATTCTTCTAAGCACATATTGTAAATATCTTGGTGGTTCCGCAACTGATTGGAGAATGGAGTATCATTTTGGAATCAGGGCTTTAGTGTCCTTCGATTGGAAATGTTGGCTATGGAGCCCTGATTGCTTCTGTTAGGAATGGTACGCCGTTTCCAAATCAGTTGAGTAGATGCCGAGATATTCGCTATCAAAAGTATTAAATACCTGGTTTATCACATTTTCGATGGCGATTATTCTTGCTTTTCCCAATTTATGAATCAAAACACATCGCAAAACGGTTGTCTAGGACACCTTCAGGCAGCAAATGTTCCTGGTTCTCTAGGCGCTGCTTTGCTGATCCACAGAAGGTTGTGCGCCACCTTATGATAGGCTTTCTTTTTGCAGGGACCACCGCGGCGGGCGCCCCACATTATATCCTCTGCCACTTGTGCCTGAGAGAAACATGGGAGGAGTAGCTACTCGACTTCCTAGGCAACCTGCACCTTAAAGTCCTCCTTGTCCCGCTCCATGAACTTGTTGACCATCATCTAGCGCTTCTATTGGCGTATCCTTTGTTTTCTGTACCTATATTTTCGTACTTTTATTTTATGCCAAGTCCGGCTTAAAGAAAGTCCACCTACCTGCGCCACGTAGTTGTTGACCGTGAATTTCTTTGTGATCTCCAAAGCTTCGGTTTCTTTTCAATCTTCTGATGTCGGGAAACCTCCCAACTCGTCAAATTGTCCATTATTTCCATCCTCATCCCTTTATTAAAAATCCCATACACCGGCTCCTCGTGCTTTTGTTTACCAAGAGGTGGTGCTGCCAAACGAGTGTTGATGGCGTGACATTTGCAGTTTCTGTCCAGTAATAGCTATGAGTTCTTCAAGTAGGGCCATGGCTTTATATTGTACGTAGTATTATATTCTCGATGCCTCGATTTATTAATTCCAAAACACGCCATTTGCAGCTTTCCAGTTTGTTTTGACACTTACGTGATCGATAGCATATCGATAGTTGTCGTAGCTATTTTCCAACACTCGCGATCTTCCAATACATGGCTTTGACGCTTGATAACACTGAATTCGATATCGATAGCGGCAATTTAAAATTTAAATGCAGATATTCCAGTCTAAATTTAGAACGTTGTTAAATTGTAGAGTAATAAATTTCGTAATGCAAGAAACATTAAACTACTTTGATATCTTTAAAAATATAACTTAAATACACACGATTTTGACGCTTTACAACACTGAGTTCGATCGCGGCAATTTCAAATTTGAATACAGAAATTCCAGTCAAAATTTAGAACGTTCTTAAATTTTAGAGTATTAAATTTGATAATGCAAAAAACAACTTAAAATACTTGAAAATCTTTAAGAATATAACTGAAATAAGACAAATTGCTTAAAAACAAAACTATTTTAACAATATTTACACATAAATAGCCCTAATATAAGATCCACGTTATCTTTATATTATTTCTATTTTGATTTTAAAATGCACCTAGTATTTGCATCGAATCAGAGATGCTGGAAAGTATTTAGAAAAACATATACACACATCTTTATTCGAATACATGAATACAATCTGTTTGGTATAAAAGGAATAAAGACAAAAAAAATATTTAGATCACTATAAGTAAAAGTAAGTGTAACTAGCGATCAAAGAAAGTTTCACAGTAAAAAAAATATTCCTTCGCTTCCACTACGTAACTATAATTGCTCCTGGATTCCTAATCCCGGATAGAGTTCTCTCGCCGCCTCCATACGGCGGCTGGGCTGTTTCCTTGATGTGGGAAGAAAAAATGCTTCGAGATTACAGACACCACTTTCTTTCTTTACACGCTGAGTGAATGGTGGTAGATGGTAGGTGGTTGGTTTAGTGTAGATTACTTTTGGATTAAGATTGGGAGACAAGCGGAAGTGGGCTTAAATTCCGCGGTACGATCGGTGGGCTAGGAAGGCGCTGATGAAGTACAGCACGGAGTTAACCAGACCCAGGACTCCGGCCGCCATATAACCGTCGTGCTTGACGTCGCGTAGCCTGAGAAGCAGCACAATGGATGAGGCCAGTAACAGTATGGCAGCGACGCTATGGTAGATCAGTTCCTGAAAGAGTATCAGAATAATAGATGAGTCACTTAATTTGTAAATAATTATTATCTGAACGAACATAAATTGTTTTGGCAATAATGCCTCCCGTGCTCAGCGACGTAAGACAGGCGAGGAGTAGACAGAATGTCCCTATCATAAAGGTGGTGGCCATCAGGAAGTGGAACAGGTCCTGCTGGTGGTTGAAGAAGCGACGGTAGTCCTCATAGTTGTAGGCCAAGATTCCCACAACGGCGGCACCAATGATCTGCGAACAAGTAAGTAGGATTAAGAATCTTTCATAATTTGGGTCAAAGGATTAAACTAACCAGTTCGAACAACTTGAGAATTCCTGGGAAGGACTTCAGATAGCCCGTGTTCAGGACAATGTAGGAGGTGTTGGTGGTACTCGTGGTGGTGCGGGTGATGGTCACTGAGTGAGACATTTTGCAATAAAATCGGTGGTTTTCTTCGGGTTACTGAGGAAGAGGATATTAAAAAATTAATTAGGATTTAAATTTAATAAAAAATAAATCTCTATCTCTATATTTTGGAGAACTATTTAAGATGACCTATAATTGTACTTTTTTTTTGTGCATTTTGGATCAATTTTTGGCCAGCTGTTTCGGATCGAACGCCCTTGCCACGCCCACTGACCAGTACGCACATATACCCCACCCCACCCCAGTGTTAATTTATTTGTACAGAGATTCGTGTATTTCTGGCCATTAATTCGTTGCTGTTTGTGTTTTGGATTTTTGGTTTTTG
This sequence comes from Drosophila ercepeae, assembly GCA_018150545.1. Lineage (NCBI taxonomy): Eukaryota > Metazoa > Arthropoda > Insecta > Diptera > Drosophilidae > Drosophila > Drosophila ercepeae. Next base: position 3,664,564 of record JAECWL010000197.1, read on the forward strand.
TCTAATTTTAAAATAATTTTCAATGCCGGCCTCGCGAGATGGGCGAAACGAAACTGGGCAGGCAGGCACGCAGGCAGGCAGGCAAAAAAAGCGCCAAGCCGAAGCGTTATTGAAGCATCGGAAAATCTATTTACTTGACGGCCACCCCCGTGTCCCTATCCCCTTTCACTTCCTCGACCCCACCCGTCAGTCATCAGGAATATATATCTCGAGTATACATATAGACACTTCGGGGGTATATAAACGTTCTCCGAGAAATATATAAAGAATTATAATCGGTGACGTCATGAACTTTATGGTCTGCTGCCTTTTGTTGGTTGGAGAAGGCGGAGGAAACGGCCAACGAATCAAATTTGGGGCACACACATCGGGTTGAACGGGAGACAGGAGGCAGATGTCGTGGGTGGGGTTAGAGTACAGCACTTGTTGGTTTATATAGAAAGGTCTGGACCGATTGGGGAGAAACTATATCCGAAAGTATATTGCAGACAAAGGAACTCCTATCCAAGGGTTTCCTACCCTTCTGGAACCACTGTTGATTCAACAATCGGCTACTGCTCAACGACGTCGTCAAAACGATGACGCCATCTCCGGAATGACGCAATTATTTACAGCGAAACCCTGTTGGCAATGACGATCTGTGATGATGTGATAAGACTCATCATTATTCAAAGAAGTGGGTACTACGCCCCAGACCCAAAGACCCGACATTCCGGATCAAAACAAATCGAAACCGACAAAAAAAACAAAAGAACCATGTGCGCTATTTTGTGGGAACAAAAAAAAAAGGGTTTGTTCCGTTTGGGGAAGACGAATTCGGGCTATGATATCATGCTTGAAATATTCATGTTAACTGAATTAATCAACAGGTTGTGGTACTACCAACTTCTATATTTATGTAAATATGCAAAATTTGTGGGCAAGAAACGTGCCCCTGCTCTGAATACCTTCAACAAGTATATAGAAGTTTAGGAGGAAGGAATACATTCTTTTTAGATAAAAGGAAGTATATAATGAACAAAGTACCATGTTGCATTTTGAAAAAGGAAAGAAACCACAATCATTTTAGTGTACTTTCTGGCTGATAAGAAAATATACCCATGTTTCTTTAACTTTGACGGAAACTTTGAAAGCAAAACACGACCAAGTGGAGTTCGGCATTCCGATCCGCTTCGTTTTTTTTTCGACTAATCAAAGTGATATCATCCGTCGCAGGGTCGCTGCTGGTAGTCATACAAAATAATGCAGCCAGCAATGACAAACAAAACAGTAAAAGCTTAATAGCATTGGGCGGCTATCCAAACCGCGCCCATGCGTCCCGAAATGAAAATCTCGCACTTTACCTCAATATTAAACAAAACAAAATACAAAAAAAAAAATATACATATATCAGAGTATATACAGAGGAGGTATGTATGTTCCAATGAAATATATACTTATAGCGTTTTGACTCTTACTTTTTCGAATTTGGCGTAGGATTCTAGCAACGTATTGCGGACTGGTTTTTGTTTTACTTTTTTTTCTTGCTACTTTTCAGAGAGTTTTTTAGTTATGCGTCTTGGCGCGCTCACGTTGAAAAATCAACTGAAACCGAAACTGAAAAAAAGCTTGCTATTCGCTTTTCCTTCGCTGCTGAAGCGCCAGTCGCTGTCGCAGTTGACGGTGGCAGAGCCAGTAGCAACGACTGAAAAATACACAACAAATGGTAGCAAAAGGCCAGGCACTCGACTAGCAGTTCTCTCTGGCCAAGGGTTGAGGTTTTTCAATACAAAAGTGACATAAAAAATAGTTTTCAAGTTTTCTGAATCTCTGGAACAACCCTAACACTTCCTTTTCTAACATTTTTCTTTTCTTTTTTGTTTAGACTTAGTTATTACCAACTGCTATTACAGGGTATCCGTTCCCACGCAACCCGCCTTTGCAAGAAACCTCAACAAGTTGTACTCATAGTTGATCAAGGAATGAAGTGAGTGCTCCGCCACCTTCTGACGTCAGCAGCTGGTCAGCTAGGTCTTAATCGTAGTCTTAATTATTTTTTTTAGCAAGGCTCAAGTCCAGTTTGGCCCCAGGCCACACCCTCTCTCGTCCTCGCTAATTGCTTTCATGCGATTATTGCCAATAGATAGTGGAAATTGGCAGGGTCCCATCGAAAGTATTTTTTCTGACTGGATGCCGCCTCTGCCTCGGTTCTGCCGCTGCCTGCATGGACAGCGCCGTCGCCGCAGTAGGTGAAGGTGAGAGAGAGTGACTGGGCGTGGGAGCCACCTCGTTGAGTAATTTCTCCGAAGGTGCAGTTGCTTTTCTCCAAGTCTTCCTTAAAAATCGAGAACAAAAGAGGAGAATTATTGGAATGTCTCAAAAAATATTAATAATAACTTGCATTTTTGGCTCTTCATTGAGTAATTCCTCCGAAGGTGCAGTTGCTTTTTCCAAATCTTCCTTTAAAATCGAGAAAAAAAGAGAATTATTGAAAATGTCTCACAAGGCAATCATAATAACTTACATTTTTTTCTCGGAAATAGCAAACGATGAGTAATACGGCGCTAGTTCATTGAACAGGCGCTGGCGGAGAGTGTCTCGGACTTATCAATGATATTTTAGGCACCTACCTCCCAACACAACACTTGGAATGCAAAACAAAACAAAACATCATGAGCGCTCAATGTAGAAACAATGTGTTTGCCTTGGATTGATTATTAATTTCAAAGGCATGATTTGATGAGTAAGAACCAGAAGATAGAGTTTTAAGTCATATCAGGTAGTCGTTGTGTTCATTAACTCCAATTTTTTAATAAATAATGATAATAATTTACCTAAAATGAAAATAAAAGCAGTCAATATTCTTCGCACAGATAAGTAATTGTACTAGCAAACTAATATATATAGTAACTAGACTACAAAATAGTTAATTCTATAAAACGTACCTAAGAATACACCCAAATGTTGTTTATTTTCGATGCCATTTGTAAGGAATGCAAGAAAAACTTGGCATATGGATGTTTTTTGACAAACTACAATGCGTAGTTAGAAGAAAAATGTTTGAGGGACTGTAGGCTGTTTAATAAAATATTATTAGTAGTACAATATTCATGTAAACAATGTCTTACTTGATTTCTTACATAAATTTCCAAAAAATGATGCTCGAAAAAGCCAAGGTTGGTCCATCTTGTCTAGAAAACAACGGTTAAAGGTAAAACATCTGGTACACCAAAGAGCTTGCCACTTTATTTGAAAAACTTGGTTTAACCCTCGTATATGCCTCATTTTCAAAAATAGTTATAAAAAGCGCGCTCCAGCATAAGGTGACCCGGGTACAAATCGATAGTCCACACACCCGGTCATACACTATCGACAAAAAACAATCGAACAGTGTTGAGAAGCTTGCAAATATAGTGCCATTATAACAGAGTATCGCGAAATTTCATGTTTATTAAAACCGTGGAACGTCTACGTTTTTCTTGTTGGTCCGTGTGCCAGTTTGTATGTTTTTTGGGGAAATGCAAATAACGGAGGACACCGCGCGTGTCGAACTCGAGAGCTGCGCATAAACAACTCCGCTGCACGCCGCCGATCATCTTTTCTACTTTTTCTCAGCAAGGAAGCAACAATTCTTAGAAAAAAAAAAGTTGCGGCAATCGGGGAAGCGAGTAAGCAATTCAACAGGTAAACTTTTTGAAGACGAGCAATCTCCGAAAATCATCACCCATTTATAATGACTATTTGCGCGCGTGTGTGTGGGCAACAGTTATTAAAAATGTCTGTCGCGGCAACGGAAAAAAACAAACAAAAATAACACCAACAATGCCGGCCGTTTACTCAACAAAATCTGAATTAATGAGCGAAAAGCGAAAAGAACACATCGAAAAAAGCGGTATTTTGCTTGGCAAAACGGAATGATTAAAAAATATTGTCTATTCCAGAAGTCGTCAATTTATCAAACTCCCTGCGACCCCCTCTACACCCCCTGCAGCCATACAATGCTTTCACGTGAACTGCGCTCTCGTACCTTCGCCCCGTCTCCCGCTCTGTTCCACCGACTGTATGACTGAAGGTCATGGCTATGTATGGGTGACCCTGCACTTGGAGCAAAAATATATTTTATTGATTTGCTTCATTTTTCTGCCTCTGCTCGAGTTTCTGCTTGAGTTTCTGCTTCGGTTTCAATTCTCAGTCTCGATTCATTAAAAACGAAACAAAAAACAGCTGCTGCAGTGAGTTAGTCACTTTTTTCTATACTCTCTCAGCGGCGAGTCCACTGAATAATCAACGAATGTCGCGTGACTTTTGGCCATAGAAGAAACTCGGCTAAATTGGTAACAAAAACACAACAAAACAATAGGAGAGTCCAGATTTTTGGTTAACCAAAAAAGGGAAAACAAAAAGGGAAATCAATTCCATTTAAAGGGTATGTCCTGCAGGTTGGGTATCCTTTCCCTAAACTTTAATCACTTGCCATGTTTCTGGTTTAGAATACAGGCAGGCGTCTAACGCCTCAGGGTGTTGCAGTAGCCCGGCTTGGGGTCGTTAAGTTATTTGTTATTTGGTCGATAGATAAGAGCTCCTTCTGTTGCTCCTGCTACTGCTACTGCCACTGCTACTGCCCCTGCTCCTGCTCCCTACTGACACCTCGTCAACGTTGAGTTGGCCATATACAACGCTAGTTGGATGGACAGTTGGATAGCCCGGTTGATGGATGGGTGAGGTCATAGGTGGCTGCCTGCCTATCAGCACCAGGAACTCCCGCCTCGACAGGATAGCACTAAAAATATAACCTTCATAGATTCCCATTAAGACTCCCCCCGTATATACTTTCAGAGACCCGCAACAGTTTCTCGCTGTGCAGCGAGGTGTCTTGTTTGCTTGTTTGTCCATTTGGGCCATCGGTCAATGCAATTACTTAACCACAATTATTTATAGCGGGGCATTTTTTGTAGTACTACTCGTACACATCGCATACACAAGTAGCAAGTAAACAAGAAGCACTGACAGTGGCATGGCTGGCCCATCACGGCCACCAGTAGCGCGCGGCAACTTGCTGACTCCACGGATTCCAGAGTTCCACAAAAATTAGTGGCGTTGGATCATCAGTGGTTGCTCTAATGGAATTTCTGACGTCTCTGTTCGACACGATCGCGATTAGAGGAGCGAATTTGCAGTGGAACAATGGACGAATATTGGCGACACATCAGATTCAATAAAAAGTAACATTGCTTTCAATCGGAAATCGGGAAAACGAAAGCCAAGCTAAGATAATACAAAAATGTTTTGTTAGAACTCAGAGAGAATAACCACGCCCCTTATCCTGGCCGGGATCTGAGGCCTCCAAGGCCACCGATGACGTGACGTGACGTGTTCCAAACCGCCACTTGAAACAGCCACTTGACTTCGCTTCGTTTCGTTAATTTTCCACCCATCCGATGGCCTGGCTTCTTATCAAAAAAACGGGGAATATACATAAATCGCTGAAAAAGTCCTCTCCCCGATGCAAATACTCCTCGTCACAACGATAACAAATAATACTCCGACTCCCGACTCCGAGTCCGAGAGTCTATAAATAAACAAATCGCTGTTCACACACCATTAGTTGTGTAATTTTATGCAGATGATAAAGCCTTCGTAGCGATGCGATAAGGATATGTAAGGGCGGAAGCACCCGGTAAGGAACAACCCGTATTGGCATTTTAAATCATTTCTAATCCTATATATATTTCAGGTTCAGGTACTGGAAAATCGGCTCCGACTCGCGTCTTGGAGGAGTATATAACAAATATCATGCAAATACAAGATAAATGGAAAATATCATAATGTCTGGGATAAGATAAGGACTTGCAAACATCAGGTGTTCCTTGTCTGGTCAAAACTACCTGCTTCAAGTGCAACTTTCAACGAGAATGGAACTGATTCTAAAGACATTGCCAGAAATACATCCATCAATCAAACTTGAGGATAAGATTAACCAAGAAAGGAGTTTTGATGTGATGATGGATGAGGATAGTTTGGAGCTTTGGAGATTTCCAGGCAGACTAGGGCAAAGATCAAGTGCATAAAAGGGCGCAAAAAAACACACTCTGACTCTGGCTTTTTGGCTGTGACGAAAGCACCGAAATCCAAGATAAGATATCCCAATGTACTCGTGTAAAGGCCAATGACCAATGCGATTTGGAAAAAGGTTCAGCTGACTCAAGACGTTCGTTCTGGATGGTTCTAGTTACCGGTTTATGGATGCAGAAATAGTAATACCTGTCATCGGGTAATGGCACAAAACGCTAAGGTCTAGATTGGGGAGTCGGAACTTATCTGGAAATGCTTTCGTTGTGATCGAGTCGTTTATTCGAGTCGAGTCTCGCCCCATTATGTCTGTCGTTAAAATATATAGACCGAGTTCTCTGGCTATCGGTTCCATTTCGAATCGGCGATAAGCTCCTCTAACACGTCCGCCTCTTGCTCTTGCACCGGTTTGCTGATCCGATCCGATCCTATCCGTACCTTGATAATACCTTTTCGGATTATAAAACTGCCAATTAAAATCATATTTGAGCTTATTACTGCTCTGGAATATTTAACTTGGCTTGGGTTAATCTGAAGCAAAGTCAAGCACCATCAACCGATAGAAAAACAATTCCGTTTATGGCCCTCTCGTCTGGTCTGATCGTGTCACCAGTGAGTTTCAAATCAGTTTCCCATTAAAGAGTCGACGGTGTTTAATGCCCCGTTTCCGAGCGAAAAAAGAATGTTTAATTTGCCATTTCACATAATGTGTCAAGTTTTTTAAGGCCTTATCTTTATCGCCTTCGACACCTGCCTCGAAATCCCATTTACGATTATGAAACACTTGTTCTCAGCTTGTGGCTCCGTGAAAATAATTACTTAATTATGCAAATTCCTGCAAAGCTACGCCAGAAACCCAAATAAGAGTTCCAAAGTTTGATATAGTCTTGAAGTGGCATTCCTGGCATTAATCCACGGTTTATTGTACCTTCTTTTCGAGTAGTTTTCCAATAATAATTGGGCCGAACCGTCAATTGTTTTATAGCCCCGAGTAGGTACTTCTACAGCACCCTTTCATCGAGAGAGTTGCGCTGCCAATCGTAGAATTCTACCTACCATTCGCATTTCAAAACACTTTCAATTGTCACTCATTAAAAAGTTAAGCTAAACGAAAATCAATAAACGCAGTTGTTGTGGAAAAGGAAGGAAATTCTAGTGCAAACAAGATAACCGGGTTGGACCCTGGCTGCTTGAATATTTAAAGGGGTTCAATTACGCGGGGAGTCGGTAAACAAAGTGGGAGGATCCGGTTCGATAAAGACATTTGTTCTGTCAATGCCAACGCACTTTAATTACACAAGCCCTATCGGTGCATCGTGTGTCGGGGTCGGAGTGGGACACTTTTAATTGAATTCCTGACCCTGAAAGGCCAACTTCTGTTACACTTTTTCTGCCATACAGGAAATTAAACCTTTTTCCAGCTATAACATCAATGAAATAGTTGCATTAATAGCAGTTCTCTTCATCTTGCAGGTTCATACCGGACTGGATCCGGAGATCTGAATCGAGGAGCGGGAGAAGCAAGAAAACCAGACCAGAAGAAGCTGCAGGCGTCACTCGTTTGAGGCGCCGGCACTGAGAACTTTTCCGAGACGCGAGCGCCTAGCGGAACAGTCGCCACCACGACGTCGACATCGCCGCCGCCGCCGCGAGCTGCGCCGCTGTCATCAGCTGAGCACTTGGAAGCCAGCGCCGCCGATCGCGGGCGTGTCTACAAGCTGAGGAAGAAGAAATACCTGGACACGGCGCACATAACGTAGGCAGGAGTCGGAGAGATCGGAGAAATCGAGGGAGTCGGGTTGGAGAAGGCGGCATAAGCATAAAACACATTCGGTGCTAGCGGAGTCGCGAAAACAAAGGATTGGGTTTGTAAAAAAGAAAGGATTTATAGTAGAAAAATATTAATATAATGCTTCTTCCCTTAGGAGTCGCTCCTCGTTACCAAAAAGAAACCTAAACCATGCCTGTTCAGTCGCCCATCGAGATCAGCAACCGTGCCATCGAGCACATCGACGATGTCGATCCGCTGGAGTACCACGGCCATTGGGAGCCAGTGGGTGTGGCCCGGGTCCAGAACACAGGCACCTCCGCAATGGTCACATTTAGTAAGCGGAAGCAACAGCCTTACATCATCGGCGGGGCTCTGGACACCAACATGTACGTGTTCGAGCAGCTACACTTCCACTGGTCGGACTGCGATGAGTCCGGATGTGAGCACACGCTGGAGGGCATGAAGTACTCGATGGAGGCGCATGCGGTCCACTACAATGCCAAGTACAAGGACTTTGCCGAGGCCAAGAACAAGCCTGATGGTTTGGCTGTGGTGGCTTTTTTCATTCAGGCTTGCGGCGAGAAAGACTGCCCGGAGTTCAAGAAGATCACCGAGGGCATCCGGATCGTTCAGAAGATCCACACGAGTGCGTCGCTGGATTCCGGTGAGTAAAAAGGTCATACATAGAGATCCAATTTACGATTTCCTGACTATCCAAAGATTGCCTATCGTGGATTGGACTCCAGGAGCTGAGCAAACACTACTACACCTACAAGGGATCGCTGACGACAGCGCCGTACTTTGAGAGCGTCACCTGGATCATTTACCGCACACCCATCTATGTGTCGCGCGGTCAGGTAAAGGTTTAACCCAATCCTCTAAACCAACTCCTAACCCCCCGTTTCCATTCGTTTTCCAGGTCAGTGTATTCCGCAATTTGCAATCGTGTCCCAAAGATGAGTCCAAAAAGATAGTAAGCAATTATCGAGAGATCCAGCGGCCGCACAAGGATCCGGAAATCTTCTTCGCCCGCAACACCAATCCAAAGTCCAAGTTATGATGTGCTTGCCACGTGACCGGCCGATCATCCTCCTCTACCTCCACCAACTCCGCACCAACTCTGCACCCCCTGTTACCCCTCCTATTCCAATCTCCAAGATTTCTCCGCCCAGGAAGAGCTATATGTCTATGGATACTACTGATACAACTACTACTACTACTACTGTCTATGGTTGTCCGCCAGTTGCGTTTGTTAATTGCCTCATGTACATAGCGTTATATATACATAATATACATATATACATTATATATATATTACCATACATATATATATATATATATTCATACAAATAGCTATACATATAATCGGAGTAGCCACGATATAGCCACGGATGTATGGATGGATTCGTTTTAGTCAGAACACGCGTTTGCCTTGCATTGTATATTTCAGAGAAATATCGGGCACAACTACTTAAGACATCTACAAGAGAAGTAACTTTAACACTTAAGTCTAAACTAAATAAATGGTAAAAAGCGATAAAAGAATGAATAAGAATGAGACAGCAAATCACAAACACACACACGCACATATATATTTTCTTTTATGTGAAAAACTGAATTTTTTTTATGTGTTTTTTAAGCTAGAAATCGTTATTTGTAAGAGCTACTTCCCATGTTTTTTTTTTATTGTTAGTGGTGACTAATAAACAAGTATGTTGGCCAACAATGTCCTCTGTAACAATGAGAGGTTACTGCTCCAGGGCCAGAACTAACAACCCGCTGATTGTTTTGTCAATCCTGAATCATTGGGATTGAATCGTGTTCCTGAACAGAAACTGCCATTGGAAACGGAATGAATCAGGGGATTTCTTTTGTTTAGGAGATTGGCTTTTGTACAAGCACATTTCATTATCAAGCACATCTCTCTATTAAGTCATTAGAAATTGTTTTCTATTTCATAGTTCACTAACTTAATGTTTATTAGCGGAGACAGCAAAGATTTGACACATATGGTCTCTTAATCTTATTTAAACTAAAACAAACTCAGATAAGCCAAGCGAAATATTATCCATCCTGCCAAATAAGTTTTCTTCCCAGCTTTCTTTAAAAATGCTGCTCAAGCTTTGAATGATAAAGCAAAAGAATGTAAAAGAGATCGGTCTAACAATCTAATACAAGTAAATCAGCATTATTTGTATGTTTCTTCAGATTTTAAATTGTATGAAAAAGAGTCAATTTTTAATGGAACTCATTGGAGTAACATCTTAATTTTGGCTCCTCTTAACAATTACAGTTGGACGGCGTTTGAATGTTTGATTCAGGCCGTCGCGGTGTCCCTGGTTGTGGGATGATCACAGCTTCAAATAGTTGTAGGCAGATGGGATCTGTTCCCAGGGGCGGAGCTGGCTGTGGGTAGGTCTCTGTTGTAAATCTTTGTAAGCGATGGCTATCAGATCCCGGGAGTGTCGATGGTTCTGAGTGATTACAACTCACACTTCCTTAAGTGGTTTGCTTAACAACTGTTCCTCTGTTTCTCTCAGATGCTGGTCTGTATAGAGTGACTGTGTGGTTTACGTTAGATGTACTATATCCTATATAGAGTTCCTTCTATTTTCATGTTATAGCTTTCTTTGGAGCTTCTTTTCATATATCTTTTTGATATCAATGTAGCCACCCCTCGTCAGAGAATCCCTCATCATGAATGTCTGCGTTTAACCTTCTTGCGAAAGTCAGAAGCATTAGCAGTTCCCTAAGGCTTTGTTGGACGTCTCCAACTTAGGGTCTCCCAAGAATACACTTTAGAGGAGAATATTGAGAGTTTGGTGACATTGCCCCCTACATGTCTTCAAAATATTCCCGCCAGAACACCAGAAACCAGGAACAAGTAAACCCATTAATGTTGCTGCAATGCGTTTTTGATATCTTGCCAAAAGGTGTAAATAATTTAAGATTTATAAGAGGCGAAGAGCTTTCTGCAGGGTTAGGGACAACCGCGACTGCTTTAAATCAGAAATATATCCCTTTCTTTGTACCCATAACCCGCGGGACATTCCCTTTCACCCACTGGCTATGCCGCACGGAATATCTATTTGCACCTTTTCCAAGAGCTCCCTTGACTATCAAACACTATCAGTTAAAACTTGAAATTGCATCTGGCAAGCATTCAACACGTCGCACCATCTCTCGGACCCTTTTTGGCGGTTGTCATGCAAACAGGAAGCCAAGTATTGAGGGCCAGGAATTGGGAGTCAGGAGCTAGTAGCTGAGGTGTCAGGTCACTCCACTCCACTCCAGCCAGGACACCACTTAGCCTATCTAGGTGAGAAGAGGTGGCGAGGTGACATACCAAATTGCTTCGCATTACCCGCCTCTCGTGCTGCAAAGGATGTTCCAGATCTTTAGGGCTCCGACTCCCCGTTTCCTCCTACCACCTTTCACCACAACTTTCATTTCATTTTTTTTGGTTCGTTTTTTAACTGCTTGCCGCAGATGCTATCAATATTTTCCCTCCTCCTTTCCTTTGGGCCTTTGTTTCCTTGGGCTTGCCTTTGCCTTTTTGCCATCGCCTGTGCCATCGCTGGCCAGGACATCTTCTCCTTTCTTTGCTCTGTTGCCCCGTCACATTATTTTTCCTGCAGATTTCATATCATTTATAAGGCTTGACGACAAATTTGTCATTCTGAATCTGTCAATTTCTGCTTTATTAATATTGTACGGGACTGACTACTGGCTGGAGCTGGAGCTGGAGCTGGCCAAGTCCCCATCCACCCATCCACCTATCCGCTTGGGATTTTCACTTACAGAGATTTTGGGGATGAGCTATCGAGGCGAAGGAATATATACACAGATATCGCTTAAATATGCCTTAAATTAAACATAAGCCTCTAGAGTTTATAGATGACTCCCGAAAAGTGACGAATGGACAACAGAAAGTGTCTGAACTTAAGGTTAAAATTGTTTTGAAGGTCCCATCGATTTATCCAATATGATTCCCATTAGATTATTTTCATCGTCAATGCCATCAATTCCGTCTCCCCTCCTGATATGGCAAAGTGCACCATGCTGTTGTGGGCGTGGCTGTCAGGCGGTTGACAATCGTCTCCGGCCCAGATTTAGAGGCAGATACTGACATATTACACATCCAGGTATTGGGGTGGGTGTTCCGGGAGGATGTTTCCATCCAAGAAGAATTGCCGCCCGCCCCCTTGCTGAAATAGCGATTTATTGCCTCCTCCCTCCAGGAAGGACTCGTATAATTCAGCAGATGAGTTTTTAGTTGACAGGAGGAGTAAGATTTTGGGGCAGAACTAGACGACTTGTTGCCACAAAGCAGTGACTTTAGTTATAACAACAATTAGTTGATTGGAGCCCCAAAAGGATATTAATAACACCTTCAATTTAAAGCAATTCATCAGGATCAGCGTGTAAAGCAAACACTTCATATAATTCATGTAAATTGCAAACGATTTCTAATCAAATCGAGGACCGGGACAGCCCTGCCTGTCGGGCTGTGAGAAATATTTGTGTCATAAACAAACTTTTCGAGGAGCATAATTTTGGGCAAAGAAGGCGACAAGTGGAAAAGTGGGTGGGACAAAAAATGGCAAACATTTACGCCAGTGAATTTTATTGATGGTATAAATAACAGAATAACTGGGACACCGGCGATGAAACCGGAACTGTTAATGGCAGGTGGGTCAGGTGGGTGGCTGGCAGGATAGCAGGATGTGTGTGTGTCGCCCAGGACATATGCCTTTATTGGGCCATCGAACACCGAACACCCCAGGATAATCTGACAGTGGTTGCCTTTTTTATGGTAGTGTTTTTGCCGCCTTCTGATTATGGCAGGACTCTGCCTAATCTGACTCGTGTCCTCCGGACTCGCTTCCCCAACCTCTGTCCTATTTCCTATGTCCTGCGCATATCAATTCCTTGCCCGTCCTGGCAATGTTCTTAAATTGTCCCCGTTTTCCTGCCGCTCCAACTTTGTCTAATAACATAAACATGCCACGACCTACGCCGTCCAGGATGTCGGCCCTTTGTCGATTTGCCCTTTTTGCACCACTTGCTGCCACCCCTAATATCCTTGACACCACCCCTTGTCATAAACCAATCAAAAAATAATTCAATGAATTTTTATTGCCGAATTATGTTAAAAGTGATTTGAATGCGACAAATGAAGGAGAAGTCGTTTGGCGGCATCAGATGATGATTATGGCGGAAAACCGGGGATTGGGTCAATGGCAGGCAAATAATGGGTCGATGGAGACATTGAAGTGTATTTGTTTTTGTCGTGGGAGAAGAAGTACCGGGTATCAGATAGCGTAGCTTTATGAAACAAATAAAATGGCAAAACAGGGGCTTGGGTCAATGGCAAATAATGGATCGATGAAGACATTGAATTGTTTTTGGGATCCTTGGGAGAAGAAGTACCGGGTATCGGATAGCTTAGCTTCAAGAAATACATAAAACCCTTTAACGAGAAATGGCAAATAATGGATCGATGAAGACATTGAAGTGTTTATATCCTTGGGAGAAGTTCCGGGTATCCAACTCAAACGAGAAATGGCAAATAATGGATCGATGAAGACATTGAATTGTTTGTTTGAATTGTTCTATCTGTTATCCTTGGGAGAAGAAGTACCGGGTATCAGATAGCTCAGCCAACGAGAAATATATCAAAATTCCTAATGTGGTTTTTTGGTTAAACACGTTGAGAGTCTATAATGAGAAATGCCATGTTGTAGGCCCTTGGCTTGTGTCTTTTGTGTGTGTGTGTGTGGCAGGCACATCCTTGTTGCATCTTGATGTCATCTTGGCTTATGAAAGTTTTGGGTTTCTTATTTTCGGAGCCAGACCTGACGAGAGCCAATTAAATTTTGTGAATCTGTATGACGAAAAAGAGCTGCCAAAGCAAACACCTCAACTTCTATCGTTCTTACTCCCGCTAAAAGTGTACCATTAATAAGCGACACCAACAACAACAACAACAGCAACAACAACAACAACAACAACAACAATGTTTGGGGTAACTGAAGAAAGAACAACAACAGAGCATAATAGTTTGCCAAAGAGTGGGAGAGAAATATTTTTGGTTTGGCAGAAAGTTGGGCCGCCAGTTTCCTTGGTTGTTTTGGCAACAACTTTCGTGTTGACAGTTGGCATATCTCTGCCACTGCCTCCTGCCTCCTGCCTCCTGCCTGCTCTTTCTATTTTTCTCCTTAGCCGCTCTTGCATTAACTTGTCAAGGGGGGGGAGGGGCAAGCAAGGTTGCAAGGTGGCAAGCAAGAAGTTGAGGCGTGCAAATTAATTTAAGCGCCGCATGCAAAGAACTCGCACGCAAGGAAGAAGGAAAGTCTCTTCTTTTCACCTTGTCACTGCTCCTGTCCTTCATACCTTATCAGGGCACATACCCTTTACTCCTTTCACTACTTTCTCCCCTTCAAGGAGGTACAAGAAGAGGTTCTCCTTCATCCTTTATCCAAGCCCTGTGTGTCGTGTGTGCTGGCACTTGCCTTGTGACGTTCCTTTTATTGAAGCAACTCAGAGCCTAATGAGGTGGCAAAGTCGAGAGTCGAGGAGTCGAGAATAAAACCCGTCATAGGAATTGAATATAAATTCCACCTGCATGTGCATACGAATTACGTATTATTTTCAAGGCTCCAAGTTAGTCATAAATTGTCAAGTCTAAGCACTGTTCCATCAAGGACTCCCATCGGGTACCGAACACCGAAAACTTTTCACATATTTGTTTAGAAAACTATCTGATATAAATCATATGCAATGAACACCAGCGACTGCTCGCCCACAAAATGGGAAAAGTTCAACTTAATTAGTGAGTCCCCGACTAGATTTTATCATTTTTCAACACACAGTCCTGTGAAGAGTCCTATGAAGAGTCCTTTGAAAAGTCCTGGAAAATGGAAAGCAGAGTGCAAAAACGAGGCACTGATAAGGCACAAAGACAGGACAGGGCCTAAATGTGTAAATAATGGTAATGCCATATACCACACAGAGAGATATAGATATAGACACATCCTGGCGACGATATGGTAATGAAAAGTTGAAGGCAGCAACAAAAAAAAAAGAGAAAATAACCCGAAGCCAAATAATATTTTTTCGTACAGAGTCCTGGAGTCCTAGAGTCTGTTTTCCATTCGAGCTATTTTCTGTTAGGACTCCTTCGGCTCCTTCGACTCCTTAGACTTCCTTTCTATTTTACTTAAATCTTCACTAATACCACAAACAACAACTGTGAGTTGCTGCCACTTACGCAGGACAATTGCATTTGGGTAACGGAAGCGAAAATTGCTTCAAATGGCTGCATATCGGAAGTGGAAATGGCCGCCAGGCGAAATCGCTTCGCACAATTCATGTTGCATCTGCTGTGGTGTTGGGCATTTCTAATTTTAGCGGGAAAAAAGCTAAAAGCGGAAGACAGGACAAGTACCGGGTATCATATAGTTGATAGTTCTTTTCTCTTGTAGAGAAAGTGCAAGCAGAACTCTCGGAAGTCAGGCCAAGTACCGGGCATTATATTGTTGATAATTTTTTCCTTGTTTTTAAGCAGACTTATCCTGGTTTTTAATTCCAGTTTCTAGCCGAAAAAAGGCAAAGTGCAGCATTTAAGGAAGTACCAGGCCAAGTACCGGGCATCACATACTTGATATTTCTTTCCTTAGAAGACCCATCATGGTTTCTAATTTCAATTTCTTAGCCGAAAAGGGCCAAGTTGCGGCAGTTGGAAGACTAGCCAAGTACCGGGCATCATATAGTAGATACTTCTTCCCCTAGCAGACTCATCCTGGTTTCTAATTCCATTTTCTAGCCAAAAAAGGACAAAGTGCAGGAGTCACAATAGATAGACCAAGTACCGGGCATCATATAATCGATGATTTCTTTCTTACCAGTCTTATCCTGGCTTTTAATATCAGTTTCTTGCCCAATCAAGTCAAAGTGCAGCATTCACGGAAGACAGTACAAGTGCCGGGCATCATATAGTCCATAATCTTGCCCTTACCAGACTCATCAGGGTCTCTACTTTCAGTTTATAGACCTGGTTCCTCTTTCCGTTTCGAGTACTCGATGGCTCCCTAGAGGTTTCCCAGCCAAGATGCTAGCCAAATTGCCATTTTCCCAACGCACACTCGCTCACTTTCAGTCAATAGCAATTGCAATCCAAATCCAAATCCGAATCCGAATCCAAAAGTTCCACGACCAAAGACCAACTTGCCACTGCGAACTTGGGCTAATGTGCCACGCTGTCCAGGCTCATTGTTGCTGTTGTTGCAAGTGTTGCTGTTGTTGGTACTCTTTGTGCTTGTGTTGGTGTTGTGTTGATGGTGTTCTTGCCCCATCAGCCCTGGGGCTGTTGGTTGCTGGCCCGCCGAAGCACAAGACACCAAAACCAACAATGCCAAGAACAAAATGCAACAAGGCGATCTCTTGCTGCTGCTGCTTCTCCCTGAGCTGGTGCTCTAGAGAAAAATCAAATAAATAAACATTCATATGAAGGAATGTTGCATGCAACCGAGCAACCACACAACCATACAACCATACAGCTATAGAGTAGTAGACCGACCCCAACTAACTTGGCCAACAGACACTCGTCTTGTCCGAGGCAGAGGCAGTGGCAGAAGGAAAAGTTTCTTGCCGCAAGGCTGCTCCAAATGTTTTATAGGTGATAGAAAAATATTTTGAGAACGTGATGAGAATTTATCGTTTTGCCATCACATCGCATCGCATCTCAGGACAATGAAAACAAAAAAACAGGAGAAAAATGAAGCAAACTCCGGCTATCGACAAAAAAAATCAACAGCAACAAAAGGAATAAGGACTTGCCATCTTCCGGCAAATAGAAAATATGGCATCTTTGGTCCTGGCAAACGCCAAACGCTTAAATAAACTGACTGTAAATGATATGGAGGATGCCTTTTCAAGGCCAGGGATTCGGGATTGGGAAAGAGTTGACCAAAGGACAAGGCAAGACAAGTCTTCCGACTTCCCTTTGCTCTTCCAACTCGAATCCAGTTAGGCTTCTAGGTATATCCTTTCCCTCTGACGTATGGCCAGGACGTTAATTAATTTCAATCAAGTTCAAGCCACTGAAAATTGGCCAACAAGGAAGCCAGATTTCGTCTACATCTCAAAAGGACCTGTCTACCCACAATGTAGTGTAAAACGCAAGAAAAAAAAACCAAAACTTAAGCCAAGCTTTCGGACTAACTCGGACATCAGAGATTGGCAATGGCAATCGATTTGCCACACTGTGGCAACAGAAATTGTAGAATTGTAGCTTTGTAGTTGCGCCCTCGACTGCTCGGCAATTAATTCCAGTTAGTGGGCGGAAAAAAAACTCTGCGAATTAATATTCATTTGCCTCGAAGTGACTGGAAAATAAAGGCATTCTCAGACAGGAGGAGACCCGTTCTCCAGTTTATAGTTTCTAGTTTTTTTCAGGACATTTCCCGGACATTTGAAGAACTTAACAAACCGTAAGAAATGAACATTAAACAGAGTGTGGACGGGTCTGTTTTTTCTTTTTGTATCTTTGATTGTATTCCCTGCTCCAATGATTTTCGAGTGGGCGGGGATGTGGGATTGGGAATAGAGCTAGGAGGGGGTAAGGATGTTATGTGAAGGTCGCTGCCAGGTCAACGTCTCAGCCAGCAATTCAAATAAAGTCCTCGACTCGACAGCAATGAACCTTCGCAAATTGAAACAAGATCCTTTTTCGGGGAGCCAAGACGACGACACATTTTTGACACTTGCGGTGCGACAGGGGGTCGGGTGGGGGGTGGTCCAAGGATTCAAGGATCCAAGGATCAGGGGTGTGTGAGTGTTGTTGAATTTTTTGTTATTTGTTCGCTTGTTATCTTTAAACGCTGTAAATGGCTTTGA
Organism: Drosophila ercepeae; assembly: GCA_018150545.1. Taxonomy (NCBI): domain Eukaryota; kingdom Metazoa; phylum Arthropoda; class Insecta; order Diptera; family Drosophilidae; genus Drosophila; species Drosophila ercepeae. The sequence goes on from JAECWL010000197.1 coordinate 3,682,283, forward strand.
AAACTGCCAGGACATAGTTACAGAGAAGGTCCCCTTTCTAGAGATGGCATTTTGCAGGGACGCACATTTTACGAATTTTATTGGAAAATAAACTCACGACAAGGACACGAAAAAAAGATATACAATTAAAGGATATATAAGAACCGGAAAACGACTTCCAGGGGTCACACATCACTATTGACAAACCCGGCAGTGTTTGTCCCGACCAGCAAATTGGACACAAATAAAAATGCTATTGACACAGTTTGTCAAAATGCCAAACTGTCCTTTGTCCTTTTGTCCTTTTGGGGTTTGCTCCGGCCCCGGACTGGCTGTGTGTTGTATTGTGTGTTGTTTTGTTTGGTTTGGCCATCGAAATAAGCTTGATAGAGTTGTTATGGCTGCTGCCATTTGAGCTCATCATTGTTGATTTGTTTTAGCTTCTCAAGGGATGTCCTGGCCCTGTTCCCATTCCTCATCCTACTCCTGTATCTGTTTGGGTTAAAAGGGGCCAAGTCCAGTTCGTTGGAGTGTATTAAATGTTTGCTCCAAAAGTGGCAGAGCCTCGCCTCCTTTAAACTGTGTGACAATGACGAAGTGTTGACAAATGTGTTAGGGGATTTGCGGTTGGTTGGATTGGTGGATTGTTGGATTGTTGTTAAAAGGCCGCAGCGTCTATGGCTTTTGATTTGTTTTTGTTCAAAAAAAAAAGAAACCGATTTTCCCTTATAATGTTTCTTGTTTTGTATTTAATGACGGATCTCTATTTAAAGTGTCCCAGCTAATGCTTTCCTTTCCTTGTACCTTCCTTCTACCATAATACGAGGTGTGTTGGCCATAAATGCTGGCCAACATACTCGTCGTATTTGCGGCTGGCTTTTTGTGTGGCCACTGGCCAATGACCAAAACTGTATTTAATGCTCAACAAAGGCGGCATTAAGGATCTGAGTACGGCCGCCGCCGCAGACATAAAGGCCGAAGGCTTCACGAGACCAAAAGGACCAGAAGGACGCTGGGATGCCAGGATGCCAGGAGGAGTCTGCCTGCATTGAATTGCATTTAATGCATGGCCAACATAATTTTAATGAGTTTTTGCTCTTAATCCGTTTGCAAGATGTTTTCAATGAGCCTTCGGCTCCCTCTGTTTTCCCCTTCTGTCCCCGTTTTTTTTTCCACCCATTTTCCCACGGCATCGCTGGCACGTTTTTTATCCTTTTTTTTAACGTTTGTTTTTTGTTCTCTTTTTGCGTTTTTTGTAATTTTTGTAAAATACTTCCATAATGCTCTGCCAACGGGGCCGTATGTAGGTTTGTATGTAGTATTTTGTATATTCAAGAGTATGTTCCCGCCCATGTTTTCTTTCTATCTGCCACTGCAACAATTTCCCTTATGGCCACAGGCACCGCCCCGGCCACCGCCTCTCTCGGCTCACTGTTTGTTATAATTTTCCGCTGTTTCCAGCATTTTAATTTGATTCCATCACCGGCAAAACGGCAGCACCCTCACCCAGCTTTTGTGGGTGGAAAATCCCATGGAGGAGGAGGATCTCTGCAAAAGGCGCAGAAGAGATTTCCTCGGGGCGCTTTTGTGTGACACTTTTATGTTTTTAGTTTGCTCTACTCTCGTCTATTATTCGGCCTGCATTCGGGCATTTGCCATTTTTAATCTTTACATAAATATATATACTCGTATATGAGAGAGATGTCCATATGGGATTAAATTGCGGGGAACACAAAGCTCGGACTGGGGCAAAAGGATCCTGGACTCGGTATCAGAATCGGGTTCAGAGTGATTGAAATGCCAATTAACCAATATATTTGCTTCAACAATTCCACGGCGCTCGTTTGTGGGCAGGCAAACGAGGAATGAGGAATGCCCAACATCCTTTGGGCCAAGTTTCGAAATCAAAGCGCATTTAGGGCAATGCTAAGAATTTATTTCTGCCTCTAAGATCTGGCCCGATGGAGGTCTTGTCAGGTTAGAGTCTCAAAAGTCGACTGGAAGTTACCCTGCAATCGAGCTATTTAAAAACCTAACTTTAATATGAAATAATTCCTTGAAAACTAATAATTTTTAACCCAAAAATCTTTCACACAGAATTAAAAACTAATTCTTAATAAAATCTCCTTAAAAACCAACACTTTCGTTGTCCTTCCAGGAGGCTCTAATCAAAAAGCACGACTAGAGGTTGAGGAGCTCACAAAAGCATTGCATACTCTGAGGGGCAGCTTGGAAAATGTAAAATATTTTTAATTAATTCGTCCTCGCTGGCTGCCACAATTTCAATTTTCGAATTTAGAAGAAACGCAGCCAAGAAAGCAAAAAAAAAACCCGAAATATAATATTTTCATTTAAATCTGTCTCGCTTTCATCTCGGCAATGGGAAGATTCCCCATCACCGAACCCTTTTCTGTGGCTTTCATTTAATTTTGGCCGCTCCTTGTTTGTGCAACACTTGAGAGGACCAAGGACTTCCACTCCCACTCCCACTCCTCACTCGCAAGGACCAAAGACTCGCTTGCCGATGGGCAAACTTCTTCCTGGCCTTTCCGGGTTTTTGTTTATTCATGAGTTTGATTTCTCTGGCCAGGCAAAGCCAAGACTTTTGTAACTTTTTGAGCCGCTCAGGTGAAAGTTGGGCCGAGTGAAAGTCAAGGATGGAGCATGGGAGGGAGTAAGGTGGCGACAAGCAGTCGCAAGGAAAAACTCATAATTATTTTATTGGCATTCGGTCTCTGGCATTTGATAAACACATTTCACTTTGCTCTGAACCAGTGACGGACGGCTAATGAGAAAGGCCTTTGAGTTTGGTCAGGATCCAGGCCCGGCCTGTTCGGAGAGCTCTGGTTGTGGCTTAGATGGGGTGTGGGGTTGCCTCCTCCTCTCAAAGCGGATATCGGAATGGCTGGGCAATGCAGTGGAGCACTTTGCAAATCCCATATATGTACGAGAACATGTGTATATTATAGATTTACTTCGATATATGTTTATCTCTGCCATATGTAAGCACATTTGCATGCCGCAAAAGGACGAGAGAGGGTGGCCTTTGGCCGAAATTGGAGCTTATCTTGGCCCGGATGATGCCGCATCACAAAGCCAGCGGCATATTCGGTCGCAATTTGGTGGCCAAAACAAAAACACACTTCACAGAGATAAAAATTAATGCAAGGCTTTGCGAGGGATTATTCTTGATTAATTAAGTTTCATTCCGCTTTAAAGGAGCGGCAGGATTCTGTGAGTAGGAGAAGGAGCTACAAGTTGTTCTTCTGGAAAACCCATTAAATATATGTCATATTTTTTTTTCTCTCAATGTTCTTATTTATAAATTGGTAGGTAGAGGTTGTGGAGTGTGTGTGCGTTTGAGAGAAAATTGTATTATGTGAGGCATAAATTCGCATCGTCCGCCATTTGTGCGAACGACATCGACATCATTGACATTCATTGGATTTAGTGGCCATTCGCACCTGATGCTGAATATCTATGCTGCTGCTACCGTTGCTGCCGCCTGCCTTTGCCACTGCCACAGGGTTTCCTCCACCCTTCCAGTCTCTGCTCACCCCTTTGTTACCCATCAGGTGCTCCATGACCCTGACACAAAGTGTTTTATGGTTATTCAAATGCGGCCAGTCAACGAGACCCCATAACCGTAAAATGATTTACCTCGTTTGCCGGGTTACGTGGGTCCAAACGGGTCCAAATGAGGCGAGGTACTAGGAGAAGCGGGTGCTCCAGGAGCTCCAGATTTCTCGGGAACCACACTCATTATCCTACTTTTTAGCACCCCAAATCGTTTCCACCAAAAACTCCATTAACATTTTACTATCTCAAAGTAAGTGCAGAACAAACAAATGTATGGGGAAGCTTGAAATTTAGAATTTTCATTTACTTTTCAGGTTAAAAAGCTCTGTTTTATTGAAGAACCTTTAGGAGAAGGGATTCTAAGGGAAGGGAGGAGAATATGGCTCAAAGCTAGGGTTATATCTTGGTCAAAATAACTCCGATTTAGAGTAGGAGATCCTTGAAAGTATCATTAATCGATTCCCTATTAATCTGCATTAAGAGCTGAACACAAGCTTGATAGATAGATAGGTTTCTTGCCATTTTGTCTATGGGTTTCCCTCCAAAAAATGGGGAATATGGGTATATGTCTCTAAAGGATATCCGTTTATACACAAATATACATCCTATTCTCAAGCGGAATACCCTTAAAGAAACGTAAATCGATTCCTTATTAATCTGCAATAAAATCTAAACACAATAGGTTCCTGAACATAGGTTCCTAGGATTTCCTATGGGTTTCCCTTCAAAAAAAGGGGAATATGGGAACCAAAGGATATTATTATATCCGCTTATATATAAACACAAGATTCATAGTCCGAACCCCTTAAAAACATCGTGAATCGATATCCTATTAAGCTGCTGAAAAATTTCAATCTAGAATAGGAGTTTTTCCTGTGGATTTCCTCCAAAAAAGGAGAATATGGGCTTATGACCCTAAAGGACGTCCTTATATCCGCAAAATATATATTAGATTTACAGTCCGAACACCTTAAAAGAATCTTGAATCAATTTCCTATCAATCTGCTTCAAAGTAATGAAAAATAAACTACTTGAGGTACTTCCCATTACTCCCATTAATATTTCTCCTTAAATGAAAACTCTCCTTTGGTATTTTTAAGTATTTTAAGGACATACATCCACTACCTAGATCCCTCTTAATTTTTATATACCCTGTACCCATTAAAAATGGGTGAAAAGGGTATCATAATATGGTGCAAATGTATGTAACAGGCAGAAGGAAGCATCTCCGACCCCATAAAGTATATATATTCTTGATCAGCATCAACAGCCGAGTCGATATAGCCATGTCCGTCTGTCCGTCCGTCCGTCCGTCCGTCCGTCCGTCCGTCCGTCTGTCCGTATCAACGCCTAGATCTCAGAAACTACAAGAGCTACAGACATGTGCCATATATCGTTGGATAGGTAATTACCATACGCAGTACAAGTTTGTTTTTTTATTTTGATATCACCTCCCGTTCCCCCGCAAACAGTAAAAAACTGTCACGACCACGCTCCCCCGCAAACCTCAAAAAACTGCCACGCCCACAATTATTGTCTTAATGCTATGCAATTCGGCATATGCGTTGGTGCTTATAAAAGCTATTTAATTTTTAAATTTGAACCAAATCGGATAATAAACACGGAAGTTATGCCACATGCAAAATCTATGGCAAGGGAAGCAGAAGCGCAGCAAAACACGCATTGCGCGACGCCGACTGCGACGTTGACAGCGAAATGTGTATGGCTTTATGACACACGAAACTTATTTTCATAACCAAAATCATACCAAATTTATATTATTATGGTACTCTTTTCTAATATGGTAGAATATTTTTTCACTTATTTATTGATATTAAATAAATAAATTGTAAGCATGTCTAAGGGTACAGGGTATTTTGCAATCGGGAAACTCGACTGCTGCTACCTTACTTGTTTTTGTTATTTAACTTCGAGCTACTTTAATTCATTGTCCTTCCATTACCATTTCCATTACATTTTCTATCCAAAGGCGGCAATGCGGAGAAAATGTTTTTAAAACACTTCCCTAGCACACTCTATTAAAATGTAATTATTCATTGCTAGGCCGTTGCCACTTTGCACCTGACAGACCGCACACATCCTCTCCCCCTGTACCCGTGTCCTTGTCCCTCCCCTCGTCTTTTGCCATTTCAATTTAGCCTTCTCGAGGGAGTGGCTGAGGTTGAGGTTGGCCGGCGTTTTTGTTTTGCATAAAGAATCCCTTAAAATAATTACAGTTTTGAAAACTGTTTTGAAGCCAGCACCCGCTACCGCCCCGTTTTTAACGTTTTTTCAACCACCCACTGCTGCCACCCCCTGTCATCGAGCTTGTTGTGTACAAATTTTTAGTGCCTTGTTCTCGGGCATTTATTAGCTGCCAGGGGAGGGGGAGGGGTAAGTGGGCAGTCCCAAAGGGGGTGGTGGGTGGTGGAGGTGTAGCGGGGCAGAGGAAGATACAAGGTAAGACGGCCATCCCGCCAACAACAACAACAAGAGAAATAAAATGTAAAACAAAAGCAAACAAAAAACTTGGCCATATTTTTAATGCGACCCTCCTCTGGCCACCCAGTGCTCCTCCAGCTCCAGGACCTCCTCCTCCTCCTTGGCACTCCTGGAACCACGCATTAAATTAAATGATGTGAAAATAATGTTGGTGTTGTTGCCTCCAGGGCGGGGGCAGGAGGCAAGAGTCGAGGGCGGCAAGGCAGCAAATGTGCAAATAATTCGAAATAAAATGTAACCAAAGGCAAATGGCCAGACGGCGAAGGAGTGGGAGCTTTCGGGGGTATCCTGGGAAGCCAGACAAAGGAGCACATTAATTACACACACACAGTCTGCTGAAGATTTGGCCAACACTCAAATAATTTAACGCACATTACTCACATGCAAAATAAGCTGTTGGGTGTTGGTTGGTTTGGGGCTTCGCTTCCACCTTCCTGCCTCCCGGGAGAGTCCTCCTCCTCTCGCAGGAATAAGCTTGGAATTTATTTCAATGCATTCGACGAGGAGGAGTTCCATACCTGAAAAGTCTCTAAAACATGGCGAGAACATGGTTTAAATCAAGGAAAACAATATGATCTTTTATGATGTTAAAAATATCAGTCGCTATATGTTTTTTTCTCCAGGACTAAGCTGGCCACCCTTGGTCCTTCGTCCTTTGTATTAACCAAAAAACAAGAAAACGGCCCAAAAACGAGCAGAGAGAACAACAAAAACGGTTAGCTGAGCTGGCAAGTAAGCAAATTATCATATCAACGCCGTAAAACAAAACAACTGAGAGGGCTAAGAGCAGGAGGTGGGGTCCTTGCGGGGTCCTTTTTGGTCCTTTAAAAGATGTGAAAATGATGCGGCCAAAGTTCGCACGCGGCCCCCCCGAAAATTTAAATAAATCTTGAATAAAATTCACGACAAATGGCATGCAAATTTGTCTGGAAGGATGTAGGATGCTGGATGGAATTAAAGGTGTGAGGAGCTCCTCCCCTCCCTCCAAAAAAGGAGAAAAAAAAAAACAAAACCAGAGAGATGGCAATTGGGGTCGTGTCCCCAGAATTGTGGAATTTTTCAGGTGAATGCCTTAGTAGCACCGGGCTAAACAAGCTTCTTGAACAAAGGCCAAAAACGGGAGGATAGAAGCTTGAACAGCAGGACGGGAAGGACAGCAAGGACGGGAGGACGCCAGGACAGCAGGAAGGAAGGTAGTCTAACAAATCACCAGACATTAGGCTGAGGCCGACCTGTGGCCTCCGGCTACCCCAGCCTCGTCGTCTTCGTCCTTTTTACCGGACATTCATGCCTAATTTCATGAGCTGGCGTCGGGCAGATTGCCGCATTATTAGGGTAAGGAAAAAAAAGGAGAAGTGTGGGAAGGACATCGTTTTAGTATCTTATTTAAGTTGAAACTTATTTCTTAACTTTAAAGTTGAAACCATCCTTTTCAACTCTAATAAGATTTAAATATATAGATACCGAGTTTCCAATCTCTATCCTGGCTGTCGGAAACTGCTACTCGCTGGCAAATCTATCATTAATATCGAAACAACTAGCCACTGGCTGCGACTCTGACTCTGACATTGCATAATAAAATATGATCAAGAGTGCAACGTGTGTCAGACTCCTGCTGTCCTTGCCTTGCCTCTTCCCGAGGCACTGCCCGGTGACAGGATTGAAAAAGCATCCTCAAGATGCAAGACGCTGGACATTCTGTTGCTTTTCCGGCGGCCGACCTCCACCTGGCAAGCTCACTTGTCTTGACCAGAGTCCTTGACAGGTTGAGCTCAGGAGGAGAACTCTCACCCAACCTCCATCCCCACATGGAAATGCATTTTTATTGGGTACATTGTCGGACAAGTGGAATATTTTTGTGGCAAACTAACGTCTCGTAAGCCGAGAGGTATTCAAATGAAGGACTTGAAAGGACAAAGGCAGAAAGATGGACAATTTAACACTCCTAAGTGTGAGATTCCGGATTCCTGAAAAGGAATATTGATCTAATCTAATAATTGGATGGTTTCGTATCTTTTTCCTCCCTTTAGCAACAATACCGGTGACGAAATAATCTGGAGGCCGTGCAATTTAATCCAATAACCAGGAGCCCGAGTGTCCGAGCTGATTGCTTCCGAAACTAATTACCTTCCTGCGGCTTCCTGCTGCTGCCGTGGCTGGGGAGAGGGACTCAAAGGAGTTGCAACAATCGGCATTAGGACAGGGACGTAAACTAGGCTTTACGACTCCTCCAGTATTAAAGTAAGGCCTCCGTGGTGGGGTGATACGATGGAGGGGTGGTCCGGGATGCGGCAACTCACAATAATAAATTTCATCAAGTCACCAAGTTTCGTAATATGCCACACGTAAGTCATTAATCTTCAGTTTTGAGCTAAATTTGATGAATTAGTGGCCGATGGACGAACAAAACAGGATGTGGATGTACAGAGGAGCTTGCCTTGCCACGGGATGGGGCAGCTCTCCGACAGCTCCGACGGATGGACAGGCATTAAGTTGGCCTGGCAGCTGGCGACAGGACACCAATAAAGGCCGAGGCTCGGCCTGGACCAGAAAGCCCATAAGACAAGGCTTGTCCTGGCTGGCACACACACGAGGATATTGGGGTGGATCCTTTGGGGGGGATTGAAGGTGAATAAAAGAAACTAGCCAGGTCTTTGACTTGAATATGTGTTTGAAGATTTCCAAAAAATATCACAAAAAGTTCCTTAAAAGTCCACCCTTTTTTCACATATCCTTGCCTCCTGTTTGGGTTCACCCCAAGGCACTCCCCCGTCTCGATATCCTTCTTTCAGCTCTCCTGGAACTGAGAGCAAAAGAAGTTTAACTAAAATAATAAAAGTCAAACTGAATACAAACAGCCTTGGCCTTAACGACACGCATGTGGGTGGTGGGTGATGGGTGGTGGCTCTGTGGCAGGATAAAGTTTCCTCGAAGAAAAGTTAGTCCTGATCTGGGGACTAGCCCCCTCCTTCTTCTCCGAGGCAAGACGTTGCCCATTTCAATGTGCGTGTTGCGTTTAATTGATATGCTAATGAGTGAAGTGAAAGCTCTCGATTTGTTTCCTCAGTGGCTTTCGGTTGCGTTTTTCTCCGTTGAAACAATTAGCCAGGAATGTGGATGGGTGGGTGGGCAGGACTTTTATTGGTTATGAACAAATTTTGGTTAAGAGTATCCTGCATGGGATCAGGATTTGTATTTGTTTCGCAGTTCCATTAGTTGGAATACTTTTGTGGTTTTCCGTCAACTCTGCAGTGTGTGTGCGGGTTGGCCCGTTCTAAGGCATCCTAATTGTCCTTTGTGTCCTGTGTGTTCCAACCTCCACCGTTTTCATAATTAAATCCCATGCAAGTAATTAAAAATGCCAACGACTCGCACTGTTGTGGCTAGTAGTAGTAGTTTTTTCTCTGTGTTTTTTTCCTAGTTTTGTTGTATTTGTTGGCTGTTGTTTCTGCGATTTCAATGCAAATAATAGCAGCGGGAAATTAATTACGCGCTCGCCGGCAGCAGGCAGCAGGCAAATGTAAAAATCTCATAAAGCGACTACCAGAAAGAACAATTTGCGGGCAAAATCCGGGCGGGAAATAGAACATACAATTGTGTATTCCTCTGCGGTCTGTCCGAGTCCAGGACTGGGACTGGGGCAATGTATGCGAGGAGCTCAAAAGCCGATTAAAAAATGTGTAAAAAAGACTACCTGAACAGTAGAATTTCCATTCCCATTTCTACTTTTAACTAGAAAGTAATTAAAGGCTAATTAATTGATTAGTTTTTGACCCAGAAGGGGTTTCTTTAGAGGTTTGAGGTTCATTGCTCATATGCCGTGTTAACGCCGCAGATACGACTCGTACTTGGCAGATATTTGTTATGGAGAAACCAAAGAATAAAGGCTTAAAAAATAGCTTAGAAATGGCCAAAAAAAAATAAGCGAGAAAAGAGGAAATAGAGAAATGACTGCCATTAACATTTTTTCTGTTAACATTTCATTTAGTTGGCCAGCGTTTCTTTCTTTCATTTCCCGCCGCCTCTGCCTTTTCTTCTTTTTAGCCCATTTTGCATTTTTTTTCCTCATTTTTTACCAAACATTTTAATTATGAGCGCAGGTTTTTTTCCCGCTACTGCCCCTTTCCGTTGTTATTGTAAAACAAACGAAATGAACAAAGTCATATGTGGGTGGGCTGGGTATCAGAGGACTCAGGATTCAGGACTAAGGGTTAAGGTTTAAGGGGTAGGGTCTCGGGATGCAGGGTTTAAGGTTAAGGGGATGATCGCCAAATGAAAAGCGAACCAAACGGACATGTGGCCCGCGCATTTTGCGGTTGCCTTTTGGCAGGAGGAAGGACTTGGCAGGAGCAAGAAGCAGTCCCAGGCAAAAGAAAGGACCAACTGCTAATACCGCTAGCGATGGTCCCGGAAAAGGATTCAAAAATTCAAAAGTTTTTGATCTAGTTTAGATTTTTTGAACTCTTTTTTTTATAAATTTTAAAATTTAATATTAATATTTTTTAGTTTTTTTTGTGGGTTTTAGATTTTAGCTATCTTGGGGCTGTCATCTCTAGGAGCATTGCATTGTTTGTTGGCCGGCATTCTGGGGTCTGTGTGGGCGGATGGGTCGAGAGTGGGTGGTGGGTGGCCGGATGGGTGGTTGGGTGTTCTAGTCGGTGCATATGTGTGTGTGACATGTTAACGACGGCGCTCAAATGACTTTTGTGCGGTTTAAAAGCCAAACCCGTAGCCGGACCCTCTTTTACACCCGTCCCCCCAACCCCACACCTCCTCCCACGACTCCTCTGACTTATCGCCGAAACCCCAGCCGTGGACCACCCACCCACCAGTGGGGTCGTCATTGCCATGTTCGTTGCAGAATTTTTCAATTTTATGGTTTCCAGATGAAGTGCGTTCGACCGTAAGTAAGTGCCAGCGAAGACCCCGTTGCCCCGTCGCGTCATCTGCAGCTGTCATTGTTTAGCTTTTTGCCCTCTTTCAGCGCAAAAATTGGAGTCGAAACACCGCCTCTGCACTGCCAACCACCCACCACCCACTCTCCATTTTTTTTTGCACGCATAAAGTTGCATTTTCGTTTTTTTGCGGCTTTTTTTCGGGTGCCAGTGCAATTTTTTCCGCCTCCCCCGGTTTCTACGCTTTTTTCTGTAGGTTTTTTAGGTATTTTTTCGGTATTTTTTCCTCTGTTTCCAACCGAATCGTTATGAGTTATATATGGTACTTGAATTTTTGGTTGTTGGCTAAGCCAGGTGAACGGGAAGATTGAAACTAACTGAATTGCCCAAGCGGCTGTGAACATTTTGGTTTAATTAAGAGGCCACTTTCGGACGGGGTCGGGGTCAAAGGTTGCCAGAGATGGATGCCACCCAGCCAGCCAGCCAGAGGGGCAGGATTTGTCATGCCTGTTGTCGGTGTTGGTTGATCCGTTTGCCTAATTGAAGGCAACGTCCGCGGAGATGACAAAGAAAGTGTTCGTTTTGGAAGTTACTTTGTTTCCTCGTTACTTTGTTTCAGTTTTATGTTATTCTATTTTTTTTTTAATATTCTTCTCCCATTCAATAATTTTGCTTCCTCTCTGCTGACCTCCTGCTGGCCAACCGCTTATCCTGCCCCGCAAATGCATTTTTAATGTCCTGCAGTCGCCGCCGCTAAAAGCAAATGCCCATTTGGTTGCAACTTTATAGTTATGTTGCATTTGAATATAATGGGGCAAGAGAATCCAAGGCAAATATTATTTTTAATATAATATAATATAAATCAGTAGCGTCGAGGAGCTGCTCATAAAATTATTGTGTTTTGGGGAAAGCAATAAGCGTCCCGAGGACGACGCCCAATAAATCTCCGAAATCCGAGAAATCCTTCAACGCTGACTGACACTTTTGTTGCAACTTTTTGTTGCAGCTGGCAGTTGGTCTGTTCAACTTGCAATTGCCCGGCTGAGTGGCAACAGAATAAGCCATTTCTCACTGCGTTTTAGTGAAGAGAAGGGAGCCTTAGGGAGTCTCTTGGAGCCTCATGGAGCCTTCTTTGGAGGAGAATTCAAAGTTTATTTCGAAGGGGAAACCCTCCGATTAAAACCCCGATCTAGTATTTATCCCGATCCCAGGTTATTCTAGTTTTGAGGCTTTAATTTTGGCTTAAGTCCAGCCTGAGTGGTAACAGAATAAGCCAATTTTTCCATCATTCATAGCAAATATCTCGGCCATTTCTCAACCGATTTCAATACTGATGACCATTTCCAAATCTTAGCTTCAAGCTTTATCGATCTGCGTCAAAAGATCATCAAAATTAAACAAAAAAAATGTTGATAAATTTTTTTGCCAAAAATCCTGATGGTACCCCTTACAAAATTCTAAAAAAAAAGAGTCGAAATTTTTTTTGTTCGATTTTCCAAATCGTTGGATGCACATCGTCGAAGAATTAAATTCTGATTACAAAATGGTATTCCATTCCAAAATCGGTTACGAAATATTCAAAATATTCATAAAAATGTGGAAGAAAAGCGATAAAATTCGATTGAATCGATTTTTGCAAAAAAATTTGAAAATTTGGAAAAAAAAGGTCGAAATTTTTGTTGTTAGATTTTCCAAATCTTACTATGCAGATCGGTGGCAATGAAGTTCCAATTCTAGAATGGTATTCCATTCCCAAATAGTCGAGAAGCTTTAAAAAATTAAAAAAAAAAAAATTCTTCCACAGCGACCTTCTATTTATAGTAAACCCGAGCCAGAACCGGTTGGGAATTATAACACTTGGGGATCACATTTGACGGCCCCAACGATCATTTTTAGTGGTAATTCGGGTCTGAAGTATAATTTCCATCAATTGGTCAAAAAGAACACTGGTATTGGCCAAGTTAACACCGATACTTGACCATGTTAGCATCGATTCTTGGCCACAAACCAATATTTTCATACACTTTAACGCGAATATCTCAGTGATTTCCGAACCGATTGGGAAACAAAGCACCATTCCTGAATGGGGGCTTCTGGGGCTTCTACGAAATGCATCCCAAGATCGGGGAAATTGGGCCAAAAAAATTTCAATCGATTTTTTTGACAAAAAACGTGATGGTACCCCTTGGAAAATATCTAAAAAATGGGTCGAAATTTTTTTGTCCGACATTCCATATATTTGGATGCAGATTGATGGAAAATGAAGTTCTGATTCCAAAATGGTATTTCTTTCCAGAATCGGTTGCGAAATAGCCAAGAAATTCATTAAAAATTATACAGAAAAATCGAAATTTTTGAACATTTTTTGAAAACTTTTAAAATTTCTAAAAAATAGGTCGAAATTTTTGTTGTTCTTTTGATGTCGATCGATAGGGGCTGAAACCTTGATTCCAAAATGGGTAGCCCTTTCAAAATCGGTAAAGAAATGGCAAAGATTTCAGAAAGAAAGTGTCAAGAAAGTTCAAAAAGTTGAAACTTTTGTTACAAAAATTGAAGTTTGTCTTTGATTTAATTTTTGGGAATTATTTTAGATAATAAAATATTATCTGAAAGTTTTTATATGGAATGTAGTTTATAGAAGGTAAAAAAGTATAAAAACAGAAGCATTCCAAGGTTTCGAAGGTTACTTGGAAGTAGAAAATGCAAAGAACTTTCATTAAAAAATGTGAGCTTTGGTTGGTTTTTTGTAATGATTTTTAAGACTTATTCGCTTTCAATAGAGTCTGTGGCTTGGTTTCAGTCTGAAAAAATATCGAAACAGATCGGATATGGATATGGAACCAGAGGATCCTCTTGGAGCCTCTTTTGGAGGGGAATTCCATATCCAAATTGAAGGATAAACTAAAAAGAAAGTAATCAGTATTCTTTCTAGCCAAGTTATTGTAGTTTTGTGGCTTTAATTTTCGGCTTAATCCCCCCGCAAGACTCTTGCCAAATATCCAGGTAAGCCAAAACACCGAATACCTTGTTTTTTTTTCTGCCAGACCTTAACACGTTGACATTCCCGAGATGGCTCGAGATGGCTGGGGACGGTTAAGGGGTGACTGCGACTGCCACTGCTTCTCAGTTTGAGTTTTTGCTGCTCCTGTCAAGCTGCCTCCTGTTATTTGCTGCAATTTAAGTGACTTGGAATTGCAATTTATTGTTGGCACTCCGAGGGGAGTGTTGTTGGCTGGTTGGCTGGTTGGCTGGCACCCTTCCTCCTGTCACTTGCTTTTGGGGCAACCGGAGAATATCAGAATTTAGTATAATGTTATTTTTATTGCAATTTCATGTGCGGAATGCGTAGCAGGGCGTAGCGCTAAAACCATGTTGCATACACTTGACAAAAATGAGACTATCCTGGCGGTATCCTGGCTGTATCCTTGCGGTAAATCAAACTCGTTATACATTATATTTGATGGCCAGAGATATATATTACAGGGTCCCAAGTCCCAACTCCCTTTTGTCCATTATTTGTGTCTCTTGTTTGTTGGAGGGACACCCAAAAAAAATAACAAAAAAATGAGGTATTGTAAATTTCTTTATATTTGTCAAGCCAATTGAAAAGTTTGCGGCAACTTTTGTTGATTTAGCACATAAGACTCTGCCCGTCCGTCCGTCTGTCTGTCCTTCCATCAATGAGCCGAGGATGTCTTCTCTCCCAGAGGAGATCCCCAGCGACGGGGCTAAAGTTTCTGTGGCCCGGCAAATAAATAAGGAATTGTATGGTAACTGGCCACTGGCCACTGGCCACTGTCCGGGAAAGAAAACAACGTGAAAATAAAGTCGAATCAAGTCGGGAAATTATTCGAAAAGAGAAATGAAACAATGGTGGGATAAGAGGCAGGGCGGAGCGGGCAGAACGGTGTTGCCACGGGGTGGCAAGGACCAAGTGACCACACAGTGATTTACGCTCAAGAAATTGAGTTGTGGTGCAAATTATTTATGAACAAAGCAACACACACACACAGACACACCCGCACAGTTGTGCCCATAAAAAACACGGACAGGACAAGGCAGGACACGGACAGGACAGGACAAGCAAACGAGGATTGTAATGTCCTGGGTCCTTTTGCTCGTTCTCTCTCTCCATTCAGGGACAACACATTCCAGGACAATATGCAGTTTGTGAAATCGGTATCGAAGTCTCTCTCCAGAGAAACGCCGCAAAAAGGAGGCATGGGACCTCCTCCTCCAGCTAGCAATAGAGTCAGAGAAGTGTCCCTTCTGCGAACAGCTTAGAGCTGCAAAGCCAAGAGCCAACTTTTCTCTGAAAATAATTTATTAGCGGCAAACGAGCAAAAGTTTTATGAAAATTCAAAACACACAAGAACACAGCAAATACAAATATAGCACAAACATGAAATAAACAGGCGAAATAAAAAACACCAGAGGGGGGGTGGGGGTGTAGGTGGGGTAGGAGACAAAAACAAAAAACAACAACAAAAACAATACACAATCGAAACAAAGGCCAAAAAAGTGGAAGTAGTTGATGAAGTAGCTCCGGAACTCACGGCCAACATTTCATTGTCAGTTGAGAGTTCTGCGAGTTCGGAATTCCCCATTCCGAGTTTTTCGTACGCTTTGTTTAATATTTTCCAACCATCCCGAAAGTTGGCTCATGGCGGGGGAGGGTGCTTGCGGGAGGGGGTGGAGGGGCAGGGGAAAGCTAGCAAATTTATTAACAATCATGTTCCCAATGAGCCAGCCACACGGTACTTAGTGTGTCAGGCACTTTACGCGGCTCTCAATACTCTAATTTCAGTTTATTTTGGAAGGTAAATGAAATGCGATTTAATGTCACTCGATTCTTAATTAAAAAGATCCTTTGATTAATCACTTTTCTCTCTCTATTAGCAATATTTTCTTTCTAACCTCAAACAACAAGAATAAAAATGTTGAAACTTACCTGCTTAACTGTACTTTCAGTTCTGCTCCTCTTTTCTCTCTCTCTATTAGTGATCCCCAAAAGGAATGTTTTCCTTTCAATCTCAAACAAACTAAAAAGAGACAAAAGAATCTCAAACACAAGAACAAAGAACAAGATCAAAAGAAAATGTGAAAACTTACTGTACTTACTGTACTTTCAGTTCTGCTTCTATCTACATACCTACTTATGTATGTATGTAAGTGCAGGTGGAGGCTAACGGGGCTAACGCTGCCCCCCACAAACGCGAAAACCGACCCCGTCGCGAATTCTAATTCTTTAATTGCAAAATTTACGTTAAAAGCACAATTAAAATGTTTAAATCTATTAAAAATTGATGAAATAGCCTGAGGTGCTAGAGTTTTACACTTTTTCCAATAAGAAAAGGGGGGAAAAAGCTATTCACTTTCCCAACCGGCAAAAGGACACACTCGCGAATACTTGGAAACTATTACTTAGATTCCACACATTTACGGTAATTAAACAGTTAGTTCTGGTGTTATTAAAAGCGATTTGAAACATACATATATTCTATTAAAATTAAGCAAATTGGCGATTTAATTCACGGATAAAGGAAAAACTTGCGAATGCGACGAGAGGTGGATAAGAAATAAAATGGCTGCGATCGAGGAGAGCAGAGAGCGTGGATAATGGAGCGCGGATAAAGAGAGCGAGAGCCCAGGATCTCTGTGCGGTCACACTAATCATGGGCAACTCTGCGCCTTGGCGGTTAATTCAAATTAAAAAAATACCAAATTTAAACAATCTTGTTTTTTATTAAAGTATTATTTTATTTAGAGTATAAAGTATTCGATATTCCTAATTCCTTCAAGTTTGTTTCGTTATTTATCGAGTTTGGCACACAATTGCACGGGAGCTTATTTCCACTCTCGCACTCTGCACTCTCACATTCACATTAAATTGCTTCGAAAGAAATTTATGAAAATTATTCTGGACAGGATTGGGCGGGCTGTGGGGGCTGTGTGGGGGCAGGGAGTTCTTGGGAACTTTTCCCGTGTACAGGGAAAGTGCCAATAATAGTTGAATTGAACGTTTCGAATTAAAATCCTAGTGTAAGGTTTTCTATTCTATTTTTTAGAGAAAACAATTTGTTTCTTGGAAAGATTCCACCGCCAGACCCGGGTCGCTTTGTATGCAAATACAATTTCGTAATTAGTGGCATTATTTTTCCCCGGCATTATTGATAAATACCGAAATGCTGAAAACCAGTTTACGATCAGCCAAGCAGAGCAGATCTCTGGGAAGTCTCTGGGAAAACGTCCAAGTTAATAATAATCGTTATGTACTTATAGGAAAAAGCTAATTAGTCTTCTATGTCTAGTCTAAAATGTAATGCCTCTCTCAGCCGCTAATTAGTTTTTCTTGCGGGGTCGAATCAGCATCCGAATATAGCTCAGGGAGCCCTTGGGCCCTGGCAGGAAGGTCTTCCACAGAATGCCCTTGTAGTAGTCTATCTCCGCGCCGTACCTGGTCTGGAAGGTGCCGAAGAGGTTGCTGAAAGCATACAAAATATGAATGTAAACCTTGAAAAGTATAAAATATATATTTTAGATTGTAATCTAACCTCTCGAAACACTCGCGGCCAAACCACCAGGCTCCGGTATGAGTCCTGGCGCAGTTCTGCCCATTGTCGTCGTTGTCCTGGTCGTGGGTGGTAAACTTCTTGCCGGCATGGTATCGCAGGGAGTCGCCGGAGTCGCCCGTGTAGGTACCCAGGACATAGAGCAGGTATTTCTCAGCCTCGCCGCCAATGCTGAAGTGGTCGTAGATGGCGAACTTCTCCTCGCCATTCCTTTTCCGCATGACCACCAACAGCTCGTGCTTCTCGCTGTTCGTCAGCCGATGCAGCTTGTCTAGGCCGATGAAGAACTCCCCGTTGAGGACCCCAAAGCCGGCCTTGTAGTTCTTCCAGTCCCGGTGGAATTCCTCGCTGCCGTCAAACCTGTAGGCCACCACCAGCCATCCTCCTTCCCCGTTTCCGTAAGGTACTTTCTGATCGCAGCTCACGAAGAAGGGCTCCGTGTTGTGGCCAATCCGTATTCGAACCTGTCCGTGGCTTTGACCAATGCAGTTCCTCGGCGTGTTGTCCGTGACGGCGTTGAGGACCACAGGCGCCGAAGATTGTAGTCTAATTCAGGTAGAAGGACAGAGCTCATTAGAATATCCATAATGGCTTATGCATTGCTTACATTCTGGTTCCGAGAGAAGCTTCTGGGACACGGTTTTTGTACTCGTCTATCAGCTCCTGCAGTTCATTGAGCTCCGTTTTGAGGGATTGCAGCTCATCAGTCATAAATTGAATCCTAAAAGGGGAGATTTCTTTAGTGAAAATATTTAAGATATTCTTGAAAAGTACTCACCGAAGAGCCAAGGCCCCCAAAGTGCTCACAGGACAGCTATCCTGAAAGAGAAATAAGATAATTATAGCAAGCATAAGACTCTATTTACTTACTAGATTCATTGGCTCCAAAGAGTTCTTCATTATCAGCGATTTGGGTTCACTGTCCGTCATGTTGGTGGCGGCGCTAAGGCAGGCCAGGGCCGTGACTATTGCCTCCAGCGCCATAGCTTCCAAGGCTTTGTATTAACTATTTATGATACTCAGTATATAGTATTTAGATTCCGATGTTAGACGCTGTGTTAGCAGCGACAGCAATGCGGTAACTGACTCAGTTAGTTGGTAAACAAGCCGATCTGGGGAGCAACTAGCGTTTTATTGGAGATGCTGGCCAAGTCACTCGATCACTAAATTCCAATTAATCGGCTAGCATCTAGAGCGTTTCGATCAGCTGTCGTGCTATTTTCACCTTAAAAATCGTTACTTATTCAAGTTTTCTTGCCTCTACAGAATGCTTTATCCTTTTCCATATACAAACTTGTTGTTTTTAGGACCTTTTAGAATCTTTGCAGGTGCAATTCCTCGTCACTGTTCCCCTTGATCTCATCTCGCTCTGCTTAGCATACCCGTTTCGCAATGCAGCCCCTCCAGTCGAGTGACCTTTGGTTCGAGTTTCGCATTGCCAGTTGCATTCCCATTCGCATTCTGATCGGTTTTATTAATTCCATATTCCGTAGTAGCTTTCAGTAGTAGCCGGACGTTTATTTACTGACCAGTGGTCGCTGTGCACAAAATGTCGCAGATGGTGCAGCTGGATGCGTTGGTGATGGCCATGGCCTGTCTTTCCACTACGTCAACGGATCTGGGTGGAGGCCTGATGGTTCCTCCTTCATTGGAAAATGGGGTAAGCTCGGTAATCGGGGAATACCTGAAGTGGAAAAATGTGTAAATTAGCTTTCTAAGCTCTTTCCAAGAATACATAACTGGGGGACTCACCAAATGTCTCGAAAATTGCTGGTTAGGCTGCTTGTGAAGCGACTTTTGTGGTTGAATTAATTTATTTTACTTTCCAGACCTCCGGAAGTTGCCCGGCTGAGTCCGTCGGTGCCTTGACCGCTCGCATCCAGTCCTTGTCCAAAGAGATCGAAGAGTTTAAGCAGAAGATCGGCGGCCTACAGGAGCAGTTGGTGGATCTGAGGAGAGTGGGAGCAGCCCCGCCGGTGGCCATCACTGGGGGTTCATCCAATCTCTTGGGCACCCGATTGTGAGTAGTTCGTGTTTCGGAGTTCGGAGAGTTTCAAAACTAATCGTCTCATGGCCATAGTTTGAGTCTTGAACCGCAGCTTCTGGGCACTGCTGGAGCCGGGGTTGCCGGCGGTGGAGCATCTGCCACACCGGCCAATTGCCTGAAGCAGCAGCACGGAGTGACCCGCATCCGACCCAGCGCCAATGTGGAACCCTTCTTTGTCTTCTGCGACCAGAAGGAGCGGGGAGGTGGCTGGACGATGGTGGTGAACCGGTACGATGGCAGCGAGGACTTTAACCGCAAGTTTGGCGACTACAAGATTGGCTTCGGGCCGCTCACCACCGAGTTCTTCATCGGCCTGGACAAACTCCATCAGATCACCAGCAGCGACAACTACGAGCTCCTCGTGCAGCTGAAGAACCGGAAGCAGGAGGAGCGCTTCGCCCTCTACGATCACTTCAGCATCGGCAACGAGTGGGAGCAGTACCGGCTGAATGTCCTGGGCAAGTACCAGGGCGACGCCGGCGATGCCCTGCGCCAGCACACTGGAAAAAAGTTCAGCACCCAGGACCAGGACAACGACGAGAGCGAATCGAACTGTGCGGCGGACCAGTCGGGAGCTTTCTGGTACGGATCCAGCTGTAATCTCAGGTAAGTACTGAAGGATACTGTTCGATACCCTTCGATAATATCGATAAAGTTAATCGGAAATCATCGAGAATATATTTATTTTTCAATAACCGAACCGAAGCACCGATTATACTACAATTTATCGATATTATCGATATTATCGGTTACAATAAATACAAAATTTATAGAATAAATGCATAAAATATAAATGTAGTAACAAAATGTCTGCCTAACCCATTAATTTCGTAAACTCTATTGATAAAAAAATGCCTGTTTTTCAGTAATCCCTTCGGCCTCTATCAGCGTCTTTTGGAACGAGATGTCGACGGATTCAAGGGCATCCTGTGGCGAGGATTCCTGGACGGACCCAAGGGCTCCCTGAAGATCGTCCGCATGCGGGTGCGTCCCCGTGGGTCATAATCAGCAGCCACTTACATTAAATAAATTGAAAATAGTTTAACTAACAAAAAAAAAGTGGATAATTCTAGTGATAAGTTCAGCCTTTTATCGCTTTGGCTTAGATTTCGTTGAGCTTGTCGGCTTCGGTGGTTGTGGTGATCCTGGTGGTCCTGGGGGTGGTGGTGGTGGTCGGATCCTCGGAGCCCTTGACCACCAGGGCATCACCGAAGATGGGTTTGAAGAAGAGCACGAACCGGGAATAGCGACGAGCAGAGTTCTGTTTTAAAAAAGGGGAAAGTAATATATAATTATGATCAAGTTTCGATCTTCCGATGAAGCCGAATACTTACGAGCATCAGGCGGGAGAAGGCCTTGGAAATGTTGGTAACCGTTTGGAAGGATTTGTTGAGCAATTCGCCAGGAAGTTCCAGGGAGGCATCTGCGCCAATTTCCGCCGCATCGCCTTCCTTGACCCCCGCTCGGCGACGCCTCTGGCAAAAAAAATCAGAAAGAAACGAACACATCAGTTTTTTTTTGGCTCAAACTTAACGACTTAGAAGCTAATCGATCTCCCACCAAGCTCCCATAGAAAAGAAGTCCGAA
Organism: Drosophila ercepeae; assembly: GCA_018150545.1. Classification (NCBI taxonomy): domain Eukaryota; kingdom Metazoa; phylum Arthropoda; class Insecta; order Diptera; family Drosophilidae; genus Drosophila; species Drosophila ercepeae. The sequence goes on from JAECWL010000197.1 coordinate 3,703,444, forward strand.
ATGTAAGTGAGATGTTTTCATAATTTTCGCTTTTATTAGCCTTGTGTAGGTCGTGAATTTGTTTTGTTTATATTTACATTTCTATATGCCGAATATTTACAAACATGAAACTTAACTAACAATAAAGTGTGGATTCAGAAGAAGAAGTGGGTCAAGGCATTGAAGAAAGGTGGTGGTGTTCTGGAGAAACTCTGGGGATGGGGGAAGTTTAGAAGTCAACGAAGAATAACAGCTTTGGCGGCGTCTAGTATCCCGCCTCATCGGAGTCGGGGGCCGGTGTCGTCACTCCGGCGATGCCATTAACTCCGCCGGAGGAGCCCTGCAGGATGGGGCCGGAGAAGCTGAGGAATTTGGACACCACGTTGCCCAGTCCGGCGTTCGGGTTGCCATTGCCCGAGGACGAGCCGCTGAAGGCGGTGATGGTGGTCAGGACTCCGGTGGTCAGGTCGTTGGCGATGTTTCCGATGGAGCGGATCTTGGGCGAGACGACGGCGGTGATCAGAGTCTGGAAGTCCTTGATGGGCACCGGCGACTTGATGTCCCACTGCTTATTCTTCTCGATATTGGCTCGGTCCAGTTGCTCGATCACCCTGGTCTTGGTGTCTAGGAAGTTGTCGATTTTCTAAGGGATTTCAAAATTATGCATTTCGCGTTATTAATCGGGAATGCTGCTATATCCTTTGGGATAAACGAAAATACTCACCCCAAAGACAAAGCCTAGAACGGCGTTTTTGGCCTCGAAGGTGGCGTCGGGCAGCTTTCTTTTGGTTCGCTCTTGTTCGCCCAAAGCCTCCTGGAAAATCAGGGCAATAGAAGAAGGGACACCTTGTAAGGATGATGATTCCACAAAAAAGCGGGTCTCTGCCTGATTACAGGTTTGCTTTAAGCTTAGCCAAAGCCGAAGAAACCAAAAAAACAAAACACTCAACACTTGTGGCCAGTTAGACTTGACCCAATTTCGGACAGGGGCCAGGCCAGCTTCAAGAAAAAACGCGCACTTGTAATTATATCACTCACAAGTCGGGGGACGGGACCTTCGCTTTGCATTCTAAGGCGATTGCTCTTTTGTGCCTCAGCCTAGTACCTGATCTATACCTAGGCTTGGGGAGGGGTTTTCGGGCACTTAAAATTCACCTCGTCATGTCTGGTTCAGAGCCCAGAGTCGAAATTAATGCGATATATGTATGCACACCGATCCGCTAATTTCTAATCGGTTCGCATAAGCAATCGGATCCGGATTTGAGTGCATTTTTTTTAATTGCAATTATACGACCATTAATCCCTAGCTCTAAACCATCCAGTATTTGGTTGGTTTTCGGGGCCACTTCGGTGACATCAGCCTCGGAATCGAATTCTCAATTCTGCGCTGGCAGACTTCGTTTAGGAGAAGCGTTTAGCGTTTAGGAGGGTTTTGTGTACTTCAAGGCACAAGTCATTATGGACAATAAATATTATCTGTCTGTCTAGCTGAAAAGTCTTTAAAAAAAATTATGCGACTCATTTGGCCGAGGGTAATCTTGGTAATTTCGGTTCATTGTTCTGCCATTCTCCCACTTCAGAGCTCTTATGATTTCCCAATTCAAAAAGAGACAACCAGTAAAAACTAGTAAAAAATGCAAAAAATCAAGCTAAAAATATTATAAAATAAACCCACACTAAACATTTTTTTGGCTGGGCAATTTATTAGTTAAACAAAACGCTAAACACACTCCTACTACGACTACGACTCCGCTCTACTATAGCTCGTAGGTACACCCTTTTGTTTTCTTGAAATCTGTTGAAGTCTATCTGAGGTCTGCCTGAAGCCTGTCTGAGGTCTGTTGAAGTCTGTCTGAGGTCTGAGGTCTGTTGAAGTCTCTTGAAGTGTCAAACAATAAACGTGAGCTATGATTTATATAGACGAAAATCAGGTCAGTTGTTGTTGAAATCTAAGCAGGTGTTAAAAAACCCGAAACCCGAAATGAGGGAGGCGAAACCTATTTCTGGGAGTTTCTGGAAGCTCTGTCACTGGCAGGCAGGGGGTGGAGGCAATCAATCTATTATGAAACAACCTGCCTTTGCCGATTATTGATTTATTTACTTGCCACCGCCTATAATTTTCACAATTTCCTATATTTTTTGTGTTTGGATGATGCCAAGTTTTCATCGAAAACCCAAAAAAAAACCAAACCCAAAAGCCAAACCGGGGGAGTTGTTTCACAATTTGTGCGAATAAGAAGAAGTGATGCGCCGTGAAAGAGACGGGACATTGCCGCCGCCGTACCCTCTCTCTTTCTACGCTTCCCCCAACCAACCAACCATTTTTTTTTTTTTTGTGGGTTAACTCTTGAAATGGTTTTGAAATGTTATCGTAGGTCGTTAACAAGTTTGGTTTTTTGGTTTTGGTTTTGTGTTTTTGTTTTTGTGTTTTTGCGCCATCAAGGTCGCTCGGTCCGCGCTTATGGCCAACGAATTCAAAATCACTTTTCGGGCCTGCGCTTGCGTCTTGTAGTGGCTATTTGCATGTCTTCCCGCCTCCGCCACCACTACCAGGCGGTGGTTCAATGCACCGCCAAGCCGCGAGCCACCGCGCCAGCGAGCTTGCCAAGCCGCGAGCCAGCAAGCCGCTAAGCCCCAAATTATCGGCTTGCACAACAACAATGCAACCTGCGCAAAATTCACTTTCACGCCAGAAGACAATAAGTGCTTGTCTCTCTCTAACCCCCTTCCCACCTCCTCTATACCATCTCTTTCGTATAAATGGGACTTCCTAGATTCAGGGATTTATGTAAAAAAAACAGGGAGACTCTCTCTAGTAGTTACCTCGTTGTTCAGGGGATTCAGCTCCGCTTCGCTGGCGTCCTGGAAGCTTTCGATTTCCGATAGCGCCTGCTGCTCAGGAGCGGGTGCGGGGGCGGCGATCGATAGCGACAGCGATACCGATAACAAGGCCATCGACAGCAAAACTCGGCGCACGGGATACTGCATCTTTCTGCCTTTTTTCTGAAAATGTGACAGGAACAGAAAAAGAGGTTTCGGTTATAGAGGCTCTTAAGCTTTTGGGTAGATAGGAAATTTTTTGTGTGGTTTGTAGACCGCGTAGACCCACCAAAAAAACAAACAACAACAAAAAATAAGCAACAAAAAACAAAAGGCTATTGATCAACGATGGTCGAGTTTTATCCGCCAGATACGCGATACTAGCACGTTCACTAACTTTAAGCAAATGACTGCAGACGAAAGTTACTTCAATGATTTAGCAGTGGCCAAAAAATCGGTTACACTGCCCACGGCGCAGGCGCACGAGCTTTGCGGCGGTCGAAGTCGCCGTCGCCGCTGCCGCTGCTGTCTCTGCCGGCGCAGTGCGCCATACGCCGCGCACCACCGTTGACGTCACTCGAAGGCGCCACCAACCCGAAGCCATTCCAGCCATTCGGTCGCTACCAACGCCATTCCCTGGCCAAAAAAATTCAATTTTTTGATTGTGGCCCGATGACGACGTCGACTGCAGCAGCGGCAGCATCGGTAGCAGCAGCGACTGCGAGCCACTGGCTCTTGTGGCAGCGAGATGAGCGGAACGCCGACTGCTGCGTCGACGGCGAACACGTTTTGAGCCAAAATTGGAACGCAAAAGCGCTCAATAAAGTGCAAAGCCGAGCTGTTAGGTGGCTATTGCGGGTTTCGTTAATGCTGTTTCTGTTTCTGTTTCTGCAATGCGCTTTTAATTTTTGGCTCTTTTGGCTTTCAATTAAGCCACACACACCACTGCAACAAACACACACATCATACACACACCACTGCAGCAAACACACACAACGTACACACACCACTGCATCAAACACACCCAAGCTCTGTAGGTCTGCAAATCGGTGGGTCATACCCTGCGTATGCGTAATGTGCGTTGCGTCTTCTTGTCGAGGTTATAACAGGTTGTCAGGATAACCAGGATTACCAGGTTACCAACCAGGATTACCGGGTTAGCAACCAGGATAGCCAGGTTACCTGGATATGTTTTCGGATTTGGGTATAAAAAATCAGAAATAGAAATAAATCGAATCCATCGATGCCTCATAATCGGTCATACCCTGCGTATGCGCAATGTTAGTTCTCCCTTATTTCTTTTACGGAGAGTCACCTTGTCGAGGTTATAACAGGTTGCCAGGATTTCCAGGTTACTAGGTTGGTTACACGGATATGGGTAATGATTATCATAGGAGTACATCGAATCCGTGGATGCCTCATACCCGGTCATACGCTGCGTATGATCAATATCGGTTCTCCATCACTTCTTCTACGAAGAGTCCTCTTGTCAAGGTTATAACAGGTTGCCTGGATTATTAGGTTAGAACTAGTTTGGTTTTACGGATTTTGGTATTAAATCTCATAGAAGAAACTCTCATTTATCGACGCATCATAATCGGTCATACGCTGCGTATGCGTAATGTGCGTTCTCAATCATTTGTTAAGCATAGAGTCCCCTCAAGGAGGTTATACCAGGTTGTCAGAGTTACCAGGTTGTCAGGATTGGTTATGAGGATTTTGATAATGAAAATCATAGAAGAACAACGAATCCATCCATGAATTATAATCAGTCCTACGCTGCGTATGCGCAATGTGCCTTCTTCTCTACCAATTCTTTTAAGGAGAGCCACCTTTTCGACGTTATAACAAGTTGCCAGGATTACCAGGTTGTCGGGATTTGTTATACAGATTTGGGTTACGAAAACCATAGAAGAAAATTGAATTAATCGATATATTATAATCGGTCAATACGCAACGTATGCGCAATGTGCGTTTTCTTTGGCGGAGCGTCCTCTTGTCGAGGCTATACATGTAGGGATTGCCAGGATTGATTATACGGATTTGGGTATCAAGGTTTTGGTTGAAAATAATAGAAGAAAATCGAATTAATCGATAAATCACAATCGATCATACACTGCGTATACGCAATATCGGCTCTAAATCAATTCCTCAGCGTAGCTTCATCTTTTTGAGGTTCTACCAAGTTACCAGGATTGATTATACGGATTTGGGATTTAATAAAAATCATAAACGACTTTGCACTTTAAAAGGCCAACGTTCTAAGACATAAAAAACCAAGAACAAGCTTTAATTAATTCAAACTAAAAATGCAAAATATATGGGGAGAGCCTTGACCCAAACATTGAACGAGGCGTAGTTTAGTCAGAGAATTGGATTTGTCATAAGCCAGCCAGCTTAGCAACTACGACTACGAGTATAATCGAAATGCCTATGTAAAATCGGAGTTAATACGCTTTTTAACGATTAATAATCACCATAAATTATACGAATTTACGGGCAACATACGAACTGCACATGAAATGCCGTCTTGAAGGAGAACAAAAAGCCAAGAAAACAAAACTAGAATCATGGGTCAATAATATGGATATGGGGGGGATATAGTCAAGAAAGCTCTAAATCATAAAAAAAATCATATTTTTTTGTAGAACAATTATTGGAAAGAAAAGGAGTTCCAAAGGGTTAGCCAGAATTTTGGGAAAATGATATATTAGTCTTATCAAAACCCACTACCCCCTAGAAAACGAAGAAAATTCAATCAAGCTGTTCGCCTTCGGACCGCCGACTGTCAGATTCAAAACCGATTCAAGTCTCTGCTATATGATTCGATCCGATCCGATAAATTGGAGTCAAAGTGCGCGTATCGGATTCGGACGAAACGTAATAACTGGATTCGGCATTATGCCTCGGCGATCCGATCGGATTCGATCTAGTATTGCACATATGGGGACCACATAGATGCATAATTATTCGAATAAGACTTAGAATTCGACGCGACTTAACGAATCGGCGCCAGATCCAAGTGTTTAATTAAATTAATTTAAAGAATTTAATTGTTCCAACTATATTTTTTTTCCAGCCAATTGAACTTAATAGCTATTAGCAGGTGTCGACTTGTCTATTATTTTGTATACACATTTATCATGACAAACATTTCAAGATATATCTTTTGGAGTAATGGCTTTTATAATTGGAGATGTCACCCAGATATCAGCTAGATCAGGATCTGTGGGGTGTGGGAAACCTTTCTAATTAACCCCTTTCGAGCCTCTGAGCCTTTGAGCCTGTCAATTAACCCGTTTTTTGCGGCGGCTTATCAGCCAACTGGCTCAATCAACACTTTGGCCCAAGGTCAGCGGTCTCGCCGACTTTTGAAATTCAGAAAGCAGACAGCTACGTTCGCAAAGAGTCGAATTTTAAATACCCTAAAAAATAAGATACATTTGGAAACATTTACTTTTAACAATAACTTTCTATATAAGAGGTTTGAGTTGAAAAACCATAACCTTTTGGCAAGAATTTCCACAGGTTTTTGACCCAACCTTGCCTTGGAGTACACCTTTTATATAAAAATAATATCAAAATGCAACTGAAACATAATCCTTAATTGACACAAAGAGGTGCTTGGGACGGGTCGTGTACCTTGTCCCACTGGTTGCTGTTTTCTGTTTTATTTCTCTTGTTTTCGGTTGAATTTTGCGTTTTTTTTATGCAACGCGATGTGGACAGAGGGGCACCGCCATATAAAGCAAAATTAATGCGCGCATCCATTGAAATAGCAAATAAAAAAATATTTTTTAAAAAACATATCAGCGAACGAAACCGCAAAACCCGAACGAACCTTCCAACCTTCGCACCTTTGAAACCCACAAAAGTACAGAAAAAAAAAACACAAATGCAAAATGCAGGCATTGCTTGTCGAGTTCGTTTTGTGGGTCACAAGGTCAGGCAGAGTTGGGCAGATCGCTGATTGCCTGATTGTGGATTGGGGATCACCGATATGGAGTCTCCGGTCCATCTTGAAATTTGTCCTCGATCTTGCGCAGAACCTGCAGAAGCCACCTTTTACTTTTTCCATTAAGGTTTTTGTTTCGGTTTTCGACCACTTTCGGTTTTTATTGCTTCACCACAGCAGGTGCTGGAGTGTTTATTTTTATTAATCATTTTAATAAAAACAAAATAAAAACAAAACATATTCCAGTTTAAAAAGAGAAGCAAATGATTGCTTTGTTCTCGCCAATTTGTGGTCAGAAAATCCGATCAAAGACTGCAATTAAAAGCTGGGTGTATTACCAGTGTGGCGCCTCAATCACTAGACCCCGCCTTCAATCCGTCAATCCGTCAATCAGTCAATTAGTCAGTCACTAGTTGACTCAATCTATCAATTATTTTGTCAGAGCGCGTTACAGCGCGTGTCATAATGTTTATGACGGGCATGCGACAGACCGTAGACCGGAGACCTGCACTTTGTCTTGGACTTTGGTTGAGCCAATCTTTTTGGCCATGTTTTGGCCAACCATAACATTAGCCGTTTTGAACCGGCCAAGACCCCATACCCCATACCCCATAAGCGCCTCAAAAATACCACCAGCCCATCCGATCTGACCCCACTTTGTTTTCGACTTCATGTTTTTTTTTCCAGTCGATCTTCATCGCAATTCCAGTTTCGGTTTCGGTTTAGCTATTAACTCGCAGTTTTGAGTCTCAGTTTTGAGTTTTCAGTTTTTGGCCAAAATGTCAAATGTCATTTGTGGGCCAGACGCATTAAATCCGTACTAACCGGTGGCCATTTGTTCTTTTTGCAAAATCGTTATAGTTGTACAGTACCCTTCCCTCTACATGTTGGGGCATAATTTTTTGCTGGTTGCCCAATGCGAGTGGGGAGGTTGGTTGGGCAACGGCGGTCATTATGCCAGACAGGCAGACAGGCAGCCAGTCAGCTCGGCATTAATGTCACCGAACATCGTTGTTCTGGCGACGATGACTGGGCTAAGTGCACGCAGACAAAATACAAAATACAGACTTAAAAAAATATAAAAAACAGGTAGTAGTACTGTACTTTACAAGCCAGCTTATGGGTGGAGAGCTGGCGGCCACAAAACATTTACCATACCCCCTTTAATTTGGAGGCTTCGTTCGCTTAGATGGCCAATTGACGGCTGGGAGAGGGCTCTGATGCAAGACATTTATGGCCGAGACACCTGGCATGTAAGTAAGTCCTTTCGGACTTGCAACAGATGACGATTCCAATCGAAGAGTCTCAATAAAGAGATCCATTAGACGGGGGCTTACAAGACGCTTTAATGCTTCTCATTCCCATCCGAAGACAAGCAATCGCTTTTATCGTTTTGGCTTGAGACGGAGCTCGGTGGTGGTCTTGTTTTTGGCTCCGACTACGGCTCCGTTCCCAATCGCCGGAGCGAGTATAATTGGAAAAGGCGTAGCCAAATGACCGTTCTCTTGCACTTCTGACTCTGTTCTCGGCCAGGCCAAAGCGATTTGTTTGGCTTGAATCCGATTTCCGAAGAATTCGAATTCTAAACTTCCATGATTACTCTGGTTTTACTAAAACTCCAAAGTCTACTACAGACTAGAGTCTATAAAAAACAGCCGAAGGTCGCTTTATAATAATAGCATAATTCGGTGAATGCTCATTAATATCTTGAATGGCATTTAAAATTTAATCATTTTGGCTTAATTGGCGTGTAGAACACGAAGCTGTTAAATGATCCGTAAATTGAAAATCGCATTCAAAGGCTTGGCTTGAGCAATATTTGTTTAAGTTTCTATTTTTTTGTGGAGATTATGAATAAAGTCCATTCGGTGTGAAAATTGTAATAGAGTTATAAACGGTTCGTGGTTTTCTTTTTTCCATCTTTATTATTATCATAATAAAAAATCCAAGATAAAAGAAAACATTGTTTAATGAACGACCTAATGGGTTTCGCTATCTAAGCTGTCCGATTGCCGAAATCGATTTGCATAACCTCTCGGAAATCTGGTGCATCATTTCGAATACGTCTGGTCAATAAACTTATTGACCGAGTTAGATATATATACTCGTATATCTGTGGGTTTTGTATCATTACCGAGACGCCCCCGAATGGCATCGCTGCTGCTCCAGCTGCTCTACTTTCATGGCGATTACTTTCGCTTTTTTTTCCCATCCTCTTTCGGCGGGTATTTTTTATTCGAATTTTTGAGTTTTTGGGTTTCTTATCGCCGATTTTATGGCTTATGGGTTAAAGCTTACGGCTGGCTCATGGTTGAAAGCCATCATCGAGCCATCGGCGACCTTGAGACTATTACCGGTTTCTTGAGCGCAGAGTCAGAGTCAGAGCCAGAGCAGGTTCATCGGGGCTAGGGGTCAACAATTTGTTACCAATATTGATTGATTGATTGATTGATTGATTGATTGATTGAACACAGGCATTGTGATTCTAACACCTGTCTGCTTGCCAGCTGTCAGTGTTTTTTGCCTAATTGTCTTCAATTACATAATAATTACTAATGATAAATCGTATTACCAGTATTATATTTTTTGCTTATGAATCAGAGAGTAACCGAAACTTTTATTTGGCTTTTTGTTGGGTTTTATTTATCAGATAATTAACACGGCAGACTTGGGTCCCGCCACGGACCTGACCTATGAGCCAGAGTTTCGTGTTGAGGCTTAGCCCAGTTAGCGAGTTTGTTGCCTAAGTCTTTTGTTTGCAACGAATCCGAATCCGAATCCGAATCTGAGTCCCCCCCGTTCCCCAGTGTACACATGTATTTACTCACTTTCTATATAAAGTTGACTCTTGAGCTACCAAATTGATGAGTTCATTAACAATTTCAAAAGCCAAATAATCGCAGCACAACAACACACAACACACACACACCGCAAAAGCCACAACAAAAAAATATTATTATTGAAATGCTCGAAACAGGGCTTTTTTTCAAATCAAAATCGAAGAAAAAAACACGTCAACTAAACGTCCCGCAAAACGTCACTTGGTCTTGTGAAAGATTTACGCATTACTAAACGCCGACAATATAAGGGGCTGGAGTGGCCGAAACTTGGCCAAAATACAGAGAAAGAGCGGAAGCGAGAGAAAACGATCGTCGCTCTTTCACTGAAAGCCGCTCTTGGCCAACTTACAGCCACTAACTGACTCGAGTGAGAGACGGTTGAGAGAAACCAACCACTTGGCAGAAATTCGAAAAAAAACGAAAGAAAGAGGTAAAGCCATTTTTTAATGGAACGTGCAATCAGTGAAAGTGACACAATACCCGCTCCAGTGAGTCCAGTAGTTGGGCAAGTTTCCGAGAAACGCGGAACCAAAACACACACTGCCACAAAACCACTCACAAAAATGCAACGCAATGTGTTGGTACTCTGGTATTAAAATAATTAAATTCTGAATATGCTTCAATTGAGATCCTAATGCCAGTAAAAGCCACTGGACTGTCTTGTCTCTCCAACCCATCCATCCTCATCCATCCCCATCCAAGTGGTTACGCCACTTGGCTCGGAGGCTCCCCTTTTAAAGCTTTTAACGCTTTCTTAGCTGCCCAAGTGCCCGGCTTTGGTTGAGGTCTTTCCGTCTTGGCCGTCTTGGGGTTTTCAAAATATTTTATTATTATTATTAAGAATCTTAAGGGTTAGCACAAAAAAAAAAAAACAAACAATGGAAAGCTAACTAGATGCTAGAAGGTGGCTAGAAGGTAGCTAGAAGTTGGCTAGAAGTTGGCTAGATCGTCATCGTAGTTCCAGGATCGATGATGATGCTCCGCCCCTCCGCCGCCATGGTGAGCGGCACTGCTGCTGGCGAAGATCCCCTTGGAGGCGCTCGACGCCCCGCCCGAGGCACCCAGGCCGGCGTTGAGGAGCAGACCCAAAGCGTTGCTAACCAGGTGGGAGGCCACCTGCTTCACAAAGCCACCGGAATCGAAGTGACTCGCCGCTGTGGTGGCCCACCCACCGCCTCCCTCCTTCTTTTTGCGGGGGCGTGGCAGCTCCTCGCTGCCGTGTCGCTCCTCCGAAACATCATCGGAGATCGGAGTGAATTTCGCCTCCAGGAAGCTGGTAATGAAATTCGTAGTGAAGGTCAAGGGCTGGGGAGGTCCCTCTTCTTCGGGATCCTAAGGCGAGAAGAAAGCGAGAAGGTCAGGGGGTCAGATCGGGACTAAGGCACTGCGGTATTCCTAGTCTAATGGGATTAGTAATACGGTTTAGAGAAATCGTTTGGATAAATACTGCGCTCAGAGCGGCTATCACAGTTCCCAGAAAGTTGCCCAAAAATTGGCCGTTGTTGATCTGGAAAAAGGGAGTGATTATCTCTTGGTTATCTCTTGATCCTTTGTAACAACGTACAGCTCCTCCTCCTCCGGACAGGCCATCTAGGGCCGTGCCCACGTACTGTCCCAAGACCAGACCAAAGTTCTTGTTTCCGGCAAGAAGTCCGGCTATCAGGGAAGTGGAGGTCTTGATCAGTCCTTCCACATCAAGGCCTCCAGGCTATGGAAAGGATAATTGGGAATTACTTTTTGGAAGCTTCAGAGGATCACCCAGTATTTACCCCAAACAGAGTGGAAACCACGCCTGTAAGTGCTCCAATTAGGGCGCTCACATCGGATCCTCCTTCGCCCTGGGAGAAGCCAAGTTATGGTTTAGAATCTTTGCTGAGAAATCCTTAAGAAACCATTACTCACACCGCTTAGGCCACCTATGATCCCCACCAGTCCTCCGCCACCACCACCTCCTCCGCCTCCTGGAGACTCCCCCCCGTCATCGTCCTCGTCCTCGTTCTCCAACTCTGAAGATCCGGCATCACTGGGAGCCTCCTCTTGCTTCTCCGGCCTGTTTTTTATCCTAGGCTTCACTGTAACATTTGGACTTTTGGTCTGGAGACCATTATACATTATACATTTAGGATTTGCCAAGTCGGGATTGGTTTGTTTTTAATCGAAAAGAGGCAGGTTAGTCACATTACAAAGGGGATTCCACAACTCACTGGTAGATCCACTTCCAGGATATCCTCCTCCTTCAGCCGTCTATCCGGGATGTGCTGCTGCTGCTGCTCCTGCTGGTCCACCAGATTCTCCTGGAAGTCGTCCTGGAAGCGCAATTCATGAGCCTGCAATTCTTAACTCTGGCAACCAAGGATTTCAAACCAAATTTGAAGGATAACCACCTCTGATAGGATTGATTTGATGATTCTCATTTCCTGCGGGATCTCTTGGTGTTCCGATGGCTCCTGCTGCTGGTCCTGGTCCTGGTTCTGGTCCTTCCTAGTAGCCTCCTCCTCCTCCAACTTTTCAGCCCGCCTCTTGCGAATCATCTTTCCCTTGGCCTTGGCCAGGACTCCGTTTTCCGGAGCCTCATCCAGAAAGTGCTTCAAGGCCTTCTCGATCTTCACATCCAGTTCGAGCTTCATCTGCGGCACTTGCTTCAGGATATTCCTCCGGAGCTTGCCCAGCCGCTCACCCAACTGCGGCTGATCCGTGAGGTCGGCGGAGAGCTCCTGTTCGAGCAGCTCCTCCTCCCGCTGCTGCTGGGCCATGTCTCGGAGCTGTCCGAGGAACTCCTGCTCGTCCTTCTTCTGGGACAGGACATCCACCGCCCTCGTGAGTATATCCAAGGCTTTCCTGTCCCGGCTCATCTGGTGCTCGATGGCGTCGATGTGGGAGACAATCCGGCTGCTCTCCGTGAGGTTCATCTTCTCGAGCAGCTCCCGGACGCCATCGGCCAGGTTCTGCTCCATCTGGGACTCTGCCTTGCGGGCTCCGTTCAGTAATCCGATGGCCATTACCGCCAGAAGCTCCTCCTTGTCCAGGACCCGCTCTAGCCGCCTGTGCGCCGCGATGGCCTTCAAGTAGTGCGACTGCAGCTCCATGCTACCCTTGGCAAGCTTCCGTGGCTTAGCTTCTGTGTAGCCCGGAGTACCGAGGATCAGGCCGAGGACCAGCAGGTGCTGCACACGCATGTTTTCCATTTGCCGCCGATTGAGAGGTAACTGATCCCGGGAAAGTGCGTCTGCCATCATATATAAGATCGCCATCGGTCCGCCCAGTGTCCCGCTTCACTTGCCCACGAGGGGCGTGACCCATGGGTCCACCCACCTGGCCACGCCCTCTTAAACGTTTATTGTGCAATCCCCTATTGACATATCGTTAGTGGAGTACCCACCAGCAGAGTCCACTTATGGTATTCCACTTTCGTACACATTTCCTCCGCCCATCAAGATTGTGAGACAATAATTTGGCTTTTGTAGAGCAAGTGGAGGAGCTCCATTATGGGGAATCGTCATCATGGAATCGTCATCATGGAATCGTTTCAAAATCACATTAAAATAAATCAAATCGAATGGAGTTCTGACCCTCCAAAGGGGACTACCCCTGGGCAAGTCAATGATTTAATTTCGTCAAATAAAATGTAAGATAATGGCCGGTAATTGTCGTTTTGTCATTAAGACGGGTCTTGCTCTGATAAATACGAACAATTCATAATGAGACGACCTTTGCCGGGCTAATAAAAATAATAAAAATATAACCCCGACGAAATAGAATCCATCCAAAGGCCGTTCAAAGGGCAAACCAAAAGGCTTAGGCCGGATTCTCGACCATTACAGTGGCCAATGGCCGTTTGGTCATTAATACAAAAGTCCAGCTTACATAAAAAGCAAAAACCCCAAAAAGGAGAGCATCATAAAATAAGTGGCTGTTACTTGGCTTTTGGCCATTAGACAAATGGAAACGCAACGCGGTGATCTTCAGGGGCACTAACCCGGGGAGATTACGTGAATGGAAACCCCCAACCCGAGATGGAGATCGGGGGGTAAGTCAGGTAGTCAGGTAGGTACTCAGCTACTTAGCTTGGATAGATGCTTGGATATACTACTACTACAGGCAGTCCAAGTCGGCGGCTCGTCACGCTCGTTTAACCTTTCAAGTGCGCAAAAGTTCGGGGCGGAGGAGGAGGCGGACGGTGACGGAGGCGGACGGTGGCTTCAAGCCGAATGACATAAGCGTTTGAGCGCAGTTCCAACTGTTGAAGCGTGCCCTAAACTAAGCACCAGACCCCAGACCCCAAACTACAGAGAAAACTAACTAAAGTCAAATGGAATTCAAATAAATTTTGTTAAAAAATATACCCCAAGAAAGCTATCTGAAAGACTGAAAGGGAAACCCTTCTCTCAGTGCATGCTAATCCCTCTGTAACCCAACCAGACACTGTAATTAAGGAAACCATTTAACAAATGCCTCAACAATGCCCTTTTATCTGATACACTTCTTGGCATTCATGGGGCGATGCTTTTGCTTTTGATTAAGACATTTTTTGGCGGCACAAATCTTAGCCAAGAGGCTGGAGATTGAAACCCCAGAACCTCGCCACTGATTTTTCTATTTCATTCGCCATTGAAGCCATTTTAATTGTCATCGTCCCGTTGATGACTTGCGGTTTGGAGAGAGAAAACCGGAAGCGGAAATGGCACCGCCATTCGACCCGCTAATGAGCCATCAGTACATGACATTGCATCGCTGTGGTATCGGTTTAGTCCCGTCGAGAATTACGATCTCTGGCAATCTTTGGTCAACTAACAGAAATGGCAAATCTGACAAAATGGCAATTGGTGATTCCATAGATTCCAAAGTCAAAACCCGAATCACTGGCTCGCCTTGTGTGTGTGTTTTTTTTATTAACACATATCTTTGTGCAATAAATAATACCCTTGCCAAATCGTTTGACTTCGTTTCGCTGCTTGGCAACACACAGCCAGGCAACTTTTTTTATTTGGATTTGGATTTGGATTTGGATCTTGTTGCAGTGCCTGAGCCTGCTACTGCCACTGCCTTCCTCTATTACTTTTAATACTCGCAAGTTTATGATTTTAATTTCGATCTCAGCCTGTCTCTAAATAGAATGTGATCATGGCTGGCTAATAAAAGTGACGGATTTTCGCAGTCACTTGCAAAGCCAACAAACAAACAAATAAATAAATAAATTCCTTTATTAATCGAAACTCGAAACTAGTTGCTGCAATTTGATTTTTCCTTGACCAAAAGCCAAAGGCACCGATTCGATCTCAGATTTATTATAAATATAAACTTTTAATTGCACTTCAATTAAGACCTTCTCTAAAGCCATTTAACACTAAAACTTGACCAAGTCCTATTTTTTTTCTATTTCTAGTAGCAGCTTCTACTCGGTTTGCGATTTCGTTTCGTAATGTCGTAAGAGATCCATCCCCCAGGTGGTCAGCAGCTGCTCTGGGAACAGATTTATATCCAAAACTGAATCATAAGCTGCTCTATATTTTTTTGGTTGTAATTTTCCATGATTTTCTTGATGTTGGCCATCACGTTCGGTTTGCCAATCCACTGGAAGTGACGGCCACAAAAGTGGTTGACATGTAAACTTGGCTTAAATGCATTATGATTTCTGTGGCTGAGGAGGTTTATGAAGTCATCTCTTGGGGTATTCATATTTTAATCTTTGAATAGCAAGTTAGTTAGAGGATATCCCTTGTATAGAGAATCCCAGGTGCACCTTGAACCCATTCAAGTCTGCAAACTCTCGGCTTGACAGCTTCCTTTTCAAGCCAACAAATCAAGTTGTCGGCTGCAGTTTGGGTTTGGTTCGAACATTTGTTTGAACATTCGAATAGCCGTTCGACTACGCGTGCTTATTATTAGTAATTGTTTGCAATTAGTCAGTGAGCCGGCGACAGGAAACAATGTTGCTGTGGCACAATCTTTAAATTTATGCAAGGCTTTGATATTTTTCAGACAAGACGTGACTCGAACGGATTACATTTTAACTCGAAATCTGTCAAAAGGGTTCCCCAGCATCTCCCAGACTGAGCCAGGAGCCAGGTTCGATATCGGCTGCGGCTTGCACTTTAAAAAAAAAAAACAAGAAAACGATAAACGCTGACAGGCCGCGAACTCCATTCGATTTTATTAATACATGGTGGCTGATAATTAACAAGCTATCAGCTTTTTGTGTCAGTCATCTGAATCTGTAATTTCTGAATTTTTTTTCTATCTGTTTATGGTTTTCGGTGTTCGTATGGCTTGGGCTTTGCCACGTCTCAGTCCGATGGTGGAAAAAACCTTGTTATTGTCTATGGCCTTCCATCAAACCAAGCAACCAAACAGCCACACAGCCAGCCAAAGGACAGCTCAAGCAACATCAACCCCGGCACTTGGTCGATGTCTTTACATTTAATTGCCCCATTGGGTACACGGCAAAAGTAGAGTGACTGAGTGACAGAGTGACAGTCGCTCCGTCACTCAGTTGCTCCGGTATTTAGTCTTCAGCCTGGCCTGACTTGGGGCCATTGCATTTTCTCGGCTTTTGCATCCCAGAAGGGATTGTGATTGGGATTGGGATTGGTATTGGGATTGGGATTGGGTTTTGGGATATCCAGAACGGGGACAACCTGCTTATATATTTGAAACAATCCCATAATTCACGCCTAGACTAAAACAGAAAGAAACAGAAACTGAATAATATCGTAAAACCAGCTTATGCAAAATCAGACGACCCAAACAGAGGCAGAGACTAAATTTCATAATTTTATTTCTCTTTTTGTTTTCAGTTTTTAATACCCGGTACTTGGGGAGGTGGAAGGGTATATTGTATTTCTTATAAACTATTCATAGTACTTTCTGGGCAAGTATTAATGAGGAGGATCTATTTAAGCAAGGAAGTGCTGGATATTCAGGTAACTCTCGAAGAAGTTCCAGGGAAGTACCGGTTATTGAATAGTCGAGATATTCCAGGAACTCTTAGAGAAGTTTCAAGGAAGTACCGGGTATCAAATGGTATTCCGGAAACTCTTGGAGAAGTTCCAGGGAAGTATCGGATATCAAATAGTCAAGAAACTCTACTCTACCAGTCCTATCTTGTTTTTTTCTCCATATATTCATTTTCAGATAAGTTCCTGAGAAGTATTAAATAGTCAAGATATTCCGGCAACTCTTAGATAAGTTCCAGGGAAGTACCGGGTATTAAAAGGTATTCCGGTAACTCTTAGAGAAGTTCCAGGAAAGTATCAAGTATGATATAGTCGAGAAATTCAGACCATTTTAAGGGAAGTACCAGGGAAGTACCGAGTATCAAATAGTTGATATTATTCCGGCAACTTTTGGAGAAGTTCCCGGGAAGTACTGGCTATCAAATAATCAAGAAACTCTCCTCTACCACTCCTATCTTCCTTTCTTTCTTCAAATATTCATTTTCAGAGAAGTTTCTGAAAAGTACCAGGTATCAAATAGTCGAAGAACCCTACTCTACCAGTCATATCTAGTTTTTTTCATATATTTATCTTATGGCTTAGCCGTGTATTTTGCCATATGCAAAAAGCCGAGTCGAGTTTTGTCGGTGTGTGTTGTCAAAATCTAATTCACCTTAAACTGATTTCGAACGCATGCAACTTTTAGTGAGTTTCTTAGAGCAGAGCTGGCTGACTGATTTTCAAACTTGCTTTACTTTTCGTGCTTTGGCTTTGGCTTTTGCAATCGAGAGATACTTTATCTGGTAGCTAGCTAGTAGCCCGGTACCATGGGGCGTATGAGTAACGTTTAGCTCACCATGCATGTCTGTTTTTCTGCCGATTTCTGCTCTCGACCGTTGGCCGTTAACCCAGGGCACCAGATCTGCTCCCAAAACTCCCCAACTGGCCACCGGTTATCCTTCAGATACACGGCCCAAGTATGCGTTTATACAGCAGATCGGCGACAGCACGCCGTCGAAGGTAAATCGCAGTCGACAACCCAATCAATAATCGAAACAGAAACAGAAACCGAAAAAACAGACAAAAAGAGTGGCGTTGAACCAATAATCAAATCGAAACGAATTCGAATAAAATCGAACGACATTGAGCCCAAGCCAAGTTGCATCTTCCGGTTCACATCGACAGAAGGGCCAGGAAAGCCCATCTGAAGGTCAACCTGGGGGGTACATCTTCTTCACAATCTCACACCTTGTGGGTTCATGATCGATCATTCAAGAACAAATCATAACTGTCGCTAACCACAGATCGACGAGATATTGTCTTGCGGTTGGTCAGTTTTTGGTTATTTGGATTTCTGATTGGCAGCATGTTTTGGGTGCTTTGGGTGCTTTTGGTCTTTTGGTGTTTTTGGGTGCTTTGGTGCTTTTGTGTCCATCCGAAGGTTTTCTGCTTATGATTATCATCGAGTGGTTTTGAACAAAGTGCATGGCCAGCATGACAAGACGGAAATTTGTTGGGGCCGAACCTTGGGCTTCACAAAAAAAAAATCGTGTCTAGTATCAGAAGGAACAAAGGTGAATCGATTTGTGGCTCTTAATTAATTCAAAAAGATTGACAGATATCGGTGATCGAATATGGGGAATGTCCGTCTGGCTATGAAAATTTTGTGACCCACTCTCTCTAAAGCGGATTTCCCAAATGTTTGCAAATTTTTTGGGACATTAAAAAAAGTGCAGGCGTAACGATGCGCAGCTGGAAGATGTTGTGTAAGACGACGCCTACAAAAAGTAACAAAAGTAACAAATAACAAGAAATAATAATAAAACAGGCTCTAATCCTGGACACGACCTGGCTGGCATCTTGGCCACATCCAGCTGATGGCTGATGGCTGCCAAAGTGAAGTTAGCAGTCACGAAGCGGAAACTTTTCGCGTAATCGTGTTGGCAAAAAAAAAAACAAAAAAAACACTAAAGAAATGAAATAAAATAAAAAAAAACGAGGAGCCAAAAGCCAGAGCCAGCCTGAAATCCACTCAAAAGGCCGAAAACGACTCAAGCCTCAAGATTCAAGCTCGACTTGGCTCACTTTCGATTTCGTTGCGAGTCGGGCTTACCGCCTGGCTTGGTAAGAGGCTGAGCCCCCGGAGGGGCGGACCTGGGGGGGCGGGTGTCGAGCTGGGCGCCAACGCCAACGCCGCTGCCGACGCCGATCGCCGCTCGCCGTCGCTGCCGACGTCGGACGCGCGCTTTGTCTCGAGCTTTAGTGGCTTGTGTGTGATAAAATCACGTTAGTAATCAAGTGCAGGCCCAACAGCCCAGACACCGCTGAGAGCAGCCCAGTCAGCCAAGTCAGCTTTAGCTCCAAACCCCACACGATCCAACCACGATCGATCCCAGACCTGTGCTGTTCTCTATTGTTGTTTTTAGCAGCCAGAAAAAAAATATAATTTTAACTGAAACAATAAATTTAAATATAACAGAAAACGAAACTGAGCTGCCTTTTTGTTAAACTAACGCGTATGTATTGACGTCAAGTGTTTGGAAAAAAAAAACTCTAAAAAAGACTCTCCAAGGAGCGAGGATGTTTCGCGAAAAACCAAAACCTAAACTCGATGTATTCTATTTTTTTTGAAACGCCAACATTTTTTTTGCTCTATTTTTTTGCTGTGCTAAACGGAAATTATTAACAAGTTTTGTGAAAGAAATATCAAGAAACTGAAAATCTGAAAACCAAAAAAAACTAAAAACTGGAACAATCGATAAAAATCGAAAAAAAAACCTAAAAATACGATGACGCGTGTGCTGGAACTTTATTCGATTATTGGCTAAAAAAATTTCCCATTTTTTACATTCGTTTTCTTGTACGAATATTACCCAATTAATGGTAGTTGTTGGTTAACACAAAATCGGTTTTGATTGCCAATTTGCAAGTTGCGTTTCGAGAGATCGTTTTGTATTTATCATTTTGTTGCCATATTTTTTTTTCTGGTTTTTTTTTGTGCCGTTTCGTGTTTGACTTAAAATCGAAGCTGGATTCGAAGGGCTATCCAGAGTCCTAGCCAAAGCCGGCTATTGGAAAGAACCTCATGGATTAAGTGCTTTTTGGGCTGGTCTTGCAATGTTTCGAAAGAGTCCCAAAAAGAGTCGTCCCCCTTCAAGCCTTGATTGCTATCGTTGTTTTTTTTCCTTTTTAATTGCGACATGCACTCAATGCCAGAAGTTGATTTTCGTTTTATGATTTCGTACCGCACCGTGTTTGTAATAATGCAATGTAATAACAAGCCAAGCCAGTCGAGTTGGGGAAGTTCCGTCTGCAAAAACACAAAGAAAACCCCGCGAATGTGTCAAGTCACGTTTGCATTGTTGATAATTAATCGCCGATTGTCGATTGTCGATCCCCGATCTACGATCTACGATCCCCAATCCATTGGGACAAATGGATCATCGAGTCCCGCCCAGCATCGCCGGGCTTTGGCTGAAAGTAAAAGCCAAAAAGCAAAAGCTGGCAGATGACATAACAGGCTGACTGTTTTTGTTGCCAGTCCGGCTGACTCCCTCTCTTTCTCTTTCTCTTGGTCTATCTCTTTCTCCCAAAAACTAAGCCTCTCTCTCTCTCACACTCTCTTGAGCCACTCGTACGCCCTACTTAAAGCGTCTTTGATGGTCAACACCATCGAGAGTGTTGCCTTTTTTTGCCTACTTCGGTATTACCAAGACTGGCTTTTATGACTAATCTTGGTCCCTGGAAGTGCACTCCCTCTGATGACACTCGAAAGGTCTTAACCTTTGCCCCCTTACTTGAAAATCTAATAGAATTTTTAACGCTTTTAATTGGCGGTTGCTTGGTTTCCTGATTAAAAAGCAAATAGAGACGCTAAAAAATGCCATAGTTGATGCCAAAACGTAGGAATAGAGAAGTTTTTTTTTTCTCCAATTAGAGCTTTTGTTTTCGAGTAAAGATTCACGGATCTTGTTTTGCTTTTTTTCGCACCTTTCTCACCTGTAGCTCGGGTAGCACCTCCAGCCCCTCTTTCTTTTCAAACAAAAGCAAAGCTTCACAAAGCTACGACCTGCGAGCTATGAGAAGTTGCACAAAACACAAAAACGCATCTATTCAAAAATTTAAGCAAAACTTTTCGCAGCCAGCCAAAAATATATATAAAAAGTAGTTAAAGATTACATAATTCTAATGGCCGGGTTTTCTTTTGTGTCTCGCCTTTTTCGACTCTTTTTGGATTGATAAATGGCTGGAAGCAAAAATTGTCTTTGAATTACTCATACGCCGCGTTGCCCAAGAAATGCTCAACATTTAAACTTGACCAGCCAGCTAGCCATCCAACCAGCCAGCCAGCTATCCACCAAAGCCGATGGCTGCCATTGACAGTTATCGTTAGAGCCATAGACAGACCTTGGCCAAAAGCGACTCTGGCCAGTGAATCAATAAGCCAAACAAAATAATTGCCGGGGCCGAAGGTCTACGAATTTATGGATTCACAAAAACAATTTTTAATAAGCAAACGAGAAACGAAAAACTAATACTAAATACTGATTATCCTTTCTATCTCCTTTCAGAACTAGAAGAACAGACAAACAGACATTATGAGGCATCCGAGCAGAGAGCAACTTCTGGCGCTAATCCTGGCCAGCATCGTCTGCCTGGTCAGCATCAGCGCTGTGCCACTACCCAGTCCGGCTGGTAACCAGGAGCTGGATGTCCTGCAGATCCCCCTGGCCAATGGCAAGGTGAGTGATTGGAAGCCTTTCAAGGGGGGGTAGCGGCTCCAAAACCTGGCCAACAACTCGACAATAACTTCCTTTTACTTTTGGTTGGTCGAATGCGGGTTTTGGGGTCTCTGGGCAACCCGAAACTGGCATGACTGGATCTCTGATCTGCAATCGAGTTGAGCTTAAATTTTGAGTCTCTCAGTCTCTGAACCAGTTCCAAGGAAGTTGGCACACTACTGGCTACCTGTTTCCTTAACTGTTGAGAGCCCAGCCCGGCCTGGTCCGGCCAATAACCGGACTCTGTTGAGCAACCCTCTCATGAATCTATTATTTAATTACTTAATTGCCAGCAAGACAGTATAGTAAGTTGGCTTGCCCAGTTCCCCAAAAAATCTACTCCCGAGAGTCCGAAATGCAAAGTCGCATTCGATCATCGAGGGGCGACCAATTAGCACTCCGTCCACCGGGGCCCCTTGTGCTAATTTGTTACTTCATTTGCTATTGCCACTAAGACTGGCCAAAAAGTTACTTCACTTCGGTTGGCTTTCACTTTCGAGACTAACTATTCGGCAATTAAAATACCAAAAAAAAAGATGATGATTTTCTCATCTTTTTTTAAGACTTTCAACCGCAGCAACATTGAGGGTTCAAAGGTGTAGGAGTCAGGAAATAATTGACTTTGGTGTGGTCGAAAAAAATTAGCATGTTTCTCCGGTAATTGCCTTCAAAGCAAAACCATTTAAATACCAAAAAGCCAACCAGCTTGACATTATATATTATATACATCTGCGATATTTACGAAACAAGATCTTTAACACCTTCTTTCCGAACACACAGATGATACAATCAAAAATTTCCATAACATTCCATCCAAAAAAACTAAAAATTTACACACAACTTTGGAGGCGATTTTGTTGTTGGCCAACATGATGGCTTGCTTGGCTTTTGGTTAAAAAGCGTTCAAAAAACTGGGTCAAAAAACATGGCCCAAAAAACGATGTAATACATTAATGAAGACGATACTTGCACTTTGAGTAAAGCTTTTGTTGCTACTCCCACGTGTTTTCCAAAAGTATTCCAAAACGACCTCTGATCTCTGATCATTTATGCTTCAAAAGAGCAAGAATTTGTCCATGGCCATGTAAAATATATGCATTTATGCATAACAACTCAAAAGCTTTCAATCGAATTGAATAATTTATGTCAATCGTTTATCGGTTAACCGATTCTATATGTCTATACTTCCGCCTTGACATTAAGCATTCTGGGATGGCTGTTTAACATTCACAGCGATCGCCTTGATGACGTTGTCAGAGCTTCGGCAGAGCTGGAACTCATTTAAATTTCATTAAGATATCCCATAAAACGTAACTTTTGCCATAAGCAGTTGCTGCCCTCCCCCCCCTGGGCCATATCAAAACAATTGTCGCACTAAACTGACACTGACAGACAGCTTAAAATATGATGAACACTTGAGAGAGGGGCAAGTAACCGAGTTGGCAACAGTTTGTTGGCCAAACTAGCAAAACTTTATATTATGTTTCTCATCATTATGATACTCACTGCTGCTGCTGTTGCTGTTGCCTTGACTTGACTTCCGCCCGCGAGTAAAAGTCAACTTCCGCACCGACTTTTGAGTCAATTAAGCAATGAAGGAGGCAGTGCAGTGCAGGAGGCATCCAACCCGAAGGCATCCCTAGAACAAAGCCATAAAGTAAGCGAAGGAATATTTAAAAAAAGGGAATCTTCTAGAGATATCTCCTCTTTATGGCCCAATACTGTCTGTCGCAGGAAACTTTTTCAATTGTTAAAGTGTTTATGGGATACTATTAGATTGTGCTTCGCAGCATCCTCCCCCACCAGCCACCTGGTGGCCTTTATACCTTTTTTAGTTGGCGACTCGTGCCGTTGATTGTTGAAGTCAAGTCAGCCAACAGCCCACCCACTAAATGCAATTTTAATGCAATTTAAAAATTTATTGTGAAATAGTTTTGTTGCTTAGAAGGCGGAGACCGGCTGTAGGGCGGGCAATAGCCCATTAGCGTTAACAACTTTTTGCCAAGTCATTTCTAAGCGCACTCTGGCCTCTTGGCGGAAAGGAAAAATTGAACCACCAACCAGCCAGCCAACCAGCCAGCCAACCAGCCAGCCACCCAGCCATCCACCCACTGCACTCGCCACTCGACTGAATCCAAAAGTAGCCACGGAAAAAAAAATAATACAAGTACAAAAAAAATGCAAAAATTACAATTTACACTTGGAACTTGATTACCATTGAAATGACAGAGGCGTAGTAGTACCCCCCCAAGAGCCAGAGGCTACTACTCATTGTCTAAAGTGAAAGTTTTTTGTCAATTTGCTGGCTGGCACCTTTGTTTTACTTTAATGTTTTTTCTTTCGGCTTCGGCTTACTTATGCTTAGATTATGCAACAAGCTACCAAGCTTCTCTCTCTCTAATATTAATCCCCGGTTAACTAATCTTTCAGGAAATCGATGTCTTGACGCTGGGCGCCAAGGATCAGGAGCAACTGATTGCCGATCGGAACAAGAGGACGATTGGACTGCTGCGCGAGCTCTTCCCGGACATCACCAAGGTAGGTCATCAACTCTGAGCTCCCTTTACATGTTGTTTGCCATAAAACCATCCAAGATCCAAGAGTATCCCCTGATCTATCTCCACACGAGCAATAACCAGTCCGTCTAGCTTAGGTCTCTGTCTCTGCCTTGAGGCTAGGCCCCTACCCCCCGTTTTTAGAAAAAAAGTGTTTTTGAACTTGGCATATATCGCACATAGGAGATCAATATGCAGATCAATCGGATAGTGAATAATGTTTTGCAACGCGTGGGACCCGTGGTCCTGGGCACGGTCCTGAATCCGGCCTTCGATCGGGGTCTTCATCCGCGGGAGCCGGCCCCGGACACCGATGCGAGCGGTCCCAGCACGGACACCGCTTCCAAGGACTACGATAGCCTTCCCGAGGATCTCACCAGTTTCGAGCCCGATGGGGAGTTCGCCAAGGATCGCTAAACAATACAAAATACCTTCCAACCCACCACCTACCATAAGGCTTTGCGGTGTCCCGGGACCTCCCCTTAATGTCTCTTCCTCTAGAACTAGCACGCACCCCCTAGCATGACCCCTACAACCCGAACCCCAAACTCTACTCACTAGATTGTTGAACCTGCAAAAAAAAACCACAAAAACACACAGAACACAGACTCCGTCATCGATTACAGCATTACAGCAAAGAATACCCGCTCCGAATTGGCCAAGATCATCGCGAAATTGAGATCACACAACGAATCGTTAATCGTTAATCGTTAATCGATCATCCACCATTTCATGAGGTAAAGACGGTGGTGTCACAAAAACCAACAAACTGCAGAGCCACCAAAGAATTTCATTCAACAAAACAACTCAAAACAACCAAAAACAAACAAACAAAAAACAAACAAATAAGTAAAAAAGCCCTTGCTGATATTTCGATGATCTTTCGGTAGGAAATCGACTCGATAGTGAATCGAATTATAGCCCAGGTAATCCGAGTGGCCGGACCGGGCCTTCTCAATAGTATTTTGGCCGGAAACCGGGGTGGGGCTGGGGCTGGTGGGGCCGGTGGCCGAAGCACCACTCCATCCTCCAGCTTCGATGCCGACTTTGATGCCGATTTCGATGACGATGACGACGATGTAAGTGGGTCGTCGTCAAGTCCCAGTCCGAGTGCCCCGGCGGCAAGGAGCGCCATCAGCTCGAAGGCCAATGAGGTGGACGAGAGCACAAGGATCAAGATCGACCTGCCGACCTTCGCTCCAGCAACATCGACAGCCGCCAATCAAGGTGACAGTAGCTCCGATAATCCAACAACAAGTTCAGAAACCACCTTCACCTCAACCTCAACCTCAACCACAACCTCAAGTACCAGCTCCAGTACTCCCACTAGCACCACCACCAATCCTCCAATCTTAACCACCACCACCTCGCCAGTGGAGGCTCTGTTTGAGCTGATACCGCGCTCCCTGGAGCCATCAACCACCAATCAAGCATCAGTAACTCCATCGACAGTAATCAGCACAACCACTAGTCCTAGTACCACAACTGATTCTGTCGACGATCTATCCCAACCACCACGAGAATCCACCATCCAGAATCCCACCAACAACATCGACGAACCACTATTGTTAAACATTATTGCCGATATCAATCGTTTATTAAATTCTACCAATTATTTTATCACAACCAGAGAAAATCTAACAGCAACTGAAACAGCCACTGAAAGCTCAACCTCTAATGAAGTCCCGAACATTGACAACAATCTTATAACGAAACTAAAGCCCGTCTTTGACTGAAAAAAAAAACAGAGTGGAAAGGCCAGAAAAGGCTAAGAACCAAGGATTTAAAAGGCAAAAAAATCACAACAACAGAACAATCACAGTCACAAAGGATCCCACACTAGCATTATTTTCTTACCAAAGTAGGGCACGAAAACGAAACTCTTTCCTCATCGGTTCAGTAAATGGTTCCCAAGATGGTTCAACGACCCCTTTAAATCGTAGATTCCCTTCACCCACAAATCACCCTTCACTCACGTAGGCCTCCTCCTCCTCCACCACCTCCACATTGAACACCTAATCCAGAGATCCTTGCAATGTTAACTAATATTCCACACCTTGCACTGCCCAAAACGCAAAACTCCAAAACTCCAAACGCGAACTCGACGTGGTTGTTGTAGCAAATCGACGAGCAAGCCAACCGCATTATCTCCAAGCTGCTGCGCACCCTGGGACCCACGGTCCTAAGGACAGCCATCCAGGGGAATAATGCCAATGCGGCCAGGACCAGCTTCGATGCCGACTTCGACGATGACAACGACGAGACCTCGAGCAGCTCTAGCTCCGGCACCAGCACTTCCAGTGATGCCAATGGCACCCGCGTCACCATCGAGCTGCCCACCTTCGAGCCCGACGATGACAACGAGATCGATGCGGCGGAGAAGACCAGTAGCAGCACCACCACCACCACCACTGAGTCCACCTAAGTCCTCTCTGGACACAGACATATTAAAAATGTGCGTTTCATTTGCTACAACAACTGTGAGATATCGAAAACCCCTAGACTGGGGAATATCACCCGAAAAGAACTAATCAATTTTGAAGTCTTTCTTACTTTGAACCAAAAATTGATTTGGCTTTTCGGTGTTTGATATTCGAATATTGTGTCGTGTATTGAATTGGCTTTTAAAATTGGTTTCTCTTCTCCCAAAAATTTTTATTCCTCGCGCAGAATGCACCAACAACAGCGGCCACCCAACACAAAGCCCTCAAGCCACAAAAAATTATTATTGAAAAATTTATGGAAATTAAATCAAGTCGATTACCAACACTGATTGTTTTGAAATTACTTTTAGCACACTGGTTTTTAGCACACACACACAGACACCCACCCACACACACAAAAGCACACACCCAGACATGTAAATGATCCTTAGAAAATCGCACATCCTTTCGCAATCTCTGTCCCTGAGCCGTCTTTCTTCCCGTCTTTCTTCCCGTCTTTCTTCACGTCTTTCTTCGAGTATTTCTTCCTGTCTTTCTTCACGTCTTCCCGTCTTTCTTCCCCTACTTTCTTCCCTGCCATTGAAACTCTCCTCGCCACTCTCCTGTATAAATCTTTCCACTTCCTCATGCGCACAAACATTTTTAAATAGGTTTTTAACATAGGTTAGTAGGTGTTTTTTTTAGTGATAAAAAATATATATATATATAATCTACATCTATATTGTATTAGTTATGTAAGAATTGAAATATGTTTCAAATATATATCGACCCGTTACAAGTCCTTGCGGAACAATCCCATAATAATCTCCATCAATATCCTTTTTTTTGCTCGAAATACGAGTTCTTCTCCGTGAACTTTTAAGCTACACTCACAAAAAATCACTTGTACATTCACATGATCGAATGAATCACAACTCTACTTTTTCTACTCACTTCCTCTGTGACCTCATACCACGCGGCATTCGAATAATACGAATAATATTCATACATATTCAGTGTATATTCATTTCTGCACTCATTTCTCTCAGTCTACGCATTTCCCGCCCCCCCCAAAAAAAAACAAGCAAAAATAAGAATTAATAACTAGTTTTCAGATTTATTTTTTTCGATATACGATATACGATATACGAGTATTTTGTTGAATAATAATCGAAATGGAGATTCTTCTAGACTTAGCTATCTTTCTTTCTTTCTTTTTTTGTGCGCTCTCTCGCTCCTCTTGTTTCTTTTGTCTCTTTTGCTTATTTTTGTATTTTTCTCTTTATTTTCATGTTCCATTAAAAACCCGATTCGATTTGTGCAAAATGCAAATAACTCACCACCAATCAATCAATCAATCAAATCGAATCGAATCGATACCGATCGATAAACAACGAACCGATAACCACCGATAACTGACCCGAACCCGAACCCGAACCTGAACCCGAACCCGTACCCGAACCCGAACCAAATGTATACACAAATACATCGAAACGCATTTGTGCACATCATCAATATCGATATCGAAATCGAAACCAATCGATCGACGCAACAATCGACACCGATAACCGATAAATCAAAAACCCACCCACTCTAACCGTCTCACCCCAAACTCTCACCCTAACCCCACATTTGTCGAGACTTCCCATATCCCCATCCCTGGATACAAAAAAACACTCAAAAAAAAAACTGTACACTGTTCAAAAAAACTCATGACACGTCGCTGAATCCTGCGCTTTGCCTTTTATGCTTGGGCTATTTGCTGAACTCTGAACTCTGTACCCTGAATCCTGCCACTACTCCTCCTGCCACTGCCACTGCCACTTTCCCTTCAACTATCCCTTCCTCTTCTCCACTCCTCCTCACACCTCCTCCTACACCTCCACTCGACACCAAAACAAAACATGAAAAATTTACAAAAATTTATACAAAAAAATCGATTCAAAAAAACACGAAAACGATAAAAAACGGAAATTAAAAACCGAACACAAACACCCAGAGCGGAGCCACCGATACCCAAATCGATCTGTCGGCCATTAACAAGCAGCTGGAGGAGACGATCCGAGTGGCCCGCCAGGTTAAGGAGGCGGAAGCAGCCGCCGCCGCCGCAGCCTCCCTCTCCCCATCAACCTCCTCTTCCTCCTCCTCCCTGGAGATCACCCAAGTCCCTATTCCCCTCAAGTCCAACGAGCCCATCCAGCTGAGCTTCAACAACGAGCTGTCCGGATCACGGGGCTCCTCCTCCTCCTCGGGAGTGTCTGCCAGCGATGTGAAGGCCCTCAGCACCAACGACCTCCAGCTATCCGAATCCAAGTCCCCGGCCATCGACGAGCTGACCCTGGACTCTGCGGAGGAGACCGCCGAGCTGGACGATCGCAACAAGAGGTGAGTTCCAGACCGGAGGAGGGTTTCGTTTCTTGCATGAACTCCAAGTCCCTTTAAAAATTTATAATCAAACTTTTTGGCAAATCCACTTATTTTTACACTTTCCTCTCCTCCCTCTAAAACCAACAACGAACTAACCTCAACAAACAACCAACAAACCTCAACAAACAACCAACAAACATCAACAAACCTCAACAAACAAACCAACAAACACTCTCAAACAACAAACAAATCCAAATCTCTTGGAATGGGAACCACAAATAGTAATCTGTTCAAAAGATTCCTTAGCTTTGGCGGAGCGGGTCTGGCCGGTGGATCCAGCGGAGGAGCAGGCGGAGCGCCCGGCGGCAATGCCCTGGGAGCCGGCGGATCCGGTAACTTCCTGCTGGACGTGGTGCGGGTGAGTACAACCTAGAAGTCTCCTCCTGATCCTCCCGTGCTCATTTCCAACTCCCTTTTCCCTTTAAAGCTCTTCTCGGGCAGCGTTCAGACCCAGCAGGGCGATGAGGCGGCCAACTCGGTGGGCGGAGGCGGCGGTGTCAGCGCGAGTGCCAGCCTGGGCGGGGATGCGGACGCGGATGGGGACACCACCCGGAACGCCGATGGCTACACCGAGGGCATTCCCGGACCGGTGACCCGGCTCGTGGTCTTGGCCAATCGCGGTCTGGCCAATCTGGTCCAGGACTTGATACTGGTAAGGATTCAGTGGGATGCTCGACGAGGCAGGGTTAACTTTGTTTCTCTCTTTCCAGCGCGTGGCTGCCACCAGCGAGAAGTTCGTGAACTTCAAGGCCAAGCTCATAACGGCGCTGATCTAAAGAAGGTCAAGGGTCAGTCGACAAGTCACGCCCTCGCCCTCGCCCTCGCCCAAATTAGTCAAGTCACTCTCTTGCTCTTGCTCGGAGTCAAAAGCAGCAGCAGATCTTTCTTTCTCTTTTTTTCGCCCCCCACCCCCCACTCTCTCTTTCTATCCCACTATACCTGTCTCTATCGACACACCTGCCAGCGACACTCACTTCCTACACTCACCTACACGGAACGATTTTTTGTTGTACATCGAAACTCCTTTGGAAAAAATCATTTTTTTTACTTTTAGACAATTTTTAAAACAAAATACAATTAGTTTAATTTTAACCTAAAACAAAAACAAAAAACTACATAAAATTGTAAGCAAAATTATATTAAAAAAAAAAAACAAAATCAATGAAGGATTTTTATTTATGAATGACAAAAAAAAAACATAAACTTTCCAACTTTCTTTCTCTTCGCACTTTTGTAAATATTTTTTTTTGCCTCTGCAAGTTTTCTCAATCCTTGATCCTTGATCCTTGATGATTTCTCTTGATCCTTCCTCCCTCTTTTGTGTATACTTTGGTTTTCATTCAAAAATCATGACTGTGGTGTTTTATTTACTATTATTTTTAAATATTTTAACCGAAACCGAAGCTTAAGAAGCAATTTTTTCACTTTGTTTGTGTTTTTTTTTTTTATATAAATATTATATTAATTTTTTTGGCAACAGAGTATACACAAACAATACATACACTCAATCGATATTATTATTAAAAAAAAGAAATTAAATATTCAATATTTTTGGTTCGATTTCCTTAAGCCAAACCCATCATACTCCCCCGCAACTATTTCTTACTTAAGAAAACACAAAATGTTTCCCGCGTAGCCTAGCTAAGTAACAAAGTTTCGAAAAATTGTATAGAATAAAAATTTAAATCGTTTGTAATATAAAAAAAAGAGTAGTATCCTTTTTTTTCTGGGAAATTTCAGATGTGCCAGGAGACATCCTGCCAAGGACTTGCATAATTTGTTGCATAATTTCCAGTCGTGAAGCACCTGGAAGCGGCGTCAAAATCGGGAGTTTCTTGGCTTCCGGTCCGAGTTTCTACTCTTTTGCATATCCAAGTGATTTTTCTCTCTTGAATTTTTTTTCCTGAAATTTCAAGTGTTGGCTGGCTAGCATCAATCTGGCCACAAACAGGAGAAGGAGGAGTCCTCCTCTGGCCGCATTGTTTGTCAGCCTAATGTCTCCTTGGGGTGGTCCTGTAGGCAGGAGGCTGGATACTGGAGGTTTTTGTGGTTGAGAGAAAAATACAATAAGATGAAGATGAAAGACACCTGGTTGAGGGCGACGGAGACGGGAACGCTTCGTCATTTTGGCAACGATGGCGGTGACTTGGTCACTGCTCCTCCTACACCACAGATTTTTCCTTCTTTTCAAGTGATTTCCCTTGCAGAAGGCGGCTGCATTGCGGGTTTTCTATGGCCAACTTAAAATTCAATTTGTTTGGCTGTGATTTAGTGTAATTTAAGCGCCCTGCTGTCCTGCGAGATATATGGGCACTTGAGACGAGAGCAGCAGGGAGATCCCTTCCAGAACTTGGTGCGTGGGACAGTTCATTAGTATGCCAAAGCCAAATGGCATCGGAGAAGTGATTCCTCTACCCCTTTACCTGATATATGTATAAATCTCTGGCCCTGATTGAAGGCTTCGTCCTTTCTCTGACTTCATCTGCAGGCTCCACGCCGTTTGTCAGCGGTTGACATGAATAAGTCATAGCCCAGAGTCGTCTCCGAGTTGTCAATTTCGATGGAGCAGGGAGAGAAAGATCGGTAAATCATGGTTGATTTGTGCCTCGGAACAAATCTTTGTCTTTGGTTAAGTTTTCTTCGATAATGCCAGCTCCAGCTTTAAGCTCTCAATGGTGTTTTTTTGGCAAAAACCTAAAGGAGTAGTGTCTCCTGGCTCTGGGCCGACATATCATCATACTCGCTCACGTCGAAGTGACATGTGCAATATTTGTCTTCCCTGATGCTGGCCAGGAATGGCAGCCAATACAGTGGGACTTCGAGTGGGTGTGGGAAGTGGAGTTGTCAACTCATGCCAAGAGTAATGATGCGCAGCACCCCGGCTCCAGGACCTCCTCTAACCAGTTGCAGCTGCTTTGTCAGCGGCTAAGTGCAAGTTAAAGCAAAAGTAATGGCTCGCCCAGGAAGCAGGAAAAGGAAGAAAATGTTGCCAGGACTAAAAAAAAAACCAAACCGAATAGAATTAAAAAAAGGAGTCATGAATCGAGAAATAATTCCAATACATCCTTGCAAGTGGAGTGCCAACAAAATGGCTTTTCCTTAAACTATGTTTTATTTTTTATGAAAACTGTGTCACTTCCCTCCTGATTATCCATCGAAGGACGAAGGATGCAAAACAATCCTTTTTTTTTATCACCCAATAATTGATAACATTTTCCTTTCGGAAATATCAGAAAAGGACTCGCTTTGTTGGTGGGTGGACGACCAGAAGGAAACGAAGAGGAAATGGGAATCGAAAGGCGGTGCCGCATTTTTTCAAGTGTTTTGCTGTGTGTCCTGGATAGGAAATTGAGCTCCTGCGGTTGCTCCTGCTGCTCCTGCTACTCCTGCTGCCTCTCAAGGATCTTGAGAAGTGCAGCGTGAAGCGAGTTTGGGTGAATTTCTGGTTTCACGCTGGCTGAGTTTGATTGGAAATTTTCAATGCCCTACGACGGGGCAGTGCTTCCTGTCCTGCTCCTTCTCCTCCCCCTCCCTCTGCAGGACCCCACCAAACCAGCAGGCAAATGAAATCGAGATGGAGATGCTTATGGAACTGCAACGGGGGGGCAAAGTCGCAACAGGAAACAAGCCAAAGAAAAGCGTACTTCCGCAGGCAGTTACCCGCTTGCCACACCCCCTCCTCTATTCGATTGCCCCCTCTGAACACCCTCTATAACCCCTCTACACCCTTTTTGCACCCCCTTTGCCCCACCCCATACTATGTCACGATAAACAACAACAACAGCGGCGAAGAACTGAAGCCACACCGTGAAAAATTCTTCCCCTTAAAACGGCTTTAAGTTGCGTTTTATTGCCACAAAATAATCGTAATAAACAGGGCTAGCTGCTCCTTCGATATCCTTCCATGGCCTGGTTGCCCCTTGACCTTCCGCCCTTCGATTGCCATCATGTTGATGGGCAGCGACCCGACAAAACCCAACGAAACTTTCATCCATCTAGCAGCTGCCCTCAGACCCCAACCCGCCATCAGCTTTTGTTTCTGTTGCTTATCCTGAAAGGACATACTGGGACAGAGGCATGCCAGGATATTTTGACTTCAGTTTTAGGTAGCCAGGACCAGGACCAGAGTGTGTGAAATACATGTCGGCGGGAAGTTCAAGGAAAACTTTGACACAATTACAGATCAATTGTTTCCCTGAGATAAATCTTAATGCACTTTAAATATATATTTATTTTCGAAATATTCCAGGACTTTTATAGATTTACTTGAGACTGATTTTTTTCTCACTGTGTGCCAAAAGGCAATTGCCTGAAGGAAGGCGGATTTCTGGTCAACAGACTTTTGCAAGAATTGACAACTTCTGGCACTCTGACAGTGGAGGAGTGGGCTGTGGGCAGTAGATGAAGTTCCACCTTAAATACCAATTGGAAATTATTAATTTCAATCAAAACTTTGTAGCTCCGCTTCTGCTTATCTATGCCAAGGATTCTGAAAGACAAAAGTTTGAAAGAGAAGAGCGCCTTTTGTTTTGCCAACGTCATTTGTTAAAGCTTCCTTGTGTCCTGGCAGGAGGAGGCCTAACTAACTCAGTCAGGGAGTCAATCTCTGCTGCAGGCAGTCAGTCAATCTGCTTTGGTGCGTGAGCCACCAGCCACCAGGCACCAGGCACCAATCATCGATCAAAAAATACTCTTAAGGACTTCAGGACTCCAGGACATTGACATTCAGCCGAGCGTCCCCTTATCGAGTCTCTGGCTAATCCATTATTCTGATAGAGCTACCGAGAGTCCCGAGCCGAGCACAGGGGATGCTGCATTAAACAATATTTTTCAGATATTTATATCGGATTCGAGTATATATATGGATGGTACTTATATGGTAAAGCAATTTCCCAGCACCACCACCCCCTGTGCGACGAGGCGTATGCGCAATGTGCACGTGCCCAGAACATCTCTCCATGCTTCTCCAATTTTCAACGGATTCGGTTCGAAAAAGTTGGTTAAATCCGTTAAGGATATACCCTTTCCTTGGATAAAACAGCTGTAGCTAAGGAGCTCCTCCTATCTCCTAGAGGAGTACCTGGTATTTATATTCTATTTCTGGAATATTATTCAACAATCTTCTTTAGCTGCTTTTTGGCTTCGTGCTTTCCCCAGCTGGCGAGGAGGTTTCCTGCCGTTTTCATTGTTGCCACTTCTGTTTCAGCTTCTGGTAGTTTTGTGCATCATTGACTTTATGCCAGGCTCATCTTTCCCCAACCCAGACCCTCAAACCCATTCCTGCCTCTCAGCCATGCAATGATCCCGAAACGTCACAGAAAAAAAAGAGCTGTACATGAAATACAAACAAATATATGTTAGGAGACATGCAAAATATATATATATCTTTATTTCTATATACTGGATAGTCAGTATTATTATATATATACTCGTTGGTATATATATATCCTGCCTGCTGTCACCATCCTCGCCTCGCATCTCGTCTCGGCGGCGACTGTTTCACGTAATTTTATTTGCAACTTTTGTGTGTTTTCCCTGCCCGTCCACGTCCACGTCCACGTCCACATCCACGCTTTTCCACTCTTTTGTCGCAATTCTTATTCCATATGCAATTTTTATGTTTTCGTTGGATTTATGACGGAGCCAAAGGGGCAGCTGGAATTCGCAAGTTTCCAAGTCGCTACTCCCACAGTACGACCTTTGTGCTTTGGCCCAACCCCCCTTTGGCAGCGATACTGCGAAAAAAAAAGTGTTTTAAATAATACGCTGGTCGCGGTGTGGGTCGAAGCGATTAATTTCAATGACAGATACCGACAATCGAAATATGCTGCACATTTAATTAGAGTTAAAAAAACAAGAAAGGAGGAGCTAGAGCTACGGACAACAACGAATCTATGATACCCTTCAGGTTTTATAGTTTCCAAAGATTTATGAAAAATATCGATTAATCCTTATGGGGTTTACAGAATCTAGCAGATATATTACAACTTTAGGATCGACTTCCACCTTCGAATACCCTTTTTTAGGGTATACAATTACGATCCCGGACATAATGTTAATTAATCGATTTATGACAACAAATAAACAAAGGCCAGCGAATTAATAATGTTGTATTTTCATTACTCATCCCTGACGTTTCGATTGAAATCGATTGAAACCACTTTTTTTTATGGAACTCCCATGGGTTTACCTGCCAAAAGGGTGTCCTTTTTTTTGGACAATATATATCCAAGTCGCAGGAGTAATACCTTAAACTGATAGTAGTTCCATTTCCTACCAATTTGCATCAAAATTTACAATCGAAAATGCAATTTTTATCGATTTTTCTATGGAACTCCCAAAGGATTATCGTTTTTTACGACAATATACATCCGAGTCAGAGGAGGAAGACCTCAAACGATTCGTAGATTGATCCGATTTACAGGAGAAACATCTTAAACAGATCGTAGATCGATTCCTTACCAATTTTCATCAAAATCTGTAATCGAAAATGCAATTTTTATCGATTTTTTTGGAACTCCCAAAGATTATCTTTTTTTCCGTCAATAAGCAACCGATTCGCAGGAGGAAGACCTCAAAACACTCCTAGATTGATCCGAGTCATTGAAGAAACAGGTCAAGAGATTTGTACATCGATTTCTTACCAATCTGCCTCAAAATTAGTAATCGAAAATGGAATTTTTATCGATTTTTATACGAAACTCCCAAAGGATATCCATTTCTCCGTCAATATACATCCGATTTACAGGAGGAAGACCTCAAAAGATTTGTAGATTGATCCTATTCACAGGAGGAATGTCTTAAACAGATCGTAGATCGATACCCAACATATCTGCATTAAAATCTGTAATCGAAAATGGATTTCGATGTCGTTTTCTATAAGACTCCCATGGGACATTCCCTCCATCCAAAGGATATCCATTTCTCCGGCAATATAAATCCGATTATGTATGTGGATTGATCCGATTAACACGAGGATTACCTTCACCTGATCGTATATCGACTCCCTACCTATCTAAATCAAAATCTACAATCGAAAATGCATTTTTTTCGATTTTACATATAGAACTCCCATGGATTCCTCCCTCCATCCCAAAGGATATCCATTTCCGAGTCAAAAAGCCAACTGTTTAATTGCAATATAAGTGCTCTTGTGACCTTATCATCTTTATTGATGGGAATTTGTTGGCTGTTGAGTTGGCTTTTATTTTAAATACCTTTAAGGACGGGGAATACTCAGGGTTATCGCGTTTCCTTTGCGGCCTTTACTGTTCGGTGGACGCGGATTGTTGTCCTGTTGTCCTGTTTCTCATGTTTCATTTATCAGTGGTCATCGATTATCGTGTTTCGCGTAAAAGTTTTTATTTGCGTATTTAATTTATTTATGACGCACTTTTTCCCACCTTTTTTTAATGTTTTTTTTTGTGACATGAAACCATTTTTGAAAATCATACTTAACGCAGCAGGACTGGCAGGATTGGTGGCGGCTTGTTTATTGGGCGAGTGTTTAATTGGTTTAAATTACAGACTCACACAGGACTCGCACACAGGACTCGCACACAGGACTCGCACACAGGACACCCACACGTGCTATGCGGAAATAAAAATTAAATTCCAATACGCGAACGCGTGAAATACACATTTTTAATTGTTTACTTTTCACTGATTACACGTTTAATAATAAAAATAAATAAAATTCATTGCACACCCCACCCATGGCCTTGTCAATTATTTCATTTTATTGTTAAATCATTTTGCATTGTTTTTTGTCCGTGTCTATTTGCAAAAAGGCAGTATTTTTGTTACTTAATTATTGTTTGTGTTGACCCCCGACCCCGTCCGACCTTTGATGCTTAATTCCCCCGGTAGTCTTCCTTAATAAATGGGCAAATATTAAATAACAATTTAAGCTCTTCTTTGCGTAACATTTAACACATATGCTATTATAATTTACATTCATTTCAAGTTGCATACTTTCGGGGGTTAAATGTTAAATCGGTAGAGTTTAAACCGAATTCATTGATACCCTTGAAGAGAAGAAGATTTGTGGAAGGTCATCCACATCATAACAAACACCGTGTCGAGGGTTTAATTGAATAAAATATTTTTCGTTGAAAGCAAATAAAAACCGCATGCTGTGACCCTCAGCCAGTCAGTCATTCGGATTGTTGGCCTATTAGCTGGCTAGCTGGCTAGCTGGCCCAACCCAGAAACCGAAAACCAAAAAACCGAAAACCTAAAGCCGAAAAAGCCATAACCAAAAACCAGTGCAAATCCCCATCCAAATCCCTCCGAGGGGATGGGCAGTACAGGAATAACACGTCGATGTTGCCAGCAAATTAAGTCTAACAAATGTCTCCCCGTCCACACAAAAGACGACAAAGACTATCTATGAGCTCCGGCGACCCAACCGACCTCTCTGGCTCTGGGTTTGTGACATAAATTGATAAAGTCCCCCTCCCTCCCGTACAGTCCAGTCCAGTCCCGAGTAAACATTTGAGGACTGAAAACGAATGCAAACTCACTCGGAGTGTTTATTTATTGAAACCAATTTTTTCACAAATTAATAGAGCAAAGGCCGAGCCCAGGTTTGCTTTGTCAATTTGCGATTTTATTTTATTTTATTTTATACATTTATGTTTGAGTCGAGTTCGAGGCTTATCCTCCAAAAACCCACAAAAAAATACGATACAAAAATTATTAAAAAAACAAACTACAGCCGCCTTAATGGCCGATGCGTTGGCCTGATTATATAATTGTTGCGGATGACATCACACCCGTCAACGCCAAAAAACATGGTACATATAGAGATATAGAAACGTAAACCACAACAAAATCAAAGCAATGAGGAGGCTCAGGCCTCACAGGCCTCTCGTCTCAAGTCGATCATAAATCCCGGCTTTCGCGGCAATGAAAAGCGTTTCAGACAGCTCGGATTTAATTGGCGAATGGATTGGATTTTCGGAGATAAACAACAATGTAGTCTACAGATACTATTCTATATATAGTAGTTCCCTATTTTTCGAAAGTTCTATTTAAACAGAACTTGGAAATCATTTATTAATCACTCAAAGATGTCTCTAGAAAGGTTTTTGTTTGGTTTTGATGTTTTTGGAAATCGATTAAGAATTCAATAAGCGTTTCGATCTGCTGATCGTTTTATATAGAAAAAATATTTCCATTTGTTGAAGCTCAAGCTCAAGCTTTGTTTCGGAGATTCCGGGGACTGGACTGGGACTGGACTAGACTAGACTTGGATGGGAGTGTTTTTTGTTTTCAACACACATACTGGTACTCGTACTCGGATTATGTTTGTTTTGTGGTTTCGTTCCCAATTCGTAGTCGAGCTCGAGCTCTCGCTCTCCTCCATCTATATCTCTTTATATATATATCTCTCTCTATATATATATATATATTCCGTGTATATTGTAAGCCCCGACTCGGACTCGGACTCGGACTTATCGTAATACTCAACGCATTCTCAACGAGGTTCACCTTAAGTTTGGCTCACAGCCTCGTTTCGGTTTCAGTTTCAGTTTTTCGCTTAATGCGAACACAACAAGTCAGTGCCGTGATGGAGCTTGTCCAGCTTTAGTTTTATTTATTCTAATTCCATAAATTATATAGATTTTTTGTTTGTTTTGTTGTGAAAATCTTAAAGACAATCTAAATCTCATTGAACGATGAAGAACAAGTCCAAGTCTTGGCTTTCTTGCTCAAGAAACAAGTTTTTTTTGTTAATGTTTTTCTTGTGTTTTTTTTTTGGAAACTAAATCAAAATTTAGATTAAATTTGAGTTGTTTTTTGGTGACATTAAAACCATAACTTTATTTCTTATATAACCTTTTCTTCATCATACTTTGATTCCCTTTTTTCTAATCTTTCTCTCTGATCTATTTTATCTCTAATTTTCGGTATTTTTTTGGATCACCTTAACAGACAAGATGAAGTTCTTTGCTTTGCTGTCCCTCTTGGTGGGATCCCTGGCCATTGGCCAGATCAACGCCGCCAACTCCCACCATCTGCTCTGCTACTACGACGGCAGCAGCTTCATCCGCGAGGGTAAGTCCCCCTAGAAATATATATATATATATCGGCTATATATAGCTTTATATATAGATTGATTAGACTTTTGGGGTTATCGCAAAGGGGGCGCAGAGTACACGTATGTGTTTCGAGTTTCGATTCAATTAGATGATTTTCACTTTTCATAAACCCATGCTAAAAGCATAAAAAAAACTAAAAACTGTGTGTACTTTTTTTTGCTCTGCCTGATAATTGACAAAATGGGTCACAAGATCAAGGCGGAGGTGGTGTAACCACTTAAAGTGGGAAAACCCACACGGGGCCAGAGCCAGACTTTCGGTTCTGGATAATTGCAATTGGCATCGGGTTGGGTTGGATGAATCATTTTCTAGAAAACTGGCACCTCAAGGCGCTAATTGATCGATACAGCAGAGTGTTTTCAATTCCGAATCCCATCTAATGGCGTTTTAATGCCAACAGGTCTGTCCAAGCTCATCCTCTCTGATCTGGAGCCAGCCCTGCAGTACTGCACCCATTTGATCTACGGATACGCCGGCATTAATCCCTCCAGTAACAAGCTGGTGAGCAACAATGAGAAGCTCGACCTGGACTTGGGAAGCAGCCTGTTCCGCCAGGTCACCTCCCTGAAGCGCAAGTACCCCGCTTTGAAGGTCCTGCTGAGTGTGGGCGGCGACAAGGATGTCGTGGATCCCGACAACAACAAGTACTTGACCCTCCTCGAGAGCAGCAATGCCAGGATTCCGTTCATCAACAGCGCCCACTCCCTGGTGAAGACCTACGGCTTCGACGGTCTTGACCTGGCCTGGCAGTTCCCCAAGAACAAGGCCAAGAAGGTCCATGGCAGCATCGGCAAGTTCTGGAAGGGATTCAAGAAGATCTTCAGCGGCGACTTTATCGTCGACGAGAAGTCCGAGGAGCACAAGGAGGAGTTCACCGCCTTGGTCCGTGAACTGAAGAACGCCTTCCGTCCCGATGGCTACCTTCTGGGAGTCAGTGTCCTTCCCAACGTTAACTCATCGCGTAAGTGCTCCCTCAAGGATCATTCAATCTCTTCTGTGTTGCTCATCACCCTTTATCCTTTCAGTCTTCTTTGATGTCCCTGCTTTGATCAACAACCTGGACTACGTCAACCTGCACGCCTACGACTTCCAGACTTCGGAGAGGAACGGCGAGGTGGCCGATTTCCCGGCTCCCATCTACGAGCTGAACGAACGCAACCCCGAGGCGAATGTCAACTATCAGGTTAAGTACTGGACCCAGAACCGGGCCCCCGCCTCCAAGATCAACGTCGGCCTGGCCACCTATGGCCGTGCCTGGAAACTGACCAAGGACTCCGGCCTGACCGGACTCCCACCCGTAGCCGAGGCTGACAGCATGGCCCCAGCCGGCACCCAGACCCAGACCCCCGGCCTGCTCAGCTGGCCCGAGGTGTGCGCCAAGCTGCCCAATCCCGCCAACCAGCACCTCAAGGGCGCCGACGGTCCCCTGCGCAAGGTGGGCGATCCCACCCGTCGCTTCGGCAACTACGCCTACCGCTCCGCCGACGACAGCGGCGAGAACGGTGTCTGGGTAGGCTATGAGGATCCCGATTCGGCGGCCATCAAGGCGGAGTACGTGAAGCGTGAGGGTCTCGGTGGCATCGCCGTCGTCGACCTGAGCTTCGATGATTTCCGCGGCGGCTGCACCGGCAGCGACAAGTTCCCCATCCTCCGGAAGATAAAGGGAAGTCTATAGAGAAGGACTCCCCCGATTTATTGCTTACATATTTGTTTTTTTTTTTGTAACTTGTAATTGAACACCAAAACTGTGTAATCCCAAAAAAATGCATCATGACGAAAGAGAAAGAGTTTTTTAAAGGCAACTAAACTATGAGAAGTCCTTAGTCGCTTCCCATCTCCGATCTCCCAGCGGGGGTGCCTAGTCCACATCGCATTGTGGCCAATGGCTCATCCATCTTCGAGGGGGTGGTCCTGATGGGCCAGACTGTGACCACTTGAACCATGCCGATGACATTCCTGGAAGTGGGTGGTTGGGAGTTGGGAGTTGGGAGTCGGGAGTCCCGGGATGATGCGTTCCCCGGCACCAGGATCACTTTATCATTTGCAAAATTGCAAAATGCAACCGCAAAAACCATAACTCGGGCTCTGGGCAAAGTATATTGTGGAGTCATAGACCCGACCCGAGCATTACGCATACGCAATGCCTGCTCACCGGCCAGAACAGGAAGTGGCATGTACCAGGCCAGGGGTTGGACTACGAGGAGGAGGATGGACGAGGATGGACTCGGTTTTGTGAGAAGCGCAATGGATTTTCAAAGCCCACAAAAGCAGAGAAAAAATTTGCAGAGAAAAAGGGTTTTTCTTTTGGGGTTTTTGAGGATTTAAGTCTTTGATTTTTTCTCGATTTTGTTTAAGATCCTTTTTGGGTTTCAATTTTCTTAAGGAAGTTTCCACTCTAAACTTTCTCTCAGTGCTTTTCCTGCCTGCTGTTTGGGCATATCACTGGCAGCATAAATCTCGTGTCGGCACTATGCCTGAAATCCACACTTGCCGCTCCCAGGCCCTGGCTCTGATTTTGGGATGTTGGGACTCCTCCTCCGACTCCCCCACTCCTTTCGCACACACATGCAATTAGTCAACCACAAAATAGCAAGTTGCCATGTAAAGTGCCACGCCCAGATTGCGACTAAGGGACCTGCAACCTGCGGTCTGGGGGCCAAACACCAACAACACCGAGTTAATACCCAAAATGCTGCGCAAATTTTCTAAATCTAAAAAAAAATAAAAATACCCCAAAAGAGTACTGTCTCTGGGCGACAGTTTAGGCTTCGACACATGAGATGTTAACAATTATCAAAGCTATTTGCTGAAAGGCTGAAAGTCCTTTCTCTGTAATTCGGGCACGCACTCCCATTCGATAGACCCGGGAATGAAGTTCATAACAATTACTTGGCCCATAAACGGAACGGGGCAGATACAGGGTGAAGATACATATTCGAATCTGAAGGATACATTTGGCAATTGCTGCAAATGACGCTCCATATCGTATCTGGCCATACTCTGAGCGCTGAATCAGCTTTCACACACAAAAAGGTAAGCGGGTTCCGGTTCCTGCTGTGTATCCTGTGTATCCTGTGTACTCTTCTATTCCTGTCCTGTAGCCTGAATTTTATGTCCAAGACACGTGCAAAATGCAGGACGAGAACCGGTCCATTCCGAGGCGTCCGTTTTGGGAGCTGGGAGCTGGGTTACTGGTAACTAGGACTTGGTACTTGGGTCTTGGGAAATGGTAACTGGGAATGAGTGTGTGATTATGGGTATGGATGTTCGAATACGAGTACTGTATGGTAAGTGCGTGTCGGATTCCGATGCTGAGCATATGCAAATCGTTGACAATCATTCCGAATGGCCATTCTTTCCCATTCTTTGAGCTCGTTAGATGAGTTTTCGGAATGGCTTTCTTTTATTTTATTTGGCGATACATTCCGCTGCTGCCATTCAATTAATTCTCCTAAACTTCCAGGAGCCAGGAGCTCCTCCTCGGGATGCATTCGCAGTGCATATCAAAAGTTTCCCGGCTCGGTCTGAATTATTCACCGTCAGCTTTATCGGGCTGGGGTCCGTGGAGAGCGTTTTGTCCTGCGGTTCCTTCGCCAGTCCTTCGTCCTTACATCCGCCATCCGGAGGGATAGTGTAACATTTCGCACATGCCACAGCCTGCGGGAAAAAGCTGGGGAAAACGCCGCGACCGCCGAGCAAAAATTATGCTGCGTGAAAAAGTTTTTTTTGGTTCAACTCAAAAATGGGCGACACCTCACGTACACGGTGTCTGTCTGGTAGTCTGTGTCGGTGTGTTTGTGTGTATTTGTAAGGACACGTTTGGTGTGTTGGCCATGTTTACGAGTCCTTGGGGCCCACTTGATCAGAAGGAGTTGCCTGGGAGTTGTTCCTGCATTTGTCCGAGCTATCTAACTTTCTGTTTCTGGCTGACAAGACACATTTGGTCCTGCAACTCATTCCCTAGCCCAGAACCTTAAACTCCAAGCTGGACTCGGACTTGGACTCGCCTTCTCTAACCACTTAATTAATTAAAAAAGCGACTTCATCTTCGAATCAATAGCTGGGCAGGTGAAGTCCTGAGTCCATCGTCCTGAGTCCATAACCTTTTTGCAGAAAGGTGCGCTTATCGTCGCTCACAAATCATTCGCCAGCCATAATGAAAATGTCCCCGAGACTCTTAACTACTATATATCCTTCCATATAGCAGGAGGAGCTCATGTTAATTAGGAAATCTTCCCTGACCCCCGCCCCCGTCTCGTATAGAGAACTCTTTTTATCAAATTCATTAATCAGCGTGCCACAAAATGGAATTCAAGTTCGAGGCTTGGACCTTCGGAGTCCGGAACAAAGCAATGCCCACACCTACTACGATTCCAGGAGGGAGGAAAGCAAGCTGTCCAATTGACCAAAGAGATTCCTTCTAAGCCATACAAAAAAGCGGAAAACCAGGTCGGAACTCGAGGCATACCCTGCGAGAACCTCGAACTTTTAAAGGGATTCCTAAACCCATCTTAAGCCTGAATACAGGACTCTTTATCCTGTTTATTTTATTCTTAAATTTGATCGGAAAGTCAATGGGTTTTGGGGTTCCAGGGTATTGAAGGAATTCACTAAAATTTCACTGTCTGCGTAAATCATTAAAAGCAGAAGAACAGCAAAGTATGCCAGCCCAGGCCCGGTTGGAGTGACCAAAAGTTCGAAGTTCAAGTGGTGGGCGTTGGTCTCTGGGTGGGCGTGGCCCAATAGGCTTAGCTCTGACGTTAGATCAAAGCCCTCGGAATTATGATAGTACAATATGAAAGAGGCAACCGCAACAATTCCGCGTCTGAGCCTGCAAGTCGGTGGAGAGGCCTGTGCGGCATTGAAATTATTTATCGCTCCTCGCTGGCAATTGTCGGGCTGTGTAGTTTATGATTTTGGGCTCCTTGCCACGCCCACGAGGGGAGGGGGGGAGGGGTGAGTCGAGGTAACCACCCATCTCATCAGCAGCCGGCGAAATTGTTTGTCAGCCTCCCACGATTCGCCTCGCCAGGCCCGCCGCGCGGTCTTTGTATCCAAATGCCTCGGAAAATAAATCAAAACTCGGCCGTCGGTTTGCGAGGGTGGGTGGGGCTGTGTTATGGCCATGAATGCTACTACTCCTCATCCTGTCTCTAATGGAAGGGGTTGTTGGAGAAGTTGGAGGAGGAAAATTGATGAAGAAGCAACACACAGAACAGGAACTATGAGGCGGCCATGAAAACTATGAGAGAAGCTCGTTGGAATCTCTGAAATCTGAAACCAGAAACTTTAACTCGAAACAAAAGTTCAACCTATGGCGGGGATATATCATGGATTGAAGAAAATTAAAGGGAAGCTTAAGGACTCCCCAGGTCGCAGGTCGAGGGTCATTACTCCAATGCCACCCCCCCTGTTAGTTAATTTGGCTTTAAGCTCATGTACGGTCAATGTTTGGCCAACACCTTGTAATATCCGTTTAAGCTGCCCGCCACCGACTGACTGACACTTGGACATTTTCACCAGGACAGGACCAATTTAGCTACAGTTCATTTGAGTTGAAGCCAGGAGCGTCGTCCTGCCCTGCCAGGGGAGGGAGGAGTCAGGACCCGGCAGGCAGGAGCAGTCAGTGCTCTAAACATGACTTATGACCAGTACGTGATGCAACATAAAAATGCCATTACTTTGTGCGTGTTTCGGTGCTGCTCTGTTGAGCTTTTCCCCTCGACGCCCCTGTATCGTCCTGAGTCCGGAGTCCTGCGTCCCCACTCCCACAACAGCCTCCGTCACAGAGTAACAGTCTTCCATCGTCTCGCGTCTCCCGTCGCAAACTCGTCCAACATGACGTATGAGTATTGCACGTTTGCTGAGCCATTCAGGCGACTGCCACTGACAGGAGACGCTCTGCCAGATCGTCCTCGTCCTCGTCCTGCGAAGCAATTTCTCATCTGTTGTTTACCTATGTACCCTTGTCCTTCCTCGACTCCTAGCCAAATACCACGCATTGTTTGCTTTATTAGTGAATTTAATATCAAGTCTATTGGTAATAGAAAAACAATCCAAGTCGAAGGAAAATAAAACCCATACAGAGGTCCTTCCCCCACCTTCCTCTGTAAAGTTAGATGGACAGATACTCCACTCCTTGCCA
This sequence comes from Drosophila ercepeae, assembly GCA_018150545.1. NCBI lineage: Eukaryota > Metazoa > Arthropoda > Insecta > Diptera > Drosophilidae > Drosophila > Drosophila ercepeae. Next base: position 3,748,407 of record JAECWL010000197.1, read on the forward strand.
TCGCGTATCACTCGCGTTTCATTAAAAAAGTTCGCTTTTCCTGAACAGTTCGATTTGGCAAAAACTTGAAGGATCGATAGGTGCAAATTACGCAACAATCAGGGGGCGTAAGCGGAAAAAAAGGGAGTCAGAACCGGAAACAGGAATAGCTCAGAGCTTGAGGGTGAAAAGTTTGTTTTGTTTCAGGATTCGGATTGGAAATGCTAGTCCAGCAAAACGTTTAGTTGTCTAGACAAAAGCGAAGCGAGAATGATTAAAGCCTGATTTATTTATTCATTTTCCGAAGGAAATCGCTTGAACTGCCCTCGCTGAGGGGGTAGTTCGTGTTGTTTACCTGCTAAAAAGTTTGACGTCGTGGCAGAGTGAGCGCTTAATGAGTTGCAATTGCTGTTTGGAGTGCCGACTCCGCCTCCTGCCGCATTTCCAAACCAACTTTGCCACACAGGACACCCCACTCTCCACACAGGACACACACAATTAGAAGGGTTTAGGGTTTATGTATCTAATTTGCCAAACGCCGCAACTATATAGCCAATAAATCATTCAGTCAATCAATCAATCAGTGCCCAACGCTGTCTGCCATTCAAATGCAGCTTCCAGTTACAATAATAGTGTAACACTCTCCGATACAGATACAGATACAAGGATTCCGATTCAGAGATACAAAATAGTGATGCGGATGTGGATGGAGCCGGAGGAAATGAAGAAGTACACGGTTTGCAGGAGTCCGCCGAGTCCGCGACGAGTCCGCGACGAGTCCTTTTTTAAATGCCTGTCAATGGCGTTTGACGACATAATGGAAAATGGGTGGCGGCGGGGCAATGCAGGGCAGTGCAGGGCAGGTCCTTCATTGTTGCGCTGACTTTCGGTTGGCCAATGTCGCCCCAAAGCGTCAACTGCAGAGTGATCCGGAAGGGGTTGCCGAGTAGCTTGTCCTGCGAACACTAAATGGTAGCTAATTGCTTGCTTGTCAACGCACAATAACAGTCGGGAAAGCCAGCCGGGATAGCCAGCCAGGTCGCGGCAGGAAAATGCCGGCACAGCTGCTTCCAAAAATTGTGGCATGTCCTAGGGCCGGGCAGGACATCTAAAATCTGAAACTGGACACTTTTTTCCAAAGCCAATTCCACAGTTTTGTAATCCTTTTTTGCGGACTATCCTTAAGTGAGACAAATTAACCGGACAACCTGCCGGGCTGTGCAAAAACCAGGACATGTTCGGCTCGTTAGGTTCGAGCCTGCGGTCTCGGCCATCAATAGAACCGTAAAATTACACCCAATTAAAATAATTCAGCAACTAAGCAATGCAAGTTGAATCAAATTACCAATTAATGCCACTTCTCCAGCCCCTGTCACCCCTTTCACTTATCCAATTGGCCATCCAGGCGCCAAAATGTCACAAATTAAATGCCAAAACATCAAAAGACCCACAGGACATCAGAGTATGTGTGAGTGGGTGTGCAAGGATGTGTGTGTCTGTGAGTGAGCCTGTGCTAGTGTGTAACTTATAAGCCTTATTATCAAGGACATGGCACAGAGTCCTTTCGAGTATCCTGGAAAGCTAATTTAAGTGATTTTAAGTGCCATTTTGTATTGATAGAAATACTTGTTGGCACAGCCTGGCCACTGGCCCGGAACTCATATCAGAGGACCACACACAATCTATACACCCAAACACCCACTCATACACTCAAACACCCATCTATACACCCATCTACACACCCATACACCCATTCACCACTCACAACACACATCCTTCTGCTAATTTGCATTCGAATGGATGGTTTCGGTGGTCAAATGGCCAAAGGCCAGAGTCAGAGTCTGAGTTTGAGAAATTTCATAGCTGAGAGAATTCTTCTCCTACTCCCTTGAGCTACATCTATTTGAATCTATTTGAATATATTCGAAAAATAATATCCTTTAGGAATCCTTTTACTTTCTAATTACTTTCGAAATGAAAAATCTGAAAAGAGTGACCCATCGAAAAGCAAAGCCTGGCCGCTATTTACTTTTGGCTCACAGGCTAAATATTTTGTTAAGAGCTGTCCAATCTCTGTTCGAGTGTTCGTTCGGGTGTTTCGGGTGTTTTGGGTGTTCGAGTGTGTGTGAGTGAGTGTCCTTGTTTGTCTGTTTGTCAGTTTATTTGTTTGTTTGTCTGTTTGTTTGTTTGTTTGCATTTGTTTGGGTGTTTTCCGTGTGTCGCGTGTGAAATGCTTGACAAACCAACTACTAAACTAACAATAAGGATTTAGTCGTCCTTTTTCGAATCGAATTTTAGGAATACCCTGGAAAAGATGGTGTAGAAAAGGGGTGTCTTATATCCTTTTAGAGGATCTCTATGAAAATGAAGAGAATCCTTGTTTTTTGGGATCTAAATCCCCTTACAGGGTATCCTTTTCCCCGGAAGTCCCACTCCTTTCCTCTGCAAATTGCTTTGTTGCCTCTAAAGTTGTCCTCTCACTACGCTTGTTTGTAAGGATATGTGTGTGTGCTTTGTGTGTGTTTGTGTAGGTGTGTGCGTGTGTGTCCTTTGTGTAGGTGTGCGTGTGTGTCCTTTCTGTGTGTGTGTGTGGAAAATCCTTGCGTTAGCAGTAATCAGCACGTAGTGTTTAGTTCATTGCGTGTGCGTGCTCATTCGCGTGCCGCGTTTCCTTGTGAGTGTGTGTTGGTTTTTGTTCGGGGGTGTAGTTGTGTGCACTATCCTGGTGAGTGTGCAGGGTGCGGGGGGGTGTGTGTGTGGCAGGGTGTGTGTGGCAGGTTGTGTGGGTGTTGGCCAAGTTTGTTTAAACAAAGCCCCAAAGCAAAAGTTGCCGCTTGTTGTGCCTTGCGGCTTGCTTTTTGCTTACCTCCGCGGGTACTCCTTCTTGTGGTAGTCTTGGTCCTACTGCTAGTCCTGCTACTCCTGCTCCTTCTGCTCCTGCTTCTCCTGCTCCTTAAGCTGCTCCTCCTCCCTCTAAGGATATCACTTTCCCGATTTTGTCACCCGAATCTCTGCCAAATCTTCTCGCAGCTTCTCCCCCGCCAGGTACTTAAAAATTAGTCCCAAATCTCTTCAAAGAACTCATAATTCTATCTTTAATCCATCGAAGGATCAATTGGTTTACAAACCAGGATAATGGCTTCTTAAAAACTCTTTTTTTAATTCCTTTTCCTGCCAAGTTTTTCTCTCAGTCAACGCCCTTTGACCTCCGGTAAAGCTACTTTAACATAAACACCAACTAGCGTCCAAATAACTTTTAAATGACGTTTGTTTGGGCGTGTGGCCGCGATGTGGGGTGGTTGCGGGGTTGCGGGGTTATGGGGCTTGCCGCGGTGGGCGTGGCACACGCCTTTGCGTGTGAACTTTGCGGTTTCGTATCCCCAACACCCCTCGCAATTTATTTTAAACTTTATTTATGCGATAGAAAGCTGCAAATTTTTGTTTGCGTTTTAGCGACCCGCCAGCGAATTTATTTCTCACCCAGAACCCAGAACCCCGACTCTACCTCAAGGTTTTTATAAAATACATACGAGTGTGGATAGTGGGTGGTTGGGTTGCTGCCCCATGTGGATGTTACCATTGTTAACTTTATGCCATTGTAATCTATTTTTAAGCATGTTATGTGTGTGAGAACTTGTGCAACGGCAACCGGCGGAGGTTTTTGTGTGTTATTTTGTGCAAATTATGCGGGCTTAGCGCGTGAGCTGCTTACTCACCGTTGTTAATTTTTATTTCGTATCCTGTAGTCAGTATCCTGTATCCAGTATCTATATCTGTGTTTGTATCTGTATCTGTATCTGCGACAAGCGGATTTGTCGCCATGATGCTCCCCCAACAAAGTAGTCTTTATGATGTAAGCAATCATAATTTCCTTCGACTCTTTAGTCCTGTGTATTTGTCGATATTTTGGTCAGCTTTAAAGGATCAGGAAGGAGCAGCAGTAAGCGATAAGAGAGGACACTGGGAGGCAACTTCAATCAAGCCCATAACGGGTAACGTGGAACGTGGAACGTGCGCATAAAAACAAATGCCAGTCGAAAAGTATGCAACACTTTCTTGCGTCAGCGCAAAAAAACAAATGGCGGCGGTAAAAGCTGGAAGCTGTGTGTGTGTAAGGATATGGGGTGGTGGAAGGGGAAGACAAGGACATGAGACAATTCAGACAATTCAGTAAATAAAGCTAACAACACTGGCAAGAAAAACTATATCAAAGTCAGGCCTTTGAATACCCTTTTAGTAGCTTTGGGTTTTAGCTTCAAGGTTTGATTTATTAAAAAATAGTTTTAATGTTAAAAATGTAACCAATTATTTTCTTAAAAAATATATTAATCCTTTCCAGAGGCTCCTGTTTTTAGTGGTTTATTGGGGTAACCCTTCTAGGCTACAGGATGACAGGATCTGCCTGACAGTGTCGTGTTTGGTAACTGAGATGGCGTAAAGAAATGTAAACTGTGGAATTCGTGACCTAGGCACTGCATGTCCCTACAGGACACCGAAAAAAACTACTCTTAGATGATAGAAGGAGCCCAGTCTAGGAAACATTTTGAAGAACCTAAAAGAACCTTAAAATCTAAAAGGATCTCTAGAAAAATCATCAGTTAGCTGCTAGGCACTGCATGTTCCTCTAGGACAACGAAAAAACCACTCTTGGATGATAGAAGAGGAGCCAAGACGAGGAACCAAGCCGAAGGTCCCTTTTGAAGAACCTAAATGTTAAAGGATCTCTTGGTTTCGTGGATCTAAAAGCCAGTGACCTAGGACATCCTTAAAAACCCCTTTTGAATGCTACAAGACAGCAGCCTAGAGTTTCCCTAAAAAACTATCAACTACCCATTTTCTCCTCGTGTAGTTCTCCCCCTTGTTGGATCCTTGTTCCTGCTTAGCAGTTCAGAGCTGGCGAACGTTTGTCTGTTGTAATTCACGAAATTGGTTGCAATCGATATAAACATCAACTCTCAATTCGTTGTGTCCGCCGTCCTCTGTCTTCGGGCCTCCAAACCGTCCAACCCTGCCGCCTCTAGCTCCCTGCCTGGCAGCTTTGCCAATAATCCGGTTCACGTTCTGTTGCTCCTGCGAGGGAGGACGAGACGCGGATGGGTGCTTCAAGTACTTTAAGGAAAACAAAAATTGTTTACCTGGTTTTGCTATTTTCTATTTTATTTTCATTTTAGTGCCGACGAAACTGACATTGATGATGATTATTGGGAGTAAATAGAATTGAAAATGCCACCAGTAGTTCCAGAGGCTCCAGGACACGTGTGGGTATCCTATCTATCTATCCTGTCGAGCTACTTGCTTTCGCATAATGCGCGAAAATAAATTGCAAAATCAATTGAGCGTTAAAATAGTTTTTTTTTCCTTCCCCAACCAACCAACAATGAAAGTCTTGAGGAGTTGCGACCTTCTGAACTCTGAACTCTGGAAGTCTGGAGTCTGGAGCCGGTAGACTTCCGTGGGCGTAGCTTAAATGGGCGTGACGTAAAACATCACTGCATCATCAGAGGCATTTTGATTTTAAAGAAAACGAAGGGTAACCCCTGGTTACCGCCGTTTTCCGCGTCTTTTTACACTCGACTACAGGATGTACGGGGGTAGTTGTCCTTTGAAAGGCAAACTCGACTGAGAAACTTGTTGCATAATTTAAGGAGCCTTTAAGCCGCCACTTGGTCGCATTATGCTGCGGCTGGGACTGTGGATTCATTAAATGTTATAAACTCATTACGCGTTGTGTCTGCTCAAATGGGTATCGGTGGGGGGTGTTGTATCTCTCTTTCTAAGGAGTATATGTCGGTATGTCGGTTTGTCGGTAATAACCACAAAACATCTGCGAGGGCCGCCCCCCACACACATCCTCCACACACACCCACAAGTGAAAATCTTTGTGCAGAATTAATTAAGTAAACAATACGAAAATTGTGGAAATTGCTTTGAATGCGTCCCCAAGCAGCTCCTCCCCCAGACATCCTCCTTGGCTAGGATACAACATACATATCCTTGGAAACATACAGGATTCATATGGAAAAATGCATGTGGCAGAGGCAGATACTTGGGTGGTATTCAAAAGTTATTGCCAGCAGCTGTTGTTGCTTTTGTTGTGTTACACATTATTATTATTATGAGGCTGCAGGGATGGGGGGTGGCGCCTCCTCATTGTCTGCGGCAACAATTAAGCCGCACGATGCCTTAATGATAGGGACACACATGAACGAAATGGCCGAAACAAAGAGGGTCCAGGAACACCCCCGAAAGGAGTTGGAATTTAATCGAAAAACTCAAAAAATAGGCTGTTTTTTTTTTTTAGCAAATCGAGGCCAGGTGGCTGAAAGATATGCAAATTAATAAGACACAGCCCACAGCGGAATGCTACCTCTTGAAGAACAAAGCCCGGCTACAGTCTACAGTCTACAGTCTACGGTTCTTCGCTTCTTTTTTTTTTCGCCAGAAATAAACAAACACTTGACTTTACGCATCATTAGTGTTCCCCCCTTTTCTCTGATTTGTTTCTGTTTTTTGTGTTTTTTTGCTGCTTTTGTTTTTGTTTTTTATCACATTGGTTAGAAAGCTCGATTAAGAAAATAATAAAAAAAAAAATAAAAAAGAAAAAAGAGTCAAAGGGAGGCGGGAATATTTTATAGTTTATTTCTTGTAAAACCGAAACATAAAAAACAAAACCGTTTTGGGTCAAAGTTTGTAAGTTTCCTGACATTTTGGGTGACTTCTAAATACACTGAAAAAAGAACTTTAAAAAATATAAACTAAACAGAGACTTTATAGGGTTTTTCTTGGCTTTGTTTATTTATCTAATATGTTGGGGGACCTCTTCCCAAGCTGGATCTAGTTTATGGTTTTTGGAAGTCACCACCCTCCTCCTCTTGGGAGGCTTAAACCTCTCAAAAATTTATGACTGCACTAAAAATCGAACCGATTCGTTGCGAGATGAGGCCCTGAATGCGATGCCTTGTGTCTCTTTGGTTTTTTTTATTATTGATTTCCAGTGTCTTTGAGTCTTTGCTCAGCTGGCACGGCTTCGTGTAAGCCATAAAAAACGGGGGCTACTGTTTTCGATGGTTTTCGACGGTGTTTGGCTTAGAAGCCATGTCATGATCGGAGTCAGAGTCGGAGACGGCCAAAGAAATACCAAAATACCGAGCAGCAGGGCCGAAAGAAATCGAAATCGAAGTCAAAGTCGAAGAGACGAAAAGTCGTTAAGCTTTTTTGTACTTTCACTTGTGCAAACACGCGGCGAGCCAAGAACGCCGGAGATGTCTTAGATGCGGAGAGCAGGGTCATCAATAGTCAATGCACTGAGCGAAATTTCTAGACACAATGATGGTCCAATCTCCATAGCTTTGACCCCCAAAGGTAGCCTCTTTCTACTGCCATTTCTCTCCCCTTCAAGAGAATCGCTTACAAGTTAGAAACTTCTCTCAGTGTACATCAGCTGGTTGATGATCCGGGTCGGTTAGGGTTACAAGCCACTCGAATTCGAATTCTTCAGTAGCCAGCAACGGGGCAAGCCAAGCGGTCTTCTCTCTCTCTGTACTCTTCTCTTCTGACAGCTCAGCTTCTTCCAATTCTTCATCGTCATCGTGTGGCAGCCATCCCGGGGCATGCCCGGCTGCATCCTTTTGCTGTCCCTGCTCCTGGTCATGGGGCAGGCGCCGCGCAGCACTCAGGCCCTCCATCGCTGGAGCCCCATGATGAAGGCCTTCCGCTACCTACAGGAGTCCATGCTAAGGAACAGCTTGGAGAGGTCCCACCTCAACCACGGCATTGTCTTTGAGTGTCGCACCCTGTAAGTGATTGGAGAAGAGGCTTTCCTTCCACCCAGAGGACTAACTGCAACCTTTCCAGCTCCACTCGAGACTTTGGCAACGAGGTCCACTTCCACCTGCAGCTGGGGGACCTAAGGGGCTTCCGTCGCTTGGATCCGAACAAGAAGCTGGCCCTGTTCCTGCACGGCTGGAACGATCAGGGCAGCAAGGACTGGGTGCAGGAACTGTTACTGAGTAAGGACATAGAATCAAGTCTGAGATCCTTCTGATTCCTTTCTTCCTTGGCAGCTTGGACCCTCTTCGATCCGAGCTACAATGTCTGCGTCGTGGACTGGGGCAACCTCTCCCAGAACGACTACAAGAGCGCCTCCATGTCCATCTTCGATGTGGGCCTGACGGTGGCCGGGATCATTATGGCTTTGGAGGAGCTGCGTCCCACCCACTTCAACAGGAGCAACGTGACCTTGGCGGGCTATAGCCTCGGAGCCCATGCCGCAGGATACGCCGGAGCTGTCTTGGAGGGCAAAGTGGAGCAGATCATCGGCCTGGATCCGGCGGGACCTCTGTTCTCGCTGCCCGCCGAGGTCTCGCCCAAGTACCGGCTGGATCCGGGCGATGCCCAGTTCGTTCAGGTCCTGCACACGTCAGGCGGATCCTTGGGGACGAGCCTGAAGTGCGGCCACGCCGACTTCTATCCAAACGGCGGCCGCGCCCCGCAGACCAATTGCAAAATGTTTGCCAATCTCCGGGATATGCAGAACACAAGTGAGTTGGAGAATCCTTAAAGGAACTCTTAGGCTTCATTCCCAATCCTTCGTCTCTGTAGATCCCATTGCCTGCAGCCATTCGGCGGCTGCCATTTTCTTCCGGCAATCCATGGACCCGGAGTATCCCTTTGTGGGTCATGAGTGCTCCAGCTACCGGCAGTTCTCCGCCGGCTACTGCGACAGCAATCGGCGGGCCCGCTTCGGCATCCACTCGCAGAGGCGGGCTCATGGGAGCTTCTACTTCCGGACCGCTCCCCAGCAGCCCTACGTAGAGAGGCGCCAAGGCGTTTGGCTCGACGGGGTGGCCAGGAAAGCGGCGTCTGGCGGCGGCATCGGGAGGCGGGGCGACTCCTTGTTACGCCTCTGGACGAGCTGCTGGCGGCGTCGGGCCCGGGACAAGGATCGCTGTCCCTACTCCTAGCTCTTAGGTTGTCTTTTTTTTTGTCTTAGTTTTAAGTTAAGTTTTCGAAGGAGTTGGACTTCGGAGCAATATTTATTATTTATTTTCGTTCCTGAATCATTGACAGACTTTCCATAAGCTGTTGCTTGATTCTTATTTAAATTATTTTATATTATTTTTTAGTTTGTCTTAAAAAATAAATAAACAAAGCCAGAAAGTATGTTAGCCGCTTGAGTGGCATTTCTTTTCTTGAATTTCTAGAAATTTTGTTGCATATTTTGGAGACACAAGAAACTCCTCCAATGACTCCAATGCGTGGCTTTTCCAACCTCATATCCTGCGCTTTCCTCCCATAGTAGGGCGTGGCATAGTAGGCTGCATTTTACAGTTAATCGTAAAAGAAAATGAACGCGAAAAAGCGAACAAAACCTCACAAAACAGAAAACAATAAACTGGAATTCAATTTTTCTATTGTAAAACATAATTTTGTACAAAACTCGACGTCAGCTTGGCCCGCTTTTTCGCTAAAAGGTAGTTAATATTTTTGCAGTCCATTGCGGCGAGTGGCCTTCGTCCTTTCGCCCTCTAGCCCTCATCTAGGTCCCCAGGACTCGCTTGTTCCTTGTTTTTGGTGCAGTTGTTGTTGTTGCTCCGCCTGCTGCTTCCTGTTTTGTAGCTGTTTTTGAAATTTATGGCGCCGTCGCCATCCTAGCCGTCGCCGTTCCCGTCTCCAGTTCCCTTCGTCCTTTCTCGTCCTTTATGAGTTATGCGCTTTTTATTTCAGCTCCTGGCCACGTTAAGTGTTAAATTGTTTTATGTATGCATGTGTGAGAGAAGGAGACTGTATGTGTGTTTGTGTTTAAGGAGCAGGACCCTCGCAGGACTGTGGCCATTTAATTATGAAAGTTGATTTCTAGTGAGAAAGCCAGGTGGGGTCAGGAAAGGTCAGGATTATATTAGAATCTAAACAAAGACGGGATTACTTTTAAGAAATATTTTCAAGGAATAACAAAACAATCCTGATTATCCTTAATCCCATTTATTGGTAGCCATTCTCGGTTTTATTTCGATTAAATCGTTCTTTAATTTCCAGAAAATTGCAAGCGTTAATGCGAAAAACATTCTAAGGATAACACCCACACACGAGCAGAGGTCAAAGGGTAAAAAGGAGTGGAAAAAAGGACCTAAAGTTCTATATAAAATCCAAAGCAAATTAACGCTTCAAACACCAAAAAAAAAAAAAACGTGTTTGTTGCCTCTCTTCCCCCCGGCTAGTCCTTCGTTTTTTTTACAACACCTGACGTCCTGGCTGATCCTGGCGCTAAGTTAAGTGTTTCTTTAGCTAAATAACGGAAACATTTTAGTTTCTGCAAGCGGGCAAAGGATGGAGAGGTCCTGGAGCGATAGACGCTTACACATAAACACATTCAAATGCTTCCGGTAATGTGTAATAGCTGCACAAGGACGAAGGACGAAGGACTAGAGTCCGCCTGGAATGCCCTCGAGTGGCTATAAATAACTCGCAGCAGGTGGTGTCCAACCTGCAACCAGCAACGTGCAACGTGCAACCTGTGCCACCCACAATGTCCAGACTGGACTCCAAATGTATGTAAATTCCCGATTAAGAACAGTATTTTTTCTTTCAGTGTATATGCCAGAAACAGGACCTCAGCTCGGGGCTACGTTTTCTTATGATTACACGCCGTATGGCCCCCTGCTCATTGTTCTCGTCCTTCGCATAAGTGCAAATGAGCTTGAAGGATGAAATATTAAGAGTCGTCTTCGGACTTTTGGTTCTCGTGCCTCCTCGGGGCTTCTTCACTTTTTTCTCTGTTGCTTTTCCCAGAGTCCTTCTCGTACCCCAATGTAGGACTCGCCACTCATTTGGCCAAATGCAATTTTCGCTAAGAGCGAATATCCTCCAAAAACAGGCAGACAGACAGCGCAGAAAAAAAGGAAGCCGGTGAGGAAAGTTGGGCAAGTCAGCAAGTCTGCCAGCTTAAAAGGCACTCGAAAAAATAGCTCTCTAGTTTAATAAGGAAATTATTTTTTTTAGATACAAGGACTCCCATGCGAGGGGCAACCAAAATATTGATGTTTCCTTTCAACAATATTTTCAAAATGGAGTGAAAGTTAAAATTGGACAGTGTAGCTCGTAGCGTACTGGTTGCATTCCCCGGCTTACCAGCGGCAACATTTTCGAGAGGCAACCCAACCCGGTTTTTTTTTGTATTTTTGTGCATGTGGCATGCTGAAACATTGCAACGTGGCCGCACGGCGGGCGCTTGACAAAAGTTATGGGGCCCCGCAGGGGTTTTGGAGAGGGCACTGGCCGGCCGGGGCAGTGGTCCAGTTGAAGAGAGAGGAGCAGCTTGTAATTGCAGCCGGAAGTATCGAATGTTGGACAAAAAAGTAGGCTGGCCAGGACTATCCAGGACTATTCAGGACTATTTTTATAGTTTTAAATGCATACTTCAGAGTGTAGCTTGATTCTCTGTATGGTACTCTCTATAATTTCCGAACGAAATGTGTAAACTGCTGACCACTTGCTGCCCCACCTGGCCTGGCCCGGGCTGACCTTTCCACGTTTCCTGCACTCGAGGTGATTAAATTTCCGCGAGCAGCTGAACAAAGTCCTGGCTCCCCTGACAGTGCCTTCTTCCCTGTTTTTTTGTTTAACAAATGGCGAGCCATAAACTAAACGTAGAAGATTACGACGGGGACCCGGGACAACGGAAATGATTCTCAGAAAGACTGGACAGAAGGAGCTCGAGAAAAAGGACCTAGATCTGGCTAAAACGCCTCTTGGAATGCCCAGAAATAGGCGTGTCCTGGGACTCTGGGTAAGTGCAGTTTTATGATAGCATTTAGCTGATTTGTCCAGAGGAGCAAGTGCAAGCGATTCAAACGCAAAAAGCATCATTTGTTTCGTCGCAGAAATTACTTTAGTTTCGTTTTTTAATTGGGAAACTATCGCGAGGGAGACACGCAACCATCGCCAGGATGCCGAAAGCATCCCTTTTTGTCCTGTTTTAGTTGATATGGTCCTTCCGCCTGCCTCGAAGGATGCTTTTAGCCAACAGCGAGGACCACGCAAAAATGCTGCTACAACTTAAGCTTAGCAATGACAGTGGCGTGAAAGTGTAGTGGAGAGAAAGTGGAGAGAAAGTAGAAAGGATGGGTGGAGGAAGGAGGAAGGATAAGCACGAAAACGGAGACAATGCGGAAAATTGTAAGACACTAAAATTGGCTAAAAGGAATCAGTAGCCAACAGGCGAGCGAGCGAGTATGTTGATGTCCTTGTCGCCCCCTTCCTGCTCCTGGCGAGCTCCTCTATCCAGGACGACTCCAGGACTCCAGAACTCTTGTGCCTGGCATTTGAGGAAAGGAACTCATAAAAGTGAGCAACAAATTTCATTGTTTATGGCTCAGCTTCGACTACATGTGTGCTCTTTTGCAATTTGCTCTGCCATAATGGGGGGCCATTTTGTGTGTGTTTCTTGTTGTTGTTGTTTAGTTTACCCCCTCACTCCCCTGTCTAACCACCTCCCAGTCCCAGCTAACCCCGCCCCCTATAACACCGCCCATGGCACTTATCCCCCTTTCAACCCCGCGAGCATAAATAAAAATTAGTTTTCCCAAAAAAAATGCCTAAAAGAAGGTCCTGCAAGGAGATCTTTCTAGTTTTTAAATATGGATACCCGGTACTACGCAGGTTAGATTGATAGTTTTGATGGCAAAAATACTCTATAATAACCCTAAAATATATTCCAAAAAAAGCAATTATCTTTTTTTTTTTAAGAGAAATAGCTTCAGGAACCTTTTCCCAGAAAGTGTAACCAATTTTTGGGGCAGTCAAAGTTCTCGGACATCTCCAGAGTCTTTTCATAATGATACCCGGTACTACTCACATTAGATGGATAGTTTTAGTGGTAAAAAAAATACTCTATAAAAACCCTAAAATAGTAACCCATTTATCTTTAAAATGAAATAGCTTCAGGAACCTTTTCCCATAAAGTGTAACCAATTTTTGGGGCAGCCAAAGTTCCCGAAGATCTCCAGAGTCCTTTTATAATGATACCCGGTACTACGCAGGTTTTATTGATAGTTTTGATGGTAAAAAAACATGGTAACCCTAACATAGTAACCCTAAAAAAATAGTAACCTATTTATCTTCAAAATGAAATAGCTTGAGGGACCCTTTTTTTCATGATTTTTTCATGTCCAGCCGAAAGTCCTGCAGATCTTCCTAGTCTTTCATATTGATACCCGGTACTACTCACATTAGATAGATAATTTTTATAGGGAAAAAATAGTAACCCTAATATAGTAACCCTAAAAACATACTAACCCATTTATCTTTAAAATTAAATAGCTTCGAGGGACCCTTTTTTCATGATTTTTTCATGCCCAGGAAGCCAAAGTTACGGAAGTTCTTCCAAATCTTTCGTAATGATACCCGATACTACTCACGTTAGATTGATAGTTTTTATAGAAAAGAAAAAACATAGTAACCCTAACATAGTAACCTTAATAACCATACTAACCCATTTATCTTTAAAATTAAATAGCTTTGGGGACCCTTTTTTTCATGCCCCGTTTCCCATAAAGTGTAATAAAATTTGTTGGGGGCAGCCCCAAAGCTAGTGGCACGCTTTGTTCGATTTATATTTTATTAATATTTTTCAAAGGGGCCGGGAAGTATAAGCTAGCAAGGCGTGAAATTAAATTCGAGTTGGCTTGACGTCATTCCGGGGTTTATAACCAAAAACTATATGGAGATTTTTTTTAGAACTTGACGAGAAATGTTTGGCGGAACGAACGAATTTTTTTAGCCATGGCCATGGATTTTTACTGGCCAATAAAATTATACTTTCATTGGCTTTCAAGGAGTGTGGCATTAGGGCAGTGTGGCAATAAGGCAGTGGGACAAGTTGGGGCACTGTGGCAGGTGGGGGCATGCCACCAATCGACAAACCCGAGTGCTGCCTCTCGCAGGACCAAGCAGCGACTGAAGTCGAGCGGCAAAGGGTCCTTCCTATTGGGGTCCTTGCCACTGTGTGTGGTGGAGGTGAGACCAACCGTGGTGGAAATCGCTTGGGAAAAGGCAGCAGCAACAGGTTGGACTGGAAGTCCTGGAAGGAAAGGTCTCTTCCTTTATGAAGCAACTTTTAGTTGAGTTTATTTTCTGAATTAGTCCTGGTCCTGAAGTTTTGGACATTTTTCATTCATAACAAAATAACTTGATGAAATATTCACTTTATATACGATTTCACCTGCACAGAGAGCTATTTCGATTCGAAATATTCAATTGTTTTGCCATTTTGAGGAATTTTTGGCCCAACAAATTGTATTTATCGAATAAATGAACTCAATATGCATCCTTTGGGGGGTGGCAGTGGCAGTGGGCGTGGCGTGGTTGGTGCCACACAAAGCGACACAAAATCGGAAGGAAGAAGCCTTTTTTTTTCGCCCATTCGACAATCAAATCGAAATCTAATGAAAAGTGTAAAACAAAAACAAAACACAGTTCTTGGTTTTATTCTCGAATTTGGTACAAATTTTGGGTTCTGTGTTATTGGAAAATTAATATATTTTAAATATTCAGAAATAGCCAAACCGGTGGGGAAAAAGGCCTTCAAAATACTTTAACAAATACCAAAAACCGACATTTTACCGAACTGCATATTACGTTATGCATATTTCATTTATGGCCCAAAATAAATACATAAATACATATGTAAAATGCAGTCAGGACTCGCAGTCAGCCAGGCAGGACAACGATGGGCAAGGACTCTGGGAAATATACAAAAAATATTGATACCCGATATACGTTCTTATTTTGTTTCCATAAATAGTTTCCCATGGAAATTAATTCTTCGATTATTTTTGCATCATTTTTTAATGATTTTTGATACTTACCTCCGATACTTACCTCCCTTATTACCTCCTATTATTACCTCCCATACCGACCTCTTCATTTTGAACTCTGACCTCTAAACTCTAAACTCTGATTTGTTCCACTGTCCTTGTAAATATTTGCTGCTAAGCTGGGGCGCCCCCAAACCGAACCGGACCGGAGTTCATTGCATCTACATCTGTCGGCATTTTTGCATTTAATGCCATAAAAGTTTATCTGCAAATGTGTCGGCCACTTTTATTTTCAGTATTTTAATTAAATAAAAATTTATTTGTTTGTCCAGACGGGGCGAAGGGGAATCAACGAGCTTAATTGAGACCATTTTGTGCACAAATTTTCGGGCCTCGTTTACATTTCTCGGAGCTTTCGGAGCAAGCTCGACACTCGAGTCCACACTTTACTTAATTAATTACACAAAAATATGGTCAGGATGAGGAGCAGGACGAGAGCAAGAGAACCAGGACTATCCGAAAATGGATTTGCCAGGGTAATAGTTCTCCCTGAAAATTGATCAATTAAACCGAAATTAATGGGTATCTTTTGGGTCCGAAACTCTTTCTTTTCGAAGCCCGGCTTATGTGAGTCTCGTGTTGGATCTTTTTTAACGTTTCGGTTCCGGTTTTTTAAATGTCGCTGCCAAACCTTACATTGCATCCGGACACCGGGAGTGAAAATGTGAGTGTCTCTCTTTTTTTTGTTTTTTTTTGTTGATTTTTTTGTTGATTTTTTTTTGTTTATTTTATTTATTTATGTGTAGCTGCTGGCTGGCTTGTTGTTGACTTTTGGTTTTCAGTTTTCGGTTTTCGTTTGGCTTTTGTTGTTGGCCGTTGTGTGTGATAAACATATCAAGAAAATGTTTAGTTTTTATCCAAAAAACGAAACGAAAAACGCCCGAAAATTGTGTCGGAAACATCCACTTTTGTTTCTCCGTTTGACTAATTTTTTTTGGGTATTTTTTGCACTAACATAAAAGTAATGGCAATTAAAGCCGGTGATGGCGACTGTTTTTGATGGGGCCCCGTAAGTGTTGGCAAAAAAATTGTATCAATTAGTGCGATTATTACATAAAAAACAGAGCCAGCGACCGGAGACTGCAATTCAAGCCCTTCTTCTGGTCTATTGATAGGTTTTTGGTGTTTCCAATCGTAGCCCTACCTGATTACACCTGATTTACACATGTCTCTCTGTTCCAAGGTCCCGCGTACTTGAGTGTCCATTACTATACTCCGGCGATTATGCAACGCCAAGGGGCAGACACGGGCAGAGCTCTTAACCTGGCTTTGCAGCTTGTGCCGTTTGCTGCGATTACAGCAAAACTTACTTTACAGCTTCGCTGAGGCAGTGGCAGTCGCTGTGGCAGTCCAAGTCGATGTCGGAGTGGCAGTTGTAGTTGGTGTCTCTGTCTCTGCCGCAGTCTCTGCCGCAGTCTCTGCCTCTGTCGCAGTCTCTGTCAGCGTTGACTGCACTTCTAAAACCCGGCTTAAGACAGCTGAAGCCCCCTGAAGCCCCCTGAAGCCTCAGCTGATAGCCCTATAATATTTGTTATTATTTTTTACACTGTAAGCGGCTGAGTCTATGCCTCCGGCTCTACCTCTGCCACAGTCTTAGTTTCAGTTTCAGCCTCTGCCATAGGCTCTGCCTCTGCCACAGCCTCTGCCTCTGCTTCAGTCTCTGCCTCAGTCGCTGCCAGTTTTTTTTTACGGCTGCACAAAAGTTTAAACAATTTGGCGTTTAGTTCTCCATCGCGTGCGCCAAAACCAAGTAGGCTAACAAGTTGTCCAAGTCTTCGGCGCAGTTACAATTTCTATTCCGATTTCGATTTCATTTTTGATTCAATTGCAGTTTCTTTTAAAAAATCGCAGCTATCGAAAGTGAGTTTTCTATTTTTGTTAAGTGTTTCAAGAAAAACCCAAAAGTAAACCAAAAAAAACCCAAAAGTAACCCAAAAGTTATCCAAAAGTTATCCAAAAGTACCTTGCAAGTGCATGGCTTTGGCAAGAGGTGTAAGCGTTGTTGACCCTTGACCGATCCATGATGTGTTGAGGCTTTAACGAGTTTGTTTTGGAAAATGTTGTGGCATGTGGCACGCCATGCAAGCCTCATAAATGCTTTCCTATTGACTATGCATATTTAATAAATAAAACGTAGTTCAAAGAGCTGGTTAGCCGGATCGCCTTGCTCCAGATTTGTGATCCGGCAGGTCGCGAGGCGATAAAAAGTCAACACAAAAAGCCATCGAAATCTTCGAACGACCTTGAAACGCACGCAAGGTATAAAGATAAATAAAACCAACGAAATTCCACACCAAAAAGTCAAAAGTTATTCACTTTTTTTTTTGGATTTTGAAAATCGGCTCTGTTTGGCTTTCTTGTTCGCGACTCGCGACTTGCGACTCATAGCGACTCGAAGCGCATGCGCAGCGGCGTGTAAACACTTTTGACCCAATTGTCAGGCTTCACTTGCCACGCCCCCTTGTGCAGCGAGTGATTATCCAACTGCAAATTGATAGGCTTTCGTCTTGGGCAACTCCGGTTTTGTGGCAGATGCAGTCGAGCACAGCTGCGCCACAGACATTGCAGAAATCGCGCGCATTTACGTGAAATATTTGCGAATGAATCAGAGGCAGTCTCTGGGAATTGCCTAAAAGTTTCCCCCCCGAAAAACCAAAAACGACCTTGGCTCATCAATTAACAATTGTCACCTGTCAATGTCGAACCGCCCTCCACCCACCCCAAAACCGGCTGCGGCTGCCCCACCTCCTCCCTTCTCGGGTTTTTGTGTTTTATGCATGAAAGTCAAGGTCGACCTTTGATGGCTGTGGCATGATTAGCATTTGATATTTTTTTTCGATTTTTGCTTTGAGGGTTCATTTATATTGTTTTTTATTAAGTTTTTTGTTTAGTTTTTTGTGTTTTTTGTCTCGCAGCGCATTTTTACGATTATTTAATTCATAGATGGAAGTGCAAATGGATTAGCCAAGAAATACTAAAAAAAATACTTCAAAAAATACGAATATTAACAAAGCTTACCTCGTTTTCCATTCAAAATAAATACCAGAACTTGCCACATCCTTTCGCTGGGAACCGCGACAGTTGCTCCAAAGGAAAAAATCGTATTTTTATTGTATTTGGAAAATTTTTAGAGCTGGGATTAAAAAGGAAAGTTCATATTTTTGCAAGGATGTGCAGGAGTCCTTCCACCCACCCATCCCTCACCCACTCCTATATCCATTCCTCATATCAATATGTTTGCTTTATTTATTGACTCGCTTTCGGTTGGGCGATATCCTCGCGGCAGGATGCGGCGTCTTCTGACAGTTGGCACGTAGCCGTACCAAGACGACGGGGCGTATACGTATTATAAGTTATGAGCTGGCCCCAGCGATCACGTACACGTCAGGACGTACGTCCTTTATTCTCCATCCTCTATCCTCCCATCTATGTAGGTCCTGCATATAATAATGTTAATGCCAAACAATTAAAGGGGCGCCCCGAAGCTCTAGCTCTCTCTTCAGTTCGGATTTAATTACAAATTACAATTGTAAGCAATTTCTGTTCCACATGTGTGTTTGTCTCTCTCTTTTTTTTTGCCGTTTTTTTTGTCAGGGGTCAGGGGTTAGGGGTTAGGGGTTAGGGGGTCAGGGGTCAACTGTACGCGTTGAGAAAAGCAATTTTCCGGTTGAGTTTACAAATGGCGGGCGCGGCCAGTGCTGACAATAAATGATATATCACAAAGTCTGGTCACCTTTATGCGATGTGGGAGGGTGGTGGGTGGGTGGTGTGAGGTTAAAGGTCGTGTGTGAGTCGTGTGCGGGTTTGCTTAGTTTAGTTCTCGTGTGTGTGTGTGTGTTTGTTATGGTCCTTGCTGCCATTGCATTAAAATGTTTATTGTTTCAGCTTTGATTTGGAATTAAATTGTCCGAGAAAAGGATTTTTCTTGCTGGTTAGTCCTTTAAGTGTTTATTTTTTTGTAGTTTTTTATATTTTTTTATACTTTCTCCTCGATAGTTGAAATGTTTTCCACCTTTTCTTGAGCTCCCGCGCTCTCTCTCTTGTAAATATTCATAAATGCTTGCCATTTATTGCCAGGCAACTTTTGTTGTCCTTGTCCGGGGTTTGTTTTTGTTTACATAAATTCACGAAACACACACAAGGACCTACACCAGGATATATCAGGACACCCACCCACACACCAGGACACCCTCCCTCCCACACACACACCATTCCCGAGGACAGTTATGAATGGCAATCCATTCGCTTAATGGAATTTCGTGTTGTTTAACTTTTACGTGGCTCTCGGGTGGCAGGGTGTGGCGTGTGTGTGTGTAGGTCCTCGGGTCAGCAAGGGTTGCCACACCCCCCTACCCCTCCCGTAAGCTGAACCCTCCACCAACCATCATCGTAAAGCTTTATTAGCATTTATTATTCAAGACTCTGCCTCGGCCAAGTTTGTGTCTGTTTTAGTTTTATGATCGCTTCCGACTCGACACCTCACCTTTGGACAACACCCTGCCCCTCCCCTCCTCCCCAACTCTCCGACTAGGACGCCCCTGACCCCTGACCTGACCCAGACTTTAATTTCAATAAACGCACATTTTATGACTGCTCAGGTTTATGGGCACGTTGGATTTATTTATTTTTCATTACATTATGCCAAGTGCCGCCTTGCTAGAGTCCACGCTCCACCCTCCCGATCTCCGATAGAGTGCCAAGCCACAGGGTGGGGTGGGGGGGCGGTGTGTTGCCTCGTCGTGTAATCAACAAAAATTGCCAAAACTCCGGCCCATATGTAGCTCGATAATTTTCGTCCTGCAGCAGCCGGCGGCAGGACACCCGGCAGGGAAATCGAAACTGTGTGTAACCAAAACAGAAAATGGAAAATCGAATTCGGAAAATTGCTAAAGGGAAAGGTAAAGGGGGAGTGGCAAGGAGTGACCGCCGCCCTCCTAGAGTGACCAGACCAAGTGCATCGGTTTGGGGCACCCTCACCCCTCCCCCCTCCTAGAGTGCCGATGCCGTTACAAATGTTGATAAGATGCCATCGATTCGCATAATTTATGTTGCCACACACCGGCAGAGTACAGTGGTCTCTCAATAAATGAAACCTCATATCTAACTTGCTAAAAAAAATTTATATAAAAAAAGCTCGAAAAAAAACTCAAAAAAAAAGCTCAAATAATTCTTCGAAATTTATGAGAAAACAATTTTTTTTTGCGTTCTTAAATATTCAAAGGATGTCATTAGACTTTCGTGTCTCACCCTCCTGGGACACGCCCACTCGGGCACACATGCAACACACTCGCACAGAGGCAGACACGTCCTGAGAGCTCTGCTGGCGTCGCTGCCGGCGCTGGGACATATCGAGGACATTTAAATCGCTCTTAAGTCTCGTTTAATTGGTACTTAGCATGCAAATGCAAAATGAGGCGAGATCCTAGGCAGCAATTGTCGCACGGTACCAGCCCCCCTACACCTCCCTCTGGTATCTAAGCCGCTCTTGGGAGAATGTGTGTGAGAGTGTAGGTGTGTGTGAGGGTGTGTGTAGGTGTGTGCCGGTGTGTGTGTGTAATTCGTGTATGTGTATCATTAGTTACAGGAACAATATGGCAAGGACATTGTCAGTTCGAACTGCTTTGGTGTCCCCAGAGGCAGGCAGGAGTCCTTAACACCCGTCCAAGGATACCTAAGGATATTTTCCCTACCTCTGCTCCACCCACAACACGCAACACATGCAAAAGGAGAAGAGTTTTGGCAACAACACCGCAAAAAGGACACTCAAAGACCACCCAAAATTTCTCTGAGTGCATGCAACCCATGCAAGAGCTTGCGAGAGCGGAGAGTAACGGAGAGTAACGGAATCGAATCGAAGCACATTGCATTGCATTGCATCAAATCAAATCAAATCAAATTTAATTGAAATGCCATGCAAAAATATTTTGAGAGAGAGAGACGAGAGAGACGAAAAATTGATTGATTTTTGGTTCTCCCCTCTGCAGTCGCCCCTTCCAAAAGTCCAATTTAAATGCCACACCCTACGCCCATCGTCCCTGGGCCACTCATTGATATAATTACAAAGTTTTGTTGGCCGGTTGATGAGCCAGTTGGAAAACATAATCAAGAATGCGTTGGCCCCATTCCCATTCCCGTTCCCCCGCCCACTTCCCATTCCTCCGCCACTTTCCAGTCCTTGGCCGAAAAAGTTTTAATTTCAAATGAAGTTTGAACAAGGGAGTGGATCGAGAGGAAGAGAGAGGGAGTGGAGCATCCCGAGGCAGAGGCAATAAAATAATCAAAGCGTGCACAAAAGTGCAACGAAAATTGCCGAAAAACTGGTAACAAAAGTAAGCAAAATAGAGAAGAAATGGGATAAAGCCAGAGGAGTGAAAGGAGCGAAAGGAGCGAAGCCAACCAGGCGGGGATAGAAGCCAAAAAGCAATGGGCGAATAACGGTAACGGTAGAGGGTATCAAAGGGGGAGGTTAAGCACTCGCTGAATCGAATAAAAAATACTAGTAAAAAAATATTAGTATATTTTATTATATTAAAAAACCTTTAAAATAATTTACTTTCTCTGCAATGAAAAAGATCCAAAAAAATCGTAGCTACCCCATGATCGCCTGCCTTTACAGGATATTCCAAAGGGTTTGCCCAGCTGCGGGCCAGAACAAATTTACCTGAAGACAAAGCCAAAGAGGGGGGAATGGGGGGCCGTGGCCAAAAGATGCGGAAATGTGGGCGAGACTGGAGCGGAGCAAACGCAACTGGCAAATCTACTCAAAAAATTTCCAAAGTACAGGACGAACAAAATGCCAATGCCGTTAGTCCGCGAGTAATGAGAGTCAGCGAGCCAGAAAGAGCGGAACGGGGCACGGGTGCCAATGGTGGGGCGGGGGAGGGTCAGACACAGCTATTATGCGCCATTAGGGCATAATTAAAATGCTCAAGTTGAACGGGAAACGGGAAAGGGGGAGAAAGAAAAACCAACACCAAATACAGACAAGACACTGACAATGACAACACCGCGAGGCGAAAGAGGGCGGCGAGAAAGGAGAGCGGGAGCCCCAAATAGAGCCGGGACAGAGATGGCAAATCAAAGGGTGCAGGTAGTGGATGGGGGGAGTGACTAGCAACTGTACTCGATGCACTTGGAAATCAAAAATGGCGTACAAAAAACGGTATTTGGTTTCATTCCAAAAGGAATTGCAATTTTTTAATTGTAATTTTAAATAAATTTGAATTCAAAACAAGCCCCAACCTCTTACAAATCAAATAATATAAATAGTAATAAATAATGATAGATCTTAATTATACATTATGAATTATTATTTTAAATTATCATTAAAAAAAGGGATCAAGAGATCTAAAAGCTATTTTTCGACTTACAGGCTGTACATGTTTTGAAGTACAGTTTTCTATCTTCATCTTCATGTTCTATCTTCATCTTCCATCTTCTTGTTCTATCTTCTTGTTCTATCTCCATCTTCAATCCGTTATCACATCCATGTATGGGCATAGTTCCATGCTCCAGCAGGAGATACCTTCCATCCGCTCTCTCACACACACACGAACGACAGCGCGAGGCAGAACACCCGAAAACGCGAAAATAGGATAAAGGAAAACGAAAAGACGCGCTTTTGCGATTAGGAAACAAATAAACGCGAAAACTAATGAAAATGATCTATAAAAACACGATTTAGATAAACAAATGTCTTGATTATAGGTTTAGGTTATTTCTCTCAATAGTTTCTACAATTTTTGACAAGAATTTGCAACACAACAACAGAAACACTCGCGCATACCTGAACGCATCACTGGTACTTACTTTTTAACGATTTATTCTTACTTTAATTCGATTAATCGATTAAATATGATCTATTAAACACGATTTTAACTGAATATTAAACTAATTATGGATTAAAAGCAGTTTTTTACTGCTGACAAACGAACGGAAAACTTGCGGACACGGAGAAATCGAAAACAAAATGGCCACGATCGCTTGCAACAAGTGGCAAGAAGGAGAGAGAGAAGCGTGGTGAGAAAGAGAGCGAGGTGAGAAACAGAGCGCGATGAGAAAGAGAGCGTGGTGAGCTGAGAGCTTGAGAGAACGCAGGAGATGGTCACACTAAACAGGATAAATACCAAAATTGGCGCTTAAAGGGAAATATTTAAATTTAAAACTCAAAATAAGGAATTTAATTACATAATTTAAGTATGTTTTTAGTACATGGCTCCTTCTGCAGGATTCAGGACTAAAAGAATGACATGGGGATTAATAGAGAATGATTTCGCAAAAGGACATAGATCCATTTTCCTCCCTTTACGCTTTCCCAAGGGGTAAAGAGCTTAGATACTTGAACTGAATCCTTCAGCTTAAAAGATATTCCGCTCAAGGATCTAATGTCCTTTGGTTGCGATGTTGTCTGCGTCCTGTGTGGAGGTCAGTTGCAAGGACTTCGCACTCCATCCTCTTTCTTTCGGCTTCTCTCAATCTGTGCAATGAATTTTGGCAATTAAGCAATCACTTTCCTCGTGTGTTGACGGAGGCCGAGAAAGTGGGGGTGGTGGCTCTCCGCTTGCCCAAAGGACTCTGCCAACTTTTCGGGGGAGAATCCCCCCTATTTTTTCCTTTCCAAATAGAGAAAAAAAAGAACTCCTCAACTCAACTCAATGAAATGTTTGTTTATTTTTTCGATGCAGCAATAGCAGCTTCTCCAGATTCTACTTCCTCTTCTACTTCCACTTCCTCTTCCTGCTTCTGCTTCTGCTTCTCTTCCCCCTCAATCTATAGAAATAAGGATATGCATATGCTCCTGCCTCGTCATGTGTGTGTGTAAGGAAGGGGAGACGCTCTCGAAAAAGCAAAAGTTTTCACTTCAAGTACTATTTTCGCTCTGCTTTCTCATTTTTTTTTGTTGTTGTTCCCCCCTCCCTAAATTTCGTTCTTTTTATTTTGTGCTTTCTTCAATTTCGAGGAAAGTTGTTGTTGTTGTTGCCACTTTAATGGCTGTTGTTGTATCATCATTCGCCCGGCAAAAGAGTTTTGAGCACTTGAGTAGCATTAAAGCATCAAACGATTGTCTACGGGAACTACGGAACTACGGAACTAACGGCAATTGACTTGTCCGCTCCCCTGGAGAGTACGTGTGTGCGAGGGAGCCGGCATGGTCATGGGCATGGGGACCCCAAAAATTGGTAGCCCTGGCAACGACCGAAATGGCAATAGTCCCCATCCCCATCCCCGTACAAAGCTCATAATGCAACGGGATCCATAAACAAAATCGAACTTTTTCGAGCTTATTATTATGACAGTGCCGCGGCGCTCCCTTTGGCCTAAAAGCCGATTGCATTTTCAAAATGCAGCATAATCGGGCATAAAAATAACTTTTTATTATCTTCTTTTGGCATTGAAATAATTAAAATTAGTTTTGGAATGCATTGCAAATTATGGGTAAACAATTAAGCCCTGGCCCCAAAGGGGCTTAAACAGGTGACACCCCAAAAACCGTTACCCTAACCTATCCCCAGCAAGCTTTAAATGCCGTTGGAATATTTTTTTATTGGTTTCTACTGTGGGTGGCGGTGGACGTGGAGGGAGGGGTTGTATGGAAATGCAATTAAATTGCAAAAATTTATTAAGCTACTTTGGCGAAATTTCCTAATTACATTCATTATAAAAACAACGATTTTTACACCATTTGTGCAGTGCAGTGAAAAAAAGCGGGCTATAGTTTGTTAATTTACATTTTTTGTTGCATACTTTTTGGAGAACCTCGATGGGGGAATACCATTCGCTTTGTTCTAATGCAATTATGCTAAGGGATTCGGGGGGGGACAAGGGGATAATAATTGTCACAACTTTCCCCTTTTAGCCGAGCTCCACTGTCGCCCCACGCCCACCCAGCGACACCCCCTTTTTATTATTGACGTCTGCTTTCGCCATATTCGTATTTCCATTTCCATTTCCATTACAATTTCGTTTTCCTGCCCCGGCTGTGGCACAAGCCCCCATGCCACGCCTTTCGGGCTGCCACTGAACATGATTTATGCATCGTGGGAGGCAAGGCGTGGCACTTCTATGCTGTCGCCATTTCTCTGGCCGATGACAGCATCTGCCTCTGATCGGGAATCCTGGCAATTTGCCAGAAATTAATAATCCTTAAAGGACTATAAACATGCGTAGTTTGTGTTTCGCTTTGCAGGATGCAGGACTTTGGCGGGGAGCGGAGAAGGATGACGGCGTGTCTTCTGCTCGGCGTTATCCTCACGGGCCTGACGCTGGCACAGGGACAACATCATGACACCGATCGAAGGATCTCACAGGACTCGCCGCATGTCCGGCACAAGCGAGGCATTTTCTGGGACTTTTTCCAGAAGATGGTCATCACCAAGAACCTAATCGTGGATGTAAGTCCTCGTACTTTGATTATTAATCCTAGTCCTGATCCTTAACGGTTTTCTAACCCAAAACAGCAATATGTGGACACTCGGAACACCCTCAACGATGTCTACAATGTGGTCAACGAACAGTTCAGCGATCCAGGACCTGCCAAGCCCACGAGCAGTCCCCGCGTTACCACCGAGAAGACCGTAAGATCCCCCTCCAGAGAGGTTATAATCCAAGAACTAATTGATCCTTTGGTTCCATCCTCAGTCCATCAGCGGAGAGGAGAGTGGAGGCGACAACGAGGAGCCCACCACCACGGAGTCCTTTTCCATCTCTCGCTACGAGCTAGGCCGGATCCTGGGCAGGAACTTCCGGGGTCTGCAGCGCCTGGCTATGAACGAGTTCAGCACGGCCTTGAATGTACGTAGTCCTGGCAGGAGTCCTTTTCCCTATTAACCCCACTCCCACTCCCCCTCTTTCAGGCCACCAAGTACAACCTGGCGGAGTACAAGTCGGAGGCGGACAAGCAGTTCGCCAACAGCCTGGCCGTCGAGAAGAAGAACAAACTGAAAAGTCTCAAGGGCTGAGACGGGGCCACGCCCCCACTAGAAACTCCCCCAAGTGCCTGATAGTTGTCTCTGTGATAGGCTACTCCTCCTCTACTTTTACTATTAT
Source organism: Drosophila ercepeae (assembly GCA_018150545.1). Taxonomy (NCBI): domain Eukaryota; kingdom Metazoa; phylum Arthropoda; class Insecta; order Diptera; family Drosophilidae; genus Drosophila; species Drosophila ercepeae. The sequence continues at coordinate 3,774,305 of JAECWL010000197.1, forward strand.
TCTTATTTTTCCTTTATTTTCATATTTATTTAATGGTTTATTTTATTTTATTTTTTTTTTAACTCAAAAACTGTATCTCTGCATTGGAATAAAATGGGGAAAGTGTCCCCGAACGCATGCGGATTCGTGTCTACGACTATTGTGCGTCAAATTAAAAAGTTTTCTTTCATAATTTTATTGATAAAGTTTTTATTCAAAAAAAAAAGCAAATAAAAAACAGGACTCCTCGGCAGTCAAAACAAAAAACACAGGCGGAAAAAAAAGGATGCAAAAAAAAGGGAAAACTTTAGATGTAGACAGATCTTAAGCAGGCTTTCCCCTCTCTCTTCTGGCTACATATATATTTTATATATTTTTTGAATTTCTCTCAGTGTGCTCCCTTTATCCCTCCACACATGGCTGCAACTTTGTGAAATCGAAGTAAAGTTGCAAACAAATTCAAACGGCAACGGCAACGGCAAAACTTGCCAAAATACAAAGACAGTTTTGTGTCGTCTGGCTGGGGTCCTGGTTTGCGGCCCGCATGTCCTTGCGGAGGAGCCGGGCCCCCCGCATAGTTAGCAGAAACCACTAAAAGTGTCATAATTCGATGCCCATGAGATGGCTGTCTCGAAAGTGCGCTGCCCGACAAAACTTTGGCGGTAATGACTGTCGCAGGACACCACCCAGGACCAGGTCCTGGTGCAACTGTGCGTATGAGCAACCTGCCTGGGCGTCTGCAAAGTTCTGGCCGGGAAAACAACGGAAAGCCAACCAAAAAACAAAAAAAAAATACAACGAAACTTATCGAAACTGGCGAGAGCAGTTGCAGTTCCTGCAGTTCCTGCAGCTGCCGGGAGGTATTTGCCAGATAAACAGATTCCCATAGACTTTAATACCAATTCCTAAGGACTTTTTGTCTATTTAGGGAACAGGGAACAGGGACTCGGGAACAGGGACTCGGGAACAGGGACTCGGCTCTAGAGACCCAACCAAACGGGTTTGAATTCAATTCCCAGCTCAGGTTTTTTTTTATGGATTCTCTAGTGCCGGCGACACATTCACAATTATGAGTGATTCAAACAACAAAACAATTAGTTGAAAGCCCGATGATGCCGTAAAAAACGAGAACAGTAAAAAATTAAAGTGCGGAAGCTTCAATTCTAGGAATTGGATGAGTAATTTCTGACCTGAAATTATCACCGATTTGCGCCAATTATCTCAAAACTCGATCGGTGTCATTTCGGTGTCATTCCGGGAAATTATAAACTACTCTGGCCTTTGTCGTTGTTTAGGCCAAACGGGAAATTATTCCTCAATTCGTATTTCGCACTAAAAAATAAAAATAAAAAAAAACAAAAAAAAAACTAAACAAACAAACAATTGAGTTTGTCAAATGGGTTTGGAATAAATGTCAACATTTCAACTATTATTTGAACGAATCTATGGAACTTTGTACTAGAAGCTACCACAAGTTTCAAAGTATCGTTGATACAAGTCTATAGGGAAATGAATTACGATTGTTTTGAGGGGTTTCTTCAAGGAATTGAATAGATTTTGACGGAGATATCGATGTCCCTTGGAGGCCAGATGCCTCTAATCCCCTTTTTTGGAAAGAAACCCATAGGAGTCCCATGGAAATAATACACAAAAAATCCATTTCAAATTTTGTCTTCAGATTTTGATGCAGATCGATAGAGAATCGATCCACAAACTTATTGAGGTATTCCGCTGAAGAATCGGATAGATAATGACCAAGATATTGGCATCCCTTTGGGCCATATGAGGGTTTTCATGGATTTCTTCATTTTTTCAAGGTGTCAAGGTGCCCAGAAAAATTATGAAAAAATCGAAAAAATATTTTGTGTTCATATTTTGATGCAGATCGATAGAGAATCGATTCACAAATCTTTAGAGGTATTCCGCTGAAGAATCGGATAGATAATGACCAAGATATAGGCATCCCTTTGGGCCATATGAAGGTTTCCATGGATTTCTTCATTTTTTCAAGGTGTCTGCCCAGAAAAATTTTGAAAAAAATTTAAAAAATATTTTGTAATCAGATTTTAATGCAGATCGATAGAGAATCGATCAACAAATCTTTTGAGGTATTCCGCTTAAGAATCGGGTAGATATTGGCCAAGATATAGGCATCCCCTTGGGCCATATGAGGGTTTCCATGGATTTCTTCATTTTTTCAAGGTTTCTGCCCAGAAAAATTTTGAAAAAAATCAAAAAAATATTTTGTGTTCAGATTTTGATGCAGATCGATAGAGAATCGATCCACAAATCTTTTAAGGTATTCCGCTCAAGGATCGGATGGATATTGACCAAGATATAGGCATCCCCTTGGGCCATATGAGGGATTCCATGGATTACTTCATTTTTTTAAGGTATCTGCCCAGAAAAATTTTGAAAAAATTCGAAAAAATATTTTGTGATCAGATTTTGATGCAGATTGGTAGGGAATCGATTCACAAATCTTTTGAGGTACTCCGCTCAAGAATCGGATAGAAATTGGCCAAGATATAGGCATCCCTTTGGCCCATATGAAGGTTTCCATGGATTTCTTCATTTTTTTAAGGTGTCCAGAAAAATTTTGAAAAAAATCAAAAAAATATTTTGTGATCAGATTTTGATGCAGATCGATAGAGAATTGATTCACAAATCTTTTGAGGTATTTCGCTCAAGAATCGGATATATATTGGCCAAGATATAGGCATCCCTTTGGGCCATATGAGGGTTTCCATGGATTTCTTCATTTTTTAAGGTGTCTGCCCAGAAAAATTTTGAAAAAATCCAAAAAATATTTTGTGATCAGATTTTGATGCAGGTCGATAGGGAATTGATCCACTAATCTTTTGAGGTACTCCGCTCAAGAATCGGATAGAAATTGGCCAAGATATAGGCATCCCTTTGGCCCATATGAAGGTTTCCATGGATTTCTTCATTTTTTTAAGGTGTCCAGAAAAATTTTGAAAAAAATCAAAAAATATTTTGTGATCAGATTTTGATGCAGATCGATAGAGAATTGATTCACAAATCTTTTGAGGTATTTCGCTCAAGAATCGGATAGATATTGACTAAGATATAGGCATCCCTTTGGGCCATATGAGGATTTCCATGGATTTCTTCATTTTTTCAAGGTGTCTCCCCAGAAAAATTTTGAAAAAAATCCAAAAAATATTTTGTAATCAGATTTTAATGCAGATCGATAGAGAATCGATCAACAAATCTTTTGAGGTATTCCGCTTAAGAATCGGGTAGATATTGGCCACGATATAGGCATCCTTCTGGGCCATATGAGGGTTTCTAGGGGTTTCTTAATTTTTTCAAGGTGTCTGCCCAGAAAAATTTTGAAAAAAATCGAAAAAAATATTTTGTGATCAGATTTTGATGCAGATCGATAGGGAATTGATTCACAAATCTTTTGAGGTATTCCGCTCAAGAATCGGATGGATATTGGCCAAGATATAGGCATCCCTTTGGGCCATATGAGGGTTTCCATGGATTTCTTCATCTTTTCTAGGTGTCTCCCCAGAAAAATTTTTAAAAAAATCGAAAAAATATTTTGTGATCATATTTTGATGCAGATCGATAGAGAATCGATCTACAAATCTGTTGAGATATTCCGCTCAAGAATCGGATAGATATTGGCCAAGATATAGGCATCCCTTTGGGCCACATGAGGGTTTCCATGGATTTCTTCATTTTTTCAAGGTTTCTGCCCAGAAAAATTTTGAAAAAAAATTGAAAAAATATTTTGTAATCAGATTTTGATGCAGATCGATAGGGAATTGATTTACGAATCTTTTGAGGTATTCCGCTTAAGAATCGGATAGATATTGGCCAAGATATAGGCATCCCCTTGGGCCACATGAGGGTTTCATGGATTTCTTCATTTTTTCAAGGTGTCTCACCAGAAAAATTTAAAAAAAAATCCAAAAAATATTTTGTGATCAGATTTTGATGCAAATCAATAGAGAATCAATTCGCAAATCTTTTGAGGTATTCCGCTTAAGAATCGGATAGATCTTGGCCAAGATATAGGCATCCCCTTGGGCCACATGAGGGTTTCATGGATTTCTTCATTTTTTCAAGGTGTCTCCCCAGAAAAATTTTGAAAAAAATCAAAAAAATATTTTGTGTTCAGATTTTGATGCAGATCGATAGGGAATTGATTCACAAATCTTTTGAGGTATTCCGCTCAAGAATCGGATAGATCTTGGCCGAGGAATGGATATCCCTTGGGGGCATAGGAAAACCCATAGGAGTCTGGTTTCCTCTTAAACTTCAGCCTTTGATCGATCCACTGCTCTTTAAAGAACTCCTCTGCTAGATTCAATGAATAATACCAAAAATATGGGTAATATGGGGAAACCCATTTGTTTTTCCCGAAGCTTTATTGCCTTTTGAAATAAACAAAACTCTATTAAACAAAGTTGGAGGCTGTTTTTTGTAATGAGCAGAACTCGGTTCGAAAATTAAAGGCTTGGATTGTTATTAAGTCGAGAGCCCGTCATGGTGACTGATCGGCTCCATCTGGGCTATATAATTTGGAGCGGAGTGATTGGAGGTTTATACTCGAATTGTAATAGAAAAAAAAAATGCAAGGGAACAATGTGTGACTGTGAATACCGAGTTTGGTTTGGAAATCTGGAAATCGTTTCCATGAAAAATAAATTTGAATAATTGCGATTCAAAATGTAAATCACCCAGCCTCTGGCTGGGATTTTAAGATGGATGGTAATTCAATTACCCGTTCCACTATTTCTTTTATTAATATATTTGTTTATTTGTTTATTTATTTGTTTATTTGTGTATTTGCTTTGGCCCCAGACTTTGAGTCGATCCCCGCCTTGACCCCACCACCAGATTCGATTAGCTTCGAGTTGATAAACGACGATCTGCGATCTGAAGTCCCCTGATTTGCTGGCAAGACAAAGGCGCACGATTCCAACATTATTAAGGTGTTTATTTTCGAATAAATCACATGAAAAAAAATTCAGAAAAAGCACAGAAAAAAAACTCAGAGAGAGAAAACAAAGAAAGCTTATGCAATCCTCCGCAGACAGAGACTCCTCCGCGTCCGCGTCCGTTCTGGTCCGCCTGAAACGAGACGGTAGATGGATGGTTAATGGAATCCTCCAAGAACGGGTGGAAAAACTGACCTCACAGGGCCGGCGATGGCGAGGGAGCGATGGGGGCGAGGAGCACCTTCTCGGTGGGGGCGTCGTAGGCCACGCCAGGGCGGGGAGTGGACGTGGTGGAGCCCTCGTCGCTCAGCTTGTGCTTGAGGACGTCATACTGGTGGGCCACCGACTGACCGATGTCCTTGGCCCCGTCACTGATCTTGTCCGTGTAGGGTTTGGCCGCCACCGCCACATCCTCGGCCCCCTGCTTGACCTTGCAGCCCAGGTTCTTGAAGAAGTGGGTGAAGTCGCTGTCCTCCGGCTTCTTGTCACTGTCGCAGTCGGCCCGTTCCGCGGACACTGCCATCACCAACATCAAACCCATCAAAGAGAGCACCACCAGCGATTTCATCTCGACACTTTCAGCTCGACCACGCGACTGACCGATCGGCTCGGATCTCGGACCCCGTAAATAGGCTTTCGAGTGTGGGGCTTCGGGTCTCCGAGTCTCGGAGTCTCCGATCTCGGTTCTCAGATCTCCGGCAACCGGTTCTGCCCCGGGTCCCTCCTCTTCATTTGTCCAGAAGTCGAAATCAAGTTGCGTTCGTGGGAGATACCCTGGTTTGGGTTGGGAACCTTGACTTAGGCCACAGGAGGTAGAGAGTCCTGGTGCCTTAGTCTGGCGGTAACCAGTCCCTAATACAGCCTAGACCTAATCCCTAATCCCATGCCAAGTTTCATGAAACCCCCCCCATTTATAGGGTAACTAACATTCGACTCCACAGTCTCTTGCCTCTTCAATGCGAACTGCTCCGAGTTTCGTCGCAAATGCAGTTAAAAATTGAGACAATCCCATTGACAAGTCTATATAATCCACAGAAACAAAAAATAAATTCAAAACAAAGTTGAGACAAAGTCGAGATCGGGATCGGATCTATTAGAAAAAACAACCAACTCGAATGGTTTAATGGAATTTTCAAACTATTATATATTTCTTTTTGTATTTTGCACAAAAACTATTGCTTTGCAGGTGTTTTAACCTTTGCCGGGGTCGGCAGCCACATTCTGGGGGCACACGGGGGCTTCAGCTGCTGGGGATTTCTCGAGTAGAGGCAGCAGCCACGATGATCGCGGGTGGTGCATCCAAATCCCGTCCAGACGATGGCTTCGGTCCTCAGAATGGCCAGGACCGTGATTAGGACTACACAGGTGCGCAGGAGCTGCATCTTAACCGACTGGCAATTGGCAATTAAAACAAGTGCCCGGCACCCTGAGCCTGCAAGCCCTCATGATTCATTCTCGTCTCCAAAAAACCGGATCCCTGGATCGCTGCAGAGCTTCGCTTTGCATTCGGTTTGTTTATTTTTGGCCAAGAACCAGCCGCGGTTTCAGAAGAAAAGTTCAGAAGAGAAAGTCACCAGAACTGAGTCATCCATGAAGCCCTCTAAGCCACAAAACCCATCTCATTATTTTCTCGGAATATTTATTTTAAGTCAATAAATAATGCTGCGACTTTTTGTCACAAAAACTCGGCGATACAATAATGCGCCACTATTACTATCAATTATTTCTATTTCTATTAACTACTTCTGGTTGCTGGCTATTTGGTGGTCTCCGGGATGAAGTCCACCTCGTTGGCCTGATCCTCCAGCCAGTCCATGTTCAGGGGAGGCATCGAGGTGGTGAGCTCCGCCTTGGGATTGCTCTTCGTGGTGGAGGAGGAGGATGAGGGCTCTGCCGAGGTCTCTGTGGTGCTAATTACCTCTTCCTGGTCCTTGTTCTGGTCCTTGTTCTGGTCCTTGTCCTTCTCCTTGTCCTGGGTAAGCACACTAACCAGCATGTTGAAGCGCTGGAACAGGGACCTGGTGACGTCGCGGGCCTTCTCCTCAAGAAGCTTCGCCTCCTTCTCGATGTTGGCTATCCAGGGCTTGGCCTTCTCCAGGGTGCACTGAAGGCTATGGACGAACTTGTTGACCTCACTGGGACTGGGGGTGGTGGTGTCGACTTGGCCGGCCGACTTGGCTTCGGATCCACAGACTATAGCCGCCGCCTGCACTTGGCCAACGAGACAGAGTCCCAAACAAAATAAAGCAGCCAACGAATTAGTCATCATGGCTCTCTGTGGTTTCTTGGGTTTCTTGAGGTTTCTTCGATTTCTTGAGCTTTCGATCGGCGATCTCGTGTTTCTCCTTCGAGGCCCCAAACGCGACTGAAACCCGTTTGCAGCCACTTGACCAAGTTCTTGGGTAGATTGGGCTGGGCCTAGGTTCCAACTGGGTTTTCGAACCTCGTCTCGTCTTGTCGAGAAAGTCGTCGGGTGACTCGAAATGCATTTTCGACGACGATGGTGCAGAAGAACCGAAGAACCGAAACCCCGAAGAACCCGAGTTAGACAGAGAAGGCGAGTGCTCTTTAGAAAAGAAAAAGAAACAATTCTTGCATTTTGAATGCATTTTTTGATGCCACAAACCCTCACAGAATCCCTACGATAGTCAGGATATAGACTCCTGTTAATCCTTTGTAAGAGATCTTGATTTTGGGTTTGAATCAGAAAGAGAATACCGACAATTTCTTTCACATTCTGTTTTTTTTATTCACATAAAAAAGTAATAGGAAAATTATAAAAAAAAAAAAAACTTAAACATTTAGTGGCTGCGGGAAGGGTCCGGGTCCTGCACCGGGTCCTACTTCCTCAACTTGCTGCAGTTGCCCAAGGCGTCCAGGATGTGGCCGTGTCCGCACTGCTGCTCTCCCTTGAGGATGTCCGGATTGATAATCTCCACGTTGGCCAGGAAGCCGCGATCCTTGCTCATCTCCTCGGCCGAATCCTTGGCCAGCTTGTCGCGGAAATCGTCGAAGCGGTCCTTCAGGTCTGAGCCAAGGACCTTGGCCTTCTCGCCGAGCTTTTGGGCGCCCTCCTTTAGCTCGGCGCCGAGATCCTTGGCCTTCTCGCCCAGCTTCTTGGCCCCCTCCTTGATGTGGCAGCCCACGTTCTTGAAGAAGTCGCGCACTTCGTGCTCCGAGCTGGTGCTGCTGCCGGTGATCTCCGAGATCTTGTCACTGACATCCCCCAATCCGGGGATCTTGTCCTCGCAGTCAAAGAGACCCGCCTGACTCTCCATCAGAGCTCCCACCAGGAGCATGGCAATCAGGGATCCTTGCACGAAATTCATCTTTTGGATAACTGCTATCGGGATTCTTTCGGGATTCCTTTGGTTTCTCAACCAGACTGAACACTGACTCGATGGCGACTGACCTGGGCGCCCCGGATCGCATTCATTTTATTCGCATTCCGGCGCCTTTGTGTTCGCATTTCGCTCGAAGCCCGTAATACTCGACTCGGTAATTCAATTTGCGAACAACAACAATCGCCTTGGATCGTGAGCAATTGTGCGCTGATTTAAGATTTGTAGATACAAAGATACATGCCAAGAGGGTGGACAGCCGGGACACCCCTTGTACAGAACGGACACCCCTGGACACCCCTGGAACACCATGGAAACCCCTAGATTCCTCGGGAAGGGAACGCGGGTCAAGGCTATCCCCTACCCCATCCGATAGACTACGTTTTCGATGTTGTTTTCGACACCTCGCCACTGCCGGAAGCTGCCTCGAATCTGGAACATAAATAGACTTAAGTTCACTTTTGGATCTGAACTGAAATCTGGAAATGTGACCCACAATGACACGAGCTAGACGGCGATCACATGATAACCGAAACTAAGAATAAAATCAAAACAAAACCGAATAATGGGTTACATTTCTGGGATTTTTTTATACTTCTTAGATTACTTTCTACGGTTTGGGTTCAAATATCGCTTCCCGCGTTGAAGGTGAACCTCTCGAAGGCACTCTGATCGTTGTAGCCAATGGATCCGCCGTCCATGTGCTCGTTGATGTCAATCGATCCGCCGCCGCTTTCCACTCTGGTATCGTCCTCGTCATCCTCGTCCGCCTCGTAGTCTCGTTCTTCGTCCCCGTTCAGGTGGTAGTCCTCGGGCTCCTCCTCCTCCTCCTGCTCCGGCTCCTGCTCCTGCTCAACCTCCGTACTTGGCAATTCCGGCATCAATCCGGAAGCCGTGGTGGTGGTGGTGGAGGGGGCACCTGGAAGTACGAGATTCTCCAGTTAAATGTCATCTCTCTCTCAGATGCTACTCACATTTCTCCTGGGTGGGATCAAAGTCGCAGCCAAAGTGGTCCCATGACTCCTTCTCCTCCTCCACGGAAGCCAAAGTGCTGGAAGTGGTAGAAGGTTTCGGCGTAGTCGTTGTGGTTGTCGTTGTCGTTCTGGGTGTCGTTGTGGGTGTGGTTGTGGGTGTCGTTGTGGGTGTGGTTGTGGTTGGTCGGGTGGGCTGACCAGGAACCGTGTGGCATTCCCTGAGACTGGGATCAAAGTCGCAGCGAATGCGCCACTCCTCGTCATCGTCCAGTGGGATGACGACCTTCTTGGGGCGCCGCATGTAGTAGACCCTCCGCACCTCGATGATCTCCAGGTCGGGATCGGTGGGCGAGACACGACGCCTCACATAGGTCCGGTGCGGCTTGTCGGGGAGGAAGCGGGCCTCCACTAGGCAGCAGGAGAGGCCCACGAGCACGAGGACGAGAACCGGGATCAGGGATCTGCTCATTGCGTCGTTTGCGATTAGACTATTCCGGAGACTGAGCCGACTCAATGCGAAAATGGCCAATCCGTCGGCTAATCATTTGCCGGATAACCTTCTGACCTTGTGTCTGCGTCAGCAGGGGAGGGGCTGCCAAGGCAGAGCATACTTTCGGGGCTGAAGAAATAAATGGCCATCATGCCCCACCGCGATGTATCACCACAGCCGCCTGGTCGAGGCCTGAGACACATTAGGGATTCTGCTGGGATCCTGGACAGGACAGCTGCAAGTGTGGCATAATTAGTTAAACGTTAATGATTTAGCCACGAATCGGTATTTGTTTGGAAAATAATTTTCTCCTCAAACACACACGTCACGTTCGGTTCGGTTCGGTTTGTTTGTCATTTTTCAATGGCAATGGGCCTGGGGTTGGGGCCTGGGGTTGGGGGCCCCCAAGACGATATGCAAATTAGCCAAGAGAGACGTCGACGGACACATATGTTTCGGCCATTTCCCAATAACATAACAGAAATCCGTGTATTTTCCTCGATTTTCCGAGGCGGAGGCTGCGTTAGATAAACAAAAAATCTCAAAAAAATCAACTCACTTTTTATGTCTCTTTTTTTTAGGGGTTTTAATTATTTTAATGAAAAAGAACTTAATCAGAATTCATGAATAATTGAAAAATATTTTTAAGAGAATTTAGAATAGACTCTCCTTTCCCCCATAGGGTATCCCTAGTCCGGATTGACAGAACCCCAAAAGTCATCAAGTATTTTGGTGTGTGAGAGCGTGAAATATGCCAAAATCCAAGAGGATTGCGGCAGGGGGTGGCAAGGACGGCAGGGGGGGCGTGGCTGGTGGCAAGTGGGGCTGGCGGGCGGAATATTTTTTGGGGCCCGCGAGATGCCGCTGAAGTCGAACAGTTGGCTACGAGGCACGTTGGCGGGCGGAACCCAAAAATCGAGGCGATCGCAGCTGATCGAACGCGAAACGCGGACGCGAAAGAGAGCGGGACAGAAGACGCGGGCTAGAGCGAGAGGGAGCGATAGGTAGGGAGACCTCTTGCCACAAGACCTCCGATCACGACAAGACCCGAGGGCAGTGCATTTTTGTTTGGTTTTTGTTTGTCTTCTGGGGGTGACCCCAAAACCCAGAAAAAGGGACACCGAGTGCTCCACCGAGAGAGGGAGGAACTGGGCGGCGGGGTAGAGTGGGAGTGGACCCGGGGGGAGTGGCTTTTCGGGGCGGTGGATCGCCTAAAAATAGCCAAAAAAAAAGAAAGAAGTCGAGTGAGCGAGAATGCTAACAAAAACAAGAAACAAAAAAAAAGGAAGCCAAAAATAATTGAAAGCGTGGGCAGGCATTCGAATAAGCAAACTACAGTGACACCTCGCTGCAAGGAACTCCCAAAAAAAAGTGTTTGGATCGAAATAAAAACAAAAGAAAGCAAAGACCTCCGAGAGAGATTGCCTTGGCCCTGAGGCCTTCGTAGCGAGTGCCACCTGTACAGACATAGTTGGGATAAACAATAATTTTGGCCAAAGGCCAAGCAAGAAGAAGAGCCACCCAAGAGCCACCCAAGACAGATCAAAAGAAGAAGCCAGCGGACAGAAGACCAACAGGTGGAAGGAACCAGCGAGTCCCGGACTCCGTGCCACTTGCCACACAGAAGATGAGCTTTCAAATGTCCCAGACAGCGGAGGAGGAAGAGGAGGATAACCTAGAGGATCCCCTGGAGGATCCCTTGGCCAACCTGCTCAGCCTGAAGCTGAGAAAGCCCGCGGGCTGGAAATGGGAGCTGAGCACCTCGAGAAGCTGCAGCAACATCGCCTTGCCACGGATCCTCCTCTACGACCACGCCGGCAACCTTCTGGTGGATGCCACGGGCCAGCGAGAGGCCACCTACAGGTCCGGAGACTCCCCGCGGCGCCGCAAGCGCTCCGCCACCTCAAACCTCACGCTCGAGAGCAACTTCCACGGCCTGCAGATAGCCGAGGCCACGCCCTCGACCACAAGGACAGCCACGCCCACGGCGGCACACACACCCAGCTCGAGCGGCAAGAGCGGGGAGGCGGGAAGGAAGAGCCATGGCAGCTGCATCGATTTCAGCACCCACGAGCTGCCCAACTGGGAGCCGGTGTCCCGAAGGTCGAGCTCCTTGCGGGGAGTCCGCTTCCAGGGGGCTTCCGCTGAGGAACTGCCGGTCTATCCCACGCCGCCCTCCACCTCCACCCTCAACTCGTCCAGTTCGGGACCGCGGGAGAAGAGGCGCTACCGGCGTTCGCACAGCTCCATCCTGGAGCGGTTCAGCCTGTCCAAGGGGCGCCACTCGTCGCCGGAGTTCGCCCAGGAGCTGGAGGTGGAGAAGGCGCCGCGGTACTTCCTGCGCACCAGCAAGGCCGGCACCCTGGTCATCCGCGAGGAGAGCCTCAGCTCCCAGCGAATGCGCCACCGACGTCGCCGGCCGCCCAAGCACTCCTCCAGCGAGAACATACTCCAGGAGCGGCAGGACGAGGAGGCCAGTCCAGAGGCGGCGCTTGTGCAGGCCACAACGCGCCGGCGGCCAGAGCGGACGCTGTCCACCTCCGAGGAAGACCAGGACGAGCAGCAGCAGCAGCAGCAGTCCAGGCGGTCCAGGGCGAGACCCAGGAACCACAGCCATCGCAGTTGCGGGAAAGATGCAGCTCAGGGTAAGAGATCTCCCAGCCAGGACTTGGCTTGGATCCTAGAGAAGTAATCCTTTGGATATCTTTGCAGAGCTTATAGCCGTGGATCCGGATAATTGCGTGTTCCGTGCAGCGCCGGGCGCCACAGCACGCTGAAGAATGGCCCGAAGAGAGTCTTCCCAGAATGCGAGCCCAGAACAAGAGACAAACCAAGAGAGTTCCCCCTGTGATGTAAGACGATAGAACCAGAAGAAAAATAAACCAGAAAAAATCTAGAATATGATCGATCTGAGGGGGATTGGGAATCGGGAGGGATAGGGTTTTGGGTAGAAGGGCAGCCAAGGCTTTTCTGTCAGCCTGAAGGTAGGCTTTCGAGTCCGGAGACTGTCGACTGGCATGGCGGGAAGTAAACAAGCTAATCATTCCCGCTGATAAGACGAGTCGCCGGGGCTAAGTCCCCGAAAGACGTGACGGAGGGCTCAGTGTGATCGCGAGAGCCTTGGAACGAGATGCGGATGCTGTGGCTTCTGGTGCAGTTGCTCCTCCTTCTTCTGGCGGCCTCCTGCTCTTGCGGGGCTGGCAAGGTGATCTACTTCAATCAGCTGAACAGGAATCAGTCCAACGAGGTGGCCAAGGACCAGACAGATGCCCTGGGCAAGGGAATGCTGTTCGATGTGCGTGGCAATCGATGTCATCGCGGGTTCACGAGAGATCACCATGGACGCTGCCGAAGAGTGAGTGTGTCGGTCGGGCCTCTGTTTCGAGATTATTTATCCTTTGTTTTTGTCTTTGTTTTTGCAGATTGTCTGATTATCGGACGATAACGCCGCCAACTTATTTTTAAGATTCGTGTTTATTTTAAGTCTGCGTCCAACGATTCGAGAGATAACGCCTCGACACCTGATTTCGATTCCCTTCCCCGAAAAAATAAACAAGCTGTAGAGTCAGTTGATTCGATTGTGCAATTGCGTCTTAATCCGGGAATCCAGGCTTCCGATTACCAGGGGAGAACCCCCTTCCGAAACATAGTTGGACTTGGGACTTGGTCTATGGGCCTTGCGCTTTGTCACGAAATCGGAGATCGGAGACATACGTCACATCACGTGTCGCCAACCACGAAATTCTGATGAAATTGGCGACGAATTTTGTAGCCAGAAACCCAGATACCAGATACCAGATACCCAGCAACCCAGATACAAGATACAATTCCAAAGACATTACAGATAAGGGTTGAGTCAGTTGGTTAAAAATACGAAAAAAAAAACGATCGATGAAGTCTCCTCCCGCGGTCACATTTTCGGGAAGTTTCAGCGCCACTTCCCGACACCCCACGCCCCAGCCCCGATAAGAAACGCAAATAAATCCGTGACGTTCCGCTAATTACAATCGAATGCTCAATGGAGGGTGTCGCGTGGTATCCCCAATGAATAGCCAAAAAAAAATACCCAAAAAAAAAAACAAACAAAAACTCGTTTACACAGAATTTTGAATGGCTCACTAGGCTAGGCCCCTGACTAGCATTACGAAGCTAAAAAAATGTTGCAGTAGTCGCAGGTATTATTGCCGAAAGTTCTACTATCCGCCCCGATCGATCGGTGGCACTATCTTTCGGGTAGATAAGATTGAAATACATATTAGGATATGCGATCTAACGACCCACTTGGATCTTCTACCCATTGTCGGGCCCTTTGAGTCATAACCCGGGGAGGGACTCTGATAAGATATTCCATTCAACCCGAGGATCGTCGAGGAAGTCTTTCCAGAGATCCCCTTCACAGAGTTAGGCCACATCCTATGCAAATGCTGGGCGGGTTTCTCTCGATGGGAGGGAGGTTCCGTGCTCGGATACAGAGATACAAAGATAGGCGGGCCCTTTGAGTCATAACCCTGGGACTCTGATAAGATATTCAATATTTGTTGTCTAATTCGATCGTAAAACGTCTTCCCAGAGATCCCCGACGAGTTAGGCCACGTCCTATGCAAATGCCGGGTGGTTTCTCTCGATGACGATGGAGCGAGCAGCTGGAAGGGAGGTTCCGATACCCAGATAGCCGGGGACCGTGCTCAGCAACTCGGCAACTCGAGTAAATCAGTGCCTGGAATAGGTGGAGCACTCAATTACACAGATTGCGAACGGTATGGAGGACAAGCCGGCCAGATAAGATTTCCCCCGTTTTGGGTTCTCGGATGGAAACAGGGTGACGTGGTCCGCGATGGGAGGCGAATGGGGTCTGGCGATGGTTGGCGGCATGGGCATGGACACCCTGTTTCGCTCTTTTTTTGTTAGGGGTTTATCAGTTAAAAAACACACTTAAGAAGTGCTACCCCAAAATCGTATAAAATCAGTTAACAGCCGGCACTGTAGCAAGCCACTTGGTTAGCTTTCTTCTCGTTTTCTTTTCGTTCGTTTTTTTTTTTTTTTGTCATAACCGATATCGGGGTTATATCGGAGGATAGTGCCACAGATATATCGGAGTGCCATGTCGTCGATGCACCAGCTCCTCCTCTATTCGCTCTGCCTCTGGGCCGTGTTCGTGTTCTGCGCCCCAGCGCCGGTGGAGTCGCGCCGCATCATCTTCCTCAAGCCGAACGGCATCCATCGCGGCCAGATCCTGGCCACCCACGGCATGGAGAAGCCCTGCCCCCAGTGCCATATGCACGATCATCGAGGAAATTGCCGTCGCATCATAGCCTACAATGCAGGTGGGTTTTCGATTCTCGGATATCACGTATTCCGCATTACGTATACGCCTAGTGCGTCACCTTGGTGTCTCGTGTCCCTCTAATCCGTCTACATCTCCCCTTTTATTGCAGATGGAGTACGCTGCTAGTCCCAGTCCAGTCTGAAGTGAATCCTGCATCATCATCATCGCCACGAATCTCCTCTCCCCAAAAAACAACAAACTATTTATTGACGCCATCAACTCTAGGTACTCCGCCTCGCACTCTACATTTATTTAATTAATCATAAACCGCAATAAAGCATCCAAAGCAGCCACTGCCGTGGCAATTAAGTAAATATTTTTATTTCATTTAATTTTTATTTTAAGGGAAATACTATAGTTATTTTTTATTAAACCTGGAATGGCAATAACCAACTGCTCCAAATACTCCAAATAACAATATCGACAAAATATGCATTCACGATGGGTATTTTTTTTTTGTGAGAAACTCGAGTGGATTCGGAAATATTTTTATTTATAAAGTTTGGCACTGACTTGACGTAAATACCCGTGGCCCGGAGTTAATCGCAAACAGGTGCTATTTCTGACCAGCGATTGGAAATCAAACCGACTATCGAACGATGCCAGACTAGGTCTCCCTTTCAATCCTGGATGCGTCAGACTTGTATCTCTCTGGCGAGACTTTGATCACCTACGTCAGCCCCTATAAGGGGGCGTGACAGGTAGCAGGTGATTCGGATTCGAATTGGATTCAAATCGGATTCATCAAGCCACCTTATCGACATGTCACTCGGAATAGAAGATAACTTCTTGAATGAAATTTGAATGTCGCCAAGCAGCTGCGAAAAGTCATGATTCTTCCAGAAGACTAACTATACGATACCCGGTACTTGCCGGAACTCAAAGCATAAATATTTTTGCTGGGTATTTCTTTTCTTTTTTTAACTGCTTGCGAAGCTCTTTGGAAATCTTCGACTGGCGGTGATTTATGATTCTTCACTGCTTGATAAAGTCTGCGAGTAAATCGAATTCTACATCGGATTCCAGGCATAGCATAGTTTCGGGCTGTCTTTTGGGGGAGATCCGGAAGTGCTTTGGAGGCGGCCCCCGGACTTCGGAACACCGGATGTTGAGGCGTCATCAGGCGTACGCGGAATGGTCAGGGATCCACTCCAGCCCCTGATGACTCCCTGAGGCCACGCGCTATCCGGGTCGGTCGGGTTGGAAAGGCAATGGAACAAAAATAGCTACCGATAGCTCTGGAGGGGATTCGAGGGAGAGCCCACGGGGGAGCCTCGACTCGACCAAGACCGCAGACAATATATAGTACATGTAGGTCTGTAATTATTCGCTTGTGAGTGGCCGAGGGCTATGGCTTTTGGGGCACATTATCTTATCGGGTGGCAGCGGAATGCCTTTGGGCTTATCTTATCGATTGGCGTCTTGGAATATCGACGGGCGGTACATCGAGAGCGGGCTCAGTCATAAAAGCAACCCGCAGGCGAAGCCATCGTGTCCGCAAAACCGCAAAACCGCAATCCGTTCGGGAAAATTCCCATCATACTTACGCAGGAATTTATTGTAAAACTTCGAATAAGGAATCCGTCGAGATGCAACTGAGTCGCCTGCTCCTGGTCACCCTTCTCGCCTTCGGCCTGATCCTGGCCCAGACCGAGTCCCGCCGCCTCATCTTCTACAGCACGCACAGCCGCCCCCTCACCAGCCAGCTGCTCGTCTCCCGCAAGATGCCGCGTCCCTGTCCAGCCGGAAAGATGCGCGACCACCGGGATCGATGTCGCCGGGCCGTCATCTTCGGACGCGGCAACTAAGGCGGCACTCCGCCGGAAAATCTCCACCTTACCTTACCTTACACTTATTTCCATTTTTTTTTCTGTTAGTCGTAAGCTAATTTATTATTAGCACTAGTTGCGTCACAATGTGACGGCCCAAGTATTTATTACACTATTTATTTTAAAACTGTTAGCATTGATAAGTAATAAACAAATGTGTCGATAAAGATAAAACTGACGAGTACCTTACATGGCGGAGGCTTATCATAGTAGGTGGGAGTCGGTGGGAGTAGGTGGTTTTCCATCCACAAGTCGAAGATCTGAGGACATCCACTTGGAAACTATATATAACCCGCAGAACCTGTGTCTAATCTGCTTCGGAATCTAAAATATCCGAAAGATAAAACCGAGGAGTACCTTACATGGTGGAAGCTTATCACAGTAGGTGGGAGTAGGTGGTTTTCCATCCACAAGTCCAAGATCTCAGGGGCTCGAGATCTTAGGGGTTTCCTCCCTTGGAAACCGTATTACCATCACCAACCTTTTCTGTGTCATTGACCGAATGGAGTCTAATCTCCTCCGGAATCTAAAATCTGGAGGCCTATCATAGTGGGGGAGTCGCTGGGTTTCCAACCTCAAATCGATGACGTCAGGGGCTCGAGATCTTAGGGGTTTCCTCCCTTGGAAACCGTATTACCATCAGAATCTTTTCTGTGTCATGACCGAATAGAGTCTAATCTCCTCCGGAATCTAAAAATCTGGTTACCTATCATAAGGAGGGAGTCGTTGGGTTTCCACCCACAAGTCGAAGCTCTCAGAGGGCTCGAGATCTTAGGGGTTTCCTCCCTTGGAAACCGTATTACCATCACAACCTTTTCTGTGTCATGACCGAATGGAGTCTAAGTCTCCTCCGGAATCTAAAATCTGGAGGCCTATCATAAGGAGGGAGTCGGTAGGTTTCCACCCACAAATCGAAGACGTCAGGGGCTTGAGATATTAGGGGTTTCCTCCCTTGGAAACCGTATTACCATCACAACCTTTTCTGTGTCATGACCGAATGCGGTCTAATCTCCTCCGGAATCTACAAGTAGATGGAAGCGCGATTATTTCCGTGGACATGTTTCGGTAAATTGCCGCCGGAAATCAGTGACGTCAAGCTGCGGCAGATATGACGCCTTGAGTCGTTGCGAGGCGTGCGAAAGGGAAAACCTTGGCGGGGAATTCCATCAGGTAGCTACCTAGCCGGGTTATCGGACGTCAGGAATTCTGTTTATTTAATTACCAAGTCCAGCTACTTCTCCAAAATGAAACCGTCAGCGGAGTGACTGGTTGATAATAAGTTTCGGGGATTCCATTCCAGACTCAGTCTCAGATGGAGTCCACCCCCAGCCACAAATCAAATATGGAACCGCCTGGCCTGGAGGCTGTCAGGCGCGTGACCAACAAATTGGAAATATGAAAACGGCAAGAGTGGCAAGGTGGCAAGCTGGCAAGGACCAAGATACTTCGGAAGCCGGATGTTAACGGCCAGTGGCTGCAGTGCAGCAGGATGTGGCATCAACCAGGGGGAGCTCGGAGCCAAAAGCCAAACAAAAGAGGAAATTAAAATATGCAGACCGAAACCGCGCGTTTTGAATTTTCGCGCGTTTTTTGGGGCCACGCTTTTGCATAAATTGCCAAACCGCCCATCGAACCACCCACCCATCCCCATCCCCCTGTAGATTTTTTACCAATCAGCCATCGGCGGAGCAAGGCGAGAGGGTCATGTATCATCAAAATATGCAAATCCCGATTCGGACACTCGCACACTCGTCCTGGGGATTCGGATTCGGTTTCGGTTTTCGGATTCGCATTCTTGATTCAAAATGTGGTTTATGGATTGTGGGTTGAGGCGTGTTACGGGCTGGGGGTCACAGGCTACGGGTTACGGTTGTTTCCTGTGTTTTGGCAACAGCAACTGTAAATAAGCTGGGAGGCGTGGAGGACACTTGCAACACGGCCAAAAGTCGCTGCCTCTGGCCTGGACTCCCGACTACACTGCACCTCGTCAATCGGCTAATCAGTGGCCACCCTCAGGCACTCATGGAGGCTGGCAGGATGGCAGGCTGGATCCTGGATTCCCAAAACATCCGCAGAACGAAAATTGGAATTAAAATTAACCACTCCGGGTACCACTCCGGGAATCGGGCCCAAGGGCTACTGGGGTATTGGAAACAAAATACTTGTTTTATAAAGGCAATAGTTTAAATGAAATTGAAGGTCCTGCAGGTTCCTCGTGGTGTGAGGTCTTTGGGGTCACCTAGGGTTAAGCGACCCACCACCAGCGACCTGCAACCTGCAACCTGCGACCAGGGGCATGTGGCAAAACGATTTATGCGCTGCCAGATAGAAATCGATTGAACTATGTCGGCGGGAGGCAGGACGACTAGAAGGATATGGGGCAAGTGGCACGGAGCAAGGAGCACGCAGCACGGAACATGGAGCAAGTGGGTGAAGTGGGTGGAGTGGGTGGTTGGGTGGTTGGGTGGTGAGTGTTTAGATTGAATGTAAACTGCACTTATGACAATGAACAAGTGACCGGATACCGGAACCCAAACCCGAACCCTGCCACGCCACGCCCTGCTGTAAATGCTGAGACCAGGATCCTGGATCCTGCCATTGTATAGTCAAAGCCCTCAGACAGGACTTTTCACATTTAAATTCCAGCTGGAAAGTTTCTGCGAAGGAAACCAATAATGTGACCCACTGTATCCTCATGCCCCTGGGGGGGGATCCTGATCCTGGCCAGGATTCGAGGGGCATTCCATGGCTGAGGCAATTTCTATTCCTTTTTATGATTTATGGCGTTGAAATATTAGTTTTGCTTATTTCCCATCGACCCCTGCTCGACTCCCTGGGGCAGGTGGCAGGTGGCAAGTGGAGCAGGAACACAGTTGCAACGTCTGAGGTGCATGCCTCATTTCGGAGGTGCAGCAGGTGAGCGTTTATAATAATCGAGGCTTGGAGGAGGTCCTTGTCTTGAGGCAGCAGGACTCCCCCCCCCCCCTCCTTCTGGTGGAAGATAAAATTGTTTCGATCAGACTGCGTTGCCATCTACCGCAATTGATGCAGAAATCCTTTGTGTCTGTATGGGTATCCTGGTGTGTCCTGGCAGGATGTGTAGGGGGAGTGGCAGCGGGAGTGCCTGGGCAGAATGTGTTAATAAATTGCCACTTGCAGCTATTTTGCAGCAAATTGGCTTTTATGCAATTGGCAAACGCTTCGAAGCCACAAAGTATTCAAAAGCCAAGTATCCCTGTCCCAAGGACCCTCCTCCTACGCTCCCCCACTCCTCTGAAGAGTTATTGGAAAAGTCCTCTTATTCGGTTTCAAGTCAGCCAATTAGCCGGAGCCACTTTCTTGGTAGCTGCCGGTTATGCAGGTGTCTGGTGGAGGATGAGCTCTCCTGCCAAGGAGCTGCGGGGCTGCGTGTCAAGTGTCAATGGGCTGATGTGTTTATTTGGAGGCCCAAGCACCGAACGACAGCGATAATCGATGCGTGTGACAATTAGGTCCTGGCACAAAAAAAAAACCAGCTCCTTCCACTCTGCTTCGAGAAGGAGAAGGTGAAGGACCAGAACCTGAAACAGGATCCCCTGAGGGCGCAAAAATCGAACAATGCTCTTCGTCAGATCGCGTCGGAAATGAAATTTAATTTTATGACTCATTATTTCACACACGCACCTCGCACATAATTCTTGCCCCAAACCCAGAGCCAGAGCCACCCCCTGCCTGCCTGCCACCTATGCCCCATGCCCCATGCCCCACTCCGCCCCCTTGACATACGCACTCGAACAAAAAACTGGGGCATAAATATCGTTTCGTGTTTTTTTTTGTTGCTCCTGTTTGGCCGTTAAAGGCCGTTAAAGGAGCTCCGTGAGACATTTGCCGTTCCGCCTCGATTGTCAACAACCCAGGCAAGGCTCCAAGGAAGTAAGGACTCTGCCACCCGCCCTCTGCCCCATCCTAAATGCTATTTTCTTGCCTTGTTTATTTGGCTTATTTATTTCGCTTTGGATGGTTTGGCTGCTGCTTGCTCCTGCTGCCGTTTTATGCACACTTTTACTTTCACTTTCACCAGCAATTGTCCTTTTTTTTCGAGCTGGTATTTGTGGCTCCTTTGTGCGTCATGCAGGTGGGCGGGAGGAGAGCTTCCTTGGCCTTCCTTCGAAAGGCGGCGGGAAGCCGTGTCTATTTAAATCGAAGCGAAATCAATTTCGGGACTTGCGTTTTATTCACAAAGCAAACATAAAAATCGCGCATGAGTCCTGAGTCCTTCCCCCTGTGGCGTGTGGGTAGACAAGGACCCCAAACCCCAAACCCCGACCCCGACTCCGATCCGAAGTGGTTTCAGTAGCTGATGCATTCGCGTTTGAGCACATTGTTGGCAATCGAAATGTTTTTTTTTCAGAATCTGGGGGAGGTCCTGTTTGAGGACGCAGGAGCGTGGCTTTTCCAAAGGCGTTGGGGGTTCCCCTTCGAAGCAATGCGCAAAAATAATCGCATTTCCGATTTGTGATTAGCGTCGCGATAAACATTCGTCCTTTGTGCGTCCTGTGCTTTATTCTGGCACCGATTTCTTCATGAACAGCTTTATCCCAGGACACCCCTTCTTCCAACCCACGCACTGATTTTCATGCTTATTCGAACATAAATATTACACGCTGATTTCGATTGAATTGAAAACTTTTATTTATTTACTTTTCGCATACTCCCGAGTGCTTGTATGCCCTGGCAAGGGGTCCTTTAGCCTGCAGGACTTGCAGGAAAATACCATTTTTTGAATATTTAAATTTTGGCGCCACCCCACAGGACAGGTGAAGGGAAAATCCTGATTAGTATGACCGCCGCCAAACTCCCCACACTCCCACAGCCGCTCTCTCGCAGGCTCTCTCTCTGATCCTCTCTATCCACCTGCTCTCACTCTCATCCTGACACTTGCCGCGATCGCTCCTTCTTCCGTTCGCTCCGTTCTCGTTCAAGTTTTTCTTTAATCGCTTTTAAAATATTAATTAAAATCGCTAAAAAAATAAAAATAAATAAACAATAAACCGACAAAAATCCGAAAGTAAGTAAAACCCTTTGGCTCCAGCCAGGTTAACGCGAGTGGTTGCTGTCCGCGAGTGAGTTATCCTTTTCAAAATGGCGAATTGTCCATTTTCTTTCGAAGAAAATCTAAAACTTTCAATAAGAAAAGTCCGTGCGGTGAAAATTAGAACATTTAACCGTTTAAAAAGCGATTTATTAATTAATATTTTAATACTTTCGCGTTCCTTTTCGCATGCTTTCGCAAAAGCGCGTCGTTTTCGTTCTCGTCACCTACGTCTATCCGCGTAGCCGAGTATCCACGTATCCGTGTCTCCTCTTGTTCGTGTATCCGTGAATCCGTGTATCCTCTTGTTCGTGTCTCCTCTTATCGGTGTATCCGCGTATCCGTGTATTCGCGATTACGGTTGTTCGGTCTCGCGTCCGCGTGTGTGTGTGTGAGAACTGGGGGAGGCCTCCAACCAAGGATCAGCCCCAGTACAGTTGACACCAAAGGATTGGAGCAAATGAAGGAAATGTAAATGTAAATGTAATACGATTATGAATGATAGAGATGGACAACGATCAAAGTACAGTTGCAAGGTGAGTTTCATTTTGATCTTTCATTACTTTCTTATTGCTTTCATATTCCTTAACTGTTTTAACTCGTTTTGCGATTTTTTTAAAATGGGATTTTAATTCACAAACATAAATATTTTATTAAAATGGGAGATTTTTACCCTTAATTTAAGCAACATTATTACATAATCGAATCATTATTTATATTAAAAATTTATTATATTTATTTATATTTATATTTTATTTACAATATTTAATTTTTTTACCATAAATTAAGAAATCCGAACACGTTTATATTTAATATATATTTTTCTTATATTTACATTAATTTCTGGATCTTAATATTTATTTAATTATTTATTATTTAACCCTTGAGTGTCTTTGAGTTGGTAAAAAGTTAACCTCTTATTACCAAACTTATACACATAAAGCGGTAAAAACTATTAAATATTTATTAATAAGATCTTTCCTATTTATTTATTCATTTAAATGATTTGTTTGGGGAATTCGGAATTAATTTCGACTTAAAATTGTATTTATTTATACTTTCTGAATGCATATTAATTATTTATATTTATTTATAAATAATTATAAATTCTCATAATTAGAATGCAAGAGTATGCGATCCGCGACATCTTGCAGTTTCTCTTGATTTTCTCATTCCACTTGAGTTTTATTTTTTTTTTTGCGACGCTTTCTCGTTTTGTTTGAGTTGTTTTGTTTATGCGGCGATAAAAGTGTTTCCCTTTCCCTTCCCCCCTGCCATTCGCACACACCGCCCGCCACCACCCGCCCCTGGGTCGACAAAAAAATGACGACTTGAATTTTCAATAAAAGTTTTCTAGGTGGAGCTGCTCCAAGGAGGAGGAGAAGGGGAAATAACGGGAAATGGGGCATTTTTGAATGGTTATTCATAAGCACGCCGCCTGGTCATGAATCAATGCAGAAAGTGCGAAGTCTGAAAGGGGTTATGGGAGGAGGGTGGTCGGTGGAGAGAGGGAAAGGGAGAGGGACACAGGGTGTCCCCGACAAGTGACAGTCATTGTAGCAGAAATTATTCCAACGAAATGTTATCAGTACTCTCTTGAACTTTGGCCCTTTTAAGCAACTAATCAGTGATGGGTGCGTGAGTGACTATAAAATATCGAAGGAAAATATCTTAAACGATATCTAAAAAAGCTCTTTTTTTGAGGTTAAATCTTTTTTAACCTTAAACTTGAATCGTTTTTATACCCTTGAAAAAGGGTATTATAATTTTGTCCAGAAATGTGTAACGCATTAAAGGAAGCATCTCCGACCCCACAAAGTATATATATTCTTGATCAGCATCAACAGCCGAGTCGATATAGCCATGTCCGTCTGTCCGTCTGTCCGTCTGTCCGTCTGTCCGTCTGTCCGTCTGTCCGTCTGTTTCTATGCAAAAAATAGACAGTAGTTTTGAAGCTAGCGTTTTGAAATTTTTACCAGATCATTATTTTTGTTGCACGCAGATCAAGTTTAAGAATCGGTCGGATCGGACCACTATATCATATAGCTGCCATACAAACGACCGATATGAAAACAAGTCTTTGTATGGGAAACTTTTTTGTTTTCCGAGCTATTGCAACCGAATTCAACACTTATTCATTAGACATAGCCATACACGATTTCTAAAAGTTTGGTCCGGATCGGACCACTATATCATATAGCTGCCATACAAACGACCGATATGAAAACAAGTCTTTTCATGGAAAACTTTTTGGTTTTCCAAGCTATTGCAACCGAATTCAACATTTATTCATTTGACATAGCCATACATAATTATTGAAAGTTTGATCCGGATCAGATTACTATATCATATAGCTGCCATACAAACGACCGATATGAAAACAAGTCTTTGTATGGAAAATTTTTTTGTTTTCCAACCTATTGCAACCTAATTCAACATTTATTCATTTGATATAGCCATACACGATTTGTGAAAGTTTGGTCCGGATCGAACCACTATATCATATAGCTGCCATTCAAACGACTGATATGAAAACAAGGCTTTGTATGGAAAACTTTTTTGTTTTCAAGGGTATACCATCTTCGGCAAGCCGAAGATAACTTTTCTCACTTGTTTGGTATATTTTGTATTTCGTGTCATTTCGTGCCAACGCTGTTATGCTCCGGAATAGTTCATGTTGCTGACGGAGGCGGCAACATTATCGCCAGCAACATTATTCATTATCGTTGGCCAGAAGCCACCCTCCCCGCTGCGCCACCCGCCCTCTGGCCATTTCAAGTCGGTGACATTGCAACAGATACTTCTGCTCTGCCTCAAGTTTGGACTGTGGCAAGTCCACCTCTTCACCCTTCTCCTACCCACAGTCGAGGCCCTTTTCGAAGTCACAACTCTGGACAAAGTTTGCGTGCGGTGGACGAAAAAAAGAGGAAAAAAAATGGGGAATAATAAAGGACCCGGCCAGGAGGAAAGGAAAGTCAACCCAGGCCCAGGCGCATGTCAGCTGCGGTCGACGTCGGCGTCGACGTCTCTGTTGCAGTTGCAGTTGTTGGTGAAGAGAAAAACTTCCGTTTGGAGTTGGAGTTGTGCCCTGGAAATTGACAACTCCCCAAAACAACCAGGACTCCAGGACAATAAATATGAAGGATAAAGCTGATTCAAAAATTTTGAAATCCCCTAAAAAACCGAAACCCCCGTCGCCTTTAGAAGGTAGCAAGAGCTGACCAGTTGCAGCTGCAACATTTCAAAACCCCTCTCCCCCCTGTCAAAGGGTGGGGGAAAAAGGATTTTCGCAGCACTGGCCCAGTTTGAGCCTTGAATATTCTACATTTATGCAAAAGGCCAGCGCAAAAAGTATATTCTAAATGGCCAAGGAGCAGGAGCCAGGAGAAGGAGCAGGAGCCAGGAGGAGGAGCTTCTGCCACGCCCACTGGACAAAATTTTGTAACTTTTTGTGCTGCCCAGGCTGCGGGCTTTGCTGTGACAGTTTCGGAGGAGAAGAAACTTTGACTTCTTTAAGAGGTTCTCTTGGTTAAATTTTTTACGCAATTTTCTGCCTTAAAAAAACGCCACCTTCTGCCCTAAAAAAACGCAACTCTGCCTTAAAAAAAAAGGCAACTTTAAAGCCTAAAAACCGATAGTCATAGATGGGTTTTGCATCCCGATCGGGGTTTTCTCCGGAACTCTTCTTGGGTAATGTCTCAAAGCCCGCCCAAGTCTAGCCCCAGACCCGTTCTCCTCCAAGAGACCTCTGAGAACCGCTCTCTCTCTCTCTCTCTGGGAATTACTTTCCCGATTTCGAAATCAAAGTATAATTAAAGATTTGATAACCGCAAACGGCAACAAAATGCAATCATCGGAGAGATTAAATGGCAAACCCAGACCGAAGCTCCGGACTAAGGCTAGCTTCTAGTTTTTATTTTCGTTTTCAACTGGAAGATCGATCGATCGATCGACGACGACTGGAAGTGGCAACGGGTTTTCCCTCGATCGATGCAAGTGCAAAAAAAATACAAAAAAAAATAAATAATAAAAAAAAATCAAAGCAAGTGGGAAAGCCAAGCTGCATCTGAGATTCCGATTCGCGTTTCGCGTTCTGAGGGTCGCGTTTTGAGGCCGTCGATCGGCAGCGATCAGTTGATTGCCAGCCATCGGGGAAGACAGCTTCTCGAGAATCTCGTCACTGGAGAATCGGAAACTGGAGAATCGGAAACGGAAAATGCTGGCTCTACTCTTTCATCTCTTCCTGGCTTTTCTGGGGGCCCAGGCCCAGCTGAGTAAGTTCCTCAAGGTTTACGATTCCAAAGAGTTTTTGATTCGATCACCCACCTGATCCCCCGCAGAGGCCTTGATGCACTTTGGGAACTGCAATACGCCGGAATACGGGAGGGGAACCTGCATCGAGAAGTCCGATTGTGATTTTTATGCCGTGGACAAGCTTACGGATTTCGCCAGCAAGCGGGAGTGCTTCTCCAGGCAGAGGCCCGATCTGGTGAGTCCCGTCCAGTCTTCCCGCAAAGAATATCTCGAAACCCTTAATCCAATCCAGGTCTGTTGTCCGCGCGAGACGAACATCATCCCCGCACTCGGACCAAGGATCTTCAACGAAAGCTTCCCGGTAGCCGTGAACACCACGAGGACGCTTAGCAGCCCCACCGCCTCCACCCAGCTGAAGCTAGTGCCGCGTCCAACGCCACCACCGCCCCAAGGGATGGATACGCTGCCCCGGCATCCGTACTGCGGCACCTCGTTCGCCTCACGAGTGGTTGGTGGCAACGACACGAAGCTGTTCGAGTTCCCGTGGACAACGCTGCTGGAGTACACGGTGCCCGGCGGCGGGAAGGACTATTCCTGCGGAGCAGCCTTCATTGCACAGCGCTGGCTGGTGACGGCCGCCCATTGCGTCCACGTCAAGTACACGGGATCACAGAAGACCCTGACGGCTGCCCGGTTGGGCGAGTGGAACCGGTTCACGGACCCGGACTGCGTCACCCATGTGGGAGGGCGGGAGTGTGCCCCGCCCCACATCCGCGTGACCATCGATCGGATCCTGCCGCACGCCGACTTCTCCACCGACACCCTGACCAACGACATCGCCCTGCTCCGGCTGTCGCAACCCGTCAACTGGATCCAGCTCCACCATGTGGAGCCCGTCTGCCTGCCACCGGTGGGGACGTCAGGTCCTCCGGTCAATGCCGCCGCCGACATCTCCGGCTGGGGCAGGACGGAACACAGCGATTCGAGCAAAATCAAACGGAAGGCCATGCTGCGCATCCAGGCACAGGATCAGTGCCGTGAGGCCTTCGCCAAGGACGGATTCGTGGTGGGCGAGGGCCAGCTCTGTGCCGGCGGTGCCGTGGGGGTGGACTCGTGCAGCGGGGATTCCGGCGGACCGCTGACCGTCGAGGCGGACACCGTCCATGGGCATCGCTTTGTCTACCTGGCCGGGGTGGTGTCCTTCGGGCGGGAGAAGTGCGGCGAATCGGATTTCTCTGGCGTCTACACGCGGGTTAGTAGCTACACGTCCTGGATCTCGCAAACCATCAGCGAGAACAGCAGTTAGGACGGACTCTTGGAGGGAACTCTAATTTTTTTTCTATTTTATTTAAAAAACTTTTTATTAAAATAAACAAAATCGCATAATTGAAAGAGTAGATCCTGGCAGGGATTTGGAGCTCTCTCCCATCTGGAGAGCTTCCCAGACAGACTTAGTAAGCCGATCCAAGTGCATCCGTAAGTTTGTCTCTTCCGGAAACTTTTCCGGCTTGCATCGAACCTGTGGCGGCTTTTTTTTTCGTCGAAATCGAAATTGAAAATTCAGCAATCCGGGAACCGTTCGGGGTTTGGTTTGTTTTCGATGCAAACTAGGATAGATGGATGGGTGTCCTGTTTCGCGTCTCCCCCTCCCTTGGTTGCTTGCGTTTTTTTCCATGTGTAATCCGATTGGCGGCAGGACGAGGAAAGTGAAACGTCTGGGAACGTCATCATCAAGCCGGGACGGATTTTTTCAATTCTTACAGCTTTTTGTTCTGTTTGTTCATGAAATTGAAAACAGCCGCAAATTAAAGGACGAAACCGAAGAAGAAATAATCGATAGTTCCGTCCATTGACCGGGCCATGGTCCGGTTGGGATTTCCATTAAAGCCAAGACTTAGGACTCTCCAGGATCCCAGGACACGGCGTTTGTTTAACAAATTTTGCTGCCGCTGTTGCTGCTGCTGGCCATTAACACTGCCGTGTCCGGGGGGGCGGGCATCGCAGCTTCCAGAGCTGCCAGGATATCCGGATATCCTCCCCCTCCCCGTCCCGCCCCCCTCAAACATATGCGCCAACAAATTCAAATGGGAAATGAGAGAAAGATTTTTATCGCATATCGCCGCCATAATAACGCATAAACTCGGCCAACACGAAAATCCATTTTATCATCTTATTATTATTATATTTATTTATTTTTTTTTCGCCGCTCTTTGTCATCGCTTTTGTATACATTTTGGCTGGGGGGAGGAGTGGAGTCCTTGCAGGGGGAGTCCTTGGGGGCGGATGGCAAAGCAAACTATTAAATAAAATGTTGTTTGGCCAGCTCGTCGCTTTTGATTACAGGACACGGCCCATTAGAGGGTCCTGTAAGCGATGCAGGGTGTATGCTTTCGGGGGAAAAGGATTCCCTAAAAAAATGCTAAAATTATTTTTAAAGTTATCGAAAGAAATCCTTTTTTTTGGGACTATTTTTGAGAGAAATCCTTTTTTTTTTTTTTGAGGAACTAAGAAATTATTTTTTTCCAGGGTATCCTTAAAGTTCATCATCGTTTTTTTTTGTCCTTTTTTTTTAATTTGTCCTTTTTACGGGAATGGCAAAGTTTATTGTTGCTTGGTGGGCGTGGCGGAAATTAGGTTTTTTTTCTCCACTGCTGCTCTGCCTGAGAGCAAGGAGCCACATCCTTGGGCTTTTGTCATTAAAACGACGGAGGTGAAAGCTTTCGGAAATAAGTAATTGTTGTGCTGTTACAGGTAATTTCCTCTACGGCCTGGATCTGGATTTAACCCCCAAGAAAAAACGAAACGAATATTTTTATATATTTTTTATATATATTTCTTGTTTTTTTTTTTTTTTTTGCTTCATATACAATATTATTTTTTTTTGTCGGGGGTGTGTCGTGTGTGTGTGGCCTGCAAATCCTTCTTTTTTTACACATCTCCGTCTATATAATAATATATAATAATCGCGTTTTTTCCTTGGCTAAATATCCTTTTTTTTTTTTTACACTACACACTTGGTGTTTGCTTTTTGTTTTTCGTCCTTTTTTCATCCTCGTTTCGGCTACTTAAATCTTTAAACATACAAAGCATTTTTAGTTTGGGTTTTTTTTCACTATGTGATGAATATATATATATATATATAATCGTATATATCGTATATTTTTACGCTATATATATATTATTACGCTTCCCTATATATAGAGGATTATCTTTTCTTTCTTATTCTCGGTGGAGTTTCTCTCGAAGTCTAGAAGAGAAGGTCGAGAAGGCTGCTCCAATAAAAAAAAATTACATTAATATTACGTCATATTTTTTGTTTTTTTTTTCTTTGTGTATAAACATTTCTACGCCGCTAAACGAACTCTGTTTCATATATCTATATAAATATATATATATATACGATATATATATACGATATGGGGGGGGGTATATACTCGTAAACCTTATGTAGTTTGGGCTTTTGGGTTTGCGATTCGATTTGGATTTAGATTTCGGTTTTCGGCTATGGATTTTGCTTTATTTTTTGGGGCTTAAAAGCAAACAAGAAATCAACAGAAAAAAACCCAGGATTAAACAGAAATTTTGCCAAATTGAAATCCAAAAATTTGCGGTGAGTCCTTCTCCTTCTCATCCTTTTTTGTATTATTTATTTAAGCGTGAAAAGGAAGCTAAACTTCTCAAAACTATTTTTAATCTAAAACATGATTACACTGAAAGGAAATTGTTTGGAATTCAAGGAAAAAGTAATCTTTATTCGATCAGTGTTTTGGGACAAATATTTGATTTGGCAATCAGTTGCAAATACAACAAATTTTGCCGCAAAAGGGAGACTGTGAGTGGGTGGGTGGTAGATGGTGCAGCGATGGGTGGTACAACGATGGGTGGTGGACTGTCAGTGGTCTGGGTGGGCGGGGCAATTGCCTCGTGGAAGTTCCTGTGTCAAATGCACGTCACACACACTGGCATTTCAAAGTGCGAAATGAAAACACGGCGGCGACCGAAACGCGTTACAAAATGTTAATTTGCAGCGACACGGGTAGTGGCCAGAGGGTAGAGGGGTCAGGTGGAACTGTGGCAGGTGCCTCACTTGACCACATGCACCAGCTTTGTACTCCACAGGCATTAACAAACAGCAGCAACAGGGAGGGGCATGGACAGGGGGCAGAAACAACATTTGCAATCAGTCGGCGGGCGACCTACAAAAGCAACACCAACTCCAGCAGCAGCGGCAATAACTTGATGATGACGATGATGACGAGAAACCGCTAACACCAACCGAGCTGCAACCAAATGACCAATGAGCCAACCACTGTCCAGGGGAGGGGAAGATGCATTCCGTGTGTCAGAGCAGCTTGTGGCTCGTTATGCCGCTTGGCAATCGGTCAGAGGAGGAGATGCGATACCCCGGGAAGGGACTCTGCAAATATTCGATCAAATAAATTCCTAAACGAGGAGTTCTATATCCTGAAAAATGATAAAGGATAAAGCGGTAGAGGGATTTCCTTCTCTATCCAGGGTATCAATGCTTCTATACCGAGTCCTACTGGAATGCTGTCCTTTGGTCAATGTTGATGCTGATAAGTAGCAAAACATGGGGTCGCCTGTAATTATGCGAGTGTTGCAAGTTAATTGCAATTGTGTGCAACTGACGGTAGCGAGATTAATTAAATTCATCCCATGAACCGCCACCCACTTGCAACACCCACCGTCTCTGCTCTGCTGGAATTCCCAGCTGCAGGACACTCTGCAGGACCTGGCCTGCCATCACTCAATGCCAGGACAAGGCAATGGGGACAGTCAATCTGTTTATTTGCTGTCCTGCCACCCACCCCCACCGAGAGCTTCCCCGGGTTTAAAGTTCACTAATTTCATGCACACACACATGTCCTGCTTTTGGTGTTAGTTAAGTGATTTATTGTCGCAAAATTGTCATTATTAAAAATTAATGATGTCATAATTAAGTGTGTGCGATGCCCGACTCTGCTGCTCTGCTGGTTTTATTGTAAAATGATTTACATGGCGAAACATTAGCTGCTCTCGACATTATAGCAGCGCAAAATTTATGAACTCCGAACTGCGGCACAGTTTCGCGGCAAAACAACAAATATGCTCGATTCAATTTCCATAATTTCCATAATTTAATTAGTCGTGTGTGTGTTTGTTCTTTAAGTGATTTGCATAACTTGTTTGGGGGAAAACAATCCACAACTCATCTGCCCGGAGAACGGGATATGTTAATACTTCCAGGAACTCTCGCATTCCAATAGAAGATTCCAGAGTTTCTCTCTCAACAAAGCTGCAGTAGTTCCATAAAAAATGAATAGCCAACGAATTTGTCCATCGATGCATCGAAAATAATCACCATAATGGTCAATAGCCATTCATGGAACTGAAATGATGTAAAAAGACTGCCCTGGTATGGTTATAAATCTTGCAGCAGCCTTCGGTACTTTTTTATGGCGGCGATAAAAAACTGCTGAGGCCATCAGGATACCCTGTTGCAGCAGCAGCAGGAGGGAGGATTGCAGGGGGTATCCATAATAAATGAATTAAAAGGCTTAACCCCGGAGTCCGAATGAGTTGGAAGTCTGCGGTTTGCTGCTGCCTTCCTCCTGCTGCCAATATGTGTCAGGTTAGCCCTCGTCTGGACCAATACAGTGGTCAGTCACGAGTGCAGCATAACTTTGTGCAACAACTCACCGCAAATCAGTTTGGCCTGGTCCGAGACCCAACTCCATCCTGAAGCCATTTGATTGATTGAAAATCAGCCAGAAAATGCTGATTGACTCTACCCTGGCTGGGTCCTGGTCAGGCTAATTAGTTTGTAAAAATACCCATTGAATGGGGCTAACAAATCGGGGTTCCCTTAGCAGCCTCTAAGTCTAGGGTATCTCTCCCAGCAACAGCAGCAATAAATTTCCAATTCAATGTATTAATTCAAGTCATAATTTCCCATTGGCAAATGGCAAATCCCTTGATGCTGCATCAAAACCAAAAATAAAATAAAAATAATAACAAAAAAAACTGGAACTGAAAACTGAAACTGAAAACTGCAACAAAAATGAAACAAAGAGCTAGCAAAAAGTTTTCAGTTGAATGCGAATTCGGAAAAATATTCAGAGAATAAAAGCAACTGCGGAATGTCAACTTGTGCAAATAATGCAAAAATATTTATACAAATTATTATGTGATTTTGTGCAGGACATGGTAAGGGAAAGGATTTTAGCGAATTCGGATTGAGGTTGAGGTGGGTTCGGGGTTCCCCTTTTTGCACAAAAAGTTGTACAGCTTTGGGCCGTGGCGTGGCGTATACGTAATCATTTTCCTTTCGGCCATTAAAAAGTTGATTTTTATGCAGCTAACCCTCTGCCTCGTCCTTCGTCCTGTCAGGACTACCCCACAAAAACCCAAACCGGAGCTGCACTTTCGTATTTAAACGTGATTTTAAATAACCACAACAGATTTTGTGGTTTCATGTTGCATTTGCCGTTCGATAAGGGACAGCAGCCTGACAGTCCCGGGTGTGTGCCGACTCTGCCAACTGTCCGGGCGAGTCCTTGATAAGGTCCTCCCCGTGGCACACACAGACAAGCCGGAGGGTGTGGCTGTAACTGCGGTCAAGTGCATTTTAAATGCAAAATGCACGCATTTGCGGCAACGCTGCTTGCCCCACGTTGCATCTACATTGGGATTATGTGTTCAGAAAACACACACCCGACCCGAAACACCCGAAATTCATAATTTCCGAAATTGCATTTAAATGTCCTTGGAACACCTCCTGCAATTCCTGCAATCAAGGACCAAAAAAAAAAAGGAAACCAAAACTTACCAAACCTTTAACCCAAAATCCAAGCCAAGCTTTTCTATACACACGATTCGGGGGCTGGGGGGGATATATACGTTAGATAATCCTATTCCTAATCAAAATCTTTATCCCCCGATCCTAGTCTGATTCATTTTTTATCGGGTGGGTCCTTGCATCCAATCCATGCATCATCATCATTATCCTTTTTTGATCTTCTTGTTTCACGCGTTTTTTTTTTTAGCCTAAATTTCTATAACTTTACAGTTTCGGGGTTTTCGGGGTATCGGGGATTACGGATTACGTAATGGATTTTACGCTATGCATACACTTACAAAAAAACCTTTGACTACACAATCAAAGTCTGATTGATTTTTCGTTTCAAGGATCTTTAAGGATCTCTTCGAAGGGCTTGACAAAAAAATGCACATTTAATGCTAATTATCGTAATCGCTATAAATACTTTCCTTTTTTTTTCTCTCTGTGTATGTGGGAGTGTGTGTATGTGGGAGTGTGAGAGTGTTTGTGTGTGTTTCCGGTCGCCATTTTTGACCAAGTCGCCTGTTTCCTTCTGCGATCCTTTCGCTATAGAAGTAAGGACTCTCCGTATCCTTTTTTTCTCCTTTTTCTTTATATGTATGTATGTTTAGTGGAAGCTCCTGTTGCACGCCTTACGTTGCTCGCTGCTTACGTTACGTCATACGCTTACGTTACGTAACGTCTTTTTAATTCTGTTTCCAACTCGTAGCTGCAGGGAAGAGTTAAAAAAAAAACAAATTCATAAAGAAAACCGCGAGGGTTGCTCTATTAGTTTCTCATACAAACCTTTGTAGTACACCTCGCGGTACATGGTGGGGCAGGCGGCCTTGCCGTTCGCCTTCGACGTCTTGAAATCGATGTTGGTGCGGATGGGCCGGTGCAGGAGCGGCTGGGGCGGCCGATAATTGTTGCCCAGCGGTGCCTTCGGGTGGTCGGGGCTGCCCTGCATCAGGCGGCGCAGAGCGTGCAACTGTAAAGGATATTCGAATGAAGAAGGGTTCTCCTTGAGACACGGAAGTAGCTCAACAATAAGGATCCTTCAACGGATCCAAACGTGCATAATTATCGATTTCTTTCGCGTTTGACATAATTTTTGCGAAAACCTAAAAATAGTAGCTGCCAAGCCGGGAAAGGACCTACCCGGGCACGGGCACACAACAAGGATAACCGACAACGACAACATCGAGTCAATAACACTTAATCTACTCAATCTGTTTATCAATTGACTTCCGTCAAAATCGCTTTTCACGACAACATGGCCGGGTTGAAGTTGATTGAGGACGAGGACGAGGACGAGCGAGGGCTGAGTCCTGGGGGAGGCGCACTGGGGGTGTGCCCGTTCAAGTGTAAATTAATCCCCGTGTGTGTGTGCGGGACGAGCTTGTGTCCCAACACTAAATGCCACTCAAGGCATTAAAGCCCTTCGCTGGATTGTGGTCGTTCGTCCCATTGATGGCTCCATTAAAAAATTACAATTTATGGCCAGAGGAAGAATAATTGAAATCCTTATTCAACGGGGGGAGGAGTTAGTGTCCTAATCTAGTAGCTAGCTAATCCTAATCCTGCCTAGACTAGACTAGACTGTAATTTAATTCGTTAGTCGTGACTTTTTAGCGGAGAGCATTATCCTGGTCCTGGGTTCGGGCGATATGATATGGCGGGGGCGTACGTTAATGGGTTAATTGCAATTTCTGCACAGCTTCCTTTTCCTTTTTGGAGCTCACTTTTTACCAGGTTTTCCTCGTTTTTCCAACGCTTTTCCCTGCTTTTCCCAGCTTTTCCCAGGGTTTCCTCGCTTTCCCATCGCTTTCCCAACGCTTTTCCACCCGCCTTTCCCCGATGGTGTTACTTTAATTTGGGAAATTATGTTTTGCCAGCAAGGTGCAGTGTCTGTCTGTCTTGCTCTCTCCCTGCCACCGTGTGCAGCCACTAAATTACATTGCAGGAGCTGGGGCAGGAGCTGGGGGGGCACGGGGCACGAAGCAAAGTGGAGTCCTCCACGGCTGCCACAAGTTGTAATCATGTGCCCATGGGTGCCATTGAGCTTGTTGAAGTTTTTATGAGTCTGCCGACTGCAGTGTGTGTGCTTTTGCTTCTGTCTTTCTCTTTCGCTGCCACACAGCCACTCTGCCACACTGCCACACAGCCAGTGTGCCACACAGCCACGTTTACATTGTTTACACGTATGCCGCTGGCCACCATTCATGCCACACTCCTACTGCCACTGCCGCTGCGTCTTTATTACGGCGCTGCACTTAATAAACATTTGTGTTAAATTTTTTCCCTCCATTGCTATCTCCTTTTTGTCCTTATACCCCCATCCTGCCATCCACCATCCGCATCCTTTTTATCCAGCCCCATCTGTATGCTCGCGCTCCTTTGAGTTATGGACACTATCCACTTTGTTGCTCCTCCAGCAGCGCAACTTAATTTAAAACTTAAATGAAATTAGCTAATAAAACAGACAGGACAACAGACAGTGCATTTGCAAAAGGACATCGAGGCAGGAGAAGGAGCAGGGAGAAGGACATCGGAGCACTGTATACTAATTAACAAACATTAAGGTGGTCATCACTCAAAATGGTTGTCCTTTTTTTGAGTGAAAAAGTCAGCACTTTGTAAAGTCCGTTTCTAAAGAAAGTCCTGTTTCGTCCTTCGAAGTTTTTTCAAAGCAAAGTAATGACTTTTTCGAACTCACCTGTTGTTTGGTGATGTAGATGGGCTTGTTGAGGACCACCCAGGTGACGGTTTCGTGGCAGGCCGGTGCCGTTGTGGAGCCATCGTAGGTCATGTAGTGATCCGTGTCGGGGAGCAGGCCCCGGATGGAGAGACGCTTGACGAAGGCCTCGTCGCCGCCGTACCGGATCCGCTCCAGCTGATCGGTGAGCATGCGCAGCTCCGGATTGGAGAGATCCCCCAGCTGGAAAACGAGAGAGGATTAAGGATCAATGCAGGGTTTGGAATCCCAATCCCCCAAAGGACACTCACCTGCAGGAGTATGGAGACGCCGACGATGCCCTGGGCGCGGTTGAGGGCGTCCGAGAAATTTGCATACAGCTGGGAGTTGTAGCCGAATATTTGTATCTGCGAGGAGGAGGAGAAGGACGAAAATGTACTCAGGATAAAGGATAAAGGATAAAAACAAAAGACGCTTCGCCCCAATCCTTTGTGTCCTGTCGGCAAACTTTATTGTTGCTCAATTTAAGCCGAAACGCATACAGAATGCGGTGACAGGACCAACACACACACACACACGAAGGAGCAAGGACTCCAGGACGAGGAGGTCGCCGCCGCCTTGTTTCGCATAAATTGCCCCAAAAATAATCCCAACTATCAACAAAGTGCAGACACGCACACGAATGCAAATACGAGTGCAACCGCACAAACACTAATGCACGTGGGCGGGACCAGGACGAAAAGGACTAACATTTGCCGGGGAAGATCGGCCAAACAGAAAGAGCAAATATTTTGCTTTTAGCCAAGATACCACAAGGGCCAAGACGGGGGCTAAACCCTTCTGATGTCCATCGCCTGCATCCTCCCCCCTGCATCCTTTTCCCCCCGACTTGTGTTCCAAAAACGCCTACAGGAGGGGGAGGCGGCACAGCAGGCGACACCACAAAATGAATCCTTAAACAAAAGCTCTGCAGCGAGGGTCGCATTTGGAGTTATGATAAAAATTAAAAAATTTATAAAAAATACAGAAACTAATCACATATTCAAGAGGCTTTAAAATCTTTCTGTTTTATTTATGGCTTTGGGCTATAATAATTTATTGGATTTATTGAATATTCAGGACGAATTCAGGACGAATTCATCGAACATCCTCCCCCAGCTTGTGTAACATGTGTACACGGATTTTCGGGGGGATTGCGGCCTGGAATATGTTTATTTCTCCGTCCACTGCGAGTGCACTCGCTGGTTGACCAGGACGAGTCGCAGGACGCGGCCCAGGACCATGACCAGTCGCAGTAGCAGACGCATCCAGCGGAAGGAAATGCTGCAGACAGCAGCAGGGAAAATAATAATAATAATAAGAGTCGACATGAGGGGGCGTGGCTGTAGGCAATGGCCAGTTAATAGCCAGAGAGAGACATTTAAATTATTAAAAAAAAAACTACATACTGCATTTTTAATGTGTGCCCCGAATGGCAAATAAAAATTTAAATTAAATTAAAATTTTCCCCAAAAAAAAATACTTTTGCCAGCTTGTTGAAATTTCAAAATGCCAGAGGAGCGGAAAAAAAAACTAAAACAACAAAAAAATGAGAATCCTCACACAGGAAGGATACACAGACAGAGTCCATGGCAGAAGTAAACAAACTGGCAAGTTGAGATCCTGGAGGAAATTCCTGGATTTTGATGAGTTCATATGCTTTTCGGGGGGCATCCCAGAGATGGAAGTACAAAATTTTGACGTCTAGCAGGAGGATCCTGGTAACTGGCAAAGGACTCTGCAGAGTCCTGCAGTACTAGAGAGCAGATGGCGCCATTTTCCGGTAGTTTTTGGGTAATTAAAAATTTGTTTAAACGAAGAAAACGAAAACAGAACTACGAGTTTCTAAAATTATTTTAATTTCTAAATAATAAATGGCAGGAAATCTCTTTAATCACACCTTTGCCCTCGATATTTAGATTCTCGTGTTTGTCGAGCAAATAAGACAACAAAATTTCACAATATTTCGACCACAAATTAAAATCTGGTATTTCCGTTTCATTAAACACCCAAAGCCCCTTTGGCTAAGAAAATAAACACAAACACGAACACACACAGGACACGGCATGACACGACACGATACGACACGACACGACAGGATAGGAACTACTAATACTAATACGAAAAAGGACAACAACACGTAGGTGTAAGTACCAGCAAATAGCCGGACAACGAGCCAAAGCCTAAGCGGTTTCGTTTCTTTCGAGGCAACCCCCCCATCCTTGCTGCTCCTTGCTGTTTGTCCTGTTTGTGCTCTGCTTGTTTGTTTGTTTGAACAAAGCAAGCTCCTGGCATATTTCTTGCCCCACACACACGCAAACACACCCACACCCAGTGCAAAGGCAACT
Organism: Drosophila ercepeae; assembly: GCA_018150545.1. NCBI lineage: Eukaryota > Metazoa > Arthropoda > Insecta > Diptera > Drosophilidae > Drosophila > Drosophila ercepeae. The sequence goes on from JAECWL010000197.1 coordinate 3,812,450, forward strand.
TAATCAGATCAATTACACATGTTTTCACTGCATGGATTCCACATCCACGTCGACGTCCATTCGCATTCACAGGCCTAGAAGAGGTCCGTTTCTCCGTAGTCCGAAAGTCCGATGTCCGTAGACCAATCCCCCGTGCACAAACTACACTCGGAAAAACTGCGAAAAGATTGCTGCAGCATTATCCTACATTCTCTCCACATCCTTCATCTTTTTCTCCCAGTGCCTTGTGTAGTCCTGTGCCCAACGAGCTGACAACGGGAGACAGAAAAGCAGCAAATACACCAGCTGGTGAAACTTTGCCTGGCCAGTAGTCCAGGATAGGATAGTCCTGCCACCAGCAGGCCAACCCCCTTTCCCAGTCAATAAGCCGAACAGAACAGTGGGACAAATCAGGATTTAAGACAAGCTAAGGATATAGAATAAGGTAAAGGATCAAAAGGGGAACTCAATCTAGAGATATCTGAGAAGATTTCAAGAGTTATCCTTTCCATCAGATCAAGAAAAAGGATCCATTATCAAGCCCATTGTCCGGAAACTGTGTAGCGATTTGCTGGGGAATCGGTTTCTGCTTTTGCCAGCAACTAAGGAGAAGCGGAAGGAGTGGAGTGGAGAGGAGTGTATCCTTCTTGGCCCTTCAGCCGGTTGACTTGGCTTTCGTGCTCGGCTGGCCAGCCACGATAATATTGGCCATGGCCAGAAGCCGGTTTAGGCCGGCAACATGGCCTCATGTCAACACTTTGCCGCCTGTGTCGGCCTGCTGTTCCTGCTGTTGCTACTCCTGCTGTTACTCCTTCTGCTACTCCGTATCCTTTGGTCTGTGTCAATTTTCTAGACAAATGAAGCAAATTAGCCTAACAACGCACTGGGGACGTTGTCAAACACGCACACACACCCATCCACATCCATCGCAGGACATCTAGGAGGCTAGAGTAGATCGGTCCAGTTCTGGGCACAGTTTGTCATTGTCCCTTTACAGCCACATCCCTTCCCACTTGTACACTTATCCCGGGCAGCACTCTCGGCTAATTATCCGCAACACTATTTGCATCATCCGAAGCCAGGATCCAATTTTTATTGAACTTTAATTTCGGAAAACCAAAAGGACTTTAAAAACGGGAGTCACCTGGCACCTGGTTCGTAATCCAATGAATAACTTCACCGAGAACTCATTACCCATCCACCGAAAATTCACTTAGCCCTTTAACGACTTAGTGGCGTTAAAAAACCCCAAACAGATGGGCGGAGGTTGGGAGGAATTAACGCGCTTTAATCGCCGGCTGGCTGCCTGGTTGGGCTTTAAACGGATTTAACCAAACGGATCCTGGAGGGGTGTCCTGGAGAGGAGCTGGGGTTGCTGAAATTACAGCACGACCTCATTAGCAGCAAATATTTTGGCGTTCAGCTCGTTTGTGTTCAGTCACTCGATTCGGCCCAGCCCCTTCTCTGACTAACCTTCTACCTATCCTTCTACCTATCTCTCTCTTTGTCCCTCTATCTGTCTCTTTTGTGAGTGCAGCATGGACCGATAGAGATATAGATACATTTGTATATTTAAGTACTCGATGGGTTGTGGAGCGCAAATTAATGGTTAAGCCATCCTTGTTGCCGGTTGTGTCCGTGGTCCGTGGTCCGTGGTCGGTGGTTGCCAACCGCAAAGTGAGAAGGGGGACTGGAGTGACCCTAGGGTCGATAGTTTCGGATCCCCATTTCCTAAACCATGCCCCAAGGCAACAGTGATTAAATTTTGGCCACAAGACAAGTGCTAAACGGGCGCGGCCCCAAAACAAATCAAACTCAAAACCAGGCACCTGTGCATTGGAAATAGAAATAACGCACTTGCAGCACCACAACAAACCCGTGCCACCTGCCACCTCCTACCTTCCTCTTGCCACTCCACCACCTCTGTGGCATCCAATGACTACGACTACGAAATCCAAGACTGCGCCTGCAATCTTGTGCGGATTTCATGGGGATTAATTAAAATTGCCAATTACGAATTCATTAAGGCAGATCAAATTCTGAGGCGCGGCCATTAGGGCGGCTTTTGTTACGGTCGGAATGTCCTTAACATTGTCCGGAGACCCGTTCAGCCGTGAAATATGCCTCTGGAAAAAGTATCACCCCCAGAGGATGGGCTTGGCTTGCTCTGAGTTGAACTTTCATTGTCCAATCCAAAACCGACGACTTTTCCGAGTTCCTTTTAATGAGAAACAAATTTGCGAAACTGAAACTTCATCTGTGGCGTCTCTGGTTGTTGGTTGTTTGGTCTTTTTTTCACGGATCAAAACTCGTTAAGAAGTGTTGCTTTCAAGAACCGAAAATGCATCCCATCTCGTCTCCAAGCTGCAATTGCTTGTCACTTCTGGGAATGGAAATCGAGAAAGCAGACTGACAGCCCAATTCATTTTAAATCATGAGGAGGAAGCTGGAGAAGGAGCAGGAGATGGAGATGGAAACCAGGACGAAGTAATTTAACCAAAATACACGATGGATCGTTTATCATCGGCTCATCGCCGAAAGGAAGAGAGAGGTTTCTAATTAATTTGCGCTGACATCGGTGGCCCCGGTAACGTAACGTAACGGGTGGCATCCGCCAACTGGCTGACATGCAACAGATTTATAACGTTATTGCAGCTGCTGCAACAGCACAGTAAGTGCAACTGCAACTGCAACTGCAGTTGTTGCAGCTCTTTTTGCGTATGGCTTGTGGCAGATGTGGCGCACTTTCGACTCTTGATTGCCTCGCAGAGCAATGGCAGAGACAAAAACAAAAAAAAACAGAAACAAAAGCGCCACACGACGCAAATGGAAATGAAAACTGTGTCGCCCATCACTCAACGCAACTCAACTCGAGTCAAGTGGCCAAAGAGCAGACAGACGGAGCACGACAGGATTAGCCCCTCGGGTGGGGCACAAAAAAAAAAGAGCAGTCTTTTCTTCTCCACTGCCACTGCCACTTCCACTGCCACTTCCACTTCATTCTTCAAGTGAAATGTCCTTAAAAGCCAGGCTCGATTTAGGTACCAGGGACAGATTACTTTGAGAATAGAAAATCGGTAATCATTAACCGACTTGGCAATTAATTTGGAAAAATATGTCTTCGAGAGCTTTGTGAGAACCGACACAAACAGAATATAGACATCCTTTGTCTAACTCCAAAGACTCCTGGCAAAGCGTCCTGACAAAGAGTCCTGACAAAGAGTCCTGGCTTCGCGTATTTACATATTTTTAATAACGTGCTCGCAAATCAACTGAAGCGAGCTCTTCTGTGTGTGAACTTGACATCGAAATGAACAAAACACAGAGACCCCGAGACTCGGAGACTCGGAGACGCCGAGAGGTTAAATCATATTTGACAAACAGAGAACAGGTGCAGGAGGCGGGCGGTGCCGAGGAGGTGTGGCAAAAACACGCATGTGTACATTCCTGGCACAATCCTGGCGGAGGGGAACAGGCAGACAAGGTGTCTGAGTGCGCCTGCCATATGACACATAAATATGTCCTGCCTCCCGGACACCACCTACAGCTCCTGTCTCTAGTCCTACTCCTGCTCCTCCTCCTGTTTCTACTCCCCTGAAAACAATGTACAAATAAAACAATACAAAATCATCAGCCATCAGCAGGTCCTTCGTATCAGAAGCGGAACGCTTTCCGAAATCATTTACATTAAAAGGCGCATATTAAAAAATATATTTACCTGCCAACCGAAAACTTAAAAATAAGCAACAATGGTTACGTTTTATTTTTTTCAAATCCGGAAAAGTGTGAATGATTTGCCCGGGGAGGAGGGTCGAGTAGCTGAAGGACGAAAAAAGCGTAGGCGGAGGCAAATCAAAGCTCCAGACGACAAGTGGGGGGGGGCGAGTTTCCAACATGTTGAACCTGCTCAGAGCTGAAAAGCGTTGATGATAACATTGAGGAGTCATCCACCAGACAAAGGAACCGGGAGACGAAGGACTCTTGACTTTTTTCGACTTTGTTATTTATTTTATTTTCTCCAAGGCAGCCTCGGTGTCTTCGTCTTCGTGTCTCATTTTTGTGTGTTTTTTGTTCAGCGACAAATCGACATTTGCTGCATTAAATGCTGATCAAATACACTTCCGCTCGTTTATCTGGGTAAATATTTGAACGGACCAAGGACGGAGGAGAGGTCGTACCCCGGAGTGGGGGTACTAACAAGCTTACAATGCCAGAAGGAAAGAAATACCAGAATGTCAGGGAGCCAGGGAGCCAGAGTGCCGGCAATGGCTGTGAAATGACGCAAGAAAGTTGAAAAACTCCGACGACTCGCACACAATTGAATTGTTAAAGAGGGAAATCTGTTGACAGGCAACCGAGATTCCGCACCGAAAATAGAATCGAAGAAAGGACTCTCACACCCATCTAGAAATTGAGAGTGACACCAGGACTTACCTCCGCCGGGAACGTGTATCCCTCCACGCTGTGCTCCGATCCGAATTGGTCGTTCAGTCCGTAGTGCATGTGGATCTCGTGGAAGCGGTACCGGTACGAGAGCGGTCCTCCCGAAATATTAACCGGCGTCTGCATTCCATCGTAGTTGGCCACCGTGTCGTTTCCAGCCGTGAAGATGACGCTGTGACCCGTATTGGTTATCAAACCGGATATCTGAAAATGGGAAATAGTTTTAGGGGAAGAGAGTTAAGAATTACTAAAACTTTCAGAAATATCTCAAATAAAGGTACTTTGGGGAAGCTATATCTTCTGCAATAATCCTCCGAACGCTAATCGGAAGACACCGAAAGATTCTGTATCGAATTCCCTCGAAAACTACACCAAAACCTTGTTCCCGATGGGGAAGTCGATTTTTTGTTAATTTTTGAGGTGAACCCCTTTTGAATTTTTGGGGAAAGACCCTTTGGAAACCCATAGGGCGCAAGGGAAAGGCTATATCTTCGCCATTCTATAACCGATTCTTGCTCGGAATACCTCAAAAGAATCGTTATTCAATTCTCTTGGAAACTGCATCAAAATCTGGTACCCCATTGGGAATTCGATTTTTTGTTAATTTTTCTAGGGAAACCTTTTTGAATTTTTCGGAAAGGGTCTTCGGAGGACCAACATGAGCAATATGGCTCCAAAGAAAGGCTATATCTTCCCCATTACCCAACCAATTCTTGCTCGGACTACCTCAAAAGAATCTTTATTCAATTCCTTATTAAACGGCATCAAAACCTGGAACCCCATTGGGAATTCCATTTTTTGTTAATTTTTCTAGGGGAGCCCCTTTACATTTTTCGCAAAGCCTCTTCGAAGGACCAATATGTCACGGAGGAGCAGCTATATCTTCCCCATTACCCAACCGATTCTTGCTTGGAATACCTCTTCAGAATCGTTAGTCAATTCCCTTTCAAACTGCATCAAAACCTGGAAACAAATTTTGAATTCAATTTTTTGTCTATTTTTTGAGGTGAACCCCTTTGAATTTTGAGGAAGCCTCTCCGGAGGACCAATATGTCACAGAGGAGCAGCTATATCTTCCCCATTACCCAACCGATTCTCACCCGGAATACCTTAAAAGAATCCTAATTGAATTCCCTTTCAAACTGCATCAAAATCTGGAAACAAAAGGGAATTTGATTTTTGAAACATTTTTGAGGGAACCCCTTTAGAATTTTTAGACAACCCCCCTCAAGGACCAATAAGGCCCCAAGAGAAGACTATATCTTTGTCAATATCCAAGCTATTCTCATTCAGAATACCCCCAAAATAATCTTCATTGAATTCCCAATCAATCTGCATTAAAAACCGGCCAGAATTGTGAGAAATTGAAATTTTTTCCATATTTTCGAGGGGAACTCCTTTTGGATATTGAGGAAAGGTTGGTAATCCTTCCTCGTCCTTGGTACTCACTCTGTGCTTGTCAATGTGCATGGGCCGCAAATTAGGGTCGAAGAGCAGGCGCTGGGGCTCCAGGTTGACCGGGGACTGGCGGCGACCCTTGTTGCAGAGCGACCACTCCGGATTGATTAGGCCCCAGAAGGCGGGTCCTGGAAGAGGTAAGAGAAAAGGATGTTTTATTAGACAAAGGCAGGGGCATTCTAAATCGAAAGGGTGCCAAGAAGATTTATGAACTGTTTCCAAAGTTTCCGTTTGTGGTGCAGGGTGCAGGGTGCGGGGTGGAGCTGTGCAAAAACTTGCCACAAATTGCATAATGGTCAGAAGGGTCAGAAGGGTCAGGCAGGAGCCATTGCAATATTTGTCTGGGCATCTGCATAGGTGTTGGCCTGCGTTGGTTTAGTTTTTCTTCCTTTTTTTTGCTGGTTTTGTGTCTGTTTGATTCTAGCCACATGACCCTCTGCCACAGCTCTCTCTGCCCCTCCTTGAAAGCTTTAATTTCGTGCGGCTGGCTCCCCCCTTTTTTCTGGTTGTCCAGGACCGGCAATAAAATTGCAGGTTTATCTTTGCTCCTGCCTGTCGTTGGCTGTGTCTGCTGTGTCTCTCGGTCCTTGGCTTTAGCTTTTGGCCAACTTTATCTGGCCTGGCAGCTTAATTTATGGCAATATGAAATCAAGCTGAGCTGCCCCCGAAAAACAATAGGCAATGTTTCTTATGGCCAGGCTAGGCCAGGGAGTTTGTTGTCATTTTAGTTGAATTGTTATGGCCGAGTTGGCTCTTCAAACTGTTTCAATTCCATGTCCTTGTTTGGCTTCGCTCCATTTCATCTGGTATAGGATTTTTTCGAAACTTTAGACCTTCGATCGAATGAATTAAATGTCTTAGTTTGTTAATTGTTAGTCCTTGAATCCTTTATCGGCACTACCTTAGTCCTGGGCTAAAGCCCCATTATTGCAAACCTCTTGTGGCTGTCCTAGTCTCTCTCTCTTGGCAATCCCATTTATGGCACCCACGCCCCACCGGCTCCTCCTTCGTGGCCATAAAAATAGCTTCGCTCGCCTGCAGTCGCATTGCGTATACGTAGTGTGGTACGCGATGGCCTGACGAGTGGCAGAGAGATGGAGGCGGAGACGGAGGTCCTGCCTGGCCAGTGGAGGAATGTCTGGGAATCAACACGTTCGCTGCTTTTGGCCGCAATCAGGAGCTTCAATCAGAGATATGCCACGTACTCGCGTTTAAGCGATTGTTGACCTCAACGACGCCATCGCATTAGCCAAAAAAAATAAAACTGAAAACACGTTAAAAGGAAAAGCTGAAGGAGAGCGGATAAAAATAAAGGATGCAAAAGTTATCAGACGAGAAGGAGAAGGACGAGGGACGCGGGACGCGGGGAAAGTAATCCTGAAAATGGAAAGACGCTGGGAAGCAGCACAGATGAGCCAGCAGGGACGAGACCGTGAATGGGAAAGGCAATTAGCAGCAGGTGGGCTGCAAAAGGTCCTTTAAATAAATTCCCTTTCCCTCCTTGAAAGCAGATTAATACCTTCAGACGAGACTACTTGTGCTCGTGTCACGCAACCATCTCCAGAGGCCACTGGAGGGCAGCAGGTCCTCCTCCTGATGGCCGGATACGGGCGCGGATGCTGCTGCCTCGAGTCTATTAAATTGCGGTTGCCTTCTACGCGGAGTCGAGTCAATGAGGCAATTGCGAAACGATTTTAGCAGCCATTAACAACATTAGTGGCTTGGCTGCCTGAACCGAAGGATCTCGGGAATAGAGAGGACTCTAGGGTGGTGGCATGCAGCACGCTTCGTTTGATTCCGTTCGGGCCGCCTTTATTCGACTCTTTGGCAGTGCAAATCACGTTAAACAAGGGCACGTTGCACGTTGCACGTTGCACGTTGCACGTTGCAGATGCAAAAAAAAAAAAGAGGATACTGCAGCTACAGATGGGTCCTGCTCCTGGTCCTGGCAGCTTCCGGCATGCGAGGAATGCTTATGCAAATTTATTTATGCCAAAAGAGACACAAAAGCTCCGCTCCTGGCCCCGGTCTCGCCTCGGATTTCGGTTGCAATTTGTTTACAACACGTGTTACAGGATATCCCCCCGGGGAAGGAGTGTCCTCACTGAGCGAAAAACAGCACCGACTTGCTCATCGTTTCGTAATTAGCTGATCCGCGGATTAAATGAATAAAAAACTCCAAAATCTTTGGATGGATCCTTTGGGCATTATTCCATGTTTTCTTTCTCTGATTTTTTTTCTTCTGCTAGCGACTCCTGCGAGTCCTGCGAGTCTTGTTCCCTGTTCACCGAAATCCAATTCAAAATTCAAAGCACTTGAACTTATTTATGCATTTGTCTTGTGCAAATGGCGCCGCCGCTGTCTCTCTAATAAGATTAAGAAAGATGCTTTTGGACTTTGGGAAAGGGATCCGGATGAGGGAGGAGAACTAGGAGCCAGGACCCCGACAAACGCTTATCGGCTGCCTGCTGTCCTGTCTGGACATAATCTCCGAGGACCTCTGCCCCTGATTCCACCGCCACTTGTGACACATGGTGAACTGTTCTCCGTTTCGGATCCGCCATTCGGTGGCTCCTCCGGCTCCTTCGTCTGCGCCGCTGCTTATCACGTTTCAGCGCCAGACAATGGCGGAAAAAAAAGGAAAGTTGTCAGGCACTCTCCTGCTGCTCCACCCCCCCTTGAATACTTTGTCAGTCCTTCCATTTGACAGCTGCAAATCGGCTTCGTTTCTACCTTTCCGCTCCGGCATCGCTCCGGCATGGCTCCGGCATCGCTCTGGGTTTTCCCATGCACTTCACGCGTGCGACTCCAGTCGTTGGGAAAATCGTTTTACGCCCGGCAACAAAATGCATGGCCAGGTGGAAGAATCGTCTGAACCCAGTCCCATGTTGCATGCCACTGCCCCTGCTGCCACATACAACTTTGTTGCTTTAGCGAGAGGCGTGCTGCTCGTTGTACTTTCGCGCTTCCGTCCGTGGTTATTGTTGAGCTTTGATTAAAATTTACTTTGTTGTTGGTATTTATGAAACTTAAACGGCAAAGTCCGACAATTCCAACAAAAAAAGAAGAGCTCACCTGAGATGCCATCGTATGTCCACCAATCCTCCCAGCTGACGGCGAGCAGGACTGCAAGGAAGGAAGGATACAAAAGTGAATGAGTTGGAAATGTAAACAGAGAGAGAGAGATGTCAGAGGATGTCTGGCAGGATGTCTGGGATGTGATTGCATCATAAATATCTGGCACAAAAAAGAGGCTTATGTATTATATGAAGGGAATTAACATAAAACTCACTTAAAATACTCGTTTTACTCGTTTAAGTAATTAAAAAAAATAAAACACATACTCGTATATATATTTTAAACTATAAAATTTCAATGCTTATTTTAATCCGGATTCCTTTTAAAATTTGTTGCTATTTTTAATCAGTTTTTTGTGTGTCTGAATAGTAAGCCGAAATTTCATATTTCCATTCATCGTTTCACAATCAGTGGGTTTTAGTCCTGCAGCCTCATTAAACTTCTGGTTTTAGTTTAAAATACGGAAAATCCTGCATGGAACATGAATCCTGAATCCTTTGGGTCCTGCCTGAACTTTGTAAGAATGATTTTCGCTTACTTGCCTTTTAATTTTTTCGTGTTCGAGTCCGGTTTTTTTTTGCCTTTTGCTGGCTCGTTTTTTTAGCGTTTTTTCCACTTGGTTTTTTTTTTTCTTTTTTGCTTTTTTGCTCGCCCTGAAAATTCACTTCCGTCACTTGTTAACTTTAACATTCATCGACACTTTTTGCCTTTGCCTGCCACCAACCCACGCCCACGCTTTGGTTGCCCCCCGTTTTTTTTGTGCCCTCTGCCGTGCCGGGCTTGAAGGGAATGCAGCTAAAACACTTTGTTATTTTGACAGCCGACAAAAAAGCGGGCCAATGCCTTTTGGCGCGGAGAGAGCGAGCGAACCTGCACTCCTTCTTTCCTTCCGCGACTCGCGAATCAAAGTCAAGAAATGTTGAGTCATTAAAACGCGTTCCACGCCCCCCGACGCCCCTACGTCCCATACTACGCCCTCGAAATCCTTTTGCCCTTTGGCCGCAGGACTTGCAGCGCGAAATGCAGTTTCAGTTTCCGGCAAAAACCTTAAAAGCCACAACGCACCGAGAGGAATTTCATAAATATTTCAATTCAAAAAAGGATACAAAACTTGATTTTAGATCGAAAACATCCTGTGCTACCCTGCCTTCTGTCAAAACAAAACGATTTGCAAGGAAAAAACCTTGAAAAGGCGCTGAAAAGGCTGCCCCATCAAGCAGCAAGGACCAAGGAGTAATAACAACAATAATAATAATAATAATAATAATGCAAAGTCATGGGCAATGATTGAAATTAATGGATTTGTAAATGCTCAGCGTCATTCCCAGCTCTTAACCCTTTTTGGCGGAGGGACAGGACACCGCTAAAAAATATCCTATCGAAAAGTTTTAAATTTTTTCAATAAACTTTTTAAAACATAGATTATTTCCATTTATTTTGCTGCCTTCTTCCACTCAACGCTCTGGTTTTTTCGTTCATTGAATTCTATTTATAAATTTTCACCTGACCGCGCAGGACCTCATCCCATGCCCCACCCCAACCCCTCGTTGGTCACCTGACCTCCTGCTCCCCTCCTGCTGCCGCTTCGCAATCATAAAAGGCAACAAAATGTTGAACAAATTTTTATGGCTGCACAAAGCAACAGAGTGACAAAGAAGGCGACAGGGCAGGGCGAAAAGTCAGCCATCCGGCATGCACAGAGAGAAATAATGTTCAAGTTTTAATAACTCAGCTGGAGAGTCCTTAAAGGGGAAGTCTTTAAGGGAGGATTTCTCTCAGTGTTCCCTCGCCGAGTCGCACCTTTCAGTATTAATTACAAATGAAATTTTCTTATCATTTCTGTTGCCGTTGACAACTTTCTGTCTGTCAGCCCAGACCCGTCTGGATCTCGTTTCCACTCCCTCCAGGTCAGTCCTCTCCTTTGAGTCTTGTGAGTCCTTCGAGTCTTTCCAGTCCTTCGAGTCCTCTTCTCTCTGGACCTCTACTTAAGGGCCAATAAGCAAAAATAGTTGCTGCTAATTGTTGTTTGTCGTTTATGGTTATAGCCAATGCGTGCTAATTGTTGTCCTGCCATCGTCCTGCCATAGTCCTTGCTCCTTCTTGCCTCGCGCTTTTCAATTTCGATGCCGAGTTTTATTCTTTTTTTTTGTCGTCCCGGGTCAGGGGTCAGGAACAACAATTTATGGCGGCACTTTGGTTCGGTTCAATTTAATTTGGACCAGATGGGGAATTGGAATACTCTAGGTTTGGGTTTGGGAGAGGAGATCCTTGCGATCTTGACGGGGTTGGAGGTATTTGGGGTGTCCTTCTTGGGAGTCTCTTTTTTCTTGGGGGTTTCCTTCTCCTTGGGGGTTTTCTTCTGCTTGGAAGTCTCCTTCTTCTTGGGAGTCTCCTTCTTCTTGGGAGTCCTACTTCTTCTTGGGAATCTCCTTCTTCCTGGGAGTCTCCTTCTCCTTGTTCTTGGGAATCTCCTTCTTCTTGGGTTTCTCCTTCTCCTTGGGAGTAACCTTCTCCTCGGAAGTCTCCTTCTCCTTGGAAATCTCCTTCTTCTTGGAAGTCTCTTTCTTCTTGGGAGTCTCCTTCTTCTTGGGAAGCTCCTTCATCTTGGGAAGCTCCTTCTTCTTGGGAATCTCCTACTTCTTCTTGGGTTTCTCCTTCTCCTTGGGAGTCTCCTTCTTCTTGGGAGTCTCCTTCTGCTTGGAAGTTCTCATTCTTCTCGGGAGTCTCCTTTTTAGAGCCTCCTTCTTCTTGGGAGTCATGCTTCTCCTTAGGACTCTCCTTCTTCTAGAGGTCTCCTTCTTCTTGAGACTCTCCTCCTAAGTTCAGGGAAAACCTTTAGCTTCCTGAAAATTTTATAGCGCCTTGGGAGTCAGAGTCGGCTGTCAGAGTATCAGAGTGTTCGATCCTTGGGGGAATCCCCAATTTGGGGGAGTTGTTTGTGTTCTTCTTTGTGTTCGCTTGCCATTTGCTATTTGACTATTTTGCTATTTGTTTGCTGTCGTCGTCGCCGTCGTCGTCCATGACGTCCTCGTCCTCGTCCTCGTCCTCATCCTCGCCGTCTATTTAAAAGGCACGTAAACATGGCCGACTTCTGGCGCGCCCAAAACAACAACATCAACAAAAATGAAAACAAAAACATCAGTGAAATCAAAAGGACTTTCTGGCAGGATTGGGAAGGAGTTGGAAAGGACGAAAGTGGGGAAAAAAAGGATTGACGTGCGCATTTTAGTCACGCTGTCGCGGGTTTTTGCCTTTTTGCCATTTTAGCTGATTGTTTTTGTTGTTGTTTGTCGTTGTATATATATATATATGTGTGTGTGTAAGCGCCATGTGGGAGGGACATCAGGACAACGAGGACAACGAGGACAGCCAGGACATCGAGGACATTGAGGACATCAGCGGGTTTGCCTGGCGGGTAACTTAATATTTTGTTGATGTTTGCCCAACTTGATTATATCTATCACTATCATAATACAGCTACACACGCAGCCACCCCCACCTCACCCCTCACCTGCAGTAGTCCCTGGTCCTGTCCTTCCCCCGCCCCCTCCAAGACATATGCAAATTTTGGCAGAAAACCGTCGACAGGCCTTGCCACAGATTGCCCAGAAACGATATGGGCTCGAAAACTGAATAATATGAGCTATGAGGAAGGGAATTTATTATCCTTGTAGGAAGGATATCAGGCGGGAACTTAATGAAATTGACAATATAAACACGGGTTCTCGGTTGGATGATCTCTGCTCTGGCTCGGATCGGATCAGAGACAGAGGCTTTGTTCTCTAGACTCGATCCCGAATGGCGTAATCAGGGAATGGTAATCCAATATCTTATCCATTTGCCTTTAATAGACTTTCTTTAGAGTCCTTCCTGCCACGGCTAATTCATTTGATTTTTATTGGGCCCTGGACAAGGGGTGGGGGGAAGGACACACAGAGAGTGGGAGTAGAGGAGCAGGGGAGTGCCAGAGACTCCGAGTAATATGCAAATAGCCCAAGGCGTGGTGCCAGATCTGAAGGAACATCGGCGGGGTTCCGTTTTAAAAGCGCAAGCAAGTGAAAGCTTTCAATCAATGTCGCTCGCTCGTCAGCCATCCCCCCTTAGAAGCCTCCCTTACACGCCTCTGCTTTTTTTTTTTTGTGGCAAGCTTCGGCTTTTAATTTCTATCGCTACGATTTCATTTTTTAGTTCCATTCGAGTTGGTTTGGTTCTAGTAACCATTTCCATTTGCCTCCTGCTCCTTGGTCCTCCTTGCAGCCCCCTTTTTTTTACCCTTCCATGAAGCCACACCTCGTTCTTTGATTTTTATTAACTTTTGTCGACTCCGGTCCGGTCTGGTTTCTGCTTTCGTGTGTCAGATTGTCCGTTGGTCTACCGGCTGCCCGCTTCTCCGTATCCTGTCCGCGGCCACGCCCTTTACCCGAGCCACTCCCTTTGCCTCCTTCGCCGGCTAATGGTAAATGGTAAATGCCATTTCAATTACGTACACAGTACTAAAATTTTATGCGGCCAGTCAACGTGATGGTGGTGGCGGTGGCTCCTCTCCTTCTTTGCTCGATTTTGTATTTGTTTTTGTTTCGGTTTTTGCTTAGTCGATTTCCATTTGCGCTTTAAGTGCATTTGCACAATCAACAAACAGGACTATATAGAAGGGGGGTGTGGCAGAAAGGACATGTACGAGAAGGATATGGTAGGCGGGTGTGGTTCCATAATCAAACATCAATCCGATGCTTTGCATCTTTTCCAGCTCCTGTTACAGTTCCTGTTCTAGTTTCTGTTTGAACAAAAAATACGAAAAAAAATATCAAGAAACCGATAGCAGGTAAAGGATATCTTCAGTTACTTGTTGCAAAAAAAGCTTTCGTTATCCTGTCAGCTAATTGAAAGTAGAAAGAAAGTCTATTACCCTTTTTGGAAAACAAAACAAAAGATAAACCTTAAACCTTAATATATTATGGATTTTGAGTTTCAGAGCTGGGCTGGGTGGTGAGTTTTTTCAGCGGTGCTGTGGCGCCTCTCAATGTGGCAACAACTGTGTGTCGGTAACAAATGGCACGCAAAACACCTGTCAAAAAAAATCGCGGGGGAAAGTGCCAGAAAAAAATCCGAAAAGTTTGTAAGCTCATTTTGTTACCCGTTCGTGTTGCTGTTATTGCCACAACGAGTATCGTTTTTTTCCAACTTTTTTGCTGTTTTCTCGTTTCTCTATTTGTCACTAGTCCGACTGCCAATAGGCGTGTCAGAAAGTCAGCAGCGACGACAGGACTTTCTAGTGCTGCCTCTACCCAGCTGATACCCTAGAAAACAGAGACTGAGACTGAAACCCCGTCGAGGGTATCTGCGGGGAACCGACTAAGCCAAATTGTGTGTCGGCTGAGCTCCGCACTCAGGTGGGTCCATGCATTTTTCACCGCTTTTCCGACGGACGACCTCCGGGTCCATGTCGGAAGAGGCTTTCCCCCCAACCCAGAACGTGAACTGCAGGAGAGGAGAACCGCAGTCACTTTGGCTTTGCATTTTTTGTGAGCTTGGCTTTTTGGGGAAACCCAAGCTTCCCCCGGTAAAGTTTTCTGGGAGCTGAGAGCTGCTTTTGGCAACAGGTGGAAGGGCTTAGTCCGCACTGATCTGTTCATTTCTCGATTCGCACTTCGCTCTCGTCCCGAGGGTCCCGGACGAAGGACGACTCCGAGCCAAGCAAAGGACGAAACGAGAAGAGAACTTCACTTCAAAACGTGAATAAAAGTGAAGTCGAAACAAAAAAAGATGAAGCTTCCACTTAAATATTAGCAAAAGTTTTTCTGTCATCGTCGGTGGGGAAGGAAAAGTGCGCTGGCTGGCTGGCCAGGACGAAGGAGGAAAGTGCTATGGGTTTAAGCGTAAATTTTCCTCTGACACTGATTTGTTGCCTTTGGCTGAAGAGCAGGCAAAACTCTGCAGGTGAAAGGCGAACAAAAATACACGGAAAACAAATCATTAAATTATGAATCTCCAATCGGGAAAAGCAACACCTTAGTTATTGAACTTTTAAATACGAATGTGAGTCTCTAGATGGCTTTGTTTTGGATACCAAATCCTTAAAAAGGATAAAATATTTTCCAGTGCCTAGAAAAAAAGCTGAACAACCGACTGACATTGCTTGTTTACTTCCGAGAGCCCCTGCACCACTTTTCTTGGCTGGCTTTGCACTTAAACTTTGGCAAGTTACTGTTGCAAGTTGATGTTCCTGTTGTTGCAAGTTGATGTTCCTGTTGTTGTTGCACGTTGCTGTTGCTGCCGTTGCACTCATTATTGTCAAGTTGCCTGTTACACATTCTCCTCATTTGGGTTACACAGAAGACACAGGACACAGACACGGGCTCTCACCACACACTGAAAGTGCCACAATGGAAATCCTTGCTAAAATCCTTGCTAAAATGCAACTTGCCTCCTGCCGGGCAGCCTAAAAATGTTGCTGCATGCGAATCCTTCCCTTCCCCCGTCCTCTAATCTGGCGTTGTGCACCCTGGCAGGTGTCTAATCCCGGCTGGATGTCCCGGACTGGATGCTTCTGCCAAATGGCCAGCAAAGAGCAAACAGTGAAAAGTTAAGCGAGCCCATTTCTGGTGTCATTTTCGGCCCAGGACCAGGACCAGGCCCAGGACACCAATCCCATTCTCATTCTCCTACTCCAGCCAAGCATTTCGAGGAGTTTTAATGATGTTGCTCCACTGTCCACTCCGGCTTCTGTTGCAACTGCACCGCTGAGTGACCGGATGACCGCAACGTCCAAAACATCCACAGCGACCACAGAGCTGTCAGGGAGCATTCTGGAGCATTCCAGTAGCGGTTGGGCAGGGATCCTCTAGAGGAACACATATTCATAAAGGATGTTGCAGCAAGGAGTTGTGGCAGAGGCCCGAAACCCACAATTTTTCCAATCTCGAGATTTGAAAACATGACGAAAGCAGAAACGAGAACCGCCCAAAGGAACCCTTGGCCTGTCGACGATATGAAGGAGTGGAAAGGTGGACAGGTGGGTGGGTGGACAGGTGGGTGGGTGGTTTGATGGGCAGGTGGACTGCTGGGCAGGTGAACAAGTGGCCAGCGGACAGAGCCAAGCAACCAGCAGCCAAGTGACGGCGCAGTTAATTAGTCTAAGTGGAAACGGGAGCACAAACTTTAAGCACTTGCCTGCCCCTCATTGTTGCCCCTTCAATTGCTACTTTCACTTGCTGCACCTCTACTTTCTTTCTGTTTCCGCTTTAGCCTTTTCCTTTATTGCCCTCTTGGCCAGCCTCCTTCTTCCGTTGCTGCCAAATTGTAGTTCACTTTTCGGCTGCGTCCCATTTAGAATGGGCGTTGAGCGTGTTGCAAGGATATCCAAGGGATAGAGTACAGGAGAGTACAGGACCCTCTGGGTGCATCCTTTTTTGAATCGCGGCACAGGCCAAGAAGTATTCTCAAGTGAGCTGTGTTTATTTTTATTCATTTCTACAACTAGGACTCGGTTATCCACTTGGAATTCATTGGCAGGACGAAGATCTCATTCATTATTTGCTCTTCCGGATGGCGAAATGGGTTTCTTCCAGTCCAGTCCTGGAATGCTCATATTTACGCTTTCTCGTCTCGAGTATTCAAATTGCACTCACACATCGAGTTTAACTCGATTTGGTGGTAATGTTTTCCGAATAAATTTCCACTTTGCACTGCAATTGGATTTCTTTCTCCTCCGTCCTGCAGCTCGTCCTGCCACTCATAATGCACTTATCCTGCCACAAAAAAAACAGAGACCAGACCTTGAATATCTCTCTCGCCGGGACACCCGCAAAATGTTGGCCAAAACATTTGCAATTCTTTCGAAATCATCATTACGGATGGGTTATGGGATGGGTTCAAAGTTCCCGGGCTCTACAGGGTGTTGTGGTTGGGTGGGTTGGTTAGATGGGTGGGTTGGGTAGGGTTTTGGGTGCAAAGTTTCCCCGCAGTGCTGGCGAAGAACACACATTCTTCATTAGCCGCGTGCCACATTTTTCTCTGAGGTTTCTGCGAAAGTATGCCACTTTTAAAGGTCCTTGCAAGGTTCATATGTGTTAGTGTGCGAGTGTGTTAGAGTGTAGTAGTGTGTGTGTCCATGAAGGCCATGATAAATGAGCCATTGGCATTTATTTTCGTTTCAGTTTCATTTCATTTGGGTTCTTCTCGTTCCTTCCATGAAATCGATGTCTGCTGATTTTTCAGCCAGCCCGTCGACCCTCGACTTGGAAAATTACATTTTCCCAGGAGGGGGTGGTGCTCCGCTAGTTCATCTAAGCGCACACAGGTGGCGCTAATGTGACTCAAGCACCTTGATTTGTTGCCGAGCCGAGGAAATTATGCCAATTTTTTACCCACATTTGCGAGCCTTTGATTGTGTGTTTGCCTTCGACCTTGCGGTGGTGTAGGGTCTACAAAAAATATCCATTGATTTTCCTTAAATGCGATTTACACATTCGGAATCCCTGAAAATTTGCTATCCTTAAAGCATCCTTTCTGCTTTTTTTTATTCGAATTTATAGCAAAGCCAGCAGAATGTGGAATCCAGAACCAGAAACCGAATCCAAAACCAGATCCGAATCAAAATCGAAATGCGAGAGACACCAAAGAAGTAGACACTTGGAAATCAAATCGCATTGCTATTAAATTTGACCAACCAAGCATACCTTGGACGAGGACGAGGACTATAGGACTAGGACTCTGCTCGATGACGTTGGCACGTCCACGCCCCAAAAAGGAAGCAAGGACTCGCCGCCAGTTAGGCCAAAGAAGAACCCTTTTTTTTCTCTCCCAGTCGATGCTTAAATTTTACACATGTTTTGCATGCGAATCTCTTTGGCAAACAAACACACGGCAGAAGTCTCTACTTTTTGACTTCGTTCGTGCCGTGCCGGAAGTTGGAAATTTTCTCAAGCAAATTTTTTGTTCTTCGACCATTTTTACAAAACGTCTACGAGTACTTTGGGCCAATTTTATTAGGTAGCCTGTAGCCCAGGCCACACGCAAGGCCCGAAAAAGTTGTAATTTTAATTTAGCTACGAAACTGCCTCAAAGACACACACTCTCTTCTTGCAACCACAAAGTTGCAAGTCACGCATGCCACTGCAACAGCCACTCTCCAGGCAGCACTGCAACTATTTCGCATTAGGTTTTGCCAAATTAAATAAACGAATTTAATTTGCATTTTGGTTTCGTTTATGCCCTGGCCCTGGCCCTGGCCCTGGCCCGAGGGAAATTAATTTCGAAGGAATCCCAGGAAAATAAGGAAGATAAGCCTTTGATAAGCACGTTTACGACCCATTAGGACAAGGACATAGGACCTATGACTGGGCTTCCTTCTGGTTTCATTCAAAATATTTACACGTGCAAAATGTAAAGCTGAAAATTTTAGCTCCAACTACGAGGTAGTCCTGTCAATCCTTCTCGTCCTGCCCCTCCCACTCGTCCTGGTTTTTCGGGGACTGCTCAATAATTTGATGGGTTTTGCTAAATCAAAGCGAGCGAGAACTCGCCTGATCCCCTTTGAGTGATTTGCTCGCTCGCCTCGCCGACGTTTTGGAGAAATGGAGAAGGGCTAGGAGCTGGAGAAAGGATTGCCGGGGGAGTCTCTGCTCTGACCCGGGGATGAGGGTCAGATGGTGGAGCCCTCAGCTGGCCCAACAATTAAGTCACAAATCGTTTTTGTTTTCACATACAAACGAATAATTAATGGCCAAGTTGGTGCACTGCTGCCACTTGCCACTTGCAACGTGCAACTCGGGACTGGGGAGTGGAGAGTGGGGCCACTCAATAATTGAATCGGTTAATAATGCAGCATAATGCTGCATAAATTATGGCCCTAACAAAACGTAATTGGCCCGAAAGCGAAAATGCAAACCGAAACCGAAAATTCAACTGAAAATTAAAATGAACTGCCATGGAGCCATCAAATGGAGATAAACTCTCATCGCCAAGCCAGGGGCATAGCCTGAGGGGGATCCACAATCCTGGAAACTCTGGAAACTCTTCCGCAGGAAGATGAATCTTTAATAAAAAAAAAGTTATTGCTGGAATAAAATTAAAAACTGATTTAAATTAATCCAGACTTCAGACAACACTCTTGTTTAATGCTTTGTTGGCTCTAAATTCCATCGAAATGTGTCCCTTAGGATGCCAGGACATGGCCCTGCCCTCTCCCTGTTTCCATTTCGGGAGCCATTGTAACGTGTCACAGTCATTCCACCTCCACATGAGTTCACTTTCACACCCAAGGCTGACACTTTAGGGTTTTGTCAAGGAGGGTGGGAGGAAAGTTTTATTTTTTAATTTTTTTTCACAAAACAGTTTCCATTTCTTGGGAGGAGGATGGAGGAGTTCTCCAAAGGACCTCCCCATCGCTGGACCTATTTTCCTGGCCACCATTCTGTGTGTCCCTCGTCTGGATGCAACTTGCAACGAGAGATGTGGGATGTAGCACTGGTTCTGGCTCTGGGGTGGCAAGGTCAAGGGGTAGCTGGGTCGCCTGGGTGGGCGTGGCACGCGTGTGTGCGTGTAAGCGTGTATTGTCAGGTTAATCACTCGTTTTGTTGGCAATTACTGTTATAACCCAACAACGAGAAAACTGCCACAACAATAAGCCGGGACAGCTGTTGGGTCAAGAGTTGGGTAGCTGGGGGTCTGGGGGCGTGGCAGTTGAAACCACTTGACCTTTTGTTGCTGGCAGCGAATATCAATGAGTCCATTATGTATGAATGTCAATGATTATGGCCGCCTGACATGACACAGCCGCCACGGGGAATGGCTGGGGCACGAGACATGGGGCATGGTGAATGGAAATTTCGGATGCGGGCTTCGGATAATGCTAAGCGCTGAATGGACGGACAAAAATTTCCGTCAAGACGAAGTCAGGGAGAACCGATAAGGGAGCTCCCCAAATGGCAGTTGACAGCGTTTGGCATTTTGGCATTTTGGCACCCCGGCGACAAAGGACGAAGGACAATAACAGCATCAATTTTGCGTTACCTGGACGGCCCATTACTCCCTCCCACTGGGAGACACCAAGAAGGTCTAAGGACGAAGGACCTGCTAAGTGCGATTTGGCCACATCATAAAATTTTAGCAGCACGCACAGGCAAGGCCACAGATTTCTTTTCTCCACTGAAGGAAAATTTAGATTAATTCCGTAAAAAATAATCTTGAACTTGTTTATTATCCTTAAACTCTACTTTGAAATCTCTTTCTCTTTCTCTTTCTCTAAAAAATTCCTTAAACTAATTCCAATCAAAGGATCTAAAGAAGGACCTTTTGTTTATTTCTCTGCGTGGGAGGCGCAGGATGTCTCCCACATTTCGTTATGATTATTGTTATGACGGTTGTTGAGCTTCCTTCCTACCTTCAATGGCCTTGTTTTTTTTTTTGTGGCTCAGCTGTGAGTTGAAAAATGTGTAGGCAGCTTTTAGGGTCACCCCACACACATGTGTGTGGGGGGGCGTGTCACCCTCCCTCCTAGATACACAACAGGTGTCTTGGGCGAAATGTTATCAATGGCAAATTAAGCGTAAAATGCTGTCGCACTTTAAAAGGCAAATTAGCCAGCCAGGCGATGTCCTGCCCTGCCCTGCCCTGGTCCTGCCCTGGTCCTGCCATGCCCGAAGGCGGCGGAGTTAAATGAGGCGTGAATAATGCACCATGTGTGTGTGTGTTGTGTGTGTTGGTGGGAGAAATATTGAGCTATCCTGGAATCATTTATTAGCCATCCACCCACCTCGACTCACCACCCACACT
Source organism: Drosophila ercepeae (assembly GCA_018150545.1). Lineage (NCBI taxonomy): Eukaryota > Metazoa > Arthropoda > Insecta > Diptera > Drosophilidae > Drosophila > Drosophila ercepeae. The sequence goes on from JAECWL010000197.1 coordinate 3,833,183, forward strand.
GTCTCTCCTTCGATGGGGCGTTTGGAGAATTATGCTGCCCCCGGTCGTCTCTGGCGCCTCTGGCCTATCGTTGTTGCCATGCCCATTGTTCCAGCCATTGGGAACAATTAAACGGGCTTAGAACTCAACTGGAAACTCTCCGTTCCGGCCCCCATCTCGTCCAACTGCCAATTGCAGCTGCCATTTAATAAAATTTAAACGTCAAAGCGGCATCGGGCCAATTATTTGTGACCGCACTGGACCCGAACCACTGCTCCTGCGAAGGCAACAAAAAAATCAAGAAAAAAAAAGGATATAGAAGAGAGAAATCAGGATATGAGGGGGGGGAAAAAAAAGCATAAAAAAAAAGCCAAAACAATGAAGCGTCCTGGCGGGCCTTTGTCTCTACGATTCCTTTATTTCAACCAAATGCCAAATGCCAAATGCCCAACGAGAAGATGACGGCTCTGCGGCGAGAGGTCCTGGTGAAGGAGCAAGAGGACGAAGAGGAGTTGGAGCTGAAAAGGCCACAGAGCCTCGGCCATTGTGCAAATTAAAACTGCACTTGATTATTTCTCCTGCTAATTTTCATTGTTCAGTCCGCGAAAAAAACTGAGAAAAGAAAGGAGTCTGAAAGGATAACAAGTCGCGAATAATTGGAAGGAGAAATTCCTCAATTGGAAGACAGAAAAAAAAAATGGATGATAAAAAGTTACTCATTAGACATTAGGGGACAAAGTCGCGAAGGAAGTTTTGTTTCCTATATTCCTGGATATAGTATTTCAAAACGAACTTTAACCTTTAGAGAGGGGGGGATAGTAGTTAAAAAAAACTGAAAACTGGCTGGCAGTGGCTTTTCATTAGCGCGGCGCGAGGCGTGGCAACTTAAGCGATTCCCGGACGGGGTGAAGGGTCGTCTTGAAAGGTTGTTTTCTCTTTCAATTCTGGCCACAAATTGAAAGCAAAATGCCAGCGATGATGCCGCTGCTGATGATGATGACCTGGCCAAGCGGAGGGGGTGGGGAGAAGGACACTGCCAGAAAATAAAAACAAAGACGGGAGGAGGCAGCAGCGGAGGCAACAAGGACACCAACGACTTTTGGCAACAATGAAACAAAAGGGCGTAGAGTAGGGAGAAGGGCGTAGAGTAGGGAGGAGGGGCGTGGCGACAGGGAATAAGGATTGGTGAGGGGGTGGGACGGAAAAGGACGACCAGGACGAGGAAGATCGAAAGACAGCAGAAACAGATTGAAATCAGTTTGAAAGCAAGCGAAGCGGAAAAATGCATGACCCCGTCGTTGTCGGAGGCCAAAAACCGGATGACCAGGGGAGGAGAGTCCCTCCCTGAAAGGGGGCAAGGGGCAGGACCACAGTTGGCCATGGTTAAGTGCTGGAAATTATGTTACGCTCGTCGGCCATTGTTTTATGTCTCCATTCGAGGATTATTGGTCATGCATGAGAAGTCACACCACTTCAGTGCTTCGTCCCCTTCCGGAAAGGACTTTTGGGACTCCTCGCTCTCCAGCCCCTCCCCCTTCTGCTGCTGCTACTTACTTAATGAATAAACAATCCGTGGTGGCATCGGCAGTTCTTTCAGTGTACGATTGCTTGGCAATCATTTTTCCATCTGCCAGGACCAGGACCAGGACCCACACACGTTCGGAACGATTTTAAAATCCAACACAGAACCAAAATCTCAACTAAGACCAAACAGCAAAAAACAACAACAACCAAGGGGGGGTGGTGCAAGGGGCGGGGCAGAGTGAATAACAAACATCCTGCAACACCAAGTACATCCATGCGAAAATAGCTAAAGAAAAAGTATAATTTCCATTTCAAATTGAATTTTCATTTGCACAAAAGCAGAATTGAGAAAAAGCAGTAGGAAGGAGGTGGCATGAGGCAGGGGGAGTGGCATGGGGCATGCGGCATGGGGCAGCCAGCAGCAGCCTGTGCTTCCCATATATCTGTATTTTGCGGACGTCCTACATACGTATATCCTATGGCCGAGGCTTCCAGGATCCCAGGATCCCAGTATCGGTAGAATATAGAGTGGCTTAAGAGCCGGATCCTGAGAGGGGGGCGGGCTGTGGGCGTTGCAAAAGCGAAAATCAATGTCCTAACGCGGCCAGTTTAATGTTTTCGGGATTACAGCCTGCTGGCGGTCTGCAGGACTTCTTGCCTAACACACACACACACATACTCCCGACGTGCTGCAACTTAATTTAGCATTAACACACACACACATACAAAACACACATACACCTACAGAAAACACACCCACACACCATACACTACCCACACACATGGAGGAGCAGACACACTCAAAGATGGAAGGATGTTGTTATGGCCATTGCACGGGATTGCAAACAAACTTTGGGCCTTCCAGGCTCTGCTCCTGGCCTCCTACATGCCACCCTCGTACTTGCCTCCTTGCCACTTACCACTTGCCGCTCTCCTGTTTCGTTAGCTACGTGCCACATTACGTAGCCGACCGGTGAGCCAAAGCAAGCTCCTCTCGAAAAAAACAAAAAAACAAAACCGATCCGTCTGTGTATTTTTTATGAAAATAAAAGAAAGAGTTTCAAATGTTTCTCTGGCAATGGAAGGACTCATAATTTCCCGAAATTCAACTTTTAAATAAAGCCAAAAACCCGAGATTAAAGCGAGGCAATCCAGCCCAGAAATCCGAAATCCGAAAATTTGCATTTTTGCCAGCAAAACCCTCTACTGTATATATAGCCGCGAAACGCACTGTCGCGGCCCTTGCCACCGGCTTTGCTTGCCACATTTTTTGGGAATTTTGTTTATTTCCGACACGAACCGACAGCGGCAGCTGTGACCTGTGACCCCGCCCCGAAAATCATTTCTGATTTCTGAGAGCCTCGAAATTGTTCTTTCAATTCCGCGACTGGACTGGCCCAATGATGGCGATTACTTAGTGCATTTCGTTGAGCGAAGAATTAATTTATTAAGCTCGTGGATAGCCTGTCTGGCAGGCCACTCTTTTGATTTCTCACACGTGCCAGGAGAGGGCAGGACTCCAGGACGAGGCGCCTTTAGGTTGCAAGCGGCAAGCTGCAAGCTGCACCTGCAACTGTCCCAGCGCTCACGGCTGATTTATCGCCCATGAAATTTATGTTTAGTTTAATCGAATGGGGCAAACATTTTGCAGGGTAGTGGGAGCGGCCTTCTTATCGCTGCCCCCAAAAAAAAGAGGTCCTGTACCGCCCCCTACCATCCTTGGAAAAGTTTACTTAAGCACAGGAGGAGGTACAGGAGGAGGCACAGGAGGAGGCACAGGAGGAGGCGCATTGCAAAATTAAGCAGCAGCAGGAACCAAACCACTTCAGGCACAGGAGGAGGAGGAGGCACAGTCAAGGGCGTAGGCGAAAGGACTTTCTAGAGTGGACCTAAACCTTCCTGTTTAAGGATCACCAATCTTTTATTTAATATTTAAATTAGATTTTAGTTAAAAGTTTTATTAGAAAATAAGGATAGTTTTCGGGGGATTGTAAAGGAAAGGTACGCCTCTGCTTGGAAGGGTTTTTATTTTCTCAAGACAGGCTCCTGCTACTGCTTCTCCTCCTGCTGCTGCTGTTGCTCCTGCTCCTGCTCCTGCTCCTCCTGCTACTCCTCCTGGTTCTGGTCCTCCTCCTTGCAACGTTTACTGCTGCAACTCGCAGACGCAACTATTGCAAAATTTCAACGTGAATTTATTGCAAGAACATTTCTTTTTCTCAGCTTGCATTTTTTTTGTTTTTTATTTCTAGCTTTTTGCATTTTTTTCGTCTTTCTCATCTTCGTGATATTTTAGTTTCTACCATATTTTTTTATATCCTTTTTTTTTTTGTTTGTTTTCTGTGTTTTTTTTTTGGCCATCCAGGACGCTTCCTTTTCTAGTTTTCGTGCCTTTTCCGACGTGTTTTCGGCACAGCTCTGAATTTTCCTGCGGCCGCCGGCTATATATGTCCTTCCATATAGTCGTACATTTTTCCCCCGACAAAAAAAAATATATATGCTGTCTGTGGCTTTAAATTCAGGAGCCGCTATAGGAGAGCTATAGAAGCTATAGGATAGCCAGGAGCCGCTGCTGGGAGTAAACATTTAGCAGTTGCAACTTTTATGAGGCTCGTCTGTAGGTCATGTTGTAGGTCCAAAGCCAGAACCAAACTTTTGTAAAAAAGCCTCATTTAAAAGGTTTTTTTCCCATTCGATTCGGCAATTTAATATTCAATCAACAGTTTCCGTCCGCTTGGCCTTATTTTAATTCAAAATTTGATCAAATTTGAAATGGATTCTTGGCCTGGGAGAGCCACAAACTTTTGTCATCCATTTGCATTTCTATCGATTTGTGAGTTTTATTCGATTCGATTCGTGGCAATGCAAATGAGGTATGGGAATGCTCGGAAGTTGGCCTAAGTAGCCGCCGATTAATGTGCAAACTTTTTGGCCACTTGCATCCGTTTTGTGGTAATTTCGAAGCCAAACCACCCACCCACCCACTCCGAGGACACCCAGCTTACAAAATCCCTTCCCTTGGCAGCTGCAGCTGCGATTTATTTATTTATTCTGCTGCTCATTATCCTGGGGTGGCTCTGTAATTAATGTTGAATTTTTGCAGTGACAGATCTGCGGCAGCGATAAGGAAGCACAGTCCAAGGAGGTCCTTGAAATACTTACCACTAGGTAGGATACCCGCTTTAAAGCTTAGTTTTTGGTCTTAAAAGGATAAGCCTGATGGGTTTGTTGTTTGTGTGTTGCAACTCGCCGTGTTGCAGGTTGCACTAGTAGCTGGTTGCAAGTTATGCAAGAGCGTGTCAAGCTGATGTGAAAATTTGCATATCGCATATCGCGTTGACACGGTTGACACTGACCCCAAATATAGGAAGAGAGAGGGAGAGAGTCCTGCTCGTAGTACGGATGGAATTATTTAATTTTTTGACTAGATCAAAGCTAGTCGCTGACAGGTCACGGGTCACGGGGTTATATTAATTCAATGAGGGGGATTTTTTTTGGTTACTCACCTTGCATCCGGGCCAAGAGCAGGAGCAGCGTGCAGCAGAGGCCCTGCAGCAGCTCCATATTTCATAAGCGCTGAGTCCTCCGGACTCCTTCGACTCCTACTTCGACTTCGACTTGGAGCTTGACTTGGACTCCTTCCGTAACTTACTGCCACTGTCAGAGCCGGTGTTCCGCTTTTCCAGGATCGGCGAACAATGCAAAACTTCAAAGGGCAAACGGCATTCTGGTTAATTGCACCGCCAAGTGTACTGCAAAAAGAAAGCCAGGAGAGCGGAGAAAAAATGAATATTCTGTAAACTAATTGGAATGCCTAGAACCTCCTGATTATCGATATTAGGGATATACCCTGCCTGGCTGTCCTTTACAGGGTATTCAGGGGAGGAATTACGTCAGTGATGGAATGCACTCGCTGCAAATGTTATTAACAAACACAATGCCATAAATACGAGCCACACACTTGACTTGGAAGGAGGAGGAGGAATACCACGAAGGACCAAGGAGGAACACGACGGAACAATAGCCACGATGGCTATGGCTGAGTGACCTTTCTGGTCGTCAAGTAATCGCATTCGCAACGGTAGCCCCCGACAACTTGGCATTTTTATGGCAACAAACGTCAGCTATAAACATTTTTATAACGCAGCAAGAAGGGAGCTACGAGTGGGCGTGGTCGTAGTCTGGAAAGAAAACTCATAAACCACAAGGAAAATGAATTGTGTTTTCACTTTTTTTGTAATTAGCCTGCACTCAAGTGCTTCAAGTGCGAGTGAGCCAGCTTTTTCAGGCCAACTCTAAGGACTCCTCCTGCAGCTCAGGCAGGCAATCCTTCCTTCCTAATCATGATAAATACACTCGCAAGCACTACAAAACTTAATCAAGGCAAAACTTTTGCAGCTGCTAATCGTAATGCAGTATTTTGAAAAACTAGAAGGATTGCCTAGTCAGGGAAGCCTACCCTAAAAAAATAATACATTCATTTCGATTAAACCTGGCGAGAAAAGCAAATTGAAGTCCGAGAAACGAACTTGAAACCCGCAGGACCTTCGACCACGTTCTCCTTGGACTCGGTCCAGTCTTTCGGTCAAGAGCGCTTTAAGTTATTTGTATTCAAAATATTCATTTCGTGCTGGCCACGTCCCAGGACCCGGAGTTGCGACAATTTGTAAACTAGGCCTGAATAAAACATGAAAATGGAAAACACAACGACTCGGCCTGGCAGCGGGACATGTGACCGCTTCTCGGTTGGACAAAACTGCACGGTTACATAAACAGGATAATAAGGCACTTAACATGCACTCGTCGCCGTTGTCCAAAACACACACACACACAGCCGAAAAAATCCTTCCGAAGGAGCACTACACTTGGAGATATGGAAACCTACTTTTTGTGGCTCTCTAGTTGGTTGCCGGCTATAGGTTTCTCTCAGTGCAGCAAATGGCGAATGCTCAATGCCTGGAATGTCTAAAATGGCTTCGTTGTAGGCGTAACAATAAGGAGACCAAAAGCAACAAACAAAGGGGCAGCGAGGCAGCAGCAGCCAGCAGTCGCCGCCGCCACTTATGTCAGAACAAATCAAGCGTTACACTCCCTCCCTGGATGGGGCATCCACCCACTCTTGCAGCTTTTAGACATTTTGCCTTAATTTACGTTTTATGTCATGTCATGAGCGTAATTGAAAATTTCCCCCAAAGCTTGCCAGGATGCCTGGCAGGATGCATGGTGGGTTCCAAGTTAATACTCGATCGAAGCTAATGAAGCCATCGGCCTGGCGCCAAGAAATTAAATTTTTAAACACATTTTCGAGGCACTTTGCACCTTCAAGTTTATTTTTTAATTGTTTTCCCCAACTTCTAGACTTTTGCCACACATGGTTTGCTTCAATGATCGTTTCTTTTCTGGAAAACTTTTGCCAGGCCAGGCAGGACTCTGCAGTAGGCCATCCTTTTGTCAGTGTCTCTCAATTAACTTGGAAAACTTTTAGTTGCTCAGCAAGGATGGCATAGGGGAGTGGCAAAGGAAAAAGGATACAACAATGGACAGCAGATTATGCAATTCGAATGCAGCCTTATCTCGTATTTCAGGCATTTGTCACACACTTTACACACATTTGGCACACATTTTATTTGAAATTTTAATAAGTTGGCATTCTGTTTGGAGAAGTCCGAGCCTCAGCTGGACATTCAACACATTTCGAATTTTCGCATTTATTCCGTAAATAATTGAGATGTTTTCTCTGAGACTTAAATTTTGTGTCTTTATTGAGCTTTAAAGCTGGCCAGGATGTCTCTGTCTGTCCACAAAAGACGGCTTAATTGGAGCTTGAAAGGGTGTCTTGTTATTGGCCAAAACAAACAATATTAATATCCCTGGACAGGTCCTTTTTTTTAGGCCTAACTCTGACAATAAGATGATTTTAGTGTTTTTCCTTGGCAATTATCTATTTTTAATCCCCGACAAGACAAAGGACAAAGGAAGGAGATCTCCTGCCGCCACACAAATCATTCGCAGCCCGTTGGATCCTTAATTTCCTTTAAAATAAATTTTATTGATATTGCAATGCAGCTGGGCCGTGTCCAGGAGCTACGAAACTAAATGACATTTATTGTCAGACCCGGACCCGGGCCCGGGGAAAGTCAGACCGAAACCGTAACCGTAACCGAAACCCCGTTAACCGAAAATGTCTTTTCATATTTTTCATGCACCATTTCAGCGGCGAGCGCGGCTGTCCTGACATTTTATTCGCTGCATTTTCGTGTAAAGCCACGAGGTATACGCGGGGGTGTATGTGTTTTACTTATGCGTATTTATTTATTGACCAGGTCCAGTTCCAGGTCCGTCCGTATTCCAGACCCGAGCCACACCAGATCCCAACCAGTTGCCACAAGAATATTGCAATGGCAATGGCTGACAAATTTATTTCGTTTGGCCGCCGGCGGTTTTTCTTTCCGTCCCTTTGTTCTTTTCATTTTTGCAATGTGTCGGACCCTGCCATGCATATTAAAATGTTCAAAAACACACTCTGGGAACATCCACACACACGGCATGGTATGGCATGGCCCAGGCATGGCCATTTACTGAATGCATATTCATTATTGAAAAGTTTTTCAGGCTGCCCCCAAACCTACCTACACCTACACCAACCGCCTACACCAACTCATAACAAAAATGATAAGCAAATGTTTTAAAATCGTCCATGAATGTATCAACGAAGTCCTACCAAGGTCCAATCCGTCGAGCTTGGCTTTCCAATCCCAGCAAACCTTTTCTCAGCCTTTAAACCTTGCAGGACCTTGCCACACCATAAAATCTCAGCCGCAAACTCTGTACTAAAACTTGGCCAGGACATTTAGGGACACTCAGGACTTGGACACGGTCTCCGCCATGGGTGTCGTGTGGCAGGCATTACGACTTTTTCGGCGTAACAGTTGCGTGCGGCATTACGGAAATTCCTGGAGCTACGTAAAACATAAACGGCTGCTAATTGAAATATTAACACCTAAACGGATGAGGCTATGACGATGACGAGGACGTTGTCACCACAACTACCCTGCCGCATGCCACATGCCACATGCCAGGGGCATGCCACAACACAATCCCCAATCACTGCCCCGAGTATGAGTCTGAGGAGAGTCTGCAATTAAACAAAATGCGCATAACAATTGGCTAACCACGATATGCGACCTCAAAAACATAAACAACCGCAAATGTTGCGTCATGAACACGCAAATGGCCAAAAACGAGGAGAAAAAGCGTGGCAAGAGAGGGGTCAGTGTGGCAAGAGAGGGGTCAGTGTGGCAAGAGCGGGGTCAGTGTGGCAAGAGCGGGGTCAGTGGCAAGCGTGGCAAGGTGCAAGTTCACATTAAAACATAAATACTTGGTATTTGTTTTTTAATATCGCCCCCATATGCGTCGCCGAACCAACAATTTATTCCGTTTGTGGAAATAATTAGTTGCTGGCTCGGGCCCTTTAATAGGAAATACTTTTTCTATAAAAAAATTTACCATCAAAACAAGATCCTTAATTTCTTCTGTTTTAGAATATTTAAAATCACAAAAAGGACCAAAAAGCCAAAAGGATTGAGAACTCAGCTCAGTCCTGAGAGTCTGAATGCAACTTGATTGCTGGCGAGGAGCAACAAAAAATATAAGGAAATCAAGCATTCGACAGGATGCGAAATCCTTTCTACATATGCACTTCAATTTTATGAAAAATATCTTTTTTATTAATTTCTTTTTGATTTCGTTTCGTTTTTGGCAAGAAAAACACGGAAAAAATGGCAAATAAATTGTCAGCTTTTATATTTTATTGTTGATGGCAGGCAGGCAGGCAGCAGCGACGCCAGGACGAGGGAAAAATTTTTGCCAAATATTTGTGCAATTTTTTTCCAATTTTATTTCTGCCATTACCGAGCATTGCATACCCCGAAAAATTGGCCATTTGATTGATGAAAATTTGATGAAATATATTTACAATAAATACGATGAATAAAGAGCGGACTAATCCGCGGCAATTAAGCCATTATTTCCCATATTTTTGGGAGCTCCCCCGAGGCAATCGTTTTTGGATTTTGTATTATTTTTCATTATTAGTTCATAAACCAGAATCGAGACTGTCTGTACTTGATCAAATTTCTCTCAATTAAAGTTTTTATATTTAACTAATTTGGGAATCAGTTGAGGAGCTTCTAGGTTTGGTTTTGATTTCCAATTAGTTTGAAAAAAACTCTAAACTAAAACACAGCACTTTTCCCATCCAAAGGATATAAGTTTTAGCCAAAAACTAGTTAATTTTCACTGCACTTTCTTGGGTTTAATATAATTTTTATTGAAACTATTAAAAGTTTTAATAAATTCTACTTAAAAATGCATTCTTAGGGATCTCTCCTGAAGCCCGCGAAATCTGTCGAAACTGTCAGAAGTTGACAGAACATCTAAATGCACTTCCGTTTCCGGTCCTTGAAACTGGCATTTGAAATGCAATCGAGAAACGATTAGTTGTCAAGCACGGCCAGGGCCAAGGCTTTGTCTTGAATTTTGGGTTTTTGGCATTTCGAGGTTCGAGGTTCGAGGTTGTTTTTGTGGCAAAATCGCGAGGAAGCCAAAACCTCGAGAGGGGGCGGCTAATGAAAATTATGTAGCAGGCTTGGCATGTGAGGCTTTTGATTATAATGAGAACCAATTACGTTGATTTGGGGTCTTTGACTTTGCGACTCTACGCTTTGATACCGAAGACCTGCGACTGCCACAAAAAATCCACAAAAAGGCAAAAACATATATCATTGGATTTGGATTTGGATTTGGATTTGGATTTGGATTTGACTTTGGTTTTAGATTTAGCTTTGACTTTGGATTTCTGTTTCTGTTTCTGTGTACTGTAGGGGGGGCTCTCATTAGTGGGCTCGAAAAGAACTTCATTGGCTTTACCTTTACCTTTTAATTTGATTAATTTGGCTGCCCGACTGATTGCCTGACTTCTAGCGAATCGACTTTTTTGCGGGAATCGACTTGGACTGCTGACACGCAACAAAAATAATCAAAAAAAAAATTATGATGCAGAAAGTTCAGAATACTCGTCCTTGCAGGAGATCGCACTTGAAATAGACACTCTTTATAACAAACAGGATAAAAAGATCGCTTTTTTGGTTTATTATTGGCGGTTTAGTTTATTCCCGCGATTGCTGTTCGATAAAAGGATAAAAGGACGACCCGACAGCTCAGGCCGAACCGCACGTGTTGACGCTTCAAACAAAACTGTTGCGCTGCGGACTGCCACAGTGCTGCGATTCGAGTCCTTCCGAGTCCATCGAGTGGCAGGAGCTCGGCTCGTGGGCCGACGCGGCACGAGCTCCTCTCGTCAGCCTTCGGCTGTTTTCAGTCCTGCCGTTGGCTGTGGGCCAGCCAGGCGGCCTCTCCTGTTTGCTAACCGCTTCCTGTTTGCCAAAACTGGCCATCGGCGCCTGCGCCCCGTTGGCGTAACTGCAGCCGAACGTCCTGGCGAATGTCCTGCCGAACGTCTCGGCCAGCACTCGCTGGGTTTCGGGCCGGGGCGTCCGATTGATGTCCGGCGAACCACAGACTGCTACGCAGGACTCACCTCGTGGTGGGTTGCAAGGATGTGCCGGGTTCCAGTTGGTTTGTTTACGTTTTGTGTTTACATTCCAGGACGAGCTGGAAACACGTGCTGCTGGGGAGTTGAATGAATGAGTTTTTAGGGATTTTTATTGGGAAAAAGGATAAAAATCAGGGTCCTTTCCAATCCTTTATCCTTTTAAAGTCTCAGTTAATAATTTCTTTCTTGAAAATGTTAAGAAATGTTTTAAGAATCCCTTTCCCAACGCCTCAAGACTTTTGTTTAAAGCAATCTTTGGTCCTGCCTTGTCCTGCTTCTTGCATTGAGAGTCCTGCCTCGTCCTGACCCTCGTCCTGTCTGCATTCTGTGCGCTTTTTTCCATCTGATTTGACATTTGTGTTAGGTAAACACAAGAATCCCAGCAACTTTTAATAAGACCGAGGAAATGGACTGTTTTGAGCACCGGCAGAGGAGTCGGAGTGGAAGTCGGAGTGCCAGAGGTGGAGGCGGAAAAGTGTCGAGTGCCGAGATTGTGGCCAGTCTTCTCCAGAACCCGGACCAGAACCCGGACCACAACCAGAACCCGGACCACAACCAGGACCACAAATCAGAAATCAGAAAGCAGAAGAGTGTGTGTGCTTTGGCTCTTTTGAGCAATTTAGTTTGCTGCCATTTGCCACAAATGAAAATCGCTTTTTTTGGGCCGCCACGGCGTATGCGTCATGTGTTTGCACAGCACTCTTGTTTCTGACCAGCAGCATGGGGCATGCAGCAGTTTTGAAGAACTCCTCCCCCACAAAGTGAAAAATCAGAAAAAAACAGTGAAAACTCCCATCGAACGAATGTCTCTAACTAGCTTTTTGTTTATTTGCTCGCTGGCTTGTGCTGCAATTTAATTAAATTTTCCCAGCTCTCCCAGGCTGCTCTGCTCCTGTTTTGTCTGGCACACGAATATTTAAGCAAATTAATTGGCACAGAATTACAATACTAATAATGGAGAGAAATCGGGACTCAACCAAGTAAGTAATTTTAATTAATTTCCCGGACTCTCTCTGAAATAGCAATTGAATTGCAATTGCAATCGGAATCAGAATCGAAATTGGAATTGAAATCAATGCGAAATCGAAGTCAAAAGCTCAATCAGTTCCCATGACATAGATGCGTTGAGGTGTCCTGGAACTAAGAGTACCCTCGACCACGAATACGATGCTGTTGGCCAGGTATCCAGGACATCCCTGGAGCACACGTGAGAAAAAGTCAGGAAACGGCCTTCAGCCTCACATGTCCAAAAGTTCTTTATTACCTTCGTAGCTGGATTATTAAAATTTCATCGAATTACGTGCGAATAATACCAAATTGGCCTTCGTCTTTGGCTTCGTCCTGGTCCTGGAGGTGGGTCGAGGAGGAGGAGACGGTGCCAGGACGTACAATTAACTTTAGCAGCCACTGTAACCGAGAAATCAGAGAGAGCAGCGAGGAGACGAAAAACAAAAAGTTATCTATTTTTTATACGCCACCCGACTGACTCTGGCATTTATTTTTGGCTCTCCAATAGAGAACCTCCTATAAAGCACCTCCAATAGACTACCTCCAATAGAGCTCTTCCAAAACCCACCAAAAAAAATAGAGAAACATCCAGGAAGATACATCCAAACGAGGAACATTTTTGTGCAACTTCAATGTTGATGATGAGTGCCAGTGCCAGTGCCCTGCTGGCCCACAATAAAGCAAAACTTTTTTGATTACTTTATGCTAACGGCAGCTGCGTCGCGTTCACATTTAGTTTTTGGCTTTGGACGCAAAGTAATTGCAGGATCCACACTGGGGGCGGGGCCACTGACAGATGTCTATTGTGGAAGGACTCCCGGAACCCAACCTGGCCACATATCGACACAGTTATGGCGAAGCCTCAGTCTAAGGACATTGCAGGTGCCCTGTAGTAGCGGGTCCTGGAAAATGCATTTTCAAGGCAATGGTTTGACAATGCCAGCGTCTTTATTAGTGATTCGAATCCTTGCAGAAGGAATACGATGAGAAAAGTGGCATCCCGCCACTGAAAGGACATGCATTACTCATACGACATGCCCTCGTTAGGAAGAAATTAAATTTACAAAGTCAGGTCAGTGACAGCTGCCCGAGAATCAGGAGTAGCCGAGGCAGGAGGAGGATGTTTTGCTTCTCCGGCAGACAGGCCAGCCAGGATCGGAGCAAAGGACGAGACAAGGAGCTGGAGTGGCGGTCCAGTTGCCACAGTTGATTGGTTAGCACTAAGCGAAAAATTTGCCGGCCATAAATGTCGGTTTTGGCCAGTTTGGCTTGCCACCCCCCTGCCTCTCCCTTCGCCCTGACTGCCAGCCAGCCAGGATATTCCTATTTACCATATCCTTTGCTTCCTTGAGGCTCCCCATCCTGGCTGGCCCTTCCACGTCTCTACTCGTCCAAAAATTTACATGCGCTCAAATTTTTAGCGCTGCCCCTTTTTTTTGCCATTTTTTATTTTTTTTTTGTTTTTTTCCTGCCGCTGGTCATTGCCTGGGAAATTCCCCTCCCATCGCCACCCCTGACAAGGGCCGTAGCCCTAAATATATATATCTGGATGTATACTTTTTAAGCTGTAGATATATCAGAGAGCACTGGGAATAATTCTAGGTGGGTTTTGAGGCTCTTTTCTGTATATTTTTGACCGAAAAACTGGAGTCCTTAGAAGCGTGGCAGTTATTTGGTTTTTTTTGAATGGAATTTAACTTAAATTTAATTTAGTTTCAATTTAACTTCAATTTATTCGTCGCTTAATTAAAATATAGTGACTTTTTTGAGATTCTTCTATTGTATTTAGGAAAAGGATGTCCATATTATTCCAAGAGATGGCTTTATTTTTCGCGTATCTCGGGTTGTATAAGTCCAATAGGGTTCCACTAAATGGCTTTAGAAAGATGATATTTCATACTAAAGAAGTACTATATAGTACTATATACTATATAATATATATACTTTATATACTATCTTATAAAGATTACCATTTGGCAACATCCAACCAAGCCGGAGAACCCTGAAATATACCATAATTTCCTGAAATATTGTCCTCCAAAGATACTTTTTCCTTTTTATACTCAATTTTGAGATATTATTAAGGGGGTATTAAAGGAGCTCAGAGTTTGATTTAGGATGTATACTTTTTTAACTAATATATACAAATATTTCACATTTTTTTACCAACTAATCTCTGCCAGGACTTTATCAGAATTCCCTGAAATACAGGCCTCTAAAGAAGATACTTTTTTTTTTATCAAAACTAAGTCTCGAATTTCCATTAATAAAAGGATATACAGTTCTAATTAGAATATATACTTTTTTAATTAATATATCGAAATATTTCACAATTTTTTTACCAACTAATCCCTGCCTGAGCTTTCTCTTCCTTTTAACTAAAAACCAACTCGAATGCCATTTACTCGACGCTTTCTCTCAATGTAATATTTATGTTTGTATCTGCACATAGACTTGTATGTAATGTTAACTTGGCCAAAAGTTTCGGCAGCTTCCCTGCTAGCCAGAAACCCAACCGCCGCCCCCCGTTTTCTCACACTACCCCCTGAGCCCCCTGAGCTACGCCGCCACTGCCTGCATATGTGCGCCGGTTAAGTGGTTTTTGTGGCTGAAAAGCAGAAAACTCATTAAAGTTTATTTCAAACACAAACAACAACAACGGTATAGAGTAGGGTCGAAAAGGGGGGAGTGGCATGGGCTTGCATTTTATGGGGGGGTGGTTGGGAGAAAACCCCACCCCCATCCCACTCCTCTCTCTCTGACAAACTTCGTTCAAAAATTAAGACATATGCTGAGACAGAGGCTGAGACTGAGACTGAGACTGAAACTGAAACAGAACAGTGGGGAGGGAAGTTCATAGTCTTTTGGCCATATCTACACCGTTATGCATGTCTCAGTCCAGGGGATGCCCACCCACTGACCACCCCTTCTCGCATTGACATGCAGTTTCCAGGGACGGTTGGGATCACTGCCACTTTTGCTGCGGTTTTTTGCTGCCCCAAAAACTTTGCCAACTGCAGCGCAGTCTGGGGGCGGTCGAGGGAGGGAAAAGAACAACCAAACTCCCATCGAGCTAACCACAAGGGTCAATTTGCTCAATTCTCCTCAAATCTCCGCAGCTCCTTGAGAAGAGCCTCCAGGCCAGAGAATTGTAGTTCAACATTTTTTCCCCTTTTTAAATATCCGAAAATTTGAATATAAATACCCGGAACTCCTCTATCCATCACCTTTGATTAAATCTTTATAAATAATTGCTGGAAATCATCATTGCCGGCAGGACATTAAACAGGACATTGTATTGTTTTTCGTCACAGCATGACCTCCAAGGCTCTAAGTCTGTTTGTCTGGTTTTTGTCGCTTAAAGCCGAAATTTGTTGCTTTTGTGTTGTGTGTTTTCTGTTTCACAAATTAAACAATCTGTTGACAACTATTGGCCACAAAATCTTTGTTAATTGCTCTTTTGTCTTGTCCTGGAGCCCTGGAGGCCTCAAAGGACCCTTGCGGAGGGGGTGTGTGTGTGACTAATGGACCGCCCATCGTCTGCTAATTGCTTCAGAACTCTCCTCCAGCAATAATTTGAAATTAATATAATCGGTGTAATATAATCGTCGTGTTTAAACATCAATTGAAGGACACTCGCAATGCAATGCGAAAACCGATTAAGGATCTCGAGGGGGGAGTGTCCTTTCCACAGATCAAAGTTCCAATTGAAACCAGAAGCTAGTTGGGCAGGCAGCAGGACTTAGGACATCCCAGGATGAAAACAATCTAATTTAAAGTTTACAAGTTACGATGAGCCGGCAGAGGATGGGGCAGTGGAAAAAAAAGTGGCACAAGGAGCAGAAAAAAAAAAAAAAACACCATCCGGAAACGACTTGCAACATGCAATTTGTTATCTCAAGTATGCAAAATTATGAAAGTTTATTTAAAAGTTATGCCACGGCGGGCCGCTCTTTTGGGCGGCAAAGCCAGCGCCAGGAAAGCCAGCCAACCGAGCAGGATAATAATTGTGCTGCCACACACAGAGTGTGAGAGAGAGATGGGAAAGCTATCTCCATTTCATTCACATTATTCAAGTTAGCGGCGACAATTTATTAGTTTTACAATACAACTTGGCAAATTGGCATATAAATCTTTGGGTCCTCGCGAGGCTACTGCTGCAGTCCTTAAACGATACCTTCAAGGACTTGAACTTATCCCCGAAAGAAGCATTTAATTCTGCCCCAAAAAAAGGATCATTTGAGTCCAAAAACCATACTCTTTCTATTCGAAAACAATCATAAAACCTGAAAAAATGTCCTTAAGAATGTCCCGAATCTCCCGATTGGGGCAATCATTCTTATTTTTTTCCTCCGCTCGAGAGTCCACCCTAATGTGGAGGCGAAGGAACATCAGACGACGGCGGCGGCAGCTTGCGCTTTATGATTTAATAACGTTGCATGCCCCTTTTGCCCCTGCATATTATCAACAACAACGGTGTTCGCCATTCCGCCGGCTGGGGGGAAGGTTGTTTCCCATCTTGGGCCTCATATTATCTGGCTCTGGTGCATGTCATCGCTGGGAAAAGTTGTCTCCTGACACACCCTCCCTACCATACCGAGTCCTTGCAACGACGCCCAGTGTGTCATCCTACCGTTGTCCTTGTCGTCGTCGTCGGTCCATATTAAATTGTGTTAAAACACTTGCGCCATGCATGTCACACAGCACATGCCCCCGCTGCCACTGTTGCTGCTGCCACTGCCCCACCATTGTGCCACCACCCCCTTTTGTGCAATGGCGCGTGTTTTGCCATGTAACTCGTTTTGTCTCCTTGTTCCTTTCGCCTTCGTCCTTTTTTTTTTTTTTTGCGACTATTCCGGTTTTTTTGGTAGCGTTTTTTTTTTTGATGCCGGCTTCATTTCCGGAAAATTAAAACGCATACGGTGCCACAAGACGAACAGTCTGTTAGATTGGCGGAGAATAAAAATAAATAGAGAAGCTCCACAACCCGAAGCCGAAGCCGATGGCAAAACCCTAATATGGGCAGTATTTTTTGGTTACCCGGTAACGCCTCTGAAAGGTCCTCTGGAGTCACATAATTTCTGGTTCAGTTTTGCTAGTTTTCCAATTTATTTATTTTCCAAAAGGACTCGTGCACTCTACACTCTACAATCTACACTCTACACCGTCATCATCATCCTGGCCATCATCACAATGGGGTGTCTTGTGTTTTGCCTTTTTTTTCGCAATTCTCGCAACGTTTTTTTGTGTTTTTTTATTTGTTTGCACCTCGCTCGGTCTCCGGCTCCGGCTCCGGTTCGCGCTTGCCTCATAATTAAAAGCTGCACCATGAATTTTTCAATAACAGCCATAAATCAAGCATATGGAAGCCGAGGGAGTTGGCCATAAATTACTTTACAGCCGAGCGCCACATGGCCAGGAGGAGCCACCACCGATGATGATGATGCCCCTCCATCGATGGGCCCATCCGAGCATGAAAAGCCCCACTTGGCTCCTTATTAGTCATGCCTGAGATCGTCCTGCGAGTGGCCAAAGGAATGTGTACAAAAAAAACAACACACACTTGAAGGAAATCAAAGAGCTTTAAAGTCAGAACTTAACCGAGTCCTTTTCCCATTTAAAATGATTAAGTTACGGTTGTTGTTGGAAGCCGGGCATTGCATTGCTGCCATTATGTTTGCCCTTTGGTGGTGGCACTTTTAATTATGGCTCCTAACACAACCTCGATGGGGCAAACAGGAGACACCGCCATGCCACCGCCACACCCAGATCCAATGAATATATAGATTGTGGTTGGTTGCCTTATTTGCCGAGTGCCCCTGCTACCTGCTCTCCCTTCTCACCACTCAGAGGTTGCATATGTATGACAGGAAATTAAAAATATATATGCTACCTTTTGGGGCACCTGCCCCCGACTCTGCCTCCTCCATCGAGAAAGTGTGCAAGTTGTTGCCTACTTTTTGGCATCCTTTTGGCCTTTTGTCTGCTCTCACCTGCTGGTTAGGTTTTGTTTGCTCCTGTTTGGCTCCTGTTTGCTTTGTTTTCCACATGGGCCACATTATTATGATGTCTCTTCTCTTTTCGCCTGAATGAAGTGCATCGCACATAAGGGAGACGGTGTTTGTGTATCAAAGTTGAAGGACCAAAAGGATGCTCTGATTTCTATAAACACAAATCACAAGTAACATAAAATCCTGATTATTTATTCATTTTCTACGGATTTTTGTTGAAAACCCCCCTTCGTGCCGTGTCACGTTGCCATCTTTGGTTGGCATCCACGTCAGCTTCGCGATTTTTCATCAAAGTCATGGCGGGCAGAAGTTGCGAGTTGGCGAGAAGCTGCCCCATTGTTGCCTCTGACACTGACACCGGAAATGAACACATTTTCCGGTGCCATCCAAGCAGGTGCGTGTGTGTGTGAGTGACTCACATACACATATACAGAGTGAGAGAGAGACAGACACTGGAGACCAGAGAGAGAAGGATTGAAAGTCGCTTAATGTATTGTTTCCCAGGATTTCGGATTTTGGTTTTCTAGGGAGGGGCGCTTCTGATCTTCCAGAGGGATCTCCAGTGGGAGTTGGAGCCTGTGTCCTGGCGAATTTAATTACTCGACAGGTGCTTTGAGAGTCCTGGCCAAAGCCTTGTCTTGCCTTGCCTTGCCCAGAAGCGAAACAAAAGAAATGCAAAGGGACTCACTTTCTGGGATTACATTTGGGCCAGTGGGCTTTTCCATAATCCAAAACGACTTCAAGGACATGGATTTTCAAAATAGATGTACACCAAGGCGTATACTTAATCCTTGTTACAAGGAAACCCTAAAAAGTATGCTATAAAAAATATAAGCAATCGCCTTGGCCTGCAGGGTATCAAAATTTCAATCAAAACTCTTCCCATCTTTCATATCCTTGCACTCTCTCTCTCTCTCTCTATTATCCTTTCTCGTGATGACCCCTTAATTAGCTTAAATTATTAAAACGTTTCGTTTCGACAGATGCCGAAACAATTACACGCTTTATTTCCATGAGCGGCACGTTCCACCTTCGCTGCAACCGGTGGCCACGCCTAACAGTGTCCTGCACCGCCCTGCGTCTGCATCCTGGCCGCTGCATCCTGGATCCAGGCAACTCTAATCCAGGAGCTCAAATCATTTTACGCTGTCGCCGCATGTGGGCATTAAGTTAAATGCCCCAACGATGGCGATGCCCCAACGATGGCGATGCTCCAGCGATGGCGACGATGAAAGTGGAAAAGTGTTGGGTTCGGGGGACATCCGGGGGACGTGATTATACGATGATAAGGCATCCTAGGCATCCTGGCGGCACAATCTGCTGATTTATATTATTGTCACGTTTATGACCAGATTGGGATTGAAATTGAGACGCCCCGACGACCGACCGACCGACCTGGTGAGCGATTCCGCTTACGGTGCATTGCACTTTTTACAAGCAATTAAAGTCCTGGTTGGTCCTGGTTGGTCCTGGTTGGGGAGGCTGGGGGGGATACATAGAAGAAATATAGAAATGTGCCAGATAGATGTCTGGAGGCAGCTGTAAATGAATAATGAATGCAATTCAGCGAAAAATATATTCAATTCAATTTCGATGCGTCACTCGAACGTCGCTCCTCGCTCGCTCCTCGCTTATTAATTTATGACAGTCATTTTTAACGCTTTGCTGGCCACGTTTGCCCCTGCAAGTGACAGTTGATTTCGACTCTGGTTCGGGTCCTGGGCACGCCCCTCCTAACACCAACTACCGCCTCCCTCCACGGTGGCATGCGTCAAATATTCCGGAGCCATTTTTCAATTGAAATTGAATGAATTTGTGAAATGAGTGCATGAATGCTGGAAGAAATGCAGGACAAGAAAAACCCATGCGTTTTTGTGCATTTTGCAATCATAAAAGGGTAGATTCCCTCTTAGATAAAGGATAAAGGATAAAGGATACTGATAGGCTACAAGAAACGAAAGGTTCCAATCTCTAATCTAGAACTCGGAAAACGCATATCAAATCTTCGCAAACCTTTTAAAGAATCCTTTTTTTTTAAGGGAATATTTGTAGTTATCCTTTAGTTATCCTTCAGTTATCCTTTAGAAAGGGTGCTTGCTGATTCCAGATGCAGAAGCAACTTGTTCTAGTCGGAAATGATTTGTGTTCGGCCCCTTTGTTGACGGACCTCGAGGGCGGAATGGCCCATTTGGCCCTGGCCTGGAGTGGCCATATTTCACACGCTCCTCTCTGATGGGCCTTGTCAGCGTTCCCCCCCCTTATTGCAACACCCCTGGATGAGCTAGAAATGGTAGCTGGTACATGGACAAGGACATTACACTTTAATTAAGTACAAATCCATGGCAATTGCAACATTTCGTGGCTAGCACTTTCAAAGCTAATAAAACATTCAAAATATATTTGTCGGCCCGTTTTCTTGGGCCGGAGGAGTGTGTAATTTTGCACATTTCATATGAAAAGTTGCCAGGCTCATGCAGGACAACTTTTTCCACAGCCAGGATGGCAAAAACTGCATCCTTCTCAGGAAAGACAGTGGGTGTCAAAGGGAAAATATTGGAGAGTCTTCTTGAAAGCAGCTTGAAGAGATTGGATTCTTACTAATGTCTTCTTTCGGTTAGTCAGAGTTTTCTAAGGATATTCTAGGATATTCTAGATTTCCTGACTCTTCCACAGTGCCTGAGAAAAGTTTCTTTTTGCCAAAGATTAACAGAAAGCAAGAAAGGATGTGGGCAGGAGCTGGCAGGAGGCAGAAGCGCGTGTTTCTGGCGGCGCATGTTTGGCAATGTGGTAAACCAAATTATGTGCTTAGTAACTTGCCACTGCAACCGAAGTTGGTGCAACCACATCCCCTCCTTTGCTGGTCCTTTGTGTACTTGATGCAGCTGCATTTGCACAGACTGGGAGGCAGGATCCTGCTCTTGAAAGGATTCTTCGCTCACACTTGGCCGATTTTTGCTGCCACTTTTTGGCCTCCTCTTTGCACAGGTGTTCAGGTGGTCCGTGGCAACTTTGGCATCGCGGTGCCAGCAGCCGAGGGTGGAGTGAAAAGTTTCGCCCCCAAAAAAAAGACAAAACTTACATTTTTCTCACTTGAATATTTATTGTACTTCATTTAAATCATTTTGTATTTGAATGTTTTTTTTTACATATTTTTCATTTTTTTTTTGGTTTATATTTTGTTTTTAATTTTATCAGCATAATTCAATAATATATATATTTGTTTTTGTATAGTATAATAATTTTATAACACGTTTTTCTGCACTGTGCAAATAATTTGTCCATCAACTTCTATTAAATTTGCGTTTTTTTTTTTTTTATTTTTTACGTTTTTTTTACGTGATGGAGTGTTGATATTCAATTTTTCATTAATTCTTTTTTTTTTTTTTTGGTTTTTTTTTTAGTACAGTCTACATTAAATTGTTTTACATTTGATTTAGTTTACTGACTAACATTTTTTGCTGTATATTTCATTTTTTTCGGGTTTCTCAAAATATTTCATGTTTTAAACATGTTTTTTTTTTTTTTTAATATAAGCTGTATACACTTATATATGTGTTGGTATGTCCTGGTTTACACATACACACCCACATACTCGCTTGTATATTTCAATTCAAATCGGTATATATTTGGATTCGAACTTATGCTTATATATATATTTTTCAATGGCATAATAAATAGACAAACAATGATTTATTTCTGCTGTAATTTTGGTTTTTTTAAATACTAAATTTTGCTATAACAATCAGTAAATATTTACTTAATCATATATATATCATATACATATATATATATATATATATCTACTCAATATATATATAATATATAGATATATATATAGATATATATATGCATTACCCAGATATATGACATATACATATGTGACGTTCACTAAAAGCTCTGGAAACTTATTAATAAGCATATTGTTTTGCGCATTTCTGTTATCTAATCAGTGATATGAGCCACTAATTATACAGAAATTAAAGTAAATATTTGTAGGGCAAAGCTACGTTCACGTTCGGATGTGACGTAGTGTACGTACTTATGTAATTTATTACAATTTACACACACAAGTGCTTTTGAATCGTCTCTCGTTTGTTTTTATCAAAATGGCGCTGTGGCGGTTTACTATTGATACCCGGTACTCCTGATACGCGAAAATAGTCCTCCGAAAATGAGAACTCCAAAAGGTTTGAATCGGGGGGGAGAATACAAAATATATTCCCCTTGAAAAACAAAGTATTCTATTTTAAATATTTCGAGTACCGGGCTAAGAATTCGGACAGCCGCTTAATATTGTTTTTTATTTTGTATTTTTAAATTATTGTTTACCATAAATATGTATGGATTACTTAGTATAAGCAATTTTTTAAAGATATACACCTACACCATCTACTACTCAAAACAATCGGAACTTTTTTCTTGTGGTTTTTCGGTTTTTTGGTTTTTGGTTTTTTTTTAAAGTAATTCATATCTTGCCTGTACTTTTTTGGTTTTTTATTTGTTTGTAAACTCTTATTAAACTATTTTGGTTTGGCATATTTGACTTACAACAATTTGTAATACAAAAAAGTAAATGTACATAAAAAAAACAACAACAATACAATTTTTCATCCGCATTTTCCACTACAACTCTCCTTTTTTTTTGGTGTTGTTCTAAAAGCTGCTATTATATTTTGACAACAATTTTTGAACTATTGCTGCTGCCGCTGCTGATTTGTGTTTTTTTAAAGATTTCCATTTTTTTTTAATATATTTTTTTATTTGTTTTTTAACTCTTTAATTGCTCGGCTCGCATAAAGCAAAGTTAACGGTGGTTTCATGTACACATTTTGTACGCACGCCCCTCAAACATGGCACATCCTTTTGCGCTTCTCGCTACTCTTTACTCTTTACTCGCTCCTCGTTACTCGCTCGTTATTACTCTATGCAACACATCCAATATTTTTATTCTTACTTTGATTTTTTCTTAGATTTTCCATTGAATGTAACGTGTAAACTTTTTCGGTTTTGTTTTTTTGCTTGACTTGTTAGAGCTTTTAGTTAATTGAAATAGTTTGAAAATGTATTTTTTTTTTGTTTTTTTTTTAGCGTAGAAAGCACAAAGGTTAGCTCAGATATCTCATACAAAGATTTTTTTTGTTGCCTAGCAGCAAACACTGGGTTGACAGTAAGTATAGCTAATTCATATGCACAATGAAAAATAGAAATGTACTTAGAGCTTAATAGTATTTTTGTTTTGTTTTTGTTTTCGTTAATTTTTGTTTTTTTTTTAGCATTTCATTTTCGATTCATATAAAGGTATTAGTCGCGAACAACCAGGATTTCAATTTAATTTGATTTGCTTCATCGTAAACGTTTATTGTTAACATTGTTTTTCGATCGACGATCAGTGCATCGAATGGAACAGTAATTTGATCTTAAGAGTTGGCCATCTATATCGTATATAGTATATATATATATATATATATTTCGGTGCTTTCCCACACATTTCTCTATGAGTTTTGTTTATTTTTTACACAGCAAAGCTCGATTCCTGTGATTGTTTTTAGGCGGGCAGCTAAATACACATAGTTTTTGGTTTTTATTTATTCGTTTTGGATAAAAAAGAGTTTGAGAAAAAGTTTGCACAGCATTTAAGATTGGAGTAGGAAGAAAGTTATTTGCGCAAGTCAGTTTTTGCTTGAAAAAAATTACTGGATTTTTGGGGGAGCTAAGAATTTTGGAAAGTTCTTGTTCTGCATTTTTGAGCTTACTCGTTACTGGTTACTCGTCACTCGTTACTCGGTACTCGTTACTCGTTACTCTTTACTCGTTACTCGTTACTCGTTATTTCATAAAACTGTCTCTTAATTGTCTTGAAAACATTTTATTTATCTTTTGAGAAAACGGTTCCATTGCAATGCACGTTTATATTTTGGGGCTCGTGAGAATTTTCAAGTACATTAGAAATGAAACGGCTTTCTTTGAATTAAAACCAAAAAAAAGGATAACATTATATAATATATTATATTTTGAATAAAAATTAAAACTCCTTGCGCAGAAACTTTGGTTTCTAAATCGGGGAAAATCCTCAATCTTTAAATCCTCATTCTATTTCTTTTGGTTTTCTATTTCTTTTGAATTTTGATATAAAATAAAAACATTCTATTTTGGAATAACTTTTGGTATTGTTGCCGATTTCTCTCTCTCTCTCTCTCTCTCGTTTTCTCACATTTAATTATTCTATTAATTATTAATTGGGTTTTTGTGGATTTTTGGCGTTTTCAAACGGTTTGAAAAGACGCCCCAGCGGCGCTTTGAACATTCATTATTAGTTTTGTAGTTCCATATTTGATTCGATTAATGCCTAATTATACCATTTTTAAGCCAACTTTTTTCGGTTGTAAATAAGTATGCACAATCTGCAGATAAAGTATTTCGTTTTTAGTTTTTTTTTATATATAATTGTATATATTGAAATTTCAGCAATAAACCACTCCTCCGTCCATCTGGCTCGTATTTTGTTATCATTTTTTCCATTTAGCAAGAACATTGTTTGTTTGAAGCATATTTGCAACATTTACATATGAATACACTCAATTATTTTGTTTTTTTTGGTTTTCCTAAAACACTCGAATTGCAACCACCCTACCCGAGCCCCTACTTTTTGTGCGGCTTCCTTTTCAGCAATTTGTTGACCACTGTCTTGAACAGATTCGATTTTATTCATAAGTACCCCAGAGTGGCGTAGGTTTTCACGAAGGTTCCATCATTGGCGCTCACATTTCTATAGGAAGATAGAGGAAAAGGATTAAAAAAGGACTCTAAACATAAAATATATCCTTGTTCCAATTGCCAATCTTTAGAATACCCTTGCGAGTACCGGGTATGAATAATCAGCAACCGAAACAAACCTAAAAAAAGGAAACCACATCCTTCTTATACTAACTCATCTTCCCAGGGACAGACGGCATTGTGGTCTGAAGCCTCCATGCTGCTGCCACCGGCCTTCTCCTTGTCCTTTTCGTCCTGGGAGCTCAGCTTCTTGCCCTCGGAGTTTCGTTTCTTGCGACGCTTGCGCGCCTCTTCGTTGCTGGAAGTGGGCGTGGCTGCGGCCAGGGTAACGGGTTCGGGTTCGGGTTCTGGCTCAGGATCAGGATACGGTTCGTACGTCTCGTCATCGACCGTGTCCACGTCCAGCTCGGCCAGGGGCGCCAGCGAGGGGGCTGGTGTGGGCGCCGGCGGGATGTAGCCCAGCTGGAGGTCGGTGTCTATGCTATCGTAGTCATCGATCACGTCCTTGGGGTCGGTGCCGAACTGGAGGCCCTCCTGGTACTCGTCGGTGGTGGGCGAGAGCTCCTCCAGAACGCCCCTCGGCTCGTCCTCATCCTCATCCTCCTCCAGCTTCACCTCCAGCTCCGGCTCCTGTTCGTTTTGGATTGCCACGGGATCCTCGGTGGTTGTGGTGGTGGTGGTGGTGGTGCCTGTGCTGGTGGTAATGGCATAGATCTTTTTGGCATTCTTCGGGCTTATGGCGTCCAGGTCCAGCTCCAGCACCTTGATGGTGGGCGGACTTCCGCGCTCCGCATGGAACTCCCTGGCCTCGATCAGCTCGATCTGCACCTCCTTGACCAGGGTCATCGGAGGATCGGGAAGTTGTTGTTGTTTCTGCTTCTCCAGGTGCGGGCTGGTGGAGGCCTCAACGTGGCGGCGCTGCTCGACGGGATCT
This sequence comes from Drosophila ercepeae, assembly GCA_018150545.1. Lineage (NCBI taxonomy): Eukaryota > Metazoa > Arthropoda > Insecta > Diptera > Drosophilidae > Drosophila > Drosophila ercepeae. The sequence continues at coordinate 3,859,023 of JAECWL010000197.1, forward strand.
GGCTCGCCCGGCGGTGGGGGCGGGGGCGTGACTTTGGTGGTGGGCGGCGGGGTTTGTGCGGGGGTGGGTGCCACCACGACGGGCAGCTCCGAGGTGGAGCTCTCGCTATTCCGATCGCACAGCGACATATTACTGATCTCATCCTCCAGCTCCACATCCACATCGGATCCGGAGTGGGGATCCTTGACGATGGCACCGCTGCCAAAGCCGGAGCCGCTGCTGCGGGCCTGCAAGGGACCGAAGCTGCTGGAGGAGCTGGTGCCCACCATGCCTGGACCGGGCCCAGGACCTGCCTCCGGGTTGCCCACAGCAGGCGAGGAGGTGTTTGTCGCAGTGCGACCCATCTGGTGGTCCGAAGTGTGGCTGCAATTGGAAAGAAATAAGGAAGCTGACCTGGAGAGAGACAAGATTCTAATCCTCACCTGGGCGTAAAGGAGACGGAGGCCCGACGCTGCTCCGGAAAGCTGGGAATGAGACGCTTCACACTCGCCTCACCACTGTCCACGGTGTTCTGATGGCGGATGCCCAGATTCCGCTGCATCCGGTCGTTCACGTCGCTGTTGTCGGAGGAAGTGCTGGAGACGAAATACAGGTAGTACAGGGATCAGGCCATTCGCGCACAACCGGACCCAGTTACCTGGTCAACCGCAGGGGTTGAGCGGTGGTGCTGGAACTCGACATCTTCGTGGTGGCCGGCTCCGGTGCGGTTGGATTGTCCAGGTCCCAGGGGCACACCGATAGCTTCACCTGTGCCGGAGCCACTGGAGCCGGAGCCGGAGCCGGAGCTAGAGCCGCGGGCTCGTCCCAGGGACAGACCGCACTGCTGCTGGCTAGCGACGAGGTGGTGGTCGCATCCTTCGGCTCCAGGACGGTGGACTTCGTCTTCGGAGTTTCCCTGCGAGGGCAATACACACACATTTGAGGGAAGGATTATGGCGGTTTCTTCGGCAGGACACTCTTCTCAAAACACTTAGACAGTTGTGGAAAGAAGGACTCACACACATATGCATATCGTATGTACATTTGGTAACAGATTGGTAACAGATTGGTAACAGATTGGTAACAGATTTGGTAACAGATTGGTAACAGATTGGTAACAGACAAAGATTTAAAGAGAAAGACACAGAGAGAGGGATAGAGAGGTGGTAGGGAGCGCAAAAGCAGCACAAACTAAGACCTTTTTGGCCAAATTTTTTATAGTTTTTTATTTATATAATATATGTATATGTTTTTTTTTGGAGTACAGAACACACAAAACAACAGTTAACATTCGAGCATTAGAACGATCGAAACCATTTTCGGAGACAGTCAAGAACAACAACGAAAACAGGACATTGGCAATGTGGAAAGGGTTAGAGAGTAGACTCGGAAAGTAGGTCTAAATAGATGGTGACTAAGTCCAGCGAGAGCGGATCCTGATCTTCGCAAAACATTCTAGGATCTATCCACTTTCTTCCCTTTAACTTAGAAGCCTAGCCCACCCAGTTGGTCCATCGAACAGACGGACAAGTTTTTTGAATGGAAAATAAATAGTTCTTAAGGTGAAATCTATATGTTAGACTCGCCGCTTGAATTCAAAATGAAAATCAAGAAAAAGAGAACAAGATATATACTTTATCTAAAAGAGATTTCTAAAGGTGATTCAAATCTATATAGTTAAAGACTTTAAGAGTTTAAGAAACCCTTTGAAATTAAAGAATCCAAGCAATAAGCAATAAGACAAGATAAGATCTTGACAAAAAGAAGGTGTAGGGTCTGGGTTTCGGGGTTGAGGGCTCTGGGGAATGGGCTCAAGGCTCTGGACTCTAGGTCCTGAAGACTAGCCTCTTGGGTCTCTGGACTCTGGACTCTGAGGTCTCTTGGCTCCGAGCTCTGGGGAATGGAGACTGGACTCTAGGGTCTAGACTCTGGGATCTGGACTCTAGGTCCTGAAGTCGGCCTTCTTGGGTCTCTGGACTCTAAACTCTGAAGTCTCTGGACTCTGGGAACTGAGCTCTAGGCTCTGGGGTATGGACTCTAGGATCTGGACTCTGGAGTCTCTGGAATCTGGGCTCTGGGGGTTGGACTTAGGCCTTTGGGGTCTGGACTCTGGGATTTGGGGTCGTGGACTTAGTGATCTGGGGTCTGGGATCTGGGGTCTCTGGAATCTGGGCTCTGGGGTCTGGACTCTAGGTACTGAAGTCTGACCTTTTGGATGTCTGGACTCTAGACTTTGGACTCTAGGTTCTGGGGTGTGACCCCTTGGATCTCTGAACTCTGGACTCTGGGGTCTTGAACTTAGGGCTCTGGGGTCTGGGCTCTGGGGTCTCTGGACTCTAGGTTCTGGGGTGTGACCCCTTGGATCTCTGAACTCTGGACTCTGGGGCACAAAATTGTAACGATTTAAAAAAAAAAATGAAGAGAAAAACTAGTAATACGGTAATAAGTTGTTTTTGGAAAAAGTTGTAGCATTTTGTTTGTAGGTTGAGGTTGAGGTTTAAGGTTGAGGTTTGAGGTTGAGGTTTACAAAGTAAAAACAAAGCATAATGGATTTCTTACGGAAGTGGCTGTAAACTACTTTCGCGATTTCCGTAAGCCGCATATATCCCAATATCCATGACCGCCATGTGGCGATGTGGGGGCATATCGCCTCGATAAACTGTATCGCTACTGCGGTGCGTGTGACGTACGGTAATGGTGTTTGACATGGTGGTACATGGTATTAATTTGGTATTAATTTAGTATTAATTTAGTATATCAGTTCTTCAAGTTTTTGCTATTTTTTTTTACTTAAAACAACAACAACCAAGGATCAAATCATGATTTATAATTGTGATTCATAATTATAATATTTGTATTGTTATTGTATTTATTATTTGTTGGATAATCCAAGCAACTGAAAAAGGGCGAACCAAAACGAAAGGCTCCCTCGAAAAAATAATAAGAATGCCAAAACACACTCATATTATAAGGACCGGCTTCTCTTTCCTTGACCGACGATAAAAGACTCACCTGAAAGGGATCTCGCTGAGGTTGCTCTGCGAATGGGAGTGTGGCACCTTGGAGCCCGCATCCTTGTTCACCCCGATCACGGCCAGCTCGTGGGCGGAGCCGGTGAGGCTGCGATCGCTGCCGCGTCTTCTGGACAGACTGCCCGGTGGCGGGGCCTGCATCATGGAACTGCCCGATCCGCCAGCACCTCCTCCTCCGCTTCCCTTGGCCGCATCGCCCAGGTTCGGCTGACTGGAGAGGGCGGCGGTCATCTTCTTTTTGGCGCCACTGACGCCGCCAAAGTTGAAGAAGCGCTTCTTGTACGAGGGCTGGATGCCGGTGTCCAGGAGGCGCTTGTAGTGCTCCGAGCGGATGAAGCGCGGATAGCAGTCCTTCTTCAAGAGCAGCATGTAGATGTGTTCCGAGGCCGAGTCGAAGGTGAAGCGCGACGGATTCTTCAGGCCTCGCAGGACACTCTCCATTGTCTTGCCATCGATGTTGATTTCGCAAGGAGCTCCGGGTTTCAGGAATTCTCTGTAGGAGAAACCGATTTGAAGAAACGGACAGGAAATGGAGGATCCAGAAACTTACTCATAAATCTCATTAACCTTCCTGGCCACCTGGGAGTGGGCGGAACGCCGTAGCCGGTTGACTGCGATCCAGAAGCGAATGTTCTCATGGGAGTACTCCTTCTCGAGGAAGCCCGTAAACTCCTGGAGGCCCGTGGGATCGGAGACGAGCTCCTCGATGGAGATGGCCCAGCGCTTGACCCGCTTCTCCGTGGGCACCTCCACGAAGGTGTTGTTCAGCTGCCAGAAGGCAATATCTTCGGTAACCCAGGGATTGGAGGGCAGGGCCGGCTGGAGGAAGAAGTCGTACTCGGTGAAGGTCTCCGAGTAGCCGACCAGCGACTCGCACGCCTGCGACATCTTCATGCGCGTCCGATTGAGGGACTTGCCCAGGTAGTCGACGTCACGCTGCAGGTCCTCGACAGTCTTTTTCTTGTTGGGCTTCAGGCCCTGGCGGTCCCGCGAAGGCACTGGACAGGGTTCCAGGGGCGTGAACTGGCCCGGGGGTGGACGGTGGACGCGCCAGTAGGCCCGCTCCTGGGAATCGCCGACGATCTTGTCCCCCTTCTTGCGCTCCTTGGCCAGCCGGACCTGCTCCTCGGCCTGCATCGAAATGAAGTCCCACTTCCCCTTCAAGTTCTTGTGCAGCGAAGCCAGAGCCTCCGCCTCATAATCCTCCAGGGCATGACGCTGTTTGTTGCGCAGCGAGCGCTTGGCCAGATAGATGGCATACTCGACGTTGTCGGGGGCCTTGTGCTGCCAGGGCCAGTAGTAGGGCGTCTGGAAGCGATAGAGGGAGGAGTCATCCTTCACGGTCAGCGTCTTGGAGTCGTTCACCGGGAAGAAGTAGCCGTGCAGGCACAGCTGATTGGCGATATTCAACGCCTCGGACTCCTCGATCTGCAGCCTGTCCATCAGCCATTCGATCAGATCGTAGCCCATGAAGGCGTAGGGTATGGAAGTCAGGAACATTTTCTGCTGCCGCACTGGAACACCGTGCTCCTGATCCTGCATCTCACGCACCAACATTTCCATCTACAAGTACAGAGAGAGAGGAGAACCTCGTTTATCCAGGATTTGTATTTTTTGATAATCAAGAATCCTTACCTTATCGAAAGCCATGGGTCGCGATAGCTTCTCTATGGTCTGCTGCTGGTTGCCACCGCTACTGCTGCCGGATCCGAGCAGTCCACTGCCACTGCCGCTGCCCGAGCCTGGAGCAGGACCTGGTCCTGGTCCTGGTCCGCTAATGGAACCGTGATGGAGGGCGACATGCGGCGCCGGTAGCGCCGCCGGCTGAGTCTTCTGGTGCGCATGCTGGTGGTGCTGCAAGTGGTGGTGTCCCACGGAACTGCCGCTAAAGGCGGTGGCGGCCTGGGTTGTGGCGGAGATGGCCGTGGCCGTGGAGGCCAGGGCGGGGCTGGTGCTATTGGCGTTGCCGCTGCTGCCGCTTGTGGCTAGAACGGTTCCCGATGCAGCTGTTGGGTTGTTGTTGCCGGAGGCCGAGGGAGAGAACTGCTGCATGGCCTGGAGCACGGCATGGGGCTGGAGGCTCAGGCTGGTTGGCTTCACGCACGCCGGTACCTGCGTGTTGAGGGTGGGAATGGGGCTGCCTGTAAGAGTGGCACAAGATGCGGGTGCTGGTACGGAGGTCACCACCAATGGGACCAGGGCCGTCGACGGATTACGGAGCACCAGCTGACGATCCCTATCCGGCGGCACTCCGCCGGGAGGTTCCATGGCAGCGACTGTGCCCCGTTTTGGCACTTTCTCCGAGTTACTGCTCCTGCTCCCTGGTCCTTCTCTTCTCTTTCCTGACCTGGCTGGATGTCAGCTGCCACTTGACCACACAGAATACTCACTCCGGTCTCCTGCAGCCGGAAGTGTGCGGTGTTTTTCGTTACGGTTACGGTTCTACGTGCTCTTCCGCGTTGTGGGTTTTGTTCGTTTCATGGTCTTTGTTTTATTTGTTCAGTTTTTTTGTTGTTGTTGTTGTTGTTGTCTTCTCTCCTTCGAGTCCTGTGTGTGTGGGCTTGGGCTTTGGCTTTGGCTTTCTTTTGACAATATATCCTTATTTGCGGTTACCCAAATTCCATCATGTCCTTGTGTATGGAAATATTTGCTGTATTTTCGGTGGGCAGTGAGGGAGGGAAGGGAGGGTATTAAATGAAGGAAAACAAATATATATTTCTCGTTTTTTTTTTGTAAAATAAAACATACAGTGTTTCATGATTCACTCAGTGACGGTGTCGCTTCCTTAGAGTCCTGCGACACCACCGGCAGGCAACAGAGTTTTGTGCGTGAATTATATTTTATTTTTTTAGCCATATAGTGTGGCTCTACATGGCCTAGTCTCTGCGTTTCAATCTGTAAAAAAATATAGAAAAAAAAGAATACAAAAAATAGAAGCATTAGAAGGGCGATAGAAAAAGGGAAAGCCTGGAGTCTATGTTGTCTATGTGAGACATTTTTTTTTTTTGTTGCCTTGTTTGTGCGTGCCTGCGCGAGCTTATGTAACACACGCACTTGCCTGTTTCCTCCTACATTCCTCCCACATCCCGAGAACTTCGATCGAGTCCTGGCAACTTGCGTGTGCCACCCGGTGGAAGTTCAATGCCACACAAGAGTTGTCTTTTTTTGTGTATTTAAAAAGGCATTTTGTAGCCGCTTAGGCAGGAGTCAGAAACCCCGAAAACCTCGAAAAAACCCCCAAAAAAGCCAATCAAAGTTTCAGGTTTTATTTATTATCACCTCTAATCAGAAAATATAGAACAGCCCGACGAGGCGTGCATGTTCGAATGAAATACTACATGCCAGATAATGGCAGGAAAAAGGGCAACCAGCAGGAACATACTTGTACAATACAATATATCATAGCGATACATCCAGGTGACTGACTGACTGACTGACTTTCAATCATTATTAACAAGGAAGGTATCTATCTATATACTTTTGAAGTCTATTCCCGGTCACCTTTTCCGGTTTCCAACTAATTGAAAGGGGTTGCCATAAATCGAGTTATGTTGGGGATGTCCTGCTGCCATCCCTTCCATTGATTACTTAAAGGACACACACAATTAATAAAATAAAAATCGATCGAAACTTTTGCAAACAAAACTATAAATAACACTTTTTAGTACAAACTTTGTTAAACCATGGTTAGTAGATGGTAGTTGGTAGTAATGAGTACCGGATATCACACAGTCACGGAACAGAAATTCCGGCTTTCCGCGTTCGCTTGTGCCTTGACTTGAAGCCTCGCAGGTTGCGGGAGACTGGTTGCTGTTTTTCGCTTTCACGGAGAGGCAGTTCAGGCGGAATTGCGACTTTGCGACCAGTTCCCCTGCCCCCCCTTATGGTATCAAAGAGCAATGAAAGTTACTCTTTTTCGAGAGGGGGGGGGACCCAGCAACGGAGGGTGGTGGGGGAACTTTTAATTAATTTGTTTGACTTTTGATTTGGTTACAAATTTAACATCATTACGGTCAAAAAGTGTCGAACTTGTTTACGTTCTATACAATGTTGGCTCTCAGGCCCTTTGATTTCGTCCTTTCTCTTCTCTCTTTCACTCACTCTGCTACTGCTCTCTCTTTCTAGACGCCATTGCTTTCTCTCTCTCTCGGTCGCTCTTTAAATGTGACTTTTGTCATGCATTTGTCGTTGGCGTCGTTACTGGGCCGGAAGTTGGTTTGAAACTGTTGGCAAATGAGTTTCCGTTTTGCGAGGGACGTTTCCTGCCTTCGTTGCTCTTTTTACTTGCTTGACTTTTATCCTGCCCTCTTTTTTTGCTTTCTCCGCTTTCTTCTATTTTTTTTTTGTTTTTATTTATTTGCAATTACACACTTACACAGTAAGCAGAACTTTATTAATTTGCCACGCTGTATTTGTTTTATTATATAGACTTTGTAGACTTTTACATTTCCAATGAGTCCAGTCCAGTCGAGAGTCTACATTCAAATATATAATTATTATTTGCTGGCAAACTTTCCCCAAACAACTGTCCCTTGACCCTTTTTCTAGCCTCGTCTCGTCGACCTCCTGTTCTCTGTTCTCTGTGTTCTGTGTTTGTTATTGCCATCGCTTTCCTTTGGCAATTTTGGCAATTAAACTTTTATTTAAGTTTCTTGAAAATATGAAAAATAAGCAAAACCAATAAATGAAGGCAATCAGTGGAAGCTGGTGAGCCTTGACTCTGCTTCGGGGAAAGGAATCTTTATCCGTATGAGTGTTTAATTCTGGGAAATCAAAAGTCTTGATTCCGTAGTAGTCCTAATCGCCTGCCTTTATCCTTTGTCCTAGTTTGCAAGTCTGTAAGCCGCCTTCTTGGGAAACGTTTCCTCCTTTTGGTAGCAGACTTGTAGCTTTGGCCGTGAACCATGATGCCGCCAAGGCAGCACAGCAGCAGCAGCACGTCGTGGGTGGTGGGGCTTATCTTCGCATTGATATTGATTACCATCCCACCCAGGACCAAGACAGTGCAGAACGAAGGCGTAGCAGCGCAGCAGTGCAGCTCCGAGCACGGCGCAGTTGATTTAGATGCGATTACAGCCATGGCTCTTGAGTTGCCATAAGCCATAAGCGGAGGGGCTTTGTTAATGGATTACTGCAAGATGCACCATTGTTTACGTTCTTTGACGGCTTAATCTTCCCACACACACGCTGCATGCCGTACGCTGCATGCTCCAAGCCGCACGCTGCATGGCCCACACTAATACTCTGGTCAAGGCCAAAGGAGCTCAGGACTCGTCTTAATCTTTCAAGTGCACCCACTCGCTAGCAATTATTTAGAGGATATACTTATAAATAGACGTATAATTCCTTTGGAGCATGGCTTTGATCTTTTTTTGCTGCCTTTCACCTTTGATCGGGGCCGTGTGCCCACACGGGGAGGGCAATTACGTCGTAATTGCGATTTCTTGCCAATCAAAATTACGTCTACGCACTACAGTACAGGCTCCTCTGACGGCGTCGACCGCAAATATCCTGACCAAAGTTCATCAACAACATCAAGAGTGTACAACGCTGCGTATGAGTGATGTGTGTTATTCATACGCAGTGTGTGACATCAACGGGGCTCTCGCTTTGAAATGGGAAACCCACATGGCGTATGAGTAATATTTCGTGTTTGTGCAAGGCCCTCACTGTAGTCCGCTTTTGAAGCTGCACTGTGCGTGGAATCAGCCAAAAAGAATCCCTCTTCGAAGTGGGAAACCCACATGGCGTATGAGTAATATTTAGTTTGGTTTTTGTGCAATCGAAGGACTTCACTGTAGTCCGTCTTCGAGGCTGCACTGTGCCTGAAGTCAGCCAAAAAAGTCAATCAAAAAATTAAAATTCCCGCCGCTTGCCTTGGTTTTTGGCCAACTTACGGGTACGGGGACGGGGACGGGAACCGGAACGGAAACGGAAACGGAAACGGGAAAAAGGGAACGGTAACGGTTACAGAAAAGGGAACGGGAACGGGTAAAAGAACGACAACGGGCAAGGTAACGGACGAGGGAACGGGAGGGGGAACGGTAACGGAAACGAGAACAGAAAAGAGAACGGTAACGGGAAAGGGAGCGGGAAAGGGAATTGAAACGGAAACGGTTACGGGAACGGTAACGGAAAGCGGAACGGTAACGGAAAGGGGAACGGTAATGGAAAGGGGAACGGTAACGGAAAAGGGAACGGTAACGGAAACGGGAACGGTAACGGAAAGGGGAACGGTAACGGAAAAGGGAACGGGAAAGGGAACGGTAACGGAAAGGGGAACGGTGACGCTAACGGGAAAGCGGGAAAGGGAACTAGTACGGTAGCAGGAAAGGGAACTAGTACGGGAAGGGGAACGGAAAAGGGAACGGGAACGGCAACGCTAACGGCAACGGGAACGGGCACATTACAAGCTAATAAACTAAAACGGTACAGTGTCAGCCTAGGACTGTCTATGTTTGTGTTCGTGTGAGTGGGAGTGGGAGTGTGGGTGGATGGGTGGCTAGATGGCTGGGGATGTGTGCAAGCTGACACACACACACACACACTCGCACACACTCACACACACATGCAAGCAGTGGGCGAAGAGAGAGAGCAGCCGAAGCAGCCGAAAAAGCTTTAATAGGCGCAGTAGATAGCCTGCCACGGGGTTTCTCTCCTCTTTTTCGGTTTTTCTACAACAACAACCGCATGGAAGAGGAGAAGAGGGGAAGAAGCGAAGCAAAAAATTGGCTGGCCAAAACGTAGAAAAGTTTTGGCCCCGAAATGCGCAAAACAAATTTCGTTTTCTTTTCGTTTTTGTTTCATTTTTTTTTTTGGGCCCCAAGTACATGTGTGCTTTTGGAGTTTTTTGAAGTTTTCTGAAGGATGTGACGAGGGGGGGACTGTGTCTGTTGTTGTTGTTCTTTGTGGGGGGAGGGAGGTCTCCCTCGCCTGCCCACCCCACCCACGCGCCTCCATGAACTTGCAGCATTCGGACTTGCGGACCTGCCAGACCCCAACCAGTTGCCGTGGCCCGTTGGGCCGCCCGAAATGTATAAACAAATCCACAAATACACATTTTCGTAATTTTATACAATTGTCGGTATGTACGTATACACACATTCCCCCCACTGGGCATTGGCAATGGCAATTAAATATTTACGTCCACGAGCAGCTGGTTCGCAGTTCGCCGTTCGCCGTTTGCCGTTCGCAGTTCGCAACTTCTCCCGGAACTGGAACTCTCCGCTCCGCTCCGCTCTGTTCCGTTTCGTTCCGCTCCGCTCTCCGGCCACCATATTGTATGTTTGTGTGCACACACCCGCATATGTACATGTATGTGTGTGTATGGGATATATTGGATGCATGTGTGTAGACATGCTTGTGTGTGTGTGTGTGTACCAATGCCTGGGTCAATTGAAAACGAAAAGCGAAAAACGAACACATTTTCCAACTCGCTGCGTACTTGGCTGGCACATTTTCCCTTTTTCGCAAACCAACTTTTCCATTTTTCCATTCTATTTGCCAGACACAAACATTTCGGAGGACGACAGCCTCCTGGCCAGGCTCCTGGCACACGCAAAAACTCTCAACAATTTCACTGTCAATGTTAACATAACTAACGGTACTAGTACTGCCACTGGCACTATGGCACTCTGGCACACTCTTTCGCGCACACAACCCAATGTTTTTTCGCTACCTTATTGCGCTCCCTTTCCCTCGTTCATCTGGCACTGGCGTTTCTCAGTGTGTGGCCTTCTCCTGCTCCTCCTCCTTTTGGGGACTCTCCGCAAAAGCCAAGAAGAAAAAAAACCGTAAAGGGCCAAAAAACGCAAAAGAAAATCCGTTTCCACGTATTCCTTTTCGAGGCACAGCACACCGAACACTTTCGCAACACAAAAAAAAAATTTTATGGAAAATGGCACTAGAAGTCACTATTGGGGGGCAGCTTTCGATTTATTTTCGATTTTAATAATTATTGATTTGCGCGACTTTGAAAAAATTCAGCCTAGGCTTTTCTATTCTCTTATTATGTTTCCATGTTGCTCTTGGGGGCTCCTTGAAAACACCGTCGCACGCAAGGACGTCCGCCGCACACGATACTTTGAGCCAGTGTCCGCGTGTAGGAAAATGGAAAATGGATTTTCCCTGCTGGCACTTTTTCCGGAGAGAGCGCTGCTATGGCCGCGTCAGCGAGAGTGACAGAGACGCCATCACCAATCGGCCATCGGCCATACATAGCAGCGAGCAGAGCGAGCGAGTAGCTGCCGTTATGAGAGAGCTTTTCCAAACGGAACTGCATGGGAAGCAGAGCTGCCAACTTGGCCATTTCCGCCTTGGCTGTAAAAAGCCATTAAGTTTTCTTTAAATGTTGGGGTTTCCCTTGAAATATATTTTTTTAGGAAACCAAACAATGAGTTCTGTTAAAAAAAGGAGGTCTCTAGCGAGAAATCCCTAACCCAGAGTCTAGAGTTCCCCTATAATATCCCTCATTTCCAGTCCTGCCTTGGCCAGCAAAGCTCGACAACCCCTTGGCGATTAGCGGAATCCTTCATAAGCCACTGACGTTATCGAGTCCAGTACTGCGATGAGTACTCGTTGTTGTTGAAAAACTTTTGACTCTGCGCCCCCTTCTCTGCGACTTTCTCCGCCCACGCTATATATTCCATTCCGCATGATTTCAGCTCCACCCTCGTCCTCCCCCCGGCTATTACCACGAATGTGTATCTGAAAGGGACAGCTGAGACGCAGCAGCATTATCCTGCATCCCAATCCCGATCCAGAACCCCAACCAGATGGCAGGGAAACACTTTTGAAGATTTTTTTTTTTTGTTTTAAAAAGACAACAAGAAATGTATTGAATTAGTACAGTAATGTATAGTATATACACGTAATAATTTTTGTACATATTTTTTGTATATATAATTTGTTTGAATTTTTTATACTGTTTCAAATCGAATGAAAAAATACTCTTCTCTCTCGACTTCTCGATACCTTCTCGCTCCTTGATACCCTGCAATTAACTCATAACTCATCCTACATATTTTTACGTTAAATACGAAAAAGTGTTTTGTTAAGTTTTGGGTTTTTGTGTGTTTGTTTTTTTTTTATATTTTGTTTTTTTTTGTATTTTTGTATTTTGTTTTTTTTTGTGTGCTCGAAAATACACAAATAATTAGTTTACAGTACATTTTTTTTGGCCTATTCCGCGAATACGATACAAAACTACATAACTTGTCAGATCTTGTCTAGATTTGCAAATTTTTCCGGAAATGATTAGATTCTACCTACCAATCAGACTACAATTGTACAAAATATCAAATCAATGTTAATTCCTGCCTTCCTCCGATTCCGAAAATGTTAAGTTTCATCGCTTTTTTGTTTCCTATAGACTATATCTTAAAGACAAACATGCAGGATATGGGGTGGGGATGGGGATAAAGGATATAGGAGGGGGATACAATCTTCGCAAGTAGATCAATTATTTTGTTGGAGAAAAGTTATATATATAGATATATGCCTCCGTAAATCCTATCTAGCTACTAGTGAATCAAATAAAACCCACTAAAGTCAGGTCCTGTTTGCTAATCTCTCGAGTCTGAGTCCGATTCTAAGTCCGATTCTGAGTCCAAATCCTGTTGCTGATCCATCACGTACTCCTGCACTCCTCCATTCCTTACCGCCTACTGACTACCATATATTTCCATTCGGGGGTTTTCCTGGATCGCCGGGATCTCATGGAATATTCCTGGTTAGCGAAAGTCTTCTAGAATTATCACAAGAAGTTGGCATTCGTGTGTTCGGTGGCGCTTTGTCGGCGTCACATGTAGGAGGGCGATGACTTCCGGGATCGCGATCGGGGCTTCGAGGGACTCTTCAGGCTATGGCGAGAGCTGCTCCGTGGCTTGAAGCCGCGATCGTTCCACGGCTCCGAGACCCTCCCAAACCAATGTATCAAATCCATAACCTCGAGCTGAAAAAAAAGGAAATTTTTTGTATTTTAAAAAGGATAAGCAAGAAGGATGATCCTCACCTGCAGGGTCTGGGGCAATTCCTTGAATATTTCACTCTTGGTCAGTTGGGCGTGCTGCGAGAGGAAGGATAGACACTTGGACTTCAGGGCGGTGGCCATGTAGCGGTCCGCGATGCCTAGCAGGCAGACCACGGAGTCCTCATCGATCAGAGAGTAGAGAGTGTTTTCGCAGAGTTCCTAAGGACGGAACAGGAAGGATAACATGAGAATCAAAAGGGGTATGGAGGTTCGTCCTTTCACCTTCAAATCGTCGATGGAGTAGCGATCCGCCAGCAGCATCAGCTCGCACACCTGCTCCGCCCCCACGGTGCGATCGATGGGGGCGCCATAGAGGTAGAGCAGCAGCCGCCGGAAGATCACGGGCGAGGTGTCGGTGATGATGACCTTCCGGTTGATGGACTCCTGCATGCCGGACATCAGGGCCTTCTTGAACCACTCGCAGCGGGCGGCCACGATGACGCGATGGGCCTTGAAGCTGTGCACCTGCAGGGTGCAGGGCGCCGAAACGACATTGGTCTCCGGAGCCTCCGGATCGTCCTTGTCCTCAACTCCACCGGCCGGTATTGGCTGCTGGGGTGTGGGGGTGTAGGTGTGCACCTCAAACTCCATGTCCGCCAGCTGGGTGGAATGCAGCAGGCGCAGGGCGTTCTTCGAGAGATTGCTGTTGGCCGCAATGGGCGGCTCGCAGAGATGCCGGATGAGATTGAGCTGCAAGGATGCATCCACCAGGATTAGTTAATCGAGAGAGAAATCCTTCAGAGCCACTCACCTTGATGCTCTTGTAGTCATAATACTGCTTCCGCTCCACATAGAGGGTGTCCTTCGAGGGGCTGATCTCCTGGTTGAGGTTGTTTTCGTGGTCGGCCACCTGGCCGCCCTTCATCTCGCTCATCAGCTGGCTGGACTCGTCCAGCAGGCCCAGCTCGACGACGGCCTGGGTGAACTCCTGCTTCCGTACAAGCAGGCAGATCTGAGTAATGGCATCCCGCAGGGCGGCCTTGTGGTCAAGGAGCTTGGCAATGACTCCGTTCTGTATGGAAGGGAGAGGGATTGGGATTAGGAACTTCATAAACCAAGACGGGTATCGATCTTACTATCTGACTGGTGGCCAGTTTAAAGCAGAACTTGAACTCCTTCCAGCCCAGCTTGTCGTCCAGGCGATCCGATAGGTTCTCCACGATGAATATGTAGGCGGGTATGTCCACAATCAGTTGCTCCAGGTTCTGGTTAATTGTACTGCTCTTGCTGAGGAAGTCCATGTCGCAGAAGGTGCTCCTGCGGACCGCAGCGGGAAGATTAAAAGCCACTGGCTAGAGGCAAGATCCTACTCACTTCTTATCCTTGATTATTTCCAAAGCGGCCACGATCCTTCCATAGATGTCCCGCATCTTCCGCACCTCGTACATGTAGAGCACGAACTTGAGATCGTTCTCCGCCGAGCTGAGACGCTGCTTCTCCGCCAGATTGTCGTAGAGCGTTAGGCCAACGGGTGCTCCGCGCCGGGGACGCGGCGAAGGATCTCCTCCGCCACTGCCAGCGCCGGCGTATTGGAGCTGCATGACGATGGCGTCGTCCACCTGCTGCTGCTGCAGCGGGAGGTCCAAGTGGGAGCATTTGAGGTCCTGCTGGAGGGAAAAGTTGTACTCTGGGATCTCTTAGATCTGAGATCCTGCGGCTCACTCACCTTGCACATGATTTCCAGTGAATTTTTGATTTCTTCTATCACAGCGGTCAGTACAAATAAGGTTGATTCGATCTGTGACAGGGGAAGGGAATCCAGAATTAATATAGAAAAAGGATATACTAGAGATTACGTACTTCAGGTACTAGATAGGTCACCAGCTCGGCCTTCTCATCCACACTGAGGCCCACAAAGACGCCGAGCACGTTGCGGAGGAGCTGCTGGATCTGCGACATGAAGATTGGGATGCGGGTGCGGATGTACTTGACGATCTCGTTCTTCTGGTAGCGGGTCATGTGGGTGGCGTCGGTGATGAAGATGTTGCAGAACTGAAGGACCTTGGCGCAGCCTAGGGAGATTCAATAAGAATTATATTAAGATCCTTGCAGGATACTGGCCAACCCACCTATGGCGCACTCCCTCAGGGCATCCTGGAAAGTGGCATACAGCTGGGCCGGCTCGTGGGTGATGTTGACGGGATTGATGCATTGGATGACCCGATTGAGGATGCCGTGCAGATCCATGGTTACATTGACCACAACTGGAACGGAATTTGGATTATATTTTGGATCGAGATTCAACTCCCTAACCCGCAGGATCGATCCTTACACTTCTTAAGCCTCATCAGCCTCAGGTACTTGCGCGTCGGCTCCACCAGCTTGGTGAGCGATGGCTGGGTCTCCGCGAAACTGATCAGCTTCTCGCACACGTCCTCGTCCAGGTCCGGAAGCAGCGACTCCGTGTAGAGCCAGTGCAGGATGGGGGCTAGGAGGAACGTGGGCAGGTTGCACAGAACGCCCACTGGAGTCAAGGGCGACGAGGGCGGCGTGTCCATGGAGCTGGGGAAGGGAGATGGACTGCGGGCACGGTACGGCGACAGCGGGGGTCGCCGGATGCCGCAGACTGTGAGGCCGCCGGGGGAGGCGGCAATGGGGGCTAGCAGGGGCGTTAACGTAGGCGTGGGCGTGGGCTGGAGCACGAGGTCCTGGCAAAAGTTGAAGATGTTCTTGCAGTGCGCCTGCGAGGTCTCCAGGTGCGAGTCCGAGTGAGAGGTGGGCGGCAGCCGGAAGAGGCCGCCACCGCCGCCGGTACCCTCCAGACCCAGCAATCCCGTCCGAGGCACTGCCTCCGAGTCCTCGGCATTGCCATTGCTCAGGCAGGTGAAGCTGCTGCTGAACTGGTGAGCCCGCTGGGCACCGGCCAGGGTCTGGAAGTCGCACGGCGGCTGCAGGTAGATGGGCGATAGATTCAGGCGGGGCAGGGTCTTCTGCTGCTCCTCCCCGTCGCCCGAGGAGGAGGCGGGCGCCACTGAGATGCGAATGGGATTGGGCGTGTTCGGTCCGCTGTGGCAGGCTCTCGGCCCCGAACGCCCCGAGGCGGAAGCCAACAAGGAGGCGGAGGAGGGAGCGCTGTTAACACACATGCTGCAGTCGAAGCCGTTCAGCCGGAGAATGGAGGCGTGCAGGGCGTAGTCCATGCCGCCGGAGCTCTTCACCATCACGTCGCTGAAGTAGGACTCCTGCAGGGCCTCCCCGAAGCTGAGCTGCTTCTCCTGGCCGGCAGCCTGCCCGTCCTGCAGGCGCTTGCACTCCACGGCATACCAGTTCTCGCAGCTCAGCACCAAGGTGTCCGTGGGGGTGAGGGTGTTGGTCTGCAGGACATCGAAGGAACTGAAGGATTAGTGGAAAAGGTACAAGGACTAGTTTCACTTACGCTAAACTCGATGCTGTGACCGGCAAAGGCTCCGAAGATGAGGCGCGGGTTCGTCTCGTGGACATCGAAGGTCTCGCAGCTGAAGAGGACACTCGCCGACTCGCAGAAGGGGCCGCAGTCCTTGGACTCGGGCAGGGGACTAACCAGGTCGTTGTACCAGGTGATGTCGCTGGTGTCGTCCAGCCGGAACTTGATTCTACAATAAAAATGGGGCAGGTTAGTGGGGTTGCCGCCTTGCTTCCCTTTCGAGTACTCACCCCTCCAGGCCGGACAGCTCCCGCTTTCCCTCGAAGGTGCAACAGACAATCTGAATAATAAATAGAGAAAAGTTTAAGGGGAGGATGCAGGAGGAGATCTGGGATAGAGACTCACCTCCCAGGTGCCCAGGTACGTGTGCACCAGCGCCATCCTGTACCGAAGCCGTTTTTCTGTTGCCTAATCCTGCTGCATGCCACCGTGTCCCTGTGTCCCTGTGTCCGTCTGTGTGTGTGTGTGCCTCTGCCTCTGTGCACCCGAGAACTGCAGTGGGATTCGCTTCCTTCGCACCAACCCGCTGGCGAGGAGAGCCTACTCGGAACCCAAATCGGTTCCTTAACCCGTTTTTTCACCGACTTGTCCGCCTGTCCTGGTGGCTCTAACGCTTTTTGTTGGCCACCATTGCCGTCCTATGCATGTGTATGTATTTGTTGTAAGGAGTTTTTGTAACTGCGCTGCCGCTGTTGCTACCTCTGCCACAGGCTCTGCCTCGGCCTCTGCTTCTGCCTTGTACAGCGAGTGGCAGGACCTTTCTCTCTCTCTCCAGCTAGCAGCTCGCTACTAGCTACTCGTTACTCGTTTTGAGGTTCTCGCTTCTGTTGCAAGGACCAAAAGGAGCAGCTGATGGAAAAGCTTTCGGGAAAGCTTTGCGAGAAAGTCCTCCCACGCTAAACAAAAAAAGAAAAACCTTGCGGAAAGCTGGCACAGCTGCTAGAAAGCTCCTTGCGGTTATCCTTTCTGACGCAAGTGGGAAATACACTTAGAAAAACAAACCCGATCAACTAAAAACTTGGCTTTCGGAAAAATTCCTCAGCACCTTTAATGACCCAATAAATGACACTGTAAAAAATACTCTGTTCGATTCAATTACGAATAAAATTCGCCTGTAAAATGGCTTTTTCGTTGCTAAAAGTTCTGGAATGCTTTGATGGCACTTTCGCTGGCCGCCTGATCGACCAGGTTGTCCTCGTAGATCCGGATGCCATCCCGGGCGATGATCTCCAAAGGTGATTGCTAAAAAATGAAAACAAAATCCTGTAAATCCTGACAAAGACAAAAATCCCAAACTCACGCTGAGGAGATGCTTGGAGGTGATCTTGTATCCCTTGTAGAGGGCAATCCTCTGCAGAGCCATCACACTGCGGATCCTCTGACGCGGCTCAATCGCGAGGAGCTGCCGGATCACGTCCTGCCCTTCGTGGCTGAGACTGCGCACCGCCTGCGGCAGAAAGAAGTCCTCATCGCTCTCGTCCTCGATGTCCTGCAGGCACCCGTTGATCTGGGCAATGGACGGGGCATTGGACAGGCCATCCTCCAACTCCTGCTGCGGCTGCGCCATCACATTCCCCCGACGCCACTGCAACAGGTAATGCCTCATGTTGGGGCACTGAAAGCAGAGTCAGAGAATCATCTTCTCGCTTCTATTTGCTTTGAAAATTAGTCCACCTCCGGTGCTAGCCGGTGGTTGGTGGTTGGTGGTCGGTGATCGGTGATGAGACACCTCTATTTGGTCTGTTTGCTGGCCAGAAAAATAATTAGCATCCAATCGGAGGAGCACAAACAAGACAAACAAACAATGCCGGAGCTCTGAATCACTTCCAATGATAAATAATCAAAGCATTTTCAAGCGCCTGGCACGCAAATTTTTAGATTTCTCAAAGATTTCGCAATAAACATTTCCACGTATTATTGACGTCCATGCCCTTGCCTAGAGTTACGGCTTGGATTTAGCAATTTTTGGGGGGTAATTGGACCGCTTCCTCCTCCTCCACTTTGGAAACCGCAAAAGTACTACTCGGGAGGGGTACTCGGGAGCGGGTATTTGAAAAACAAATAAATATTCATGACTGGGTAAGGTTATGCTGCTGCTGTTGCTGCTGCTGTTGCTGCTAATTACTCCACAATTTTCTTTATAAAAAAACTGCGCATTTGGATTGGGATTAGCTCTCTGGCTGTGGCTCTCTTGGATAACAGGAGAAGGAGAACTCCCTCCCGGGTAAGTTGGAATGTGGCTGGCAAGCGATTCCAATTTGGATGAGTCTTAGATCGAGAGGTTGGAGAGCTCGAGCTCGAGCTCGGCTCCACGATCGCCACTAATGCATGCAAATTGAATTCAATTAGCGGCCGACTGACTACTTTTGAAATAGAAATAGACAATTTTTGTCGTTGTGTGCCTGCGCTGCCCTGCTTGACTGCCATTTATTATGTGAACAGATTTTTTTTTCTATGGACAGATAGTAAGACTCCCAGCCCAACAGCAGCAGCCACTCTCACTTGCCGAGTACTTATGTTCTAGAAGTATGCCTTGGTCTGTCAGAGGTTCGACTGGGAGCTACCCAGGAGTAGGGCTGCCAGGAGGAGGGCTGGCAAATCTAATTTTTCGCATTCAATTGTCATGTAAAAAGCCACTTACTGACACTGACTAGCTGGCTAATTACAGTCGCTGCTCTTGAATCTGTGATGGGGTTATGTATTCCACGGGGCGGGGCAATGCACGCACTTGAACTTAACTGGAAGCCATCAGGGGATCCTCTCTCGTAGATGAAGGTGAAAGATTCAGGAAGAGATTTCAGATTTGATGACATTCCTTTCCCTGGAAAATGTCAACGGGGGTGACTCATTGATCTAGAATCTATCCAACGATTCAAGGTCCCAAATACAGAGTCCGACTCTGGGCTTTGGATAGGCCAGCATCGGCTTGGCCGCTAAAGCCGAGGGATTTCGAAAGGTTTGACCTGCATTTGGAGCGCAAATTAAGCTTAATCAATGTGACAAGCAGACAGGCAGTTTTGTGTGGTTTTGTGCTTAGAAAAAAATTAAATTAAATCACCGACGAGAGCGCTGAGCTAATGATCGGTTGTAGTAGCCGGTACCAGGGGCTGCTACTCGAGAGAGGTACTCGAGGTGCCAGGAGGGAGGGTTGAATGGAAAGATAGATGGATGGATGGATGGATGGATGGATGGATGGGCACCACCTTCCTGGTTCGTTGATTCAAAAACAAGTTGCAAAATGACACATGAGAGCGCTTCACTGATTTTGATTTTGATTCTGATTCTGTGTTGCTGATTCTGTTGCTAATTTTGATTCCAAATTCTGATTCCCTGATGCCCCATCATCATCTCGGGCATTTGTCACTATATTTTTTATCGCATGGTAATTGTAATTGCCGGCACGTGAGTGGCTGTCAGTCAGTCTCGACTCGACTCTGTGCGCCTCGAGAACCAACTACACTACCTCCTCTCCCTCCATGGGGGCCATGGCCCAGTCACGGATTAGTGGGGACTGCCGAACGGATCACCGGATGGCTGGCCAATTGGAAGACAGAGGAACTGTCGCCATAGGTCATCAACCATCAACCATCAACCATCAACCAGAAACCATCAACGTTGGCCAATTGTCGCCGCAGTGATTATTATTTTCGTGTATTTCCTAGAATTAATGTCCAGCAAGTTAATTGTCTTAATCTGTTCAGCAGAATACTACCTCAATGGCTTATAGCTTATATATCCAGTATACAGAATCCAGTATCTTGTATTTTGTATCTTCTGTCTAGTATCTCTTGTATATTGCAGAGTCGAGGCGAGTAAAAAATCAATGAATCAGCGAAACAATATTCAAGAATCTAACTCTGAGACAGGAAGCCAAACTGCGTTTTCTAGTCAGAGTCTTATAGATATTTTTTTGTTTTATTTATAAAAACGAAGCTCAGCCAACTGCATCTATTAAATCGGTGGAGCTCTGGACAATTACAGTCATTAAAATGCGTGGCTACTTTAATTACAAAGTTGAAAACACAGAAAAGGGTAGGACCTGTCCCCTGTCCACTGTCCACTGTCATCGTTTCCCAGAGGACCAGACCAAAGCCAAAGCTGAAGAAGACACAAAAACCTAAACCAAAACCAAAACCAAAACCAAACCAGACTCTGGCCAGGCGTATTATGCGACAATGACCTCTTTTCCGTGCTTAGGACATTCAAGGCCAATAACAGAGAGTTATGTATCCATGAGATACAAAGGCAAGACTAGTTTCGCCGATCGCTAGGCAGTCTAGCAGCCACGACAGCCATCTTAGGATGCACAAAAAGAAAAAATCCCGACTTGTAAAGAAATTATTAACCAGAAAGTCTGACCCAAGAACAGATTTCTCTCAGTGGACTAAACACATAGGACTAGAGAACCCTGGCGTGCCACAGCCAAGGAGAACACTGTGCAACATAGTGCCCCGAGACGAGGACGAGGTGTCGGCCTCCAGACTCTAGACTCCCGACTCCAGACTCTAGACTCCTTCCTTCCCGGGCCAATAATGATAATGGTAATGGTAATGTAATGACGGACCTGGCCAATGCCAATGCCAATGCCAATGTCGATGATAATGGCGCATTTTGTTGGCCACTGAAGGAGGACAATGTGTGGGGATGTGGATGTGGCTGGGGATGTTGTGGATGATTGCAACGCATGCGCTTTTTGCAGCATCTGCTCCTGGACCGGACTGGACAAATTTATTGCCTTGAAGAGGCCAGGCGGCTGTTGGGCAAATATTTATGCAAGGCAAGAGCATAAAAATGTCGCTGCTTGGTTCTTGTCTTGCCTTGAATAAATCAAATGCAGGTAGCACCCAGGGAGTATTCACTGTACTGGGCATTAGAACTTGCACTTGCCATGAAAAAAAACACAAATCATAAATCGTAAGCTTGGCTTGCCCAACCGTTTAGCCGTGGAAATCATTGAGCAACTTGATAAATAATAATAATTGCAATTATGCATGATTTTTCGAAAAAAAAAAAAATGCAAATATTTATGAGATTATGTGATTTGAGTTTGGGTTGTCAGTTTTCAGTCTCTAGTCTGTAGTTTGTAGTTTGTAGTTTTTCGTGACGGGGCAGTCGAGAAAAACGGCGCCGACCTTCAAAAGCCTCTAATGAGCGGTCGGTCGGTCGGCGGCGGTAAAGGTTTTTCTATTTTCGGGTTCTGGGAATTTGCATAAGATTCTCGGTCTCGGTCCTGGCAGGTAATCCCTGAACTGTCCAGCAGGTAGTTCCTAAAAACCTAAAAACCTTAACCTAATCTTAGGTCGTAAAGCGGAAAACCCAGACCTAGAAAACGACCGAACAGATGGCCGTGTTGTTACTATGCGACCATGTCGTCTCTTGTTAGACTATCTTGATCATTAGCTTATCGTGCCCCATTCTGGAAAGAGACACTAGAACCAGAATTAGAGTGTGGTGCGGCTTTTGTGGCGTTTCCAAATCCAATCAGAGCACGTTTAACCGAAAGACCGACCCCTCGGTCGCAGCCAGAAACTTTTCCGCCAAACGATTGTCTGACCTTAGAGAGCGGGGGGCGACATCGTCCCCTTGTATCTGTATCTTGTAGTTCCAAGTCTTGTATCTGTATCTGTGCAAGGCCTTTGTGTCCCTCTGAGAGGTTGCTCAATTTTTTGTCGGTGGAAGACCAGAGTTCCGATTCGGATTTTGTAAGCTTTTGTGGCAAATTGGATGAGAGTGGAAACTTTCCACCACGCATCTGTCTAACTATCGATCTGGGTACGATCCTCCTCCTCCTCCTTAATAGTGTTTCTATAAAAAGAACTGAATCCCCCAGCTCCCTAGGGCATTTATCATTCTAAGATAATCGAAGCGATCGTAGCGATCGAAGCGATCCCAGGCAAGTCGCTTTGATTATGTTAATGATGTTCCTTGGATGCACCTCTACCTCCTCCATCTCCTGTGCTACCAAAGTTCTACTAGATAGCAGCAGTTCTTCCCTGCCTCGATCTACCATTTACCATTTACCATCAACCATCGACCATCTACCATCTACCATCTACCATTGGCCATCCTCCAATACCGGTTTCTGCTCCCCAGCTCCTGGCCAAGCCAATTCCTCGCCAAAACCACAATTAAGCATTTTGCTTTGGCCCTCTCCGAAACACTGAGAAAAAATCGGATTAAACCTTCTTGAAAATCATTATTTGAAAGGGAAAAAAACTAAGTTTTTCTGTCTGTGTTAGCGTCGCCTGATTGCTGATATTATCGTTCCCCCGGCAAGAAGGCATATTTTGCATTTGAAAATCGTGCCTGGTTATGGCAATCGATCAGCCGCCACCACCGCCACCGCCTCGCGATCGCGATCCTGGTTTAAAAATAGCCGGAGTCCTCCCGGTGGAGCACCACCTCCTAGGGCTACTCCTCTACCTCGACTCATGCTGTTCCCCTGGAGAAGTCTTACAAATTGCATTCGCTTTAAAAATAGACAACGCCAGGCAACGCCGCCGTCTGTCTATTTATGGAGAAAGGGCTCCGACGACAGGCTTAGAGTGACTAAAAATATCCTGCTGCCAGCTCGATCCTGCAGCTCCTCACGTACACCGCTCCATGTATAGCAGGGACATCCCAGCCAGAGTCAGAGCTAGAGCCAAAGGCAGAGCCAAAGCCAGAGCCAAAGACCAAAGCCGAAAAGCCGCAAGCCGAAAGCCCCAAGAAGAGCAGCTCAAACGCTCCAGCCCGCCACCCGCCACCCGCTACCCTCTGCCGACAGCAAGCCAACTGCTACGTCGACTGCGGCAGAGGCAGAGGCAGCGACGTCCGACGGTCGCGATCCGGCGACTGTATAAAAACGGGCCGCGCCGCTGCCAGCCACTCAAAGTGTTTCTTAAAACTGACCGGACCGGTGAGAACGCAGAGCACCGCAGCGGATTAAGAACCTCAGACTCAACCGAGAGATATCCAAGATCCTCCATCTACATCCACTCAGATACATCCCTCAGATACATAAAACCTTTTTTTTTTGGTGCGTGTGTTGCAGGGCCGCGAATCCGAAACCCCGCGAATAAACAAAAAAAAAAAACCAAAATCCAAGTGCCAAGCCAAGCCTCGAAAGAGATCTTTGAATACAATCTTGCAGTTTGCCGAAAGACGAAACCAACTTTGATCCGAGGTGAGTTGAAGAAGCAGAGGCAGAAGTATTGCCAAAAAGTCAGAGGTCAGAGGCTGCACCTGCATCGGCATCTGCATCTGGTTGCATCCCGACGAATGGCAGTTGCAACATCTTCCCCAAAAGTGACTTGTGATTTCGGTTTTGAGAAGCCGCCAGAGCCCGAGCTAGACATCAAAAGATCTCTCTGTTAGGGATAACCTTATAGACGAGATAAGCTTTCCAATTAAACCAAAAAAAATTATTCAAATTTTGACTATTCATTGGCTTTCCAGATGTAGATTAACATCTTTGATGGAGGGACTCGAGAATGTTTAATTCCGTTAGCTGGTCTGGTCTAGTCTGGCCATCAGGCTGTTTCAGGCCATTGTTTTGGCCATAAAAACCGTTTGAATTGATTAGCATTAGGAAATGAGCAGAGCAGGTGGCCTGGCTCGAAAGACAAAAACCAATTTGCAAGTCACTGAAACATCCAATCTTCGAATCGATCTGAAAGATCTGCATTTCAATAAGGCCGCCCTGTCCCTGTCCCTGTCCATATCCCAGTGCCAAGGTCCACGATCCACGATCTCCGCCGTAATTCAATTGTAATTTTCCGCCGCTTTTTTTTATGACCCCCTCGGTTCTAATTGAATTACAAAAGCCTCCGGTTCGCTGCTTTGTTTGGCAATTTGATAATCTAGAATCTGCTCTTCCGTTTCTCCCGATTCCCAATTTCCAGGATGAAGTGCCAACTGCTTTTCGTGGCCACCGTGTGCCTGGTCTCTGTCTGGGCCCTCCCAGTTCCGGATGAGGAGGTTGCCATCCAGCCCGATGGCGGCTCCAAGGCCGAGCTCCTGGGCAAGACCGTGCAGACCAATCCCATTGAGCCAGCACCGGCCAAGCCGGAACCGGAGAAGCTTCCGGAGGCAAAGAGTGCTCCAGCTCCTGCTCCTGCCGCTGTTCCTGCCGCCATTCCTGCTGCGGCCCCAGCCGTTGCCGCTCCTGAGCCCACCGCCGACCTCAAGTCCAGTGCTCCCGATGTAGAGACTGCTCCGGCCATTCCCGAGAAGAAGATCCTCGTCGAGGAAACCAAGCCCGCCGAGGAACCCAAGGCCCAGCCCCAGGAGATCGCCGCCGAGACCGAGAAGAAGCAGGAAAAGTCCGCCCGCACGGAATCCGAGTCTGTAGAGGAGCCCAAGGCCATTCCCCTGGTCGAGAGCCCCGTCGCCAATGTAGAGGTCCAGAAGCAGGTCGTCGACGAGGAGACCAAGTCCCTGGAAGTGCCCACTCCGGCCGAGAAGGAAGCCACACCCGCCGAGCAGCCTGCCCGCCAGGAGCGCATCAACGAGATTGAGCAGAAGGAGGCCGACAAGAAGGAGGAGGCTGCTCCCGAGCCTGCCACCGCCGCCCCTGCCCCTGCCCCAGCACCTTCCGCCCCTATTGCCCCCGCCGAACCCGCCGCCAAGTCGGAGTCCAACATCCAGGTGATTGCTCCCTCCCAGCCCGAGACCAAGTCGGCTCCCGCCGTTTCCCCAGGAGCCCAGATCGCCCAGGCCAAGTCCGCAGCTGCTCCCGCCGTCGCCGCCGCTCCAGCCCCCGCCCCTGAGCCAGCCCAGCCCGTGGAGCAGCAGAAGAGCACCGAGACCGCCGCCGAGCCCTCGGCCATCCTCAAGACCAGCACCGAGCAGGAGAAGGAGGCGGTGAAGGAGCAGCCCTCTGCTGAGATTGAACAGACCAAGTCCTTGCCGGAGAAGAAGGTGGAGACCGCCCCGGCACCCGAGGCCAAGAAGATCGATGAGACACCAGCTGCTCCCGAGCCCGTGGCCGAGGCTGCTGCTGCTCCTGCCCCAGTCCCAGCCCCAACTCCCGCTTCCGCTCCAGCCGCCGAACCAGCTCTGCCCACAGAGCCAAAGAAGTCCTCCGAGGAGAAGGGCGAGAAGTCCGACTCGAAGAACGAAGACTCGTCCGAGTCCAAGGAGTCGGAGGAGAGCAGCGAATCCAAGGAGAACTAAGCCCGAGGTGGAGGAGGAGCAGATCTAGGGAGTAAGAGAGCTTTACCCAATCCCCGCCCGATGAATCCCCAAGACCACTTAAGCTAGTGGTAATGCTTACAATTAGTTGTAAAAAACCAATTCACATCACATCCTGCAAGGATCTAAAGGATCAGCAGCAAGGATCAAACCAGCAATAGCAATAGAAAACAACAACAACAACCACACAACCACACACACAAAAAAACAGGACAAACCGCTAAGATGGCATAAAGTTATACTTATAATTTTAATTTAATTAATGTAATTTTTTAATTAAATTTTAGTCATTTGCAACCGACCGACCGACCGACCGACCACACATCCTGTCACACATCCTGTCCTGACCAAGCCCCCTCTTATCCCCCAACACACTGACTTTTTTTTTGTATTTTTGAGTTCTAAAATAATTAAACCTACATTTAATAATACCGATAGTGTTATAACGTATATATGCGAAAAAGTATATATGATTTTATATAGACTGAGAAAATTCTTAAATAAAAAGCGAAAAAACTAGACACTAGTCTTTGAATCGTAAACACGGGGAAAGCTTGGCGGATAAACTATATAGTTTGATCGGACAAACCAGTTACCAGAATCGGACTAGTACTCTTTGCTAATTGCTAAGCTAGTAATGGGGCTTTGAATGACCTTTGCCGACTGTACCGGACTGTAGCTTACCTTCTGCGTCAGCATCTGACAGGCAATAACGCCCAAGGCCCACCAGTCCACCGCATGGCCATAGGGTTCGCCGCACAGAATCTCCGGGGCTGCAATGAGACGAGAAGTTTTTTACTGCCCACTGCCCTCGTAGTCGCAAAGAAAGAACAAAGAACAAATAGAGATCGAATCCCAAGAGGTCCTACTACTTCCGGATGGGGTTAATGATTAGTCAGAGGAGTAGAAAGGACACGGCTACTCTAATTCATCGAATTCGTGACAAAAAAATGTGTGCTTCAAGGGATTTATTCTGCTTAGATCGAGAGTTTACAATAGTAGTTAAGTTTTAAAGTACATTTATCGATTAGGTTTATAGCTGGACATATATATATATATATAAACATGGATTTACATACGTACACACACACATCTATAGATACAGGATACACATGGTATATAGAGCAGCTACTATATATATATATATATATATCTCTTTAATCACTACAAGTACAATCACAATCTTTTATACATACGTCTCTCTGTCATCGTCCAGGTCTCTGTCGCTGTCACCGACTTGCTTGCTCTACTTATCTATATCTATCTATATATATATATATATATATTTCCGATTTCTGATTTCCGATTTCTGATTTATGATTTCTCATTTATTTACACTGGCTTTTAAAAGAATTAACACTTCAGAGCTTGTGTTTGGAACGCTTGCATGCTGATTTTGGTGGGGTACATTATTGCTAGCTTTATGCCCAAAAAAAAATAAGATCCATCATCTCTGTCCCGCTCACTTTCGTGCAGCCTTATCCTACATCCTTCTCAATTAATTAATCAAAATTAATATATATATACCGGCAGGCAAATAAATATTACCCTAGCAACTAAAACATTAAACACAAAGTTGAGAAAAACAAATCAAAACTAAAAAAAACTAAAAGAAAAAAGTTCTAGCAAACATGAATAGCCATTATTGATCCTGCCGTGGTATCCGTTCCCGATCCTTCGCCAGCCCGTCACATCGCTAGCGTCTCCTTGATCATCTTCTTCATGGCATTGCCCATGGACGGTGCCGCCGAACCGGATGTGGAGTAATCGAACTTGAACAGATACGGCTGGACGTCCGGGAAGGAGGTGTCGAAGATCAGGTCCAGCTCGCTCTGGCTGGGCGTCTTCGGGACGTAGTCGTGCCGATTCATCAGCTCCGTTATGTAGATCACCTTCTCCGATAGCAGATCCGAGACGTTCTCCCGGCACAGCTGGCGTTCGTCCTCGTTCTCGTGCTTGATCAGATCGAGGTGAACGGTCCACACCTCCCACGGTATCGACTCCTGGGCAAAGGGCCAGCGGGTCTTCTTCTTCTGGAAGAACTCGAGGCTGATCTGGCCGGAGCCGCAACTCTCGTTGGAGCGCAGCTTTTCGCTGAACGAGTTGATGGCCCGCTTCACCTTGTGGGTCAGGCTGTCGGAGGTGCAGCAGACGTAGGTGAAATCGATGAAGTTGCAATCCACATCCGTGTAGCCCACCGTTCCGATGGAGTACTGGGCATCGCCCGTATACATGTACTTGCCCAGGCAGCGGTGGAACAGGACGGTGTGGAAGATGGTGGCCACCGCCTCGTCCACCTGCCTACCCTCCATGGTCAGATCGAAGACTTGTGAGCGGGCGTTCATGGTGGCGATAGGGATTCTACTTATTAAAGCGAGTGCGTTTATGTACAGTGATCGTTGCGGTCGCCCTTTGATTTCGTCCTGCTTTCTGATCCTTACTTATTTTCTAACATCATCCGATGTCAGGACTATCTGGATGCCCCTTCTCTGGATTCTATGCCCCTTCTCTCTTCTAAACTGTTCCTTTTCGTCCTGTTCTGCTCCCCTTTTGATTTCTTAATAAGGACGCGGCGCCTCTTAGTTCTTGTTTAACTTCTGTTTGTTTTCTGTTTTTTCTGTTTTTTGTTTGGATAAAGTTTTTTTTTTTGGATTTAGATCGTACCCATGTATTTGAATGTGCCGCACATGGTGCGCGTGTTGGCCCCCAGTTTGAGCCACTTGCTCAGCCCGAAGTCGGTGAGTTTGATGTGAAAGTTGTGTGTTAGCAGAATGTTCTCCGGCTTGGCATCCCGATAGATGATCCCAGCGTTGTGTAGGAAGTCTATGGGATAGAGAGGGTTTAGAAATGGGAACTCCCAGCTAGGTAGAAGGACTCACCCAAGGCTAGGGCAATCTCGGCCACGTACAGACGCACTAGATCGATGGAGAAGCGGCCAATCTTTGCAAACAGCTCTCCATTAGGGACGTACTCCGAAACTGTAGAAAGGACAGAAGATCATTAGCCTGCGGCGTCTTTTTTAAGGACGATTTAAGACCCTTACGGATATGGAGATGGTGACGATTCTGCCAGAGATCTATTTGCTTCACGATAAAGGGATGATGGCCGCACACCTTCTGAATGTCCGCCTCGTCCTTGATCTGACGCACGCTGTTGTCCTCGATGAGCTTGGACTTCTTCAGCACCTTCAAGGCGTAGCAGAGGCCCGGTTCCTTCTTGCTGGAGACCTTGAAGACCACGCCAAAGGATCCCTTGGCCACGAGCTGGTCGATGTGGAACTGCTCGTTGCGGCTGGGCTCCTTGAAGTGGGAGTTAAATATGGAGTTGGTCAGCGGGCGGTGCCAGTGGGTCTTACTCCGACGCGAACCATGCAGGGATGTCAAACTGAAAGAGGGTTTTGGATTAGCTTGGGGTCAGGTTTGGAGTAGATTCAATCCTTACCTTTTACGGGTAGTCTTGTTGCGATTTCGGAAAGAGTTCCTGGCCGCCGAGAAGCTCCAGTTGAGTCGCCGTCCACCACTGAGACTGCTCAGGCTCCAGGTGGAAAGTTGCTGCTGCTGCTGGCGGTGCTGAAAAAAAAAGCAGGTAGTCGCGAAAATGAGTTTCCGGGAAATGAGATTTTCGGGAAAAGAGACGCGGATTAGGCAGGGCCTACCTGCCGCGGAAAATTACCGACAAGGATAGGACAAGGATATCCCTGTGGCCTGCTTCTTGGAACGCGTTCCTAGACCCTATTTTCGTTCCTCAACTTCCTCGCCCGGTTTCTTTTTTACACAAAAAGTAGTTTTTCGCCCGAGTTTCTCGAGCATTTCCCTGCATGAGGTCACCTACCCCCCACCCGGCCGCATTGGATCATCGGATCTCGCCCCACCCCCATACCTCCACCGTCGTCGCTGTTAGTTCCGATAATGCCCGCTCATGTCTGTGTGTATAATTTTTTGCGCAGCGCTTGGGGGCGCTCAATTGGCATGGCCATGAAAATCAGTGCGACGCATGTCACTCGGCCGCTCGGCGGGCGAAACGCGGAAGAGCAAACATTAGAAAACGTTGACCACACGTGCTACCGGGAACTGGGGATTGGGGTTCAGGGCCATGACGGGTTCTTCCCTTTCTTGCCCTTTAATGCGTCGTTTGGCTGCTGATTCAGCCCAAAGAGGCAAAAAGACAGGCAAAAAGGCGGACAATGACGCAGTATTTATTTATTGTTTTGCTGCCAACATCGATAAGCTGGCTGTTATCTTTACCTGGGTATGGGGCTGGGAATGGCTGGGCTGGTGGCGCTCCTCCTCGGCGGCGTCAACTAACTGCGCCTGCGACTCGATAGTTGGATGGACAGATGGATGCTCCTGGGCCTGGGACTGCTCCTGCTCCGGCTGTTGTTGGTCCGCTGCTGGTGTTCCGGCGGCTACTTCTCTACTAGCATGCCTCGCTTGCGAGTTGCCCATCAAAAGCGTGCTCCACGCGTGCCAGGCCAGCCAGGGCCGAATCCAGTTCCGCCTTTGAATCCGTGTTGTTGTTTACGCACACAAGCACAGGCACGCACTTGCTGGGGTTCGAAGGGGGAGCGCGGGATTGTGCAATCGCCGAGAAAGTAGAATCAAATTCGAAAATAAAAACACGTAGCACACGTGTGTCGGGCCGAGGCTGCGGAGAAATATGCTTCGATTGCTACTTCAATAGCTGGTAATCCTTTTTTTTTTTGAATTGATCCACTATGTTGTTGTTGTTTTGCTGGTGTCAGTGCAAATGACTAGATGGTGTGGCCAGCTGGACTGGACTTAAAATCGATTTAAATATTAATCAGTGTTAATTTCGTGTTAACCAACCCTAACCGATAACTGATTACTAGAGTATACGATATTTTCTGGTATTTAATCGAATACTGTATAGTATCAGTGTTCTACCATCTCCAATATCTACATCATTGTGAAGAAGAAGCAGAAGAAGTCGCATTTGTGTTCTCGTGAACAAACGTATTTAATAAAAAAAAACCACTAACTTGACGGTGAGTGATTGTTTAAACAAGATTAAATAAGAAAAATACAAACGGCGCGGCGTAGAGATAGTTTAGCCATCAATATTTATAGCTTTGACGCTTATTCTTTTCCTCTGCTAGATCAAGCGTTGTTTTGAAATTGGGGCTCCGCCGGCCGTCCAGCGGAGCCCTGATTTTGTACCTACACACATGCAAAGGTGTTCACCGACACTCGGCGGTGGATACACACAAATGCATGAGTCGTCGGAGAGGGGGGGCGCTCTGTTTCGTTTTCGCACAACGGATGCAGTGGAGTCTACGGTACACCTTGTGCTTTTGTTGGCGATGTTTTTTTTTTCCAAAATGGCGCCGCCTAGCCAACTGTAAAGTTAAGGCCATAATTTTGTCTGGTTTTTTGGGGTTTTGTTTTCGTTGTAAAGTTTTCGCGCCAAAATAATGGACAATCGTGTATAATACATTTTTGGTGGGAAAAAAGTAAAAGACGATTTTACTTAATTTATTTAAATATTTCCACCGATTGCGTGTGTATACCAGCACACACACACATACCAGCATTCTGTTGAAGTAAATGCAAATATGCATGTGTTTGTCATGCGCAGTGCATTTGGCTTTTTCTAGCATTTTCTATTCCATGGCTTGCACCCCCCTCGGGCTTGCAACTTTCTAACGCTTACAAATTGCATCATTACCGTTTTTTTCGCAAAGTACACACGCACTCACACACATGCGGGTCTAGGCGCGCGAAAGGTGGAAACAACGACGCAATTAATTAGCCCCCCACCGCTCCGCTCTCCACTGATCTTTGGTAGAGTACTATAGTGTCATCTCCCTCCCACTCCGCTTCTTTTACGTTTGTTTATGTTTACCCTTTTGGCGCTTTTGGCCGAGTCGGTTCTCCCCCTTTCGCTGCATTGGCAGATGGAATCGATGAGAAAGAAATAATCAAAACTGCAATTCATTCCTTCAACTTGATTGATTCCGCATAAAACAAATTATTATGTGTAGAAGAAGAAGAAGCGACAATGCTCAAGAGGCTCGGCACGACATGGCTTTCAGGAGGGGGAAAAAAAGCGACCCATGTGCTATGGCTTTGAGAAATAGGGCGGAAAGAAAAGGAAAACACAGCTGCGTTCAGTACAATAGGACCGCCCACAGTGGGGAGTCGAAAAGAAGCAGAAAAAAAGTAGCAGAAAAGGTAGCATAAAAAGCAGCAGAAAATGCAGCAGAAAAAGTAGCAGAAAAGGCAGCTGGGAAAAGGTTCAAAATTAGCCTCTCCAGGGGCTTTCGATTAGGTTCGATTAATTCCCATTTTGATTCCATTTTATTGCAACTTAAATGCTTAAATCCCCGACTGAGTCCTATTGTACTAGACCATGGTGTACAGCCTGAAGTGGCCACTTCATTCAACTCCACTTCTCTCCAATGTACCCGCCAAGACACGATTTTTTTTTGTTTCCAACCACTCGAGTGGAAGTTTCTCGAGTGGCCCGCGCGCTCGGTGTTCCCAGAAAGAAAAAGGAAAAGGAGGCAGTGGCAGAGGTAGAGGCAGCTGTCACGCCAGATTCCAACTCCAACCCCTGTCGGGGATCGGTCTTCGTTTGCGCCACAAACCGGCGAGCTCCGTCAGTTGGCCGGCAGCGCTTCGGCGCGGCACAACGGTCTTAACTTTGGCTCCCAAAAGTAACTAAAAAACCGAGTCCTTTTTATAGTTTATCTTAAAAAAAAGTAATATTTCCTCTCAAACTCTTAACTAAAACAAGGATATTCCTTTTTTCTATTTGCAGTTTAAAGAAAAATGGCTCGTACCAAGCAGACCGCCCGTAAGTCGACCGGAGGAAAGGCTCCGCGCAAGCAGTTGGCCACCAAGGCCGCTCGCAAGTCCGCCCCCTCCACCGGTGGCGTTAAGAAGCCCCATCGTTATCGTCCCGGAACCGTGGCTCTGCGTGAGATCCGTCGGTACCAGAAGTCCACCGAGCTGCTCATCCGCAAGCTCCCCTTCCAGCGCCTGGTGCGTGAAATCGCTCAGGATTTCAAGACCGATTTGCGTTTCCAGTCGGCAGCCATCGGTGCCTTGCAGGTAGGCTTATCCTTGATATCCTTGCTAGTTTTGAAACAAAAACTAATTCATGTTTTTCTTTATCCTTTTTTAGGAAGCTTCGGAGGCGTACTTGGTGGGCCTGTTCGAGGACACCAACTTGTGCGCTATCCACGCCAAGCGTGTCACCATCATGCCCAAGGACATCCAGCTGGCGCGCCGCATCCGTGGCGAGCGTGCTTAAGCACTCCGTCTAGGACCAGGATCAGGATCACCACCACCACCACCACTCTTTCCAGAGCTCGAACACGTCCTTTTGATACACTTTTCAAATGGCGTGTCCCCGAAACAACTGAAACAACAACACTTTGATCCATCTATCATTCATATTTTACATGTATACATTTACCATACTTTTGTTAAGACAATCGATCATCGATCCGCCTCGCGATCTCCACCAGCGACGTTCGATGACGAAAACGCAAAAAAAACTTGCAACAAAAAACAAACAAAAAAAGAACGAAAAAAAAAACAAACCGTAACTATAACATATATGTAAATCTTATTATTATTGCTATTATTATTATTATACATTAGTTTTTAAGTTTTTTTTGTCGCTCGTATGGTGGCTAGCTCGTTTGGAGGTCCTGGGCAGGCCTCGTCGCCTGTCCGCCTGCAACATCTGCCACCACAACTCCAACACAACAGTCCGGCGGGCGGGTCACGGTCGCAGCTGCTGGCGGATCGGAAGATGCCTCCTCGAACATCTGGGGACCTGGTCTGGAACTGCCCGCATCCTGCGGTCGTGTGACGCCTTTCGGACGTGGCAAGGCGGACAGACGGCGGGGACACTGCCCGGCGGCAGGAGGAGCAATGCCCGATTACCAGCTCTATCTTAAAACATCTTAAAATTTATATCCAGCTTAACTTAACACCGAAGACCGAATTGAGTACATTTTACTTTAAACTGATTGATATACAAGAAATATATCTTTTTATATAGAAACACTAGATCTATCTAGTTAATAGATTCGATTTTTTGTCACCGATCGATCATCGATTTTTTCCATTAATTGAAACACAAACAAAACAATTATTTAGCAAAGGAAAGAGAAAAGGGAAAGTGAAAGGAAGAAAGGAGAATGAAGAAAGTGAAGAGTAGTTGTCGAAATAAGTTCTAGAATTACATGCATTTTATACGTTTAGGCGAGAAAGGATAACAGAAAAAAAATAGAACCAGCCAGGAGTAATAACCGAAATATTGAATATCTCACAATATTATCACACATATATATTCGTATTTAGCTGAAACACCTCAAAAAATATTTACTTGTCCAAAAAAAAAAAATGCATTCAAAATCGGAAACAAAAAACAACATCAAACAATTTGTAACATTTGGTGTCCAATCCAGACCAGAACCAATCCGGACTAGACCCAAGTATATAGCCAGATAAAACAGTTACGATCCGAATCCGTATTACCAATAGATTCAATCGAAACTCATTTGCCGACAAACAACAACAAAAACAATTCACAAAAAACAATAAACGGTTTTTTCTAGTGAAAAGGCCAAAAAAAAAAAAAAAAATCGAAAATCTTTATTTTTTGCGACAGAGCGAGACGGAGCTAGATATATAGTTAGGGGGGTTGTGGGGTGGCACTGCCAAGTAACGGTGTGGTACAGTTGGCTCCAAAAAGCAACCGTCACTCGCTCTGTCGACGTGTGTGATTATCTCGCGTGTGTCTGAGTGTTAGTGTGCGAGCGAGAGGTGGCTAACGTCTGTATGTCTGCGAGTGGGTGGCGCCCCTTCACCCGCTCAGGTTGGGAGGTGGGGGCTTTGGGGTTTCCCTAAGACGTCAGAAGGGGCTTGAATTCTGCTATAAAAGACATTCTTCGGCTGGGTGATCCTGGAAACGCTTCTCAAAACGCAAAAAAAACGGGATGTTTCGTTTATATTTCAAAGTAATTATTATTTTTTCGTATATTTTATTTTAGAATAATGAAGGGGAGCGGGCGGGGGCTTCCCTAGGACGCTACTAGGTGCTTGAATTCTGCAATAAAAGACATCCTTCGGGTGGGACATTCAGGGCTATCCTGGAAACTCTTCTGAAACCGGAAAAACCTCAAAAAAGGCATTTTCTCATACGTTCTTATCGGGCGGAGGCTTCCCAAGGACGCCAGTGGGGTCTTAAAATCTGGAATAACTTCTCCAAAAAAAGACATCCTTCGGGTGGGATATCCTGGAAACTCTTCTGAAACGGGAAAACCTCTTAAAAGAAGGCATTTTCTTTTAGAATACTAAATGGGTCCCAAGGGGAGCAAGCGGAGGCTTCCCTAGGACGCCAGGATTCCGCAAAAACTGCTCCAAGAAAAAGACATCCTTCGGGTGGGACATTCAGGATTGTCCTGAAAACTCTTCTGAAACCGCAAAAACCTCCAAAAGAAACTCATTTTTTTTACATATAAAAGTTAAATTTATTTTTTTATCGTATATTTCTTTTTTTTAGCATACTGAATGGGCCGCAAGGGGGCGGTCGGGGGTCTCTCAAAATCAAAGTTGATGAAAAAAGGATAAAAAAAAAAATCTTTAAACCTAAAATGGAGTTCAAGCGCCATGAGAAGAGGAGGTTCGAAGGACCTGATGGTGTCTGCTATATTTTACAACACAGGGAAGAATCGGTTGGGGATTAAATTAGAATCTATAGCTAGGAATTCCTCGAGGATATCATCGGTTCAGTCCGCTTCGTGCTTCTCCGCGTCGGGATGCTTGCCGGGCGTCGCGGTCACAGGCATGGCTCCGCTGGGTGTGGGGGCGCCACCGCCTGGTGCCTCGCCCGAAGGTGCGCCACCGGCTGGCGATGGTCCTGCTCCTGCTCCGGCTCCTACCGGTGGCGGATAAGGTCCGGCTGCTGCTCCAGGTGCTCCGCCCGGCACACCAGGTCCTCCAGCCGGTGCTCCCGTGGATCCGGGCGACCCTGTTCCCCCTCCAGGAGCACCTCCTGCCGCATCGTGGAGGTGCTGTTGCTGTTGCTGCTGCTGCTGAGGAGGTGGCGGATTGCTGCCGTGCTCCGGCGCATACGGATGTCCCGGATTCCCATTGTGCTGCGGCGGAGGAGGACGCGGCGACATGTAGTGGGAGCCCGGAGGAGGTCCGTACGACTGCTGGTACGGCGAGAACGGGGCGTAGTAGGGCTGCGGCGAGGGATGGCCTCCGTACTGGGGCTGGTAGTAGGGTCGGGACGGACCGCCTGGAGGTCCTGGTGGCGGACCATGCGGAGGACCGCCATAGTTGGCGTAGCCCGTGTGCGGCGGAGGGGGAAGTCCAGGCATTCCCGGTGGAGGCTGGTGCGGCGCCAGGTGAGGTGGCATGTGCGGATGTCCTGGCGGCGGCGGGTGTCCAGGATGTCCCGGATGCATCTGCGGCATGCCAGGTGGAGGAGCCACCTGCTGTTGCACGGGTGGCGGAGTGGGTGGAGCTCCGCCGGAACCTCCCTGGACTGGAATGGGTCCCGATCCGGGCTCCGACGACGGCGGCGGAGAGTTGGTCGCCTTGTTGGGATTCATCAGCACCTTGGGCGGCTCCGGCTTGAGAACCGTGTCCGCCGCCGTGGACTGGGGCGGCAGGGCTGCGGCCATTTCCAGCTTTTCAGGCTTTATGGGCGGCGGAGGTACCGATGGCTTTGGGGGCGGTTCGATGTCCATGGGCTCCGGGTCTGTCTTGCTCGCCGTCTCATGGTGCACGACCGGATGCACGACCGGAGCGGGCGGAGGAGGATTGTGGGTAACAGTAGGCGTGGGCGTTGGCGTGGGTGTGGGTGTGGTGGTGGTCATGGGAGTGGGTGTGGAAACAGGCGCCGGCGCTGGGGCAGCGGGCTTCAGGACAGCGGGCTGCTCCTTGGGCGGGGCTGGGGTTGCCTCCTGCGCAGCGGGCGTGGCTCCCGGCTGAGCCGGCTTACCCGCGTCCTCCTGCCTAACGACAGGATTCGCGTTACTATTAGCATTCGGCTCGTCCAGCCGCTGGCGATCCCGCTTGATGTCCTCGTACATGCGATGGACCATCTTTTGGAAGGTGTCCTCGTCCACGGCAGGCTTGCAGTGGCGCTTCAGCTCCTCCTGGAACGCCTCGCTCGACTCCACCATCCGCTGCTTCTTCGCCTCAAACTTCTCCTCCATCTGCTGCAGCTCCGCTTCGAGTTTCGTCTGGTGCATGGTCAGGGAGCTGACCTGCCGCTTCAGGACCTGCATCCGAGTAGTGGTCACTACCGAACGGACGTCCGGCACCACTGCCTCCGAGAATATTTCGTTGATCAGGCGATGGTTCCTCAGGTAGCGGGCGTAGGCCATGTGCTTGGCCGTGTAGCCCTCGTCCTGGTCATCCTCATCCTCCGCCGGCTGGATGTCGATGCGCCGCTCGTGCTGGGACTTGCTGCCGCCGCCCCGAGACGGTGTCTCGTGCATGTCCACGTCGGTCTTCACCTTGCTCTTGGCCGACATGTAGGCCTGGTAGGCCGGCGTCTGGTGGTAGGCCTTCAGCGCCTTCTCGTACTCCAGCTTCTCGGCCTCGTACTCGTCGATGAACTCCGTCTTCTCCTCCTCGCCGAGCAGCTTCCACATGGCGCCGATCTTCTTACCCAGCTCCCACAGCTTCAGCTCCGGATGTTGCGCCTTGACGCTGTCCCAGACACGCTTCGAGTAGCGCATGTACGGCAGAATCGGTTTCTCCGGCGGCTTCGGAGGCTTCGGCAGCCGCGACTCGTTCTGGTTCTTGTTGCTGGAGGATTTGGTGACCTTCTGCGGGGTGAACGCCGGATTTCCATAGTTGCTGTGCGTGAAAATGGGCGTCTGGTCCTTGTTGCGGTCGGCGGCACTACCGCCGCCGGATGCTCTCGACCGGCTGCTGCCGCCGACGCCTCCACTGTTGCTGCCTCCACCGACGACACCCTGGAGGGGATTGGCCGGACCGGCACCCGGAGGCGCACCCACTGCTATTTGCTTGTAGTTGCTCGGCAGCGCCATCGCTGGATTATTATTTTCTGCTTAAATCTGATTATTTGCGCGGCACAACAACAAGAATTTTCAGGCCGACGCCATTTTTCTCTGCCTGTGTTAGTGATGATAGTTTGGGACACGGGTGTGTATGTGTAAAATGTCTATCGTTCCGGTTCCATCACTATGGCATTTTTGGCTAACCGGCAACTGGTCACACTTGGAGGCGCTGTCATAGATACCACAATAAAAATCGAGGAATTTCTAGCTTTTCCACAATTTTCCTGGGGAAAACGGACGACTGGAAGTTCCGAACTGAGATACGAGTGCCCCAGCATAGTAAGTAATGTCCAATTCGCAGGCGCAAGCCAATCTTATAATGTGCGGGAATTGAAAAAAGCCAAAAAGAAAATTCAAGTGTAAAGTGTGAACCAGAAAAGCCACAAGAGAAAAGAAGAAGAATAGAACGCCAGCAGACCGGGAAAGCCAAATAAATATTTAAAGATATCGAGGTAAGGCTTGAATCTGGATCAATGTCCTCAACTGTTTCGAGTGCCTCTTCCAGCAGGTGCTTCAACGGACCTCATCGGGATCTTTCCGGCGGTTGTTGTTCGCTTTTTGTTTACATATTTTTTTTTGCAAGTGTCCCGCCATGAGCTTTCTGCCCGGCGAGCCAGTGCCGCCTGGCTTCGAGGAGGATGACGTGGAGAAGGCAGCGCTAATACAAAAGCAAATCGAATCCTACAACGGCGGACCCCTTCTCGGCACAGAGTACACCATAGAGCTGAGCGAGACCGGTCGTCCGCGGCCCGAATACTTCTGCGTTTTGTGCCAGACCTGCAACGACAGTCGCTCCATATTCGTGCACTGGACCTCGCTGGCCCACCGCACCAAATACCTCCAGACGCACTTCCAGCGCGCCCACGACGTGCTCCAGAAGCTCAAGCGGATCCCCAACAGTTCCGGCGATCTGGTCATTGCCACGGGGAATCTGGTGCAGCTTATCGAGAAGCATTTTGGGAAGCCGCGCCAGGTGACGACGGTGTCTAACGAGGATTTCCGTCGCCAGCGCGACAAGATCTGCAACCAGGTGCGAGACAAGTTCCATTTCGACGAGAGTGCCGGCGCGGATTTCGTGGAAGAGGCACAGCGCGTGCTGCGCGAACTGAAGCCCGATGATTGTGGCACCGAGAAAAAAGAGAAGATCAGCGAGGTGGAGAAGCCAGTAGCCGAGGATGCCAGTATTATTTTGGACGCCATATCCAGTGATGATGAGAATTTCGGTCCTGCTCCCGGTGCGGGGCCACCTAAAGAGTCGCCCAAGAAGCCGCAGGCCAATCGCGGCGCGAACAGTTCCCCGCCTCCAGCCGGTGGCGAAAAAGCGAAGCCCCAGCACCTGCCCACGCCCAAGGAACTGTCCATCCAGGCCGCCATGATCGCCCAGGAGCGATACAAATGGGAGAAGTTCCGCTGCCTACTCGAAATCCAGCTGAAAAAACTCCGCGACGAGACGGAGACGTACGAGTCGAACCCGGAGAAGCATCCGGACTATCCGGACGAGTGGAAACAGTTCTGGAACAGGCGCTACAAGCAGCTGCAGGAGGAGAAGAAGGTGGATCCCAATCACTACGACTACAAGCCGGAGTGGATTAGCTTCTGGAAGGATCGGCGCGTCGAACTCTTCAACATCGCCGTGAACAAGATCAAAAAGGAGCTCAAGGACAAGTTCAAGCTGGGCGACGACGACGAGGGCAAGACCAAGGAGCTAATGGAGCGCTATAGGATCCGGGTCTCTAGTCCGCGAGAGACCAATGTCCCCCAACCCCCCAATCGCCGCAAGCCAGCGCCTAGGAAGGGTAATCGGGCGGCTGGATCGGGTTCAGGAGCCGGCCCGGAGGTGGAATCGGTCATAAATATCAGCGACGACGAGGCTCCTCCTACAAATCGCAATCGTCCCGCCTATCGCCGTTCCAATTCCCGCTCCATCTCGCCCAAGCGCGGTGCCGGAGGCCGCCGGCCTGTGAGGCGTTCCCGCAGTCGCTCTCCGCGTCGACACTTTAGACGGAACTCTCCGCGATCTCGTTCAAGGTCAAGGAGTCTGTGGCGGCGATCCCGATCTCCCTGCTACAACCGTCGACGCGGTGGCCGTCGGTCGAGAGACAGAAGCATGTCGCCCGCCACGCGGGACTACGGAGACGCCCGGAACTTTGACAGGGAACGCAGGGAGTCGAGTGAGTTCTATCGCGGCGGAGGAGGCGATGGCTATGGCCGCCCGCCACGGCCCTACGACCATGGACCACCCATGGAATCCTTCCGCGTGATGGATCCGCGCGTCTATCCCGAGTACAGTTTGCCACATCAGAATCGCTCCATGTCGCCTTCGAACTCGAACAGCAAAGACAAGGAGGCGGCGGATAACTTGAAAGAAGGACCCCTGACCGTGGTCAGTGTGCTGCGCATGCTGTCCGCCATGGAGGAGCACCTGGGCAGCTTGGGACCGAAGACTCTCAACCTACTGAGCAAGGCCTTGGCCATGGAAATGGTGCAGGCGAATGCCGCCGAGAAGCTGCTCCTCAACGAGGACAACTGTGTCTTCCTTGAGACGGCCAAGGAGAAGCTGAAGGGCATCCTCATTGCCGAGGTCCTGGACGATCCGCACAAGGTGCGCGTGGTGAAAAAGCTGATCACCAACATCGCCGCCATTATTTTCCAGGTTTCCCGGGGTAAGTCCGCTTCCGCTTTTCCCGCTTCCATTAGGTTATTAGTCTCTAAGTAGTCTCTCTGTCCCGCTCTCATTCGCGATTCTCTAAGAGACTCCTCGAGACTCTGTGTAAGTATGAGTAAAATATTTAGAAAATGGTATCCTTTACCATTCCAACTAGCTTTAAATCTCTCTTTTGGAACTTCTCCCGGAACTCCTGTCGAAAAGGTTTGTTTGTTAGAATTCGTTTGGTTGCTTTCGCTTGTGTGTTTTTTTTTGTGTGCAAAAAAAAGCTTTGTTTTTTTTATTATCGTTATTGTTGGTCTGTCCGAGATGGAAATGATATAAAGCTGGGATGGCCAATGGGGGGATGACCAGTGGTGTATGATGGGTTCCAGGACACCTTTTCTCTGTAAATACAAAAGCCAAGGACCTGTACAAAGAAATAAATCAAAAACATCGATGATTCGCGATTGAGAATTCCATAAAATCTCAATAAATATAATTACTAGCTGATCGTTTTAATTTTTTGGGCAATAAAGTGTGTGTACTCGTATTTATTTTTAAGGCTCTTCGAGTTATGAATTATGATATTTACAATCTTTGTTTTATTATTATTATTATCGCATGATAATCCTGAATATCTGTTCGTGGTCGTGCGTGGAAAGCCGGTAATGCCGCAAACTGAATCAAACTTCAATCTGAAAATCTTCTTCAATAGAAAATAATAAATGTGTGACAAGAGTTTTCTCTTAGATTTAAGTTGGGGTATTGGGTATACCCTTTCGAGGAAGCTTGCCTGTACTTGTACTTGCGTATTATTTCTCTGTCGCGACTTCAACCGTTCCTTGAGTTCCTTATTTTGTTGGGTGTGACCAAAAAACAAAGTGTGCCGAGACCGTGCCAAACCGTGCGAGCAGTTCACAGTCCACAGTCCACAGTCCTGGTACAGAGAGAGAGGTCCAGCCAACCATCTTCACGCCATTTCCATAAGTCTAAGTATAAATGTAATTTGCGTAGTTTGCGTTTGCAAAAAAAAAAAAAAGCAAAAGATTTGCACATGCCTGATTGCAACAAAAGCAAACAGAATGCCCAATCTATCCAACTAATCCCATAACATATGTTTTCTGAACCGAAACGCCGTGTTTTTAGGTCTCAAAGACGCCACAGATGCGAATGCCAGGCCTGAACATGCCTCGAAGCCGCTCTCATCCGCTGCACAATTGCCCTTCGATCGGAACTTGCTGGCTCCGAAGCTGGCCAGTGTCCTGGTGCTTAAGGGCTACTTTGACGTGACCACCGACGACATGAACAAGTTGATTCATTTCTTCGTCCTGCTGGCGAAGACGGACAAGCAGCGGCGAGAGGTCTACCAGAGCAAGCTGGACTTTGAGGAGGTGCGCGTCAGGCTGGGCTTGCCCCGGGGCGCCAGGGAGTCGGCGAAAAAGACCGGTCCGGGTGCCGGTGGGGATGCGGAGTCCGAGCCCATTGACATCGACCTGGACGAACTGATGAAGGAGGTGGAGAACCAGCTGCACAAGGAGTCGGCGGATGCGGCATCGGGTGGAGCTGGCAAGGGAAAGGAACCAAGCACGGCCAATGGCTTGATGGAGTCTCTGACCGATTCCGACCTCCAGACGCTGCTGCAGAACTTCAAGTTCCTCTCCAGCGAGGAGCAGGTACATCTGATCGGACATTTGCGCAAGCTGGAGGTGCAGGAACCGACCCGCGTGGAAAAGCTAAGGAAATACGTGAATCTGGCGGAGCTCAGCGGCGACGGAGAGTCGTGCAGTGACTTCTTGTCTCGGGTTGTGGCTCAGAAGGACACTGAGAAGCCACCAACACCGGCGTCCTTGCGAGGAGCTGCCGTTACGAGCGCTGGCTCCTCTTCGGCCACCTCGGCTGCCTCCGCTTCCCTGTCATCGATGACGGCGCGGCGGCGCAGCTCAGAGCGGGAGAGCGGAGGCAGGGACCTGGCGAATCTGCCCATCAACAGGCCCCGGTCGGTGGGCCGCGGCTCCCCATCCTTCGCCATCGATGACGACGAGGACGATGACGATGACGACTACAACTTTGACGATCTGGTGATGAAGGCTTGCGACACCAATGGCTCTGCTGGAGGCGGAAGCGGAATCGGTTCTAGTGGCAAGAAAGCAGTAGGTCCTCCCCTTGCTGGCCCGGAATCCGCGACGAATCTGTTGAATTTCAAGCCTGCCGCTCCAAAGATCTCCCTCGCCGACACGCAGAGCATCATTGCCAATCTCATGGGAACTCTGAGCAAGGGATCGGGTTCGCAGGGGGGTTCGGGGTCGGGGCCGGGTAGCGGAGGTGTAGGTGTAGGTGGAGCGGGTCGCAACTTCAACATGATGAACCCGCACCAGCCAGGCCAGACTCAGGCCCAGCAGCAGCAGCAGCATCCACATCCTCATCCGCAGCTCCAACAACAACAACAGCAGCAGCTACCTCGCCCGCAGATGCAGCAGCCGCAGTTTGGGAATCCCAACCAGGGCTATCCACAGCAGCAGCAGATGGGTGCGGGACCGGATCAGAATCCGTACGGGAACTACGGCGGGTACAACAACTTTGGAGGCGGAAACCCCATGCAGCCGCCATACCCGGGATACGGAGGAGCCGGCATCAATCCTTGGGCGAGCAACGATCCCTCCCAGCAGCAGCAGCAGCAGCCACCTCAGTACAACCAGATGCCCCAGAACTACTTGGCCCAGCAGCAGGCGCACTACAACAATATGTACGGAGGTCGTCACTAGAAGAAGGAGGAGCAGCATCAGCACTATAGGATAACTATATAAGGATAGTTTAGATTTATAGCTCATAAACGAAGTAACATCGATAGGTGGGTGGGTGACCACCCGAGAGAGAGAGTCCCGTGACCCCGAATCAACCTCCTTAAAGTGCCCCGTCTAACCGGTTAGTTACGAGGACTTTTGCCAAACTGCAAAGCAAACTTGTCTTGGTTCTTATCCTGGTTCGGGGCTAAGTGGAATAAAAATGCACTCGAAACCAGGCTCTTGTCATAATCCATAATGAATCACATCAATAAAGCAACATCTAAAGTACATGTTAGAGTTACAGAACATTTTTTGCATACCTTGTTAATGATAATAAAAAATAAATTGAGAAAATAAAAGCATTTCCAGAGATGATGTGAAACGCAAACATGAAATGGATCTACGAAAAATCCATTTTAGTTCAACTTACCTTAAAACCTTAAGACGTAAGACTACAAGTTGTATCCATTTATCCATCGTATATTGATAATTATTGATAATTTATTGTTCAAAACTACTTCTCCCGGGCTATTATATCTCATGCAAAAAAGCAATCAAAAACTTCGGGACTTCGGAGCACATTTAATCCTTTGAAGTGTCTGTGTACTAGTTTGCAGTAATCCATTTTTTTCCCAAAACAAAAACTCCAAATAAAAAACCAGTGAACCTAGTCAAGCTTTCCACGTCTTTTATTCGGGGGGGAGTCTTGTTTTTTTTTTAATTTTCTGTTTATTTAATCTATTTTAAAGGTCTTTTGTTTTGGGATCCAAAAATTAGACTAATCCTTTGGCTAGCTGCAGTGGGGCAGGTGGAGAAAGTCCACCGACTGGGCCTTCAGTATCGAGGGTATCTCCTCCTGCAGCAGTTCGTGCAGCGACTGTCCACTGTGCTTGTACACCCACCGGCCGCCCTTGACGTCGCCCACGAAGTCGAACCGCTTGGGACCACTGGTGGGGGAGCTGAGCCAGATCTGCTTGTTCGGGGTCTGCCGATTGATCACATAGGTGCCGTGCTGGAGGCCCAGTTTCACGGTGAGCACCCCGTCCTAAGGAGAGAAGAGGGAACCCTTTAGAATCAGTGCCCCAGGAATGATGTAATAAGGTGTCAGCTTACGCCATAGGCCACGTCGCTGCCCTGCAGCTCCTGGGCGCTCTCCGTCAGCTCCTCGAAGTAGTCGCAGAGTGCGTCCAGCGTCTCCGAGCACACTCGCTCGTAGGTGGCAGTGTCCAGGCTGGATTCAGCGTCCGCTTGACTGCCAAAGGCTCGCCGGTGTATCAGGTTGACGCCGCCTTCCCCAGCGAATCCTCCATCTGTGAGGGTGGACAGCTTTCCTACTCTGGACCATCCTGCTGGTCTTGGCCTCCACGTTATCCTGGCCAACGCCGGTCTGTGGAGTCGAAACCGACCGAGGAAGCGGGCGGTAAACATATCGAAAGTCTGTGTGTTTGTTTATTTCTGTGAAACGAGGCACGCTGCCAACTTGATGCGATATTTTTTGATAAAGCTTATAATATTTAAACGATGTGGCAACTCCAAATTAACTGTAAAGGAAAAAGCTTTAAAGTTATGGCCAAAAAGGTTCGTTTTGGCGTATTCTTGATGGTTAAAAGGGGTATTACCTTGGAACAATCAAGAAATCCATGGGAAGTCCTTAAGACCTCAAAC
Source organism: Drosophila ercepeae (assembly GCA_018150545.1). Taxonomy (NCBI): domain Eukaryota; kingdom Metazoa; phylum Arthropoda; class Insecta; order Diptera; family Drosophilidae; genus Drosophila; species Drosophila ercepeae. The sequence continues at coordinate 3,903,815 of JAECWL010000197.1, forward strand.
GAAGGCTATCTCTTGGTTGATACCCTTCTGATTCCTGAGTGGAATACCTTAGGGATAGATTCGTGGATAGATTTCTTATCAATCTGCATCAGAATCTGATTAAAAAGATATATTTTTCTATATTTTGTCCTTATTTTCTGGGAGCCTCTTGAAAAAATGAAGAAACCCATAAGAACTACAATAGGGTCTCCAGAAAAGGTTATATCTTGACCAATATCCATCCGACTCTTAAGAGGAATACTTCAGAGATCCTTGAATCAATTCTTTATCAATCTGCATCAATAATCTGATCAAGATTTTCTTTTTTTTTTGTTTAAATGAATCGATATCGATAGGCACCCAATCGAAGACCACAATCTTTGGCATTCTTCATCAAATCCCTAAAAATATATCAAACTCCGTGTATTTTTTATTTCTCATCTATCTGGAAAACCCGACTTTATTAGAATATCTTGCTTTAATATTATTTAATTATTATCCTATTGAATTATACTTTTATTGCACTTCGAACTCTTCATTTTAAACGTAACGTTGATGGGTAATAACTGATGATTGGAAAACAGACTGAAACGTATGTACACAGTGCTGGTGCTGTATCTCTCTAGGATTTTGGGATAAGGTCAGGCAGTGGCTGTTCAGAGGCACTTTCCCTCGTGCAGGACGCACCAGTGGGGGATGACGGCATCAGCATGGATTCCACGGGCCAAGAGCCGTTCCCGGTAGCGATAGAACCGTCTTTGGGCCACCAGAGCCGAGGATTTCGGATTCGACCAAAGACGTTCGGCGGCAGCACCGGCCCGCGGCCATATTCGAGATTCTGGAAAGGATTGGAAACCAGGATTAGTGAAGACAAAACCCACTGGAAGTTCAGGCCACTTACCCAGAGAGTTCTGATCCACGTACTCGCTCCACATGCAAACCTCGCCGCCGAGGACCTGGTTCTGGGTACGACCCGCTGGCATGCCTGCCGAGTAGACGGCCCGCCAGTTGTAGTAGGAGGTGCTGCCCCAGAAGCCGTGGTCCAAGTACCAAGCGTTCTTCGTGGACACGATGAGGCGGTAGCCACGCTGGAGGAGCTCCCGGTTGAGGGCGTCCTGCGACTCCACCCAGGTCTGGATGATGAACCGCTCCTTGGGCAGATAGGCCTCGATGTACCGCGGATCGGTGAGGTGGCTGGACCAGACGATCACCGACTTGGGCTCCTTGATGCCCGGGTACATGCGCTCGGTGATCTCGTCCCAGGCGTTGAGATTCCGCTGATGGAACTGGGACCACAGCCGCAGGAAGCTCTGCTCGCTGAGGTCGAAGCCCTGGGCCCGCATGCCATCCCGGATCTCCTCCGTGTTGTTCCAGCACGGAAGGAAGACCTCGTCGCCGCCCATGTGAAGGGTCTCCTCGGGAGCCCCAACCTCGGCCACGTCTTCGAAGATCTCCTTGAGCACGGCGTACATGTGGTCGTTGAGCGGGTTGAGCTGCCCGCAAGGCGGTTGGACGCAAAACTTGCGCCACGGAGACTGGTTCAGGCAGACGGACATGTTGCCCAGCCCGGCGGCCGGACCCCATTGCCAGCCGTTGCCCGCGTGGGAGGGTCCATCGATCTCGATCAGGATGCGGATGCCACGCAGGCGAGCGTACTTCACCAGATTGAGGGCATCCTGGCGGCTGTACGTCTGCGAGGAAGAGTACGCCCCGTAACGCTGCATCTCCGGGACTCGTGTGATTTCCAGGGGAAAGCTGTGTGTGTCCACCACGTGCCAGTGGAGCACGTTCAACTTGCTAGTCGCCATGGCGTCCAGGGTGCTCCGCATAAACTTTAAGGGCACAAAGTTTCGAGCCGTGTCGAGGAGCACGCCGCGATGGGCGAAAGCTGGCCGATCGGTGACACGAGCCGCGGATACCATGAGGAGGCCGTTGGAGATGCTGCCGGTGACCAGGTTGGTCAGCGTCTCGAAGGCGTGTCTGGCTCCGTACACGGTCGGCGCCTGGATGTCCACGAAGGTGGCCGTGTCTGTGGTGCGCACCACCAGGGCGTAGCTCTCGTCGGTGTTCCAGTCCAGGACGAGTGTGGCATTGGCCACGGTGGCCCTAACCAGGATCTGCTTGCTGCTCTCCAGGGTGCAGTTGCGCGTGCACTCCTTCAACAGGTTGGACACGAACAGGCGGTTCGTCTCGCGCAGGAACTGGGTGGCCGCCTCGCCGGAGGCCACCACATGGAAGCGCACCTTCCACGGATCGAAGCGCACTCGCCCATGGTCAATGGTGCAGCCCTCCCCCGTGGGCATGGGCCAGATGGAGCCATACTTGCCGCAGGACAGTCTGCAGTCCCGCTGGCTCTCGAACCGCTCCACAGCGTACTGCAGTCCAGGGGTCAGCTCCGTTTCCGAGGAGCAAATATCCGTCTGACTGCACAGCCACTTCCTGGAAAGGGATAATAATCTTCGTTAGAAAGGGTAAAGGGTGGAGTAGCAGTCTCTGCCCCACTTGATGTGAAACTTTTCGCGGATCGGATCCGCTTCTCTCTCAATTAGCTTCACTTGAATGCAAATAATTCCCCCAACTCTTCGATGCACTACGAGAAAAAAAGTGAATTCTTTGCAAAACAAGCCAAGCCACTTTCGTTTTAGACTTTCTGTCTAACTAGTCCTTGGGTTTGGAGAGGGTTGGGCTGGGTGGTTTTCACTTTTACACAAACCTGCTGGAGCTGGAGCTGGTGCCGGCGTCTGCGTTGTTGTCGGTGTCGTCGGCCCGCGTCAGCGCAGCCCCCACCGCGAAGCACACGCAGATCGCGAGGGCGTAGCAGTGATAACGGTTGTAGCCGCTGGAGCGCATCTTCCTTTCTAACTCTGGGGCCAGCTGCGCGGCTCGCTTTTATTCCATGCAGCAAGCTCGGAAAGCCAAACAGAACTGGCAACTGGGAACTGTCAGTGACAACTGCCAGACGACGAGTCAGACGGGAAAGGAAATGAGCAGAGACAATGAAACAGAAATAAAAAAAACAAAACTGAACAAGTAAAAAAGTGAAAAACACTGAGCCAGCACTATAACAAAAACAAAAAAAAAAAAAACAAATAATAAATACGGAGCTCGCAGAGCAATTGGCAAGCAATTTCACTTGCAGCGTTGTTGCGCTGCAAAGAATTGGGAACCGAATGAAAAGCGTTGCGTTGCGTTGCGACGCTGCAAATGAAACCGAGCTTATCGCCGGATTTGGAGACTCTAGAGGGCAGAGACCGGAGACCAGAGACCCACAGACCAGAGACCCACTGGCCAGAGACCATAGTTCCAGAGGCTAGAGAGCGGAGCGATTGGAGAGCAATCAGAGTCCCAGAGCGAGTGAAGCCCGGCTCGCGGTCACTGGATAGGCACTGGTGGCAGAGCCAAAGAGCATCAAGAGTGAGAGTCCCCTGGCGGCTGGACTCTGGCGGCTCAGCACTGAGAAAAGAATTTTGGTTAAAATACCAAAAGAAAGTTAATTTTTCATAACAAATATCCATCCAGTTTCTGGCAGTGCAGGGCCACAAGTACTGCCCCAGCCGCCCCCTGCTGCGTGGCCCACATACGGAAATGGTGGGGTGACCGATAAAAAACAATGAAATATAAAGAACCGTAACGACAACTACATGTTAAAAAACAAAAAAAAAACAGAAAACAAAAAACAAAAAAAAACAACAAGTTTGAATTTAAATTTTGCAGCAAAAGAAACGCAAAAAACAGGTTATTTCTAGGCAATTATCAGAAACTTCAATTAATCTTGTGTTTTAAATGAAGCTTAAGTATCCCTTGGATATTTTAATATCTTAAAGATAGCTTCTTCATTTTATTGAACAGATAATAATTGTTTAATTTCCATAAATAGTAGCGACGTCTTGGGATAAGACTCTCATTACTGAACTTTTAAGAGAAGCTAAAGTATGCCTTAGATATTGTATCTAAAAGATAGCTTCTCAATTCTATTAAACCAATAATAATTGTTTAATTTCCATAAATAGTAACGAAGAATTGTGATAAAAACGAAAATATTCTGACACCCTCATTACTGAACTTTTAAGCGAAGGAAGAGTATCCCTTAGATATTGTATCTAAAAGATGCAAGAAGTTTAGGTTCTCAGTTCTCGGTTTTTATTAAACCAATAATATTTGTTTAATTTCCATAAACTGTGAAGTGAATCTTGACTTTTAAACGAAGCAAGAGTATCCCTTAGATACAATATCTCAAAGATGTAACAATAATAATTATTAATAATTATTGTTTAATTTCCATAAATAACTTCTGATAAGAGCTTGAATAATATTCTGACACCCTCATTACTGATTTGATTCCATAAAGCAGAGCAGAATTATGGAAAAACAATTCCAATATCTTCTGCTCTGGTGGTAGGGATAGGGATAGGGATTGGGATAGGGAGAGAGCGTGTGTGGGGGCGTTATGGTCATTGTTGATTATTATTTCATTGTATTCTGGGATCACACATCTAGTTTTACATACCCGTACCCGCTTTTTATTAATAATATGTATTATTGTGTGGATTCCAATTCCATTTCATTTCCATGGGCGCCTTTTGTGTGCTTTTCAAATGAATTATTATTATGTTCTTGTCCGCATTGTTGTAGTCCATGAGCATGTGTGGTTGTGCGGGGAGGGGTGTTGCAACGTGGGTGTGTGGCAGAGTGGGTGTGTGTGGGAAAGTGTAAAATTAAAAAACGAACGCTGTAATGGATTTTTTTAATGAATATTTTTAAACTTTTTTTTTTACACATTTCTTGTTAAAAGAAACACAAAAAAAAGCAATCGCTAATTTAGGATAAAAAACTGTTTAGAGTTTAAAAATATCGCTTGGAACTATATTCCATCTCCAGAATAAAGTTTCCATACACATGTGTGGAAGTTTGGCCCTGCTCGGACATGGGTTCTGGCCAAGGACCTAGGTTCCGGGAGACAGAGCCTTATGCCACACTCTGATTCTGACGGGCAGATGCTCCTGCACTTCCTGACACCAGGACAATGGGGAAAGGCATGTGTATCCTACACGGTGAAAAAAGTACTTAGTTGGTAAAGAAAATGCTTAGATAGCTGAGGTGGATTCTTGGAAACCAGTCCAGTCCCGGTTTTGATTACATTGGAACTAAAGGGATTCCTCCTTCTCCTCCCATCAGTTTGTCATAATTCAGATCATCATTCGTTTGTCCAGTCCGTCAGACACTTCCCAGTCCTGAATGAATCCAGGCTCTGTCAGTCACAGTCCTCCTAGTCCATCCCCCTCCACCCACGCCTCTGGACGACGCTGCTTAGAACAATGCAAGATTAAAAAACTGTAACAAATTACAAGCAAAACGGCAAATAAATTACACAAAAAAAGCGAGACCAGAAAATAAAAAGAAAATCAGCAGCAGCAGTGGCAGTGGCAGTGGCAGGAGGAGAAACAATGAGAAAAACGCAAAAAGTTCCTGCCACCATAAGGGGCGGGGGTGGTCTTAAGCAAGGGGGCGTGGCTGAGGTCAGCGCCCCACGGGGGTTGTCATATGAATTCCCAGAGGAGGCATCCTCCCCCTCGCTTGGGGGTTGTGGCATGTGTGGCAGCAAAGTCCAATGGAAAGTTAATTTCCAACTCGTGCTTGGTAATGAGATGAAAATAATAATGAAAATATTACATTTAAATTAAAATAAATTTAAAAGTTTATTTAGATTTTTATTTCCCGATTTGGAAACTCATTAGATGCGTTTTTTTTCAATCACAGAGCCTGGCTTTCAATCAAAAATTAATTTCACTTCAACCGCTAAAATGTGTTGGGGTTTTCCTCCTAATGTTGAGTTACTTTATGGAGTTCCTGGGTACCCATTACCTAGGGTAAGGTAAGGACTCTCTAGAAGATCCTTCCAGGGCATATTTAGGGTTAAAAATATTTAAACTTTCGGTTAGGAAGTATCACAGGGTCTATCAATGCATAGTCCTTAGACTTTCCTTTCATTGTCTGCGATGGGCGATGGGCACAGGTGGCTGATTAAACGGTTCGCTTCAGGACAGGCGGGTGGCAGGACGATGGGCGGTGGTGTCGAACCGATCGAAAGTGGATAAGGCTTAGCACTCCTCCTCCTATATAGTTGTTCTTGTTGATGTTTTGCGAAAGTCAAACAATGCAAATTGCATGAATGAATGCCATTTTGCATTTCATTTCAATGCTCAACCACCCTACGCTCTCCTGTATCCTGTGTGTGTCCTGCGTTGGCCGCAGCTCTGCCTCGCCCTGCCTCTGAGTCCGCACTGAGACCAATGCACTGCATTCTGTTTTTCTTTTGATTAAATCAAATGCATAAAATGTTTTCAATTCAATCCTGGCAAAAAACAGGAGGCCATCCACACAGCCAGTATCCTGTAAAAGAACAACGATGTGGAAAAAAACGTTGCTGTCCTTGGAAAGTCAAATGCTCTTACACGATGTTATAGAGCCATATCTTGGCTATAACTCGATCAATATTCATTTTTTTAAAGGAAATCATATTAAAATATTGTTTTCAAAAAAAAACTTGGGAATAGAATCCAAAGTTAGGGAAAGAAATTTTGTCAGAGAGGGTGCCGAGCGAATCGCCAACAGAGTCGCCCATTTTGTTTGTTCTTGTTTTTTATTTTTAATTTGTGCAAAGTTTTTGCCTCGTTTTTTTATGGCACACACATGTGGTCGTTTTTTTTTTGTCGTTGTTCTCTGCCCCGGTATGTGTGTGTGGTTGTGTATGAATCTGGCTTTTTAATTAATTGCACTAACATTGCCCACAGCCAAGCCAAAAGCCACCCCCCAGCCACCCACCTTCGCCTCTAAAAAAAACCCCCGATTTGTCTTTTCTATCAACTTTTTTATTTTTTGATTTTTTTGAAATTCTCTTTTTGTTTTGTTTTTTTGTTTAGCCTTTCTCGTTTTTTGATTTGATAATCAAACAATTGTTGTTCAAGTTCAAGGCCCTCCGAGTGCTCTTTGATTCTCGAATTAACTTTGCTCGCTTTTCGCTTGAATTTTTTCTTGATTTATTTCCTTTCGATTCGATTCTGATATATATTTTTTGAACGCAGCTCCAATTCTTAATTCGATGTCGATTCAAGACCCAAAGTCGAAAGTTTGAGCTTTAAAAAAACGAAGTCAAGGAAAGAAATCAATCAGGAAGGTGTTGGAAATCTATTTATATTTAAATCAAAGTATTATTAGATTTATGACACCGATTTCTGTCTATATTTCCGATTAATTATCCGATTTCTTAGTAAAAATTAATCACTTTGAAGGAAAGAAACTCTTAACGCTTTTAAAATCTTCCATTTGGATTCCAGGGATTTGATTAGAGTTGGAAGAGAGATTTGTGTTTTTTTTATTTCGAAATTCCTGGAGGCTGGTGACGAGGCCATTTCCAACCGCTTCCCCACTCCCAGGCTCCACTCCCACTGCCTTCTGCCTTTCGCTCTGTCTCTCATTGGAAGGCGCCAACATAATCAGGATAACAAATGAGATCCTTGTCGACAGTTGTTTGCTGCTTTTGTGTCAGTGGCATCGTCATCATCATCATTATCATCATCACAAAGCCTGGGTGCAGGGGTGTCCTGGAGAGAGATGCTGGTCCTGGGTGGCTGTCAACGTCTCTCTGCTTTCTGCCTGACGTTCTACATTGTTATTGTTATTATTTTTGCTGCCTTTATGCAATGTTTTGATTAATTTTTGCCGCAGCCATCTTGGCCCTCCCCTCAGCCCCTCAGCACCCTCACTTCTAACCCAAAACACCCGCTACCCCCTGCCACATGCCCCATGCCCCATGCCCCATCCGCGTGCATTTGCTTGACTGCATTTTCTCGACTGCTCTGACTTCCGTGCACATAAAAAATATTTAACTAACTTTTGGGGCTCATAAATATTTATTAACAGATTTCCATGCAGGTTTTTGTTTTGTTTTTAAATTAATTTATTAATTTTAATGAGAAATATGGCTGGAAATATTAATTAGAAATACATTTTTTCACGGTGTTTCAGAGGAAAAGGGAGCTCTGACTGTTTGGCGATGATGGAGGCAGGAGCCGAGTGGGAGTCCTGCCTCCTGGGTGGTTGGGTGGTTGGGTGGCTGTTTTGTTTAGTAGTTTTATGGTCGCGGTAAACAATGAAAAATTCTGTCGCTGTTCATTGTCTAGAGTCGAAAAACTTGCGAGACAAGAAAAACACACAACAGGCAGGAGGGAAAAGGGCTGGGCTGGGCTGGGCTTGGGTTGGAGGACTCTCGAGCCAAAGGACGGGAGGCCGAGCGCAGATTTCATAAATCAAGATGCCAGCCACGTCAGAGCAGTCCAAGGATAATGTAAAAATTATAAAAACTCTCAAAAAGCAATTCCCAGCCCCAAAACAAAAAGGATTATTTAATCACATTAAAATATTGCATTCAGAATGCAGATTCAGAATGCGGTTTACATTTTTTTAGCCAATAAATTTCGGGCCCATCAGAACTCAATCGAAATCAGAAATTGCAAACAGAATGCATCTCCATTATTGCACTTTTCCGATGCAGTTCGACGTGGGGCGTGGGGCGTGGGAGGGATTTTCAATGCAAATGCAATCAAAATAATTGATTCAGAGTTTTCTGCGGCTGCCCCCGGACTGCCTCCGGATCCTGCCTCCGTTTCTATTTCCATTGAGATTGAGACAACCAACCCACAAAAAAATAGACTCAAAATTCATGTCTTTTCCCACAAATACAATTTATAATTTACAAAATTGATTTTCATTTTGATTTTCATTTTGATTTTGATTTTGATTCAAATGTGAATGCGTGAAGTGCATTCCGGATATTGCCAAAAGGGAAATCAATAGAGCGAAAGCCTTATATCCTTTATAGAAAGTCCTTCCCCCTTCGGAAAGTCGGTTCCACATTCTTCATTCCATTCTCCATGTGGCAATTGTAAATTAGCGCTCAATGTTAACATTTGCCCACATTGTAGCGTTGTGTTAATGCATTTTAATTTTCCTTATCCGGGTAGCGACAGGGCCTCAGATCAGGTCCTGTCACACAAGGATAAAGCGGAAGCTGGGAGCCCTTGCCGACTTGCCAATCTCCTTCCAGTGAAGGAAAATCCTACTTATTATTCGAGATTAAATATTAAAAACATCATTTTTTTTAAGGACTTTTATTAAGTTCTTAAGGCATGTCCTGTAGCTCATCCTGATTTCGTTTCAACCTGTTCGAAATTTTGGTTTCCTTCTTCGGTTTTTTTCAACCTCTGTTGTTGCTGTTGCTTCTGTTTTTTTTAATTATTTTTTTTTTCCAACTCATTTTCTTTTGTGAAATGCAACCGGGCAGGCTCTGACTGATGCCGAGTCCTTGCTGGTTGAGTTGAGTTCCAGGACTCGCTGCCTGGCGGTTTGTCGTTGTTGTATTCTTTGCTGTTGCTGTTGTTTTTGCTTGGCTGCATTTTCAACATAAATTCAGTTTCATCCGTACCTCGGCAGAATGCACTGTCCGAAAAAAGGGGAGACGTTCTTTTTGAGATAGTTTTGGATGGGAGTTTGATTCTCCGGTTGGGGATATATCCTTTTTTTGATGATTTTTGAAAGACCTCTATTTCCAGACTCTCTTTCCATTCTTTTCGATATTCTTGAAGTGCATTTCATCTTTTGTTTTAGCTTGTTTCCACTGACAGACAGCTGTCATGGGCGCCTACTGCTGGCCGCCCCCTGCCAGGCTCCGCCCTTGCCACATCCCCTTGCAAAATGACATTGTGACTATGCAATTAGTATTATGAGAAATATTTTCCCATGTTGTTTCGCTCTTTTTCCCCATTTTTTTGTTCAGACGAGGCGCCTAGACCACGCCTCCGCCTTGCCCCCACCGCCACCGACCGTTCAAGCCTCCCGCCTCCAGCCCTTGCAACATCACGGTGTGCTTTTGTGTGGCGCTGATTATAATTTTTGTTTTTTTTCATCCTTCTTTTTTTCACCCCCTTTCTCTCTCTGACGTGCAAAAAATGTAATTAACTTAATGATTTTCATAAGCGCGGTGGCGGCTGGCAGGTGGGCTGGAAAAGCTGGCAAGGAGGTGGCAGGTGGGGGAGGTGGACTCATTATTGGGGCAATTAAAATGATTACAAAATGCAACGAGCGGACGGTTGGAGGATGGCTGGGATATGAAAATATGGCTTCAAGCTGGCACGGTGCAGTTTTGTGCGTAATATGCTTACAGGATAATAGATCCTTGCAGCCTCCCGCTGCCACCTGGATCGCAACAGGACAAGTCTCAGACTCGGAGGAGGGTTCGCTTTGCTTCAGGATTCCTTTTTGTCTTGTGTTTTTTTGATTTCGTTTCCGGTTTTGTTTTCGTTTTTCCGGTTTTTTGGCTCGCTTTTCTGCTCAGCCATTGACAAATCATAATTAAAAATTCCAATTAACTAGCGTCTTTGGCGGCCTGGCAGTAGCAGCACAAAAAAAGCCAACAGGAACCATCCAGCCGCCGCAACAATTTAATATCCCAGCCCCTCCTCCGGGAATTCTCTTTCCGACTTCCAACAATCACACGGAATTGTATTGTTTTTTCTTCTCTGTTTTTCTTCGGGAGATGCTTTTTGGCAGGATATGTTTTTCAGATTAATGCGATTCCAATAACGATGATGATTTCCATGCAAATCCCAAGAAATATCTATTAAAAATGCTCTCGAAATGCGGAAACTAAATTGATGCAAAAAAATCATTGCCTACTTAGTGGGACGGAAGGATGGCAGGCGCCATTTTGTATTGTTTTTTTTCTATTTTTCTTCGGGAGATGCTTTTTGGCAGGATATGTTTTGCAGATTAATATAATTCCAATAACGATGATGATTTTCATGCAAATCCCAAGAAATATCTATTAAAAGGAACTCAGAATCCCGAATCTAAATTAATACAAAAAATCATTGCCTACTTAGTGGGGCAGAGGGATGGCAGAGGCGCCATTTTGTTTCTATTTAGCTTCCGTTGATTAAATCAAAAAAAAAAGTGATAAATAAAATGAAGAAGGGAGAGGGAGGTAGAAGCGGAAACAGGATGTAAAAAACAAGGCGGACTAGAAGAGGAAAGCGCTAAAATAAATAATTAACAACGGCAACAGAATGCGAGAGCGAGAGGCAAGGCAACAATGGAGCTTCCACACTCACACAGAGCTACACTCACCCACATATACATGAAAGACCAATCAGCGCGACAAAACAATAGACACACACACACACAGCCACACACACACACACCCGGGAAGAGAGCTCGAGAGAGTAAGAGAGAGAGAAGCAGGCAGCCAGGTGAGTGGGCGGAAAACTCCAGCTCAGGTGGAAAGCGCGTTGCCTAATGAATGCCAACAACAACGACAACGGGGGAAAAAAAACAACAAAAGCATTACAGCCCTGCATCAAATTACAAAATTAAAAATGGCGCCGAGGGAATGCCAGGAGGAACAGACAAAGAAGGAGCGCTATAGAAAAGAGAATATCAGCGGGAAAATGTCCAAGAAAAACCCAAAATATCCAAAACAAGATTCTAAAATCATTCAAATCTTTAATCGCCAAACAGTTTTCTCATGAAATCGTAAAATTTATTTAAACAAACATTTAAGGTTTAAGGTTTTTTTTTGTTACGAAGAAGAACCGTGAGAATCAGATCCATAGATCCACATCTGTCCTTAGAAAGGAGCCATATTGAGAGACCCATAAGATATAGGTGTTCCTTTATAAAACTAAAAAAAAAAACTTTTATTTAAACTCAGATTGCTGTGAAATAATTCCATGACTCCTTTTAAGATAGTCCGCTTGAGAATCGGAAGGATATTGATGAAAAGACATACCCTTTTGCTGGGAGTTCTATTGTCGTTTTTTTTTTGGTTTCTACCTTGTCCCAAAGGGTCTGTTTCCCCAGAAAAAAATTACAAAAAATCGAAAAAATATTTCGTGATCAGGGTTTGATGCAGATGGATAAAGAATCGATTGACAAATCTTTTAAGGCATTCCGCTCAAGAATCGGATAGGTATTGGCCAAGATATAGACATCCCTTTGGGCTATATGAGGGTTTCTATGGATTTCTCCATTTTTCCAAGGGGTCTCCCCAGAAAAATGAACAAAAAATCGAAAAAATATTTCGTGATCAGATTTTGATGCAGATTGATAGAGAATTGTTTTCAAAATCTTGAGAGGTATCCCGCTTGAGAATCGGATAAGAATTGGCCAAGATATAGCCTCCGGTTTGGGCCATATTGGCCTTCACAAGGATTTCTTCATTTTTCCAAGGGGTCTACCCAGAAAAATTTAAAAAAAATATATAAAATTTTCGGTGATCAGATTTTGAAGTAGAATGGTAGAGAATTGATTTAGAAATCTTTTAAGATATTGCGCTTGAGAATCGTATGAGAATTGGCCAAGATATAGACATCCCTTTGGGCTATATGAGGGTTTCTATGGATTTCTCCATTTTTCCAAGGGGTCTACCCAGAAAAATTGAGAAAAAATCTAAAAATTTATTGGTGATCAGATTTTGATGCAGATCTATAGAGAATCGATTCATAAAACTTTTAAGATATTCCGCTTGAGAATCGGATAAGAATTGGCCAAGATATAGCCTCCGGTTTGGGCCATATTGGCCTTCCCAGGAACATCTCTTTTCTGGTCTCCCCAGAAAAATTGAAAAAAATCGAAAAAATATTGTGTGCCAGGATTTTGATGCAGATTTATAGGGAATTGAATAAAGATTCCAAATCTATACTTTGCTCACGGATCGGATGAAAACTGTCAAAGATATGGCCATCGAAAGGAGCGAAAAGTGATTTTTCTCGATTTTCACATTTTTCAAGGGGGTCCATCAGAAAAATTTAAAAAAAATCGAAAAAATATTTTGTGCCAGGATTTTGATGCAGATTTATAGGGAATTGAATAAAGATTCCAAATCTATACTTTGCTCACGGATCGGATGAAAACTGCCAAAGATATGGCCATCGAAAGTGGCGAAAAGTGATTTTTCTCGATTTTCACATTTTTCAAGGGGGTCCAACAGAAAAATTTGAAAAAAATCTAAAAAATTTTTGGTTATCAGTTTGTGATGTAGATTGATAGGGAATTTATCTAGAAATCTTTTAAGGTATCCCTCTCAAGGATCGGATGAGAATTGGCCAAGATATAGCCTTTGCTTTGAGCGATATTGGACTCTCATTCGATATCTTAATTTTTTAAGGGGTCTCCCCAAAAAAATTTATAAAAAATCGAAAAAATAATTTGTGATCAGATTTTGATGCAGATTGATAGAGAATTGTTTTAAAAATCTTTAGAGGTATCCCGCTTGAGAATCGGGTCAGAATTGTCTAAGATATAGCCTTCGCTTTGGGCCATATTGGCCTTCCCAGGAACATCTCCATTTTTCCAAGGGGTCTCCCCAGAAAAATTGAAAAAAATCGAAAAAATATTTTGTGCCAGGATTTTGATGCGGATTTATAGGGAATTGAATAAAGATTCCAAATCTATACTTTGCTCACGGATCGGATGAAAACTGTCAAAGATATGGCCATCGAAAGTGGCGAAAAGTGATTTTTCTCGATTTTCACATTTTTCAAGGGGTCCATGGGAAAAATTTGAAAAAAATCTAAAAAATTTTAGGTGATAAGATTTTGATGCAGATTTATAGGGAATTGAATAAAGATTTCAAATCTATACTTTGTTAAAGAATCGGATGAAAACTGCCAAAGATATGGCCATCGAAAGGGGCGAAAAGTGATTTTTCTCGATTTTCACATTTTTCAGGGGGTCCATTAGAAAAATTTTGAAAAAAATCGAAAAAATATTTTGTGCCAGGATTTTGATGCAGATTTATAAGGAATTGAATAAAGATTCCAAATCTATACTTTGCTCACGGATCGGATGAAAACTGCCAAAGATATGGCCATCGAAAGGGGCGAAAAGTGATTTTTCTCGATTTTCACATTTTTCAGGGGGTCCATGGGAAAAATTTGAAAAAAATCTAAAAAATTTTAGGTGATAAGATTTTGATGCAGATTTATAGGGAATTGAATAAAGATTTCAAATCTATACTTTGTTAAAGAATCGGATGAAAACTGCCAAAGATATGGCCATCGAAAGTGGCGAAAAGTGATTTTTCTCGATTTCACATATTTCAAGGGAGTCCATCAGAAAAATTTGAAAAAAATCGAAAAAATATTTTGTGCCAGGATTTTGATGCAGATTTTTAGGGAATTGAATAAAGATTCCAAATCTATACTTTGCTCACGGATCGGATGAAAACTGTCAAAGATATAGCCATCGAAAGTGACGAAAAGTGATTTTCTCGATTTTCACATTTTTCAAGGGGGTCCATCAGAAAAATTTGAAAAAAATCGAAAAAATATTTTGTGCCAGGATTTTGATGCAGATTTTTAGGGAATTGAATAAAGATTCCAAATCTATACTTTGCTTACGGATCGGATGAAAACTGCCAAAGATATGGCCATCAAAAGGAGCGAAAAGTGATTTTTCTCGATTTTCACATTTTTCTAGGGGGTCCATCAGAAAAATTTGAAAAAAATCGAAAAAATTTTTCGTTATCAGTTTGTGATGTAGATTGATAGGGAATTTATCTAGAAATCTTTTAAGGTATCCCTCTCAAGGATCGGATGAGAATTGGCCAAGATATAGCCTTTGCTTTGAGCGATATTGGACTCTCATTCGATATCTTAATTTTTTAAGGGGTCCCAAAAAAATTTATAAAAAATTGAAAAAATAATTTGTGATCAGATTTTGATGCAGTTTGATGGGGAATCGATCTAGAAATCTTTTGCGGTATTTAGCTTAAGACTACGATGGATATTGACCGAGATATGGCCTACGCTGGGGGTTCTAGTGACGCTTATATGAGGTTTTCCATTTTTTTGGAGGGGTATGCCTGGAAAGATTAAAGATTATTTTTTATCAGGCTTCGAAGCACCTTGATAGAAATGTTTTAAAGTATTCCACTCTAGAATTGGAAAAATAAGGACCAAGATACAGGCATCGTTTTGGGCCCAATCATGGTTTTTATGGAAAAGGAGTCACAGGTATTTTCCTATATAATCCCGAGAAGATCCCCCTTTTCGTTTTGGAGATAAGGATCGGATGAGCAATGGCAGAGACATGGGTTTTCAAAAGGATGCTTTTCATAAAAACTGTGAAAAATTTAAAAGTTTGAAATGTCCTTAAGACAAAGCAGGATTTTCAGATAGTTTCGCATAATTTGAATGAGCCTGTCAACGTCTGCGCCATCAGCAGCCTTCAGCTCAGTCGTCTGCCGCTCGTTATCCTTATCGTCCTGGTCAACCCTCACACACACACACTCGCACACACACACACACACTGACACACACCCACCCGCTCGCACACACACAATGACATCTGGGCTCGCTTATGATTGGCTTGGGCGCAAAAGGAAGCAAATGAAATAAAGCACACAAAGGCCTGGCAGGTGGCGAAAGGGGGCGGGGGCGCGAGGGCGGCGGTTGTGCGGGGTGTAGTGCCACGCCTATTCTTCATAAATAATAAATAAATATAATTTCTAGCGCAAGCGCAGCGCAAAAAAAAGGTGAAACAAAAAACAAAACACACAACACAATGCCGGGGAAATGAGAAAATTGCATCCCTTAATTTATTTAACACACACACACACACACAAAGTGCAGAGGGGGGTGTAGGGTGTGGGCTCCTGGCATTGTTTCTCCCCAGCTCCCCTGCTCCAACTACATCTTCATTTTCATTTTCATCTTCGTCTTCATCATCAGCTGTGGTGGCAACCTCATTTTCTTTTGCCTCCATTGAGCCCCCCTTCTGCTGCCCCATCCCCAACACCAACCCCAACCCCACCCACACACCATTTCCAGGGGTGTGGCCTTATTGTTATTGTTCTGCTGCCAAGCCGGCGTCGCTGCCTGCCTCTTCTGCCTCTGCTGCCGGGCAGCATTAAGTGATTTGAATTTTATTATTTACAGGTACACTTCGTGTACAGAGCAGAGACGGGGCGGTACAGTGGAGCAAACTGTGAAAAGACCACGATAATAGCATTTTTTTATAAAGAAAAACTATTTAATTATTACTAAAAAAAACACTTATTTCAATTGCAAGTTTGCTTTTCATTAAAAGTTTCCAATTAATATTCTCAATTTCAAGTTTTTCGAGTACTTGTCATATGTTTTCTTAATTTTTATTCAACATTTTGACTATAATTATAAAATCTGGTATGGTTTGAGTATTGATAATCAATATTTATACGTTTAGTAATACATTTTATGTCGTTTAATGCCTCTAAAGACAGATTTATGATAGAGGACCCACAAATAGAGCCCGAGGTTAGGTCTAAGGACACTTTCATTCGTGTGCTACGGCCCCTATAATTAGTATATATGCATTAAAAAAATACACTCATTTATTAGAAATAAAATTAAGCATTCAATTAATCTTTTTTGAAGAATAAAACCAGAATTTAACACTCTCCGATGAGTCTTTAGTGCCTGTTGTCGTAGGTTAAAGGTCTTTCAAAAATATATTGGCCCAATCTCAGCTAAACAGCTTTTTTTTAACATAAAATACGTAAAATCGTACATTTTACAATTTATAAACAATTTATAATTTATAAAAGGTATAAATTCAATATTCGTAGCCACCGCCTTGGACACTAAAAGACTCCTTTCGCTGTTGCCACTTATTGGAATAAATAAGTTTTAAAATAAACTAACTAAAAAATTAAAAACTAACGACTAGATTCCAATAAAAAGTGCAATAAACAGACAAAAAGTAAAGTCTTAGTCTAGGTAGATTAATATAGGCCATAAAATAGGTCACAAAATATCTTTTCGAACATGCCATGGCAATGCATTTTGTACTATAATAACAATATTTCAAAGATAAGTGCTATGATTTTATCTATAAAAGAATGCCTTAAAGAGACATTTCCAAGGCTTCGATTTATTCGGTTTTAGACGCTCCAGAAATTTCTCAGAAAATTTCTCCAGCCAAAGGGTCGTATACGTGATATGTGTGATTTTTTTTCGTTTTTAAACCACTGTTCGTAGCGGGAAATTCATCCAACCGCACTGCAACGCCCCCCACGCGACCACCCGCCCCCTCAAAACACACAAAACACACACACAGTCGCGTACACAGACACAGATGCAACGAAACAAATATCGCTTATGAGGTTTTTGTGCTTGTGCCTTAATTTAACGAAGTCAAAACGAGAAAACAATAAACAACCGACGCAGCTGCAGAGCAGCAGCAACAACAACATCCGAATCAGGACCAGCAAGGACCAGAGCAGGAGAGCGAGTTGATTAAGGAGCGCCCGATACGCCGACAGGACACGAGCGAGGCAGCATGCAACAACAATGCAGCCAGTGAGAGGATATGAGCGCCTGTAACGGCACTCGGAGGATGCGCAGCGTGGATGCTGTTAGAAAGGGATGCAGATGCAAGGATAA
Source organism: Drosophila ercepeae (assembly GCA_018150545.1). Classification (NCBI taxonomy): domain Eukaryota; kingdom Metazoa; phylum Arthropoda; class Insecta; order Diptera; family Drosophilidae; genus Drosophila; species Drosophila ercepeae. The sequence goes on from JAECWL010000197.1 coordinate 3,921,271, forward strand.
GGATGTAAGGTAGGGGGAAGAGTGATTGCCCAGGACACCTCTCTCCTGGGCCAGTCGAAAGTTAATGACAAAAGTAATTCTAATTACAACTAAAAGAAAAGTATTTATTAATGAAAAATAATATTCCCGTCGCAATGTTTACCAAACCAAGCAAGGACTAATCAAGGACTAAAACTATTTAATCGAAACAATTACGATATCAGAGTGTATGTGTGTGGGTGTGCTTGTGTACTTGTGTGGGAATCCTTTAATTACGACAACTGGAAATGGGCGAGTCGCCGGCGCACCCTCACAGTGGCACAGCCAGCTCCTCGGCCACCAATACAGGCGCACGGCTATATTAGCCCGCATCCTGCGGAAGCTGCATAAAAGCAGCAGGATACTGCCTGCATTTCCGCAGTCGCTGGCCAAACGCTCAGCAAAAAGCGTCTCCTGCGAAAGCAATCACCTGCTTCCCCAATAAACTATTTTTTTTTTGAGTGGCGCCAAATGGCATAGATTTGAAAATACTTTGGATTGGATTTAAACAAAATCAGAGAGAAACAAAATCATTTATTTTTTTCTGTGTGCCAAGCAAGTGACATCCCAGTGCAAATCAAATATCAAATTAAAAAGTATCGAAAACTAATAAAACAAAACAAAAAAGGACACAATGGCTGGTCCATTTATATCGCCACTGCCTGGGGATTTGCTAACGGAGTACATGTTCGGACGGAGGAGGCAGCGCCGGAACCGGACCACCTTTACGCCCCAACAGCTGCAGGAGCTGGAGGCCCTGTTCCAGAAGACCCACTACCCGGACGTCTTCCTGCGCGAGGAGGTCGCCCTGAGGATCAGTCTCAGCGAGGCGCGCGTCCAGGTGAATGGCGAATCCCCAAAAGCGATTAAGTTACAAAACCCACAAATATCAGGCAAAGTATCCAACAAATCAACCGAAAAACCCGCGAATCTTGCCTTGAATTGATATTGAAAAATCATAGCACACTTTTGTGGGCTTCTTTTCTCAATATTCTGCGGAGACGGATTTCTCCAAAGAACCCTGAAACCTTTTTGAGCTTTAAATATCCTTCCCCCATATAATCTTCGTGATTAAAGCAAAAAAAAGGATACACTTTCAGTAACATAATCGTTTCCCTTGTATTGATTACTCGCTAGGTGTGGTTCCAGAACCGAAGGGCCAAGTGGCGGAAACAGGCGCGTCTACAGCTGCTGCAGGATGCCTGGCGGATGCGCTGCCTCAGCCTGGGCACGCCACCGGTAATGGGCGGCAACGGAGGATCCAGTGGCGGCTCAGCCGGGTCACCTGCTGGTGTGGGCGTTGCACCGTCGGGCAACCGAACGCCCAGCCAAACGCCCGAGAACCTCTCCGCCGGCAAGGATTCGGAAATCGGGGATGCGACCGCCGCTGGAAGCTTTACCATGATGCATCCGGCTTTCCAGCAGCACCATCAACAGCATCAGCACCTTCAGCAGGGTCAGGGATCGGGTTCGGGATCCGGATCTGGATCTGGATCAGGATCTGGGTCTGGCATCTCAGCAGCGGACCAGGAGAAGCTATCGAAGACCTACACGGAGCTGAAGCTCTACAAGGCGCCAACGCACGGACTCGAGCTGGGTGGAATGGCGGCCGCCCTCTCCGGATCCGGGCACTCGGACGAGGGCTCTGACGGGTCCGACTCCGAGGAAATCGATCTCACTTCCGGCGCCTGCATCGACTTCTCCCAGAGCAGCAAGCTCCAGCAGCAAACGGCTGCGGGGGCGGCCGGGGGCGTGACATCGGCGACCACAACTAACGGGGTCCTCTAAGGTGTCACATCTGGGATAGCATCCTTGAAGCTATTTTCAGTTGTAATGTTGGCTTGGGTCATTTCCCTCTTATCGCTTGTGTTTCAACACCAAAACCCATGATTTTTTTAAAAAAAAAAAAACAAAAATAAAAAACGTCCCCTGTATCCCCTGTACATATATATTCCTCCGAGCAGTAGACACTGGCAAAGCAATGAATAATAATAAAAGGAAACGTTGCCAATTGTAGTGGATGGCAACGAAGCGCCCGCGTATCCTATTGCCGCAATATATTTAACAATCTATGAAGAATATATAATAAATAGAATGTTTGGTGGCCTCGTGTCAACTTGAATATGGGTTCCGGTTTCGAAAATCTGTTTGAAAGTTCTAGGACACACAACCTCTCCTATCATGTCCTGATGGATCCAGCGGAAACAGGATATGAGATTTGCCTGCGGATGGAGAAGAAGACGGAGAGGCTCTTGAAGTCCGACTGGTCACACTACCTGTTGCTCACCCAACTGACAGCGCTGCGTTTTTCGATTTTCTATCAACGGTCACACTGGCCAAAAGCCGTCAAACCAAACAAATAAAAACAAATCAGTTACAATAGCCGAGATGTTTCGAATGATTGTTGTCCTCTTGCTGATCGTTTTCTTCGTCGTGGGATACTTCTGGTGGAAACCCACCGCCGGTGGCTCCAACACGGAGGTTCTGCCCGTCCTCCTGTGGCACGGCATGGGCGACACCTGCTGCTTCCCCTTCAGCCTCGGCGCCTTTATGAAGCTGATCGTGGCCCAGACGAATGGCACCTACGTGCGCTCCGTTGAGATTGGCGGCAACATAGCCATGGACTGGGAGAGCGGCTTCTTCATCCACCCCAACGAGCAGGTCGACTATGTCTGCAAACAGCTGCTGGAGGACGAGAAGATGGCCAAGGGCTACAATGCCATAGGGTTCTCGCAGGGCGGCCAGTTCCTGCGCGCGGTGGCCCAGCGCTGTCCCCAGCCACCGATGCGGACTCTGATCACGTTCGGGGGCCAGCACCAGGGCGTCTTCGGGCTGCCCGGCTGTCCCACTTTATCCAAGGAAGCCTGCGAATACATAACCCGCCTCCTGACCACCGCAGCCTACTCCATGTGAGTGCCAGTTGTTGTTGTTTGGCTTAAAAACGTCTTTTTCTAGCTAAACAACTGACGTCGCATCCGATAGCGGGTGTATCCAATGTCATTAGGCAATTGGAGTTCGCTTTCTAGTTGAAATTCTGCTCAAATTTCGAGACTCAGCATTTTTTCATTTCTGTTTAAGGGAGGCCCAGAAGAATCTGGTACAGGCCACCTACTGGCACGACCCCCTAATGGAGAACAAATACCGCCGGGGAAGTACCTTTTTAGCGGATATTAACAACGAGCTGTATCTGAACGTCTTCTACAGGGAGAACCTAAACAAACTGAAGAAGTAATTGAGATCCGTTCGTCGATTTTCGAAAGTGACAACGCCCTTCTCTTCTTCCCAGATTTGTGATGGTTAAATTTCTCAACGACACTGTTGTCCAGCCCAAGGAGTCGCAATGGTTTGAGTTCTACACTTCCGGACAGGATAAAAAGATCCAGCCACTGACGAACAGCAAAGTCTATGAAAACGTACGTAGACTGCCATATCCTGTCATAATCTTTCTATGAAATCGCCCACTACTCCATTACTCCTTCCCCGCAGCTGGGATTGAAGCAAATGCAGAAGGATGGGAAACTGATCTTTCTTGGCGTCGAGGGTGACCACTTGGCCATATCCAAGACATGGTTTATCCAGAACATTTTACCTCTCCTACTAGAAAAGTGAAATATTATTAACTATTTAGAATCATTAAAGGTGGAGGAGAGCAATTAATAAACGACTGGTGTTCCCAGGAACATATTTTTATATATGAAATCTTTTGAATCCTTTTTTGAATTTAATTATCTTCGTAGGGACATAACTTTATTCCCTCTTACCTTGCTATTGAAACATAATGTAAGAAAATGGCTCAAGACATATGATATAAGCAATATTTATTCGAAATTCTATATAGACTGCCATAAGCCCGTACAAAATTTACATATTCGGAATACTATAGACGTTTTGAATTCGATTTGTTCGCCCTCGCAGCTTGACCAGATGAAGACCCTCACTGGATGTAGCCCTGATCGATGGCGTGCTTGAAAATGTCGGCCAGGCGCTGTTGCTTGGCTGGCTCCTTGAAGGGAGTGATGTTCCAGACGTCGGTAAGAATGGCGTTCTCCTGGATGCCGTCCAAGTCGGCCACATCATCATCCTCCATCATGGTCATCGGCAGCGACTCAATGCCCATTCCGCAGCCGAAACGGCCAAAGTTCTTTAGCTCCTCCTGGAGCGACTCCCAGGAAATGACAGCCTCTGCATCGCCGCCCAGATCCCGGATCAGAGCCTGGGCGCTCTCCAGATACGCACGAAGCAACTTTTCGTAGTGCTTTTCGCGCAGCTCCTGGCTGGTGCACGAGTAGATAAAGAAGCTCAGGTCGAGAGCTAGGGACGAGCACCTCGCCAGCTGGAAGTCGATGATGATAATCTCCTGTGACTGCCCCTGCTCCCCGTACTTGGTCAGGAAGTTGGGCGTCCAGCAGTCTCCGTGACCGAAGACACGCAGCTTGGAGCGAGTGGACACGAGGCCCACCAGGTCGTCGAAGAGTGTTGGCTGCAGGAACTTGCCGGCCACCGTCTCATACTTGCTGTCCGGATAAATATTCTTGATGGCATCCTTGGCCACATTCTCAGCCAGCAGCAGGAAGCCCGTGTACCACTCTCTGGTGTGCTCGCCGTAGTAGGTTTCCTCCAGGGATGCTCCAGCCTTTTCGAAGTTCTCCGAATCCAGGGCATTGAAGGCCAAGGCAACGCCATGGAAGCGTCCCAAAGTGCGCATCGTCAGCAGAGCATCATCCAGGGAAATGTAGTCTTGGCTGGAAAAGGTAAAGTTTTATTTATCAAAAAAAATCCGCCAGCCACTAGTAGTAATTGTTGTAAAAATTTTCTAGGAACTCACCGAACTGGTGCCTTGTAGCCCCTGGGACCCACATCCTCTAGGGCGATGAAATCGTTGACTCCGTCGCACAAATACGCCACGCACTTTGGGAACTCCACGAAGGGATTCTGGGGAGCGGGCTTCCGTGACTTCTGGAACGCCTCGATGGCCGGGATAACCTTTGTGTAGAAGTGGATCTCGTTTCTGAAGAAGATCACCGATCGGAACAGCCGTCGCCGGTGCAGATTGTCCGGCATGGACTTAACAATGACACTAACTTCCAGCTGTTCCGTCTCCTGGCCGGCAGCATCCTCCTTCACGCCGTAGATGGTAATCCGGAAGACGCGGCTCAAGTAAGCGTCGCCCTTCTTCCCGCTCGGCCCAAACTTGTAGGAGGTGTGTCGGGTGCCGCCCACATTCCGAATAATCTCGTCGAGCGTGCTCTCGGAGAACTTGGCAGAGATGTCCGCGAAGCTGGGAAAGGTTGCGCTCATCTTGATGGTTGTACGACTTGTGCTTCTATCCGAGAATCCCGATCATCTTTTTATACGAAGAGAAAGCGAATGATAAGCGCAATCAATAAAAAACATACTACAGGTAAGCCTACGTTTGATGAACCATTCATTTATTTTCAAGTCAAGACATTGTAAGGTCTAACATGCTTAAGCCGCATCGCATCACCCGACTCTGGGAGGCCACTGTACCGCGGTTTGTTTTGGACACGTCAGGCCATTCCCCAATTCTGCCACAGCCGGCGTCGCTGCCACCACTTACCGGCTTAAGGTCTCACGAATTTGAGCACTTTGTGATTTGTTTGTTGAGATTTCGGTGACGCTGTGCTTCTGCTTTTATGATTGCCCTTTTGACCGCCAGCACGCCGAAAACTATTCTGCTCTCGTTCGAAAGCTCTGCCCTGCTTAAATTGGCGCTAAACACGTACGTGTCTTTTTCAAATGTGCAGCGCAGCAGCCAGGCCAGAGTCGATAGTTCCATTTTAATATGATAAATAGTAATTATTATTTACATAGCATTTTTGTGTGGGTAATTTAAACACCTTATTTAATGATACTGTTTATTCCCATTGTTAAATAATTTAATTAAGCTTTTTTTTTTTTAATTTAACTGCTCATCACTGACCAAGTAGTGTTGATCAATTAATCAGTTAAAATATCGTACCATCGACTATCGATTACCCGATTTTTTACTTTTAACACTAAAACAGTGATGATCAACGACCACCTCAAGTGTTGCATAGCTTGAATGGATTGCACGTGTGCCGCATTGACATTGAATTAGTTTTTTGTGTTATTTTCGAAGAATAAACGCTGAAATGACAGCCGTAGAGCCTGCCGGGAAGAAGAAGCGCAAGATTTCCAAGAAAAACAAATCAGCGTGGCGCAAAACAGACATCCAAGATGTGGAGCAATTCTTGGAAGATCAGCGCCAGGAGGAACGCATCGGGTAAGCATTTCCACCTGTAAAGCAACTGGTGAGCCAAATGTTTATGTTCTTTGTTGCCAGGACATTCACGGACAAGCAGGACGAGGACCTGTTCGTGCTGGATGCCACTCCACAGAAAATCAAACCCACGTTGCTGAGCATTAAACAAAAGCGAAAGCTGAATGCAAAGACACCGATGCGCAGTTTTCAGGCGATGGAGAACACATCGAAGGTCCAGGATCCCATTGCCAAAAGGTAGGTCAATAATTGCGTTCCTTTGGGCATAGCCTCATGTCCTCCTTTTTGTCTCCCAGAAACAAAGTGAAGCAGAAGAAGAACGGACGCAACATCGAGCTGGAAGTGTGCAACCCCACCAAACCACGCCACCGACAAGCCAACAGTGATCGCGCACTTTACTACTCCAAATTGGAGAAAAAGTTAGATGATAAAAAGGCCAAAAAGTTGGAAGTAGAGAAAGACATCTGGCAGGAAGTAGACTTTCGCGATCAGTTCCCCGGTTTGAAAGATGAGAAGGGCTGGATCAGTAGGAATCTGGCGCTGCACGTTGTTGGGAATGTGGGAAAGAAGTTGGTCAAGACCCATGCCAGTCTGCACCATAAGACCACCAAGGCCAAGTACGTTACTATACAAAATCGAAGACTTTTTCCTATATATCTGATCACTTCTTTGCTTGCAGAAAGTTCGCACTTCCGCATCCGGGCATGAGTTATAATCCCGCGGAGGAAGACCACAGGGACTTGCTGAATCAGGTTGTCGACCGCGAGCAGGCCATCATCAAAAAGGAGCAGCATCTGAAGCGCGTGACTACCAGCATGTTTTCCAAGGTAACGCCCGAGGAGCGTGACCAACGGCGCATTCAAGAGATGAGCCAGGGCATGGAGGATGAACAGGACGAGCAGGAGAATGAGGCCGAAGCCGAGGCCGGCGAGGATACCAAACCCTATCACACGATTAACGCTCCCGTGGAGAACAAAAAGAAGAGTAAACAGGCCCGCAATAACGAGCTTAAGCAAAAGGAGCTCCAGCGGCAAACTGAACTAAAGCGGAAGCTTAAGAAACAAACAGCCGATTTGATACGGTAAGCATCAAAGTTTTATTTTTTAAATTAATTACCTAAATTAATCTCTTATTTTATATAGCATCAAATCTATTCGTGCTGAGATAGACGACGAAGAAGAGGAGTTAAACGACCTAAAGAAACGGCGCAAGCAGCGCGCCGAAAAGGCAAAGTTTGAGCCGAAACGTCTAGGTCGGCACAAATTCGAAGAGCCGGACGTCGATGTAAATATGCCCGAGGATTTGGCAGGAAACCTTCGCAATGTGAAGACCGAGAGCAGCTTACTGAAGGACCGCTTCCTTCTTCTGCAACGGAACAACATGCTGCCCACGACAAAGGCAGTGGGCCGCAAGAAATCCAAGGTTAAGCGTTTCCCACGTAGCACTCACAAGGAGCCGGGCGTCAGCTACCAGGATTTACGTAACCGTCGTAAAGCGGCCGCCGCTGCGGCCTCTGCCAACACTGACACCATCAAGATTTAGAACGCTTTCAAGCCTGCTATTAGTTTTTACTATTAGTTATAAGACAACACAATTTGTATTGCTTTGTTGCCGACGCATTTCGCCTCCAGAATGCAATACGCACAAAAGACATTAGGGCCTTTCCCTAATTGCGTTTTTGCTTCGAAATCATTCTCTTTTAAAAAAGAGGAGCGGCCAGGTGCTGGTCCTCGAGATGCTCCAGTCGCTTGACTCCACTGAAAAAGAAAGAGAGGGGAAATGTTAAAAGCAAAAGCAATTTACACACATAAAGTAACTGAATAACAATGTAATGTAAACGAATCATGTACTAAATAGTTTTGTAAATTAAGGATACCATTGTAAAACCTTCCAGACTCCTTTCCTACTCCCGTCCAGATCAGCCTGGGCACGTCCAGGATCTACCCGGACCATCCAGGACCCGTCCAGATAAGCCTGGGCGAGTCCAGGACCTGCCTAGGCCCGTCCAAAGCACCCTGGAAGCATCCAGGACCTGCCTAGGCCGGTCCCGAGCAGCCTGGGACCACCCAGGACCTGCCTGGGCCCGTCCAAAGCAGCCTGGGAGCGCCCAGGACCTGCCTGGGCCGGTCCCGAGCAGCCTGGGAGCACCCAGGACCTGCCTAGGCCCGTCCAGAGCAGCCTGCCTAGGCCGGTCCAAAGCAGCCTGGAAGCATCCAGGACTTGCCTGGGCCCGTCCAAAGCAGCCTGGGAGCATCCAGGACCTGCCTGGGCCGGTCCAGAGCAGCCTGGAAGCATCCAGGACCTGCCTAGGCCTGTCCAGAGCAGCCTGGTCGGGTCCAGGACCTGCCTGGGCGGGTCCAAAGCAGCCTGGGAGCACCCAGGACCTGCCTAGGCCGGTCCACAGCAGCCTGGGAGCATCCAGGACCTGCCTAGGCCGGTCCTGAGCAGCCTGGGAGCATCCAGGACCTGCCTAGGCCGGTCCTGAGCAGCCTGGGAGCACCCAGGACCTGCATGGGCCCGTCCAGAGCAGCCTGGTCGGGTCCAGGACCTGCCTGGGCCCGTCCAAAGCAGCCTGGGAGCATCCAGGACCTGCCTGGGCCGGTCCAGAGCAGCCTGGAAGCATCCAGGACCTGCCTAGGCCTGTCCAGAGCAGCCTGGTCGGGTCCAGGACCTGCCTGGGCCGGTCCAAAGCAGCCTGGGAGCACCCAGGACCTGCCTAGGCCGGTCCAAAGCAGCCTGGGAGCATCCAGGACCTGCCTAGGCCGGTCCTGAGTAGCCTGGAAGCATCCAGGACCTGCCTGGGCCCGTCCAAAGCAGCCTGGTCGGGTCCAGGACCTGCCTGGGCCGGTCCTGAGCAGCCTGGGAGCACCCAGGACCTGCCTGGGCCCGTCCAGAGCAGCCTGGTCGGGTCCAGGACCTGCCTGGGCCGGTCCAAAGCAGCCTGGGAGCACCCAGGACCTGCCTAGGCCGGTCCAAAGCAGCCTGGGAGCATCCAGGACCTGCCTAGGCCGGTCCTGAGTAGCCTGGGAGCACCCAGGACCTGCCTGGGCCCGTCCAGAGCAGCCTGGTCGGGTCCAGGACCTGCCTAGGCCGGTCCCGAGCAGCCTGGGAGCACCCAGTACCTGCCTAGGCCGGTCCAAAGCAGCCTGGAAGCACCCAGGACCTGCCTAGGCCGGTCCAAAGCAGCCTGGAAGCATCCAGGACCTGCCTGGGCCCGTCCAAAGCAGCCTGGTCGGGTCCAGGACCTGCCTAGGCCGGTCCAAAGCAGCCTGGAAGCATCCAGGACCTGCCTGGGCCCGTCCAAAGCAGCCTGGTCGGGTCCAGGACCTGCCTGGGCGGGTCCAAAGCAGCCTGGGAGCACCCAGGACCTGCCTAGGCCGGTCCACAGCAGCCTGGGAGCATCCAGGACCTGCCTAGGCCGGTCCTGAGCAGCCTGGGAGCATCCAGGACCTGCCTAGGCCGGTCCTGAGCAGCCTGGGAGCACCCAGGACCTGCATGGGCCCGTCCAGAGCAGCCTGGTCGGGTCCAGGACCTGCCTAGGCCGGTCCCGAGCAGCCTGGGAGCACCCAGGATCTGCCTGGGCCGGTCCCGAGCAGCCTGGGAGCACCCAGGACCTGCCTAGGCCCGTCCAGAGCAGCCTCGTCGGGTCCAGGACCTGCCTAGGCCGGTCCAAAGCAGCCTGGGAGCATCCAGGACCTGCCTAGGCCGGTCCAAAGCAGCCTAGGAGCATCCAGGACCTGCCTAGGCCGGTCCTGAGCAGCCTGGGAGCATCCAGGACCTGCCTAGGCCGGTCCTGAGCAGCCTGGGAGCACCCAGGACCTGCATGGGCCCGTCCAGAGCAGCCTGGTCGGGTCCAGGACCTGCCTAGGCCGGTCCCGAGCAGCCTGGGAGCACCCAGGATCTGCCTGGGCCGGTCCCGAGCAGCCTGGGAGCACCCAGGACCTGCCTAGGCCCGTCCAGAGCAGCCTCGTCGGGTCCAGGACCTGGCTAGGCCGGTCCAAAGCAGCCTGGGAGCATCCAGGACCTGCCTAGGCCGGTCCAAAGCAGCCTAGGAGCATCCAGGACCTGCCTAGGCCGGTCCTGAGCAGCCTGGGAGCACCCAGGACCTGCCTGGGCCCGTCCAGAGCAGCCTGGTCGGGTCCAGGACCTGCCTGGGCCGGTCCAAAGCAGCCTGGGAGCACCCAGGACCTGCCTAGGCCCGTCCAAAGCAGCCTGGAAGCACCCAGGACCTGCCTGGGCCGGTCCTGAGCAGCCTGGGAGCACCCAGGACCTGCCTGGGCCCGTCCAGAGCAGCCTGGTGGGTCCAGGACCTGCCTGGGCCGGTCCAAAGCAGCCTGGGAGCACCCAGGACCTGCCTAGGCCGGTCCAAACAGCCTGGAAGCATCCAGGACCTGCCTGGGCCCGTCCAAAGCAGCCTGGTCGGGTCCAGGACCTGCCTGGGCCGGTCCAAAGCAGCCTGGGAGCACCCAGGACCTGCCTAGGCCCGTCCAGAGCAGCCTGGTCGGGTCCAGGACCTGCCTGGGCCGGTCCAAAGCAGCCTGGGAGCACCCAGGACCTGCCTGGGCCCGTCCAAAGCAGCCTGGTCGGGTCCAGGACCTGCCTGGGCCGGTCCTGAGCAGCCTGGGAGCACCCAGGACCTGCCTGGGCCCGTCCAGAGCAGCCTGGTCGGGTCCAGGACCTGCCTGGGCCGGTCCAAAGCAGCCTGGGAGCACCCAGGACCTGCCTAGGCCGGTCCAAAGCAGCCTGGGAGCATCCAGGACCTGCCTAGGCCGGTCCTGAGTAGCCTGGGAGCACCCAGGACCTGCCTGGGCCCGTCCAGAGCAGCCTGGTCGGGTCCAGGACCTGCCTGGGCCGGTCCAAAGCAGCCTGGGAGCACCCAGGACCTGCCTAGGCCGGTCCAAAGCAGCCTGGGAGCATCCAGGACCTGCCTGGGCCGGTCCTGAGCAGCCTGGGAGCACCCAGGACCTGCCTGGGCCCGTCCAGAGCAGCCTGGTCGAGTCCAGGACCTGCCTGGGCCGGTCCAAAGCAGCCTGGGAGCACCCAGGACCTGCCTAGGCCGGTCCAAAGCAGCCTGGGAGCATCCAGGACCTGCCTAGGCCGGTCCTGAGTAGCCTGGGAGCACCCAGGACCTGCCTGGGCCCGTCCAGAGCAGCCTGGTCGGGTCCAGGACCTGCCTGGGCCGGTCCAAAGCAGCCTGGGAGCACCCAGGACCTGCCTAGGACCGTCCAAAGCAGCCTGGAAGCATCCAGGACCTGCCTAGGCCGGTCCAAAGCAGCCTGGAAGCACCCAGGACCTGCCTAGGCCGGTCCAAAGCAGCCTGGAAGCATCCAGGACCTGCCTGGGCCCGTCCAGAGCAGCCTGGTCGGGTCCAGGACCTGCCTGGGCCGGTCCAAAGCAGCCTGGGAGCACCCAGGACCTGCCTAGGACCGTCCAAAGCAGCCTGGAAGCATCCAGGACCTGCCTAGGCCGGTCCAAAGCAGCCTGGAAGCACCCAGGACCTGCCTAGGCCCGTCCAAAGCAGCCTGGAAGCACCCAGGACCTGCCTGGGCCGGTCCTGAGCAGCCTGGGAGCACCCAGGACCTGCCTAGGCCCGTCCAAAGCAGCCTGGAAGCACCCAGGACCTGCCTGGGCCGGTCCTGAGCAGCCTGGGAGCACCCAGGACCTGCCTAGGCCCGTCCAGAGCAGCCTGGTCGGGTCCAGGACCTGCCTGGGCCGGTCCAAAGCAGCCTGGGAGCACCCAGGACCTGCCTGGGCCCGTCCAGAGCAGCCTGGTCGGGTCCAGGACCTGCCTGGGCCGGTCCAAAGCAGCCTGGGAGCACCCAGGACCTGCCTAGGACCGTCCAAAGCAGCCTGGAAGCATCCAGGACCTGCCTAGGCCGGTCCAAAGCAGCCTGGAAGCACCCAGGACCTGCCTAGGCCGGTCCAAAGCCGCCTGGAAGCATCCAGGACCTGCCTGGGCCCGTCCAAAGCAGCCTGGTCGGGTCCAGGACCTGCCTGGGCCGGTCCAAAGCAGCCTGGGAGCACCCAGGACCTGCCTAGGCCCGTCCAGAGCAGCCTGGTCGGGTCCAGGACCTGCCTGGGCCGGTCCAAAGCAGCCTGGGAGCACCCAGGACCTGCCTGGGCCCGTCCAAAGCAGCCTGGTCGGGTCCAGGACCTGCCTAGGCCGGTCCCGAGCAGCCTGGGAGCACCCAGGACCTGCCTGGGCCGGTCCAAAGCAGCCTGGGAGCACCCAGGACCTTCCTAGGCCCCTCCATAGCGGGCTGGGTGCGTCCAGCACCTGGCAGAGCCGTAGGTGCCGCGATATCCTGCTTAAACGCGTCCGTACCAGCTTAGACGCCTCCAGATCCAGAAAGGACACTATTGTGTCGGTTTTTAGTTTTATTATAAGTCGACGTAACACAATTCCCCTTTATTCCCCTCATATCAGGGCCTTTCCCTGATTGCGTTTCTGCTTCGAAACCTTTTTCTTTTTAGAAAGAGGTCCGGCCAGGTCCCGATCCTCGAGTTGCTCCGCCGGTCCGTCCAGTCGCTTGACTCCACTGAAACAAAAAGGGAGAAATGTTTAATGCAAATTAATTCAAATGGTTATAATAACTTAATAATGATTAAATGTACGTCGGATCCCATTGGAATGCCTAGACCCGTCCAGGATGCTCCCAGACCAGCCTAGCACCTTCCAGGACCTGTCTAGACCCGTCCAGACCAGCCTGGGCCCATCCAGGATGCTCCCAGACCAGCCTGGATGCGTCCAAGATGCTCCCAGACCAGCCTGGATGCGTCCAGGATGCTCCCCGACCCGCCTGGGCGCGTCCAGGATGCTCCCCGACCAGCCTAGCCCTGTCCAGGATGCTCCCAGACCAGCCTGGGCCCATTCAGGATGCTCCCAGACCAGCCTAGCGCCGCCCAGGACCTGCCTAAACCCGTCCAGACCAGCCTGGGCCCATCCAGGATGCTCCCAGACCAGCCTGGGCCCATCCAGGATGCTCCCAGACCAGCCTGGGTCCATCCAGGATGCTCCCAGACCAGCCTAGCGCCGTCCAGGACCTGCCTAGACCCGTCCAGACCTGCCTGGGCCCATCCAGGATGCTCACAGACCAGCCTGGGCCCATCCAGGATGCTCCCATACCAGCCTGGGCCCATCCAGGATGCTCCCAGACCAGCCTAGCACCTTTCAGGACCTGTCTAGACCCGTCCAGACCAGCCTGGGCCCATCCAGGATGCTCCCAGACCAGCCTGGATGCGTCCAGGATGCTCTCAGACCAGCCTGGGTGCGTCCAGGATGCTCCCCGACCAGCCTAGCGCCGCCCAGGACCTGCCTAAACCCGTCCAGACCGGCCTGGGCCCATCCAGGATGCTCCCAGACCAGCCTGGGCCCATCCAGGATGCTCCCAGACCAGCCTGGATGCGTCCAGGATGCTCCCAGACCAGCCTGGGTGCGTCCAGGATGCTCCCCGACCAGCCTACCCCTGTCCAGGATGCTCCCAGACCAGCCTGGGTCCATCCAGGATGCTCCCAGACCAGCCTAGCGCCGTCCAGGACCTGCCTAGACCCGTCCAGACCTGCCTGGGCCCATCCAGGATGCTCACAGACCAGTCTGGGCCCATCCAGGATGCTCCCAGACCAGCCTGGGCCCATCCAGGATGCTCCCAGACCAGCCTAGCACCTTTCAGGACCTGTCTAGACCCGTCCAGACCAGCCTGGGCCCATCCAGGATGCTCCCAGACCAGCCTGGATGCGTCCAGGATGCTCCCAGACCAGCCTGGGCGCGTCCAGGATGTCCCAGACCAGCCTGGGCCCATCCAGGATGCTCCCAGACCAGCCTGGATGCGTCCAGGATGCTCTCAGACCAGCCTGGATGCGTCCAGGATGCTCCCCGACCAGCCTAGCGCCGCCCAGGACCTGCCTAAACCCGTCCAGACCGGCCTGGGCCCATCCAGGATGCTCCCAGACCAGCCTGGGCCCATCCAGGATGCTCCCAGACCAGCCTGGATGCGTCCAGGATGCTCCCAGACCAGCCTGGGTGCGTCCAGGATGCTCCCCGACCAGCCTACCCCTGTCCAGGATGCTCCCAGACCAGCCTGGGTCCATCCAGGATGCTCCCAGACCAGCCTGGGCCCATCCAGGATGCTCCCAGACCAGCCTAGCACCTTTCAGGACCTGTCTAGACCCGTCCAGACCAGCCTGGGCCCATCCAGGATGCTCCCAGACCAGCCTGGATGCGTCCAGGATGCTCCCAGACCAGCCTGGATGCGTCCAGGATGCTCCCAGACCAGCCTGGGCGCGTCCAGGATGCTCCCCGACCAGCCTGGGTCCATCCAGGATGCTCCCAGACCAGCCTAGCACCTTTCAGGACCTGTCTAGACCCGTCCAGACCAGCCTGGGCCCATCCAGGATGCTCCCAGACCAGCCTGGATGCGTCCAGGATGCTCCCAGACCAGCCTGGGTTCATCCAGGATGCTCCCAGACCAGCCTGGGTCCATCCAGGATGCTCCCAGACCAGCCTAGCGCCGTCCAGGACCTGCCTAGACCCGTCCAGACCTGCCTGGGCCCATCCAGGATGCTCACAGACCAGCCTGGGCCCATCCAGGATGCTCCCAGACCAGCCAGGGCGCGTCCACGATGTCCCAGACCAGCCTGGGCCCATCCAGGATGCTCCCAGACCAGCCTGGATGCGTCCAGGATGCTCCCAGACCAGCCTGGATGCGTCCAGGATGCTCCCCGACCAGCCTGGGCGCGTCCAGGATGCTCCCAGACCAGCCTAGCGCCGCCCAGGACCTGCCTAAACCCGTCCAGACCAGCCTGGGCCCATCCAGGATGCTCCCAGACCAGCCTGGGCCCATCCAGGATGCTCCCAGACCAGCCTGGATGCGTCCAGGATGTCCCAGACCAGCCTGGATGCGTCCAGGATGCTCCCAGACCAGCCTGGGCGCGTCCAGGATGCTCCCCGACCAGCCTAGCCCTGTCCAGGATGCTCCCAGACCAGTCTGGGCCCATCCAGGATGCTCCCAGACCAGCCTAGCGCCGCCCAGGACCTGCCTAAACCCGTCCAGACCAGCCTGGGCCCATCCAGGATGCTCCCAAACCAGCCTGAGCCCGTCCAGGATGCTCCCAGACCAGCCTAGCCCTGTCTAGTATGCTCCCAGATCAGCCTGGGATATTGATAAAATAATCTAACAATCTGAAAGATTGTGTATGTTCTGGGTTTTGGGTTTCCCACTCAAGTAGTTTCGGTCTTTCTAGGTTATATTAGGATAGGATATATAGTATTATTCCCACCTACCTTTTCACGGAGAGCAGGCCGCTGCTACCGCCCTTGCCGTTCGACTGCAACGCCTTCGACCAGTCTTCCTCGCTGCCCTTGATCTGGAATTCGTCCAGCTGCTTCGCCTTCAGCCTTTTAAGCTCCTTGCGTTGCTGCTTGCTTAGTTTGTTGGCGGTCTGATCCAACTCTTGGTTAAGGGAAAGGCTCAGCGGCTGTAGTTCCTCGCCCTTCGATAGGTTCTCCTCGCGCAGCATGCCGCCCTCGATGTGTTGCTCCAGCACGGAGCGGAAGCACTGGTTGCACCGCTTCATGGCGTCAAAGAACTTGGCAAGCAGCTGGTTGCCCGGCATGTTGATTTCTGAGCCCAGGGCATCGACCGTTTTGCCCTGTACGCCAAGGGCCAAGAGAACGCCTTGCTGCACCAAATCAAGCTGCAGTCCCTCGATCCTACCCTGGAAGTAGAGTTGCGCAATGTCCGATAGCAGGTCCAGAATCAGCCGGAACTCGGACTGCTGGCGAGCGTAGCTTTCCAGTCGCTGCAGATCGTGCGGCAAGAAGAAAACGTCCAAGGTTTCCTTGTCCAGCGCCTTCAGTCCGCTTGCTTCCGTGTCTACGTTCTTGTTCTTCAGAAGGGCCAAGCAGAGCTTTGTTTCGAACTCTCGGAAGGTCTTTCCCATCAGTTTGATTACCCTTCGACGGAAGTCCTGGTAGTACAAGCCCAGCCAAGACGTGGCTGCAGGCGTATACAGCATGATGCAGCTGTGCTCGGCGGTCAACTCGTTGGACTTCTGGCTGAGGTAGATGGGAACGAAGCCGACGCTCTTCCAGAACTTGAGCAGCTCGGAGGTTAAGCCATAGGAGGTGCCAATGTAATCCACGCGTTCCGGCGCCCTTTCATGCAGTCGCTGAAGTAAAGTTGGAATCCGACTCCTGGGCCGAATCTGTTCCTTAAGCAAGCTAATCTGCTCCTCTTCCACTTCCTCAATACCTGTTTAATGTCAATTTAAATAATTAAATTAAGTCGAAATGTGATAATAAATAATAACTAGACCTACCTTTATCGTTTCCTTTGCTGGGCAATGGTCCGTCTTCCAGGTTGGTGCATTTTCCGGCGTAGTAGTCCTTGAGCAGCTGAATGGCCCGCTTTCCGTATCCCATCCGCTGGTAATTCGGGTGCGTGGCCACTCGCACAATCCGCACGCCGCAAAGCTTTGGAAAGTCGCGGTCTCCGTATTGTTCAGCTATGTTCCAGGGTATGAGGTCACCGGCTGCCTTCTTCCCCCTGCCCAGGGAGTCGTTGATGCTCTGGGCGGAGATCTGCCCCTCGAGAGCCACCTGTATGACCACCAAGATCTCAGGTAAGGCATCCATACGTTGCACAGGACCCAGGAGGCAGAACAGATGATGGGCAGGAGCATCGCTCATCATCTGAAGGTCATTGGGAGTGTTCTTGTAGTGCGAGGATACATAGATGGACACGAGGCGATGGAGAAATGCCTCTGCCGCCTTGTGGTACGAAAACAGAGCATCCCTGTCCACATAGTACAGTTCACAGGCATCTGGTGTTGGGCATCCGGAGCTTATACTGGGCACTGTTGTGGCATCCAGGCAGAGCAGGTTGATCAGCCACTTTTCGACATCATCGTTGTCCTGGTAACGAATCGACTCCTCCAGCTTGAGCGGTGGCCGCGCGTTGTTCTCCTTCTGCAACTGAGAGATGAGCTTGAGGCTCAGCGAGCGACCAGTGCCCTCGTAGCCGTTGATCGTACTAGCCATAAAAATGAGGCACGGCCCAATCATCTTCTTTACCAGGGGCAGTGGAATGGCAGCAGCCTCGTCGATCAGCACGAGATCCGCGGCGTTAAGAAGGTGGGTATCGCTAGGGGCAATGTACTGGATGGTCTGCCTGCTGCTTCGCGTAATATTAATGCGAATAATGGCCTTCTTGTAGTCGGCATTGGTGGAGCGAATGATGGTGTAGTCGGCGTGTTCCTGGTACTCCAGGGCGTCGAAGCCCTTCAGCACGAATTCAAAGAGAGTGATCAGGTTCTCCGGGTGCGGGGAGGTCACATAGATGTTCACATACCCAAACGCCACGGCAGCGGCGATCGACAGGCCGAGGGCGGCGGACTTGCCACGACCACGTGCCGCTGTCAGGGACATGGGTGGCTTTAGCTGCTTATCCACCAGCGCCTCAATAAACTGGGCCACGGCATTGGCCTGGTCATAGGTCTTGCAGAGATTGACAAGGGCTCCTGCCGGTTGCACATTCAGGAGGCTTTCTTTCAGCTCCCGCAAGCTTGCCTCGTTCGGCGAGCGACCAGCGTCCGCGGGCTGAAAATATTAATTGCGTGATTCCAATAAAATCTATAAAAAAATGCCTGCTTACGTTCACTGGCTCCACGTTGATAGTCTTGGAGCTGAGTGGCAGCACGGTGAGATCGTCGTTCACCACCAGGCAGCGCCTACAGTCCGCCAGGGACAGGATGAGCCGCTCATTGAAGCGGCAGGTGACTGTCTGGTGGGCTTCTGTGCGAAACCGTTTGTGCACATCCATGCTCATCGTGTAGAGCTGCTTCAGCGATTGCAGGGTCTTCAGCAGAAGAATGATCAGGCCACCACCCTCGACAGTCTCCACGGTGCGGGCCAGGAGGTTCGGCGTTAGGGCTTCGAAATCTTGCAGCACACAGACGCCGTAGGTGCGTCCCAGGACCGCGTGCGTCTCCGAGTAGTAACGCCCGTGGATGGTGGTGGCCACTCGGAAGGAGTCGAACAAGTCGGCCTCGTTCACGTCCACCTTGCCAACCGCTATCTTCTTGGCCCGCTTTTTGCCATGGCTAGAACAGAACTTACAGATAAGGGGTTTGGGCTGATTCGGATACGCAAAAAACTTACTTGGATATGGCCTCATCCTTGTTTTTATAGCACCACAACACCGTAGGCCGGGCTTTTACTGTCGACTTTGTGAGAATGTCGTAGAGAATCGGAACCTGATCGCGCGCCTTGTCACCGATCACAATGAACATGGTCCGGTGTCCCAGTTTGACGCCGTTCTCGATCATTACCCGTATCCGGTTGTCTATTTTCTTCTTCACCATCGTTATGCCGCTTTAATTATGTTTTAATTAATTTGTTTAAAACTTAAATGCACGTGTGCGGCTTAGCGATGGGCAGGTCTTGCAATATGTTCATCGATAGGCGAAATCGTAAGTCGATTAGTTTCAACAGGTGTGCGATAGTTATCAATGGTCGCGATTGGCAACACTAAAAATAAGTATGAATTAAAGTTATCAGAATTAGTTAATACATTAACAAAATATGTATTCTTGTAATTTGTAAGTTATTTTCGTAATGAGTAACAAAACATTTAAAGAAATTCAATAAATAGTTTATATCTAACGGTTAACAACACTGGCTATTCGCAGGTTTAGCAACACTGCCACACATCTAGCACGTTTTTGAAGTAAACAAACATTTTTATATTATAATTTGCCCCGCAAAACGTCGCTATGTCCTCGTGGAAGAAAGCATCAAAGAGTAACCAGAAGGTGCACCGGGAACGGCACCAGCCAGAGCTCCGAAAGCACCTTGGTTTGCTGGAGAAGAAGAAAGACTACAAAAAGCGGGCCATCGATGCCCAGCGCAAGGAGAAGACTCTTAAGCTGTTGCACAGGCGTGCCCAAAACAAGAACCCAGACGAGTTCTACCATCACATGATCAACGCAAAGCTGTCCAATGACGAGCACCGTGAAAAGGAGAAGGAGGACAAGCACACGCCCGAGCAACTGGCCCTGATGCAGACGCAGGACCTCAAGTACGTGGTGATGAAGCGTACCATAGAGCGGCGCAAGATCGACCGCCTCCGGGCTACCCTTGTGGACGTGGATCCGGATGTTGGGAAGGCGCCCAACCAGCGGTTTATCTTCGACGAGCAGGGCCGCAAGCAGGCGGCAGTCAGTCTGGGCGAGCGACTGCAGGAGGCGGCTGCCAAAGAGCAGCAGGTGGCCAAAGTGAGTAGAGGCTCGCTTTTCGGTGGAGTCGGTTAATAATGTATGCACTGTATTTTCCTTTTCCAGGCAACAACGCCGACGAATACAGAAAAACAACAACGGATCAATGAGCTGCGGAAGCGGGAGATTCGCGAACGGGAGCTCGGCATCGTCCAGCAGAAGCTGCAGCTGAACAACACCCTCAAGCAGCCGCGTTTACTGAAGCCAAAGAAGTTGAAGCCTGGCACTGCGGAGAGTGCGCCGGTTTACCGCTTCCGCTACGAACGCAAGAAGTGAGCAGGACTGAAGTCATCGCCTTTTTAGGTCTAGAAACTATTGCTATTATTTTTTTGAATAAATAAATTAAGTGTGAAAAGTATTGGTTGAAGTCTTGTCTCTGGGATCAAACGCAAGATTGGTTGAAGTCTTGTCTCTGGGATCAAACGCAAGATTGGTTGAAGTCTTGTCTCTGGGATCTAACGCAGAAATATCCCTTTTATTTAGCTTGAATCTCGTAATTTTTTGTGGAACTTTTCCACTTAGCCGAGATACAAACCACATTCGTTAAGTTGAAAATCGTTGGTAGTTGTACTGGCTAACCCAATACATCCACCAGGCTTACGATATTCAAAACTATGACAAAGATTGAGAATATTTAACATTTTGACGTATTTTATGAAATTTTTTGGCTTTAGAAGCTTGTTTTGAATCTCCGATTAAACAAAAATTAATTTATTAAAAGCAAAAACTAAATGACAATGAATCTGACTCCCAAATTAGTAATAAATTACGTCTCTTGGGCTCGAAAGTGTGATCTTTTATATCAAACCCTCTCCGCCCGTTTGCCAGGAAACTCGGTCACTTTGAAATGACACCACCCAGATTCGGTTCGGGGTTTACTGATGTTTGTGCCCTTGTCTTTGCCCCTGACTCACCGCAATCCTATTGCATCAAACACCCCTCCCAGCCCTTGTCTAGGGGTTTCGAATTTCGAACCCAATTGAAGTTGGTTTAAAAAATCTGTAGGCCAAGCCCCTCTCCCTGCTTTGAGTTTTTCTTTTCGGTTGCAAGTTTCCATCAAACTCGATCGGATAGAATTTATTTGTTCGGGGCGATCTCACCTCAACATCTCGGCCAGCAGCAAGTGGCTAACCCTAACCCTCTGCGTCTCACCCAATTCTGTTTGTTGTGATGAGCACATGACAAGTCCGATTACCGAATCCCGTGAACCCATCCAGTCTCGGGTGGTCCCTGGTGGTGCTGCCTTTCCATCCCTCTCGCCCTGATTCCGATGCCGATTCCGATTCCGATCCACCCATTGTTGTGTCAACAGAGCAATCTATTTTATGCATAATTTGGCGTGCTAAAATGCGCGACTCATCAAAATGGTGTCATATGTTTTTATGGTGCCAACAAGAACCCAAAACCTACAACAATGCAACAGCAGCAGCCGTGCCTGTTTACCGTCCGTCTGTCGCCTGCGGTTTCTCCCCCCAATATCGAGTCGAAAAAAACACATCCCGAGGGCATGTTACAATTTCCCAGCTAAAAACTGGTTAGACTTCAAAAATAAAAATGTTGCACAGAAATACAGGAAAAAAGGGATAAAAATAATAATAATTCGTAAATATTTAAATCACTGCAACTTTTACAATGAAGTCTTTTTTCGCGCTGCTCCCGCTGCATAACTCACAGGATATCTCCTGTCAAAGAGACCGAGGGGCTGCGCAACCGTTTATCGTACGGTTGGAATAGTGGGGATAGTTCCGAGAGGACATAGTGTAGAAAGGGTTACAGGGGAGACAAGTGCGTTTGTTGCTCGGAAAGGTTGGTTCTGATTCATAAATTGTTAGAAGAGGAAGTTATAGTCCAAACACAGTACCCTAAAAGGCGGGTCATGCAGGGCATAAGTTGAACTACAACTAAGGCTTAGGAATAGAAAACTAAAACGACTACTTCATCTATTAGGAGTGTTAAATTTTAAGCGTCGTAGTGAATACTAGCTGTCTACATCAACAATAATTGGGTTATCTAGGGAATCGTCATCCAGAATCTTTTCGGGTTTTTAGAGAGGGTAAGCTAATTACTAAGAGCCTTCTTAGATATAATAAGAGGGAAGTTGAAGATTTGCATCCCCGTTGAATCTTCTCAAGAAGAATATCAAGAAGTTCTTTCGTACACATTCAATGCGGTCTTGATGAATCCCGTATTAAGCATGACTCGTACTCCAGTATCGGAGGGACTAAAGATATATTATATATAAGCTTTTAATTATATAAAGGTCATTTCCTTAGACCATCTTTTAAGAAGGGCAAGCACAACCTTGGTTTGTTATCTATTGTGAAAATAATGTCAGAAAGTGTACATTTGAAATCTACATCACCAGGACACTAAAATCATAAAGCTGAGTTAATCTCTATAGGAAAGTCCCAAAGAGAAAGAAAATACAAGCGATAAAAAGGCATAAGTTTGCATTTTGACGCATTAAGTTTTAAGAGATTGATAGAACAAAATTTTTGGGAAAGTCGTCCATTAGGCAGAAGAGGATTTTATATTGAAGACAAAGCTTACTATCGTCTATGTACAAAAGTACCAGGGAGATCATTAGAGCTAAGGTTTAGTCATTAATAATAATACTAAAAAGTGTCTTGCATAAATTCTAGGAGGAAATTTGTTTCCAATAGTTCTGATTTAAAAAACCAGCAACTTAGCAATTGTAAACCGTCACAAAAACATCTTTTAAATTATCCCACGATACCAGAGTATAAAACTCTATTTAAGGATTTTCAAATGGTGTTCCCGAGACTGGATTATAACGTTCTTTGTTAGGTCGTTAGACGTTAGGCGGCGGGTGTGAGAATGAGTTGCGTAAAGGGTATTTCATTCCATTTCGCTTTAAAGGCGATAGCGACAGTGAAAGCCCAAGCGGTGGAAAACCCAAACCCAAACCCGAAAGGCAAAAAAGCAAAAAAGCGGGAAACAGGAAACGTTTCTCATGTCAAATGCACACGATTCACGCGTGTCGGGGGCGGCGAAGCGGTGAATTAAGATATTTACGCTAACAAAACCATCAATGCTGACGTGTCCGCCCCCTTTGCCTTTGTCCCGTACTTTTCTGCCAGTGCATTGCGATAAGCGAAAGCCGAAACCTGGTCTCTGACATCTACTCAGAATCAGAATCAGGATCAGGATCAGGAACAGGGTCAGGATCCGGCTCTGGCTCTGGAGCAGGGACAGGAGTTGTCAAGTTGCGCTTATCACAGCAGCCCAGGCGACAGTCCAGGCGGCTCGGCCAGGGTGTCCTGATATCCTGACGCAGGCGGGCGGCATGCCACGTGCGGTCACGTGACCGGAGCTTCAAACTTTTACACGTGTCAGGTATACACAGAGCGAAAAACATAGATGCTTCCCTTACAAGCATTCCTTCTTATTATAACAAATAATTTGTTTATAGAAAAACGCTTTCAGTGCGTAAACCTTTCACGTTACGATGCCTACAAGCAATGTCACGGTTATGG
The DNA here is from genome assembly GCA_018150545.1 of Drosophila ercepeae. NCBI lineage: Eukaryota > Metazoa > Arthropoda > Insecta > Diptera > Drosophilidae > Drosophila > Drosophila ercepeae. The sequence goes on from JAECWL010000197.1 coordinate 3,944,320, forward strand.
TTATGAGGGCGGAAAGCAAATAGGAAGTGCCTGTGGGCGTGGCACTTGCTTGGGAACCGGAAGAGGGAAAACGGGAAACGTGCCGGAGACGGAGACGAAGAGGAAGTGTCCCAGGGAGGCCGTCCCGAGATGTCATTTGCAAGCCAATTGCAGATTGATAAACAAATTAAGGGATTTAAAGGTAGGACAGGCGTCGTCCTGGGGGCGGTCCAGGGGGCGTGGCTGAAAACCAAGCTACAACTCAAATCCCTGATCCACCTTATAATTAAAAAGAATAACCGAGTTTGTCCCCACTGGACCGAAGATTGCAATTAGTTTTTCAATTATGACTTGGAAGCAATCCCTGGAACGGAGAGTCTCCTCCAGTTTATCTTCGTTTCGATAATCCTGGATTTTTTCTATTTATTTCTAATGCTATTAATCAAACGAAATGCAAATATCAGGCAGTTAGCATTTTGATTTACCTGCCAGTTAGGTGTCGTGTGGTGTTCAGTCACCAGGCGCCAGGTACCCGACACCAGAGACCAGGATCAACCCGAAAACAACCCCCGACCCGCCACTAAAAACCTAAAAACCCAAAAAAGCGGGCACGCGTCAACTCCTAACGATCCCTCCTAACAATCCGGTTGAACCAAAAAAAAAATAAAAAACGAGAAACGAGCCCAACCTGAGCCATTAATATAAACGCCAACTGGCAAGTCAACAGGCGCACTAGACAAATCCCATAAGCAAATTCAGTTACCCCCCGTCCGGAACTCAAAAACCCGGAACCCCGAATCAGGGAATCTAGTCCTCAAAGTCCTCCTCCCTCCACTCCACTCCACACTCCACACTCCACACTCCACTTGGGTTCATGCCACTCCGGTAAAGTGCAACCCTGTTACTTTTGCGTAAGTCGAAATGGAAATCGGGAAATGGGAACTCGCCCGCCCGGCACACTCGTACACGGATTTTTTATTGTACGAGTTAACTTTGAAGTGTCGCTGTTTATGGGCTACGGAAGTCCTTGTCTGCTCCTGCGAGTGCTGCCAATTGGGCCATTTTCCAGCCAGGACAGCAGTTGGACAGCCCAAAAAATAAAATATAATCAGCCTTTAAATGGAATCTAAAATCGGGATAGTATAAATATTACTTTTTGTGGCTTCTAGTTTAGCTCGTTTTGGCATCAACTTATCCCTCCTGTCCTGGCCTGTTTTGGCCATCCGTTCATCTGTCAGTCAGTTTGTTCCAGGACTGCCGGGACTGCCAGGAGTGAGAGTAACCCCTAAATTGACCTTTAAAACTCCCAAATGCGCAATTTATCATTTCCTCACCAGAAAGAACCTCACCCCGACGCACACGACCAACTCCCAGTCCCAGTCCCAGTGCGAAGGGGTGTGTGTGTGGATCACCGTGTGTGTGCGATGACGATGCGACTCCGGATGGGGTTGGAGGTACGGATACGGATTTTTGACAGGGCAGACGATGCGATGCGATACATGTCGACGAGTGCCATCAATCGTTTAGAGGCGACGCCGGCGATGGCGATGGCTATAGCGATGGCGATAACGAAAAATCAGATACGAGATTCGCAGGGGCAGCCAGACTTGAACGAGGATTCGGGTTCAGATGCGTCCCCGGAGAAGGATTATGTGCGTGTAAAGCGCACACCCACCAGAATGTGTGTGTGCTCTAGCCCCTCCTTCTGCCTGCCTCCTTCCACTAACACCCACATTCCGTGTGGTAACCCCTTGAATACACTTTGCCAAAAACAACGAATCTTTTTTCCATTTCAAGTGGATGCAAAGGGGTAGCGATAGCCAAGGAAAACCCATTTGTTTTCAGTGCACCTTGACTGATGTGAATGGGCAAAGTTTTGGCAACACTTCGGCTCCATTCGTCAAGCTTCATGCGAATGTCATTGCGGTCGGAGGAAACGTTGAGCTCCTGCAGGACCGACGATGTCCTGCTGGATGGGGGAAACACGGAAGATGGGAATTTATTTCGAGCCAAAAGGTAAGCTGGCAAAGTTCATTTGGATTTGCTCCGGATTGGAATGTACTCGTAAAAAAGGGGTTTCAATTGCGATCAAGTGTTGCGTATGCAAATCGGATCATTATGCAATCAAAGAGTTTGATATCAAATTAACTTGAATAGAAATATTTCTTCTTTTTTCTTAGTTTCTGCACTTTTTTGTGAGTAAAACTTTTCTGTTTCTTTATGAAACATGTGTGAGCGTGTAACCCATTTGGTGCTTAACAAAAGGAGGCCAGGACACGCCCAACTTGCCGCCCAGAGCCACCTGTTCGGCCACCCCCCTTTCGCTGCCGAAGCTGCCCAAGTTGTGGTCCTTAAGTGCCAGCAGGCGGCCAGCCAGGCCGCATCAGTTTGTATCCTTTTTAGCGCCCTTTTCGGTGCTCCGGTGCTCGTCCCCTTTTGTTTACTGCTTAGTTGCCAGCTAAGAAAGTGTGAACAACATTTTTCATAAATTTAACCAAACAGGTCGGAGGGTGGCGCACCAACCAGGCACCAGCCAGGCAGCCAGGACGATGAAAACAATAGAGCGAACAAGAGCAATAACAATAAACGATAGATATTTACCGCAGCAGGGAGCAAAAACGGGTGGGAAGACGGGTGAATCCTGAACGGGAAGGTGGAGATGGGGCAGGGGCAGGGATGATGGTTATAGCGAGCCCTCCGGTCGAGTCCTTTTTTGGTACTCCAGGGGCTAGTCCTGTCCCTGTCCCGCTAGTGCGTCCTTGCCGGGGGAGACAATAACAAACCAATTACAGTTAGATTGGCCGCATATTAAAAATCGAATGAGAAACACATCTGTCGCTGTTGTGTCTGGTACCTTTTCTACACTGGAAGAAAAACTACTTAGCCTAGATCTATACCTCTGGAGGGGAGAATATAAGGGAGTTGGATTGTTTTTCTCAGTGTAACTTTCACCCCTGCTGACTTTTCCCCTCCACAGCCTCCTCCTCCTCCTGCCCCGTCGACTGTTTCCTCTTTTTGGCAACTGTTTCGAAAAAAAAATTGTTTCGAGCAAAAAAACCTGCGGGGTTGCGAATCTTTGGGCTGAGGCGGGGGGTGACCGGGGGGCGTGGCACCCTGCGGACGACCAGAGGGGGTGAATTCGACAACAGAGAGGAGAAAAAAAAAAATAAAATACAAAAACTACAAACAAAATATGATTATGAAATGATTATTATAATTATGCTGGCGTTTTGTCCGGGGCCGCAACATCTTCACAGATGTTGTTGCCGTTAACTGCGGCCACGCCCCCGCACACTCCGCCTCCCCTCCCCCCATTGGCCCCCCTCCAACGAAGCCGCCCCCTTGCATATGAAAACCAACAAAGGCTTCAGAGCTGGTTAATAATAAGCTGAAATTAGGGCGTGTTGGGCAGGAACCCCCTGGAATACCTTTTTGCCGAGAACCGCGTCAAACACCCATACACTGAGAGAAAATTCCTGCACTAAATGGGCTATCTTGTAGAGCATTTAAAACCTTTGACTGTGCTCCTTGGTTTCCATCCTTTTCAACCTTTTTGAGCTAAAAATGAAGATCTCTTCAGCTTCACCTTCACATTCCCACAGATTTTCATATTTCGGTGCGAAAGGGGCGGCAGGGCGATTGGGGGGCGTGGCATGTGAATGTGTGCGCCTTTGTGTCCTTGTTATTAGCAGAGGAGGCGTTGAAAATCCTCTTAAGATAAACTGTGCATTATTAATGAAGTGCAGGACTGGAAAATGAAAGGCGCGCTCTGGCTCTGGCTCTGTCAGGACAAGGGAAAGGGTAAGGGAAAGGGAAAGGGTAACGTGGAATAATATAGGAAAAGGATGAGCCAGAGGAGGAGGATGTGGATGTGGATGTGGCAGCAGTAGTTTTGTTTGTGCTTTCACTCTCGTTCACCCGATGACGGGGTCATGGTTAAAGCCGCTGTTGAGGGCGGCACATCGTGCCACAAAAAGTTGACTTTAGAATATTCCAAAAATCGAAGCGATTCTCGAGTTAATCCTTGAATAAATTTCGAGTAATATTTACACACGATCGTGTTGCCTGCCAGGATAACGATCCCTGCTCGGAGTTAAAAAACTCCTTTCCCAGCTAATCGAATTAATTGCTTAGACCCAGTGAGGCCTGTAACCACCTAATCAGATGAGAACCGCAGATGGGGATTTGTGCAATTTGTTCGCCGCCGCATAGCAATCGGTTTATAATCTCGCCCTGATTACAATGGTCATCGGATTTGGCAGTATTTTGCTCTTCTTCAGGCAACTGAAGTGCGAGATTGGATTTCGTCCTCCCAGTCCTCCCAGAGAGTCCCTAAGAAGCTTCGATCGACTGTAGTTTTTCCAAGCTCTAACGAACGATTCACCTGCCCAGCTCGATGCTCATCCTCACTGATTTGGCCACTGTTTAATATTGTAAGAAGCCCCCACTTGCTGCAAGGATTTCCTCAACGGCAAGAGGAGGTGCACTGCCTGGCGGAGGGAGATTGAGAAGCGTTTTCGCCGCCTGCCTTGTGATGTGGAATCGATGCGCATAAAATCAGCGGCGCGTATGGCAGGATGGGGAGGAGGCAGGAGCAGGAGCAGGAGCAGGAGGTTGTCGACACCAAAGCCGCCTGGCAAGAAGGCAAGCTTTTCCACACAGAAATAAATATAAAAATTGTAATCATTTCATTTCCATAAACTTTAAAGCTTCAGGATACACGTTGGCAAAAGGAATTTGAGTTTACAAACCGGATTTTGTTTCAAATTTGGTTCCCAAGAATATAGAAAGTCCTTCGACTTTCTCTCAGTGTCCTCTTCCGTTTGTATCAATCAAAATAACGCGAACGGAGGCCCAACTGGCGGATGGAAGTCCAAGCGGACAGACTCGCAGCGGACAGCGGACAGGAGGACGGACCTAAGCCAAAGATTTGACATGGATCAGTAATCTAATGCCAGATTACGTATACGCATGGCGGGACCCGCAAACTTTGGACTCTGTCCACCCCGCCCCGGCCCCGCCCCCTTTTCTGGGCTACTTTCCGCCTGTCTGCGGCTGTGTGGCTAGGATGCCCCAACTCCATGCCCTCCACTCGTCTGAGACGAAAGCCAAACGAAACTGAACAGAACAGAACCGAGACCCGGCATGAATGAATGGATGAATGAGCTCAGCTCAGCTCAGAATCGGCTCAGAGCAGCTACGAGAGCAGTGCCTCAGAGTGGGAGGAGGGGCAGCTGGGAAGCAAGCTGGGAACTGGCAGCAGGGTGTTGTAAGCAAGGGTGGAGCAGGGGGACTCCTGGACTCGGATTTGGACCTCGACCCGGAGATGGGACCCTGGGAAAGGCGTAAGGCGAACTTAGGCAAACACCTAAAGAAATTTTCAGAACTTCCAACCAAAAACTGGAAACTTTGTCGAAATATTAGCCCGTTTTCTCTCAGTACACACCTATCCATGGCGGTGGCTTTCGGTTTGTCAGTCTGCCCAGCCAGTCGAGAGTTTATATCGATGATGACTGCGCCGATACAACGAAGGGAACCATCGTTGCCTCCTACCAAACCGAATCTGAGGGTTGACTGAGGCCAACACACTCGCAAAGATACAGATACGGCTCACAGGCACAGGAACAGGCAGAGAGATACAAAGATATAGATACAGATGCCGACGGACCTCATCATTGGCGTTTGGCAGGCCTGCCTGAGTTAGCCAACGTCCTCGTAGCCATCGTCGTCAGCGACCCCCGTGTTACCCTCGCACAAAGCTATTGCTCCCGGCCAGTGAGGAATGGGAAACAGGTGTAGCACTTGATGGACAATACATAACCTTGTACTTTCTAAATGCCAAGTACTCGTACTTTAAAACAAATATAACGTGCCATGTTGCCAGAATCTTACAGGTAATCCAATCCTGAAATCCCCCCAAAAACCAAGAACTCTACTCTATGGGGGTCCTGCTTTTTTTTACCTACAGCCTAGAAATATTCAAAAAGATGGGTCGACGTTGACTGAAGGACAGAAAGACAGGAGGTGGAATGATTGGGGATGATGATTGGAGCACGACTGGGGGGACTGTGGCAGCCACCACCATTGCCTTGGACTCCATCACTGTTGACAGGCTACGCCCACCGGCATACAGATATATAATGGTATATTTATATACTGAAATTTCCATGTAAAACAGCAAAACACTGGAAGAAAATTTGTGTTCCCGAGAAACTAAACAATTTCCTGCAAGGCTTTTCTTCTTTTTAGAAACTAAAGCATTTAACTTCAAAGGTTTTGTTAGGTTTTTCTCGAACTATACTTTGTTTACTGGCATTTTGAGCAGTTGGTAGCTTTGCTACCAGGATGCTCCTGTGCCCGGGCATGTCCTTGTCTGGTTGTTTTTTCCCACTCGCCACCCTGCCTCGTGCCCCATGCCTACTTTTTCGGGTCCTGGTACGTGACTGAATCGCTGCGGCACGTATTTGCCGCTGCTGATTTGTGGAACTTGCCTCCTTACGTAAGCATAATTCCTGGGGCAAACTTCTATTGGCAACTGTTGGCTGAAGCAGAAGCAGAAGCAGAAGCGGCGTCAAGGGGTCGCCCACCTGATTGACAGTAGTTATTGACATTTGCCGATAGTTTTTCTCTTTTTTTTAACTATTCGAAGGGAAGGTTCAGCTTGTCGTAGGGTTGGAGAAGGGAGCCCTTTTTAGACGCACTCTAAGCGGTCTAAGCGGTCCAATTGGCACAAAAAATATATCTCAAAACTTTTCTATTGGAGGGCAGGGCCGCATTAGCATTTAAATATTTGCGGGGCATAAAATAAGGGCTGTGATTTGAGGCGTCGCAGCTCGTGATTGGATTTGGAATTCGGAACTGGGGATTCCGGAATCTGGATTGTGGATTGTGGATGCTCTGTGGCTCCCAAAACGTTGCAACTGTGATTTATGCCCCGCACATACAAAAACACACCCGTACCCACACCCCGACCCCGACCCACACACAGTGTACAAACACTGGCATCAGGATATATGTATGGTATATCCTCTAACGATGGCAAGGACTCGACTCGGGCTCACCTTTTGGGGGGAGAATGGATGGATGGAGTATATCCATCAGGCATTACTTTTATGTGGCAGTTGCTGCTATGCTGCCGAGGCGAACTCGTAAAAGCAACGCAATTTCGCATTCACACTGACACTGACTGATGGCTGGAGGTCCTTTGGCCAGCTCTTGCTCCTGCCTCGTGCCTCCTGCTCCTGTCTTCCCTCCATTCGCTCCATTCCCTCGTTACTCCTTGGCCCTTCCTGAATCCGAATCTGGTTTGGTTCTGGTTCTTGTGCTTGTCATTCATTTCTTATCTGTCGCCTTCGCCTTGAATGTGTCTCTAGGCTGTCATTCCGTTTCCGATGAATATCTCTCAAGGATGGCGAAGCTTTTGGGGGTAGAGGGAGGCGCGAGGGAGTGGAAGCGGAACAAATGCCAGGACACGGAAGCCGTGGTCTTACACAGAACGAAAATTTGTGTTCGATTGGCACAAAAATAGGAATTTAACTTATTTCTTTGAGGTCTTTGGATTTCCTTTCTTATTTTCTATGAAAGAGTTTCATTTTTTAAGCTTTCCTTTCTTTCTGTGCAAGAAAAAAAACGAATCTCAAGAAAACTGGCAGCGACACAGTCGTCATCGTCAACGTGTAATCATCATCGTCATCATCCCATCCCCGTCGACATCGACATCGTCGTTCCCCAACCAATCCTCCTTCGTATTCCCACTCAATCCACATCCACAGCATCCTCCTTATACTTATTCCCAGAAACCGTCTCCATTCTCATAAGTATCAGCATCAGAATCAGGAGCGTTGCCGTTGTCGTCGTTGTCGCGAAATCGCTGTGTTCCAAATAGCTTCATTGAGTTCCCCGTCTCCGTTCCGTCCTTGCCGCAAGCTCCTTCCTTCCTGCCACCTTTAACTGTTCTCGGCACTGCAAGAAATTTTCAGTCAATCTTTGCATAGAATTTAATAGGAATTTGCGATACCTTACCTATTTTGTGGAGTCACTAGGACTAGGACTAGAAATTTCCCTTCGTGGAGCAGCCTTATCGAGGGAGGTTATAGCCGCGGCTATAGCTTCTGGCTGTACTGTAGCATCGGTGGGATCCATTGGCAGCAGTTCTCGATGCTGTTGTTATTACAACGAGCTCAACTTTTTATCACCGCCATCCTCAAAATGCCACTCAGCGTTGCATCGTCAACGGCAGGACCGACCGACCGACCGTACGACCGACCCAATGTCCTGGCATATCCTGGGGTCTGGAGCGACTAGTGGCTTGGGGTCAGAGGCGGCGGGGGGCGTGACTGGATCAGAATGCGCGAGCGGGGGCAAGTGCTGGAAGCCATGAGCCGTGAGCTCGAGAGTTTCAGCTTCAGGCCTTGGGGAACAAACATTTGTTCTCGTTGTGTGTTCAGCTTTTTTCTCCGGAGTTTATGGTCTTTGTGACACACACACACACCCACACTCTTATACACTCCCACACACAACCACAAAGCACACCCACACCCACACCCACACCCACACCAAGGAACACCGACACAGACACAGACATCAGGCAGTCAACTGTTATGTGCTCAGCCATTGAAACGTTTTATCAAAACTACCCATGGCACACGGGTTCACTTTTGGGGGTTTTTATGGGAGGGGAAAGCTGTGGGGGCGGGCTTCCAGGAGAGTCAGGATTCCAGTCAGGAGTGGGAGCTAGCAGCATCAAAAACATGAACAGAAAACAGTAGAAAAGCCATAGAACAGCAACCTGTCGACCAAACTCCAGGATTCGATTCTCAACCCTGGACCGACCTCTCCCCAACACAAAAAAGATGGAGTTGGCATTAAAAAGGAGCCGAAAGGAGCTGGACCAGAGGACGGGGGCCAAGGTCTATCGAGTGCGAGCGAGTGTGGCTTTAATAGTTCTCAAAAATGCTTCAAGTTTTCTTTCTTTCCACAAAAATAACCAATTAAAGGTGGATTCATCATCTGATTTTTGGAGTTCTTTCCAGCAGGATGTTCCAAATATTATCTCTAGTTTATTTAAATAAAAAGAAATCTTTTCCATTTCTTGTACCAGAACTGAATCTTCTCGGTGTATTCCCCACAACGGGAGTGCCAACAACACTGCCAGGCCACAAGGATGTGTAGGCGTCATCGCAACTGGCAACTGGCAACGTGCAACCTGCAATGTGCAACGTGCAATGTGCAATGTGCAACTGGCAACGTTGCACTCCGGGGACAATGTTGCTGTCGATACGTCCAGTCCGACCACAGGGGTCAGGCAGTGGGCGGTGGGCAGTGGGCAGCGGAGGATACTGGGTAGCTCCAAATGGGAAAATGGGAAAAGAGGAAACTGGGCTGCGGAAAATGGAAAAGCTGCATCACGTATACGAGTATACGAGTATGCACGTATCCGGGTCTGTTTCTGTGCGTTACGGCCGTAGTACGGCACGTAGACAGATAAAAATCAAACACACTCTATCCGAGAACTGCACTTGAATGAAAAAACACAAAAAAAAACACGTAGAGGTAGAGGTCATGCAATGGGAAGGTAGAAAAGTCGACACCTGAATTCCCATTACCGCAATGGATCTCCTTGACAAAAAAAATACCGATTCCAGGGGGTAAGTTGCTTTTTTCAAGCCAAAAGTATAGCACAGAAAATGTTTTTTTAATCCGATCTGATATATCCTTGCCAGTTATGATCCCAACTCGAAGGACACCAAAACTAAACACAAACTCAGCAAAGTGGCAACCGCGGCCATAATCCCCGACTCACCTAAATATATTTGACATTTCTCACACCTCAGAGAGCTCACTGGCTCGGCTTGGCATAAAATCGAGGGATATCCGAGTTGGCAACTTTGGGTTTTTCATCCTTCGCTCCCCCTTAGAGCTCCCAGAGCTTGTCCACCCACGCCGCCACCGCTCGTTGGCTCTATTATTTGAATTCTGGTTGCGGTAGCTTAAAGCATGGTAATTCCTTCCTCTGCACCACCCACACCGAGGAACAACACCCTATCAGAATACCAAGAGCTGGCTGGCTAGGCCACAAATGCGACTTTCGGTTCAGATTCAGGTTCAACTCCAGGTTCGGCTTTGGGTTCGGGTTCAGGCTCTTTTTTATGGCATAGATTATCATAATTATTGTAATACTTTTGCAAGCCCTAACTGTGCTGCCACAAACCACCCGGCAAGTTGAGCTCCCCTCTTGTTTCTCTCCAACATCCCCGTTCAGCGTAGACATTTCGTCCGTATTTTCCGTACTGGGCTTTTGAGCTTCAGTGATTTGCATTTTTTTTCCAGCTTTTCTTTCCATATTTATGTGCGCTTGGCTAGAGACGAAGATGAAGACAGATACGGGCAATGGTGCACAGAGAGAAAAGGTCTGTACCCCTCTAGTATTACGACTTTGAAGTTCAGGAACTTCTCCAAGTGTAGGATTATTCAGGGTTGGGGGGGTTTGGAAATAAGGAAAGCAAATCGGGCATGTAGATGACCTGTGCGCCGGCGAGGTGTTTTTGTTGCTACTGAAACAACTCCCCAGGGAGGTGAGACGATCCCATCCCATTCCGTAGACCGTACCCAGAGAACTCGGTGGCAACCAGTTAGCATCTGTTAGGAAATTGTTACGCGGTCCGGGAATCCACAACAAACACAAAAACACAAAAATAAAAATAAAAACCAAACTAAATATGACGATGTAGATGATGCGGCGGATGAAGATTGAGATGGTTGAGAGATGGTTTCGTGGTCCCATGTGGCTTCTCGACGATCCACGCCAATCCACAAGCCCGACCCGTTGAAAAGATCAATCAAGGTGTGCGAATGAATTTTTCGATTACAATGATGCAGCATTTCGTTGCATTCAGAGAAGAGAAGGTGCAAGCATATCCAAGGACTTTTTTTAAATAACAATATAATCGATTTGAAAGGAACCCCTTAGATCAATGTTTGGAAGAATTAAAATAAAAAAATAATAAGAAACAAATAATATTAGCTCCTACAGTTTTGTAACAAGTGAGAAATAGTTCATGTTTTTTGATAAAGATTGAGCTTTAAAAAAGAAAACAAGTAGCAGTTCCATAAACATTAAATATAAATTAGATAAAAAATAAAATAAAAATCATTAAAGAAGAGGAAAAACAGAAAGAAGAAAGGAGCTAAGGGCCCTTTTAAGAGAAATCAAATCATTTTTTTAGAAGATTTAAAATAAAAAGAATTAGAAACAAATAATATTAGCTGCTAGATAGTTTTGCCAAACTTGAGAAATAGTTCATGTCTTTTGATAAAGATTTAGCTTAAAAAAATAAATAAAATAAGTTGTAGTTCCATAAAGGAAAATATTAAAATACAAATTAGGTTTAAAAATAAAATAAAAATAATAAAGGAGCACTGGACTGTTGCCTGTTTGGGAGACGAATGAAACTATTCCTAAAAGATTTTTGCACCTCAGATTATATAGTTTTTGGAAAGGATTTCAAAGCCTACTTGATGAAGGGTTACGCCTTTTGATATTTTAGGAACTCCAAGCTTTGGTCACATTTATGATGTTTAAGAATAAGGTGCCTTTGATTGGAATCCTATACCCATGAGTTCTCTTATTTTGCACTTGCTCTTGCAGATCCTGGAACTCCTTTACCCCCACTCCACTACCAAGTTCAGATTCGATTCCCCGCCAGATCTATCGCCCGGTTGACTTTGGAATTTGGCAATTGCATTTAGCGTCAAATCAAATCGTCGGATAATCATGTTACAAAAGCCAAATGCGCCGAAATTAAAGACAAGAGCCCGGCATGTGGGCCTTCAAGGATACGGGAATACGGGAGGGGAGTTGTGGTGCGGGAAAGCGGGAAACCAGCAGGATCTGGTAAATGGCAACTGTATGAAAGTATGAAAGGACATCCGAGGGCTAAAGTTGTCGACGACAGAAGGCAGACGACAGGTCAACCCCAGGCGCAGAGCTGAAAACACCAGCCGCGACCCTTCGTCCTTCGTCCTGACCCCCCCTCCCACACGGGCCAGACTCACACCCTGCTGAGATTTTCGGTCAGGATGAAGAACTCCCGCTGGGATCACAGAGATGAGCCGCCGCCGCCAAAGTTGCTGGCCGCCACATCTTTCTTGTCCCGGGAGTCTGTTGGCCTCGACTAAAGGCCTCCTGCCCACCTCTTTCTAGAAAGGATTCAGTTCCACAAATCTGGCGCTTTTTCCATGGATTAAACGGAGTTTTTTTGAGTCTTTCTTCAATTTTAAATCATAAAACTATTAAAATAAAAAAGAAATAAGATTTGAAAACGTTAGCCTTTCGGATATAAAATATCCTGCTTAAGTTCTGGCCACTTTTCTGTGCAACTCTGATCAGGCTCAGGCTTGGCAGGACTTCGAGTCTAGTGGCTGTTTGTTTTGCCGCGCAGGGACATGTGCAACACTCCGGGGCATACACTATATGTGTACATATGCCATTCGCTTTTCGAGTATGTATTTTACGGCCCGTCGACCCATCGACCCGTCGACCCGTGTTCCCAGTTGCATCCCCCACTCCTCCTCGAGCCTCCTGCTGAGCGGGTCACCCCTCGAAATATCGCCGAAATAAAAAGGGAACTATTTTGTTTGTATTTAGATTGCATTACTAAGCAAATTGCGGAAAAATTAGCGGCTGATTTGGGGATCATCTAATTACAAGGGAAGCTCGCAATGACAAATGCCACCAGGGGTGGGTTGCTGGATGGGTGGGTGGTAGGACTGATGCCTGGACATGGCTCAGCTTAGACCACAGTGAGAGGGGTTAGATATCACATTACTTTGATTTGGTTGGGTTTTGGTGCCGTCTGTGACCGCGAACGCTGACCAGAAATTGCCATATGTGCCCTTAAATGCATCTGTATCTTTTTTTTTTTTCTTTTTGTTGGGCTCAGGGCTCAGGAGGCGCACAACAATTACCCTCGACAATTGCCGCATTTTCAAGGAGGGTGAGTAGGGCAGGCGCACGTCAAAGGAATTGGCTTTGGTAAAGTGATCCCATTCGACTCGATTTGAATTTCGGTAATGTGGAAAAATGCACAGATCCGTGAAATCAAAACGAAAGCGCGTTGCGGTTGCGTAAGTTAATCCATTTTTCCGGCCACTTTTCAAAATATTTAAAGCAAAACAATGCCAGAACCAGGACGAGAACCAGGACCAGAACCAGGGGCTGCGTGATTAAGTTATAAAATTTCAAAATTATACTTTAGTAGGCAGGCATAATGAAAAACTTTGCCTTGTTTGATGGAAAATAACTAGTCCCTGTTCCTGCCCCCAATCCCTGTCTATTTCCATCTCCCTGGCTCTGTGCAACTTATTCTGCTTTTTGTTCGCAGTCAAAAATCCACTTGAGTGAAAGTTAAACAAGTCGACAAGCGAAGAATCCCTTGGCTCACTTTTCCCACTGTCTCCACCTATCCAGGGAGGAGTCGGAGTCGGAGGAGGAGCACCCGGTAAAGCTTTGCCAGCAAGGAGCAGGAGGAACAAGGGGCCACATTTTCTGTTTCCGTTTTCTCAGTTTTTAACAAAACACAGCCGCAGGCGATTTTCCAAAAATGATTTCGGAATGAGTTTTTCTTTGCCTTGAAACTCCTTGGCTCACCTAACCCCCACCCTGCACCCCCTCTATGTATATGTATATATGTCTCTGTCTTGGTGTCCTGGGTATCCTGTCGCTTCGGTGTGCGTGTACATGGACAAAAGTTGCAAAAGTGATTCGGGCATAAAACAGATAGAAAAGCAAGTCTGTGGATCGGGCGGAAAAGTAGGAGGTGGGAGGTGGGCGTTGGCAGATGGCCGGGGCGGGGATGGAGACGGGGGCAGTCAGTCAAGATGGCTGCCAGTCGAGTCCCCAATCAAGTGGAAGCAGAAAAGCCAAAGGATAAAGAAGCAAGCAAGCAAGCAGGCAAGGAGGCAACCCAGCAGCAGGACGGAGAGGCCGAAGGAAGTCCTTTTCAAGACATTCGACAACCATCGTTTCTGCTGCCTCAAAATAGCCAAAAGCTCAATGACAATTTCCCGAGCTAAGCAAGAGATACACAGAGCAAAAAAAGGGGAGCAATAGGTCCAAGGAAATGCCAAAGAGCAATCGAAGGACCCTCAGGAAAGATCACAAAAAAAGCTGCCTCCGTGTGCTTTTTAAAGTGTAAATTATCCAAGACCAAGTCCTGGATTGGTTATCCCCAAAAGTTAAATTCTTTCCTTTCAGGATGTCTTTAAGAGCCTGCTTTTAAACGGGCCAAGTCCTGTTTGTCCTTATTTGCTCGAATACTCGAATATGTGTGTATATATCACCCGCTGGCGACAGGTAATTGTGTTTCAGTAGCTTCGCATTTTTTTCTGCAACAATAAAAGCGATGACAATGCCACTTTCTGTTGCTTTTGTTGTTTGTTTGTGTTGGCGAGTGGGAGTGGGGGCTGGGGCTGGCCGGGTTAGCCTTGAGAGCTAGTGCGTCCTTCAATCTCCTTTGGTGGTGCGGCTGCGGCGGCTGCTGCTGCGAAACTCATTCAAACTTGAACGCAATTTTTCTTTCGTCCTTTCATTCACACGCACAAGGGCGTGTGTGTGTGTGTGCCAAGTCCCCCCACCCCATCCCCCATCCCAAGCACGATTCATTTCCTCAGTCGTTTACCTTGACGCTCTTTATGGGACTCCCCCGGCCAAGCGAAATGTGTATGAAAATAAAAAATGATAAAAGTTGGCAGATAAAAATTACACTCACCCATACACACACACACACATTCACGCACCAGGATATACAGGACGCTACCATACACACACCCATACACACGCAACTGAGTTGCCAATTCACCTGCATACAAAATGGCGTGCCCCTTCCCACCGTTTACTGCTGGTGTGTTCTCTGCTCTGCCGAGTCCTGTTCATCTGCCACCAAGGCAGGACTGCCACCAAAACTCAATTCCAACCCCCAATCTCCGATCCCCAGCTGCCACGCCTCCTGCTGCCCCCCAACTTCCTCTCAACCCTCAGCCCCCAACACGCAACAACATCGAGAACATCCATGTCGGGAATTGTAATTTTTCCTGCTTCATTTCCTTTGCCGTTCTTCGTTTCGTTTTCCCTTTATATTTGTGTTGTCCCCCGCCAACACCCACGCACTCACACCCACTCCTGCTACACCCACCCACTCCCAGTCACTCACACCCACTCAAACCTTCATTTTTTTCCTCTTTTTTGGCGCCTTCGTTGGCAAGAAGCATCGACAGGCGGAGGACAGTGGGTTAAGACGACCACTTTAAGGTTAAAAGCAAAATATTCCAACGAATCCTTTAGATCTTGGCTAATATATGAGTTTCTCATGTCCTTTGGCGGGCTTTTAAAGTTATCCTCGAAGGCATGGCTTGGGGTCATATGGAAATCGGATGACCAAGTCACACTCTTTGGTAACATTTAGCATCCTTCAAGACATCGACCCAAGAACCGAATTCTTCGACTCCCCCATGTCCTTTGTGCACATTATTCCTTGGCCATGTTTCCCACGTTTCGAAATCCTTGGAAAATGTTTCACTTCCTGCGCTTCAATGACATTTTCCTTCTTTCCTTCTCCAGCAATGAGTTGTGTACTTTCTGCTTTCTACTTTCTACTTTCCCGATATTACGATTTGATTCACGAAAATCAACCGAAAAATGCAGAAGCTTCGGCACACACAGTTCCTGATTATCCTTTAGCCAGGACATTTTCGTGTATAACATAATTTATCTGTTTACAGAAGGAATGATTTAAAGGTGAATGGAACGGCGAGCGGCGGTTGGCGGAGCTCCTCCTCCTCCTCCTCCTCATGGGGAACAACGTGGCTGCTGGGAGGCGACTGTTGCGAATGCAATTTAAATATTTGCATTTCGCCATTTTTGTTTTATTCCGTGTGGCAGCTTTCCTGCGACGACGCTGCAAATCGAGGGAAATTCACATGGCACGTGGAAAGTGCATTGTTGTTGCTGGTTTCTGTCTCTGATCTTTTGCGAGGTGCGCGGTGCGAGGCGGGGAAGTGCAGGCTGCAGGACATCGGGAGACGAAAGGTGTATCAGCAGATTCGAGCTGCATTTTTCCATTCCATCCATCGGACGGAGATAACTGTTTTCTTCTTAAAGCTTTAAGGACTCGCGTTCGAAGCTCTTGCTGCGAAATTGCATTACTCAGTAATTTCCCCCAACCCGCCACCACCTCGTCTGTCTGCCACTGCAGCCTTCATTTTATTTGGCGCGCAATGAAATTGAAGTGAGGTGGCAAGAGGCGGTGGCAAGAGGCTGGAGGCAAGAGGCAGGCACCAGGCGACAGGCGGCAGGAGCAAGGCAAAAGAAAAAACAACAGGAGCCGGGATATACGAGCAGGGACATTTACAGTTAACTCCATAAAGAAAATTTAACGAGCAACATCCTGTGCATGAGGCTGGGACAGAGCACTGTGGAGATCCCGTGGTCCTGGCCAGAAAGGAAAACTTGGTGGCCCGGGATTGTGGGGGACGCAACAAGGATGACGACAACAAGATAAAATGCATGCCCAGGGAAGGAGACGGCGCAAACAGGATCCGCCAACCAAAAGCAACTCAATATTCGTGACCAAAAAAAATAGTTGGAAGCTTAAAGGAGCAACTCCAAAGCGGAGAGCCGTAAAATCATTCCCGAGACAGCCAGGCTACTATTTGCCTTTTCCAATAATATCCCAAAACACGAAAGCCTCTGCCTCTCAAAGACATTTTTTTCAGTGCAAGACAGGACAGAAACGGTAGCAAATGGAAGGCCGCCATCTGCCCATCAGACGAGGTCCTGCTCCTTGCCATGGTCTCCTCCCTCTTGCAAATCCAGGATGGCAAAGGACTAGGCACATCCAAAGGGAGGAGCGAGGTGGAATGCCAGTTAACAAGGTTTCTTCCTTTCCTGTTTTCGGATCCCATCACTGACGGAAGTGCCACGAAATAAATGTTTGTTCAATATCTGAGATGATCTCCTTCTTTTGAGGAAACCCTTACTCTTCAAAGGATCCTTGCCTCCTCTTAATGATTTCCAATACTCTGAAAAGTAAAGAAATTGTTCGACCAGAAGCTGTGGGTAAACTTTCTTCTGATTTCAAATTTTCTGGTCGTTGTTACGCTTCGCATTGCCGCTTTAAAAACACGATCCGAGGAGAGAGACAGTGGCGGGAGCAGGAGCTGGACCTCCGCCCGTGGCCCTTCAACGGTGCCATCATCAACATGGCATCCTGGCATCCTGAATCCTGCCAGTCCAACCCATCACCCTTCTCCAGCTCAGTACAGCACAGAAATGTGTGTCTATCAGTCTATCAGTTTGTGATGCTTTTTTGGGGTTAGCCAGTCACATTCCCTGCTGGATGGTTGGTTGGTTGGTTGGCTCGGCTTGGCTTAGAAGGAGGATGGTTGTGGAGGAGATGCGAAAATTCAGTTATGAATTCATTTCGAATTGAGGTAACATGATTACCGCTATGATGATGCTCTTCCGCTTCAACATCGTCAATATATTTCGCTCGAGCTGTGTTTATTTACGTTCCCCGCACCTCACTGGCTGCAGGAGGATGGCAGGATGGCAGGATGGTGGAGCTTGGCTGGGACCAGAGGGTGGACAGCCTGAATGAGCTTTTGCCACGCCAAGGTGGCGCTGCTCAAATAAACGAACGCCTCGTTGAATTTGTAGCTCGCAGAGACAACGCAAAAGCACTCGGCGAAACGCCAACGAGGTTTCCCTCCTACCTTTTGTACATTTTGGGGTTTTTGAAGGAGACTTTTCTCGCTGTGCAGCGGATGCCGATGGCTGAGGAAATCGGGAGGGGCTGCCTCGGCTTGGGGTGATGTTTTTCCTGCTGTTAAGTGGGGGCGCGCGCGCATCATCTACAAAATGGCTGTCAACAACAACATGGCGTATACGCGTTATGAATACGCATTGCTTGTTTAAGTCTCTCCCTGGCTCGCGTCCTCTCGTCCGGTCCCTGTCTGGCCTGTCTGTTGTATGGGTGCGAGGACGAGTGGGGTTGGGTGGTTGGGTGGGTTGGGGCTTCACCCCCAGCGGCACTTCAAGTACTTAAAATTTCACACTTTTTTCTGTTTCCCATCCCCATATCCTGCTGCTGCTCCTGCTGCTTGTTTGGTTTGTTTAAAGCGAAAAAGTTGCTGCCATTTAAGTTGTGCAACATTTTTTTCCGGACTTGAAAATAGGCAAAGTTTAGATTGAGTATTTCTCGGCATACTCATATAATTCCGGAAGGATACCCGCAGCCTTTTCAGATGAAATTCGAATGCCCCGAGGAGGCTGCAGGTATCGCAAATAAACTTTGCCCAACTATCTGTAAACCGAGGAGTCCTTTGCTGCTCCTTTGGCTCCTTAAAGCGGGGAAAAAAGTATTTGTACAGCTTCCGCCCCGTGTCCTTGTCCGGTTTGGTAATCATTGAACCAGCAATGCAAATTCTGCAACTTATCACATGCAGAACAGCAACACAGCAGAGCAGAGTTTGCCCAAAAATTGCGTAATTCCAAAAATAACCAAAACATAAACCCAAACGTACACATCCTGCACCCCGGCACTCTCCTGCACCCTCCTGCTCCCCGGCAGGATGCAAAAAGTAAATAAATATGCTAATAAATTTTTCAAAATAAATCTGTAATAGATAGCACAGGATATGCGAGGCAACCGAAAATACCCAAAACCAACGACAACTAAATGGACCTTCCCCTCGACATCCTTTGGACCGCCACCCACCCACCTGGTCGTGGGTCGTATACCCATCTCTGTCGCTCTGTAACCAAGCAACATGCTAAAAGTTTTTAATCCACGTTTGGAAAAATTTTTCACACAAATATTTACACAACTCTTCGCTCTAACGATTTGCGCAAACACGAGACACACACTCACGTGTGCAATTTTTGATGCCGATAAACACACACAAGTACACACACACACACAGATGAACATCTACCCACACATAGACAATCAGACACAAACACACTTACACCCACATACACACACACAGTTAGACAGACATTTTAATGTTTGTAAAGCTTTTAAATGCTTCACACACATAAATTTTTGCTTTTCTCTTTTCCCCACTCTCGATTTTCGTCCTTGTTTTAAGAGTGTGTGTGTGTGGGGGGATTGTGTGTGTGTGGGGGAGTGTGTGTGTGTGCGCCTGCCTACACACATGTGGTAGTGTTCCAGGACAAATGGCAAAACAAATAATAAAGCAAAGCAAAATAAATAAATGAAAATTTTTAATAAGAATTTTATTTTTGTGATATTTTTAGAGACAAAAGCGGTAAAAGCAGACGGCGGGCGGGGCGGTCGGGGCGTGGCAGGACGAGACAGGACGAAGGGAAGTGAAATGGAAAGGAATGAAAAGGAAATCTCTTGTTGATTTTCATTTTTGCTGTTTGTCTGCTAAACACAAAACAAACATAAGGCTTTTGGTTTTTGGGGGGCTAGCCAGGGGGCTGGGACGAGGGCGGAAGTCAAATAATCGCGATGGGTGGTCTGGGGGCGTGGCAGGCAGTCCATGTAAATAATGCGACATTTTTATTAGGAAATCATCAATTTTTAGGGACATTTTATAAATCATTACTCTGACAATATAGAAATAATAATATAGTCCTTGTAAAAGGATGTTCTGGGACTTTTCTATATACTTCCGGATGTCCTTTCGGAGTCACCAAAATATTGAAGCGAATTCCAATAGGAAAATATTAATATATTTCTGTAAAGGATGCTCTAGGACTTTGAAATTTGCTATTCCATATCCTTGCGGATTATCCTTTAAAATATTCACCGAAATATTGAAATTCCTAGCTTGAAATGCAACCTATTAAGGATTTTCTGGGACTTTTCCATATACTTGCGAATATCCTTTCTTATTGAAAGTAATCCTTGAAAGGAATGGGTATCATCCATTAAAGAAATCGACAGCGAATCGAAGGGAAATCCAATATGAAAATAATAATATTCCTTCTAAAGGATGCTATCGGACTTTTTCATATCCTCGAGGCTTTTAAAAGTTCAGAACCTTTAAAGGAGTCCCTGAAGTATTGAAATTCCTGGCTTGAAATGAAACCTGACATCGACAGCGAATAGAAGCGAATTCTGATATGAAAATAATAAAATATATTCCTTATTAGGGATCTTCTTGGACTCTGAAACTTACTTTTCCATATCCTTACGGATACCCTTTAAAGAACTTGCCAAAATATTGAAATCCTATGCTTGAAATGATAACCAATTAGAAAATCATCGGCGAGTTCCAATATGAATATGATAATATTCCTTGTAAGGGATCTTCTTGGACTCTGAAATTTACTTCTTCACATCCTTTCGGCTTATTAAAGTGAAATCCTTCAAAGAATTTGCCAAAATATTCATATTCCTTGCTTGAACTGAAACCCATTAACGAAATCGACGACGAATAAGCGAATGCGAAGCGAATTCGTACGCATCTTATCTCTCACCATATAGACATTATATTTATGGGATTGGACTGGCTGGGTTTTGGGTTTTAGGTTTGTAAATAAATGATGAAATTTTTATTGGTTGTTTGGCATTGTCTCTGCTCGGATTTAGATTGAGTTTTTTTCTGTTTTTGCTGGCTGGCTTGTTTTATTTTTTGCTCTGTTGTTTTATGTCGATCTAAGCGCATTTGTGTTTGCGGTTTTCTGATTTCTGCTGAATGCCGTCGCTGCCGCTATATGCCACATATGGGAGTGAGGAGGAGTTTGTGGACCAACAACAACAATAACAAATAACAAATAATAATAACAACAACAGACAATGAATATTCATATTCGCATTCGCATTCGCATTGGGAGAGAATCCGGCATTGGATTGTAATAAAAGCAAAATCAACACAAAAATCGTAATAAAATCAAAGCAAACAATGCCGACGAGCGACAGACAAAGGCTGGTCGAGTGGGTGGGCAGTGGGTGTCTCTTCCTTTTTTGGGACAGAATTTGTATCCCCCACATACTCTCCCATATAACTGGGTCCTGGCCTTCGCAGCCATATTCATAAATACGCTCATCCTGCTGCCTGCCTGCCGTTATCCTGTGGGCTAGCCTAGTCCCTTTTTGTCCAACGGTCCAGGCAGCGGCGACGCCATATTTAATAAAATATCAATGACTATTTTATTTTGAATGCAAAAGGGTCGCCAGGATAGTGGGGTTTCGGGTTGCTGGGTTTGTTGGGGGTCAGTGGACAGGTTTCGAGGCACTACAACCAATTTCATTTTTCCGCCACGATTGCTTGCCCCAATATTTACAGGGATAATAAAATAAATGTATTTAAATTTAACATTGTGCTTTGTGCATAGACAGATTTATCTGCGGGTTTCCATTCCGGCAGACTCTTTAAAAAGTATCTGAACAGCAAGCTCGAGTTGAGGAATTTCTAAACCTCTCGAATGATTTGATTTTGAGAAATGAAGCGAATCGGTGGCAAACCACTTGCTTCCTTTTTTATTCCTTTATCCAGATGGGAACCCCTTCGAAAAGTACTAATTGCCGGGTCGAAAAGCGACACGCTTAATTACACGATAATTTCGCATGATTTTAGTCAAGCATTCAGGCCAAAACAGGCGTGTACACAAGCAGCATGCAACATCCACAAACTACTCGTATCTGCAGATACATTTACACAACAAATGCAGCTGACTGGTGGTGCCTCTTGTTCCCGGGAAACTGGGTAGCTGGGAAATCAAAGTCTGGAATTGACCGCCGAGCATAAAGCGCTTAAATGAAGCATGCCGCTGCTGAATTTCAGCTTATTTAATGCAAATGAAGCGACCCAATCCGCCTTGCCACAGCCAACTGAAGGCCATTTCCTTGTCAAGTCGTGTTCGAGTGTGTGTGTCGAGAGAGAGTGTGAGTGTGTGACAGGCATGTTGACGGCGCCTGAAAGTCATACCCATTCTCAGATCCAATTCCCCCACATTCTAGTCTTGGAGTGGAGGGGTTCTACGCCCCTGATACCCTGGACAGACTCTCAGATGCAGGCCTTTTAAACTCTAAACAAGCCTCAGAGATTGAATTGTCCGTAGAAGTGCCACAGTTTTATGACCATTTATGATAGTACTTGAACAGTTTCCATAGCATAGAGAACATTCTTCCAGAGGCATTAAATTAGCAATCCTATTAGGTATCTACCTGGTCGCAACTAATTATGGACAAGTTGGCTTATTTTTTAGCTACAATCTAGACCAATTTATCTGCGCAGACATCTAGAAAGGTGGGGCTACGTGGGCTGCTGCAATACAGCTTTCCTGTATGCTGCTTTTGCCGTGGATGCTCTGGTGTCGACGACACGTGTTTGCCTTATTCGGAGGACAGATGGACAGGAGACGGAACACAGAAGACAGCAAGCAGAAGACACCAGACAGACTACAGAAGACTCAAAACACAAGACAGCTTTATTACACGAGTTATGAGGCAAATACTCTCATATGCATCCGTAACCGAAGCTGCAACTGCAACCGCAACTGCATCTGTATCTGTATCTGCTAGTGGGTGGGCTGCTGTATGGATGGTGTGGGTGTTTCGATTCAGAATCGAGATTAATGCTTCGCCCCGGCACAGCCAGCCAGCCAGTCAGCCAGTCAGCCAGCCATCCCGCCAGCCGATTCGATCAATATTGAAATGAATGCAAATTACAAAAACATCTTATTGATGCCAGAGCCAAAGCCAAAACAGATGCATCCGATGCATCCAATGGAGATAGATGCCCCGATACAACCCAGAGATAGCAATCCCCAGTTTGTTCGTCCCTCTAAGCTCATTATGGAAATTATTGAAAGGTAAACTACGATGGGAGAGCTTCGCACTTTGTTGCCGGACAGTTTACAGGCAAAAGCCATTTGCTGCCTCTGCTAAATAGTTATCCTTAAACAACAGCTTTAAAATGGCAATCAAGGTCTCAAGTCTTGCTATAAATTTTCCCCAAGAAAGGTTTCCTAATCGTTCCGTCAATAGTTTCTCTAATACCTCATGTTTTTCCCCGAATCGTAGACGACGGGGTTACGATTTGTCATGGGCAATAGTCTCATGACCATTGCATGTTAGATGGTGGATATATCTCCCATGCCACCCCCTGACAACTACCCTGATGAGTGCCTATTTTTACAACTATTTATTTCGTAGTCGTGGCCCCATTGCCTTCGAGCGTATCGAATGCAAAGTGACAGTTGAGCAAGTTGCCAGCATTTTGCTTCGGTTATCGGCCCCTGGAATGCCTGCCGGCTGCCATCCTGCCACACCACACCACACCACCGCCCCCCTGTTTCGGGCATAGCATAAGGTGTCAAAGTGACAAGACCTAAATTTTTGTGTAGCCATTCCACGTTACGGTTTTTGGTGTCATTGGTTTGGAACGCGGCGAGGCGCAAGGCGCGATTCGAGAGTCGCGAGCGGGGCAGGGTAGGATAGGATAGGTTGCGTGCGGCATGCACATGCCCCCGTTGCCACAACCCATGCACCCACTTCTTTGGTAGCATTCAACGATCGCATTTCGGACCACATATTGAGCTTATCAAATATTAACACATTTTCAAGCGCTGACATATGCGGCTTCCTCTGTCTCTGCGTTCTGTCCACCTTCCTTAACTCGCTGCCCCCTTTGGAGCCACGCATGCTCCGGCTTCCGCTGTTACGTTGCATGTCCTGACTCCCCTTAGACTCCACCCTGCCACCTCTCCTTCGGTTCTGCTTCCACTTGCTTAACAGAATACCTTTACTTTTAAGGAGAAGTACCTTCATGACTATTTAAGAACCTTTAAAACGATTAACTCTGCCCTTTCCGATCGATATGAAAGAGTATCCCCACATCGGTAGAATTATTAAGTCCATGTTTGTGTCCTTTGCGTCGCGAGATTGCCGTGAAATGACATTGCGTGTAGCCTTCTTCGTTCTCCGCCAAGGAACCAGAAACGTAACCTCTGACAACTCAGAACTCGGAACGGTAGCATTGCATGTGTGGACTCGGATGTGGATTTGGATGTGGCAATAGGAATGGGTTCGATGCATGCACCCATAGCTCGAGGGTCGCTACAACAGAATAGGGAACTTTAAGTACACCTCTTTGCGTAAAACTCCCTTTAAAATCGGATTTGTTAGAAGAAAACCTAAATAAGAATCCCATTTTCTTCCTATTTATAATTCTTTAAAGTCCTTTTGGGACTACTACTTCTCAGTTGCACCTCCTTGGGCAGTCAGGCGGTCGGTCGAGCACTTAACTGAACTAATATACTGCTCACACGAAGCAATGGTTGTTGCCGCTTTTGTTTGGCATTTGCAGTTGCATCGTTTTAATGACAAAACACGAAGCGATCACATCGTGCCCCTCCTCGGACCGTTCCCAGACCCCAAACAAGAAAAAAGAATCCCCCCAGCCGGCGGCAAAGTGTCAGCGTTGTGTCGAAAGCGGAATCCTTTTCCGTCCTGCTCCTTTTCTGACACATGCCAGACACAAAAGGGGAGCGGGACAGAGTCGGGGACGGACACAGACACAGACACGGAGACGGACACTGGAAATTGGAGTAGGTTTGCGTGTCAGCAACAGTAGCTCTCTATGTATAGCACTATATCCTGCAAGCCCCTTCGACTATCTGGACAGGTACGCTCCCCCACCCTGCAACGTCCTGTGTCCTTTTTCTTCGCTGGAAATCAACCTTCTGACGTCCCGACAAGTTGTCTCCAGTTTCCAATAAGCCTAAAAAACTCAAAACATCAAATAATTTGCATTTTTTCGATAGTCTTCAAAAAACAATTAACATTTGAAAACGATTTAGCCACAATTGTGGCATAAACCAAGTTAATTCGGTTAATGTTAAGCCAATTACTAGGGTATTTGCCAGTTCGCTGATTCCGCCCAGCGATTCGATTCCACCCTTTGGCTGGTGTGTGTTTTGTTTTTCTTTTTCAATTTCCAGTCCTTTGTTCGAGTTGCTGAGCTGCTGAGCTGCTTTTCGACAGCTTCAAATCAAACATCGTTGCTTCGGCTGTCATTG
Source organism: Drosophila ercepeae (assembly GCA_018150545.1). NCBI lineage: Eukaryota > Metazoa > Arthropoda > Insecta > Diptera > Drosophilidae > Drosophila > Drosophila ercepeae. Next base: position 3,969,350 of record JAECWL010000197.1, read on the forward strand.
CGTGGCACGCACACTCTCGGTATCCCCTACACCCAGCCCCTGGCAGCCCTCCTCGCACCTGCAACTCACATGCGGATAATTGTGGACTCGTAATTGTCTCAGGTTTTGAACGAAAATTGAGTCATTAGACGGCGGAGATCAGGGGAGGCGGAGGCAATCAGGCAAACAACAACAAACGCCAGCAAACAATAACAAACAGTTTCGGAGAGCAAGAGAAGAGACAAACGGTACCTTGCACCGTTCAAAAAATCGCATCGATTTGAAGGTTTTTGAGACCGCAACATGACAAATCTTAAAGATACTTTGGAGATACAAAAAATCCTTCAATTTTTGGTAGCATCCTTCGATTTTCAGTGTACTTTTTGTGGCTATCAAGGTAGATCTTTTATAATTTGGCCTCCAAAGATGAGAGGCAAGCGTGTCTGCCTCACAAATGATCTTTCTGCTGACCATCTGGAAATCAAGCCATCAGGGCTTCCCCGGTGTCCAGGACAGTGGCAAGAGCGCGTGTCCTGGCCAAAAAGCATTTATCACCATACAAGCATAACGACAATGACAACACGACAGATACAAGGACTAAGCTAAAGCATCATCCGCAGCTACAGATAGATGATATAGAGATACAGTTGCAGCTACAACTCCAATTACCACAAGTTTGATGCTCAAAATACTCGAAATTCTGGAAATGCTGGACATGCCAGCCAGAGTGATGATGAATGAGTGCCAGATTTGGGTGTGATTGACGGGGAGTAGCGGAGTACACGTACTGCTCCCCATCTCACCGGTCTAAATGCCATTTAATGTTAACAAATTCATTTTTGGCGACAAACGGAACAAGGCAGAGGGAGAAAATTCCCACACAAACCAGGCACAGTGGATGTGGAAAATGTACAGGTAATTCAGGTAATAATGTATGGGAAAAAAAAGAGTTCCCAATGCAAAAATTATGATACAGTGGAAAAAGGGGAAATTTCATGGAGGAAATAAATAAACGGTACTTACCGCTAAATCAGCGATGCCACGGGGATTAATTTTCCTTTTAATTCATTTATAAATCCTCAGAATCCTGGTAATCTTCAATTAATTGCTATCACTTAATGTCCCATAAAATAGTTCATCATCTTTAATTATTTTTCATTCCTAAAAATGGGAAATTGTGAAATAACTCATAACGGCACTTGTAACGGGGAAGCCATTCACACGCATACAAACATATGGTACATACCGGGGGACGCCAAAAACTGTAACCGGCAACAATTTCCTTTAAATGCCAAGTTTTTCCTCATAAATCGGCGTTTAATTAGCAGCCCCTGTTGAGTAATGATGCAGGGACTATTTTAATATCCTTTCCAAGCCTTGAATTGATCTTAAATACTTGTATTTTGTCTTTTTCAAGCTGTGGCGTCCCACCCACACGGCGCCACGGCACTTGCTGCTCCAATTTTGTCGCCAAATCACTTGTTTTCCAATGTTTTTCACTGTTTTCCATGTTGCACGGATCGTAGAGTGATAGATATATACTTTCTCCATATTTTTAGCCTTTTTCAAGTTGATTTTAGAACAAAAACAATGTTTTTTAATGAAAACTTCGCACCTGCAAGCGGACCAAAGAAAATGGCTGCTGATCGGCTGTTGCGATGATGGAGGGGAGCGAGAGAGAGAGAGAGCAATGATCTGCTATTAAACACTGGATTTGTCTAGTGTTGGGTAACTAGCACGACCGTTGCAGTGGGTGGGCGCCTAATTTAAATTCAAATATTAAATCACGATCGACCTAGGGATTAGATATAAGGATTAGATGATAGCACTACCTTCTTTTTTTTATCGGTTATAGCCTGTAAAGAGTAACGAATAGCGATATAATATTAGAAAATCCACTTTATATTTTAGTCTGTTTCCCACTGTGCTGCTGCTACTGCAGCAAACATGGCCATCCATGTCTCCTGAACGTCCATCATTCAGGATTGTCCCGTGACCCCACCTCACTCTTAGTTGACCCTCCTCCGCCAACTCCCCCTCCCCCTCTCCATCGAGCGACTGCCAACTGATAAACGAACGTCACACGTCAGGACTCTGGGCAGTTGGCAGGACATCAGACCGGCAGTCCGGCAGGGCCAGCAGGCCAGCAGCTCGGAAACGGAGAGAGAAGCTCGTCCTGGACCAACGCTTTTGTGGATTGATGGCCCTGGACAGATTGAACGCCGCACGCACCCGCACACCCTGCCTGCCCTGGCTGGGATGTAAAGCTCCTCCTGCCGGCTGATGGACATTTAATATGCGTTTTAGACAAGCCACTATAACACGTTGCAGCAGCAGTGAGTGTGTTATGTGTGTATGCGGTACAGTGAAGCCTCAGAGCCGAGCAGAGCATCATCATCAGATAGCGTGTCCTGCGTGGCAAGGCCCCACTGTGCCATTGCCATTGCCATGTCCATGTCCATTTCCATGTCCGAGTGCGTGCCCCGTTTTGCAACGCCTGCAGATGTGGATGGATAGATGTATGTGCAAGTCTGTGGATATATCCATCCGTATGGCTCGCTCTACGGCGCTGTGGCGACGAAATTCGTCATGGCCACAGTTGTTGTTGCTGATATAGCTGATGTTGCATGCCGCTTGTGCAGCAGCAACACAGCAACAACAGTGTGGCATTGTTTTGCATTAAATGCTATCTACGGTGCCGTGTCCAGACGTCCCCCAACCCAAAACCCCATCTCTTGTCCATGTCCCACCCACTGACATCCCTTGGCATTGTTTTCCATCGTGTTTTCGGTTTTTGGCATTCGGTTTTGGGTTGTCGCTTCGTCGGTCGTCAGTCGTAGGTGTGAATGCGCGCACATGTGTCGAACAAAAGGCACTGACTTCCAGCACTGACCACCCCCTACAGCCTGTTGTCCAGAGACCACCCTCCCACACCACCCACTCAAGGCAGCCCTTGCATGTCCTCGACATTTGTTATGAGCTGGACCGATATTAGCCACGCATATTAACTTGGTCAGCCATTAAGGACGCAACTAATGGTTCCCTTCTCACCTGGTTCCTTAAACTTACCACGATCGCAGATAGTCCAGAGTCCTGGGATGAGGCCTAGAACGTCATTCTGAAAATCTAAAAGCTGAAAAATGAAACGTATCTTCCGAGCCATCTTAGGAGCTACAAAGCTGATGTCCATGGCTCGAGTAGGAGTCGGAAGGATCTCAACCCACACCTGCAGGATAACCCGCTTATAAAAAAGACAATTTTCTTGAATTTTTTTTTATTTTATGTATATTTTTTTTTCTCATCAAATGTTTTTCATTTCCATTTTTGTTTGTTGCTCTTCGTCTTCGTCTTGTCCGCCTCCACGTTTGCTTTTTATATAGGGTTTTTTTGTTAACAATTTGTTTTTATTTTTAAGATTTGTATTGATTTCGCACTTTTCTGACCTTGGCTACTCTCATTCTCAGCGAATTTTGGACTCTATTCTGCCAATAAATCCCCTGAAATCTGACATTATATCTGGATCCGCTTTGGGACTGACTTTTCCGAGGGATAAGGGATATGGGGATAGAGGGATATCGGGATTTATATCCTTTTTTTAGGATTTTGGGATTCTGGGTTGTGTTTGCATCTTTTTTCATAGACTTACGCATTATGCTAACACTAAATACTTTTTACAATAATAATAATAATAATAATCGAATGGGGCGTTGAAAGACCCAATCATCATCATTATCATAATAATAATAATAATAATAATATCAATTGAAAACGCAAAGTTGTTAGCTGGGGAATTTCTGTACTTGTTTTTGTTTGGTTTTATTTGTTTTTTGTTTTATTCTGCTTGCTATATCATTATAATTGGAAATTCATATATTTATGCCCATATACTTTACGTACATGAATAAGTTTTTTTTTGTTGTTAGGTGTTATCCTTTTCTAGGTTTACATTTAGTTTTTAGCATTGGTTGCCACCGCATCCTGCCTCCTGCATCGGCAGGACCTCCTGCATCCTGCCTCCTGACTTCTGCCTCCTCATTTCCGTTTCTTTATCCATTTGTTTATAATAAATTACGTTTGCTTAACGACTAAGACCACAAAAAAAAAAAAATAGTTTTAGTTTAGTTTGCTATGTGTTTCTGTGTACGTGTGTGCTGCCGTATTTAGCTTTGTATATATATGTATCTATATATATATATATATAGTGTTTTTATATATATATATATATATATTTGTGTATATATATGCTGTATATATAGACTTACGATCTAGGCGAACTACACAAGTACATGTCTAGTTACGTTTATGTTGTTAGACAACGATTATAATATATATCCATATTTATAATTGTAATAATAATATTATATATATATATAAAAAAAAAACGGTGTCTGAAAATGCAGGCGAAATAAAGTTTTTTTTTATACTTAGTTACGAATAAAATGTGCTAATCAAAAAACCGTTACACTCCTTTCGCTTCCGCTTTCTCTGGCTCTCTCTCTTCTAGCGCTCCTTTCTTCTTCCTTACATTTTTATTTTGTTTTTAGTTTTTTGTTTGTGGTTTTTTAGTTTTTTGTTTGTTGTTTTTCCCCCTTTTTAGACTACAGATTTTTTTGCATTTTGTATTTATACACTGATACACATTAATAGTTTGCCATTGTGGGTTTTCTTTTCTTTTCTTTTCTTTTCTTTTGTTTGTTTACAAATTACTCGTACAGACAAGACGTTTACTGGTTTAATTTAATATTTTTACTTTTCTTAGAGACTCTGGTATTTGTTACAAAAAAAATTGTTTACTATGTGCAGCGCCCGATTATTTGCTTTTTTATATATTTTTTTTTACATTTAGAAAGAATCTTCTTTGTTTCGTGTTTCGTGTATTTAGGTTTTAGGTTTTAGGTTTTCAATTTACAAATATTTTGGCGCCGAATTGAAATACAAAAAAAAATAGCATAGTTTTTATAATAATAATAATAATAATAAAGTATAACAAAAACAAAACCAAGCAGCTGGGCAAGAACGCTTCAGGGGGGGAGTTGGGTGTTTTGGAGCTTGGAGCTGGGAGCTGGGAGAACGAGAGAGTACGCCCGAGGGGTGGGCTTTCTCTCTGCAAAGAGAGCGATGAGCCACGAAGAGCCATCGACGACTGCTCTATCTATCTTGCTCTAACGTTCCCCCATAAACAACTGCTCCCCAGTTGGCCAAGGGCGTTGGAGCAAGATGGCCGTACTACCAGCGAGCATGGGGGGCGGCCACTTCCGCCGCACTCTCTCGCTAGTGCTCTCTCCGCTCTGGTTCACTCTCGCTCCCGCTTCTGCTACTGCTACACCCCCTACCAGCCCCACTACCGCTCCCACCGTAGCCAAAGCCAAAGCCGAAGCCCCCAAGGTCCTTGAGGAGCAGCAGCCGCGTTGCCAACTGTTTCGTATATTACCAAACGAGCCCTTCGTTCTGCATGTTCTGCGGTTCGCTGAAGTTCGTCGAGCTCATAAATTCTGGTGAGTTGGTGCGGGGGCCATTTTGTTGTTGTTGCTGCTGCTGCTGCTGCTGGCTCTGGTTCGCCGCTTGTTGCGCATTTTGCGCCGCCTGCTGCTGCTGCTGCTGCTGAACGGCCGCCTGTTGCTGCGCCGCTGCAGCGGCCATCAAGTGCTCCGCGCTGGGCGGCGGGGGCGGTGGCGGCGGCGGTCCAACGGCCGACTGGAGCTGCATTGGCGGTCCGCCCGCCTGTCCCAAAAACGTCGACTCCGGCGTCAGCCCGAACTCGTTCACCATCGGTATGGGTCCACTGTGGTCCATGGGTCCGCCTTGAGTGTCGGAACACAGAGAGAAAACTTCAGGTTAGTTGTGCTAATCGAAAAGGATGTGTCCGTCTCAGCAATCATCACATGAAACTCTGTGTGTCTCTGTGTGTTTGTGTGCAGGATGTTGTTTGTTGTGTGTGCTCTTGTGTTCGCAATCCAAAATAAAAACTGCTTCAAATCGGTACGAGTTCTCTATTACTCGTTCTGGTACTCGTTCTCTATTACTCGTTTGGATACTCGTTCTCTATTACTCGTTCTAGTACTCGAACTATTATAGAATTACTCGTTCTAATACTCATTCTAGTACTCGAACTAGAATTACTCGTTCTACTACTCGTTCTAGTACTGGCTCTAGCGCTTCTTCAACAAATCGTTTCTTGTACTCGATCTACGGATCGGTCTATGATTCGTTCAAGTACTCGTTCTCTATTACTCGTTCTGGTACTCGTTCTAATACTCGAACTAGAATTACTCGTTCTACTACTCGTTGTAGTACTGGGTCTAGTACTTCTTCAACAAGTCGTGTCTTGTTAGTACTCTTCTCTCGTACTCGATCTACAAATCTTTCCATGATTCTTTCAAGTACTCGTTCCATTACTCGTTCTAATACTCCATCTTTAACTCGTTCTATTACCCGATCAAGGACTTTTTTTAATATAACCCTTCCTCTTCTAGTACTCGTTTTATCACTCTTCTGGGACGATCTAGTACTCTAGTCTTCCGTACCTGTTCTATTTCTTAATCTATCACTCGTTCTATTTCGCGTTCTAGTACTGGATCTTGTACATGTTCTTATACTCTTAGTAGAACGATCTAGTACTCGTCTTTTCTCGTTCTATGAATCGTTACATGATTCGTTCAATTACTTAATCTATTTCTTGATCTATTAGTCGTTGAAGTACTATTAACAGTGCTCCTTCTAGAACACCTTCTAGTACTTCATCTAGTTATCATGTGTCAAGTTATCACTTGATCTGTACTCGTCTCTCGTACTCGTTCTATTTTTTAATCTATTACTTGTTATATTTCTCGTTCTATTTATAGTACTACTCCGCGCTCTAGTAATCTTTGTAGAACGATCTTAATCATCTTTTGACGTCTATTATTTGGGTCTATGATTTGTTCAAGTACTCGTTCTCGTTCTAGACATAGTTATAGTACTCTTTGTAGAACGATCTGGTACTCATCTCTCGTACTCGTACTCATTCTATGCCTCATTTTATGGTTCGTTTAAGTGCTCGGTCTATTACTTATTGTAGTACTCGTCATACTCGAGTACTAGACTCGTTGATTTGGTTGTTCTTAAACTCGTTAGTTAAAAAAAAATGCAATATGGAAAGTGTGTAAAAAAAAATCATGTATGGTAGAAGGACCAATGTTCTGAATAGACCAGATTTAAGGGATAATCATGGGGAAATCATAAGTAATATCCCTAGAAACTGTATCAACAGTCACAAAAATTGGAAAAAAAAAATAAAGCGTAACACTGCGTATGAGTGATCAGAGATCCCTAAACCGAAGCTAGTTTTTGTATCTTGTTTGGAACTTTTCATAATCAAGTGACTTTCAAAAAGGGAACTCACCTGGCGCATTGAAGGGCATGGGTCCGCCCGGGTGTCCGGGAAAGTAGGGACCGTCGTGCGGGTGGAAGGGTCCGCCGTAGCCGAACTCGAACTTGGCGTCCGCCGCGAAGTAGGGGAAGCCGGGTCCGTCGTCCAGCCCGCCGGGCGAGAGGTTCATGGGAAAGCCTCGCATCTTGCGGGCGCCCCCGAAGAAGGGCGGACGTCCCATGCTGGTGATCTGCTTCATGCGCCGCTCCTTCGACCGCTTGTTCTGGAACCACACCTGAAAAAGTAGACATAGCTTCGATTAGTCCTCAGAATCTATATATTCTCGTTACCCCCAAGACTCATCTTCCCTCTTAGCATATCGCTTAATGTAATGCCAACTCCTATCTCCAGTGTCTTGTTCGAGTATTTCGGATCTTGTGTCTCGGGGATCGGTTTATGGAGGCGCATGTCTAATTGTTGTTGCTGCCCATGGTGCTTGTGGCTTTTTCTGTATTGAAGCTACCGCCACACCGGGCGGCCGTCGCAAAATTAGCCCCATTTCCCCGTCCCCACTCGTCGCCCAGGCCCCATAATCCGAAAGGCCACACCATTCACCATTCACCATTCAGTGTCCGCTGTGGACGCTCCACTGTCATCCCAGCCGATCGGCAGGAACTAAAACTAAAGCCCAAAGTCTGGTTTCGCAGACTCCGCCGAAGACGATGTTGCTGCCATTTTTACGACGTTCTGCTTGCCAGAAAATAAACCAAACCAAAAAAAAAGGGTTTCTCTGGATTGTGGGTTCCCTGTTCTGGGCTCTTGGTTTTTTGGTTTTTTTTTTGTAGCCAATGTTACGGGTGCTCCAGAAGCACCGTGCCCAGCATGCAGAGTTATAAAATAAAAACATATTTCAAAAGTTTTAGTGGCACCTTTCGGGCTGCGTACCCCCCGACATCTTTTGTCTCTCGTTCTGGATGCTGTTCCCATCCTTTTGAATATTATTCGGGATTCCGCTCGATACCGGGATACTGGGCAGAGTGGACTCCGGGTTGGCTCTTTTTAATATTCATATCTGGGACGCTCTTTTAATGATCTGCTGCAACTTTTTTTTGAATTTCTCCTGGTTTTATATATTTTTCTCAATGAAACTTTATGATTTATGTCTTTGCGCTCCGCTCCGTTTGAGACTTGGTTAATATTTTTGCTTCCTTTCGGTTATTTTTTAGAGTTTTTTTTCGGCCTTTTTTTTTTGGCAAATAGTTTCCAATGAATTGGGCTTAGATTTCGGTTTTTGACCCATTGCTGCAGCTGTTGTTGGCCAATTTAAGCGTGAATTTTTTTGGTTTTTTTTTTGTTTTTATGATGAGCGCCGTTTTGCAGTTCATTTAAATTTATGAACTCGTCCGGGGACTCTGGCTAGACGTGCATATATTGCTCATAAAAGCATTCGCTGTAGCCCTTCACATTTCAAAATTTTATAAACTGACACATTTGGCGGCGCAACGAATTTCGCTAGAAAAGCCTTTTTTTTTTTGGGGCCTGAGAATCGAAGGAGAGGAGTCTTTGTCGGCAAACAGGATGCACACAAAAGCACAAAAGGAAGTAACATGCTGTGCAGCGTCTCCGTTCTCATCAACAACATTTAAAACCCAACCAAACCGAATCGAACCGCATCCAAATCGGAGACTTAAGGCTCCAAAGCTCCTGACGTTAGAGGCTCCTCCAGAGCGTGTGACTTTATGACAGTCCCCTGGGAGATTATCTAGCAACCAAAGAGGCTGGTCAGGATCACAATTCAGCAACTTCATTACGCAATCCCATCGATGATGTCGTAAAACTCAACGCGACAAAAAATAAAAACAAAAAGGAAACACAACTAAGAGTCCAAACAAAGAGTATCCTAGAACACGCGGCTAAGCTGCCACCGCATTTCAATTACGCGTAACGTTGCAACGTAATAAATAAAAGGTGCATGCCACTGCCTCACACCCACCCATGCAACTAGTAACTCCTGGAACCCTCTCTGTGTGTGTTTGCAATATTTTTCCATATGCCAGGCCAGGCCAGGCCAGGGCAAAGCCTGCGGTCACATAATTTTTCATTTTCATATTCGTTCCAAACAAAAGAAACAACAATAGTTAAGGGATAGTTGGGGCATGGGGGCGTGGTCTGTGGCAGAAGCAGAACAAACTAAAATATGCATTTACAATAGTTTTGCATTTTTCCCCCTTCGACCCTCGATGTGTGTTGCTGTTTTGTTCCTTCCGCAGTTGGTTTAGTTTGGATGGGTTTTGGATGGGGATTGGGGTTTGGGTTTGGGGTTTGGTCTTTGGGCTTTGTGGGGTAAGGGGTTTAGGGGTACGAGTTCGGAATCGTTTCCCCATTTCTTTGTGTTTTTTACTCTGCGGCACATTTCGCCATTGTTTTGTTACGTCCCACAAAGAAAAACAGCAACAAATGGCAAATGGTAAATGGCAAATGGAGTGCAACAAAATGTACTCTTACTACACCAACTACAGCAACAAAACAACAAAGAACAAAAAATGGCAGAAAAAAATACACAGAAATAAACAGAAAGACAGAAAAAGAATGCCAATTGCATGTGAGGAGGCGTGGGTGGATGGATGTTAGGCCAAAGGCGGGTGTCTCTGTCATAGACGAGGAATCCATTATGTAACCAGTCTCCGCTGAATGCTCTTTGTTATCCAAGAGACACCGAGAATAACGAAAAAAGATCAAGAAGGTATCATAACCCTCTTGTTTTAAGGGAAGAGGTAGCCTTTTTCCACCTTCTGGTTTGGGGTTTGATATTCCCAATATTTGTAGTGAAAAAAACTACAAGTCTAAGGGTTCCAATCATTGGGGGTGTCACTGCTATATCGGAGGAATCCTTTATGAAACCAGTCTCCGCTTTGTCATCCAAGAGACCCCGAACAGATCAAGAAGGTATCATAACCCCCTCGATTTAAGAAAAGAGGAGACCTCCTCCTGCTCCTTCTGGATCAGGCTGGATGGCTGTCTATGGTTCCCAATCAATGCTGGTGTCTCTGTAATATTCAAGGAATCTATGGTATTATGAAGAAGGTACCATAACCCCGTTGCTTTAATGCTCGCATTTGGACCTTCTCCTGCTCCTTCTGGATCAGGCTTTGGTATTCCCAATATTTGTAGTGAAACCCTCTCTAAGATTCCCAATCAATGCGGAGGAATCCTTTATGAAACCAGTCTCTGAGATCAAGAAGGTACCATAACCTCCCTGCCTTAACGCTTGCATTTCGACCACCTCCTGCTGATGGATCCTCCAGGACTCGGCACTCCCAATATTTGTAGTGAAAACCCCCTCTAGTTCCCAATCAAAATTCCAGCTACGGTTTTGCCAAACAAAAAATCTCATAGTTTTCATAGTTTTCATAGTTTTCATAGTCCATCAACCGAATTTTGTGCCAATAAATGTGGGAGAAAATATTTCGCTTTGCCTCTGCTCTGATTTTGTTTCTGATATTGTTTTAGGGTTTTACGTGTGTATATTTTTAATTTAGTTGAGATTTGGTTTTCGTTTAGCAGCGGTCTGAAAAGTGTATTTTTTACCCGACAAAATATATACACTTGTATGATATATCAAAATCGCATCATTATCTCTTCCCGTGTTGCTGGCCGATCCATCCACAAATTGTTGGCAATTTTGAAAAATGTGCGGCTAATATTTTATTTCCGCACTTTGGACGCAAACAGAACACCGAAATTTGTTACCAATTTGGGAGCTTTCAACAAATTTCCGACCTGACCAAGCTCAACCGTCAAATAAAGGGGCGGATTTATATAGGAGGCGGGGCTAAGGGGTGGCTGCCAAGAGGAGGGTCGTTCGAGAACTATGTTAAACGCGCGGCCAGCACAACATTTGAACATTTAGTTAAATTATAGGTTAGACTCTGACATAAAAGGGCAAACAACGTAGCATAATGGGGCATGGTAGCAATCACAGAGGGGTCGGTCTCCAGTCTCCACCATCGCCCTGAACCGGATCCCTCACATAACAAAATGATTATTGCAACGAGTGGAGGAGCCGCCACCAGGCACTGAAAGAAATCGGATGCTGTGGGTTTAACTCTCTAGAATATATTTCTGATACCCTCTGGAGGTGCTTCTCTCGGTGGATAAGTGGAAGCTCTGACTGGGAAGGGGTCGTCAGAGGGTTAGGGATTGCATTGTGTTGGAAATTATAGCAAATTATGTTAAACGGCAGCGCGTTGGCCTCCCACCTGCCCCTCCCCATTTTATGATGTTTCTTTGCCTCCGCTTGCTGCCTCCGATTGAGCGATGATGGGTTGAGGGTTCGAGATCGGGATCGGGATCGGGGTCGTATATAATAATCCCAAATTGGGGCTAAAAGAAGTCGCCTCCTCGGTCCAATCGAGAAATTACTTCCCAAATGTGTGTCACGTTTCTGGCTGCCTTTGATTGATATGATTGGAGTTTGTGGTGTGATTGACGGGGACCTACGATTCCGATTCCGATTTCGGTTTCGGATTCATTTGCTCGATATTAAGCCTTTGTTTGGCACGATTACGACGGCTTCCATTTACTACCAAAAAAAAAACTTGGTTAACCATTTATTTTTTTCCTTCTTCGGTTTCGGTTGATGCGCCTCTTCTCTCGGTTCTCGGTTCTCGGTTATTTTGTTAAATTAGTTTGCTATGATGCGGCAAGATTTGTTTATTTTGGTTTGGATTGCCTTTTCATGTTGTTTGTCCATTGTTTGCCGTAGCTCTCCTCGTTGTTATTGTTGTTTCTATTCCGCCGCTTAATTGCCAAAAACAATGAAGTGTCGAGAGGGGCCGGAGAGCTACCACAATGGGTAGCAAATGATTTTGGCAATAACAATTTTTAAAGCTAATCAACGAAGGCATTCAGGCCGCTTCTTGGAATACTCTTAGAATCAAAACAAAGCCAAAATAATGAAACTATTTAATTTATCTAATTTTTGGATTGGGTTTTGTGGTTTCTCTCTAACTCGAAGCGGGATAATGCCTCTGGAATACCTCCGGCGATGCGGTCGAGCACTTGTCAATGATTTGCATTTATCGAGTGCCGCCCGTCACGCCCTCACACAGGAAAAAACAAGGTAACATATCGATGACTACCGACTTCAAACAGAAAACAGAAGAAACAGAAGAAACCCATAATTCAGAGCCTGAGACCCTGGGGTTGGCCTTTTTCCTAACCGCCCGGATTGAGGCGTGAATTGGCCTCGAAGAGTAAGAGTTAACAAATAATTAACTTCTTTCCAAGAGATACTCGATGGATGATACCTCTCCACAGTTCAGGTGGATGGCTCTTGTTGTCGTTTTTTGAGATAGTTTAGTAGGTGTTACTGGAGAGGAGAGCTCCTTGCATGACCCAGCAAGATTTCGCTTCTCGATTTAGGGTTTCATTTCGTTTGGAATCGTTTTTGTTTTTGTGGTAGGGTTTTTTTTTTTTGTTAGGTAGCCCCGGCGCCTCAATCGAAATTAATAGCAAGTTGATGAGTTGTTGAAATTATAATTTCCCTCCCCCGAGACTCGGAGTAGTTGCCGTGTCATGGCAGAGAAGGCGCCTGGAGTTCAACTACCATTCCATGTTGAAAATAAATGCGTTAAATTAGCCGCTTTTGTGGCCCATTCGGGTCACTTTTTTTTTTTTGAACTTTTGTCGGTGCTTTTGGCTGGCTTGCGGTTCGGTTCTCTCAAGCCAATCCAATCCAAATAATCACCGAAACCGAAACCGAAATCAAAACAATTTCCGCTCGATTAATAAAAGCCCAGCTCGGATCTTTTGACTAATTAGTTGGCCATAAAACAGAAACCCCAAATCCATATCAGAAACCAACAAAAACAACGAAACGAAAACTCTACACACAATGGGCTCCGGCTCCCCCCCTGAAAAATTTATCAACTTCCGAGGCTCGAAGACAGGAGACCGAATGTTTCCAAAAAAACAAATTTTATATCCATATGAAAAAGTATAAATCTTGGCTCGGAAAGCCAGGAAAGAGGGGGTGTCAGAGGGGGAGATCGAGAAATGCAAATCAGAGTCTCGAGAAATGCTCTCGAATATGTATTTTTGTTGACAAATAAACGCCTCTGCACGGCGGCGACACCACTTGACAAATGTCCGGTTCGCATCCGCATCTGTTTCAAGTCTTGGGACAATATCATTTGTATCGCAGTATCTCCATATCTCAGTATCTTTGTTTTGGAGTATCTTTGTATCTTTTGGAGTGTCTCCAGCGGGTATCCAAAGGCTGGCGCCAAGCTCGGCGCATGCCACATTAAAAATTTGTGTTTAGCTGCCGCTCGCGCTCCGTCGGCCGTGTGATTTCTCGTTTATTTGTTTATAATTTTTCAAAGCTTAAATGTAGCATAATCTGGATGGAGAATAAAACCAGAGACAACAGCAGAGATTGACCTCGAAGGAGAATGGAAAACAGTCCCCATCCCTAAGGAAACAGGTTGACTTCCCGGGCAACAATCGTCGTGGCCATAACTCTTCTTTCTTTGAAACCCATTCGACCTGCTTTGGTAGTTATGTTGTTTGGATAGGCCTGATGATGGTTCCCATATATCTTCCATATATCTTCCACCTATCGATTCCACCAATTACCCCAATGCATTCCTAATTTTTCTTTAGCTTTATGACCTCTTTCATGGGAATGATTTGGTTTTATTTTTCGGGTGGGAAGAGTAAGAAGCTCTCCTCTTAAGTAATGTTTTTTAAATCCTAAAAAAACCTACTAGATTAAGCAACAAACTATTACGATTGGAGGAGAATGCTTTTGTGGCATCGGGTTCACTGCTTTTGTGTCAAAGTTCACGGCGGAAAGAGACGGCGCCCAACAAGGGGGGGCGGTCGAACTTTTGTCCCGTGGCGCAACCCTCCTGGCCCCCTAAGCTCCCAGGCAGTGTGTCGGCAAAAGTTCTTAAGAACTTTTTTTTGTGTCATGCCCTCAGGTTTGTGCCTCTGCCTGTGGCTGCCGTTGCCGTTGCTGTTTCTGTTGTAAAATTTATTATAAAACTCACAGCGGGCGGGCGCCCAAGCAGAGTCAGCAGATGGAGTACAAATTTTCTCGTTGACATCTCCAGAGGGGCAGAGAGATTCGGTGGAGACGGAGGAGACCCATTCCCTGGGCATCTCACCCGTCTTGATGAGCTGACGAACTCTGGGCGCTTTGATGGGGATCGGATTACTCAAAGCGACTTCCTCAGAAATCAGCTGGAAGCTGACTATATCTATCACGGACATTCGATACCCTTGATATTGGGTAAAAAAAAACCCACAAAAAAAAGTAAGTGAAAGCCGGGGGAGCGGGTTAAGACTGCAGTCCTCCTTCCTAATGAAGATGCAAATGCATCGTCGACTGACAGCTCCCTTTCCAAAAGCAGATTAAGATTTTGTTGATGCCTCTCCGGCACTTCAACTTCAACTCCGTCCGACTCCGTTCAACTGGCTGGCATTTGTCACTTTCGTTTAGCTGTGAAAAGGGACCCGATTCCAAAAGAGGTGTTGATTGTGTCACACTTGTCGCTTCAAAGAGCGCTCAGCCCCGCGCAATCCACAAAAGAAACCAAATCGACAAGAAACGAATGCCGCCTAAATATCCTTTAACTGTAACCAATGACACTTCAAAGAACCCGAGACCCGAGACCGAGACCGAGCCCGAAATCCCAAAAACCAGAACCAGAACCAGACCAAAGCGAATCGAGGCGAACCTGTGCCCATCTTAGGCGAAGCGATGCGATGCGAGAATCGGGAATATCGAGGTGAGTGTTTCAAGTGGATGCTCGAAATACCCGAAAAACAATACAAAGGGGTAGGGGTACACTCAAACCTAATGATCTTGTTGCGGTCAAGAAGAGGATCGCTAGCATATGCTGGGATATCCTTGACAGAACATCTGTTTAACGATGGGAAAAAAGGATTCGATTGAAGCAGTGGGAGTGCCTCAGAGGTAAGAGCCTGCTGTCAGCAACAAAATTATGATGGAAAGGTAATCGCAAACCACTGTTGAAGACTTTTTTAGACCTAGATGGGAGAAATCGTTTTCACACTCCACCGGTAAGCCAAATCGGTGTTCGGGTATTTCAAAGAGGTAGAGAGAGCACCTGCTTAAGTTCTAATTAAGTTTATACTTTGGGGTAGAAGCGACTTCCTCAATTAATTGGACCTTCTCGAGATAATCCGGCCCACTAAGGGCTACTTAACATATGGCGAGGCGAGGCGACATGCTTAGTTTATTAAACGCTTTTTTCTAATCCCATTATAAGGGCTAGGCCAGAGCTGGACGGAGTAGAGCTGGGCTAGACCAAGCCAGACTAGATCTGACCACAAACGGAGCAGCAGGCGTGCCTCTAATCATCTGCTTTCCCCTAATCGCAGCCTTGCATGTTGGACAGCATTTTCCATTCCCAGCTCCATGTTCCATGCTCCATGTTCTAGCAAGGATGCATCTCTGGGCTTTATGGTTTTCTCCTTCCCAGTTGCTGATTTTTTGCTGATTTTGTAGTCTCTGTTTTCGGCGCATTGAACTTCCGTTTTTAAATGCTCTGGCACGCCCATGCGGCGACTGTGTCCGCCCTCGTTTCGACATTAATTTTAGTTTTTTATTGTATTTGCTTTGGTTTGTTGTTTTTTTTACTTTTTTTTTATTGGCCGCGCAATGAAGCGTTGCAAGGCGGCAGTGGCAGCGGCAACAAGCGGCAACAGTAACGTTGAAAAATCGCGTCCGACTATTTTTTTTTTATGATTTCCGAGGGAGGAGGCGGAGTGGTTGGACGGCGGTGACCGCGTTTGCCTTAGTTTAAGCATTTTCCAGTCAAAGCTCGGTTAATTTATGCCTTTTTTATGCTGATGAATCGCGGACGGACCGCGCTCCACTCCACTTAATGCTCGAAACCGAAGACTCCGAGCTCGATCTTTGAGAGAAACTTGAAGCAAAGAAGCCGCACAACAAAGTTTAGAGTTTGGACAACACAACACCCTAAAACCTTACACTTGATCATCTTTAATGTCTCTTCCTGTCCAATTAGAAAACTTTCTATCCTAATCCTGGACAAAAAAAAGAAACTCACCTGTATGACGCGCATCGGCAGACCCGTCTCCTTGGCCAGTTGCTCCCTGATGTGGCGTGTCGGCTTCGGCGTTTGATTGAAGGCCGTCTTGAGCACCTCCAGCTGCTTGGCCTTGATGGTGGTGCGCGGGCCGCGCCGTTTCGATCCGTTGGCATCGTCGGGACTTTTGTTCTCCGCCTGGGAATCGCCGCGTCCATCCGGATCCCCGTCCAAGGAGCCCTGCATCGAGAGAGAGAGACAATGCCTCATAATCATTTGCCAATCATTAATCAAAGGAGGAGGAGGGTGAGTGAGAGACCCCAACAAAGCCACCTCACCAGGTCATCATCGAGGCAAGACGATGCACACCTACAAGTTACAGGGTATTCCCTCCCTCCATACTCCATACTCCACTAATGACTATCGCTTCCATTTCGATCTTACCTGATCGGAGTCGTCATGGGTATTTTTGCTATCGGTGCTCATGCTTTGTACTGATATATCCGATGTGCCCAGGGGTCCGCCTGCGGAGTCGGGTCCATTGGGTCCCAGTACGCCAAGTCCGAGGGCCGTGGCCCGCAAGTGGGGCGGATCATCGTCGTCGTCGTCCTCGCTCGCTGAGCCCATTAATGAATCTGTAAAAAATCAGTTGAGTGAGTGAGATTTCCGTGAACAAATTGTTGTGGGGGATGGGAGGATGGGAGTCCACCCATTGAGAGGCACTTAAAATACAATTGCAATAAATAATATTTGTGCTGGGCTAAGCCCAAAACGACGCTGCTCTGTCAGGGATTTGGAAAGGGATTCCTACAGAAGCAGGAGCAGAACTAAGATTGGGTTTATTTAGCTGACTGACTGACGACTGGCTGGGTCACGTGTCGCCATTTCATGGTCTAAGTAGCTGCTTCTGGTTGCGGGTTATTATTCCCTCGACTGGTGCTCGGGTCACGTGTCAACTGCAGTTTCTGCGATTTCTGTATAAGTTGATTAACCCGGGGACTTTATCTCTACTGAAGCACCAAAAGCACCAAGGCACACACAGAGCCAGTGAAGCAGCTTCAGGCCATGCAAAATGCTGACACGCGCTCTAGTTTTTAGCTGTGTGTTCGGAGATAAGAGGAAAACGACCGAACACCACCGAGGAGCGTTGAAACGTGTCACTCAAAATCAACGATTTCTACATCAAATAGAAGGGGCGGGACTTTAAACTGGATTAGAAAACTTGTTGGCTTCGCAGGATACTCGGATACTTCATCAGAGTTTTTTCTTTCAGTGTTCGGTACCGAATCGAAAATCTCAGCAAAACTCGGCCAACTCCTCGGGGAGCACCTGACAGAAAAACGCGCACACACATACCGAGTGTGCCGAGAATCGAATCGAATCAGTCCCCGGGGACAGTTGCCAGAAATAAATTACACTTTATTATGCATAATCTAATCCGCACCAGATGCAACCCCGCGATTCCGAATCTGAATCAGAAACGGTCTCATCTGGCACCTGTCACATCGACTGACTACAGAGAAAATCTCGCCGGACGAGGAAGAGCTTAACGCGTTCCGAGCTGATGCAGCAGCGCAGGAAGATCAAGTTGATGGGATGTGAGGAGATGTTGGAGATGGAGATGACGACGCAGCTGGTCCAGCCAGGCTTAGCTTTGGTTGTCGACGGGGGGTAGACCCTCGCATTAGATGGATGCAAGCCAGCTGGCCAGGAGGGAGGAGAAACCGGGACTCCAACCGACTGATGAGATTCAGTTTTTACGCATCGTAATTGGGATGACGTATTTTTTTTATGGATTAGAAAACCAAAGAAACCTGCATCTTCATCTGAAGAAGGAGTAGAGCCTGCAACTAAATCCCTTCTTCTCACCATCTGGCGTTCCCAGGCTTCGTAAGCCTTGCGCTAACCCACAAGATCTTATCCGGTCGAGTGTCCCTGGAAGTCCTTCAACAATTAACCCGCAAACTTCAAGTGTTTACCAGCATCGCTTACCCAAACGATCGGCTGGCAGAGGCGACACAAACCACCCAAAGGTCCGCTTCCATATGGGCGCTTTAAGTTGTTGTAAACACATGTTAATAAACACGACGAAGGTACCACCACCACCCAGTTCTGGAGGGTTGTCAGTACCAGCAGGAGCAGGAGCTGGAGCAGGAACTGGAATGGCAATAGCAACCGATTCGAGCATCACTCAAATTAACTTTGAAAACCATTCAGGAACACTTCATTTGATTGCTGGCAGAGGAAGGAAAAAAACGAAACCCTCCCTTGAATAGCATTCACCCACTCTACCGTCGTCGCCCCCCTTGGGCGGTTGTTGTTTGTAATTGTTGTTGTAGCAATAGCAATTATGCCATTGAAGCAACCCCCGCAGCCGCAGCAGCCATAAAAGTTCAAACACTCATTTCGCGCTTACAAAAATATTTCTAGTAACCTCGTGGCCTTCTCAAAACGCCCGACCCCGCCCCAACCGACCGACCCCGAGTCGCATCTGTTTGTCCGGGACAAACATTCGCATCCGCAGCAGCATCCAGGAGGAAGCCAAACAAGTGCACAGAACACTAGATCCTTGAGAGCTGACAGTCGAGCAAACAGAAGGACAGGCACATAAATAAACAACCGGCGCCTGGTGGCATGAATCCATCATTGTGCAAGGTCTCCTGTCCTGTGGCACGAGTGGCGCGAATGGCACAACCCTGTCAGGACTACGAGGACTACCAGGACTGGACCCGGCACTTGTGCGCTGTTTGCATAGTCAAGTGCAACAGCTTTCAAGTTTTCCTGAACGGATTCCACTTTCTTCAGCGAACACCTTACCTCGCAGAGGTTGACCTGTTTTGTGTGCACGTTTCGGGGATCGCAGGTCCTTGAATTTTAAGGAAATCCTTTCCTAAATCATTCTAAAATATACTCGTATTTGTAGTTATTGCCATTCTAGCGAGAATAAAGTTTTGTCAGA
Source organism: Drosophila ercepeae (assembly GCA_018150545.1). Taxonomy (NCBI): domain Eukaryota; kingdom Metazoa; phylum Arthropoda; class Insecta; order Diptera; family Drosophilidae; genus Drosophila; species Drosophila ercepeae. The sequence goes on from JAECWL010000197.1 coordinate 3,988,719, forward strand.
GCATCGAATCTACCTGTCATTGCTTTATCCAAAGGAAAAAAGAAGCCAGGATTGTGGTGGGTGGATGGCTCGGTGGGTCGTTGGTTGGGTGGCTTCTGCACCCCAAAAGGATGGCAAAGAACAGAGCCACCACCCCACCATCCCGCAGACTCAGACAAAGCGCACACACATTAATTTCGAATTAGTTTTGCATCATGTGGTTCACGATGCAGAAAAATCGACTCACTGACGGGGGGACTAGCTCTTGCCTTTGGTTTTTCCCATTTTCCACCCTCTTGCCACTGCCCCATCTCTCTGTGGCAGCAAGGAAACCCCCAGAGCTCAGCTGGTTACTTTTTCTTCTCGGTTCGTGTTTATGGGCAACTATTAAGTGCACAACGTAGTGCGGGGCATGAAAAATGCGCCATGGACGTGGAACAGATCGCTGGATTTTCTACATGAGCGCATTCTGAAAGTCGTTCGCCTCACAACTACATACCAGAATATACTCGTATATATATATATATTCCTGTAAAGAATCTGCCCATTCTGGATTCTCCATACTCGATACTCGATTCTGAACTCTCATTCATCGCCTGGCATGGACTACCATCGCCTGCCAGCTGTAAAATTAGGTTAATTCCTGTCAGTGCGTTGCTGATTCGAATTGTCACACATCCCCACAGTGAACTCTTGATAGAGTGCACCTGCAAAACGAGTCATTAACTTGCCTGACTTTGGGGTTTCTCTCAGTGTTCTTATGCACTTTATTTTCTGCTTTTGAGTGTCGTCTACATTGACGTTTGCTGACGTCTCTGTGGAGCCCCTGTTGGCACACCCCGATCGCAGCTTAGTGACGACAACTCTAATCCCCTCCTGACTGGCCGGTTCGCCTGTCTCTCATCCTCCTCCAGCCTCCAGCCTCGTGATGATCGCATCTCTGGGTTTCTGTCGGGGTTTATGTCTTCTCCTCCGATTACGCAAGAAAAGCGACAAATGTTATGAAATCGCAATCGCAATCGCAGTTGCAATCGCAGTCTCGGTTGGGATCCAATGTCCAGCAGAAGTACAAAGGGAATATTTAATCGTGTTTCCCAAAATTACCACTCATCCTCCATGTCATTGACAGACAGGATTGGTTTCTCCTTCTCCTAGTCTGCTCCTCGTTTTTTTGTTAAACATTTTTTGTCAAGAGAAACTTTTCGATCATCAATTTGCGTTTGCGGAGGGTTGGGTGTCTGTTGGCATTTAGTGCCACTTGAGCGACAAACTGGCCAACGTCATGTCAAGGTCACAAGCACACCCGCACAGACATCTTATGTCCTTGCACAGGACATGCGGACATGCGGACATGCCTTGGGCCATCGGTAATGAGTGTCCAGAGTTGTCCAGAGTTGTTGAAATTGTTCAAGTTCCTGCCCCAGCCGGGCAGTTTGCACTTAATTTCTGTTTCTATTTGTGTGTTCCTTGTTCCTTGTTGGGGGTTGTGTTTGGATGGAGGGGTTGTCGGAGAGGTTGGAGGTTGCGTGCACAAACATTTAAAATTTATAGACAAACAGGCTAAGACCCCGTCGTCTGGTTGTGGAGCTCCTTCTCTCTACGATTTAGCCACTTGGCATGCTCAGTCAAGTGTAAAGTTTACGGCCACCACCATCCACCCACCCACAAAGGCCCAACCCCATTACGGTTCAGGAACACGACCCCCACCCATAGTCCACCCACTCTGCTGACTGGTTCGCGTTCTTCACGCTTTGATGCGGCATTACAAATTGTTGTGGTATTTGTTGTTGCTGCCCGGTTGCACCACCCTCGCAAATAGTTGCAGGAACGAAATCGAATCGACAATTTAAAGGCACTACGCGGAGGAGGATGCCCTTTAAAGGCTGGATAATTACCCTGATTTTCTTGCAGTGCCTTGGCATTTGTTTGATTTGATTTGTCGTTGCCTTGGCTTTCGGGTTTTTGGGCGGAAAAGTTCTGAAAACTTTCAACATTCCCATCCCCCCATCCACAGTCTTCCATCCATATCTGTCTCGAAATTCGTGGCCGCCGCTCAAAGTGTCAGAAACAGAGTCCTGTTGGGAGCCTTTGTGACTTTGACTTTTTGATGATGTTTTGAGCGCCTCCAGGAAGGAAAACCAAGGGGAGCGACTCACAAGACAAGTTGGCTCAGTTCGAACTTTTGGTTTCTTTGACACTTTGCTGCAAACAACAAAACTTGAAGTTCTTCTGGCTGAGGAAGGCTGCCAAGTGCGGGGAATCCCTACCAAGTCTGAGACCTTTCGTTGGGAATCCTTTTTTCTAGCATTCCAGAGCCACCATTTGTCTGACCAATTGCCTGCTCTCAGACTCTCAGTCTCAGACCTGGGTTCGTACCCCATTTTGGCAACCGGATATCTTTGTTTTGATTGGCATAACGAGGCAGGAGCAGCTACAAAAACATCCAAAGCCATTCGAAGGTATGTCTTGTGAGAATGCCCAAGGAGTTGCTTTCAAGAATGGAGTCTGAGATCCGAGTCTGAGATCTGAGTCCCAGCCAAGGGGTTGCTGCTTGGCAGGCAAAAAAAAAGCAAAGTACGCTCTGTTACCTTTCGGGGCGACTCCTGGCGGCTTCCATTATTTTGTGGCATTGCCACAAGCGACAGCGGCAGCAACAACAGGCAACAACTTTCCAACAATAACACAAACAACAATGCCAATAACAATAACAATAATAACAACAAAAACAATAAGAACAACAAGAACAACAATAACAATAACAAAAACAAAAACCGGCCGCATTTTGTGGGCATTTGTAAATTGATCCTTTTTTTCTGGCATGTTGTACCTTGGGTTGTGTTGGTTTTAGAGCCAGCCAGGCATACCAAAAGGGACTAAAGGACCTCCTCTCGCCTTTGTCGTAACAGTGGCAGAGGGCAGGGGTAAGGGGATGTTGTGCCTAAAGCAACAGGATTTTCGTTTTTGAGGCTCGCGCGTTTTCCCCTGCGAACGCGTTGAGCTGTGCGAAAAAGGATTTGCTTACTCGCCAGGCTCACAGGGCAGGACTCACAGGACTCTCCCTTGAAAGCGCCTCAATCTTTGTCCCTGTCACTGCGCCTGTTTGCATTTCAAATTGTTGTGGGCCTGATGTGGTCCTTCCAACCTCATCATCGCATCCCCCTTTGCTGTGAAATTGATACCCAAGTTTATGTCCTGACCCGGTCCTGCTCCTGAAAAACCTTGTTCCTGTTTTTATTGTTATTGCGTGTGTTGTTGTGTTATTCTTTCATTTCAACGCGTCTCCCCCCCGCTCAAAAATGGAAAACAAAATGGAAAGAAGTTGAAACTGAAACAGGAGGAAGGACGAAAGGTGAACTCCTTTGGCTGAGCGACGAAGCGACTGACAGGAACAACAATAATAAAAACAACAGCCGAGAGAAGCGAAAACAAATGCCATTAAACAAAATGGCCGTCTCGGAAAAGGACCTCAACCAGGAGTCCTCCTGCGAAGCAAACTTACTTCAAAGCATCATAATTTTTACAGCGAGTTGCAACTGCGAAATGGGACTTGCAACATACAATGGGGCATTGATCCGGGGATCAACCCGGAGGACAAATATGTTGACACCATCACAAGGGGGCACCCAGGCCAGACCCTGGCCAGACCACACAGACCGGGAATTGCAAATGAATTAATGCGCTTTGTTGACTTTTGTCAATTGGGATTACTCCCAGCCCGTATCCCGTCCCCGGGTAGAGTCCATCTTTTTCGGGTAACACACACCGCACCGCACCGACCGATTAACAATTGGCTTAGAGCTCTGTCGAACAAAGTGTCGAAAAGCGAGCCTAAGCCAGACCCCGCAAATCCGCAAACCCAGAAACCGAAACTCAAAACCCATACCCAGAGAGGAGACCCAAATCCCAAACAGATCTCGCGCTCTGCTGTCGGATCATTGACGGAATGGGACAAACAAAAATCGATCTTTACCTGCCCACGCGATCTGGAGCGAGGTAGAGTGAGCGGAGGAGATCAACGCGCCTAGATTATAATGCCAGTCAGCCAGTCACTCACCCAACCAGTCAGGCATCCGCCGGGGGATTTGTAAAACAGATCTTTTTACGGATTAAAGGCGAAACCACAGCAGCAGCAGCAGCAGCAACAGCGGTGGCGATGACAAAAGACCCGAAAGAAACTACACTCGGCGAGGAAACCGCAAAGGGGATTGGTATGACTCCCAAGAGACTAAACATAGTACCCAAAAGACTATCCAGTTTCTCTCAGTGCCCCCGTTTATGGGCTGATTATTGAGCTCAAGACACGAGCAATAAAGTCGATCCGCATCTGGGACTCTGTCTGATCCGGCAGAGAACGCTTCCGCAAAACGATTTGGATTTTTGGATACTACCTTTGGGCGGGGTCAGTGCCTTTCAAGCCGCAGAAAGTGAAAGTAAATTAGTCTCATTTCTAATTGGAGTACATAGTCTTTTTCGGGGGGTTTTTGGAGTTACTTGAAAGCCACAAAACTATAACCTTCAGAGAGCTTCCCCATCAGATTTTCGGTTTATCGATGTTTGTTTTTTTGACTCTCCCCGGGTTCGGGTTCGGGTTCCGCTGTCAAATATATCAATTTCAAAGTGAGTGTCCTCCTCCGGCCCTGAAATTGTATCTCCTCGTCGTGTTTGTCTATAAATCGTCTGTCAGCATTTTGTTTGGACTGTGTTTTCATTGCTAGATTTGCGACATGTTTTTGTTTTCAGTCAGGTGGTGCTCCTCTTTGGTTATGATGGATTGCGATGGAGAGACCAGAGCCCCGACCACTACCCCGTTTCCAGGATCAAAGAATATAAATCACATTCACAATTTGTTGGCCGAAAACGAGCAAAAAACTGCATCCAAATATGGGCAACGAAATTTATGCTCGACCATAAACTTTTGGCACGCCAACAACAAATCGATTAACACATAAAATGCCCAGCATCGGAGCGAATAAAAAGAATTAACTTCAACGATTTGTGACACTAATAAATAAGGCCGAGACCGAGACGGAGATCCTGTGAGCCTTCTGGCTTCTCCTTTTTTTTGCTTTTTTGCATTCACTTTATCTTCCTTTGGGTATAGTTTATGGGACGACTTCCCCCTTTAGCGAGAGATCGCCACGCGAAAACATTTTATTTATTTATGTTTATTGCGTTTATCATTTGTGACATTTGCATAGCGCCGGCGTGGGTCTGGGAACAGCAAGGAGAACCCCAATCTGGAGCCCCAACCTGAAGCCCAATCCCCTGCAAAAATTGTCACAGCTTGCTGGTTTTTTATTGCTCCGCCAAGCTGCAGCTGTAAAATCTGTGGAAATTTATGCGCCAATGATTTGTGCGACCTGCCCCGAAAAGTGGGATGTCAGATTCAGGCTTAGATGAGACGCTTTCTTCAAGGGTCTTCGATATGACCCAAATAATTAGCCAGATCTCGAGTTGCAAAAGTCAAAAAAGCAAAACAAATGGCAACAAAACTGTCACAGTCAGTGGTTAGGTTAGTGGCATGAGAAACGCATTAGGCCGGGCCGGGTCGGCTGACCCACTTTTCCTGGCCCATTGGCCCGCCCTCTTTACCTTGCCGATAAGCCAGACCAGACCAGGCCAGGCCAGGCAATAATTTTCCATATTTTTTGCGTGAAAACTGAGTCAGAAATGCATCGAACCGGTGCCGATGCCTAACTGAGTCATGGATTCGATGGATTTTCAAAGCAAAACGGTGTGAGTCAGGCGTGGAAAAGTTCTTTTGGGTTTTGGGTTTTCGATACGATACGATACTCTACACTACAACCTTCACTAAGGCGGGTCCAGAGCTTTGTTATGTCATTTATAGCCGCCTATTTAACGTTTTTTCAAGCGAAAAACTTTATTTTCACGCGCATTACGCAAAAACGCGACTCCAAACCAACTGTGACTCCCAAAGTCAGGCTTCAACTCCGCGACCGACGACAGAGTGCCTGTGCCTGCCTCTCGGTCTTGGTAGTAAAAGGCCATTAAAAATACCATTCAAGTGGCTGTTAAAAAATAAAGCCAAACTAAAAAAAAATAAAATAAACATTAACTGCTCGCTCAGCTCACCAAGTGCGGGCTTTTGTGATAGAAAACCGAAACTGAAACAGAAACTGAAACAGAATTGGGTGTACTCGTAAAAAAATACTGGAACTGGTTTTTAGGTTTTTTTTTAGAGAGAGAGGATAGAGGAGGAGTAGGTACTTATCTTAGCCGACCCAGCGGTTACAGGTGGAAGGAATTTGGGTTACACTCGGTCTGAGGTCTGAGGGAGATTACCTTCTCGACCGGGAGAACGACCCACCCGCACATTCCTCGCAAAACCTCGTTTCCTCGTTTATCTCCAACGAACATATGCACATAAATATATAAAAATATGAATTATGATTGTTCGAAATACGAGAATACAAGAATATGAAATATGAAAACCGAAAAAGGAAAAAAAAATGGAAGTCGGCAAGGGAAAAAGGCAAAAGGCAGCCAATGGCAAAGATCTCAGCCGGAAGATAAGGAAAGCCACCCCGTCGGTGGCTCGACAGGACGAAAAACTCTTAAAGAGCTTAAAGAGCCGCCCATTTTATATTCCAGAACAGAATCGAGGAGGAAGGATGTGGAGGATACTTTTGGACGAGGTCTAGGGGTAGGGGTAGGGGGTGAGGTTAAATAAAATAAACGAGAGAGAGAATCGAAATCGATTTTGTATTTCGACTCGAGTATTTCCCAGCATTTCTAAGCTTTTTCCAAGGGTCCCCAGTCCCTGGTCCTAAGCCAGTTGCCAGTGGCTTTTCCTCCACCTCCTTCCTGTTATATTTCTGCTTTTTGCTCGATTTTCTCGATTTTCTCGAGTTCTATAAAACCCACAGTCCCCACCATGCCCCCAGCCCCTTGCTACCCCCCTTCGCAGACATCATTTTGCACACAAAGCTCTGCACATTTCCGTTTCCGTTTTGTATACATAACCTCAATTCACATTTTGGCATGGCTACCCTTAGATTTTGCTCCCTTATTCCTCTACCTCCCCAAACCCCCTCCCCCTATCGTTCTTTCTCTTTCTTACCAATTGGTTTAGCAGCTGGCTGTCCCTGTTCTGCGGAAGCCTTGGCAAATGCCACCTGCAGCAGTTTTTGTGAAGCTTTGCGTGCTTTTGGTTTCGACAGTTGGATTTTGCGACCTCAGAATAAAGTCCTTTGCCCCCCCAACTCCCCCATCCTACCCCTACCCCTGCACAGTTTTCGCCCCATTTTCACACACAGCTTCCTTTCGCCTTTTGTTTCGTTTTCCTTCGCTTTTTGTGGCTGCCGCTGCTGCTGCTGCTGCCGCTGTTTTCTTTAGTCAGCCGCCAACGCCAACGCCAACGCCAACGCCAACGCTAAATCCGCCAAAGCAAGCCACCCCCGGAAGGCTACCCCACCCACCGCCCAGTGTATCTTTGGCTTTCTCTCTTTTTCTGTTGCCATCTGCCATCTCTTTTTTGGCCATTTCGTTTGTTGCCATCTTTTTTTTTTTTTTTTTTTTTTTTTGGGTTTTAGCCCGAGGCCCGCCTTTCTTTTGGCTCTGCCAGCGTCGCTGTCGACGTCTCGTATCTCTGCCAACCCCCCCAAACGCTCCACAGAGTTTTTCCTTCGTTTTCCCCAAAAAAAAAAAAGTTTTTCTGATGCTGAAAATGTTTGGGGCAAGCTTGAAATATGACACGATTACGGGAGAGGGGAGGGGAGGGAGCTCTATATAGTAACTCCTCGGATCGTAAATCTTTATAGAACCCCGTGGGTGGAGAGGGGATCCTTAAAGTGCTGCACTTAAAGCGCTTTTTATGGGAAACAAAAAACACAAAAAACAAGAGACTGAAAAAAGCAACTCTCATTGTCATTATCAGGAGACTTGATTTTGTTTGCTCATCAAGTTAATCCCCTCCCACCCCTTGACCAGCACCCCCCTCCCCAGGGGAGAGTTAATTTTTGATTGAAGATTTATGGGACAAGTTACGAGTCCGCTTTCGGCCCTAAAAGTTAAACCCAAGTCAAAAGACTCTACTCTTTGCTCTAGTTTTAACGCCTCTCGTAATTTGCCCCAACACATCATCAAAATGCCTGCCCCTTAACCCAAGACGTGCCCCTCGAACCCTGCCTCTTGCCTCGTTTTAGTTAGACATTAAAATAAAGAGCCGAGCCGAGCCAAGCAGAGACCTTTCCCAGTCTCAGTCTCAGTCCCTTGGAGTCCCGGACTCGCTTTCGTTTTATTTTCGGGTCTTACGAGTTTTGTCATTAAGGCGCGCAAGTCGTTCAACAAATGCCCCATAAACAATAAACAATAAACAATAAACAATGAACAGTCAAGCAACACAGCAAACAAACAACAAACAGAGAATGGAGAAGAGTTAGAGACTCCCTCTGTCCAGGTGACAGGTTGAAGACGGAATCCAAGTCCAAACAATAGATCGATCACCCCTCGATTTAGTATTTTAATTCAAATTAAAATCCGATTCCACGCATTCTCCCATTAACTGCCTTGATTTATGAACTCTCCAGGAGGAGAGTCAGGGAGGGCACTTCCTGTTAAAATGGCGACACTTCCGGCTACCTTTGATGCCATATTTCTAATTTTTTGTAACCCTCAGCCCTCGGACGCAACAAATCAAAGCGCGTTTTAGTTGGAGGAGCTAAGAGCCAAGAGCCAAGAGCCCAGAGGCAGTGCCTAGACTCAGACTCCACACGCACTTGGCCAAATGATTTACGAATGCGCCGAAAAGTCGTTAGATGGAGAGATGGAGGAGCCGTCCATGGGCGTACCCCACCCCGTCCTAGGCAGTGTGTGTGTAAGTGCCAGTTTTGGTTCAGTTTTTTGTAACTTTTTATCGCACATCGGTAAAGTATTAAAATTCGTGGCCCCAAAATAGCCGCAAATTTATTATCCCCGAAGAGAAAAAGGGCAACCCAGGGGCAGGGCAGGCGGCATTGTGGTCAGTCCGTAAAAAAAAATAAAAGGAGAAAAAAAAAAAGCCAACCCAGAGAGTCATAAAAATAAAAAATAGCCCAAGTAAATGTCAAATAAACTTTAACGGTTTTTACTTTTTTTCTTTCTTTGCTTTTATTTTATTTTTATTTTTTTTTTGTGTTTTTTTGTGTTTTTTTGTGTTTGGACCACCACAGGCAGCCGCAGCAGCCAAAGCCATAAACTTTTCAAGCTGCACACAAAAAAAACCCAAAAGAAAAAAACACATATATATATATATATCTGCACATAAACAAGGGAATGTATATATATATATATATATATATATAGACTCCATACATATTTGCAATAAAAGTATATACTGGAGAGGCGGGGTGGGACGGATTCGAGAGCTGGAACTGGAACTGAAACTGAAACTGCCACCGCTGCACAAACCGAAACTGCAAATAAAAGAATAAAGGAGGAGGCAGATCCTAGCAGCAACCGCAAGGCGGGGCGAGATCAAGGGGCCAAGGGCGTAACCGCCCGCCTCCTCCTGCAACAACAACCAAGACCTAGAGAGTACTATATTACGTGACCAGCCGACAAAATGACAACCGTAAATCTGCGGTATATTTCATGTGGTTGAGCACTCTCCTCGGGGGGCAGCGGATAGTCCTAGTCCAAGGATAGTCCTTAAAGGGATTAACAGAATGGAGAGTAGAGAGTGGGGTTAAATCTCTACAAAAACTGACTTTAAAGTCGGAGGGAAACCCAACAAGGGAAGCACATCTGGTTATCTTTCGGTAGGGAGAAGGAGAGGAGGGTTTGACCCTTTTGGCCAGGAGTAGGACCTTCGAGAAGGGCAATAAACCAGAGAAGGTGGCTTTTGTGTGTCGGGGGTTCATAAAAATTTTCGTTTCTTCGGCAACATAAAAAACCCAGAACAACAGAAGAATCCCTCAAAAAAAAAGCGAGAGCCAAAGTCCAAGTTAAGGTCGTTTAAGGGTCATTACACACACTCACACACACACAAGGAGGGGGTATTTGTAAAATTTTTGAATACTTGCCACTAACTCCGCGAGCACTTTGTGTTCTTGATGACTTTTGGTGTCTTATCGGAAATGGTTTACTTGATTGCACATTTTGTTCGCCGCTTCCTTGTGTATATTTTTTTTTTATAATTTTTTTTTATTATTTTTTTTTTGCAGCTGATTTATTACCTCAGTTACGCTGGCCCATTCATTGTTGTTGTTTATCGCACAGCAAACAGTTTAATTTATATGACAAGCCATAAATTGACGCGTCGGGAGCGACAAAAAAAAACAAAAAACAGAAACAAAAAAAATCGGAAGTGTGTGAAAAAAAATGTCTCCTTTTCGAGGAGCTGCCGTCGGACCACGCGGCGTATACTTGATATTTTTGCACTTTTGCTCCTGGCCTTGGTGCTCGGTACTCGCTTGCTTCTTGGTTTAAATGAAAAATCCGTTGCACGTAATTAACGCAATTAAAATCAAAACATTAATGACCTGCGCTCGGCTCGGCTCGGCGTCGCTGTCGACGGCGTTTGCCGCAGAGCAGCCGGCATCGCTGCAGCGACCAAAGCAGCACGAGACAGCAGCAGCAGCACCGGCAAGGCAGGGAACGATTCTTCTCATTCAAAAATCTCCATTTTTTAGTTAAAAATCCATATTCCTTATCCTTTTTGAGGGTTAAGAAAATAATAATAAGGAGCAGACATCAAATTATTGTTGTAAGAGTCCTTAAAAAACGAAAAAGAATCCCCGCCAGGAATCCTCTCGAGGGGTTGTGAGGAAAAACCTTGCCTACTTTTTGGGGCTCGCAGCCATTTTGTTCTGCCTGCGCCGACGTCGGCAGCGCAGTTGCTGACTTCCTCTCTATCTAAGTTTGTCCTCCTCGCTCCTTTTGGCCGCCATTACGCAGGCGCCAGCCATGCCAGAGAGTGGCGCTTTCTCTCTTTTGGCTCTCTCCCATTCGCTGGCGCTCTCTCGCCTCAAAACCCCCCACCACCCATTTTGGGGGGACTGGGGGGTAAAGGAAAAATGGCAGCGTTGAAATATTTAACGCCGTTAAGTATGCTACGAAAATATTTTGCCAGCAGCAGCGAAAATATTTCAATTCCTTTTGCCATGCCCACCAGTTTGTTGATGTTTTTTTTTCTTCCTATTTTATTTTAGAAATTTCGTAAAAAATTATGAAAAAAAGGGAGGAGAGAAGGCGGCTGGAGAAGGCAGCTAGAAACCGCAAATCGAAGGCGTTGCTGTGTGTGACAGCCAAGAAGGAGTGTCTGCCGGTTTGGGAGAAAAAAGGACATACAGAAACACCAGCAAGGATTGCCAACAATTTCCAGGAATTTTCAGAAACAATTTTTAAAGCTTTAAAAAACTCATGAATATATTTTTGAAGAGAAAAACTTTCTATTAGAAGGACTAAAAATATTTAGAAGAGTTTTTTAAGGATTTATCACCAAAAAGAAGCCTAAAAAGCTTGCTTTTCTCTCATCCGATATCAAGATTTTCCAGTTCCCAGCATATTTTTTTCGTCCTTTTATTCCTTAGTCCTTTAGCTGCCTTTAAAACTTTAATTCGAATTCCGATTTCGGGCGGCAAAAACTTGGCAACGCCAAACAATTATACAGCCAGGACGAAACTTTAAGGCTTAACCTACACACGTGAACTCGCCCGCCCACGCCCGGCGTCCTGCGTCCTGCGTCCTCCGCCCCTCGTCCTGTGTCCTCTTTCCCCCTTCCAGCGTCCTTTTGAAACTTTGTCCGTCGAGGGAAAAAGGGCAAACAAAGAGACTCCCAGTGACCAGAAAAGTGTGGGAGGGACACCCAGGCGGGGGTCTGCACTTTGCAGCCGCTTCTGGCTTTAATGCATTTTCATCAGCTTCCAGAGAGAGACTTTATTTTTGGCAGCAAAAAAGAATCCTGGAATCGTCTTGAGACGTTCCCCCAACGACGAGAGTCCTGCACAGGCTAGCTCACTTGTGTCCTGTTGTTTTATGCATGACTTTGTTTTATTTATGCGATTTGTGTCAATATTTGCCGAGCATTTAGGCCGTGACTTTAGCAGAGAAGAGCCAGAGCCAGGGAGGAGGTTACACCCCCGGTGTGTGGGCAATATTTTGTGGGATTACCAAAGACAACAGCCACGGTTTAACGTGGAAAAAAGGGCAGCCACTACTCCACTGTCCAGAGCAAAAAACTTCCCGCAAAATCAACGCTTCAACAGGGACATGCAACAAAAAGGGGCAAAACAATGGGCCAGAAACATTTTCTTTTATTCCCACGGTAATTTGAATGACAAATATTTCTATGGCCAAACGATAAACAATTAGTGTAAACAAATACGAGAGTCGACTGCGTTAGAAATTAAAATATTTTTGGCCAAAAACGTTGCACAAATTGCGTCTAAATATACCCAAAAGTCTGCTGGGTCGTTCGTGTACAACGGGTCGTATGCGTAATTTTTGTATTTATCGTTGATGGAATTGCAGATATGAGTGCCACATTTTGTGGCAGACACAACAGACACAAACATAGAGAGAGAGAACCGGATCATTAGCAACGATGAGCCCCCAGTTGGAGGTTGTTAGAAAGATTTATTGGAAGCCCGATTAGGTTCGAATATGGATCCTGACACTTACCGCTCAGGGAGTTGTGGCCGCAGGACGGCGCCTTGCCCAACAGATAGTCGTCCTTGCAGATGAACTTATTGTCGTCCAGCACGTACAGCTGCTCCCCGGTGCTCAGCTGCTTCCGGCAGATGCAGCAGGTGAAGCAGTTCAGGTGGAAGACCTTGTCCCTGGGCTTTCGCACGAGATCCGACGGCGCAATACCCTGGCCGCAGCCACTGCACTTGGTGCCATAACGCCTAGAGAGGGGAGAAGGTAGAAAAAGTAGAATCATTCATCAATATTTCATATGCAGTCTATCCTGGATTATGGTTTTGGCTTTTGTCAATCCTTCTGGTCACTGATTGATAGCCGCAGGACCTCGGGAGTGATTTTTTCCACCTTTTCTTTTAACAAATCAAGAAGCTAGCGGCGTGTGTGTGGCCGGATTTGATTTCAATTTGATTTCGTCCTCGTATTTTGCATGTTAATTGCTTTTGCCTTGCCTGTCCACCGCCTTTCATTCAGACGAGGTCCTAGTCCAGGTCCAGGTCCTGGTTCTAGTCCCTTTTTTCAATCAGTTAAGCTCAAAACTTGAGTGAGAAATCGAACGGAACTCGCGGACAGTGGACGATGGACGGTGGACAGTCAGAAAAAACAAAAGCCAACGGGTCAAAGGTGCTTTTGAAAACTTGACTTAATTGCTTCGATTTAGATTTTTCCAAAAGGACGTTTTTTTCTAGGACCTGAACTCACCTGAAGAAATCGTTGCGACAGTAGAGCTTCGATTCGCGGCTGAAGCATTTGTCGGTGAGCGGTTGGAGGCATTCACAGCAGCGGACGCAGGATGCGTGCCAGGCGCGTTCCAGGACATTCAGCAGGAACTTGTCGAGGATCGGCTTGTTGCAGCCGGCACAGGGATCGCCCACCACACCAACCGGCGGTTCACTGCGACCTGAAAAAAAAATCAAACAAAGCAATCGATTAGAAAATAGAATCTCTTCATTGATGGGTTGACCCCGAGTGACCTTTTAATTGACAAGGGCAAAGGTGCTGACCCGTTGAAGCGGAAAGCAAGTTGGGGAATGGAAAAGGAACCGGGTTGGGGTAAAGGCAGGGAGCGGAAGCAGTCAACTGTGCGTCGGAAAATCCTTCGAGGCGCAAATTAGCACCTCGCTCTGGTTGCCTCATTAAGTTTGCACATGTACGTGTGTGTAGGAGTGTGTAGGAGGTGTGTGTTTGGGGCACACACAGCACACCCCCTTCCCCATGCTGGGCAGCACACCTGCCTGCAAATGAGCAATTCCCAGGTGCGTGGCCTTGGACGGGTGCAAACATTTTGGGTATATATACAATTTGCACTTTGCATTTCCAGTTAGACAAATTTGCAACTGCCCCAAGGGGCAAGGCCACTGCACCTCCCACACCCCACCCTCTCTCCCCCTTAGTAATCCTCAAAAATGTTCCAAAGCTTGTCCTTCCTTTCTGGACATCAAAAACCGGACAGCAGAGGGATCTTCTCCTGGGATCTTCCACCTTGTTAGTTCTGCCACAAGAGGCGGTGTTTCTGGGGGCGTGGTCCCCACATATATAATATCCTCACAGAGTCACGGGAGGATCCCTGTGTGAATAAGCACAATCGAGGGAAGTGCAACCGAATAATGATAGAGGCCAGGCCAAAAATGGAGCCCGAGGCCTGAGAATCTGGAAGGATGGATGGATGGAGTTGGAGGAGGAGGAAGGCGGCTGACGGTTAAGGACCAGAACCAGGCAGCCTCCTTTCGCAGTCAATCAGTCAATGGATGGAAACAAAAAGCTTGCGGGAAGAGAGTCGCGTAGACCCTCGGAAAGGGTATCCCAAAAGCAAAAATTCTCAAAGCCAGAACAGAACTTTGGCTTCACTTTTTGGGTAAAACCTTTGCAGGTGGGGCGGATGGCTTTAAGGGGGCGTGACCAGGTAAAAAATATATAAACAGAGAAGAAGAACAGAGAAGAAAAAGGAACTCGGAAACAATGCAGAGAGAGACCCGAAAAAAAAGAAGGCAGCCCCGGCCGAGGAGTTTAAATAAGAAGCAAAAACTTGTGTGTGAAAATTTATTTTCATTCAAAAAGTTTTTAAACATTCCGGTGGGGGAAGGAGGCTGCCAGGATGGGAGGGATGGGCCATCCTGGCTGGGAAAGGAAGTGGCTGGAAAAGGAACAAAACGCGAACAGAAAGGAGGAGATTATGCCATAAGGATAATATTGAAATATATATTTCACAAAAAAATAAACTACATATAAATGAGGTAGGAGTCCTTCTCCACCTTCTCTCCTCTGGCTGACCCACATTAATGAAGCTTAAGGCTCTTTTTTTTTGGGTCGTTTTGTTGCTCATACGCCCCGTGTACCACGACGGACAGTAGCCACTGCCTCGAGCGAACTGATACAGCGGGTCGCGGGTCGCTGGTCGCTGGACGCGTCATGAATGAATGGACCCCAAGGAGCATCAGCATTATAAATGAGCGACTGACACACTGATTGATTGACGAATTGACTCATTTTCGCCAAACAAAAGCCACAAGGAAAGACAGCAAGGCGAAGCAAGAATTATAACGAACATCCTACCAAGCAACGAAGCATCCGAACCTTTCTACCTAACAGCGAGTCCCAGACCAGACCAGACCTTGCCGCATATGTCAAAATTGACGGATGTTATCAATCATTTCATGCCGTTGCAGACAATTTTTAATGAAGGCCATCTACGTGGATGGACTGGAACGGAGAGGGAACCGACGAGGAGCAGAGTGGAGCTTTCGAGGAGCAATCGATGTGGCAATCGACGGTGCACGAGGGCGGGTATCCACGGAACGGAGATACTTAAGAGGTTGGCTTTTAAGAGGTTTCCAGGCTCAATGAACTGCAAACTAATGTTTGCTTTTCTGCAACTTTTTTGGAAACAGAATTTGTATTGCTCTTCCAGAATCTTAGAGAATCTTAGAGAATCTTTAATTCTTGGTGGATTTTCCTGCATCCTTGACTCTTTTTTATTATCATTTTTTTCCCCTCTTTTGTTGTCCAAGTGTCTGCCTCAGTGTGTCCTCTGCGGTGTCCGGCACCTTGGTGGATCTTTTTTTTTTTTTTTTTTGTGCCTTCTGGCGCGTTTTTAAAAAGCGACAAATTGTTGTTTGCAGACGCCGACAACGTTGTTGCTGTCGGTGTGGCATGGTTGTGGCATGGTTGTGGCATGGTGTGGCATGGTTGGGGCATGGTGTGGCATGGTGTGGCATGGTGTTGTTGCTGCCGCTTAAGTGTCGCAATTTAAATATTGTTGAGTGCACTTTTGGCTACCGTTGGTCATTTATTTTTCGCTGAAATTTATGTAACGATGTGAAAAATTGCCCGCTACTGGGTCTGGGCTCTCTTTCGGGGATTCTCAGGGAGATTCTCCTCCAGCCATTGACCGCAGGTCGTTCCGAGGCGGCGGAGAGAAAAGTGCAAAGTTGCAGCCAAGGCACGTAAAAGGCATTTTCCGCACTCGCACTGAGACTGGGACTGAGACTGAGACTGCAACACGCCCCAAGACTCCCCAACCCAACCCAAGCCAAGACTATATAATTGTGTTCCAGCTTCTCCGCAATCCGCCAGACTAACTGCATTTATAATGCAACCCAGTCGAGGCAGAAGCAGCTTCCTCACGGACCGCTGGGCTGTTCTGGGCAACACCCCACTGACCAGCCCCAGAACCAAGACGGAGGCGGAGGCAGATGCTGGAGAAAAATAACAAATAAACTGAAAACAACAAACCAGCCAGCCAGCCAGCTGCTGCTTGACCAGAGTCAGAGGCAGAGGACAACCGCAACGCCACAAAAAAATACAACAACAAAAAAGCGAAACAGAAGCAACAACAACCACAGCAGACAGCAGAAATGGCCACCAAACTTTTGACCATTGTCGTTCATGCCACAAACTGTGAAAAATTCGTTCGACATCAGTGCCGCAGAGGGGCAGGCAGGCAGCAGCAGCAAAAAAATGCTGCCAAGAGGCAGCGCAAAAAATGGGAAATAATAAAAATCAGCTTCAGCCAAAGCACTTGCTGCTGCTGCGCCATGTTGGTTACGCCCCCTTGCCCTGCCACGCCCCTAACAAAGCCCCCCCGTCTACGCCTTCCCCTCCCTGCCATTCATCCGATCCGCAAAACGTGACTAAAATGTTAAAGCCAGAGGAAAGGAAAGAAAATCCAAACCAACAGCAGCAGCAGCAGCAACCGCGTTGCAATCTTTTTTTCTGCTCCGCTACAGCTTCTTCTGCGGCTTTTTGGGGCATTTCTTTTTTTTTCTGCTGCTGCTGCTGCTGCTGCTGGCAAATCTTATGCAAAAATCCAAATGGAAATCCAGCAGCCAGCAGGGAGGAAAAAGCCACAAAAAAATACCCGAAATCGTAATAGAAAAGGGAGCATTTTTTTAGCTTCCATTTAAAAAGTATCTTTAAAGCCGAACCCCGTCACTCTTCTAGTCATTAATTTCTGTATTCTCTCTGTTTTTTCTCTGTTTTTTTTGCAACTAATTATGTAATTAAAGTGTTAACAAGCCAGCTCGAGAGCGAGCAATAGGTGTTGAGAGTTTATATTAATATCTCAGACAAACGAAAAGCTTTATATTTCATCCAAAAATTAACATATTAGAAAAGAAAAACGTTCCCCAACGACAACGACGACGACAAAGCAATCAAAATCCCGAAATCAGCCGCAACGAATTGTATTAAAAATAGAAAAAAATGGAAAGGGTATCGGAGTCCAAGAAACTATGAAAAACTTTACCCAAAAAAAAAGAATCTTAAAGTGAAATCCATTTCCATATACTTTCCGACATGCAGTCTGAATTTTTAATAAACGAAGGGGAAGGATCTGGCAAGTCGATGGACACAAACGATATGGAAGAGGCCATCCAGCCAGTCGGAGAGACAAAAAGGAAACCACAAAATGAAGTTTCCTTTACAGGAGTCGCAAAAAAAAATAAGAATGCAATATTGGACAGGATTCGATGAAAAAAAAAAAGGAGATTGAAGGCTTCGGCAGCCGCCTTTGGTTTCTGTTTTTTGTTTTTATTTTTCTCTCCAGGAGGAGCAGGAGCAGGAGCAGGAGCTGGCGGAGGAGGAGTGGAATTTAATGGCAAAGTAAACAATTTCATGATGCGAGACGATGGCTTCTGGACAGCCGCCTATCTACATCCAAGACTGAAAACCGAAACCCGAAAACCGAAACCAAAACCCGCAAAACCAAAACCCGAAAACCAAAACCTCAACCACACTTCAGATCTCCTCCGCCTGATGCCTGGCCTCCCCCTTTCTGCATTCCGTATCTGAACATTTAACCTCATCGATTCGCCGGCTTCACGTATCTGTGTATCTAGCAGATACTTTATATGCATGAGTTACAGAAAAGGAGGCGTATTCCTCAACCAAGCAAGCCTGCTCTCTTGTTTTTTGTGATTTTTTTTGCGGAAAAAAATATGAATGCAAAAAACTGCTCTTGACAAAAATGGAGGTATATATTTTGCATAGAAAACTTTAAGCTTTTTAAGCATAAAAAACAGCTCTTTTTATACCTTGGAAGGAAGCTCGTTTTACGACTCCCTGAAACCTCGTTTTTTTTTTGCTTTTCTGCGCCATAACCACTCCCATTCAAGATTCCCAATCTCAATTTTAATCTCATCAACCATTTTCATAGTCATCGCCATCGCCATCGCCCATCTCCATCAACCCATCTCCATCGCCAATCTCCATCAACCCATCAACCCATCGCCCATCTTCATCTTCATTTTCATAGTCGTCATCATCAACATTGTCGTCAGTTGCAGAGATTTTTATAGGCCCCCCAAAGGGTGGGTTCTCGCTCTTGCCACTCGGCGGCAGTCTTGTCCTTTTTTTTTTTTGCTGCTCTTGTCGCCCCATAAAAATCACACTTCTCTGGTGGAGAGTGGCAAGTGGCAAGTGGCAGCCAGCAGGCAGAGCGAGAGAGCAGCAAGTTTGGGGTGGCTTGTAAGCCGAACTGCCACACTGCCTTCTTGTGATTCCTCCTCTTCAACACCCACCCACCCACTCAGGCAGGTCTATCCACCCACCCACCACCCCTCCACCAGAGCTGTTCTTGTTGTTTGTCAGCAGACAGATAGCCAATGATAAGCCTTAGCGTATGAGTGATGTGCTACGGACACAAACACAGAAGTACAAAAACACGAGCCAACCGAGCCAGCAGGACAACAACCTCCCCAGGACACCACCCACTGCGTTTCGTTTTTTCTTTCATATTCTGAGGAGGTTTTCCATTTGATATGCTCGCTGGCAGTGCACAACCACCACCCTCGAGGGTCTGGGGAGTTCCATTTCTAAGGCCCTGCTCCAAGGGAGTCCTCCTGCTAAGGAGAGTTTTCCTGCCAAGGGAGTCCTCCTGCTAAGGGAGTCCTCCCTGCATGGATGCTTTAAATGGGAGGAAGAATTTGCTATAAAAATTGTAGAAAGCAGAAAGCAATTAATGTGTTGCCAGAAAACGTTTACTAATTCGGGTTTAAAGACCAGACCCTCTGGCTATCCTCCGGCCTAACCCACCAAGGGAGTCAGTCCTCCCCCAAAGAAAGCGGAGATCCACTCCCAGGAAGCTTTAAATGTTAGGAAGAAACTGCTATAAAAATTGTAGAAAGCCATAAATGGGATGCCCGAAAACCTTAACTAATTCAAGCTTAAAGAGCAGACCCTCTGGCTATCCTCCGGCCTAACCCGCTCGATGAGCTCGAAGGACCAACCTGCAGGAGCGAGTGCATCACATTGCGGTCTGCTGTTGGGGGGGATTTTCGTTCATTTTCGGTTTCGGTTTAGGTCTCGTTTCGGGGTTTAGCTTTCTGTTTATTTTGTTAATATTGCGACACCCCCACCTGGAGCACCGCACCTGCTAAGCTAGCCATTTGATGTGGTATATTTTCCCCTCCTAGACCCAGACCCAGAGACCAGATCCAGCCCTATTGTTTCTCTATATTTTTGCAGGAACGTCACAGACCTGGCCATTGATTGATTTGATGAAACGGACTCGGAATCGGTGTTGGGAATTCATTGAAAATGCATGCATTTGTCAATTGATGTTTTCAATATTTAATGACGCAGCTCGGTAGCTCATTTATCCCACACATCCATCGCACTCGATATAGTTATTGATTAGAAATAAATCAATTAATATTTCCTGGTATATGGTATAACGCTGGCGTTCTTCGTTCTTCGCCTTTTGGGCCAGCATTTTGCCGAGCAACTTCGGCTGGCGCTTAATGCGATTAAAGGTTTAAAGTTTTGTGCCAAATAAAGCGTATGCAATGTGGCCTAACCACCCACCCACATCTCTTTTTCCGCCTCCCCCGAACGAACTATACAGGCACAGGACGGGCCGCCCCCTGCGATTGCTGGAAAATTTCTGCTTTGATTGGCAAAATTTAGCTCGAAGCCTGGCCCGGTCTGGCCTGGCTTTGGCCTGGTCTGGCCTGTCCAACTTTTTAGCCATTCCCCATTTTGTGGGCCAAGACAAGCATAATATTATGCATATTATAATGATCAGCAGCAGCGGCAGCAGCAAGGACATTCTCTGCTCTGCTCAGCTCGGCCAGCACAAATTGTCCTTTAATTGGTTTTGCGCATTAATTTTGCAGAATTTATTGCGCTTTGTGAGGAGTTCAGAGCGTGGAGTTTGAAGCTTGAAGCGTTTTCCGAATGCATTTTCCAGCCGAAATGCAATTAATAATAAACAATCTTGGCACCAAAGAAGCAACAGAACCAGCAATCCAGATCCGGAATTAAGGCCACCTTTTCTTTTCTTCTAAATACTAAAACCAAGAAAATATGAACCGCATTTCCATCATCCACAGAAAAGTATCAATTTCATCGATAAATGGGATTTACTTTTTGTTAGAATAGCGCCAGGACGAGGCAAGGACTTTTGTGGTCTGGAGGGGAAGTTTATCCGAAACTGCCAGGCGATAAGCTCAAAATTTATGCCATGCTCCCCCTGCTCTCCGGCGGCCGCCGCCGAAACATAAACATAAAATTCTTTTATCGTTTTATCGCAATCTCTTTGCCAGTTTAACCTTGAATGCGAGTGCACGTAGCCTCTGCCTCCACCCCAGAGCGGGAGGAGGAAGTCAACTTTTGACAAGGCTTATCAGTGGACCAGCATCAGGAGCAGCTGAGGACACGCACCATCCTGCCATCCTGCCTGCCTGCCACTAGGGGTGAACGTGCTGGGAAAAAAACGGGAACAGGACACAGGACAGGACAGAAGGGCGTCTGTTCCAGCGATAAGAAAAAGCGAGCAAACGCAACTTCCGCCAGGGGTGTGGGTGGATGGGTGGGTGGGTTTGGAGGATTCTCGACTGGGTTGGGGTGCAGTTTTTCAGCTTCAGCCGGTTTCGATTTTCAGGCAAGTTGCGGCGTTTTATGTTAAACGATTAAGGACAACGATTTAATGGCTTGAAAATCGGCTTTAAATACGATTTCCTTCACCTTTAATTATAATGTAAAGTTTTTTCGGTTTTAGAAGTGACTTTCTTGCTGGCGATTTTTTTTTAGCCGCTTCATTCGATTGGTTCCGCATAGGCAGTCTGGGAGTCTCCGAGAGTCTCTTTGGGGATTTACGAGTTTTGGAGGCCCCATTGACAAGACGCCGCCGCTCCTGCTGCGTTTTGATGTTTGCCGCAAATGATTTGCCAAACACCAGCCAGCGTTAAAACGAAGAAGCGAAACACAATAAGCTCAGAAAAAAATCAAAAAAAAAATATGGATACAAAAAAAAGAGACCAACCCGCAGTGTGGCAAGTAGTGTGTCTGTATGGCTGTGTGTCTGTGCAGCTCTTCGGATTTTGATTAATTAATTTGCATATGTACGTGCAATAAAAAAGTAAGAGCTGCGTTAATTTCTTGGCGCCCAGCAACGCCAGAGCAGCACCGGTTGAGGCATTATAGTGCTGCAGCCGTATAATCGAATTAATAAACGAACAATAAAAATGCATAACAAATTGATGCGAACCGATGGCGATGAGTTGAAGAGAGGTTGGAGACACAAGTAGGAGAACCTTACACTGATAAAAAACGAGCAGAAGCTACCTTAAGTGGGAACTCAAAAGCCACACTGTTTTGTTTCTCAGTGAAGCCACAGCCAGAGGCAAGAATAGAAGCAGCCGCATTACACGCATCATTATGCCGGGCGATGCGCCTTTCTTTGTGTTTTCTCTTCGGTTATTGATGATTTTTGGGGACAGGGAAAGGGCCAGAGCCCCCGCAGAACAAAGCTGGAGGGAAACGCTTCACTTGACACACACAGCCAGTCCACGGTGACACCCACGCATCAGAGACGAGGCTCTTGCCTTTTCTCATGGGTGGAAGGAAAGAAAGAAAAAGCAAACCTCTCGATTCTCGAGAGGAATACCTTAAAGATATAAAAAAGATATATAGATCGATTCTATATCTTTATATTCCTTTAAATATTCCATTATTTTGGATATATTCCCTCCATTATCCCCTTGAAACAGACTTCCTCGTTTCTCATATCTAAGAAACTGTTTTTGAAATGTTTGCTGGTTGTGCGGCGGCTGCTGCTGCTGTTGCCGCCCCCTCTACCTGTACCTGCCCCTGCCCCTAACCCCTACCACTGCCCCTGCTCCTAACCCCTACTCCAGCTGGAGCACTCGGAACGAATCGACTTTTGCTGCGGTCATCTGCTCAGCGATCGCTTTTTTTCTTTGGTTCCAGCCGAACGAACGAACGAACGAACTCGGCCTGGGACTCGCCTGCTAGTCTGAGTCGCGGGTTAAAGGTCATCATCAGCAGTGCTCCACCTCTGTGGTTCCTCCCCCGCTAGCCCTTCAACTGCGTGAGAGCATCAAGTGGCTGGATTGCAAAAAAACAACTCCAAGAAGCACTGAGAGAAAGGAAGGAGCTTGAAACGGAGCTCTAGACTAATCAATAACTTTATGGAGTTATTAGGCATTAACATCCCTTTTCTTACAGTGTAATATCCCCAACATTTAATTTTTCCACGGCTGCTGCTGCCTGGCTTCGGCATCGCATCATCTTGGTCGCGTCTTCTCCATTTTCGCGAAGGTTTTCGCAATCTCTCGGTTATAAATCAATCCCCGAGGCTTCGGCTACCGTTTTCTTCTTGGTTTTTTCGGTTTTTGGGCAAGACCTGGTTGGGTCAGAGGAGGGACATCCCCCTAGACGACTCCTCCAATGTAATAGTAAATTATAATTAGAAGCTGGACAAGGGACAAGGGACAAGGGACAAGGGACAAGGGACAAGGGACATGGGCCAAGGGTTAGGTGTTGTTTTTTAGTTGTTGTTAACCTGTTGAGTTCCTCGAGTTCCTTGAGTTGTAAATCAAAAGCCAAAGAAGGCGATAAGCCACCGAAACACAATCGTTCGAGAGAAATGCTAGAGAAATCCCACCGCAGGACGAAGGATACAGAGACAGGGAGGAGCAAGGGACGACTGCAGAAGTTTGCCAAATGAAATTTATGGCATATAAATTATCTCACACGTTGCCGGACTATTGACAGCTTTAAAATAATCGTAAAACGGCCCAAGAAATCCATAAAAAACGGCGAAAAAAACGCGAATAATAAAAATGGCAAGGGGAGCTGGAGCAGGGGGGCGGTGGAAAGGAAAGCAGAACCAGAAACAGAAAACCATGCCACAGAGCCAGAGTCAGAGCCAAAGCCAAAGCCAGAGAGCCATGAATGTGAATTACTATTTCAGTTTTCGACCTAAAAGCCGGCTAAAGGGTTCAGGGGGCGCGACAGGCGACGACGTTGAATTACACATAGAGAAAAAAATAGTACTCTTAAAGGTTTTCCCATATCTTAGACCATATCTTAGATATCTTTACCAAAGGATATACCTTTCTTGGATAACCATTTTTTTTTCGCGGTGCCTCATCGGTTTGGAAGTTTCTGTTTCTGTTTCAGTTTCAGGTTCGGGCCAAGCCCCGGATTGCAGAAAAATTGAAAAGTTCCCAACAGTTGGGGGGCCCCTCATAACTTTCATAGCACGGGACACGGGACACGGAACACAAAAAGAGACAGAACGACAGGCAGACAGAGACAGTGAAAGAGACGGGGACAACCGACAGGGATAGAGACGGGGACAGCCGATAGGCGCAAAAAAGGAGCGGAGGAAAGGCTTCAATTCTATTTAAATATTTTTTAATATATTTTTTAAAATTAAAGAAAGATCATTTTTCAAAAGTTTTCTTCCAAGTTTTTTGCCGACAATTTTTTGACTATTTTTCGACGATTTTTTGACGATTTTTTGATGATTTTTTGATGATTTTTTGACGATTTTTTGATGATTTTTTGACGATTTGAAATTTAAAGATTCCTTGATTTCGAAAATTTTCTGTGGAGTTTTTTCAACTATTTTGACGATTTTTTCACGATTTTCGGCGATTTTTTGACTATTTTTTCACGATTTTTTGACAATTTTTCGTCTATTTTTTCACGATTTTTTGACTATTTTTTGACAATTTTTTTGACGATTTTTTGACGACTTTGTGACGATTTTTGACTATTTTTTTGACTATTTCTCGACCATTTTTTGACTATTTTTTGACTATCTTTTGCCTATTTTTTTGACTATTTTTGGACTATTTTTCGACTATTTTTCGACTATGTTTTTTTTTGACTATTTCTTGACTTTTTTTGACGATTTTTTGACTATTTTTTGACGATTTTTTCGACTATTTTTTGACGATTTTTTGACCAACCGCTATCGGGAGTCGGAGATCGGATCGGACGGCTTTATTTTATGATTTGCGGGGACGGAATTTTAATTTGAAATTGGCAACTAAACGGGTTTCGGTTTCTGCCTTTCTCGGTAGAGAAGCTCCCTGGCTTTTACCAAATACTTTTAGCCAACAACTAAAGATTAGAGACCAACTAAAGACCAGAGACCACCGGCGATGGCAGGCAGTGAAAATTGTAGAATATATTGACAAGAAGAGAGGAACTCAACGCCTCATTATGCATGGCAATTTATGGGCCGCAACACGCCCTAGAACTAGGAGAGAGAACCCCCAGAGGATCCCTTTTTTTTTTAGCTTTTTTTTGGGGTTTGCTAAATGCGGCAGCAGCTGCCGTGTCTACGCTTCTTGCTCCATAAATCAACCAGAGGATCCATCTAAGCTGAAGCTGAAGCTGTTGTTGAAGTTGAAGTTGAAGTTGCAAGCAGCCACGTCTTGTAGTCTTGAAGACTTGTCGTAAATGTCGAAAAGAAATAGCCAAGAAGTGGATAGAAAATCGCACTTTTTCAGCACCGAGAGAAATCGTTAGAAACTATAAGAGATTTCTTTGGGAAAGTAGAGGTAGGTATTTCTCTCTCTGTACTAACTACAGACAAAAGCTTCCACGGACATATTGTTGCAGCGTCCGCCCCACGATCCCCACCATGGTCATAATCTCCCGGATCGTAATGATCTTCCTTCTCCATCCTTTGTGGCAGTCATAAATGTTGATGAACAGCAGCGCGAACTTTTGTCGAAGGCGTTGCCGGTCTGAGCTTTTGTTGCTGCTGCTGTTGCCGATGTTGCCGATGTTGATGTTGCTGCCGTGTTCGCTTGCAGCAACATAAAAATTGAAAAGATGCATCCACCAAGATACAATACGAAGAGAGTCGGGAGTTGGGAAAATGGCAGCTGGCAGGGTCAAGCCAACGACTAGGGAAGTACCCTTTGAAAAGAGGAGAAAGGGAATCTATCCTGAATCTATTTTCGTTAAAATTCCAATACTTTTCAATGCCCTTTAATTGGGTAATAAGCTCAACCGAGTTCCTAGGACTCGGGAACAAAGCACCGAAAAAGTGCAACCAAAAAAACAAACTCAGAAACTCAGAAACTGTAGAAGCAGGAAGAGGCAAGCTTTGGCAGCTTTACGACCCGACTCCCGGGTGCGGGAACTCTAGCTCTATGGCTTCCTGAACATCCATTTTCCAGTCAAATGTCGACAGCTTTTGACTGAGACCGCCCCCGCCCAGCAAACTGTCCAGAATTTATGGGTGGAGGAGGTAGAGAAGGAGGTGTCTGCCACCGCTTGTCCAATGTCAACAAGTTTACGGCCCGATTTGCAGATGCAATTACAGACGAATGTCGTTTAGGTGTAGATCTCCTATATTGGGAGTTTTCTGCCTCCTCCCCCCTAAAAGGACACCCAAAATACACTCCCCTTTAGGCGGGGTCCTAGGCGGGTTTCTCTGAAAAGTGAAAATTTCAACCGGCAACCCGGGGGAAAGAAATAAAACAAAAGCCTCCACCAACTAAAAAGGATACGAAGCGAAGAAGCACTGGCAAAAGCAAAAGGAAGCAAAGGACGAAGGACGAAGGACAAGTTAAAAAACTTTGACAACTGCGCAAAACTTTTTCGTACAAAAAAAAAACAAAACAAAAAATTTTAACAGAAACAAAAACAAACTTCAATAGCACACAAAATGGAGATGCGGGAGGGAGATGGCAAGAGTAAGAGAGAGAGAAGGAGACAGAGACCGTAGGACCTCCTTTAAGGAAACAAGTTCAAAAGTGCAAACTCCCTTGTCCTTTCTTGGACTGGGACTGGAAAGGGAAACCCTTAAACCTTAACCCTTGATGCTGGAAATGTCCTTTTTCCACGCCCCGAGAACCTCTAGAAACCCGTCGGCAGGAAAAGAAAGAAGGATATCCCTACGATAACCCAGAAAAGTAATCCAAGAAGGAGGAGAAGCTCCAATATCCATACCCGATACTCCCTGGAATGTGAGGTAGTCCCCAAAAACGACTTGTTGCAAGCAAGGATCCCTCGATAACTCACCGATATTGTGCTGGCTGGTGTGCAGGACCGCCCCGAACGCCATCAGATGGTCCTTGGGCGGGGGGGCGCGGCTACCGAGGGCGGCCGGGACGAACCCGTCGCCCAGAAATGACGCCAGTGCGACGGCCCTCAGGGGCGCTTTCGAAGCCTCGGTGAGAATTTTGTTGTCGAATATCTTGGTGCCGGGGTGGAGTTGGTTCCTTCGGTCGGGATCGCTTCGCTGCTCCGCTTTGTCCTGAGATTCCAGGACACTCGTCCAGGACCAGGTCAATGGGTTAACCTCAGAGATCGTAGGTGTACGGGATTGGACCGGCACGAGCGAGGCGGAGGCGGCAGAGTAGAAAGAGAGAGCGTGAAAGAGCGGGATCCCCACCTTGCCACACTTAACGGTAAACGCACATAAACGCGACCGGAGGGGGGTTGGGGCACGGAAACCGAAACGGAG
Source organism: Drosophila ercepeae (assembly GCA_018150545.1). Lineage (NCBI taxonomy): Eukaryota > Metazoa > Arthropoda > Insecta > Diptera > Drosophilidae > Drosophila > Drosophila ercepeae. The sequence goes on from JAECWL010000197.1 coordinate 4,015,576, forward strand.
ACGCCACGAGCGAGACGCACAGAGCACGTGTGTGCCGGCGGCAAATGGAGCAAAACAAAAACAAAGCGCGCGTGGATTCCGGCTCCTTGCTGCTGCTGTTGCAACTTTTTCTTTCTGCCAAAAAGTAGGATCCAGTATTTGTTGCAACTTCCCTTCCCGAATTCTATCAAACACTTTTCATGACACTTTTTGTTTTGTTGTTGTTGTTGGGCTGTCGTCGTCGTGCTGTTGCTTCTGCTTCTCAGATCACTTGCAAAAAAAATTAAACAATCATTCGCGGAGCTGGGTGGCGGCGCTTCAACGTTGGCGGCGGATTGGCGAGATTCGCGGCGGGAACAGCTGATTTGGACACGTTTTTCTGATTCCTAGCATTCTGATTCTGGGCTGGATTCGGGATTCGGATTCAGATTCAGATTCAGATTCGGATGCGGGATTCGAAATCGGAATCGAAATCGGATTCGTTCGGCTGCTGGCAACAGTCTGCGTAAAAACTCGCTTCTGTGGAGAACCGGGCGAACCGGGCAAGGCGAACGTCAAACGAAAACTGAAAGCGGAACAACGGAATACGGCAAACGGCAAGCGGCGGCGGCAACGGCGGCAGCAGCGGCGGCGGCGGCGGCGACGACAGCGATGGCAACACAACAACATGGCACACGACGCGCACACACGAGCGAACGAAGAGAGCCGAAGCGGCGACGAATGGCGCTGCCAACGCGCGAATGGGATGGCCGACGGCGTATCACTCGCTCTCGCGTCTGCCAATACGCCCGATAGTTTGCCTTTACGCGGTACGAGTGGAAGCGGGACGTATCTAGTGTCGGTCGGTGCTGCTGCGACGCTAACTGCTCTGCCGGCGGCTCTGCAATGGAGTCGTTGGGGCTCCACAACAGCTCCACCGCCTCTCTCTCTCTGTCGCTCTCTCGCTTCCGCGCTCTTTGCAGTTTGCCTTTCTGCTCCTTGCTCTCACGTTGTTGTTTTGGTTTTGCGTCTAGGCAGAGGCATCCATACTCTAGTGGCAGCGGCGGGTACCATTATTTTTCCTTCTATCTTTGAGATACATTGTGCGGATGCAGAGATACACTCTGGCTTTTAGATACTTTCGGAACTTGCAGATACTCTTTAAATCAGATACTTTTTTTGTATCTTTTAGATACGGTATCTTTTGCATTTTACAGGTATTGCATCCTTAAGATACTGTATCTTTTTAGGTTTTGTATTTTAAAGATCATTTTTGTCCCTGCAATAGCTCGACTCTGCTCTTTGCTGGAATTTGTTGTCCCATCTTGTTTTTGTTTTCATTTTTGTAGCCTGGCTCCAAAAGAGAGAGAGAGCGGGTGACGCATTTTGCGGTTAGAGGAGGCGTTGCTAAGCAACTGGTTTTCGTTTTGGCCTTCGCTTAACGCTTTTCGCTTCATTGAGAGATGCGCAAAAGTTTTTCGCTCGCCTCACCCCGCCTCGCCGCGCCTTGCCTTGCCCAGCTCACTCCCGTGCTTTCTCTCGCTCGCTCGCGCACTCTCTCTCGCTCACAGAGCCAATGGCATTTTTCAAAGTGACATTTGGCCGCGTTTTGTCTCTTTCACACCAGCCGTGAGCCGTGTCTGATTGCGTTTGTGTGCAGCTGTGTGTGCCAGTGTGTGTGCCACTGTGTGTGTCTGTGTTGGCCAAGGTAAAATGTCAAATGCTTTTCGACTGTCAACTGTTGGTCGCAAAAAAGTTTTTCCGCCGCCGCCGTCGCCACTGCTCCTGCTCCTGCTCCTTCTCCTACCACTGCTGCTTCTTCTTCACCTTGTGTTTGTCACTTGTCGTTAGCAGTGCGACAGAGAGAGAAGGAGCCGCAGCACGCCAGAGCAAGCGAGAGCGAACGAGATGGAGAAAGCGAGAGCGGACGCCCCTTTGGCGTTTTAACGCATACAAGACAGCAAAAAAAAAACACAAAAAAGATTCAAGTGGCAAGAAAAAAAATGAAAAAAATAAATAAAATTCTAAAAAAAAAAAACATAAATATGCGAGAAAAAAAGTTGAAGAAAATGCAAGCAAGAACATGTCGGAAAATAAAAAAAAAAGAACATTTTATATTCCGGCGTTTGCGATTCTCGCACTGAAGGGGACAAATTTGAAAAGTACGACATGGTAATAAGCCAAAGATCAAGCACAATTAAAATAAAAAAAAAGCAGAAAAAAAACATTAAAAAACGCAACACTGCTCCACTTAAGCGGAGGCAGTGGGTGCGAAAGAGCGAGCAATATATACTGGGTGGGGGCCAGAACGAGAGAGAGACAGAACCGGGCGACAGTGGGTGGCGCCCACTCGCTCTCCCTCTCCCTCTCACACTCGCAGCTTAAGATGTTCGACGACGACGACGGCGGAAAGGAGGAGACCGACCCCCCCCACCGGTGGGGGTTAAAATGTTTCATTTCGTGGACGGGGGAGTCAAAAATATTGCACATTAGGGTGTTAAGCTGTGAAGTGCTTGGCAGCCCCCTCCCTTGCTCTTTCCCTCTCGTTTGTGGGTGGCATCCCTTTCCGTTATCGAAATGTATCGAAATCGGTTGATCTTTGGCGGCCTTGAAAGCAGCGAGTGCCCCAATTTATGTTGTTTTGGGTCAAAAAATATTTATTTTAATTGCCATTCGAAGGAAAGGATTGCAGTTCCTTGCAAGAGGGGGAGGGGCCTGAGGTCAGGTGGCAACCCTCCCATCAGGGCTCATCCCTGATCCCTAATCTGTCATCTTGTACAGCCTTGGCGCGCTCCTTGGGTTTACCTTTGGCTTCTGTAAATGCTCCGCTTCCGTTTTCCTGTTCGTTTTTCCGATATCTTGTCTCTCGCCTTGTTTTCTTGTCCTTTCCCACTCTGTCCTTGGGTCCTTTGGTCCCTCCCCTCCCTGTCCTGCTGCTCCTGGTAAACGCCAACAAATGTCAGTTATCAAAAATCTCAGTAGCAACGAGAGGCAAGCTTTAAAGTTACATTTTCCGAAAGGAGATTCCTCAATGCCCTTTCAAGGAACTCGGTTTCAAGACTCAAAGGATAAGCCAAGGTCCTGCTGGAGTCTCCCAAAAAGTAGGCAATATTTTCCCCTAATAAGTAAGCCTAAAAATTATGGAAACCATTTTAAATTATTAAAAAAATCGTAAAAGGAGAACTCCTTGCAGATAGAGTATCCTATTAATATATTGGAATAAAAAGACCTCAGAACCGAAAAACAAACAAGTAGCGGTAGGAAAATGTTGGGCAAGCCGTGATAAGGCGTAGCTAAATGCCACGCCCCCCTCCCGGATGGCAGAAGGTGGCAGGAGATGGCAGGAGGTGGCAGGTCGATGGCCACAGCAGCGAAATCAACAATAAAAGCAAGAAAAGCGCGATGAAGTTCGCGACGCGCCATAAACTTTTGGCAGGCAGTGGTGTGGCAGTGTGGGTGTGGATGGTGGAGCTCCAGAACCAGCTGACAAGTACAAAGGATGCGGCCCACGCTTTTTGGGAGTCAAGTGGATGCCCCGCCCCCCCAACCAGGACTCTGCCTGCCTGCCTGCCCGGCTGCCGAGGAAGTGCGACCAGTCACGAACCGAACAAACAGCAAACGGACGTCGCCATGTCACGGAAAGGAAGAAGAATCGGAATCAGGAGCAAAAGGACAAGAGCAAGAACAAGAGGCACTGAGAAAAATCAGAGAAGGGTTTGCTTAAAGGAGGGTTTCCTGGGTTTCCTTCTTCCTGGACGGGATTGGAAGGCAAGTTAAAGCTGAAAAGGAGGATCTGGTTCAGGGCAGACTTGGACTAGTCCTTGGGACTTGGAATGTCCTGAATTTTTTCGTGTGTTCCTTCCGACAGTCGCTGGGAAACCGAGTGTGACAGACAGGGATGGCAGAGAGACACTTGGGCGATCGCACGGCTCTGATATGCAAACAGACGCGTTCTAAAAATCCCTTCACCGCCCACCACCCACCAACCGCCCACCAACCACCCACTCTCTCCTTGCAACACCCTCCTTCCCCAACCAACCATCAACAACCAACAAGAACAAAGGATATTTCGCATAGAAAAAAATAATTTAAAAAAGCAAAAAGCAAAGGCGAAGGCTATGGCTGGAGCTGCTCCAATCCATGTGGGCGGTCGCTTGGTGCCACGCCCTGTTGCAACCCATGCGGGTGCTTCCATGAGTGTGTGTGTGTGTGTTTGTGTGCACTCCACATGCAACACTAAAAAAAGGGAAAGAAAAATAATCAGAATGAGAAAAAAATATAAAACAAGAGAAGACTCTGCTGCTGCTGCTTGCCACACGAAACAGGGCGAAATCTGCTGTTCTGTGTCACTTTTGCTTGTTTGTTGCGGAATAATACTTTTTGCAGGCACTATGTCGAGGGATAGAGGGGGTGGTGTTGCAAGTTTTAGTCCTTGAGGAAAACAGAGTGGCAAATTGGTGTAAGATGCACTGCACCGAATCCTTTGAAGATTTCTGATTGATTATTCAACAACTTTTGCCTCAAAATGGAATTCCCAATGAGAGGAAAATCCAAAACCTTTCTAGGGATTTATTGATTAAAGTCAAGGAAGCTCCCAACCTTTTCTCCCAGTGTAGCATTTCATGGCATTTACTTGCCTGCTCCCCTTTTTTCCCCTTTTTTTTTATTCAACATTTTATTCAAATATGAGATTTCTGATTTAGCAAAGGGATAGGGCTTGCTAGCTCCTTGCCACACATCCTTGCACCCACATCCTGCACCTCCTCCTGATTTCTCGTGGTTTCCATTGTAGTTTTTTTTTTTCCTTCATTCCTTCCATTTCAACTTGCTGTTTGTTTGCGTTGGCAACATGAATGTTGTCACTTGGTTCTACTACTACCAAGTTCTTGTAGTTTTTCCTAACCAAACACCACCCACCCACCTCGGTGGGTGTATGGCGACATCTTTTCTCGTTTTCTGACATGTTGTCAACTTCACGTTATGTCAGAGACAAGTTTCAAGTTTTTCTCCGCTCGTGCCGACATGTATTGCAACTGATTTCGGTTTCGGGATGGTAGGGGATCCCCTCCTCCAACTAAGACCTCCACCATCTATGCTTCTAGTTTGTTTGTTTGGCATTTGTTTCCCCAAAACCCCAAACCGCAAGCCCACAAAAATATGATAATCATTTTTGTCCACCCCTGCCTGCCTCTGACTGCCTCCTCTGACTGCAATTTATTCAGTTTCCTTGCCAGTTTCTAAAAATTTCAGCTTCGGAGTCCTTAGAGTCCTGGCATTACATCATATTTTTGGTCTCGCATGATTTTTGGTTAGTAATGTATCCAAAAAACACTCCTCCCACACAGTATCTTTGTATCTTTGCATCTGTTGCTAAAAATTTCGTTTGTTTCCTGGCCAAATCGGATACTTTGTGATGTCCTGCGAGTTCTGGCATTACATCATATCATTTTTGGTTAGTAATGTATCCAAAAAACACTCCTCCTACACAGTATCTTTGTATCTTTCGTTAGTTTCCTGGCCAAATCGGATACTTTGTGATGTCCTGCGAGTCCTGGCATTACATCATATCATTTTTGGTTAGTAATGTATCCAAAAAACACTCCTCCCACACAGTATCTTTGTATCTTTCGTTTGTTTCCTGACCAAGTCGGATACTTTGTGATGTCCTGCGAGTCCTGGCATTAAATCATATCATTTTTGGTTAGTAATGTATCCAAAAAACAACTCCACCCAACCCCAACCCAGTATCTCTCTATCTCTGCATCTTTGTATCTTTGTATCTTTTCTCCATCTGTTGCCTGCTTTTGTTAATTTAAACTACAAACATGTGTATGTGTTTTTCGTATCTGTGTGTGATTTGTGGCTCGTCTTGTGTAACTGTAAATTAGTCTAGAAATTTTTGCGGTCTTCTCTCCGGTCCGACCGACTGCACACAAAATATTCCAAAATGGAAATATGAATTGTGGCAAGAACACAACAATTTTTGTCACATACTCGGACTCCGAGACGAGACATCCTGAGACAATGCCACTGCCACTGATTTGGTTTAGATTTATATTTCCCTGCCCCAGCTTTTTATCAGCAACTGCTGCAAATTTTGTGCAACAATTTAATTATTTATAAGAATAATATTCATGGGGAAACAAACAAACAAAGAAACAAATATTAGAAGGACTGAAGCCAAAAAAAAAAAAGTTTCTCAACTATTTTCATAATTTTACATTTATTTTCTGGCAACTTCTGTTCGGTTAAGACCCTCCTCCTACGCCTCCCTACCGATTTCTCACCTTTTTTGTATCAAACAACAAAAAAATAAATAAAAAAATATATATTTCGTGGCTTAGCGCCCTCCATTTCACATAATTTCTTTTTATTTCCCTTTTTTTTGCGGCTGAAGATTTTCTTGCAGCTTTTCCTGTTTTTTTTTTCCATTTTCGAGTTTTCACCAACGACCCTTTATGTTATTGTTGTTGTTGTTGTTTTTCGGTTGTTCAAACTTTCGGCGATGGCCACAAAAAATAATGTAAAAAGTTTAATATGCATAAAGTTTCATTGGGTTTTTGTCGGCCATCGCTTGGGAGCCACCAGGACACAACAACAACAACACAAAAAAAACATAAAATAAATAAGAGAAAGGACCTTCCTCCTCCTACCCGGGATAGTTGCAGGTGGACCAAGATTTATGTTTCAACCGGCTAGGTGTTGGGTTTATGCAAAAATATGAATAAAAAAGAAATCCTAAATCAAAGGTAAATAAGAGAAAATTTTCTGACAAATGAGCGGCAAGGAAGCGGAAGGACCCTCTTGACTCTTTCTTTTCTTTTTAGATTTCAGATTAATTGCAATAAAAGTAAGTTTTCTGCCTGTTTTTCCATATACCAACTATTTACCTTCAAAAGGTTTAGTTTTTTGTGGTGGCATCTGCATCCTGCTCCTGCTCCTGGTACTGGATGCTCCTCCTTGGTTGTGAAAATGAAATGCAAGCCTTTCGGGCGGGGGTATTAGGAAACCGAAATCGGAGTTACATCCCGAAAACCCCGAAAGAATGGGGCTAAGCTGGGTAGGGGTAGCAGAAAATTGAACGAGTAAGAGATCCAACTAAAAATAAAATAGAAAAACACCAGACAACGAGGGTAGCTATGAAACTATTGCAGCTTAAACAGGGAACTTTTTAATATTTGTGGAATATTTTCCAAAGTCCAAAGAAGGAAAAAGAAGGAACTTTCTAGGACTCTCCTGATAAGCGAACCCCTTGGACGACTCGTGTCGTCTTGCGATGTTATAGGAAGACGTTATCTCAGCTTATCGCTGTACACCTCGAGGGTAGCTACAAAAATATGTAAGCTTAAAAATGGACCAACTCGCAAGTTTTTCAAACATTTGTGGAATATTTTCCAAGTCCCAAGAGGGGAATCCTTTTCCCTTCCCTGGCAAGACGTTCTTCCTCAACTAGAGTCGTGGAACTCCTAGGCCACCTCGTGTATACTTTCGATGTTATAGAAAATCGCCGGACATTATCTCAGAGTATCTCTGTAGACCTCGAGGGGAGCTACAAAGCTATTTAAATATTTGTTGAATATTTTCCAAAATCCAAGGAAAGAATCTCTTACTTTTAAGGACAACCGGAGTCGCCGGACATTATCTCAGAGTATCCCTGTAGACCTCAAGGGTAGCTTCAAGCTTCAAGTTTTTCAAAAATTTCTTGGATATTTTCCAAAGAAACTCCTGGCGAAACTCCTTGACCTCCTCGTGTACACTTTCGATGTTATAGAAAATCGCCGGACGTTATCTCAGCTTATCCCTGTAGCCCACCCTCCCTTCCTCCTGGCACCGGCCATGTCCTTCTGCTCTTTGCCTTTGGTAGCTATTTTGCTCTTTGCCAAAACTGGCGGCAACAAGAAAAATGCTTCAAATTTATGCTCCACACTGCCACACTGCCACACACAAAATCTGAGGCAGAGAGGCAGAGGCGGAGGCTGAGGACGAGGCGGGTTAAAAGAGAAATTCCGAAAGTGGATACATTTATAGAGCCAGAGGGAAGTGGCAGAGGTTTTGGCAAGAAGTTGGAAATTCCAGTTGGGAGTCTGCAGGGAAAAAAATGCAGACTTATAAGCCTTTTTCTACAACCTATGTAGCTTCCGATTTTGTGCAGTGTATGAAGGTAGTGTACGTGGGAATTATTGTGGCAGGCGAAATGCTCGAAATGGATGAACGCAAAAGGATAACACACGTACAAGGACAGTCAGTGGGGGGGTTCGAATCAGAGCGTAGCGTAGTGAGGGGGGGGTCACTGCTGCAAGGGGGGATGCAACAGCAACAACGCCGGCGAGTAGCTGCATTCCATAAATAAAAACGGCAAAATGGCGCACAAAATGCCATAGAAAAATGGCAAAAAGGGGCGGGTCATGGCGGTAGGGGGGAGTGGCATACAAGGGGGGACACAGGCAGGGGGGGCTGCTGTAAGCCACAGAGGAAGAAAAAGATACGAACAGAATGGGAACGAGAACGAAATCATCATGAATGGCGAACGTGACACAAATGACAAAATATCAACCAGACCAAAGGCAATGGCAACTGTCCTTTGTAGTGTCCTGTTCTGTACCGTCCTGCCCCCCTTGACCACTGGCCACCGCTTGACCATCAGGCTCCTAACCCCCCCCTTCTGAGGGCACTTGGGGATTTTTTGCGATCCACAGACACAAAACGAAGGCCGATGGAAAAGCGGCCACAAAACCAGTGGCTGGAAATCAGGGAAGGGTACAGCCTGTCAGAGCTTCGTCCTCGTCCTCGTCCCTTCCACTGTCCTTGTCTCGTCATTGTCGGTCTGCCTGGACCTGCAACCACCCACCACCTGCCTCCGGGGTGTGTGTCGGTTTCGGTTTTAGGTGGCAACTGTGTGTGTGTCCAGTGTCAGCATCGACTCCACGTCCGTGGCCAAAAGATGGATATTTCTGATTTACAAGCAGTGGAGCACGAAAAAAAACAACAAGAACAGGAAACCAACTTTGAATATGACAGTGAGAGAAGGTTTCCCCGACATTTTTTGATAAAACTAACAAGTAATTAATCGGAATCCCTCATCTGGAGGAGGAGGAGACTGTACAACCCGGAGGTGAACCATTAATCATCCGGAATCCAGGAATATGGCCAACAGAGTTAAGCCAACCGCAAAGCCAAAGGAATGCATTTTGTACACAAAATGCGGATGTGAGTCCTTGGAACAGGACAAAATGCCACAGATAGTCGTTGGGGCTGACTAACCATTTCTGTTTTCCGATGATGACCTCCAGCACCATGGAGTTAATCGGTTAAAAAGTGCATAGAATCGACAACTTTCTGAGGAGTCCTTTCAGAGTTTATTGATCTACAAAATATTAGATTGGAGATTAAAAATAAATGGATATGAAATGCGTGTTTGGGGTCTTCAAGCTGCGGTTCTACTGTCCCCACCCAACATCCATGACCCAACCACAGAGTCCTTTTCGCACGCCGCCTCCTGCCCTGGTGCCCGGCTCGGTGTGGCTTTTATGGGATTTGATTTCTAATAAGCGGCAAGCGAGGCACGTACCACACACACACACACACGTGCGGACTCCCACTCATATTAAACCGCACAGAGCCCCCAGCCACTCCCCCCCAACACATCAGACAAGGGCGGAGGAGGACGTGGAAAGGACACACTGCAGTCCATTTCTAGTCAAAAGAATTCTCTCAGTTTTCGGAGGCTTTGTTTTTTGCCTTTTTTTGTCGCTGTTGTTGTAGACAGTGGGCGTGGCGAGGGGGGGCCGAAACGTTGACAGGAAGCTTTAGTGTTGTTGTTATTTTGTGATTCGCATGCATGGAAGGTCCGCCAGTGTGTGTGGGTGTGGGTGGGATGAGGAGCTCGCAGCTCCCAGCTCCGAGCTCCAAGTGGAACAAAAATGACATGAAACAGGTGACAGGGCGGAGTGCGGTCCGAAGGGGCGGGGTCTGGCAAAAAGAATTCGCTATTTGCTTCATTTTTTTCTGCATCTTCCACATTTTTCCCCCGGGTTTTCCTTCCTCCCCCGCTTCTTTTGTTTTTTTTTTGTTTTGTTTTTTTTTTGTGAAGGTTCCAAAAGCTAAATTGAGTTTTTCCAACAACAACAACCACAACAAACGATCTTGCACTCAAAAAAAAGAAGCTCCCCAAAAAATACTCCCAAGATTCTCTCCTCACTATCTAAGAGGATACGTTTCTCTCAGTGTATTAGCATGTGTGCCAGGATGTGCGGGGAGGGGAAAAAGATAAAATACCAAAAAGCTGAAACGGCGATGGCAACGCGTACGTGTTTATGGCCACGAAAAGTTGCCAAACAAAACGGAGCATAGCACAAAAATACAGGACTATCAGGACTATCAGGAGTAGAGGAGGAATCTACTCCAAAAAAAAAAAAAAAAAAGGAAATGCTAAAGAAAAATAGCAGAAAAAATGTTGGGGGCGTCATAGAAATGAAGGAGAATCCAAAAAGGAAGGGAAAACCATTTCAAAAATCCATAAATGCAATTCTACGATTTGTCCAAGGATCAGGAAGGGGGCTTCAAGGACTTCAGGGACTCTATAGACTCTATAAGCTCCATGAACTTAAAAAACTTGATCATATTTCTAGGATTGTTTCTTAAAAATGGAAAATAAATAGAAGAGTTTGCCTCAAAGCCTTGAACCTTGGAAATGTTTTCGAATTCCATGAATTAATACACCCTAAGCCCTAGGAAGTAGGGTATTCAAAGGACCAGGATGCTGAAAAAATATAGAAAACAACTTGCCTTAAAGTAAGCAGGAATTTCCAACAAAAAACGTATTTTTTCCCTTTTTCAAATCCATGAATCAATATGCCTTATGCCCTAGGAAGTAGGGTATTTGAAAAACCAGGATCCAAAAATTTACTAAATAACAAAGCGAGCAGGAGTTACCCAAAAAAGCCCTAAATATGTTTTCGATTTCCTTGAACCAATATTCCCTATACCCTAGAAAGTAGGGTATTAAAATAACCAGGATTCACACACACACTCAGACACACACACAGAGACAGAGAGTGATGTTTTTGAGATTGGAGCAAGTGGAAGAGAGACAGCAAAAAGTGTTTACTTTGCGCCTTGGGGCATGAAGTCGAATGCCCGGTCACATGCCCCTCCAATACCAATGTTGCCGCAAACATATGGATATTGTTGTTCCTGCCTGGATCCTGCCATTTTTTTTGCCTCTCCATTTATTTATTTACTTGTCTTGCACTTTAACAAGTTTTTATGGAAATTATTTATGAAAAAAATCTGGCAAGAAGCAAGCGAAATGGCGAACATAAGATACATCTGTATCTGTCAGAGTTGGTTTTTCGGATACGGATTCGGGTTCGAGTTTGGGTTTGAGTTTGGGTTCAGTTTTCAGTTTTCGGTTTCAGAGTCTTGGTTTTGCATTTGCAATTTGTCTTTTGGCCATTATGGAAAGCATTCTTGCGCAAGCGATTAGCCACAGAGGAGCAGGACAAGCAGGAGCAGGACGAGCAGGACCAGAGATTGTTGCCGCCAGCACAAACATGTTAATCATACGCCACGTTGTCGGATGTCATCTGGCAGGCGGCAGCACTCAGAGTGCGCAAAACTGTAAGTACTTTAGGCAGCTAAATATAATTAAATATTTAAGGCATAAACACATACGTTGCCAGCCCGCAGCTGGCCAAGGACGAGGAGGAGGAGGATGCGGTGGAGTGTCCTTTTTGGGGGAGTGTGAGAGGACGAAAGGCTCTTAATAATGTTTTAATGCTTTTGACAAAACTCGAGCTGCATACTTACAGGCGCCAGCCAGCGGACAGCGTTGATTAAATGCAGCAAAAACCAACAACAACAAACCGCCAGCAAGGACAAAGGATGGATCTTCGGCAAGGACGAGTCCTAGCGAAGCTGGGATACTCTTTTGTATCTCAAATTATATCATAAATTTATATCAAATAAATCATTCAAACACAATCCCAGAGAAAATTAATCCACGAAAGTAATTAAGCTTTCACGGTATTCCTTTCAAGGAGAAGAAAAGATATGGAATTCTTCTGAGAACCATTTTTCCGAAGAGGTTTCCCTATAAAAATGACATAAAATCTAAAATATTTTTTGGTCTAAGATTTTGATGCAGTTTGATAGAGAATCGATCCACGAATATTTTAAGGTATTCCGCTTTATAATCGAATGGATATTGGCCAAGATATAGTCTTCTCTGGAGACCCTATTGTCGTTTTTATGGGTTTCTCCATTTTTCCAAGGGGTCTCCCCAGAAAATTTTGACAAAAAATCTAAAAAAATTTTGGTGTTCAGTTTTTGATGCAGATTTATAGAGAATTGATCCACAAATCTTTTAAGGTATCCCGCGTGAGAATCGGATTGAAAGTGGCCAAGATAGAGCCTTTGCTTTGTGCCATATTGGTCTTTCCAGGGAATTCTCCATTTTTCGAAGGGGTCTCCCCAGAAAAAATAACAAAAAATCGAAAAAATATTTCGTGATGAGATTTTGATGTAGATCGTTGAAGAGTCGATTCACGAATCTTTTAAGGTATTCCTCTTTAGAATCGGATGAATATTGGTGGAGATACAGCCTTCACTTTGGGCCACATGGTCGTTTCTACGGATATCTACATTTTTCCAAGGGGTCTACCAGAAAAATTAACAAAAAATCGAAAAAATATTTCGTTATTAGATTTTGATGCAGATTGATAGAGAATCGTTCCACAAATCTTTTAAGGTATTCCGCTCAAGAATCGGAAAGATATTGGCCAAGATATAGCCCCCGCTTTGGGCGATATTGGACTTTCCTTCGATTTCTTCATTTTTCGAAGGGGTCTGCCCAGAAAAATTTTGAAAAAAATCTAAAAAATATTTTGTGATCAGATTTAAATACAGATTGATAGGGAATCGATCTAGAAATCGTTTAAGGTATCCCGCTCAAAGATCGGATAAAAACCGGCCAAGATATAGCCTTGTCTTTGAGCCATATTGGCCTTTCCAGGGATTTCTCCATTTTTCCAAGGGGTCTACCCGGAAAAAATTGAGTAAAAATCTAAAAAAAATTTGGTGATCAGTTTTTAATGTAGATCGATAGAGAATTGATCCACGAATCTTTTAAGGTATCCTGCTCAAAGATCGGATAAATATTGACCAAGATAGAGCCTTCGATTCAGAGAAGAAATAACCACGATGTGGACTATGGGAAGGCGCATAGGGAGTTACCCATTAACTTCTTGATTTTCGAGGAGGTTCCTCTATAAAAATTCTCAAAACAACTGTAAGATTCATAAATAATCAAAGAAATAAAAGAGTATTTTTAAGTCGGCTTGGATCTGAAAGCAAAGCCATGCAAAGGCCAGTTTTAAGTGGCCAAAAGTGCAATGATTGAAGTCGGGAGAGGCGAAGGGACGACAGGATTGTCAGGACTCAAAGGAAGGACGACTCTGCTGGAACTGCCGCTGGACATGAGTGTGTGTGTGTGGGTGTCTGGGTGTGTGTTGGAAAAGTCCAGTGGAACAATGCACGGACACAGACACAGACAGACACACATGGAGAAGCGAAACATGACAGAAAATTACCTGGAGGAAATTTTATGAGTATCGTAGAACGGCACTTGGAAGTTAAACAGACGCTTCCATGGCCCCAAGGGGTTCAGAGTTCAGAGTTTGGAGTTTCGAGTTTCGGTGTCTGCGTGTGTGTGAGATTGTCTGAGTGTGCGTGTGAGAGTATCTGTGTGGGCAGTATCCTTCTGCTAATTGTGTATGCAACTTGTTGCACTTGCCCGCTCTCAACGCAGCTCTCAGCTCAGCTCAGTTCAGCTCAGCTCGGCTTGGCTCCTTTCTCTTTTCAAGTTACATTGTAAATGTTAGTTTTGTAATTAGAAAATTTTGCTTACCACCGAAACCCGAGGCAAGCGAAACCGAGACGGGGAGACGCAGGGACTCCTACAGAGAGGCGGCTAGGAGATGGCCCAAGTTTATACTGACATTTATTGGCTGCAACTTTTTCTATAAATCAAGCGGCTAACCATGTTCTGCTCTCAACCCCACAACACACACACTCATCCTCAGAAAATAAACCAATAAATAAGCTAGGAAAACCAATGGAAAACATTTAAAGAGCGTTACGTGCCATTAAAAATCTCAGCGAGTCCATAAATCAACTTGCAATACCCTTTTGCTACCCGGGTAGGGTCCTTGAAATAGTTTCATAAATGTAACCAGGAACTAGGCAGCTTTGGACTTGATTTGATCGAAACCTTTCGAGTATCCATTCGCCATTCCCCCCTTAATTTGGTTTCGCTTCTGGTTGGCGGTGGAGAGAGTTCGTCATGGAATCTATTTCCGCGATAATTGCTTTTCCATTCACGGCTGCCTTTTCTTCTTCGCGACCTCAACGCAACCGAAAGGGTATCGAAGGTGGCTCCAATTCCAGACCCATCTCGGATGCCGTTGAGGCAAAAAAAGAGGCTGCCACAAAGAGGCGGCGTAGAGCTTGCAGCTCTGGCCATAATTCATCAACGTGGCCTGACGAGCAGAAGCTGCCTACGTGTGATTGACTGCCAGGTGCTTGTTCCTGTCTCTGCTACCGCACCTTACCGAGGGGGCACAGAGGCACAGAGGTTGCAAGTGCAACTCAAAACCGAATCCAAATCCGAACAGAATCCCAGAACGGAAAAACCGAAAATCCAAGCTCAATGAATGTCGTATCTCTATCTCGATCTATCCTTCGATGCACTTGAAAAAATATTACAGGAAGTCCTTTCAGCATCTCTTCTGGATTTCCTGGAGTACCTCTCTTGGTTCTCAGTGCACCTTCCATGACACACAGCACAGCTGCAGCAATTTAACGGAAGTTGCAATTTGCATTTCAACTTGACCAAAAGCTGCTACCCAATCCGTCGGTCACGTGCGAGTCGATGTGATGTGAGCCAAGTGCGATGTGGCGATGCTGCCCTCCTCCCATCGCCCAGACCCAGACCCAGACCCCGAACCCAGACCCAGACCTCGACAGCTGCTGCTGTGCCGGACTGGCGCCATTTGCGATTTGATGCCGGCGCGTCGTCGAGTCGGGCAAGCCATGACTGACCACCACTGACCACCGTGGCGTATGCGTAATGAGGGAACAACAATGTGACTAACCGTAACGCTGGTTTAGGTTTCTCCTTATTATTAATATTTCCCTCAACCAGTCTTTAAAAACAAACTCAAACTTTGCTAACCCAGCTTCTGACGAATTTCAACATTTTAGAAACCATAAAAAACTCCTTCTTCTCAGCTATCCTGAATATTTCATTATTGAAACCGCAGAGTGGAGGTCAAGGAGTCAGACCTGGCCTTTATGAATCCTATGATGGAGGACCTAGAGGTTCCTATTCTCTCCCAGCGATCGCCTGTGGGTTTTTCAATTTTCTGCCCATGTCCCGTGCTCACAGCGGAGTTGCTGCTATTACAGGTATGTTCTCCACCTTTCACCACTGCCATTTGTTTGACTGTATTTCGTCTTTTTTTTTTTGCCGATTTGTTCTGTTCTGTTCCTGTCGCATTGGCGGCGGCAACGTTTTGCGTAATGCGCTCGACTGGCTACCGTTTTTATGGCCCATTTCAGAGTGTTTTGGCCATTTGTGATTTGTAATTCGAGTTTTGGCCAGCAGTCAGTCAGTTAGCCAGGTCTGTTGCCAGATCCCCCAAGCCCTCTGGATGCACTCAACGAAAAACATTGCCAGAAACCAATCGTTCGATGATCGATGATGGAAACGCGAGCCAAGTCTGGATGTTGGAAACTAGAACTGCCTTCTCAGTGGACCCTATTTTTTCTCTCCGTGGTTATTACGCAACAAAGTGCTCGACGACGCCACGGGACACCTCGTAAATGAGGCACTAACAATTGAAAATTCATTAGACGACCAGCAGCAGCAGTAAGAAATGGGAATACAGGGGCACAGGCGGGTGGGTTTTGAAAAAATACAAAAACGAGTATAAAAAAGCGCCTTTGCAACCTGGCAAATGGCGCACGCACCGAAAAGCTAATTAGGCAAAACGTTGAACGCCACCGACCGACAGACAGACCGACCGACTGGTCGGAAGGCAATGAAAGACTGCCCCCCGAGGTTTCCACAGGTTAACACCGAGACCCCTCTCACCGCCGCTGCCCCAACCATATGCCACGTTCGCATAATGACCGAAAAAAAACCTATAAAAAAAGGCAAACCGAACAAATTGCAGGCTTCAGCTCACAATGAGAACTTTTCGGGTGGTGGCCATCAAAAAAAAAAAAAAAAGGGAAAAGAACCAGAGGAACCTATGTTTAATCCACAGGTGTCGAAAGGGTTCTTTCACTTTCTCTTTAAATGATAAAGAAATCTTTAAGAAGAACTTTAAAAACCAATACATTTTCTATCCAAAAAGGATGATATCTCTTTGACTTTGTAGTTGAATTTTGAAATAGAGATTCCCCCAAGGAGGCGAGGAGTTCAAAGAGGTCTTGCCCCGAAAAGGACGCCCCACAGACCAATTTTCGAATCCCACATCCATTCAGAACCCGATTCCGAAGTCCAATCAAGGGCAAGGGGATAGAAAACAAACTTCCAGAAGTTATTCTGCTCGCATAACGATAAACGCCCATCGTTTTATTTTGATATCGCGCCACTCCCCCCGCGATATTTTCTGTTTTTGTGGGTCCTCGTCCTCCGACACTGGCCACTGACTCCAGGATTCTATATACGAAAGAGTATATAGTTTATATGCTGCTGGGCTTGCCAGATATGAAATTATGTTTATGGCCGCCACTGCTGCAATTCCTCCTCAATGGCCACCAAAAAGGGGGTGGTCTTAGGGGGTACCCCAATGGGGAAGGGGCATTCCAATTGCTCTGCTTCCATCCGCCACAAAGTTGCAATTGCCGCAGTTGTTATTCTTGAGCCATGGCTTCTCTCTCCTGGCCCTAAATTACAACCCAAATCAAGGAGTATTCCGGAGTATATACTTGGAGTTAGCTTTGGATTCCCGCGATTCCCCGAGAATCGTGTAGAGGGTAACCCCCTGCCTGGAGCCTTTTCCCACCTGCTTCCAGTTGCAATTTCTTTCTGTAGTCTTGCCCCCTCCTCAGCGGTGGAGCGTTCAGGTGTAAACGCAACCGCCACCCGATCTGGCTGGGTTTTGGGTTTCTTTGGGTTCCCTGGCAATCATGCCCCGCGTGTGCTGCTCACGTAGCCCGGCGGTCGCTGTCGCTGTTGCTGTTGCTTTTCTCCTGCGTGGCAGGACTGGCAAAAGCCAAGCCAAGTCCAGCTCCCGGGTCCAGGCCTTGGGTCTTGGGTCTTAGGTCCCAGGTCCAATACACATGCAGTCGCCAAGAGACTAAGCACGTTGCACGTTGCAGCTCCGGTTGCTTCTGCCATTTCTGCTGCCTTTTATTTAGTTTCCACAAGCGTATACCCTAAGTGGAGAGTAAGGTTTGGTTTATTACAAAGGTTTTCCAATAAAAAAGAAATACTCTACCTTACAGGGTTCTAGATTCTTTTTTTGAAGAATTAAGAGTATCTTCTCTTTAGAGTATCTCTAACTTCGAGCTTTCTCCATCATATTTCTGCTCAGCTTTTCATTTTTTTAGGTTACATTCACTCCAACGAGGACATTCGGTGGACGTTGGGTTCAGTGCGGTTCAGTTTTGGATCGGATCGCTTTTGCCGTGGAACTGGATGCTGCTGCTGCTGGTGCTGCTTGCTGCTGTTGTTGCCTTTTTGTTTTAGTTGTTGTGATTATCATTATATCTGCAAGATTACCAATTATTTGTTGTTGGCCCCCTCCGCCTTGGCTCGTCCGCGTTGCCGCTTGCCTCTGTTGGTTGCACTATCCCCCGAGTGGCAACTCCTCGCCTTCCTCGCTTCGTATCCAAGTTATTTTTTATAATTCACGTTAATTTTTCTTTTAAAACGAAATTGCAATGGAGGAGGCAGGCAGCAGGCAGGAGGCAGCCCAGAGTAGCAGCAACTCCTGGTCGTTGTCTCGATTATGTCAGTGGAGTGTTGCCTCCTCTTCGATGTCGAGATGTTGCACAGAAAAACGGCAGCGGAAAAAATACAATAATTTCAAGTGGGAGCAGGGCGGAGAGGAAAAGGAGTCTTTCAAGCTGGACATGATCCATTCATGCGAAGGAAGTCAAACGCCATTTGTGCAAATCGATCACTTGTCGATGTTACGGAGGAGTCGCTCTCTCTTGATCCAAAAACTAATTCTGCTTCAACTAAACGTTGTAATTGTAATAGTTCAGGGGATAGTTGTGGGTGGGAACCACATTCTATAACCAATCCAAATCAATCAACTCTGACCCGGACCCGGACCCGGACTGGGGGCTGGCTGGGATGGATGAAAAACCTCGTCAAATGTAAATGATTTCAATAATTTGGCGCGTGTTTACTTTTTCCTATAAAATATTTGCATTTCCTCATATCCGATGTTCATGTTGATTATATACAATATTTATTATGTTGGTGGCCATACATAGGCAGTGCCAGTATCCTATCCAATCCATATTTTCCAACAATTTCCACGAGTACGAGGACGAGTACGAGTGCATCGTGTTGATGGGCAAAAGTATATTTTTGTCATTATGAGCGCAAAAAAGTGTATGTGAAAATATTTGAATTAACGACAACTGGCGACAATGGCCAACTCCAATGTTGATGGTGACGACAACAACAACAACAACAGCATTATTATAATAATAAACAAAAAACAAAAAAACAACAAAAAAAAGAAGCTCCAGAAAAAAATACATTGGCAAATAAAAACATATTTATGCATGTTACATGTTTTTTTTCCCGCCTGTTTTTCATTCCAATTTTCGATTTTTTTTCCCTCTACCCTGGTTGAGGTTTCATTTTCTTCCTAGAACCCAAAAATCTAATTCAATTTCTGGGTTTAAGTTGAAGAAAAGAAAAGGATTTAGCAGCTCAATATAAATTATTTTAATAATATTTTCTAAAGCATCAAAAACTTTTAAGAGTTCTCGCTTTTGTGTGCAAAACTCTTCTCTAGCAATTAATTTTATTCCATTTTTCGCAATTGCCTTCTCCCGGATCGAGCTGAACATATTTACAATAATAATAATGATAGTAATAGTAACAATAATATTCATAATAATAATAATAATAACCAGGTTGTGCCAGGCTTGGTCTAGTAAATATTTGGAATAATAATGGTTAGACTTTTCGATTCTATCCACAATCCTTTGGATTATGTTATACGATTTCTCTTATCCATAGCACCAAAAAAAAAACGTGGCATATGCTATTTGGAAAAAAGGGAAAATGTACATAAAATCATATGTAAAACGTATATATATATATTGGATATCCGCAGCATATGATATGCAAAATATGTAAATGTAATATGCTAGACAGAGGCATGGCAATGGCATGGCGTCAATTATATACAAACACAAAACGATATAACGATATATAGACACTCGCATATATATATCCGATTATATATATATCTATATATGTTTATATGTAAATCCATATACGATGTAGAGCACAATGACTATGTGTCGGTTGGTTTCTGTGTGAGAGGATATCGAGAGCAGGGCTTGGGATTAAATTGTAATTACTTTATTACTTAGTAACAAAACCATTCATGCTGCTAAAGTTATTAAGTGTTTTTTTTTATACCCTTGTTTTTGTTTTTTATTAATCGCTCTACTCTACTCTACTTTAATATCAATATGATTTTTCATATTTAAATTATAGATGAAGCGTGAATTGCACATTTGTCGTCGGTCCCTGGTCATCGGTAGCTTTACAACTTTGTGAATTGCTTTCGGTTCGATGGATCAATTAAAAAATGCACAAAAAAATCTCTAGGAAGCTGCATTAATTTGTTTTTAGTTTGTTTGCAAAAAAAAAACTTTCCTCTCAAAGAAACCGCAACTCAAAAGGCTGATAAATGGCTTTGAAATGTTTTGTCAATTAGCTGACAGCGATAAAAGGCTTGAAAATATATATTCTATTCGATTCTGACATAATAGATACAATTAATCGATGCCGGATCGATCACAAGTCTGCAAAAACTAAAACCCCAAAACACCAGAAACCCAAAACCAAAACCAAAACTGTAACCAAGTAAATGGAAGCCATTTAAAATGCAATAATTTATGAGATTTATGAGTTTTGCATTTTAATTGAATAGATTTCGATAGGGGCAGCGTGGCAAGGTGGGCGTTGACTGGCCTAAAACCAGCACCCAACAACAACAACAACCGAGGGGCGTGGCATAGTCGTATGCATATTTATGACATTCTGCTTTGGGGACTTGCAGACTGCAATCAGTTAATAGAATCTAATAAACGTGCGCGTATCTTTCGGATGCATCTAATCGGTGCGGCACGCGAGCGATGCCAAGATGTTGTAGGTATGGTAAGGGGATGCCTTCCCGACTGCCTGCTTGCCACTAACCGTGGCAAGGTTAACCTGTAATTAAATGCCAAAATGCTCGACCAAGCCCCGAGAAGACGAATACCAAAAAAAACGGAAGAAACCAAGAAAAATTGAGTAACAAAACAGAAGCCAGCTGCCAACTGCCAACTGGTCAGCAGCGAAAAAAGGGGGGCGTGGTCAGCATGAAATATGTCAAATCACAAGAAAAAAAACAGCAGCTAAAAAACAACTCAAAAATGAAAGAAATATGAAACAAAAAAGACGTACTCGTACTCGTATGAAAAATGACTTGAACTCAAAGATGGCAGCTATCCACGAAGGATTCCCAGCTTTTTAATTAAAAAAATCCTACAAGATGCTATTGGAAAGTAACTACAGAAATAACCAACTAAACGAAATGGCTTCAAATTATAATATTCAATGGAATTGATCAATTTTGTTATGAATTTTTTGAATATTGAAAATATTCGAAATAGCCGAGACGAGACGAACAAATCGCTTTTTGGACTGGCTGGCTGTCAAATTAGTTTTGTTTTTTTCGACATTTTGGCCCCGATGTTAATTAGGCTACCGAAAAATGTTCAGGAGAGAGAAAGGAAATTCAATTTTCCGCAGAAACTGTAATGCGAGGGGAGTACCGAAAATTACAAATGAGTTTTTTGTGGCTTAGTTGGCGGTGGCGATGGCGATGGCGATGGCGGTGTGTCTCTGTGTGTATGATTTGGTGACTTGACTTTTGGTTTTGTATTTGATGTTGATGAGTTTTTCCGCTTCATTTTCCCGGGTCTCATATCTCTGGCATTTCCCATTTTTCCGACGCTCCTGCTGCTTGGTGTCGTTTGAAGTGTCAGTTTAGTTTCGTGTCGGTGTCACTCAAGCCGCTTGCTTCTATCTACTTCTATATATTTCGTATTTTTTCTGGCTTTGTTTTTGTTCTTGTTGAGTTGAGGGGCCTTCAAAATGGGGTGGGGCGGGGAGGTGATTGCAATCTGAAATGCCCACAGGTGGGGGATGAGGGACCGTCGCGGGAGGGACAAGCAAACAAACAAACAAACAAATCAACAAGCAAACAAACAGGACTACTACTGACAAACTATGACCGTGGCATAACCGCTGACACCCAAACTCCAACTCCAACTGCGGCCCAACCATCCGATCTAACTATCTGTCTCTTGGTCCTTTCGTCCTCGTCCTCCTGCTCGCCCTCCATCCACCTCTGTGGAGTATCCTTTTGGTCCTGTGTGTTTGTGTGTTTGTCTCTCTGTCTGTCTGTCTGTCTGACATTTGTTTGCCCCGGCTGTCCATCTTTTTGTCACGAGCTTTGCCTGACACGCCCACAATGTCGCGAAATTGGTTTCGTCGGTGCGGATTGCGCACCACGAACAGTGGAACAAATCTGGAGCTTCATAGGCATAATTGCAGAGGTTCTCCCAGTTCCTGCTAGAGCAGACATCAAGTTCCAACTCCCGCCTAACCTACCGAAGGGCGCTGCCTTTTATCGTACGGCTTGAATCGCGGTAATAGATCCGAAAGAATAAAGTTTAGAATGAATTGTGAGGATGAAGAGTGCGTTTGTTGCTCTGAAAGCTAGGTGACCGATGGGTACGGTTTTTGCCGTTTATGGTACGGTTTGGATCTTTAGGATCTATCTCCGAGAGAATGTGTAGAAAAGGATTACGAGGAAGAAAACGAGTGTATTTTTTGCTCTAAAAGCTAGGTGACCGATGGAGCGCTACCGTTTATGGTACGGTTTAAATCTCTAGGAACTATCTCTGAGAAAATAAAGTGTAGAAAAGGATTACGAGGAAGAAAACGAGTGCGTTTGTTGCTCTGAAAGGTAGGTGACCGATGAGGAGCTGCCGTTTATGGTACGGTTTGAATCTCAAAGAACTATCTCCGATAGAATAAAGTGTAGAAAACGATTACGAGGAAGAAAGCGAGTGCGTTTGTTGCTCTGAAAGGTAGGTGAGAATTGAGGATTTGATAGAAGAGGAAGCCATCCAGCAATCCAACAAGAAGTAGAGTATTTCCAGCTTTTGCTACAGATTCCAGTGACATCAATAAATGCCCACTGTCGCTGCTCACGTTGTTTTTGGTTGCCTTGTTAATTAGCCTTGGCAACCGTGGAACTAACACAAAAATAGAACCAAAAAAAACAGTAAAAAAAAATCAAACTAAATAAAAGTAAAAAAAAAACCCCCCCTAAGAAGACCCCAGAAAATTCCTATTCCTGTTTAAGTATTTTTTGCGCATTTGTTTTGTAAACTTTAAGATGCAAGCAACGATAAAAGGCTGAAGGAGGCAACCATCATCGTCATCATCATCATCATCAACACCCAAAAAACAAGAACAACACAAAATTTACAACCGTGACAACAACAACAGCAACAACAACAACAATAGCCAAGAAGCATTACCAAGAAGAAGACAGAGTGGGTGGGTGGAGGGAATGGTTAGGGGTCAGGTCATCCCGGCTTATCGAGGACGAGACCATCTCAATGACTTACTTAATCACATAGGGCAAATCTGGTTACAGGATATCCGCCCAACGCAAGGACCTCAGGAAAATGGGCACAATTGAGAGGTAGAGTGACAGGGAAGGCAAACTACACTGGAATAAATACTTTTTAGATTGTTAAAAACAAATTCTACTTGACAGAAGAGGCAGCCTGCCTTTTCAGGAACATGAAGTTGCATTTTTCTCATTCATTTTATTTATTTTGGAAATAAGTCCCTGGTGTAGTTTTTCTTTCAGTGCCTTTAGAGTAGGCGGTCGAGGGGCGGGACACAAATTGAAGCTCATCTACTTAACGCGCTTGCTCGCGGCAGGCAACATCGTCGAACTGTCGTCGTTGTCGTTGTCGTTTTCGTTGTCCTGTCGCTTATATCCTGCGGCACAACAGTCGCCGCCCTCACACTTCTCGCCTGCCGTTCTCGCCTCTCACCTCTTGCCTCACACCTCGCACCTTGGCCACGAGCAGCCGTCTCGCTTGCACTCTTCTCCTGGTGTCCTGGTGTCGCTCCTGCTCTGGCCTGGGATGCGTGCATCGGTGGGTCTAAGGATAATCTTTGGCATAATTATTACAATGTCACCATGTTTCGCCTGGCTTCCCATCGTCCTTTCGTCCCGTCGTCCTGCCTGCCCTCCCTCTGCTTCCCTGCCTCGCTGTGGCAATTTTTCTGCCCCGTCGTCATCATCGTCGTCATCGTCTCATTTATTGCTTGCGGTGTTTGGCACGTTCCCTTGTGGTTTACAGCGTGAAATAAGATTTTCCTACAGCCCTACGGCCCTACGGCCCACACTCGCCCACAGGACACAGGACATTGGACGCAGGACACACCGGGAAAGGATCCTCGGCTCCTTTATTATTATTACTTGTGCTCGTGTGCGTGGCCATCGCCATTTCGGTTGCCATGGTCAGCAGCAACAGCAGCAGCAGCAGCCATCTAAGCCAGGCTAGGGCAGGGCATGGCACGGCAGGGCCGTAAATCCCCATTCCTATCCCTCGGCTCAGACCGGGTTCCATTGCCAATTCCAATACCGAAATGCCAGCCCCCAGGACAACCGCCCGCCCCCAATGGGCGGTGACCTGTAACATCGCCAGGAGACAGATACAGACACAGACACGCCACAGAACAGAAACTGAAACAGGAGCCAAAGGAGCAACCGTTTCACGGAGAGAAAAGCTGCCCAAAAACGAAGCTATTATAGCCTTAAATCTGTCTAGAGTCCTTAAACAAGATAGAGAGAAATTTCTTTCAGTGATAACGGCAACAGACAACGTGCCCCCAAGTGGGTTCAGGATTCTGAATTGTGGATTCGGGGTTCAGGGTTCAGGGCATTTCTGCGTGCGCTCTCTCTCTCTGTCGCTCCTCCAGCTGGTTGACACTTGCGTCCGTCAGACGTCGACACTTGACACTTGACACACACGACCCACACACACACACCCAGGACACACACACACACGATACCCAGACAGGATGTGCTCCTGTCCTTGTCCCGCCCACTGGCAATGGAGTCTCAAGTGCGTTGGCGCGTGGTCGGCTCGTAGTTGCAAGTGTCTTGGAGATACTACACCATCGTGATACCAAGGATTCGGTTCATCCCCACAGCTCCACAGGAGCCGGAGCTCCAGGCGGAAATCTGAGGGGAGCACAGATTAGCTCCGCCATATGGAATATTCCAAATGTGATTAACTTTTCAGATCCCCCAGATTTCCGCTCCTCGAAGCGCACTGACTTTGCCGAAGATTTGCATTTGGCCATCCAAGCTGGGCGACGTCTCTCTTTGGTTACAGGTGGGTGCTGGGGAATCCAGGGAATCCTGGCACTGTCCTCAATCAGTCGTATTACAAATTGCCACTAAATATGTAAACATTCCGAAGCGAGTTTTCCTTTCCAGAAGTCACCTACCCGAAAGGGTTTTCCTTGACAGTCACAGGTAGAGAACCGAGAACCGGAGACATTGGAGGGAAAGTGGGCGAAAACAAAGGCTGGCACTAAGCTCGTATGCAAATAAGCCAAATCTGCATATGAAGTGCGAAATAAAAGCGACACCAATACGGTATTAGAGGCCCAATATATATCTGAGTCGGAAGACGAGGAAAAAGTGCGACCGCAGCGCAACCGCTGAACGCCGAGTGGATTTGGTGGCAAATCCGACAGCTTAGTGTGAGGTCCAGCTGATGGCCAGTACTTTGTATCTGGACCTCAATTGTCTCCGTCCCTGTATCCGGATACGAATCCGCATCTGCGTCGCACAAGTATCTGCATTTGCACTCTACCTGTCCAAGTCTTTATAGTCGCGGGCAAACCGGTAGCTCACTGCATGAAATGTTTAATGAAACAATAAAAGGTTTTGCATTGGGACTTTAAGAATCCATCCATGAATCTTTTAAGACATTCCGCTTGAAAATCAGATGGGTATTGGCGAAGATATAGCCTTTGCTTTGGGGCATATTTGCCTTGTAAAGGGATTTTTTCATTTCTCCAAGGGGTTTCCTCGGAAAAATTGACAAAAAATCTAAAAATTTATGAGTTATCCGTTTTTGATGCAGATTGATAGGGAATCGATCCACGAATCGTTTAAGGTATCCCGCTCAAGAATCAGATAGATATTGGCCAAGATATAGGCATCCCTTTGGGCCATATGAGGGTTTCTATGGATTTCTTCATTTTTTCAAGGGGTCCGCCCAGAAAAATTTTGAAAAAAATCCAAAAAAAAACCAGTGACCAGATTTTGATGCAGATTTATAGAGAATCGATCCACGAGTCTTTTAAGGTATCCCGCTCAAGGATCGGATAAGTATTGGCCAAGATATAGCCTCCGCTTTGGGCCATATTGGACTTTCCTTCGATTTCTTCATTTTTTCAAGGGGTCTGCCCAGAAAAATTTTGAAAAAAATCCAAAAAAAAATTGGTGACCAGATTTTGATGCAGATTTATAGAGAATCGATCCAAGAATCTTACTAGGTAATCCGCTTAAGGATCGGAAATACATTAACAGAGATATAGACATTGTCTCTTCACCAATCTTAATGCTAATAATTTAACCCTGACTGTGGGAATGCATTTGCAGAGGACCTGGGCCTGAGCCTGAGCCTGAGCCGATGATGGCCCTTTTCCAGTTGCGGATTCGAGACCAGATACAGATACAGATACAGATGAGAATTCGGGGTGCGCGTGCGGCGATCATCATCGTTTGTCACAACATGGAGTGAAAAGTGTCGCGTTCCAGAAAGTGCGGGTTGCATGGTCGCCTGTCAGTCAGTCAGTTGGCCGGCTTGTCGGGCCGTCAGTTTTGGCAATCCTGCCGCCGGTTATCTCAAATCGCAACCGCCTTCCGCCTTTCCTCCCCTCCCATTGTTGCCCTGCCACGAGCTCTTTAAGCCGCCGTCCCATCCTCAATCTCCTCACGCGGCGTGTACCTGTACCTCCTGTATCTCCTCCTCTCGGTTTCAAAACCTTTCGCTTGCCAGTTTCTCTCGGTTGCTCAATTTCGCTGACTTATTGTTGGCAATTTGTTTGGCCAGGACAAAAAACACCCACCCAACCAGTCAACCATCATCAGGTAAGATAGATGCCTGGAGGATGAGGTCAGATGATATTTCAAGAGCCTAACTTTTAGTCAACTTTGTGTTTTTGTTGAAACAAATCTCACCTGCCAAAGCCGAGTTCTTCTTTCGTTTAAAGTTTAGTTTTTTCTATTATTTTCGATTTCACAAATAAATGTGATAAAAAAAAAACGACAGCTGCACAATCGCTTGTGTCTATGTGTATCTGTTTCAAACGTTGCACGCAGGCAGAAATTATTTTAATTTTCAATAAAAATGCAAATATTTTATTTATAATTTTGTGGAGCAGCAGCAAAAAAAAAAGTGTGCGCGCACATACAAATGTATGGAGATTTCCATCATCTTCATGGACCGCATTCAATATTGAGCGACACCCACACGCAGCATCCCGCCTGGTTCGATGTGGAATCAGGCTGGGAACCTGGCCTGGCCTGGCCCAGAGAGCTGGTCTGGATCCCTGGCAAATCGCAGATTCCTAACCAAATGTTGCCTGGGTTGCGGCTATGCGTCTGATGTGGCGACAATTTGGCGGCTGCTGTTGCCGTTGTTGTGGGAAAAATTAACAAAAACAAAACAAAAAAGAAAAAAAATGATTGGAAATAAGACTATTTGAGTGACAGACAGCCGTCAAACTGACAAACTGACGAAACCGAAACAGAAGCATTGACTGCAGCCTTGTTAAACATATTTCCATGTCATCCGGGTCCATGGACTAGACTGGAAAGCAATCCCAGGGTATTGCGCGGTCGTCACTGACTTCCATAGTTTTCCCCCCACAACTCTTTTATTTGTATCGTCAAAATGCATTTGATGCGAATATTTTATATATTATTTGTATATTTATTTTTGACTGCCACTGCCCCTGGGCTGGCTCTGAAATTTTAACGCGCACTAAACTGTCAACTACAGTTTTTGGTTTCGCTTTCAGGCTTTCGGGCTTTTGGGGGGCGTGGGTGTATATACACAGGAAATTATCAAAATGCAATTTTCAATTAAATGCCAAGAAAAAAAAAACAAGCAACAACACGGGGCGACACAAGCGGATGCGGATGCAAAAAACGGAAATAAAACCTAGCATCGAACTCTCAAACAAGCCAATAAAAAATGTATAAAAAAAATCAATTTTTAAGAATATAAATTCAACTGCAATTATATATTTCCATTGTTCAGTGACTCGCAGGCTCATTGCGTATTAAAATAAACTGTCAAAGGCATTACAATCGCAAATACGCAACTTGTTCAATCAAAAAACGATTTAATCATTTCCCTAAAAGCAATAAAAAACCGAAGAAAAAATGAAATAATTTCCCGTTGAAGCGGAAGTTCCAGCCTACCTAAGGGCGATTTATTTTTTAATAGTTAATGTGTTGATTGGCAACAAAAAAAAAAACGACAATTGGCATTAAAAAAATTATCCAGACAATTAATACAATATTGCTTGTCAGGTGTGATTTTTGGGCTTGAAATAAAGTGAAACACTTGACTTTTTCATTTCGATTCAGTTTCAAATGGGATTCGTTTCCTTCAACACATCCTCGAAAGGTTTTCAAGACACACAGCAGGAAATCAAAGAGTCTTCTGAGAGTCTGAGAGCCTGAGAAACAGAGACTTTTCTGATTAATTTTTGTAGAAATGCAAATATTCATTCATTCTGCATGCGACCAAGGTTATATCGCAACTGACAGATGCATAATGGGTCCGGATCCGAGAGTCCTATCGGGGATCCTTTCCTTACGCCTGTCGCTTTTGATAAATTTGATGGTTTTTGTTGGTGCGACTGAAAAATAACTTGTTGTGATAATTTCGCTGGCGAATTTGTTGCTCAAATATCAAAATAAAATTAATTTCTTTTTGCCCAGCCTCAGTCCCAGTCAAGGCACTTGCGATCCTCCAAAGAGTCTTGCCATCCTCGGACATTCCTCCTCTTTTTTTCGGACCTTTGACTGGCTGCGATCCCTTTTATGAATGAAATGAGGCCCAGGACCAGCCACCGACCAGAGAATCGAGGAGGGGGTAGAAGGACTGAAGAGGTCTCATCCTCATCCTCGTCTTCATCTTCTTCGCTGGCCGCTGCACCGGAAATTGAAATTTTAAAAGTTTTGACGTTTGCCTCGGCCGCTTCGCTTATTTATGCAAACAAATGCGAATGTGAATATACATTTAAATGCGAGCACCATTCGGACACGAGCCAGTCCGGTTTCTTACTAAAAAAAAAACGAAACAAAAAGGCCAAAACGAAATTAACAAAATATTAATTGGCTGACTGGCTGTCTGATGTGATTCGGCTTCCCCTCCATCTGTGCCATTTGTCTGGTCTGCCAGCTCTCTGTCCTCTGGCCTCTACCCTCTGTAGCCTCTGACGACTGTCGTTGGTCGTTTTCCGTTTCCGTTCATCAATTTGCATAGAGCGATTAGTTTAGGCGGACGTAGAGTAGAGTCCAATCACATTCCGAAAAAAAACGACAGTTTATGGGTTTCGACATTTATTTAAAGACGTTGAGAGACTTCCTTCTTGGACTAGTATCCTAATTGGGGCAATATGTCACCTAAAAGTTGAACCAATTTGTGGCAAAGAGACAACTCCAACTCTTTAGACACCCACACGATCCCACTCGATGACTGGCAACCGCCCACGAGGGCAGGCCCTGCCTGCTAGGGCTCACTGTAGACGTCTGTTGATGGCAGCTCCAGATCCATTCATCGCTCCAGCTCATTGGGGACGCGAAGCACAATCCCCAACCCAAAACCCAATGTACCATGATCGGCAGAGATCCAAATCGATGGAATCAGAGTCGGCGGAACGAGAATCGTTACATTATGGGAGCAGTTGGCAGCGACTGGACTGGAAACTGAGTCACTACCGATGCCCGTCAACCGATAAGATTCGATATAGAAATCGGATCGGAGTAGGACTAACCTCGCTAATAATTGCTCAATTAGCATCTTCTCCAGCGTAGAACCTGGCTAGTTATCAATCTGTCCCAGTGCCAGTGCCACTCCATTCCAATCCTCGCATTGCCAAGTGCCTAATCGTTATTACTGGGTTTGCAGTCACAGCCACACAGGCTGCGGTGGAATATGAAAAAATGCCGGGAGACTATGAAAGGATTATTTTTTGGTCTACGTTTTGTTTGCGGCTAACTTTGTGGCGGAGGATATTTGAAATCCGGAGGAGCCGGAGGAGGGCTATGGGCAGCGAACATTTCGCACCCGCGCGGCGACAAAGATAAACAAAATGGCGCCCGTGCAGGGCCATTGGCCAAGTTATGAGGGACAAAGCCGGAATGGAAATGCAATATCCCCTCCCACCATCACCATCATCTCCATACAGCTCCACCTCAAACCTCGATCTGATTCG
Organism: Drosophila ercepeae; assembly: GCA_018150545.1. NCBI lineage: Eukaryota > Metazoa > Arthropoda > Insecta > Diptera > Drosophilidae > Drosophila > Drosophila ercepeae. The sequence goes on from JAECWL010000197.1 coordinate 4,045,412, forward strand.
GGCGGTGCGTCTGCAACTGACATGATATACGCTTTGATGTCTCGTTTTTTTGATAAAGTACTCAATCTATAAACGCCAAGAGCAAAAAACCGACCGACCAACCAACCGACTGACTGAGAGCCGACTCCTCCAGTCCCGGGGTCAATGCAAAAATATGGCATGGAATTGCCTGGTTGTGGTCCTCCAACGAGAACGAGACCCAGTAAAAAAATAAAAATAATAAAAAACCCTCGCAGCAAGCAAAAACTAAAACGACACACGCACTCACAGCCCAGATAAAGGGAAAAAACAACAAATCCGAAGGCAAAACCGAATTCAAAATCAGAGGAACAAGACAAAAATGGCGAGAGCCTGGCCTGGCTTTAAAGGCAAAAACACTCCAATAACCCCCGAATGGCACACCGGACACTGGACACTGGATGGTGGACACTGGACGGTGGACACTGGATACTGCCAACTGAAAGCCGAAAGCAAGAGCAGACAAAAAAAAAACGCAAAGACAAAGCGCGACTCTGCTTTTGGCCAATATTCACGCAACGAGAGCCACGAACCTAAACAAATGAATACCTCTTTTTGTTTGAATATTCTATTTACCAACTACTTAGTGGCCGTTTTCAAGTTTTCGTTTTCCAACTTTTGAATGAATGAATTTTCATATATATCCGCTGTAGGTCTAATATGCTCCGCCGCAGTCGAGGGTATCACAAGAGCCAAAATGTCATTCATAAATCATACGCAACGATGTTGCCGTACTCGAACTACGTTTCCATTGCTCTACACTTCCTTGCGATTTATCCATTTTTTTTCAAATCCTTTTTTTTCTGTTATTGGTGCCTTGAGCGGCTCTTGGCCTTTGGTTTCGCCTTTTTGTTAGGGGACGCGGGACGTGAGGAGCGTGCCCTTTAAATCAAATCGATTCGCAACCAAATTAAAACATTTCAAGATTTATACGCACAACTGTCAAAAAAAAAATAAAAAAAAAATGTTGATCGAAGAGACCCACGAAAAAAAAAAATGAATCAAAAACGACTCCAAGGATTGTAACCAAGTTCAAAGATGTCCCACTCTAGGCATAAAATATTAAATAAATAAAATAAATATAAATGAAAATAAAATAATATTTTAATATTTAAATATTAAATAAATAAATAAAAATTATAATCAATTTAAACAAAAAAAAAAAGAAGAAATACGATGGTGGAAGAGTCCTATGCAAAAGCGAAGAAAAAATTAAACCAAGGATTACGGCTAACTTGGAGATGCTGGCAAACGAGAGCCACAGGTTATTTTTTATAAATTTAAAATATTTAAGAACACAGTAAGATTAATTAAAAAAAAAAAAATTAAAAAGCAGGAAATCAGACAAAGTTATCAGAAACAAAAAAGGACTCCAATGATTATAACCAAGTTCGAAGATGTCACAAGGCATAATAAATAATTAAAATAAATAAAAATAAAAAACAGGAAAATAATTAAGAACGAGTCCCGTAAGGAATATGAAAAACGACGCCAATGATTATCACCAAGTTCAAAGATCTCCCAGTCTAGGCAGAATATATTAAAAAAAATAAATAATTAAATAAATAAATAATTAAATCAGTGATCCAGGAAAAGGTGGAAGTGCAAAAGCTGTTTCACGAAATCGATTGCAAGAAATCGATTTAAATAAATTTAAAAAAAAAAATAAATTATTCTTCACTCGCGAAAGTTAAAAACGTTAAAAATTATCGTATAGTAGTTATCAAAATATTGTTCCAGGAAGACGACGTTTGGAAAAGTTGGCAAATGAAAACCACATTTCCAAATAAAAAATAAATAAAATTCAAACATTAAGAAATTAGGATTCTTAAAAAATAATATTAAATAAAATGATTAAATTTCGAATTTCGAAATGAGACGTTTGGCTTTCCGCTACTGCGCTGAGCCGCAGGAAAAATAAGGAAACTTTTGTGCGTGCGTCCTGGGGCGGGCCAAAAAATTGGCCAACTTTTATTATTTTCACGATGGAAGTTAAAAACGTTAAAAACGAGCGCGCACCGAGTGCATTAAAAAAATATTTTTTCAGACCGACGTTTGGAAAAGTTGGCAAATGAAATCCAAATTTAATTTTAAACTTAAAATTCGCAGGAACACAGTTAAATAAATAATAAAAAAATAAAATAAGGCAAATAAGAGCCACGTTTTAACAATAGCAAAGAAAAAGAAAATCAAAAACGAAGGTTTTTTTTTGATTAAAAGAAAAATAATTAAATAAAATAAAATAAGAGTCGTCTGGCTCCAAGCCAAGGGACCGACTGAATATTCTGCTCGAGGGGAGCTCCTTTTATACCCAATTTTTGAGCAAAGCCTACTTGATGTTTTTGATTATTTGAAAAAGAAAATTATCTTGGCCTACTAAGGTTGAAAAGCAGAGATTTATCAAACACTTTTGGCAGTTAATTTTTGATTGAAAATTACCTTTGACTACCTTTTGCGATTTACGATATTCGCTATTGGTTCCGCAACGGGCTAACTTATCGAATCTTCGTCAAGGTACGGTGTCTCTGCTATTTAGCCAAGTCACACACCGCGACTAGGGCTTGGCCAAGATCCAAGGAGAGCATCGAAAAGTATGTTGTATTTTGGCTTAAAAAGCTTAAACAAACTTGGCCAAAACCGGTTTTCCTACATATTTATTTTCTCTTCTGTGTTCCCTTGTTTTTGTTATTGTTTTCAGTACGTTCGCGCCGCTCAAAGACGTTGGTTGATTTTCCACTTGCCAAAAAAAAAACTAAATCCAAACGAAACAAAGTTTTATGCCAAATAAACTCGGATTTTTGTCAATTTTTTTTAGTGCTTTTTGTTAGATAAAGAACTGTGTTCGTGTGTACCACAGAATCTACGGAAAGTGCAAAATAAACAAGGAGATCCTTCAGAATTTGCAGGTAAGCTAAGACGCAGATCTTCTTTCTTGGCCAAAAGGCGATGATTTCAAGCCATTGCTTTGTTCCCAACACGTGAAAGAGCTTTCTTCGAGTGGCAATGTGGTTGTAGCTGAAATCCGTGTGTTTGGGTCACCCTCGAGATGAAAGTGCAGCTTGGGGCAGTGGGCCGCCGGATGGAAGGTCACCGTGTGTGGGGAGAAATTATTGGGAACACCAAGCAGGTGAACAAAGAGGTTACAATGGCAGCTAGGCTAGAGTTCTTTAAAGGTGGTGGCTAGACTAGACTGGGATAAGAGCTTCAAGAACCCTTCTCTTAGCTACACTGTGAGAATCATTGGCCTGAATTTGGGACTAACTGTTCGTCGAACACAGAACGGAGAACGAAGAACCCAGAACTCAGAATGGAGAACCCAGAACTCAGATCGGAGAACCCAGAACTCAGAACCCAGAACCCATGCTCCCGTCTTGCAGAAGCGGAGAATGTTGGGAAGAAACCCCAGCATATCGCCGTCATCATGAAGCGCACATTAGGTTTGGTCTATTAAACGTATGTGGTGCTCACCGTTGAGCTGCCAAGAACATCTGATGAGCCTGATGCTGCTGGCTGGGGTAATTAAAGAGACAACATCTGCAGAATGCTGCGAAGATCTTTTATTTATGACTCGACCAGGCTCCACGGTGCAGGCCCCAGTGCTCGCTTCAGGTCCAGGCCGGGCCAAAAGCCTTGGTCCACAAATTCATAAACAACGCTAAAAAATCAAGTTTGCACGGATGGGAGTTTCGGGGGACAGAGGATCGGGATAGAAGCAATCAAGATGTTGGCTAGGAAAATTCTTCCCATCCGCGAAACCTCACTAGCATACCCAGTAATCTAATTGGAGGTTGATACGCTTTTCAGATACTCTAGGAAGTACTTTAAAAACTAAATAAATACTCTAGAGTATGTAATTTTTAAGGCATCTTTATCGTTACCCTAGAATCCCTATTCTTAATTCCGAATAAAGGACTCTAAAGGGTACAATGGCATTCGAATTCTCCCCTGAGTTGGTTGGGTTTTCATTTTCGTTATTTATTTCTATCTGCATTTTTCCTTTGGCCCGATGGAAACGAGTTTTCCAACAACCAAAGCTTTTCCTCAGCCAGGCCAGGCTCAGACTCGGACTTGGACTCCGACTTGGACTCGAGATCATATCAACTGGTGGCTGGCTTTTGCGCTTCGCTGGCATCGCCTGAAATTTAATGCCACTCTGAAATTGCAGTGGCCGCCGCATATGCATTTCCATTAGACATTAGACATTATATTATTATTTCCAAAGCTGAGCAATTGCACACGTATGAAGGCGAATGTCAGGTAAATCATTCGGTCAACTGCTTTTCCCCCCAATCGGACTCTGTCTTGGGATTAAAGTAATTTATATAACTCCAATCCCAGGGATACTTGACTTTTTAGGATGGAAATGTATCAATAAATGACAAAATAGATACTCTTTGTGTCTTTTTTTTATAGTCATTGATTTCCTTTGTCCGGAACTGAATGGTTTCCTTTGTTACTTCCCTATTTCCATATTTGTGTTTAAGTTTTCAAACAACAACGAAGAAACGAAAACAAAATCATGAAAGAGCCACGTTTGAAGTGCCAGAAAATGTGCAATTGAATCGTGCTTCTCGCATACCCATCACCCATCTCATCATCAAATCATTAAGTATTTATAACAAAAGGCCATTATTTGGTCTGGGTCTCCTCTCGTGCTGCTCTCGGCGGCAGCCACGCGCTTCTCAGGCACCTTACCTTAATTAATTGACCACCTGTCCCCGTCCAGCTCCACCTGTGGCGGCGCAGAGTTTCTTCTCCTGTGCGTGAGCGTAAGCTTTCGAGTTCGAGCTCTTCGGGATTCTTTTCACTTTTGCTCGAGAGCTGCTGTCGAAGTACCGAAGTGTTAGGGTGTCGGAGCTGCTAGCGTTGAGAGTGTGAAATTCCGACAATGGCACCTGCAGCTGAAACATCAGAAAAATCAGCAACAACACTCGTACGGGTGTGAGTGACAGCTACCTGGGCGAGAAGAGGGCCATCCCATGCCAAGAAAAAAGAGCAGCAACCGACAAAGGCAAATGCATTGTTCGATTTAACTTTCACTGATTGCCCGTTGACAATGCCACATGGCAGACAATGTTGATGCTGGCAGCCAGAGAGTGCTGCAAGGTGTAGGTCGCACATCCACACACCATCCACATACAGAGACCAACCAATATATGTAGGTCTCGGCCCACAAATGATTAGCAAGTACGACGGCGGTGGCGGCAGGCAATAGTGCGAAATTCCATTTACTTTCTATATGGAAATCCATTTGCACTCCTCAAAAAAAGTAGAGTCTCGCCAGAGACGAAGGGAAGATCAAAATTAAAATAAATCTCGAGAGCTTAGAAAGTTTACACCCAAAAACAAAACAAAAAAAAAAGGTAACGATCATTCTGCAGAGGCGACAACTAATTTGAGGAATTATTTTTTATGGCGTGCGGAAGTTTTGGCGGCCTCAATTCAGATTCAGATTTTTTTTTCTGTCTTCTTGTTGTTTGCTAATTAAATGATTGTTTCTTTCCCCCGTCAAGTCGTCTTCTTTCGCTTCTGACGTCTTGAAAAGATATGAAAGATAATCAGACGGAGGGCCCAGCCCGGCAAAAGGTGATGGATTCGCATTTAAATTGCTAATAGCAGAGAAAATTGGAAATTGAAAGATGAAAACAGTTCTGCGATAGAGACATTCCATGTTGATGGATATAAATATTCAAATATTAGGCATATTGTTGGACAAATTACAACAATCGATGTGACAGCAACCCGATGTTCAACAGGTGTTCAACATTATCGAACAATAATCACAGGTTTTCCGCAACATTTGCACATGTTGCCATGTTGACAGTTTGTTTCCAATACCCGCACTTTGCCACAACTTGAGGATAATGACTCTATAGTTTGTGGTATGAAACCACTTTGTTTCCCATAGTCATAAAAAAAAAAACTCTGTCTTTGTATCGTTCGTTCGTTTTTTTAAGGCTGGAAAAACTCTTGAAGCTTGACCCCCTGACTTCCTTCTTTTCTGCGGAGATGAGGGCTCTCGGTTATGGATATTTCTAGGGCCTAGGGCCTACAGCCCGTAGCAGTTCAGTTCAGTTTTGGTTTCGGTTTCTGTTTCGGTTTAATTTATTGAAGGTGAACGGAAATGTGCGCTAATTTTTCAATGATTAATGATGTCTTTGCCGGTGCGGTGCGGTGCGGCGCTGTGCAGGCCGAAATGTGAATTACTTTAATTAATTAAATGCCAGCAAATGCCAACAGTCGAGGAGTCGAGAGTGACTCGGTAACGATTTCAAGTTTCTTGACCTTCACGGCGTGGTTTTCTTTTTAGCCAACTTGCCAACTTGTCGGGGCAGACAACGACAACAGACATCGACGACAACGACAGACAAAGCCAAACTAAAAACAAACATTTACAACGTCAAAGGCAAACAGCAACCACCGATTCATAACTCACGACTTTCGCGACAATTTTCACCTATAACTCATCCAAATGATAACGAAAACCCGCCGAAAACAAAAACCAACTTGCAACCAGTTTACGATACCCTCTAGGGGGCTGTCAATGACAGCTTCCAGCTCCCAGCGATCGCTGGCAAGAAAAACTAGACAGGAAGGCTCCATATGGTGGGTGGGTGGCGGTGTCAGGTTGTGCCAACCCACTAGGCGTATACATGATATTTCAAAGGCAGCACTTTGAAAGGTAGCACTAAAGTTTGGGAGTTTACCCATCAAAGAATACCGAAAATACCTGTAAATCCACCTGCGGGACCACCCCAGACGACGACGTTGAACTCCTTGCCACCGCAAAAACCGTAAACCGTTTGGGCCTTTTCACTTTTATTCGTGTTTCACGCCGAAAATCGATTGTTAATTTGCATTTAATTTATTTCGGATGCCCGGGAAGGAGAAAACCAAAAAGTATTGGCCATAAAAGTGTCCAGAGGACAAGTCCCTGTGCTCAGGTGCTCGGCTCCTCAGGTGTCCCCCATAAATTGTCCATGGCTACCGTTGCCGCTGGGCAGGACTGTCTCGTCTCCTCTCTGCCCCCTTTCACCATGCACTTGACAAAAATGCAACAAGTTTAAGCAAATTTCTGTTTAGAAATTCCCTCTGACTCTCGAAAACCTGTACTACACAAAAGTACAAAACCAGATTATAATTAATTCATAAATATATATTATTAAAAACTTTGTTTTGTGTGCATCAAAGTTTTTGGCATCGCTTCGAACCACATCGAATCGATTGGGGCTGCGATTTTTCAGCATTTCTGGCGGTTTCGGCCATGCCCAGCTCTCTCGTTAAGAGAAAGGCGCTGCTGATCAGTCAAAAACCAGTAAAAAAATCAACCAACAACAACGAAGCCCACAACACAACACACAGCCACACACATGTGCGCAATTCACTTTCTAATGATCCAAGCTCGGATCCCAGACCCACAGCCAACAAAAAATAAAACTAAAAAAAGTGTTAAAAAACCAAAAACCGAATCATAAACATCCCGAATTCATAAAATATGGCCAGGCCCGGCCAGCCCAGGCCACAAAAAATCTGTTTTTCATTTGCAATAATTTTTGGAGTTTGACGGCAAAGGCGCCACCACAAAAAACAAAAATAAAAAACATCGAAAAAAAGGTTGCATTAAAAAATGCGTCCCGTCATAAAATTGTACAAATTATTTGCGAATTTTTGGAATTCAATAAATGAGAAAACAAAACCTTACTTCGTACCCAGCGAAGTTTCAATGCCCTTGCACTTAAAGAATAATGTTTTTATATCAATATTTAGGCTTGATATGATTGAATTGTAGTCTATAAAATATAGTATTTAAATTTTGATAAGAATATGTTTAAAAAACTCTATAAGAGTTTTAAAATTAAGATAAGAATGGGTTTTAAAAAATATGAATAACTACTCACATGGCACTTAAAGTTTGTATATGATTTCCGAGTGTACATACTTCCATTTTTCTTTTAAATTAAATTCCTTTCTTATTAATGTTCCTTGTTAATATTTCCGATCACTTGTAGTTTGTATATGATTTCGATTGTCATTCCATGTTTCATTTAAATTGCATTCCATCATCCTTATTAATATTGCTGATCAATCCGTATATCCATTTTTATTTACGATCGTTCGTAGTGTTTATGAATTCATATCACTCCTATCTCCGAAAAAATATATAAAAAGATTTATTAATACTCGTAATATAATAAATACGAATTATTGAAAGCTGGAGAAATCTGAATAAAAATATTTATATCATTTATAATACTTCAACTAACTTTAAGATATAAATAATAATAAAGAAATAATATAATAAGAATAAATTGGTTTTAAAAAACCCACCTGAAATGGGATATCCATAAGGAATATAAAGGCATTTCCGACTTTACTTTCTTTCAATTCATATTCCATATTTCATCCATACATCATTTATATATAATTAAATCCTTTTTATGAATGTTTATTAATTTTGATAACTCTAACTATTCATCCATTAGTATTTGGTTTGATCGGTGTGGCCTTAAGATGAAAATAAGAATGAATCGATGTCCTAATAAATAAGAGTACTCACTTTTAACGATACCAACATGTTTTTTAAGACAAATCTTCATGTAGCTCCAACTGTACCTCAAAGGCAGAGTCTTTTGGGACATCAAGGCAACCACGGGCATCCAAAAATTGCCCTGAAGGCTTAGTTTCTTTGATTTTAATTTAAATCAATGACTCCCACCTATCTCTGATAAGAAAATAAAAAAATATTAATTAAATAATACTTTAAGTCAAAAATAGAAATAAATTGACTTTAAAACTCACCTGCAACAGTACCTTCAAAACTCTCCTTGGCCTATGAATCTCAAACTGTACTCCAATGGCGCACATCCATCTGTATGTATGTATGTACAGCCGTGTGTGTTGACAGGTACATGCACTCACCCCACCTCCCCCCCTTGACCAGTTCCAAACCAATCTCCAAAATGGCGTCGCATGGCATGAAAATTAGCAAATTAGCAATTTTCACCAAATAATTGATGGGATTCGAAGTCAAACCAATGGTTTTCCAACTGCAAGAGAGGAAAACAATAAGATTTTGTTAATTAGGAAGGAAAGTTAGAAGGAGAAAGGCAGGAACGGCACTTTTTTCTAAAAGGGGACGCCACCCACGCCCACACACAGACACCTGCGAAAACGGGGCACCTGCAATTAGTTTTGGCTTTTTTATGGGGTTTAGAATATAACTGGGTACCTAAACACCAATATTCACTTAGTTTAGTAGCGGTTACTAAAGTTTTTCGTGTATTTTAACATTTTCAAAGATAAAATTATAGAAACGCGCAAAGATTTCAAAGTTCGAATATGGCGTCAACTGCATCCACACGGAGACGGACAGAAAAACACCGAGTACACTTTGTTTTCGGTATCATTCGATGTGAATAATGATTCTAATTGATTTAACACTATTTTTCACTTAATTACACACCTTATTTTATTAATAAATAAATAAAACAAAACTTTCGGCTTAATGGTGCTGATCATCCTTTAATGTAGGAAGGAGAGAGTGGCGGGGGAGTAATTAAAGAGAGAGACAAGATCAGCGATTGCCACACTGTTATCGGCCAGTGTTGGTAAACTTGCGAATTGAAGTGGCAGGTGGACAAGCTTTGAATATTTAAATATTTGAAAATCAATTTGATTTTAAATGGGGTTAATCGGTTTAGGCGCAACCTGATTAAAAAGTCTTATAGATTCCAGTTGAAGCTATAGGATATAGCCAGCCGATCCTATCAGATCCGATGGCCTTTATGGCTTAGACCCCCTTTGAGAGGTTGAACTTTAGGAGATTATTAATTAATTATTTATAGATCAGAAAGATATGTTACACTTTTACCAATTAAAGCTAAAACCCTGAATCAAAGTCTTATAGATTCTTGTTGAAGCTATAGGATATAGCCAACCGATCCGATGGCCAATTGTTGGCTAAGACTATGTTTTAAATATGGCTTAGACCCCCCTTGAGACGTTGAACTTTAGGAGTTTATTAATTAATTATTTATTGATCAGAAAAAAACGTTACACTTTTACCAATTAAAGCTAAAAACCCTGAGGGGAATCGGCCTCTCTCCCATGGACAAAGGAAACCCTCCTCCTCCCCAGACACATTTCGCTTCGTTAAACGATCAAAAAGGTTCAAGTTTTTCACTTTATGAAATCGAAACCTGTCTCGAATCGCAAGTGGCCAAAACGCCAAGGCAAAAACCTGGCCAAATGCAAAATGAAAACGAAAATCCCAGCCTGTCCTGTCCGCTTTTCCCAGCTCTTTCTGGGGTCAACTGGTTCGCCCTGCTCGCAATTAACTGGCCGCCAAAATGGGTTCGACTTCAACCGTCTTGCCCCGTCCCATCCAGTCCCGTCCAGTCCAAGACCCAAAACACTGACCAAAACAATGCAAAATAAAACGCTGAAAAACAATGCGAATAATAATCGTAATAACGATACAAGTCCAGTAACGAGACAGAGATTAATGTCGCATGACAATCATGACGGAAATCTGAAAAGCCAAAACAGAAATCTGAACCCAGCGACTGGACGTTGTCGTAGTTTTTAAGAAAAGTGAAAAGTCGTTGTTGTCGCCGGCGAGTCGCAAAAATTGACAACACTTTCAATTTCCACAAGTCTTAATTTAATGAAAACAAAAGTGAAACACCCAACCAAAAAATAAAGCCAAGAAGCCCCCTCGTTAGGCCGCGACAGAAACCCAAACCGAAACCGAAACCGAAAGTGGCGGGCATTAAAACTTAATTAAGGCACAAGGTTCACAGCATTAACTGGATAAGTCTCTGGCCAGTGTACAGACTACATCATATTGTGGGGTATTTGCTTGGGAGACCAGCTCTGGGCTCTAGCTCCAAGTGGACTCCAGAGCCGACGTCGAGTGGGCAGTTGCGAAAAGTGGCGCACAATGTGGGGGCTATAAGATAAACATATTAATAGCAACTAATGGTACATTTTCCATTACATACATTAACGAGATTTCTCTTCTGCATCTGCTTGATTTTCCCACAACACTCAGAAGAGTGCCCCCGATCCAGTTCCAGTCAGAATATCCCACAATCCAAATGCATTTGGGTGACTTCTTCGGAGCACTTCTCTCGTTCCAGATGCCCTCGGAGAAGAAGCTTGGCCCTGGCTGGGATTTACATAGAAGCCATCATCTATGGAATCTATTGTGGAAATTAAAAGCAGATTTGTCCCAGCAGCAGCGATGCGTAATTATTCGATTCACTTCAATGACCCTCGAGGTTCGAAATCGATGGCTTTTGTCTTGGGTTTTGGATTGTTTTTGAAATGTGTTTGCGGTTGCGGGGCAAAGGCATATCAGAGGTTTTGCTCTTTGCCATTCAAATGCTTTACCAATGACCCACTGACTCGGTTGGTTTCTCGGTGGCTGCCAGACTCTATTTTGCATTCGGCACGCTCCTATTGCCAAAAAAATAGTAATAATCCGCAGCCCACAGCCATTAATAATTGTCGTATGTTGTTCGATCGCATTTGTATTTCAATTTTGTGGCAGCAACAGCGGCAGCGGCGCTTTTCATAACAAAATTTCCTACTTCCGCCATTCAAAGTCCATGGAAAAACTATACTGGCCAAAAATACAAAAAAAAAACCAGCCAAAAGCGGCATGATTCATGATTCATGTAGTCGAGATATTTAATAATCGTGATTAGCGTTTATTTCTCGTTCACGTTATTCTCGTTTCTTGTTTGTTTTTTTTTGGACACAAGTGCCAACTAATTGCAGACAAAGACAGGCCACAAAATAGGAAACTGATACGGGAGGTTCGATTGATTCCCTGGCCACAAGCCAAGAGACAACAGAAGTTTAAACAGAAGTTATTGCCATAATAATTATGAGGCGTAGAACCCGTTTTGCGAAACCTTTTGTTGGAGGAAACCTTGAAAAGTTCCCAGAGAAACCCCGAAATAAGGCGTCGCTTTAAAATCATTTCCCGTTTCGAATGCACTCCCAAGGCGAAACCTTTCAATGCCTCCGAAGGGTGCACGTCGAATATTTGTTGTCAAGCAGCCGGCAAGGTCGGCGGACTCGTTGAGATTTAAGTACAGAAAACACTCGAATTAAAACAAGCCCGATAAACGAGTGGAGTCTGGACAGTGGAGCCCCCTTCGAGACGACAAGTACAAATGCCTGGCTCTTCGCAACCGCCTCTTGACAAATCACTCAACGCGTACAAAAACCATTCAAAAGCGAATGTAACACGTTGGAGAGGATGGCTGGCGATGCTGCATCCTTTCACATTTCAATTTCCCAAATGAATTGGCCATTTATTTGCATTTTGTCAGGCCATTCGGCTACCACTAATCAATCTCCCAGGTGGAGAGATCGCAAACGGAGCCAGAGGGCTCCCACTAATTGGAGGAATTACTGGGAACCCATCCCAGGAAGCCGAAAGCAAAAGTGTGTGACATAATAACAAGCGTGGAATCGACGAACGAACACGCACTCGGAATCCGCGTAAATAGTCCATGGAGGATCCATTGGTGTATTTGCGGTTGAATGCAGCCACTAATGCCAGACAATTACGGCATTATACGGCGATGAAGGGGTATCTGGTGGATGGTTACCTGCTGCTCGGCTATCGATTACCAGTACGAGATCCATCCCTTTCTGGGCAGGGGACTTCGATTATGTCTCACAAAGTGCATGATATGCAACGATATGATATGCAACCAAGCGCAGCGCGGCAAAACCTTAATTGCAATCCCGGCAATCGGCGAATCGAGCGAAGTCAAGCAAATCCGCAGACCCAGTCATCAGTCAGTCGGTGATTCGGTTCCAGTTGCAAGCTCATGGCTATCACATGACTCCATTCAAGCGTTTCCCATTTGAGCGTGCAACCCTCAGAGGCAGCCTGAAAAAAAAACAACCAACTAAGAAAAAAACAAATAAAAGCGGCGGCAAAAAGGTGTCGAGACCCTAGAGACGACGCAGCCCATTGTCTTTTGTGGGTCTTCGATTATAATGACGCGATGATGCAACAACGCTGGATGCCGCGCCCCCTTTTTTTTCCCCCAAAGTAACCACGTAACCACGTAACCATCATCCAGGGCAGCAGGAGGGCAGCAGCAGGGCAGTGCGACTCTTTTTTTGCTTAATTTCTACGACTATCTGGCGCGGATCGTTTCCTTTTTGATTTCTTCGCGGGGCCATAAAAAGCAATAGCTTTGGACTAACGAGCCTCGCATGTGCTAGGCAAATCAATTTGAAGCCAAAGTCCGCTGGACTGGACTGGACACTCTGGCAAAGGTTTCCCCCAATTTGTGGGTTTCGATTTCTGCATTTGAAGCACTCAAAAAAACGAGTTTCTAGTCTTCCTTATTTCAATTTTTATGCATCCAGCGATATCCTATTCATAATTTTATTGCCACTCGAATGCGGTAAGCTTTCCCCCAAAGCTTCGATTCGATTGCTTGCCTAACCCAGTCGGTTGGAAAGAAATTAGCACTTGCCCGGGACTTGGCTTTTAATTAGTGCAAAAATGCGTTCAATAAACACTCCAGAGACTCCACACAGAGACCGTGACTTGGTCAGCAGTGGGGGTGATGGATCTTTGATTTGGATACCGGCAAGATCTCCGGCAACACAATCAGGGATTTCATAATCAGTGTCATAATCGAATGGGTTTCTATGAACAAATTTCTGTTTGTTTCGTTGATGAATAAAAGCGACGAAAAAAAAATTAACCATGGACTGACACAGATTTCGAGGCGTTGTTTAATTTGATGGGTGGGCGTGGTGCTGGCGAAAATAGCTTCATGGCTTTGGCTTTTATTTCGGCGCTAGTCGTGCTGATTTTCAGCGTTTTCTTCTTGTTTTTTTTTACCCACGCCAGCGAGCAAAACAAAAGACTTAGGAAACGAACTTGCCCCCAAGACAAGTGATGTAAAGAGAGTCGGAAAAGGAGACACAACAAAAAAAATATGTGGCACAGCCACCGCAACTGGGTGAATTAGTTGCCTGCCTGCTTGCATTGTTGCCCATGTCTTCTGGACTGTGTGGTTGTCGTTGTCGTTGTTGTCGTTGTCGGTGTTGTTACAGAACAAACCGCTCATTAGGCCCATTAAAGTGCAACTGTGAATTTCGTGTGTGTGTGTAGCTCTTAGTTGGTTGCAGGAGATGTGTAATTACCTGAGAAGGGGCAACTTTAATGTTAACACAAATGTTCCCAGCAACCAGCAACCAGAGAGAGAGGTGGGCCCTTGAAGTTTAGGAACTCGCGATCAATCGAGCGATCATTAGGTTATTTTTTTGGAGGAATCTCTCAACTCCAAGCTGTCCAATTCCTTGCCATAATTAACCGAAACCGAACCACAAACAAATTAATCATCTATAAGCTTCCTGTTCGCAGTTCGTTAGTTTCCAAAAACTTTAGGCGGCTTACTTAGCATTTACGACTTCAGCGGCTTACGACTTAATATCTTAGACTAAGCCAAGACTAAGAAAACTCTTGAAGCTGCCCCCGGATGGGATGGCGGTGTGAGAGACTGTGTCATCCGGAGATGTGGGCGTGTTTTGGGCTTGCGGGAATCGAGCAGGTAAAAGTGCATCTTTCGGTGCATCTTTCCGCCTCGTTCCGCGTTTAGGCCAGGAGGCCAGGCGGTGCGGGGCATTGTCTGGGACATGACATGAGAATCGGGCACCCGGTTCGGGCTCTTCCCTCGGAATGGCAACGACACAGTCTCCATTAGAGCATGGCAACCAATTATTAACTATCAAAAGCACCGCATAGAGATTTTCTTTAAGACTTTGGTCTCAGTGTAGAGCTCTGGCTGCCATTCGCGAGATTCGCGAGCCTCAAAATGTGTATTGGGGTAACGTTCATCACGTTTGTCGATGCAATTTCACAGATAACTGTTTTTCCATGTTTGCCACCGCTGCAGCAAGTTGTGGCACAGACTGAGGCTGCGACTGAGGCTGCGGCTGTGGCAGGGGAAGCTGCCTCCAATTGCATAATCCGCCACCAGCTCGGCAAAACAATGCAAGCGCTTTTAAAATGCCGCAATTATCTCCAGCAAAGCCAAAAATGTTTCTTTTTTCTCTCCTAGATTTTGGTTTTTGGTTTTGCTTTGTGGGTCACAGCATCCAAGACGTCGTCTGAGGTTGGTTTTTAAGAATCTTGTGGGTTCGATAGGTCACTCGCTTCAAGTTCCATAAAAAACTCTGCAAAAAACAAATAATTCTAGAGTATTTAGATGCTTGTTTCAAGTTTTGTCACTGCCATTTAGCTCTGGCATTTCAATTGCAATAATTTTTTTTTTATTTGTTTGTTTTGCCTGTCATTTCAGATTTCAGAGTTTGTTTCTTACTTTTTTGTTACCTGGTCTGGTCTGGTCTTGTAGTATTTTGTGGGCTTGTTATGACATTTTTTGGAGTGCCATTTGAGTGATTGCCTGGCATTTGGCTACAGTCTACAGTCCGCAGTCTTTTGTTTGAATATTATTAACAAATTACATTTTTTTGTCTGTCGTTTAGATACCGCCGTCTGGGAGGAGTATTTGAATATTTTGCCAGCTGACTCGGTAACCGGTGAGTATATTCAATATTTCTTTTAACAAATTGCGCAATACGCTCATTTCCTTTCGACCACAAACGACCCCCAGAGGAGGTTTGTTCGTTCAACAACGTAAATATTTTAAATGTCATGGAACAATAAAGGAAAAACAAAACTAGAAACAAAGACCGAGAGCTTTGAAAAAAAAACTACAAATATTTATATGTGTTTTTACATAAATTGTGCCATTGTCATGTTTGGATATTTTCCAACCAGACTTTCCCACAAAATGCATTTGACAAATGCAGCAGCATTTTCTTTTTTCTTCCAACCAACAAAAGGCCTCATTCGAAGTCACGTACAAATATTTTGGACATTAATTTGCCGCCAGTAGAAAGCCAAATGTTAATGAACCAAAAAAAAGAAAAGAGCTAAGTGATTATTAAAAGTGAGCCTCACACATCACCCGAAAAAAACAAACAAACAGGCGACGTATTTTGCATATGAATGCAGTTTTTGCTTTCAAAGCAAAAGCATCAATTCCAATTCGAAAACATCTTGACAGAAGGGCCCGGATAGCTGGCTGGGTAGTTGACCTCAAAATTGAAATCACTTTCATTGCCATTAAGCCCGAAAATACCTACCTGCCCGATCAAAGCCTACCCCAAATAATGAAGTTAATTTATTAAGCAAATTGCGACAAGTGTGTTGGCAGGTAAACCTCAGCTCTGGGTTCTCCAGGCCATCGAAAATTGTGTGTCAGGCTCGAGTTGCCTCGAAAACGGCAGCCTCTTTAGCTTTCCTCTCATGTCTGCCCAATTATTTGTATTTCTTTTCATTCAATTGCATTTTAACCTTCAGCATTTCTCAATTTCTCAATGGGATCGCACATTGTGCAAAAAACCGAGTACTGCAGACAGACGAAGAGTACCTGTCCCTGTCCATTGGTGCCTTTGGATGGCATTTCTTATACGAGTATTATTGTATTTGCTATTTCTTATTTTTTGATTGACATCTCTGGCTGGCTGGCATGATACCGGGGGTTTTGGCTTTTTCTCCTACTCGGTTTTTATTTTTATTTTCGCCGTGGCATTGGTGAAAGTTGTTGGCTGTCAACTTAAACATTTGAATGTTTAATTGTTAATTGTATTCGTTTTGCGTTTGCTTGGGAGTCGCCTGTGGAGTCGCAGCCTCTGACCTTTGGGACAACGTCCTTCAGGGGGCTGGGATGTGTGCCATCAAGGAGCAGGTGCTGGCACCAGGTCAACCACTCCACTGCTGCCTTTCTCCTTAACGTGCCTTTTTTTTGGCACTGTTCGATGGTCTTTTGTTGCCATTTTTGGCATGATTATGCGAACATGCGAATGGTGACTTTAATGGATCCGTCCGTCCTCCTCCTCCTCTGAAAAACAAACGTGCTCGGCACCGGAGAAAATCCAGAAAAAAACCAAAAAACAACACGAATACCTGGCGACAATTTCACTTTCCATTGTTTTGTCAAAGAGTGGTAGGGTCGCCGGGTACATCGATCGTTGTCTCTGCTCCTGATTGCCAATCGCCGGGGGCTAGGATTTCTTAGATGCTTATAAGGCAGGCTGGTGGCCACTTTCCCAATCCCAATGCTATCTCCTCCTGGTTGGTAGTTGGAAGTTGGTGAACTTTTCCAATAGGAGCCAACGTCAACGTCTTTGGCGGCCATTTTCCCGGTAAGACTTTTTAGGGACTTTTTAAACACTGGCAGCCGGCCAACCTGCACACGGTAACACTAAAATCTCTTATCGGTTTTTGTTTTCGACCAAGACGGGGAATTACAAGAAGAAAAACAGCGAAATATTTAATTTCTTGGTAATTAAAATAAATAAAAGACAAAAAAACGACAAAATATGAATTCTGAGGAAGATGAAGAAAATTTTCGGGGTCCTACAACAACGAATTTACGTTTTTAAGGTGATTTTGTGCAATATATTCCAGTGTTTTTATTCAATTAATTGTAATTAACAGGAAAAAACTGCATTTATTTGTGTTATGTTTCTGATTAATTCAAATCTGGTCCAACTTATTCGATTTAAAACATAATTAGTGTGCTAATCGATATCGATAAGGATGGAAAAAGCTCGATTTCCGGTGAAAAGCGTTCTTTTCATTTAGGATCTCAGCGGCGTTGGTTTGCATTTCCAAGAATATTCTCCAAAATTAATTAGAAAATGGCTCCTCGTATCATGGGTGTTGAGGATGATGACCAGGAGTATGAGGTCGAGAGCATTCTCGACCGTCGCCTGAACAATGGCCAGATTGAATATCTGATTAAGTGGAAGAACTATGGCCGCGAGGATGCCACCTGGGAGCCCATGGAATCGCTGGGCAAATGCATTTATGCGCTTGCTCGATTCGAGGAGGCTTTTTTGAACCGTCTCCCGAGGATCTATCGCAATACGCGCCAGCACCGGGCGATTATTAACAATGAGCCTGTTTCCTCGGGCCGGAGGATGTCAACCAGGTCCCGGAGCCATCGTCGCGTCGTGGTCGAAGAGGAGGAGGAGGAGGAGGAGGACAACTACCGGCGCACCCGCAAGGTCAAGAAGTCGTCATCGAAGAAGAAAAGCAGGGGATCCGTCCAGCAGGGTCACATTTCGACTAGCAGCGGATTTGTCCATCAGGTCGCCAACGACAGCGACGCCGAGGAGGCCGTGAACAAAATCTTGGGCGTGGAGACGGTCAAGGCTCGCGTCTCACCGACTCCGACTGAGTCCTCCTTCATCTCACTGGAGGGAGAGTTCCACTACGGACCACCGGGAACTCCAAACTCGTACTTGGTGCAGGACTTGACCGTCTTGAACGACTCCAGCGAGGACTAGAGGAGCTGCTCCCCTTTAAGAAGCGTTGCTAAACGCCATTTTTTTTCTAACTTTTTTTCATCACATAATTTTTTTCAATATCAATTTTTTTCAATATAAATCTTTCATCAATTTATTATTCATATTCATCAATTTTAAACATACTTTTGTATCACTTTTTAAAATTCAAAATCAAATCCATTTCATTCTTCATGAAAACCTTTTTATAAAACATTTTATATTCCATTTAAAAATGTAGTTTTTGGATTAAATACCCAAACAGACTGAAAGAAACTTAAAGATCTTGTAAACCAAATCAAAAGCTCCATTTCCGAATGGATTTTGCATGAAACTATGTTCCTTAGGAGGCCTTATGAGCCCTAATAAAGAAAGTTCAAAGAAATATCTGATGGCTGTTGTTTGCTGCTCCTTTTAGGGAAGTTCCTGGTTGGCTTCGGAGGCTCCTGGGCACTCCGCATACCCGCCAGAGCCAAGTGACAAAATATATATGGACAGCAGAGTCGTGGGCGAGCCAACAAAACAAAGCCACTCGTGACCGTTACCAATCGGTCTTGGCCAGCTCAAGCCGTTTGCTGGCCGTTTCTGGCTTACAATTACAGTTAGAGCTGGGCCTCTATGCAAATTGCGTGCATGACAACAAATTTGTGGCCGACTGACTGGCCGACTGGTCGGCTGATAATGATTGAATGACTGGAATGGTTGATTGGAAAGGTGGGCACGCGCATGCGTGCACCGATTGCCATTCGCCGTGTTAGCTCGTAGTCGGAGGAAAACCTAAGTCAGCCATTAACCTTGATATGCGGCCAATCCAAGCCCCAGAGTCGTGCCAAGTAAAGTCATTCGGCGGGGCACTCCTTCCAACTACACCACAACCAGGTGCTAAGCGAACCTCCTTTGCATCTCTTGGCCATCTCTCGGGGACGGAGAAGAAAACGACCATCGCTTCATGATAAACAAATTCCATTCAATATATATTTTTTTATAAATTTCAATTCGCTGTACACGGTTTGATGTGCGTTTATTTTTAAATCGCTGACCTCAATTTAACGCTTTTGTTATTCCCGCATCCGACCGGTGCAAAAAGTTATTTAATTGCCCAGCAAAAAGCTAAAATGAAAAAAAAGCGAATTTGAAACCGGCTCCAAATCCTGTCATGACATCAGCCATCTCCACCATCTCCACCATCTCGGCCATCTCATCGGGCCATCAATGGCATTGGCCATCATTATCGTCATCGCATCTAAGCCAGAATCCAATAGACTATGAAGAGACCGAAAAATAAGCACAGCTTTTAATTTGATTTTTGCCGCAGGGGAGAATCTTTCGATTCGTCTTCTGCGAGGGGCGATTGATTCAAGTTGGTGGAACTTTGGACCTGTAAGTACTCGAAGAACTTTATTGGGGTACTCAGTTCAAATTGGTTTTCTATTTATTTGCAGTTTCATAGACCAGTTCCGGCCGAACTGTTGGTTCTGCGGGAACCTCCCATAGGTGCTGGGTTCTGATGTGTGGCTGGCATTTTGAGGTATCATCTCCATTGTTGGGCTCTTCCCATTGACGACGACGCTTCCTCGTCGCGGAGCTCTTTCTTTCTCCGACCGCTATCTTCGGTGTTGGTGTTGGGACATGGAAAGGGGTTCGGGATCGGGCTTTTGTCAATTCATTGTCAACAAGTCAGTGAACTTGTGTGTGCCCAGTTGAGAAGCAGCAAGTGTAGAGTGTGGAGTGTGGAGCTTGGAGAGTTGAAGCAGAAGAGACCCAGCAGAAGAGACCCAGCAACCCAAAACCCCCCTCTGAAGACAGCGGGCATAGCGGCATGGTGTGGCTTTTTCTTTTAAAAATAATTAACATAAATTAATAGGAAACGAGTAGAAGCAGCGCGCTTGGCCTGGCACAAAAGCAGTTACAATGAAATCCCCAACCACAACCACAACCACGGCGAAGACTAACTTTCAGATACACTCTTGAACCTAAACGGTGTTGGATAAGATAAGCTTATGGATTCCAGAAGTGTTCCAATTCTTAAAACTTTTATGTTGCAGTTCTGAGGGATCCCCAAAGGTATCCCAGCAAAGTTTGCGTCTTAAGTCTTTTGTTTTGTCGCTTCTTGTGTGTCTGAAAAGTGCATAAAACTTATGTAAGACCTTTTGGATTGTGGTGCCTCCGCACCCAGCTACCCGGGAGCAATTCCCGAGTTATTTATGGCTCACGCACCCAGAGAATGACAAAATGCAACCCGTAAGGGGGACTTTTGGCATTTAAATTGCCGCAAATCCGAGACTAAGCTTGCAACAGAAATCGCAACTGCAACAGCAATAGCAACAGAAACTGCAACAGCAACTGCAACAGAAGAGCTGTGAGCTAATCAGCACCTGTCAGAGGGGCTGAAACGCAATCAGGAAGCAAAAAAGCAAACCCTAGACACGAGAGTCGGGTGAAAAGTTGTTCACATGTTGATTAGGTATCGTTTTTTTTTGTATTTTTGTTGCCCCCTCTATGGTATATGGTCTTGCCCATAATACATCATGATGTAACAAAACATACACTCGTACGAGTATGGTGTAGACGGAGGCAATCGATGGGAATAGCTAAATCGATTGGCAGAAACGAGTTTTGGCCAACTCGATGGGGTCGATTTCATCATGAGAGAAGGGTCGGGGAAGCTGTAGAAGCTGCAGAAGATTCTTAATGATCTCTCCGCCGGCATTAGCATTTCCAGATGAACATAATTGAGATGAATGTCAGGCCGTGTCTCCGACACGAGCCAATCTTCTATTCGAATACTCTTTGATTTTTGACGAGTCTTTCGCCATCAATCCGTTTCGAAAATTCCCGAGATGCCATTTTTTTGTGCACTCATCATTGGCAAGTCGCTGTTTTTTTCAGAGCTGCCTATTTAGTTTTTTTTTGCCCAACAATTATTTACACATTATACATTGTCATTAGAGAAAAATTATAATTATTATGGCTGTGAGCTGTGAGCTGTGAGCTGTTTCTGTTTATTATACAATGCAGCAGCCAAATGAAACACTCACGAATTTCAAGTGCCGAGTGCTGGGTAAATACTGTGTAATGAGTCGATAAATAAGGTGGATTCGATGGGTGAGATAGCTTTGATGTCTTGGATACCTTCGAGTGACCAACCTTATACCTCCCCTTCCGAAAAATACAAAACAAATAACATAAATGTTCGCATTTACCTATTGACAAGTAATTGATTTGCGTTTTGTTTGTTGCCCCGATCGTGTGACTGACCGCTGCACTTTCACTTTACTTAATAATTTGTTAATATAAATAGAAATTTCCGATACCGTAGGGTTTGACTCATTCCCAGGCCTTCCAAATAATTGCATTAATTACGAGTACAGTTCCCCCACAATACATGTTACACGAAGCTGCCAGAGAGCCTTTTGAAGTCGAGTAGAGTGCTAAACGCCCCTAATGCTTCTCCTTAAATCATTGATTAATTGCTCGATAAAGCCGAACATCAATCAAGAGCATCGGGGCCTTTGCCAGCATTGCCTTTACATAAGCCCCGAAAGTCGGGTGGAAACCATACTGGCCCAGGCCCAGGCCCAGACCCAGACCAGGCCAGACCCAATCAAGTTGGCCGATCTTTACGCGGTGTTAACGCTTCGTAACTTTGCAATTACGATTAGGGGAGACGCGGAGAGCTTGGGTCTTCGATGCGGCCACCTGTACTTTAACTGCTCCAGCTCTTTCTAACCGAAATTAAATGATATAATTACTCCCCGTACCCAAACCCACACCAACCCAACCTTATTTCTTTCGAATGTTTTTCTGTCTTGCTTCAAGAACTTTTTCGGGCGCGTGTCTTAATGTGGTGGCTTTTGGTTGATGCCACTTTATTGCTTACTTTACTTGCCACTCTTTTCGGGGCCAAGTTCTTAGTCTCTTGGCTGAACTCTTTTTCTGTTCCGACCAATTCCAGGAATGCCGCCACAATTGAAGGCACAAGCCAAGCCATCGTTTCGAGGTTGCCACAATTTCTACGCGACTTGTTAATGAGATTTTGTGGAGAGACTCAATGAATCGATCGGTTGATTCATCAAGGATAGACACACCTCAATACGGTTTCACCCAATCTTTGTTCGGGTTTTTGATCAACGCCGCCAGCCAAGTCATCTTCGCTTCGTTTCTCCGGCTTGCCAGCAATTTATTTTGCGCTAATCACGTGAAATAGATCAAAATTTCTTTTGTCGGCTTATGGGTCTCAGGGGGAGCTTGTCAGGAGAAGCTCTAGCAGCTCCCAGCTCCCTACTCCCAGTCAATCCAAAACTAGAGTCTGGGAGAAATTCGGGTGACAAAATCAAAGCTTAGAAGTAAGTTTCACCTGCCAGACCGAGCCAGACCGCGCCAGACCGTGCCACTGGAGGAAAAACATAATCAGACATCGACGATCGGACCTCGTTTTCACAAATCCGATCAGACGACGACCGGCTTGAAAATGTTGGAAATGTTTTAATTTGTATCTCCTCATTGGGTTTTATTTTTATTTTCATCCATTATTCCATTGACTCGGTGTCACACTCTCTCCGAGGCCTAATCTTCAGAAGGGGGATGGGTATCGGCCAGCCAGTGCTTCTGGCCAGTGCCAGAGCCAGAGCTGGCACAGTGATTGGTTTTGCCTCCGCTAATGATGATTACCCACTTTTACCGGCCACATATAAAATCAAAAGCGGTTTAACGCGTTTCTCGACTCTCAACTCTCGCCTCTCCACGCGCCACACACTCTTGGCCACTTTGTCCACTGAAAAGAAATCCTCTTGACCATACCCATATAGTCCCTGGCAAATCCAGTTTCTCTCTCTGTAACCCGGTATCTATGGAGTATCTCGGCCCCTCATTGCGATTCAATTAAAATCGCTTAACCTGCCCCAGCCTCTGCCACCCCGTGGCTATCCATTGGCCATCGCATCGCATCCAAAAGAAAGCTCTGGGTGTGTCTGGGTTGCCTCCAGCCTCCAGCCTCCTCGATCCTCCAACGAGTTCTTCCTTTTCATTGGCCTTGGCTCGATGTTCATCCTCTAGATTTCTCCCAAAAAAAGATTATACATAAATATATTTAAGCAACCAGTTCCGAAGTCGAATTTAATTGCAAATTATCATGTCTCTCGTATCATGTGTAATTTTTTTTTTTTGGTTGCACCTGGCTTTTAGTTTTTCCATCGCACAGAGGAAAGTGAAATTCCATTCCATTCCATTGGCAATTGTCTTGGAGGCGCCTCTTGGGCTCCGATTTTCACCCGTGGATCATGTCAGCAGGTTAGCAGGGATTTGGGAAAATCTCCCAAACGACCAAAAAAAACCAAAATAAAAAAAAGCCATAAACTATTAACTAAAAAATAATATACAAAAAAAAGAGGGGGAAAAAACAGGCAGTTGAGAGAAATCGCAATGCTGGGCTCGCGAAAAACGTGCCGATATTGCATTTATGGGCCTGTCGAAAAATGCCACAGCCGCAAGGTCGTTAAAATTGTTATCAGTGTAGTTGCATTTTTTGTCGAGTTCGACATTAACTATTTTTGTCACAATCGGTCACGAATGGCATTTAAAGTATTTACTTTTCAGGCAAAACTTCTATTCGATTCGATCTGGTCTTCGAGGGATTCGACCCGTGACCCCTGACCCCTGAACCCGCCACAAATTGTGCTCCATCATCCGTTAATTGTTTGACCAAATGCATTACAAGGCGCTTTATGGAGCAATTTCTTAGCGTAATTGAGGAAATGCTGATGGTTTTGGGACCTGGTCGGGGCACACCTTGTTACGAGTCCCGCGATGGGGGATAAGGCGATATTTAGGGGGGAAATGAGCAATTGTGGAAGCTCCAAATGGAGTTATTATTAGGAGATCTTATTTCTCAAACTTAATCAAAGAATTAATAACAAAAGAGCAGGTTTTTTGTGTGTTTGTTTTTTGTATAAAAAACGACAGAGATAACTAGGCCAGAAACTGAAACTGATTGGATGGATAGACAATGTATCGACACCTTGGCCAAATCTGAGCATTTCCGTTTTGAAAATCCCATAGTCGAGCAGTCTCGGACAGTCCCAGTTTGGGTACAAGAACTGCTCCGAGATTTCACTCCGCCAGCAACTTAAATGCCAAGTTTTTCATTTTTTTTTTGTGTCTTTTTTTGTTGCCTTTTTGCCAACCACAATCAATGCTGGCCAAGTGCTGGTTTTGGGTAGATGGAAAACTTGTAGAATGCACGACGGCTTTTCAAAAAAGTGCTCAATGCTATATCAATATCAGCAACCACCACCGTGCTTCCATGCCACCACCTCCAGTGGCAGCCGTCTGTACACCTGTCTTGGCCGAAAAACAAAGGCAACAAAAAAGCCAAAAAATGAAAAGAAGCCAACACTCCGGCCAGGGCCGCGAAGTCGTCGCTGGCTGCGCCCAAAAACCCAACAACTTTTAATTTCAACACATTCCAGTACAAGACTCCAAGACTCTAGTACTCCAGCACAGTGGGGCAGATCTGAGGAGTTCCACCATCACTTAGAGCTCCACCAATTAGAGGCAAGAGCGCTAGAGAGGCTCCACTGTAGTTGACTTTCTTTGCGGCAGCAAAACGCAAAACCCAACGAAAAAACAAGTTCGGGTTGGACTCCCCTCGCTCGGCTCTGCTCGGCCAAGTCGCTTCGAGCCAGTTCGGTGGCTCAGACCCAGGCGGTTGCGGGGGCGGGAGCTGCAGAGGGCGGGGAAGCGGGGATCTGGCCAAGCACTAGCTGTGGCCGTTTCCAGAGGCAGTCAGCCAAGTCAGTCGATTGCTGGCGGTCGAAGCGTAAAGACGTGCGAGAGCCGCGACAAAACCGAGAAACCCGAGAAAGAAGTTCACGGATTGCTGTATCTTTTTGTTAACAATTTTTTTTTTCTGTTGTTGTTGCTGTTTTTTTTTAGATACATACGTGTATCTGTGGAAAAAGGTGTGTGTGTGCTGGTTGTGGAGAAAGAAGAGAGAGACTCTCTTCGCAATTACCGTTAATCAAATAAGTTTTTTAGAAATTTAAACGCTCCACTTCGGTGTGTGTGTGGCTGCGTGTGTGTTTGTGAGACTTAAACGGTTCATTGATCGAGTTCAGCCTCGAAAATGGAGCAGAAGCGGAGAAAGATAAAAGCAGGAAAAAGGCTAAAACATAGAAAACATAAAACGGAAAAACAGAAAAAGAACCAAACAGAAACATCCAATAGATCACAAAACAAAAGCCGAACAACAAACAAACAAACAAAACAAAAAACAAAACAAACAACAAAAATAGTGCAAGTGCCAAAGTGCGATTTGTGCGAGAGTGTGTGTGTTGGACTGTGTGTGTTACCAATTCCGAAAGACAACGGAAAATGCGCTTAACCCATTTGCCGAGCCATCAATAGGAGAACTAGGAACCCCCCCAAACAAAGCCCCAGCATTTAGGCCATTAACTCGGAAATGTTTCAAAATTCAAGACGGATAACATTAGACACAGATCGTTCAGATACACACCAAAATAAGATACAATATATAGCAGATACATATCTAGAAGATACATATCTTGTAGACTTGTAGGGAGAGCAAAACCTGAAACACTTGGCCAAAACAAAAGATCTTTATTTGCTGCTTGGCTGATCAGCAAACGGATTGTTTATGCTAATGTCCCAACCCACTCTTAGGCTTGGAGAACCCACATCGTCCGATCTTTCAACACATTCCCATCAAATGTGGATCTTTTCTGAGGGATAGGGGTATTACTAGGCCCCGAACTATGACTTGGACTCTATCCAGCAATCATAGTTTTCCTTTAATACTTTTTGAAAACAACTCCTCCCCATTCTGTTGGTCCTTCGTGCAGGCGTTGAGTTTTTGTGACGGATTAGACATCAAAATTTGAAGAGAATCACGTATAGCCGTGACCAGGTGGCTTTTGATATTCGGTTCCAGTCATTATGCATTCTCGTTCTCCATTCTCCATTATCCATTATCCATTCTCGATTCTCCAATAATTTATATCCGTTTCGGGGTTATTAATACTGTATGAGTGTATGAATTCCTCAGCCACCTTTTGTGTGTGGTATGCAAATTTTTGGTGGCCAGGCTTAACGCTCCCCGCTCTGAGCTCTAAGCTCTAAGACTCATTTATTCGTTTTTTATTCATCTGAGAGAGCTGGGGGAATGCATAACAGAAAACAAGATTCTTTTGGCCTACGCGACATCGAACAACAAGTCGCACAAGATCATCGATTAGAGGCGTTATTTGAAAAACAACAAAACAATCTTCAAAATAGATATTTCTTGAACTAAGTCTTGGATAAACCCTGGGCTGAGTTTTTTTCAGTGCATTTAATGATATTCTAACACCTGTGGGACGAGTTAATACCGTTTGCTGGTTTGGCCGGTTCGATTTCGGGTCCAGTTGCGAGATGGCTCCGCCGCGGCTCGTTATGACACATGACAAGATTGCATTTGAATCCATCTCGGTGGCTTGGCCGTTACCTACCAGGTGCCTCCTGTCTTGTGCCACCTGCTAACTGCCTCCTACCTCTTGCCACATCCAGTTTGTGTTTAAATCACTTGAAAATCCTCCACAGAAACCTCCACGACACTCGCCAATCTCCATCTGATTTGTGGTTCCATTAATCATAAATCAATATATAGATTCTCTGCCGTCGTCTTTAGTTTCCATTTCGATGGAGCCGCTCTGACGTGGGCGTGGGCATCAGCCACCAGGCACCAGGCACTCCGTCTAATGGGATTACCGATTACGTTTTTGGGGGCATCTTTTGGGATGCTTTCGAGTGGAATTTAACAGTTAGAGGGGCTCCAGGCCAACCTGTTCTCCTCATAGCCCCTGGCTTTGGAACGGTTTATTTTTCTATCGCAGCTCTTGAAGAATCTCTGAAGCTTTCTTCGCATAACGAGAGGAATTATAAAACGAAAACAGCGTTCGAGCGATAATTATTTTAATTACTGTACACTTCCATCCGCTTGATGTAATCCTCCACAAATAATTCCCTTCCTAAAAGTTGCTTTCTTAAGAAGAACAACAAGTCTAAAGTCTTACGAAATCCGAGTTCCAGATGATCTGGAAGTGATGTAATCTTGGCCAGACTTTGTTTCCTAATTGTACTTAAAAAAAATCAAATATTCAAACGTTTTTTCCTCTTTTTTTTACAGATGCCTTTAACGCCAATTAGCATTTAACTTGAAACACAACAAGCCATTAGAAAAGTAGCCGCATTTTCGTTGAGTGTGCCCGTGTCGCACATTCCGGCCAGAAGATGGCGCTGCGCCTGCGTCGGGACGTCCAGAAGGCATCCTACTATGTCTGGTTCCTGGGCGCCGAGGAGGCGAAGGGACTAAGGGGCGCCCGGGTTATTAATTCGGTGCTGCCCTACCTTGTCGACCGGTCGCGGGGCCAGGAGCCCCTCAAGGTCACCCTCCAGGTGTCCCACAAGGGCATCAAGATCGTCCAGGTATGTAATCCAGGTCAGACTCGAGATCGAGACCCACTTCATCCAACATTCGATCCTTTTCCAGGGGGCATCGAAGCATCTGATCCCCCACAGTGCCATAACCAGCTCCGTGCAGACGGACGACATCGTCGCCTGTGTCCTGCTCCTCTACAATCCGGCCACCAAATGCCCCCTCCACGTCCACGCCTACCGCTGCGACTCGGAGACCACGGCGGAGGCACTGCACCTCCAGCTGCAGATCCTCATCAACCGCCCGGACAACCAGAAGCGTTTCGAGGAGCTGGAGACCAGGTTAGTGTTTTGGGTTTGGGGTTTCAAGTTTTAGCAATTTTTTGTGTGCAACTCTTGACCAATTGCGGCGAGCAGGAAGCAGTTGCAAATGCAAATGCAGTCGCCGAGGCAGCCACTTAGTCACTCCATTAGACACACCGCTTATCCGCAATCGGTGGACGGGGCAATCGTGGTGGTAATCGCCCTGCCACCGGAATGACGATGATGAGGCTAATGGCGATGGTGCTGGATGACGGTGGTCATGTTAATGGGCAGGGGTCTAAGGAGTACCCCTCTGCCTGGTAATTTGCTTGCCTCGTACTTTCCACATCATTTCCCACGGATCATTACGAGGCACTCCTCCTCCGTGGGTGGAGGGCTCCACATGCATCTCCACAAAGGGCCATTCCAGACACCTTTTCCAGAAACCTTTTCCAGATATCTTTTCCAGGCACATTTCCTCATTCTTTCCGAGGCTATAATGCTTCTAATTGATAGATAGTCGATCCAGGAATTTTTTAAGGTATTCCGCTTCAGGATCGGGTACATATTGGCGGAGATATAGGACACATATCTTTCCCTATAAGCCATTTCCCAGTTTATTGAAGGAGTTCGAAGGAAAAAATTTACAAAAAATCTAAAAAAATTTCTCTTCAAATAATTTGATCCAGATTAATAGAGAATCGATCCACAAATCTTTTGAGGTATTCCTCTTAAGAATCCGATAGTTATTGCCAGAGATATAGCCTTCGCTTTCGACCATTATTGCATTTTTATGGATTTCTTCATTTTTCAAAGGGGTCTCCCCAGAAAAAAGGACAAAAAATCTTAAAAATATGTTGTGATCAGATTTTGATGCAGATCGACAGAGAATCGTTCCAAAAATCTTTTAAGGTATCCCGCTCAAGGATCGGATAAGTACTAGCCGAGATATAGCCTCCGCTTTGGGCGATATTGGACTTTCCTTCGATTTCTTCATTTTTTCAAGGGGTCTGCCCAGAAAATTTTTGAAAAAAATCCAAAAAAAAATTGGTGACCAGATTTTGATGCAGATTTATAGAGAATCGATCCACGAGTCTTTTAAGGTATCCTGCTCAAGGATCGGATAAGTATTGGCCAAGCCTCCGCTTTGGGCCATATTGGACTTTCCTTCGATTTCTTCATTTTCAAGGGGTCTCCCCAGAAAAAAATTACAAAAAATCGAAAAAATAATTGTTTATCAGATTTTGATGTAGATTTATAGAGTATCGATTCACGAATCGTTTAAGGTATTTCGCTCAAGAATCGGATAAGAATTGGCCAAGATATAGGCATCTCTTTGGGCCATATGAGGGTTTCTATGGATTTCACCATTTTTCCAAGGGGTCACCCCAGAAAAATGACAAAAAATCTAAAAAATATTTTGTGATCAGATTTTGAAGCAGTTTGATAGGGAATCGATCCACGAATCGTTTAAGGTATCCCGCTCAAGAATCAGATATATATCGGCGGAGATATAGACGTCGAAAGGGGGGAATATTTTCTCTAAGAAGGCATAGATTGAGAATTCTGTATAAATTCTGTCTTCGTTTCTCACTTTAGAATGTTTTCTCTTGCAGATTGGGAATCCTTCCACCGATCCCCATGAACAGCAGCGGGAACAGTCACGGAGGGGACAAGAGGCACGAGTCAAGCGGGAAGTCATCCTCCGGAGGAGGAGCCTCCTCCCAGCACCACCACCAACTGCAGTCACAACAGAGTGGCGGCGGGGATTCGGCCCGCGGCGGAGGAGCCGGTGGCTACCAGGGCAGGCGCCATGAGACGTCCTCGCCCAAGCGATTCAGTAGCTCCCTGGGCAGCGACACTGGAAACAGCACCCGGGAGTCGGAGTGCAGCGACGGCCAGGAGCAAGGTCTGGCCGGAGGATCCTCCCCCGTTTCGCGGTCTCCACCACACGGCAAGCCGCAGAGCCACGCCCACGGGCATGGACACGGACACGGGCATCCGCTGCATCATCCGCCTCTGACGCCGCAGCAGAACAGCGACCTCTTCGACTCCCTAGCCGCCGAGCTGAGGGCCAAGTTGAACGGGAACGGACCGCCCCTGCTGCTCCCGCCACGGGACTACGACACTGTCCACCGGTCGAAGGGTAACCTCACGGCCATTGAGCTGCGTCGGTGCCGGAACGCCCTCATTGTGGGCGGTGCTCCCAAGCCGGGTCAGCCTGGACACACGGGTGTGCCCAATCCCGGCGGAGGACCAGCCGTTGGAGGCGCCACTGGAGGAGCTGCAGCGAATGCCAACGGCAAGCAGGTATCCTCGCGGGGATCCTCCGGAATAGGCTCCGACCTGGCACCGAGTCCGGAGCGCCAGGAACTGAACAGCTCAAGCGGTGAGTATTTGGAGGAGTTATGAATCCTAGAATCCCTTAACAGAATCCTTTCCCTTCCCAGATGACGAGCACTGGTCGAACGAGGCGGACAACTCGGTGATTGCCCTGAAGCCCTCCCAGATCGCCATGCCCCATCACGGGCAGCTGAAGCGGAAGAGCGCCGTCCAGCCGCCGGAGGACAGCTACCTGAGGGACCTGCCCGCCAAGCCGTATCAGCCGCGACAGACGGACAGGGAGCGGGAGATCGAGCGGGAGCGGGAGAGGGAGCGGGACCGAGAACGGGAAAGGGATAGGGAGCGGGAACGGGAGCGGGAACGGGAGAGGGAACGGGAACGAGAACGGGAACGGGAGCGCGAACGAGAACGGGAGCGGGACCGAGACCGGACAAAGACCCCGGCTTCCATCTCCAACAAGTCCTGGAACCGCGAGGACGAGATCAAACCCATCATAATGCGTCCGGCAGACTACGATGCCAAGTTCAATCGAGTCCTGCAGCAGGAGCAGCACCAGCACCAGCACCAGCACTCGGGACCGACGTCCGGGAAGCTCCGGGACACGGACAAGTACAACGAGATCAACCGGCTGCTGAACAAGAAGCTGTCGCACGAGAGGGAGCGCAAGTCCCGCTCCCGCCTGGACGATCCACTCGACGACTTCGAGGACTCCGATCCGGAGCAGCTCCAGCCGGGCTCCCTGCACAGCCACGGACTGGGACATGGCCAGCACGGACAACAACTGGGCCACCGCAAGGAGAACCTCACGGACAAGCAGAAGTTCCTGGAGTACACCTCCAAGAAGCAGCAGCTGCTGAAGAACTACAGCGGGGACTCGCCGGACGGGCAGAGGTATCGCCAGCGGTACGTGGAGCCGGAAGAGCCAGCTCCTCCGCCGCCGGTTAGCGCCGGTCACAACAAGTACGCCGCCGTGCACCGCGGCACGGATCTGGGCCAGAGGACCACCGAGAGGCGGCACGTGGACAGGGACAGGGAACGGGAAAGGGAACGAGAGAGGGAGAGGGAGCGAGAGACCTCTCGTGACCGGAATCCCTACCGGGAGGCAGAGAGTCTCCCCTACATCCAGTCCATGGAGAAGATGATGAAGTCCACGGGAATGCGCTACGGCGAGGGTAACCCCAAAACCCGCGACAGGGAACGGGAGCGGGAGCGAGAGCGCGAGTTCGTGCCGCCACCCTCCCAGGGCTCCCAGAGGGACCGATTCCACGACGCCAAGGACAAGTTCCGGGCCATGGAGCAGCGACCGGCCGCCAACCGCTACCCCGATGTGGAGGAGCGCGATGTCCACAGCCGAGATCCCTACAGGTCGTCCTCCCGCAGACGACGCGGATCCATGGAGCCCCCGAACGCCTACGAACAGTGGAGCCAGGGCGAGGAGGAGGAGGAGGTGGAAGTGGTGGGCCCCGCCGAAGTAGCCCCCAGCCGATCCCGCGCCAGGTCACGCGGCGAATGGGAACCGGAGCCACAGCCCCCTTCGAGGCACCTGGAGAGGAGTCACCGCGATAAGGACCGCGACCGGGAGAGGGAGAGAGATCGGGACAGGGACTACAAGCGGGAGCACTCCCGGGATCCCTATCGCCATGACCGAGAAAGAGAACGCGAACGGGAGAGGGAAAGAGAGAGGGAGCGAGAACGAGAAAGGGAACGCGAACGAGAACGGGAGAGAGAACGAGAACGAGATCGCGGACGAGCCCATTCCCGGGAATTCGTGGAGACGAAGAACTCCGGCCACCTGGAGCGCTACCCCTCCCCGGCAGCCGGTGGTCCACCACCCTCGAGGTCGACAGGAGATGCCGGAGCCAGCAATCCGGGAAAGCCACCCCTGAACAGCATGCCCAAGGGCTACAGACACAGCTACGCGGAGCCGGTGTTCGCCAGATCCGGAGGACGCGTTGGACTGGCAGCCGTTAATCCCTACTGACCCGGAGGAGGGACCCCTACCATACCATACCACAAAACCAATATAAAGCCGTGCAACGAAACCTAGTTTATGGGACACGAAACGTTATGGAGTTATGGCAGAAGATGAATCACCTTAGATGCTTGTCAAGGACCAAACGCGACCAAGCCGAATCAAGAAGTGCTCAAAGGATCCCTAGAGGTTTCTGCCAACGAAGATCAAATTTTAGGCTAAGTCCTGTCTTACGATATATTATATGATATACGATATTCTATAGCTCTATAGCTTCTATAGCTTCTATAGCTTCCATAATCTTTCCCAACCACTTTGAGGTCCGTTTGGGGACACTACCCCCGACGCCGAGCCTCTGTACTTACAATGTGCCTTCAGAGAAATCGTGTTTCGTAGGACTACGAGTATATATCTTTAGTCTATTAGATTATCTTATTGATGTACCATAGATAATACAAGTATGTTACCAATAATTGGGTAAACGGATCTGAAATCTGCTTCTCGACTTACCCGCTTTTTTTGTATTTTTTTTCTCTTCGTAATATCCAAAAGTTGCGCGGTTGGTAGGTACTCGTACTATACAATTTTTTTTTTGCTATGCAGTTCACGATATGTGTCACGATATCTGATATCTGTAAACATAAATATAGTTAAATATATATACATGAACTATATGTAAACATATTCATAGCTGATGTATCTATTGTTATAAATTTGATTTGATGAATATTTGCATTAATAAAGCGCTAGTAAAAAGTATCCATAAAAGGGTTTCCATTATAAAGGATCGGAATGGGTTTCCCAAGAGGATCCTGAAGAGCTAGACATGCTTTTCAATGGTTATAACAAGTAGAAACATGTTTAAACTTGTTTTATCCGAAAGCTTCCACTCCACAAACTTCAAATAGCTTTTATCCAATACTCTAACTCCAAAAGCTTATTTTTAAAAACTTACAAACTAAAGCTTATGGATACAAGCTTAACTTAGCTTAAAAATTTAAATAAAAAGACAGACTTTTGTTTTGTTTTACATTTTTATTGTTTAATTTAAAAACTTTTTGTTTGGTTTTTTCACAATAGTTTTTTTGTTTTCGCGTTTTCTTTTTTTTAAGAATCTTTCCTTCTTTTTTTTATTTTTTATTCTTTCAAAACAAAAATAGATTAAAGGGAGAAAAATATTTTGATACATATTTCTTCTCATTTTTTTTTGTTTGTTGCTCTCTCTCAAGTTAATTTAAGAAACAATTAATCAAGTTCTTATTTAATTATACAAGTTTTAAAAAAAAATAGTAATTATATAATAATAAAAATAATAATTATAACGGGGGAAAAATGCAAATAGTTGTTTTCGTTTTCGTTTTTTGTTTTCTGTTTTCTGTTTCTCATTTTTGTTTGTTTTTCTTTTCTTGTTTTTTGTTTTGTAATAAACTGTTTGTTGTTGCTTGTTTTTGTTTGTTGTTTGTTTGTTTGTTGTTTTGATTTCCATTACTATTCGTACCGTTTTCTCTATGAATCCATTGGGAAAAGGAGAAGTGTGTAGATTTACTATTTTTTTGGGGGGAGGTTGGGTTGATCCATGGGAAAGGGTTTTCTGATTTTCGATTGTCCTTATTTGATTTTTGTAGTCGTCCTGGCCGTATTTGTCGGTTATACAATATATATATATATAATATGCGTTTGGATTTCGGGTTTGGGTTGTGGGTTGCGGGTTTTGGGTTTTGGGTAAAGTATATCTGGCTGATTCTTCTCGATTTCTCTATACAAGCTCTCTCTCTCTTTCTTATTCTCGTTATCTTTCTCTTTCACTTTCTACTTCTTATTAATTGCTGTCTCTTTCGCATCGACAAAAAAACGGCGGTCAAACAAAGATTATCCTTAATATGTTTCTTCTTTCAACTTAGCAGGAAGTGCCCTCTTCTGTGAGGGATGGGGGCGTGGCCGGGGATATACATAGATGCAGTGTAGGAGGTCGCTGCGACCGGAATTATATTTGTTGCTTCATCTCCATCATCTCTTCTTTTATATTATTATTATCTTGATTTTTTAGTTATATCTTTCGCTTCTTTTTTTTTAACTTTTTTGGAGCCTCAACTCCTGGTCCTCGTCCAGCCCAAGGCTGGGAGGCGCTCGGACAGCCGGTGGTGGCGCTTTACATGTTCTCGAACTGGTCGACGCGACGCTTTGTGTTGCCCTTGCGGATCTCGCGGAGCGTCTTGTACTTGTCCCGTCCCTGGCGGACGTTCTCGCGATGGATCTTGTCGTTTGCCGTCTCTTTCGTCTCGTCACGCGACTGCGCCAGATCCTGTTTCAGGGCCTGATCGATGATTGGGTCAGAAAAGAACCAAAACAATGGATTAAATGGACAGAGAAAGGGAAATGATTCGACGTACCTTGAGCTGGTCGTGCAAGCGCTCGTTGCGCTCGGCCAGCGTGCGCCTGTCCTCGATGGGGTCCTTGATATGTTCGTCGGTGTCCAGGTCGCGGGAGACATCGCCGCCGGCGTCGCCGTTCGTCAGCTCCTCCTCGTTCTCGTTCTCATCCTCGGCCACGTGATGGTGCTGTGGCGTTGTCGAAGCAGCCAACAGGGCGGCAGCGGCTTCGGTCTGAAAGGATCCAAGTATCGAACACAAATTTATTGCTGATTCTATGGAAAAGGTCATAGCTTTGGATTTACCGCACTGACCTGCTTGCGTCGGGCCTCCTCCACCTCGTCCTGCAGACGCTTGGTCTCCTCGTCCTTGGCATTGACCTCGTCCTGGATGCGCTGCACCTCCATCTGCTTGGCCATGATCTCCTCCTCGAGCTTGGCCTTCTCGACGGCCTCCATGTTCTTGGCCTCCTCGAGGCGCTGCAGCATCGACTGCAGCTCCTTCTGGCGCAGCTCCAGCTCGTCCTTGGCGGCCTGCAGCTGCTTAAGCTGCTCCTCCAACCGGCGGATCATCTCCTGGGCCTCGAGCAGATCCCGCTGCGAGCGCTCCATCTCCTCCTGCATCTGCTTCAGCCTGTCCTCGTACTCCTGCTGCTTCTTTTCGGCGCGTTCCCTTGCAGCCAGTGCCAGCTGGAGCTTCTCACTGGAAACAAAACTCAATGGTTAGGAATGTTTGTCAAGGATAAAGGATAAGGCGATGGCATACCGCTCCTGCTGCTTGGCATTCTTCTCTTCGCGCGCCTGCGCCTTCATCTGCTGGACATCGATGGTGTCCGGCTTGCGACGACGCATGTAGAGCTCGTGGTTGCCCATGCAGAGGGCCAGGATGCGCTTGTTGATGCGGACGCGCGGCGCAAAGAACATAAAGTCCGGTGCCTTCTTGTCGATCGGCTTGATGATGAACTTCTTCTCCGAGAACGAAATGTTCCGGATCTCGGACCACGGGAACCCGATCTTGGGCGTCAGCCTATCGTCCTGCTCGTAGATGTTCAAACCGAGAGCATCGACACCCAGCCAGAGGTCCGTGCCCTTCTTGTTGCGGATCTCAAAGTAGTTGACGCCGTACATCTCCAGGTCCTGGGCAATCTTCAGATACTCCATCATGGCATCCTCGCGCAGCATGCTGCGATGCTCCTGCCACCAGGTCATGATCGACTGCTCCCACTCGTCCTTGGACATCTTGTGCTGGTCGATGACGCGCTGCGGCAGCAATCGGTCGTTGGCCAGGAAACCGGCTGTGTGGGTGGTCTTGTTGTGGTCCCCGTGGCGTGCCTGCACCGCGTAGGAGGCGAGCAGTACGGACGTCTCGGGCGGACAATAGATCTCGTCGGTCAGTATGGCATTCTTCACCTGCAGGTAGAACAGGCGCAGTGTGATATCCTGGATCAGCTCCTCGGCCACGTCCTCCGGGTAGAATTTGGCACGGAATCTGAACTGCAAGGGGTTCTCCTTCTTAACGTCCTGGTTCATTACCTACGAGGAGGGAAAACGAAACTTAATGAGGCTTCTTTAAACACAATTCTTTCTAAACCAAACAGAAAACTTATTAAAATAAATAAATAACCGAAAAAAGTAGAGAAAAAGTGCTTTGCTGAGTGTTACCCATGTCGAAAACGGCATTGATCCAGTCTGTTGTTTGGAGTGCGGCATTAAAATTAATACACAAAGGAATACTTTAATTAGTTAATTAATAAATTAGTCCCCGAGACTAGGCTAAACAGCAGGGCTAAAGGATTGCTACGTAATCTGGACTAAGAGCTAGCGAGGAGTTCTGCCTGGGACTAGGTCTGGGTCTCGACGTGACAGCCCACCATATCGTCGGCGTCGTCGTCCTCGTCGCTGGTCTCCGCCTGATGCATCCCATTGCTGTCGGTTGTCTTTTTGTCCACGTACTTCTTGACGCGCTTCAAATATTTTATGGTCTTTATGGCCGGCGATTCAGGCTGCACTCGCCCCGTCAAGGCAAAGTTTTACAAATTAGTTTTTCGAAAACACAAACATTTATCCTAACCAGTTGTGATCTTAACGTGTAGTGTGGAAAAACGAACCTCGAGAGGTTAGAGAAGGACCTACCTTTTTGTACAGCTTGATCCATGTGGAGTCGCCCTTGGAGTCGGTGTACTGGAGCCCAAAGAACCATACCTCCCGCAGTCCGATCGTCTTGACCACCTGGTCGAACAGCTGCTTGCCCGTCGTCGTCGACTGGATGGCGAACTCCAGTTCCGCGTCCATTGTCGTGACGCGCACATTTAGCTGTAAGAAAGGATACGAAATAATTATTTGATCTTTTATAAGGATTTGCAAAGCCACGGACGTACTTACCAAAGATGTAGGGATTCTAAAAAAAAAACCAAACATCTTTACGCGATTTCTTACTCTAGAGTCTTAGTTTCTACCCATTTATAACCATTCCTACCTTAGGCTTAGATTCTAGAAGGGTTTCCATAGCCTGGCTTGGCAAATGGAAGTACAAATCGTTGGGGAGACTTGTTACTTTCGAGTCTTGGTTTGTACTTCCTGATTTCTACCTTAAGATCGAACTAGGCCTCAAAGTTAATGCCTCTAAGAGGGTTTCCATTTGGAAAAAGGAAGTACAAATCAACCAGGAGGCTTCTTATTGTCGAGTCTTGGTTTGTACCTCCCATTTTCCACCTTAGGATCCAAGATTCCTTCGGATTTTCACAGCCAGACATTGCAAATGGAAGTAAAAATCGACCAGGAGACTTCTTGTTGTCGAGTGTTAGGTTCTACTCCTCCATTTCTACCTTAAGATCGAACTA
This sequence comes from Drosophila ercepeae, assembly GCA_018150545.1. Taxonomy (NCBI): domain Eukaryota; kingdom Metazoa; phylum Arthropoda; class Insecta; order Diptera; family Drosophilidae; genus Drosophila; species Drosophila ercepeae. The sequence goes on from JAECWL010000197.1 coordinate 4,083,090, forward strand.
GGCCCCAAAATTGATGCCTCTAAGAGGGTTTCCATTTGGAAATAGAAGTACAAAACGTCGGGAAGACGATTCTTACTTTCTACTCCCTGATTTCCACCTTAAAATCGACCTAAGCCTCAAATTCAAACCCTCTAGGAGGCTCTCCCCTGCCAGGCATTTCAAAATAGAAATAAAAATCATCTCCATTTGCCAGTTTTTGCCAATTTGTAGTCTTAAAAACCCGGATGTCTGGTCGATAATGCGGTCATGTGTCAGGTGCGTAGTGCCAGGGGGTTTCTGGGCTACTGTCCAGTCCTTTCTCAGCCCCTGCCCCTGACGCTGTCGCTGACGCTGTCACTGTCCGATGGATTAGCGGGATTGGAGAGCTACAGCGACATCGAAACATGTGAGGTGGGCACGTGCCAAGAGCTCTCATTTCGCTGAGGATTGTGTTGCCGCTGCCGAAAGCCAACTAACTTGGCTTGCATAAGTCGGGCTTACGGATTGGAAAGCCCGCCAAAAACGGGGGCTGGGAAAGCGAGAAATGAAAGCGGTCGGAACTATAGAGAAAAATCACGCTCGGAAAACGACAAAAATCAATCAGGCGCGACTACATTCGATGGTGGACACACTGGGGAGTAGAGGTTATGCAAGAGAGACGGAAAAGGTGGATCCTCCTGCCACCTGACTGGGACTGGAACTTTGATTGCATAATCCCTCAATGGGATTAAAGGCAGAGATTATCAGTTTTCTCCCCTGAACTGTTGAACTGTCATTTTCCACTTCGATTACTTCGACTGGCCCAGTTCCAGGCGAATCATGGGAACCACCAACCGGACCGAGCAGCCTTAACCCAAAACCGAAAACCGAAATTTCGAGTTCAACTTTTTGAGTTTTTTTGAGCCAATTTCATCATTCTGGCTTTGTTTTTATCGCCGGTTATTGTAACTATTTAGTGTTTAGCTCGGTTTGGGCTCATTGTTTGGTTTTTTGTTCGCTTTTGCCATCGCTTTTTTATGCTTTTTCTGCTGTTGCTGCCACTGCTTCATATCAAACGTGACACAATGGTAGGAAATTGAAAACGTTTTTCATTTCAATCCAATTAACGTTTTTGGGTTAATGCAACGCGGTTTCAGTTTCTATCGCTGTGGCTGTCGCTGTGTTGCCGATGTTGCCGCTGTGGAAACGGAAGTTCCACCTCATAACCAGTTTTTTTTTTCGATATTCACGTAACAAAAAATGGTTTAAAATCTTAAGAATTAAGAGAATTTCCTGTACCGTTTTCCGTTTAACACTGACTCCGCCGTAGCGCGGCAAACGGACACGGCTGTCGGAGACGACGACCATTTTGGGCACCGCAAAAGGGTTCCGCAGTAGCTTTTGAATTATTACGCTTTTCTATGGAAATCTCTGGATGGGAAAAATAAATGCGATCCAAGCGCAACGCGACGACGCGGTGTCCAGTGCGATTCTTCAAGTTGTCCAGCGGCAACTGAGGAAAATGGAAAAGTCACGGCACGTTTTAAGCCACCGCCACCGACCTGAGGCAGGAATGGAAAATGCTGGAAAAGCAGAAAAAAAAAACACAATGGGAAAAGCAGCAGCGGCTGTGGCAGAAGAAACAACAAAAGTGAACTTAATTTGTGCCTTTAGGGGGGATGGCGATGGCGGATAGACGATGTCCAATGGACTCTCAACGCTTCACACATACATTTTTTTTGTCCGAGTCATTCGTTGTCAAAGTTAATATAAATTGCATGTTAATTATGCATCTAAAATTAGACAGCGAGACTGACCCCAAGCACACGGGTCAGAGAAGTGCTCTGGACGGGGCAACTAATAGAGGCCCAGCCCAAAGGTGGACAAACAAATCAGCGTCAATCAAACGCTGTCAGTTCTCAACCTCCGACTCTGAGAGCAAATATAATGTATTTTCGAGGAAAATCCATAAAGGGAAAGTTTGTGCTAAATGTTTGAGGCACGATTAGCAGCGATCGGGGAGAGAAATTTTGGAATACTCGGTGACACCTTCCCCGTGATTGAAGGTAATGGAGACACGTGATTGCAAATTGCCAGCCATCCATCAATAATCGAAAATCTGGCCTCCGATAAGAGCCCCCTTCGAGGCGACAGTTTCTGGTCATTTGGCTATCGCTTCCTATCGCTTCCTTCCACAAATGTCACTTTAAAGTGGAAAGAAATAAGACTAGATTTTAGGATATGGAAAAGAAATTGTAGAAATAATACTACAAATAATAAATCAAAAGAACTACCCAGACTGACGTCAGTAGTTGGCCAACGCGACGAAAACCATGACGTCTTGAGATCGATCCCTGACTCTCTCGCCACTGCCATTGACGACAATTGCAAGTCGAGTGGCTACGATAAGAACTTTTGTGTTAAATCCGTTTTAATTTACCAACATTTCGTGTTTTTTTCTGGCTTTCTTATCAGATTCAGTTGCTATTTTTTTATGGCTGAAGACACACTCTATCGATTTATGGCCAACGATTTGAGAATCGCTGAAGAACTCACCGCTTTTGGAGACATCTTGCTGCTGCTTCCTGTCTTGGCTTACTGATGATGGATTCGAATTGTCGTTCTTTCTGCTTCCTAAACGCTGTTATTGTGCTGCAATCTGAAAATAAGACAATAAAACTATAAGTTTAAATAAAAATTAGGAGTAGGAGAAGGATATTTAACCGTCTAAGTGCTCTTCCAAACTGAGGCTGCACAAAATCAAAGCACTTGCTTTTTATACTCAAGAATGTGAAGCGTTTGAGGGGTTACCTTCATAAAATTGGGGCCACAACTGCTATTTCGATAAAAACTACAGAAAAACCTTTTTAGAAACAACTCTGAATCAGTCAAAAGGATGACAAATCGAGAGACACGGCTGCCTGGCCTGTTTAGGCCACAAAACTGTGTCAAGAAACTAAGCATTTCTAGAGGTTATATATGGTTTTCTATATAAGATATAGCTTTAAAAGTATTTATGATTTCACCTGGCACTTTGACAAAATAAAAATGCAGGAACAGCAGCTAAAATCTTAAGAAAATAATCACCCAAAAGAGACATTATTAGAATCTCTTTCTTGATCTCTTAACTGGACACTTTTTAAGGTTCTATACGGAAGTCTCTTGCCTTAATGGAGGCACAAAGTCTGACGATTTCGAGGTTCCCCTTCAAACAATCAATTAAAAATATTGTTCATCTAAACAAAACCCACAAAAAAACGAAAATCTGAGGTCCAAAAGTTAACTCCCCTTAAGTTTTTTTTTTGCTTTAATTTCTGTTTTCCAAAAAGTATTTGCTTCCTTATTTGGTTTGCACTTGATATTTGCATTAGAAAAAGGCGATAAAAGCTATTAATAGAGACAACAAGGCTAACTATATCAAACAAGTACGATATATAGTACAATAAAGTACAATCTTTCCAATTAAATCAACTTTGAACTCAATTCCAAGGGGAATCAAGGATCAAGTCTCTAGTCTTGACAGAGTTTAAGTTGAAAGGAAAGCCTGTAACCTTCTCATTAGAGTATCTATTAAAGCTTCTAATATTTCTAATAAATTAACGTCGAGTTGACAAAGTTTGAAGAATATTCCGCCACACTTTGGAGTCTTGGGGGCGCCAAACAATAGCCCCTTTTGATGGCATGGCATGGATCCCTTAGGAGGGTGAGAACCCGCTTCTCTCTAAAATATTTCGTTCGTTTTGCACAAAAAATTATGACATCATGGCACATTTATTATCGCCACAGCGTGAACTTGAAGAGGGCTCCTCGAAAAAAAGCTGAAAATGAGCTCATGCGCTGCCGCCTGACGATTCCGATTCCTATTCCGATTCCGATGATGTCGTGAATGGGTTTCTAGGTTTTTTTCGGAGGTTTTGCAGTTCTTGGTTTGCTTTGCTAATCAGCTCGGATTGCGAATTCCTTTGGCCAGATATCCGATTGACGCAGAACGTCAGGGAATCTGAATCACAGTTCCAAATCTCTCACACAGCTCCCAATGATTAAGTGCATCCTGCCTCTTTTTTTTCTTGCTTGCTTTCTTTCTTGAAGAATCTACAATTCTCTCGCGGATTTTGTGAATGAAAAGCGAGAGAAGGCAATGCGTCACTTCCTCTGGTTTCAGCTTAATTGCGATTTTATTTTATTTAATTTAGATTTTTTTCTGCGACTTTGATGGCCAGCCGCCGCCTGCTTTGGACGGAAATGATTTGGCAACTTTATCTGCAATTAATACTAAAGAAAAGCGTTTAAAAAACGTTTGTAATTTGAATGAAGGGTAACCTCAAAGGGAATATCAAACTATTGGCTCTACGATTGCCCCTAAACTGACCCCCAAGATCGACCCCTGAGAGGGTTTGCTGGGTTTATGTTTGATATCCATTAACCACAGTAATGGGTTCGCTTTTAAAGAGAAAAAAACAAAGTGAACCCTGAACCTCGTTTATTGTTTGGTCACCGGAACCCCTCCAACTTAATGAGAAGAAAAAAAACTGGCATTGCGTATGCGCAGCGCATTTTAAAATCCATTATTTTAAATGGACAGAGAAGCCTCCTTCTCCTCCTCTGGGTCCACCCACTCGCAGCTTTTACTTTTCTTCACGTTTCTGTTTTCGGTTTCTCTTAAAAAAATAAAATAAACTTTTATTATAATAATGGGTCTGTGTCGGGCGGGCACTTTTAATTTCAACAATTATTTGCCATTTTTCGTGGTTCTTCTTCGGGTTTCGGAGACTTTTAAAGACTTTTAGAGACTTTTTGGGAATTTTAGAGACTTTTTGAGACTTCCAGAGACTTTTTGAGACTTTTAGAGACTTTTCAGAGACTTTCAAAGGTCTGCAGAGACTTTTAGAGACTTTTAAAGACATTTAGAGACTCTTTCGAGACCTTTGGAGACTTTAAGAGACTTTTTAGAGATTTTTAAAGGTTTTTAGAGACTTTTAGAGACTTTCAGAGACTTTTAGAGACTTTTCAGAGACTGTGAGAGACTTTCAAAGGCTTCTAGAAAATTTTAGAGACTTTCGGAGACTTTTAGAGACTTTCAAAGACCTGTAGAGACTCTTTAAAGACCTTCAAAAACTTTTTAGAGACTTTAGAGAATTTCAGAGACTTTTTAGAGACTTTCAGAGACTCTCTGCCTTTTCCCCTCCATGAATCCCACAATTAAAATGCGCAACGGAAGGCAATGAAGCGATCAGAGATCGGAGCGATGGAGATCGGACTGAAAACTGACCAACTAAACTATATAATCGAGAGATATATCCGACATCGGAGGAGGAACGGGAACAGGAATGAAAACGGAACGAATACAATATCTTAATTACATTATTTATTCCACAATTTAGTTGTGTTTTCTCTATTTGATTCCAGAACAAAGCCAATCCGAAGCCTCCTCCAGCTGTTCATTAAATCTAAAAAAACAACAGAAAGTGACAAGTTTGGAAAAGAAAAAAGCAATCCATCGGCTAGACAGGAGGCTGTATGGTTTGGATTATGAGATACCCAGTACTTTTAAGTCTCTAGAAACTAATACACCCTGAATAAAGCAAAAAAAAACAAAAGGACTATACGATACCCGGTACTTCTATGAATAATGAATACAAAAATTAACTAAATAGAGAGAAGAAAGAGTGGGTTTTGACTTCAGAAACGAATACACCCTGAATAAAGGTAAAAAACAAAAGGTCTTCGTTTGAAGTATGAGATACCCGGTACTTCTAAGAATTCTGAATACGAAAATCAACTAAATCGAGGAAAGAAGGCATAGGTGTTCCTTCTAGAACCTAATACATGCTCACTAAAGACTTAAACGACTAAAAACCAAAGCCCCATCGCTTGGAGTATAAGATACCCCGTACTTCTATGAATTCTAAGCATTAAATCCACTGATTTTTGAGAGGATAAAGAAACTAGAACAACCTAAACTATCTAGAACTATCCAGAAACTAATACACCCTAAACTATAAAGACCAAAGACTAGAGACTCTAAAAAAAACACAAAAGCCCCATCAACTTGACGTCAATTTTGTCCTCCTCCAGAAACTGAAAACTGACAAACAAAACAAAACAAAAGAAATTTTAGAAACAAAAGAAGGGGAAATAATAACAAATGCGACGATTTAATGAAGCAAATTAGGCTTTAATGTTAATGTTCCAGATAGACCAGAGAAGAACAAACATAGTCGGCGGGCACGTAAAAAAAACACAAGACTGTGGCAGTGGCAAGCGAAAAGGGGGCACCTCCAACACGATTGAGATACCTGCCACACATTTACGATGCCACGCAAATGCATTAGGCCCACTGTCCCTCCGCATAAGTCCCACTGTCCCTCTTCGTCAGACCCACTGTCTCTTCTCATCAGTCCCACTGTCCCTCCCCATCATTCCCACTGTGCACGCTTTTCTGTCATGTTTCTTTCACGTTTTTTCATGTTTTTTCATGTCATGTCGGGATTTTTGTTTTTTTTTTTTTTTTTTTTTTTGGCGTTTTTTTTTTATTTTTTTTGGTTTTCCTTTTTTATTGTCAAGCAATTAGCTTTGTTTTGTGGTTTAAGCGAGGGGGTTCGAGGACTTTATGTCCCTGGTCCAGTATTAGAAATTGCTAATTGAAGGGAAGAGTTGATCCCAAACGGGTTTGAGTTCCCAAAACCAAGTCAAGAATCTCCCTACAGTCCCTCGTGAGGCTAAAGCCACGTTATGTCATGATTCCCCTGACTCTGGCGACTCTTTCCCCTTCGATAGATTGCCCGTTAATTGTTTTTGTCAATTGTCAAAGCCACCCGCCATGCAAAACACACGAAACGGCATTGTTTGGTTTATCTGGCTGACAGAAATTTTGGTCGATTAGGGGTAGGGGTTCCCGATTCCCTATTCAATCAATGGAAAGTTTTTCGTGGAGCTTTGCGAGTAGTAGAAAAAAAAAATGTTCATTGTCATTATTACCACTGTTATTATTATTAGTTTAAAAATCGATAATCTTAATTGGGGCAAATTACATAACATAACAGAACGAGTGGCTTATCAATGGAGAACGAGACGATCCGGTTCCCATTTCCCGCTGAATTTATTTAATTTTTAATGAAAACTCTCTGTCCTTTTGTCCCATTTTTAACATTCAAAAGGCGGACTCGTCGGCTTGTCAAGGAATTGGTAATAAAATCAAGTCAAAAGCCATTTCCGGCCAAAACCGTGACAACAGCAACGGGAACAGGAACGCAAACGGTGACCCAACAACGTTTACAATGAAATCATGTGCATATCTTATCTCTAAAACACAACCCGCCACACACACCACACACACGTAGCACACAATTGGCCTAAAAATATTTTATATGCCTCACCGAACTCCGAAAACAACAAAAAAACAAACACAACAGCGAGGGGTTTGGATGATGGAGGAGCAGGGTTTGGGGGAAAAACAATTAGAAATTGGCAAATAGGGTTGCTCCTCCCCCTCCTGATAAATGCTACAAATAAAAAAACAACAAAATAAAACACTTTTCCAAGTGGTACATCAATAGTTGCAATCAATACTAGACAGAACAGGCCAGGCAATTGGGTCGCATGTTGACGAAGAAACACACACAATATCAGGGGAAACAAATTCCGATAAGCAGGAATCATTCTGATGACTCCAAAGAATCGACAATATATCTATTAATGGGTATTAATAGGGAAGTACCGATAGGGAGTACCGGGTGGGGTAATAATATCCAAAGAGAAATCGAGGAAGCGTTACCGGCAAGGGAAGTACCGGGTATCCAAAGAGAAATCTCCACAAAATCACTTTCGAAAAGCGACAAACTATGAGTTCTACGAAAAGTAGTTCTTCAAGAAGTTCCGGGTAGCTAGTACTATCCAGAAATCCATCCAAGAATCGAGAAATCATTACCGGAAGGGAAGTACCGGGTATCCAAAGAGAAATCTAATCAAAAACACCTTCGAAAAGTTCAAAGCTTTGAGTTCTACGAGATCTAAGAGTTCCGAAAGTACCGGGTATCGATAAATCGAGAAATACCGGGTAGGTAATACTAATATCCATTGAGAAACGGTTACCAAGAGAGAAGTACCGGGTACTACCTACTAATATCCATATAGAAAAAAGAGAAATCTCAAGAGAATCACTTTCGAAAAGTTCAAAACTATGAGTTATACAAGTTCTACGAGTAAAAAAAGTACCAGGTACTAATATCCATCGATTTATCGGTACACGACAACATATTAATGATTACCGGGAGGGAAGTACCAGGTACTACCTACTATAATTCATCGAGAAATAAAAAAACCCTCTAAAATCACGTTCGAAAAAGTGCAAATCCATAAGATCTACGAGCTCTACGAGTTTCGGAAAAGTGCCTCATAATTATCGATTTATCATTTTATATGCCTCACCGAACTCCGAAAACAAAAAAAAAAACAAACACAACAGCGAGGGGTTTTGGATGATGGAGGAGGAGGGTTTGGGGGAAAAACAATTAGAAATTGGCAAATAGGGTCGCTCCTCCCCCTCCTGATAAATGATACAAATAAAAAAACAACAAAATAAAACACTTTTCCAAGTGGTACATCAATAGTTGCAATCAATACTAGACAGACCAGGCAATTGGGTCGCATGTTGACGAAGAAACACACACAATATCAGGGGAAACAAATTCCGATAAGCAGGAATCATTCTGATGACTCCAAAGAATCGACAATATATCTATTAATGGGTATTAATAGGGAAGTACCGATAGGGAGTACCGGGTGGGGTAATAATATCCAAAGAGAAATCGAGGAAGCGTTACCGGCAAGGGAAGTACCGGGTATCCAAAGAGAAATCTCCACAAAATCACTTTCGAAAAGCGACAAACTATGAGTTCTACGAAAAGTAGTTCTTCAAGAAGTTCCGGGTAGCTAGTACTATCCAGAAATCCATCCAAGAATCGAGAAATCATTACCGGAAGGGAAGTACCGGGTATCCAAAGAGAAATCTAATCAAAAACACCTTCGAAAAGTTCAAAGCTTTGAGTTCTACGAGATCTAAGAGTTCCGAAAGTACCGGGTATCGATAAATCGAGAAATACCGGGTAGGTAATACTAATATCCATTGAGAAACGGTTACCAAGAGAGAAGTACCGGGTACTACCTACTAATATCCATATAGAAAAAAGAGAAATCTCAAGAGAATCACTTTCGAAAAGTTCAAAACTATGAGTTATACAAGTTCTACGAGTAAAAAAAGTACCAGGTACTAATATCCATCGATTTATCGGTACACGACAACATATTAATGATTACCGGGAGGGAAGTACCAGGTACTACCTACTATAATTCATCGAGAAATAAAAAAAACCCTCTAAAATCACGTTCGAAAAAGTGCAAATCCATAAGATCTACGAGCTCTACGAGTTTCGGAAAAGTGCCTCATAATTATCGACCATAACTCTAGGTATTATTCATCTTTTTAATGCCCAAAAGTGGACGCGTTGGAAGGGCAAACACAAGCCGCAATAACCAATAAAAAAAACCAGTTACCAGGCAACAATGTTTTGGCTTAGAGGCTATAGAGTATGGGTATTACCTATCATAGAGGTAGGTCTATAGAGGAAGGTACATGGGGGAGGTCTATGGGGGAGGTACTTCAAGGGAGGTACATAGAGGTACATGGATGAGGTACGAGTACGATTACAGGTTACGTTTTTAGGTACATGGAACGAGGCGGTACAGTCACCACTTGAATATGTAAACAAGCACGTTAACGGTTAACGGTTAACGCGTTACTCATCCCGTGGTATTACCGGGTTATTTATTGGCCCAAAAACTGCTGCGCCCACTTGTTGGTCTGGCTTTTAGCTTATTGTTTGGCTAATGCTTTCGTTTTCGCGAAAGACGCGGTCTCCGGTCTCCTCTCGGACCTCTTCAGTGACTCCACCTGTTATGAAACCCTCAAAATTTGCATGCACTGCGGCACGACGAGGCAGGGTCTATGATGCAACTAATCGAGAGAAAGACCGAGCTCCATTTGGAATTATTTATTTATTTTTTTCATGTCCCTCCCCAGGTCCGTTTTCGCTACACTGCGAGAAAAGTCTTAGATCCAATATAAGATTACCAAATAGTTATATCTCGAAAAAACGCAATATTTCTCTCTCTGTATCATGTCTAATATTACCAACAATAGAGACGACAATAGAGTGCGGCGATAAAGATAGCAAATAATATGCGTGACATTGGGTTTTGAGGTTATGCATACTATTGTACCATATAGTATTATTAATGTTTATGTGCAAATACTTGTACGAGTACACTTCAATTGTTTGCCTCAATTAGAGGCTAATCAAAAATGGAGGCAACCTAGTGCCAGTTTTTTTTTTGATAAGCCAATAATTTATAATCGTTATAAATCCGTATTCGGTAATAGATTTAACCTGGATTAGTGACTCAGAAGCAGAATGCAAATTAATTGAGTCACTCGGGCGGTAGCTTTTTGAGTGAGTGATTTATTAGCCTGCCAAGGGCCAAAAGCAACTGTCAACGTTAGAGGAGCAGCATCATGCATCATCAGCAGCAATAAAAAAAGAGCACAAAACCAACATTGAACTGTAAAACAAATAAAACCCGACAGCCATGGCAACTAATTTCTCAGTGTTTTGTGCTTTGAGCTTTCCAACGAAGATGATTATATTTCGATTAACAAAAGACAAAAGCGGGGAGGGGGACAGAGACAGTGACAAGGTAAATGCAGGTGCGCTTCAGTGTTGGGAAAAGCGCATCAGCGGAAGTGTTGAATAATTGCCGCACATCCGCCCATTATACAATACTAGAAATCGCATCTAGAAGCTCCCTCAAGGCACTTTCCATTTCGTTGTTGTTCAATCTGTGATTGAATTAGCAATTTTAATCAATCAATTAACAAAGCCTTGTCAATGGATTCCCAGCCTTCAATCAAATATTTACGTATATTGATTCTCCCCTTTTCTGGATTTCATTTTTTAGTCACACTTGACCTTTAGTTTCGTTTTCTCCCTGACACCTGACTCATAAATAGAATTTCAATCGCAGTCCGAGAGGAAATAACAATCAAAATCCAAACAATTAGTCATTTCTTCAATTATTAATCGACTATTTTTAAACTTGTGCGACAGTGCCAGCGCCAGTGTCAATAAAAAATAATAATAATAATAGTTTAGTAATAATGATAATGATGTCGATGATGAGGTTAAAACGAGCTCAATGATGAGCTCAGGCTTGAAAAATCTCAAAAAGGCAGCACATCAAGTTTTACGATAAAAAAAAATATACAATATGTATGTTTTTTTTTTTTAATTTTTTACACCTTGAACTTTGACGCAACACGAAAACAGCGACGGCGACGCCGCGTTAACTTGAAACTAAGTGCAATATGTCTGGCGATCTTTCGGCCACCCCCCCTGGCACTGCCCTTCTGCCCCCTGGCACGCCTCCTCCTCCTCACCTTCAACACGTACGTGGAAACGTGCTTGTTCACGTCAAAAAAAAGCGAAACCAAGCTCAGCCACACCAACACAGCGCCGCAAAATGTAATTGAAGTATTCAGAAACCCAAAAACAAAACAAAAAAAAGCACAAAAGATGAGAAGGTAAGAAAGGGTAAAAAAAACGAAGAGTAGATGCTGCCTAAGCTTGTCTTACGGTTTCGAGTGTGATCTCTGTCATACCCCCTTCCCATCATATGATCACTCTTTTGAGCTTTCGTGTGCATTTTGTTAGCAGCAAGAAGGGAGAAGTGAGAAGGGAAACTTAAGAAGTTCCCAGCTGGAAGTTGGAGCTGCTCCCCACCGTCACCCTAAGTAGAAGGAGAAGGAAGGAGCGAGAAGGGAAAACCAACTCAAGAAGTTCCCAGCTGGAAGTTGGAGCTCTTCCCCAAAAAAAACTCACTCCCCACCCTGTTAAGAGTTCTAGAAATCTCAAGAGAACCGAAAACTATCAACCAGTTATTTGCGGTTAACATTTCCCAGAAACCTTATTTTTTGTTACTTTTTTAGCACGGGATTTGTGCTAATGACAACAGTAATCGGAATTTTTATGCAAATAAGCCGAAATTTATTGGAAAAAATCAATGAAGCGTCATCGAATTGTTTTTAGAACAAGCTCCAAGCCCTCCCCCTTCCCCTCGCAGTTAACTGACCTTCGTCGGGGGGTATTCTTTGGGTTTTTTTTGGGTGCGGTCTTAACAACAACAACAACACTAACAGCGAAATTAACAACTTTTGGAGGCTGCGAGACAACAAAAGAAAGCTGCGGAATTTCAGCAATGCGGCCAACGGTCTAGCCCTCTCTCTCTCTTAGCCACCCACCGCCCACTAGCAGGTGGGTTGCCACTTTTTTTTTTCTAACCAACGATGATCGTGGCCAACAGGTGGCCTTTGGATATCGTGAAACGAGTTTCTATGAAGGATGCTCCACAGTTTGTACTCGATATAATGGATCTTTAAAAAACATTTATTTTTTATTAACTCAGAAAGAGAAAGAGACAGCAAGACGAAGCAACAGCAAAAGCAAAAGGCAAAAGGCATAATAAAATGCTGAAATTGAACGTTAATATGCATTACTCTATTATTTGAGAAATTAAAAAGCGAATTTAAATGCATTGAGACACGCGCAGAGTCGGCGGCGCAGCTCGACGATCGCATGCCACGGGCAGAGGCATCCCCCCGCCACACTCTGCCCCTTAGCCAACTGCCACTCCAATGCCACACAACAAAGTGCTTTATCCATCATAATTAAGATTTTGATAGCCATAAAAATGCTTTTACAGAAAAAAACTACGAAATACGAGTACATTTTTAGGAATTTTTTTGGCCAAACCGTTTAGGCCAAAATTGGAGTTTCTTGGTAACTAAAACAGCTTTGGACTTGTCCAAGAGGAAATGGCTCGGGCAGTGCCATAAAAAGTCGCTGCACTCTCTATCCTGTCGATTTTTCGCATCGCAAATAGCAATAGATGACATTTTTGAACCTGTCTTGCAGCTTTTAGCCCCCAAAATAAGGATTTGCCTTTACTGGGAGATCACTGTACTCGCCGCTGCTGCTGGCCAAGAGATTTTGCTGCCTCTGGTGTTTGTTGCTGCTTTTGTTGTTTTTAGAAAGTATGTCAATTTAGAAAAGCCGTTGACTGTCCACCTCTGGTCACTCACAAACACACACACAGAGGCACTCACTCTCTCAGGTGCACTCAGGTGCGTTTAAATTAAGTTAAAACGGTTTAGTCAGAAGAAAGAAGAGAAGGAGTAAAAGGGGGTGGATGATAGGTTTCGAAATACCCACCGCAGATAGTTCCTTAAGCTTTTTTTTGGTAAGATTTTTTTTAAGCTGCTGCTCTCTGATCTCTTGGCACTTCCTCTGGGACCAACATGTGCGGCAAAAAACACCAAAGAACACACGAAAAAAAAGTCGAAAACTGCGGCTGCGGCAGCGAAAGAGCAACAAGAACGGTTAAGAGAACGTGAACAGTATTGGCATTAATATAATAGGCACAAGGCAAACACAGAAACACAAACACAAACACTGGCACAAACACGCACTCAGAGCGGTGGTCGCTGGATATAAGAACCAAATCGTTAACGTCTGCTTGAAACGAGCGCGCCGTCGCGACTGTCTCAAATGTTGTAGAGGAGCTCGGAGCTGGGAGCTCACAGCTCCACCTCTGCCGCTGCCGGAGCTGCGCTGCTCCACGGCAGAGAGCTGTTGACTTGGCCATTTTCCAGCCGCTCACCTGGCCTGGCTACGGCCATGGCTTAATTAATAACGGTAACACCTATTCTCGCCTGGGTTTTAGCTTGTTTAAAGCAAAAGCACTGCCAGCACTGATAGAGAGCAGCGAGGCAGCCCTGCAAGTGAGAGAGCACTGCTTGGAGCCAGCTCCCACTCGGGCTCCCTTTGCCAGCGTAAGCAACTTAAAATGAAGAGAGCGGGGGCTGTGGGGCCACTGCAAACTTAAAGATAAAACTCGCTCTTACTGGTTACTGCCTTAAAATCGATCTCTCAATGCCTATTGAACTGCAATCGAAACCGCACGGGATGCACTTTGGAGATATCGGCGCAGGCCAGGATAAGGTAAATAACCTCGCCGGGTGGCGCAACCGCAAACGGTGCCAGGCGAGAAGTTCCTAGCCTTCGCTAGAACTTTGTAACCGATATCAACCGATTCCGAGACCTTGGACGGAACATTCCACAATAGAGCGATACGAGCATATCGCCAGTAGCGCCCTCGAGGACTTGGCCAATAGTACAGTGAAGCCTCGGGGAAGGGGAAACATTTTTTTTGGATATCCAAAAGTCGTAGCGCTCATAGAGCTAAAATTAGAACATTGCGTAGTCCCTGGAACGCGGAATAGTTTATCAACTCGAAAGTTGATAAAAAGAAACCAAAACTATGAGCCACAGAAACGCAAACGGCCTTATCTTGGTATGAAAAATACACAAAAAACAAAAAGCTGCGTAAATAAATAGAATTTTTTAGCGTAATTAAATGCAATTCAGAGTTATCTGAAGTGGGCCTCGCTATCAGTATTGTATATTGTGTGTTTACTGTACCAGAAAACGCACTGGGAAACCTTTTTTACTCGTTTTTTTTTTGTACTCATGAGTGTTTTCCTAATCAGCGATACCAAAGGAGCCTTTGGAATTGGAACCAAGGAGGAAATTGACTTCTTAAGAGATCTCATTAGTTTGGGAATCTCTCTTTGAGGTTAAAGCCTCGAATCCTCCTTTGAGGTTAAAGCCTCGGAATCCTCCTTTCCTTTTTGCCACAACAACTCCTCGAGGGATCCACCGTTTCTCTGCAGAGCTCTTTCACTTTCACAAGCACTTCAAAAGCAGAAGAAAAGTAAAAGCCCACGCAAAGTGTTGTGCAAGTAATAAAAAACAGAAAAAAGCAGAAAAAAAAGAGAAAGATAAGATACGAAAAATGGTTAAATGGAGTGTCTGGTCAGGGAGGGGCTTGAGGTGAGGAGGTCGCTGGCAGGAGAAGCGAGAAAAAAGAACAAGAGACGGAGACAAGATCACCCACCCGGCATTTCTCACAAAGCTCCAACTCCAGACAGATTCCCCTCCCCCAGGGCTGACCCACTGAGTGATCTTGCGACCCCACCCCACCCAACCCCCCATTCATCCCTTCGAGCCGTTGAATAATTTCTCACGCGTCGCGGCATTTCAGGAAATGGGTGAAGGGCAGGCTGGGAGCTGAAATCTCCAAAAATAAAGCCCCAAAGGGGAGTCCCTCGCTCTCACACTCTCTTTAGAAGCCTGAAAGAGCCTACTGCGAGGACCCTATTGGGGGGAGGAAGAGAAACCCCAAAGAGAGTGGAGCTCCTGAGAGCAACAAGTGTTTGTCTAGAGGGCGGGCGGAGGCGGAGGATCTGCTTTCGATCAGGTGGCAACGCCTGCAAAGCAAATTTGAAAGCATCTTTTCCCCCATTACGTAACGATCGACCTCGCTGCTCCACCACATCTCTCTCTCTCTCTCGCCCCTCTTTCTCCCTCTCTCTCGGCCACTCTCTACGCGCTTAACTAGTCAAGCATAACAACAAAAATACAATACAAACAGAAACAGCAACAGCAACGACGACGACGGCAACTCGTTTTGGTTAATTAACATAAAAACGGTACAAAAACAAAACCAACAAAACGCCGCCGCACACTTGTTGCACCCAAATAATGAAAAACAAAAAAAAAGCTTAAATGGGGGACAGGCTAGAGAGAGAGAGAGAGGAAAGTAAATAAAAGTACAAAAAGTCGACGCCTGAGCAAACACAAGAGCACCTTTCGAGGCGAAATTAAGAGAGGGAGAAATTAAGCGCAAAAAAGGGAGGGAGTTCGTTTTATCGCAAAATTTCAAGTTCGCAAGCAGCGAAAAAGCACAATAATTCAAATTGCAATCATCATGCAAAAATAAGCAAAGTCTTGCAGATACAGTAAGGTCTCATGATAAGCGACGAGGTGGGTTAGCTGTATCCTTGGGGTTTCATGATTTAAGAGAAAATATTGTGGAGGAAAGGTGATCCCCTCAAGGTTCCATCACCCATGAGTGCTCACTGTACTTGAGCTGCGGTAGCTCCGTATTTGCGAATAAATAAATACAAATTCAACTTGGCGGTACACTTGGGCGGCAAACAAACGCAGCCAGCCATAT
Organism: Drosophila ercepeae; assembly: GCA_018150545.1. Classification (NCBI taxonomy): domain Eukaryota; kingdom Metazoa; phylum Arthropoda; class Insecta; order Diptera; family Drosophilidae; genus Drosophila; species Drosophila ercepeae. Next base: position 4,099,236 of record JAECWL010000197.1, read on the forward strand.
GACGTCAGTTGTTTTCGGTGTCGCGAATTTTTTTGTGTATTCAATGCCAAAATCCACACATCCTCCACACACGTCCCCACACATCTACGATCCGGAGGAACCTTCCAGGTATTGGCTTCCCAGCACCCACGTTGGATCTCGACCCTGGAACTGCAATTTCCAAAAAGTTGTCGATCTCCTCGCTCCCACCTTTGGACTCGCAGCTTTTTTGGTGCTTTTTTTTACCTGCTTTCCTACTCCTTCCTTTTTGGGGGGTCGGACAGGAAGGCCGGAAAGGCGGAAGGCAGGAGGGAAGAAAGGAGAGAAAGAGAGCAGCAGCAGAAGCGAGAGGATGAGGAGGCGGAGACTCCACTCTAAGCAGCCACACAAATTTCGTGAAATGGCAAGACTGGCCTTTAAAACAGGTTTTATTTTTGCATTTCTCGTATTTTCATACCTATTAGTTGTTTTTTATTTAGTGAGCGCATCCAAAAAAAGAGAAAAAAGAAAACAAGATGAAAACCAAAACAAAAAGCAATTACTCTTTCTTTTCAAATACAAATTCAAATTCAAAGAGAAATTTAGAATCGAAATGAGTTTTTAAAGATTATCCATTAATGGGTATTCCCTGGGTCCATCATCCGGGCAACTCTAATTTCTATGTCATTAGCTGGAGCTTCAGCTTGGAGTCGCCGTTGGACTCGATCAATTCCCGGGCAACTTGTTTCGGCTTATTGAACGGCATTCGTTTGAGAAATGAGAAATGGTGAAGCTGACAACTTTGTCGCTTTCTCAGTGCCACACAAAACCGTTACAAATTGGCCGGAGAATGTGTGAAAGGGGATGGGGAAGGGAATGGGGTGAGCAACGGCGATACGGATAGATGCCTAATACCAGAGATCGGTTGACTCACAGCCTCTGCCCGAGCTCTCCCATTGAAAAACTACTCCGGTTCAATAATAATAATAATATACGAGACGAGGCGAAGAGCCAAATAACTGGAAAATCGAAGCCCGAACTTCAGGATCCCAAAAAAGGTGTCAGCTCTACAGGTGGCGATGAAAGAGAGTGGAGCATCTCTAGCTGACCCCCATCCCCCCCCCTGATCACCATCACCTTCAGTTAATCCGGCGAGAGAGAAGCTCCTCACGCACCCAATGGCCCCAGTTTCTAACTGGAAAATGCGACTTTATGCTAATGGGATAAATATTACCGAAGGTGAGTGAGTGTGAGCGAGTGAGTAAACGAAAGGTGTGCTGGGCTAACGGGTAATGGGTAATGGAAAAGTGGGAAGGGATGTACAAGGGACATTCGATAAAGACGGAAGTGAGCTACTTGCGAGACACAAAGACAGTAACACAATACCATATAGCTTTGTATATACATGAAGACTTACATACATACATGGATGTACATATATAGAATGAAAAACTTTGGAAAAACGGTGGTTGGAGTGGCGGCTGCAATTTTCACACGCTTCCACACACACACACACACTCAAGCACAACAATCAAAAGTTAACCTTTGCGCGTATTTGGCAGCTGCAGGATTTTTTGTTTCATCCTTTGAACGCCAAAAAAAAATAACTGAACATCTCCTTTGTCTGCTTTGCACGTGTGTGCGTGTGTGTGCTAGAGTCACTCGAGCAGAATAAACAATAAAAATGTAAAGAATTTTAAGTTAAATTTTAGCAAAATAAGCATTGACTTGACTTCTTGGCGTTTTTTTAAACTTTTTATTAAATGCCGGTTAATGACTCACACACTACGCTCTCTCTCTCTCTCGCTGGCTGTCTCTATCTCTCTCTCCACACACACATAGAGGCGTACCGGTATTTCAACATTGCTTTTGCATTAACTTTTAACGCGTTTTTTTATAACTTTAGCACGAAAGCAAAAGCGGCTTAAGATGAATGTTTAACTTTTAAAAGAAGAAAAAAAATAAAGTAAATAACTCACAGGCACAGGCACACATGCACTCCGTTGTTTTGTTTTTTCTCTAGCTTGCAGCGCCAAATCGCCGATATCCCTTTAATATTAGTACGTTAGATTTATTTATTGTTTTCTTGCAGCTTGCAGACCAAAAAAAAACACGACAAATAATTCGATGTTGTCGCTGAACAAACGAAACACGAATAAGTGAATAAAAAACCAAAGCGGGCGACAAAACGCTCAACTTTTACCGGTGTGTACGTAAGTGTGTGTGTGTGTGAATGAGAACGGGGCAGCGAGAAAGAGAGTAGGTGCCTGTGTCCGTGTCGGTGTCGGTGTCCGTGTGGCGGCTTGTTGCGCTTTTTTCGCTTGTGCGTTGGAATTTTCAACTTACATTTCCGTTAGGCTTTCCGAACTTTGGCAAATGTTTTCCACACTCGGTTATCGGTTATCCACGTGTCGTATATTTGCCAATTTGAAATGTTCTTTGTTTCCACGGCGTTGAGGAAAAACGGAAATTAAAAAACCTAAAAAAAAGAGCGAAACGAAACACAAAAACTGTTGGTATAAAAGGGATGGGAGCGTGAGCGCTTGGCGGTGGCGCGTTCAACTATCAATTAATCGATAACACTAGAAGAGCGTTGCCGGATCGATAACGGAATTGAACTTTTGAAATGTGGCGGCAGATTTAAAAGTTTATGATATTTTTGTCATCTTTTATGGATGATTCTTTGTAAATTATACCTAAAAAAAAATTGATGTACACTAAAATAGTAAATAAAATCATTCAAGTCATTGTTTGTCGTCTTTATTCACACCCAATTGACCCACAAAGAACACCAACTCTATATTTAGATTCAATTTATTTAGCTTGATCGAAAACGTTGCCCGGCATTTGATGCCCGCTAATTTTGTACTCGTTTCGGAGGTCAATAGAGAGAAAAAACAATAAGTCTGAGTCTTATTTTCGCCATTTGGAGTGGAGTGTCAGTTTGGGATCATAAAAATATAGCTTTCTGACATACATAGTTTAGTTTTGCTTTTTCGATCGTGATTTCTAGCTTGAATATCTAATATTAACCACATATTTGCACAGTTTTCCAGGATCAGAATAGAAAGGGAATATTATAAAATCTTCGACACAATCCTACTCCACGAGTTCCTTGTTGTTCTCCAACGCCAGTCGTTCCCGCTCCTTGAGCAGACGCTCTCTGCTCTCCTGCGGATTGAGCAGAACCTTAACCAGGTGCTCCACCGTGGGCCGCTCAGCGGTGCAGTAGACCTTCAGACCCTGGGACTCGAGGGCGCGCCGTGTGCTCGGACCGATGGCCACCAGCTTCCACTTGTCCATCGAGAGGTTGTGGCTGCGGAAGTACTCCTGGGCGCAGTTCACACCCGACGGGGAGAAGAAGGCCAGGAACTCCAGGGATTCCGCATAGGTGGCCATGGCTCGCTCCACATTCTCCGCCAGCTCCGGGTGGCAGAGCGTGTTGTAGACTTCGCAGGCGTCCAGCGAGAATCCGTTCTCGGCTAGCTTCGAGAGGAGAGTATCGGTGGCCAGGTTGCCGCACGGGATGAGCAGGGGCAGGTCCCGTGACCCGTCAAACGTCTCCACGATGTAGTCGCCGAGAGCGCGGGCATTGCCCGTCTGCTTGCCGTGGGTGAAGAGCTGGTCCAGGGTGCTGAGGGCCATATTGTGGGTCACCTCGCCCACGGCGTAATTATGCAACAGCTTCCACCCACCCGGCAGTTGGCCGAGATTGAGGGATTCGGCCACCGCCTCTACACAGCGGGGCGATGTGAAGATGATGCCGGCGTACTTGTCCGGATTCTGGAGCTTCTGGTGCAGCTCGGGCAGGTTTTTGAAGCCGAAGCTGAGGGTGGGCACGAAGACCGGATGGAAGTCGTGCTTCTCCAGCGTCTCGGCGTACACATCGTCCGTTTCCGATCCAGATTTGAAAATAATAACCGTTCGCTGGCGACTGGTCATCTTGTTGGCGTTTTGGCGTTGATTCAATTGGGTTCTCCGCCTCGTTACTGTTTCCGTCGCGTGGCCTCCGACCGCCTGCCAGAGCGAATTATTTATATTTGCTATTTACTTTTAGATGCCTCGGCTGCTTGTTTCTAATTTCGTCATTTTGTTGCACTTTTTGGTTGTTTCTGTTCCCGTCTCTGTTGCGCTGTTGCGCTATTGCGCTGCCCTTCGGCATCAGCTGGTTTGCCGGTTCGCACAGAGAGAGTTGCCAGACCGCTGCGCCTATCGATAACCCATTATTTGGGTTATCGGTTGGGTTATTGGTTGTTTTGTTTTGAGCGCGCGTCCAAAATGGACAAAAACAAAGAGAAGATACGCTATATTCTACAGTATTTCTTCGATAAGGGCGAAAACGCCAGCCAGGCGGCTGGAATGGTGAATAGCGTTTATGGGCCCGACACTGTAACAGCCAATCATGCCCAGTTTTGGTTTCGTCGCTTCCGTTCCGGGAATTTTGACATCAAGGATGCCCCCCGCGCCGGAAGACCAATTGTCGAGAATGTCGATCAAATCATGGAACTTGTCGAGTCCGACCGTCACTCCAGCACTGTCTCGATTGCCCAGGAGCTGAAGATTGCCCAGAAAACCGTCTGGAACCATCTGAACAAGGCGGGATACGAGAAGAAGCTCGATGTTTGGGTGCCAAACGATTTAACGAAAGAAAACCTCACGGAACGAATCTCCACCTGCGAATCCCTGCTGAGACGCAACCAATTCGATCCCTTCCTGAAGCGGCTGGTGACTGGCGGTGAAAAGTGGCTCATCTACGACAACCTGAAGCGGAAACGATCGTCCTCGAAGCGCGAGGAGCCGGCGGAAACGGTGGCCAAGCCAGGCGCGACGCCCGGGAAGGTCCTGCTGTGTGTTTGGTGGGACTGGCAGGGACCTATTCACTACGAGCTGCTCCCACACGGCACTGCTCGTAACTCGGAACTCTACTGCCAACAATTGGACCGCCTGAAAGAAGCAATCGCAAAAAACCGTCCGGCTTTGGCCAAAACGAAAGGAATCGTGTTCCATCAGGACAACGACAGGCCGCAGAAATGGATAGTGGTTCGCCACAAGCTCCAGGAGCTTGGCTGGGAGGTTCTCCCGCAGCCACCTCACAGCCCAGACCTGACACCCAGCGACTACCATCTCTTCCAGTCCATGACGAATAATTTCGCCGCCAAAAGGTTCGCCTCCCGGGAGGCTTGTGAGGCTCAACTGTCCCAATATTTTGCCCACAAGAAGGAGGACTTCTACGAGAGAGGCATCATGAAACTACCTTCCCAATGGCAACACGTTATCGAGCGAAAGGGCGCACTTTTGTCCTAAACCGCCGTCCAATTCTAGAATCTACCGTCCCCCCTGAGACTGAAATTAGTTATAGTTTAGTTGTAGGTTTTAGCAATACTTTAAGCCTAGCAATTAGACCCAACAAGTACTCGTACTTTTAATGTTTTTATTTAATTCATACAATTTCAAGTTACCAATAAAATAAAATAAAAAAAATCATATGTTATTAGTCACAAGCCAAAATATCTAGTAGGTGTCTTGGTTTGTATTTTTCTAGTAAAAAAATGAACACGAGAGCCTCTCCTTAGTCCTGTCATGCTTCTTGATCAGAGCCTTAGTGTCAGAGACGTAAATGCATCACAAAATAGTACAATAAAATGGTCAATGGGGAGTTCAAATGGTTTTTGTTTGAACCCTGAGTCCTGGCAGTGGGGAGCTACCGATCCTTGAACACAAGCGTTTCGTCTCCGATCTTCGCATTCTGCAAAAATAAACCTTAAAACTATTCAGTAAATAAATTAATTAAAGAAACAATATATCCAGCGAGACTATCTGCGACTGTCAATCCACTTCCGGAGCAGATCGCCTGGCTGGATCGATTGGTGCTGGTGGGGCTTCTGCTGCAGCGGCGGTGGAGGCGCCTGCTGATGCTGCTGCTGTACTGGCGTGTTGCTTCTTCCGATGAACTGATATTCGGTGGCCAGGGTGGGTGCTGGAGAGTTGAGAGGAGGCGGTACCAGGAGGTTTCGCTCGGACCATCCGTAGTCGCTCAAGGGCGCGGCGGTTCCCCACTGTGACTCCATGCGCGGGGGCTGCGACTCGAACCCGGAGGACTGCGAAGAGGTGCGCGACAGCTGCTGCTGCTGCTTCTCCTCGTAGTGACGCATCAGGGTGGCGGTGCCCAGGTCCTGGTTGATGGATTGGCTGGCCGCCACCCAGGCACTCACATCGCCTGCCCCGACATTCCGGCTGGCCATCGGCAGGCGCGACGGATTGATCAGGTTCTGGGTGGATCTGCCAAAGGCCTGCCCCTGGCCGAGATTGTTGGTGGAGTGCCGGTACCAGGGCGACTCGAGATGCCTCACAGTTGGAGGTTTCTGCTGTTGTGGCTGCTGCTGCTGCTGGAACATCATTGAGGGAACCCCGCTGCCTCCGTAGTTGGAGCGCCATCCCAGTTGCGACTGAACCTGATGCTGATGTTGCTGTTCCTGCTGCTGCTTGGACAGACGCAGGGCGCCCAGTGAGAGCACGGAAGCGGGCGGTAGATGAACGCTTCTGGGCGACAGAGTTGGAGCTGGGGTCAGGCAAACGGAGGCCGAGGGCAAGGACATGTTGCTGGTGCTGTTGTTGTTGTTGTTCTTCCCGACACTGCTGTTGCCGCTCAACTGCTGGCTGAGCAGGCTGATGGTCTCCTCGTCGCTGAAGCACTCATCGGCGCACAACCGGTGGAAGCTCTCTCCGGCACTCTCGTTCGCGGCCGTTTGACTCAACGAATCGGAGCGATCGGTGGCCAGCAGGATCAGGCTGAGCGCCGTGCCCAGAAGTAGGAAGACCAGGGCGTCGATGTGCGGCGCCAGGAGATCCCGTCCCTTGGCATAGCCACTCCACATTAGCAGGAGAACCGTGAACCGCGTGAACTTCAGGCCACCGTTGATTTTGTGCAAGAAACTCAGCGCCAGCATGGCGTACGGGTAGAGGTTGGAGTAGCAGGTGGCGAAGGTGGCCTGCTGGATCTGCAGCTGGTTCAGGCCCACCGAGTAGAGCAATAGCTTTCCGAAGGTTCGAGCGTAGAGCAGCAGCTTCCCCGTGGTCTCCCCTTTCTCCAAGAGCCGTCCCGCGCTGCCTAACAATACCCGGATGAAAGCCAGTCCATGGGAATAGCATTTAAAAACGACCTCGCCCAGGAAGTCGCCCAGCAGCCACTTGAAATGGTCGCCCGTGGCTTGTGGGATGCTGCAAAGTATACATAATAGGTTGCACAAGGTGAGCAGGGTCATGGCCAGGCGGTAGCGGCGCAGCTTCCGTTGCCGCTGGGCGTTCGCAAGGTGGTTGAAGTGCGGCTGCTTCAGGAGCGCTGCTCCCTTGATGATAAAGTTCAGGAACTTCGACCCGAGGACCATTTTCTTCTTCTCGTGCAGGACCTTGTTGACATGCCGCTCACAGCTGCTGCAAAGACGGAACTGTTGCTCGAGTTGTTCTCTGGAAAGTCGAATTTCTATAACAAAAATCTCAAAACTTATATAAGAAGGATTCCTTACCTGTAAACCTTCAGCTCCTGCTCGAATCGAGACTCGTTCTTGGGCTCGAACTGGGAGAGCTTCTCCACCTTGAGGCGCTGCGCATCGTTGCAAGAGTCGCACAGGCCGTTGGTCGTGGCGGGTGAGGGATTTGCCGGCAGGACATCGGCATAGTAGGAGTTGGCACAGATGCTGGAGCTGCCCTGCGAGTGGCTCTTGTCGGAGTTGTGGCTGCAGTCCCGCTGCGAGGTCATGTCCCGGTTGTAGTCGCCGTCCTTCGTAAACCCATTATACTGATCGCAGTGCGGACAGTTCCAGCTATTCCGCTCCAGATACGGAACCCGGGTGTTTCCGTTGCAGAACCAGCAGTTCACAAAGGCGTCAAACCGGGATCTAACCGGGGTATTAAACGGATGAATTAAATCCCTATAAAGAGTATATTACTCCAAAAACTCACCTAATATTCGTGTAGGCCTTAAAGATGGCCAAAATGGTTACAAAAACAATTGCCAAAAATGGCAAACCGGTGATGGCTTGTACCATTACCGGCGCGATCATTTTATGGCCTGATATTGCGCGCGCCAAGTCTCAGAAGATGCTACCAGGAGCAATTCTTTGCTAGTTTGCAAAAACTATATTTCCAGCGACGCCGGTTCCGTAATCCTCTTAACGCGCGCGTCGCCGATTCCTAACCACATGGTCATTTTTCGCACCTATCGATAGTCACCAATTCTAGTGTTGGAAAATACCCTAAACAATCGATATTGTCACACTGCCCGTCACTAGCAAAAGTGTCAACGCTATTGGTGTTTTTTTGAAGCTACCGCTTGTTGCACGTGTTCAATATTGTATTTGGAATTTATAGGATAAATCAACAGCTTCAAGATGCAGCACGACGATGTAAGATTCTGGCATGCCAAGCCTAAATATTTGATGACACAAGTTTGTTTATTTCGCAGGTCGTTTGGAGCATCATCAACAAGTCTTTCTGTTCCCACAAAGTCAAGTGAGTTTTAGATTAATTCTTGGATTATATTAATAGTAAACCATGTATAAAAAATATACTTCACAACCAGAACCGACACACGCACCTTCTGCCGGCATGAGTACAATTTGACCGGCTTGTGCACCCGCAGAACCTGCCCCCTGGCCAACTCGCAATATGCCACCGTCCGCGAGGAGAAGGGCATCATTTACCTGTTCATCAAGACCGCCGAGCGCGCCCACATGCCCAGCAAGCTGTGGGAACGGATCAAGCTGTCCCGGAACTTCGAGAAGGCCATCGAGCAGATTAACGAGAACCTCGTTTTCTGGCCCAAGTACATGATCGCCAAGAACAAGCAGCGTTTCCTGAAGATCACCCAGTACTTGATGCGAATGCGCAAACTGAAGCTGCGCCGCCAGAAGCTGATCGTTCCGCTCTCCACCAAGATCGAGCGGCGGGAGTCTAGGCGCGAAGAGAAGGCTCTGGTGGCCGCCAAGATCGACAATCACATTGAGAAAGCTCTCATGGATCGTCTCAAGAATGGTACTTACCGCGACATCTACAACTTCTCGCAGACGGCCTTTAACAAGGCTCTGGAGGCTGAGCGCGTGGAAGAGGACGAAGACGAGGAGGAGGATGAGGAGGAGCAGGAGCTGGAGCGCGAGATGGAAGTCGATGGCGAGGCGGAGCGCGATGCAGCCGAGATTCACAGGGCCTTGCTTGACGAGGAGTTTGTGGAGGCCGACACCGACGACGAGGAAGATGAAGATGAAGAAGAGGATGGAGACGATTCCGATGCCGAAAGCGATTCCGGACAGCGGGAGGAGGTGGAGATGGACAGCGATTTCGGCGAGTCAGATCAGGACGAAGATGGTGATGATATTGAGGTACGATTTCTTATTTCTATCAGACTTTGGTTGGCAATTTGTAGGCTAGGATCTATGTCCTTGGAATTATCCTTATTAGCTGCTTTCTTTTAACTTGAAGAACTCTGTAAAACAGACCCACGGGAATTACCATAATTAGTAATGGCTAAACGGGTTCTGCCGGCGATTGCAAAGCGATCTCGAGCCGTGTGAGAGCTTTCGAGCAATCGCCGCTTTTCATTCAGTTGTCGTTTTCATTTAGTTCCATTCAGTAGAGCTCCAGCCGCAAATTGCCAACCGGGGAATGCAAAAAAATCCAAGATAAATACTAAATAAATTTTAATAAATCCCAAACAGGATCTGAAAGTGCCGGCCAATAAATCCAAGAAGGGCAAGAAACCGGGCGCCGGAACAAGTCGTCGCAGTCGCGCGAAACCGAAAGTGGAGCTGGAGTACGAGTATGAGGTGGAGAATGAGGCTGCGGCACAGAGGCAGATGCGCTATTAGCCAGGTCCTGCTACTCCTCCTACCTATCCTTACCCTCCCCCTCTATTTAGCCTTAACGCTTATTGTTTAGCCAATTAAATTTTTGTGTAATGCCGGTTAAGAATAGATTTTATCCAGAAAAACAGAAAAGAAACAGCATTGTTATGCTTTTGAATATGTAAATGAAACAATAACTGACTTGTTAACCAAAAACCGTGTTACCAAATCCGAGAGAGAGGGCACTATGTGCGAGATTCCCCCTGAATCGCATCTCTTCTAACCAAAAACGTGCAAACTGACATTGAAAGTGCGTGTGGCAGGGGGTCGTGTGTGCTGTCGGGGGGCCGGAGCTGTGGCCCGGCAATGCAACAGAAAACCAGTTTCATAAATATATTCTAAACTTATGAGATTACCCAAGAGTGTTACAGTTTTAGGATACCCTGTACCCCTCGATCTGCTACTCAAAAATAATGCATTTCGCTTCCCTTGACTGCAATTCGCAATATGCTATGGAATCATAAAGACTGTCATGTCAGAGATTCTGTGGAGTAGAAGGTATAATTAAAGTTTATACTCGAATATATTCTGCCAACTGTTACTATATATTGTATTAAAACGAAATGCTGTCGCGGCGCTAATTAAATATCGCATGCCAAGTTCAATGCAGCGCGGCCAAGCGATTCGGAAAACCCAACCCACTGCCGGTGCTAGATCGTATTCGTTTTGGATCAGCTACCCAGCTAGCCCAAGGTCGTCTAGCATCTGGCATCTGCCATTTGCGGGCAAAGGTTCTCTGTTTAACTCAATCTGGCTTGGCCCATAAAATTGTGTGGACAATTTGGGTTTATAGTTTTCCCACTCTATAGGATGCTGGGGGCTCGAGTTTGTGGGCAAACCTCTCAGTTCCCGTTTGGTAACCTCCCATAGAGTGCCACTTTTCATAGCACTCGAGTGCTGTCTAGTTATTTGGATGCTAAATGGATTCCCACTTGAAAGGGTGGGGATTATGACAGCTAATAACAAAACGATTAAGCACCTAGAACAGGCTAGAGAAGCTTATACAGATCCCTTCTAGTAACTCCAAATAAAAACTCCAATTTAGTTTCGAGTGTATATACATTATATTGGTACATATAAAGTAATTGTATTCATTTCTAGTTTAGACAGTTTTCGTTCTCTTTGTGTGTTTTTGCATTATTGCCTCGTTCCCAGTGATTAAAATCTTGTTGGCTTGTTGGCATTTCGTGTGTTTTTTAGAGGGGGCGGAATCAAGCTGGGAATGAGGCAAAATGGCCAAAAAAAATTATATATTATAAATAAGACGATCTCGGTCGAGAAGCGATAAAAAGTAAAGCAGAAACACCAGATTCATTGTTTCTCGTTTACCCCGTTTCTATTACATGCTTATTACAGCCTGCCGGCTGGGTTGTTTGGATTCTAGGATTCTAGGATCTATATAGTGTATATTATATAGCATAATGCTACATCCTGTTGCAATAATCCGTATTTCGTTCGTTTTGAGTGTGGATTTTTTTAGCAGTGTCTCGGTTTATACATATGCAGCGGAGGAGTGCGAAAAATATTAGGCGCTAGTGTTTGTTTTCGTTCTTTTTTGGTGTTTAAAAGGTGTTTTTTCTAGGCAGATTTCTAGGCAGATTTCTAGGCAGATTTCTTAGGCGTTGGGACTGAAGGCCGCCTGGCGGAGAAGCACATAGATCTTCTCCTTGATCCAGTCCTTGTTGTACGGGGCATAGGTGTTGGTGCTCTTCTGGTACACCATGCAGCTAATGTCCATTAGAGTGTCGATGAAGTCAAACAGCTGACTGATGTCGTAGGTGATGGTCGGAGTGTTGGGATTCCGGCGCTTCAGGTGCTCCTCGTAGATCTTGCACACGCCCTCCATACACTCGTTGACGCTCTCGTAGTCGCAGTAGGTGCGGGTTTCCGGGCGATTGCCCGGCTGCACCAGCAATATGGTGTGTGACATGGTCTGGTTGGAGGTTGCAAGAAAACGGAAATTCCAGGTTATGAAAAAATAATAATTTTAAGCAAAATCTTACCTTTTTTCGTGTTTTCCTTAAAAATATAATCAACTCCGAGACTTTGTGTCTCCCCTTGAGGTTTGGAGTTCTCGAGTTTTCTGCAAAACAAAAAATTAAAATTTTTTATTAAAACGAAGAAGAAGAAGATGTGCATCCTATCGCTCCATCTCGCTTGCACTTGCGTATCGATACCAGCGATACCCTCGTGGATAATTTTTCACTTTTCCGGCTTTTAAAATGATTTTTTTTTTATCGAAATGAATTACTTCGATTAGACTACGTTACACTTTTGCTAAATTTATATTTTTCACGTTTTTATTAATTGTTTTTGCCGCTTTATTACCACAAGCAAGCGCCTGCACTCACACATGCACAGCAACCTGGACACACACACGCGCGTTGCCACTTGCATTTTGTTTTATTTTATTTTTCACTGGTTTTTTTTTATAATTATTTTTATTTAGTTGAGAACGTGTCTTACCTGTACGACTCGAGAACTGATTGTGATTATATATCCTCGCTTCGAGACAGGGAAAGTTGGAAAAACCTTAGCCTGCTTGGGTTTGGAATTTTTTTTTTGCTAGCTTCGGTTCGGCTAAAGATGGCAAACACAAAAATTTAGGGATGTAAGCTAGCTGATGGTATTTACCGATAACAGCGTTGGTGAGTATTTTTTTATATCGATACTCGCAGCAGATCGATATATTCAAAAGTTGCCATCTCTGATTGGACGCCAAGCGGCCATATCTGCTGCTGATCTGTTGGGCCAATTAAAAGTTTGCGTCTCCCAAGTGGGAGTTTTAAAGCGGCTTCGAGTTGGAAAATCGTAAACGGTCGCGAGTGTTTTAAATATAATATTTTGCAATCGAATCGCTGTGTTTGTTGTGTTATTTAAAAGTTAAGGCGCAGGCGCAGCCGCTGCAGCCACGGTTTTCGTTTTTCTTTCTTGCATCGGATCATTGTGCAAGTTCTCTCGAGTGTTTTGTGTGATTTATTTTTGTTTTTTGTTGTGCCCGTATATTTGTTAATTGATTGAAAAGTGACAATCTCGGGAAAAGCAGGGCCCGTTATTAATAAATAGGCGCTTTACCAACGCGACGACCGCGGCGGCTGTCTCCGAGGTTTTCTACAGCCATCTTCCTTTGCCCAATATGCTTCTTATTAGAAAGTCCCGTTAGGATGTTCTCAGCGGCCAATGGCAAGATCAAGGTTTGAAAGTACAGTTGGAGTTTAGTGAGAAGAAAAACCACTGAAAAATAGACAAAAATTACACTTGAAAAGAAATCTTAATAAAATATTAATTAATATATATTTTTTTAAGATTTTTAACGATAAATTTTAATTTAAAACAATGCAATATAGGGATTAAATAAAAACTTTTAGTGCTTTTTAATATTTTTAGGATGCTTATTTAATTTTTAATATTTAAAAATGAAAGAAAAAATGTAATAAAATATTTAAATTCTTAATAATAATCTTTATTTTTTTATTCCTTTCTATAGTTACCTTCCGAGGATGCTGTCCTGGTGACCTCTCCCCTGCGTTGCCTCTTCAACGGCCCGTTTAGAGATTTGCCCTTCAATGTGGGGGATCACCGGCTGATCCCTGTCCACGACGTCGTCTTCTTGGATGACTTTGAGCGCAATGTAAAGCCTTTGATTTACCGCCCCGTGACGTCAGACGTGACCGTGGTCGCCACCTACGCAAGCGTCTCTAATGGAGAAGGGGATCAGGAGGAGCAGCTTCGGAACACCTTCTGTTCATCCAGCAGGTGAGTCAAGCGATCAGCGATCTTGGCCTTGAACTTGTTTTAATTCTGTTTCTGATGAATCACCCGGGAAAAAAAAAATCAATTTAATTGAAACTCAATTCTCTTCTTTTTGAATAATTACAATTAATAATCGGAAAGCTTTTATCATTCTGTATATCATTCTGTGATCTTCAATAATTTGTCTTGTTTAACGCTCGTTTTCTTAACGTGTTTTCCTCTTTCTGATAAGAGGAGAGTGCGGTCTGTCCCGGTCTGATAAGCAGGGAGGCGCCTTGCCGCGGGTAACATCATCGTTATCATTGCCTCAAAAGCGTCTAAAGATTGTTATCTATCTATCTCTTGTCTCACACTGCGAATGATTAATATTTTTTCTTAATATTTACCTTAATAGAATAGACAATATTATAGAATAGTTTTATTCATTTTTAGAGTATATTTTGGACAATATTAGGTGACCTTTTAAAGGGTATTTTATTTCCTTAAAAAAACCTCATACCAGGAATGATTATTATTTCCCTTAATAGAATAAACAATATTTTAATTTATTTATAATATATAGTATGGATAGTACATTATTAAATGACTTTTCTAAGGGTACTTTTGGTACTTTCTTTCCTTATCATAAAAATATCATACCAGGAATGATTAATATTAGACCCTAAAGAATCCTAGAGAATTTTACATTATTTTAATTCATTTTTAGAGTATATTTTATATATTTTTGTACAATATTAGGTAATATTTTTTTAGGGAACTTTCGATACTTTCGGGTCTTATCAAAAAAAAAGATCATAACAGGTGCCTGCTTGCCGGAAAGTGTCCAAAAATTGTTATCTATCTATCTTTCCTATTTTTCGATTTGCTTAAATGTTGTCTCACAGTGCGAATGATTAATATTTTTCACCAATAGAATATAGAACAATACTTTAATACATTTTGTAGAGTATAAAGGATATTGAGTTCCCCTTTCTTAGGGTTCTAAGAGATACTTTCTTTCCTTAACAGAAAAAGATTATAAAGAGTGCCTGTTTTGGTATCATTTTTATGACTTTATTTCGTTTAATATTGTTTTCTATTGTTTAATATTGTTTTATTTTGTTTAATATTCTTTAATACTGTTTTATATTGTTTAATATTCTTTAATATTGTTGTATATTGCTTTATGTTGTTGAATATTCTTTATTTTTTTGTTGGATTGCTCCATTGCTCTGACTTTATTGACGGCTAATTGTTTGTCATTTCTATTGCGGCTCAACCGCGATTACTGCCATTGTTATGGCCGGGCTTTGCTACCGCTTTTGGTAGTACATAATAATTGTATATCTGATTCTGTGTTTGGACTCCGTTTGGACTCCCCTGTTTCGGGCCAAAAAAAACTTGATGTCTAACCGAAGATTCGGTATCTTCCAAGTCGGGGGTTTTACGGTCGTTCAACCGATTTTAATTACTCTGCTCTGATGGATTTCGAACGGAATAATTGTTTTGTTAAATTAATTCAATTAATATTAAATTATTAGCAAATTTTTTAAAGCAATTACATAAGGAATTTAAATTTTGAATCTAAAAAAAGACCAGAACAGCCTTCGGTTAGCGACTTCTTCCGCAAATTCTGCAGTCTGTGAGTTTTTTATTATTTTAGTTTTTTATTGTCTTCCATAGAAGGTTGTCTTAGTTGACACCTTTTGGAGATGTTTGTTGTCTTGTCTTGCTCGTGGCAGTGTTATTGTTTTTGTTTCTGTTTTTTTATATTTTTTATTGCTTCGCCACCGTCCGCTGGTTTTTTCGTCACAGTTGCCGGCACAAGTTTCGTGCCCTTGGCATTGACCGTCGTCGTGGCTGGTCTCTGTGATTTTTCTCTCTCGAATAATTTACATAAAAATCACACCACAAGTGCAACAACTTTAATTCAAGTGCATTAAAAATAATTACCAACAAGGCGGGTCTCGGTGGGGAAAGCAATTTGTTAATTCCGCGGGAGGGGAGGGTCATGTTTTGCCACCGGAAGGGGCATTGTTTTAAAAACATTTTTAAGGTAATCCGAGATGTCGTTTTTTTGGGAAGAAATGCAGTTCAAGAAACACAATTTGTCAAAAAATGGTTTGCACAAAAAAGCATATAAAATGTTATTTATTTATTAATTTGATTATTTATTGATTTATTTGAATGTTTATTTATTTATTTGAATATTTATTTAACAATTCCTTGCTCAATTCTTGTTAATTCTGCTAAAATAAGCAAGTTTTTATAAGAAATTACAAGTAATCCGAGATATTCAGTTTTTGGAGGAGTAAAATTTTGATTTTTTGTTTAGAATTCTTGTTAGAATCTTGTTAAAATCATTTTTATTAGACTTCCCCTAAGGGTACTCAAAGTGCGACCTTTCTGCGCCTTTTCTATTTCTTATTTATTTATTTATTTAACAATTTCTTGCACAATTTTTGGATTTTTGGATGCGAATTCTTGTTAAAATCTAGTTAGAATCTCGTTCTCTGCTTTCCCCTAAAGGGTACTTAAAGTTCGACCTTTCTTTGCCCTTTCCATGCGATTCATTTCCTTTTTTATATTTGATAGTCTCATTAAAAATAATATACAATATTTTCCAGCGAAAAAAAATGCATATAAATTGTTGTTGTTATTCCTTGCACAGAGCTGAGAGCCTGTGCCTGGGCCTTCGTGGCATTGAAATGGCTCATTAAACCACGGCTTGTTTGGGGCTTAGCTCATTTATTTTTTATGGTTTTATTTGCCACAAAAAGGGGGAGTGTAAGCAGGGAGGAACTCACGGAAGCCAAGTCGATAATTGTTAATAATTTCGCAACCAAAACAGGGGAAGAGATTTTACTTGTTTTCCTCACAAAAACATCGTTTAGATGTTCCACAAATTGCCAATCTATCTTTGATATAATTCTCTATATAATTCTCAATCACAATCTGAGTAATGCCTGAAACTTGATTACCTCAATTGGGTGAAAACATTTCCTGAGGAGGTGTCCAAGTCGGGGGTCCACCTCCCAGACCACCCCCGTTTAGCTCAGGTGAGCAGCACGTGTAAAGGGCTTCCTTCCTTCCTTTTGTCTCTATTTTTTGTCACAATGTCGCCCCCGAAAATCGCTGACCCATTTCGGCATTATTTGCTTTATGTACTGCGCTTTCTTTGGGTGGGGATACCCTGTAAAAGAGGGTAGACTTGCCATGATGACCCTCTGGATTTTTATGTCTCTTGGAAGGGCAGCTTGTGGTCTGGAGTACGCCTCTTTGTTGTCCACTTTTCTTGGTGTCGTGGTGGACTAATTGAATTAGCTTGGACTCGGGCTAAGGTCTCGCGATGTGAAGCCCTAAAAAAGTCCATCGGCCCGGCGACTGCTTTCATCGCCAATTGGCAATTGCAGTTGCGAGTGCGTTCGGTGCAAGTCTCAGTGGCACGAGTGTGTGGCAGCAGTGTTTGCGTCGGACGGGATTTACTGGATTTACTTCAGATTCAAACATTTTTTTGCAAGTGCTCAAGTTAAGAAACAAAAACAATAATAATGCCCGAACGGAGCATCAGCCAGCGGGATCTTGACGAGATCGAAAGCGACGAGGAGGAGGAGGAGCTGGAGCAGGGCGTGGGTCTGCCCGTTCAGTCTGCTCGGATGCGGAACCGGAACCGCGACGCCTCCAACTCCCCAACGGTGTCTCGGGGTCGCCAGCAGCGTCCCAGCAGTGCCAGCAATGGGATGGCAGGACGGGATCGGAGTCGGGAAAGGAGTAGGGAACGCTTTGGCAGCTCCACCGCCGATGACGAGGCTCGCTTCTACGACGATGGGGAGGGGGAGGGTGACGAGGACGAGGAGGACAGCGACGAGGACATCGAAATGCTGGATTAGTGAGTACTCCCCCCAGGGAAGGGGCTTCTTTTTGGTGAAGGGGCTGCTTTTTATCCTCTTAGAGGGGCGTGGAGGACGGCCTAATTCGATTAGTCCCGGGCGGGGCTTCTTCAGGTTGAGGTTTTTCCGGGGTTATTGTTGTTATTGGGAATATTTTTTCAATGAAAAAGAAAAGCAGAAATCATTTCACAGACAAGTGGAGGTTGTTTTCCGTTTTTGTTTCTATAAGCGTTTTTTGGTTCTAAGTTCTAGAAATTTGTTCCAAAAAACTATCTTTTTTAGTTCCCTGGCTTGGGAATCTCTTCCCTTTTCTCTAACCAATTCCTAATAACATTTTTTAACTCCTCTTTAGTCTCAATTATTAAATTTAAACCAAAACTACCCACAAACTGAGTTGGATAATGTGGAACTTCCTTTGGCAGACTCGAAAGATAATATCGGTTAAAGTTTTATAAATTTTTATCCAAAAAACTATCTTTTTGGGTTCCCTATTAGGTTCCCTAGTTGGCTAAAATCCTCTTCCCTTCCCAATACAATTTGTTAACTTTTTTAAACATTAAACATATTTTAAAACATTTAAAATCAAACCAAAACTACCGACAAGCTGCCTGGGAAAACGTAGACCTTCGTTTGGAACTTCCTTTGGCAGAACTCCTTTCAATTAAGTGATTCTTGTAGGGTTTCGGTTGTCCCAACTTTTAGCCATAACCTGTTGGCGCTTTACTTCTAACCTTTGGCCAGGCTCTGGCAGAAAGGGTTAACCCAGAGCGACTCCCTGGCTCCTTGCTCCTTACTCCTTGCTTGCTCCTGGCTTGCTCCTTTTTGAGGTTTTGCTCTCAGGCCGCAGGCGAATTGAAATGTTTTCTAGTTTTGCGGTTACGTTTGAACAAAAAGCCAAATGAATGCTGGCTTGTTTGGCAGCCGCAGTCGACATGTTTAGAAATTTATAAGGCCAAAAGCCGAAAGTCACTCAAAACTAAAACCAAAATAAGAAGTTTTGGGTTTTTTAGTAAAAAAAAAAAGGATTTGGGTCTGGAAGCTGCCAGAAAAAGACTGCCAGGATAAGAAAAATAATGAAAATTGGCATTAAATTGGAGGGAAACCCACTCGTTCAGGTACAACAGGTGGGACGGAGGTCCTTCTCCTTCTTGGAAGAGTAAAACAATCCTTGTCAGAGCTGAGAAAAAGGATTTCCTTTGCAATATTTTTAGTTTTTTTCGATTTAATGTGAAATCAAGCTTAAGAGCATCTCTATCTGGGATCCTTTCGTTCCTATTTCGCCACCCGTGGTGGTCCTTGTCGTCCTTTTGGCCTCGTCAGAGTCGCGCTCTGAGCGCTTAATTAAAATTAATGAAGTACACCGGCTCTTTATATCCTTCCCACGGAGAGGTGTCAGCCATTACCTGAATCAGCCAGCCCCCGTCTCGTCCTTTTTAGCGGTGTCCTTGGGCGTTTGTAAATATTTGCCATTTTTTGACAACATTTCAAGACGGTTAATTGTGACAAAAAACGGAGAGTCCAAGGACTGTTTCAATCGATCTTTTCTCTACTTTTTGGCAGATCAATTAATCATTCTAGATTCTGGTTTTTGAATGAAAATGAAATGTTTGCTAAAAGTTTTGGTTTTTGGAAAAGTTTACGAGTCTCTGAATCGGAGTCTGAGTCTGTAATTGTTGCGACCTTTGAACTCGGGACAAGATAACAAATGAAATATGGAATATGATATGGGAACCAGAATTAGAACCAGGACCCCAACCATCAGAACCATCAGGACTTTGACATGACAAGTTTTTGGATGCATTTTCCCGTCTTTAACCCCCGAAGGCGACGGGCTCTGTCAAAAAGTTGTTGCTTGGCTTTAATGTTACGAAGGAATTGCAGCATCTACAGCATCTGTTTGGGAGCTGCAGCTCAAGCTGTCTTGCAACATGCCCCCGCATGCATGCCACACACAAAAAATATGGCACAAATATGCCACAAAGAAGCCAGCCACAGGCAGAGGGAAGGAAATTTCTAGCTCAGCATGAAGCCTGCCTAAAATGTGTGTGTTTGCAAATTGTTTTCAGAAACTCTAGTTTACGGTTTTTAGGAAGGATAACAGGGAATGATCGAATATACTTTTGGCAGGACTTTACTTTTTAATAAAAAATTATAAGTTTCCAGATTTTATTCAAAGTTTTCTCACTAAAAAAGTCAAATTTTTTGTTTTGAAATCAAAGTAAAAGTCTCTTCAGCACATAGGGTATCCTTGCGTGGTTTGTGCATCTGTCTGGGTGTGTATCTGTGAGCTTGCTTTTATTGCTGCCACTCGCTGAGCCTTTTTGCGTTTTTGCGTTTCTGCGTTTTGGCTTCCATCGCTTCGAATCGCGCATTTTAGTGGCTTGCAAAAATATGCGATGCCTGCAGCAAGGCTGCCAGAGCACGGCTACCGCCAAGCTGTTATGCTTATTATACACGCACACCCACTGCCACTCCCACACCCATTCGAACAACCACCTCCCACACTCTACCCCCACATGGCAGGACCCACAGCACGCACACAGCCAAGAGGCCTGGCAAGTCCCTGTTTCGGGACACATCGCCGGTAGGAGAGGTCGCCGGAGAGGTCGCAGAGGTCGGATTGGACCCATAGCTCGACAGCTCGACAACATTTTAAGTGAAATTGCCGAAAAGCACAGAAAAGAGAAATAAAAATACAAGAGTTCCTTTGCAACTGCGGGTGGAGAAAGGAGAAACTTGAAGATACAATAAATGGATTTCCCCTTAAACGGTTCTCCAATCCAAATCCAAGGCTATAGCTTTGCCAATTCGTAGCCAATTCCTAAGAGGGATATCTAAAACGATTTCTTATCCCCCATCGATCTGCTTCAAAATGTTGTAAAAAAATAGACTTTTTATGTATTTTAACGCCTTTTCCATAAATACGTTTGGAAATCCATGAAATTCCATATATGGGTCCAAACTGTGTCCATATCTCAGCCAATTCTCAACCGATCCTCAAGCGGGATATATCAAAAGATTTCTCAATCAATTCCCTATCAATATGCATCAAAATCTAATCACCTAAAATTTTTTAGATAGATTTTAGATAGAGATCAAAATTTTTCTGGGCAGACACCTTAAAAATGAAGAAATCAAAAAAATCAAAGGAAAGAAAATGGCCAAATCGGAAGCTATATCTTGGCCAATATCTATTCGATCCTTAAGTGGGATACCTTAAAAGACTCGTGGATCGATTCTCTATAAATCTGCATCAAAATCTGGTCACCAATTTTTTTTGGATATTTTTCAAAATTTTTCTGGGCAGACCCCTTGAAAAAATGAAGAAATCGAAGGAAAGTCCAATATGGCCCAAAGCGGAGTCTATATCTTGGCCAATATATATCCGATCCTTGAGCGGGATACCTTAAAAGACTCGTGGATCGATTCTCTATAAATCTGCATCAAAATCTGGTCACCAATTTTTTTTTGGATTTTTTTCAAAATTTTTCTGGGCAGACCCCTTGAAAAAATGAAGAAATCGATGGAAAGTCCAATATGGCCCAAAGCGGAGGCTATATCTTGGCCAATACTTATCCGATCCTTGAGCGGGATACCTTAAAAGACTCGTGGATCGATTCTCTGCAAATCTGCATCAAAATCTGGTCACCAATTTTTTTGGATTTTTTCAAAATTTTTCTGGGCAGACCCCTTGAAAAAATGACGAAATCGAAGGAAAGTCCAATATGGCCCAAAGCGGAGTCTATATCTTGGCCAATATATATCCGATCCTTGAGCGGGATACCTTAAAAGACTCGTAGATCGATTCTCTATAAATCTGCATCAAAATCTGGTCACCAATTTTTTTTTGGATTTTTTTCAAAATTTTTCTGGGCGGACCCCTTGAAAAAATGACGAAATCGAAGGAAAGTCCAATATGGCCCAAAGCGGAGGCTATATCTTGGCCAATACTTATCCGATCCTTGAGCGGGATACCTTAAAAGACTCGTGGATCGATTCTCTATAAATCTGCATCAAAATCTGGTTACCAATTTTTTTTTGGATTTTTTTCAAAATTTTTCTGGGCAGACCCCTTGAAAAAATGACGAAATCGAAGGAAAGTCCAATATGGCCCAAAGCGGAGGCTATATCTTGGCCAATACTTATCCGATCCTTGAGCGGGATACCTTAAAAGATTTCTAAAATGATTCCCTATCAAACTGCATCCAAATCTGATCACGAAATATTTTTTCGAATTTTTCTGAATTTTTCTGGGGAGACCTCTTGGAAAAGTGTAGAAATCCAGAGGAAGTCCCATACGGGCCAAAACGAAGGCTATATCTCCGTCAATTCTTAACCGATTCTTTAGTGGGATACCTTAAACAATTCCCTATTCGATTCCCCATCGATCTGCTTAAAAATATTTGGGAAAAATTAGGTTTTTGATTACTTTTTTTTAACATTTTTTCTCATAAGTCCCTTAGAAACCTTGCAAATCCATGAGATTCCCTATACTCCCCTCGTATATCTCCGCTAATACTCATCCGATTCTCAAGCGTTATAGCTCAAACAACTTTTAATTAAGTTATCTATCAATCTGCTTTAAAAGCTCAACAAAATATATATTCCATACATATGTTTCCATATATTTCCATAGAGTTTGCCCAACTGGGGTTTTCCCCAAAAAATGTCTATGCCATGGAGGGAAAACCCCGGTTACCATTGTTTTAATATTGATTTAATTTTTCTTTACTTGTTCTCTGTTCCCTGTTGTTTTTTAACTGGATTCTTATGTTCTGTTTTGTTTTCTTGTTTCGTTTCAGCGATACGTGAGTACAACCTGAACTTTACGATCAAGGCTTAAAAAAGCAGCCTGAAAAAAATGAGAAAAAACAAAATGGCGGGTTAAAAACGAAGCATAAATACGCGTACGCGTTCATAAAAAAAACAACAAGAACATGCTGTAATGTGCATGTATCAGGTATTTACTATCCTGTCCCCAGGATTACAGCATTTTAATGCATTTCTGATACACAGATATATACCCAGAGATATATATATTTTTTTGTTCCAAACTTTATTGTCGTGCATTTAACGACTTAAATCCGGACGACGAGAATTACGGATAAAATATTCAAATATAAATGCGGGAAATTAAATCAGGATACGTTTCTGTGTCCTGCTTTCTGCGTCCTGCGTGTTTGTGATTAATTTGAAATAAAACTAAAGATTAAAATAATGCATTGTACTATGGAAAGGCTTTCCTACGCTTTATCCTTGTTAAATCCAACACTAAAAGGTTATCCTAGAATGATATTCCTGTAATTAGTTGGAAAACTCTCGGTGAATGTCAATTTAAACATTTTTTAGTGTCACAATCCTGTTTAGGATCCCTGCTTTTATGTTTTTTTCTGTCCTGTTTTTTCGTCCTGTTTTTTGTCCTGCCTTTTCACCCCGCGGTAATCGCACGCATCGGGTCGGACATGTATTCGTTTTGACAACCTTCCCACCTGGCACCACGTTTTTTGTTTTGTCTGCCAACTGCCATTGTAATCATATTTCCACCAGCCGCTAACCAGCCCCGAAGCGGTGGCACTGGCACTGGCAAGGACTAAAAGGACTCCAAAAGGAGCAGCGGGGGCGACACGTTTTGGGCCGCAAAGAAATTTAACAAAGCAACGCTTAGATTCAGCTCGAGTCCTGTTGACTGACAGAGTCCTGACTTTCCCTCCCCTCTCAGAGTATCAAACGTTTTTCAAATATTTTCATTGCTCGATATTACTTTTTTTTTTACCAAAATAAGGATATGGCAAGGATATTTTATGAAAATTAAGTGAGAAACAAAAAATAGCAGAATTTATGCTTTTTTTGGTTCGTGAAATGGAAGAAAAGGACTTTCTGCAACATTTCAATCAAATTTCTCAATCAATAATTACAGTTATCTCTTTTTATAACCCCAAACCATGGTATTTTTGTATCCTTTTTTGCCCCCCAGACGCAGGAGTTCCTTCTTCCTTCGTTGACTTCCTTTTTGTTGTTTCTGTCTGCGATGTAATATTTTATATATACAGGGTGCGTTGTTTTTAATGAAAAACGATTGATTTTAATTTGAAATGTTTTGGAAAATCAAGCATTTTCTTTACACCAAAAGAATTAGCTGAATTAGTTACTTTTTACATTAAAAATAGTCCCTAAGTCCTTCGAGGATATATCCTCGAGTTATATCCTTAAGTTGTGCTAACTCAACGTGGATATCTTCGAAATACCGATAACCGATAATACCGATAACCGATAATATCGCTGGATATTAAGATGGATTCCCTGGACGTTCTGATTTCAACAAAAAAGGCGCGACATTGAATGGGAACCTAGAACTCCGGATTATTTGAAGAGCAAAGTTAAGGCCAGAAAGCCACAGATTATTCAAGAAAAGGATAATATTGCTTCCAAAATCGGGGCTCCAAAAAGTTAATGAAAAAAACGCCATAAAAAGATCAAATTTTTGCTTTTTGCAAGAATGCTAGACAAAAAACATCAATGTTCAAAAACTAGTCCAAAAACAAAATAAATTGCAAATCCGTTTTGTTTTTTATTAAGTCCTTCAACGTTTACGAAGCGCACCCTGTACACTTTTTACATACATATGTCCTTTTGGCTTTCTAGTCCTTTGCATTGTGAGTGTTACGCATACGCCGAGTTGACGGCTACGTTTCCCAGGACTCTATTATGTTGTATAAAAAGGCAAACCAAAGGACGAGAAAAAAAAGGTACGCGGGTGTGGAGCGAAGGATGCTGGCTGGCTCAGATTGTTCTGCTTTGAATCGCTTCGAATGACTGGGGAAGGAGGAGGAGTAACATTTAGGAGGCAATATCCTTGCAAAAAAGCGCGGGGAAAATTGCGAAATTGATATTGATATTATGCAACCGGAACGTAACTTCAACTCCAACTCCAACTCGATGAGAGTTGCTTTCACGAGTTTTTTTTTCCGCCGCCAATTGCATTCAGAATCAGAGTCAGATTCAGATTCAGACTCGCTGTTCGATGTTCACGATTTTCATGACAGACGAGCAAGGATTTCCGCCAGCCATGCATCCTGTGCCATCGCATTCATAAACCATCTGGGGATCAAAATACAATATTATCTGCCTGCGATAAAAAATCAATTGCAATTTTGCATTTAAATTAATTAAAATATACATATGTGGAGGAAATGCAATATTTAATTATGAACTAAAAGCCAGCAGTCAGCAATCAGAGGCTGACAAATTTTTGTATAAAATGATTAGAGGTTGATTATTCCGCCAATTAAATTGCATTGTCAGACACGTAGTAGCTTTTGTATTTTCGATCCGGAATTCAGCGAGGAAGTCCTTGAATGGGGACAATCGAAATACACAGGATTTTCGGACAGGACAGGATTTTTATTGCCGAGTGCCGAGTGCGAGTGCAATGTGTTGACAGTTTTTTGGACATCCATCGATTGCATTGCTGATTTAATTTTCTCTTTGTTTGCCGGTTAAAGGCTCTCTTTATAGTCCTGGACAGAGCTGGTACAGGGCTGTCCTTTTTTGTTCTAATTTACAAACGGATTTACTCACTTTTTAGGACTCACAAAAACACTCATAAATATGCTGATTCTACGCTGCCTTGGTGCTGTTTTCTCTTTCCGAAAACAGGAAAATTTCATTTCAGAAATCTCTTCAACCTAAACCAGAACCCCATCCAGAACCAGAATTATTAATAATGTAAACGTTTTAATATTTAATATTGCGCATACGACATGTTGCGCCATTTTGAAGCTTCTCAACATTGCTGACATTTAAATGAATTTTCAATAATTTGGCTGTCGGTTTTTTGGCAGCCGATAGAGCTCCACCAACAAGCACTTAACGCCTAGCTGGGACTCTCGTCCTTCGTTTTGCGTCCTTGGAGCCATCATCCTTCATGGCATTCGGAGGAGGCGGCCTCTCCCGAAAATGCCATTTGTGCAAATCTAATAAACAGCGAACCGCATTAAATTTGACAGTAAGGTGTGGGTCGTGTTTTCGTTTTTTTTTCTCTCCTCCGCCTCCTTTTTTTTATATTATTTTATCCCAGGGGCGTGGCAGATATATATTCTATATGTGAGGCGTGTCTCTGGGCGAATGTGTCAATCCAGAACGTGTCCTTTGGCACAACTTTCATTAAAGCTAGTCCGGAGGAGATCCTTTTCAAATACCCTGTAGTTCAGTTTTTTTTTAAACTAATAAAGGACTATTAAAGGATCCTTTAAAAAGTTGATTTATGTTAAAATTTTTTACATAATAAGGAAGGAAGAATCTAAATAAAGTCCTTTAGTGTCGCATTTTGAGGCATAAATCATGACTGCCCCTGTGTAAGGACGATGTTTTTCCTTAAAGTTTCGAAAATATGACACATTTTTCCGCTGGGATTTACGGCAAAAAGGACACTGACGCGGCGGATGCGAAGGATGCTTTCTCGCATTCTCGCAGATCCTGGCGTGTAGTTTAGGCCAAATTAACATATCGCCGAGGACAGGACATGAAGCAGAGCAGAGCAGAGCATTCGTCGCAATGTCCTTGGCGTTTCGCTTGACTTGCCACTTTGAGATGCCCCCCCGCCTACTTGCCACATAGGCCTACGCGATGGCCCATTGACTGTCGGAGAATGCCTCCAAATGCAGTCAAGTTTTGTGGGTTTTGCGGAGTCGCGTTTCCCTTCGTCATGGTTCGTATCGCGGGGATATCCTGAATGCCAGGCGGGGACCCACCAAAGGTGAACCAATTTCGGGCCCGAAAATTGTGCTCCAACAAGAAGAACGACAATGAATCTCAGTGGAGACGTTTGTGGCAAGCCCAGAAGCCTCTAAAAAGAAGCCAAACTTTAAGGATCAAGGATAGGAAAAGGAATAGCATCCTTAAATTCCAACAAAGGTAGCATAATTCTGCTATATCCGCGCCTCACTGTACTCGGTATGTCAGGCATTGCAATCTTTGGTTTCCATCTCGGACAAAGTGCGCTCGACTTGCCAGCAGAGTCCTGTGTGCAGGACACAACCACCCACACCCGCCATTACATTTTGACACACGCCGATAAGCGGTACAAAGTTTGCAGCTCGTACAAGTCCTTGCCAGGATCCAGGAGCTCCTTTGTTCTACTCCCTGGGACAGTACACTCGAAGAAACTTGCTATTGATTTTCGTTTTATTTAGAATCTAACATTGGTGTTGATAACGAATTCTTTAAAGTCCATAAGATGGGCCTCGTATTCTTTGGTGCCCGGTTCCGAGTCGTCGAGGTCGTCCAGGACCCACCTGAGCTCATGCCAACTGTCCTCGTTCTTCCTGACTTTGAGCACCACCTTGTAGATGATATCGTCCGGAAAATTGATCTCGACCAGCTTGTTCACAAGACGCTTCTCCAGCTCAGTTAGAACCAGTTGAGGCTTCGAAGCTGCTGCTGCTCTTTCCTCCCTCTTCTGGTGATGTTCCTCGAGGGCCAAGCTGGAGACAGCCAGGAGGAGAACCAAGCCAAGGCATCGAATTAGAGTCATTGTAGAGACTGTTGGGGTTTCTCTGAATCGAAAGCCTTTTTATAACGAATTTTGGAATCTCTCTAGAAAAGCTTTAACTAATTTACGATTGAAAAACTAATTGGGTTTTCAAAGCGTCGGGATTTATTACTTGAATAGATTTTAGTTTTTAAGGTACTTTTAGATACTTTTTTTTAATCTTAAATTAGTTTCCCAACACACATCAGTCTATGTCTCTCGATTCTAGACGTTGTCCTCGTTTCTGTTTGTTTTATTTGGTGGCAGGCAGGTTTCTGACTCCTTCCTAGAGGCTCCTTCCCTTTTCCCTGGATTCGCTGGCAGACAATAAAGAGAGCATTTCATTTGAATAATGTGGAAACATTTTCTGTTTTTTTTTCTGTTCCCTTTGTCTCGGGGCACATAATTTTCTGTTCGCCCTCAAACCTAGCTACCTTTTAAATTGCTCAACTGACATGACGATTGCTTTTGTCTGAACACACACGGAGGTGTCTCTACGGTCCCTCTACGGTCTATATATCCTTCCAAACACAAATGCTTTATAGCCATTGATTGCCTCTGGATAGACGCGGCGAGGGAATAAAGTAAATTTTTGGTCATCGGAAAGCGTCAATACCTGGGCATGTCCTGCTTTTTTCTATAAAGCCAGCTCTGTAATATATATTATTACATCAGAAATCATTATACATATCCCAGAAGAAGACGTACTCCTTCCTCCTCCTGGGAGTTCAATTTCGTGGCGATTGATGGACAGGTTCCGCCGAAAAATAATACTTTCTCCCGCGGACTGCAAAAGGCCTGAAAGTGTGCCACGATTTGTCGTTTATGTATAATAGACTGACTGCTGCTACATGTGGCACGAGAGGCGTGGCCGTAATTGCTTTTGTAGAGAAATAAAATAATGTCAGCCACCGAAAAATTGCAGCATAATCGATTTAAATAGTCAAGGAACGAATCAATAATTGTTTACCTGCCAATGGTATCCGATTGTAATTAATTGAAATGCCATTTAGCGGTTAATTGGAATTTGATTTGATTGAAATTATGCCACACCGCAGATAGCGGGGGACAACTAATAAGGTTTATCGATTGAATATCGAAGAAGCCTAAAAGTAAGCGATGGCGAGGCACAAAACGTAGCAGACCTTTCGGTGCTGTCAGACTTGGGAAACGGAGCAGCCCGGCAATCCCAGTCAGTCATAGCTAGACAGAGCTAGTCATAGACAAACCTAACAAAACACCGAACTGAATACAGAATCTACATCCAATCCCTAAAAAACTTCACAAAAAATGGGAGACAACAATCCAAGCATCGACGAGCAACGCGAACGCATCGACAACGCCATGGTGAACGCTTTGGATGACCTCGATCGGGAGTATCTGCGCAAGCTGGAGACCCAGATGCATGTGTGTGCCACCAAGTGTTGCACGGATCCGGATGCTAGTGCAGAGGCCGTGCAGCGCTGCGTCGATCGCTGTCAGTTGCCTTTGACCCGGGCTCGCTGCTATGTCCAGCAGGAGCTGTCAGAGTTCGAGAATCGCCTAGAGGCTTGCATGCAGAACTGCCACCGGCTGGTGGATGGCTCGGGGGAGTGCCACCTGGAACGCTGCTCCATCGAGTGCATCGACGGGCATGTGGCCCTGCTCCCAGAAATGCTACGGGCCATGCGTATTACCCTGGAAAAGGGCCTCTGAACCGAAGCCGATCCTTGCATATATATTTTGTTAAATTTTTAATCGTTTTTGGAATGCAAAAAGTTGGTCAAAGTTGCTTTGTCTTTTGTGTACGAGTATAATTATGAAAAAGCCAAAACAATTTGCTGACCTTATCTCTCTGTGTTTTTGACAACAAATTAAACTTTGTTCCCGAAGCCATAAATTAGTTTGAACTTCGCAGTGATTGGAGGGATTCCTACCGGGTTTTGAGAAGGTTTAAAAAGGGCTTCGTGGTGGCGTTGGGTAAATATTCTTTTCCCAGAATGCATTACCTGCAGAGCTTTGGTTTCTTGCTACTCCTGGTTGGGTTCGGAACGGGCTTAGTCCTCAAGGATCATCCCAAGCCCGACTCGGCAGGACTTTCTTCATTTTCCGAGAATGCCAAGGAAATGCTCAAGGAGCTCGGAATGCAAAAGGAAAGCGGCCTCCTAGTCCTGGGCACCTTGGAGCAGATGGGAAAGAAACTCGCAACCTACGAGGATGCCGACAAAAGGGTTACTTTCTTGCACAATGCTCTCCTGGAGCTCATGGCTGGCCTGAAAAGGATAAAGGATGCGGCGCCCATCACCAGAAGTTGCAACTGCAACCACGGCAACAAGAAACTAAATATTTGAGATGCTTTTTGGGTTAATTTTGTGATGAATTAAATGAGTAATTCGAGATGCCCTAATAAAAGGGATTTTTGCATAATAAAAGGACTTGTGTTTTAGGTCCTTTCTGAGAAAAAAGGACTTGTAATTATCGGCCTTTAATTGTTGATAGTTTTTCGGGGGACACTTGTGGCCATGTTTGTTTTGGATTCAAAAACCCGAAAAACCCGAAAACCCCAAACAAACGATTGCCATAAAGTTTATGGCAAGCAAATGGTATAAACATTTCTTTTCCTGCCACCGCGCTCCACCACCCACCTGCCACTGCCACCCCCTGGCTTGGCCATCCCGCCCCCGCCCCCGGAATAATGTGCCAACTGTTGAGTTTCCTTCCGTCTTCCCCAAAGGAGAGAGAGCGAAACGGCGAGAGCCAACAGCCAGAGAGCTAGAGCGATACGGCTCTCCGATGCCACCCACTACCCACCACCCACCACCCACTCTTGGCCCGGACCGGCGGGGGCTGCTTACAGGTGTTTATGCCGCTTCGGCCCCCGCAAAAACCGACCGAACCAGCCCAGGCCACTTCGGCTCCACCCGGCGACGGCTCTCCCTTTATATTCCTTCGGACGCGGCGCCTTCGCATCAGTTTCGTTTCAACGGTCGACGAGGCGCGTTGTGCCTGACCAGAAAAAGCCTGAAAGCTTGACAGCCTGAAAGCCTGACAGCCAGAAAGCCACTTGAGAGCCACCAGCCAATCATAACAAACCCAACAAAAAAACCATCAAAATCTACAAAAAACAAAAAGAAAACATCATCAAAGCAGACATTTCTCCAAAAAACATTCTACAAAAAAATCAACAAAAAAAAAACATTTCATCGAATCCTTAAAAAAGGATTAAATAAAACTCCTAAAAATACTCCAACAACTCCAACTTTTTTTTATTTGTGCTTCTAAGTGTTGTGTCCAAGAATTAACTCGTATAACTTATTAAAATTTTAGTAAAAAATTAAGTCAATATTTAACTAAAAA
This sequence comes from Drosophila ercepeae, assembly GCA_018150545.1. NCBI lineage: Eukaryota > Metazoa > Arthropoda > Insecta > Diptera > Drosophilidae > Drosophila > Drosophila ercepeae. The sequence goes on from JAECWL010000197.1 coordinate 4,129,577, forward strand.
TTCAAGTAAAAATTATATATATTGTATATATTTAAGAGCAAGAATAAGAGCAAGAAAAAACACTCAAAACTATTCAAAAAAAACATAATTGAAACATTCCAAAGTCGTGTTTTCGCTTTCAAGCCAAGCCGCTGACGTTTAAGATTTCAAAAATGTGCACGAAATTCTCGCTGGACTCGAACGACTGAAACAGTGCGTTCCATTACAGTATTTTCGAAAACGGTAAATATTACTTTTGATATATAATAGATAATGTATATAATATATATATATATATTTTTATTGAAATTTCCTACGATTTTGGCATCAAACAATATTAGAAAAGTTACTTTTTTTCTAGTTTTTTTGTGTTTTTTTTAAGGGGATAATGGAATAATGGGTTAAAGCTTGAATTGTATTCAAAATATATGCAGTTCTTGGTGTGAATAAACTCGAAATAGAGTGTTTGAGTGTTTTCAAAAGTGATTTCTAATGAAGCTTTCTTCGTTTTGGCATCAAAAAGCATTAGAAAGTTCCTTTTTTTTCAAGTTAATTGTGTTTTTTTGATAGGATAATGGGTTAAAGTTTTAAATAATACTAAAATGGTTATCTTTCTTGCTTTGAATAAACTCGAAATAGAGTGTTTGAGTGTTTTAAAAATGATTTTTATGATTTTGCAAGAAAAAAGCCTAAAAACCATAGAAAGTATCTTTGTTTTCAAGTAAATTGTGTTTTTTTTAAGGGGATAATGAGATAAAACTTCCATAGTATTTAAAAAGAAACTCTTCCTGCTTTGAATACACTCCAAATGGAGAGTTTTGAGTGTTTCAAAATTGTTTTATATTCAAATCCTCTTCGATTTGGCATAAAAAAAGCAAGAAAAAAGGTAAAGAAACATAGAAAGTATCTTTGTTTTGATATAAAACTTAGATTATATTCAAAAAGATACTATCCCTGCTTTGTATACACTCCTAAAAGAGTTTTGAATGTTTTAAAATTGATTTGAACTGAAATCCTCTTCCATTTGCCATCAAAAAGCAAGAAAAAAAGGCAAAAAAAGCCTAGAAAGTATCTTAAATTTCCAGTTAATTCTGTTTTTTAAATGGAATAATAAAATAAATCATAAATTCTATTGAAAAAGATACTCCAAATGGAAAGTATGAGTATTTCAATCAATCAACAATATTAATTTCGAATCATTAATTGAATAAAAAGGTTAAAAAAAGCATAGAAAGTATCTTTGTTTTCCCAATAATTGTGTTTTTTAAATAGAATAATGAAATAAAACTTAAATTCTATTAAAAAAAGATACACTTTTTTCTCCTAAAAAAACTCCAAGTAGGATGTTTGAGTATTTTAATCAATCAAAAATATCAATTTCGATTCGTTAATTGATGAAAACTAAGATGAATTATAGAAAAAAAAATATGTTTTTTTTTTTCATAAAAAAAAACCAGCAAGAATTCTGTAATATTAATGAGTTTGAAATTCGAATGTGGGCGTTTTTTTTCGCATTGATAATATCAATCTACTAATTACACAGAAAACACTCTTTCATGAAGCTATTTTTCAAGGACTCTTGCCAAAGGACTTGTATCTTGTATCTCTCTCATTTGAATGGAAAATACTTGAAATGTTTCCCAATGCTTTTTCGCATTTCCATGTCAATGGATTCGTTTCGTTTGGAATTATATTTATTTTGTTGAATGTGTCAATGAAATGAAATGAAATGAAATGACGCTTGCTATTTAATGGAAATTGTCTTCGATTTGTCCTGAAAAGAGGACTAAAAGGACTCGCGTTACGCATACGCCGTGTAGGCCACTTTGGTTTAGGATTTGTGTCCTTATTCTGGGATGTCCTCGTTAACCGAACTTGTTGCCACATCCGCTTGCACCCACACCCCAAACGAGTATCCTTCGCCGCTTTCGTACGTGTCCTTTTGCTAATCGCTGCGTTTAAGGAACTGCATGGCAGTTGCCGGTTGCCAGTTGCCGGTTGCAGCGGCGGCGAGGCTTGTATTGGCGCGTGACCGCCGGATTCCCCGGCTTTTCTCTGACATAAGAGGAGAGCTGAGAGGAGAGCTGAAAGGAGGAGCCGCAGGAAAAGCCAAACCGACACAGAATTCATGCTTTTTTTCGCAGTTTTTTTGATAGTTTTTTTCTTAGTTTTTTTGTCGTTTTTTTTTGGCAGTTTTTTCCGCCTTTTTCTGCAGTTTTTTGGCAGCATTCCTGGCAGCTTTTCTTAATTTCTTGGTTGGATTTCGGCCTTGGCTTCCTTTCTCTTTGATGGCATTTCGTTTTGGGGGAAAAAAGGATGATGGTCCTCCTCCTCCTCCTTACACTCCCATTCATGTTTCGCTAAAAGGATCCTTCTTGATCCTTGAAGTGTGTTTTAATATCAAATGCTTGCCAAACGTAAATATTTCATTTCCAAGTCCAAACTTTGTTCTATGCTTAAAATTTCATGTCTCAATTGTTGTGTTTTTTTTTCTGTCATTTTTTTGTTGGCCATTTTTTTTGTCCATTTTTTTCTGCCATTTTTTTTTTGTCCATATTTTTTGTCCATTTTTTGGCATATAAAATATTCAATTTTCGTTTTGTTTGCGAAATTTTGGACGCGTTTTTTCGCTACTTGCTTATAAAATCCAATAAAAATACACATAAAAATGGAAAAACAACAGAAAGCAGAAGATCCCGCGGCTATTTGAGGGAAACAGAGGGGTGGCGGGGTGGCAGGGTGGCGGGGTGTGTGGCAGGGTGGCAGGTTGTGGGGCAAACACACATATGCAACACATTTTCGATTGCAGAATTGTTTCATTTTATTTTTTTTGTTGACAGACGAGAGTTGAAATTTTTGGGGAAAATATTATACGAATATTAAATATGAAATATGAAATATGAACAGGCATTCAGGCATCGTTTTCCACAGTAATTTATCGCCCAATCCACCCCCACACACCGCCTCCTCGACCATTAATCACGGGAATTGTAATTCCGATAACATGCCCCTTTGGGGGCTAAAATTTCGTCTAAATAAATATTATGATGGGGAAAAAAGTATCACACAGTCAGAGTCAGAGCTGATGGCGTTTTAAGTGGAAAACAATGTTGCCGCAAAGTCCAAAGCTTTGACGATCGGGATTGTTGCAGTGTTAACGGGTCTTAGGGGGGCTTCTACGAGGGGGGATTTGATACTTTCTACGGGAACGGGAGCAGGAGCTGAGGCTGAGCTATCAGGAAATGCAAATTGGTTGCCTGACAGTGTTCTTCGAAGCTGTGTCTCTTCAGGTAAGGACGGAGATTTCTTGGGAAAAAGAGTTCCAAGACTTCCAGGAGTTCCAAGACTGTCAAGAATCAAAAGGAAGCTGGTTTTGGACATTTTTTCTACCGGCAATGGAGCTGCAACTTAAAATGGAACAGGAACTGGAGCAGGAAATGCAAATGTCTCTCCTGGCAGTGTTCCTCGAAGCTGCGTCTCAAAGGTTTAAGAAAAACCTGAAAAGATTACTTGGGAAAAGAGTTCGAAGACTTCCAAGGAGTTCCAAGACTTTCAAGAATCAAGAGGAAGCTTGTCTTGGACATTCTTTCTACCGGAAATGAAAATGGAACTAAAAATGGAGCAGGAACTGGAGCTGGAACTGAAACTGGAGCTGGAACTGAAGTTGGAACTGAAACTTAGGCAGGAAATGCAAATAAGTTGCCTGGCAGTTCCATGTCTCTTCAGTTTTAAGAAAAAACCTAAAAAGATTACTTGGGAAAAGGAGTTCCAAGACTTGCAGAGTTCCTGCAGAATTGTGTCTTGGACAGCTAATTGACAGTTTTGTTGATGGGAAAAGGCAACTATCCGGGATGGATACCATTGCTATTGCCATCTCCATTCCGATTCCGATTCCCATTCCTATTGGCAATTCCAATTCAAATTCCGAAACCCAATTTGGGGCTATTTATGCTCGTGTCAAAGCGACGCTGCCGCCTGCCACCTACCGCCTGCTGCCTGCCACACATCCTGCCCACGTATCCTTCGATATTAGAGCACGTTTGAGCCAGTTATGAGCCATCCACGGGCCATGGCAACTACAACCAGGACGAGGGAGCAGCTACAAAGCTACAACAAAGGGCAACATTAATGGCAACAGAAACTTGACTCCGATTCGGGATTCCGATTCGGATTCGGGATTCGAATTCAGATTCGAAGTAACGTAGCAACCGTAGTTGTAGTCCTGTAATAACTAACGTAGTTTGCCTAAGCAATTTGGCACTTGTGCGCTTTATGGCGCCCACTGGCGCACTGTGGCACAGTGGCACAGTGGCTCGAGGCATGCAACATACTAGGAGGAGCAGTCCTCGTCATTAATCATGCACAGAGCAGAGTTTTTCCGACATTTTTTGAGGTATCCTGGCACAGTGTTCATTCGCTAAGCAGCCAGCTGCAGGTGAGGCAGGTTCTGGCAGGGTCTGGGGTCAGGGGTCAGGGTGGAGACATGGCACATGTGCTCACAACTGCCAGCATGGGGCATGGGTGACGTCTGGATATATTTGCATGCGAAAGTGTTTTCGCTGTAGCTGTGGAGCTGTAGCTGCTGCCTGCCTGCCAATGATGAATGCAAATAGGTAGAGATAGGAGTGGGAGAAGGTCCTGAAGCAGGAGTAGCGAGCAGGGAGAAGGACCAGAACCAGCACCAAGGACTGTCCCAATCTCGACTGCAATCTGTCATTGATTGAGTGGCAGGGCGAGTAATCCGGTAATCGGCAATCTTCAAACGATTGCCAAACAGTGTTAAACGTGTAAACATTCGACGGAGGAGATACAACACTAAATAAAGGACACCCCCCCCCGAAAACAGGTCCTTGGGGGGGATAAACAACAACAACAAAATTTGACAAACTGCAATAACAGGAAAAGCAACAAAAATGAGTCTCCTTCCAAGTCCAATCGCCCTTTTTATACCCTTGAAAAAGGGTATTATAATTTTGTCCAGAAATGTGTAACGCATTAAAGGACGCATTCTTGATCAGCATCAACAGCCGAGTCGATATAGCCATGTCTGTCTGTCCGTCTGTCCGTCTGTTTCTATGCAAAAAATAGACAGTAGTTTTAAAGCTAGCGTTTTGAAATTTTTACCAGATCATTATTTTTGTTGCACGCAGATCAAGTTTAAGAATCGGTCGGATCAGACCACTATATCATATAGCTGCCATACAAACGACCGATATGAAAACAAGTCTTTGTATGGGAAACTTTTTTGTTTTCCAAGCTATTGCAACTGAATTCAACATTTATTTATTTGTTATAGCCACACATGATTTGTAAAAGTTTGGTCCGGATCGGACCACTATATCATATAGCTGCCATACAAACGACCGATATGAAAACAAGTCTTTGTATGGAAAACTTTTTTGTTTTCCAAGCTATTGCAACCGAATTCAACATTTATTCATTTGATATAGCCATACACAATTTGTGAAAGTTTGGTTCGGATCGGACCTCTATATCATATAGCTGCCATACAAACGACCGATATGAAAACAAGGCTTTTTATGCAAAAATTTTTTGTTTTCAAGGGTATACCATCTTCGGCAAGCCGAAGATAACTTTTCTCACTTGTTTATTATTATTGTTATTTGTAGAAGAGTCATTGACACGCGCTTTGGCTTGTCCTGTTTGGCTCCTTGTCCTTAGTCCTTATCCTGGCTGTCCTGGCTGTGCTTTTTTCCTGCTTCTCTGGATAGTTGGAAAAACCAAAAACTATTTGAAGGTTCTCCCTCGGATAATTGCCTCAAAGTTGAACTCGCATCGGGTTCGTATCCAGCAAAGGACTTCCCATTTAATGTAATTAAAAAACAACAAAAGCTCGATTTTCAGTTTCGATTTAATGTATCCGAAAAAGGATTCTTACCAAAAATGAAATACGAGAAGAGAGATTCTTCTTTGTTATTAGAAAAGTTTCCTATAAAATTTAATGATTTCACACTTGTTGTGGCTTCTGAAGGTCCTGAAAAGGTCCTGGGAGTTGTCTAGAAATTGCCAAAAATTCTTTTTATGGTTTTAGTCCTGGAAATTGGTTATTACGCACGAATAGCCGAATAAAAGTGGCATAAACGAATGCTGCTGCATGATGGATGGGAAACTTTGAAGGTAAATGGAAATGAAAGCTGCGGGTCCTGCAGCCAGGATACCCGAGACTCTCGTATATTTCCATTAAAGCAATTCATATGCACATGTGTCACTGTCTTTGGGCTCTCTTTGTCGTCGAGGAGTAGTGTCTTAATTGCGTGGCCAGGACATGGACATGCAGGACACTCATAGGACCCACTCTTGACCTTTACTTTCTTCGGCCTGGCATGAATAAATGAAGTAGAATTGTTGAATTGCACTGAGAAAAGGTTTCGTCTAACGAAAAGTTGTCTAGCAATGGGTTGGCTCTAATATTTTCGTCCTGTGCCTTGGTTCAGGGTCCTGGCTTAACCCTTGCCACTGTCCACTGAAGGGACTTTTGCTTTTTTTCGGGCCACTTCAATGGATTCTACACGACGAGGACGACGACGTTGACAGCTCATCAAATTTGCATATAAACTGCTTAGCCAGAGATGAGATGTCCTGCCAGGGTCGGGGTACTCTGTCTCCTGCATCTCTCCGTTGTCCTTGACCAGCTGCAACTTTGTTAATTAGTCGGCATTAGCTGGCAGTTGGAAAAATGTTAATTTTCTGCATTAGCTCAACTCCTTTCGCGGATAAATTTCAATTAGTTGAGTTTTGTTTTAAAGGAAATTCTATAAAAAGTCTAAAAAACTCTATAAAAAATCTGTTTAAAATTAAAAACATTAAATTATGAAAATTCTTCATCAAGTTTCTTGCGTTGCTTGCAACTTTCTATTCAATTTTTCTGTTTAATCACTTTGGAAGCGAAACTTTCTGAATAAATTCTGAATAAAATGCACATATTGATGCAGGACTCTCTCTCTCTTTTTTTCCTCCTTAAACTTATTCAATATCTTTTGAGAAAGTTTTTCTCACCATTTTATATCCTGCTGCTGGCTTTCTCTCTCAAGGAGCCACTTGAAGTTTTCAATTCTGTTTCCGAGTTCCTGAAGTTCTTGAAACAGAAATGCAGCTGCAGAGCTCCCAGTCTCTGTGTTTCATAAATCCCGTCAGACAGTCTGCCTCAATGTCATCCATAAACGGGCTAAGGACTCGGCTTATTCACACTTGCTTTTTTCGCATCGCAAAATAGCCTCGTTTTGCCACGCTTTGGGCCATCTATCAAAGGACGTGGCTGCAGCTGTGACTGCTCTCGTCCTGCTGTCCTGTTGTCCTTTGCTGTCCTGCTGTCCAGCTTTTGTTGTTCTATCATCTACTATTATTAAGGATTGGCCGGCAAACAAAAGGACAACAAGCTTGGTGGGTGGTCGTCGCCAGAGCCCTAAACTGAAGGATATTTACGAGACATTGAACCCGAGACTCGTTTTGGCAATCCGCGCAGCATTCTGCTTTTTCGAGATACATTTTTATACTCTTTTTGGGGGGCAAGTTCTTATTACAATTACGCCACGTTTATTGGCCTGTAAAGCGAGCTTCCAATTTGAATTTGAAGAACCCTTCGAGACCACAAAAAACGCTCCAAAAAACCGCCAAAAACTCCTTTAAAACTCCCAAAAAAAAACTAAAAAAAAAAAAAAAACATCCCAAACAAAAAACTCCCCCAGAAAACCACAAAAAACCCTCAAAAACTCCTAAAAAACTCCTAAAAAACTCCCAAAAAACTCCCGAAAATATTCCCAAAAAACTCGAAAAAAAACCCCCCAAAAAACATCCAAAAAATCTTTAAAAAAAACCAAAAAACACCAAAAACTCCCGAAGATTCCCAAAAAACCCCCAAAAAATCCGCGAAAAACGCCCAAAAACCTTAAAAAAAAAATCCCAAAAATGCGAATTCAATAAAATGCCAATTTTTTTCTCCTCTTTTTTGGCTTTCCCTTCGCTGAATCCGAAATAAAATTTGTATAAAAACAAATTGAAACATAAAAATAAAAATAAAAACGAAACAGTGGGAAAACAATGCGGTTCTCGCTTTTTATGCGGCTGCTGCTACCCGATAGTTGGGTTGAACTTTCACTCCCTTTTCGGGGAGGACTACGAGTCGGGGACGAGGCCACGGCCAAGGTCCTTGTCAATGCCACGAGCCACGAGGAAAATAATGACAAATGTGCTTTTTATTTTAATGCGTGCAACATTTTCGGGGGCGTCATGTTGCCAATAATGACGATGTGGGGCTGCTTGTTTTTTCTTCTCCATTTTTTTCGATGACAATGATGAGCATCGTTCAATGACCGCATTACTCATACGACATGTTGCACAGCGGGTGGGGCATGGATAGATGATGGGGCACGTTATGGCTGGGAAAAACAAAAAAAAAAGCGAAGAAAAAGTTATGCAAATTAATGATTATGAGCACTGGGAGAGGACAGAGGACCCAATGAAAATTTATAGACGACTAGATGGGCGTCAAAGGACATTTCCACATACGAGTTTCTGTCTCAAAGTTTTTCTGCCTCTGATTTATGATTCTTTAATGGGTTTGTGTTTTGGTTTTTTTTGGTTTTATTTTTGCATTTATTTAGGGTATTTTTTGTTCGCATTTTTTTTTTTGGTTTTCTTTTGTTTGTTTTTTGATATTTTTTGATATTTTTTGTTATTTTGTGTAATTCTTGGTTATTTTCTTTGATTTTTTGTTATTTTTGTTTGTTTTTGTTGTTTTTTATACTTTTTGGTATTTTTCGGTATTATTTTTGGTATTTTTCCGTATTTTTTGGTATTATTTTTTGTTTTTTGGTGTTGTGGTTTTCTGGCTTTTACGGGTTCGAATGTTAATCTTTATCTGCTCGTTTTCTGAAAATTGAAAATTCCCGCAAAACCCTGCCACTGCCAAGCTGCAACATCCAGTTGCAAGGTTGCAAATGCCTCTGCCGGCTGCTAAAACTTTTGCTAATTAAAAGACTCCGTTGACAAAGTTGACAAAGTGCATTTGTTTTGGAAATATTTATCTTGGCTTGGCGAAACTTTGATTGCCATCGAAGGTCCTTTGGAAGGAAAGTCAGAGAAAAAACTACCAAATGATAATAAAGCTTTAAAATGAATTGATTTTCTCGTCAACTGTCTTTTGTGAAGTTGAAGTGTCAGCAGAGACAGCGACCCCTTTGACTCCCCTGACCCCGTAACCCCTTGACCGATTGACCTTTACGCGGACTATTCAATTTTTTTTTAATTGCGGGAAAAATAGTTTTAATGACGCCATGTGGGGAATTTTTAAACGAAAATTAATTATCGGTTTGTGAGGAGGAAAAATGCAGTGAAATTTTTGAATCTTGGCAAGAAAATGGCAAAAAAAAAGGCAGAAATGTCAACAAAGTCAACAAAAAAATATGCAAAATCTTCTACAAAATCTTCGGCAAATCTTCTGCAAAATCTTGTATTAAAAAAATTAAAGAAAACCCAAAAAAGAACAAAGACTGCTGCAGGGCAAGCGTAAAAAATGTGGACATCGCCGCCGCCGCCAGGTGTTTGAGATTCTGTGACGTGTTCGGAACAATTTTTAGATCCCCCCGAAAGATATCCCAAAGATTTCCCAAAGATTTCGACAAACACAAAGATACATCGATGGATGGATAAACAGAACAGAAAAAGAAGAAAAGAAAAAAAATGTGAAACACAAAATGTGTTCCGAGGGGGACTTTGGGAGGCTCTTAAAATATCACAATTCGTGGGGGAGCCAAGATGTTTATTTTAGGCAAAACAATGCAGACAGACAGATCGCTTCGATTGCGGCTAGATGATGGATGATGGATGGTGGATGTATAGAGGGAAGATTGAATGGATGGATTGAGTTGTAGCAAGCGAGGAAAATCGGGGAAAAATCAAACAAAAATCAAACAAAAATCGAGAAAAACTCAAACAAAAATCAAGCAAAAACCACACAGAAACCGCGCAAAAATAGCGTAAAAACCGCCCCAAATCATGCCCCACACGTGACGTCTTGACGAAGCGGCATTAATTGTTATTGAATCAATAATAAGGAATAACAGAATCAAACAATTAAATCGCAAAAACAATTGCGGCAATGTTTTCGTTTCGTTTCGTGCAAATAAATCGCAGATTAATTGCCAAATCAAAATAGAAAATCGCATGGATCGCATGAAATATTTGCGTCGAAAATATATAAATTACAATTCTCTTGCCAGTCTTTTGTAGAAGAAAATATATATATAAATTAGATTCTTTTCTTTATTTTAAGAATTAAGAATTTCATTAAAAATTACGGGAAAGAAAAACCTAAATCCCGATTGAAAAATGCAAATGGTTCTGCCGCCTCAAATCCAAGTCCAATTAGCCAGCAATCTTTTTAAAGTGTTTATTATTTTAACCATCGTGTTGTCTAGTTGGTGCGAAAGGACGAACAAGGACGAGGAGGAGGTGGCCTGGAAAATAGAATTAAGACGCCAGAATAGAGGAATCCAAGAATGGGCTCCTCCTTGCCACCGCCTCATTGTTGCTCGTTCTGTGGCTTTTGTTTTTCCACAAGTTGTGCTTCTTGTTGTTGCGCCCCGGAAAGGGACAAAGGGTGGCACAGTGGCACGGTGGCAGAGGAAGGACGACAGCCAGAGACAGGTCCTGAAAGCCAGGAGCTTACTTGTTAATCACAAACACCCGAAGCCAAACAGACAAAGTGCAATAACTGCAAATGGGGGGGAGGAGAAGGATCTCATAAAAGATGTACACTAAAAGCTACTCCCAGGATGCAGCAGGACCTTTTTGCGGTGGTGTCCGACAATCCTTGCTACAAATATTTGCATCATCAATTTTTGCTGCGTTGCCAATAGACACAAAACCACGGAGAGTAGCAAGGCGTTTAGCAATCTTAGAAGGATGTGGGAGGAGGGTAAAAGGACGAGACATCCTTGCCACCCGAAGACGAGGCTAAAAATAATAAAGTGCAGCACTTGAGCCGCAAATATGACAGTCAGGATAAGAGCGGCGACAGGGCCCAAGCAGCCGCATCACTGACTGGCAAGGATAAGGATGGCCAAATCCCAACAAGGATACGCCAGAGATGCAGGAGGGTGACGGAAAATGGCGTCAAGTTGACGCTGACGAATGCGACATTTGCCGAAAGTGAAGCGCAAATACTTCAGAATGCATTAGGGTTGCCACGAGGGAGCATTTAACGGTATGACAGAGTTGTCAGGCGACGACAATATTTATTCTACCAAAATGTCCTTTGACTTCTAATTAGAGAAGCTTTTACCTAGAAACGGAACGTAACGGACGCGGATGCTTTCATTTCCTTTCTATTTCTGTTCAAAGCTGGCTCCTGGCCATAACCTTTGACTTTAAAAAGACTCCTGCGATTCCTGCGAATCCTGCGAATACTGCGAATGCTATTTTCATTAAAATTATTGAGCTTTTACAGTCCTTGGACAGTGGATTCCTGTGTGCAGGACGCAGGCCATCTAATTATTCCTCCTCCGCTCTGCTCGGCTCGCTACCCACTCGGAGCATTTATCCTGCGACTGCAAAAATGTCATCGCGGCTGTGTCAGCTGCCGCAGGGGGATTTCCACCTAGCAGGACACAGAGCAGATCCTTGTGGTCAGCAGTTTGCGCGGAATGCTCCCGGCAGCGAGTCTTTAAAAAGTTGCTGACTACTGACTTGATGCTGATGCTGATGATGATGACTCTTGGCGGTGGCCGTTGCCAGGATGCAACTAATTAAAAGCTTGATGTTTGAGTGCGTTTTCTTTGCGTCTTCACAGCGTTTTTCCTGGGTTTCCACTGCGTTTTCATTGCGTTTTCGATGCGTTTTTCCTTGCGTTTTGACTGCGTTGTGGATGCGTCTTGGTTGTGTTTCCACTGTGTTTTCTACTGCGTTTCCCTTGCGTGTTCACTGCGTTTTTCTCCGCGCTTTCACCTGCGTTTTCTACTGCGTTTCTACTGCGTGGGAGTCCTGCATTTCTACTGCGTTTTCCACTGCGTTTTCCATGCGTTTTCCCTGCGTTTTCCACTGCGTTTACCCTGCGTTTATAATGCGTTCAGCCTGCGTTTTCCCTGCGTTTTCCACTGCGTTTATAATGCGTTCAGCCTGCGTTTTCCCTGCGTTTTGGTTGCGTTTTCCCCTGCTTTTCCCCATGCGTTTTCCCTGCGATTTTGTTGTTCTTAAGTTTTTGTTGCGTTTTTAATGAGTTTTTGTTGCGTTTTTGTTGCATTTTTGTTGCGTTTTTGTTGCGTTTTATTGCCCTTCCCCCAGATCCTGTGTTAATTACGTTAAAGTTTTGTATATATTCCACATTTATTCGCTTATAGAACAGCAGGAACCAATCTCCTTCCCCTCCTCTCCACACCCCTCCTCACCCATCGCTGCGTTATTAAAATTATATTTATTACTTCGGGCCACAAATACGAATAAATGGAAAGTGAAGCGTTAATTAATTTTTAATGAATATGTATCGGAAACGCATTGAAAGCACCGCTGTCCCCTCTCCCCCCTCTCTGATAATGGCTTGTGGCCTTTCTGTTATGCTTATTATTTTTCTGCGCGTTTCTACCTCCACCGCTTCTTAGCAAGCGGTTTGCGGGCGTTTTTAATCGCGCTGATTCTGGCGAGGGCCGAAACCAGGCCCTGAGTGGCAGGCTTACGAGTGTGTGTTGCACTTGAGTGTGGCACACACAGAGGGCTATAAGGAATAGCAACTACTTTTCACGCTTTTAGTGAAATACCCTTTCATTGTGATTGAAGAGAGACTAGTTTGATTGAGAGACCAGTTTTGGCTTCAATCAGAAACCAAATCGGAGAAGTATAGAAAGTTTAGAAAGCTTGAAAAGTAGCATTTTGTGTTTATCCTGTTTGAAGCTTCATTTTTTTTCTCTCCCCCACAAAAAATATCCTCGAAAGAGTATCTTGCGGGAGTCCTTTCGGGTAGCTTTGTTGTTCCTTCCATTCATATGCGTTGTTTCTACCATTTTGTTTGCTCTGTTCTTGGCATTGTTTTCCTTTGCTGGCTGGCTTGTTTTTGTTGTTGGTTATATAGCTGATGCCTGGCATTATTCCCCCTCCCCCTCCCCCCTCCAAACACCCAGTCCTTCGCAGGACGAAGGACTAAAGACCGAGTCAGGTCCCAGCTGAGAGTGGCGGCCTGGCATTGCGTGGCATCAGAGCCAGCATTTGCAAGTCAAATGAAATTATTTATTTTGTGTATATGTGTAGCGCCAGGATAGGGGGGGGTGGTGTCCTGTAAGGATGTCGATGCCAAAGAATGCCGAAAAAGGAATTTAGTTTCATGCAACACACAGAGACCATACAACATGCAACGCTGCCTCCCGCTCACATATTAAAAGCGTATTCCGCATAAATAAGAAATATTCTTTCTGCCAGAGAGACCGGGCTGGAATGCAAAATTTTAAATTAGAAATTCCTGGCTAATTAGTGAGAGCTTTTCCGCTTTTCCCAGCTTTTCCGCTTTGCCAGACTTGAGATGTTGCATGCAACCGAGATACGAGATTTTATTTATTTTCTCGCAGCTTCGTTTTTTTTTTTTATTTCCGTTAAATATTTTCCATTTCCGCTTGCTCACACTTTTCCATTTTCCCCTTCATTTAATTAATCTGAAAGCTCAGCCAGGACAAGAAACGCAATTATCCTTCTCCTGGCTGGTGAAATGATTACCTGGGAGCTGGGAACTACTCAGGGAGGGAAAAAAACAGAAAACAGAAACTAAAGTTTGCTCAGAAATGACAACAAACAAAAAGCGGAAATGTTTGTTTACTTTTCGAGAATAAATAAAGGGATTAGAGAGCTTTTTTTTAGGAGAAAAACTAAGGATATTCCTGCTAAGTGTCGCTTTATGTTCCTTAAATGTGATTCCTGGCAAGGATCTTCGTCTGGGTTTTATTTTTCATTATTTTCTCCTGTCCGCCATGTTGTTTATTTTAATAATTCACACATCTGGCAACACTGGAGGGAGGTCCTGAAAATCTTTGCCTTTTTTTTCGAAACTCTTATTAGGCGGTTTGCACTCAATTGTTGAATAAATATTTAATTTATCGGTTTTGCCTTTGATTTTCCCGAAACAGGACTCGTTTTTATACTTTTTTTTTGGCAGTGCGGCAAGGACTCGGGAGCCGCATTACTCAGGAGCCGCAGCTGACAATGATGAGGCGACACTTGAGTCAAAAAACGCTTCCTAATTAAGTGTTAAATCATCCCAAAAATGGTGAGTGGGTGGTTTGGGTGTTTTTATGAGTGTTTTTATGAGTGTAGGAGTGTATGAGTGTATGAGTGTATTTCATTCGCTTTGACAAAGCCACGCCCCGAATAGCACGCAAATGAATGCGAAATTCACAGACACATGCCGCGCCGTTGGAAAGGAATGTTGCCAGCTCATATCCTGCGTCCTAGAAAGGGTAAGAAACACCGCCAGGTCCTGTATTCGTTCATAAATCATTTCGAATAGAATTGTTCTCATTAAGTCGAAGCCTTTTCACACTCAATTTAAGGCAAGGATCAGGATAATTCATCAGGATAATTCATCATATCGAAAGGAAAACATTTTAATTCACTTTTTTTTTGGGGCAGCAACAGCCCAACCTTGCCCCAAAAAAAAAAAGGGTAGCCAGCAGCGCAATATTGTCAAACATTAAATGTACTTTGTGGAGTTTTTCGTCCTTTTCATGGACACATTTTTATGGGCAATTTGAAACACATTTCATTACCGCCCCCCTATGACCTTCGACGGGGGCATAGAATAATGTGTTTGTTGCCTACTTTTTGGGGCAAGGGATGAGACCAGAAAACTCTCATCATTAACCTCGCTGGTTGTCCTGTTCTCTGTACAGGATGTTGTTTGTATTTAAGTGAAATCTTCTTAATATGTTAACAACTCATTGGGGGATTTTGTTCGTCCTGCGAGGCAATGGTTTTTGTGGCAACGTCATTGCTGTGGCAAGAACTATGGCAAAAGTCCAAGTTTTAGTCTTGTCACTTTCTGCTCGGCTTGCTGAATTATTTATGGATACAAGTCTCCCAAAAAAAATGGAACAAAAACAAAGGGAAGAAATATAAAAATAAAATCCTGAGGCTCCTCCTGTGGCAGGACTGCTACTCCTGCTGCTACTCCTGCTGTGTCAAGTGGCAGAATCTGCGCTGTAATGTGCATATATAATTTTCTATTTGTTTGCGAGTTTCCCGGCATTCGGGCTTTCGCCGGAAATTTCTTTCTCGCTTCGCCTTTCGCATCCTTTTTAATGCTCGAATGAACCTTTCGCTATGCCCTAATCGACGGGTATTACGAAAACAATGTGATGAATGCCAGGACTCTAGCCTAAGGAGTCCTGGAACTATGCCTCAGCCTAGACTGTAGCCTCTGGCATTCGCCGCGGCAAGGACTTTATTAAAATTTTAGGTAATCGTTTGTTTGCCTTCGTCTGGAAAGTTGAATTTATTAAAGTTGAGGATACACACACACTCGCTCGCTCCTTGAACTCCCTTGGCTTTGATTTGATGTTAATGCAAATGGCCCTCAGCCTTTTGTCGCCCCACCGAGTCCTTAGTCCTGAGTCCTTTGCCAAATTGCCGCACTGTTTAATTTTTAATGAAGCAACCGAAAACAGATTTACTGCCAAGGAAGCTAGCGGAAGCCGAGCAGGCTCTCACAGGCTCTCTCAGGCTTATCCTCATTTTCATTTTCATCATCATCAAGGGGA
Source organism: Drosophila ercepeae (assembly GCA_018150545.1). Taxonomy (NCBI): domain Eukaryota; kingdom Metazoa; phylum Arthropoda; class Insecta; order Diptera; family Drosophilidae; genus Drosophila; species Drosophila ercepeae. The sequence continues at coordinate 4,145,308 of JAECWL010000197.1, forward strand.
AAAGGAGGAGCAGGAGCAGGACTCGTTGTTGGGGCTGGGGGTTTAGCAGCTGATGTCTGATTAATCATCAATGATTGAAAATGGTATCCTTCACACACACGCGGCGCAAAACGCAAACGCTCCTTCCGGAAATCTGTGGTACGTTCCTGATTATTTCCAAAAACCTGGCGGAGGTTCTGCCACTGCCTGCCTGCCACTTCAAGTTCCTTTCAGAACACACGTGTCAAGAGAGCCACTCGAAAAGCTTAAGCTCAGGATCCGGCAGTAACCAGTCAGGATCTAGGATCCTTTATCCTGTAGGTCAAAAAGCGCATGCAACCGTGCCAAATACACCTCAAGGTAAGCCTTGAATCCTTCAATCCTTGAACACTTTTCGTTTTCGTTTTGGAATTGTGGCAAAAATACTTGCAATTAATGCTGCTACGTTTTGGGGCAAGCAATTAGTTGCCACTTTTGATTTTTTCTTCTCATTTACTTTGTACAGTGAAGCCTGCTTAGTATTGAAGATGCCGCACATTTGTGGCAGCCACCAATTAGAAAATTCATACATATGAGTGGCGTCTCTCTTTGCGGCTCGTGTGGCATCAATTATTTAGAGCTGGAGATGGCAGTGCCTTGCCTTGCCTTGCTCCTCCTGCTTCCCAGTCTCATATATCAGAAAGGTCCTGGCTGGGTCTTTGGTTCTCACCGGAACGGGCTAAGAAGTCACGTTTCGATCGCTGCTGCCTGGTGTGGCGCAACTCGGAAAGTTTTTAAACTCATTTTAGGTCAACTTTCATCATATTTTTGCCACATAACCTCCGACCTCTTTATTTTCCGTGTCCTGTCGAGCCTTTCTATTGAAAATTCCCAAAAATGATGGCCTCAAACGTGGTGGCTTAAGTTGTCCTTCCTCCTTGGAGTCATAGTCAGAGCCAGAAGCCACATCCTGGCTTACCCAGTCAAGGATATTGAAAGGGTTAACAGATCCAAAGGTTTAAAACTCCAATAAAAGTCAGCCAGGATAAAGGATCAATCGCTGGCTGCCGTTTTATGTCGATTAAAAACGTCAATGACTGCGCTAATTGAGCAAAAAACCGGTTGAAGGGTCACAGTTCATGGGGGAGTTCATGGGGTCATGGGGGTGCAACACCCGACAGGACTAGGTTGCATGTCCTGCCAGAGTCCTGCCAAGTTACTTGACTCGATAAGTGACAGCAGCATTTGTCTTTGGGCCCCCGATCCTTGGGAGCCTTCGTCCTGCAACTTGACAGACAGTTTAAAGTTTTAGTTTCATTTTTATTTTCATTTCGTGTCTGTCTAAGTCTGCTCCATTTTATTTTCGTATTTTTTTATTATCCTGCTATCCAGCATGTGTTTATTTGTTCCTTGGAGGGGTGTCCTTAAAGCGGAGTCCTTGGAGCGGCAGGAATCATAGAACACCTTCCCCGAGAGTGGAGAGACAATTGAAAGCATGGTTCGGTTTTTGTCTAACACGTAGCGTAGCGTTTTGCCTTTATGGTTATTAAGGATCTAGGACACGTAGGACACGTTACCAGCCATGTAGTAGCTTAAATTCCAGTTTAATCTTCTTGGAAACCGTCAAAAGCTGCAACTGATAGAACGCGAATCTCATATTCTGCATGCCCGCAGGATAACGCTGCTATTTCTGGCGCTAATGGCTCCTTGCTAGAGTGCATAAAACTGCAAAAAGGATCCTCCGCGGGCGAAAAGTTGCGATAGGAACATGTGTCAGCAAAGGACGAGCAAAAAAAAAGTGAAACTTGAGCAGAAGCTTTGCTTTAAGGCAGGACGAGGTCTGGGTGCTACTTTTCCCATCAAATAGTTTGTGTGTTTTTTTTTCGTCCTGTATTCTGTGCAAGGATAAATGGATCTCCTTTGGCTGTCTCGCATAAAAATGCTTGCCACTTTGTCTTATTTTTCGCAATTTAGAAGTCATTCACTCGGAGTCTCGTCCTCGGAGTCCGCCTGGCGAGTCAAATGAGCAACGAACTCGTTCCAGAAAGAAGGCGATGGCAATCAATGCCACAAACGAGGAACATGCAGGAGCAGTAAGAGTCCTGCCAGGACAGGGAGAAACACAACAGTTTGTTGTCTATTTTTTTTTTATTATTGTATTTTAATTTATTTTATTTGCTGAACTCCCAGCCAGGATTGGCCTCAGTCCTCCCACCCAGTTCCTCTCACCGGAGGGATTTGTTCCTTAATTTCTCCTGCTTTCTGCTTTTACACCGAAAAGCTGCCACTTGGCCGCAGCTGCTGTCGTTTTGGGAGCTTTTCTTTCTCCGGTTTCTGCTCCTTTTTTCTCCGTTTCTGTAAACAAAACTCGACATCATCGGCCGGAATAATCTCCGGGCCTTATAAATTATAGAGCAAGCCAGGTGAGAGCTCACAACCAGTTTTCCACTCAACTTCAAATTGCCAACTAATTTGCTAATGGAATGCTTAGAGACAGGAGGCAGAGCCAAGAGGCAGTACGGGAGGAGGCAGGAGGCAGTATGAATATGCATAAATCTGTTGCAGGATAATGCTTGTATCCTCACGAATAATAAACGAGAAAGTAGCTCTCTTTTCTCTCCTTAAAAGGTGAGTTTATCTTTTGCCGAAAATCATTAAAAAAATATAACAAAAAGGAAGGACTTTTTAGGAAAAGTTTAGCTCAGGATTGCAGTTAGTTAGGTGGCAGGAAATCGGCTTCGATTGAGTCCTGTATCCTGAATTTCGGAGCAGAGCACAAATGCTCCTCAAATAGTTGACAAGAGCTTATTGGGAGCTCCTTGCTACTTGCTCCTTGTGTGTGTGCAAGGATGTAAGCAGAGAAGGATACAAGGGATTACGGGCAGAGATTGTGTACACTTTTTTGAGAGACTCTGAGACAGTGGTCCTTTTATTTGATTTAACCAGCACCAGGACCCTCCTCCTTGATGCATTGTCGCCTCGTGCACAATCTGGCTCCTTTCTACACTCGAAATCAATGCAAGGACCCCCCTGAGAAGCAGGAATTCGAATACCCCGATTTATTTCCAGTGTAACTGTCCAAAAAAGTAGAGAGAGCTGGCTGCTTTGGAAACTTTTGCCAGCACTTTTGTTTTCATTCAATGTCCTGGCCAGACAGGCAGCTTCTACATTTTCCACAATTTCCATTTCAAAGCGAAAACTTGCCGCCAGCGTGTTGCCACTCCTGCTCCTGCCACTCCTGCTCCTGCCACTCTTGCTCCTGCCACTCCTGCTCCTGCCACTCACCCGACTCTAGCCTCTCAATCCTGTTCTGGATCGACAAATGTTTTGCGAAGCCCTCAAACAATTGTTCGGCCAAAAATAGAACCAGAACCAGCAGCAGCAGGACGAAAAACTCGAAACTTTTTGGATATGAAAAATGTTCACAATGAAATTTAAAATTCTATCAATTTTTAGGGAAACCCCCGGACAGCAGAGTCCTGGACAGAGTCCGGAATTCAAATTTGTCGACTCTGCAGCCTGGGATCGATGGCCAAGATTGCGATTTATGGTTCTCGGCGGCAAGTTGCAAGTTTAACGAGTTAGACTTTGGGGTGCAACAAGTTTTTCTCTCAAAAAAAGGACCTTTTCCTTATTTTGGGTTGAATTTTGTTAAAATTTCGTTTATTTTCTGCCTGGAGAAAGTTTTTACATCCTTGGAAGCTCCCTTTAAGTGCCTTAAAAATAATTGACAGACCAATTTGCAGTCCTGTTGGGAAAAAAAGTAAAATATTTGCAAATAAAATTCAGGAAATCATAAACTCCAGCACCTGGCAAGGATTCTGGTTTTTTGGCAAATAATTGGCAGCTCAAATTCAAGGATTCAAAAGGATATTTCCCTAGAAGAGAAGGGAAGATAGAATTTATTAGGAAATATATTAGAAAATCCTTCTCCTGCTTTATTTTTTCTTTAAAAATCTAAACCAATAGTTTGTTAGAATTTCTGCCCTTTTTTAAAGCCTTTAAAGGACTCGGTTTAAGGACTCGGTTGGCATACGAAATGCATGAAAAATATTCTATTTGGAGAATGGCGTCCCGACAGGATGCGAGATGAGGGAAAGCCCGCGGGAAATAGGAAGCAGGATTGCTGCCAGGACTCGAAATGCGTTCCTTTTCGCAGCCTGACGCGTAGAAAGTTAATTTTTTTCCTCCTTTTTCTTTTGTTTTTTGTTTTTTCTTCTTTTTTTTCGCAGTTATTTTTTGTTTCTTTCTTTTGTTTTTTTTGCTTTCTTTTTTTGTTTCTGTTTTGATTTTTAATTTTATTTTTTTTTATTTTCCTTTTCTTGTTTTTTTTGCAGTTTTTTTTTTATTATTTTTATTTTTTGATGTGAGAAGGTTTTTGTTGTTCCTTTGGCCTTGCCACGGCCCTCCTCCCCACCCTCTCACATCACCTTCCAGTCAGACTTTTTAATAACTTTTGTCTGACGCATAAATCCGCAACGCATGGAGGGGGGTTTGAGTGGGGGGAGGTGCCACAGGGAAAGCTCTGGAAAATTGCATTGCAAATTTTGTGATGGCTGTGGGAGTGTGCGGGGGTGTACATGTGTGTATTTTCTACTCACCACCCTCGCTCCCCCCGAACTCCTCCATTGAAATCGTAAATTTTCGCATTTCCAACTACAATTTGGCCGCCAACTTTTTGTACTCCCCTCTGTCCTGGTTCGCGCTTTTCAACTTTTGACTCAAAGTTGCAACACACACAGGGTCGAGGCAGCGAGGCAACTTGCCACAAAGTCAACGCAACAAGCGACAACCATCGCAGGCGGCGTAAAAAAATAATAATAATAAAAAAACAAGAGCGAAGGATGTAGTCCAGGATCAAGGATAAAATGAGGCAAAAAATATAAAAATTAACTGTAAATAAAAGCAACAAAAAAAAAGCATAAAAAAAGCAACTCAAAAGCAAACAAGGAGCAAGCAAGGACTTGGAGCTACCCTGCCACCGCAAAAAAATTTGAAAATATTAAAAATCGAAATCCTGAATCGATTTTTCTGAGAATCTAGATTCAAAATTTTATCCGGAAGTATTTTTTGCGTCGCTTCTCAAATCCCTCGTTGCCAATCAAGGACTTGTAAAAGGACTTTAAAAGAGCATTAAAATGCGGAAACAAATATTTGGCCACCGTGTGTCGCCAGGAAGAAAACAAGGAACTGGAAAAAAACAAGAAATGCCTCAAAGGCGTCCTCCTGCGTCGTCCTGCGTTGTGCCTCCTACGCCTCCTGCGACTCCTACGTCCTTGTTCCTGCTTTTGGTCAAAGGCTCGTGAAATTCATTTTTGAATCCGCCGCAGGATGTCGTCGGGCCTGTTGACTTTTCTGCTGTTGTTGTCTGGCAGCGAATTCTTTCTGCCTTTTTTCGTTTCCGCCACACACGGGCGGAGATCCTTGACGGGGAGAGAGAGATCCTTTAAACGGGGGACAAAGTCCACTAATTTGTCCATTATGGCAACAGTTTGGCAACAAAAAGTGGCACCTGTTGCGGTTTTCGGTTAACTTTCAACCTGATTTTCGGTGGCAAGGATAACCCGCAACATCGCGAGTCGTTGAATGCATTTCGAAAATATGAAAACGTTTTATACTTTTGATGCTCTTTGATTTTACGAGCAATAATAATGAAAAGCCATAAAAGGATTGGGAGTGCTCTTAAAAGAGATTGCTCAGTCAGGATATTACTTGTAAAAAGGACGAAAGGTGAACCTCTGGCCCCCCTCCCCCGAAAAGTAATTCGTTGAAAGCCTTTCTCCTCTCTCCTGACATCAATTTGAAGTTTTTTAAAAGCTCATCAAGTGGCTTTCGAAAATGTTACATTTTGTGGCTAATTAGGAGGCTAAAAGGGGTCGAAGCCAAACTATGCTGCAGCTGCAGGAGTGTCCTTCTCGTTAAACTAATTAAGCCGAATCTGACCGACACGCCTCGTTCTTTTGATACATTCTTCGCTTAATGAGCGGCAAATGCGACGATGCGTTTTAAAACGCTCGCAAACCGCATGGAAACCGAGCCGCAGACCGAGGAGAGGCGAGGTTCTTGCTCGTCCTCCTCCTCGTATATTTCACTTTGTGAGGCATTTAAATGAATTAAATGCTGTCAAGGCAGACACAAACGATGCAAAAAACGTAAAAAACGATGAAAAAAGGAAAAAAAAGATGCAAAAAAATCGAAAAAACGCTGAAAACACTGAAAAAAATTGAAAAACGCTGAAAAAACGCTGGGAAAACGCTGAAAAAAAAACAAAAAAAGAGGAAAAAAACGAAAAAAAAACAGTGAAAAAAAGCGAGAAAAAAACGAAAAAAAGGCAAACAAAAAAAAACGCTAAAAAAAGTGAAAAACCAAAAATAAGAAGCCCGAAAACCGCGCGAAAAAAAACATAATTATCATGGTAAAAAATTGAATCAAGGATGGGAAGGATGGGAAGGATGGAGGCAGGACTGGGGGCAGGATGGAGGCAGGACTGGTGGCAGGACTGGTGGCAGGATGGAGGTAGGACTGGGGGCAGGATGAGCAGGATGAAAATAAACTGAGGCGAAGCGAACCTCAAAAACCAACAGGCGGCAGCTGGCCCAACAGCCTTGGGTTCTCTCGTTTCCGAGTTCTGGGTTCTGGGTGTGTGGCACTAATGGGTGGTGGTCAGTGGGTGGCTTGGCTTGGCCTGGCGTGTATCATAAATGAAATGATGCTTTTGTATTGGTTTCGCTACTCAATTTAATTTATTGCCAGAGCTTCGGTCAGCTTTTTTTTTAATATGCAAAGTCTGCCAGCGATGATGATGCTTTGTTTTTTTTCGCTTTTTTCTCGTATAATTGCCAAGAATCTGTTGGTGGGCGGTCAGGCCTGTTAAAATCATTCATTAAGACTCGATGATTGGCTTTTATGTAGGCGGGCGGCACTCGACGCCGATTCAAAGCCATCACCCAATTAGCCAGATAAGGATAATCAAGGATATTCTCGGATATTTCCATATCCCTGTTGGATTTTTTAGTCTAAAAAAAATAGTTATAGTGCAACTTATAGATAAGGAAAAAATATGTATCTATGACTCTTGCCTTAAATCCGGATGAATTCCAATTAATTAATTACGGAAAAATACGGAAAAATATGGAAAATTCCGCTGCCATTCAATATGGCTGGAAACTAATTAAAAATCCTGTTTAATATCATTATGAATTATAACAAAATTATAAAAAATAACGAACTTATGCTGGCTTTTGGCGAATTCTATGGAAATTTTTGCAATTTAATTCGCTTTTCGCTTTTCATAACAATTATTTTAGTTGGAAAAATGTTGCACGCGCTGGCGGTTGCACCACACAATGCCACGCCTTGATAGGGAATGGAGAGAGAGAGACGCCCACACACAGAGGATGCCACAGCCACTGCGGCAAAAAGTGGCAGAAACCAGCCTGCATGTCTCGCTATAATTAGTCCTTGCCACATCCTTTGAGTTGCCGCTCTTGCCGCTCGCCTCGTTGCATCCCCCCCAAAACATCCTTTAAGGAATCAATATGTATATATCCTTGCCCGACGGCAATATATAGAATTTTCCCAACCGAATTTCGGGTTAATTAGCCTTTGACTTTGGCAGGACTCGAAGCGTGCTCTTCTTTCTCCTGAAAAGCTGCGTTGCTGCCTCTGAAAATCGAAGAATTTAAATCAATTTTCCGGCTGGAAAAAAGGACTTAAAGGACCTCACTAAATTGCTGACAATACATAAATAATTGCTTTCCGATTGGGGGAGTGGCTAATAAATTAATCACAAAAACTTTCGTGGTCAGTCATGGCCAAAGCTCAGGACACGAAACACGAAACACAAAAAAATAAAGAAAAACTCGATTTGGAAATTTCGGTAATTAATTTCAACGCCTTGTAATAATATAAATACGCTGACGTGGAGCCAATAATTAATGACAAATGAAAATCATTGAAGTCCTGGAATATCCAGGAATACCCGTTTCAAAACCATAATCACCTGCGACTATTTGTCAATGTCCTGTAATGGGTTGTGATGACAAATTTAAGCGGCTGCCATGTTACATAAATTGTTCAAGTTATATCGGGGCCAAAGGTGTCAAATGGTGCTCAAGCAATGGCTTCATAAATGCCACGCAATCTAGGTCCTTTTTATGGCGTGTCGTTGAACTCTCCGTGCCACCACCTCCTTCGACTTGAGTTCCAATAAAACTAAAACAGTTTCCGGGCTTGGCAAACAATTTAGAATCGATTTTTCCTACATTTATTAAGCTATGGCGGGGATGGAAGCTAATTTTTGGCTCGAAGAGTTGATTTAAGAATCCTTTTTTGACCTAAAATGAACTCCTTTAAGTCTAGAGTCTCGAATCCCAGAGTCAATGTCCTTTTGTTTTGTTTTTCCCGTCGAAATTTTTGTTATTTTATAATTGCCACAGTGGCTGCCTTTGCTGCTCATTTCTCAGTCAGTCAGTAGTCCTTTGTAGTCCTCCCGCCTGCCTTTTATTATTATTATTTTTATTATTATTCCTCTGCTGCCTGCTTCTGCTGTTTTTGCGAGCGAGCTGTTTTTGTTTAACGAAAAGGACCGACCAGACCAGCGGCTTTCACCGAAAAACAAAAAACCAGTAAAAAAAAAAGGCCGAAAAGTGGTTGGCCAGACGGCAACTTGTTGTTGTCCTGAATTCTGGGTTATCCTGGCAATCCTAAAGGGGTTGAGAAACGGGACTGAAGACTAAACTGAAACGCATTTATATTTAATGAAATATAAATAAAATATTAGAGGCCAAAGTTTCGGTTCGCAACGAGACTAGAAAGGGTCACAGGATCTCTAATTTAATTTCATTTTCAGTTTCAGTTTCGGTTTTCTGTATTTTTTGTCACTTTTTCTAATCGAAATGGTGGAGCTTTTAAATTTGCGTTTTTCTATAATTCAGGAGGTTCCTGGCCTTAGATCCTTTAGCTTTGGCATGTCCTTCCTTCCTTCTCATTTGGCTAATATGTTTCTGCGGTTCTTTTTGTTATTTCGATTTTGACAACTTGGCAAATGGTAATCCTTGCAGCTTAGAAAATAAATTATTTTTCCTCATTTGCGGTTGCATTTCCATATGAGATCCTTATTTTTGTTTTTTTTTAGCGAATTTTAGCGAGTTTTGGCTTTGTTTTTTGCTTTGTTTTTGGCTTTGTTTTTGGCTTTATTTCAGGCTTTGTTCCTGGCTCTGTCCCGGGCTCTGGCTCTGTTCCTGGCTCTGGCTCTGGCTTTGGCTTTGGCTTTGTCCCTGTTCCTGGCTCTGTTCCTGGCTCTGTTCCTGGCTCTGTTCCTGGCTCTGTTCCTGGCTCTGCCCCTGTTCCTGGCTCTGCCCCTGTTCCTGGCTCTAACTCTGTTCCTGTTCCTGGCTCTGTTCTTGGCTCTGGTTCTGGCTATGTCCCTGTTCCAGTCCTTGGCTCTGGCTCTGTCCTTGTTCCTGGCTCTGTTCCTAGCTCTGGCTCTGGAACTGTCTTTGGCTCTATCTTTGTTCCTAAATCTGGCTCAGGCTCTGCCTCTGGCTCTGTCCCTGTTCCTGTCCCAAACCCTGTCCCCGTCCCTAGCTCTTACCCTGCCTTTTGGTATTCATTATCCTTCTAATGTAAATCGGTTAATTACATGTCAGGAGGATTAATCCTCGGCTTCCTCCTCCACCACAGAATCTACAATTTTTCGCCGCTTCAGCAGCTCTCTGGCAATTGTTTTTCTTTGTCCTTTGTTCTGGACCTGAATCCTTTGTAAAAAAACACAATCCTGGCAATTAGTCAAAGCGATGGCGACCGCAATGCAAATGCAAATGCAAATAATAACAAATGAATCGCAAACGAACTGCTGCGGCCAAACAAATGACCGCAAGGATAATCGAAAACGAAAACGAAATAAATTAACCCCAGCAGGATGTGTGCCGATAAAAACTGCATTTAATATTTATAGAATCCAGGACAGGAAAACATGAAATCGAACTAAAAGCTATGTCGGGGACTGTTTTCCTTTTTTTATGATGATATTTTTAGAAATTTTCTGGAAAAAAGCAACGATTCCGTGCTATCTTCGCGGAAAAGTATAATTTGTGGCTTAAAAGCTGATGACATGGTCATTTGCCGATAGACCAGGTCCTTCGTCCTTCCTCCTGCCACCCCCAAAGTGTCCTTTTTAATGGTCAATTTGGGGATTCCAGGACACCCGTAAAAAACGATCAAAATTGAAGGTAAATTACAACGTGTTGCTGTTTTTTCAAACTGCGCATAATTTTAGAGAAAACATTTCCGAATATTAAAAGCTCGCTCAATCGACGCAATAAACGGAAAAGAGGGTCCTTCGTCCTGGAGTCCTTCGTCCTGCGTTCTGTGTCCTGTGGCACGCTAATGTTGGGGGAACGCTAGAAAGTCAATGCCCAAAGGAATCTTCTTATATATTCGAGTATTTACTTTGATTTTGATTTGCTTGATTTGTTCCGCAAAAAAATATCTCTGTGTTTACGTTTGGGACAACGATGATGATGATGATGATAGTGATAATTGAAGGTAATAATTATGATGTCGCAGGACAGTCACAGGACTTCAAATGGTTCCCAAACGGCCGCTCGTGCATGAATTTTTTTATCGATACAAAAGTCAAATACGAAGAAAACGAACTAATTCTATTACAATTGCCCGGAGCCATACCACACGCACTTATCCCAGAAATAATATATATAAAAATATATATCCTTGGGGGTGGGTGGAGGTGGCAGGACAAACGAGAGAAAGACCTCAGCTTTTCCATCAGAGCAGCTCCCCCTCGGGGTCAGTGTTTTTGATTTATGGCTGCTATTGAACTTGTTTGTTGCTCTTTTCTTGGTCCTGTTTTGGTCCTGTTTTGGTCCTGTTTTGGTCCTGCTTTGGTCTTTGGCCAATTTATGAGTTTATTTGCTTATGCCCCAAAGTTGGGCCTTAACCCAGCAGAAAAACTGCACCACACAACAGGACGAACAGGACGAACAGGACGAAATATTCATTGAAAACTAATGATGTGGAAAATAGAAAAATTGCCTGCAGTTAGAGAGCAGGATCCGAGATTCTTGGCTGGACTCGCATTCTTACATAAAAGAAATGTCTTCAGCAGGACACTCCAAGGATGTGTAGGTTTCCCTTGGACTCTCGACTCTTTGGGTTCAAAGGGTTTAAGACCTTTTCTTGGCCAAAAACTTAAACTTCCCATATCTGCTTTTGAATTATATTTTTTCAAGGCAATAAAAGAGTGGAGAGCTCTTCGAAAGTAGTGTAAAAAATCACTTTGATTGTCTGGAATACTGGAAAAAACTTAAATATGTCCATGACCTCAGCGACCCGAGGGCGTGTTGCAAAGAGCTTTGTTAGCCTCTTGACTTGCGGGTTGGTGATTAGGAAGAAGTGCCTAGCCTGCCTTTGGGCAAAACATTAAAGCAGCAAATCTTAATACCCTCGTTTTTTGTCACTACAAAGAATGGTTCTGCGTTTTTGAGGAATAAATATACCCTGCCAGAGGTTGCTGGGTAAAAAGACGACTGGAAAATGAACAAATAAACAAAACTTCAGTCTTCAGTCAATGTGCTCGAGCGATTTCCCCGCTGATTGATTTTCAAATGTGCGTAATCAATAAAACAAAAGGAAAACACTCAGCTGGAGGGGAATCAAGGCGACAAAACCAGGAGAAAGGGAAAAGGAACTGAAAAGGAGGAGGACCTGGGAGGTGGGAGCTGGGAAACCAGGAGCTGTGAGGTGGAAGCTGGCCTTTTGGGAAAGGGAAATCGAAACAAATCCAATCGCATCGCATCGATTCCGATTCCGAAATGACGTCAAATGAAAAATGAAAAATGAAAATTTAAATAAATAAATAAGAAGAGAGAGCGAATGCTTGGCAAAACAATAAAACAATGGCCATCCGCATAAATATTTGAATTTGAATTTGAATTTGATTTGTAATGACGAACGGAATGCTACAAGAGATATTTTTTTCTGCCAAATTGCCATTACCAGAGAGTCCATCCAGCTAATGCCTCCTTAGAGTCCTTTTCTCTCTTTTTGAGCCTCGAGGGGGGACTCTGCTGGGACACTGCATAATCAATTTGTTTGTTGCCGAAATTTCGTTCAATTTGTTTCAACTGTCAATAGAATATTTCTGTTTTATTAGCGATCCAAAAAAATACCGCATAAACTCTATAAACAATTTATGAATCAATGAAAATAGGCTTCAACCAATGTTGATTTCCTTCCCCGCAAGGACTAACGACATTCCATTAGCCATGGAAAAACTTTTCTCCCTCGACACACACAAGTTTAAACTATTATTTTGTTAAGCAAACATAATCATGAACTATTTTCTAATCACTTGATTGCTTAAATTAAATTGCAAGTTGAGAAGCTTTTAGAAGCCTTAAGGACATTTTCCCAGGATGACAGAGGCAGACAGGCTATCGACTTCATTACTTGATGGATTTTTAATTAGTGCAAATAGCATCGATCAAAAGTTGACCCCCGAAGTAGACTCGAGACTCACTCGCAATTAGTCGCAATGAATAATATTCTTGCCCTTTTGACCAGGTCACAGTATTAGTTATTAAAAACTTTGTTTTTTAGTCCTTGTTCCAGCTTAGAACTTTAGTTGAGTTAGAACTTTATCCTTTGCAGGTCCTAGTCTTGTGGCATAATTTGAAAGTTTTCTGCCCCAAAAGGTTACACTTTCCGATTGGTTAGTTTCAGTTTCTGGTTAGTTTGTGTTTAATTTGTCATCGCAACAGATTTTTCGCCTCTAATTAATCACGATTGACATTGAGATGAATAAAAAATGGAAAACCCAATAAAAAAAAACAGAAACCTGTGTGTGTTGGAGTTTTAAAAACTTTGCTTTCGAGAGCTTAACGAACTGGAAACTGGAAAATATATATCGGAAAGTTCACTGCCAATTAGTGTTGGCATTAAAATGTGAAAATCCTGAAATGATAATGAAAAGCGGGCAATGAGGGGTTAATTAAGAGGTCGAAGAGTGTCTCGTGTATCCACAGTTTTTCGACAAATTGATTTAATTCCGAATTCTACAACCTGTACAGGCTGTCCTCGAATCAAAGCAGCTTAATGGAAGCAACAAAAAACGACTCCTGCCTGCCTGTCAACAAAACTATCAACAATTTGGCATAAAAATCACTTACTCTCTGAAATATATACACGGCAACGAGTATGGAAAAGAAATTTCCGTATTTTTTCCAGGACCAGGACGAAGGATTGCACTGCTGTTGACACTTTTATGGCACCTGAGAGAGGGAGGAGCCAGGACCTGGAACTCCAGCTTCCGGCTTGTTCTGACACCGCCTCATTGATCGCATAATCGCTTCTGAATTCAAAATTTGTATGCTCCTGACGGGACTATCCCAAAAGGATAATTGCGGTGGATTGCAAAAGTCAACAGGTTTGACAAGGAATCGTCTCGAATTTATTTATTTTTATACCCTGTACCCATTAAAAATGGGTGAAAAGGGTATCATAATATGGTGCAAATGTATGTAACAGGCAGAAGGAAGCATCTCCGACCCCATAAAGTATATATATTCTTGATCAGCATAAACAGCCGAGTCGATATAGCCATGTCCGTCTGTCCGTCCGTCCGTCCGTCCGTCCGTCCGTCCGTCCGTCTGTCCGTATCAACGCCTAGATCTCAGAATCTACAAGAGCTACAGACATGTGCCATATATCGTTGGATAGGTAATTACCATACGCAGTACAAGTTTGTTTTTTTATTTTGATATCACCCCCCGTTCCTCCGCAAACAGCAAAAAACTGTCACGACCAAGCTCCCCCGCAAACCTCAAAAAACTGCCATGCCCACAATTATTGTCCTAATGCTATGCAATTCGGCATATGCGTTGGTGCTTATAAAAGCTATCTAATTTTTAAATTTGAACCAAATCGGATAAGAAACACGGAAGTTATGCCACATGCAAAATCTATGGCAAGGGAAGCAGAAGCGCAGCAAAACACGCATTGCGCGACGCCGACTGCGACGTTGACAGCGAAATGTGTATGGCTTTATGACACACGAAACTTTGTTTCATAACCAAAATCATACCAAATTTATATTGTTATGGTCCTCTTTTCTAATAGAATATTGTTTTATTTATTTATTGATACTAAATAAATAAATTGTAAGCATGTCTAAGGGTACAGGGTATTTTGCAATCGGGAAACTCGACTGCTGCTACCTTACTAGTTCGCTTTAAAATGTGATGATGAAGCAGGCCTAAGGCTGAGGCTGGGGAAGAGGCATCGGAAACGGAAGCTAAACAGTTTCTCCTTCGTGTCCTTTTGTTCTCATTGTTGCGACTCCCCCGTCTCTAGCAGAGAGAGTCCTAGTTACTTTTGTGGCGCCTCTAAGCGGCTAATCGGCTAAGAAGCTTCACAAAAACCTGGCCCAGGATCTTGGCTTTAATCTGAAACCTTATAGAGGGGTGCAGCGAGCTCTTCAGCATGGAAAGCAGGAAGGGATTTCAAGGATGTGTCTGGGATATGCCTAAGATATTGGCTAGGAAATCCCTTCCTCTACCTCCTTTTGCTTCTACTCAAAATAGTCAGAACCATTAGCTAGTGAGTTAAAGTTGGCTTAAAAATTGGAAACTTTGAGGGAGTTGGAGGGAGTTTGAGGGAGTTTAAGGGAGTTCCAAGGAGTTCGAGGCAGTTCTAGGAAGTTATAGGAAGTTCCAGGGACTTCAAGGGAGTTCTAGGAAGTCCTTGCGCCAAAAAAGGAGTAAGAACTCGATCCTGGAGCACGCTTGACTAACGCCAAAGCAAATGGAATAACATTGAATAGAAAAAAGGGAATAACTTGGTTATTATAGAAAAAAGGGAGAAAAAAGGATGAAAAAGTTGATCCTTCTCGCAGCTAGCCATGCTTCCTTTTTGTTTACAATTCGACAAAATGCTACAAGTTTTTCTGTTTTCTGTTTCAACCTTTCACCCGTTGACCCTTTTTCATCCTTTGAACCATGTCAGAAAGGCTGCTGCAAAAAGGCTCTAGGAATGGCAGAAAAAGTTGATAATCATGTAAGCGGAACATTATGCTGCAATTTATGCTGCAAGGGGCAATAAGTTAATACGCCGCACGCGCCATCATCATCGACAACGCTCTCATCCATCCACGGGTCAGGTCTCCGGGTCCGGAGTCCGGTCACGGATTCTGTTTCCGTATTTTTTGCGTTCGCTCCCTCGCCCCAGACCACAATGCAGCGAGTCCAAAGGGGCTTAAGCTCCGCTAAAGAGCCGAGAGTACGTGTAATTCAATAGCACTAACAGCCACGTTTCCCAGAAATCCTTTCCCATCGCTGCTACTGCTACTTTTTTGTGGCGAATCCTGAATGTGATTGCTAAAACCTTTTCGGTCAGTGTTTCGAGAGGGGAACTTTTCTATTTAAACAAAGAGCTGGCCCAGTGGTAAGTGGTAAGTGGTCTCTGCCAGATAGGACACCCAAAGACCATTATCCTTTCTAATTGCCTCAGATTAGGAGGCAAATCACACGGCGCTTTTGTCCTTTCGATTCGATTATGACTCTGCCTTGAATGGGATTCCTTCCTGCCACCACCTGCCACCTGCCACCCGGGGGCATTGTTTTTCCTTCATTAAATGAAAATGCAAAGTAAACGAAAATGTGTGTTTGCCAACTGCATTGTCAATGTTTTTCCAGGCATGCATCTTTCGCTTGGATCCTTGCCTCCTTGCAACTAATATTTGTGCAGTTTGATTGTCTCTCTCTCGCTCTGGTATTGTTTAAACTAGTATCCTGCTCCTGTGTGTCCTGTGTGTCCTGGGTTTTTATTAAATTCCTGCTTCGTATCGGAGCCTCAGCACCTTGCCAGCTTTTCCCGGCCTGACTGCACCTCATCAATCAGAAAACCATAATCCCAATCCGAATCTGTATCGAAAACGGAATGCAGCTCCAGCAGCTCCTGCAGCTTAGTATTTGCTCCTTTTACTGGCATTGTTGACCTGCAAATCGTCTCCAGGACACTCCAGGATTAGCCCCGGCTGAATTTTATCATTTTAGTAACAGATTTCAAGGATTAACTCCGGCTTTAATTTCCTTTCAACGAGCATGCGTGGGCTTCCAATTGGCTTTTGTTTCCGAGTCGATGTAGATTCCAATTTCAAGTTTTGTCTATTTTTAGTTTGAGAAGCTGGCCGGAGGAGGAAGGAGGAGGATTCCAGATCCTTTTGGCGTTTCGGCATTCGACATTTTCGGGACCTCTCAAAGGTCAACCGATTCGCATATTTGCCACAGAGCTGTCCCCGGCAGAAATGCACCACCAGCGTACGGGTCACAAGGCTCTGTCTCAAAGTAAATGTCGATGCCAGAGAGAGAACACCCAAAAGCACCCAAAGCAGGACCCAAAACACCAAAACTAACAGCAAACCGCAGTCTTGGCAACCTGGCAACCTGTCCTACCTGCATTGCATTCCCTGCTTGTGGCCGAAAATTCCTCAATAGGCGAGTGTCCCCACCACCCCCCACTAGGACACGGGACATGTATGTTATATTTTCTAGGAGCCAGGAGCTAGGTCCGACTTCTTATAGAAAAAAACCCAGGACAACCGATGACCGAGGGCTAAAATGCCATAAACATGTTACATATTGTTGTGCGCTGTGTTTGGGGCCAACAAGCTTCCTTCTGCCTGGCGATGTGCCATGTCCTGGCAGGATATGTATATGCAACCCAAAAAATGAATTTCCCTTAAACGGGTTAAGCCGGAAAATATTCGCCCCAAAGAGTTTTCATTACGCAACTTGTTTATCCTGCTGCTCCTGCTCCTCCTGCTGCATTTTCAAATTGAATTGCAGTCCTTCTCTGGCTTAAGGCTTATGGCTCATGGAAATGCCAAATGCCAATTCCAAGCAAAACTTGTTCACAATTAAATGAAAATTTTTGGAAATCAAACCAACTAGAGTAGAGAAGACTTTCTAAAAGACTTTCTAAAGATTTTACAAGCATTTTTGTATCTCAAAAACCTAAAATTATATAGAAAGTCGAGTTGCTAGTTAGTTGCTGTCATTAAAAGTATTTTTAATCACCTTTGCGAAAACTTTATTTCGAGGTAAAGCCTTGGCTCAGCGGCGGCTTTCTTCAATGACCCTCATCTTGAGCATAAATTTTCGTCTTAATCCTGCGAAAGTCTGATAGTTCATCCTTTAAAAGGCTTCAATGCATGCAAGGATACTGGATACTGGGAAAAGGAACTCAAAGCTGGCAGAAAAGTTTGCCCCGCTATATATGACATTTGTTATAAATTTAATTAAAACAAAATGCCGGAAATGAGTAAAGTGCGTTGATGGGTGGGAGGGAGTCTGGGATCTGGGAATGCCAAACAAAGGAAACTTGTCTAACTGACACAGGCACTGGGTCCTGGGTCCTGAGTCCTTGACAAAAACACAAATAGCCTCAAACAAGCCCACACATACAGTCCCAAGACGTAGGCTAGGATTCCTAGGAATACAAACACTTGGCAAGGAGAGGGTCCTTGCCTTCTCTCGTTTATCACAAAAAGTTGTTGGAAAACTCAAACGGTGAGGCAGGATTCGGCTAGGCATCGCTTGATATACCCTCACCAAGTCAAGGACTCTAGTCCTAAGGTTATCCTGCAGTCTAGTCGTGGCAACCCCGCCAGGATTAAGGCATATGTGAGGCTGGCTGTCTGTCATTAAAAGGTTCGAAAAAAGTTTTCACTTTCCGGCGAAATGCGAGCATTCAAATTTTCGGTTCCCCCGAAAAACTTTGCTCTGGGATGCCTGGGGAGGGGCGTTGAAAAAATAAAATAATTACGTTGAGATAATATGGGTTCAGGATATGGCTTAGGACATGGCCCGTCTCCTGTCCAATCCTCATCCTCATCCACGACCGCAGTCCCCTGCTGAAAGTTTGCTTTTGCGGCGCTAATGTTGGAAATTTGTTAATTTCGTCTGCTAAGCGAATGCAATTACATGGCCCAATGAGGTCCTCGCAATCCTCACGGTCCTAAGCACCAAATCGTGTCGAGATCAGTACGCTACGCGTATCCTTAATATTTTTCCGAGCTCCATTCAGAGTTTTTTAGAGACTTTTCAGACTTTTTTGGAGAACAAACTGCTGGCCATTCATCTAGTCGCAGGATATACATTTTCATCATTTTGTGGCTGCGGGAGGGAAGCTGTTTGCAACCTCCACCTCTACTTCCACCGCACACACAAAAGTTGGCCAACTATTTTGGCCACAACTAAAAGCATATAGAAAACTTTTGGCTTTCCGACTCCCTGTTCCCTTTCCCTTTTTTATGATCGAACAAACAGTCTGAGGGGGAACTTGAGAGGAGGAACTCAACGCCCTAACTTAATCATTCAAATTGTTTTCAAATTGTTTTTGTGTGAAAATATAAATAAAAGTCGGAGCGGAGCGGAGCACACACACAGTAAGTAAACCTGGTGGTAAACCAGGGAGCACCCTTGCAGGATATTGAATGGAGGTAATCCTCCTTGTAATGCTTCTGGAAAGAAACTTTCATCTTTTGAGCAATTAATTTATGAAAAGGGAATATTTCCAGTTTGTGGGTACTTTTTTGGATCCCCTAGTTGTCAGAGTTTATACTTTTTGTTATAATCTATTAGAAGGTATTATTGTACCCTTTCAGAGGGTATTCTAATTTTGGGAAAAAGGTAGCAAAGCAGTGAAGGAGACGTATCCTCAGTCTCATCAGGATCTTGATTAGGATTACCTCCTCTGAGTCTATATAAGAATGTCCATTGGTTCCTCTATCTCTCTGCTATCCCTCTGCTCTTGAAGTCTATTGACTCTAAACTTTACACAGCCCCTTCTTTCCTTTCTACGCAGTATATAAGTTGGAAAAGCAGGAATCGGGAGACTATATCTTGTAGCTTCTATATAGCTGTATGATCTAAAATGCTATAACTTCCATGTTTTAGCTGATAGAAGGTTGATATTTGAGAACAGCTTTTTCTATAAAGTTCTAAGACTATCTAGAAAGTTTCATAAAGATAGACTTACTATATCTTATAGCTGTCATACAAATAAATGGTCTAAAATGCCATAAATTCCATATTTTAGCGTATAGAAAGTTGATATTTTGATTGATTTTTTGCTAAAAGCCTCTTTTACGAAGGTCTAAGCTTATCTACAAAATTTCTTACGGATCGGTTGACTATACCCTATACCTGCCATTCAACTAAACGATCAAAAATGCCATAAAAGCAATTTTTTTTGCTGATAAAAGGTAAATATTTGCTGGGAGCCCCTTTTAGGAAGTTCTTAGCGCCTCTAGAAAATTTCATAAGGATCGGATGACTATATATTATAGCTCCCATACAACAGAAGATCAAAAATGCGCCAACTTTCATGTTTTTGGGAAGTGGAAGCTTCAGACTTTCCTTTAAATCCACTTTATAAGGAACTGGTATGATTTTGATGCGTATAAGGATCAGCCTATATCGAACTATATCCAATATCTGCTACCCAACTCCAGGTTTCCTTCCTGTTTTTGAACCCAGGAGCCCAGGACTTCCTCCGCTTTAAATGCATCGACAGTATCGATTCGGGAATGTTTTATCCAAAATTAGAAAAGTGAATTATTTATTTAGTGCTGGCGATACAAGAGGTGAGGTCCTTCGAAACAAATAACCCGAAAAGGTTACAATAAGGATGTGTGTAAACAATTTTTGTGGTCAACCAAAAGGGACGCCCAGGACTGTGCCTCTGTGGGTGGCTCTGTGTTTTTGTGTGTGTTTTTGTGTCTTTGTGTAGGTGTGTGTGTTTGTGTTGGTGTTTGTGTAGTAGTGTGTGTGTTTGTGTATTGGTGTGTGTTTGCTCAGGTCGTTCCCCTTCAATTGATTGGCATTTGGCATTGGGTGTTGATTGCTTTGGCCCACAAGTCATGGCCTTAATCTTCCAGAGGCCTCGCCTCCTCTTGTTATCGCCGAAAGTCGCATCGAAATCGGAATCCAAAATCGAATCCAAAATCAAAATCGAATCAAAAGTACTCGCCGACAGCTCGGAGCGTTATCTGCTCCACCTGGGTGTGGGGAGGCGTGGCGAGGGCGTACATTATGGCTTCGGCGACATCGTCCGCCTGCAGGATGACCTCGCCGAGCTTGGCCTTGGTGTCGTCGGGCACGATTTCGGTGGCCACCCAACCAGGATTGATGCTCTGCAAGAAGAAAGAATCCTTAGCTTCTCAAACCTCTAAAAAAAACCCAATGAAAATCCCTACCGTCGTCTTGATTTTGGATCCTTTTTGGATCAGCTCCTGGCGGCAGATCTCGTGGACAGCTGTGAGGCCAAACTTGCTCGGTGTGTAGGCATTGAGGCTCTCATCCACCGGGTCCGGCTTGTAACCCGCCACTCCCGCCGTGCTGTTGACGAAGAAAAGGTGTCCCGGGACTTGGCGCTTCCGCATGCTGCCCGCCGCCAGCTTGGTGCAGTAGATGCTGCCCATGAGATTCGTCTGGATGATGCTGGCTATGTCCTTGGTGGGCATGTCGATCAGCTGGCCACCCAGTACGATGCCGGCATTGTTCACCATCACGTCCACGCCGCCCAGCTCCCGCTCTATCCACGCAAAGGCGGCGTCCACCTGCGACTCTTCGGACACGTCGCAAGCGTGCTGGTGAAACCTTGTTCGCTGCTCTACCGGCAGCGACTCCCTCAGCTGCTGGAGGCGCTCGGTCCTCCGTGCCAACCCCACCACCTGCAGCCCAGCGGCCACCAACAGGCGGGCACAGGCCGCCCCAATCCCGGAGCTGGCGCCACTCACAACGGCAACCCGATTCTGCCAACGATCCATCGCTTCCAAGAGTCGTCGGTCAACTGAGGGTTCTCTCTCTCCAACGGATCGGGTTATATATTTATGGGTCTCGGGTGGGGGCTTATCGCGGAGCCGTCTCTCTTTTATCTGTCTTGATACAGTGGGAGAAAAGCGAGGAAAATAATTCAAATAATAAGCTTCTTGAGATTGAAAATTCATAATTTTCTTCGTGAAAAAAAGTCTCTTAAGTTTCTTAACAAAATCGTAGCTCCTCTTCTTTTTTTCAGTGTAGCTTTTTCTAGCATGACGTGTCTTTGGATTGGTCTTTGCTCCTTTCGAACAGACCACCCGATCCGATCCGACAACAGATGTTGCTCCGCCTGATCGTTTGTTTGCCAAACTTATCGACCTCCGAGGAAAGTGTTGTGATAACCCGCGATGCGATGCGAGGCCCTTCTGGCTACTAGAGCCAAGTGATTTCTATCAAAAAAACAATCAAATGAGTTAATTTTATTGACTTTGTTAGAAGTCGAATGTAGATAATGGAAATAGAAAACTTTTAAGGGGTTCCACTTGAGAATCGGGTGAGAATTGGCCAAGATATAGCCTCCGCTTTGGGCCATATTGGACTTTCCTTCGATTTCTTCATTTTTTCAAGGGGTCTACCCAGAAAAATTTTGAAAAAAATCCAAAAAAAAATTGGTGACCAGATTTTGATGCAGATTTATAGAGAATCGATCCACGAGTCTTTTAAGGTATCCCGCTCAAGGATCGGATAAATATTGGCTGAGATAGAGCCTTCGCATTGAGCGATATTGGACTTTCCATCGATTTCTTCATTTTAACAAGGGGTCTCCCCAGAAATATCAAGAAAAAATCTAAAAAATTTTAGGTGATCAGATTTTGATGCATATCGATGGAGAATCGATCCACAAATCTTTTAAGGTACCCCGCTTGAGAATCGGATGAGAATTGGCCAAGATATAGCCATCGCTTTGGGCCATATAGCTTCCTTTGATTTCTTTATTTTTTTAAAGGGATCTACCCAGAAAAATTAACAAAAAATCGAAAAAATATTTTGTAATCAGATTTTGATGCAGATTTATAGGAAATTGAATAAAGATTCCAAATCTATACTTTGCTCACGGATCGGATAAAAACTGCCAAAGATATGGCCATCGAAAGGGGCGAAAAGTGATTTTTCTCGATTTTCGCATTTTTAAGGCGTCTATCAGAAAATTTTTGAAAAAAATCGAAAAAATATTTTGTGCAAGGATTTTGATGCAGATTTATAGGGAATTGAATAAAGAATCCAAATCTATACTTTGCTCACGGATCGGATGAAAACTGCCAAAGATATGGCCATCGAAAGGGGCGAAAAGTGATTTTTATCGATTTTCACATTTTTCAAGGGGGTTCATCAGAAAAATTTTATCAAAAATCTAAAAATTTTTAGGTGATCAGATTTTGATGCAGATTTATAGAGAATCGATCCACGAATCTTTTAAGATATTTCGCTTAAGAATCGGATTAAAAATGGCTGAGATATAGCCCTCGCTTTGGCCGATATTGGACTTTCCCTTGAATTCTCAATTTTTCCAAGGGGTCTGGCCTGAAAAATTTGACAAAAAATCTAAAAAATTTTAGGGATCAGATTTTGATGCAGTTTAATAGAGAATCGATCTACGAATGTTTTAAGGGATTCCGCTTGAGAATCCGATAGATATTGGCCAAGATATAGCCTAAAATCTAAAAAGAACCGCCCTCCTCCTCGATTCTCAAAAGTTATACCTAAGGAGGAAAGCGGTTTTGATTTAACATATTTTTTTTTCTTGGTATTTGGTACTATAGTTTTTAAAATAATTAAAAATAAATATAATAATAATAAAATCTATTAAAAACCGCCTTCCCCCTCGATTCTCATAACCTGTACCTAAGGAGCATCGAGGAGGATTCTCATTATCTCATTTTGATTTAATAATTTCGTTTTTTTTGTGTTACTTAATCGATTTAGGAATCTTTTAAGATATTCCTTTTGAGAAATCGGATGGGAATTAAAGAAGATATAGACATGGATATAGATTTGCAAGGGAATTCATTGAAATATCGTCGATTTGGAGGTAAAATAAATAGATTTTTGGACCGAGTCTGGAATGAAGACTAATTACTTTCTTGTGTCCTGACTAAAACTGCCAAGTGAAAGCCAATAAATTTCATGGTATTTATGGGGAAAAGAGAGACTCGAAGGCGGACTGCGAGGCGGAGACTGGAATCCATCACTTGGGGGGCGGATGGGCGCCTCTGCTGCCCCAATCGGACGCTTACCGATTACTCTTCGTTTGCCATGCATTTAAGAAGGGCCATTAAAAAGGCCAACACGCAATGCAGTTAAATGGCGCCTCGTGTTATGACCACAGAAAGCACTCCCACACACCATCTGCATATGGGTGGTGGATCTAGGGGTATCTTGGGTGTGTTTCTGGGGTGTATCTAGGGGTATCTGTGGCGCTTTTGTGGCACTTCTGGTGTGTTTTCTGAGGGCGTTCTCTATGTGTGCTGCAGCCTGCATCTTTCCTAGTATTTCTGGTTTATCGCTCCGCACACGCTTGACATATTTCCCGACGTCCTGGACTTCCCCAAATCCCTGCCCAGGCTTCTCCTCCGTTTTTTATGTCCGCTCGTAACATTCAAGAGATGTTTTAAATGGCAACAATAAAGCAACAACAAAAGGCAACAAATCCCCAAGGAGGCGGTTCCAGGAAGAACTGAACCAGTTCTGGTTACTGCAGCTGTAGTTGCAACATGTTGCAAGTGCCAATGCCCATCAAATCACAACTGGGGCCATTTTGCCAGCACTTTATCCAGCAATTACTCGGGCAAATGATGACAGAAAGCTTTAGGAAAAACAAACAATGTCATAAATGGATGGGGATGGAGGTCCTGGATCCTGAATCCTGGCAATGGAATGGAGATAAAGAGGCACAAATTGCTTTTCCACCACCGCAACAACCAACCTCCGTCTCCGATTAAACGTTCCACCAAATACTGTCATCCAATCTATCAAAGGACAAAGGTGTTGCAAAAAAATTGATGCCTCGCCATTTGTAAGGCTTGCTAGGGAGAGACAAATACGAGTATTAAGGACATTTAATTCGAGACGTGGCAGTCGTTAGAGTCCTTTAAAGGAATATATATATCTATAATATTTCAAGCTTGAATACCCAAATACTGACACCGCGTAGGTGTTTGAAATGCAATCGGAAAATGCTGTTGAAAGGCCTTTATGCAGATTTGTTTGGCTTTATTTATTTGCTGGAAAAACTTCATCATAAATCAACAAGGCAGTCCGGCAAAACACACCGAATCGCGTTTATTTCAATTGACAGCTGCCACCGAATGTTGAACAGAAATGTGTCACAAAAATATAAAAACATAACTCGAATCGGGCAGGCAGCTGGATGAATCGATGGGATAGTTTAACCAATTTTGCAGTCATTCAAAGTTAAAAGCTTGCCAACTGGTTTTTGAAATATTTACGATATAATATTTCGCATATTATTTGCGGCTGTCGCTTGGATGCCTGGATGCGTGGGTGCCTGGATGCGTGGTTGCCAGGATGCGTGGGTGTCTGGATGCATTCATCAAGGACCAAATGAAGTGGAATCTGTGTTCTCCGAACCATGTGCAGTGGGTGAATCCTTGAATGTGAACTGTATCCTCGATTTTGCAATCTTTAAATGCTTTAGTTTTGATTTCTTTTTCGTTAAACCACTAAATGGCTAAGAGAATCGGAAAGAAAAACCCGAAAATCAAAGTCAAACCTTGACCACAAAAGCCAGACATGTGGTTGGATATCCTTTTCCTCCCCGTGGCTTGGCTGGTTAAAGTTTTCGAAAAGCCACTCCTGCCTAGGTTGTGCTCCAAAGTGCCAGTTGAAGGCCAATTTCTGCTCCCAGAAGGCGTTGTTTCTGCTCCTTAAAATGTTTATCCTTCTTATTTTCACGAAAAGTGAAGTGGCAGCTACAAGGAGTCACCTCAAATGTCCTAGAAACACCTAAAACAGAAAGGATATCAATTTTTAATCCCAAACTATATTCTTCTTCAAGAAAACTTGAATATTTGTATTTTTTTTTTTTAGTGCTTTTTGAGGAATGTGGCAGCGGTTGGAGCTGGATTCATGAGCTGCTTTCGTTCAACAGGATCCATAAAATTAACCCTGAATGAGGCAAGCCGAGCAAGCATCCAGGATGCAACAATGTCTGCCACATCCCTTGCCACACTTACACCCCTTTTGTGTAATGAAAAGGAAAGTAGAGTAACGAGGCAAGGATAACAAAAAAAAAAACAAGACAAGACAATTGCCGCAACAATGTTTTTTTGGTTTTGTGGAAGCCGCAGTTTTTCGTTGGATTCCCTTGCTTTTGTTGGTCATTTAGGAGCTCATTTTGTAGCCTCATTAATGGGCACGTTGGATGCTTGTGGGGTCGTAGGTCGTAGGTCCTGGGTCATGGGTCGTAGGGGAGCCAACGTCTAATGACCGCTGAGATCCAGGCAGAGGTTAGAGCCGGGCCTGGCCATTAAAATAACATCCTTGATATATGGAATCTACCTTTGGGTAGGCTCTGTTGATATCCTTTCTCCTCCTCCAGCCAGGACATGCAATATATTGTTTTAATTTGTCTTGAAGCTTGAGTTGGAGAATAAATCTTGTTTGGGTGAGAAGCCTTTGGTGAGAAAGCCTGTTTTTATTGAAAATTCATATGCCATTGCTTTGCACTTTCGATAATATTCAATAATAATCGATAATAATCGATAATAATGATGTTGGCACTTAGAAATGTTTCGCAAAAATGGGTGTCACTTCCGTTTTCCCTTCTGGCCAGGGCTTGGCCCTCGTCAGTCTTTGTACTTTTTACACTTAACTCAATTTGCTGGGCCAAATAAAGTACACGGCACAGCCACGCCCACAGTGCCACACACTGCCACCCACCCTGCCACACTGACGAGCTTTATTGGGGCACAATGCCAGGGGAATTCCCGGAGAAGAGGTTGGAAGCCGAGGCAAAAGGTATAGAAAATTATTGCTCAACGGAAAACAATTATTTTGTGCCGGTTTCTGGGCTACCTCCTTGGCAGGTCCTTCTTGGTTGCTCCTCCTTCCCCCCAGAGGGCGTGGCATCGTATGGTATCGTGTAATCTGAATATTGCCGTGACTCGACTGCGAGTCCTCACGGCGACTGCTCCCTGCAGGACTTCCTCCTCGAGCAGGTCAAGAGACGGGCTCTGGCTACTAAATTGCATTTGCCATTTAGGGTTCATCCAGAACTCCTTTCCCTTTGGGATTTCCAGAGCTAAAAGCCAGGAACCATCGAAATATCCTCGAAAAGAATCCTTAAAAGCCAGCCAAGATCTCCGTCGAGTTCATTAAAAGTCTCGACTTGGAATCCAGATTCCAGATTTTCTTGGCCATTAAAGCCACTGCCAGTGGTCGGGAGCACCTATTTCATTCTTTATCCTGTGAACCGTTATCCGGTTTATTTCGAGCCGGTACCGCCTTGGGCCACATGGCGTATGTGCGATATTTGGTAATGCGTGTAATTAAGCAACACGTTTCCTCGTCCTGTTGGCTAGCAACTTCCGGACTGAGTCGGGCCTGGGCTGTTTTTGCGGCGGAACATGAAACTCTAATTACCACAAAATGCCCAGAAAGGAAACTGCTGCTGCTGGGAAACACAACAACAAAAAATACACAACAAGAAAAAAACAAAACACAGACAGAGAGAGCGAGAATAGAAACGAACTTGTCAAGTATTTTTGGGATCCCGAAAAACGAAAAAAAAAACACGTGATTTGATGAACAAAATGGGGCTGGTGGGGGGTCTCGCCAGTGTCCTGGGACAATTATCGCAGCAGAATGCCCCGTGAGAGGTCTCTGCAGGACCCCCATTCTCGTGTGTCTCTCTGCCGGGATGATGTGTGTTTGGATCCTTCTATGCCATTCCTTTGTATCTCGAATGGCGGGTGGAGGATAGCGGCTGGTGGATTCCTGGTGGCAGCTTAATGCGTAAGTAATTGCCAGAGAGCTGCCGATGCCAGATGCCAAAACTCCGAACTCCTGTTGCCTAACGACAATCAAAGGGTTAAAGGCCACCACCTGGATACCGCCTGGAATGCCAGGAATGCCAGGATGTGTGAAAATTAATCAAACGGTGGCAGAGCCTTAAAGGTATTGCAATAATTAGACAAAATAGTGCAACTTTTCGCTTCAAAAAATATAGAAATTATTAATCCTGGAAACCTGCTCTTCGTTCAAAAATAGAAACTTCTCATCAACTTTTATTGAAACGCAATTTTCAGGGAACTCCATTGACCCGTTTCCCCTGATTTGTGTGCTCTTTTCGTAGCAACTCAATAATGAGGACCTCCTAGTGTCCGGGATTCAGGGGAATTTTCAGGAAATCCAGTTTCGAGTTTACCGAAAATTCCCGCAAATCACGGATCATCGAATCGAATCGAATCGACCTCGAAATGAAGTTGTTAATTACGGAAACACGATACGAATTATGAAGCTTTAATTATGAATCAGGATTGAAATCCTTTTGGTATTTAACAACGAATCGATGTGGTTGTAGAGAAGAGACCTTCAGACCCGGGTCAGCCTTTTTTGATTTCGGAAATTCAACAAAAAGCATCCAACAAATCACTCGGTGACAGAGACGCTCTGTGCCCTTTGACCCCGCTGAGCATTAGCATCTGTGACGGGGACTGTGTGACGGGGACTGTTGCCATTTTATTTACTGGCCAAATTTGTCTAATGCGCCGCCCCAACCCGGCCCCAACCCGGCCCCAACCCGGCCCCTGACCCGGCCCAAAAGGGACACCCTCCAGGACTCCATTGTCTTTACTCGTTCGGTGCTCGTTCTGTGCATAATTCACGAGTTCAAATTGCCAAACGCCACATAAAAGTACAAACAGGCACGTATTTATATATATCCTTCCACAGCCATCGTCCCGAATGGGCGTGCTCCTTTTTTTTTCTTTCTTCTTATTCTCTGGCGTTTATCCTGGAACACTTAAGGGCAGGATAATAGTGGTCTTTGGAGAGACTAAAAGAGGGATTCGGAGTAAGTTTGAGTAAAACCTGGATAGATTCCCTTCCATTAGCTGCTATCCTTCTGACCTCAACTGTTTTAAATATATAGGTTAGGTCTGGCTCTGGCTCTGGCTATGGCTTTGGCTTTGGCTTTGCGGCTTGCATGCAAATTTTATGTTTTAATAATAAGTCTCTGGCATGCAAGCGTCGCATATTTTATGCCAATTGCTTGGGGGAATCAAGGAGAGTCCCGACTACCGACCGCCCCACCTGGAGTTGGAGTCGGAGTCGGAGTAGGAGTCCTTCGTGTCCTCTGCTGTTTATTTTTAACCCAATTTTTTAGACGAAATAAAATAAAAGAATGAAGAGAATTAAAGCTTTAGAGAGACGGCTCCCCTGAACGAGGCTCAACAGTTGCAACTCGAAACTGGAAACATTCTTGCACTTTATGGCGATTGAATTTTTCAAAAGGGACCCCAAACAGGACCCCCGAAACAGGTGCGTGTGGTCATGCAAAATGCAAAATGTAAACCGTAAACTAGAAAATACTGCAAAATGTTGAACGCAAAATGTTGAATGCAAAATGCAAATGCCACTAA
Organism: Drosophila ercepeae; assembly: GCA_018150545.1. NCBI lineage: Eukaryota > Metazoa > Arthropoda > Insecta > Diptera > Drosophilidae > Drosophila > Drosophila ercepeae. The sequence continues at coordinate 4,173,770 of JAECWL010000197.1, forward strand.
CAACACAATTCGACCCCAAAAACATCCGAAAAAAGAAATCTAATTCCCATCCGAAAACTGGAAACTGGAAACTCGAAACTCTGGAAATTGCAGTAGTTTCTGTCTGGGAAAAGGACGTTAAAGGACCTAATTGCCCCAGAGCCTGGTGGAAATCATGTTTCGCGGTCGCTGCCTCCATCCGAGAACGCGATTACACGTGGGGGGGCTTGATTAAAATTCTCCTCCTTTTCCCTTTGATTTCGCACTTAATTAAAAAAATCCTGCCCTGACGTGCAACACGCACACGTGGATTCAGGACCTTCTTAACTCACTTAACCCGTAAACCCTTAACCCCTTGATTCCAAGGCATTGCTCAAGACGAATCTTGGAAATAAATAACTTTAAATATTGGTTAGTTTTGTGTCATAAATCAGAGAATCGATAGACTCTATTTTGTTGTGTATTTTGTATTTTGTTCCTGGTAATTATCCTAGTCCATGCAGGATACAGGATTTCCAATTAAATTCAATTATCTCTCATTATTTTGTTCTGGAAAAACACGTTTCATTCAATTATCTCCCGCGATCGTGTTACGGTTTTCCAATGTAGTTTTCAGAGCTTAATGTTTATTGTAAAAATTCTGGGAAACAATTTGTTGAAACAAAACCCTAACTGCCAGGACTTACACGCTAAAAAAAAAGGATTCACCCGTCAACAGGCCTTAAAGATCGTGGCATTCACTTCATAGTGGCAGAGCGCCTTCTTGGAGACCTTGTCCTTGGGATTCAAAGCGTAGACAGTACCCTCCAGAGTGTAAATGGTGTTGGGGTGATACATGAACTTCAGGAGCGCCGTGTCCGGTGGCACTTGGATGCGGTTCATCATGTAGACGCCGGTCTTGAGGGGACAGGCCAGACTCATGTTGCTGGCGTTCTTGGAGAGCATCAGCTTGGCCACGTTGTTCCAGGCGGAGACGTGACGGATGTACTTCCAGAAGTCGCACGTCTTGGTTGTGGAATTGTAGAGGATTCGGGGAAGCTCCACCCGCGAGGCAGCTGTGGCAGAGTTGCGTTTCCGCGGATGTTGCAGCAGGACGAGATGCCACAGCGGTATGGCCACATCCTGGCGCACTGTCGTAACGGAGGACAGGGAGTTGTTCTTCAGGAACATGTTCATCTTGAGGCCATAGGCGGGAGTGTCCCAAGTGGAGATCCCAACCAGCTTCATCGTGTAGCAGGCCTGTTTTTGGAGGGGTTTTGAGAGGTTTTTCACTTTTTTTTTGGTAACTAAACAAAAATTAAACAAAAAAATGGATTTTTTTGAGATATAACGCACCTGCTTGGCCATTTGCAGGACACCAAACAGGATTAAGAAGCCCAATAAGCGCATTGTGCGATGGCCGCGAATAATTACAACAGACTGAAGGATTTCCAAGTTGCCTCCAAAGTGATTTTGTCATCGCGGAATGCTAATTACCAGCGATTCCCGCGATTTGTCACACCTCAATTGGATCAATCTGGCTTGGCTTGGCCAGCTTGTTGTTTTGTAATTTTCGCTCTAATTGCAATGTAATTGCCCAGAGCCCAGGCTTGATGGGAGGGAGAATTGAATTATATATAATATTATTTTCGTTCTTCTTTTTCCCAATGGCCTGAAGCCAAAACAAATATATATTGTTGCTCCGATAATAGAGACCGGTGTGTTCTGTGTTCTGTGTCTGTTTGTTTAGGTTTTTGGGTCCAGTCTAGGGCATGTTTATCTGTTCTCTGCCCGGAGTTGACTCTTTGTTATTACTAAAGTTTTTATTATTGTTTACAAAGCTAATTGCATTTACTAGATACTACCTTCTATCGTATACCTTCTGGTTATCCCATCCACCCATCCGATTTCCGTTACACTTTTTCCACCACCAACCAGATCCGTTTCCGGCTTACTGCTCGCTTTTGCTGCTGCAACATCATCTCCGTCCGACAGCCATCTCCGTCCCTTTGTCAGCGACGACGATTCCATTTTCATATTTACATTTTTCTGGAATATATATATGCTCTCGTCCTGGCTTATTTTCCACTCATTTTGTGGATAACCAGCTGACTGAAAGGTGGCTTTTACCTCGTTAGACAAACAGGATGCAGGATGGCTTTCTGTCTAAAGATAGTGATAGAATTCCCCTTGAAGGACATCATTCTTAGGCATTTCTCTTGGATAAATGGACCACAAAAGCCATTTCGAAGTCTAAAGTTTATCCTTCGCGTATCTGGTTTCGAGGACGTTAAACCGATTTGTGTTTTCTATTTCGCGTTTTTTCGCCCGATTTGTGTCAATAGGCTTTTATGGGCTTTTAGTTGGCTGAATGCCGAATGGCGATTCGATGAGGGGTCGCTCTATACGATATACTTTATGTTTTCTTTCACATTTCAAATGCAGAAAGCTATTCCGTGGTTAGGAGAGTCGGGACTAGAGTGGGAAGCCGAGTTGGGAGTTCGTTTGCGGCTACAGAAATGGCGACTTTAATGGTTCCACTTATTGAGGAGGAAAAAGTGTGGAGTCCCCCGGGCAGGAAACACCTTCCACGCTGCCATACACTGGGAGAATGGGTTCCCGTTTCCCTGGCACTAGGATTGCTCCCGTTTCCGGTTGGTTTCTCTCTGTACCATGCCTGGAGCCTTGTTTCTCGGCTTCTTATCGCTGCACTGCATTCGGGGGCCTTGAACGTTTTATGATTGCATTTCTCGGCATAAAATAAACAGTGGATGGGAGCGATGTGGAGCTCCTGCAACTCCCCCAGCGCTGCCATTCGCCTTCACACCAAATGCTTCTCGGATGAAACTTTAATAACCTCAGACGAGGCCGCCGCCGACACTTGCAATAAAATGGCTGCTTGTCGTAAAAAAAAAACACACAGCACCCGCCACCGCACACCACCCCCTGGGTGGCTCGTAAAAAAAGCGAAAACTAAAAAAGAGCAAGGACTCGAGGGACTCTGCGTGGGTACGACGACGTCGTCCTGACCAAACCTGTCAACGCGTCGCCATTGCAGCTCGTAATCATGATGGGTCTCCGTTCCCTGAACCAGATCCGGATCGAGATCCATATCCGGCATATCCCTCTACTCCTGCGCATCCTTTTTGCGCCGTTGCTTAGCTGTCAGTTGTAGTTTTTGGCCATCGCATCACATTTGTTTAGCTGCCAGGATGCCAGGCTGCCAGGATGCCAGGCTGCCACTTTATTGCCTGTCCTGCATAATTGTTGGGTTTATTATTGGATTTTGAATAACATCACATCGACAGGGACATGGACATGGAAAGCCGTCACCATTCATTGGACAGGATGCCGGACTAGGACTATTGATTGGGGACTTAAACAGCTCCGAAAAGAGCTAAACAGGGGCTTATGTCCGTCCGGATACAGTTTTTTTTTCTATAAATAAATGGATTTATGGATAATATTTGTAAGCAATAATAATAATTTATTGATTTGCTGTCACTGGCTCTTTAAACGGAGTACGAGGATTCGTTCCCTGGAGAGTCCTGGAGAGTCCGAATTCCTAGCACATTATCCACGAAAATTTCATTACCAAGCAATTCCCGAGCGCTCTCGGATGCGGAGTAATTGTCATCCGTATCCGTGGCATATTACGCATACGCCGCATGGGCCCGGGACAAGGACCTTCCTATAATGAACTAAGGCTGGGCTGGGAGTCCCTTGACCGGTGCCCAAGACAAAACACGGCCCATCAATCTCTGACAGGGACCGCACCGGACCGTCCCATGCAAAACTCTCGAACTCCCGGACTGCGGCATGGAGTACTCGTAAATTTCGTTTAATCATCCGGACCGGAGTCGGGGACTCGGACACACAAAAAAAAAAAGAATTAGAGGACCAAGGACGAAAGCACGTGGCCATTTAATTGCTCGGCTTGGTCCTTTTGTTATATTTCGTTCTCGGTTTCGTTTTTTTTTCCCATCTTATTGCGCCTCGTTGTTTGGTATGAAAATTTATTGGCATCGCGAAGACTGATGGGAGGATGGGAGGCAGAATTGGGTCACATGTGCAACAGTTTGGGACCCGAACCGAAACAGTAACAGGTAGAGGAACGGAAGTGGTGACAGCCAAGGTCGTCCCAGAGAGAGAACGGAAAAAAATGACGCAGCTACCTCGCTCGAAGCCACACTGGGTTATGGCAAATTCCTAGACAGCAGGTGGCTAGGGACTAAACAAGGGACAGGACAGGACACCCGACAGAAAGTGCAAATTTATGTTGGAATTAATTGCAACGGGCAACAGGACCTCCGAGGAATAAGGACCAAGGACTGAGTACCGAGACACACATCAACGGGTTGTGACTTTAATTAGCCGCAAAAACAAGACCTGCGACAGAGAGTTGTGATTTATAGAAAGAGGAATTATCCTACAAGCCAGGAATTATATTTCAGCATAAATGAGAGGGATTTTGGTTGAACAGGAAAAAGGATTTCCGCCTCTGGATGTGAATTATGGCCTGAAATTTGATTCATTGGGAAAAGTATTCATTAGAAGTAAACCGAGATGGAATTTTTCACTGTCAATCATGGTCGGTCATGGGTAGTCATGGTCAGTCATGGGTAGTCATGTACAGTCATGGACAGTCATGGGTAGTCCTGGTGGTCAGTCATGGTCAGGGACTATAAAATTTATTATTATATATGACCCTCTGTCCATGGACTGCGCTCATCAGTCATTAATAATTGACATTGAAGCGAATCAAAAATGCAATTGTAAAAGCGGCCTTTCGGTTTTTTTTCAATGCAGGTCCTGGCAGGTCCTGGCTCTCTCCATCGGCCACTTTTCTGGCATTCATTTGCCGGTCCGGTCCGGTCGGTTTGTGCGTTTTGGTTAATAATTCATCATAATTATAACACACGCAACCTCAGTTGGAGCTGCTCTTCTGACATTGGAGATTTTAATGCCAATGTCGAGTCAGGAGAAGAACCCGGACTGGAGGTGGAGGGACAGTCCCTTCCATATTAATATTGCATACCTTGATGCGTCAGTATAAACCAAATTTAGAGTACAATTTTCTACTGATTCCGCATTTGCTGACAGCCTGGATGAGCCTGCCACATGCCTCTCGACGATGACAATGCGTGTGGGAGGATAATTTAGGTTTAAAATTAATAACCCAAGAATGAAAAGCAGTACCAGGTCCTCCTCCAACTCGATGCACTCTATCATCCTGTCCATTAACAATAAACCGAATGCGGTTGCATAGGATATCGAGAAGGATATCCCTCCAGGTGCTATAATCAATTATTTAGCAAAAATTCTTACAATCGCATCGCATTCGGGGATGTACGATAATCGATTCGGCTGCCATATTGCATTTTAAAGCAATATGTTATGGTTATAAAGTGCCGCATCAATTATTTAATTGTTCACAATTTTAATCATTTCGTTGTTCGGGTCGCAGTGAATGCAAATAAATGAATAAATTATTATCAAGCTCATCAGGAACGGGTTCTTTCGGAGTGGAGATAGTTTAGCTGCCACATAACTAACCTCCTGTCCTGTACTGTTTGCCTTACGAAAGGTTCCTCCTTGCCAGGCAGGTCTAAAGGGGCTCACGTATTTGCCATTCAATTGCTCATTCACACCAAGGCAGGGTTTGCATTTATTCAGAGTTTCCAGAACCAAATAAATTACAACTCTATTCGTGTTCCTGGGTGTCGCCTCGCCTGGCCTGGCCTCTGATGTATTTATTCAAGTCTCGAAAATAAATAACCAAGCTACCCAGAACAGACTCACAAAAATAAGAGAACTCTGCAACAGAAACTGTAATGGGAACCAAAACTGAAACTGAAAACTTGCCACCCGAGTCGAGCGGCATAAATTTGTGGCGTGTGGCAGCCTGTTTAGTCAGCTTTTAGCCAACTTTTTTTTTTGCCCCAAAAAGTTAGCCGACTGAGACAAATGGCAACAAATTGTAAATAAATAAAAGTTTTTTCGGCCACCCGGGACTCCGGGACGGGACTCGGCACTCGCTACCGTGTCGACATAAATCCCATTGAATAACGCCGATCAGGATAAAGTTTTCCCCTGTCCCATGTCCGACACTGTATTAGGTACACTGTGCGACATAATTTGCAATTAGATTGTGTCTGCGGCAATACTGGACACTGCCCAGTGACTTGATTATGCGCTCCGAATGGTTTTGTTTATGTTTATGGAAATTGTTTTCCCTCAGACACCTTTTTCTTTGTCGTCGTCGTCGTTGTCCTTCGGTCTTGGTCAGAGTCCCCTGGCTGTATTATCCTTCGGCTTATCCGCTTAATTGTTGTTTTTCTTTCACTTCCCTTCGCACACGGCAAGAAAATGCCTGTACTTTGTCTCTATTTCAATTAAATGCTGAAACTACAGACTCCTATTTGCATAGTCTGGGGTCAGGACAGGACCCTGGACTAGCCGAAAAAACTTTTGCAATTGAAAGTGACTTGGCTAATTAGGGACGACAGACAGGATTATGTCCAAGTCCGAGTCCGAGTCGAAAGTTTTGTGGGAAAGTAGGAGCTACTCCTCGGCTATTATCCGCCTTATGGATGTGTTATTTGTGGCCTGGATATTTATCCTGGACACGAGCAGCACATCCCATCCATCCCATCCATCCGCACACATGCGAGTGACGTTTCTTTTGTGTCTTAATGGAAAAAGTTAGAAGGCTACCGGATACCGGAGATTCAGAATAGGGAGTATGGAATACGGAATACAGAATACGGAATACAGAATCCGGAATACAGAATCCGGAATATAGAATCGAGAATACAGAATCCAGAGCCTGTTGCTGTGCTAGCCTGGGCTGTGCTTCTGTTGATTGCATTCGCTATTGGGTCTTTCAATGGATATTACAATAAACGGCAGCCCATTGTTGTGTTGCTGTTGCCCGGAAGATAACAAATCCAGCACACGCATCACTGCCACAAACCCCCTGTTGCCAGCTGCCTCCTGGACTACCCTGCCACTGGGATTCTTTTGTGGGTGCAACATGCGGCGGAAACACCAAACTTTACGTTAAACACACTGCCCGCCCTCGGCTGTTTATCCCGAAACTGTTTGCAATTTATAATAAGCGTAATGAGCATGGAGGCGTTGTGTGTGTTGTGTGGTGTGGAGTGGGCGTGGCTTGGTGTGGAGTGGGCGTGGCTGGGGGATCACCCACTCTAATCGCCGCAATGTTGCTGGGTTCCAGGTCAAGGCTGCTGCTGCCTTGCTCTCAACAATGGAAGAAAAGCATCTAAAAAATTGATGAAAAAAGTTTCGAAATCCTTTTTAAATCGTTTTTTAATTAAAAATCGAAGAGCACTAGCTATATCCTTTCGATTATCGTTATCCTTTGAAGAAAGTATCAAAGTAATGTAATTGACTAGATGAGGCATAGCCGCTTTTTTTTGGATCGCTTTTTGGATCCTCTGCTCTCTCAGCTATTCCGACATCTTGCCAAATTCATTATTTGTCTTGAAGAAGGTCCTTTCATCACTATACACTTGAAAAAAAATAGTATTCTCATCAGAAGTGAACCGCTCGAGTTGAAATTTGTCGACGAACTGAACTTGATTTCTAACTAGGCGAGTGGAAATTTTCTTCACTTGGCTTCTTTTCGTGTGAAATGGCAGTCGGATAGTGGCAATGGACACTGGACAGCCTGAAGCTGCTTAAAAATTGATTAACACCTCCTCGCCCCTAACGAGTTTCAAATTACCAAAAGGCGTCTAACTGCGTTCCGGGGCCTCCAAGCCTCAACATTTCCATTCTCGGTTCCTCGGTTGTTATGTGCTCAGGTGTTTAGCACATTTTGTTTATCAAATAAATGTGTAGCCAAAGCTAGTCCAGTGCCAGTGCCAGTGCCAGTGTTAGTTCCAGTTCCATATCCAAACTGTAAGATGAGTCGTTCTATTGTCCAAGATACTCCTCCTCCTTCTCGGGGAGTTTCAGGCTTGGCATTGCGGCTCATCTGCTACCCCAGCCTAGGGTATCTCTGGATCATCTCTTCTAGAACAATCTCATTTATTGAGAAAACTGTTTAGCGTAGTTCGGCCTTGTTTGCTCTGCTTTCGACTGGGTGAAGCGTTTTTTTACCAGCCGCATGTTAAATGCCCTAATTTCTGGGTGAGATGGAGATGCCTTAGCACCTTGGTGCGATGTTCCGAGTCCCCTTAGACTACTCCCCTGCTGACATAATTGCAAGTGGATATCAAATACTGCCACTCGGATGGAGTCGAAAAGTTGGTTAACTTTAATGAGTTGAAAAAAGGATCCTGCTCCCTGCTCTTCCTTCCTTTTCTCATTATCTGTCTGTCACTTTTGATAATTATATGAGCGTTACATGCCACTTTCTCCTGGCATGGTAATGGCCTGTGTCACTCACACCTAGACAGCAGGTCCTTTCGATGGCTACAAGGATTTGCACTTAACCTGCTCCACTTGCTGTAGCCCAACTTGGCATCAATTGAGATTGCCAAGAGAAAGCCCAGAGAAAGCCCAGTGAAAGCCCAGCGAAAGGCGTTCAGAAGATGTGTACAAAAAAGGGCTTCTCGAGTGAAAGCAATCGCTCAACTTGGCAACCCTTTTTTCTTACTTTTTTTTACGGTATTTCTTGGTCCTGCTCCTCCCCTCTGACACTCCTGACGTCACTGGTGTGACCCACTTGGAGGAGGAATCGATTCGTTTCGATACGAATTGGAATTCAAAGTGGAAGCCCAGCCCAGCCAGCCAGTCGGGAGAGATAAAGAGGAGCACTTCCCGTTCACATTTCAATCTCGCCTGGACGGGCGCTTGGGGGTAGCCTTTCCATTGATAAATATGCCAAATCATCGGGCACGTCCTCCTCCGACGACTCCTCCGACTCCTCCTGACCTCCAGGACACGTGCAACAAACAAAACAAAATTAAGGCATGAAAAAAGTAAGAGAAAACTTTTTCCATTCACTTTTCGTTTTGTTTGGAGCCGGCGTCGAGTTATTCTGTCAAAAAATTTATTTAAATATTCTGCCGAATTTCCCGGAATTCAAAAAACATCGAGCTGGGGCCAAAGCGGTTCGCGTTAAATAATTTCCCCAACATCCCCAAGTCATTAAGTGCAACAAAAACACACACACTCTCGGTGGCAGCGACAAATGGCAGCAAATTGTGGCGCCTCTCTCCTAAGGAAAAGCAAAAAAAAAGGAGAAAAATAAATAAATAAGAAAACCCAAACCCAAACCCAAGGAACTCTCCTGGAACCCAACCCCTTGAAGCGGAAACTCTTCTCCGCTTTCCTTAATTTTTCTTCTCTCGGTCTTCGGTCTTTGGGAACTTTGGTAGCTTTTTCGTCCTGCCAACAATTAATTGAAATTAACATATTTTTCTTCTTTTATTTCGAGACAACTCCTCCTCCACCACCCTTGACCACAGGCTCCGCGCTTGACTGAGTTCCCTGCTCCTTAGTCCTGAATTCATTTTCCAGGACCTGCGAGAAATTAAAATGTGGAAATAAGCCACTCACTCGCCGGGAATTAAATCCCTTCCGAAACTGCCAACTTTCCGATTGGATTCTCGCTAACCCATTTCTGGAATAACTTTCTCATTAGTCCGAGTTCCGGAGATCCCAGAAACTACCAGGAAGGAGGAAGTTTCTTTTCCCTTTAAAGTTTCTTTCTCTAAAAGTTTTTATTCTCTTTAAAATTATTCCTGAAAAGAAACATTATTATGGCAGATTATTAATTGGCTATAAATTGGGATTATCAATAGTGCTTCTTGGGCTGTTTTTCCAACCATTTTTTATGACAAATTGCCGGATAAGCTGGGCCCCGAATTAATTTTCCAAAATCTTTTATGGCCTGCAAGTGAAACGCTTTTATTTTCTGTGGCACCTTTAATGGAAAGGAAAAACCGAAGGGGATTTCGCTCGAATTCTCAATGGAGTGGGTTGGGGTGGCGCTGGGCTCTGGGCTCCCTACCAGGTCTTCCAGGCTTTTCACTCAGTCACATAATAAAGGAACATTCCTCATACGCCACCGATTCCCCAGTTGCTCCATTTGCTGCGCTTTGAGTCGAGACCAGCTCCTTCCAGCTCCTGGCTCGTTGGGAGCGCTGCTGCCTTTATGAAAAATTATACAAAACTTTTTACTTAGTGCCACGGCGGGCTCCGAACAATTACGAGGCCATCAGGGAAGTCGGTCCTGGTCGAGGGTCGCAAGTAAAGTGTTTGTAATGTTTGTTTGCCTTTGTGGGCCTTTGTGTTTTGATTCTCCCTTCTCTTAAACGATGCAGAAAAGCTAAAGGAGACGCGGATTCGATATCCCAAGCAACATTTTTCAGCCTCAATTAGCGATTTCAGCCGAAAAGTAGGCTTTGCGAGAGAGAAATGCAAAAAATTGCACTTTAACCTTTTGGGTGGGGAGGGGTAGTTGGTCTATTGTCTCGTTTTTTTCACCTTTTCTAATTACGCACTTTGCCGAATTCTTTTCTCCTCTCAAATTGCCATTCGATCCCCGTTTGCCCCGCCCTGTTCCTGCCCTGCCTGTTGAGCGAACTTTCGGCATTTCTATGGAATTCAATTTCAAAGCTATATCATTTTCATTTAATTTCACGCTTTTAACCTCCGACCTGCGACCTGCGACCCACACACACAGGATGGCTTTGTCCAGCCGCATCCCTTTCGTTTCGTGCCGCACCTGCCGCATACCGTTTGCCACTTCCTCCCACACTGCATCCTGCCACCTCTCTGGAAATAGTCGCGGCACATGCCAAAGTTATGCTATAATGGATTTTTTTTTTGTGTTGTGTTGTACTGTTGCCGGCGCGCTTTCCTTTAGCCCCAGCCCAGCCATTGTCTGTAAAATGAAACCGTCCTGGGGTTCCTCCGACCCGGGGGTCCCTCATCCTTGATCCCTCGCCTTCCCCCGGAATCAAACCGAGCCGTATCGAACCGCATCACTCGTCAATTTAGCACTTTCAACTGCACCCACCTGTCCAGGCCAAGTGTCCGGGTCCTCTGTGTCCCCTCTCTATTGCTGTGTGTCCTTTGATTCCTCCATGTCCTCCATGTCCTTCTCTGTGTGTTTTCAGAATGGATTGGAGGAGAAAAAGCCAAAGCAAAAGCAAAAAGAAAAGGAGACTATAAAGAGCTTTGTAGATGTAGGTTGGAGGCTTGTAAGGAAACCCTAACCTCTCCTCCAGCATATCCTCTTCCCAGGTGAAAGGGCAACATCGAGTCTGGGAATCTGTGATTGCTCTCGGTTAATGCTTGAAAATGATATATGATTGAGGGACTTAGCGATAAATATTCATACACGGTTTTGACAAACAACGAAAAAAAGGGAAACCCATCGAGTTCCCCAAAAACGAGGCTGGTTAACCTATTAGAGGGACAGGCCTGCTCTCTGACCCCAACTGACTGGCAGGGCAGCAGCAGTTTTTCGCAAAAATGCTTCAAACAAACAAGTTTCGCGCCCCCACGGGCCATTGAGGGATTTTTCAATTTGCGCAAAAACCTTCGATGGGCGATTTTCCGGCTGCTTTGTGTGCCAGTTTTGAAAGTGGAAATCGTTGAGTGTTTGCTAGGGACGAAGGACGAAGGACGAAGGACTACTGCCTTTTCGAGTAGAGAAATTGGTCAGCAAAAATTTAGTTTTCCGTGTAAATTGAACAGCTTTTTTTTGTTCAAGTTTTTTATTCCTTTACTCCTTTGTTTGATGCCAAAATGTGTAGGAAAGATGGTAGATGAAGTACGCTTTTTAATCATTTAACTAACGTAATCAATTCTTTTCCCTTTCTTGTTTAATGCAATTCACAGCGACGAAACTTTTGATTAATTAAAAAGTAAAACAAAAAGCCAAGAGCCAAAAGCCAAAAGCCAACAGCCAAGAGCCAAGAGAACAACAAGGCAGGGGCAGGCAGCAGGCTACTGGCGGCCAAAAAAACAACGACAAAAGGCAACAAACTCTACAAGATCAATAACAAAATATCAACATTAACAGAAAATAAAAAAGAACTTCTCCCACAGGAAAAAATACAAAAAAAAGAAACAGACACAACCAGAAAAAATAAATAAAAGGAAAAGCTTTGGCAGAAAATCAACATCGAAATGGAATTGGGCATCAGAATTGTCAATCAGCATTTAGCCAGCTACACCAACAGCAACACCAACAGCAGCAACAACTGCAACAGCAACAGTAATAGTAATTCTTCTATAACCAGCAATAGTAAAAAGCAAAGTTGCAACAGCAACAGCAACAGCGACAACGAGTCATTGCAACAGCAAGAAATCAATCCAGAAAACGGCGACAACCGCCATATAACAACGATAACAGCAACCGCAGTATCGAAACCAACTGCAATACCAACAATAGACAACCCATTAGTAGCAGCAACAGCAACAGCAATAGTCGTTGCAGCAGCTCTTGCAACAGGATTAAACATCACAAACAACGGAGCAGCATTAGCCCGAGCCATTGCAGGAGCAGTAGCTACCGTCCAGAGAGCAGCTGCCCGAGGCCGCAGCTACAGCAACCACTTTGCCAGCAACTAGACCGATAATCCAGCAACAACCACACAGGAACAGGACATACCAACCAGTAACCAGTAACCAGCAACAACTAGGACCACAGCAAACCCAACTTAGACAGCAACCAGAATCAGACAACAACCAACCGGAGCATCAACACCAGAAACAGAATAAGAATCAGAATTAGAATCAGAAATCAGACTCAGTCTCAGACTTAAAATCAGAATCAACAACAAGAACCTGCAACAACAACCTGCAACATGCAACGTCTACGTACCACTTTCACGCGATCCCGCACTCCGACAGGAGCGGAGATGAAGATGCAGAACAGCCTCGAAGTTCCTAAACAGGTATAGACTCAGGACTTTGGATCGGTCTAGAGTCCTTCAAGGAAATTCTACTAAGTTTTCGATCTCTGTTTCCTGTTTTTTGTGTTGCTTCTTGTAAAGGTTTATCCTTTGATTTTTAGTTCCATTTCGCTTTTGATGTTGTTATCCTTTTTTTTCGTAACTCCTGATTTTGCATGTCGTTTCTTTGGTGTCCTTGTGATGTCTTCGCCCCTTTTTAAGACTCATCTAAGACCCCTTTTAAGACCCAATGCTCGTTCCAGGTGCGCTCGGCCTCCTTCGACGAAATGCAACTGGAGGCGCAACGGGCCTCCGCTCAGCTGCTTAAGCAGCAGTCCTCCTCCTCCGCCTCGGCGGACGAACGCTCCTCGGAGGCGAGCTTCCTGCAGGTGCCGCTGGCCGCCCACCAGCAGCGGTCGCACAGCTTCGACTCGGCGGCCGCGTCGGTGGGCAGCGACGATTCCGGCACCTTCCTGGAGGTGCCCCGCCGCCTGAAGGCCAGGCGTAGCTCCTCCACGAAGACGCCGCCGCCCTGCATCCACTGTCACTACCTGGAGGAGTACGAGCGCCGGATGACGGCGGAGCAGCGCTACTTTATCGACCACCGGGAGCTGAGTGCTCTGAGTAATACCAGTTCGGAGGTGAGCGACGACGAGGATGACGACGACGATGACGACGAGGCAGAGCAGGACGATGACCAGGAGGAGGGCGATGCCGCGATGGCGACCGGTGAGTCGGAGGCAGAGGCATCGGGTCATTCCGGGGGCCAGGACGAGGCCAGGGCTCTCGAGTCGGAGCACGATGGGGACCCAGACGACGATGCCGCCGAGGAGATGGACATTCGGATTGGGAACATGAGCATGGGCAGCAGCATCGAGGAGTCCCGCGCCCAGCTTCCGCGCCAGATGAGGCGCCACACCATCGGAAGCAGCTCCATGACCTCCGGCACCTCCGAGGACGAGGGGTTGGAGAACTCGGACCACGGATCGCCCCACTTTGGGAACACCCTGCTCCCGCCTCAGCCGGCCACGCCCTGCGGCATCACCTTCACCCTGAGTCCTACCAACGGAGACTATCCCTCGCCACCCCTCTCGCCGATCGTTCCCCTAATGCCGCCACCCACCGCCTCCATCTCCTGCACCGCCGCCGATTCCGAGGATGCCGGCGCCGCCATGGGGGTTCCCGTGCGAACCCGACGTCGGTCCATCTCACGGCAGGAAGCGGTGTTCGTGGAGCCAACCGGCAACTCCCTGGAGAACGTGTCCCACGAGGAGGTGGACAACAACAACAAGTCCTCCGTGGAGACCGCCGACTCGATGGACGAAGCCTCCACCATGGCCACCTGCGGCTCCCCAACGATCTCTCCGTTTTTCCCCGGTGGAACCACCGGTGGACCAAGTCATCATAGCGCCTTCGTGGTGCGGGACATCTACCTGACGGTGCCGGATCTGAAGCGTGATAGGGCCGCCTCCGTGGACTCCTGCTTCTCGAAGCTCTCGTCCGGTCCGAAGGCGGAGGAGCTGCAGCCCAGCGCCGACGGTTGCTTCCTGACTGTGCCGAACATCAATGCGACCAGGTCGCGGTCGGTGGACATTGTCCTGCCCACGGACGAGCAGGCCCGGTACAAGGCGCTGTCCATGACCGGATCTACCGCCACCTATGCAGATGGGTATGTACCAAGAGGGGAGTCTTTTTCGGTTTTGATTTCTATTCGAGAACGAGAAGGGTTTTTCTTATTGATTTATTTTCTTAATCTTTTAAAGAGTTTAAAGTTCTTGGAAGAAAACGTTTCTATATATTTCCTTTATCATTCAAGAGCAGGACATTATTTACATATTTGAATAGAATATTTTTGGCTGCAATCCAGCCACTCGACTGACTTCCCATTCAAAATTGGGGATCTCCGGCCCGAAAAAAAAAGTAAATCCCGGTCAAAAAGGAGCTTCCGCCCAGCAGGGGAAGCACTCTTTAATGGCTTACTTTCTTTGTTTACTTTCGCTTTCGCTCTCGCAGTCTGTCCTGGGTCCTTGGTCCTTGGTCCTGGGCTATTTTTGGACTGGCAAAACTTTTAAATTGACTCATTAAAACGAGCTTAACACGTGGCCCTGGTTAGGATTAAGGGATCAGTGGTGGTGGACCCAGAACCCAGAACCCGACCCGGTTTTGTTTGGATAAATGTTCCCAACCTGGACTGAGACATGGAACACTTTCCATGTCCTAGTACCTAGGCAGTGATGGGTGACACGTGTGGTTTTTCGGGTGATATGTGAGGCGTCTCTTTGGGTGTCTGGCAGCTCTCCGTTGTCCGTTGTCCGTTGTCCAATGTCCGCCAAGTTAAGCCTAATTAGAAACGAAACTACAGGTCCAAAGCTCTGCCTCTGGCAATTCATAATTTTCGTCATGTGCCGCCCTCCAAGGACTCGAAGGACTCCAAGAACTAGAGCGCACCCTCAGCATGAATAAATTATGGCCAGTCCGAAAAAAACGCAGGAATCGGGAGTTGGAATCAAAGGATATTGGAACGAATGGATACCCTTGTTGGGGAAAACCTCAAGGAAACCTTCATTCGAGGCTCCAATCCTTGGCAGGATACCCAATGATAGGGAAGAAAATTGGCTGAGCCAAACCGATTTCCTTGAATTACAACAAAAGCCGCTCATAAATAATATTCAAACAAAGTGTCCCGTGTCCTTTCGCGCATCCCATTGCTTGGCAGGACGAGGCGGACTCGAGGGTCTCCTTCTAGAGAGTGAGGTGTGAGAGTGACGAACCACTTGCGGGCAATTTGTTAGCCTGCCAGGACTTGCCCCGATATGGATATGGATAATTCAGAAGCCTGCTCTGATGGATTAGAGAGAGATTGGAACGACTCCGGGTGGCGTGTGTGCCTTCCTGCGGCGCCAAAACTTGCCACGAGGCAAGTTAGTGGGGAGGCCTACGCCTTCTTTTTCATCAAATTAATTTCATTTTTTTTGGGGAATTAAAATACGTTTTTCTTTTTCAACTAATCATTGATATATCCTTTTTTTTTTGTTCTACTTTCAGGTATGTACAAAACGATTAACGATTAACCCTTGATTGCCAGAAATATTTAGAGCGCTGAAAAGGATAAGTACTGAGTCGATATTCCTTTTATGAGGATATCATCTTTATGTTCGTTTTTGGTTTTAATTTCCGATTGCTGTTGCCCCAATTTATGGCCATTTACAGCCCCTGCGGTACAATACCCATTAGAATCTGTCTCTCTGGGGCGCCCCATTAGACCGAGACCGAGACCGAGTCGTGACGGTGGCAGAAGGGGCACGTCATAAAGTTGGATTTGTTGATTTACGATACCGAAGCGTGACACGTTATTATCTCTCTCCCCATGGCTTGTGGCTCCCATTCCGGTCTTTCTGGTCATTCCATGGCCTGCCCATTGACCACTGACTGATATGTTTAATTTACTCCGACTCTGGCTCTGGATCCGGATACGGATCTAACGACCTCTCTCGGTCGATAAAATGAAAAGTATTTTACAATCCGGACACTGCAGTCATTCATTCTGGCTCTCGGATGCGGTCTGCATCCTCTACCACTTTTGTTTCCAATCAAAGAACACTCGAAGGAGGTCTGAGTTGGAGGTCTGAGTTGGAGGTTGGAGTTTCTCTGAGTGTACGAGGCACTCAGCCATGCATTCCCGTTTCTTTGGTTTCTTCAGCCTCTCCCCGAGGCATGTGCGGTTCATTCAAGCGACTTCTTGGGTTCTCAGACAATCCAATGGATACCCCATCTCTCAGCCACCCCCTGAGACAACCCCAAGACAACCAAAAACAACCAAAACAAGCGAAACACAGCCCCGAAACAACAAACAAACAGACATCGACACAGACAACAACAGAGACCACAAAGGCAAGCAAACAGCCATCGAACAAGAAGAAAACAGAAAGTTAACTTAACTTTTATGACAATGGGGCAAATAATTTTATGAAAATACTCCCCCGGGAAGGGGGTGGCAGGAACTATACGACGCTTCGCTTTCGCTTTCGCTTTCTGGGATCCCCAGAAGTTTCGCAAAACATGAAATTAGCATACAAAACCCGGGGGAGGGAACGCGATTGTGTTTCACAATTTCTTTATTCTTGAACTAACCTGGGACGCTTTCCCTGCTTTGGGCCTAATTTACGGGCTTTTAAGTTATTGAGAGAGTGTCCTGATTTGGCAACAGGGATATATTGAATAATGTGTGGCAAGAACCTATTTCCTTAATAGTTTTTGATGGCTAGAGGGCTTCCTAGACCGGAAAGTTAAGACTCATGTCTTGATAAATGAATCGCTTTGTCCGAGTTCGTTTTTTCGTTTATATTTTTTTATATTCTTGTTTAATTTTTTTGTTGCTACTCAGTTCCGCATGTTGCTGACGCACATGGAGGCATGCAACAGGAGCAGCAACAGAAGCAGCAAAAGTAGCATTCGGTGGCAGCAACACTTGGGAAAAAACTATAGGAAACTTCCTCCGTTTCTAGTCATTAGTTAAAAGCATTTTCCTAATCTTATCTGTCTGATTAATGCCTCCATTCAGGCAGCCGTTTTTTCTCCCAGTGCAGCAACAACAATAATCTACTTGGGGGCCTCAGCCACAATTAAGTTTTTATGAAATATTTGTTTGGCTTTTTTTTTTACGTTTTTGCGCGAGAGCGTTTTACTCTGCCACATCGACGTCAGCGCTGGGGGGAGGGATGTGTGTTCGCGATGGGAAAGTGGGTGGTGGGTGTGTGGGGCATGGGGGCATGAGGCATGAGGCATGAGGTGCGGATAGGCGCATGGAACAGAATTGAAATGCAAATTGAAAGGCACAAAGCGAAAAATATGCCAAGCGAATCTGAGCAATCAAGAGGCGGGAGACAAAGTAGCGACCGCAGCAACGTCAGCCACGACGTCACTCGCTGTAGCAGAGGCTGGGGCACCAGGCAGCAGGCAGAGACCGAGACCGAGACTGAAGCGGTGGCAGCAACGATGACGCCGACCGAGCTGTGTAGAAAATGTCACCATTTTGGGGCCGGAGGAAAATTCGCAACCAAAAACCTCAACGATCGCCGACAGTGATGGCAGATTTTTAGGCCAGAATTTCGCAGAAACTAAATCTTTTCGTTTTTGGTTTTCCCTCTAAAGTCTTCTCCAATACTTTAGTCAAGTATCAGGTATTGATAGCTATTTTCTAGCTAATTTTGGAGTACGATCTCTTGCCGATTGCCAAGAAATTCGAATCTTCTCGTTGCTGTTTTCAGCAAAAAGTCTCCTCCAATTCTTCACCCAAGTACTGGGTTCTTATAGCTGCTTTTCTGGGTAATTCTCCAGTTGGAATGTAAAGAAATTCAAATCTTCTCATTCATGTTTTCCTTTAAAAGTCTTCCCTATTCTTAACCCAAGTACCGGGTATACCCAAGTATAGCTGCTTTTCTGGGCAACTTTCTAGTAAGATCTCTCACCGATTGCCAAGAATTTCGAATCTTCTCGTTGCTGTTTTATGTAAAAAAACATCTCCAATTCTTTACCCAAGTACCGGGTACTTATAGCTGCTTTTCAGAGCAATTCTTCAGTTGGATCTCTTAGATCTTTGCAAAGAATGGTAAATCTTCTCGTTCCTGATTTCCATTAAAAGTATTCATCAATTCTTCACCCAAGTACCGGGTATACCCAAGTATAGCTGCTCTTCTGGGAAGCTTTCCCGATGGATCTCTCAACGTTTCTCCCGTTTTTTGTTAAAAATCTTGACCAATCTCCTCCAAATTCTTCACCCAAGTACCGGGTATTTATAGCTTTATTCTGGGCAACCTTCCAGCTCGATCTCTTGCCGCTTTCCTGGCATCCCTGGGGGGGAAAAATTCACCACGCAATGGGTTGAGGTGACAAAGTTGCTGCCTCAGTCGCTGCCTTCGTCTCCGCCAACGCCTCAGTCTCAGTCTCTGCCTCTGCTGTTGTTGACTTTGATCGCGCGCTGGGCCTCTCAGTCGCCTGGTGGGGTTGGATGCTGCCGCCAGCCAGAAAACGCAGAAAACGTAGAAAAGCCAGAAAAGAATCGAGAATAGAAAGCGAGAGGAGATCCGGGAGAACGCAACCCCCTCGCGAAACGCGAAACGGGTAACGGGTAACGGGAAAGCAGTAATTAATTGAATAATGAAACAAATCGCGTGGCAGCAACTGTCCAGCGTGGAACAGAAACCACAAAAAAGTGTGTGCCTCGCCATGAAAAAACCAAAACCAATGAAAAGCGAAGAAAAAACTCGGGAAAAGTGTGCAAACAGCTAAAGAGGCAAACAAAACCGAGAATCGAATCAAATCGAATCGAAAATCGAATCAAAACAAAACAAAAGCCAGAACACACCACCGGGTCGGGGGTCACACACAAGATGACGGGTCAATTAATAGCTTTCGAGACAAAGATACCCGCCCGATGCCCGCCCAAAAATAACGCAAAAAATTCCCAAATTCTTTTAATTGAAAACCAACTCGACAACTGGACATAAATGGACAAAAACGAAACAAATTGCAATTAATTTAATCAATGAACTTGAAACGTTAACCGACATTCAATCGTTCAGTTGGAGGTCCCAGGGGTCAGATGGAGTTCAATGTTGAACGATGGGTGGGTGGGTAGGCATCTCTCCCATACGGCAGATGTCAGTGGCATCTCGTGTGTGCTCTTGGCAAGCCTTCAACTTGCTCCGGACTTTGGCCCAAAACGAAAATTATTAAGTATTTACAAGATACTTTCCGTACTCGTATCTCGCAGATGTTTCGGTTTCGGTTTCGGGGTGTCCTGATGTAACGCCAAAATAATTATTTACTTTTGAAAAAACAATCAGACATCGAGAGGGAATGCAATTTTAATCGGTTTTTAATGAGTCTCTTGGATGAGTGTCGTTATTCTTTTGATAAATTCCAAATCCAAATCGAAATCTATTTCGATCTTAGCTTCCTTCCCACCTCTGCCATCACAAATGGCTGAACCCAAAGGCCAACTGCCAGCCGTGACATTTCAAGAATTTCGCACCCATTTACCGGGGGCCAGAAACTAAACCAGAAACCAGAAAAAAATCAAAACTAAACCATCTACTGGCACAGTGAGAGAAAAGCAGCGAAAGAACATCGTCTTTTGATTTGATTTATCGTCGATTTGCCGCTGCTACTCTCCTCCGCCACCGCCTCACTTTATTTATATTTTATTTATATTATTTTCTTGATTTGTCTTGTTTTGCCAGCTGCGACCGGCCAAAAACATCACAAGACGACACGCCCTCTCGATTTTTGGCCACAAAAAAAAAATTGCGCATACGCCACGTGAGCCAGCGCCAGGTTAAAAATAATACCCATTCGACCCATTGATAGGGCCAGTACCAGTACCTCCAGGTTCCGATTTATTGAAAGCATTTCTATATCGTGTACCTGTCGTGCTGGGAATTGGGTAGAAAAATCCAAGACACAGGCGGGATATATAAGCGATGCTGCTGCTGCTGGTTGTTCTCATAATTAACTCGAGTATTTTTAGCCAAAAAAAAAAATTTGACAAAAAACGTAAGTTAGAAAATACATGTCGCGTCATCTTTTTCGATGTTTCTGCTGTCTTTCTGGCAAACAATGTATTTCAATTAAAATTTTGCCAAAAGTACAACTTTGGAGCGACTACCTCGTGACTCTTGATGCAATCTTTTGAGACTGAATCTTTGTTTGCTCAGATTTAGATTCATTCATAAATCCCACCATCTAGCAGATAACTCGAAGATTGTGCAACAGATTAGGAAAAGTATCTGGGATAGCCTCGTTATTTTTTTAAGTAAAACCGAAACGGAAGCAGAATAATTACAGGTGAGATATGAGTAGACAACGGGGTTCAAGGCACTCCCTCGCCGAATGAATGCCATACCTTTTGTTTATATTATTTTGTAGAAAAGGCAGTGCCTTTGTTTTTTATTTTTCTTCGATAAGGGAAGACTTCTTAGATCTTAAACCCTCTTTCGGGGTTTTAAAAACTTGTTTTGTGATAGTCTAGAAGTTACCAAGAGATACTTTTGCACTTTCGTTGGGTTCTCCCCGTGCCAGTTCCTGTCAGGAAGAGCCTTCCGCTTAATGCCAATTAGGATATTAATTTCTTCAAAGTCTTGGCTCTCATCCTACTCTCCTCCTATTGGCCTTTATCCTCGAATCTATGTCCGTTTGCCGGTTGCATCCTTGTCCTGTGATACACACAGAGAAAATAGGAATTGGAAATCTTTAAACTTTTTAAAAGTTGCAAGGCCTAAGGCTCTTTGCAGGCTCTCCAACTTCCTAAATTTTCAATGACAGATTGGAGTGGAAAATCCCCGATTTGCTCCGGTTGGGAGCTTCAAGTCGATGGTCGCTGGTCGATGGTCCACCCACTTCGTTTGCTATTGTTAATATTCATTAGCTTAAAATCCTTTTCTCGAGTTGCTGCCATTTCGTAGCTCAAGTTGCTGCCACTTCCAGGGGCATATCTTTGAGAGGGGGAGGATGGCAGGCAGGATGGTGGCAGGAAGCAGCCTCGATGCTCGAAAGTTGTTGCCACGTTTTCAATTCCAATGCGCGGGCATTAATCGCAATCACAAACGACGACCAGGCCAGGCCAGGACGATCCAGAACCAGAACCCAAACCAGGACGAAAACGATGGCCGTGCCAGGGACGTGCAGATAATTTTTCATTTCGAAAAGCTCAAATGGATTTTTCATTGGCTTAAATGTGCAAATGAATGGATGATGTATATATATATTTGTGTGAAAATTTTTGGAGCACAAATGCAAATACTGACTGACCCACACCCACCCATCTAGGAGGGAGAATCTATTTAAAGCACATGCTCTGCTCGTGGGTGATTATTAATGATGGCTCCAAAACAGTTTGATAGCTGGAGCTGTAGTCCTTGAAGGGTTAAGGCTTTCGAGCAGCATAAAAAGCGCAAGAACAGCCATTTCCTGGACTCCAAATCGAGCATAAAACCCAACCAATAAAAAATCGAATTGCATCTTCGCCGGCTGCATTATGTCATTTATTTCCGTTTCGAGCAGTCGATGATATTATTTTTTTTTTTATTATAATTTTTATTTTTATATTTATGATGGCAAGAGATGGCAAAACGATGGCAAGAGATGTCAAAGAGTGAGCGCTTGACTGGCAAATGCAAAAACACAAACGCAAGTGTCACTATTCGAATACGTAAAAATATTTCAAGGCTTTTATTGATTTTGTCAATGAGGCCATCATAGAGAGGTGCTGACGCTGCCCCAGTTGGATCTCAATCCTGCCCCTGTCCCCATTGGACGGTTTTTTCCCACCCACCCTTGGCGGCAAAGTCCAGACCTCTTCAAAGGCGGTCGACATTAAAATTAATCACATTTGAATTGAAATTGCGTTTCAAGTTCTTTCTGGCACTCCTTTGCCACTGCCCTGCCACCGCCTTGCCACGCTTTGTTCTGCGGCTTGTTATTTCGTTATTTCTGAGGTCTAATTAGGAATGATTGCCGATTTTCGGGTACCAGAAACTATATACCTTAACGTAGCTTTAGTTTGGATGGTTTCGAAGCATTTGCGGATTGAATATCTTGGACTCGAGATAGGCACTCGGGGAAATGCAATTCCCAACGTATTTCGAGGAACTATTAGCACAAAGCCATCCTCGGTATTGATTTCCATCTCACCGGCTTTTCCTGCCGAGGTAGAAAGGATATTTTAAGACTGCAGTCGGCAAATTGATTTGCAATTCAATTTTGCAACTTTCAGAATAAGAAGGCGTAGCTTCTTCCGCCCCCACGGGACGCCACTTCACCAACGCCTACGCCCACGCCGTTTTTCTCTCTTCAAGTTCCTCCTCCTTAATGGCAGGCATTAACCGATTTACACAGTTTTGGGAACGAGTTTTGGAAGCGAGTTTTGGGAAAAAGTATATTCCATATTTTTAGATGCCGCTCTTGCGGATGAGAGGTCACAGGTCATGTCAGACACACGGACACGCTAAATTTAGCCTCAAATCAAGCGTGAATGCCAGATTTTGAGTAGCGCGCGTCAGAAACAGCGCACAACACGCGCTTAAAACGCGTTCGAAACGCAAGCGACGTGGCAGAGGCGTGCCAGGCCAGGACACTAGCCGGGAAGAGGCAGAAAAACTGGCGCAAACGTTGACACTTGACATGGAAAATCTGCAAAGCGTTTCAAAAAGCAAACCGGCAATTTTCCAGGCCAATAAGGTGCCTCGTGCCTCGCTCTGGCTCGCCCCCATCGTGCGGCACGTAGTCTGTTCTGTTGGAAAAAAAAAACAACAAAACGAGTCACATTTCTGTTTATGTACCGAGTATGTAGGAGTATGTAGGAGTATGTATTTCCATCTGATAAGAATTTAATTACATTGCCTATAAACAAAAGGTATACAAGGTGTATTAGCCGCACACGCACGGACAATGACTCGACGGCAGCGGTGTGCGGTGTGCGGTGGAGGGGTAGGGTTAGGGTGTGGGTGTGGCATCTTGATATCCAAACAACAACCGGTCAAAGTTCGCTTTTGGGTTCTGGGTTCCAACAGAATCTCAAATTCCCTGCAATGGTCTCTATTACGACTTTAATGCTTCTCTGGCTGATTGCACATCCGCGGAATAGGTGGAGTGCTCTAATGTACTCCCGGCATTAAACGGTGGTTTGAAGCGTAAAAAATCGTTTATTAATGAATCTCCAACCAAACGTAGAATCACTGGGAAGTCATAATGAGAGCCGCAGAATAAAAACCCCATCAGAATCGCAAAACTCGGAATCGGAATTGGAATTGGAAGCGGACTCCTCTGCAGCAAGTCGAATGCAAATTAGCGAAAAAAAAGCAAAGATAATCTCTAATGAAGTAAAAAAGTGAAGTGAAATGTAAAGTGGAAGGTGAATAAAGGAACCGGAGAACCGGAGAAAAAACCGAACCGGGTGCGGACCTAAAAAAAAGAGTCTCGAGTCACTCGAGTGACCATGTTCATATCGTATTTGAACAGCGAGAGCAGCGACAGCAACAATATCGCAAATAGCAGCGGCAGCAACAGTCCCTGCAACAATATCAGAACGTGCAACAAAATCAACTGCAACAGCAGCAGCTTGTGTGGCAGCAACAATATAACTAATAGCAACGATTGCAACATTGACAGCCGGAGCCCGAGTTGCATCAATTGCGGCAACAATCTGGCTTCGGTTTATGGCATGGAGCGATTACTTCACGCGGTTCGCGAGGAGTTCCAGACAGAGGATGAGCTCGAGGATGGGAAACTAGTGGGGGATGACTTTGCCACCCACAGGAGTAGCATCAGTAGCACCACCAGCAGCACCAGCGAGAGCAGCGATTCCTGCAGCAGCGAGACAGCTTCCCTGCCGCTGCCTTTGCCACCGCCCTCGGGCAGGCGGCGACTGCAGCGTAGCGATAGCTTCGGCTCCCTCACAGGACCCATGGCTGCCTGGACTGAGCCGGGTGGAGCTGGTGGTGCCGCCGGTGGCTCAGCGGCAACTGTGGCAGGGGCAGCTCCAGTGCGACGCTTTCGCCGCTCCTCCATCGGCATACAACGGAAGTCGGCCTTCCGGCAGCGGAAGCTCGACTCTCTGGGGGCGTGGCGGCGGAAGAGGTGAGTCCGGAAAAGTGCAAATATCAGGCATATGATATCTATGGAAAAATTTTATGGAAAAAAAGGTAGAAGGTGGGGTAGCATGATGGGGGAATGCCTTGTCAAAGGACATCATTTAAAGGAATTCATTCTCAGGACTTTTCTAGCGCAAATCCCTACCAAACTTTAACCTAAAAATCTATATCTTTCCCCTTTTAATCTTTTCCCCTCTATTCTCCTCTCAAGCAGGCGTACCGCTTCGGGGAGCAACTCCCGCAGACCGATACGGATTGTCCCAGACTGGACGGAGAACGCGGTGCAGGGCGAGCACTACTGGAAGCCCACCTCTGCCTCCGGGGATCTCTGCTGCCTGAACGAGGAGTGCATTGTAAGTATTGGATGGTACCCCTGTCCCACCAGGCTACCCCTGCGGTGGGGGCTCCTTTCAATTCAATTAGTGCCACAGCGCAATGAGATGTGAAAGGGGCTACCCTGCATGTGAGTGTAATTTATTTATTGCGTGCTTGTCCAACATTCACGCAATAAAATCCGGAGAGAACCGGGCCTGAGCCGGAGCCCGGGACCAGGGGGCGAGTAAGAGCGATGGGCGTGTCATCGGTTTTTTGGGGAAAGCCACTTTATCAGGCTCATTGTCAGTTTCGAGGCAAAGCAGCTGCCCACGGAAACCCTGTCTTATCTCAATCTTCTCATTGACACAATAAGGAAATGTTCCCCATCTACATAATTTTTCAAATTAAATCATGAAGCTTGCTTTAATGGGGATTGGGTCTGGTAGGGTCTTTCTTAGAAAAGTCCCGATTCCCGACTCCCTGACAGGTGAAACCGCATTTCATTGTCAAAGTCATGCTTCATTCATGGAAAAGTTGAAACGCAATATAGAATCATATTCCGATTGGTTCTGTCACGAGGTTAGCCAATATCCTGGTGGTTTCTCTTTGAGAAGTCCCGAGCCTGGACTCCCACTCCCTGACAGGTGCAACCGCATTTCTTTGGTCAATTTCTGTTTCATGAGGCACTTTTGCTTTAAATGAGGAAAAGGGAAAATTTTAATATAGAATCATATTCCGATTGAATTCTTTCTAGCAAGAGGTTAGTCAATATTTTAATTGAAATGCCTGAAGGGGTTCCTTAGAGCAGACCCAAACCCCGACTCCCTGACAAATGAAACCACATTTTATTGTCAAAGTCTACTCCTACGTCAGAGAGACTCCTACGTTTTGGTTTGAGGTTTTATCTGGGAATGTGATATCTTCTAATTAAGACACCTACACCTGCACCTGTTCCTTTTCCCTTATCACCTGCAGAAGAGTGGCCAGCGGATGAAGTGCTCGGCCTGCCAGTTGATCGCCCACCAGAACTGCATTCCCTTTGTCAACGATAAGACGCAGCTGGCCTGCAAGCCGACCTACCGGGACGTGGGCATCCGCCAGTACCGGGAGCAGACCACCACCCACCATCACTGGGTCCATCGCAAGCTGGAGAAGGGCAAGTGCAAGCAGTGCGGAAAGGTAAGCCAGGAGTTCCTCAAAAATCCTTTTCGCTTTTTGCGCAATAATTAAGCTTGTGATTATGCTTCGCTGAGGAATATTACGTTTTCACATCAAAAACATTAGACAATTGCATGTTCTTACATTTTTTATTAAATATTTAATACAAAAATATATAACAAAGCATGATAATCGTTTAATATAACAATAACAATCTTGTTTTTGAGCCGACTTGAGATCGTATATGAATACTCCTACCATAAGGTGTAGTGCCAGAGACCCATCCGATAATGGCTATCCTATGTGATCCACTCACTTTTTATTTATTAAGCAGGCGGTCCAGAGCAAGCTCTTCGGTTCCAAGGAGATAGTGGCGTTGTCCTGCGCCTGGTGTCACGAGATCTACCACAACAAGGAGTCCTGCTTCAACCAGGCCAAAATCGGCGAAGAGTGTCGTCTCGGTGAGTTCATTTTTTCTTCCTCTCTCTCTCTCACTGGGGTCGTCCTTTTTGGTCCTTCCATCGTTCCCTTGCCATTGTCCTTTGATTAATTACGTGACGTGCATGCAAATAAATTGCGGTCCGTTAACTTAATTAAGATTGGAGTCTCTCTACACCCACCCACCCACAACGACAGTTCAACACCGAGAGGCCAACAAATTATAAAAAAAAAAAATAAAAATAAATAAAATAGAAGAAAACATTTTTAAAATGAGGAGGAGAGAGTGTTGAGGAGATCCCCAGGAAAAAGAAGGTCGAAACCCTAATGGCGAAGAGATCCCAGGAACAAAAAATAAAATAGAAAATAGAAGAAAACATTTTTAAGTTGATTTTGAAGTTAAGTCAACACTTTCGGTTCTAAGAGGTTCAGAAACAAAAAATAAAAAGAAAACATGTTGAAGTTGACGACAGTTTCGTGTCGAAGAGATCCCAGGAACAAAAAAAAAATATAAAATAGAAGAAAACATTTTTTAAATTGATGAAACTTTAGTTTCTAAAAAAAT
Source organism: Drosophila ercepeae (assembly GCA_018150545.1). Taxonomy (NCBI): domain Eukaryota; kingdom Metazoa; phylum Arthropoda; class Insecta; order Diptera; family Drosophilidae; genus Drosophila; species Drosophila ercepeae. The sequence goes on from JAECWL010000197.1 coordinate 4,200,733, forward strand.
CAGAAACAAAAAAAAGGAAACGTTTTAAAATGATGACACTTTCGTGCCAAAGAGATCAACCGAAAAAAAGAAGGTCAACACAATAGTGGGAAATTGGGATCTTTCCACAAAAAAACAAAATAAAAGAAAAAACAAAAAAAAAATAAAACAAAAAAAAAGAGAAGAAAACATTTTTAAAAGGACGACACTTTTGTATCGACCAGATCCTCACCACAAAAACTATAGAAAAAAAAAGGAAGCCATAAAAAAATCCAACTCAAATTGCCAAGCTGCTAAAAGCGATTGCTTGAAAATATAAAAAAAAAACATTAAATAAAAAATTATAAGTTAAAATAAGAATATAAAAATAATAACAAAAAATCAAAGAAAATAAATACAAAAAAATAGAAGGAAACGATTTAATACAAAAGAGAGGAATCCTCCCAAATATATAAACACGATTTCAAGAGACTATGGAAAAATAAATACCAAAAATAAATAAATAAATAAATATTAAAATGAAATGAAAATAAAATAAAATAAAACCAGGAGAAATAAAATAGAGCTCCGACTGCCACTGTTGCTCGAAGTAGAATGATTATTTTTTGGTTCGTCAACTGCCCAGCTAGGAAGGGAAGCTTTAAAATGGAGTTCCCAGCGACTACTGAGTTCTCGGAATCCTCCGATTTCCTCCCTGGAATTGGCCAACACTCCTGGGACAACACTCCTTGGCCAACAATACTCTTTCCCCAACACTCTTCCCCCCGTCAAGCAGAATACTTTTAACCAGAAAGTAGTGTTAAAAAGCTTTTAACAGCCCCATTACGTGTTTTTTTTTCCTAACCAACCAACGTTTATAATTAATTTAATCAAGTCCTGGCTCCCTGCCGCCGCCCTCCGTCCTCCGCTTATTTACAAACTACAACTTTATCGACCATTCCCGATGCGGCGTCTCCGGGTCTCCGGGTCTCTGGTCTGTCCCCGTTTTCTAAAGTGTCTCAATGAGCATCTTGTTAACACACTCTTCACGGCAGGCCATTAGGCACACCGTTCGTGTGCGGAAGCGGTCGAGAAGGGTCCAGGGAGAGGACAACCAGAGGGTTCCCCCACTCTTGACCCACCACCCGGGCCTTGCCTGCTTGGCATCCATAATTGCTCTTCGGTATGTGGGCTATGCGGGTCCCGAAAGAGCCCCCAACTCTGGCTGGGATTTCAACCCAAAAGGCGGAAAATTGAATTTAATTGCCTGGTCATTCCTAAGCTCTTTCCATTTACACACATCCTGGAGTCCTGAAGTCTTTGAGTCCCCCACCTCTAACTAAACCGAACCTTTTTCCTTTCAGGAAACTATGCACCCATCATCGTGCCACCGTCCTGGATTGTCAAGCTGCCCAGCAAAGGCAACTTCAAGTCCTCGATTCGCGTCAGCAACAAGAACAATGCTGCTTCAGGATCCTCGGCCGGAGGAGGCGGCGGCGGCGGTGGCGGCGGAGGCAAGAGCAAAAAGCAAACCCAGCGCCGCCAGAAGGGTCAGAAGGACGAGAAGAAGGAGCCGCGCGCCTTCATCGTGAAGCCGATCCCCTCGCCGGAGGTCATCCCGGTCATTGTCTTTATCAACCCGAAGTCCGGCGGCAACCAGGGCGTCAAGCTGCTGGGCAAGTTCCAGCACCTGCTCAATCCGCGCCAGGTCTTCGATCTGACCCAAGGAGGTCCCAAAATGGGGTAAGGGCATCGGGTGTATCCAATATCGAATCCTTCTTCTAAATCTCTCCTTGCAGCCTGGACATGTATCGCAAGGCCCCCAACCTAAGGGTATTGGCTTGCGGAGGCGACGGCACCGTCGGCTGGGTCCTCTCCGTCCTGGACCAGATCCATCCACCGCTGCAGCCGGTTCCGGCCGTCGGTGTCCTGCCTCTGGGCACCGGAAACGATCTCGCCCGTGCCCTGGGATGGGGTGGGGTAAGCAGCCTCTCCCCCTGGAGAAACCTTCTTTTATTAATGGGAATCCCCATTTTGTAGGGCTACACGGATGAACCAATTGGAAAGATTCTGCGCGAGATTGGAATGTCGCAGTGCGTCCTAATGGACCGTTGGCGCGTCAAGGTGACCCCCAACGACGACGTCACCGACGACCACGTCGACAGGAGCAAGGCCAACGTGCCCCTCAACGTCATCAACAACTATTTCTCCTTCGGCGTGGACGCCCACATCGCCCTGGAGTTCCACGAGGCACGCGAGGCTCACCCGGAGCGCTTCAACTCGCGGCTACGCAACAAGATGTACTACGGCCAGATGGGCGGCAAGGATCTGATCCTGCGCCAGTACCGCAACCTCTCCCAGTGGGTGACCCTCGAATGCGATGGCCAGGACTTTACCGGAAAGCTGCGGGATGCCGGCTGCCATGCTGTCTTGTTCCTGAACATACCAAGGTGAGAGGAGGCTCCAAATCCTTCTATTTATAGTGATACTAAGCGTTTTTTTGTCCACCCTCTAGCTATGGTGGTGGCACCCATCCCTGGAACGACTCATTCGGCTCCTCGAAGCCATCCATCGACGACGGTCTCATGGAAGTAGTGGGCCTGACCACCTACCAGCTCCCGATGCTGCAGGCTGGAATGCACGGCACCTGCATCTGCCAGTGCCGGAAGGCGCGCATCATTACCAAGCGCACCATTCCGATGCAGGTGGACGGCGAGGCATGCCGGGTGAAGCCCTCGGTGATCGAGATCGAGCTGCTCAACAAGGCGCTGATGCTCTCCAAGCGCAAGCACGGACGCGGCGACGTTCAGTGAGTAATCCATCCCACCATAGTTTCCTTCCAAATTGTTTCTAATCCCTGTGTCCCTGGCAGAGTCAATCCCCTAGAGAAGATGCAGCTGCATATCCTGCGGGTCACCATGCAGCAGTACGAGCAGTACCACTACGACAAGGAGATGCTGCGCAAGCTGGCCAACAAACTCGGCCAAATCGAAATCGAATCCCAGTGCGATCTCGAGCATGTAAGGAACATGCTCAACACCAAGTTCGAGGAGTCCATATCCTATCCGAAGGTCTCGCAGGACTGGTGCTTCATCGACTGTGAGTAGAGTTTCTTAACCAAGTTCTTTCTCATCCACACAAGTCTCTTTTCCCGCAGCCTGCACTGCGGAGCACTACTTCCGCATCGACCGCGCCCAGGAGCACTTGCACTACATTTGCGACATCGCCATCGACGAGCTGTACATCCTGGATCACGAGGCGGCCACAATGCCCCAGACGCCGGACCAGGAGCGCTCCTTTGCGGCCTTCTCGCAGCGCCAGGCGCAGAACGAGCGCCGGCAGCTGGACCAGGCCCAGGGCCGCGGCCCAGGCAGCACGGGTATGGACACGGGCACGGGTGCGGGCATGGCTCTTAGGCGGCTGGCCGGGTGCTGGCCCTCGGCGGTCAACCAGCACCCGGATGGGCCACCGTTGCAGGAGCGGCTGGATGAGCTCCAGCAGCAGGTGGCCGAACGGCTGCCGTACCTGGACAGGCGCATGTTCCTGCACCTCCACTTCCGCAAGCATCACGTCGAGATCTGATTAGCCCCGGATCTCGAGTCCCAACAAACTAACCCAAAACTGACTCCGAACCGATTCCCAAAATTCGAGAGGGCGGAGCGGAGTGGAGGGGCTCTCGGTTCATAGTTTGTTTTTTTTTATGTTTTTGCATTGCGTTATGTTTCATTAGAGTTTTCTTTTCGTTGTCATAACTATCGACAGTGTCTTGCATGTTAAAAGTCATTGAAACGAACTCACTCGAAGGGTCACAGTTGCGGTGGAAATGGTAGAAAGCCTAAAGCTGACTTTCGACCGCAACTGTGGGCCAGGACACCCCCAAAAGCCCCAAAAAACATACCACACATACACGTACAAAAAATACATACATACATTTGCAACAAAAATATCTGTTGAACTGTGAGGAGCCGAATACAGCTTAGTCCTTGCCACGATCGCATGTAAGTAGAGCATTAAATACGACCATTTCGTCCTTTATGTGGTATATAATCCCGGCTTACATTAACAGTACAGCCGTAGCAAGGACCAAACCGTATTCGCAACGATCCCTAAACTAAAACCAACCACTCCAACCAACCACAAACCAAAGACCATCCACCGACCACACCACACGACCATCCAGAAAGATACCCGGAGAACGGGTAAGGTCTAATGCCTTGACCCTTTTTGGTAGTGCCTAGTGGACGCGTCGAGTGTCCTTTTGAACTAGTTTTCTGTGTTGACTGAAAGTTATTAGATATCCTATTTAGTTGTAATTGTGTGATTGATTTCCTAAATGGCTTACTAACATATTGTAACTCTTTTTTCGAATTTAAAAAACCGCACACACCCATTAACACCCTCAAACACACACAATTAATCCACAAATACAAATACAAAGATGAGGATTTGCAAATTGGCTCGAAGCCCATTAAAGTGATGAAGTGGAAGAGGTAAAAAAGCGAACCCCCAATAACCCCATTAACCTTTCACCTGTCACCTGTCGCATCGCTATTGCTGTCGCTGTCTCACCCGCTTTTATCATGGAATATCCTCCATCTTGTACACGGCATTGCTTCCTCTCTCTTTCTCTTACTCTTACTCTATCGTTTTTCTAACTTGAATCTTAATTTGATTAAAAAATTAATAATTTCCTAATTTCTGTTTAAACAAAAAAAACACAAAAAAATCACTTCTCGCATGCAGCAACAAAGATCGTTTGTTCAGTTTCAACGAAGATGTTTTTGGTTATGGATTCAGGTATTCCGTATTAACAATCTGTCTCTTTCTTTACTCCGTCTCTATGTGGTGGCTATCTCTTTCATTTCATTATCTTGTATCACTTTCTATCCGACTATTCTGTCTCTGTCTCTCAGTCGTAATTCGTAATCATTGAAAACCCTTCCTTGAAAAGCGCGCCTTTTTAATGAAGACAAAACGGAACTGATGCCTCAACTTCTTTTTGTTTCTTTACTTTTCCATGCCCACCAAAAACACAATCAATATTAAACAAAATACACTCGAAAAAACACACAACACAATACACCCTCTGAAACATTCGAATAATAGCCCTATACTGGAGCAAACTTCCGATGCCGTACTACTAGCAGCCCAGAGCGGCGATCTCAACATGGTAGCTTGACTTAAACTTTTGCCAATAATTCGTAGATCCTAGAGAATAGAATAGATTTGTAGTCTAGAGCCAGATCCTTGCTCAGATATTAATACTATACCCTCTCCTTCCAGTTACGTGCACTACATGAACAAGGATACTCATTGCAGTCAGTGAACAAGAACGGACAGACGGCGCTGCACTTTGCCTGCAAATACAACCACAAGGACATTGTCAAATACATAATCTCGTGCGCCACTCGACGCGTCATCAACATGGCCGACAAGGAGCGGTAAGTCATCCAAACTTTCTTCTCCAAACTTTGCTAAAACCCAATCCTTTTTCGTTTTAGGGGACAGACGGCTCTTCACATTGCCGCCGAACAGAATCGTCGCGACATCTGCGTGATGCTGGTGGCCGCCGGTGCCAATCTGCAGGCCCGGGACTCGGGCGGGAACACAGCCATGATGGTGGCGTTCAACAAGAACGCCAACGAGATCGCCACATATTTGGAAAGTAAGCAGGGAACCCAGCCCGTAGATGGGTCCTGGCCCGTCAACGACTCGAATACATCGCCGTCGGCCCCCTCCATGTAGAGAAATTGCTAGAAAACCCCCAGTTCTCAGATCCAACTGGAACTACCAAAAAAAACACAAAACATGCAAAACATTCATAAAAGCGACTCCAGGCCAAGGCCAACTAACAAATGCGAATTTTATCCTTTCTCTGTCAACGAAACAACAAACGCAATCGATTTGATTATTGAAATGGAAATGGAAACCAACTTGTATATAAACTCAAACCTCAAAACAAACAAACATTCCAAAACGACAAACGTCCAGGTCAAGAGCGTTTCATGCACCTGGAGGTGCAGACTCGGATCTAAGGACGAAGAATGCAGGATGCAGGATGCAGGATAGAGGATGCGTAAAGCGGATGGAGGAGGAAAGCATTCACAACCATACGGAATACATTTCTAAGATAGTTTCTTTTTTTTTTTGTGCAATTTTTTGACTACGTTTTTTTTTTGGCTTTTTGTTTGAATTAGAAAGTACGCGTAAAAGATACAAATTATTTATGAGCTAAGCAAGGAGACAACACAACAAAGAACACACCCAACACACTTGGCACGCAACACAAAAAACAGCAAAAAAGCAAAAACTAAATTAATTATTAAATATTATTATAATGCAAAGCTAGCTAATCGATTCCGATATAGTTTGTTTCAAAAATGTAACAGCAAAGCATCAGCAGATCGAAATTTTTATAGTTTTCACTTCAGACAGACGATTAACAGATTAACGGTTTATGGATTACGGATTATGAATTATGGATTAATGATTAATAATTAATGATTAATGATTATATTGTGATATCTAAATTAATTACGCAAAATTATCAACTTGTGAGCAATGCGAGAGGAGCATTGATTGATATTAGCGAAAGCATTTGCTGTACATAACAAATAATCAAACACACACAGACACACTGAGCAAATATTTAGTCGATCTAATATTTAAAGTTTATAAAATTAATATTTAATATTTAACATTTAACATTTAACGAGTAACATCTAATATTTAAATGAATATCCTTTGGAATTTGACGTAGGCTAAGCGATAATTGTAATACTCTTGTCAAGAAACCGAAACCGAAACACAAGTAGGAATGGCAGAGCAGCAGCACGATTAGCAAGCAGAGTGCAAAGGGTCCTGTGACCCGGTCCAGGACCCTCGCGCTCTTCGACACAAACACAAAGTACACACAAGGAACACACAGAACACACGGTCCCGATGCACAACCCTAGAATGCACAACCCTTCAACTAGATTAAACCCATCCTATGCGTTTCAAAACCGAGAGACTTGAACCGATTTTCAAACAAACAACAAAAAACAAGGTAGGACCACAAAGACTATCTTATCCATCCTTTTTGAATCCTTTTAAATCTCAAATCTCTTACTTGAATACAAAAAAACACACGAAGCAAAGCCCAAGAACAAACACCCTTAGTGTTAGAGACTCTCATATATACTTTATAGAATCAAAACGTAATTACAATACAATATCTATATACATAGTCGTTAATCTAAACTAAATGTCTCATCTAATCCTGCGTAGTGTATGCAAAAATGTACACCAGAAGGATACTCTTCTTCCGCTTTGATTCCAAACCTCGATACCTCGATTCCGAACACGAATCGGGCGAGAGTCAATTATGTTCCCCCAGTTCTTTCGGCTTACGATCATAATTAGCAAATAGACATTAGACGTTAGACGTTAGGAGATAGCAGATAGGATATAGTGATTAGCATCGATTTGATGAGGCAAACGAGCGATTAGGTATCGGACACCTTTACGAGACGTGGCCGAATGCCGGGCTGTTCCGTCTCGCCCTCGGACCCGGGGACCCGTGGCTCTGGTTCCCGGGCAGAGCGGTAGAGCGACGGGACATCGCCGCCATTCCGTCACTCCTGCAACGGCAGCCATCCGGCTACCGGGGCGGGTAATTATGTTTTGGATTTCAACAACACGCCACCATGGACGTGGATAAGCAAACACATCTCCTGCCGCTGCAGGAGGCGGCTCACTCGCAGGAACGATTGGGAGCCGGGCTGATGGGTTTTTTTCGGGGCGAGCAGACCGCAGCCCGCGTTGCTGCCCCCGCCCCGAAGGTGTGCCCCGCCCACTAAGCAGCTCGGCGCCCAAAATGGCAGGACACCAGCCCGGCCTCCTGCGGCGGCAAAGAATGCGTTGCACCAATGAGTTGCCAATTGAATAGTAATTAGTAAAAGTCAGTGTGTTGCAAGAGAAGGAACTTTTTCAAACAATTCACAATTTATACATTTTCTTACAAAACCAAATCAGAATCAGCTTCAGTCGAGCCAGAGAGAAGTCGACTAAGGAATATTTAGCAAATGACAATCTAGAGAATTTAGTAAAGGAGCTGAGCCACAGGCTCAGGAAGGAGTAGAGTTGATGAGGAGGAGGTTGGAGGAGAAGAGAAAAGCGTTTGCTAGTCCCTTGAACTAAACCGTTTTAACTAAACTAATTGAAGCCACTAATTCTGTTGCAAATGCGGTTAATTTTTTAGAAAACTTATTGCTATCCTTTATACAGCGCTTAAAGTTGAAGAATATTGTAGTCGAAGGATTTTTGTGGGAAGACAAATGGAGGAGGTCCTAGGAGAGGATATCTGCTAAATGACAAGACAAATGCAAGAAAGGAAGGAAACAGGCTAGAAAAAGTGCTACAGCTGGGCACTTCACAGCTGTTCGGAGAACAACCGGGTCCAAGCCAAAACTAAAAGATATATTTTCATGGATTTTGTAAAACTTGAAAAGTCACGCAAATACACATAATACCTACAAAGTACACTGAAAAAAAACACCAAAATAAACCAAAAATACACGAAAACACGACATAGAACACACACACAGGACACAAAATGGAAGGCATAAAGTGCATATGAATAAATGTGTAAATAAGAACTATATAGAAGCTATATATATACAGACATATATATATATTTTTTTCGAATCCTTTAAGCAGAAGTGTTGAACAAAATATGAATATGAAGAGAACATGAATCGCAAGTCTTATGAAAACCTAGCAAGTAAGGCAACCACAAAATTGTAAAGGTCTCGATACAAATAAAAAATACAGTTACGGAACAGAAACGGAAACGGAAACGGAATTGCAAAACCGAAACGGTAACGGAAACAGAAACGGAAACATAAACAGAAACGGAAACGGAAACCGATTCGGAACAGAGAATATTTAAAGATGCAGAAAAACACTTAAGCCTAACGCTGTTGTTGAAGTAAACGTTGTTAAACGTTAATACAGAATTATATATATGAATATTTATATATGTATAAGCATATATTTATTTATATATATACATAAAATATATATAATAAAAAACATATATATATATATTTATATGTAAATGTAATTTATTTATTTACGCGCCTACCTACCTACACCTACTCCCTGTAAATATATACGAAGACGAAGAACTTGAAAACCGATTTCCGCGAAACTAAACCGATTTATAAGTGTATTACCATATACCATATGCTAGCTCAACAAACGGACAGACATCGAAGCTAAAGACAGGACTCTCCCTTCTATTGATATACCGATATACTGAATATACTGAATATACTGATGAACCGATAAACTGATATACAACCGCTATATATGTACTATTAACTAACTTATAAATGTAAACTTATGCAAGTCTGAAAGTATTTCTATCGAAGAGTTCTAAACTGCTTTACTGTAAATTGTACATACACACACCTCTAGCTCTAGATGATTCCGGTTATCCTTATAGGCTGCTAGTCACTGAGACATTGTAAGATACATCCCTACACATTGACACGCCCCCACACAGCCCACACAGTCTCTTAACACACACCACACACCACATCAATATTTACATATTCTTTTTTTTTTGGATTAGTCACTAAGCTTAAACTTAGAGATATCAAAAAGTATATTAAACAACAAAAAAAAACAAAAGGCAACATGAATTACTAAGTACGATATGCACTGCAAGCACTGAGGAATTTGATTCAATTTTACTTAAGATTAACGAAACGCGAAAATTGAAGTAGCATTTAGAAATTACTAAATTACGAATATAAATTTAAAATTAAAATTTTCCAGCTAAGAACCGAGTTTGCTTTCGAGGCAATTGAGTGGAGTTTGAGAACGTTTTAGCATCTGGATTGGCTATGCAGCATGTATATACGTCGTCACAGATCCCACACACCCCACAGAACCTCACACACCTCACACCCTATACACACCTCCCACACACAATTCATTTAATGAACCAAAACATACAAGTACATGTACAATAGCTGTTGAAGATTTTCCCCTCAAAAAGACCTATCTATCTTAAAGCCTGCTCTATAAATCTGTCCGCCAAAGCCCCAACCTCTCTACAGTTCTTTACCTCGACAGAAAATACCAAGCATTGTTAAATCAAAAATATATATCTTTAAACAACAACCTAAACCAATATATAAAAGCCTATCAACTTAAGCTAGCTAATCGCAAGTATTTGACCACCAAAACGATATCATCCACAAAATTGCTTATCAAATATTTTCCATCACTCTATTACGAGGAAATAAATTTTTTTTGGTATTTCAAACTCAACAATAATGTCTTTTAATGGTAATCGGGTATTTTAATATCTTATAACATTCATTTGTATAATAAAAACTAACTTCTCTCTTGATTTATAATTCTAAACATGGTTTTAATAGCTTTAGATATGCATAATGATGGCGGAAAAGGACTTCATTCGAAGGATGGCATTCGAAGGATGAATCAGAGACTGGACTGGTACAAGTTTTCCGAAAAACAAGGTACTTTATAGCGAATATCTTAGCCATTTCTCAACCGATTTGGAAGCGGCGTACCATTTCTGAATCAGAGCTTCAAGCTTCTTAAATCTTTGCCAAACGATTAGATATTTTAAACAAAAAAATTTCGACCCAATTTTCGATAAAAATCATGATGGTACCCCTTTCCAAAATTGCGAAAAATCGATCGATTTTTTTTTGTTCCGTTTTCTGGATCGTTTGATGCCGATCGATAGGGGCTGAAGTTCTGATTCTAAAATGGTAATCCCTACCCAAATCGGTTGAGAATTGGCAAAGATTTTTACAGGAAACTGTTGAAAAACTTCGAATTTTTTGACTAAAAACGACTTCTTAATGATTTTTTTTTATTTTAGCAGCTTCTGGAGCACCAGATCAGTTCCTGGAGCATCGAAGCAGCACCAAAAGCACCTCTAGTAGCACAGAAACAGCTCCTGTAGCCATTGATGCACCACCTGAAGCACCAACCCAGCATTCTGAGCACCTGTAGCAGGTCCAGCAACACGTGTGGCCACGGCTAGGTCACTAGAGCAGTACCAGAGCAGCTTCTGCAGCATCAGATCAGTATCTGGAGCATCCGATCAGCACCAGAGCACCTCTAGCAGCACCTAGCAGCACCTAGCAGCACTGCAACCGCAGGGCAGCACCTGGATCAGCTCTATCAGCACCTGGAACATCAAAGCGGCATCCGAAGCACCTTCTGCAGCACCTGGAGAAGCCGTAGGAGATCCTGGAACACCTGTATCAGCACCTGGAGCTTTTGGAGTGTCAGAACAGCACCTGGAGCACCGTATTTTGTATTTAATTTCCTATATTTTAAGCATTTTTCTATGTAAATACATAATCTGTATTTATTATCACGTTTAATTGAAAATAAAGCACACATTTTCTTTTATTTTCCAGGATTTTCCCGAATTTTCCTTGATTTTCCGGAATTTTCCTGAATTTTCCTGAATTTTTCAGAATTTTCCTGAATTTTCCAGAATTTTTTTCATTTTCATATTTTTAAAAACCCCAAAATCGCCCTCCGCCACTTCTGAGGTACCAGGCGAACAGAAATCAGCAGAAGGTGGATGCCGAATTTTTAAAATTTGGCGGGAACTTTTAATATTTGGCGGGAAAAATATTTGAATTTGAAAAAAATACCAAAAAAATTTTAACGGAAAAATACCAAAAAATGTAACGGAAAAATACCAAAAAAAATTAAATCTGGTATTTTTTCGTTACATTTTTTGGTATTTTTTCGTTAAAATTTTTTTGGTATTTTTTTCAAATTCAAATATTTTTCCCGCCAAATATTAAAAGTTCCCGCCAAATTTTAAAAATTCGGCATCCACCTTCTGCTGATTTCTGTTCGCCTGGTACTTCAGAAGTGGCGGAGGGCGATTTTGGGGTTTTTAAAAATCTAAAAATGCAAAAAATTCTGAAAATTTCAGAAAAATTCAGGAAAAATCAGGAAAACTCGGGAAAATTCGGGAAAATTCAGGAAAATTCGGGAAAATTCGGGAAAATTCAGGAAAATTCAGGAAAATTCGGGAAAATTCAGGAAAACTGAGAAAGGTGGGAAAGTCGGAAAAATTCGGGGAAAACCTGGAAAATTCGGGGAAAACCTGGAAAATGAAAGAAAACTCGGAAAATTGGTGTAAACTGTGTGCTTTATTTTCAATAAAACATGCTTACAAATACAGATACATGTATTTACATAGGAAAATGCTTAAAATATGGAGAAATAGGTGCTGTTCTGGATCTCCAGGATCTCCTACGGCTGCTCCAGGTGCTCCAAGATCTCCTACGGCTGCTCCAGGTGCTGCAGGATCTCCTACGGCTGCTCCAGGTGCTGCAGAAAGCTGGCCCACGATCCGTCCAGACTCGCCTAGCCAGGTCCAGGGTGGCCTAGGCAGGTCCAGGATCCGTCCAGGGTGGCCTTGGCAGGTCCAGGCTAGCCTAGGCAGGTCCAGGCTGCCCTAGGAAGGTCCAGGCTAGCCTAGGCACGTCCAAGATTCCTCCAGGCTGGCCTGGGCAGGTCCAGGATTCCTCCAGGGTGGCCTAGGCTGGGCCAGGATCCGTCCAGGCTAGCCTAGGCAGGTCCAGGCTGGCCTAGGCAGGTCCAGGATTCCTCCAGGCTGGCCTAGGTGGGTCCAGGATCCGTCCAGGGTGGCCTAGGCAGGTCCAGGCTGGCCTAGGCAGGTACAGGATTCGTCCAGGCTGGCCTGGGCAGGTCCAGGATTCGTCCAGACTGGCCTAGGCAGGTCCAGGCTTGCCTAGGCAGGTCCAGGATCCGTCCAGGGTGGCCTTGGCAGGTCCAGGATCCGTCCAGGCTAGCCTAGGCAGGTCCAGGCTGGCCTAGGCACGTCCAGGATCCGTCCAGGGTGGCCTTGGCAGGTCCAGGATCCGTCCAGGGTGGCCTAGGCTGGGCCAGGATCCGTCCAGGCTAGCCTAGGCAGGTCGAGGCTGCCCTAGGCAGGTCCAGGCTAGCCTAGGCAGGTCCAGGATTCCTCCAGGGTGGCCTAGGTGGGTCCAGGATCCGTCCAGGGTGGCCTAGGCAGGTCCAGGCTGGCCTAGGCAGGTACAGGATTCGTCCAGGCTGGCCTGGGCAGGTCCAGGATTCGTCCAGACTGGCCTAGGCAGGTCCAGGCTTGCCTAGGCAGGTTCAGGATCCGTCCAGGCTGGCCTAGGCAGGTCCAGGATCCGTCCAGGGTAGCCTAGGTTGGGCCAGGATCCGTCCAGGGTGGCCTAGGCAGGTCCAGGATCCGTTCAGGGTGGCTTAGGCTGGGCCAGGATAGCCTAGGCAGGTCCAGGATCCGTCCAGGGTGGCCTAGGCAGGTCCAGGCTGGCCTAGGCAGGTCAAGGCTGGCCTAGGCAGGTCCAGGCTGGCCTAGGCAGGTCCAGGCTGGCCTAGGCAGGTCCAGGATTCCTCCAGGCTGGCCTGAGCAGGTCCAGGATTCCTCCAGGGTGGCCTAGGCTGGGCCAGGATCCGTCCAGGCTAGCCTAGGCAGGTCCAGGCTGGCCTAGGCAGGTCCAGGATTCCTCCAGGCTGGCCTGGCAGGTCCAGGATTCCTCCAGGGTGTCCTAGGCTGGGACAGGATCCGTCCAGGCTAGCCTAGGCAGGTCCAGGATTCGTCCAGGCTGGCCTAGGCAGGTCCAGGATTTCTCCAGGGTGGCCTAGGATCCGTCCAGGCTAGCCTAGGCAGGTCCAGGCTAGCCTAGGCGGGTCCAGGATCCGTCCAGGGTGGCCTAGGCAGGTCCAGGATCCGTCCAGGGTGGCCTAGGCTGGGCCAGGATCCGTCCAGGGTGGCCTAGGCTGGGCCAGGATCCGTCCAGGCTAGCCTAGGCAGGTCTAGGCTGGCCTATGCAGGTCCAGGCTAGCCTAGGCAGGTCCAGGATCCGTCCAGGGTGGCCTAGGTGGGTCCAGGATCCGTCCAGGGTGGCCTAGGCAGGTCCAGGCTGGCCTAGGCAGGTCCAGGATTCGTCCAGGTTGGCCTGGGCTGGGCCAGGATTCCTCCAGGGTGGCCTAGGCTGGGCCAGGATCCGTCCAGGCTAGCCTAGGCAGGTCCAGGCTGGCCTAGGCAGGTCCAGGATCCGTCCAGGCTGGCCTAGGCAGGTCCAGGATTCGTCCAGGCTGGCCTAGGCAGGTCCAGGATTTTTACAGGGTGGCCTAGGCTGGGCCAGGATCCGTCCAGGCTAGCCTAGGCAGGTCCAGGCTGCCCTAGGAAGGTCCAGGCTAGCCTAGGCAGGTCCAGGATCCGTCCAGGGTGGCCTAGGTGGGTCCAGGATCCGTCCAGGGTGGCCTAGGCTGGGCCAGGATCCGTCCAGGCTAGCCTAGGCAGGTCTAGGCTGGCCTATGCAGGTCCAGGCTAGCCTAGGCAGGTCCACGATCCGTCCAGGGTGGCCTAGGCTAGCCTAGGCAGGTCCAGGCTGGCCTATGCAGGTCCAGGCTAGCCTAGGCAGGTCCAGGATCCGTCCAGGGTGGCCTAGGTAGGTCCAGGATCCGTCCAGGGTGGCCTAGGATGGGCCAGGATCCGTCCAGGCTAGCCTAGGCAGGTCCAGGCTGGCCTAGGCAGGTCCAGGCTGGCCTAGGCAGGTTCAGGATCCGTCCAGGGTAGCCTAGGCTGGGCCAGGATCCGTTCAGGCTAGCCTAGGCAGGTCCAGGGTGGCCTAGGCTGGGCCAGGATCCGTCCAGGGTGGCCTAGGCTGGGCCAGGATCCGTCCAGGCTAGCCTAGGCAGGTCTAGGCTGGCCTATGCAGGTCCAGGCTAGCCTAGGCAGGTCCAGGATCCGTCCAGGGTGGCCTAGGTGGGTCCAGGATCCGTCCAGGGTGGCCTAGGCAGGTCCAGGCTGGCCTAGGCAGGTCCAGGATTCGTCCAGGTTGGCCTGGGCTGGGCCAGGATTCCTCCAGGGTGGCCTAGGCTGGGCCAGGATCCGTCCAGGCTAGCCTAGGCAGGTCCAGGCTAGCCTAGGCAGGTCCAGGATCCGTCCAGGCTGGCCTAGGCAGGTCCAGGATTCGTCCAGGCTGGCCTAGGCAGGTCCAGGATTTTTACAGGGTGGCCTAGGCTGGGCCAGGATCCGTCCAGGCTAGCCTAGGCAGGTCCAGGCTGCCCTAGGAAGGTCCAGGCTAGCCTAGGCAGGTCCAGGATCCGTCCAGGGTGGCCTAGGTGGGTCCAGGATCCGTCCAGGGTGGCCTAGGCTGGGCCAGGATCCGTCCAGGCTAGCCTAGGCAGGTCTAGGCTGGCCTATGCAGGTCCAGGCTAGCCTAGGCAGGTCCACGATCCGTCCAGGGTGGCCTAGGCTGGGCCAGGATCCGTCCAGGCTAGCCTAGGCAGGTCCAGGCTGGCCTATGCAGGTCCAGGCTAGCCTAGGCAGGTCCAGGATCCGTCCAGGGTGGCCTAGGTAGGTCCAGGATCCGTCCAGGGTGGCCTAGGATGGGCCAGGATCCGTCCAGGCTAGCCTAGGCAGGTCCAGGCTGGCCTAGGCAGGTCCAGGCTGGCCTAGGCAGGTTCAGGATCCGTCCAGGGTAGCCTAGGCTGGGCCAGGATCCGTTCAGGCTAGCCTAGGCAGGTCCAGGGTGGCCTAGGCTGGGCCAGGATCCGTCCAGGCTAGCCTAGGCAGGTCCAGGATCCGTCCAGGGTGGCCTAGGCAGGTCCAGGATTCCTCCAGGCTCGCCTGGGCAGGGCAAGGATTCCTCCAGGGTGGCCTAGGCTGGGCCAGGATCCGTCCAGGCTAGCCTAGGAAGGTCCAGGCTGGCCTAGGCAGGTCCAGGATTCGTCCAGGCTGGTCTAGGCAGGTCCAGGATTCGCCCAGGCTGGCCTGGGCAGGTCCAGGATTCCTCCAGGGTGGCCTAGGCTGGGCCAGGATCCGTCCAGGCTAGCCTAGGCAGGTCCAGGCTGGCCTAGGCAGGTCCAGGATCCGTCCAGGCTGGCCTAGGCAGGTCCAGGATCCGTCCAGGCTGGCCTAGGCAGGTCCAGGATTCCTCCAGGGTGGCCTGGGTAGGTCCAGGATTCCTCCAGGGTGGCCTAGGCTGGGCCAGGATCCGTCCAGGCTAGCCTAGGCAGGTCCAGGCTGGCCTAGGCAGGTCCAGGATCCGTCCAGGCTGGCCTAGGCAGGTCCAGGATTCGTCCAGGCTGGCCTAGGCAGGTCCAGGATTTCTACAGGGTGGCCTAGGCTGGGCCAGGATCCGTCCAGGCTAGCCTAGGCAGGTCCAGGCTGCCCTAGGAAGGTCCAGACTAGCCTAGGCAGGTCCAGGATCCGTCCAGGGTGGCCTAGGTGGGTCCAGGATCCGTCCAGGGTGGCCTAGGCAGGTCCAGGCTGGCCTAGGCAGGTCCAGGATTCGTCCAGGTTGGCCTGGGCAGGTCCAGGATTCGTCCAGGCTGGCCTAGGCAGGTCCAGGATGGCCTAGGCAGGTCCAGGCTGGCCTAGGCAGGTTCAGGATCCGTCCAGGCTGGCCTAGGCAGGTCCAGGATCCGTCCAGGGTAGCTTAGGCTGGGCCAGGATCCGTCCAGGCTAGCCTAGGCAGGTCCAGGATCCGTCCAGGGTGGCCTAGGCTGGGCCAGGATCCGTCCAGGCTGGCCTAGCCAGGTCCAGGATCCGTCCAGGGTGGCCTAGGCAGGTCCAGGATCCGTCCAGGGTGGCCTAGGCAGGTCCAGGATCCGTCCAGGCTGGCCTAGGCAGGTCCAGGATTCGCCCAGGCTGGCCTGGGCAGGTCCAGGATTCGCCCAGGCTGGCCTGGGCAGGTCCAGGATTCCTCCAGGGTGGCCTAGGCTGGGCCAGGATCCGTCCAGGCTAGCCTAGGCAGGTCCAGGCTGGCCTAGGCAGGTCCAGGATCCGTCCAGGCTGGCCTAGGCAGGTCCAGGATTCGTCCAGGTTGGCCTGGGCTGGGCCAGGATTCCTCCAGGGTGGCCTAGGCTGGGCCAGGATCCGTCCAGGCTAGCCTAGGCAGGTCCAGGCTGGCCTAGGCAGGTCCAGGATCCGTCCAGGCTGGCCTAGGCAGGTCCAGGATTCGTCCAGGCTGGCCTAGGCAGGTCCAGGATTTTTACAGGGTGGCCTAGGCTGGGCCAGGATCCGTCCAGGCTAGCCTAGGCAGGTCCAGGCTGCCCTAGGAAGGTCCAGGCTAGCCTAGGCAGGTCCAGGATCCGTCCAGGGTGGCCTAGGTGGGTCCAGGATCCGTCCAGGGTGGCCTAGGCTGGGCCAGGATCCGTCCAGGCTAGCCTAGGCAGGTCTAGGCTGGCCTATGCAGGTCCAGGCTAGCCTAGGCAGGTCCACGATCCGTCCAGGGTGGCCTAGGCTGGGCCAGGATCCGTCCAGGCTAGCCTAGGCAGGTCCAGGCTGGCCTATGCAGGTCCAGGCTAGCCTAGGCAGGTCCAGGATCCGTCCAGGGTGGCCTAGGTAGGTCCAGGATCCGTCCAGGGTGGCCTAGGATGGGCCAGGATCCGTCCAGGCTAGCCTAGGCAGGTCCAGGCTGGCCTAGGCAGGTCCAGGCTGGCCTAGGCAGGTTCAGGATCCGTCCAGGGTAGCCTAGGCTGGGCCAGGATCCGTTCAGGCTAGCCTAGGCAGGTCCAGGGTGGCCTAGGCTGGGCCAGGATCCGTCCAGGCTAGCCTAGGCAGGTCCAGGATCCGTCCAGGGTGGCCTAGGCAGGTCCAGGATTCCTCCAGGCTCGCCTGGGCAGGGCAAGGATTCCTCCAGGGTGGCCTAGGCTGGGCCAGGATCCGTCCAGGCTAGCCTAGGAAGGTCCAGGCTGGCCTAGGCAGGTCCAGGATTCGTCCAGGCTGGTCTAGGCAGGTCCAGGATTCGCCCAGGCTGGCCTGGGCAGGTCCAGGATTCCTCCAGGGTGGCCTAGGCTGGGCCAGGATCCGTCCAGGCTAGCCTAGGCAGGTCCAGGCTGGCCTAGGCAGGTCCAGGATCCGTCCAGGCTGGCCTAGGCAGGTCCAGGATCCGTCCAGGCTGGCCTAGGCAGGTCCAGGATTCCTCCAGGGTGGCCTGGGTAGGTCCAGGATTCCTCCAGGGTGGCCTAGGCTGGGCCAGGATCCGTCCAGGCTAGCCTAGGCAGGTCCAGGATCCGTCCAGGCTGGCCTAGGCAGGTCCAGGATTCGTCCAGGCTGGCCTAGGCAGGTCCAGGATTTCTACAGGGTGGCCTAGGCTGGGCCAGGATCCGTCCAGGCTAGCCTAGGCAGGTCCAGGCTGCCCTAGGAAGGTCCAGACTAGCCTAGGCAGGTCCAGGATCCGTCCAGGGTGGCCTAGGTGGGTCCAGGATCCGTCCAGGGTGGCCTAGGCAGGTCCAGGCTGGCCTAGGCAGGTCCAGGATTCGTCCAGGTTGGCCTGGGCAGGTCCAGGATTCGTCCAGGCTGGCCTAGGCAGGTCCAGGATGGCCTAGGCAGGTCCAGGCTGGCCTAGGCAGGTTCAGGATCCGTCCAGGCTGGCCTAGGCAGGTCCAGGATCCGTCCAGGGTAGCTTAGGCTGGGCCAGGATCCGTCCAGGCTAGCCTAGGCAGGTCCAGGATCCGTCCAGGGTGGCCTAGGCTGGGCCAGGATCCGTCCAGGCTAGCCTAGCCAGGTCCAGGATCCGTCCAGGGTGGCCTAGGCAGGTCCAGGATCCGTCCAGGGTGGCCTAGGCAGGTCCAGGATCCGTCCAGGCTGGCCTAGGCAGGTCCAGGATTCGCCCAGGCTGGCCTGGGCAGGTCCAGGATTCACCCAGGCTGGCCTGGGCAGGTCCAGGATTCCTCCAGGGTGGCCTAGGCTGGGCCAGGATCCGTCCAGGCTAGCCTAGGAAGGTCCAGGCTGGACTAGGCAGGTTCAGGATCCGTCCAGGCTGGTCTAGGCAGGTCCAGGATTCGCCCAGGCTGGCCTGGGCAGGTCCAGGATTCCTCCAGGGTGGCCTAGGCTGGGCCAGGATCCGTCCAGGCTAGCCTAGGCAGGTCCAGGCTGGCCTAGGCAGGTCCAGGATCCGTCCAGGCTGGCCTAGGCAGGTCCAGGATTCGTCCAGGCTGGCCTAGGCAGGTCCAGGATTTCTACAGGGTGGCCTAGGCTTGGCCAGGATCCGTCCAGGCTAGCCTAGGCAGGTCCAGGCTGGCCTAGGCAGGTCCAGGCTGGCCTAGGCAGGTCCAGGATCCGTCCAGGGTGGCCTAGGCAGGTCCAGGATCCGTTCAGGGTGGCTTAGGTTGGGCCAGGATCCGTCCAGGCTAGCCTAGGCAGGTCCAGGATCCGTCCAGGGTGGCCTAGGCAGGTCCAGGCTGGCCTAGGCAGGTCAAGGCTGGCCTAGGCAGGTCCAGGATTCCTCCAGGGTGGCCTAGGCTGGTTCAGGGCCCGTCCAGGCTAGCCTAGGATGCTGGCCTTGTTACGTCCATGACGCTCCTGGCTGGTCTAGGCGATGCTCCTGCCTAAGGGGTTCCCCAGTTCCTCCACCGGGGCAGCTCTGGTCCTCCAGGTGCTGCTACAGGTGCTTCACAGAATAATCTGCCTTAGAAATCTCTTTGTGGTCCTTTTCGAGTCCTGTTTCCTGTCGCCAATGCTGTAAAATGCAACAAAAGAAAAAATTTTTAAATAATCTAAAATTTCATTTTTCTAAACACTTTTTTATAAATATCTTTGCCATTTGGCTACCGATTTAGGAACGGAATACCATTTTGGAATCAAGGCTGAAGACTGCGTTGATTGGCATCAAAAGATCCAGAAAATCGAGAAAAAAAAATTCGATCGATTTTTCGTAATTTTTAAAAGGGGTACCATCATGATTTTTTGCGAAAATCGACTCAATTTTTTTTTTCTTCAATTTCCTTATAATTTTGTTACAGATTGAAGAATCTTAAAGCTCTGATTCAGAAATGGTATGCCGTTTCCAAATCGGTTGAGAAATGCCCGAGATATGGCCATTTTCCAGTGGGGGGATCAATGCTCACCCAAAAACGATTAACCCACTATGATTCCAGTAGAGCCGCCGTCCCAGCCGCCTGTTTTCTAGCTTCATTAAGAGTTCTGGTCCAAATCGACGAGGCATAAGGCTAAGCTTTCACTCAGAAGCCGGGAAGGTACCGCTACTCTACTTCCCATGCCCATAGCTTTTTAAAGTCCTTCATTCCTCGTTCCATTGGCATGTTGACTGTCATCTAGCGCCTGCAGTGTATTAATACATTCGTTTCCTTCCTTTAACAAAAAAGTCCACTCACGTAGTTGATCAAGAAGAAAAGCCGGAGCCTCTAACTGTTCCATATTCATTTTCCTACTGCGGGTCGACTCCTGGGATCTCTCTTGGGTTAGCCGAACGCGTTGTAGAATCTAAAAGTAAGAAACTTTTTATTCCATTGCTTATTTCCAAACGTAACTTACCTTATAACGGGTTCCTCATACCGCATGTAGTGCGTGGTGGTGCTTCCAGTCTGGCCACGGCATTTGGATTTATAGCTTTACCACATTTTGGCAGGCATCTGTTTTGTGATCTCCATGAACTGATCCGTATCCGTTTGATTTGCCACGGATTTCGCTGCTTGTGCATTATATTTTAATGCTTTGGACGTAAGGTTCAACAGGCGCCATTTGCAGCTTTCCAGTGTTTGTTTTCACCACATTCGTAGTCGATAGTAAATCGACAGTTAATCGATAGTACATCGATAGTTATCGTGGTCATTTTCCAACACTAATGATCGTCGACTTTCCAGTACACGGCCTTGCCGTTTTCCCACACTGAATTCGATAGATCATTTAGCGGCAATTTTAAAAATATTGATTGAGCTTTTGTTTAAAAATTTTTAACTGCCACTTCTAGATCGGTTTTTCAATGATCATCCTATATCAAGGTTTGAATTTGAATGTAGATAAGCCTAAAATTAGATGGAAAAACAATTGAAAAATGCTAAAAATGTACATAGAAGTTTAAGTATTAAAAAAATATGTTTAAAGGTTGATAATAAACCAATTATGATGAGAATATTTCAAAGCCTCTTTCTACCAATAAGCCGCCAAAGAAGGGTCTTTTTTCAACGCATTGTGGGGTCGGAGAGCGTTTAGAAAGCGGTATATCGGAGCGGTTAGATTTGAAGAGCGTGGAACTGCAACCGTGGAGCGTTGAGCGATGAGCGTCGATCGTCGAGCGTCGAGCGTCGAGCTATCCAGATACAAAAGCCAGTTTCTGATTGCGATTCAGTTGGCGGCCAAAACTCAAAGTGGTCGGCTCGGCGCGCAGTCTCTCGCCTCTTACCAATTATTTCGCGATCTACACTTTTGTTTTTGTGCTATTATTATTATTTTTGTTAGTGCCGGAGCGTAAAAGTAAATGAGTGCCACTAAGCTTAGTATCTGATTAGTAATTCCAGCCCGGTATCTGTCTCTGTGTCTGTGCTGGTATCCTGTATCTGTATCGTCTATCTGTATCTGCGTCTGCATCTGTGTCCCTACCGTGCATGTATCTGTATGTTGGGCTTTGTGCATCTGCCTGCGGTGGCGAGTGTTACAGTTGTCGCACGTAATAAGCGCAGTTACGCCTCAGAAAGCAGCAGCCCGAAAAAGCTGAAGGCGGCCAGATACAAAAGTATCTGAGGCCTCTTCATGCGTGAAGCCCGGCTGTTCGGCTGCTCGGCTGCCCGGCTCTGATGGTGGGTGTGTGTGCCCCGTACTCTGTGTTTGTTGGTGTATTTGTTAAGTCCAGCTTAGCTAACAAATTGGTTAGATAAATTAAGCAAGACAGTAAAAAAAAATCTGTGAATTTCGCGAAACTGAAAGTAAACACCGCCGCGCCAAGTCTGCTGCGGCCCAGTCCAGTAAATGTCTGCTTCGTAGCCAACTAAAAGATACATATATACTATACCATATACTATATATCCAAATATTATTGATCCAAAAAATCGTCCATCATCAGCTGCATCATTATAGAGTGTGCTATCTCGTGGTGATTTTCGCTACGAAATATGTCACAATTCCGCGATAATTCATGGGTGAGTTGCAATCGATCCGAACCAGTTTCGGTCTCTCAGAAGCACAAAAAACGTAAAATAGAAGGCCTTGGCGCTTATCACCGACTAACTGCATTGTAAGAGTATCTGCTAGAAAAGTATCTGCACCTCTACCCGAACTAACATCACAAGCTGGAGTAGTTTTTTCGCCTTTTGCACAATCTTTAACATAGTCGTAGGCTACGACTGAGTCTCCTGCTCCCATTTACCCCTCCTCAAGCTTAATTGGTCCAAGTCGTTAATTAACCTGTGTGGCCATCTATAACCCGGTTGGCCAACTGCCCCCTGCATCTCTCGGATGACCCGATTTTCGAATTTTCGCAACACGCCAGTGCAATTCGATCGACTGTCAACCCACGAGTGAAAAATGGTGACAATGTTGCAACCGATGAGCTAGAAAACCGCAATTAGATTTCATTTCAATCAAATTTTGTAATAGAAATTGTAAATACATTTATTTCGAACTCACTAAACTCTTCTTTCCGTGTACTTTAATGTGTGGAATGGCAATTGACTTGGGGCCGAGAGTTTTGACGGCTCCAGATTCTGCGAGTGAGTTTGCATTGCGAAAAACTTCGCTTTATTATCGCAACGAAAGGTCACAACGGGGTCGAGGTCTCCGAACAAAAAACCTAATCAAATTTCTCTGCTAATCTACATCAGTTTCGACGTTTAGTTTTAAATGCAAAAGCATGCAAAGTTACCAACAAAAATCGAACAGTTTTTGAATAAATTAAAATCAAACACAAATTAAAAATTTTGCTTTTATTGCAACGCATTCGGTCAATCGGGTCAATTGCTGACATCGTTTCAAAATCCGTGAGGAATTTATGGATCGTTAAGGTAGATTTTACAAAACTTAGATTTGTGTTTAACTTGTTTGATTTATCTAATTAAAACCCCTAAATTGATGCTTTAATTAATTAAAATCAAGACCCATTTAGGAGAATAAGATATTCGACTTATGATAAGGCGACCTGTTGGACTTCTACTGGAATTCCTCTGAAGGACCTAATCTCCCTTAGAAGTAATATAGCCTTCTAGGACTACATAGAGCTGAACTTTTCCTTGTTCCTCCTATCCTCCACAGGCTTTCATTGGCAAAATGCTTTCATGGGAATCTATCGAATCTTGGACAGAGAGATTGTAATGGTAGAGAAGGAATCCTTATTACGTTTAAGGAGCTTACTGAAGGATCTGGTAGTTCTTAGAAGAGATATTGCCTTTTCTAGCAAAGAACCTTACTTTTTAGAAAGAGTTAAACTTTTTACTTTTTTAAAGGCTTTCTTTGGCGAAATGCAGGGAAACCTATCGAACCTTGGACTGAAAGATTGTAATGGATGGTTGATAGAGAAAGAATCCTCAATGCGTTTAAGGTTCGTTAAGGTTCCAAGGTTAAGGATCTGGTAGTCTTTAGAAGATAGTTTGCCCTTTTCGGCAGCAAAGAGCTCTATATTTCCTTGTTCCTTGACCATTTCAAAAGGCTTTCTTCAGCAAAATTCATTGAAATCTATCGAATCTAAACAGATTGTGATGGATATAGTTAGAACTGATGGAAAAGAAGAACTGAATCAGCTTAAGGTATTCTTCTACTGGATCATCTGATAGTCATCTGTTTGGGGCTTCTTGGTGTTTCGAGGTAGGGCCTCCGGCTTCGACCCGGCGCCCACTCCCACCACCCGCACAGGAAAGACGCAAATAAACAAAAACATAAAGCCGAAAACCAGTTGGCGGCAGCCGATTGCGCAAATGTCGTGTCTGACGTCTTTACGATTATCGTCTTCTGGCCAAAATTGGGATTAGGCCCGGCTCTTGGCTCTTAGCTGGGGTCGTGAGATGCGCAGGTGCAGGTGCAATCTGGCAGTCTGGCAGTCTGCTTCCTGGTCTCTTCGGCTTCAAGTTCAGCTGCGGGAATTGATGGTGCTGGTGGAGGCATTGGCCATGGCCCCTCCGGCAAAAAAATAAAGTAAAAACCGCCAGAGGCAGTGCCACAATGGTCATCAGCAACTTTCACTCAATGTCGGCGGCGTCGATGACGATGGCTGCAGATTTTGTCATCGTTTTTCAGGTGGGAAAATTTCTGGCCAAAAAAAGCTGGCTGAAAAAAAAGCACATTAGGCGACGGGGAAGCCAAGTCATGTGGAAGCTGCGCTGCGTCTGCCTTTTTGGGCAGGCATTGCAAAATAATTTTCACAACAAGTTGCTGAGACCGCTGATGACAATGAACTTTTAATTACCCCGAAGACTTGTTTCGCAGAAAGGCAGCCGTCAAGCGTCCCCCGAAAAGAGAAGGCAAGACTTGGAGGAGACTTGGAGGAGGCTGGAGGAGAAGCGCCAGAGTGGGAGGCAAAACTCATTCAAATGAGGTTCGCGGAAGGAAAACTGGGAAAAGTTTCAAAGGAGGAAAGTATTTTCAGGAGTCCGTGATCATATGCAATTTGGTGGCTGCCCAATTTCCCGTAAAACAATCGCCTCATTGTGTTTTGCTGGTTTGCTGGTTTGGTAGTTTGCTGGTTTGCTGGTTTGGTAGTTTGCTGGTTTGCTAGTTTGTTGGCTTAAAAGGCCCTCCCCTTTCGGGCAGATTAGATTTCGATTGAAGATTGGCTTCCCCCGTTTGAAGATCGTGATTTCTGAGATGAAAACTGGTTGGCAAATTATGAAAAAATATGCACTCAGTACGATTTCGGGCTAATCGGCTGGCATTGCCATGATTAGATATCGGCCAGCAGACTAAAAAATACTTTCCCTTGCAGAGTGAAACAAAAGTAATCATCGAAAACAATTGCAGGTTGAAGTGAATCATTGTTTCTATTTCCTTTTATGAGTTATAGTCTTCCTGTTTCCTGAACAGACTTCCTAAAGGTCCGATCATACTTCTGCTTTAAAAACAATCCCTTAAGGGCTCTGCTATCTAGAGATCTATGAGATCGCAGCGAAAGCCGTGACATACGACGATTTCTTTTAATATTTACTCTGCCCCGTCTAAAGTAAAACATAGAGCTCCCTTTCCAGCTTATCTAAACAAGCTACCAAGTATCTAGCCCCACGAAAGATACATCTGTTATTGCTGCAGTTACGGCTGGCAAAAAATACGAGTATGGAGATAAATGAAATTTTGCGACAATTAAACAGTGAAAGTCGCTAAAATGGATCGCGGTGGCATTAGCTATTACACTGGCTTGTTATTATAGTTGCTCTTTTTTACGGTTTATTTACTTTGTTTTCGCGTCTTGTTGCTGCGAAAGATTTTTTTAATAATAAAACGAAACGAGAAAATCCGCTCGAGAAATATGGCCAGAAAAGTGGTGTGGATGTGGAGAAGATGAGGAACCCCCCACCTGACTCTGTTTGTTGGGATTTTGGACCAACACCACTATTTGGGGGCGACCTTCAGGTGGGGGCTTGATTTGGTGAAGATCATCGGGCAGGGCTCGGCCAAGTCGGTTCCAGCCAAGTCACGTTCAATGCTATACTCGACACACACATTTGTGGGTATGTGGAGCAGCATTAACGGTAATTGATTTTCGGCCCAGACTGTGACCGGGCCCAGAAGCCAAAGAAGACCGACAAGCTCGAGGCATACGAAAACAAACATCAAATTGGTAACAAAAACGTGCTGAGACTTTGGCTCTGACCTCATTAAATCCATGGAGCAAAAGCCACACAAAAAGAGCAAGCGTATCTCTCAGATACAAAAACCTCAACAATGAGGCTCGAGTGAGAATGAAAAAAAAGCAGAAATGTTCTCATTTCTTGCCGGTAAAAAAAAGTATTCAAATGCTAGTTTTCCTTTCTCTGCTCCACAATTCGAATTCTGTATTCTGTATTCTGTTTTTGATTTCGCCAAGCTTCGATGACGGCCTTACAGGTGAAACTTCTAAAGGTGGAAGTCTCTGAGTAAGGGCGAGGCCTTGAAACTGGCAGGGGATTTGTATAGTTCACTCTATTAGAAGTACCTACCTCTAGAAGTAGCTCCAAACTAACTACAATGATAAAGACTTTTAGTAAAGATGAGTTATTTATGAGTTATTGTTTCGCTGACTCACCTGGGCTTTCCTCCATCCGGTGCTTGCCTCTTCCGCGGCTCTTCCGTGCTTTCACCTTTGCCTGCCAATAGAGAATCGACGCCCACTCACAAGTACCGAGGTAGGAGCTCGTAATTAGGCAGCAAATATTCACATTCGATGCGACACCGTCATTATTCGCATTCTCTGAACCCCGCCATGAATGACTCCGACTGTTGTTCACACGATGAGCCATAGATACGCGACTGGAAAAGGCTGTTTGGAGAAGAACCCAGAACCGAAACCAATTCAGATAAGCCAAGGCGGCGGGTATGTCATCGGGGGCTAGTCACTCACCAGGGCGTGGTCGCACCCCCTACTAGTTCACGACGACACTGACCTACACTCTGGAAGGAATTCGCTTCCAATCGGTTCGCGATTTTCGGCACAAAGGCATGGAAAGGCCGTCTGATAAGGCGATCTGCGATTTCTGCGACGATAAGTATTGTGGCCATGCCAGTTAGTCAGTCAAAACAAAAGATTGCCGACCTGGAAAAAGCCAAACAATAGAATATTTCACAATTAAAAATGATATCATTGGGGAGAACAAGGCAAAGTCCTTGGAAAAGGAATACTTACGACCAAGTACTGAAGTCCATAGTAGCTCCTGACCAGCTCCTGCTTCCAATTGGTGGCTGGAAAGGCCTTGGCACTTGCTCTGTCACATGCATTCCATCGATTTAATCGGTCCGCCGAGTGCTTGTTCTCCTTGTGCCACTGCCACTGAGAGTTCGCTGAACTTGTCTCCAATCTGTAACAGAAAATCAAACTGATTTATCAAAACGTTCAGGAAATCGGCAGGTGGGTGGGGTCTAATCCAGAGGCCAGTC
Organism: Drosophila ercepeae; assembly: GCA_018150545.1. Taxonomy (NCBI): domain Eukaryota; kingdom Metazoa; phylum Arthropoda; class Insecta; order Diptera; family Drosophilidae; genus Drosophila; species Drosophila ercepeae. The sequence continues at coordinate 4,227,566 of JAECWL010000197.1, forward strand.
GGATGTGCCATTCACTGGGATTGTGGAGAGGCTGTGGAGCGTGTAACGAAATGCGATCTAAGCCAATTAAAGTGCATCATAGAAGGGGGAGCTCTAAAAGTTGTAGAACTTCAAATGATTGCTAAACATTCTACATTCTTAAAAGGCTAGCCGTTCTTTAGTTCCGGTTTAGTTTCAACCGTCTTGGAGTTCCCATTTCCTAGTGGCCTATCCCCTCGTATTTCGAATCCAGTTCTTGAAAAGTCGTACTTGTGTGGCAACCTTCTGGCTCATTCAATGCCTTTGAATATGGTTCACCTTGACTAGAGCCCTGTGCTACCTTGATTTAACATTAAACTGTTTGCAGTTTGCATTTCAAAGCCATTCCCACAGGGAGGCTCGCACTTCAATTAATGGTTGATTCATTTGATTTATTTCGCTGCGCATAAATCTCGCAGCAATTACATAATCAGAGAATAGTGAGAAAGCGTTTTGAAATTGAGAATCTCTGAGGTTTTCCTCTGTAATTCAGTAATTCTGTGTAATTTCTTCGAGTGTCCCGCCGTCGAGTGAGTCTTGACTGGTTCAACTTGTTCTACGCGAACATGGGAACTTTCTTTCGGCAATTGCTGCAACGAGAACCGAGCTTTCCAGTTTCCAGTAGCTGTTGGCTGTTGGCTGGTGGCCCACTTCAGGCAGAAGCACTCATGACTCGTGGGGTCTCCATGTGAGTGGCCGAGTGAGCGGCCCCCGGGGCGTATGCGCAATGTTGGTGTAGCAATTGCCGGTGATTTTTTTTGTTGCAATCGAACACTTGGCAATGCCAGCCGCAAGTGCGCATTAAATGCACCGCGAAAAATCTATTTTATAGCACTTTCTCTTACTATTCATATACTCATTCTAAAGTACTGTAAAGTTTCCGTAAAACCTGATAACTTATAGCTCACTTTCTTAGAGTGATTTATGAGAATGCGGTGGAATTCCCCCCCTAATGTGCATTTTTCTACCAACTTTTGTTGGATCTTTATCGAGAGCTGATTTTCCCGCAGTGCATAATTTATTTACTGTCATTACCTGCTACTTAGTTCATTGGTTTTATCTACAGACATTGACTTGGCTGCGGTCGCTTCGGTCATGCGTCTATATATAGAAGTAAAAAATATACTTATATAGATACCTAGGCAACGCCTTGACTCGTCCGCAGACTGCCACCTGGGATCGCGGCTTGTTTTCCTCGTCGTTCGAAGCCATATTTTCCCCGCCGAGTCGGAAGTCAGAAATTGGCAAAGCCATACTCTTTTTTCGGAACTTGGCAGGCAGTCCGTGCCCGTGCCCGTACCCGTACCCGTTCATGGGCATGCCATCACATAGCCAATAGAAAGTGAACCGGCCCTAAACCCCACTCCTCCTCCAGCTACTCCATTCGCCTCATCTTTTCACCTGGCTTCCATTCATCCATCCATGTGTATAATTGCGGCCAAAAGTAATGGCACTGCTAATTGAAGCAGAGCCTCTTCGAAAATATAATAATTATTTATTTTGTGATGCATATTCGAGTATTCGAGACGTAGGCGGTAATCTCGCTTATTTTCAACTTGGAAATAAATGGCTTATGGCTTTTTGACAAACAAAAACCGATCGTTGCTGATGTCATTTTCATGCAAATTCTTCTATTACAATTCAAAAAGGGTCTTTATTCCCAATCAAGACTACTCTGTGCATCATAGAATGATAATACTTTAACTAATCTTAGTTAGAAATAGTTATTTGTATAACAAGTTAGCAAGTAATCTCTATATATTTTAATAAAATAATTCCACCGAGTCCTATGAGTCCATCACCCACTCCGCCCTGTCTCTTTCTCTCTATATCTGTGTATCTCTCTCCTCCTTTCTCCGGAGAAAAGCTCGCGAACGCCCGATCCTACGGCGTACTGAAGTCCCTGCGCTGCTCCGCCCGCTATGCCAGGGCCAAGTCCAAGTCGGCGATAAACCTCAACGCCCATTTGAAGAAGCGGCAGGCGCAGGACGAGCCAGAGCAGAAGAGCCAAAAGGACGACAAGCGTAAGCTGCGCCAGAGCCTCAGCGAGGATCAACCGATCTACGCCAACTTGGACGAGGTTGCGCCCGTAAAACTAGAACTAGAACTCGATCCCGCAGCCGATGCTCTAATGGGTAATGCTCAGGTAAGTCGAACCGAACACCCGAGCATCCGAGTGCCCGTCCAGGCTCTACATCCGTCGCCATCCCATCCAATGATCCGAAAAAAAACGTCATTTATAATCGGCAAAATACCAATCCAAATCGAATCCATCTAACATTGTGATCAGCCCCATCGGAATGCCTCAATCCACCTGAGTGTTGCCATCGAAACTTGATTTATTTTGTGTGTTTTCCCTTTAGTGTGTCACCCTCTCACCTTGCCACCTTCTCACCTTGTCGCCCTCTCACCTTGCCACCCTCTCACCTTGCCACCCCCATAGCCCCACTTTGTTGTGTGAATTGGTTCTGATTGTTAAACCTGTTTGTCTCTCGGCATTTAGCGGGCCAGTGCAAGTTTTGCGCCAACAAAAAAACATACGTTTCAAATAAAATATGATAACAAGCAGCAACAATTATAAATCTCAGTAAATTCCATAAAAAACAGAAGCTTCACTTAGAAACAGAAACAAAAGCAAGCCTTTTATCCACAAGATACGTTTGAATTTCTTGTTAAAATTGTAAAGATTTAGAAAGTAAGAAAAATATATATGATAAATATTAGAAATTCCATCTTCTATGTTGTCAGTTAAATAAACAATATAAATAAATAAACAAAAGACAGAAACAGCTTAAATAAAACGTCAAAACGTCTTCGAACAACCCACCTGTTGCTGGTGGAAATCTTGGCTATGGCGCGAAGCCATGCTGGTGCCGGTCTTGGCTAAAAGCTTTTCCTCTTTTCAAAAACTAAACAAAAATGTTAATAAAAATGTAGTTTCTGCTTTCGCGGTGATGGATCTATGTCTGTAATTAGTTTATAACGAATCGGTGTTGGTTAAAACCATCAAATAAAAACATTCTCTCACTTGTCACCTCAGCCCAGCCTAACCTTTTACTAATTTATGTGAAAAATCTTTTCCCAATCTTCTCGTCCGCAGGTAAGCTCAGCGCCAGCCAGAACGGTAATTTTATGAAATATTTAACTTTTTGCAACACCCAGACCAACCCAGTACAATGACAAGTAAGTTCGTTTCCTGCTGGAGGAATCTAATAAATGTCAGAACACAGTTTAATTCAAATCTCCTCGAAAAACACTAAAAAAAACGCCGAAAAAAATGCTACAGAAACTCGATGTACGGGTTTCCAGCCAGCGAATGTCGGTCAAGCGGCAAGTGCAACAGCAGTTCGTGTGAACGGCTTCCTCCGATTCCGATTATAATAACGTAACTCCGCCAGCCCCTTCCCATCACCTGCTTGCCGCATAAATCTGCAACTTGACTAGCCGCGCATGCGCATGGTTACAATGCACTCGAAGAAAAACCTAGTCTTGTTTTTCCTTCCTTTTCAAAAGTTTGAGTAAAGGAAAAGCTTTCCACTTGCAACAACTTCACGATTTTGTTCAGTGTAGAGAGCTGCGATTATGCAACCGGGAACCCAACACTACCACGATCCGGCAATCCGAAGATCCGACCATAATACCGGTACTTGTCAACGGCACAGACTCGCCGCAGTCGTGGCGTCTCCGCACTCAGCACGTGCATTTGTTGCTTAAATTTATTTTATCACTTGGGAGAAGTCGTCAATGGAGCACAGTGGAGCCAGTGGATAATACAACTTGGATAACACAAGGATTCAGCATTAAAAGGATCTACATCTTGTGGACTATACCTCGGAGGCTGATGTCTAATGGGTTTCCCTTGAGAATCTTTGATGTCTAATGGGTTTCCCTTGAGAATTTCTGATGTCTAATGCAATATTTCTCAAAACCTTGAAAGGATCAAGACCTTGTGGACTATTCCTCTCAAGCTGAGGGTTTCCCTTGATAATCTCTGATGTCTAATGCAATATTTCAAGGCGACTTCGTCATTTTTGCATACCCTGACCGCTTTCAGTTACTTTTCTCTCTAATGTCAGCTAGTAATCGGAGTGGCCACTTAATTAATAAATAATGCCTCCCCTTAATTAAGGCCCACTGTATGGCGGCAACGGTATATTGGTAGGCCAATCATGGAGTACCGCTTTGCATGCTGTGCAGACGGCAGCGCCGGTACCGTAAGACGAACGACGTTAGGCGCCGCCGCAGCTACCCATTCAAATATTTGGCCTACGCGTTGACAAACCAGCAGCAGCAGGCAAACCGAAACAACAACAATGCTGCAAGATGGGGCATCAACCAAGATGGGGCAAGAAAGGCAGGGGGCCTGAGGCGGTTTTGCAGCATCCAGTTTGCAGCGTCTCGACTCACCTGCGACGGCGCGGCGAACTTTGAGAGCTCCCCTTTCGGTCGGTCTCTCTGCTCCACCGACGTTCCTCTCTTTGCTGCACTCTCTCGCTCCACTGCTCCACTGCACCGTGTAACGTATACGTTTAATAAATAATATAATTTCATTTCTTGGAGAAGTCTTGTAGCTTCTGGGTTGCGCTTCCTGCTTTTTCTACTTTAAACTCTAACGAGAACTTTTAGCTCTTTTAAGCCTTCTTTTGGAACTTTTCTTCCACATAATATTTGGAACTTTTGGACCTTTGGGGTGACCCTCGAATACCCTCAGTTTCATAGATCCTGTGCTTCACTGTACTTCAGAATACCTAAACAACTAGAAAAACTAATCAACTACTTTTCCTAACTTGAGTTTTTCAATGAAAATAGCACTCAAGGAGAAAATCTCGTCTCGTTTTACTTAAAACGTACCCCACTGTGCACTGTGGGTGCCGTGGTGCTGCCACCGTCGCTGCCGCAACGTTCTGGCAGAGCACCCGGCGTGGCAGAGCGGTTAGTCTGCTGCCGCGCGTTGGGGACGTCGCAACTCGTCGACGTCGCTGCTCCACCGTTCGTCTAAATTTAGTCGCAAACGCCAACGTCGACGTCGCGCGTAAATGTAAATGTCGCCGGTGCTGCCACCGCTGCCGCTTCCGTCGCCGCCGACCGAAAATAACAATAACAATAATTACAAATTTATAAAATTTTGGTAAATTTTTGCACCAGTCCCCGGCATAGATACGTTCTGTTGTTTGCATAACCGCAAAACAGAAAACAAAAAGTATCTAATTGCCTTTTTTTTCGAGTGATGGTGTGCGTGTGTGAGGCACGAACGTGCTAACTAACAACAACAACAGCAGGAGTAGTAACAAAAACAACAACAAAATGCAGTGAATCGTTTTCTGATTGATTTCATTTGGAAATGACTGAGAATTACTTTCGTGTGACTTTTCGAATCTCTCCCCCCAATGAGCTGAAAAATGTTTTCGAAAGATACCGCCTCGAGGAGCCACCTCCTGCAGAGATGCCTGCATCTACAAGATACAAATGTATCTGACGCAAGTGCAGGCTGCAGCCTAGTATCGAGCGACCTTGTGGCGTTTTCCAAAAACTAGCTCAAGTTTGTCGAAATGACAAACGACAAGCGCATCTGTCAGATGCTGCCCGAAAGTATCTTTTGCGACTGCAACAAATAGGCAAACGCTTGCAGTGACCGCAGAGGAGACTCTCCTCCAAAAAAAATCCAAATCCGCGTATAAACATCTTGAAAATGTGCCAATTATTTCTGTACAATTTCTGTTCCCAAATAGAACACAATAAAAACAGAATCCAACCTCAATGCATATAGTCGTGCCTAGATACATCGTAGATGTGCGCCGATTTGTAGATATTTGATGCCTTTTGCACGTATTTATAGACATTATGTGGTATTTACATGGATGTTAGCTTCGGTGGCAAGTTCTTTGGTTTAGCCAGCGATTAGCATAATTATTTATGGCCCAGCAATTGTTTGAATTTTGGCATAAATTAATTCTTGAATAGCTAGTTAACCGTTACGAGTCAAAGTTAAGGGGTACAGGGAAGCCTCAATAATGTCATCGACTAGGTATTGATCTAGAATAAAGGAAATCGAATCAAAAAGTGTCTTTAAGGCAGTTTAAAATCACTTTTAATCAAAGTTTAGAATTATTATTGGAATAATGAAGTAATTCATGGATGATTTTCTATATAGAGAGCCCACTGTTGTTCTAAAATGTTTCGGGTATTGCCTAACGTATTCCAAATACAACACACAATAAAGAAAAAACAAAGCATAAGCCCGAAATGACCGAATGTCGAATAAAAATAAATGCAGCCGCTTCTTGGCCGCTTCTTTGACGCTTCTTTAGACGCTTCTTCAAGGGGATTCTTCTGATTCCTTTTCTTATTCTTCTAATTCGTGCCCTTTTGAAAGACAACGCAAGAAACGCATTTCTAACAAGATTGACAGACTCACTCAGGGCCAGAAGAGCCGAATAGATGCCGTCTAACGGCTAAAACTTCTAGGCCTTTTCAGATACAAAAATGTAAAAAAATGTGGAAGAAAAAAAAGGCAGCACAAAGAACCCAAAAGCTTTCCGATTGTATTTGTGCCCCTGTCCATTATTGCTCTCGGCTCGACTGCAACATGGCATGTCAATGACATTTAACAGAATTGATTGGGGCAGCACTACGAGGCGGGTTAATTGTGTTAAACCCGAAACACCCGCATCCGAGAAGTGCATCTGGCAACCGAAGCTAGTTTTTTGCAAGGAACTCTGAAGAACTCTGTGGCTGCACCATTAGGAGAGCCTCTAACGTGGGAGGGTTTTCAATTAACACGAGTCTTTCGGGTTAACTAGTTTGTTTTCTTAACCTCAAAGTTGGTTTGTACTTCAAATTGCAAAAGATACTTTAAGAGTCACCCAAAGATGCTCTCCGAGTTGATTTAAAACTCATTTGATTGTGCGGATCATGGCGATTATGTGGCAGAATTTGTCACCCAAGATAAGCTGAATTCCAGAAAGTATCTTATCGTTCATTATAATCCGGGTATCCGGTATCTAAAAGGTAGCCACTTATCTGTAGTTGTATCTCTGCGATCTACCCGACTCTGTACGACTCTCGATCGAGGAAAAAGTTGCCAACTCGAATTCGATTCGAATAGCATTTGAATGGCATTCGAAAAATGTGGGGAAAGCACTAGAGTTTTGGGTATAATTCGCCCATTAGGAGAGAATTATTTTTGCATTCGGGTCTCTCTGGGTCTCAGAGCTGGCGAATTGGCGCATTATCCGGCGATAAGTTGCGAAAATATTTGCGTAAGTGAAATAGAAGGCGACGACGAGTCACCGACACTGTCTGTGGATTTAGGTTTGTTTATTATATTTATGTGTTTCATTGCTAGAATTCTTACATATATACTCGTACTCGGGAGATCGGGAGAACGTATTAAGGGCAGGAAGACATTCAGTTTTTTTGGCAACGTTTTGTTTACTTTCCGAGGCATAATATGAGATAAATGCGCATCATAAACCACGAAAAGAACTAAATTAATGCCCGGCATAAAAAACTTATAAGGCATAGCTCATTGCTGCCGAGATCTCTCCGGTTGCTCTCCATGAATGGTCTAGCTATAGGTGTACCAGGTGTTCCTACCTCTTGTTTACAAGAATCGAGAATCGAGAATCGAGCAACGACTTGGATATATATCAACAAAGGCAGTACCAGGCTAGGAGAGTGGCACCTATAGGCCCTACAAGTGACTGATACAATTGCTGAATTAAATATCGTCTATAATACACTGTAACAATATTCCTTTTCACATCACAATCCATGTAATGGATCGGTATATTCATTATCCACAATTTCTCTTAGTGCATTCCCTGTTCATGTTCTAATGGTTATAAAAAGTAAAGCTCAGCCCATCAACAAGTCAGTTGAGAGTCGCAGAACATCGAGTGCAAGTCGGGTTTACTTTCCCAGTGAAGAAATGAGCCAGTACAGGATCAAAAAGATATCGCTGCTGCCAAGCCTGGTATAGAAGCGACCTTGAACTTGGGCTCTGGACAGAAGCAATCGCCTCCGTGGCCACTCGCTGGCATGCCAGTCGATTAATTCCTTTTATTAATCATAAATTGCCGTCAATGCGGAGAAGAGTTAACAGAAAAGGGACTCGAATTGTCGGTGGCTGCAATTGCAGTTCTATTTATAGAGGAGCCAGCCTGGACCCACGGGCAGAGGCCCAGACCCGGGCCGTAATTTATGTTATTTGACCTTCACATGTACCTGTGCGATCAAAAGATGCTGCCAGAAGTTGGACATAATTACAGGTTTCTGGCGCTTTGATTTGCGCCTGGTCCTGGTCCTCTTTCAATAAAAAAATAAGATACTGAGATAATTTTTTTTGTATCTCAAAAATATTTAAAAAAGCCCTGAAAGGAACTGATTGTTCCACTGCTTCACCGCCATCGGGAGCTTTTCATCTAAGCCCGCTCATTAGTTGAATTGTCTTTTGACTTTCCCCACACTCCATAGGCTCCACTCCTCTTAAATACTCTCCCCACCACTCTGCTCTGTTCTGCTCCATTCCAAGCAACTCCCCACCACAATCCACTTCACCTGACTGCCGGGAACGTGACTTATCCGCAAACGGAGCAGAATGATTAACCCCTTGAGCCCCAACCCCAGCCCCCAGCACCTTGTTCGTATTTGTTTACCCTTATTCCGCTGCTGCATCTTTTGTTTTTCCACCTTATTACCTTATTGCTTTACTTCTTTGGCTTTCACGATGCAAATGCTATTAGCCCCAACAACAACAACAAACAAGTGCAAAATGTAATTAAATTGTTTTACTTACTACGGTTTCGCACGTCGGCCATTTGAATCGCAAAAAGTGTAACGGAGGCAACCCAGATATGATACAACATGGCATGGCAGCATAAATATTTAGTATCCATCGTAGTACAGTGTTTACTTCCAAGGGACTTCCTAGGCTTGTTTACTCTCCACCTGCAAACAGTATAAATATTGACTTTAATAACGAGGGATCAATATGCTTGCCTAGCACAGCATTATATAGGCTCCACTGTACTGATGCACCGGAGAATGCACACGAAGCTTACGCTTACATCACAATACAGTTATAACAACAACTGAGCTTCATGGAGCTTAATGAGCTCCATTGATGATTGTCGCTTGTCCCCAGTTCTTTGCCTCCATTCTCCCCACACTCGGCGGAGTAATTTTAGCAGCAGAAATGGGAGTTAACCAGAATTACTTGCATACATTTTTAATTAGAAAATAAAAACAATTCGCAATTCATCCGAGAAAGACAGAGGAAAGGGTCGAGTAGAAATCGCTGAGAATAACTATTATCGGACTTAACTCGAAAGTAAATAGTTCATAAATAAATTATTTGTATAATTACCAGCACGGAATGTGGTAGAGAGAGCAGAAGAAAACAAACGGAAAAAGTAGTCAGAGAGATGCTACTACAGTGGAGCCACCAAAATGCATATCAAAGTATTAATTATTTTATTTGGTTTAAGCTGCCGAGTCTCCACAGCAACAAGTTACCGTTTCTTTACACTTCATCGATCAAAACGAAGATAACGAGCCGACGCCACGGGCGGTGAATTTTCAATCGGGGGGCCAACGCAGCGACTTATGCTCCCCCGTCCCCCATTTACTTACATCTGCCTTCGGCAAACACTGTCCCCTTTACCGAGTTCTTCATCCCATTAATGCAATGGTCTTTTCTCTGTCTCGCCTTTGGCTGCGCCCCAATGAACAAACTGCACCGTTTAGTAATCTCTACAAGCGCCAAAAGTGGAGCATAGGACACAGAGGGGGCGAGCGAGATAGCTGTACTTATAGTTTGGGGAGTTGGGAAAGCTGCCCGAAGGTGGAGACTTGCACCTTTGTTACTTTTCTCACCACTTCTTGCATTTCTGCGTTTTGTTTGTGTTTTTTAAGCGTTTTAAATTTATTTAGGTGAACACCGGCTTAGTAGCATTAAATAAGGATGATGGTAGCGTCTTGGGAATTGCCCTTATGGGCGGATCGGTCAGCCAACATAATGTAGGTTGCCGAGGGCAAAAAGCTCGGTTTTCAATCTTAGAAATGCGGGAGTATATGAAAATACTACTCACCGGTATATTTTGCATTTGTTTCCAACTGTTTTCCACTACTTTCTAAAGCTAGTTAATTTTAACTCTTCCACTAATACCCGAATACGTCCTGTTGGTGCAAAGGAATGGAACGGAATAACTTACCTTTTCGGCCGCTCGCATCACTTCCAGGTCGTCTCCCCTTTTCACCATACCCCCAAATAAGCGGTAAATCTGCTCTCGTTTTTGCTCCCCTTTTGCTGCTCTTGTTGTTTTTTTGATCCACCGGGAGAGGGATCCCGCTCACACGCTCACTGGAAAGAGGATTTTAAAAATTTTGTAATGTAATGTTTTTTTTTTGGTGTCCCTATAATAAATCGAACAGCCGACAATGAACCACCTACGGGTGCACAAATTCAAGCTCGGTGGCAAGGATAGCGCCGCCATGGCCGATCTGCCCCAGCCGGACAATCCCAACAACAACAACAACAATTGCAACAACAACAACAATGCCCTCGGTGGCGCCAAAGGGCTCCTGGGCCGGATAAAACGGTACTCGGTGCTGGGCAATAAGCTGGGACGCCGACATCTGGGCAGCATGAACCTGAACAGTGGCGGCAACAACGCTCCCGGGGATTCGCCCAGCAAGCTGCACACCGGAAGCTACAACATGACCGGAAGCCACTCGGATGACCACCGCCTGGAGATCGGGGCGCCGGTTCTAATATCCACCACGACCCTGGACACAGACCGCTTCGACGTGACCGAGGCGAGGCTGAAGCAGATCGGGGGTGGGATAGCCCAGACTTCCAGCATTGTGAGGACCTTGACGCCGCGCAGCTCCGACGAGGATGAGTTTGTGGACGCCAGGAGCACGCCACAGGACATGATGAGGGAGGAGGAACAACACGTTGATTCCGAGCCTGAGGAAGAAACCAAGAAAACAGAGTTAGAAACGGAGGACCAGGACCACTTTGAGACCCCCAAGCACCAGGCGGAGGATCCCAAGGAACCGTCGCCGTCGCCATCTCCCTGCCCGACACCAGCTGTGTCCCCCGTGGTGGAGCCACCCATCAGGAGACCCCGCATCGCTCGCCAGCATGTCCAGTCCCAGTCCGTCCAGAATCTCCATCGCACCGAACTCAAGGTCTACCTGCACAAGTCCAACTCCATGGCCCTGAACATGAACGTCACGGCTCCGGCAAACCTGGGCCCGGATCTGAATCTTCCCGAGCTGCCGGAGCTGATGGGAACCAGTGAGCTGAGCCTGGCTGCCAGCGACAACAAGGAGAACCAGCCGGCGGGGAAGGGAGTCCTCGAGAGATCGCCGATTCCAAACGGCGGCTTCCTGGCCCAGCAGCCCCACTTCAAGAGTCTGGACTCGTTCCAGCTGAACTCCAAGGGCAACTCACAGCGCAGCTCCCGGCAAAGCTCCCGCCAGAGCCTGGTCAGCTGCAGCCAGGACGAGTTCGACTTCGACCTGAAGTCCGTCAGCTACCAGAGCCTGAATGCCCAGAACCTGTTCGTCTCCATCGACGAGCTGCAGGAGCTGACGCGTCAGATCAACGAGACGGAGGACTTCAGCGGGGAGATAGACCTGGAGTACTGCACCCACCGGGACCAGCTGCGGCCCAACGAGCGCCGGATCACGCTGCTGAAGAACAAGAACCAGACGCTGATCAACTTCAGCCACAACAAGGAGAAGCTGCGGAAGGGCTGGCACGGCATGAAGAACTGGTTGGGAGAGGAGAGCTCCAAGATCAAGGAGGCTGTGCGCCAGCAGACGCCGCTCAAGCGGCTGGCCCAGTCCCGGAGCAACCTGAACCAGTCCGCGGCCGAGGCCAGCCGGCAGTCGATGTCGCCGGATCGGAGTCGCCGGGAAGTCACCGAGAGCTGCGAAGACGTCACCGAGCGCACCGAAATGGAGTCGTCCATGTCGCAGCGTAACAGCGAGGAGGACCTATCGCCGCATGCCAAGCGGTTCAAGGATGAGGTACAGGAGTTGGTCTGGGGTGGCAAAAGGATTGGGAGGCAGTAGACTCTTCTGGGCGTTTCCTGGTTACTAAAATTCTTGTCTATCTTTCGCAGGGACAGAATGGCTTTGAAGAACTGCGGCGATACGTCAAGCAAGGCGGCGACTTCAGCAAGGAGCTCATCTTCGTCCTGCAGGAGAGGTAAATCGGTATATTTTTTGATTAAAAACTTAAAATAAATGTTCTGATCCTTCCGCAGAGCTGACTCGGAGCTAATCTACTCCAAGTCGCTGTCCAAGCTGGCCAACAAGCTGAACAAGGCCGGCAGGGAGATACCCGGCAGCGTGGCCGATGCCTGGCGAGGAGTGGCCACGGAGATGGAGAGCCGGAGCGACATCCACCGCCAGCTGGCAGCCTCGCTGACCGACGAGCTGGTGAAGCCACTGAAGAGCGTGGTGGAGGGACACCACAAGGCCCGCAAGGCGGTGAGTTTAATCCTTAATCCCTGTTGGCTCGATCCTAACGATGATCCTTTCTAGGTGGAGAGCAATGTGGACAAGGCGGCGCGAGTCCTGGGCGAGTGGAGAGCCAGCGAGGCAAAGGCCAAGAAGGCCTCCCACACGGCGGCCCGCGAAAACGAGAAACTGCAGGACGCGATGCTGGACGTGCGCATCCAGAAGTCCCCGTCCATCGCCCTCCTCCACCAGGGACCCAACAAGCAGGCGGCCGAGAAGGAGCTCAAGTCCGCCGAAAAGGACTGCGTCAAGCTGGACAACAAGCGCAAGAAGGCCGAGGAGGCAGTGAAGCGGGCGGACGTGGAATACTACACCTTGTGCGTCCGTGCCGAGCGTGCCCGCGTCGACTGGGAGATGGCCGTGCTCCGGGGCTCCGCCCAGCTGCAGAGCAGCGAGCAGCAGCGTCTGGGAAACATGCACAACTTTGCCCAGCAGTACGCCCGCCTGATCTCCGACATGAACCCGATCCTGGGGGGCCTCAGCTCCCGGCTGCAGCCCCAGCTGGAGGCATGCAACGTGGCCAAGGACATGCAGGTGGTGCGCAACATCCGCCGCAACTCCGAGGGCCCCAGCGAGCAGCTCCTGCCGGACTTCTACTGCGAGCACACCACCCTGGCGATGAACCGGGAGCGGCGCAAACACGCCCTGATCAAGCTGCTCCAGCTGGTGAAGACGGATCTGGAGCGGGAGCGCCGTTCCAGGGACGGGCTGAGAGGTCTATCGCAGTCGCTGAACCACCAGGAGCACCAGAACATCACCGACAAGCTCTACCACGTGAGTAGTTAAGAATATCCTTTTTTATTGATCCTTTAATGATGTTTTCTGTTACAGATCCGATCCATGTTGACTTACTTGGAGGGCGCACGCCTTAAGCTGCACTCTGCCCTCCTGGAACTGGACCACAAGCCCAGGACCACCCATCCACTGGCCCAGCACATTCAGGTAGGTCCGACATTGTCCATGGTTCTAGGATGTCCTTAGCTAACTATATCCTCGCATAGATCACTCGCGACCGAACTGGCCTGCAGCAGAGCATCCTGAAGGTGCCCAACTGGCTGAAGAACAACGACAAGTCGCATCAGCAGCACTCCACCGGCTTCCTGGCCCATGACGTCTCCGACATCAGCGCCGATCACGACCAGCATCTGCCGGAGGACAACTGCTCCCACCTGCACAGCAACAGCAACAGCAACACCAGCAACGGCTCCTGCACGGACATCAGCTCCGTGGTGAAGCAGTTCAGCCGGAGCAAGAGCAACATCGAGACGAACTTCACTAGCCAGCCAAAAATAATCTCGACGACGAATGCCGCTCTGGCGTCCTCCGTGAAGTCCAAGACTCTGTCGAACCAGCCGGACAGCCAAGTCCACAACAACCATCACCACCACCAGTTGGGGGGCAGCGACCGCGGCCAGGCGGATGGCGGCTCCAACCAGCAGGACTCGGACTTTGATGAGTTCAGCTCGCAGGACGAGGACGAAAGCAGCCTGGAGAAGCAGCCTCTGCCACAGCAGCCCAACAAGCAGGTGCCGGCGCAGCAACAGAACTACTACCAGAACGCCCAGGACCTGCAGAAGGGTCCGCATCAGGATGGCAACGGGCCCGTCCTCGGGCGCTGCAAGGCCCTCTACAGCTACACCCCGAAACTCTACGACGAGCTGGAGCTGAGTCCTGGCGACATCATCGAGGTGCACGCCAAGCAGGACGACGGCTGGTGGCTAGGAGCGCTTCGCAACCACATCGGCATCTTCCCGGCCACGTACGTGGAGGAGTGCGCCTAAGTCCGGGTCATCTTCGATACCCTCCAGTGTGCGAGTTGCTGTGTCAGTGGATCGATTGGTTGGAGCAGTGTTTTCCCAAATCTTTTAATTAAAACTGAATTTATACCAAGTACTTGATATCCAAAGTCCCAACAAGAAGGATTCCCCTCAAAAGGATTCTTTGGGCAGAAGAGTAGACAGTAAATAATTCATTTTTGAAAGAATCGTAAAAAATGAATCTATTGGATTGTTTACAAAACCTTTTTTTTATGTCATCCATCCCAGAAACAAGGAATATTTCATTTATGAAAGCATTCAGTTTTGTTTCTCGAAACCGAAAACCAAGCCAAAGAAAGGATACTTTTCTAATATTTGACAAAGCTTCTTACCCAACAAGTCGATCCACTCAAGAGTGTGTGTTTTTTTTATAAAATACCCAGAATACCCAGAATCCTGCCTTGACAATCCAGGACAGCTGAATCCAGGACAGGCATTTGGCATTAATTATACGAACTAACTATATTTCGAGTAATAATTGTATTTAGTTTCGTCTTTTTTTTTTGGTCCGTCTATTTTTTTTACTACGATTTAGATTTAGAGCTTAGAGCCCAGTTGAGTCATTTACCAATTATTGAACCTGCACATTATATATAATATTTAACTGGCATCTTGTCATCAATAAACGAACACCTGTTATTACTTTATTACATTATTACATTATTATTTTATTATTTAATTTGCATAAAATATACATTACGAGTATAGGAGACGCATCTCTCGGCATCTCTATATAAATATTATTATATTTCAACACACATACGACATACGACATAATCCACGTATGCAGGATCACAAATTTCTCTTCTGTGTAATTACCTTTAATAAATTAAACATAATATATATATACCATAAATACATATATATATATATATTTGTAAAATAATAAAAACAAAATTAATTACGAGTATGCCATCCTCTAGTGTCCGGTTTCTGCCTTCTTTTTCTGGCCATCCTCTAGGGAAGTCCTTGGGTCCACCTGGCTGTCCAGGCAGCGCAGCTTCTGGTACATGTGTATGTAGTGGGCCTGGAGCTGCTTCTGGTAGCCCAGCACCTTGTCCTTCTCGGCGCACCACTGTCGCTTCTCCAGCTCGAGGTTCAGGCGGAAGTCGTCCAGCTTCTGTCGCAGCTTGGCAATGTCCTCAGCGTACGTGGTGGACTCTTCGATCAGCGTGTCTAGCGTCTGATGGGGCGGATGGAGCTGGTGTGCCCCCTTGTCCGGGTCGATCTGCAGGCCCTGAACCAAAACATCCAGCTTTGGCAGCTCCCTAGATGGTGTTTCCGGTGCTGGAGAAGGTGTGGCTGCCAGGGATGCTGGGGAGGACGAGGTGCAACTGCGAGTCTTCTGGCAAATCTCGTTCAGGTTGTCCAGCTGCTGCTTCAGCCGCGTATAGCGACCACACGGCTCTTCGCCGTACTCATGGGCAATGGCCAGGTCGGACAGCTCCTTTCGCAGCTTGGCCAGCTCGCTGGTCAGCGCCCCGATCACCTGATCCTTGAGGGCGATTATCTTCTGGAGTTGGAGCGTGTCGGGTCCTGATTTCTGTGGCTTCTGTTGCTCCTCCGAAGCCTTCGGCTTTGGTTGACTTTGGCTTGTGGTTGCGTCAGAGCTGTGGCTGAAGTTGCCACTTCTGGTGTTGCTGCTGTTGCTGTGCTTCAGGCTGACAATTGCATGATCCTTGATGTTGATTTCCAACTGGAAGAGAGAGAGTAATTAGTCCTGCTGAATCTGGCAGCATCGTGCCATCGCCCATCCTCACGTGTGCCTCCTTGAGCTGCGTCTTCAGCAGCGCTATCTCCCCGTTCCGCTCGCAGACCCGCCACTCGCTGTCCTCCAGCTGCGTCCTGAGGGCCTCCACCTGCTGCTGCAGCTGCTGCGAGGCGCAATGGGCGTGGTCTAGCTGCTGCTGCAGGCGGCTGACGTGCTCCGACTGGCGCAGCTTGTGCTGCTTCAGCTGGAACTGCTGCAGCCCCAGAAGCTGCTCCATCTTGCGTAGCTTCAGCTGGCTCTCCCGCTGCTGGCCCTCGTAGAAGAGCCGCAGCCGCTGGTTGTCCTGCTCCCAGTTGTTCGCCTCCTTTTCCTGGGCAGCAGTGGAGAAGAGGATTTCCATTATAATGAGATTCTTGGTTCTTCAAGATCGAAACCCACCTTCGTATTGTGCTCCACGGCCTGGCGCAGGTAGGAGAGCTCCGAGTCTCGGTCCTTGAGAGCTGCCTCCAGCTCCGAAATGCCGGAGTCCGAGGGCGACGGCGTCAGGTCACTGCTTCCCACCACTGTGCCACCGCTTTTGCTGAAAGAAGAGAGATTAGCATGAAGGGGATAGAGTGCGTAAAAACAGCCACCCACCTGCTGGCCCCATCGGGTCTGTCGTGGCCTCCACTTCCCACCAGGTCCAGAGTCAGGGCCTCTTCGTTGCTGGAGCGTTGCAGGATGCGGTGGTTGCGGCGCCGGGCAGCCAAGTGGCGCAGATCTGTAGTGCCTGTAGATTAAATCACGGATTAGGGATTAGATCATTAGTTATTCTATTTTGGAGAGTCCCAGGAGACACATACAGGAATACCCGATTTAACTCGAGACTCTTTAGGACACAGAATAAAAGGAAATCAAACAACGAATCTTTTCAGGTATTCCGCTTGAGAATCGGATTAGAATTAGCCAAGATATAGGCTCCGCTTTGGGCCATATTGGCCTTCCCAGGAATATCACCATTTATCCAAGGGGTCTCCCCAGAAAAAATGGAAAAAAATCGAAAAAATATTTTGTACCAGGATTTTGATGCAGATTTATAGGGAATTGAATAAAGAATCCAAATCTAGACTTTGTTCAAGAATCGGATGAAAACTGCCAAAGATATGGCCATCGAAAGGAGCGAAAAGTGATTTTTCTCGATTTTCGCATTTTTAAGGCGTCTATCGGAAAAATTTTGAAAAAAATCGAAAAAATATTTTGTGCCAGGATTTTGATGCAGATTTATAGGGAATTAAATAAAGATTCCAAATCTATACTTTGCTCACGGATCGGATGAAAACTGCCAAAGATATGGCCTTCGGAAGGGGCGAAAAGTGATTTTTCTCGATTTTCGCATTTTTAAGGCGTCTATCAGAAAAATTTTGAAAAAAATCGAAAAAATATGTTGTGCCAGGATTTTTATGCAGATTTATAGGGAATTTAATAAAGATTCCAAATCTATACTTGGCTCAAGGATCGGATGGAAACTGTCAAAGATATGTCCATCGAAAGGGGCGAAATGTGATTTTTCTCAATTTTCACATTTTCCAGGGGGTCTATCAGAAAAATTTGAAAAAAATCTAAAAAATTTTAGGTGATCAGATTTGGATGCAGATCGAAAGAGAATTGATCCACGAATCTATTAAGATATTCCGCTTGAGAATCGGATGAGAATTGGCAAAGATATAGCCATCGCTGTGAGCCATTTATAGAATCTTCTGGATTCCCTAGGAGGTTTCTTTGAAAGGAGTCTGGACTTCCTAGCGGTACTTACTTCCAAACTTCTGGGTGACGGCAGGCAGAGGCACCAACGAGGGGGTCGATCCGTAGCCGTATCGCTCTCCCACCTGCCCTGCCACCTGGTGGGGCTGCAACTGGGGCTGCTGTTGCTGCTGCAAGTGCTGGTGTTGCTGCTGGCAGGCGATGCGGTAGTCCGGCTCGAACGGGATCGGCTTGAAGGCGATTGGACGCAGAAAGTTGCCACTCTGAAAGGTAATCGCTATTAATTGGAAAACAAGGTTAGCCAGAGGGGCCTCACCTGTTCCGGCTCGCCCTGGTGGTGGCGACTTCCGCCGGCAATGGGCGTGGTGCGGCGCAGCGGTTGCTGCTGCTGGGAGAGCATTGCTGGCAGAGATTGGAGCCCCTCCTCTTCGGGGGTCGGTGCGCTGGTGGCACTCCCTCCTCCGCCCACACAGCTGCGGCTCAACTCGAACATTTGTCGTATGTTCTGGAACTTGCTTCGCATCTGCGAGCCCACACCTCCTCCACCTACGCCCACGCCCTCGTCATCCAGGTTGTTGTGGCTGCCGAACTTTTGGCTAAGGCGACGCTGCTCCTGGCGCGACTTGAGGGTGCCCGTGTGGAAGGGCTGTCCCTGCCCAGGCTGGCACTGGGCGAAGTGGAGCAGCGGAGAGCCGAGCGAGGGCTGGCCCAGGCTGGGCGTGCTCCGCAGGGCCAGCGGGGCGTTGTTCTCCAGGGAGACGCTGCGCTTGTGGCCGCGTCTGGCTGCCGGCAGGCTGAGACTGGATCCGGCACTGGAGACCACCGGCGGGGTTCCTGGGGAAGGATCCACGGCATGGGCTGGCAGCGCCATGTGGGTAGCAGCCGACATCCCAGAGGGAGCCAAGGGAGCTGGAAAATTGGGCAGAATTAGTGGTAATTATATTGGATATCTCGGAAGTCAAGTCTCGAGTCGTTAATCTATGAAAAGCAAACCAAAAGCTGACCTTGCCTGGCTGTTTCGGACATGCAAGCCAATTAATTAGCCAGAAGGTGAAAGAGCCAACCGAGAATTCATTAGAAACCAAACATCGGAGAGCGATTAAAGCCAAAAATATATAAGCCGATCTATTTGTCATAACCCGCGGCATCGATTCCGCCTCCTATCGATGCGGCTCTTGCCACTCCACGGGTACTTTTCCACAGTCTCTGGGGCCATTCTGTGTCCATTCTGTGGCATCATTCCACTTCTACTCCAACTCGGGTGCCTACTGGTGGTCCAGTGGCAAGAAATGGCCAGGCCTGGTCTGGGGCCAGGAGAAAATTACAAAGTAGAAAGATCTGCGGGCCAAGCCCACTGAGACTTGGATGCATTCGTCTCCAACTGGCTTCTTCTAACGGTCTGGCCCCCTGGCACTTTCTCGATCCGAGTCGCTTGACCCATATTTCTTTGTTTTTGTCCGAGAATTTCCATCTGTCCAGCGATCTGGGCGACAGCAGGCCACTCGAGACAAGACTTGACTTGGAGAGTTCTTGGCCAACTGGTTTGTCAAGCCAGCAAGTCCTCTTGCAGCTACCACGCCTTGCCAAGTGGCAACCAAAAACCAAATCGGGCTAAGGCCAAGGTCAAGGTGTCAGAGCAATCCCTGAGCCCTGAGTTGGATCTCAAGCAGACTTCCTGCAACCTGTCCAGCTTGGAGCTGCCCCAGTTATCAGTCCCGTGGCCGGTGCCTCCACGGGGACTAACTGTTAAGCGCTTGTATTAACTCGGAACGGTTAGATAACTGTCAATCAAGCGATCGCAGGCCATTCAAGCTCAACGGCGACCGGTTATGTATGGCAGCAAGTACACTGAGCGGAATAATATCATCTACCGACTAAGATATATACAAATAGGTTAACCCTCTTAGATCATAGGCAGTTTCTGACAAAAAAAATCAAACAATAACCCGAGGTCCGATCCCCCAGTGTATCCACGTATCTGTGCCTGGCGGCTCGTCGATCTTTGTATCCAAGCGACGTGTGTGACCATTGTGTGGCTTTGCGGGCTTTACGAGCTTTGTGTCTATTGGCTTGTTAAATGGCCAGCGATTTGCGGCAGGAAGCAAGAGGGGGCATGCTGCTGTAACGCTCCAGTGCCGCAACTGGAAATCTTAGACAACACAAACAAAGCCGCCAGCGATGGCGACAATTTCCACCAGCAATCAGGGGACAAAAAGACGACATACTCGTAGTCGCTTACCTGCCAATGTAATTTATTTACTTCTGATTGCGAAAACCCCCTAGCTGTTAGATTGTCTGCGAAATGTATCTGCGCGAAATGTATCTGTGAAATGCGCGAAAAAAATGTATTCTGCCAGGGTGCGGAGAAATATGGCTGAAACTCGTAGACTGAAAACCGAAAAAATCAAAAAAAAAAAAACCGAAAGCCAAATTAACCGAAAAAAAACCTGTTTTATTTTTTCAGCCAATTCTTGATGGTCACTTGGGGAATGTATTTTGTTTTGTTTTGTCGTGTTTTTTATTATCCGTTTCTGTTTCTTGTTGAAAGTTTCTATGAATGAAAGTCTTTGGAACGGGAGAGCTGGATCGGGTCGGGTATCTTGACCCCAAAGTGTGGCCAAAAAGTGCGCCGCCACGCCGCGTATGAGTAATATGCGTCGCGTTGCAGGAACTGAGATCCAAAGGCAAATAATCTTGAAACTGGTCGAAGCGGAGCTGGGCCAATGCTTTTTCCCACGCTCGCCAGTTAGCCAGTAAGCCAGTTGGCCATTTTATGCATACCGAGTGCTAACTACCTTGGCTCTAAAGACACACAAATACACGACTCTGTTTGCTGAGCACACTGGGCATCAATGTACCGGGTATAGATTGTATTATATATCTTTCCCTGATAAGATAGTCTTGCAGGTCAAAGACTTGGGGTCTCCTTCAGAGACTTGGGACGTCCCAGTAACCCAGCTACCCCTCATGGGTTATGGCCATTGCTTCCTTCCATTTAGCCATTGCTAACCATGACTCAGAGTACCTCCGTTTTCGCCAATTCCCAAAGCACTGTTCCAGCTCTGTCTCAGCTCTGATTTGTTTACTTTTCGAGCGAATATTTGCCTTGTTTAGCTGGCTTTTTGCATTCGACCGAGTGCTTCAAAGTCCGCGGAGAGAAAATGCCGCCGAACCGAAACCTAAACCGAAACCCAAACTGAAACCCAAACCGAATCCGACTCCGATTCCAATGCTGGGATTATTTATTGTCGATTGTGAGTTTTTAATTGAATTCACTTTTGGACAGCGGACAGGGGCAGCGGCTGGTGAGCAAAGCGGGAGATAAATTGCGATCGAGCCTGGCCAGTAGTATGTAGTTTCTGGCATTGCGAAAGTCTGTGTTTAAGCCAAAAAACTTATAGCCGTGACGAAAGGTAAACTCTTCTTTTTTATTCACAGTCCATTATTAAATTTCGTAGCTGCAGTCGTTTTTTTCACTTTTTTTTTTAACTTTCCTCCCAAAACGCAATCCATGTGAGACCGATATGCATTTCAGGTTTTAATTTTCTGTTTCTGTTTCTTTCGATTTGGAAATTATCTTTGTATTTTGTTCACTTTCGATTATTGCAACAGGTCAACGGAGGGGCTGGGAGGTGGACGATGCATTTGCCTCTGACGTCACATTTTTTGTTACGAAGACGATTACGATACCTCCATCTATATCTTATGGATAAATAAATGAATGGATCGATGGGATGCAGGGGGTCGCCCGAAAGTCAAATCAAAGGCGAGCCCGCTTTGTCGGAGGCTTTGGGGAGGGGCTCTGGTCTCTGGTCGCTGGGAGTGACCTTGAGCCGTGCTTACGAGGAAATCGTAGCTCCAATCACGTAACCCGACATATTTATTGACTTTATTGGCTGCATGCCCCGGTTGAGTCAACGTTTGTTTATTTATTGTCCGTGGGAGCCCGATTCTAGGCTTTGTTCGCGAGCCAGTGGACTCTGGTTTCTGGCACACCCAAAGCCAAGTCCCCCAACCAATCCCCAATCTAATTCAAACAGATCTTTCCATGGAAAGATGAAGCCGCAAAACAATAACCAAGGATTCCTTAGAATCACTTTGTTTATTTTAGATTTCGCTCAGTGCAGCCACGATCGTGAGTGAAAGGTGCAACCTGGCACCAGGTTCCGATTCCCATAGAAGTCGTCTCTTGGGGGACAAATGTTTCTGCCGAATTTGTGTCCCCGCTCCGTGGTCTTTCTAACTTAATTTAGGCCACTTTCCTCGCTTTTCCGTTAATTTGTTAAGATGCCAGATGCAGATGCCAGGCAGGAGGACGCGGAACGTGGGAAAGTTTCCTGTTTTTCTGGGGCTGGAGCTCAGAGCTAGGACCACTGGTCAGTGAAAGCTTGCATGCGGCATGTGGCACGAGTACGAGTACGAGTACGAGTACGAGTACTCGTATGCCTGCTCTGCATTTGTAATTGCCCGGATATCGCAGGTTAATTGAGCGAGAAAACCCGATCTGCATGGACCGCCAAATGTGGCCAAAAGCCAAATACGCTCAACCCGAAAGTATTTAGCCAAAAAGCATATAGAGATTTTTGAAACATTAGGCCAACAGCAACGCCAACGCTATCTATCAGACAGTCAGACACAATGGCTATAATTTAAGGTCAATTGACTATTCGGCCTATGGCTTCTGGCTATATATAGAGAAAAACTCCAAATACCATTCTTTCAACTGCTATTCCTCGATTGTTTTGGTTTTTTTGTGGGCAACAAAAGTGGTCTACAAATTTGATTTCTGCGCCCGCATGGATGGATGGATGGTCGAAGCGCGGATTGTCGATTGTTTGGATACATCTGTGGGTGTTTTTTTTTGAATCGTTTCTCGGAAAGCAGCCAGCCAGAGCGAGAGCCAACCCAAAGCCTCCATTCACATTCACTTTGAATCCAACCCTGCCCGTTTAAGTCTCATGAATAGTTATTCCCCATTAACCGTAACAGCAGCAGCAAAAAAGAAACAATTCAAAATGCTCCTAGCCATGCAACTTATTAGTCGATCTTATAGTTATCTTGCCTCGTAATTGTTATCTGCCCCGCTTGCCTCGCCTTGCACTTGCACCTCCTCCGAATGCAAAAAACACGAATCGCCAATG
This sequence comes from Drosophila ercepeae, assembly GCA_018150545.1. Classification (NCBI taxonomy): domain Eukaryota; kingdom Metazoa; phylum Arthropoda; class Insecta; order Diptera; family Drosophilidae; genus Drosophila; species Drosophila ercepeae. Next base: position 4,250,530 of record JAECWL010000197.1, read on the forward strand.
AATGGTGAGAAAATCTCTGGATGGGCTTCGCTAATTAAATGCGATAAGGAGCCGCACAAACCACTCAATGGACGCGGACATGGAGTAGCTGGAGTGGCTGGAGTGGCAGATGCAGCGGAGCGAAGCCCTGGAGATGAGTTGCCCTTTGAGGTAACGGAAAAGGTCTATTAGGGTGCGGGGTCTGGAATATCTAGAAGCTATTTCGTCATCGGTTTCTGGTCAGGAATCCACGTAGCTTGGAGTAGACACTTCGTAGCACTTGGAATACGTGCGGAAGCAATGAAATTCTTGCGGCTACTCAACGACAAATGTTCGACTTGTTTCACTGTACAGTGTTCTACCCACTACAAAGTATCAATCTTGGATAGAAATTACAAAGTAAACATCCTAAATGGATGGAAATCTAATAAGTTTTCTAGGAAACCTTCTTCCAGGTTGACCCAATTCTTGTCTTCCTTGGAGAGTCTTGCAACCAGACTTTTCTTGCAGTGCCACCCGTGTCCCAGTAACTCAACCTCGGCCTCTTTCACTTGAGCTTCACCTCCTTGGAGGCATCAAAAGTGATCATAAACCGCGGCAACCTGTATGTGGCAGGACCGGATTTCCACTCGAGACCAGAGTCTCTCCCCCGATGATGTGTTCGTTCTCCCGCTTCTCGGTGAAAATTACAAATAATAAAAAGTGAATCTCCGCCTGGTCCACTCTGCCACTTCTACCTCCAAAGGTGGCCTCTTTTCTCCGTTCTTCCTTGCCCCACGCCACTCCACTCCACTCCACTCCCATCCCAACCCATCATCGCGGTGCGAAATCATATTTTTCGGCGCGCACTTGGCCTTAATTGCGCACGAACGAGTGCCTGCCTGGCTTTTAATTCCGTCCCGGCCAGGTCGAGACAGAAGAGAAAATGGCACAAAATGTTGCCATTGCCATTGCCATTGGGATTGGGTTTGGGATTGCCAAATCGCTGCCAAGACAAAGCCGAATCTGGCCAGAAATTAGATGCCAACCGGGGCGATAATGATGAGGCAATGGAGTGGCGAGTTGGAACAGTTCGAGGGTTCACAGATGGTGGCCGGGAACTGCGCCATTTGTGGGCCAAGTGCAGCGGCCCAGGCCAGACCTGGTCAGGTGGCCCGTGCCCCAGGTTCGGATAGGTCAAGTACGAGAGCACGAGAAGACAGATCCGTCTTCAGAGACCACTTTACGAGCTTTATGGGTTTTATGGGGTTTACTGGCTCGATGGAAGCGAAAATCAGAAGAAATGTGAGGCAGGCAAGGCCCGATTCGCGAATTTCTTTAGTCTCGAGGGACCGGAGTATTATTTTCTGACTTTTTCTTATTCTTTTTTTCATATTTTTTTCATACTTTTTGTCTGTTTTCTGTTTTCGATTTGGTTATTTTTTTGTATCGTCTTGAGTGGCGACTCTCGAGTGTGCCTCTGCTGATGCTTTTTTGCCAGTTCGGTCAACAGGTTCGCTGAATCTCGGATGGAAAAATCCAAAAACCGCTCAATAATGGATGGATGGTTCGATGATGGTTCTTCGAAAGTCTTCAGCCTAAAGACTAGAAACTACACCTAACACCTCTATTCCAAATAGAAACTCACCTCTTCCTGTCCTGTGTTCCTGTTTCTGGTTGTCCTTAATGCTTTGTTGTCCTGGTTGTTGTTTCTATTGTTAGTCCGCTCACTGGAAATGCATTATTTCTTGGTTTTTCGGTTTCCACACTCCTGGAAACACGTCGAATCGTCGAAATGTTCACAAAATTTTCACTAAAGCCTTTGCACTTGGAAAAAAAAGCCCAAAAAAATGTTTGCCAAGAACCGTTACACCTGCGCGCTTGAATTTTCTTCCATTCGCCTTTCCAGCCGACTGCGGCCTAGACTTCGACTGCGGCTGCGACTGCGACTGAGACTGCGACTTTCACGTCCCAGCGCCAAAACCAAACTGAGCGCCAACCCGCGAGAGCCCCAGAGAGACGCGGCTGAGCAGCAGCAGCAGCAGAGCAGCTCCATTGTGGTCGTGATTCTGCCTCGGCAGCGACGCCAACGGAGCCAGCGGTGGAGCCCCCGAATCAGTGATGGCACGGCCGGTTTAAGACTTTAAAAATTGTAGTTTTTTTTAATAATATTTATACTTTTAATTTGTGATATTTTTGAAATACATAAATAAAAAATATTTACACCAGACTCGCCCCAAATCCAAGTGGCACGCCTAACTGGGTTTCCGATTCGGGTTGGCATCGAGTCTGGGACAAATTCTGAGTTGCTCCAATCGATGACTCCGGTCTCCAGTCTCCAGTCCAGTAGCATGGCAAAAACAGTCCGAGAAACAGGCAGAGGCACTTGACTACCTGTTGCAGATACAAAAACAGATACAAAAACAGATTCAGATACAGATACTGAGATACAGCGCACACTTACCGATACAGATACAGATACAGGTGCAGAAACAAGTCCGCAAATTGACCCATAAAATGGGAACCTTGCTTGGGCCATGATGGATTACCTGTCCATACATCATGGCAGATACATTATCGAGTGGCAGCCAGTCAAAAGGGGGGAGGAGCCGGAGCCGGAATCTCCTCTAGCGCTGTAGCGGGTATTTCTTCCAGTGCAGTGGAGCTCCGTCTACGATTTGCATGCCGGGCAGATAGAGATTTGCATCCAGAGGATGCCAGCGCAATCATCCAACCCAATGCTCCATGTCCGATATTCGATACCCGATCAAGGCCAATCCCCGGACTTCATTAGCTTATTAGTCACGATCGGATCGAGCCAGGGGTATATGGCTGGGAGGTGGGTAGGTAATCGCACCAATCATACTCGAATCATACATAACTCGCAATGAGCCGTTGCCAATTGGCGAAGGGGCAGGTAGAGATTCTGATTCTGATTCCGTTCCCATCAGCTTACACTTCTGACAACACGTCATAAAAAAAAAATCATAAAAATCAAATAAATATAAATAAAAAATACAAAAAATTAAAAAAATAACAAAAAAAAGAAAAGTTTTAAGATAGATGTTCCAACTAGCTTTAGTTTTTTATTTAAATTTTTATGAGAATATACAAAGGCCACCCCGCAAGCTGGCGAAAAAAAATTAAAATAAAAACTAAGCAAATCCTGTCAACAAAGAAACAAGAAAAGAACCGCTATTAAAATCAACATTGATGGCAAAATAAAAAAAATAAATAAAATAAATATATATTAAATATTTAATATTAAATATAAATCAAAAACAAAAGAAGCAAGAAAAGAACCGCTATTAAAATCAAAACCGATTGCATGAAAATAATAAAAAAAAAATAAAATAAAAACCACAAAAAAAATAAATTAAAAATAAAAATAAGAAAATAAGATTACGATCGGAGCTCCACAAAGGCCGGAGCTAGAATGAATTATTTTTCAGGAGCTCTGACCCAGGTGAAAAGCCAGGAAGTCTATCGATTTCCCAGACATCTAAGGGAGTTCCAGAGCCAACTGGGCTTAGTGTCTAAAAAAAGGCTTAAAAAAGGCTTAAAAAAGGTGGCCAAAACCAGAAACACTTGAAACACTTTAATTTTTAATTGAAATCCAACTAAAAATTCAGAATGTCTGACAAAAACGCAGCAGGGTTTCCTTCTGAGCTCTATTAGTCCTTTTTCGTCTGGACCTCGAAGGCCTTGTAGGTGTACTCCTGGATGGCCTTCATATTCTTGATGATGAACTCCTTGATGGCGGCCACATACTCGCCGGCACTCGTGATCAGCTTCTTGAAGGCCTCGATGACCTTGCCCTCGCCCTGGAGCACACCCTTGTAGGTGTCCTCGCTGACCTGGGTGATGAAGCCACGGAGGCCGAGGGTCTTGGCCTGGGCCACGGCGAACAGCTCGAAGGCCTCCTTGGGCAGCTTGCCCTTGATCTCGATGTCGCAGGCCATGATGTCCTTCTTCTCAGCAGCCATCTCGACAGCCGGCTCCTCCTTTCCAAAAAACGATGCTATTGCCTGGGAAAACTAATGAAATGGGAACAGAAAAGTCCCAGCAGACTGTGACCCCAAACCCTGACCCTGGCAAATACTGTGGTTACGCTCCGGAGGCGTAATTGCAGACAATTATCACGTACAATATATAATCTCCGCCAGAGATCGGCCAGAGCAGGTCATGTTCCCAGAAACGAGGAAGTGAGCTCACAAATTTCGGATAAAATAATATTACGTAATAGAGAACAAAAAAAAGAGAATTATCTACAGACATAAATTAAAATCACAATTCAGTTTCGAGTCTTTGCAGGCATCGGAAGCTCCGTCTTCGTCCCAGGATCCTCCTCTCAGAAGCGTTCTATCACGGCTGGGCTCTTCGCCTTGGGAACCTGCGCCAGAACGGGCACCACAGTGCGTCTGTTCGTTGCAATTTGATTTTCCACAGATTGTTATGCAGAGAGGATATGAAATTGGATAAATTACTCAATTATAATGAGCTGGTGGCACGGAACAGCTTAAGCGGAGGAAAACCCCATCGGCAAGCACACATAATGAATGCTCTTTCAGGTTGGGCTCATGAAGCTGTCTCGGATCCTGGCTACTCTAAACCAGAGACCCCAGTCCCAGGGACGGTTTTACAAATGATAATAAAGTCCTGGAGGTGTGAACCAAGGACATCGCGCTCTCTACCAGAAACCATGGAACAAAAACAGAAACAGAAACAGGCAGCGGGTATGGGGGATTTAGCTCCATGTGAGTGCAGTTTATATATTTTTGATGGATTCGTGTAAGGCGGGACTCGGTGCTACATGTCCGGACAGATCACAAGCGGAAAGTACACAACATTTACATGACAGTACAGTGCAGTACATAGATAAAAGCGATATAGTATGTAGAGGATTCTTTGTGGGTCTCCATGAGTTCAATATTATTCGAGTTTGGGTTAAAAAAAAATTGGTTATCATATGGTATTTGTAGTATTGAGGGACTCCGGCTGGACGATCTTTACGTTCGGCAAATGGAGAGCGTGTCCAGGAGGAAGACGGCTCCGTTGATGATCATCAGGGATCCGGCGGCGATGGCGTTGCGCTTCCTGTCCTTCTGCAGGAAGGCATCATGCCACTCATCGATGACCAAGGCTCCGGAGGCCACGAACAGAACGCAGCCGATCAGGGAGATGAGGGCGTTGAGGCGCTTCTCCACCAGCGAGTTGATCACATGTCCTGTGAAGGATTCACTGATTAGGTTGTTTTTGGAGGTAACTAATTGAGGAATCTTACCGATAAGCAGGACGCCACAGATGATTGTGAAGCCTCCAATGGTGCCGCAGACGATCAGAGGGCGGGAGGACAGAGCTCCGTCCACCTCGTACATCACGATGCAGGCGATGGCGATGGCCTGGAGGATAGAGAAAGAATCGATTAGATCTATCCCAGAACCTAGCCAATATCTCTCTACTATATCTTAGGGTATCTTGCTACTTTTAGATTCTTATTTACGAGTGCGAAACGGCCGGAAGTTGGCCATAAATCGGGTCTAGCCGTTAAAGACCAACAGGTGGTGTCCGGACGTCTTCAAAAACATATTTTCAATGATTAAGGGAAACGTACGGATACATTTAAAGACTAGTCGCTGTCCAAACTGTCCGCCTTGGACATCCAATTGATCAATCGAACTCGGAATGGGATATTACTTCCTAGAAGTGAAGTGGCTGTTGGAGCTCCTCCTCCTAAACAACACAAAAGCCGCCGCATTAGGCGGGGGGCTCTGCTTATCGGTAATGGAACTTTGCAGATATTGACACACCGATAAATGGGCGACACCCAGGCCGGACATAATTGAATACACATGGCGGGAACACCCACTTCCCACCACCCACTCTCCAGTCACTGCCAGCCATCAATCAATTAGCAGACGGATCTGCTAATTGGCCTAATCCTCCGTTAAGGCAGACAGGATACAGACTATCCCTAATGGTGTTGCTGTGTTGATGTGTTTGCTTTGCAATGCGAGCAGGTCGTGGCGGGGTCATTAGAGTCGCATATCCTAATGCGACATCTCTTTCAGGGTAAACAATATCATTTGTCCCTAGGTGGGGCTCGGTTGGCAAATGGAAAAACTATTTGTTTCGCGACTTTATCAATATGTGTGTCAATAATTACCGAATTCCCCATTAACGCCCCGCATTAGGTGGCTTTATTGAGTTGCCAACAATGGAAAATATTATTATTGGGGCAATATTTCTTTCCCTCCAATAGGATAGTTTCCTTCCTTCTCGGGTTGTTTGGACGATGAATAACCCCCGAGAAGGTGAAAGCCCCAAAAGCCGCAGATCAATTTTATTTGGAATGATATGCCGCGGTATGGCCCATTCATTATACCGCCACCTGACATGCCATTGACTTTGGTTCCAGGGACAAGGGAACGATAAAGATACTGCACAGATACACCAGGGTGAAGATAAAGCCGTTCCAGCTCGCAAACCAAATAAATAAGTTCGGGAAATCGTCGAATCGAAAAATAAACAAAAAAAATGCGCAGCTACATTTGCAGTTGGTCGTTAAAACAATTATGATCTTTTCGGGAATTTTCTATTAAAATAAGCAATAAATAAAGTTTAATTTGGCTAATTAACTCGACTTGTCTATGTATCTTTTGGAAAGAATGTGTCCCAACTGCAGGTTCGACCCATGGGATGATTAAGAAATTCTGGAAATTCTGGGTATTGGTAGTACTATCCAAATAGATACAGTCACTCTGCCAATTAGGTATTCGAAAAGCGTTGGTATTGTTTATACAATGCAATAGCCAGACCAGACCGCCTGCCCGTCCGCCCGACGATCGCACATGGCGTATGCGTAATGCGTGCCGGCTTCTCTCTCACGGCGGAGGCCAGTTTGGCCATGGGAGGTGATGACATCACCGACGACGGGCCGCTACGGATTAGTCAGTGCCAGTCCCCAATAAGGGGGTGTGGTCTAATCGGATAGACATGATCCGCATCGCAATGCTGCAGCGTTGCACTATGGAGAGTCGCGAATTGGGTCGCGTCCCCGATCCAAGCTGCGGCAAGCCAGAATCCCAGCTTCTATCCGACCCACTTGACTCATCCGAGCTGGCTGATAAATAACGAAAGTAAACAAGCCCGGGTCAGCGGGCAATAACGCCTCGGCAATGCAAAACAAATCTCAATGGAGAATCAGCTCCAGTATCGAGAGAATGAGGCGATCAGCATTCCCAGCAAAAACACAGAGTGAGTCAGGCAGGAAATCGGCTTGCACTTTTCTATTATTGCCAAACCGAGTCCACAATCTCGTAAATAATGTGTCAGTTTCAGAAATAAATAAACATAAAACCACCAGGCTCATATATAATTTGCTTAATTGAGCGAAAAAGTAAATAAATTATTCTAGTCCAAGTCGCTTTACGATCCCAGTTGGGTCACAAAAATAGCTCGCAACCAGCTAACCATGGAACAGAGGGCCCTTAAAGTGGGCAGCCCAGAACCTTTAATGTTAAATGACCGAAAAATGTTCCCTTCCCTCCTCAATTTGCAGTTTTCCAATTTGCAAGGCAATTACCCGGCAGACACACCTGGAGATTCCGAAATTTAATGAAATTGAACTGAATACGCCGCAAGTGAGAGAGGGCCGGGCCGGGCTGGTCCGGTATGGGATGAGCGTGGATCCGAGCTCTGCTGAGATCATAAGGCGGAGCCGGTGAGGTGACATCATACCCCCAAATCATGGGCAGCTTTAACGCGCCATTCGCCCCTGGGAATCCCGGAACAAAGCGGTCACGACCAAACAATAAGGACGGTGCGTTTCATCCGAGCTTATGACATCATCTACGCACCACGCATCAAGCACCACGCACTACGCACTGGTTTTTAAAGAACAAAAGCAAAAGGTTGAGAGGAAGTGAAGTCATGAGATTTGTTTTGGTCCAAAAACCGGTTGATCTTCCATCTGCCCCAAGCCAAAGCCACAACAAAACCCAGGCAGGTAGGGCAAAGCGAGGCAGCTGCTGGGAACCCAAGTACAAGACACAAAATGCTTTCAACCAATGTACAAAAAGACTTCGTTTTAAATAAAATATTTAAGAAGCATCAGAAATGTTTAAAAATATCAATTCGTGCTTTGTCAACTGGGTATCAAAAGACCACTTGAAGCAATCTATCCACCTATCTATCTGCGACTTCAGACCTAATTGACAGACCTATCTCTTCTCCCTAATTAATTAATTTGATTTCATTATCAAATCACTTACCAGCTCGATGATTTTAAGCAGAAGACGATTGTTGAACTCCATTGTGTTGCTTGGTCAGAGGACTTGACTGGACTGCTGACTGATTGGCTGTTTGGCTGAGGGACTTGTTGATTCAGGTGCGTGTTGATTCCACGGCGTTGGCGAGCAAACTGAATAATGCTGAAATGTTGAAATGCTGGCCGTGCTCACCGCTTGGCAAGCGACGACGTCGCAGTCGCTAGCGACGATGCCAGCTGCGGCAACCCGAAGAGCAAGAGCTGTGCTCGAGCGAGAGGCAGATAGCTTGCCACTGAAAAAGAGTGCTCCTTGGGGGAAGGTTTCATCAATGATCCTGCCCCATTTATATTTAATAAAAAAAAACAACAGCTTCACCAAATAGCTTCATGTTAAGTATAATATCACTCGTGGGTTACGAAGTCACTTCAAACATTCGTACAAAGTTATGAACTAAACTAGTAGTCACAGTAATTCTAAAAAGCTGTCAAAAAATTTCTTAATCATATAGGTACGCATATAGGTAAGCTTCCCCCCTCAATTAATCCTCTACAGAGGCTCCCACATAAGCCAAGGCCCGCTCGGACTCGAAAGCAGAGACGTACTGAGGTTCCAGGGTGTTGAGAGCTCGCTGGGCGAGCAGGGCAATGTTCTTGGTCTCGCCATGATCCCGCTCGAAGGTCAGGTACTCCACCCAAACGCGCGGTTCTGTCTTGCCGAAGTAGCAGGCCATGAACTCGTAGCACATCCGCCAGTACTTGATGCTTCCACTCTCCTGCGGAAAGGGATAATAAAGGGATATATAAAAGTTTCAAAGGACTACCGCTTTGTTATCTTACTCGAACAGCCACACTAGCCTCTAGCTGGGCCATCTGACGATGCAATTCCAACGACATGGGCGGCTGGATGGCGAGCTTGGCGTACTCCTTGCGCGCATCATCCACGGAACGTTCCTGCCACAAGTAGCGCAAGTAATCGATGCGCAACTCCGCAAACTCCGGCCAAGATGACTTGCAGGCCAAGTCATAGATTTCGTCCAGTCTGCCACCGCTAAGGCTATCCTGACGCGCCTTATAGTACAGAATGGTGCTCTTCCACAACGGCAAAGCCTCAGCGCCCATGTTGGTTTTGATCTTCTGGAAAAGCTCGTAGACCAGCGACTCACTGTCGTTTTGAATGTGCGTGACCAGCAGCAGTTCATGCATCTCCACGGACGAGTCGTTCTTGAGGGCTTCCGTTATAATGGTGACCGCAGCCTCCCGACCACCGGTGGCACTGCACAACATCTTCCGTAGGATGGCGTAGTGCTTGACTCCCATTAAACGCGAACGGTGTCCCGCCTGCAAGGCGTCAGCCAGGCTCTGTTGCCGCAGAATGCGCTCAGTCTTGCCATCAGTGCTCAGGGTCAGCATGGCATCCAAATACCTGGCCCACATCTCCGCTGTTTGTAGCTCCTCTACCGCGGACTTGTACACAGAGACGCAAAGCTCAATGCGCCTTTTCATGGAGCGGACGTTGACAGAGCGCGTTTTCTTGGCGGGAGGCTCGTCGGCGCTGGGGGCGCTGTTAGAATCCCCTCCCTCCTCCTCCGACGCGTCACCCAAATGAAAACCGCGCAGCTCGCGCTGAGCCAGCAAATCCCAGAGGCCCGGTTCACGGGGAAACTTTTCCTGCATGTCATCAATTATGGCACGCTGCAGCTTTCCAGTCAGCTCGTGGTAATCCTCGCAAGTCTCGAGGAGACCTATAAAGTAGTCTAGCTTGGTAATATTGGTCATGCTGTTGCGGTACACGGCTTCCACGTGTTCTAGCTTTACGTCCTGTTCCGACAGGGTGTTATCTGCCAGATTGCGTTCGTTATTGGCCATGGCGGCTTCCTTAAGCATAATGTCAAAGAAGCATTTGTTCAGCTTCTGCGAATTCGGATGGCGCTGCAGACCGCGCAGCAGTATATCCTTAACACGACTGATGTTCAGGCGATTGTAGTCGTACAGCCAGAGAGCGGCCTCCACCCAGTAAGCCGGGTCATCCCCATGGTACTGAAAAATATGGATTAATATTCTGAAGACATGTGCTAGTGCTAGTTTTATATCCCACCAAAAGCATCTTCTCGTAAATGCCAGCCACCTCGACGGAATTGAACTTCTTGCTGAACTTGATCCAGTTGTGCCAGAGGCGCGTATCGTGGGTAAACTTTCCCAGAGCTTCTCTGTACAAGCGCATAATTCTTGTGGAAATGGATGCCTTCAGACCAGTCAGCTTTACATGCATCTTCTTCTCCTTCTCCGAGATAGTCTGATGCATCTGCTTCTCGTACAGGATAAACTCAAGGTAGTCACTGATGGTCTGGTGGCTCTTTGTGATCTTTAGGAACAAACGCTCGCGTCGGTTCACGATTTCCCTGCCAAAAGGAAACGGAAAATGTGGATGAGTGCCGGGAACCGACGTTTCCAATAAGAAGGCACTTACCGGATCTGTTCGGGCAGGAATACACTGTAGTTCTTCATCTGCTCGTATTCCGGAAGCAGGCGCTCCTGCATCTCAGCTATAAACTCGCCCATTTTTGTTTCTTTTAATTAAAAACTTTTGAATTCTTTAAAAGCTGCCTCACGTGTAACGAAACGGTTTGACAATTATCGGTTTGCTTGATAGAAGTTATCGACGATGAAAAGTCACTAGAGATGGCACTATTTTAGTTAAATTGTAATTTGCTAAATTAAAGCTAACAAGCAACTTAAGCTTAATAAATATACTTTAAAATCCATATTCTATTGTTCTAGACTAAAATGTGCAGTTTATTTAGCACCGAAATTAATATTCGCATATTCGGCGAAATTCTCGAAAAGTTGCACATCACTAACCGCACGTACGCCGCCTCTTCTTCTTCCAACAGCACCAAAACGGAGGAGGTAAATAATTTACAAAAGTCACTAGAGATGACACTATTTTAGTATTGTTAAATAGTACTTATTTTTGAAAAGATTTTTATTTGCTACAACAAAGGCTAAAAAGCAACTTAAACTTAATAAATATACCTTTAAATCCCTTTTCTATTGTTCTAGGCTAAAATATGCAGTTTATTTGGCAGCGAAAGTGATATTCGCAAACTCGGCGATTTTCGCGAAGAGTTGCACATCACTAACCGCACGTACGCCGCCTCTTCTTCTTCTAATAGCATCAAAACGGAGAAGTAAATAATTTTTTTAGGGCTTAAAAACAGAAAGAGACAAAAGGCTTGCTAAAGGAAATACGAGGAAAACTGAAATCTAAGAAAAGCGAAACGGACCAATGGCCGAATTTTCAGTCGAGCGCGTGGAAGACAAACGGACGGTGAACGGTCGCACAGAATATTACCTCAAATGGAAAGGCTACCCGCGCAGTGAAAATACTTGGGAACCTGTGGAAAATCTAGACTGTCCAGACCTTATCGCCAACTTTGAGGAGTCGCTCAAGAACAACAAGAAGGAAACCAAGAAACGCCTGTCCACTTCATCCACACCCGAGTCGATTCGCAGCAAGCGCAAGAGCTTCATGGAGGACGAGACTGAGGAACAGAAGAAGCTGATTGGCTTCGAGCGCGGTCTGGAGCCGTCGAAGATTCTGGGTGCCACCGACTCATCCGGCCACCTCATGTTCCTAATGAAATGGAAGGGCAGCGATCATGCTGATCTGGTGCCGGCCAAGCTGGCCAACATCCGCTGTCCCCAGGTTGTTATCCAGTTCTACGAAGAGCGTCTCACTTGGCACACCGGCAACGGCAATGGCAATGGAAACGGCAGCGCCGGCAGCGGATCTGGCGGCAACGGAGGCATGGACACGGCATCGGGAAGCGTTGGCACGCCCGGTGGCAGCACCGCCGAGGGAGGAGACGAAGACGACGCTGGTAGTACGGCCGGCAGCATTAACCAAGACGAGAACATAAAGCCGGAGGAGAGCAGCGAGTTGGGGAACGGCGATGGCGATGGTGACGGTGACGGTGACGCTGACGCTGACGGCGATGGTGACGGTGATGCTGATGGTGATGGTGACGGTGACGGTGACGACTAGGTGCCACAGTATCCCGGTTGTGGACTTAAATCTCTATGGATACATACACGCCGCTCCGTTTCAATATACACACATATGCATATACCGTAGCATAGCGCTTAATCTTAAAGTTCTGTAACTAAAATCCCTGGAATTAGTTCCCGGGGTAACTTAATATTAAGACTAAAATCTGGACACATATATTTTTTTTTCATTTGAAGTTCAAACTTTTTCATTTTTTTTTATGCATCCGACCGATAGTTTCCCGCGTCCGAATATATCTATGTGTGTGTATGTGTGGCACGGGCAAAGTTAAGGATAAACCGAAGTAGCGTTAGGATATACGCATTAGTAAGCCTAATCTAAGCGTTTAAAACTGTATATTTTCACACAAAAATTACAATTCATCGTTTGAATTGCCCCTCGTTGGATTGCGAGTCCCAGAAAGTGGTCTCGAGTTCGTCTTTGATATTTGTTGAACTTTTAATTTCGTTTGGAAAAAAAAAATGTACTTCCCTGACTAATTCAAAAATTTTGCGCCCTCATCAAAGTGAAAGCATGTTTCAAAAATGTATTTTACTTCTAAATGCTGTAACTATGTGGAATGTTCAAGACAGCAATAAAATAACAAATTTTTTTTGTTCGAAATAAACAAGATTTTTGAGTACTTGTGACCAATAAAAATTGGATGAAGATTTTCTAAAGCGACTAAAAACAGAGTATTATTGTTTTTTATTTCTTAATTTGTTTAAAATTAACTGGCATAGCCACGATTTAAACTTTATTTTCGTCGATTTTCAAAACAATCGATATCTCGACAGTCGATAGGCCTCTGACAGACGCCGCAAAAAGTAAACTTGGAAATAATATTGCCGATTTGAATGTAAAGAAGCGCCGGAGGCGGTGACCCAACCTGAAAGATGGCCCAAACAAGCTCAATGAAGCTGCTGGGCGCCCGCAACATGACCTGCATCGTGGAGCGCATGGAATGGAACAACAAGATGGATCTGATCGCCTACGGCACGGAGAAGGGTAAGAAGCCTCCATGGGAGACCTCAAATTGGAAGTTCAATTATAAAGACCCCTCCCTTCAGGTGAGGTGATCATCCAGCGACTGAACTGGCAGAAAATCGTCACCTTTCCCACCCCGGGCGAGGATGTGCGGGTGCGTTCGCTCAGCTGGCAGATGGACGAGACGCTCCTGGCTGTGGGCTACAGCAACGGGAAGGTAGCCCTCCTGGACGCGGAGAGCGAGACGATCATATCGGGCCTTATCTACGAGGACGACATCAAGAAGGTGTACTTCAGCAAGGCCATCAACTCACAGGAGACCCTGGGTGCAGTGACTTCTTTCCAACCATATCTATGTACTAAATGTTCGATTAAATCTGAATCCCAAATCGTGTTCAGGCACCTACACCTGCAATGCGAAGGACAAGCACCGGAAGTTCCTGCCCAAGCTGCAACCTCTGACCAACATCGATCCCTGCCTGAAGACGCTCGACCAGAAGTCCTTCCCGAAGGGATCGCCCTGTTTCCTGGTCGTTATAATGCGCAGCGGCAAGGTGCATCTGCTGCTGTTGGGCGCCTTACAGGCTGGCAGTATCGACCTTACCCAGCACGTGCTGCATCCGGAACAGTTCGACGTGTACGATGTCCGGCTCAACGGGGACTTTAACGCCATTTATGCGCTGCTGCGGGACGGGCAGCAGCTGAAAATGCTTCATTTCCACAACCAAGTACTGCAGGAGTGCATGGCACCCATGCTGGAGCTAGCCACCCATTGTGCCCATATTCTGGAGACTAAGAAGTAAGCACCGAAAGAAATACTTGGCGTAGATTTTTGTGTTTAATGCTAATGTAATGTTTCGTGGAAAAGCTACATCAACGACACCCAGCAATGCTTGACGGAGGCCTGGGAAACCGTGCAGCTGGAAATGGACAACAAGCTGACCAAGTACGCCAACTCGCAGCCCTATGGCTTGATTTCTGCCCACTTTCTGGAGCTGCACCTCTTTGGATTCGCCACCTTTGAGGTGGAGGAGTTTCTGTTCGAGTGAGTTGCGACTCTAATGGAAGAACCCACTGTTATCGTGCTTTTTTTATATTTCCTACACAGCACCCTGTCGGAGAAGGGCTTCAAGAAGATAGCCAACTCGGTGGACTTAAGTCTGAGCAATCTCCAAGGTCTGGTTTTCAAGCAACTCAATTCGTCGGCCGTCAACATGTTTTACTTTCTCAACACAATTGCCGGTTTCGGTCGCATGTCTCATTTCTTTGAAGTAAGTGGGGTCGTAATGTGTCCCGGGACCTTTGAATATACAACCTCTGCTTTTTAGTCTCTCATTTCGCCGGAGATGGCTGACGAGGCGATGCGAGCCTGTGGCGCCTTCGTATTGAAGGTCCACGAAATGCAGAAAACCATCGACACACTAGTCTACGACATGAAGCTTTTCCACGCCTGGATGATCTTTACCATTTTGCGGTTATCCCATCAAGAAATACCCGATGATCTGGTTCTGACCGAGGAGGAGAACATAGCACTGGCCGATTTCCTGTGCGCCATGGAGCCGGAAGTCGAGGATCGCAGCGACGAAGACGATGAATCCGAAGCAGACATTCTGTCCGAATCGCCCCAACCCACAAGGAATAAGTTCAACCTGGAACGCGTGGGTCAATACTTCGAGAACTCAAATCTAACGCAGCCATACACCAAGGACCTCACCCAGCTGTGGGACCAGATGGTTGCCGAGAATAAGTGCCTCAACCACTGCACTCTTTTTGTGCCACACGACAAGCAACTGTCGCTGGTGCAGCAACGAGACAAAATGTTTAATGCCATCGACGCCGTGTTCCACAAACCCACCGAGAGCATAAGTGGAAGCTTCAAGCTAGCTTCGGCGATCGTCTGCGCCGACCTTCCTCCCATGGAGCCGGGCGAAGCCTTGGAGGATCGCGACTTTGTGACCTGCAGCTACTACGTCAGTGAGAGCGCCAAATGTGATATGCTAGCCTTGACCATCAGCTGGCAGGAAGCCATGATACTGGAGGTCAGCAGAGCAGGCGACTGTCTGCTGCGCTGCACAAGGATCCAACTGCAGCCTGGTATCTTTACGCCCACCCTTCACGAGGACTTCTATCACCTGCGCTTCGTGGATTTGCAGTTTTACAACGAGTCTGCTCTCTCCATGCTGGCGCAGACCACAACATCGGCACCCGGCATTCGGCCACACAGCTACTTTATACAGTTCTCGCTTACGGCTGCCAGAAACCAAAGCACCCAGCACCAAATGGGGACCGTGGTGAAGCTCGTGGAATCCACACTGACCCACAGCATTCACGACGTTGCCGATGGAGTCGCCTTTAAAGGACTGGATGGCGTGTGCGAGATGCTAGCCGTATCTGGAAGCCGGAAAGTGGCCACAGTTCTCTCGGATCGGAAGCGGAAAATGACCATTTTCGAGATGGAGATCGAGGAGGAGGAGGATGACACGGAAATGTCGCAGGCATCGTTCCTGGAGATCAGTAAGGAGTCGGTTTTGGCCAGCGCCGGATGCTGAAAAGCCAGAAACGTAGACGGTTGGGTTCTGCGATCTGTTAATGTATTCCGTTTAAATATAATAAAATATATTAAATCTGATTTGAATTTTCGATTCCCGATAAATTCTTCCGATAAAGTATCAGTTTCAAAGTACCATCCCAAATAGCGTGTAAAGACTTCTGGTACCACGCGACTCAAATATACAAATAGAAAACAAACCCTAGTCAATGGCACAGGAAAACGATAGCTCTGAGGACATGGGGCTGGGAGACATGTCGCCAATGGACCCTGAGGAGCAAATCAATGGCGCTGACGACGACGACGACGATGAAATGGATCTGGGCAATTTTAAAGCAAGCTCCAGTGCCTCTGCAGCCGGCAAGAAACGCAAAAAGGGAATTATTTACATATCCAACATTCCCAAGCACATGAACGTAATACGCCTGAAGGAGATTCTGGGGGAGTTCGGGAAAATCGGAAGAGTCTACCTCCAACCGGAGAAGCTTTCAAGTAAGTTTGGTTTGCCTATGGTTCCTTGTATTTTGTACTAATTCCTACCCAAAAACTAGGTGAAAAGGCTAAGAAGAAACGAAAAAAGTACAACATCCACTTCACCGAAGGCTGGGTAGAGTTCGAGTCGAAGCGTGTGGCCAAGCAAATCGTCCCGTTGCTTAACAACAAGCAGATCTCGTCAAGGAAGAAGTCACAATTCTACGACTCGCTGTGGAGCATGAAGTACTTACCGCGCTTCAAGTGGGTGCACCTCACGGAGCGTATGAACTACGAACAGGCAGTGCACAAGCAACGTCTCCAAACTGAGGTCTCGCAAGCTCGCAGGGAAACCACCTTCTTCCAGAACAACCTTGACAAAAGCGAGTTCCTCAAAAAGCAAGCCAAAAAAGCTAAAAATGCGGACAAAAAAGCGACTAGTTCTTGAGCAAGCCCAAAGTACGTTTTTTTTTTTAATTATTAAAAGTTAACTTAGTTAAGGAAATGGAGGCGATTAGAAATATTCATTAAATGTTGAAAAGTGAAAAAATTTCAAATTTTTGTGGGGTTTTCGTTGACAGTCCATCGATTGCTGGATCTAGGGGTGAGAACTTTTGGTATTTTTCCTCAATATATCGATGTTTTAGTTCAACTATTGATGGCATACACCGTTTTTAGTACAAGGCATATCGATAGCTAGCTATTTTAGTAAATATCGATAGTTTGATATAAATTATAATTCTATCTAGCTTCTGGCATCACCACCATTTTCTTTGTCACCTTTTGCACCCGTGTGGTAAATTCGTTAATTCTGTGATCAAAAATCTATCCATAAAGCAGTGAAAATGGTAATTTTTAATAAAAAATCTAAGAGTTTTCCATAGTTTACGACGCCCACAACTGATTGCGAGGAAATTCATATACTTTTCATTGAGAATAACAAGAGTTTCGACGGCTTAGTTTGCCGGGTGTGCGGCGGCGCCAGCGGCAACGTTTCTTTGATTCCGCGTACTTTCAATACAGCACGTGAGCGTCTTGCGAAGCGTGGATTCCAGAAGATTCTCCCAGCCTAACTCAACTGTCTATTCTTCTAAGGGACTAAGTATGAGTCCAGGAAAGAAGGCTTCAAAGAACCTTCCAGATGGCATCCATGCCGTTTCTGCAGCCGACGGATGATTCACTCCGCTAAGGCGGCTCTCTCGTGCCTTTACTTTTGGAGGTTAGGTTGAGCCGATACTGCACCGAAAAAAACAGTGTATAGTCAGAATATATAGTCTTATGAATGCACCGCGCAGCAAAAGAAGTAGCTTTTTTTGTTGTCACATGTGTTGACAAAATTTTCGAAATTCCTAATGAATTTCTAGAAATTATTCATTTTAGAATTGTTACTTTATGTTTGAAATTTGTATTAGAAAGACTATATAATATATACATATATATAAACAATTCTAAAGAGACACTAAATACTAAAGTCTGTAGTTCGAATTAGCTTCTGAAAATGCAGCCGAGTCTAAAATTTCCTTTCATATGAAAGCCATAAGTTTCCCTTAGAGATCGTGGAAACGCCTTTTCTTCTAATTAGACTTGTTTATGCTTCGCCCATGGAGGACTTCTACTGTTCGATTCGAGAGAATCGCAAACAAATCTTTGTAAAACCGTTTGACAACCGGTGGAGCCGATGGTTCCCAGAAATTAGTCTGGAAAAAGGTGGCTGGGGAACCTGCCATGGAAACACGGCAGCCGCCGGGATTGTGTTTCAGCCCAGAGCTCCTATAAAGGGAGCTCATATGCTAGGGAGTTTATCATTTTGTGGCTAGCTACCTTGAGGCATAGTTCTAATCCCTGAATCATAAGCCTGAAATGGGTAGGAATAGTTTTGTGTGGAATCCTAATCCAAAACGTAAGAAGTTCCAAAGCTTGAACTAATCCAACTCACTTGATTCTTGCAGGAGATGTCCTTGAATCCCGTGCGTGTGCTCAAGAATGAGGCGCAGGAGGAGAAGGCCGAAATGGCCCGCTTATCCTCGTTCATTGGAGCCATCGCGATCGGGGACCTGATCAAGAGTACCCTCGGACCAAAGGGAATGGACAAGATCCTGGTGGCCACCGGCCGCAACGCCGGCCAAGTGGAAGTGACCAACGATGGAGCCACCATCCTGCGTGCTGTGGGCGTTGACAATCCGGCCGCCAAGATCCTGGTCGACATGTCGCGTGTCCAGGACGAAGAGGTTGGCGATGGCACCACCTCGGTCACAGTGCTGGCCAGTGAGCTGCTCCGCGAGGCCGAGAAGCTGGTCGAACAGAAGCTGCATCCCCAGACCATCGTTGCCGGCTGGCGTCAGGCCACCCAGGTGGCCCTGGAGGCCCTCACTGCCGCCGCTCAGGACAACTCGGCCAGCGACGAGAAGTTCAAGAACGACTTGTTGAACATTGCTCGCACCACGCTCTCCTCCAAGATCCTGCACCAGCACAAGGACTTCTTTGCCAATCTGGCCGTCGACGCTGTGCTGCGTCTCAAGGGCTCCGGCGAGCTGAAGTCCATCCAGATTATCAAGAAATCGGGCGGCACCCTGGGTGATTCGTTCTTGGACGAGGGTTTCTTGTTGGACAAGAAGCCGGGCGTGCACCAGCCCCAGCGCGTAAGTATTTGACTTCTTGATTTGGTATCCAGTTGCTGCAGCTGTCCTTGCTGTTCCTCAACGCGTCGAAATGACTGTGACTTATGTGGATTTGACTTCATATCACAGCCATTTTGACGAGTTTGGTGGACAGGCACAATCATCGAAAGAAACTCTGGAAATGGTGTAGCCAAGGGTAACTTCTATAAACCGTCCTAATCTCCAATCTCCATCGATTTCCAGATCGAGAAAGCCAAGATCCTTATTGCCAACACGCCGATGGACACTGACAAGATCAAGGTCTTCGGCAGCAGCATCAAGGTAGACTCTCTGGCCAAGATTGCCGACCTAGAGATGGCCGAGAAGGAAAAGATGAAGGAGAAGGTCGACAAGATCCTGAAGCACGAGTGCAACGTGTTTATCAACCGTCAGCTCATCTACAACTACCCAGAGCAGCTGTTCGCCGATGCCCAGGTGATGTCCATCGAGCACGCCGACTTCGATGGCATTGAGCGCTTGGCCTATTGCACGGGCGGCGAGATTGTGTCCACTTTTGAGAATCCCGCGCTGGTCAAGCTGGGCGAGTGCGACGTGATCGAGCAGGTTATGATTGGAGAGGACACCCTGCTGCGCTTCAGCGGCGTCAAGCTGGGTGAGGCTTGCACCATCGTGATCCGTGGCGCCACGCAACAGATCCTGGATGAGGCTGATCGCTCGCTGCACGACGCACTCTGCGTCTTGGCCGCCACGGTGAAGGAGTCGCGCATCATTTATGGCGGTGGCTGCTCCGAGGCTCTGATGGCCACGGCCGTGCTGAAGAAGGCTGCCGAGACTCCTGGCAAGGAGGCCATCGCCATTGAGGCTTTTGCCCGTGAGTTGACATGAATGCCCTTCTCTCTATTGTTATTCTAATGGCTTTCTCTTGTCTAGGTGCTCTGCTGTCCCTGCCCACAGCTATTGCCGACAACGCTGGTTACGATTCCGCTCAACTGATCTCGGAACTCCGCGCCGGACATGCCCAGGGCAAGCAGCACTTGGGCCTGGACATGGAGCTGGGCAAGGTGGCCGATGTCCGTGAGCTGGGAATCACGGAATCGTTCGCTGTGAAACGCCAGGTCCTGATGTCCGCTTCCGAAGCTGCCGAGATGATCCTGCGCGTTGACAACATAATAAAGTGCGCCCCGCGCCGACGTGTTCCTGACAGGGGCTACTGCTAAGCGATCAAGTATTCTCGTTCTAGGATCCCATTTTTTTTAAATTACCAACTCGTTTAACATAATTTGCTAAACATACACGTTTTGTTTACTAACAAAAAAAAAGAGAAGCATTTCTGTACACGCATCCTCAAAACCTCAAAAAACCTCCAAACACATCCTACACATTTTCTCGCAAGAATTATCTCTTTCGTGTGATTTCTTTTTCCCTAATCATTAATGAAGATAATGTCACAGCAGACACTATATTGTAGCACACATTTCAAAAATGTCTAAACATTAAACTTCAACCAGAAACAAAAATAAAAAATCGTTTAAGCTTATTATAAATTATTACAATTCTTGTAAACATTTGTTGCGGAAAATCATGTTTAAAAAGAAGCCTAAAAACAAAGGAATCCCAAGACAAATCAATGATATTTATGCTTAACAACAAATA
Organism: Drosophila ercepeae; assembly: GCA_018150545.1. Classification (NCBI taxonomy): domain Eukaryota; kingdom Metazoa; phylum Arthropoda; class Insecta; order Diptera; family Drosophilidae; genus Drosophila; species Drosophila ercepeae. The sequence goes on from JAECWL010000197.1 coordinate 4,271,082, forward strand.
AAAAATTTAACAACATTACAACAACATGAGATTTGGATAAGATATATGAAATTCCAAGGATTTCCAGGGGATTTATATAAGTTTCTCTAAAATATTTGAAAGCAGATCGATGGGGAATCGCATTTTAGATTGGATGAGATACATACTCTCAAGATACTCTCATGGATTTTACATTTTTGAAATTCTGAATTTAAATTTATTAACATATACGGGTTTTACAAATAAAATTAAAAAAATTTTAAGAAATATATTTGATATAACATCAAAAGTAACAAATCTCAAAGCTGGAGAGATTTTTAGGGTTTTAGGACTGTCGTCTTCGTCGTCGTAAGGGTTTGTCGGTGTTTTATGAAATGGCGCACTCCATCTCGCCATGCTTGGGCACGCAATCCAGGACGAGTGCCACAGCACGGGACATGTAGGTCATGGTTCCATAGCTGCCACTGGGGGCGCTGAAATGAAGGAAGTACAGTGTCAAATGGTGTCAATCTTATAGGAGTTCCACTTACCTATCATACAAGTGTTGGCATATGTAGGCTGCTCCGCCGCAGAGCAACATGCCAGAGGCGGCCTGCTGCTGCTCCTTGCCGTCCTTGATCTTGGCGCAGCACAGAGTGGCGTCGCCCTGTACCTTGCGCTGGTCCTCCAGGAACAGCTGGTTGGCCTTGTGCACAAGGTGTTCAACGTAGATGATGCCGCCCAAGGTGGGCACCATGTTGTGCTCGGTGACCAGGGTCAGCACCATCAGGGCCTCCACCACCAGCTGTCGGTACTCGGGCTGCGGAATCTGGTTCAGGGCCGTCTCCACCTCCAGAGCGAACTTTAGCTCGCCGGGCGTCATCTCCTGGGTGAGACTCTGCTGCAGGACGCGACCCTCTATGGCCAGGCCCTGACACTTCTCCAAAACGGTCCAAACGCGCGAGTAGAAGTCTCGCGGGACGCGGTTCAGGGCACCGTCCAAGCGGCGGCGTCGAAGCCACTGACCCTGGCGGTCATCGATGGTCGCTATCAAGGCATCCTCTCCTTCGGGGTCGCCCAAGCCAATCTGACTCTTCTTGCTGACGCGACTGCTCTTGCAGCTGACAATTGATAGATTGCCGCGAGCCACTGGGGAAGATTGGAGATTTGAGTACCAGGTTGCGTGAATTCAAAGGTCAAACTCACCGCTGCTGACGGCAAACTCCTTTCCGCTAAGAATGTGATATAGCAAGTTCTTCATCTCGAAGGGGGAGAGGTTAAGTAAATGCTCCGAGGCCGCCTCGCCGCCGCAGTTAAGGGTGCGCGACAGCTCCTTGGCCATCACTTGGATAATGAGGCCCACGCGAAGGCGCAGCATTTCGTGGAACAACTGCGGCTCGGTGCGAATGAACATGGCCAGATAGACCATGAGTTCTTGCGTCAGCATCGCTGTGCTCTCGTCGTCGCCGTAGGCCTGGATGGGGAAGGCGAAAAGCAGTTGGAAAATTGCCCTAAAGATATGGAAGATGCTACTCACATCATGAATGAGTTGTCGAAGCTCCACCTCCGGTAGGGGAGCCGTAATGGTGTGCTCGTTGTTGGGCGGCATTCCCACAGTGACCTGTTTCTGGCGCACCAGAAGATCCGTCACGGCCTTGGCCAGGTCCTCCACCCGCTTGCCCAGCATGCCGGCCGTGTGCCGGACGAGTCCCCAGAGCTTCTGCTGGCACGCCTTCTCGTACAGCCCCTTAAGCAGATCCCGCACGGTCACAACGCGTCCCTCCTCCAGCATTCCTTCGGATTGGGAAGAATCGTTGTTAATATCAATGTGGTGGCTGTTGCTTTGGACATTGCTGCTGCTGCTGTTGCTGTTGCTGTTGGTGTTGCTGTTGTTGATGTTGATGTGACTGGAGTTGAACTGGGAGTCGGAGCTGATGACTTTGTGGCTGGGTTTGAGGTCGTTCTGACCTCCCACGGCCACCGGGCTACGGCGGGCACTGTCCGGATCTGAAGGAATCATAGCAGCATCGATGATCACCGTTGGCAGGGAGACTTGCGACCGGCTTGTCGTTTCCTCGCCACCAGGAGCCTCAGCAACAGCACTACCACCACTACCAGCCAGTCCCAGCACCACCTCGTCAACAAACGCTTGCTCGAGTTCTTTGTTACCATTATAGGTTACGGGTTACGGGTTAGGGGTTATAGGTTACGGGTTGCAGGTTGCAGGTTACGGGTTACGGGTTATTCGGAGTTATTGTTCCGACGGAAAGATGAAGAGGCAGGTTAGTGTGAATGGAGCAGCCAAGATGCGCGTATGTGTGGTGAGAGTGGGTTGCCATGTGAGTGTAGTAGATGAGTCCCAGGCGGAGAAAGGAAAATAAAATTTGAAATAATTAAATAGTATATTCAGCCGAAACAAAAAATGTTTTTAATAAAGCGATTTAAAGTAGATCCGATTACCGTTTAGGACAACCAAAAGAACAGGATCAAAAGTCAGGATAGCCAGGAAAGTCTTGTCGAATGGATAGAGAGAGGGGATTGAATGTGGGATTGGGAGTTGGGATTGGGAGTGGATTCCAAGGTTTCCAAGGGGATTCACGTTTCAAGAGCCCACACAACAACAACAATCAACAAATAGGGTTCGCCCGAACTTACCGGCGCTGTTATTGGAACTGGCATTGTCATCCGATTTGTTTTTGAATCCAAGACCGTCTGAGAAACGGATACGGTTCGGAACACGACGTACAAGGCACACAAGACGCAAGACAAGGAAATGAAGAAAACAATGATTCAATGTTTGGACATAAACATTAACTGCCTACCAACTCATATTCCGGCTAAGTCCGATATATGAGCAAGAGGGTCTCGAATATACCAGATATAAACAAAATGATTCAATTATGAGATACAAATGGTGACGGATGGAGTTTACCTGCGATGTCTGAGACCCGGTCTCAACTACAAAGCAAAAGCTAGGCCCTTAACCTAGAGTTTTACGCGAATGCATCCGCTCATGCTTACCCGTATTAAAGTCCAGGCCCTGGGTGTCAACCAGGTGCTGCAGGATGTCGCCCTGCTCCTCGAGGTTCTCCGTCTCCCGCAGCATTGCAATCAACTCCTCCACCTCTGTGTCCGCAAAGTTGGTTTCCGCACGATGGCGTTGGATAAGAATTTTTGGCACAGTTACTATCGAGTTTGGAACACAACCGGTTGAAAGCGAAATCATAAAGTTTATGAAAGAAAATTATAAAACAGAAGAGAAACAAATCGTTAAAAAAACAATACAAATAATACAACAAAATAAATATTCTATATAAGACCATAAATACTGATTTAAAATGAAGAATATGCATTATTTAAGACTAACTCTCTTGCTGGCGAACAAACTCGCTTCGCCTGTCGATCGCCGAGCGACTGTTGTGCGGATCCACCGGGTAAATGTTCTCCCGGACGGAGAGCTCGTGACCAAGCTGCAGCGGGGAGCTGGGCCCCTCCTCCGGAGTGGTGGCAAAGACACTGACGTGGCTCTGCTTGTTGGCCTGCAGCCAGGGCGGGGGAACGATGGACGAGAGGCGGCGTTCAGTTAAGGGCGAGGGTCCCTCCATGCCCAGGTTGTCGGCTAACCAAGAAACAGAGAGAAGACACGGATTAGAAGCGAACAGAAGATATCGGAAATACTACTCACAGTCGACGTTTATGGATCGGGTCTTCTTGATGGCTCCCTTGCAGGACATGCGACGCCTTAGGGTCCTGGGCCGAAGCTGGCCGCCTCGGAGATTCATAGTGTTCCGGTTGCTGAACGAGCGGAGCAGGTGCTCCTCCAAGTAGGTCTGCACATCCGGATGCAGGCGGTCCGGGTAGCCGTCCTCGGTGCTGCCCAGAAAGCTCAGGTCCGTAATGGCCGAGGTGTTGAGGAAGTCCTTCAGGTTGCCCAGCATCACTCGGGTGCCGTTGATGTAGCCAGACTTTAGCTTGCGCATGGTCTGGATCATGGCCAGAGGTATCTTTTCCTGATCTGTGGATCGGCATCGGAGCCACGAGAATCTTGTTAGCTTTCTGGTGAATGTGAGTTTTCAGAATAATGGAGATGCGGATGATTTGGTTGGGATGCGGGGTCTTTTTTTGGTTAGAAACGTGGCTTACAGACTAAGACTTAGTCACACAAATAGCCAATTTAGTCGTTAAATACAGTTTTTAGAGGCCAACACCATCAGCAGTTTGTTTTGTGTGCTTTCAGCAGGTCGCAAGGTGGTTAGGATTTAAAAGTAAACTTGATTTTGTCACCACGAAAGCACGGATTAGGTCAGGTTCAGGTTATTCACTTAGTAGTAGCTCTAGAGGATCACTTGAAATTGTTTAATATGCTTCCACCAAGGCAGGTTGCCAAATGCTTGAAACTTGTTTTAGTGCTTGGTTAGTAGTGGAGAGTATTCTGGGTTGTTCTTTTCTGGTTTCTGGATTCTCTGTGCAGGAGTCTCGAAGCCGGAGTTTTATACATACACGGATAGCTGGAGGAGTCAAGTCAGGACGATTACTGAAGCAGACACAGGCAGGTCAAAGCGGGTTCAAAGCGGTTTCAAAGTCGTAGGTGTAAAAGCATAATCGTTATAGAGTATCTCGAGTGTTTGCAGAGTGTTTGCAGAGTGTATATAGTATATAGCATAGAGTATATCGAGGGTGAATTCGGGGCTCTGGGTGCTGGGTTTTGCTGGAGTGCAGGGTGCAGAGGAGAGACCTTCAGAGAGGCGTTGGTTTTTGGAAATTTAGCATGTAATCGATGTAGATCGAGATGGGTTGGGTTTAGGGTTTATCTGATTTGATTTCGACTTAATTTGGTTGGATTTTTGGTTGGATGTGGGTAGTTACCTAGCATATAGTGGGTTGCCATTAGTGTGATTGTCGGCCTGCCCAACATGTGACGCCAATTGTTGGTCAAGAAGGCTAGGTTTGTGGTAAAATTGCTGGCAAGCAAGTCGGGATCGCGTGTGGTATAATATTCTTCATAGTCGATATGCTGTGTAAGATATGGTTGTTGTTGCGTTGTTTGTTGACATTATTGTTGGATTTTGTATTTTGTATTTCGTATTGATTGTGTGTTGTTTGTTGGCAATCGAATTCATTGTTATAATTGATTTGTTTGTTTGTTGATTGGATAAAATAAAGAAGAGAAAGGATTTGGTTTGGTTTTTATTTTTCAATTCAACGTATTTCAATAATGCAATTTTTATTGGCCAATTTTTTGAGGGGGATAGGGAAGGAAACAGGGCTTTCATAAACATAAGAGTTCCAGAGCAGCACTAAATTAATATTTTAATTCGCTAAGATAAGAAAGTAATACTAAAGAATGTCGATTTAAAGTACAAATGGTGTGTTATGTTCGGTTTCTATGTGGTCCGTGCGAATGTAATTGTTTCCATAACCAAACTGGAGAGTAACTTACACAAAAAACAGTCTAATTAGCAGAGAGCATAACTAGGAAGAGGCTACCTAGGGTCCTGGAGTGACATCAGAGCCACGCAAGTGCCAGGACATAAGGCAACCAATTCATTTACAAATTAACAAAATAATTAATCAAATAATTAACAATCCAGGTGCGCGTTGTGTGTGGTGTTGTGTTGGTGTGTCAATTGATATTAAAAAAGTACCAATACCAGAAGCAAACCTTTGACAATTAATCAAAAAAACCAAAAGAGCAAACTATAAAAAAATAACAAGAATAACAGGAAGGGGGAGGAGAACACACACCTAGTTAACAAATAAATAAATTAAAATAAAATAAAATAATAAATCAAGAGGCATGTAGTGATGTAATCAAAAAAGATTGTTGTCTACTCGCTCCGGCGGACCGACCTAAGTGGATGCGCTTCAGCACCAGGGTGACCAGGGGACGACCCAGCAGATCCCAAGCGGACTTGAGGAAATTAATCTCGCCCTTGAGGATGTCGATCATGAGTTCGTTATCGGAGGCGATATAGAAGCGCGATAGGTCGGCGAACTGATATACATATGGTAAACGAGGTATAAATCAACTATAAAGTTCAAGAGTCAGGGATGCAAACGGAAGTGTATCTTAAACCAAATGAAACTATATTCAAATTGAATAATATTAATCATAATTTAAAATATAAATATCTAATAACAGCCCATTTGCACCCCTGAAAATAATGCAATAAAATAAAGTAGAAATACAGAATAGAAAGGTTGAGGGAACAGAAAAGTTTGGCCGGGATATAAGTGGTCAAAGGGTTGGGTAGGCCGGAGAACTTACCTGCGGGGTGAAGGCAAATATACGATCCTTGAGAGAATACAGCTTGCTGGTGCTAAGGATGCCCACGTCGCGCGACTTCCTGCCGCTGAGACCCAGTTTGCGGTTGCGACCCAAGTACGTGTACAGATGGCTGAGGACTCGGGCCGGTTGCACTTCGATGGGGGCCACCTCGGCTATGGTCTGCACGTGAAGGTCGTGCTCCGCCAGTTTGTCCCGAATCTCGTTGTCCTCGGCAATGATGACCACTTGGACGACCACGTCTGGCTTCTTCTGAGCGCCCAGGCGACGATTCAAAGGATCCAGTTCGCCCACGGCCAGGAAGCCCTAAACACAAAGAGTTTAGTAATGAAATTTAACAAATTTCGCAAGCCTTACCTCCTGGAGCAAACGTCCCAGAATGAAGAGAGACTGGCCCCACAAAAACGGACACCGACCGACCACTTCGCGGACCTGCGAGCCCGGCTTTTGGTACTCGAAGCCCACCAAGTCCTGGGGCACTGCGTAGCTTTCCGGGACTAAGAGTATTCCGTCATCTGAACGCACCATAATCTTCTCCAGCCGGTCGGCGTACTCCTGCACCGCTCGCTTGTCGCTCTGGAAGGCGTGGAACAGGATCAGGTAGCAGTAGAACAACGGCCACTCGCACTCGATGTTCTCAAACATGCGCAGCTCCCAGCGCTCATAGTATAGCCTTGATGGATCCTCCTTGGGCGTGCGGTAGCCGTCGCGCAGAAAGCGCTTGCAGCCATACTTTCCCTGCAGCCTAGAGAGGATCGCGTCTTTGGTGTTGTGTATTAGCTGGGCATCGTCCACGGCAAAGGCAGGGAAGCCGATAACGCAAAGCAGACCCGAGTCAAGCTCTTTGGAGTTTGATTCGCGAGGAAGCATTGACTGGAGCACTGCCTGGCATTTATGGGCTTCGTCCGCCAGGACATGGATCACGCTGGCGGGACCGCCACGAGCCCCGAAAAGATCCAGCTCGTTCATGGCCTCAAGAGCGGCCTTGGCCATGCCAATGGAACTGGCATTTAGCTCGGGCTCACCTAAAAAATACAATACATGTAGTTTTATCGATTTGAAATCCAATAGGAAATCTTTTGACATATTCCGATTGAGAATTGGATGAGAATTAAAGAAGATATGGATATGGAAACTGCTTATATATAAATATTATCTTAGTACCATGATTGGTCTTGTCGCCACGCTCCCAGATGCCGTAGTCGGGGATGGAGTAGGCCGACTCGATGTAGAACACCAAGTTCTGTATAAAGGACACCTCGTCCAAAGAAAAGACAATCTGCAAGCCCGATGCGGTCATCTGGGCGAGAATCAAAAGGTACAGGGACACAGCATCGATCTGCAGATGACCCCACTCGTTGTCGCCAACGACGGGCAATCCATTCTTGCTGGAGTATTTGGCATGCAGAGAGTCGTACGGACTCTGGGTCATCTTGAACTTTTCGACCTTGTCCTTTTGGTTCATCATGGCCATCAGGAGGCCGCGCATCAGCTTCACGCAGCTCTGTTCCAGCTCGTAGCACTTGGCCCGGTCCTCGTCTTGATCGGCGATCTTTTTGTACGCCATTGACAGGCCCCAAACGGCCAGAATGCAGTAGACATTGTCACGGATCCAAGCGTGCGAGTTGAGGTTGGAGGCGGGGAACAAGCCGGTCACAGGCTCCTGGTGAGCCAGGATTAGCCGATGGACTATACGCTGGTAGTAGTCCAAACGGACACCCGAATTACTGCGGGAACGCATCGTCAATTAGGTTTTCTAGAAGATAGAAGAGTTTTAGAATGTGTTTAAGGCCTTGACAATGTGCACCTTCGGGTGGCACCATTGTTGTTTACAATTACGAGCCCGCTAAACTTACATAATAGTCTCGGTTCGGCTGGGATCTTGTGTTGTTGTGTCCCCGCAGCAGCAGGAACAGACGCTCTCGGAGGTACCTGCTCTTCAATAGCTAGTGAAGCCAGCAATTGTGCAGTCTCTCCTCGCTTCCTGGACTGCTAGAATCCGCTCCCTTGGCGCATCATATGGGACAGTAGCTCGGTGGAGTTATTAACTGCTCTCGTTCGACGTTTGATGATTGGCGAATCGCTTTTTAGGGGTAAATATAATAATTAAACTGAACCAAAAGTCAACTCAATGTCACACATAGTGTGACCAGTGGCTGTAAACCAAGAAATCCCAGCTAGAGATGACTTCTGAGCCTTTTGGATTAACTAATTTAGTTGCTTTAACTTATTTTAATTCAAATTGGGTGTAAAGAATATTTTAGACAACCTTGACTTTTTGCCAAGTCTCCTGATTCCCTGTTTAAAACGACTAACCTTCCTTTTTGTGGGCGCCAAATTCAAAAAACTCTGTTATCACATGACTTTAATCAATTAATAAATTTAAAAAATAGAAAAAGTACGTATTTCTCTTATTAAGTTAAGTTTATTTATTCCCTTTGAAAAGATCCACATAACAAAATAAACAAGGTGCCGTGAAAATCCACCGCCCATCATAGAATCCATTAATTCTGGCATATTCCTGGGTTAAACTAGAACTATAAAGTGCTATGGCCCCGAGCAATCCCTGGACAAGCCGACAAGGCAAAAATATTTTGTAACTAAGGAAAGAAATTCATATATGTTCTATGAAAATGGTACATATTTGTATCTATATTTATTTTGTAGTTTCTATGGAAAAACCCCAGTGCGTCCTGTGATTACAATTGAAATTATGCCCAAGTCGTAAAGAAGTAGTAGTAAAAAAAAAGGGTTGACGATGATAATCAAGATGAGGAATCAGTGATCCATAGCAGATCCTTAAACCTAGCAAGCTTAGTCACGCCTGCTACGTTTGCGGTCCGAGTGGCTGCTGCGCTCGTTGTTCTTCTCCTCGGCCCTTTTCGGAGCCTTCTTGGCCATGTTCAAGAACTGATCCAGGCCGAAAGGATCCTCCTCCTTCTCGAACTCGACAGGACCGCTTCTCTGGCCGGCAGCCGCCTCCCTGGATGCACCGGAGAACTGCTTATCTGGCACAAAGCGCTTTGTGTTCACAATGGCATCCAAATCACCGCCATAGTTATCGGAGTCAGCCTGTTTGCTCGGCCGGTAAATGTGGGCACCCAGGGTGTTGGAATCACGCCAGGGTTTGTCGTAAACATTGTAGGCCTCGTCATCACCGTAACCCGAATCCATGCCCTTGGTGGTGTTGAAGAGACGCTGATCGAATAGTGTCTCTCCGTTTCCGGCGCTTTTCGCCGGCAGACCGAGGGCAATCTGCTCAGAAATGTCGCGCTCTCGGTCGCGCTGAAGTTTCGTCCGCTTCTCGGGAGCGGCTCGCTGCAAGTTGCGATCGCGTTGCCTTTCTCGCTGTCGATCCGCTCGCATGTCACCGCGTTCCCTGGCCTCGGAACCGCCCGCACCCGAACCGACCGGGTCGACTCCCTCAGGATTTCGCAAGCCAGCTCTCTCTTCACGCGCCCTTTGAGCCATCATACGCAGCATATCTTCCTTCTTTTCCTTCTCCTTTTGAGCCAGCTTCTTCTCCAGCTGGGCGCGCGCCTCTACGGCTTCGCGAGCCTTACGATCGGCTATGTACAGGGCCTCGGCCATCTTGGCGAACTTCTCATTGATATGGACCTGCTGCAGTCCACGTCCGTCGGCAGCCAAACGCTTATCCAGGGGAATCGTATAACCTGCGCAATAAATTCAACAGTAAATCAATAGCTAGTGTCAAATGAAGCTTCTACCTACCTTTGGCGTTCTTCCAATTTGATATGCAGGGCGGTATTTTCCACTCCTTCTGCTCCTTGACCGTCACCTTGCGCGAGGGCGAATGGAGAACAGGAGCCGGAGGCGAGGGTGGTCCTCGGGGTATCTTTTTGTTAATCCGGAACTTGGGAGGCTCCATGGGATCCAGTTGCGCCTCTACCATCCGAATAACCCTTTGCTTGGCCCCCGAATTAAAGGCATCACCCTGCTGCGACGGCGTATAGCGAATATACTGGGCAGGACCCGCCCGCTGGGCATGACGGACGGGCAGGGCGGAGGTAATCTTTTGGTTCGTCAGCTTTTCCAGGGCCAGACGCGTCTCCTCGGTGGTCTCAGCAACCGTTTCCTCGTCTGGACGCTGCAGCTCTTCACAGTCTTCGGCGAGAACTTCTGCGGGCAGAAGCTGCGAAATAGAGGAGTACACAATCTTATCCTTTCCATGACCTTGCCGTGCAATGGCATCGTATTTTAGTTTTCCCTTTTCGTCCAGGCGAACGGCCAAGGCATCCGATTTCTTGCCCACATTTCCCGGGGCTCCGAGACCTGCAGACAAGACAGAAAATGTAGTATGGAGAAAATTATCGATGTATTTTTCTTACCCAGTGGGTATTGCGCCACATGAATCTCGGGAAAAGCACCACCGTCCCCGAAATCCGCCTCCGTCCGAGGTATCCAGTCCTTACGCTGCCCGTACGGTGGCGCTGCAATTTTGGCGGACACCAGGGCCCCGATCTTCGGTGCTCCTTTGGCGGCCATGCGACGCTCGTCCTCGCGATCCCAAACCGCATTCGTCGGCGTGGGCAATAGGCTCGACAGCGACATGACTGCGGGATCTCGTTTGAGTGTCTCTTTTTTGTGTTAAATGTTCAGCAGCAGGCCAGCAAATGTACAATGGAATTAATGGAAAAACACGCACGCATACGAACACAGACAAGCCTGAAGCGTTGCCAGAGTTACGTGCCAGAGAAATATTGCAGCCAAAGATGGTCACACTTGAGACGGGGACTGTCCACTTGGTTTATTGTATGGCTTATATTTTAAAAGAACGTAAAACACTTAATTAATTTCCATATAATTTTCTATTATTAACATTTTAATTAACTTATTAAGCAGAAATTATTCATAACCTTTTTTATCGATTTATTTTCGATTCGATATTTTTGCGGCGTCGAATACCATCCCTAATTGCTCAGACAAAAACAATAATAAATTAAGTTATTTAAAAAACGAAACAATATTTACGATGTATGCACTGCTCCACGGATTCTATAAATATATGACTCAGAAGGATGACTACTGCGTGGTAATACTGGGATTAGACAATGCTGGAAAAACGGTACGGCTTCTCTGAACTTTCAAAGCCAAAAATCGAAGACACGTCTTCATGTTGACAAGAAAACATGGTCATCATGTTAGCATAATTTAAAGCCCCCTTTTCATTAAACTTTGTAAATAACTTCCCGCCTTAATGTTTTGTACGACTTTTTGCTAAATATAGACTTACCTAGAGGCAGCCAAAACAAAGTTTACAAAAAATTACAAAGGACTGAATCCTAGCAAGATCACGACTACAGTGGGACTGAACATTGGAACTATAGACATTCAGGGAGTACGACTGAATTTCTGGGACCTTGGTGGACAGCAGGAACTGCAATCCTTGTGGGACAAGTACTACCAGGAGTCGCACGGTGTCATCTATGTTATCGACTCCAATGACCGAGAGCGTATGGAAGAGTCCAAGATAATATTTGGTAACACGAAAAAGTGGTTTAACGTTTAAAGACACTACCATTTTGACCTTGCCAACGCTTTCTTCTAGACAAAATGATCAAAAACGAGCTTCTCTCTGGAGTGCCTCTGCTAATCCTAGCCAACAAACAGGATCTGCCTGATGTGATGGGCGTGCGCGAGATCAAGCCCGTATTCCAGCAGGCCGGAGCTCTGATCGGCCGACGTGACTGCCTCACCATTCCCGTTTCAGCTCTCCAAGGCGAGGGAGTCGACGAGGGCATTAAGTGGCTGGTGGAGGCCATCAAGCGGCACGCAGTGGTGCGTCCGCCGCGGGAGAATGACTAGCCAGGCTTCATCCAATAACCAAATAGCTCGCTAAGCGCCATAGCAGCACAACTTCTTTCATTGATGGCTTTAACAAGAATTGTATTTTTGTACTTTTAAGGCTTAAGATTACGCTTAACTGATATTATCTAGGAAGATTGTAAGTCAGTATGTTTACATAGATATGTTATGAGATGCGGCAGGCATTTGCGGCCTCCCCCCAATAGTGAAGTTTAAGTGGCAACGACTTAGATTAGGAAATAGTTACATATTTGGAAAATGGGAAATAGCTTAACCCTGTCTCAAAAAAGACCTATTTATATATAGATAATAATAGTGAAGCCGGTGCCAACTACGATCGTTGGGGGCTTCAAGTTCTCACTAACAACGTGTTTATTTTTACCTTTACCTACTTTATTTGTAAAGAAACCTTATTCATTTACCATTTATTTACCTTAAAATGTACCATTTTTTACTTTTTTTTTATTTATTATTGTTATAATCTCGACGTTAAACGAAACTAATTGTAATTTTATCTTATAAATTAGTAGAAAATATATGTATAAATTATTTATCGGGAGTTCGCACCGAAGGGTGTTTAACGTGAACTATGGGAGTGGGTGACTAGGTTCCAGGTTTCCGTACCAGATGGGAGAGTGCCATGCTTGTGCTATCTAAAAAACAGTGCTGCGCTCCCTTAATGGCCAATGGCGGTTGTCAATGACACCTTTGCTTATCCGTGAAAAGAAACGACCAGCCGGTATTTGGTGTGTTTTGTTGGCTCTCACGGTACTGGTACTGGTACGGCACAGAGCATTATCAGTCTATAGATAAGTGGGCGCTGTGCTTTGCCGTGCGGTGCCACCAACAACAACGGCGGTGCCCGCTCACCAGCCACACCGCAGATTGGTTGCAGTGCCTCTGCGTTTCGCCAGTCTTCTACAGGAGTTTCCACCGCTCGGGCCGCGCCGCAAATGATCTAAAAATTGTAAAATTAAGAGGCGAGAGAGTGGAGCAGGGCACATTGGTGCGCTTTTACTTCGGGTGCTACCTTTTAGTGTTTATTAGATAACATTTAATGCGTTTGTGCTTATCGCAATCGTACCCCTTGCGAAAGTATTAGGTTTCGTGAGTGTTTCAAGTGAAGATCCTCTATCAGCGCACCATGTATCCATACTACGAGCAGGACTGGAGCGTTTTACCGCCCGAGAACAACCGCAGGTGAGTCTTGAGCATTGATTTTTGAAATGTTTTTAAATAGCGCCAAAGTGTGGCCATATGTTTGGGTGTTTTTGAAACATTTTAAAGTGTTTATTGAAAGGGAAATAAACAATAAATCACTTGTGTTTCCCAGTCTGGATAGTGGTGCAATATCTTAGCTCTCCGCGTTATCTATTTCCCTTTATGACTTGACTCATCAAATTTTTAGCGTTCTAATAGTGATGTACTAATTTTCCATATGGAGGCGGTCAATTTTTTATTCCATCTCAGTTTGGGGTAAACTAGATTACATTATCAAAAAATATCTTTGTTTTTTCTAATATAACTTAAAATCCAAACTAAAATAGTGTCTGAAAAGAATTTGTTTACGACGTGACATATTTTTGTTGTTTCAAAGCGTAAATATCGATACTATCGAGAGATTGTCGATGATAAATCGGTAAATAAATATATGAAATATAAAAGTTGGGAATTCAGCAAGGAGGTTTTTTAAGAAAATAAATTATTCATTACTTAGTACCATGCACGTTTTATCCTTATCAGACAGTAACCCCCATTGCAGCTATCGATAGCGTCATCGATGTTTTTGCAGCTCTGCTCTAACTCGCATCCACTACTACTGTTGCGCTCATCCAACTATTCTCCACGAACAATTTTTTTTACTTGTTACGTTGATTTTGTGGGATTAAAGTTGAGAAAAACCAGCCAACGCGCCGTGCGAACATGTTCTAAGCCAACCGACAGTGGAAAGCCGCTGTTTCGACGAGACATTCCAGCAAAAGAAGAAAAGTGAAAAGCCCCGAAACAGTTCTGTGTGTGTTAAGGTTTTTGTCGCGTTGTAAAAAATTTTGCATTCGAAGGGCGACGCGGTGTGGCAGGTGTTTATAACCATCCAACCGGATGTGAAACATGCCGCAATGTGCAGCACACACCTGGCCAATGCAGGCCAATTAATATAGCCCAGCCAGAAAAAACCGCAACTGTGGATTTTTCTTTCTTTCCCTAAAAAAAAAAGCATACGCCAAAATCGCGTGTGTGTCTGTGTGTGTGCGTTATTGTATCTGTGTATGGGTCTTCCAGTGAATCGCATAATTTATCTAAAATCTGGCAGAAAAATTATTAAAAAACATAAAAATAAAAGCAATGTTTAAATTAGTTTTAAAATAAAAAAATTTAGTTTCCGTTTTGTTGTTTTTTTTTCTTTTTGTCGATTGCCACAAGAGTAATTAGTGTAGATATACCGTTACTGCTCTCCGGCCTGCGCCTATCGATGACGGCAGCTGTTTTGTTTATGGCCAAAACCAGGCTACATATGTCGTATTTTGTGGCAATAAATTATATTGTTGGTCAAGCATATAGGCTCCCGTGGGATAGGGATTCTCCCCCAATCCTTTCCAGAGCCGTTGACTCCGAAGTCCGAATTGGAAACTCTGGAACTGTGACACACATATTTAATTTAATCAATTTGCATTGCGCTCCCAGATTTGTCAGCACACTTAACACTTGAGCTTTTGCCTCTGGCAGCGATAAAGATCATGTGTTGTGTATTGGCTTAAACGCACACACAGTCAGGTACTGAGGGGTAGCGCACGCACACACACACGCACCGAATGTCAGTTTCATAACAATAGAGGTCAGCTCTAATTTATATATAATAATACATTATCCATCCCCCTACCCTGCTTTTACTTGGGTTTAGTCCGAGAGTGAGAGTCATAGAGCGGGGCTGCAAAAGTGCAAGAAAGTAGCGGGCGATCTGCAGAGGATCCGTGTTGGGTTGCCAAGATAAACAAGAGACCCCAAGCGCTCGTAGATACATATATATATTAGCAATAAAGAAACCCCACAAACTATAGCGAAAAATCATAGAAAAAAGACAGACAAAGCAGCGAAGGAAAAGAGCAGCAGAGCAATCCGACTGCTCCACAAAGTGATTCAACGTTATTTGCCTTCACAATGAACTCTGAGCATGGGTAACATCCTCCTCTGGCCAGTCTTTAACATCTGATAATGTCAAACCTTATGAATTCCTTCCACAGATTCAATCCTGCCTTCAATATGGCCACCATACGGCAAGCCTTCACAGAAGCGGTGGAGAGAGGTGAGTGAAAGCGGCATCAAGTCTCCTCCAGTGCATCCAATTAATACATTTTTTTCGCCTTTGTTCCGCCCACAGTCAGAATGCCCACGCCCACACGCTTGCGCGATCTCATCCGACAGATACGCGCCGCCAGAACCGCCGCCGAGGAGCGGGCGGTAGTCAACAAAGAGTGCGCCTACATACGGAGCACGTTTCGCGAGGAGGACTCCGTCTGGCGGTGAGTGGGACTGGGAATGCCCCTGAATGACCCTTAATCTCGATACTTACTTCGATGTAATCCGATTCAGCTGTCGGAACATTGCCAAGCTGCTCTACATACACATGCTCGGCTATCCGGCCCACTTTGGACAACTGGAGTGCCTTAAGCTGACGGCCAGCACGCGGTTCACAGACAAGAGGATCGGCTACTTGGGCGCCATGCTGCTGTTGGACGAGCGGCAGGACGTGCACCTTCTCATCACGAATTGCTTGAAGAAGTAAGACACAGTCTTTCTTCCTTTTATCGAAACTTATTCCCTTTATTCGAAACTCTTTCTTGCAGCGACTTGAACAGCTCAACGCAATTCGTTGTGGGTTTGGCGCTGTGCACTTTGGGAGCCATTGCCTCGCCGGAGATGGCCCGCGATCTGGCTAGCGAGGTGGAGCGTCTCATGAAGTCGCCGAATACGTACATCCGCAAGAAGGCGACCCTGTGTGCTTTCCGCGTCATCCGCCGGGTGCCTGAGCTGATGGAGATCTTCTTGCCAGCCACACGCTCCCTGCTCAGTGAGAAGAACCATGGTGAGTGATAGTGATAAATGAATAATCATAATTAATTACCAATTACTCTTGCTAATTGCAGGAATATTAATCACTGGCGTGACGCTGATCACCGAGATGTGCGAGAACAGTTCAGACACTCTGATGCATTTCAAGAAGGTAAGTTGACGTGGCCCTTGTGGAGTGGAGACAAACCCATCTAAGCCCAAATCAGAACAGAATCACCGGCAGACTAAACTACTTCATCTGCAGCTGCGGTTACCATTGCAGTTGTTAGGGATTTTCTTAATTTAAATATCGCTAAAAGAAACACTAAAAACGATGCGGCTTTTATATAGTTTTAAATACAATAAAAGAGCGCCCTAGCTATAGTCGATCTATGTGTACATATATATTACCCGTACCTACCCGTACTTGTCTCTTAGAAACTCTATTCAAAATTGCCACATATTCACGTATGAAAACGTAACTTTCGTATGCAAATTGCCGATGTTTTGCCACAACACCCACCCACAACCAACACACACTATGTTATTGTTTGATCAAACCGAAAAAAACCTGTATATTTCAAATGTATTAACGCTTGTTTGTTTTTAATTGAAATTACCGAATTACCTCGCAAACACAAAATGAAATTTCTTGTAATATATCTGCCAGGATAGCGGAAATCGAGAGGTATGATTGTTGTGCCTAATTAGAACTTATACTTGTCTACCGCCTTCTATTTACACACACAATATATACAATATTTAAACTATATACTTGTATTATATATAAACGCGTCAAAAACAAAGTGTCCGGCTTTTCTGCAGATTTGCCTATGTATATGTTTCAGTCGGATCGCGGGTTATATGCGCCGATATATAACTCGTTTTAATTATAATCCAATAAGTCTTACAAGTCCAACAAGTCCATGCTTTGTCAATTATAAATGTCCTAAGCCATTGACGCCATAAACGCCTGAAAACATACATAAGCACGCATCCACACATTTGTAATCCGAGTCTCACTTTCTGGAGTAAACTCAATCCTTTGGCAAGACACCTCCAAGATTCCTCATAAAACATACACCACACGTCCTGTATATTACATTTTTTTTCGTAGACGGTTCCTCACTCGAAGGGATTCGAGACGGGCCTAGATCCTTTTCTCCTCTTTCTAGCTTTCTTGCACTCCTCCAATATGTACAGTCTTTATATTATATTATATATGCCCTTTCACACGCAAAGCACCACTTTTGTTACTTTATGTCTCGGGGAGTGTCGAAATCCTTTAATCACACATCGATTGTGTCCCCAGATTGTGCCGAACCTGGTCCGCATCCTGAAAAATCTGATACTGGGCGGTTATTCGCCGGAGCACGATGTCAGCGGGGTAAGCGATCCATTCCTGCAGGTGAAGATCCTGCGTCTGTTGCGCATCCTCGGCCATAACGATCCGGATGCCTCCGAGGCTATGAACGACATCCTGGCTCAGGTGGCCACCAACACCGAGACGAGCAAGAACGTGGGGAATACGATCCTCTACGAAACCGTACTTTCTATAATGGATATTCGGTAAGAGGACTTTCTGTCTTTTAAAGTTCCTTTTTTATTACGTATGTCCCATTTCCCAGCTCTGAAGGTGGCCTGCGCGTCCTGGCCGTCAATATCTTAGGTCGTTTCCTGCTTAACTCGGACAAGAACATCCGCTACGTGGCCCTCAACACACTGCTGCGCACCGTTCATGCCGACACCTCGGCTGTGCAGCGGCATCGAACCACCATCCTGGAGTGTCTTAAGGACCCGGACGTGTCCATACGTCGCCGTGCCATGGAGCTCTCGTTTGCGCTGATCAATGCACAAAACATACGTACAATGACCAAAGAGCTGCTGCTCTTCCTGGAGAAGGCCGACGCCGAGTTCAAGGCTCAATGCAGTTCGGGCATGATCCTGGCCGCGGAACGCTACTCCCCGAACACGCGCTGGCACTTGGACACGCAGCTGAGTGTCCTTATTGCGGCCGGGAACTATGTGCGTGACGATGTTGTCTCGTCAACCATTCAGCTAGTTTCGAGCAGTCCCGTCCCGGAACAGACTTACATCACGAACAGGTTCTGGGAATCGTTGCAGGTGGCTAATCACTGCGAGGACAAACAGCCCTTGCTGCAGGTCGCCGTCTGGGCCATAGGCGAGTATGGCGACCTCTTCATGTACGGAGCAAACGAAGACGGTAAGTCTTTTGGAGAGTAAAAGCAATACAGGATCTTAGATTGACAGCAACTTCTCCATCTACAGAATTCGAACGGCCCACTGAGAGCGATCTGATCGCAGTGTATCATAAGTTTTTAACCTCTGCTCAAGTCTCGACCACCAGTAAGCAATATGCATTGGTCTCCCTAGCGAAGCTAAGTACACGTCTGCAGCAGTGCGTGGAGTAAGTTCTTTTCTCCTCTCCCTATCGAGTCACTGGATAACCGCTTTCTTTAACAATGTTCTTTAGGGAAATCCAGGCACTTATCACCTCGTTTGGCAGCCACTTAAACGTGGATCTGCAGCAGCGTGGCGTAGAGTTCACCCAGCTCTTTGGCCACTACCAGCATCTGCGTCCTCCGCTCCTGGAAAAGATGCCGGCCATGCAGATTAGCAGGATAAGCTCACAGAATGGCGAGAGCGGCGGCGGCTCCTTCGACGACAACAGTCCGGAAATTGTCGAGAATGGCGTCGAGGGAGACTGCGGCGGCCACTCAATAATCGAAAGCAATATGAACACACTGGGCGATAATACGGTAGATGATACAATAACCTCTTTGTTCCACTTTTTATTTATTTATTTGTAAACCTTTTGCAGAACATTCTACTTGATTTACTGGGCAGCACGGACCTGTCGGTGGGCGGAGCCGCTGGGGACTTGGTGGCGGCCACAGATCACTCAAATGCCGTGCATAAAAAGAACTCGCGGAACGCCAACGATGTGGTGGCTCCTGTTTCCCACAACCAGGATCTGCTGGATCTACTCGACCTGGACGTGTCGGCCGCGTCCATGGCGACAACGGGAGTGCCTCCCGGAGGCGGTGGAGGCGGCGTAATCTTGACTCAGCCCGAGGACAACAGCCAGAGTAGTGCGGCGAATATGAACAATATTCTGGGTGGCCTGGATCTGAGTGGATTTGGCTCTGGTCTCGATGGCTCGGCCAGCATAGCCACAAATGGCAACGACCTGGGCAGCATGCTGGGCGGAGGAGCGTCCGCCGGCAGCACCGGTGGCAGCAACCTCATCGATGGCAACACTGGTGCCAATCTACTGGGAGATCTGAATCCCACAACATCCTCCAACAACATTGTGGTGGGTAGACTATAAATACTGCTTTCTATACCCCTTTAATCGGTTTTTGTAGCCTCCACAGGAGACTAGGTTGACGGCGCTGAACAAGGACGGGCTTCTGGTGCAGCTGGTCGCCGCTTGGGGCAGTGAGTGCATGCACATCTACATGACCACCACAAATAGCTCAGAAAACACTCTGGAGCAGTACTTGCTAAAGGTGAACTAGAGTTAGGCTTTAGGATGAGCTGGCATTGAGATTTACTTTCTTATTTTCCAGGCGGCAGTGCAGAAAAGTTTCCAGCTTCAAATGCTGACTCCATCCGGCTCCCTACTGCCTCCGGGAGGTGTGATCACCCAAGAAATGCGAGTGGTGGCCACGTCGAATGTGAGTTCTTATTTAAACATATTCCAAATGTAAAATATTTCTATAAATTCTGTTTTAGGCGACGCTGCGAATGCGACTGCGCATCCAGTACGCGCTTGATGGCCAGCAGAAAGTAGAGCAGACGGAGGTTAGCGGATTCCCGGAGCAGAATTCCTCGCTGGCCGAATAGAACTGTAACTGTATTAAAACGGAATCGGAATCGGATTAGCCTAATATCGACAAATTCAAAATCAACACCAACAGCTAAAGAATAAGCAAAAGCAACACTTGGACACACCTTTGGTTGTCACACACATTTATTGTAAAATAAGTTAACAAACACACATATGTATACCACAGACACGTTACCACAATTGCATCTAGGTCAGATCCTGGAACAGTTATCGTAATGGCGCGCACAGTGTTTGTCGGACTGTTTTTTTGAATTGCAGGATATAGCCAGCCAGCCAGCCGGTTAGCGCCCAGCGCCAGGACAGCAAAAATAGGAAAAAAACCATCTCGATAACAGAAAGCAGAGCAGAGCAGTTTACTTATATAAAGATACGGCTATTTTTTCTAATTTATATCTATATATATAAACAACACACTACTTGTTAAATCAGATTCATTATTTTTATTATGTTTGGATTATTCATGTATTTTTTTTTTGTAAATTAATCGTGTGTAAAAGCTCTTGTGTGAAAAAGACAACATTCAGTTTAATTTAAGACAATAAAAGTCAAACTCACTATTCCCCAAACAAAAAATGGCAGCTGATATAAACAGAAGATATATATATGAGAAAGTTATCTATGAAATGAAGCATTTACAAGAGAGAACGGAATAACGCAATTCAAGCAGTATATATATTTGTTAATTCTAAACATAATGTTTTATTTAATCGCAAACCAAATCTGCTTTTCCTCCTGATATTCAAATTGTTTCGTCCCGCTGCATACATATAGTATTTATATTTAAATATATGGTATACATAATAAACACACAGCCAGACACACGCTACCAGGCAGATAAATATTACGTATTGTTATTTCGTGTGCGTACGTACTTAAATCGGAGGATATAAGCATCAACCAGAAAGTCGACAAAAAAAATGATTAAACAAAAATATGGAGAAAAAAAACATAATCCAGAATGCACTGTGATTATTATGTATATTTAATTGTAATTGGAAGAGGACCAGGAGTAGAAGCAAGACAGATCTATTTACTTTCCCTTTAAAAGACGTTAATAAGAGGTTGATAAAAAGTATAATTATTAATTAATAATTATAATTATGATTATCAAACCTCTGTACGAATTAGAAGGAGAGAAGTAGTGAGAGCGAGATGGAGGGGAGAAAATTAATAATATTAACATATTGTACAATACATTATTATTTTTGTATTATCATTTCCTTTTATATACTTATTTCAACAAAAACTATTTGAACCGAAATAAACAACCAATTTCGTTTAATCAATGAAACTCGACATTTATTGAATTTTATTTATTTATAACAGTTGCGGGTTTAACACAATAGTTGAAACAGCTTACACAGTGTATAATCTTTATTAAAATTCTTATTTTCTTTTTAAGGAAACAAATAAAATTCCATATTTAACAATAATTTTTTAAAATCTAGGTATGGCGCCAAACTAGGTATGGTTAAAGACTCCTATCGATATGTCGATAGTTATTAGGCAAAGAAAAAAGTTGACCATCCCTAACACAGATACGATTCGAGTTCCGTGGAAACGTTCTTATCAATCCCATCAACCATCTCCCAACCAGAATCGGTGGTTGAACTTTATTCAGTGTATGGATATATTTTTTAATCAGACTAAATACGGGCCTTGAGCTGTATCGTATCGCGAGTTATTATTAAGTGCCTGCCGGAGTCGCGTTCAAAAGCGACGCTCGTTCTGTACAGTTCTCGCGAATTCAATCGAACCTCCCCAAAAAAAAATATAGAAGGCGTATGGCAAGATTGGCTTTTCCTACCGACCACTGTGTGTTTTCGCGCGTGTGTTTGTTGTTGTTCTATGTATCTTCCGTATATAGCAATTTTGTTCACGTGTGTCCTTGTTGTTACCTGAGAGGCAGTGGCGACGTGTGGCAAGGGTGCACGAATAACAAAGTCAAACAACTGGGGCATATTTGGCCCAGCTCCCACGCCCACTCCAGTTTCTCCCATCCCCCGCCCGAAGCCAGCCAGAAAATGAGAAAATCCAGCAATGAAACATAACAAATAAAGAAAAAATAAACCAATCGCAGAAAAAATAATAAAGAAAAAGGGGAGTGGAAGCGTTAACTCTTTTTTTATTTGTTGTTTTTTGCGTTTTCTGTATCATCCTCGCGCATCCTGAAGCTGACAAAGGACAGAGATAAATAGAGAAAGAGCGACAAAGCAAGAGAGAGCGCGCGCGGCCGGGAGAGAGCGGGATTCGCTAAATGCAGCCAAAGCTGCTACTTGGAGCTGCGATTATTATGTACCAGCCGCCCCAACAACGCCAACAACAACACTTGCGATACAAAAATAAACAAACAAAATCAATCAATTAATCAATCTGGTGAGCACGCCCACGCTTACGCCCACACCCGCACCTGCACCTACGCTCACGCCCTAACAAACACACACTCGAAGGACTGACAAGCCAACGTCAACGCCCACGCCCACGCCCATCGAGAGGGAGACGGGGAGTTAGGAGAAGGATTCACCACAACAGAGGCTTAAAATAGTAACATGTTCCATTTGCTGGCTTTCCTAACCTGCGCACTTACCGCCTTTTCCCTGGCCCATGGCGAGGGGTCGGGATCGGGTTCGAACTCAGGCAGCGGGTCAGAGGCAAAGGAATCGCTACCCGAATTAGTTACCCCTTCCCCAGCCACTGCATCTGTCATCTCGACGCTGCCCATTGCCGGCAACAGCAAGCAATTGGACAGATGTCACCGCAACTGCTATCAGCAGGTAAGTCGAATCTTCAACCCCGAATCTTGAATCCTGAACTCTGAAACCAAAACTCGTTTATCAACAAATCTCAAACGGATGGGAAGGGATGTAGCTACATTTTCCAAACAATAAACCTCTGCCTTGTTACCTTTTTCCTCAATCCTACATCAACTGCGATTAAAACCATCCTAATCTTCAATCTTTTCCAGCTCTCCAAAAGCTCCAATGGCTGGCATTATTGTAATGGATCCGATGGTTCCCTGGACTGCACAAAAGCAAGTAGATTCCCCTGAAAAGTAACCCATAACCTAACCATTTCCTACCTTTTGTAGTGCTGCCAGAAACTAATGTCTCCGTTTGAGTTGCGGGTGCTGAAGGCCCAGCGTCAGGTGTCCCTCGTTCTCACCGACATTGGCTGGGACGAGATGATAGCCAATGCCTCGCGACAGTGCCTGATCACCTGGGAGGTGTCGGGCGGAGGGCTGATCGGCAATCTCCTCACAGACACAGCCTGGGCGGAGCTCTCCTTGTGGCCGGACACCGTCTACAACATTCAGGTCAAATGCAAACACAGGGTATGGGCACAGCACAATTGCTCTTCCACTTGGAAGCCACTCAACTTGAAGAGCGTTTATTTTTATATTAAATCTCTGGAAACTCATACTTCTCGTTTTCCAGTTGACCGGACTGATGCGTCGCTCAATTAAGCTGAACGTGGATACCAGCCAGTTGGTTGGGACGACCACCACGACGAAGAGCACCACGACCAGGAAGTACTCGCAGCGAAACCGCAACCATGCCACCGATCGGGTGTACATAATAAGTGCCCTGCCGCCGCCCAGTGAGCTGGGCGGGGTGGCCTATCCGGTGTTTGGGGCACTGACCTTCTTCCTGGTGCTTCTGGTCATGTTCCTCTTCCTGCGTCCGCAGCGCAAAAGGTTTCTCCTCGACACGGACACTACTACACTAATCGGACGGACATCGTCGCGGACATCGTTGGATTCCTCCACACTGCATGTCTAAAAATAAGGACACCTGGATAATCAAAAACAAAAAACTTTTAGTCGTATATATTAATGTCTGACTATGTGATATTCTGCATCCAAAAAAATCTCGAGCGAATGTGAAGAGGATTCTGTTAGGCTCCAGTTTAGTTTTTAATCCCAGGTCCCAGGTCAGGTCCCAGTTCCGCAAAGGACACCAGCAACAGTCGCTCAACCTAGTTTAAGTTTTATCCTTCAGCCATTTTATAGAATTCCAAGCCAAAACAAGCGCCATTCCGAAACAATTTCAAGCGCAGTCATTATATACCTAGACACACTCTCACACACACGCATATAGTAAACCAAACATAGATCTATATATTATATATATATATATATAAACTCGACGCATTTACAATATTTACCTATATATCGTAGTTATACAAAACGCAAAGACATAAAGACATAGAGTTACCAATTATCAGTACAGACAGATGCTAATATAAACGGAGGTGCTGTTGCAGTTGCAGTTAAAAGATACGTTTACGGTTTACGGTTTACGCGGTTTACGGTTTACGCGATTTATGGTTATGTATATATATACACATTTGAATTATAATATATAATATATATATAAATATATATTCTAGCTTAGGTGGCAGCCGCCAATCAACTAAATACACCAAACTAAATGCAACAAATTGCTACAAATTTTTTTGTCAATCGTCGTCGCTCGCTTGCAAACATACAAAACAATTTATAAACATTTTTTTAACTATAAGCAAAACAAAACATATATATTATATATATATATAACAAGAATCCAATTTTTTCCATTTTTGTCTCATCTCTAAACTTATCCTTATCCCAATTTAGACGAAAATTTAACAAATTTGAAACAGAAAAAGTAAATGAAAATGATTATGATGAGAATACAACTTAAAACTAAATCAAAATAAAATATTTTTCAAAATTTGTAACCGTTTATACATACATATTATATATTATATATAAACTAAAAATTGTATGAACAACAAAAAGTAAACTAAACGACTTATTGTACTTGAAAAATGTAAAAACAAAAAATAGGCCGAAGGAAAGCCGCAAACCTAAACTTAAAAAAACTAAAAACTAAATACTAATACAAGAAGTAAACTATAATTTAGAGGTTTAAACTGAACAAAAAGCTTCGCTACGCAAAATGCCTGTAAATATTTTAGACTTAATTTTATTCATTGATTTTTGTGTTCCCATTAACCTAATTAATCTCATAATTTTTAGATAATTGTTTTTATGTTTTTAGTGGTTATTGGTGCAACCAGTTAATGTGTTTAATATGTTATTTTTGTCAACTGTCTACTCCAATGGTTGTAGTATAAATGAGTAAGTTCCATCAACACCAGGATATAATAAGGTTTTTATTTTCTATTTAAATATTATGAAAAACATTCCGAAAAATTCCAAATATCCAATGAGAGTTTTTTCCACTTATATAGAATACAAGACTCTAGATTAATTTTGATTCATCTTTTTCGGCATATCCATATATTGTACGTCTAAAAAAAAGTCTAAAAAAAGCTGAAAATGCCAATCATATGTTAGACATAAAAAATCATAAAATTATAAATAAATTAGAGTGTGGAAAAGTGGTAGCGGATGCAACAAAGCTTTCAACATTCATCCTTTATATGTTATTGTATTTATTATTGTTTAATAATACATTTAATTGTTATTGCAGCTTTGCAATGGGAACGGGCTTGCCCGGGCATTAGATCCCGGAACTATTTTTTTCTCGCAATTTAAAAATAAATTATTTTGGTAAATTTATATATTAATGAAAAGCCTCTTAAGGCATTACCTGTACATATTCGAGTGGGATTGGAGCAGAAGTTATCTGCATTTTATTTGCTATACTAAAATAAAACTAGCTAAAGAAACATTTCGAAACTGTTTTTTGAAAATTCCGCTTTCTGTTGAGTTATCGATACTCTCGATCGATCTCTAGTTATCGATACTGGAAACTCTCCAGCCCTGTTTTAAATCACCCTATCGATATTTGGACGCCATTGAACACTTCCCAGCACTGTTGAAGATCCGTGCATTACCGCCCTGGATGAAATACATATTTATAGCTGAGAGAGAGCGGGAGAATATCGAAAACTCGCATATTCGACTCAAGCAAGTCTATTCAACAAGTCCAACAAACAAACAAGTAAAAACAAACCGCCGCTCAAGCGAAAAAGGTGTGCAAGAATCGCGTCGCTCCGCGTTGTTACGGTACTCGCGCTTCGATCGGCCATTATTTTGTTGGTTTTTTTTTGTTTCTGTCGCTTGGGGAGTACGCACTGCACGGGCAAACGGCACCCAGTAATTGTAGCTTCTCTGCCGAAACAAGCGCTGCGTATCGTTGAGAAGTTTGTGCAAGTTGCGCCTGCGTGCAGGTGTTTGTGTTTTATTCCGCCACCATAGGAATTACTTGGCTCGAAAGTCAAAATAGTGGATGGCCAAAACGAAACGTAACAGTTGGTGAAACATATTCGGTTTATTTCACAAAGTTGGTGTCTTTCTTCCTCCGTTGATTGTTGTGCAAAATGTGAATGAAAAATAAGTATTTGTTTCAAGAATCAAATGGAACTGGATCTCGAATCAAACTATTAATTGGAATATAACTCAACTGGATCCGAGGTGAGTCTTGTTTCTTTTATATTCAAGTTGCGACACGTTTGCTTTCACTGACGCCACTCGGGGGTTGGGGGGAATACCTATGTATTATTATCTGCCTTTTTTTGGACAGTGGGGAAAATTACTTTCGACTTGCAGTTCATTTAATTAAGCTTTGGCTCGTTTTTCAGTTTCATATTTTTACACATATTTCGTGTTCCGCTTTGGATGGTGTTTGGAAATTTCCGGACAGCATTTTACCGTTCTTTTTACTTGCCGCCACCCTACATACAGCCTATCTCCCTTTCTCTTACCTACAGTGGGTAGTATAGCGCGCAATTGAGATGCGATTTTGAGATAAAACCGCTACCTGCATCTTCTGAATATATCTTTATGAGGTGTTTACAAATTCGATTGGGATTATTTGTGTTTCCTAAAATATATCCGAAAGGTTTTCCTCTCTTCCTCCCTTCTGCCACTTCCACTTCCTTCTCTCCCCTACCCATTGTTCATGCAAATTTGTCGTTCCATTGCAGCAGGTTTATGGCTGTCTGCCATCCCGCTTGCTCTAAAACGCTTCAGTAGCCAAAACGGTCAGGTATGGCAAGCATGAGAGAGACGTCGGTGAGGGGAGGTGAATGGGACGTATAGTGGACCAGGTAAAGCGATCGCAAAGCGGCGAAATGCAGCAGCTGCTCCGGCTTTACCTTTGCCTTTACCTTTTGTTTGGTTCGGTTTTTTCCCTGTGCCTTCTATCCAGCAGAGACAGTGGGTCAAATGTTTGGGGTTTATCTGAAAAATATTTTCAATGTAAATTTAGTTTTATTTTATATATATCTTATGTATTAATCTATATATACAACATTTTTATATATTATTTTCTGTACATTATTATTTATGATAAATATTAAAATGCGTTGCCCACTGTGCCATTTGGTACTGATTACCTGGGTCGCGCTTCTTCTAGCTCGCTGCTTCGATTTTCTGGCCCCATTGTGTGGTTTGTTGTTGTTGCTTATTTCACTTCTCTTCGTCTTGGGTCTTGTTGGAGCATGAATTTTTCGTTCGTTTTCAAATGCTGCGTCTCTTTCTGCTTCTGCATTGATAGTATCTGTTTTTTCGTTGCACTTTGTGGGGCTTCGCATTGTTGCGTTGCTTCGGGGGAGAAGGAAGGTGAAGAAACTAAGCTGCTGCTGCAGTTGACCTTCAAACAAACTTTAGACTCTCGAACTTTATCGAACAGGCCGAAATGCAGTGGACAAGTCGAAGCGTGTTTTTATTTCTTGCAACGTAAAGCAACGTAATTGAAAAGCCAAAGCAAAAGGCACTGCAAAAAAATCATTGAAGGAGATTATATAAAATAAATGTACTTTATTATGGTTTTTTTTGTCTAAATGTTATTTATTGTTTATTTATTTATTTATTGTTTATAATTTATTGTTTACGAGTTGATTATTTTTCTCTCTCTGCAGGCTTATCTCTTTTACTTTTGCTGGGAAATGAGAATGGAAGCTGAAAGTGAAATTGATAAGCAAAAATGGGTGACAAGTTGAATGGGTTACAAAACTAAGCTGACAGTGAAGGGGCGAGGGGATGGGGGAAGCTTGTGGAGAGTGGAGTCGAGAGTTGAAAGAGTGGGGAGTTTGGGATGCTTGGACAGTGGGAAGCTTAGGGACTTTCTGGAGGTCTTTTCTTGGCTTCATTTGGCGTGGTGCCAGCGGATGCTTTTATTATAATAAAAAACAAGTATTTCAATGTTTTATTTATTGTATTTATAGCTCCTTGGGTTCAACCTCCGACCCTGATATCATATCTCTGCTCCGCGGGTGATTCAATCGCGATCGCCTATCAAAGTTTTTTGTCAATTACCATGTACCAGACCTCCCCTCCCCCTGCGCCAGTGTGTTGTGATTGCGGTCGCCCCAGATAAGTCGCCGTTTTTTAATAAATAAAGAAAATAAACAGAAAGCGGAGGAGGAGCACAATGCACTGCCCTGGCCTGGCCTGGTCTGGTCTGGTAATCCCCTGGTTGAATTAGGCGGCTTATCATTTATTGCGCCGAAAACGAAGCTTTTGGCGGAGCCGGTCTCTCCTACCTGCTCCTACCTGGAGTAAAAACAGGGAAGGGGAGAGATGGGGCGAAGGAGATAGCAGACACAACGGGCCATTTAAAGGTTAAAAAATAAAGCACAAAAAACGAGAAAATAAAACGAGAAAACATGAAAACACAGACATATTTGGCTTTACATAGAAAACAGTTTTTTTTTTAGCAAAAAATTCAAGTCGCAAGCGGAGTGCTATAGGTGAGGGGTTAGGTGGGGTAGGAGGGTAGGTGGGAGGTAGGAGCTGCCACTAGGGTGGTCACAATTTAAGGCTAAAAAACTTTACTGACCAAAAAAGAAGGGAATTCCTGGCTTTTTCCACAACAGGCAGTGTGGTTTCCCTTACAGGTTAAAAAAAAAACAACAATAATAATATAAATACTAATAAATAAGAGTACAGGGTGTTCTTGAAACAGGGTGTCGTCTTACCAGAGATGGGCAAGTTGGGAAACTAAAAAGCCGGAAGGATTAAATGGGGATTTATGCCCAAACGCACTCCTGGCATATGTAATGCAGCCTTTTTTGTGTTTTTTATTTTTTGTGGAGACTTTCCAGAGACCTCCCTCTCATGCCACCTTGACACCCACGCCCCTCTTGCGACTCGAGGGCGAGCAGATAAAAATGTTGAAACAATAACCAAGGTAATTCCCAGGTGGCATTGCCCGGATTCCTAGATTCCTAGATTCCGGAATATGGCACGGCCCTCGTCCTGGGAGTGGCGTTGGGATTGGAGCGGGTTTGAGGCGGGTTTGAAACGGGGTTTGGAACGGGGCTGGGAGCGGGTTGGGAGCGGGTTGGGAGCGGGTTTGGAGCGGGTTTGAGGCGGGTTTGAGGCGGGTTTGGAGCGGGTTGGGAGCGTGTTCAGAGCGGGATTTGGAGCACTTCTGGTCGAGTTATCCGGAGCAAAGTGTTGTACATTTTCAGACAGAGTCCCGAGCCCGTGCCCGGCCATATGGAAATTGCATTTCCCGGAGCTTTGGAGCCCGGAAAGGCGGAAAAGCGGAAAATCGGAAGAGCAAGAGACTGCCTCGTATGCACTTTTGTGCAAGTCGGAAAATTGAGTCTTGCCGCGAGGAAAGGAGATGTTTAAGGATGTTTGAGGATGTTTTAGATAGGTTTTAGAATGTTTTTTTGTGGCAAAGGTTTTTATTGATTCAAATTCCAGCTTTAAGGGCGATAAAGGACACTTTAAAGGGGAATTTTTGATGGAAAAAGGAAACCTTTTGCAGGAATTCGATTATTTTTACTCCCGGGGAGGGCGAAAAGCCACGAAATAAACAGAAATAAATGGCTTTTCCCCGCATCGGATCACGTTTTATGAATTACTTTAACCGCTGGGAGTATAATGAGATGGAAAATAATTGTGTTGTTATTGTTGCTGTGTTGTTGTGGCGGGGACATGGTTTTTCTGCCACCCAATTAAAGAGGGGGAAATTGCATTAAAATCCCCTCTCAACCCCCCTCGTGATTCAATCAAACTGGTTAATCCAGAAAAAAAATGGATCCGGATTGTTGCATAATAAATGCGTGGAAATAATACCAGAAAAATACTAGAAAGTAGGAAGTCCCCCAGGCAGGTCTTGAAACTGGGTCGAAGACGAGGCTGCTGGCCTTGCCGCAAGATCTCTGGGGGAGGATCGCGCCCACTGAGCAAGACTTGAAGATCGGATGCAGTTTTGTAGTTTTCTGGGCAGTTCCTGTCCTGGATTCTCCTTCACTTGTTCCTGCTCCAGGAGTGGGTTTAAGACTCCGGGAGTGGGTCGAAGTCCCACCTGCTAATGGAGTCTCTCTCTGGGGGGAAATCCTGGCAAGAAATTCCAGCATCTCTGCTCTGCTCTCCTCCTTTTAATAAACGAAATATTTTTTGAAATAAATGTTTCTCTCTTCCCTCTCTCCCCCCGCATGTGTGTGTGCCTCTTTTTGTGGTAAACAAACAAAATGTTTGTCGAAATGAAATGAAACAACCGCAACATGGCAAGGGGTGAGGGGAGTGAGGGGTTGGAGGGGGTAAACAAGGACAGTGACACGACAATGTACCCCTCCGGAACCCTCCGCACTCCTCGCTTCGACATCCAAACCGTAATTGAAGTTGAAACAGTTGAGCCAGTAAATTGTGTGCAACATGACAGGGGGAGGGGGAAAGGGTTTGGGGCAGGGGCTTGGGGCAAGAGCTGGTGCAGGAAATGGGAAAAGGGTTGGGACAAAAGATGGGGCAAAAAATGGGGTAAGAGATGGGAAAAAAGCTGGTGCAAGGGTTGGGGCAAGGGTTTGGGGCAAGAGTTTCGGGCAAGAAATGGAGCAAAAGATGGGGCAAGGGATGTGGCAAGGTTTGGGGCACAAACAAGGAACCGTGCTCCTGTTGGAGGGGCAAAAAATGAGGGAAATATGCAACTGCCTGACATTCTACACTCAGAGAAACTTTCCTGACAAGAAAAACAAACTTTGCATTTCGTAGAGATACTTTCCTCTACTCTTTCCTTTCAGTGCATTTTGGTGTTTTTGAAAGAAAACCTCACTGAGGATTGTTTTCTTCCAATTTCCCATCTTTTTTTCCAGTTTCCAGTCTTGTCTCGTGTCTGGAGTGGATGGGGCAACCCTTCTCCAGAGGAATGTTCATCGTCTGATGGGCAAAACGTCAGTTAAGAGACAAGTGTAGGTCAATGCAAATTATGAGATCAGAAATCCCAGGAATCGATGGGGCAGGCAGGCAGACAAGCCCCCAAAAGTGAAATCCAAGACAGTTGACAGGCAGCTGGCAAGGCAGGGGGGGAGAAAGGGACAAAGGGCTACCGGAGGAGGTCACCTTCACTTTGGGGGCGTGCCTAAAATTAAATGTCACACGAATATCGGCTATCGACCAAACGGCTTTGGCCCGAAAAGGGTTTTGGCCAAGATTTCACTCACAAAGTGGCACAAATTTTCGGCATTTTGTGGAAATTTTCCAACCGGAGCGCCGCTTGTTTGTTTAATTTAAAATGTTCAATGTTGCAATTGTTTGTTGTCTGGAAGGGGGTGGTGCCTGGTGGGTGGGTGCTGGGTGCCTTGTGGTGGGTGGTTCTGGGTGGCTGGTGGGTGGCTTTGACAATGCAAACGTTGCGATAAGCCAAAAAAAAAACACCGAAAATGTTCTCGGTTCAATTCCATTTATCATTTACGCATGATAAGCCCGATAAGAGCTCCCTTTTGTGGGCGTTGCCAGGTCTCCACTCCTCCACCCTTTTCCTCTAGATAAGCTCCTCGCGGCAAAAGTATCTCCAAGATACATCTTCAACGAGTCAAAGTATCGAGTATCTGTATCTGTATCTGTATCTGCTTAGCGTCGTCTAGGATAATGCGGGAACTCAACTGGAAACGCTTTTATTCGTCCTTCTTTTTTTGTCCTGCTTTTTTGTCAATTCTTACTCTCGAGGTAATTGATAAATAATTGCAGGCAGATTAATCGTAAATGCGAGCTGGTTGTGATTTGATGCAAGATTTTGATGCAGAATTATAGGGAATCGATACACGAATCGTTTAACGAATTTCGCTAGAGAATCGGATAGATATTGGCTGAGATATAGCCTTTCTAGTGCACAAAATTCAAAAATCCACATTTTTTAAGGGAGTTGGAAAAATTTGAAAAAAATCGAAAAAATATTTTGGTCCAGGATTTTAATGCAGATTGATAGAAAATCGATTCACGAATCTTTTAAGGTATTCCGCTTAAGAATCGGATAAGAATTAGCTAAGATATAGGCATCCCTTTGGGCCTCATTGACATTTTCGTGGATTTCTTAATTTTTCAAAGGAGGTTGCCCAGAAAAATTGACAAAAATTTGAAAAAAAAATTTGTGATCAGATTTTGATGCAGTTTAATAGGGAATTGATCTACAAATCATTTAAGGTATCCCGCTTGAGAATCCGATGATTATTGGCGAAGATATAGCCATCGATGTAGGCCATATAGATCGACCCTTAGATTTTTCACAATTTTCAAAGGGGTTCCATCAGAAAAATTGAGAAAAAATCTTAAAAATTATATATTCCTAGATTTTGATGCAGTTTAATAGGCAATCGATCCACGAATCTTTTGAGGTATTCCTTTTAGGAATCGGATAACAAATGGTTGAGATATAGCCCTCGGACTAGGTCATACGTGCTTCTATATGAAATTCTCGAATTTCTTAAATTTTTCAAGAGGTCTGCCAAGAAAACTATTGGAAAAAATCAAAAATAAAATAAAAATGATAATGTTTTGATGCAGTTTGATAGAGAATCGATCTACGAATCTTTTAAGGCATCCTGATTAAGGATCGGATAGATATTGGCCGAGATATAACCCCCTTGGGACATTATATGCTAAAAAAAAAATTTAAAAAAAAAATACTGAAATTAAAAAAAAATACTGAAATTTATTTAAAAAAATACTAAAATTTATTTTAAAAAAATACTGAAATTTATAAAAAAAAATACTGAAATTTATAAAAAAAAATACTGAGCCCTTCTCCTCGATTCTCATTAGGTACAGCTTATGAGAATCGAGGAGGAGGGCGCTTTTAATAGATTCATTCATTCTCATTAGGTACAAGTTATGAGAATCGAGGAGGAGGGCGGTTTTTATTTAAAATTTTAATTTCTTGATTCTAATTCTATTAAATACTTTGATCTATGAATACCGCCGAATCCTCCTCGATTCTCATTAGGAGAATTCCGCTAGAGAGTTCCGCTAGAGAATCGCTGGAGAATTGCTAGAGAATCGCTGGAGAATCGTTGGAGAATCGCTGGGAAATCGCTGGGAAATCGCTGGGGAATCGCTGGGAAATCGCTGGAGATTCGCTGGAAAATCGCTAGAGAATCGCTGGAGAATCGCTGGGGAATCGCTGGAGAATCGCTAGAGAATCGCTGGGGCATCGCTGGGGAATCGCTGGAGAATCGCTTGAAAATCGGAGTTCGATTGACCAAGAAATCGTATTTCCCTGCAATTTCCCTGCAATTTCCCTGGAATTTCCGTGTAAGTTTTGGACAATTTTCACTCGAGTTGGGCGACCGTTCCGTTCCGCCGAACCCGAACCGAATCACCTTGATTTTGTGGGTTGGCTCGAGATTCGGGTTGGGGTAGGGTTGGGTTCACTTTCGATTTTAACTAAAAACAAGTGAGAAAAGTTATCTTCGGCTTGCCGAAGATGGTATACCCTTGAAAACAAAAAAGTTTTCCATACAAAGCCTTGTTTTCATATCGGTCGTTTCTATGGCAGCTATATGATATAGTGGTTCGATCCGGACCAAACTTTCACAAATCGTGTATGGCTATATCAAATGAATAAATGTTGAATTAGGTTGCAATAGCTTGGAAAACAAAAAAGTTTTCCATACAAAGACTTGTTTTCATATCGGTCGTTTGTATGGCAGCTATATGATATAGTGGTCCGATCCGGACCAAACTTTTACAAATCATGTATGGCTATGTCAAATAAATAAATGTTGAATTCAATTGCAATAGCTTGGAAAACAAAAAAGTTTCCCATACAAAGACTTGTTTTCATATCGGTCGTTTGTATGGCAGCTATACGATATAGTGGTCCGATCCAGACAAAACTTTTACAAATCGTGTATGGCTATGGCAAATGAATAAGTGTTGAATTCAGTTGCAATAGCTCGGAAAACAAAAAAGTTTCCCATACAAAGACTTGTTTTCATATCGGTCGTTTGTATGGCAGCTATATGATATAGTGGTCCGATCCGACCGATTCTTAAACTTGATCTGCGTGCAACAAAAATAATGATCTGGTAAAAATTTCAAAACGCTAGCTTTAAAACTACTGTCTATTTTTTGCATAGAAACAGACGGACAGACGGACAGACGGACAGACGGACAGACGGACATGGCTATATCGACTCGGCTGTTGATGCTGATCAAGAATATATATACTTTGTGGGGTCGGAGATGCTTCCTTTAATGCGTTACACATTTCTGGACAAAATTATAATACCCTTTTTCAAGGGTATAAAAAAACCCGAAAAGGGCTACAGTGGAGACTCTGTTTGTGGCCCTACAAGTCTGGTTTGTACCGCTCTATGTCTCTCTGGCAGTCTGTCTCGCTTCAGGTGTTTATTTTGCAATGTTTTGGAGAATAGCTTATTTTGGAGTAAAGCTCATCGTAGTCCGCTTTGTGAGTGGATTTTTTGTGGCTGGATGAGCTGTGCGGCTTGGCTGCTTGCCCCTCCGTTTGTTCGTTCGTTGCTCGTTACGCTTCAGTTTTTTGTTTGGAAAATCACGCTTTATTGCATTTCAAAACCGATTCGCTGTGGTCCATGACCGGTTAGGGGAGGGGTTGGGGCTAGATTGGGAGGGAACAGCTATGAAAAAAACACATAAAAAAAGATACAAATGTTCCCACATTGAAAAGAGAATGAAAAAGAAACCTAGTTGGATCCAATTACCGGATGATTCTGAGTACTGGGTATCATATATTCTTTTCGCAGGTTGAAAGATATGGTACTGGCTATCATACAGGGTAATCCCCTTCCAGCTGCTCTCCAACAATCTCAAACCATCTCCCAGTCGAGCTCCTAAAAAGCGAAGAAGAAAACAAACAACAAAATCAATTTGGCCAAAAATCAAATTTCCATAATTACTAATTACTTTAATTGCCAAAGAAGGGAAAGAGAGAAAGAGACCCTCTTGGTGCTCTCTTTTTGTTAAACAATTAAAAGACCATTTAGCAAGGAGGCCCCCGTGGAGGGCAGGAGGTAAGAGGAGGCACAACGCGAGGGGTTTCCCCTTCTGCTACAGAAATTCTGAGTCATAAAACGAAGCCACAGAAAACTAAAAGCTAAAAATAATTACAAGAAAAACACGCAGAAATGATGGCAAAACGAGGAGGTTCCTCGCCGATTTTATTTATTTTTATCATTTTTTTTTAGTGTTTTTTCCGTGTTTTTTTGTAGAGTTTTTTTTCATTGCTTTTTGGAGTGATTTTTATTGTTTTTTCCCGTGTTTTGGTGTCTTTGTGGAGTTCATGAACCTGTCGAGTCGAGTATTTTTATCAATTATAATTATAGGCGATTCCTTGGGTCTTATAGACGGACCACAGTGAATCCTGGCTGGGGAAGACAAAGCCGGAGTCTGGAGTAGAAAGGGAATGGAACTAGGAATGAAACTCGGAATGGATCGAGAAATGGAAAGAGGAATGGAACTCGGAATGGTACTAGGAATGGAACTCGGAATAAAAGTCGGAATCAACCTCGGAATGAAACTCGGAATGAAACTCGGAATGGAACTCGTAATGGAACTCAGAATGAAGCTCGGAATGGAACTCGGAATAAAACTCGGAATGGAACTCGTAATGGAACTCAAAGTGAAGCCTGGCTGGAGGGCGAAAGCCGGAGTCTAGAGTAGAAAGGGCCTGGAATGGAATTCGGAATGGAACTCTCACTGGGACTCAGAAAAAAAACTCGAAATTGAGTGAAAAATATGCCATATTGCGAGTTAATAATCCGTCTCTCGGAGTCCAGCAATCAATGCAATGCATAAAAAACGAAAACCTGATCGAAAATTGCAATAAAAAACTGTAAAAATAACACGAAAAGCCGCCAATTAAAGTCTCAGAGTGGCGCGACGTATACGTAATATTTCAAGGAAACACGGGTAGGGGGGAAAGGCGTAGAGATGTGGCATGAAACATAACTAAGACAAGCCGCAACATAAACAACAATATCAGCAACATGTCTGTTGTCCGACTCGACGACTCGACTCTACGACGACAACCGCAACTATCACAACAACAATGCATCACTTCGAGCGGGAAAGGCCAGAAAAAAGACTTGGAAATGGCTTTTGGTTGGGTTTTTGGGAGTGTAGTCTATACAGTACAGTGCGTGGCATGAGAGTAGGTCTGGGACTGTCTTTCCAAGACTACATAGTCTTCTAAAACATACAATTATGACACGTACTTTAATGGAGTAGGAAACCACAATCCAGAATCCAGAAAAAGTAATAAAACCTTTTCGAGACCCCTTTTTGTGAGTTTCAATTACAAAAAACTCTAAAAAAGTAGGAAATAAATACAATAAAATACAATAAACAAAAAAATACAATAAAATAATGAGGGGTGAACCCGGGGACTCCCAAACGATTCATAATTTCCAGAAATTGATTCCGATTAAGGAGGAGGAAGAAAGTCCCAGGGAGGTGGAGGCTCTCAAAAAGACATTTTCTATAGATTTTTGGGCAGAGAAAAGCTCTTCTCTGCTCCTCCTTCTGAGGTGGATCCCTTTCCATTCGAACGGGCGGGGGCATATGCAATTACCGTTGATTAATGCCTCAAGAAAGAGAAGGGGAGAGAGAGCAGGAAACGGGGCTGGGGCAGTGGCAGGTCGAAGAAAGTAGAGCTTGTAATTATTTCGCCATTGATTGGGGTCTTGTTCCCGGTTTGTTCTTTCTTTTTTATTTCTTTTTTGAGGAGCAGTTAAGTTTTCTTCTTCTCTTACTCCTGGTCCTTCTCTTCCTCCTTCTGTGTCCTTTTCGGGGTGGGGACCTAAAGGAACTCCTGCCACTCCTACTTCCACTTTGTCTGCTGCTTTTGCCTGCAAATGATGCTGTAATTTATTTGCCTTTGTCACTGCACTTGGCCCAGGATTCCTTCCTCCTACTCCCTATACTCCCCCTCCCGCACTGGGAGTCCTTCTTCTAGCCCATCTTTTTCGGCCACTTGTGGCAGCTTTCCCCCAGCCTCTCCTCCTCTGCTGCTCCTCTGCCAAAGGCTGCTCATAAATTTCCGCTGCCTGCCTGCATTTGCGTATGTTCCCCGTCTTGGTCTTTCTCGTCGCAGCTGCTCTGGAGGAATCTCTGGGAGGGAGCAAGGGACTCCTATACCTCCCTTCTATCTTCAAGTTCATGCCCCATACTCCAGTCCTGCCCCTGCTCCGGTTCCTGCTCCTGCTCCTCCTCCTGTCTGGTAATTTATGTTTTTGCGTTTTTTTGGTTTGTTTTTTTTTTTGCAGATTTTGCAGCCATAATCCAAACTATCCACTCTCTGTGGCACAACCAACCGCCCTCCTCCCGTCCTCCTCAGCCCTCCTCCCTCCTATTGAACACTTGCAACATCATGTTTACCTTGTCCCTCCTTCTTGCCACATCCCTGCATTCCTTTAGATTTATTTCGATTTATTTCTTTGTTGTTTTTCCTCTTAAATTTGTGTTTTTTAATACATTTTTTGTATACATTTTTTTTATATATTTTTTTAATAATTTAATGCAATTTTTTAATAAATTTTTTAATACATTTTATTTGGTTTTTTTCAGAAGCTGGTTTTTTCTCTGGATCTTCTTAGGGATCTTCTAAGGTGAGTTTCTGCATTTTTATCTTCTAGAATCCATAATGAAACATAATTTTAAGAAACTATTTAAAAATCCATCTCCCTTGTGGGTTAAAATGTTTCTTCCCCTTTTCGAGAGTCCAAGAGGAGAGGAGAAGCCTCCTCCTTGCCAATTCTTGGACTCGCGCCAAAGCCAAAGTAGATTCTCTTCCACTTTGTTTACCTTTCGGGGCCAGAACTTCTTTTCCGTGTTTATTTTCGGGTATTATTTCGGGTATTTTCGGGTATTGTAGGGTATTATAGGGTCTTGTTGGGTCTTGTAGAATATTGTAGGGTATTTTTGGGTAATTTTTCGGTATTTTCGGTTGTTTTTGGGTATTATTTCGGCTATCCGTGTGTGTACTTTTGGGCAAGTTAATTGTGTTTATACTCGCGCCTGCCAAAAAGGAGAAGGGGACTCTGCAAATCCTCGGAACTCGCATGACTCAGTCGGGTTCCTGCCAGGCACTTGCCACTCCGCCTGTCCGACTCTCGGTTACTTATTAACTTTTATGGAGCAAACTCGTATATAAAGTGCAATTTTCTCCACTTTTTCGGGGGGGAGGAGAGGAGCTGGGCTGGAAAACCAGTTCAAAACCAAGTCGGAGTCCAAGTTGGAGTCCAAGACGGAGTCCAAAGTACCTGCAACTCGAAGCAAACTCCAAGCAAACCCCAACAAACGACAGAGAGTTGCATTTCTTTCTGCGGAGAGTCGCAGTCGCAGCCATTTACCAAATATGTACCTTTCACTTTGGAAAATCGTAAAATGTCACAAACTGTTCAATAAAAAAACCCAAATGACAATAAAAAATCCGATAAACAAGCTGCCAGCGGAGGAAAAACGACAAAACGAAAAACGAGAGACTCTGAGAGACTCAAAGACTCTGAGCGAGTGGAACTCCGAACAATGCCAGGCATTGCATAAATTATTGCAAATTTATGCGAAAATTACAGCGAGTTGTGGCACGAAAGTCGAACTGTGCCAGCTGGGAAATACTCTTAAAAAATACTCAAATACTCCAAGAAAAGAAACTCCAGATAAAAAACTAAGAAAAAGTACGCCAAGAAAAGAAACTCTAAGAAAAAACACTCTACGAATAGGAATACTCTAAGAAAAGAAACTCTAAGAAAAAATACTCGAATAGAAAAGTACTCAAAAAGAAATACTCTAAGAAAAAATAGTCCAAGAAGAAATACTCTAAGAAAGAATACTCTATGAAAAAATACTGTAAGAAAGAAAACTCTAAGAAAAAATACTCTAAGAAATATGAGAAATACTCCGAGAAAAAAGTACTCTACTTTAAGAGAAAAAACTCTAAAAAATATGAGAAATCGAGGAGAAACAGACGAAAAATTGGGGAGAAATAAAGGAAGTAGAGGAGTAGAGGGTACTATGGCTCTTGTTTCTTTATAATTTAAATTTTAAATCAAATTTTATATTGATTTTTAATTCAATTTAAAATCAAAGAGAAAATTTTCCCAAAATTTCCCTTCAAATTTCCCCTTTTTATGGCTCGAAACTAATGAAACAGAAAAGGGACAACAAGTTGTCAACTTTTTTCATAATTATTTAACGTCTCTAGTGGCGATAGCTTTTTTATGATTTAGTTTTTTTTAGGTTTTTTAGGGTTTTCAACTTTTTAAGCTTTTCTATTTGCATCTTTGAGCTGCTCTTTTTACGGATTTCTTTTAATTTTATGATCTTTTTCGAGTTAGAGCCAAGAAGCGTGTGAAAAGTTGAAAGAAACAATGGAAACTAATAGGAAAAAGAGTCACTTTTTGTCTCTGAGAAGGTCTTAGCCAAGTATCTCCATGTATTAGCCAAGTCAAACCGTTTTAACGGTTTGGAAAATGCCTTAAAAAAGAGTCTAAAAAAGAGTTTAAGAATTCAGGGAGCCCTTTTGAAAGCATTTTTCTATTTTCCATTTTCCATTTTCCATTAATTAAGTTTCAATAAAAAATACAAGGTCCAACACGAAATCTCGTTTCTCTTTTCGTTTCGCGGTAGTTTTCCTTAATTATTATTTGTTTAATTGCTTTCATTGTTAGGATTTTTTAACTTGTTTTTTTCTTGGCTTTGGCTTGGCTTGGAGTTTGCTTTTCCGATTATTTTAATTCTCATTTCTTTCTCCTTTTTTTAGAGATGTTTGTTTTGCTTTGTTTGGCTTTGTTTTTTGTATTTTTTTTAGTATTTTTTTTTAGCTTTTAATGTTCCCACATTGTTGTTCGTGTAATTAAAATACATTTAACGTTTAATGTTGAACGCTGAACGGTCTTTTTGCATTTTCCACTCGAGGAGAGGAAAGGCGAGGCGATGCGAGGCGAGAGCCAACGACCTATAGGAAATACTAGACCATTTCTTGAGGAGTTTCCTCCGAGGTGCCTCCCCAGAGCTGCCTCCCTGTACAGTGAACACAATTTATGTGCGTCTCGAGTGCTTTATGGCGGGAGAAGGAACAAATTAACTCCATTCCAAGGCAATTAAGTGCAAATGTTGACCTCTCTTAACTATATATATTGTAAAGGGTGATTTTTTAAGAGCTATATAGGAAAGAAGGAAAGTTTCTAAAAAAAAAAACATAAAAAATTCAGCAAAAATTATTGAAATCTTTATTTAAAACGATATTAGGGCCCAAAAAATTTAATATTTGGAGATAATTTCATGCAAATCTCTATAAAGGGTGCTTTTTTAAGAGATATAGTTTACCTATAGGAAAGTTTTCCAAGAAAAACATAAAAAAAATCATGAAAAATTCATGAAATCTTTATCAGAATCTATATTCCGGCGATATAATTTATATTTCTTTATAATCTTTTCTCTACTTGATTCTCTCAGAACTATTCCCGGGATCCGATCCGTACTCTAAACGGCAGCGCCTTTCGGAAAAATAATACGTTCATGTTTCTGCTTGCTTGCCTTTACAGTTTGAAAGTCATTGGCGGGAAACAAGGGATTATTTAAGGATTATTTCATGGAAATTTTAAACGTAGTTCCATTTTTGGGATACTTTTTCCATCCTTCCTGTTTTCCTTGCTGTTATTTCAGGAATAAATGTTTCTAAGACAATAAATGGTTAAATTTTAAACAAAACTGAAGAGGTTTGACAGTTTAAATCAGATATTACCTGAAAAAATCACCCTATATTGAACTTTAAACTCTTAAATAGTCTTAAATAGTACTCGGTATTTGTTTATTCGCCAAAACGGGCATGTTGCACTTGCCACACTGCTGCAAGTTGCATGCACTTAATGGCTCGGACAAAAGGACACAAAAACTTTAAGTTCAAACCAAAGGAAAGCCGGCGGTGTGCATATCCTGTGAATAATTATGGTTTCTTGTAATGAAATTAAGCCTTTACCGAGCACAATGGAAACCGCAGAGAGCTACAGGGAGAGCTACAGGGAGAGATACGGGGAGAGCTATGGGGAGATACGGAGACCTACGGAGAGACCTGGTTTTAATTAATTAATTGCCAGGCATCTTTAATTGAAAGGCCATTCCGGTTGGCAAGTGGCGATTGGGGAGTGGCGGGTGGCAAGTGGGGGCGTTGGCACATCGAAAACTATAATTAATATTATTGTCTCGGCTCTCGGCGAAAGGTCATCTCTGAGGAGAGCTTCTAATTGCCGTGGGTGAAAGTCTCGTAAATGCTCCGTGGCTGCCTTTTTGGAGGCGTCAAACAGAAGCGGCATTTCAACTGAAAAGTTGTCGTCTTTTTCAGCTTGCCTCACGGATTTAGGTCACACGGAAATGAAAAGCAAAGTTGTCATAGAAGGGAAGTGGGTGTAGGAAGGTGTAGCCTTGTGACTTGTTGCCTTTAAATCGCGAATTTATGTTGAATTTGATGATGAATTTGAATCAAAAGTGGTGAGAATTTAAGGTAGAAGATGCTTATTTTGGGATAGATCCAATATACCCGTTTGATCCTTATAAAAAGACCTCTATTAGAGTCCTTTAGAGCCTTTCCCTTAGCTGACTTTCGATAAACTTTGTCCTGCTTGGCCTCTAAAGGAAGATTCAAAGTTAAAGAAAGTTCCTAAGTTTGTAAAAACCCGCTCGATCCTTATCAAAAATATGTCTTTTTAATATCCTTTCAGCATCCTTTAGAGCCTTTCCGAAATTTGTTTGCTCTACTTTCCATATATTTGATCGCAAATCGACGCGGAATGAAGTTCCTATCGCAAAATGGTACTCCTTTTCCAAATCGGTTGAGAAATAGCCGAGATATAACCAAGATATTCAAGAAAATACCAGAAAAATACCAGAAAATTGCACTGAGCCGATTTTGAGACACTATTTTGCAAATATTTCATACATTTTTTATCGGATTTTGAATCAGGAATTCATATTCTCTGAAACTGCATCAAAAGATTCGAAAAGTAGACCAAAAAAATTTAGTCGATTTTTTGAAAAAAATCATGATGGTACCCCTTAGAAAATTTTCGAAAATCGGGTCAAATTTTCGATGGTCAGATTTTGCTAGAAATTGATAGAACTCGAAGATCTAAGATCGGGAAGGCATAACATTTGTCGATCCGTCAATTATTAGCCAAGTTATGGACTTTTTTGTGAAATTTATCGAAATAAAATCGATTAAATATCGCCTTACAGTCCCAATGTCCTTTTTTCGTCCTTTTCCTTGGGTTTCCAGCGAATATTTTTTTCATTTCGCATCCGATTTTGGAATGGAATACCATTTATGAATCAGAACTTAATTCTTCCCAAATCTGCATCAAAAGATTGAAAAAGTAGAACAAAAAAAAATTTAGTAAATTCTTGGAAAAAATCATAAGGGGTACCCCTTTCAAAATTCGAAAAAAATAGGTCGAAATTTTTTTGATCGATTTTTTAGATATTTTGATGTAGATCGGCGGAGAATGAAGTTCTGATTCCAAAATGGTCAACCATTCCAAAATCCATTGAGAGTTATTCGAAATATTCATAAAATAGTGGAAAAAATCGTGAAAATTACACTGATCCGAATTTTGGGAAAAATCTAAGGGATACCCCATTGAAAGTTGTACAAATTCCGGGAGTTGCAACCTGAATAGGCCGCCTCTTTCTTTTTTTATTGCCCCCCTTTGTTTGTTTTTTACATTTTTTATGACCCGACCAGGCCAGGAGTCGGCTTCCTCGTCTTGACTTTCCCGACTTTTCTGTTTGTGTTTGATGTTTTTTATGATTTTTTCCCTGCTCCCGACTTGGCTTTAAAATTTGTCACTCTCCGAGGAAAGAAATGAAACTTTTCCGTAAGTTTTCTGCCTTTGATTGATTAATGAAGCTTGGCTTTGGAATTTTGGAAATCGGAGGCGGATTAGGGCTCTCAATGGCTCTCGATGGCTGACAGTTTGTCTCCATTTCTCGATTTATTTACCTTTTAAAGCAATCGCGCTATCTTGTTACTTTTCAACGAATTTCAACGTATTCGTATTTCAAGGTTTTTGGACAGAGAAAAAAGGGCGCAATTACAGTCTGGGGACGGACTGTACGAATCAAGTTTCCCCTCAGTCCCTTCTCTCTTATTGGAACTCCTTCAAGGTGAGTCGCACAAAAAATATCGAACCGCAGAAGGTAAACAAAAATGACCATTAAAGGGCATAAAGCGTCAAGGTTGTGCCTCTGTGTCTTGTTTCTTTCTTTTTTTGGGTTGAAAATGTAGCTTTTGTTGCCGCTGTGCAGTTGCAATTGCAAATTAAACTTGCCTCATGGACTTGCCCCAAAAAATGGAGTCTTAATAGGTGCCCGAAATTATTTACCAATAAATTATCGAGAAATTACCAATAAATATCATGTGATATGATTTGAAATCTTAACATTTTCGCGGGGCTTTCGCTGCATAACGGAGAGCCCACCGATGGAGGGGCGTTGCTGTTTATCGTACTGCTCGGATAGCGGGGATAGATCCTAAATAATAGGAATAGATCTGAACGAATTGCGAAGATAGATCTGAGAGAATAAACTGTAGAAAAGGATTACATTAATAAGGATATCTAGGAAAGGGACTGCTGGGTGTTTCTACGATTTGTTGGGGAAGGTAAAGGGATTAGAAGGGAGTTGAAAATTTGCATTCCACTCGAGTCCTCTAAAAGCATGTCGTACATTTTTTCGCTTATCTATTAATTGCATTTT
The DNA here is from genome assembly GCA_018150545.1 of Drosophila ercepeae. Lineage (NCBI taxonomy): Eukaryota > Metazoa > Arthropoda > Insecta > Diptera > Drosophilidae > Drosophila > Drosophila ercepeae. The sequence continues at coordinate 4,315,041 of JAECWL010000197.1, forward strand.
CTAAAAAACAAATTCAAAAAAAAAACTCGGTTAATGGCTTTGTTTTTTTCGCCTCCGCATGTAAATATTTACGGATTTGATAAGCGGCTGCACCTGGGCGATGGCGTGGGTGTTTGTTTCGGAAAATTAAAGATATATCTCGGTGCCACTAACTCAATCAAAAACCTAAAAAGCCTTAAAAAAAGTCTAATAAAAAACCTAAAAAAAAGTCTAAAAAAAGGCAACAGAAAATGTCACTGGCCAGAGGGATCTCCTCCTCCTCCTCCTCCTCCTTGGCTGTGGCAGAGAGAGAGAGCCAGCGCCATGTGTCACTTTTATCGCTTGAGGCGCCCCTGCTGTCCCCTATCCCTGCCCCACCAAGTGGCAGCTCCACAATCCGCGTCTGGCTGGCTTTTATGACTCAGAAGTGCGTGGCTTGGCGCTGTGATTGAGTAGACAGGCAACGGATCGAGATCGAGACTCTATAATAACGCGACATTGCAACATTGCCATATTGCCACAAAGCGACATTGCAAAACCGCGAAATAAAACCAAAATATTGAGAAAATCATCTCCAAAAACCCGTGAAAGTTGCAAAAAATTCTGGAAAGTCAAAAGAATAATTTTTCGACTCAAAAAAGGCATCAAAGCCAGGCCTCGCTTGCCACACACTCTATAATTTGCAACAAAAAAGAATGGTGGCCAATGCCACTTGCCACTTGAAAAGTTGCCTGCAACTTGGCTTCTCCTACCTTCTACCTCGCCAAAATTCCCAGTAATTTGCTTTGCCACAAGGGGCAGGCAGTGCTGTGTGGTTGCCGTTTTCGGTTGTTATGGCCACTTGCAACACACCAAGACCGAACATCATCATCATGTGGCACGTAGCATGTAGCACGAAAAAACGAAACGAAACGAAAGAAAAATATGTGAAAAATTGATTAAAGTTCTTGCAACGCGCAAGCGGCATCAATTACCTGTTGCGGTTTGGCTTGCCTCTGAGCTTTGGCAATCGTACACCGTGAGAAAATCTATAGAGTGAGGGGTGAGATACTAGCAGGGAGTAGTAGAGTTTTCTCTCAGTGTGGCAGGGGCTGTGGCAGGGGCTGTGGCAGGGGCTGGGGCTGGGACAGGGGCTGTGGCAAGCTCAAATATGATTACATCGCTTGGCTTTTAGTTCGAAGCATTTTTCAATAAATGCGATAAAAAACAGCGTTCTTTTTCGGTTTTTTTTTGTTTTTTTTTGTTTTTTTTTTGGTATTATTTTGGTATTTTTTGCTCCTTTTTGTTCTTTTTTCCGTCTTTTTTGGTCTTTTTTCCTGGTAGCTTGACATAATCAAGTTAAATTTGTTGTTTCGTGAGATGGCTTCGTGCCACGCCGCTACACTATGAGAAAAAGGGGTGTAGTTTACATTTTCAGGGGAAAAAAAGAACAGAATTGAGTCTGAAAAAGTTTTCCGTGTAAGAATTTCCAGTTTTCAAGACTTGGCATGAATTTTCTTGAAAGTTTTTTCGATTTTTTGTTGTTTTTTCTTCATTTTTCTTCTTTTTTTGTAGCTTTTTCTTCTTATTTTTTGTAGTTATTTTTCTTAATGTTTTTTTTTGAGTTTTTTCTTGGGTTTTTCGAAGCTTTTTCTTGGTTTTTTCTTCTTTTTTTTGTAGTTTTTTTTTTTTTTTTTTTGATTGATGATATTACATTTCCAGCTCATGTGTGCTGCACCCTTCTCTCTCTCTGTTTCTCTCTCTGGCTGCCTAAACTCGTCTCTTTCGCCAAGAAGAAAGCGCTTAATTACTTTTGAATGCTTTCCGTGAGTTGCATTTGCCGCCGCCAGCGAAAAAATCCAAAAAAAAAGTAAGAAGAGACAGCAGAGAGCAGGGACTGGGGCTGGGAGGAGACTGTTGCTGGAGGAGACTTGGGCTGGGTAAGACTAGGGTGGCTAGGGGGGACGGGAAGACGATTCCCCCCTTTGTTTATGTAAAAAATGTAAAATCATTAAGGCAAGCCAAGCACGGCAGCAGCAGCTTCTCTCCACGGCGGGAAACTTGCAGCCAAAATGCCAAACAACAAAGAGAATCTTTAAAGCGCAGCTTGGGATGCAAGCACTTGTGGCAGAGTCACCCCTCCCCCTTTGGTTTTCCCCTTTATTGTGTGGAAAAATCGAAAATACAACCGCAAAGTGGAAAACGACGAAGCAGAGGAGTCTATAGTCAAGGTATCTGCAAGATACTTGAGGAGAGATACCTTTGGGGGGCCCAGGAGTTGTAAGAAGTCAGAGAATAATGGAGGTCTTGGGGAGTACAAAGAGCAAAGAGAGATCCCTAACGACGAGTAGGAGCTCAAAGCGCAGGTATCTTTAAGATACTTTGTTTTCTTGCTGCATGAGATACCTTTGGGGAGGCTTAGAAGCTATAATAACTCACATAATATACCCAGAAATCTTGGGGAATACAAAGCGCCGGACAGATAGTCCCTAAAGACAAGTACCGGGTTTCGTAGTTGAGGATTTCTCTCAGGTATCTGCAAGATACTTTTCCGTTGATACCTTTGGGGAGGTCTAAAAGTTAGTAGGTATTTTCAAGATACTTTAGTTTTTTTGCCTTTGGGGAGGCCAAGAAAGTACAATAACGCACAGAAAAGTATCTCTAGACATCTTGGATCTTGGGTACAAAGACCCCGACAAGTACCGGGTATCGTACAGTTCAAACGCGTGCTTTTTGCAGATATTTTTGCATCTTTTTGGTTCTCGTTTTTCGTTTTTTTCGTGTGCGAGAAGGGGGACAATGAGGAGGGGAAACAATGACGGAAAATTCCCTTCACATTTTGCAACATTTTTCCAAAACTTGAAGTAGTTGCAGTTGCAGTGGCAGTGGCAGCAGCAAGTCGCCTGCTCTGGTCCTCTTAGGCCCAAAACCGAACAAGGGAGAGAGACGCAGAAAGACGCAAAAGAAAGACAATTTGCTGCATCATTAATGGACCCAGTCTGGGGCAGGCTCGCCCCCACCCGACTACCCCGACTACTCCCCGACTACTCCCTGGAATCATTGGGTAAATATCAACAAGCGTCTGGGACGCTAAGAGATTTTTTCAATTCCTGGAATTTAATCAAGGTGCATCTTCTTCTCTGGACCCGCAACCCGCGACTCGAGACTGGAGACTCGAAGAAAAACGGGGGAAGCAAGAAAGACCGCTGGCGGTCGTCGTCAGCATTTGTTTTTATCGTTGTTTGAGGCACGGAGAGAAATTTCTGGGGTTTTTTTTGGGGTTTTAAATATCTGATAGGAGTTGGAAAGGTAGGAAAATTCTCGGTAGATACCAGGAAGTACCGGATATCATACAACATTCGTAACTTAGAGCATGTTTGGGGCTTGGAATATATGATAAAAGTTGAAAAAATAGGAAGGAGCAGGGAAAATATTTGGTAGAAACCGGATAGTACCGGATATCATACAGCGTTCGTTTTTTAGAGCATGTTTGGGGCTTTGGAATATCTAAAAGTTGGAGATTCCTTCCCGAAGTAGGGAAAATACGTATTTACCAGACACTGGGTAGTACCGGGTATCATTTAGATTTTCGTTGTTTTGTTTTTGGAGCTTTTGAGGATCTGATAAAAGTGGATTAAGATTAAAGACTCATATGGAGTATCTGGAGGAGGGTTGGAAAACATGGAGTTCAAGAGTACCGCGTATTATATAACTTCTCCTTCGCTTTTCGCTTCTTTTGTGCTACATTTCCTTTATTTTCTCTTAGTGTATCTATCTTTAGGTGCTGCTGCAGTCGCGCTTGCCCAAATAGTTAAAGGGCAAAATAAATAAACGTCGTAGTCGATGTCGTCGTTGTCGGTCCGCGGTCTTTGGTCCACGGGCTATGGTCTTTGGTCGACAAATGTGACGACAACCCAGAGAAGTCGAAGAAGGTGGAGAAGCCGAAGAAGCCAGAGAAGCCACCACGGGCTCTCGCCTCTATAATGATGTGCCGATAATGAAAGAGCAAGTTAATGTTGCCGCTTGGGCTGTATCGCATCGCATCGTATCGAGGCTATGGCTGTTGCTGTTTTTTGTGTGAAATCATTTTGTAGATGCGCGTGATGCGATAATATTTCCCCCTCCAACAACACCCGAGGATGAGGCTGGCTTCTTCTTCGACGACGTCGACTTTCCTGCAATGACATTTAATTGTTGCCACAGCGAGGCACAGCACCTGCAAAGGAGAGTCTCTTGGAGTAGAAAAAAGATGATTCACACGCTCTCTAACAAATCCCAGAGAAATGGTGAAAAGGAAATGAATCTTTCTATCTTTTTGTGCTGTTTTGCAGCAGCTGGAAGCGAGCGTAGAATCTAATCAATTTCGATTCACAAAAGAAACATTCGAAACAAAAAACATTCGAAACAAAAAACAAAACGCGATCAGCGGGTAGCGACAGCTGCTGCTCTGCTATTGTTATTGTCTTTTCATCTAATAGATACATAGGCCAGAAATAATAGGCAGAAATGTATCTCATAATTCGTCAAGGGGTCATCTAACTGGTTTACCTGTCCGGGAAGGGTGCTCCATTGTCCTGAAAGGATGTGCGACCTCTGAACCGGTTTCTGGAGCAGATTTATTCATTGAATCCTTGCACCTGCGGGAGATCGGAAAAAAGAAACAGATTTTGCAGATACAGATACAGATAGAAGCTGATTTCGCAGTTACAGATGTAGATACAGATACAAATATTACTCGGTTTTATGGATAAAAAAGGGATACTGATTGAGGAACTTTATGGAACATTATTATTGGATTGATTTTTTCTCTGAACTTTTTGGTGCTTGCCACTTGACTTGACTTGCCTCACTGTATTGGCCACTTCCTGTCACGTCTTGGCCAGCACACAAAAGAGAGAACAGAAAACGTAAAAAACGTTAAAAAAAAAACGTTAAATACAAAATAAAAAGGGGAAGGGCAAGAGAAGCACAGTTCGAGGCAAGTCTGAGGAATTTGCAAAGGAAAGTTTCGAGGCGTTTTGAGGCTTTTCGAGGGGCAGAAACGAACGATTTAAGCCAGAAAGTATGCCAAGAGACTGGGTAGGGGAATAAAAAAAGGGGAATAAAAAAGGGAAACTCCTTAAAGTCCAGAAAATCCAGAGACTCCTGAAATAGACTTCAGAAACCCCATAAACTCTTTAAACTCCATAAACTCTATAAACTCTAGAAACTCCAGAAACTCCAGAAACTCCAGAAACCCCTCCATAAACTCCATAGACTCTTTAAGCTTCATAACCTCCAGAAACCCCAGAAACTCCAGAAACTCTTTAACCTCCAGAAACCCCATAAACTCCTTAAACTCCAGAAACTCTAGAAACCCCTCCAGAAACTCTATAAACTTCCCTGTTTTATCGTTTTAAACGTTAAAAAAGTGTCAAGAGTAGAGTTTTAAATAAAAAAGCAGCTTGAAACCGAGTTATTAGCCAAGTTTTGAGCCTCTCATTAGGGTTAAAAGGCAGAAAAGTGGCAGAAAAGTGATGAAAACTTTTAAGTTCAACTTGGAAATGAATGATTTCCTTCAGTGTAGTTTCAAAGATACTTGCCAGGAACCGTTAGAAGCCAGGGAAGCCAATTATTAGCAGACAAGGAGGGGAGGAGACGGAAGAAAGCCGAAGAGGGCCAAAGTCCTGGACAACTAACTTGGCTTATTGGCCAAGGGATCGGGATCCAGTCAGCCAAGCAGCCATCCAGGAGGCCACGAGTTGAAAGTCTGCTTTTTGTGGCACGTCTACCGTCTCTTCCGTCGCTTCTGTCTCTTCCGTCTTTGTTTTTTGTGGAGCTTCTTCCGTCTCTATTGTAGCTTCTTCCCTGGCCATCCCTGGACATCCGCGTCATCTGGACATCGTTTTGTCTCATTAACATTTTGCGCCACACAATCAACAGCAGTCGTAGCTTGACTTACCCTTTTTGTTTCTATTTTTTTATCGCCTCGTATCGTTGTTTGCGACGCGGAGTTTGTTGCATGCCTCCTCCCTGGACATGACGCACCCACTTGTGGCACTCTGGACCACCCGCTTTTTGTGGCAACCACTTTTTTGTGCGATCTCTACTCTCTGTGTCTGGTGTAATTCCAATTGGGTTTTTTGTCGTGTTGCCTGTTGCCTCTTGTCTCTGTTTTTTGTTGCATGTTTCTGCTTTTGTTGTATTTGTTCAACAAGCGGTGGGGCAGCTGGAGACTCACTCGACCATGTCGACTCCGGGGCAAGCGGGAAATCGTAGAACCTTCTGACATGGACACGTCGGAGTCGTACTCCGAGGAGATGCCACAAATAGCAACAGTTAAAGGGGCAAGAAATCTATGAAAAGTACTCAAAGCTTTCCATATTTAAAGACCAGCTTTGCTTGCAACTTTGCTTTCAACCTTGCAACACTCGTATTTGCATCCATTTTCATTTATTTTCTGGAATTTGTTGCCCCTTGTTTCGGCGTCAAAGCGGCGTTGCCTTTTCGATGTCAAACGATGGCGAAAAAAATGCATTTTTTATGAAATGTTTATCGGAAATGGATGATTTTTTTTTAGCTCTTTCTGTGTGTTGCATGAGGGAGTGGGAGGGTTGCCAGGTGGGACGCGTTGCAGCAACGAAAAACGAAAATAAAATAGAACCGAGTCTGGCTTTGAAGTCTTTAATTGACATTTGACGTGGTGGATGCTCCTGGATGCAGGTCATCCTGCGGCAGGACGAGATATTGACAGTTTTATTGCCGTTCGTTGTGTGGCAAGTATTTCCGCTCTTCCCCATGACGATGTTGCAACAATAATTGTCATCGATTGTTCTAAGTCTTTAAAGTTTTTGATGGATCGGGCTTGGATTCGCCCCTCTTAGGCAGCCGATGTGGCATGCCACACTCGGAGTTGCAACCGACATATCCCATTACAGTTTCCGTTTCGGGTTTGCCGCTCAAAGGAGCAGCCACAGCTGGAGCTAAAGCTTCTCTTTCTGGACAAAATTCAATATGAAAATGTGGCAAATACCACAGTTTGTTGCAAGTTTACGACTAATACTTTTCCTTCTCTCTCTCTCTCTTACAGCTCGTCATTGTCTCTCTCGGCCATTGGGCAATAGTTTATTGGAAAAGTTTTTGTGGCAGCCACAGAGGGAGAGCGAAGATGACTGTGAAGCTGGCCAAGCTGTTTGGCCGCAGCCCCGGCAACATATCCGAGGAACTGCAACACCAGCAGCAGCACCAGCAGCAGCAACAGCAGTTGCAACATCAGTTGCAACATCAACAAATGCAGCAGCAACAACTGCAACACTACAACCAGCAGCAGGAACAACACATGCAACAGCAGAAGCAACACTTGCAACAACACAAGCAACTGCAACACTACGAGAAGCACTTGCAACAACACCACCTGCCACCCCCACTGCCCCCTCCGAATGCCAAGATGCAGGGCATCAAGTATCTGGAGAACCTGCGGAGCAGCTACGTCAGCCAGGACCTGATCCTGGCCCAGGGAGGCGACGAGGAGGAGGAGGACGACGGGGACAGTGCCTCCTTGAGCTCGGCTGGACTGCAGCGCAGTCGTCCTTGCAACAATTCGCAGCGTCCCCTGCTCGGCGACCGCCGCCCTGCCCCAACCGTTAAGAAGGGGAAGACAGGCTACGGGGTCAACCCTCTGCCCCCGCACAAGTCCTACGTCTCGCCTTACGTCCAGCAGGAGAAGCGGGACAGCGTCAAGGGTCTCCACGGATTCAACGATTTCGATGCCTTGTCGCAGCATCACCTCCAGGGTCCCCATGCCGGTTATCCTTACGGGAGTCCGCCCTCGCCCACCGCCCACTCCAGCGACTTTCGCTTCGATCGCTCCACCGAGGCGCTGGCCAGCCCGGGACGCGGCAGCTCCAGCAACAGCAGCACTGCCACCGTCTCGCCGCCGCGTTATTACCCGCAGGACGTGCCACAGGGTGGTGCAGCCACGGGAGGTGCTGCCCAGGGTCCTTTGTATGCCTCGCGGTTTGAGGATGACTTTTGCATGCGACGTCCTGTTTTGGATAGCTTTTTTCAGTCCTCTTCTCCGGGACAAGCTCTAGGATTAGCTCCAGGGGTGCCTCCAGGTCTGAGACTACCTGCAGGATCCTCTTCTAATGCAGGATCTGCTTTGGGAACAGCTTTGGGATCAGCTTTGGGAGCAGCTCCAGGCATGGCTTTATTAGGAGGAGGACCAACTACAGCTGCAGGATCAGGTCTGGGACCACCTTTAGGACCACCTTTAGGACCACCTTTTGAACCCTCTCCAGGACCACCTTTAGGACCCGCTCCAGGACTAACTCTCTCTGGACTCGCACTGAAACCATCGCGAAAGTCACCTCCAAAACCACCTCGCAAATCACTTTCAGGATTCGGGCCTAAACCGGCTTCAGGACTAACACCTCCTGCAGGGACAGGACCCTTTATTTTCGGCATCGATCCCGAGGATCAATCCACCGACTGCGGACGTCTTCCAGGCTCCCCCACACCCAACACGTCCTTGGGAAATACTCAGATGAGCAAGAGTCCTTTGGTGAGTTTTTTGCTTTCTTTTTTTCTTTTTTTATCGAAAGTTTTTATTGTTGTTTTTTTCGATCGAGTGGGAGGGATTACTTGTTTGGGAACTATTTCGGGGGTACTTTGTGCCTGTTTTCATCGCCTTTTCAAAGCGAAATGTGTGGCATTTAACACCTACCACCAGACAGGTGCCAACCTGCCACCTAAAACCTGCCACCTGCCACCTGGGCACCTCTTGGTTCACCCAGAAACTATCTCCGAGACGCAACAACACCAAGACGAGTAAATAAACAAACCGTCACTCCGACAGACACAAAGCCCATCAATGTCTACGGCTTTTGCTTTCAACAAAAGGGAGACTCCTCCTTGGACGCCACCCACTTGCCACCCACGCTTCCAAGTGCAACATTCCCCACCCGGGAGAGAGAAGGAAGAAAATGCAAGAACCTTCCCTGGCCAGGCAGTCCTTCCGGAAAAAGGGCAGCCAGATTAAAAGTCGTTTCGTAAATTAATAATGAAATTAATTCAAGAAAAGGCCATTGCGAAGGGAGAATGTTTCCGGTGATAAGGAAGCGAAATTCTTAATGTTTTTCCCGGGAATTGCATTCTCGGTAATAACAAAAAAACAATAGGTATTTCTCTAGCCAAGGCTGGAAAGGATATTTGTGGCTAATGAGATGTGGCAAGCAGGTTTGCTTTGCTTCTCGAAGGAGAACAGCAAAAAGTCCAAGTAACCAAGTAATTAGGCTTCGGTTTTATCTTTGTTTTCTTTCCGAAATAGTTTCCAAAGCGAGTAATTAGCAAATGTAATGCAATTAAAGGATTAGGATTATAGGATTTTAAGGATTTTGAAACGCTTTAAAGGTCATGGAATTAAGGTCAAAAAGCCGGGATTGAGAGACCCATTTCGGGTTGTCTTTCGAAACAAAAAACAAGTAAACCATAAACGGATAGTCTAGAGTCTAGAGTCTAGAGTCTTGAATCGGATTCGGTTTTGGATTCGGATTCGTATAAATATGGCGATTGGCCGCCGGCAAGGCTGATTTGCGGTCTCGGGTGTCTACACTGCGAGGAAAACCCACCCAGTCTCTGGCCCAATCGATCTTTTTTCTGGGTCACGCGAGACATTCGAATGACAATTCGATCTCCAATCCGAGTTGAGGCTTTCAAAACAAATCGAATTGCAAAAAAAACAATCTTCTAAAGCTTATTCGATTACACAGACAACCCAGATCGGTTCAGATATATATATATATATCGGAATATATATCAGAATATATATCATATTTACGAATAAAGACACAAAGCCAGGATTTGATGATAAAAAACGAAGCCATATCGATTACACTGGCCAGCCAAGCTCTCAGCTTCTGATTCATTCTGATTCGAAAGGTAACACTCTTCGCTCTGATTTCCCAATGAATCAAGGGGAAAATCCACCATGAATCAGAAATACTATGAATGAGAATATATATCTATATAGAAGTCTGATTTCTTACTTAATCTGCTGACTGGCTGCGTTTTGTTCTGGGTTTTTGCATTGAAAATTATGCCACTTAAGATCAATTTACCTTCCAGCTCGGAAAGTTGATTTCTTAAATGAAATATTTTTGTCGTCTGCTGCTGCTGCTGCAGCTGCAAAATGTTGCAAGTTGGGTAATTGCGACTCTGCACTGGGACAAAAATTCCGACCTCGATTTGCATATTAAAATGGCTTAGCTTTTAGTTTGTAGTCGCTGTGTATTAGAGTTGTTGCCACATCGTTGTTGCAAGTAGTTGTAGTAAGTTGTTTTGGCTCGCGTCGTCGCACTGTCTGACAAAGTTAAGACTCGTTGATTGCCGCCTTTTTTGGTGGTAAGGAGTGATCGGAGGCAGGGAGGAAGCTGGCCAGATGGCTCCGTTTTGGCCAAAAAAGCAACCTGGCGCGACCAACTGGCTAGCTGGCCAGCAAGACGCAGTCCCAGTAGCCGGTTTTCGGCGGCCATGAGACCAACACTCAATGCAACACTCCAATGCAACACTCCATGCCACACTTTGCTGCATTATTTGATTAAAAAGTTTTTTTGGGGCAGAGACTCTTGGCTCTTGAAGGCGTGTTTCCGGATTGATTCCGTTTCTTAGGCTTCACTCTGGGAGTGGGTTTTGATTAACTTGATGGGCTGGCATAAATTTAGTTGCAACTTGTGTGTGCTTTTTGTTGCTGTTGTTCTAGCCAGACATCTGCCACAAGAGTGGCACAGCTGTGGCAGCCAGTTGTGAGTTAAAGATTGCCAGTTGCTGGATGCAGGTTCCCAGTCAGGTTGCCAGTTCCCAGTTGCTGGTTCCCAGTTGCAAGTTGCAGGTTCTCCCAGTTGCAAGTTAAGTGCGAAATTGGGGTCGTCATCTTCTGTGCCACACAGAGAGGGGCACTACGATAGAAATTTCCAGTTTCTAGAGTAAGAAAATCCATTAAAAAGTTACTAGAAGTAGCAGCTTTCAATACTTTCCAGTAAATCGTAGCTAGTTTTCCTGCCTTGACTGTCTCTGGGGCGCTGGTGTCCCACTAGCTGGCTGTCAACGCAGTCGTTGCATGTGTAATTTGTTGAATTTTTAATTATGACACACAGAGTCGAGTCGAGGCACAGAGTCGTGGCACAGAGAGATACCGATCCGAAAAGGCAGACTCTGGCAGACGGATTGCAGGTTAATCTGGCGTGTTGCATGTTGCATGTTGCATTTTGCCAGTTGGCAACTTATCCGACTGTCAAGCGGTCTCTCAAAGCCGCTTAAGCCCCTTTCCCAGAGCTCCTGGTTCCAGCCTTCCAGGTCCTTCTGGTCCTCCCACCCAAAATGCCAAATCGATGTGCAATAAGGGAGAGGTTTAAGGATTAAGGATTTGGGTTTGAATTTTCTATGGCAGCTCCTAGAGAAAGCTAGAGGATCCTTTTTAATTAAGATTGAATCCTGGACTTGAAAAAAAACTAAAGCTTGCCTCGTCCACTGTCATTGACATTTCAATGCGGTTGGCATGCGGCATGCCGCTTTTGTTGCAATGCATTAGTGTTGCTGCCGCAGTTGCTGTTTTTGCATTCCAATTGCTTTTGTGGTGCGGCACTTGTTTTGGCCTCGATGATGTCTGGCGGTTTTTAGCGGATTGAATGCGTTTTTGGCCCAATCATTGATTGAAAACTGGCAATACAGACAACAAAAAGTGATTTGTTAACCAAGACAACCTGTCGCTGTTCACGACTAGTTGCTGGGACACTTTTGGCAGTGTGTGTTGTGTTTTGTGGCACGGCCAAAGCTCTTTCAATTTGTTGACAATGACAACAAAGAAAGTGATGTCAATGTGCTGTGCTGTCAATGCCATTCAAATTGTTGTCAGCAACAGCAGATGCAGTTGCAGTTGCAAAAAAGCCAAAAAAAAAGAGGCAGCAACAACTCTGCCCGCTGCCACAACGCAGTCGTAGAGTTTTTTTTTGCATTTATTAATTGCGAGAGTCCGCAAAGCCAATTAACTGGCAGCCGGAAAACAATTTCCTCGCATACTCCAGGGATAAATAAAACAAGGACAAAAAAAAAGGACATACCTGGCAGGAGGCAGTGTTCTGGCAGGGTTCTCTGGTCTCTGGACAAGATAGATGTAAAGCGTTTGTGCCCCATGCAACGTGGCAGAGCAAACAACACACGGCGTATACGTGATGCGGCTTAAAGTTCAATGGATTTAATAAATTGCAGCTCCCAGAGGGGACATCCAGTGGCGACTCCCAATGGTGACATCCATGGACTTCTACCAATGGCTTCCTCCCAAAGGCTTCCTCCCAATCCCTCCCCCGATAAAAGGGAATTTATTGATTAAAACAAATGATATCGCCACTTCATTGAGAGGAATCCATTGGAATTTAATCAGATGTGATTTATGTGAATGGCTTTATTAAAAAATAAAAAGGATTGCAGGATTGCGAGTCGGTATTAAGTGCCTGAAAAGCAATTAAATTTAAATTTTAATCAAATTTACGAAGACTTTAAGCTTAACTAGATTTTTGTTTTATTGAAAAAACACTTTTAGAGAAATGGAAACTAATTTGATGTCCGTTTTTGGCGCCAAAAACCATTTGATTGCCTGAATTGTTGCATTGTTGCATTGTTGCTAGTTTAGTTTCGGGTTTTTGCGGTTTTCGTTGCTTTTAGAAGCAAAAGCAAAAGCATTTGGTCTGCTGTCTGTTTGGAGGCAATAAGTGGCATGCCATTAAGTAGACCGCAATTTTATTAGTTGCTGTGTTGCATCAAAACAAAGGCCAACAACAAGTTTAAGTCAGGGGGAAAAAAATACAGAAACTAAAACGAGGTTACTTTTTGTAGAGAGGAGAACTATTACAGGAGGTGGTCGAGGGGGAACAGGGTAGAGACATGGCTTTGTTTTAAAAATTAACTTTGTTTTTCCTGGCTAAAAGGTCCTTTTAATCGCGAGTTCCTGGGGAAAAGTTTAAACTTCAATTCGAGACAGAAAAACATTAATTTTGTAGAGTTTTTTTAGGGCTTTTTAGGGTTAAAAAATATGTTTGTTTTTGACTTTAAATTCTTTTAAAATAATAGATTTTAAAGCCACATTGGCTTGACATTTGTTTGCGGGATTTAAAACTAATTTTCAAGCAATCGAAATTCAACTTTTTCTTAAAATTTAAACACAAAAAAGATATTGAAATATAACCTGGCTTGAAATATAAACTGGAAACAAAAAAAAGAGGCAAAAAATGCAAAAAAAAAAATGTAAATTACATGAATTCCTAAAAAGAACATGGACACCCCGCTGCTTTGTTTACTTTTCCCCAAAAAAGGAAACGGGGGAGTGTCCTTTCTCGCGATTTGGCGGCTTTGGCCTCGGTCTGGCGGTCTGGAAAAACTTTGACCCATTTCTCAAGTTGGCGACTACCACGCCCACTCCTGGCCTTGTCCTTGGACAGCCTTAAACAGGATTTACAAGGAAACTTTTTTAATGACAATGCGAAGGCTAAGAATTTATTAGTATTGGCGGGAAAATCTAAGGATATAGAAGGATATTTTTCAATAACTTTAAGCCAAAACTATTGATTCCCGAGTTGTATTTATTTTATTTGAGAGACGAAACGGCTTGTTAACTTTTTTGGAAAGAAAGAAAGTTTTTGAATAAACGAAGTCCTTGCTTCCTTTTCGAGGAAGTTTTGGGGGGTCTCTCCTTGGTCTCAGGTTTGATTTATTTCATTTTTTTCTTCGTTTTTTTTGGGCTAAAAGTGACCAGAACCAGCGACTGCCTTCTGGCAAAATTTTTCCAGCAATTATTTGCCTCAACTTCCCGGAGTCAAGGGTTAAAGGCGACAAACTTTTGCCCCACCCCGAAAAAATGCTGGAAAATTGTGCCGAAAAAAAATTATTACTTGTTAAATAAGTATTTTTGGAAAATATTATATTAAAAAGTTGCATATTTTTGCGATGACCAAAGGAGGGAGTTTGCGGGAGTTTTCCTGACTTTGTGACAAGGTCCTTGGAGGTCTTCGAGGGCTTATTTAGTTTAATACTGACATCGAGGAAGTTGCTCCTTTTGCTCCTTTTAAGGGGGAAAAGTTTCCGCCTTTTTGTATTTTCTGGCCTCGTAAAGTTCCTGTCAAGACGCAGAACTTGGCTTTGACTTTCGCCCAAAAAGGAAATTATGGCTAAGGAATTATTTTTAGTCAGCTTTGGGAGTTAGAGAAGGAACTTTAACGAAAAGCGTATAAGAGTCAGATGTTTTAATTTAATTTCGGAAAAGGGATGGGGCAGGGTTTAGAATGTGGATCAAAGTGGCAGGACGAGTGGCAGGACGAGTTGGGGAAAGTGTTTTGCGTTCTCTGTTCCTTATAATTTCCATTTAGTTCTCAACTTAATTGCCAGATTTTGGCGATTAAGCTCAAAGCCTGGCCAGAAAAGGTCAAACCTCTTTGGTCATCGATTGTATTGGCATGTCCCTACCCTCTCTTGTCCTTTTCTTTGTCCTTTCAAGAGCAAGTCCTGCGATATTATCGCCTAACAAGCGGAAAATGGCCAGCAGGAAGCGGAGTCCTTCTCCTTCTTCTCGTTCTCGGCTCGGAAACGGAAAAGCGTGGGCGGAAAAGTTCGAGAAAAGGACACCTTCTCGGGTGACAACGACACAGAATGTACAGCAATTTAGATATTGATAGAGATAGCTTTGCGACTTGCCAGGACCCTTCTCCCCAAGGATCTCCCTTGTCCTGAAACCTGCTTTAAAGTGGAAACTTTCCTGCTTTTCTCAATCAATAATATTGTTTATTTTAATTGCATTTTTTTCTATCAGACATTGATTCAGATAGCATATGGCAGATACCTTCTCGGAGACTACCCAGGACCCTGCTCAAGGATCTCCTCTACTTAATCAATATATTGTTTATATTAATTGCATTTTTTCATCATTTTTTCATTAGTTTTTTTATTAGTTTTTCTCCGGAAAAAGCTTCAATAATTGATTTAAACGGAAAGTTGGTCTGGCCACTAAACGATTCTGATTTTTAGAGGAGAGACAGAAAAGCAGGGAAAAAAAGTCCTGGGTAGTAATAATTGTTGTTAATAAATTAAATTGTTAAAAAACAAAAACAAAACAAAAAACTAAAAGTATAAACTAAAAGTAGGAGAAAAAAACAGACTAGTTTCCGGTCTCTGAATAAATAAAAAGTGAATATTTTATAGAGGAGGCAGGCGGCGGTTGCAATAATTGTTGCCACAAGATGCAAAAAAATAGACAATGGAAGTGGAAATTCGAGGGAAAGACACAGCAGGAAGGGGCTTAAAAAGGGAACTTTTTAACAAAAAAAAAGGGATTTTTTTTAACAAATAAAAAGGGAACTTTTTAACAAAAAAAAAGAGAAAAGTTCGGGCTTACTCGACGTATACGCAATGTCAAAGCTCCTCGCACGGTGTCCTGTCTCTGCCATGTCTCTGCCTCGAATGTTGCAACAATTTCTGTTATTTTAAGGCATCCTTCTGCCAGGATTTGTACCTTCCCGTAGAGAGACAGAGGAGCAGCAGCTGCTGTCGTCTTGACTAATTTATATGTGCATATTAAATAGGACATTCGGAGGCGAAGGTGTCGCGCCAGGCATTAGTTCACACCCACGCACTGTCACAGCTTCAATCTGTGTTGGTTTTCATTATTTAATTGCCACTCCTGGCAGGACCTGCCAGGACACACAAGGCGTATCCGCAATCTGTCTGGCAATCATCAAATTTTGATTGAAAATCTCTCAAAGTTGAAATCTAAATGCAGTTTACTTTGCTTTAAAGTGTCCTTTCAACTTGATTTAATCTTTATCCTTTCTTCCACAGCAACAATCTCTGAGCGATACGAGCGCCACCAGCAGCGGCAGGAGCTCCCGTTTCCCACTCCTGAAGCGCAAATCCAACCGGGCCATCGCCACCGCTCCTGAGGACCCCAAGCCCGACAAGAAGTCTAAAAAGAAGGGTGAGTTGGGAAATACTGACGAGATTCATTGAATTCTTTCTTTTCTGCCACAACTCCTTGGAAAAAATGCAAAATCCTATAAATATCCATAAAAAACCCTCGATCGAGACCCCTATATCTTAGTCATTTGTCATCCGATTCCTCTAGGGAGTATTTAAAACGATTTCTGGATCGATTCCACTCAAAACTGCATCAACAATTTAAAACAAATTATGGTATCTATTTTTTCTTCGTTTTTCCAGGGGAACTCCTTGCAAAAAATCAAAAATCCCATCTAGAAGCACAGATGGCTCCGATCAAAACTCTATATCTCAGCCATTTTAGATCCGATTCCCTAACATAATATCTTAAAACATTCGTGGGTCAATTCTCCATAAAACTGCATCAAAATCTCATTACACATTTTTGAATACATTTTTTCGTCATTTTTCCAGGGAACTCCTTGAAAAAAATCCATATATCCCAATAATCCCATATAGAACCACATATGATCCATTCCGAGGGCTATATCTCAGCCATTTTCTATCCGATTCCCAAAAGGAATACCTCAAAAGATTCGTGGATCGATTCCCTATCAAACTGCATCAAAATCTGGAAATAAATAATTTTTAAGATTTTTTGTCGATTCTTCTGATGGAACCCCTTTGAAAATTGTGAAAAATCGAAGGGACGATCTATATGGCCCACATAGATGGCTATATCTCAATATATCCGATTCTACAGTGGGATACCTTAAATGATTTGTGGATCGATTTCCTATCAATCTGCATCAAAATCTGATCACAAATTATTTTTTCGATTTTTTGTTAATTTTTCCCTTAAAAAAATGAAGAAATCGAAGGAGAGTCCAATATCGCCTAAAGCGGAGGCTATATCTCAGCCAATTCTTATCCAATCCTTGAGCGGAATACCTTAAACAATTCGTAGATCAATTCCCCACAAAACTGTATCAAAATCTGATCACAAAATATTTTTTCGATTTTTTGTCGATTTTTCTGATGGACCCCTTTGAAAAATGTAAAAAATGTTGAAATATCAATGGAAAAGCCAATATGGCCCACTGCAGCGGCTATATCTCGGGCAATAATTTTCCGATCCTTGAGCGGGGTACCTTAAATGATTTCTAGATCGATTCCCTATCATTCTGCATCAAAATCTGATCACGAAATTTTTGTTCGATTTTTTTCAAAATTTTTCTGGGCAGACCCCTTGAAAAAATTACGAAATCGAAGAAAAGTCCAATATCGCCCAAAGCGGAGGCTATATTTCGGCCAATTCTCATCTGATCCTTGAGCGGGATACCTTAAATGATTTGTGGATCGATTTCCTATCAATCTGCATCAAAATCTGATCACAATTTATTTTTTCGATTTTTTTCAAAATTTTTCTGGTCAGACCCCTTGAAAAAATTACGAAATCGAAGGAAAGTCCAATATCGCCTATATCGGAGGCTATATCTCGGCCAATATTTATCCGATCCTTGAGCGGGATACCATAAAAGATTTGTGGATCGATTCTCTATCGATCTGCATCAAAATCTGATCACAGAATATTTTTTCGATTTTTTTCAAAATTTTTTTGGGTAGACCCCTTGAAAAAATTTCGAAATCGAAGGAAGTCCAATATGGCCCAAAGCGAAGGCTATATCTCTGGCAATATGTATCGGATTTTTAAGCGGGATACCTTAATCGATTCTTAGATCGATTCCCCACAAAACCACATCAAAATCCCATAAAAAAATATAAAATAAATATTTTCCAACATTTTCCTTAGAAAATTCCACCCAAAAAAAACCACCTAAGACCCAAGTTGAGGAATATCTCCCCCAATATGCATTCAAACCTTCCAGAAGAGTCCCAAAATAATTAACTTGTATCCTGTATCTCGAAAATAATAAAAAGAAAATCCGTTTTCTTGCAGCTGGCAAACCCAAGGAGCCATCTGTTAAGTGCGTCCTCGTGGGCGACGGAGCCGTGGGAAAGACGAATCTGATCCAAACGTATCTGGAGAACCGCTTCAGTCCCGAGCACATACCCACCGCCTCGGACATTTATAATGGTAAGTGTTGGGTAGAGGCCTGGAGGTCCTTTCAACAAGTCGCCTGCCAAATCGTGTTTCCTGCCGCTCCTTTTTGGGTTTCTTGTGTGGGTGGGCGACCTTGCAGGATTCAGGGATAGAAGGATTCATGCCTGGCCGCGGGGGCTGGGCACGTATATGAATTTTTCATTTTGTTGAAAACCAATTTGTGGAATCCCTAGCCAAGTTATCCGTTTGAAGGATGTGTGGAAATGTGTCGGGGAAATTATGTTCATCTACGAAGGATAGAGAGTTGGTTTGTGTTTTGTGCTATTCACGAATTTTAATGAACGGAAAATTGCAAATTGAACTTGACTTTGTTCTCCCTGTCCTCCTTCCGATGCTCCTGATTGTTTTTTTTTCGTCCTTCCTTCCCAACGATGTAGAATTAATAGAATTATATGCCCCAAACCCCATCGAGGAGGCTACATGCTCCCCTGGCAGATAGTTCCCTAGGACCCTCCAGGCTCTGGTCTAGGATTTTAATAAAATTTTGCATGAATTTGCACTTCTTTGCATGTCCTTCGGGGTTTCAGGGTTTCGGGGTTTTGGGGTGCCCCAAAAATTGTGTGCTTCGTCCTGCAGATAATCGTCGAATAATTCAACAGATTCTCGACTAGAAGGGAAATTGCCTTGACATGTGAAAGGTGTTTCACAGGAAAGTAGTTTGCCTGGCCAGGACATTATTTAATTAGTCCTTTGAAGCAGGTAATTGAAATAAATTCATTAGACGTGTGTGTACTTTTTTGTAGAGTTCTCTGCAAATCCATCATTTAATGAATGCCTGAAGGATGCCTGAGGATGAGGATGAGGAGAGTTTGCTTCGACGTGTGGAAGAAATAGTTGGCGTAGTTTTTGCCTCCTGGAGGTGCATTTCTCCTGCAGCCTGGTGTCCTTTTTCTTCCCCAGGAAGCACAGACTTTGGCATAGTTTGGCCATTAGCCATAAGTTCTCCAAGAGAGTACTCTTAGGAGTGAGTTAAGGAGGTTTGTAGGAAGCTAATTGATACTTAATCCAACAAAAAGTAGGTAGAATGTTTTGAATTCTTTGAGGAGAAACGATAGAGACCCTCCAAATCATTGCCTACTTTTTCAAGGATGAGCGCCTGATTTTGTGGCCTGATTTAATAAGAGAAGCATCCGCATCGTCGCCGAGTCAATTAGGTGTCAATGAGATTGAGTCAGAGGGTGTCCTTATCGAGGAAGCCGACTTTCCAGCTCACAATTACACGATTGCTCACTTTTCCGCCTCCGCACACACACGTGAGGCGTGTTCGCTTGAGTTGCTGGAAGAGCTGGGGAGGATTGACAGGCGAAGTAACCGCTAACGAGGCACCAGCTACAGCTCCATTCTTTTGTCCCGACCACCCGTCATTGTCTTCGAGCCTCGTCCTGGCTCCTTCGCGTAAAGCGATTTTCAGCTGAGCTGGCAAACAATTTCCCTTTTGTGGGAAACGAACGAGCGGCAGGGCAGGAACAAGGAAAGGCATTCAATGCCGCAGAATCGTCGCTTTGTCGCTTTGTGCACCATGTCTGGGCCATTTCGGCATTGATTTACTTTTGCTTTTTTATTGAAATACTTGGGAAAAAGGGCAAGTTTGAATCCTGAGAAAAGGGCAAGTCCTTGCCACTTTATAAGGTGTTTGTTTCGGCAAACCTTTTGTGTCTTTAAAACAATGAAATTATGTGGAAAATTTGCCAGTTTTGCCGCAAATGAGGTGCATTTTTCGGGACAATCAAACACCCACACATAGGACGACTAGGCAGGCTTGGCTTTCGGAGGGATTCCAGGACCTGCCTCCTGCCTGTGTGCCTCTGCCTCAAATGTATTCATGAATTTCATGCGCGGCACAAATTAAATTTATTTTACATGAGCAGACCCAGGGGCCGGGCCGGGCTGGCTGGCGAACGACCTTCGCTTGAAACCAGCAAACCAACCTGCAACCTGCAACCCAGCAACCTGCAACTAGCAATGTGCAACGTGTGGCAGTGGCGGCGAACTGATTAAAAAATCCCCTGGCGGGGCAGAAACTTTATTTACGCAGCCCAAACAGTCAGCATTGAATGGAGGCTGCCATGATTAACTTTTAGATAGGACATGGACATGGATGCGGACATGGACTGGGACTGGGACATGGACCAAGAGGAGACTTAATAGGGCGCCGACGGCGAGGTCAAATCTGCTTGGCCAGGCGTGCCAAAAAGCACCGAAAGAAATAGTCATTGGACTTGGTTTTTCCTTCGCGATTATATATTTTTTTTGGAAATTTTTAGAGGAGTCAAAAAATTATCGAATATAGAACAGAAATCCTTAAGTCATCGCTAGTTGAGGGGCTTCGCGGTCTGGGCCGGAATCGGGGTGTCCCGGGTGATCATGGCTTCCGGGCACTTGCCATCGGCCAGGCGGGCCAGACCCAGGACACCCATGGCAGCGGCCAGGCTCATCATGGTGTAGCTCTCCAACGGTTTCGGGCGCTTCTTCGACTGGACGAGGAGGTAGGCTCCAATGCCGAGGAGTCCAAAGCCGCTGTAGAGGCGGCAGGCCAGGCAGTTGAGCTCCTCGGAGACGTTCTCCTTGTACCAGACTGAGAACCTTTCGAACATTTTTCTCTCGTATTCTGCTCTGTTCTGTTCTGTTCTCTCGGCCAGATGTGGAATGACTGAGATCGTCCAGGTGTAGTTCCGAGTGTAGTTCCAGCAAACACAACGCCTCCTTTGCGCCCTGCTTAGCATCTCATTCAAATCATTCTGGCTCACGTTTAAATATGAATGTTCTTTGCACACACATGGTAGTGGGAGTGGAGAGAGTGGGTGAGCTCCTCCTGGCCTGGGAGTCTTTACTAATTCACCCAGCCAGAGTACACAATGTTCCCAGTTGGCAAACCCTTTAAAGCAACTCCCTGCCAGAACGGACACATGTCCTGCCTCCGACTTAAAGCATTCCTAAAAGATTCCGAAATGAAATTCCAACAGTCTGTGAGCCAGAGAACAATTTCCATTTCCAGAAATTAAAGAAAACTTTGAGAATAATTAAATTCCAAACACCTTGAGGTAACAAATCCTGAATATCCTAAAAAGTATTAAAATATTTTCTAGAACAAATAAAATTAATTTCTCGACTTCCTTTCCAGCTGATGTCAATGTGAACGATAGTCCCGTCCATGTGACCCTCTGTGATACCGCCGGGCAGGACACCCTGGATCCTCTGCGAGAACTCTGCTATCCGGACAGCGATGTCTTCCTGCTCTGCTTCTCGGTGGTCAGGCCCGAGTCCTTCCAGGCCATCAAGGACAAGTGGGCCCCGAAGTTTGCCAAGACCAAGGCCTCTCTGATACTGGTGGGCACCCAGGCCGATTTACGCACCAGCCCGAACGTCCTCAACAAACTCCAGGTGGGTATCCCTTCCTTAGGATTCGCCTTTGGAGGATTGGAGGATGTGCGGCCCAGATTCTGATTTGATTTGATTTGATTTATTAAGCCCGCTGCGAGGGATTTTATCATTATTTATCTGGGCTGTGCCATTCAAATATTTATGAAATTCCTCCTCGGGTTCATCTGCCTGGAAGCCAACTTGATTTCGTCCTTTTTATCCATGTTTCCCGTTTCAGACGAATGGTGAGAAGGCGGTTTCGTA
This sequence comes from Drosophila ercepeae, assembly GCA_018150545.1. Lineage (NCBI taxonomy): Eukaryota > Metazoa > Arthropoda > Insecta > Diptera > Drosophilidae > Drosophila > Drosophila ercepeae. The sequence goes on from JAECWL010000197.1 coordinate 4,336,702, forward strand.
TGCCGACGCCTGGGATTTGGGTACTTCAATTGGCGCCAAATACATTGAGACTTCGTCAGCTACACAGGTGAGTCGTGGAGTCGGGAGTCCTGGAGTCTGGAGTGGGGAGTGTCCAGGAGGTGGAGTGCCTCATATTAATTAAAGCCAAAAGGCGGCCAAGTCATTGCTCTGCCTCTGGTATTGCGTTTCTCCGGCTGTCTCGTGTAAACACTTGAAAAAAGTTGCTAGAACTTGAGGTAAAGCCGACTAAGGAATACCCTAGATAGCTTCTAGGAGATGGAGCAGAGACATCCTTATTTCCTTGGTTCTGAGAAGAGTAACTTCCCCCTTGGGCAGTGTATCCAAGCGAACAAAAAACGAGGAAGGCAGCGGCGGCGGTGGCGGGCTTCGTTCTCTTGGGGGCTGCCCCAAGCCTTCGGCTGGTGTCGTCCCTTTGAGTCGCTTGTCACCTGGCACGGCTCACAGACACACAATAATCATAATTGTGCGGTTCCCGGCCAGGGAGCAGGAGGACCCCAACACTTCCGAATGAATGAGGTCCTTCTGCTTCTCCTGCTGCTTCTCCTCGTCCTCCTGTCAGTCGAGCATTGCACTCTGCGTGGATTTCCCCAAAGGTAGAGGGAACTTCCCAGCGAAGATGAAGCGATTGCAACAAATTGTAAAGCTCCTCGGATCCTCGGATAATGGTGACAATTTGCCGGGAAAGTGCTCTGCAAAGCAAGATATATTTTTATAGCCAAAAAAAAAAGAGATTCCTGCGGAGAACTGGGGCATCTGGCTATGTTTTTTTATAACTAATATGAACTACTAATTAACTTTCTTTTTTTATTTACAGGACAATGTCAAGGATCTGTTCGACACAGCCATTTGGGAGGGACTGATGCCCAGCCTGCCGTCCAAGCGCCCCTTCTGGAGGAAGCTCTTCTGCCTGGCCTAAAAAAAGACCGGAAAACACACTCAACGCGATGAAGATTTAATTTTTTTTTAAATACTTAAGATTCCCATTAGTTTTATCCAAAAAACCTGTTAAAAAGATATTGAAAGATAGGGTAGATCGAAAAAAGGCACTCAAGTTCCCCGTTTAAGGACGAAAAATTAGGGTTTTTTACAAACATACTTAAATTTAATTCAAACAAACTGTTATATAGAACTTTAAAGAGTAGTTTGAGAACGAAAAGTTCATTTTTTTTGCTAAAAAATACTTAAATTAATTCAAAAACAAACTGTTACAAGAAACTCTACGAAGGAAAAGACAAGAAATTACTCTATTTTTTACATTTACCAAAAGTTTTGTATTCAAAATTAAGTTTTTTCTTCATGTACTTTCGATTTTTGGATAAACATTTAAGCTTTTTTCCATATACTTGTATTTACCAAACGATTTTCTGGTAAATTTGTTATTTATGTAGTGTTGTTTTTCGATTACGGCGACTTGTATTGAATAATTAGTCCAGCTAGTTGGTTACTTTTGTTTAGCCAGTGCTATTATTCATTTAAATGCACACAGACTGATTTATTTTAAAAAAGAACTCATTAATAGACTTACATTTTAATACCTATTGCAGCTAATATAGAAAAATAATAGGTTTTTTATAGTAATAGGTACTTTTTTTTATGTTTTTTGTATTTTTTTTTGCATAATTTTATTTAGTACATATTTATTGTAATCCCTTTATATCGCCCAGACCCACAAAAATGTTATATCATCATTCCATTTATTTTTATTGTTAAATTTAAGCAATCATAAACTTTAAACAACTGTGAATCGATGTCAATATCAGATTGAAAAGAATCATTACGAGATGTAAATAAATCGATTTATTATTGTATTTCGAATCATTTAAGCCATTCCGCGTCGAAATCCGACGAGAATTGGCGGGGATAGCAAAACAGTTTGAATTTGGCGCTCTTGGTTGGTTTTCGTCACCGGCAAGTCTTATAATTCTCAATCAGTTCTGACCTCGGGAAAGTATAAATAGAAAGTCGCTGCACGAAAAATCTTCTTTAAAATCCAGATTAACTCAGCCATTTACTAACCGATTCGGATGGGAAACGTTTTAAACGATTCGTTGGAACCACTAGAAGCGATTGACACAAAAAAATTTCGAAAATTCCATCATTTAATTTTTTTTGTAGAAATTTCGAAATTTTTTCACTTCAATCGCTTCTAGTGGTTCCAACGAATCGTTTAAAACGTCCCTCGTCAAAATCGGTTGGCAAATGGCTGAGATATTATGGATTTTAAAGAAGATTTTTCGTGCAGCGACATTCTATTTATACTTTTCCCGCGTCAGAACTGGTTGGGAATTATAAGTCCGGCCAACGTGAAATTCCGCTTGAGGGCGCCAGATTTGAATTTAGAATGAATTTTCTTCATATCTTGGTCATTTTACGTCCGATTGGATCGTGAAATGGCTTGAACGATTCAGGAAAAGAAGCCGCAACGATTGAGAGCCAAAAATTGGCAACCTCGTTTTGGCCAAAAACGTTTATTTTACAAAATCGTGACATTTTATGTATTCTATTGGTGGGAAATATTCTTCTGAATCGTTTGGGACATTCCGCGTCAAAATCTGATGAGAAATGTAGCAATGGTGTAAAGATTTCGTTAAAATTTTCTTTTTTTTTCGGATATTCTGACTATTTCTCATGCGATTTTGACGCGGAGTGGCACTAACGAAGCGGGAAAGGAAACCCCTGGCGGAGTAGTAGATGCTGCTGCTGACGGTTCGTTGCTGCGGATGATGCTGATGCCTTTATTCCATCCTCAGGGTCGGACTTTGTGTACAGGATAAATTTGGAGAAGCTTAAACTCCAGGACTCCGCTCGGCAAGGCAACAGCAGTAGCAGCAACGGCAACAATAACAAAACTCATCCAGCTGACTGGCAAGTGCAGGGTAAACATTTTCACAGTGTCTGGCTAAATCTGGCTGGCAAACAGCATTAACTGCCTGTCGACAGGCGAAAGACAGCAACTTGCTGCCTCTTGCCTGCAGCTTGTAGCTTGAAGCTAGAAGCCGCCCCAAAGTGCATCCCAGGGCGGACTGCAGCAGTGTCCTCCGTCGGTCATTAAATGGAAATTGTAAGACGACAGCATTGCGGCGGCTCCGATTGGCTTCCTTTCGTGCCTGCAAAAAAGGGAAAACAATTACAATAAATCAATGACTGGGTGGGAAGGAATGGTATGAAGCGTTTGACTTACCCTGTCATGATCGAGATTTATCGCTACTTACGAGCTCGAAACATGCGTTATGGCAATAAATAAACAATTTATTAGACAAATATTGTGTGGCAGGGAATTGCGTTTAGGCATGGAAGGTCCTGGCATATGACCCAGCTTTTGATGTCTTTCTCCAGGGGTACAGGGGTACAGTGGTGCCTATAAAAAGAAAATGTGTATTAAGTTTTGGTAATTGTAAATCATATTTATAAATAAATAATACTTGGAGTTGTGTCCGGAGGAGGACTCCTTCTAAGACGGTTATCCAGGATCCAGATGGAGTCTGAAAAAGAGTTTAAAAATACTTATAATCGTTAGAAAAAACTTCAAGAGCTTGTGAAATGTCAAATAACAATCAAAAATCAATAAATAAATTGAAAAATATATAAGAAACCTTTAGTAGGAGTCCTTCCTGTGCAGATGTCACTTCGACTGGAGGAAAGGAAAGCCATTCGAATGGACCAATCGATTGGTGTCAAGAGGCGGATGTTTTGGAAAGTGCGTTCCAGCTCGTTCTGATAAAAAGTACGACTGCAAAGTGGCTGGCAGGTGGTACACCCAACCCGCTTGGATCTCGGGTTTCGGATTGAAGTCTATCTGGTCGCGGTACGTGCCAATAGAGAGAGTGGACTGTTGGACTGGTGGACTGGCGGTCTGGTGGATTCATGACACGCGGCTATTTATGTGGGTCATTCACGCGCACGGGATGTGAACCGCATCCGTGGCCCCGGACTGAGTGTGTAATTTACTTGGAAATGGATACAGATACGGACACGGATACGAATACGGATACACCTGTTACCCTGTAATCTGTGGTACTCAAATCCTATTCGAAGGCATTCCAAGCATCCAATTCCCAAGAGACTAGCCATGGGTGTTGTGCTAGTCGGATGAGAGTCTCTCCTCAAGCTATTGTTCTTCTGGCAAGTTGAAAGCTCTTGCGAGGAGGCTAAAACTTATAATCATGGCATCATCAACAAAATTATCGTTTTGCCACAGACAGAACACACACATGAGGAGCTGGGAAAGGAGCAGGAGCTGGGGAAGGAGCAGGAACTGGAGGAGGAGCAGGAGTAGGAGCTGTAGACGAAGTCGGGTAAGGAAGCCTGCACAGATACACTCGCCATTTAAGAGCATAAAAGCGAAACGTGCTCCAAATGCGAATTACTCGCGCCCCAAGACCCGAAACCCAAACACCCAAAAAACCCTACAACCCAACACCCAACACCCAAACACCCTTCAAGTGCCCGGGAATGTGTGTGCGAGTTGATTTTGCTCTTCGGCTCCATTTTGGTTCATAACTTGAACTATTTTACACGGGACCTGCTCCTCGGCAGGCTCCTCGCTCGACTTTCTTTTGTTTTCTTTGTCCTCTCACTTTGTTTTTCTTGGCATTATTTAGTTAGCCCAGTGCTTTCTTTTCTGCCATCGCAAGGAGCAAGGAGTGTGGGTGGGAAGGACCTTTTAGTTCCTTTTTTTTTGGCAAATTAACAAGCCGAGAACAGCGGAACTCGCCACTTGAGGGTGCAAAATTTATAGAGTAGAGTAGCGGCCATCAAATATTGAAATGGAACAAATAAATACACAAAAACGGTAGGAAATCTCGGATTCTGTACACTCAACACTTGGATTAGAACGACCCACTAACATTTTTATTGATTTCCTCGGAATCCGTGTATGAGGCTCCACCCGTAACTCCTGGATGTCCTCCCTGTATCTCCTGTGTAATTGAAGCATTGAAGAAATCGCAATTCGCAATCGCAATTCGCACGAACGATTCGCATTTCCTCGCAACAGCAAACACCAAAACAGCAAATAGAGATATATGGGGGAGAGGATATAGCTCCATTGGGATTCGAAAACCTTTTTTCCCGCTAATTGCAATTACAACGAATATTATTTGCACACACTTCCGGGCCAAAGACCGCAATCGGTGGCAGGTTCCCTTTTAGAGCATCCTTGGAGCCATTAAAGTCCAAAAAAGGTGACTCCTGGCGCGGCTGTCTCATCCATTTATTTTCTTGTCCAAATCATCACCTGAATGAGTCAGAAGGCTCCGCCGTCATTGGCCGTCACTTCCAATTGCAATTGCCATTCACAATTCACAATTCACAATTGTCTGGCATTGTCTGGCATGGCTGCTGTCCGATAAGCTCCACTCCAAACCCACTTCAGAGGAGTCCTCCAGTCCTCCCCCCTTTTTGGAGGCCCCTCGATATGGACAGCTGACGCCTGTGTGCAATAAATCAAACATCAAAGCGATGAGCCAACTTGAAATGGACTGAAAATTTATGCAGCGACAGTTCCCGAAATCCCCAAACCCTAAACTCCGATTTCAGGATGAAACCAGGCATTCCACAGGAATATTTCAACAACAAAAAGGAGCAAGGCTTCAAGCTAATCTCCGACAAAAAAACAAATACTTCGTTCATGAAATACTTTTCCGAAAGTTTTTTCTTCGAGTGCAGCCACTCATTCGTATGCAAATGTGTTATTTTATTATAATTCCAGCTAAACCTTTTAGTTTTTATTCGGCACCTGCATAAATTTACCTGCCGATGCCGATAAAGTTGATTAAATGCAAAATGGAAAAGGGAAGGTCCTTGCCGCACAGAAAGAGTTTCGCAAAAAAACGGGAAAGCTTCTCCCACCAGCCAGCAGAAATCAGTCTTGTTTTTCTCCCAGTGCAGAGACACACATATTGAAAAAGTTTTAGAGCGGAAATTAAACGGAAGTTGACAGTATTTGGCAGAGACATCGCCGCCATGCTGGCCAGCTGGCTAATTGCTGCGGAATCCACTTATCGACAACTGTTTTGCGGTGGCCTAATCCGCACCAGAACCACAATTAGAATCAGAATCAGAATAAAAGCGGCGAAGGGCTTGACTTTGGACTGAGAAGGGTTTGCGCCATGGCCGAGGAAAAGCACCGCATGCTCTATCAGGGCCAGGACCCGCCTATTAACAATCCAACAATGTCCCTGCCCATGTCTCCGCTTCCGCCTCAACGTCCGCTATCGCTGTCGCCCTCGGAACCGCCCACCTACGAGGACGCCATCGCCCCGCCGCACGCCTTGGAGAACTACGGCTATACGCCGGACCGTCGCAGGACCTTCTTCGCGGAGCCGCAGCACATGCGGAGTAGGCTGGCGGAGCTGCCCCTGGAGGAGACGCACTTCGGGCGAGAGGTGCTGCCCCAGCTGCAGACCATTCCGGAGCAGGACGAGGATCCGCCCAGCCATTCCGCCAGGACGATCCCTGTGTGTTCGGGCCGCCATCCCATGCCGGAGGTGCGAGGTGAGTGCTTCCCTTCCTTACATCTTTGAGATCAACTGGATCCTGACTTCCATCCCTTGCAGGATTCTTCGCCATGGCTGCCCAGCCCAAGTTGGGCTCCGAAGCTGTCAACATCATGTGTCCTGCCTGTGGGGAAAGCGGCCTCACCCGGGTGCGCAGGACTCCCAACTCCCGGACCAATGCCTGGGCCGGATGGCTCTGTACTTTCGGGTGGGTAATCCTTGTTTTCTGATCCTTCAATGGACTCTTGAATATCCTTTTCCAGCTGGTGCTGCTGCGCCTGCGTGTTTCCTTACTTTCTCAACTTTTGCCGGACTACAAGCCACTACTGTTCCATCTGCAACATCTTCCTGGGCTCGTATTATCCGCAGGACCGCCGCCGTCAATAGAGTCCGGATATTTGGATACCTTCTTCGGGATTCACATCCTGTTCTAAGAATCTGTGCCTTTGTATTTGTAAATAAAGCCGCATGGTATAGTTTCCCTCGAATCCTCTTGGTCCTTATGATGGTTTTGATTATAATTATGACTCCCACCAGAGACCAATCACTTTTTTTTCAAACTCATACTTTGAGAACTTGTTTTTACACTCGAGGAATCATTCTATGGAAACTCTGAATGACTCAAACAGTTGTTTTTGAACAAGTTTGAATCATTAACGAATCATTAGAGAATAATAGAGTACCGAAAAATTATCCAAGCTCATACTTGATATGATTAATCCTGATTGGGAACCGAAATATTCCAATCACCCGACTCGAAGCTGGACAGGCCCTGCAACTGGACTTCAAATTCCTATTACAGCTGGTGATGTGATCTGATCAAATTTGTTTTGCATCAATCACCGATTGGATCATGCTCAATCATACCCGGTTGCTGGTCACTCGATTTCGACCTGACCACAAGGACTCGGGGCTTATGCGTGGCTGGTAATGAGTAACAGAGTATGGCGCGGCCGGAAATTGTATCCTGGCAAATCGAATTGCCTACCTAAGCCCCACGTCCTGCATCCAGCATCCTGCATCCGTCGTCCTTGGTCCATGCATAACTGGCCAAAACAAATTGCCTCATCATCACTTCGGTTTCGCCAAAACGCGAAAGCTCCTTGCACATCCTGGCGCAGCGAGTGCCTGGCCCTGGTTGATGTCCCTCTTTATGGATACCCTATAGGTAAGGATTTTTCACAAACACACAGGATCAGCTCTTCTGTAACTACTTTTTTCTAATTTCTAAAGAAATTCCTTTCTAAGTTTCTCTAGAATTCTAAACAAACTAGGATATGTCAGGAATTGAAAAGAATCAAGGGCTTGGAACCTCTCGCAACCAAAAGGGTATCCTTCGACAGAGTTCCGGATTTATGTGTTTTGAGTTTTGTGCGTTTTGTGGGAAATTTGGCACTTTTCGGGGAGGAGGGAAGAGCTAGTGATTGGGAAACTGCATTTGGATCGGGAGGACGGGGAATTCAATTAGCGCCCCATCGGTGCTTTGAAATGTGGGAATTCCGGCACGGAGCGGCCTTGCTGGGCAACCAGGACTCGACAATTAGCCGGGTCCGGGTCCGGGTCAGAGCCAAAGCCAGAGCCAGAGTCGGAGCCAGAGCCAGAGCCAGAGCCAGACCCAGCCATAAGCGCATTATGACCTGCGTTTCCATCACATCAAGTATACGCCTCATTGTCCACGCGCCAGTGCTGCTCCTGCTCCTGGTCCTGGCTCGGTCATAATAGCCACGATGTCCATCGCAATAATAACAATAACAATGATAATGTGCCAAGTAAAAACAATGGGAGCCGAGACCGAGTCCAAGCCAAAGTCAACAACTTTAATTAGATTAGGCCTGGGCTTTCCCTTTGGCCCGGGAATCCATAAACTTCAATGGAAAACAGACTGGACGGGATACACTTTTTCTGCGGCTTTACGGACCATTTATTCTCTCCGCCACAGACTTGGATAAATATTTAGAATATTGGGAGAGAGATATATAGAAAGGAAACCCAATTTATTCATTAAAAGCCAGGATTCGATTATTTCCAACTACCCCAGCTGCTGTTTCGATCAGAAGCTGCTAATGGAAACTGCCGAAAAATGTTTAATTTTTTATCGAATTCGGAAGTTTTGCGGCCCCTCGATGAGTCGTTAACGCAGGACTCAGATACAGGATACAGGATACAGATAGAGATACAGATACAGAATACAGGATAGAGATACAGATACAAGAGATAAAGTGGCCAATTCGGAGCGCTAATCAAATTAGGACACTGCCGAGCAAATCAACTGCAAAATGTTTTAATTAAGAGTCGAGGAGGAGAAGGAGGTGCTGGCGCAGGACCAGGAAGTGCCTCTCCAAAAAGCATCCTGCAAACAGGATCAAGGCTCTAATCAGAGCAACAGACATCCAACATGTTTGTTTTCAACTGCTAGTTCTTATAATTATTTAATGGAGTTTTGGTTTTGGTCAAAAAACCAATTTGCAGGCCGCAACAGCAACAGCAACGACGACGATAAAAGAAACTTTCTAAAACGAAAACAATTTCGATTCCGGCCAAGACTTGGACCAGGACCATTAACCATTATCCTGGCCAGCGAATCCTTGCACTTCCCTCTCCCCTAGAACAGAAAGCACGCGTCACGTATTCGAGCAAATGAACTGCAAGTGACTTCTGGCCCTGCAGCTCCTTCTCCTCCTGCTGCAGTCCCGCGGAACCTCTGAGCCGCCTTGGTTTCGGATTTTCCAGGCGCAGGCGTCGGTTTCGGCCATATGCCTCGTGTTCCTGGCCCGAGTCCTAGCCCGATTCCTGCCCCGAGTCCTGACGATTCATCAAAACAGAAGCTCGGCGCCGAGCCAGGATATATGAGGCCTGACACCGCCACTGCTGGCTCAATCGCGCCTCGCTCGTTGGCCAGGCAGCAGCTCCCAGTGTCCTAGTTGCCATCCCATCCGGCGGATCCTAACGCATCCTGGCCGGCTTCGGATTTACGTGTTGAAAGAGTGACAACCGAAAGAACCCCAAACCAGACCAGACTAGACCAGAACCAAGAAAGTGACGCCAAGTGACTCTTGTTTGTTTGTTTTGCCGGCGAGTGAGCGCGTAGTGCCTGCGGTTGTTTTTTTTTTCTCAGTGTTTGCAGTGGTGGTGCGGCGGGCGGGACTCCCCGGCGGCGTGTTGCCGCGTTATTTCCGAGTCCGCTTCCGCGTGCCTGCAATTAGTGGCGGCAGCGGTCCCGAGACAATGTCCGGAGTACCAAAACCCCAACCAGGACCCAAGGCGGTCCGCCAGTGGCTACTGCTCGTCCTTCTGGGGCTACTGCTGGCGGCGGCCGAGGCCACAGGCGGAAATGACGCCATTTCCTTGGCGCCGAAATCGAAAACGCCTGAAGGCAAGGATCTGCAGCAGGACGGCGAGGAAGAAGGAGGAGTGCGCCTCGACAAGGACTTTGACTTTGCCGCCTATGTAAATGGTAAGTTTTTACGATCGATTCGGACTCCCATGGAAGTCCATTTCAAAGCCACAATAGTTAGAAATACCTTTTGATAATATTCCCTTGAAACCAAAACAAATTCCTTTCCAAACAAGACAAAATCTTGACCAAATGTTGAGGAATTCTGTCCAGGACAATGGCGTTACAGCCAGTCACATATCCATCCACAAATGGGTGACAAATATATTTTGTTTGCTCGACAAAAATTGCAATTTAAATTTAGTTAACTGAGAGAGCTCTTAGCCTGGGCAGGAGGAGGACTCCCCATGTCCAACCACATCGACAAACATTTCCAAAAAGCAACATTTACTTGCACCGATTCCACTCCAACTGCAAATCCAAATGCAATTTTGTTGAAATCACAATCACAATCGGAAAATGTGTGTGCCGAGTGAATTATCGCATTACTCATACGCAGTGTGGGCTGTCAATTAGAATGGAAACAGAAACACATCCACAGAGCGAGAGTGATCCAGGAAGGAGTAGCTATTGTTTGGGGTTTTCGTTTTGGAGTGACGGATGGAAGGATGAACTCACCTGGCTGACTTGTTGCATCGTTAATGCGCGGATATCGAGTCCTTTGTTATCCTTTTCCCCGATCTATTGTGGTACTTCTTCACTTCCAATTGTGGGGAAACCATGAGCCATGAATAACAGTCTGTGGAGGCTTCTGGAAAGTACAAGGAAAAAAGACGCATTTGTTAGGCAAATCTCTTTGCTTTCAAAGGAAAAAAAGAAACAAATTATTACTAAATCCTATCCAAACTCTCATAGCTCTGTCTTTTTGAGTGTCTAGAATCCTAGTACCTAGTCCTGTCTGATTTCCTTAAGCCTTTTAAGCCAGAAGACACTCAACAAACTCCTTTGTCTAATTAAACTTTTTCTGCAAATTCCAAGTCTGATTTAGCATCAAAAAAGTTTTGAAACATCTACAACTGTTTCTTGTTCCTCCATGGCCTTGGATGCTCTATTTTTCGAAGCTGTTTTCCACCTCTTTGTAGGATGTTTTCCACGAATCTTTTCAGCTGTTTTCCTCGCCTGGCATTGTTGTCGTCGTCGTCGTCGTTGTCGTCTTCTGGCCATAAGCCTGTAATCAAAAGTAAATAAAAACATCTGCCATTGTGCTGCTGCCACTCGCTACCATTCAGCTCCGAAAAAAAACCCATGGCCGGGGTTTGAGTAAATACAAAAAATATTATGGGAATTCCTCATCCTCCTCCGACTGTGGATGCGGAGTTCCTCTCCCCGTTCTTTTTGGCATTTTATGAATTATTTCGCAGCTCATTAGGAGGAACACGTTTAAGTACTTAAATAAGCAACGCCTCCATCTGAAAGCCGACCTCCGACCTTACCACCGACCTTGGCAAGCCAAAACTTTTCTCACTGAGGCAGTCCCTCTGTCAGTCAGTCCGTCATGTAGGGTATAAATAATTATTTCACGATTATTGGGATTTGTTTCCTATTGAGAGACAGAGAGTCGAGCTTTTAATTAACACTGCAGACACTTTGATTGAACCAATTAGGCCACTAATCACATTAAACGAAGACAAGGAACACAATCGAATCGAAATAATCAAATTCCAAAAGCCTAGCAGAGTCCTGGGAAGATTAATAGGGTCCGTATCCTGCACCAGAAACATTTATCACAATTTCAATAAACAATAAACAATAAACAATATTTTGCCGCTAATTGTTTTTCTCCCCTCTCGGGATAGAGGGAGATATTTGACCAAATATTTAATTATGAAATATTTATCTGGCCAAACTAATTTTGAATTTCAATTCAGGGATCGGGGATCTGGGGGATTCGTGGCAGTTGGTTATAAATTTTTGATTCACAATTTTGTTGTTTGGCTTTGTCGGGGAAATATATCTAATTAAATGGATTTGTTTTTCGTTGTGTGTGCGAGAGACTAATACGAGAGTATTATCCTCGGTCGAATGGATCTGAATTGGAAACAGAAACAGAATCAGATCCTGGCGCTTAATTGTCCGAATCCCAAATCTTCGCCCAACCAGGTAGGTAGTAGCCTTTGTGTGTGTCTGTGGCCTGAAAGTCCTTGCGCCCACCCAGGCGGTAATCGAGTGCAAATTAATAATGCCCTCGTCCTCCTAGGCATTCTCCATTGTCCTTGCCCACTCACTCAGCCCAATTAGTGGGGCCAAGTACTTGACGGGTTTTACACTGGGAGAAAGTGCTAAGGAGAGTCTTGTTATCCTCCTCCCATCCAGTTGGCGGGGAATTTATTTTTATAGCCATCCTGCCTGTCCGGGCCTCCTGCAGGCTGCATGACTCTGTGTCTGGGAAATGCTTTTTCCAACGACAACGGAGATAATGCCTTAAGTGCTGGCAATGCCCGGAACAATTTGGCACCACATTGCGTATGATTAATATAAATTGTTTGGACTTGGTTGGTTCTCCTCCTCTGCTGCAGTTCGAGGATTAGGAGAGCCTCAACGTCTTGGCTTTAATATCGTTTAAAAAGTGCATTCTCCCCGGGATAACCCCAGTTGCTGGTTTATCGATCCACCAACCAGCAGCTCCCGAGTGTGTATTTTTGGCTTTTCGGCTGGTTGCTGTGCTTCCGGGTGTTGTGGCTGTCCCGGTCCCGGTTCCATGTCACATGGCTGGCAAAGCGACAGGCCTGCCCAGGATTGGAGTGCTGTTGCAGCTGCCGCAGGGCCACAGCCACGTCGTGGGGCACGCACCGGGTTTTGCTATCATTTGCGGCTTCGCCAAGTGCCGGCGACATTCAGAATCCCATTTTGGGGCAACGACAAAAAAAATATATAAAAAATGGAGAGAAAACCGCGAGGCACCTTTCGAGCGAAAAATGGTGACTGGAAAACAGAGCCAGAGGCCAAGTCGTGCAAGGACTACGAGTCTAGACACCGACGATTGTTGCAGCAGCACCAGCTTGTCCTGGCCTCCGGGGTAGGGTCACAGGACACCCTAAAAATTGCTTGCTCCGACGCACAGATTCGAGGATAATTTCTTTGCACTCTCTGGCAATGCGAAATTGTGCGCGCAAAGTGCTCCTCCAGGAAACTTGTTGCCCAAGTCTTGAGACGGAAACGCATTAGGCATTAGGCCCAGGAAGGAGCTCATTAGAAGCCTTTAAGATTTCAAAGTCCTCCTGTTACAGCTTTAAGACTTAGTCAAGCGCGACTAGGATCCTGGCAAAGGAACGCAATGAAGTGATAAACTGGCAACATTTAGTCCTTTGTCTTCTGTTCTTCCCCGCCATCGTTCCCCGTTTTGTTTTATGACCCAAGAAGCAAAACAAACAATGGCCAGGATGGGGATAGAAAAAAATACCCAGGCTGAGGCCTAGGACAAGGATAAGGCAAGGAGGAAGCTCCATCTCCTCTAAACTCAAATGACAATAAACAAGGATGGGGATGGAGCCCTGAAGTTCGAATGCGAAAGTTTATGGACTAGACGAGCCATTCTAGAGTCCTTTATATTATTCTACTCACTCCCCCCCAGGATCTGGGAGCTTTTCCACGTGTCTATCCACCGCCATCGGGCAAAAGGTTAAAGTATCAGTTCGATAATTGCCCATCATAATGGATCCCAGAACGTTACGCCCACATGCATTATTGAAATGGAGCGGAGTGTTTAGGGAGAGGACCGGAGCGAAGACAAAGACCGAGGCCACAAAGCAAATTTAAACAAATTTCGCCTAACGACCGGGCAGTGCATTGTTCCTGCCGCCTGCCACATGCCGCATGCCACCTAGGAGGTGGGAAACTAACCGCGAGACCGACGGTTCCTGAAACGCACAAAGTCCATTTGAATAAATGTTAATCCCCGATTGGCGGCCCACACAGGTTTACCTTTGAACTTTTGCCTTTGCCTTTGCCTTTGCCACATCAAATTAAATAAAAGGTTAGCAGGCAGGCTACGGACTTACCACGTTTAGGTTACAAGTTTGAGAAGCGCGGAGGAAGGTGATCTCCAGACTAGAAAGTTTTGGAAACCCGAAATGTACCCTGAAACAGCTCTATCCTTTTTTTTTCTGGAAATGTGGCCATTGACCACAAGCAAGGACATCAATCGATGGGCCACCACCCTTTTGGCCCATTAATATTTCACGATTCATATTCGCTGGAAGGGAGACCTCCGGAGGCTCGTTTACCTGACGGATTCCGGACGTCTGGTCATGTCAACGGAGTTGAAAAGGGTTTTTTTTGTTCGAGCGAGCTCGCATTTCCCATTGGCATCTTCCGGCGTTTTCCTGTTTTTCCCATCGTCCTGCTGCTCCTGTCCTGTCCTGCCTGTCCTGTCTTCCATCCGCCTGCAGTTTCAGTTTGCGGTCGGCATTCGGTTGGGTATTTTAATTGTGTTGACTTTGTAAATGATCCATTCATAATGCCACTCGAAGACAGGGGATTGCCTTGCCAGTGCCATCTCTCCGGGCAGGTTGGATGGCCTTTTAAATGCCAGCATTTAAGCCGTCACCAAAAAAAAAAACGAATCATTACCAAGAGGCAACCCCTTGGCAAAGGAATACTTGTACAACAGAAAAAAAAAGCAACCACACCAAATGAAACAAAATGAAAATCGATAATGAATTAATATCACAGGCACCGAAGGCGAATGGCGCAGACAAATTTATGACTCTGGGCCTGGGACACCACAATGTCCCTCCTCCTCAGGACACTCAGGACATTTACTTAATGGCCAGTTCGATTCCAATAATCTGCCCTTCGAACCCAGAGCATTTAACGCAAAGCCCAACCTGGACATCAAAGTGGATTCCCAAACAAATAAAAAAGGAAAGAAATTGTTAAATGAGCTCATTTGTGATTTCAAAGAGTAATGGGATTATCTTTTAAATTGAATATAAAATGTTTCTTTTTTTTGGCATAAATCTGTGGGAAAAGTTCTGCTGTCCCAGAAGGTTCAAGTGGAAGCCTCTGGGTGTGGTGTCAGTGGAGCACCTGAGCCAAGTCAACCGCCGCAAAACGAGCCAATTAGTGTCAATCAAAAGTTGGTTTTTTTGCAGTTCTCCAAGGTGTCAGAGGCCTACTTTAAAATATGATTTATTCTGTTGTTTTTTCTCTTGGACTAGGGTGAGGCCTGGGAAAAGGTAACCAGTTGGTAATTAAGTTAGTTTAGTTGGTAACTGATTTGGCCAACGGTTGGGGCATCGGCACCTGGTTGGGGGCCTTAAAAACCAATCACAGTCCACTGGCATGATTAAGCGTTCAATTTTCCGGCACTCGACATGCAATTAAAGTCGAGTTTCCCAACTGCCTTTCCCTTAGTAATAATCCGGGTTTTTAGCTACCATCCTGGCCTGGTTCTGGCCTGGTTCTCGCCTGGTTCTCGCTTGGTTCTGGCTTGGTTTTGGCCGTTCGTGTCAGCCGCTTTCCTCACGTGTCTGAACATGCAATGCAACTGCAATTATGCGCACGACTGACACACATTACATTTGCATGGCCTGGTCGGGTCTGGCCTGGTCTGCCCTGGCAGAGAAGCCAAACACACGGTCCGGCCTGGAAAGAGGAGTAGGGAGGATGAGCCACCCTTCAACCAGGTATTTATAGCCTACTTGGAGCTGCCATAACAGACGATGGCCAAGACGATGGCGACTCCTTTGCTGCGCGAAAGCAACTAGGTTGATCTGAGAAGGAGATTTGGTCAAAAGGAAAGATGTTCCAAAAAGGATATTCTAAAAGGTATCCTTTCAAGCTTTGAATGGACAGCTCGGGGATCGTTTTCGGTCATTCCTGATTGTACAATTTGCACTTCTGTTTCGCCTTCTGTTTGACATGCAAATCCTGCTCCTCAGTACATCAAGTTTGGACTGAGAGTAGGACCTGTTATATGCCGGAAAAGTACATATGCCAGTATATACCTAGAGTATATAGAGTGCCTGATGTATGGACAAAGTCGAGTGAGAAATGAGAACATCCTGGCCTGGCCTGGCACGCGAATTCTGTGGCAACATTTTGTTGTTGTTTAATTTTTGTGAAGGCTCCCTGCTCCTCGGTCCTTGCTCCTCCTTGGACGGCAGCAATTTGCTGCATACAAATCGCGGCTGCTGTTTTTGGTGGCAAAAAAGAACTTAAAGTAGGTTACTTGCGTCCACCCATAAGGACACAACGAGCAGGGCCTACACTGAGCGAAAACCAGGGTCGGGTAGAGGCTATGATTTTTGAATCAATTAGAGGAATGAGAGTTGCAAAACGATTTCTCTTCAATTGGATAAATAAATTTAGATTTTGTGAAAGTTATTCTATACACGCCCACACCCTCACCACGCCCTCTTACCCCTCACCGACCCCTCTCGGGTGCTGTAATTGAGGAAAGTTTTTGGCGGAAAGGCAAAAGTTGCCGCATATACGAATAGTTTGCTGCATAATGACAGGCGCGCCGACATGCATATTTATGCCACACCCCTTACTGCCTCCTCTGCCTTATGCCACGCCCTCTTTGAAGGAGGTCGAGGCGCAGAAAGTCACGTTCTGCCCCCTCACTTTTCCACAAAAAGATCCCCAAGGAGTCGAAAGTCGATTAATTATTTAGGAAAACATTTCAATAGATTTTCTTGATTTAAAAAAAAAATAAACAACTGAAACCGCAAAGAGAACAAAATCAGCTGCCAGGAAGGACTACCGCGCCTACCGCCCACCGCCTACCAATCACCTCCTGCCACTCCCTTTTTCCACTCCAACCGCGGTCAGCAATAAAAATTTTACAGACAATTCGCTTTTATTGCATTTTGCAAACGCATCCCACTGACCGAAAGAGAGGGCAGGAAAGAGAAGGGAACAGAGGTCTAGAAAGAGACGGGAACAGAGTTATAGAAAGAGAAGGGAACAGAGTCCTGTCCTGACCAAAAAAGTTCAAAATTAAACAGGAAAATTCTGGTTTGTTTAATCCTTCAAAAGCTGATTAAATGTTTGAAATTCTAATATTAGTTCAACTAATTGAGAGTCCTTTTTGGGATATTTTTGGGAACTAAAACACAAGAACTCGAATCCTAAGTCTCGAGTCCTCCCCTTATCCTTTAACCCTTTCACTTCTCACTCTTCTGCCCCTTCTTGGGGGCCAAAAGAATTACAAAATCGAAGTGCACCGCCTGTGGGGCAATGAAAACTATTCAAGGGGGCGGGGCGGGGCAGAGGTGTGGGGCAGGCGGTAGCAGGTGCCGCCAGGAGGCACAACAGCTGCATACAAATGCCACCCATGTGTGTCTGTGCGTGTCTCGAGTGGTGGAAGGAAAGAAAAGAAAAAAAAATTAATTTAAATTTTTATGATGCCATAAAAATAATGCATGGCATGCCTCGACACCGCCCCCCCCGTCTATCCTCCCCGTCCTTTGTGGGGGCGTGGCAAGGCTGAGGCGAAGTGAAGTGGAAGCTGGGTGGGGAAAAAGCAAAAAAAGCAAAAAGCAAAAGCAAATGCGATGACGATGGCGCCACGTCGTCCCAATTAGCTGCACACTGTGCCCCAGCATGTGGGATGCCTCGACGAAGGGGGCGTGGCTGGTGGCACGAAACCAAGACACCAAGATACCCTAAGCAGCATGTCATTAGTGACGCCTCCGAAACAAAGCGAAGAACACGCGGAAATGGGAGTGCGCGCCGCGCCGCGCGCCAAAGGAGCAGCATTTGAGATTCCACAGCCACCTGGTCGCAGGTCCTAGAAGCATCCTGCATGTGCGGCAGGCAACCTCCGCACAACTCGCAAATGGGAAATGGAATAAAATATAATTTAAGCCACACTTTACGCTCCACACACCACACGACAGCCGATCACACAGTGCGTATACTTGATATTTTAAAGTGCCTCGAAAATCCAACAATCGCAGGCGAAGGCTTGTCCTTTTTGCAATTGGCACCTCCTGCCACGCCCACAGCCAGCAGGGGGGCGTAAAAATGAATACAAATGAGTCATTTATGGAGCCGAAAAGTGTTCGCGGTCAGTCCTGATGGCGTTTCTTTTTTTTTGGACAAATAAAAAGTGTCAGGACAAGGACATTCTTGTCCAGTCCTTAAGCATTAGCAGGGCCATTGCAGAGGCCATTAGTAGTATTAAAGGATGAGAAACAGGTCAACCAGGATATACTTTCCAAAGGCTAGCCAGTGTCCTAGACAGGATAGTCATCCTCAGAGCCAGCCAAGCCTTGATCGTTTCTTGGACTCTTCGATCCCCAGATGTTTTTTTGTGGAATTAAAGACCGACCCTCGCTTTCCAATCCTTTATCGTTTCCCGCTATTCCCGGTCAATCCTTTAATCCTTACACACTCTTAATCCTCGATCCCCGCTGTTTCTTTGTAATTTGTGGAATTTACGAGCCAATCCCCCGATTGGCAGGGACCTGGCGAAGGCCACTCCTTTCAATGGCAATTAAAATCGAAAAATCACGCCCACAGAGGAGAGGTCTTGTGGCAATTAAGTCCTTCGAATGATTTACCTATCCTTTGGTCCTTTATGTTTATTTTTATTACGCCTTTTAAATGCTTTCAATTGCCACTCGAGGAGGAGGATGAAAAAAAGTTCAGATTTTCTGAAGGATTTCTCATTTTCATGTTTAATATTTGAAGGGGGCGGAGGCGGAGGGGCGTTAAGGAAAAAGGATCAAAAACGGGGGAAAGAAGAAGAATGCAATTAATCAAAATGTTTGCCGCGACGTCTCCACCCACCACTCCCTTTTTCCTCCTTCACCCGCCCAAGGAACAAACCTAATTTCTCCTTTTTTGGGGCCCCTCGAAGTGCAGGGTAAAGTGCAAGCCATAAGTGTATGTCTGTGTGGGCGGGTAGCAGAGATTAGAGGCGTGGCAATGCAAAAACTTGCGACAGGATACGACAGGAAACAAAACTAATTATCGTTATGGCAGAATCTTAGTTGCTTCTCTGAAAATTTCCTATAAATTAAATGCGTTTCACACACTGAGAGAAATTGCTTGCAGTGTAGCGAGGGGGGAGTGCCGAGTAGTAGGCGTTAGAGGGGGCGGGGCTGTACTTATAATTACTGTTTGCACACTTGACGAAGACTCCAAAGACTCTGAAACTCCAAGGAAGGACTCCTCGAAGGACGACTCCAGGACGGAGCAGGAGGAGAAGGTTTCGGAGGACTCCAAGGAAGAGGAAGCAGAACAGGGCCAAAACTGCGCACAACATGGCCAAAAGCAGAAGCTGCGAAAGCGACGTAAAGTATTTTGTTTTTTCTTTTTTTTTTTGAAACTTCATTTTGGAAATTATTCTCATTAATCACCAAAAGAACCAAAAATGTTGAAAGCTTTTGCCAGGACATGGGCATGGAGGGTGGAGGAAGTGGAGGAGTGGCAGGACGTAGGACTGTTGGCGTGTCGCCTGATACTTTGTCAGGCCTAAACACGCAAATCAGCAGGACGAATTGTCACAGAGCCAAAAAAATCAACGAAAAAAAGTGTAAAAGTGAGGAAAAGTTAAAGGACTTAAAGGAGAAAGTTAAGCCACGTCTCAGGGATTACTTAAAGGTTTAAAATTTAATATATTTAGTAATATATTAATTAGGCTTTTCCCTATCGATTGATTGGCAAGTCCTTGATTGTAATAATTTCATTCATGAGTACTCCTGCGGAGGTAAACCCAATTAAAGCGACTTTGCGGTAGGCCTTTCGTCCTTGCACGCACAACAAAGGAACTTCGGGAGTGGAAAAAGCCAGGAAAGGCAAAGTTTGGATACTCTTACCTAGGCTGCTACTTGATTATGATCCTGTGGTCTAAGCAAAGCAGGTAACCCCCTAGCCAGAGTACCCTCGGTTTTTGCTTGATTTATGGCCACAAACTAATGGAAATTCGGCCTCGATTCAGGGCACTTGGCTCCGATCTTGGCCAGAGTATTTGGCGGCATTAACCATTCCATTAACCACTATCTCCCCATCGACCTTGAGCCCCCCCAGCTGTTGCCTGACTGGCACACATCCAAGGCGTCCCACCCACACGCTTACGCCCACGCAATAAAAAGCAAATTGTGTGGCCAAGCCCACGGAGAGAAAAAAATAAAAAAGAATAAAAATCAGTCATGGTCGTTATTTTAAATACCTGCCCCGAGTAACAAGGATTTCTATTTGGTTCTCTTAGTTTTCAGCGAACCCTTCGAAGGAGCCAGGAATTAGTGAGTGCTTTGCCCTTTTTGTTTTCCGAGAAAATAAGGAAAGGCCAAAAATAAATAATTCTTTCATTGAAATTGTCTGTCCCGGACTGGCTCCTGGTTCGTCCTTTGCCTTTTTTTTTTCTTCACCTTTTTTTTTGGATTGTGTGTTTTTCGGGGGAAGCTTTCAACGGTGGCACGTAGCAAATTCCATTTACGTGTCCTTGAATTTTGGCCAATATTATTTGGTCCTGTTTGCTACTGGCTCCTGCCTCCCCTCTGCCTTTCGCCAAAACAAATATACTCGTTGGTTTCCAAATAGAAATTAATAATCAATATGGCAGCAGGTCCAAGCCCCAAAAAAACCCAAAAAGAAATCCCGCCGAAAGAGAGGCAATTTGTGAGGCCATTTTCCTCGCGACAGGTGGCTCTGCCTCCCTCTGTCTGTCTGCCACCGAATCCTTGCCACTGCCCCTCCCGCACGCAACATAACTCATACGCACTGTGGCCACCCACGACCCACGAACAGGATTAATATTTAATTAAATCGATACGCTCTTTCATGCTATTTCATCCCGGCCCGGGTCCTGTTGACAGCAACAGCTTGTAAAATTCGAAACCGAAAACACTGACAGCCGCTGATTTATTTATGTCGTTTTGGTCTCCGGCCTGTCTGCCAGCTGTCTGTCCGCAAATATTAATTATACGCCCCTTTAGCCCGATGCCATCCAGAGTTTCAGGGTCCTGGGCTCTGGGTGCCTGCCGAAAATTCCAAGGATTCCAAGGAATCCTCCCGAAGACGAGCTCTTCTTCCGGTGGTTAATTATCATCCGATTTACGCAGCGAGTACTTCAAACGAATCTTTAATCGATTATGTATCGATTTGCATTAAAAATTGAGGAGAAAATAATTTTTTGTAGGAATCTCTCCCTTCTCTCCCTCTGGGAAATCGTCTTCATCTCGAATAGGCCCTTTTCCGGTGGCTATAACTTGGCCAATTATTATTCGATTCTTTCGGGGAATACCTCATAGGAATCGTTAATCGATTCTTTATCGATCTGCATTAGAATATGAGGAGCTTAAAATTTTTCGAATTTTTTCAAATTTTTATAAGGGTCTCCCCCTAAAATTTTAAGAAATATCCATTTCCCCAAATAGGCCCCCTTCCTGTGGCTATATCTTCGCCAATTCTCATCCGATTCTCTTAGGGAATACCTCAAAGGAATCGTTAATCGATTCTTTATCAATCTGCTATAAAATATGAGGAGCTTAAAATTTTTAGATATTTTTCAAAATTTCATAAGGGTCTCCCTCTAAAATTTTAAGCAATCCCTACTTTCCCGTATAGGCCCCCTTCCTGTGGCTATATCTTCGCCAATTCTCATCCGATTCTCTTAGGGAATACCTCAAAGGAATCGTTAATCGATTCTTTATCAATCTGCTATAAAATATGAGGAGCTTAAAATTTTTAGATATTTTTCAAAATTTCATAAGGGTCTCCCTCTAAAATTTTAAGCAATCCCTACTTTCCCGTATAGGCCCCCTTCCTGTGGCTATATCTTCGCCAATTCTCATCCGATTCTCTTAGGGAATACCTCAAAGGAATCGTTAATCGATTCTTTATCAATCTGCTATAAAATATGAGGAGCTTAAAATTTTTAGATATTTTTCAAAATTTTATAAGGGTCTCCCTCTAAAATTTTAAGCAATCTCTACTTTCCCGTATAGGCCCCATTCCTGTGGCTATATCTTCGCCAATTTTCATCCGATTCCCTCGGGGAATACCTCATATGAATCGTCAATCGATTCTTTATCGATCTGCATTAGAATATGAGGAGCTACAATTTTTTAGATTTTTTTCAAAATTTTATGAAGGGTCCCTCTAAAATTTTAAGAAATCTCCATTTTCCCAAATAAGCCCTCTTCCGGTGGCTATATCTTGGCCAATTCTTATCCGATTCTCTCGGGGAATATCTCAAAAGAATCGTTAATCGATTCTCTATTGATCCACGTTTAAATCTGAGTAGCTTGAAATTTTTAGATTTTTTTCAAAATTTTATAGGGGTCAGCCTCTAAAATTTAAAGAAATCTCTACTTTCCCGTATAGGCCCTCTTCCTGTGGCCATATCTTGGCCAATTATTATTCGATTCTTTCGGGGAATACCTCATAGGAATCGTTAATCGATTCTTTATCGATCTGCATTAAAGGCTGAGAAGCTTAAAATTTTTTGATTTTTTTCAAATTTTTATAGGATTCTTCCTTCAAAATCTAAGGAAATCATCATCATCCCTAATAGTCTCCACTTATGGTGGCTATATCTTGGCCAATTCTCATCGGAATTTCTTACGAAGTACCTCAAAAGAATCTATATTTAATTCCTAGCTAAATCAGATATAATAATAAAATAGATTTCTTTCCTTGAACTTGTCTGAGGTGATGTATCCCATCTTCTAGTTGCAAAAAACATTTAGAAAGAGCTCCACATTGTCAACTCTCGTGCCAGGAGCTGCCCCGCAAGTTTCCTACTTGCCTGTTTTGTGTCTCCGGCAGTTGCGGAGTTTGTCATGTGGACATGGAAACAGATCGGGTACAGGACGAGTGAGAGGACCTGAGAGTACAGGACATTTGAACAGGACTCGCAGAACAAATGGACAACAGTCGAGTGCACACATGTCCTGCGACAGCGAACGACTGTGGTGTCCTGGTGACTCCCGTTTATGATTGCATTATGGCGAAAAACAGCTAAAGTTGATGCCGCAACAGCCAGCTACAACAGCCTCAAAACAGGACAACTCCAGCAGGACAACCAGAACACCGACTAGAGCTGCGTGGATTTGCATAATATCCGCAATAAGGGCTCCGAGGGACTCCCCAAACCAGTTGGTTGATTGCAAAGTGAAAAGTTTTTGCCGAGACGGAGCTGGAAAACTGGCAACTCAAAAACTGGAAACTTTCATCGGCTTGTAAATGATGTTTTCCTGGCAAGCTTGGGGCAAGCTGGGGTGGAGTTTTATCAGTTTAGATCCACAGATTGGATGTGACACACTCCCGGGCCAGGCGGAGGGCAATCCATCAGGAGTTTTGGACACTTTTGTGGTTGTGAAAGTTTTAGGCCAAGGCTGCTCTGTTCTGTTCTGTTCTGTTCTGTCTGAGAATGTCCTCTAGGATGGAGTTGTGCAAATTAATTAGTTTATTAAATTTATGAAACTATTTCCTCTTTTTATTACAATTTGTTCCCCCATCCTGGTGGCAATCTTGGCAATCAAATTTTAATCCCGGACAAAGCCCCAATCATCCCCGGAAGGCGGAAATACTCGAATAACACGTCTCTCCAACAACGCAGCAAAAAGGGAAAAGCGGAAATGGAAAAGGCGGCAAGCGGAAGGAAAAAAGGAGGGCAAGGACAAAACAGGACATGTGTTTCCACCAGCCTACGATTGTTGCTCAAAGTGTTACTGTTATTGCCACTCAGGGAGGAGGCCATGATGGCCAGGAAGGACTCTGCGGAAGTCTTAAAGCAGTTTGTGTCCTTGAACTTTTCAAAGGTTTAATATCCTTAAATATTTAGTGGACGCCCTTTGGCCTTGAAACTCCTTTAAAGGAGTATTTTCTCCCAAATTGTTTTTCCTTTTGTTTAACTTTCCTTTGCCTGCTCGACACTCCTGGATAGTTTCCAGCTTTTATGAGCTGTGAGCTGGTTAGTCCCGGCAGTCCTTGTAGTCCTACTCCCTGGCCAGGAGGAGTTCAATTAATTGCTCGTCTCGTCCATGCAGATGCCTTGTTAAAGGCCTTGTAAACACTCTGCCTGGTGCGTGTGTTTGGGCTTGAACGGGAGCTGAGGCTTGTGTTTGTGTTTGGCCATGTCTGGGGCCTGTGTATCCGCTTTGGCCATGTTGTTTGCCCCCCGATCCTGGCCAGAGGATACCCTCAGTGTGTGTTTCAAAACGCTTAACACTCAACTGAGCACAAGGCCCAAAAAGTTGATGAACCGTCAGAGGAGGACGCCGAGGAGGAGTCTCTAGCGGAGGAGGACGTTTTGGCGGAAGAGGAGTCTCTGTCAGAAGAGGAGTCTATGGAAGAGGAGTCGTCCGACACTGAGGAGGCGTGGCAACTAGTTTTGGAAAGCACCGCAAAAACCGTAATCGGTTTAATGGACGCATCACATGAACACTTTGCCCGCAAACTGCATCCGAGACTGGAATGCCTCTCCTTTTGCGGTTTATGGTTTAGTTATTTGGCCAAAAAAAATTTAGGAAGAAAATTCAGCAAGATTTGAACAATTAAGTATTTTGGAAGTAAATGAAATTCGTTACCCGGGTAGTGTCCTGGGAAGGAAGCAGGACGACGAGAGCTTAAATGAAGTGAAATGAAAGAAATCGGCTTAGCTTAAGTCACCACACATGGCTCTTCCGCATCGCTTTCCGCCATTTATTTATTTCCCACCCACGACAAGGTCCTTCCCCTCCCCTGCCCAGCTGGGTGGCAAATTACTTTCGGTGGCATTAATGCCTGCCCTGCCACACGTTGTGGCAGCCATAAAGAGCAGTAGCAGAAGCAGGAGCAGTAGCAGGACAACATAAAAGCAAATCGTTGGCATAAAACAGAAACAACAGGTTGGACACCGGCACTGCCTTGGTCCTTGGGCCTCGTAAATATCCGAAAAATATATATGTATATATTTTGGAGAATATTTTTTTGTTCTGCCTTCAGCGAGGGGGGGTTGAAAACTAATCGAATACAGGCAGGACCCTCCTGTTGCTTGCCAATCGGCAGAAGACAGTTTTATGGTGTGTCACCCTTTTGGGTCATAAAACATATTCCATAAATATTTATTTTATTTATCTATTATTGGGCAAAAGGAAATCCAATTCAAAGCATTAAATATCCTGTTTTTATTTATTTAAATATATTCTAAAAGGATATTCTCTCTCTTGCCATAGATACGAGACGAAAAGGACGAAAATGGCTTTGTCGGTTTATTAAACATATTTCCAGGCATTTTTTCAGGTTTTTTTCACTTTTAATGCAAAATGAGGATATTTTTTTGTGTCCTTCAGGCTCTTCCCATTGAGTTTTGGGGAAACAAAAAAAAAAGGTAAAGCTGACATTATACAGGACGGACTTTTGGAAGCCCCGAAATTTGATGGGAATGTGTGTTGGTTTTTGTCCAGGTCCGCTCTTTGTTATACATTTATCGTATTTTGATAAAATTTTCGTTGTTGTTTCTTTTTGTGGGGAGTAGTGGGAGGAGGAGGGAATATGTTGCAATTTCAGGATCATAAAAATGCAAATGGGTTGCCGTGTGTGTGGATGCGGTCCGGGGTTTTGGAGAGACGAGCAGGATTAAGCCGATTTAAATGGGATGCTATGGAAATTTAGCATTTTGCAGCTCTCATCCCAGGCTCTCAGCCCACCCATCCACCCATCTACCCATCCACCATCCAGCATCCGGCATCCGGCGAAACATCAATGTGTTTTCTGGGCCATGCGGAGATTCAGAGATTCAGAGATCCGGAGCTACGGAGCATTAGCTAAGCTTATGCTTAAATATTCCATGACATCAATGAATAGTTTAGGGTCGGGGGTTAAGGTTGTTTCCTCTCCCCAGGAACCCAGGACAGTCTGCCATGTAATCCCATTTGAAAATTGAACTGCATATGCAGAATGACACGAATGCCACTCCAGTCCTTGGCCAAGGAGGGAGGACCCAAAGTCAGGTTCAATGTCATATTCCTGCTACGCATACGTAACAGTTTCGTTTGTTATTTTATTGACAAAACATCAGAGCCAGTGTCTCGAGCGAATGTCAATGACAGATATTACGCATACGACCCGTGGAGCCGCTGGTTTGTAATAAAAAAAAAAGCAAAAAAAGTTCCAGAAAAGTTTCCGTTTCCGTCGATGGAAAGAAAAACTGTCAACGGATTGGATAACTTTCGCATTTGGCCATTAAACTAAATAAAAGCAAAGAGTTTTGCCAACAAACTGCGACTGTACTCTGGTTTTCGGTTTTCGAGCCCATTTTGGGCAACATTTTCGGAGCACATTGTTACGGTTGCGGAAATTTTAATTAGACTTTAGTGGCTTTTGTGGTCACCATTGTTGTCTTGCCGACTAAATAAATTTCAATGATAAATACCCCGAAAGCCACACACGCTGTTGGTTCAGAGAGGAGGAGTATCCTTGAAGCTCTCTCCGCGTGGAAAGGCATTAATGTGGCCTCCCGCTTAATGGAAGCGAAACTCTGTCCCGAATTTAAGTCCAAATCGGTTTATTTAATGCAGTTTTTATCGCCAAAACAGCCTTTGGCCATTCCGCCGCCGGGCACCTTTTCAAAAAGGCTAACTCTGGAAAAATGTTTACGGACAAATTGGTCAGTTGAATGGACAAATAGATCGCTGGATAATTATGCTAAAAGTTGTAAGGTGGACCGAGGGGAAAGGTTCAAAAAAGGAGCAAAGAAGCGGGCTAAAAATCAACAGGCCATAATGGGTTAATTAAGGCAGGAAATGCCTCTGCCCTGCTGGAAGCTGCTGAATCATCTGTCCGGTGTCCACCTGTTAGTAGTCCGTCGCTCCGCTTGTCCGTCTCTCTCTCTCGGCCAGCCTTTCTATTAATTAGCCCAAAGTGGATAGAGAGAGCAGGGTCGAGCGAGGGCTGGCCTGCTAAAATATGCAGCATGCTTATTACGAGCATAATAATTAAACTCTAGAGTGCCACAAAATTCAAATATGCACTATAGTAAAGGGGCAGGGATAGGAGCAGGGACAGGAGCAGAACCATGGGCAGAGGCAGGAACAGGAGCACGAACAGCAGAAGGGATAGGAGCAGGGACAGGAGCAGCGACAGGGAGTAGGAACCAGGACAGCAGGAGGAACAGGTAGCAGCGACGGGGAGCTGGAACCAGGACAGCAGTAGGAACAGGGAGCAGGAACCGGGAGTAGCAAAAATCACGAGGATAACCCCGATGAGAAGGTAAAAGTGGGGTCAGTTTGTTTACGCGATTTCGCATGACATTCATTCACGTTCACGTTGTGGGCGTGGGTACGTGTGTTTGGCATGGATTTGCGTTGTTTGTCTAGCCGGGTCTGAGGAGGAGCAGAGGAGGAAACTAAAGCAAAGTCAGGGGAGAACCCCGCACCACGAACCCCATCCGCCATGCCACAGAAGCCAGCTGTGCTGGGGCTGCGTGCAAATTAATGCGACATTTATTCATTATGGCATGAAAGAGTCGCTGGGAGGGAAGGGCGGCAAGGATAACCGGAGGATACGGGAGGAGCTGTACGGGAGGGTGGCATTACAGATGAAGCAACCATCCACTCGACAGTCGGCCAACAATGGCGATGACACACTAAGGCACAGTGGAACGAAAACCTCACTCCTTGGCTTGACAGGATCAAGAATCGTGAAAGTATTTGGAATTTCCAGCCTTCCCACTGTTGCTGCGACACTGTGACAACCTCAATGGGACGCCCACTTGAACGGACCCCAGTTCTATGTCTCCGCCCTGGTCCTGCTCCTCCGTCCTGGTAGTACTCCTCCTCCACCCTCATAACGTGTCGCCGCAGAGCGTCGAGGGACATAAAAAGCATTTGCGTGATTTTATTTCGCATTTTTCTGTTGCTCTTGAGCTCAACTTTGCTTTTGCCAGGACTCAGGACTCCCCTCAACCAGGAGTAGGCTCTCTGTCTCCGGAGATTGGCCGTATTGCTGGCCGTGTTTGCAGAGCTTGTGTTAATTTAATCACAGTAAAAAGAATTTAATTAGTCGGCGGCATTAATAAAAAGGCGTGCTGAATAAAATTTCCATAATTTTTGGAGACGGAGAAGTAGCAGCTGGCTTGGCCAAATTATTAACTTGACTGAATTCCGTCGCCAGGTGTGGACAATGGTCACGGAGCAGGAAGGAAGCTTCACTTCCTGGCAGACCCTAGACAGGCGAGACCTGTCCTTAATGCACTGGCAAAAAAAATCGAGGGGGCTTCGATGAAAAGAAATTTCATTCGCAATTTACGATGTCTTTTATCGGCTTTCTGGCCACAAAAAAAAAACCGCATTCACACACATTCGAGTTTATTTTTTTATAGAGATACTGGTAGAGATTTTGTCCAGAAAACCACCTCCCTTCCGAATGGCAATTCCATCAATGACAGGGCATAAAAGAGCCACCATCACTGCCACAAAAAAATATTCTTGTCTATTCAACTATGAGTAAAAACCCATTTGGTCTGGGTCCGGATCCGGGTCCGGGTCAGGTGCATGCAGGAGCGAACGAATCTACATACACACCTGCTCCAAGCTCTGAACTCTCACAACCAAGAACCAACAACCAAGAGCTGAGGAGTGGAAGAGTGGAAGTCAATTCAAGCAGCTTACTTTTATTTAAGCAAAAAATCAGCAAAAAGGACATGGAATTTTTTGCCCTTTCATGTTCTTGAGTTTCTGTAGCACAGCTCTGACCTTTCTGTTTTATTTTCCATACACGGGATTTGTCCATACCAGTCCTCATACCAGAACCCCATCTCATCTTCCTTTACAGATTTCAATTTGCAAGAAGAGGCCTCCATACCGGTGGACATATTTGACCAGCACGACGGCGACATTGAAGACGAGGATGCCGGAATCTCTGCCCAACTGCAGTATCCCTCGTCATCCCTGGGTACTGCGGCAGTGGAGGAGTTGGACCCCGACCAGGACCCAGACGCTTCCGACGATGATGCCTCCGAAGCAGCTGATATTGTAAGTACCATGCCATGGATTAAACATCCATAAGCACTGATTTTCTTCGAG
This sequence comes from Drosophila ercepeae, assembly GCA_018150545.1. Lineage (NCBI taxonomy): Eukaryota > Metazoa > Arthropoda > Insecta > Diptera > Drosophilidae > Drosophila > Drosophila ercepeae. The sequence continues at coordinate 4,365,579 of JAECWL010000197.1, forward strand.
TGTACACATCGAAAGACAAGTGCCTTCATATATAGATTCTTTATGGAGTGCCCGAGCCTACATTCAAGTCCGTGCCGAATGAGGTCAGTTCTATTGAACCAAAAGGCAGGCAGGCATCCCCAGCCCCACGACCCCAAAAACCTCAAACCCCAAACCTCAAAACCACCAACCAACCGACCACCCACCCTGGGGCTTGGGTTAGCTTCAAGGGTGTCCATTGAAATGTCGCACAATGCTGGCGGCCAAGTCAAATTACTTTTCAGTGAAAGAAAGAAAGAAAGAGCCTGCCTACTAGGACTCCTCGTCCTGCATTGAAATTCACTTGAGCAAAAAATGAGATCAAGAGCCAGGCAGGCAGGCACTTGAAACCAGTTTAGAAACCCACAATTTAACACAAAACAGCAATGAAATAAAGAAATAAAACTTGCATAAAACTTGTAACTCGTAAAATAAAATCTGTACTTCTCGTACACAACTTGGTTGGGGTTTAATCAAAGATTTTACAGACACTTGAGAGAAGGTGGAGGTTGGTAGGAAAGCAGAGCAGCAGCTGCTGAAAACTAGAAATAAAACTTTCATTTTATTGTCAAAACTACACACACACTCCAGAGAGAGGTCCTTAGAAAGTGCTTCTAGGTATAAAAGAGTTGCCATAAGAACTATATTTTTTGTGCACTCAAAAAACACGTCAGGAGAAGCCCCAAAACTTTGTTAAGTTTTTCCCCACTCTTAGAGTAACAACTATCTTGAGATAATCCTTGAATACTTGAATATTTTAATGAGAAATGCAATTAATTTAATTATATTTTTGCACCTCCCTGTGTTCCCGGTGCAGATACTCGAATCGCAGAGGCCCACTTCAAGGAATTTCAGTGTTTACCTGGACGCCAAGAAATTCGAAAACAGCAACGCCAGCAAGCGTTCCAAGGACAAGGATAAGGATAAGGATAAGTCGAAGGATAGGGACCGGGACCGGGGCAGGAAGAGCAATATAAGCCACTACAACTACAAATTGAAAAACAATAAAGAGCGAGTTGCCAATGAGGAGGAGGAGGAACAGGCGCCTCCTTCTGCTGTGGAGCCGAGAAAAGCCATCGAAGGCGCCAATGACAATGGCAAAGGCGATGCTGGCAGGGATGGGGATACGGATGGGGATGCGGAGGCCTCCCCGTTCGAGGAGCCAGAGGACAGCGCGAACTTTGGCAGGCAAAGTTTTTCGTATAAAAAATTTACAAACATGCACGAACAGCAAAATCAACAGAAGGAGCATCCAAAGGATCCCAGGGATGCCAAGGATGCCACGGATTCCAAGGATTCCACCGAGCAGGGGCCATCATCGCCGCAGCTGTTTGATTCTATTGAAATATTAAACGAACGAAAACTTAATAAACCCATTCAGGGGGAGATGGTGAAAACAGGTGAGACGGCCATTGGCGATATCGAGGACAATCCGATGGATAATGATGAGGAATCGTCGCAGGACCGGGACCGGGACCAGGACGAGCTGGACGAGGAGGAGCAAGACGAGGACATCAAGTCGTCGATTGACAATGATGAATTGGCCAAGAGATACTATCCGCCAACAACGACAACGGAGCCAACAACTTTGCCCTCAACCACAGCCCCCACCACGACCACGACCACAACCGTCAGGACGAGCACCCCAGGCTGGCCCACCACTACTCCGTGGCCAGCCACAACCTCAAGGACTCCTCCGCCGCAGCCACAACCGACAATTGGCCGCAAACTGAAGCGACATGGAAGTGCTTTTGGGCCAAAAAAGCCCCAAAGCCAGAGCCAGAGTCTGGAAAATAGATATTACGAAATCGGCAGGATCCAGGAGCAGGAGCACTCTGGCAATGTGGGGCAGCTGCAGTATTACGATTTGGGGAGCAACTACAACCAGAAGCTGGCCACCTACGATCCGGACAAGTCCGAGGAAAATTACTTGAGTGGCAAGGCTGCCAGGCTGAATGCCACCGCCGGGCAGGGAGCATCCTCCCGCTTCCTGGACGAGGAGGTCTCCGAGCACCAGCCGCCCCCCGAGGAGAAGCGGCTGTGGGAGAGTTCCGAGGTGGGCTTTAAATCTGACAAATTGGAAGACGATTTGGAATCTGGACAGCAATATAACCCGGGTAAGTCCCAAACAAAAATAAATACAAAATTCTGGGAGAGATCTCTGGGAGGTGACTTAAAGTGACTCAAAAAACGCACTTACCCCGGTTTTCCTTTGGTATCCGAGTTCCGCATTCCAGTATCCTTTGAGTCTGTGTCCTGAGTCCTGGGTCAATGACTCGCTCCTCTCGATTGGAATGTCCGGATGGCTTGCTCTCGGTTCGAGTCCTGCCCGGGCTCTGTGCCAGAGATCCCGTCAAAGTCAAAGCCATGTGTGCGGTTGGGTGTTCCGTGTTCGGTGTTTTGTCCGTAAATTGAAAATATGTGAAGGAAATCCCCAAAGCATTTTCCACACCGAGGACCCTGGGGAAACGAGACAGAGACGGTGAGGCTGGGATAGTTGAAGGAATTCCCCAAATTCAATTCTTAAAGAGCCTTAAAAGTTGATAATTATATTTTGGGCGATAACTGGCCTTTGAAATTTATGCAAATGTTTCAATTCCGAGCTGAAGGAATCAAATGGAAAAGTTTTCTTCCAGCTTCCCCTTCATCTCCAGGGAGCTTCCTCGATTTTTTCCTATTTTTCAAAGTCCTTCCTATTCCTTCCTGTTGCCATTAAACAATAAAGCCAGCAAAATGGCAAAATATTGTGTATGTGCGAGGCTCTAGATTCCCAGACTGCGGAAGCAACAAAATCTCCTCGAAATGAACTGCTCCAAAGGACGTGCCAGGACTAAAATTGAAAGCCAAATCGAGGGTCGCCGCAGCAGTTCCGCTGCAAGTCATCCGGCAATATTTTATGACTCGTCGCGCCTCCCTCGCTGCCACAAATCAAAATGAAATGAACTTGTGTTGGGTTTGGGATTGGGATTGGGATTGGGGATTTGCTGAGGCGGTTGGTAAGGATCTCAGGATTTAGCAGTGAGACGGGTCCAAAAAGAAGGAGAAGAGACAGCGATGATGAGGGACATTTTAATACCCTGGAAAGGTATACCAAAGAACTTGCCTTTTAAGTCAAAAATTTGATATTAGAGACTCCCTTGATTCTAGGATATTTTTGTATCCAAAGTGTCTCAAGTCCTTGGGACGACAGGACATGCCCTACCGAGTTCCCTTTCCAATGGGCATCCCTAGATGTCCGTTGGGCTAATAGAAATCTATTACTTCCGAGCCCTGGAGCAGCGTGCGGTGACTAACAAAGATTTCTCCCTCTTCTCTTTTTATTTTTCCAGGATCCTTGGTCTCGGCCACGCCCACCCCCTCTAGCGCCTTCGAGCGGTTCAAGGCGTTGCGTCGAAGCCGCCAGCGGACAGGACACAAGAGCCACAAGAAGCGGTACAAGGACTACCTAAAGTGGCAGGAACCAGTGACCTCCACGCCGGTGCCACTCTCGCCGCGACACCTCCAGAAGCTGCAGAAGGACAACGCCAGTAAGGACAAGGAGAAGCAGCGTCCTTCGGTCCACACTCCGCCCATCTTCGCTTTGGGTCTGCGTCCGGCGAAGCCCTTCTACGAGGGCCAGGTGAGCTACTACGACAAGCAGGTGCCGTTCCAGGATTTGGAGCAGGACCAGCAGGACATGGAGCACCGCTCCGAGATGGAGAGGATGATAGCCCAGGACAACGGCAACTGGTATCGCAGGATCAGCCCGGTTTTGAGGAACGGCGTCAAGAGTGGCGTGGAGCTGAAGCACCACCACCATGGACACCACCAGGGACACCACCCGGGACACCACCAGAGCCACCACATGGGACACCAGCCGCTGCAGAACCACCACCATCATCATCACCACCACCAGAGCAACCACAAGACCAACCACTTGCGCTCTCGAACCGGAAATCCCTACCAGAGGAAGCCCCCGGGACAGAACTCCTTGGCGCTACCCGCTCCTGGACCCGCCGCCGTCCGACCTCGTCCTGGACCCCAGCCCACGCCCACGCCGCCCCTGCCGCCGCCGAAACAGGAGCTGGGCCACCAGATCACCGAGCTGGAGCACCTGGAGCGCTACTACGCCAAGTGGCCGCACCTAGCCCGCGTCCAGTTCCAGGTCTACGACGAGCACTATCGCGAGTCCCACCCCGAGCTGTACGAGGACTACGAGGACGACGACTACGAGAGCGCCGCCGAGCTGGAGGAGGCCCAGCAGGAACGCGGCGAGGAGGCCAACCTGCCGCCGTACATCAAGAAGTACAATCGGCGGAACAAGCAGCTCCTCAACTTGCTCGAGGGCACCCTGCCCACGCCCACAGCCTATCCGCCGGGACCCGGGTCTGGTAGTCCACCGCCTCCCCACCTGGACGACGAGTACTTGCAGGAGAAGCGGCGTCGCTACCACCAGCAGCAGCACTTTGTGGACTTGTTCGCCCAACAGAAGAGCGCCAGGGAGGGAAAGGAGATCAAGGAGCTGGATCAAGAGGCTGGAGTAGCCTCGACGACTCCGTTGAGCAACCACCTGCCGGAGGATTCCGCTGAAGGCGAACCCCCGGCCCTGCAGCCGCCCAAAACCATGAACTTCTGGCCCGGAAAGGTGCAGGTGGTGATGGCTTCGACCTCCACCCCGAAGCCGGCTCTCTTCAAGCTGCCCTCGTACCCGGCCATAGCCGGCAGCTTCCTGGGAACACCGCGCAGTCGCAGCGCCCAGTTCGTGGCCAATGTGGCGGGCAGGGGTCAGAGCAGCTGGACCCAGAACTCGACAGGATCAGCAGCCGGAGCAGCTGGTGGTGGAGTGGGAGCAGCAGTCGCCGCCGGATCTCCGCCCAGGGGTGCCCCTTCGCCGCTGAACTCCTTTGTCTACCATCGCGTGGTGGACGGGCCGGGCAACGGTAATGGCGTCCCGCCGAGGAGCGGAAACAGCCGCCGACTGTCACAGTCGCGACTTCCGTTCGTGGCCATTACGGATCGCCGGATGGACTCGTTGGCCGGCAAGAGGTCCTTGGCCGAGCGACACAAAGACTTTCAGCAGAATCACTTTCCGATGCCTTAGGTTGCGAGAGAGGACGAGCAGGAAGTTAAGAAATGGAAGAATATAACGAAGGGTTCAAGAGCAGGGTTGGAAAAATGGAAGCAAAGCTATTAAGTTTCTCAAAAAAGAAAAAATATTACTTTCTTTTACTTTTCCCTTGAGTTGCCCGTCAAAAAAGTAGCTGAAAAGTTTAGACTGATATTGAAATGTTTTCGAAACCCCTTAGGTAACCCAACCCGATCCAATCTAAAGCGAAATCCAGTCCAGCCAGCTTTTAACTCGGAAAGAAAAAAACGAAACTGAATCGAAATCGAAACCCATTTCCAGCCCTGTTTTTCTCGGAACTCGAAGAAAAGTCTTAAAGTAAATCTAGAACTATATTTAGTCGCCGCTTTCGGATGTATAATTTTTCGGTGTTTTATGTTTTACACGAAACGAAAGGATGCAGGAATCCAAGGATCTAGAGATAATTATCGGAGGAGAGCTTTTCTCTGATGGAAATACGAGAAAGATTACGTTTTACTGTTAAAAAGGTGAACGGTTAACAGTTGACGGTTAACGGTGAATGCTTAACGGTTAATTGTGAACGGTTAACGGTTAATTAATAACTGTTAACGGTTACTGGTAAACGGTTAACGGTAAATGCTTAACGGTAAATGGTAAAATTAGACGAAAAAATAAAGAGTAACAAGAATAAAATATAAATTAAGAGATACAATTTTTTTTTTGTGTGTATAAATAGCGAATTACACCAACACACACACACCTGTAGACACACGCACACAACCACACACCAAGGACACCCACAAGAACACCCCCAGACACACACACTCGAAGAGCTGTTAGAAATCAAAAAGTGATAATCGAAAAAAAAACAAGAAACAAGATATATTCAAGATAGTTTGAAGATTAGTTTAATCGGATTAATCGGTAATCAGTTAATCGATTAATCGGTTTAATCGTATTAATCGGTAATCAGTTAATCGTTTTAATCAGATTAATCGTATTAATCGAAGTTTTTAGTTTGAAAAGAACTGCTTTTTGGAGTACCCGACCCGCACGCTAAATCCAACGAAATAGGTTTCAAAATTGAATGGCAAATCAAATGTAGAAGCACTAAAAGTTTGAAAAACGTTTTATTAGACAGTTTCGTAGAACTCCAAACGGAGACACTCCTCCGACATCAATATTAGGATTCCAGACACAGTCCCCCCCAGAGGGAAACAGACTAAAAGGCTAGGTAATCCCCGAAAACTCCCCAAAAAAAACTTCAGAAATTAACAATACTTTGAGCTGGGAGAGAGTGCACCCCAAAGCTTTTGCCGAATTACGAGTTTAAAGAAAGTCCACAGTCCAGCACAGACCGACACCCAATTTTAATAAGCGGAAAAAAACGAGGAAAAGCAGGGATAAGCGAGGAGAAAGCAGGGAAAAGCGAGGAGAAAGCAGGGAGAAAGCCAGGGAAAAGCGAGGAAATAGCAGGGTGAAAGCCAGGAACAAGCAAGGAAAAGCAAGGAGGAGGTACTGGCCAGGAGCAGGATGCAATGCAGTGTAATTAACATATCAAAAGCGGGACGTGAGGAGGCACTTGCTGGGAGAAGAGCAGGAAAAAGCTGGAAACTGGCAACTTTAAGGCGTTCCGAAAATGTTTAATTTATTTAAATTTTTAAGGATCAAGGCAAGAATCAAGGCAAGGAAGGATGCTTCACCACACGAAAGCCATAGAAAGCCATAAAAAAAAACAGCCCGCACAGGTATCAGAGTATCAAGAAAAAATAATAAAAACAAAAAAATAATAAATATAAAATTATTGAATCCCCAAAGACACACACACACAACCAGAGAAACACACCCAGACACACACCTTATAAATACATGTATACACATCTCATTATGTGGTAAAATTTTAATGGAATGAAATTCAATAAAGCAACAATTTATTATTTACGCATAATTATGGATTTCCACCTACTTTTTGGCTGAGAACTTGCAGGCGGTTCAGGGTTGAGGGTTGAGGGTTGAGGCAGGAGACCTTCAAATGCCAGCAATTTAAATACAAATTAATCATTCAAAAGCAGCTCCCCGGTTTCTCCATCAAATATTCAGGACTTCACGCGCCACGATTTTGATTGGAATGATGGGGGGAAGCCTCCACCCCCTCACTTATTTAGAGAAATTAAAGGATTCAAAGGGAAAAGTCTGAGTTTTTGGGGAATTAAATGCTTGTTCAGGATGATAGTGCCTCAATATCGCAACAAGAAGCTTTCCAAGACACAAAGACTTTAGATTATCCTTTGAGGAGAGAAGCCTTCCGGTTGTCTTTTGTGCCACAACCTGTCCTGTTCCCGTGTGTCCTGTGGCAGTGACAGTTTCTCCTCCACATGCTGCAGTTTCTGGGGAAAATCACGTACTACTCGGGTTTTCTCAATAGCTCAGCATTTTCACGCAAAAATGGCAAAACCCCGCCCCTTTTGTACTGCCCGCCTAATTATAATAATTATGAAAAACAATAATTAAGGCACACAAGTCCTGGTCCTGGTACAACTGGAGCCCCAAACGTAAAAGACATTTAATTGAAATTTTAATAGAACTCGAAGCACGTTCGAAGGCGAAACCCAGACCCAAAAAAAGAAGGGGCACTAGGATAGGCGGATAGGGGCGTGGCAGGGTGCCAGGATAACAGGCATTGCCATTGTTTGCTTTCCTTTCTGTTGTTTTTCGGCTGGTCCTGCCTGGTCCTTCTTGTTGTTGGTTTGGTTCCTTTCTCATTCGGGCTGTTGAGCACAGAGTCTGAATTTTTGACAACTTAATTAGGTTGTTTTCTGGTTGGTTTTTCGACTGCCCCCCTCTCTGTCCAGTCCTTCGTCCTTGGACCTTTCTCTCCACAGTAGAGGCATATTTTAATGTTCTCTTGATTAAGTCGCTTTAATTGCTGGCCGACAACACCTCACGAGGTTGAAAGCCTCGAAACTCCACTCGGCTGGACGCACTGGCGGGGAGGCAGGACACCCACCATCCCACATAAGGACTCACTCGCAGAGACAGACAGTTATCCTCGGGGCTGGCAGTCAAGTTGTCAAAGTGGCAACAATATTAAGTATACGCCGTGTGGCCCAGCCCCGGGCATCCTCACAGGATATGCAAGAGAAGGTGTCCGCTGCTTTGGGATATCCAAAATATCTTCCATTTTAATTATAGAAAATCGTATGAAAGTTTATCGAGAATCCAAAAGTGAGGAAAGTTTTCTACGGCACCGGCACCCCAAAAAATATCCTTGGCCCATCTGTTACTTATATCCCTCCTCCTCCTCCCAGTCTGCGGTTTTATCTGCTACGGGCTACAGTGTCCGTGTTGTCCTTCCGGCCAGGACCAACAAAATAAAAACAGAAACAGACTGTCATGCTATATGACCAAAAAAAAGGAGCAACCTCAAACAGATTTCTCCGTTTTCCGGCGAAATCTTCCTTCCGGGAAGGACTGGCAGGAGTCGGAGATGGAGGCGGAAACACATCCGAGAAACTGAAACTCCACCGCATTTGATTTCTTTTTAATTTGTCGGAAAGCCTGCTTGGGTAGCATTATTTTTGTTATTCAAGAGCCCCACAGAATTTGCATAACGCTTTGATAATTAAATGTAATTGCTTTACTGCCAACGGGCAGGAAAAAGAGACGCAATCCGATTAATTTTCGGGTTTATTTTGAGAGAAATTAATGCCATGTTGATTTGTCAACTTTTCTTTATCTTTCTTGGGTTCTTGGGAGGGTCCTGCCAGCCTCTTTTTCCAACATTTTTTATGACGCATAATTATTTTTGATGCTCACTTGATTACCGAGTTTTGAGTGGCCACTTTCAACTCCAAACTAATCCAGGAAACCCCCCACAGCTTACATTTTTAATGATGATAATGATGATGGGTGGGGATGGAGTGGGTGGTTGTGGCAACGTTGCGTATACGCAATGGAATTTCAATTTAAATATTTACACTTACTACGCCACAGGACGAAGGGCCTGCTCCTTAATTCGATTTGCTATTCAAAATATGCCAGGCAATTAATAAACTTTCATTTATGGCTTCTTTAATTATTTAATTAGAAATAAATCTACGATTTTTAAAGCCTTGACAGGTCAACGTTTCCCTTTAATGACCTCTGACCCCTGCTAACAGACCGTGGTAAAAAAAAATATATACATATATTTGTGTAAGTCGGTTAACAAACAAGTTTCGTTCCCAGTTCGAGTTTTGGAGTTCGAGTTTCCGAGGGACTATTGTGAAGTTCTCATGAAGCGAGTTCAAAGCCTGGAAACTGGAGTGAAAGGTGAAAACTGCGGGGGGAGGAGGACGAGGAAATGGTGAAAATCTTGCGGAGGAAAAACAGAGCCAAAGGCAAGCCGGGTTCTCGTCAGCGCTTTTCCAACTTTTCGCCATGGGAGCAAACACAAAAAAAAAGTGAGAGAAAAGGCGGGAAAAATGCGGGGAAAAGCTGGAAAAGCGAAAGGGAAAAGCCGGGAAAAGTGTGCCGGAGAGGAGCAGAGGGGAAGCTTGCCAATTTTTCACGCCTTTACCAATGTAAATGACAGATTTTTATGCACGTTTTATGCCCTCGATGCGTACACGATTTCATTTTCAGCACTTTTCGCATCAGCGCTCCTCCGCACTTTCTCCTTACTTTCTCCGTCTCTCAACAGCCCCCAAACCCCCCAACCACCAGCCATCACCCACCACCCACTGCCACAAGGTCCCTGAACGAGCAGAAAATCACCGAGAAAATTGAACCAGAAATTATATTTCGATCACAACGATTACCGTCGAAACGAAATCTTTTTAAGCTTTAAAAAATGGCAAAAAAAAATGGTAACTAATTTTAGGTTTTTTTAACTAATATTTATAAATATTAACTAATATTTAGTGTTAATGTTTGTTGTGTGTAGAAAGGAAGGAAACAAAAAAACATCAATTGCTACCTTTAGGCAACAAATTGGTTTACCAAAAATTTTTATCCCCTGGAGGAGGTACAGGGAAGAGGATGAGGCTAAGGATGTGGCTCAGGCTGAGGATGTGGCAAGACGACGTGGGAAGTTGGGCAAATATATATTCCAGATTTCCATTAAGGCAGAGAAAAACAACAAAATAATCAAAAGCAAAGCAAAAAACCTAAAGAAGAATGAAAGCCAACACGGCAAGTAATAATAATACATGAAACTTCCATTTGCCCCTGTCATCATCACTTTTGTGGCAGAGCGCGGTGGTGCCCCAAGCTCCAGGACACCAGGTTCCCTCTCTGCTCGTGGTTCCTGCCACCTGCTTTCTGCCACCTGCTTCCTGCCACCTGCCTCAAGCTTCAAGCCCCCTCACGTGTGTGTAAATTTTGGGACTCAACCTCAAGTGCTCGCCGCCGAATTGAACTTGAATCCGATGTCCTCCTGCCAGGACCCTACCTCCTACCATTAAAAATGCACACCGCCCCAAAACCAGCGGGGGGCGTGGCCGGCAGGAGACCGAGGAGGAACCAGGGATTATGGAAACATGTTGGTGATTTGTTGGGCCATAATAAATCAGGAACGTAAACGGCTTATGGCCGGACAGGACGATAGGACCCGATACTTTAAAGACCCAAAAAAACAAATATTGCAGAGAATGAAAAATAAAACAATTAATAAATAAAGTAAAATATCCAACTGTTTACCCAACAATTTGCAAAACTACCCGAACCTTGATGCGGTCTTCGGTTCATCACTTCCATATTAAATCAGGATTTTGAAATAAATCCATCTCGAATATGAAAACAAAACAAAAATAATCCGCCGAAAGGCTCCACAGCTTTGCACTCAATTTATTTTGCAAAAAAAAAAGCTGAATAAAAAAAACCCTCCCATATATTGAACATTAATAATATTGGCTTTCAACTGCAGAGGCCGGCAAATAAAATTCAAACAGGAAGAATATTTATTTTGTTTCCGAGTGGAGTGAGTGGAAAACGGAAGAGTTGTGGTGCATTTCCATCAATTATTTAGTTGTTTTTCTTCACAAAAACATTTGAAATTTAAAGAGGAGGAAATGCATCAGAAAAAGCTGATTTTATGCTGAAAAAAACATAATATTTTAAAGCAAAACAATAGAAAATAGAATTTAAGGTATCCCGCAACATGGTTTGAAGCCAATGCTCTACCGAATGCCGCTGATGGATTTGTCACTATAAGTAGCTGCCAGGGAATGGGAATCGAGGCAGTCGAAGCAGTCGAGCCACTCAGGCACTTTGCCAGGACCTGCCGCAATGCGCTTTTTCCAAACCAGAGGCCGATAAGGCGACAGGAATTTGTGAAAGCTTCCTGTGTCTCCGGTGTCTTCATTCGCACTCCGGGCACAAAATGCACTCTGCGATTCGGACTCTGCAAATCCTTCAAAAAAGGGTTTTAAACAGTGACCAGTGATGGGAAAAACGAGGCAAGAACTACATAAATCATACGCACTGTTGTCTGAAATCCTTTTTTTTTTTCTTCTCAATTAAAATTCGCCCCAATTCCGCTTGAACTGATGGATGCCTAGAAGTAGCCCCCAGCCCTGCCCTGAAAATAGAATTCAATACGAAACCGCTTTACAATTCGAAGCCTCTAGGCCACGAACTTGCTGAGGTATGCGAAAAGTGCAAACGGAGTCGATTCACCAGCCTGGAGGGGGCCAAAAGCGCATCCAAAGTGGCCAGAAGGGGTTAGTGGTTGGGTGGCTGCTTTCAAAAGGGCCCCGAAAACAGAAGCCACCAGTTAGGGCATATCAACGATGATTGAACCACTGTGGGAGGTCGTTTTTCGGTTTCCAGAAAACTAGAGAGGCCGTTGGGCGAGTGCATCTGACAGAGAGCCTGGCGGGGATCTCTGGGGACCGACGACCAGGGGTTTCACTGTCAACTAACTGCACTAAACTAAACTAAACTGAACTGTAGACCCGGCGAGCTGGGCCGCGCCCATTAGATCTCTGAAGTGATGACAGGGCAAGGTCCCAGCAAACTGGAAACTTCTGACTTGCATTCCAACCTCGATTCCTGCCACTGCACCCTCTGACTTTCATGCTTCACCAAAAGGCACTGCGACAGAAAACCCGGAGTTGTGTTTTAGATTTCTTCCCAAAGAACCACCAGAACCAGGGAACTCGAAGGATGTAAAACCTCCTTTTTTTTGTCTCAGTGCACTCGTCTCTCTGTGTGAAAGTCTTTCTAGCCAGTCGGGCAGTTTATGTGTGCTGTTGCCGTTGACATGATGCCATGGAAAAAATGATTGCATCCACTCCATGGATTGAGTGTGTATCCTCCATCCTGCCATCCAGCCATCATGCCATCTGTGTCTGTCTCTCTATCTGGGTTTGTCACCAAGTGACTCACCAAGTGCGGGGATCTGGGCATTTAAGCCTTTCAATATTAATTAAATGCTTACCAGCCCCCAAAAAAGTGGAAACCCCCCTCAGGGGCTTAAGGTTTTTTGGACTCCTAGTGGCCCATTTGCATCATTTATTAGCCTGAAGTCTGGTCTCTACCTCTCAGTTAATGGACTTGACTGCACTTTAGGGATAACTACAGTTGAATCAATTTTTGTCCTGAAAGTTAATTTGGAAACTCCTTCGGTGATTACCCCAAAAAATCCCCTTCAATTTCAATTCCATCCGATTTAGGGACCATCAGCAATCAAGGCATCAAAATTTCATACTTGGGCGAAAAAAAAATGGAATATAATAAAACTGCTGACAGCTTCACAAATGATTACCGAAAATATCCAAGACCCAAGACCAACCATGTGCTAACCGGAAGGGGAGTCCAACAAGAGATTCCCCTTCAACACCTCCAACGGAATTATTTGCGGGTGACTGAATGGCATCCTTCATCCCATCCTTTTTTTTTGTTATCCCGACAGGAAAGGAAAAAGGACAAGACAATGGGCGGTTGTTCGGTGGGCCGTGTGACGGATCCAGCTCAATTCTAACTTTACAATCTCTTCAAATTAAGTTGACCCATGTCAGAATTGGCTCAAAAAAGGTTTTAGCCCCTTTCTATCCTTCCTACCTACATGACATTTTTTAGGACCTTCTTTCGATGGCAGATAGAAGGCCAAGAATCGTTTCAATTAAAGTGTTTCCACCACAATTAAACAGGATTGCCACCAACACCGATATCGATGGTTAAAACAAAAACGCAGTAGCCTGAATTTGGTTCCTAAATTCCCAAAAACTAAGTAGGCCACGCCTGGTGGAAAGAGTATAAAAAGGGGCCTAGGCCGGTGAAAGTTTCATTTGCCTCCGGGACAGGCAACAGTTCGGACGGCATATCAGGAAAATAATATTAATAATCAAAATTCTAAAAGGTCTCGAAATAAAGGTAATAATAAAAAGTGAAAAAAAAAGTGAAAAAAGTGCAAAAGTTTTCGATAAAAAGTGAAAAAAGTGCAAAGTTTTCGATAAAAAGTGAAAAATTGTTGATTGTGAAAAATGTTCGATAAAAAGTAAATCCAAAATTCAATAATAAAAAATTATTTTCAGTTTACTCTCGGGCAGGTGCGGCGCCGTGACGATGTCGGCATTGCGGATGCTTCCGCGTGCTAGACCGGTGGCTCGGGACCTGGGTGTGCGGGTGGGTCTGCGCTTCGCCAGCGGCGACGGGACACGCCTGATGAGCGGCGATCGCGAGGTGGTCGGCTACGGCATCAACGGCCGGCCCATCTACTTCGATAGCCAGGACTGCCCGTTCCCGGCGATACGGTTCCGGGAGCTAACGCCAGAGGTGTGCGGCCTCAAGGAGAAGGAGCTGGGCGATTGGAAGAAGATGGCGCTGGACGACAAAAAGATCCTATACCGGCACAGCTTCTGCCAGACCTACGTAGAGTTCCAGAAATTCAGCCCAGACTGGAAACTGGTGCTGGGCATTGGCTTCTGGTCCTTGGCCATCGGCTGCCTGTTAACCATCTTGACCAAGGCCAAGATGTACAACTATTTGCCGGAAACGTTCGACGAGGAACGGCGCTCCGCCCAGCTGCGCCGCATCATTCAGCTCCAAATGAACCCAATAACTGGGCTATCCTCCCACTGGTGCTACCACCGCAACCAGTGGAAGTAATACGATCGATATGAAATCAGGACACTCGCTACATCTTTACGAGCAAGAGGGACTCAAATGCTGATGCCGCCAGAGATGATAGCTCATTGAATTGCCGTTTCGTTTCGTTTCGTTTCGACAAGATATATATATGTACACAAGGGTAATACTACAAAACAACAATTTCGATTACACTTGAACATCAATCGGCAATACAACAAACACACAGCTAGCTCCCTATATTTGCTAAGCCATATAGACTATCAACAGCATTATCGATTGCCAAGGATCGTTATATGTTCGATGTTAATGTTTAATGTTTTACACTGCCGATATAGTGACATACACTGACAACTATAAGAATATTTTGGGATTAATATTCACGGATTATCATATTACGCACACTATGCACTCAATCTACGTTCTCCAAAGTAATTTGTTTACTCATTACTTTAACACTATCTGGCCAAACAAATGTAACTACCGCCCTGAACACTAGTTACACCCAATAATTAACACACACACACCAAACACACTAAATGGAAGGAAATACACTTAGCAAATCAAAATAATATACAGAATATTGAATATATATCTGCACACGCCCCCGCACACTGCTCTCTCTACAATTTGGGACACTGCGCATATGACCTCACCTATGCATTCGTAGCCTCCCAAATGATTTAATGGTAAAGATTGTTAATGATTCGTTTAGTTAAAGTACACTTTCTACACTTGAAGTTGATGAATATCGCAATTGGTAAATAATTATAAATAATAATTAAGTACACTCGCATGCAATCATTACAATAATCATATCAAACACTTGAATATTGTACACTTGAAATGATTGTAATGATTTGTGAATTGTATTGCGAAAATATATAAGCGATTATAAGAATCCCAAAAAGGAAAAAGGTCTTTAAAAGGGGTTTTGGGACTTATGGGACTTCTAGGACTTCTAGGACTTCTGGAACTCAATGGACCTTCTGGAACTCAAGGGACCTTCTGGAACTCAATGGACCTTCTGGAACTCAAGGGACCTTCTGGAACTCAAGGGACCTTCTGGAACTCAAGGGACCTTCTGGGACTCAAGGGACTTCTGGGACTCAAGGGACTTCTGGGACTCAATGGACTTATGAATCTTCTGGAACTTGCGGAACTTCTGGGACTCAATGGACTCACAGGTCTCATGGAACTTCTGAGCACTTCTGAAACTTCTGTGGACTTTTGGAACTCATGGAACTTCTGGGACTTAATGGACTCACTGGACCCACTGGACCCACTGGACTCACTGGACTCACTGGACTCACTGGACTCACGGGACTCACGGGACTCACGGGACTCACTGGACTCACTGGACTCACTGGACTCACTGGACCCACTGAACTCACTGAACTCACTGGACTTGAGCTAAAAATGCTCTTTAATGCAATCTTGAACTTACACCCTCAAGAATAATGATCCATAAATTGTATTTCGAAAATAAAGAAAATTATAAGAATCCCAAAAAGAAAAGAATTCAATCTTCTGTAAAATGTATTGCGATTTAGAAGAATCCCAAAGAAAAGGACTGTAAAAGAATCCCAAAGATCTCCCGAGTTGAGCTAAAAATGCGCTTTATTGCAATCTTGAATTGAGATTTGTTAATACATCGAATGTATGTTTGATCTTTTAATGTATACAATACAATATAATATATAATATAATCTTTTTTTTGAAACGGCTGCATGCGTATGCGTGTCATGTCGCTGACTGTACTTTTTCGGTTTTTTTCTCCTCGTTTTTCTGGATGTGTTTTGATGTAAAGGTGGTCTCGTTTTTAGTATGTCCCATGAAAGGATGTATATGTATAGTATGTATATTATGTATAGCATGTATATTATGTATAGTGGTAATGTATGTATGTAAATACTAACATCAGTTGATTTCATGAATTCCATTTTCATTTTGGTTGTTGCTTTTTATTTTTGTTTGAAAATTTGTGTTTCGTTTCTTGTTTTTTTTTGGTGCATCACATGCATGGAGTACAGTAGTCAATGCCTAAATGGTCGAACAAAGCTCAAAGCTTCTTAAATTGAAAATCGAGTTTAAGTACGGCCAATCGAGAAATAAACCTAAAATAGTAGTCACTGGAAACTGAAACAAAAGTTCAGCAATTTTTTGGTTTTTTGTTTATTTGAAACTCGATTCCTTAGGCTTCTTTTTTTGTTTTATTGAACTTTGTTTAGCTTTGTATTTTAATTTAGGTTTAATGCTACCACAAAATATATATTCCTCAGATACATTTATATATATATATAACTACTTAGAGAACATCATTTAACTTGAATAGTTCTTGGCAGTTAATTTTTGCATTTACATATTTTCAGAATCCTTTTTATCGTTTCAAAATATGCCAGGGCTCGTTTGCCATTTCGCTAGACTTTTCATTAGATTTGATTAATTTACGATATTTGCGACATAAATACGCATCCTTTCACATACTCGTACTCGTACATATATATATAAATATATATATATATTGACTTATGTACATATACTGGATTTTTGTATACATAGACTTGTGTATTTTTTATTTCTTTTATTTCTTATTGAAGTTTGCACATCACTATGCTTGTATTTTATATAATTTCTTTCATTTCCCGCCCTATACCCCCGCCTGGTGAGTGCATCCTCCGCCAGGACATCCTTATTGTGGTTCTTTGCTCCATCCTCAGCCTGCCTTTGCCCATTGAAGAAATTCAAATTTTGTATTTAAGTTTATCTCGCTTTCAGGGCTTTTTCTTGCTTTCTTCAAGCTAATTAGCATTAAATAATTAATTTTAATTATAGTATTAAATAACTACTACATTGAAAATGAGTGTGTTTGTTGTGTCTGGCGATGACGATGATGCTGTGTGTGTCTGGCTGGATGGATGATTCTCTTGCCCACCTTTTAAGAGATGTGTTTGAAATGATTCCTGCAGTTGTTTGCTAAACATTTCGCTTGTTTATTGGCAGTGCAAGTTTTTGTTTTATTTTATTTCCGAGTGCCATGTGTGAATCAGGGCAGAACACTGAACTGAATCAACTTGCAAACGCGGCCAAACGATACACGGATTAACTAAATACAAAAAAAAATAGATTGACAAAAAAAAAACATATTCCTAATGAAGTAAAATGAGAGTATGAGAGTCCTATCAAGCCTGGCTGATAGCTGGCGTCCAGCGCAGAGATCCTTCTTCCCGTCCCCAGCTCCCCCATCGAGCTGGGAATGTGGTTTTGAGTTAAGTGTACAGTGTGTATCATGTCGAGAGTGTGTTTTGTTTTTTTGGCATGAGTGAGAGTGGTATGAGAGTGAGAGTGTCTCGTGTGTCGGTCTGATTGGATGTTCTACAAGATACGACGAGTTATGCACTATTAAATAGCATATATATATTGTGGTATCCCTAAAACTCGATAGCTCCTGCTGCTGCTGATGCCTGGCCTGCTCCAATCCAGTCCCAGTCCCAGTTCCAGTCCAGTTCCATTTCCATTTCCAATCCCAGACTTTAGCCATTTAATACACTCTTTGTCTGATCCGATCTGCCTGGCCATGCGCGTGTGTGTTTTGGTTTCGTACTGTTTGATTTTCTGTTTCTGGTAGTATGTGAACTCGCTGCTTTCCTGCCGCTTTCCCGCTTGCTTTCGCTGTCCCTGGTGATTTCATTCAACCGAGCCATTCAACCGAACCATCGGCCATCGTCTTTCAGTCCCAGCCGTTCTCCTTTATCATGTGCGCCAGCTCGATGATGAACTTGCCCTCCTTGTACTTCTGGCTGGACTCGTAGGCGTGCTCGTACTTCCAGCCCAGAGGTGTCTTGCAGCACTCGCAGTAGATGTCCGCCACGGCATGGAGGCCGGTAAGCAGGACTCGCTCCTCCGTCTGGCCGCAGGCGACATTCACCACCGAGTTGAAGAGGTAGGCCGGTCCCTGGCTGCCCTGGAACGACTTCGAGATGAGCTCGTCGTGGGAGGCGAGGTGGGCGCGGCAGTGAACACATGAGTAGGTCCGGTTCGTGGACGGTAGATAGGCCTGGAACGTCTTCACCATGATGCTAATGGTGCAGCTGGTGACGCTGGTGAAGCGGAGCTCCTTCCGGCAATCTCAGGCAGCAGGCTAGTAGCTAAGTTCGTCGTCTTCCGTCTTCGACTTGTCCGTCCTTATCGTGGTCCTCTTAACTGTCATTTAGGAGAGAAATAGCTTAGTTTTCTTTTCTTTTCATATTTAACAGTACAACTCAGTGTCTAACTCTCATTTTTCTCAGGTTTTGCAAAAGCAATTCAATTTTGTTCGGTGGTTGGGTGGTTGCTGTTCAAGGAACGAGTAGCAATTCAGTCTGTCCGTTTCCAATCAATTTTAAATATAATTTTGTGAATAGATTTTAATCCGGATGAGGATTAATTCAGAGTCACTAGATGTATGCTTTTCCAAGGCTTTCAGCATTGGAGCATATAAATAGGACAGGAAGAAGGCACCCAAACTATTCTTGGGACGTTCTTTGGGAATAGATTTAATGGGGAAATCGAAACGATATAAAAAAAATGTCAGAGATCTGAGAAAAGAAGCTCCCAGGCTCCTCGATTGGTTAGTAAAATAATCATTTCTATAAGGATGTTAAGCTTAGGCTTTCCTAGAACCCAGCATTCCTTACTTTTAGTTTCACAAAAGTCATAGAAATCGATACTGATCCTTGAACTAGTTTTCTGTGTTGTTTTCCGAAAAAAGTTTTCTTTCATTTTTGACGCCAATTAAGTCGAGCTAGCCAAGTTGGACCTGCCGCTTGGTTTATTTATTCTAGGCCACTTACCTTGACCAGGATGACCACAGGCTGCCCGCACTCTCCTGGGTTCGCTCGTTAACTGGGGTCGGCGGCGACGGCGATACCAGCTGGCTCGGCTGCTGTCATTGAATGATTCTATGGCTGCGAATCCAGTCGACTTTTTGATCCGATTCTGATTCTAATTCTGAGTCTGATTTCTGATCCCTGGCTATATCAGATTTCCAGACGGCCAAAGAAAACTGCAAGTAGAAAAAACAAAAGGCGAGTTATTAATGCATGCGATGTCTGTTATGCAAAGCAGGGAGAATTCGAATTCGAGCCAAGGAAAAACAGTGCCGCGCCAACGAGAGTGCAGGGTTGGGGGTTTTGGTGGAAAAGCTAGATATAGCCGGGGCATTTCCATTATTGATTTCCATTTGCAATCTTTCTGCCGTTGGTAATTCCAGTCGGCAACCAGGCACACACACACAAGGGATAATTGCCCACCCCCGAAACCAAACAAAGCGCAACGAGAAGCGACGGGCAAGAGCTTTGATTAGACCCAAGAGTACCCTGTAAGGAATGACAAGGTTGGGTTAATAATGAAACTGTAGATATAGAAATAGATGAAGATATAGCCGAGCTTCCTTCTTTCCTGGGAGCAACACCTAACCACCCATGGGTACCATGCAACCCCAACCCTGTCGAAGTACCCCCCACTAATTGATATTTGTTGCACTCACGCACAGTTTGGCAGCAAAACGCTGCACCGTCGCATACCTGAACAGCTCCGAGAGATCGGGACTGGAAAGAACGCTCCACCTATTAGCGCCATCGCGGGTGCTAAATGATTAATCGCCTTTTGCAGTAAACAACCAAATAACCAGACCAGGTCTGAGTAAGTTTTCGATTTCGGTTGCGGGGGAGATGCCTGGCCAGCTGGGGGACTGCGGTACATAAATAGGACAAATATATATATGTCGGGATGCCCATGAATAATGCCAATCGGGAATCTTTTATTCATGCCAATCCGTGAGTCGTGCTCGCTTTGTTCCTCTTTTTTTGTATTTTTTCTGGGTACGAGTATTTTGTACAACTCCTGGCGAAGCTGTTAATTGTTATTCATTGGCGGCCTTGCCGATTGATGATGTTTACCCATTGATAAGCAGAGTGCTTAAGGCGAAAGGTTCTCCGACACGAGGAAGTCAAGGCAGACAATGGCCGATTAAATGAATATAGAGGAGTATGTCGGGTGGGACTTGGAGGGGGTCTCTTGGGTGGATTGAAACACAGTCCTGTTTTGAAGTCCTGTGCCTGAAAAGAAACATAAATGCTTCTTGTAATTAGGACCCCGACCCGAAGCTAACCCATCACCAACCTTCTGCCCAATCTCCGAATGCTAATTGGCCAACAACGCCGCCGACTGCCGACTGCCTGTGCCGGTGACTTCAACACAAAGAACCCAAACCCGAACCCAAACCCAAACCCAAAGCCAGAAGGAGCGCCCTGGCAGAACAAAGAGCAAAGCGCCAAAGCGAGGGATTGGCGATGGTGAATGGATGGCAAAAGGAGAGTCAAGAGTGGCAGAGTGGCAGTATGGCAGAGAGCGAGAGTGCATAAAAAGGGAAATGCACTTGGACCCAGACAACAAAGAAATCGAATCCGCCACCACCCCCACCTCCATTGCTTAACCCCGGGGGGCGTGTCGCCTGTATTAATTTGCATTTCAATTAGAAAATCTGTCAGCCAACTTAATTAATTAATTTTTTTCTCTTTTTTATCAAAGCAAAAGCAGTAGCTTTGGAAAACCAAACAAGACACAACAACAGTTCACTGAACCACAAAAAAACAAAAACAAAAAAAGAAAGACAGGGGGGGAGACAGAGACAAGGGAGCCTGGCAAAGTTCTTTGTCACACACTTGGGGACCTCTTGGCTCACCCTCGCACACTCTCTCCCCTTCTCTGTCTCCGCCGCCAGGCTGGGAATTATTTTGCGTGCGAATTGATTTCTATTAATGTTTTTTTTGCACCTTTTTTTTTTGCGCCTAGCACTATTTTGCCGGATTCGGGTTTATTTCTTGCTTTTTGTTAGGTTCTCCACTCGACAAATCGGAAAGCAAAGCGCGCAGGGCGAAACTTGAAAAGCGAATGACGCTGCTACGCGGCTCCGCTGCTCTGCTGCTTGGCCGTTGTTCTGCCGACATGGCGAAGGCCGAGCCCCGAGCAGCGCTGCGACCGAGACGCAGCAGGTGGCAGCGACGTCAGCGATAAAGGACAAATATGAAATGCAAATCGGAAAAAACGGTAAGGCGGTAAAGCGGCAAAATATGCAACAATTGGAGCAACAACGCATAATGCGTGCTCAATGAACAAACAAATTACGTGCAATTTGCAATTGCAATCAAGACGCAGCTGTAAAGACGGGCCGAACGGGCCAGACGGGAGATAGAAAACGGTAAACTGCATTTGCCGCTAGAAATGTTAACAATATTCTAGTTGCTGCCCCCTGCCCCTCTGGCCACAAGACCAACCCCCCACCAGACCAATGTGGGCAGGCAACAAAGTGGCTTTTGCCATTTTCTTTCTTTTTCTTTTGCAGGCTCCCAAGTGCGTGGGGGACAGTGGGGCCGTTGTGCTGAAAAGTGGTAACACATGCAAAGGGTTCTGTTTTGCCTTTTGTTGCAGCTAAACATATGCAGCGTTGTTTAATGGCAAACAGCTGGCGAAATGATAGCGACAATTTCGATTTGATTGCCGCCATTAAACGAATCTAATCGCCGCCGTTTTGGATTGCATTTATCTCTGGCGGGCTCCAACTTGTTGGTAGCCACTGTGCCAGTACCACCGTGTAACGGTAACTCCACGATAGTATGTCAGCAGAGACTGAGAAGTCGACTGCGACAGAGACTGCGACTGCGTCGGCAATGGCGAGACAAAGTGACGGGACGGGCGTCGCGTGTTGAAAGTACAGCTTGCACCAGCAACAGATTGCAAACGAAAATTAGTTAATTAAAGTCGAAAATAAAGCGAGCATGCATGCAGTACAGGGACTATTGTCAAGACCGCATTAATTGCCATCATTTCTTCTTCTTCGGGCCGCAATCACTGAACCTCGTTTGCGGCTGATATTGTTTATTGTTTACTGTTTATTCTGCGTCGGCGTCGACGTCGGTGTCGGTGTTGGCGTCGTTGTCGGCGATGGCGTCGACGTCGGTGTTGGTGTCGTTGTCGGTGTTGCCTTTTAGCCAAAAAGTCAACACGGCTAAGAACTTTTGCGTCGTTTTCTCTCGCTGTTTTGCTTTGTTGTTTTCCTTTCCAATTGCCCACCCGATACCCGCTTTGAAGGTATTTCAGACTCCGCCTGTCTCCAGCCGACAGGGTACCTCAAGTTCGAGTTCTTCCAAGGAAAAAGAATCATAAGAAGATGATGGAGTGAAGAAGAGGAAGTCTTGCTGGTAGCAACGACCGAACGGTATTGCCCCCCACACGCGGACACCCTCCCCCACAGCTGTTCTTTGTTGTTGTTTTGGGTTTCTTTACATTTTTTGTGTTCGCTGCTTGTTCTCCCTCTGGTTTGCTGCCGTCTCCCTTGCGCCACTTCGCTGGGGGGTCAATGGCGTTGCTCTTTAAAAACTTGTCTCTGGCCGCTCTCCCTTGCTTGTTTTGCGTTTGTTTTTTGCGCGTCTTGGGGGAAGCGAAAATATAAATAAAATAGAACGGTGATTAACAGCGGCCAGATAATAAACCAAAACGGCCTGGCCGATAGGCGAAAACAAAACAAAGCCAACAGCTGATGCAATACAAAGAGCCAGAAAGAGGCAGAGAGCGGCGCAGGCGGAAAAGCGGCAGAGGTGAGAGGTGAGAGCATTGGATCGGGCTTGGGATCAGGCCTGCATATATTCTTTTCTTATATAGAATATATGCATATAGACCGCCGCATTAGCAACATTCGATTGTGGTCGTTTTTTCTTATCAGAAAATAACATGAAATTTATTGCGTTGTGACGCTGCTGGCGACTGCGACGGCGACGCCAACCAAAGCAGAGAGACCCCAACAGAGGGAGCGCGAGAGGTAAACAAAAATACACAAACAGCTGCGGCAGCACACACACCCACATGCGCACTACAGCTGCTGTGTGTATGCAGAAAATGCTATGGCAAAAATCCTGTTGGCCCCCAAGCCGCCTCCGCACTCCTTTTTTCACAACAAAGTCAGCTGTGTGTGTGCAACAACAGCAGGAAGCTTCACACAGGGATTTGGAGTCGCAATTTGTTTTTTATCTTCTCCAAAAGCCCCAAATAAAACGGCAAAAGGCACAAACACACGCACAAACTTTTGTATACAAAACAAAATAGAAAAAAAAAACTATCTGCAAGCGCTCCACACGCATGGGGTACAGTTTTTGGCAACTTTGATAGTGTGGGTGACGCGATGCGTTTTTAAAACGGTAAAACGGTGCAGTCACTTACTTGTTTCTGATGCGTTATTTGATGCGTTTTCCCTCTGCCGTAGAACAAGCACACACACACTACAACACTAGAACGGCCAAAAGCAATATGCAACGATTATGGCCAACGGAAAACGCAAATTGGCAATGGCTCTTCTCTTCTGACGCTTCTCTATTTCTTCACTTGCAATTTGTTTTCTATTTCAACATTTGTTGTTGTACTCTGCAGCCAGCCAGTGGGACCAGGCGATCACTTATGGGGCAATACCTTGAAAGTTTCTGACCAAAAAGTTTAAAATATTGAGCGGTAAATAAGAGAATCACGTAAAAAACGTTTATAAAATAGAAAAACTACTAGATCCACACGTGGAATAAAGGCAAAGATAGTATAGATGAAGTTAACACATATATTTTGTGGCCATTATATACCTTACAAATATAATTTTCATCGCATGTTTTTTGTTGTCACATATTTATGACTAATACCAATTGTTCCTTTTACAAATTCCAATGCTTTTTTTAACTCAAAACTCAGTTCTAGGCCAAAGAATTCATATTTGAAGTCCCTTCCAATTGGTCTGGCAACTCTAATTTTCTTATTGGACATACTAAGAAAATACCAGAAAAAAACATAGCTTGTTTACATTTCAAATGAGAACTAAGGAGAAACTAGTAATATTGAAAGTTTAGTTTTAATATTTTAAAGAAGATCAAAGTGTTTAATAATTATTTGTGATAATAAAACACATGTTTACTTCCAATAAGTAGAAAAATATCGATGTTCTATATATCGATTTTTCCATCAATGTTTAGCCTCCCCTAATCTGGCCACACTGGCATTTTGGCAAAAACAGCGGCGCTTACGACAGATTGTAAAAGTTTTCTCTGTTTTTTTGTTCGAGATCACTCAAAACTAGAAAAAGGTTAGGCTAAGCAACGAAAAATCACCTTTGCAGGTTCGGAAAATGACGCAGAAACCATCCAGCTGGACCTGGAAGGGACCCCTCCAAGTCCAGCCGCCTAACCTACAAAGTTACATAATTTTCGGTTATTTGTTGTTATAAAGTGAGATTCCTATTTAATGGCTGCACATCTCTTTCCTTTCCGCAGAGCATTATGTCGTTCTCCAAAACTGCCCGTCTGTTGGCCACCCGTGGCGCTCGCATGGTCCAGTCCCGCAACTACTCCGACGATATGAAGCTGACCTTTGCTGCTGCAAACAAGACATTCTACGATGCCGCCGTGGTGCGCCAAATCGATGTGCCATCCTTCTCTGGCTCCTTCGGTATCCTGGCCAAGCACGTGCCCACCCTGGGTAAGTTTTCGCCCCTCGTCGAGGCTTTATTTTCTTCGCAAACTTGTTATATCATCGAACGTTTTGCCTTCCAGCTGTCCTGAAGCCCGGAGTGGTCCAGGTGGTGGAGAGCGATGGCAAGCTGATCAAGTTCTTCGTCTCCAGCGGCTCGGTCACCGTCAACGATGACTCCTCTGTCCAGGTGCTCGCCGAGGAGGCGCACGCCGTCGAGGACATTGACATCAACGAGGCTCGCCAGCTGCTTACCAAGTACCAGTCCGAGTTCACCTCTGCTAGCGATGAGAAGGTGCGATTTCGGGTTCCTATGAATTATAGATAGTCAGTTCTAAGATAGCTTTAAAGAAGATTCGTTTTCGTTTAAATTTCCAATTTGTATAGCTTCTTGTAAGCTTTCAGTTATCCTTAAGACTGGTACAC
This sequence comes from Drosophila ercepeae, assembly GCA_018150545.1. Classification (NCBI taxonomy): domain Eukaryota; kingdom Metazoa; phylum Arthropoda; class Insecta; order Diptera; family Drosophilidae; genus Drosophila; species Drosophila ercepeae. The sequence continues at coordinate 4,390,696 of JAECWL010000197.1, forward strand.
TTTTGTATTGCAACATCCAACTAATTGAATATCCTTTTTTGTGGTTTTCAGGCCAAGGCTAAGGCTGCCATCGCCGTGGAAGTCGCTGAGGCGTTAGTCAAGGCTGCCGAATAGACGTAATCACCAACAAAAAATAATAAAAAAAAAACAACCACACACCGCCACCAACATCCAGAAACCGATGTTTTGTGTCTGAAAATAAATAAAACATAAACGATCCTCTTAAAAAGCAAGGCGTTATGAAACAATAAAAATGCGATTCATAATATTCGTATTAATGACCGTGATCACCAAACAACTTCAAACGACACCTCGTCGCAGTTTTTCGATTGTTTCTTTTTTTTTTGTAATTTTTTTTTCTGTTTCGCTGCCCATGGAGTGATTTTCGATTCGTCGAAGAGAAATGTGTGATATTTCCTCGCCCTGTGGTACTCTCTCGTTATGCTAATCCCCTGGCATTTAGCCTTTAATCATATTTTAATGAGCCAGCGCTGGAATGCGATGTTTCAGCCAACTTTCTTATGCAAATTCTGGCCAAGATGGGCTGTCTCTTGGCCTTTCTTAAGCGCTAATTGATGTTGCAATACAATTGAATGCCTTGCGGTCTGAAACGACTTGCTGTGATGGGAAACGTTTAACTAATTTCCACACATATTTCTGTTAAACGGCCTAATGAAAATTGCATAACGATTAAGCCATAATTCGTTGATACCTTTTCCCGCTGTGTGGAAATCGAAACCCGTTTGCCGAAGGTCAAGTTTAGGGTTTCTATTGCTTTGATAGCTTTGATATCCCTAATTATAATAAAAGTAAACGATTAGCGTTATTTTTTGGTGGATTTTCTCTTTTTATTTTCTAACAAAAAAATGCGTGGTAAAAAAAATGTCTTAAATTAATCTCATGGCGTTGTGTAGGAATGGTAGGGTGCTCGATGTAGTGTAGCAGGAAGGATCCTCTCTAGTAGGCAGGTGGGCCGTAGGTCTGGGCGGGTGCGTGGCCCACTGGCAGGGCTTGCTCTTCGGGGGCGAAGACTGGTGCTGGGGCGGGATGGGGCACGCTCAGGACGGGCGCTGGGGCGGAGTAAATGGGAGCAGGTGCAGCCACTGGAGCTGGGGCATAGACTGGAGCTGGAGCAGCATAGACCGGAGCTGGTGCTGGGGCGGAGTAAACCGGAGCTGGTGCTGGGGCGGAGTAAACTGGAGCGGGTGCTGGGGCGGAGTAAACTGGAGCAGCCACTGGAGCTGGGGCATAGACTGGAGCTGGAGCAGCATAGACCGGAGCTGGGGCTGGAGCGGCGTAAACTGGTGCTGGTGCAGCCACTGGTCCTGGGGCATAGACTGGAGCCGGAGCTGGGGCATAGACTGGAGCCGGAGCTGGGGCGTAGACTGGAGCGGGAGCAGCAATGTCCTGGACAGGGGGCAGGTAGGAAGACACCGGAGCAACCGCTGGAGTGGGCACATCGATGGGAGCGTAGGCGGGACCAGCAGCCACCTGGGCGGCAGAGTGCTCATGGATTACGCGGACGACCTTGGTGACACCACCCGAGGAGTATCCACCACCGGAAGAGTATCCACCACCGGAAGAGTATCCACCGGATGAGTAGCCAGCACCGGAAGCGTAGCCGCCGCCAGCAGAGAAGCCGCTATCCTGGCTCTCGTGGACAACCTTGATGACTTGGGAGACAGCACCACCGCCGACAGAAGCGCCACCGCCTCCGATGAAGGCAGGTCCAGGAGCAGGGCCGGAAGCAACGTTCACAACCTTGACGATCTGAGGGGCGCTCTCAACCAGGGGAGCGCTGACCAGAGGGGCGGACTCCTGCACGACCTTGATCACCTTCACCGACGAGGGGGCTGGTCCAGAAACAGGGGGCAGGTAGACGGGTCCAGGGGCGGGACCGTATCCGTGTCCACCGCTGCTGCCGCCGCCGGAGATGACCTTCACCTTGATGACCTGGGGAGCTGCCTCGTAGCCATAGCCGCCGCCATAGCTGCCTCCAGCGGAGTAGCCTCCAGAGGAGTATCCACCAGATGAGTAGCCTCCAGAGGAGTAGCCGCCGCCCTGCTGGTGAATGACCTTGACCACCTGGACTGGGCCACTATGACCATGTCCGCCATGGTAGCCACCACCACCACCGCCGCCGCCGTGGTAGCTGCCGCCTCCGTTGCCACCGTTGCCTCCATTGCCGCCGCCGCTCAGGCTGAATCCTCCCTTCAGGCTGGCACCGCCACCGCCGCCGCCTCCACCGCCACCACCACCGCCGCCTCCGAGGAGACCCAGGAAGCCAGCGTTGGCCACGGCGAAGAGGGCACACATGCAAACGAAGACCTGAAAGGAATTAGAAGATTTTAGGTTGATAACAAGGACACTTTCTCCAACAAAAGGATGCACTTCTATGACTATTAAAGTTCCTCAGATTCTGAACATCTTTTGGAATGTTTTTGAGATCCAATTCTAATCGAAAGTGTCTCCTATTTTGATAGGACTTCAAAAATATCAATTTTGAAAGGTTTGTCATCCGTTTTGGGTTTGAAAATTGATTTCCAAAAAGGTTTGATGATCTTTAGAATATTTTTTTTGAAACATTTCACTTTTGATTTGTTGGTTTTGTCACTTTTGTTCACGCAAAAAAAAATAGTAAAAAGGGATATCCCAGGATATCTCACCTTCATGCTGACTACAAATCCACTTGGTGAGATGATACCGATTCCCGGAGATAACGCCTTGAGCTTGAGTGCTGAGATGAGCAGAGACGGAACTGATGTCCAATCGATCGACGGCCAAGTCTTTTATACGATGTAAGGTGAGCGATTAGCGTTCAGTGGCGAACAAAGGCGTTTCATTAAGATTTCCAAACCACCCAGACCTAGACCCAGACCCATCAGCATAAGCTTTCGATTCGATTTTCACCCGTCCAGTGGTGGCCCCTCGTAAGTGGCCAAGATGGGCGGGCTGCCGGCACACCCTACTCCGTAGAGGTTCTTCTTTTGCCATTTCGGCATCTCGGCTTTTCGGTTATGGTTTCGTTTTAGGTTTCGATTATGCGGTAATGCTGTTTCCAGTTTTCGGTCTTCTTCGACTTGTGCTGCATTTCCGAAATTCCGAAAGAGGCTCCCACAATTAGCATGAAAATGATAAGCCAGGTACACAGAGAGAAAACTTGTTCAGAATAGAGGGTATATGATCTTTGTTGTAGCTTCTAACTTCTTCTGTGCTGGAAATTATATAAAGGCTATAATATCCCAATGTTTTTCCATCCTAAACCCATTGTCTTAGCTCTTTAAAGTACTTCCCTAGTGACTAACTTCCATATTTCTTGTAATTCCCCTTTCAATCCGATTGATAAACCACTTTTCTCTTAGTGTACTGCTTTCATATTTTCAGTTTTCGTTTTCGTTTCAGTTTTACATAGTTTTAAGTCTTGTCATTTGCATACACGGGCGGCGGTTAGTTGCCTCACAAGGCGGCCGGCAGTCTGTCATAAACCAAAGACCCAGCCCCAAAACCCATCCCATACCATCCCATCCGATCACATCGCATGGCATCTCTTAAGCCAGCCTAATCGAATTAAATAGACTCCAATCCAATCCAAACCAATGCAAGCCCAGCCCCAGCGATTTCAAGGTGAGCGCTGGAATCGAATCTGTTGTCAACTGGCCAGCAGGTTCATCTCATTGATGGCTGCTGGGTTATGATGATGGCCATGTGTTGCGCAATCGATGCGGCGGCTGTCGCATCTCTAAGCCATGTAAAACCTATTATAATATTATTATTGTTTTGGTCACTAAAAAACATTGTAAATTGGCCAACAGGGCGGATGAGCGATGAGAGCTAACCGAGTGGCATAGGCATAGACATGGGCATGGGCATGGGCCATAGGCTTGACACCAAGCCCCTACATTTTCTCACTATCTCGCTATCAGTTGGGTAATTTCGTATCCAACTTCCACGGAAAGTCTATCAGCTCGGCAGAGGCAGGTCTAATTAGGTGGATTCAGTGGGCAGATCGGGTTTGGGCCAACCAGTCCGTGGAACAAGTGTGGGAAATCAAGGGCTCCCGGTGCATTCCACTAATCGTCGTGATGATCTTGTCGTGCTCTTTGGTCATCTGATGCATCTTAATTGATCTTGCACTGCCCGGAATGTTGCCCCGGCAGGGCAGGGGCTGTCCAGCTCCCTCTAATTGGCCTTTACCTTTGGTATTATCTGCCTTTTTTTTTGGCCAATTAATAATGGCCAAATGTAATAGTTTAATAAGTTATTTTTAGCCATTTTGAATACTTTTAATCAATCATCTAGTGCTTTACATTTTAAGCCAATAAATCATGATCCGTGGCCAATCGCCATTCTTACCCAACCAAGAGTAGCGAAACCTCAATCCCTTCGGACCGAAACCCCCGATTAATGATCCAAATTACTTGATTATTCGTTTTATTCGGGCTTTATTTTATACAGAGAGAAAAAAATGTCATTCCTTGGAGGAGGAGGTTCCTACTTCTGCTTCAGCCAGCCACCGTAGGCCAGAGGAGAGCCGTAGACGGCGCCGTGTCCGAGATGGACCGAGGACACCACTGGCACGGACTCCACCACGGGGACGGATCGGACCACGGGCACGGAACGGACCACGGGAACGGAGCGAACCACGGGAACGGAGTGGACCACGGGGACGGAGCGGACCACAGGCACGGATCGAACCACGGGAACGGAGTGGACCACGGGAACGGATCGGACCACAGGAACGGCAGCCACTGGGGTGTAGGCGAGTCCGGCTCCATGGACTCCGAGGACGCTGCTCTGGGCGAGGGCCACGCAGGCGGCGAACAGGAGGGCGGCGATGAAGAACTGGAAGAGAAGTCGCATTATTGCTTTTGGAATCTTTTAAAATAAATATTTGATGTCTAATGGATTTCGGTAATGAAAGAATATAATTAAATGAATGTAATTTTATTGTGAAACATGTTTGTTGAATATTTAAAAAGGTGTTTAACATTCTAAAATCATTTCGGAACCTTAAAATCCATTTAATATTTTAACATTTCAATCTTTAATATGTCTTTCGGATTCACTTTAATTTCAAAGTTCACTGATGGTTTCAAAAATCACTCTTTTTAGCACTAAAAAAAAAGATTTTGTATCCTTAAGGTCCTTATCCGATCGAAGCTCACCTTCATTTTTTTTGGATTGAGTTGTAGCTTGATTGCTGGAGGATTGATTGGTTGTGATTGAATGATTGGAAGTTACGAAACCTTTTATACCCGCAGGTGAGAATGTCTGAGAATGCCTGAGGGGCCTACTCGAAAGTGGAGCAATAAAACTAGCCAGTCAGTGTCTAAAGTTTGGCTTTATTGCCGATGTTACCAATAACCAATAACCAACAACCAGCAACGAATAGCCAGTTATCGTCATAACTTATTTGAGGCGACAACGACAACGCCTTTCAAATTGTTAAAATAGTGCCAAGACAATGAGAACTTGTTCTCCTCCTTTGGCCAGGTGACGAGTGTATTTGACGATCCATTCGATCAAGCGAATGCTTCTCCAGTTCTGGCCACTTCCTCCGCATCATTGATGAATTCTTGTGCAAATTGATTGCCACTTCAACGCTAAGGTAATCGCAGTGCTTTTTATAATCTCATTGTTTTCTCTCCTGTTTTGTTGTCTGTTGGCTAAACTTTTATTTATGAGGCATTGTCCACGCCCTATTATGCTTTTTGGTCCAACACGTCCGACGGCACCAGGAATGCAAATTTATGCAAAATCCGCCGCTGCTGCCAGCTGAGCTTCCTCAATGGTGAAAAAACCCAAAAAGCAAATTTTAAGACTCCAACATTGTCTAGAAAATAATAAACACTTGTTTGCTTTTGCTTCAGGGTCAACAAATCGATTGCCATTTTAAACAAACAAATTTGTAAGTTTATTAACGTATCGTTTAGTTTTCATCAAATAAAAGTGTCTAAAATTAGGATAATATTGGTTTTGTTCCAATTTTGAACTTGGCAACCTTTTAATAGAAAGATTATTGAAGGAGTTGCCCTTTAAATGGTTAATTCATGTAGTTTGTAAGTCTCTTGTTTTTTGTATAATTATGTAAAGTTTATTGCTATTATGCTGCTTTTGTTTTCCTAAAAACTTTCTCTGTTGGGCCAACAAAAGCGGCTTGTCCATTTCTCCATTTAACTGAATTGCATAAATCAATTTAAACTGTATTGTATTTTTGAGCCTAGATTTAATTTCTAGTACACAACAATGATCTAGAAAGCAGAAAGGATTATTTTGATTCTGAAACAATTCTTCAAAGTTAATTTCAAAGTACGCGGTTCTTTAAACTTTCGATAACTTTCACAGCGACGACCATTTCAGGCAACGGCACGCTTTCCAACACTGGAGTGTGTGTGTGGGAATTGTGTTCGTAGGTGTTTTTTATTTTCATTTGGTTGCCTCTCAGGGAAAACAATCGCCAAATAAACACGTCAATTAGTATCTGAAAAGTATCCAGGACTTGGCCAAGCACCTGGCCAGTGCGTATGCCCCGGAAAGTGCAACATGTGCGAACGGAAGAGCGGGAAAGCCACCGATACCAGGGAAAACCATAACACCACCAGCAGCAGCAACAACAACAACATGGCGCACCTGCAGCAGAAGAAGAAGCAGCACCAGAGGTCTTGATGTTGACGTCAACAAAGTGAAATCCGAGCAGAAGCCATCAATAAACACGCAAAAGAATCGAGCGGGAAGAGCGAAAGAGCGGGAAGGCTAGCCAGCGAATCCTCTTGATTTCCGCCGAATCCTTAATCCCGGTAACCCCAACCCCCCCAAGATGTACTCGGAGTGGGCCTCGTTGTCGGCCCAAATCACGGCCAATAGCTGTGGGGCCCAGTGCTTTAGTGTCTTAAACAAATTCCCTGCCTCCGCGGGCCGGGAAGTGGTCGTGTCCGTGGTGAAACAACTTGGGACCAATCTGGGAATCACCCAGAACGCCGAGCCAAGCCACCTGGTGAAAGACGAAGAGGTAAGAACAGATATATGCTTTAACAAGTAGGAATTCATCCAATTTTTGATATTCCAGGTTAAATGGTGCATGGACGTGATCTGCTTTGGCCTGTCCCTGCCCCTGCAGGAGCACGAAACCATCAAGGACTGCGTAAACGTCTACTGCGAGTGGCTGACAGCCCTGCACCCGCAGCCGAGGATCAGTGTGCCGAAGCCCATTTGCGAGGACGCCAATCTCTATGCTCGGCAGATCATCAATCACTTCCACAACCTCTTCGTGCCCCGCCAGGGCGAGAGTAAGTATATAGTCCTTCCACAAACCCATCCTCCATGACTAAACAATCTGCTGACCAAAAAACCTTAAACTAAATTTCAAGTCTTGCCATTTCTTTACCAAACCACGCTTGGTAGGTTGCTCAAATTGAATGTTCTCCGCCTTAAAGCTTGGCCCGCTCTAATCTCTATGCCTTCTTTCCCTTCCGCCAGGTGCTGACACCATCAAACGCCAGGCAGTGCTATGCCACCGGGTGCTCCGAACGCTGCAGCAAACAGCCCAGATCTCGCTGGTGATGGACCGCGAGACCTGGGATACCTTGCTCCTCTTTCTGCTGGCCATCAACGAGATTTTGCTGGCCCCGCCCACCGTCAAGGACGATGTGGGTGACCAGCTGTGCGAAAGGGTGCTCTCCGTTCTGTTCGAGGTCTGGCTGCTGGCCTGCGTTCGCAGTTTTCCCTCGCCCTCGATGTGGAAGACCCTGCAGGAGTCGTGCGCCATGTGGCGGCATCGAGTGGCCCTGGTTGATCAGTGGAATCGCGTAAATCTCGCCCTCACCGCCCGCCTGCTGGAGTTCTGCTACGGCCCAGCCTTTCCACAACTCAAAAATGGTATAAGAAACTGTCTTGAATGTCTGAAGATGAACTAACTCTTTGTTTCTCCCGCAGCCGACGAGGACGGCCAGCTCATCCCGGCGGGCATGTCCAACGACTGTGTCGCCCAGACTTGGTACCGCTTCCTACGCATGATCGGTAATCCCACGGCGCTCTGTTCGCCGCACATCATCAGCAAGTCGTCGCACTTTGTCCAATGGGCTCTGACCCACGAAAAGGGCGCCGAGACGCATCAGCATCCCTGCCTGCAGCAGCTGCCCCAGATCTTTCTCAATGCCATGAAGGGCATCACCAGTCAAGTGGACGCGTTTCTGGGTAAGATCTCCGCGGTGTTGGGTTTTAAACCAAAAACACGGTACTAGGTACTAGGATATTATTACCAAAACTTGTCCAGTATCGTGCCTGATAAAGTCCCGGCTTGTCCGACTTTCTCTTAGCAATTCGTGTAGGCCTAGATTCGTGTTAGGCTAGCCCCAGTACTACTTCACTCATATATATCTTACTCTCCCTGGTTTCCCGCTTTGCTAACCTCTAAAAAAACCAAAAAATTGTATCTAAAACCGAAAAAACGTAACCCAAACTATGGCTCCAAACAATTGTGAGATCAGGCATCTATCAGCCGCCGCCTCAGCAAAACGAAGGTGTGGTGACCAACCTACTGGAGATCCGGCACTCGCTGAACGAGGCCACCTCCTCCACACTGCAGCAGTTCATCCACTCGAGCAGCGCCACCAATATAGCGAATCAGCATCAGCCGACCCAGCATCATCATCATCACCTCCACTATCCGCACTTGCATTTACACGGCGCCGGCAGCTTTTTGCGCGACAATTTCATGAGCAACTCGGCCAGCTCCGCCCTCAACGCAATCATGGGCCACCACGGTCATGGCCACGGGCATGGCCACCACGGACACGGCCAGCATCAGAATCTCCAAATCAATGCCTCGCCCACAGGCAGCCTGGCCACGACCGCCACCTCCGCCGTGGGCAGTACCAGCGCCGGAGGCAGCCACTCCGCCGGCGTGGTGGGCAGCATCTCTTTCGGCACCACGGAAGCAGTGGCTTCTACCTCCTCGGCCTCCGCCACGCCCACACCGCCGCTGCAGCGACGCCTGGCCAAGAGCTTCAGCGTAACGCCGACCATCACACAGCAGAAGGGTGCGACTCTCTTGCCTTGATTCTTGATTTTGGATTCCTTTTTTTGGAATATTGTACACTCTATGTTGTCATCCTCGAATATTCTGGCAGGTTAATCCCTAGGATTCTGTTCTTGAAACTCACCTGCCAGGATATTTCGAATCCATTTATTCTTAGTTTGTTTTAGCCTTAGCTTGATTTTATTTAACTCGATAGATGTTGTTTGCCATGATCAAGCTCCACCACGACATCTCCCATCTCACGAGTTTGCACATTTTTGGTTTACCTTTCTTCATTTTTTAATGCTAGCTGGCACATTTTTCCGCTGTACTATTTCATTTATTTTCCGTTCCCTTCGCATAATTTGTTCCGAGGCATGAGTGGAATAATCTCGGTGTAATTGCCCGCCGACACTGAGTAACTGTTCCGCACGCTGGCACGCTGGCTTGCTGGCACTCTGGCGGGGATTACGATATCCGAGAACGCGAGTATGCTATGCGAGTATGCATTGTAATTAGCTGATGTACGCCCACAATTATTGCATGTTCCGCTCTGTTCTGTTGCCATTGTATCTAAAACAACAAAAAAAGTATCTGTATCTGTGTATCTGTGACGCTTACTAATTTCTCACACTTGCTCCCGCCCCCCAACGACCCGCTACGACCTGCTCCGACCTGCTTCTACCTCTCCCCGCATCATCGCTTGGATCAGGCTTGAGCAAGACCTCGCTTATCGGCCTCACCGGCGGCGGTGCACGCAACGCTATCAGCAGCAGCACCACCACCATTGCCAGCTCCAGTGCCGGCACCACCGCCGCTTCAGTCTCAGCCTCTGCCGCCGCCTCCAGTTCCATCGCAGCCGCCTCCTCTACCTCCACCAGTTCCATCGCCGCTAATGCCGCTGCTGTTGGAGCCTCAGGCGCTGCAGCAGGAGTCCCAGCCGGATCGGGCAGCGTCCCGGGCTCGGGTGGCGGATCAGCTCCTGCTGCGGCGCCCACAACTCCCACCTCGACGTCAGGCCCGCCGTCGGCCAGCAGCAGCATCAACTGTAAGTGCACTTAGCGAAATAAGTAATCAAGATCTCTCGATTGAAAGTGGAAAATACAAATCAGTATTTAAATATTTGCAATTTCCATAAAAAAAACTCCCGAAACTTTGGCTGTAAATTAAGATCTCAATTACCCTTCAAATTGCAATTATTTGTGGCTGTAATTTTGTCGAGTGTGTAAGCTTGTGAGCTTCTGCCGCATCGCATTGCTTTGCGTCGCGCCACAAAAGCAAACTAACTATCTAACAGATGCTCCTAACCCGCCCCGTAAACGCCCCGTCGTATCCCACTGCCCTTTGCCTCTCGCTCTTTCTCACACTCACTGGCTCTCCCTCTCCCTATCCGAACCGATCTCCACCTACAGCGCTGCCGCTAACTTCAATGGGAGCTGGGACCGAGCTGGCCGTGGCCAGGCCCAAGTGCAACAGCATTCTCCACGTATTCCACGAGTGGCTCTTCGAGGCGGCGCACATTGGCGGCGACACTTGGCGTCAGAACCGGAAGAGTAAGTAGACGCATGGAGGGCAATCCTGGACTGCAAACTAACCAAGGTTTCCCCTTCGAACAGAACAAGCATGCGAGGCCAGTAAGCGACCCTCGTCGATGATCATGGAGCACCGCAAAGGATCCATTTCGCTGTCGCAGCCCAACTCCCTCAACGATCCGCAGTCCCTGCCACCCACCCTGACCATCGACAAGTACGAGTCCGGAAGGGCAGAGGCCATTGGAACGCTGTGCAAGATCTTTTGCGCCAAGAAAACCGGTGAGGAGATCCTGCCCGTGTACCTGGCCCGCTTCTACATGGCCCTGCAGCAGTGCCTTAAGATCACAGAGTCGCGGGAGTGCGACGAGACCCTGGCCAGCATTCTGCTGCACTCCAGCGATCTCTTTCGTTTGGATCTGGACGGGATCAATGTCCTGCTGCCCGGCTTCATTGCCGCCCTGGAGATCGTCCTGCCCGACAAGGATCTAAAGCTGAAGACCCAGTCGCTAACCTTCAACCGCACCGAGCTGAGGAGGTCTGCCATCAACATCCTACTCTCCATCATGGTCTTGCCTCTGCACTACCAGAGCTTGCCCATCCGGGATCTAACCAGCGAGACAAGCGAGAAGTGAGTCCTATAATTGTATATCCTTGAACTGAATCTCATTTCGATCCTTCTCGTAGAATATTCACTTTCATCCAACTGAAATCCCGTCTCATGAACATCCTGATGAATGCTCTGCAAGTGGAAACGGATGCCCAGAACACGCACATGCTCCTGGGCGGGCTGCTGCTCTGTGTCCAGGATGCGGTTACCTTCGAGGAGACTGAACTGGGCGGTGGCAACGCCTCCACGGCCCATCTCTCGCACAACTCTAGCGGCGGAGCAGTGCAGCACCACGAGGCCAACTTGCTGAGCTCAGGTATGGCTGGGGCTCGGACTCGATCGGTGATTTCACCACCGCACCCATACCCTTGATTTATTTACGTTTTTATTTCATTTTTTAATTACTTTCGATTTTTTTCCGTGCTCTTTTTTGTGTATGCGCACTTTTTTGCTGTTTTTTGTGGGTCGTTTCGGCTGCTCAGCCTGCTCGGAGCGTTCCGCATCGCTGGTCAGCGCCGGCACCGCCAGCTTGGGCGGCCAGACGACGGCCACCATGGGGGCGGGATCGGGCTCGATAAGGGACACCGCCTCCGGCCACGACTATCCCAGCCTGACCATATCGGATGACATGTCATTCGAGTTCGGCCAGGAGCTGGAGGGAGTGCCTCCATATGGTAAAAGGATTTTTTATTTTTTCAATTTTTTACTTTAACGTAAGGTTTTTCTTTATTAAGAGATCTAAGTTAGTGTTTTTGTGATTATTTTGTACTACTTTTTACACTTTTTAATCATTTTTCAAGTAATTTATTTTTTAAGTTTCTAAAACCTGCTATTTAGTTTGATTTTAATTTTCTGTTTCTGCATTTTTCAGACAATGCCCATGCCTTGTTTGTGCGGGCCACCTATTTGGTTTGCCACCGCCTTATATCGTCCTGGAAAACCGACCTGAATGTCTCGCTGGCGGCCTTGGAACTGCTCTCCGGTCTGGCCCGGCTGCATATTCGGGAAACAGGTAAGGGATCAACAGCCTCAACTTGCATGTATTTCATGGTTTGCGATACATTTTGAACTCTTGCAAGGATGCCTAACCAGGAGTTGGCTTTGAATTCCTGATATTCCTGGCATGACATGGGAATCCCTTGCAGGAGTCGATCATCAAAGCTTCGGATGTTACCCGAGGCCTTGTTTCCTTTTCTGATTTTAATGTCTGTTTGTTTTCTGCCCGTTTCTGTTTTATTTGTTTGTTCTCCCTCACGTGTGCGTATATATTTGAATGCCCCTAAAACCCCACAATTGTATAAAAATCCTAATATCCTAACCCACTTAACCCACCCAAAACCCGAATCCTTAACTGATAAATGCTTTCTGTGCGGCAGCCAGGAAATTTACAAATGGTAATTGATTGATGAAAGCAACTAACCTAACTAACGCCACTTTCTTCTGTCTTTCTTTCTTTCTTTTTTTTGATGCGTTTCTTTTTCTAACCGCCATCGAACCTCCGTCACCACCATCTCCATCGCACTACCAACAAATCCCCATCCGTCACCCGACACCTGTCATCCGACATCCGTCATCCGTCATTCGCCCACCATGAAAACTCATCCAACAATTGACAATTGCAATTTGTTTGTGTATATATCGTATATTGTATATTTGATTTGCAATTCACACACAAACTACAAACTAAAAACTAAAAACAACTGAAAACTAAACACCACACCTGATCCACTTTGAATATCGAAACCAATCAATGTAAATAACACCACAACTTACAACTTACTCGTACAACCTAACACAAAAAACTAAACCATCACCAACGTAGACACTTTAGTGAAAATATACGAAGCTAGTCAGAATCTAACGATAATCTCCTCAGACGCTCTAGAGTGCAAGCGGGCCGTAAAGTGGATCTGTGACTATATCTGCTATCAGTGCTCCCGGCCACCGCCAGCCCACAGCAAGGACCTGCACAGCACCATTGTGGCGGCCTTCCAGTGCACAGCGGCCTGGCTGATGCAGCATCCGTACCTGCTGCAGGACAAGGACTGCCTGCAGACGGTCTTGGAGGTGGTGGAGCTGGGCATATCCGGCACCAAGAGCCAGACCAAGGGCGGCGACATACCCAAGTTCAAGGACGAGAAAGAACTGAAGCCGGCCTCGATGCGGGTGCGGGACGCGGCCGAGAACCTGCTGACCATTATCCTCGAGCAGGTCGGCTACTTCCCCAGCGAGTGCGGCCCCGAGTCGATATCCTCGCTCTTGGACGAGGTGGCCCTCATGAAGCACTGCAACTCCATGGCCCCGGCCACCTCGAGCAGTGAACAGGCCATCGCCAAGTTCAAGTACTTTGTCACGGAGAACTCCACGATCCTGGCTCTGCTGGAGGAGCCGCTCGGCAACGACCAGGACCCGCAGCCCACAGTGACCTGTAAATATTTTATTCAACCAAAAACTTTTTCCAATCTAATGGAAAACCTTTGCTATTCCCGACCAGTACTCATCCGCGGTCCCTTCGGACGACATGCATGGACCATGCAGCTGCGGCATCTCCCGCGCAGCAAGTCCGGCATCAAATACCACGCCATCAACCCCGGCAGACCCATCCCCATGAACGATGTTAGCCAGCGGCCGGAGTGCGAGCAGAAGAACTTCCCCGAGGGCGTGGACAAAGTGCAGCCCTGTGTGGCGGACTATTCCATACCCACCATCGAACAGATGCGTGAGCAGTATGGAGTTGGCGGGATCCGGGACCTGGAGGCCATGCTGGAGAACCAGAGCATCCACGAGAAGCTGGCCTGGGCGGAGGCGGACACCAGCCCCGATAGCTTGTCGCATGCCCAGGAGTGTGTTCCGCCGGCCGTGTGCCACGAGTTCCATGCGGCGCGGCTCTTCCTCTCGCACTTTGGCTTTCTTGGCTTCGAGACCCGGAATCCGCACAATCCGGCAGAGTCGCTGGGCACCCCTCCGCAAAGGCCGCTTATCGTTTTGGACACCAAGTCAACGGCTTTTGCCGCTGATCTGGACAGACTGGACAAGCTGAGTGCCCGGACCCACGACACCGTCTACGTGTTCTACGTTAAGGTAAACTATTTAATATTTCAAAAGTCCCAAGCTAACCTGGTTTTCATTCCAGTCGGGACAAACAAGTGCGCAGCAGATCATTGGAAACCTCGGCGAGGAGCAACAGACTCCGGGCCTTGATCCACACTTTTCCAGCATGCTGCAGACCCTGGGATGGCCGGTTCAGGTGGCGGAGCACTCTGGCTGGACGGGATTCGCCCACAACTCCTGGTCCCTTAAGGGCACGCCCGAGGAGCAACTGCGAACGGGATCGTCCAATGCCTCCCATGATCCCTTGAACTTTAACGGTTCCCAAAAGGTGCTCTACTGGGCAGATGTCTGCTCGGAGATCGCGTTCGTGGTGCCCACGGCCTGGAACCTGCGGCACAACAGCGACTCCAGCGATGGAGGCAGCATCTCGAGTGCCGATCAAGTGAGCGCTTCCAGCAATGTTTGGGCCCGCGGAGACGGCGATGCCGTTTTGGCCAAGACCAAGTCTAGGAATCTCAGTCTGGAGCTGAGCGCGGCCAAGGAACCGGTGCCGCCGACGCGGAGAAAAGGCAACGTGACCAAGCCGACGCTCCTGGCCCAGGCCCCGGCCAAGATCTTCCTGGTGTGGCTGGAGAGCTACGAGGACTACCTGAACTTCCCGCTGGAAGACTTGCTGGCCTACACGCGCACCGGCGAAGAGCTGCACACGCTGCAACTTCCCCGGGCAGCCGACTGCCACGTGATTTTCGTCCACTCCCTGCTGTCCGGATTGCTGAGGGTGAAGCTGCAGGGTCCACCTGGAAGGATGAGCTTCGCTACGCCGCTGGTGGACGGCATGGTGCTGAGCCGGCGGGTTGTGGGCAACCTGGTGCGACAGACGGCATTAAACATATCTCGACGACGGCGATTGGACAACGACAAGTAAGTTGGCTTGGAAATAGTTCACTTCTCGGTTTATTTTAATGGAGTTTTGTTTTTAGCTACCAACCACCTCATGTGCGACGGCGCCTCAAGGTCCAGGACATCGTCCAGAAATACAAAATGGACCTTAGCGAGGCCGAATTACTGGCACATCTGTTCCAGCGTGCAATCTAGCCAATCTACAATCGAAGTGGAAGCAACCGACGATCATATTATAGTATTATTAACCCAATTCTAGGATTAGCGCCAGAGAAATGGTCCAACTCCATGTCTGTATTAACTTGTGCTTAAAAACTAAACCCACAACAACACAACTGATATTTAATCGGTGTCCACTGAGTGCATCCCGAAACACCCAATCTTATTCTAATTATTTTTGTTTTCTAATAAATCCAATTATACTTTGTAAAAGTATTTGTAATATCATAAACTGTGTATTGTTTAACTAAAATGTTTAAAATGTAATCGTTTAAGGCCTTCTGTATCTTGACCATTCCATTTTATTGGCCAAAAGGATCAGCTCTCTTGGCCATTCCGTAACCGCCTTTTGGCCAACTTCCCTGTATTTTCAAAATATCCCCTCTTTAAACCAGTGTTCTGAAAATTTGAAAATGAAATGTGCTGAAAAATGACAACGTCTGCTATCGATATTCTATCGATACTTGTGTTGCAAAGCGAAAGAACAAATATACGTTCTCGAACACTATAAAAGCACTGGAAAAAAACGAGCCTGTTGGGTTTAACAACCAAGGAATCAAAAAGATAATGCTGAACCAGCCAGATCCATGCCTTATTAATCCATGCCGAGATATTGTCCTGAAATGTCAACTAATCCTTTATTTCTGTTTTCCCAGGACGAACTATGGATGTCAGCAGCACCACGTCTACCACGGAATGCATCATTCGAAAGGAGGTCCTCTTAACCGCTCGTTTTTGGGTGAGTTCCATCGTTGATTGACCCACCTTTGGGAAATGGTCAGAATAATAGACATCAAAAATATGAAAAATACCAAAAAAATTTGAAAAACCAGTATTTCACACTTTTGATGACCGAATATCTTGGCCATTTCTCAACCGATTTGGAAACGGCGTACCATTCCTGAATCAGAGCTTTAAGCTTCTTTAATCTATGTTAAAATATTAGGAATATCGAACAGAAAAATTTTGACCCAATTTTCGACAAAAATCATGATGGTACCCCTTTCCAAAATTGCGAAAAATCGATCGATTTTTTTTGTTCCGTTTTCTGGATCTTTTGATGCAGATCGATAGGGACTGAAGTTCCGATTCCAAAATGGTAAACCTTTTCAAAATCGGTAAGGAATTGGCCAAGATTTCTAAAGAAAACTGTTGAAAAACATCGAATTTTCGACTAAAACCGGCTTCTTAATGTTTTCTTTTATTTTAGTAGCTTCTGGAGCACCAGATCAGTTCCTAGACCATCGGAGCAGCACCAAAAGCACCTCTAGCAGCACAGAAATAGCTCCTGCAGCAACGGAAGCACCACCTGAAGCTCTAAACCAGCTTCTGGAGCACCTGCAGCAGGTCCAGCAATACGTGTGGCCGCGGCTAGATCACTAGAGTAGCTTCTGCAGCATCAGATCAGTAACAGGAGCATGGGATCAGCACGGAGAAGCACCTCTAGCAGCACTGGAATCGCAGGTCAGCACCTGGATCAGCTTTATCAGCACCTGGAGCATCGGAGCGGCACCAAAAGCATCTGTAGCAGCAGCAGGAGCACCAGAAAGAGCACCTGGGGACAACCGGTAGAAGTTCCTGGACGAACGGAGCAGCATCTGGAGGACCTAGACCAGCCAGGAGCGTCATGGACCTACCTAGGCCACCCTGGACCAGCCTAGGCCAGCCTGGACGGATCCAGGACCAGCACAGGCCAGGCTGGACGGATCCTGGATCTGCCTAGGTCAGCCTGGACGGATCCTGGACCAGCCCAGGCCACCCTGGAGCAGCCCAGGCCACCCTGGCCCAGCCTAGGCCAGCCCGGACGCATCCTGAACCTGAATAGGCTACCTTGGACCTGCCTAGGCTAGCCTGGACGGATCCTGGACCTGCCTAAGCCACTCTGAACCTGCCTAGGCTAGCCAGGACTGATCCTGGACCAGCCTAGGCTACCCTGGACCTGGCTAGGCCACCCTGGTCGAATTCTGGACCAGCCCAGGGCACCCTAGACCAGCCTGGACGGATCCTGGACCAGCCCAGGCCACCCTGGACCAGCCCAGGCCACCCTGGACCAGCCCAGGCCACCCTGGACCAGCCCAGGCCACCCTGGACCAGCCCAGGCCACCCTGGACCAGCCCAGGCCACCCTGGACCAGCCCAAGCCACCCTGGACCACCTAGGCCAGCCTGGACGGATCCTGGACCTGGCTAGGCCACCCTGGAGGGATCCTGGACCTGCCTAGGCCACCCTGGACGGATCCTGGGCCTGGCTAGGCCACCCTGGACGGATCCTGGACCTGCCTAGGCCAGCCTGGACCTGCCTAGGCCACCCTGGACGGATCCTGGACCTGCCTAGGCTAGCCTGGACGGATCCTGGCCCAGCCCAGGCCAGCCTGGACCGATCCTGGACCTGCCTAGGCCTCCCTGGACGGATCCTGGCCCAGCCTAGGCCAGCCTGGACCGATCCTGGACCTGCCTAGGCCACCCTGGACGGATCCTGGCCCAGCCTAGGCCACCCTGGACGGATCCTGGACCTACCTAGGCTATCCTGGACGGATCCTGGCCCAGCCTAGGCCAGCCTGGACGGATCCTGGCCCAGCCTAGGCCACCCTGGACGGATCCTGGACCTACCTAGGCTATCCTGGACGGATCCTGGCCCAGCCTAGCCCAGCCTGGACGGATTCTGGACCAGCCTAGGCCACCATGGACCTGCCTAAGCTGGCCTGGACGGATCCTGGACCTGCCTAGGCCAGCCTGGAAGGATCCTGGACCAGCCTTCTGCAGCACCTGGAGCAGCCGTAGGAGATTCTGGAGCACCTGGAGCACCATAGAAGATCCAGGAGCAGCCATAGGAGATTCTGGAGCACCTGGAGCAGCCGTAGGAGACCCTGGAGATCCAGAACAGCTTCTATTTCTCCATATTTTAAGCATTTTCCTATGTAAATACATGTATCTGTATTTGTAAGCACGTTTAATTGAAAATAAAGCACACAGTTTACACACATTTTCTTCTATTTCCCAGGATTTTCCCGAATTTTCCTTGATTTTCCCACCTCTCCGAGTTTTCCAATTTCCTGAATTTTCTCGAATTTTCCTGAATTTTCCCGAATTTTCCTGAATTTTCCTAAATTTTTAAGAAGTTTCCTGAATTTTCCAGAATTTTTTGCATTTTCAGATTTTTAAAAACCCCAAAATCGCCCTCCGCCACTTCTGAAGTACCAGGCGAACAGAAATCAGCAGAAGGTGAACGCTGAATTTTTAAAATTTGGCGGGAATTTTTAAAACTTGGCGGGAAATAAATTTGAATTTGAATAAAATACCAAAAAAAATTTTAACGGAAAAATACCAAAATATGTAACGGAAAAATACCAAAAAATATTTAAATCTGGTATTTTTCCGTTACATTTTTTGGTATTTTTCCGTTAAAATTTTTTTGGTATTTTTTTCAAATTCAAATTTTTTTCCCGCCAAAATTTAAAAATTCGGCATCCACCTTCTGCTAATTTCTGTTCGCCTGGTACCTCAGAAGTGGCGGATGGCGATTTTTGGGATTTAAAAAATTTTTAAAAATTCAGGAAAATTCTGAAAAATTCAGGAAAATTCAGGAAAAATCAGGAAAAATCAGGAAAAATCGGGAAAATTCGGGAAAATTCAGGAAAACTGGGGAAAATTCAGGGAAATTCGGGAAAATTCGAAAAACTCGGAGAGGTGGGAAAATCAAGGAAAATTCGGAAAAAACCTGGAAAATGAAAGAAAACTCGGAAAATTGGTGTAAACTGTGTGCTTTATTTTTAATAAAACGTTACAAATACAGATACATGTTTTTACATAGGAAAATACTTAAAATATGGAGAAATGTTCTGGATCTCCAGGATCTCCTACGGCTGCTCCAGGTGGTCCAGAATCTCCTATGGCTGCTCCTGGATCTCCTATGGCTGCTCCAGGTGCTGCAGAAGGCTGGGCCAGGATCCGTCGAGGGAGGCCTAGGCAGGTCCAGGATCGGTCCAGGCTGGCCTAGGCTGGGCCAGGATCCGTCCCGGCTAGCCTAGGCAGGTCCAGGCTGGCCTAGGCAGGTCCAGGATCCGTCCAGGGTGGCCTAGGCTGGGCCAGGATCCGTCCAGGGTGGCCTAGGCAGGTCCAGGATCCATCCAGGGTGGCCTAGCCAGGTCCAAGAACCGTCCAGGGTGGCCTAGGCAGGTCCAGGATCCGTCCAGGGTGGCCCAGGCTGGCCAAGCCAGGTCCAGGATCCATCCAGGGTGGCCTAGCCAGGTCCAGGAACCGTCCAGGGTGGCCTAGGCAGGTCCAGGATCGGTCCAGGGTGGCCTAGGCTGGACCAGGATCCGTCCAGGGTGGCCTAGGCAGGTCCAGGATCCATCCAGGGTGGCCTAGGCAGGTCCAGGAACCGTCCAGGGTGGCCTAGGCAGGTCCAGGATCGGTCCAGGGTGGCCTAGGCTGGACCAGGATCCGTCCAGGGTGGCCTAGGCAGGTCCAGGATCCATCCAGCGTGGCCTAGCCAGGTCCAGGAACCGTCCAGGGTGGCCTAGGCAGGTCCAGGATCCGTCCAGGGTGGCCTAGGCTGGCCTAGCCAGGTCCAGGATCCATCCAGGGTGGCCTAGCCAGGTCCAGGAACCGTCCAGGGTGGCCTAGGCAGGTCCAGGATCGGTCCAGGGTGGCCTAGGCTGGACCAGGATCCGTCCAGGGTGGCCTAGCCAGGTCCAGGATCCATCCAGGGTGGCCTAGCCAGGTCCAGGATCCGTCCAGGGTGGCCTAGGCAGGTCCAGGATCGGTCCAGGCTGGCCTTGGCTGGGCCAGGATCCGTCCAGGCTGGCCTAGGCAGGTCCAGGATCCGTCCAGGGTGGCCTAGGCAGGTCCAGGATCGGTCCAGGCTGGCCTTGGCTGGGCCAGGATCCGTCCAGGCTGGCCTAGGCAGGTCCAGGATCCGTCCAGGGTGGCCTAGGCTGGGCCAGGATCCGTCCAGGGTGGCCTAGGCAGGTCCAGGATCCATCCAGGGTGGCCTAGCCAGGTCCGGGAACCGTCCAGGGTGGCCTAGGCAGGTCCAGGATCCATCCAGGGTGGCCTAGACTGGCCTAGCCATGTCCAGGATCCATCCAGGGTGGCCTAGCCAGGTCCAGAAACCGTCCAGGGTGGCCTAGGCAGGTCCAGGATCGGTCCAGGGTGGACTAGGCTGGACCAGGATCCGTCCAGGGTAGCCTAGGCAGGTCCAGGATCCATCCAGGGTGGCCTAGCCAGGTCCAGGAACCGTCCAGCCTGGCCTAGGCAGGTCCAGGATCGGTCCAGGGTGGCCTAGGCTGGACCAGGATCCGTCCAGGGTGGCCTAGGCAGGTCCAGGATACTAGGCAGGTCCAGGATCCATCCAGGGTGGCCTAGGCTGGCCTAGCCAGGATCCATCCAGGGTGGCCTAGCCAGGTCCAGAAACCGTCCAGGGTGGCCTAGGCTGGACCAGGATCCGTCCAGGGTGGCCTAGCGAGGTCCAGGAACCGTCCAGGGTGGCCTAGGCAGGTCCAGGATCCGTCCAGGGTGGCCTAGGCTGGCCTAGCCAGGTCCAGGATCCATCCAGGGTGGCCTAGCCAGGTCCAGAATCCGTCCAGGCTGGCCTAGCCAGGTCGAGGATCCATCCAGGGTGGCCTAGCCAGGTCCAGGAACCGTCCAGGGTGGCCTAGGCAGGTCCAGGATCCGTCCAGGGTGGCCTAGGCAGGTCCAGGATCGGTCCAGGCTGGCCTAGGCTGGGCCAGGATCCGTCCAGGCTAGCCTAGGTAGGTCCAGGATCGGTCCAGGTTGGCCTAGGCTGGACCAGGATCCGTCCAGGGTGGTCTAGGCAGGTCCAGGATCCATCCAGGGTGGCCTAGCCAGGTCCAGGAACCGTCCAGGGTGGCCTAGGCAGGTCCAGGATCCGTCCAGGGTGGCCTAGGCTGGCCTAGCCAGGTCCAGGATCCATCCAGGGTGGCCTAGCCAGGTCCAGAAACCGTCCAGGGTGGCCTAGGCAGGTCCAGGATCGGTCCAGGGTGGCCTAGGCTGGCCCAGGATCCGTCCAGGCTAGCCTAGGCAGGTCCAGGCTGGCCTAGGCAGGTCCAGGATCCGTCCAGGCTGGCCTAGCCAGGTCCAGGATCCATCCAGGGTGGCCTAGCCAGGTCCAGGAACCGTCCAGGGTGGCCTAGGCAGGTCCAGGATCGGTCCAGGGTGGCCTAGGCTGGACCAGGATCCGTCCAGGGTGGCCTAGGCAGGTCCAGGATCCATCCAGGGTGGCCTAGCCAGGTCCAGGAACCGTCCAGGGTGGCCTAGGCAGGTCCAGGATCGGTCCAGGGTGGCCTAGGCTGGACCAGGATCCGTCCAGGGTGGCCTAGGCAGGTCCAGGATCCATCCAGGGTGGCCTAGCCAGGTCCAGGAACCGTCCAGGGTGGCCTAGGCAGGTCCAGGATCCGTCCAGGGTGGCCTAGGCTGGCCTAGCCAGGTCCAGGATCCATCCAGGGTGGCCTAGCCAGGTCCAGAAACCGTCCAGGGTGGCCTAGGCAGGTCCAGGATCGGTCCAGGGTGGCCTAGGCTGGCCCAGGATCCGTCCAGGCTAGCCTAGGCAGGTCCAGGCTGGCCTAGGCAGGTCCAGGATCCGTCCAGGGTGGCCTAGGCAGGTCCAGAATCCGTCCAGGCTGGCCTAGCCAGGTCCAGGATCCATCCAGGGTGGCCTAGCCAGGTCCAGGAACCGTCCAGGGTGGCCTAGGCAGGTCCAGGATCCGTCCAGGATGGCCTAGGCAGGTCCAGGATCCGTCCAGGGTGGCCTAGACTGGGCCAGGCTGGCCTAGGCAGGTCCAGGATCCGTCCAGGGTGGCCTAGACTGGGCCAGGATCCGTCCAGGCTAGCCTAGGCAGGACCAGGGTGGCCTAGGCAGGTCCAGGGTGGCCTGGGCTGGTCCAGGATTCGTCCAGGGTTGCCTAGGCAGGTCCATGGTGGCCTAGGCGGGTTCAGGATTCGTCCTGGCTGGGCTAGGCTGGTCCAGGTTCCGTCCAGGCTGGCCAGGGCTGGTCTAGGGTGGCCTAGGTAGGTCCGTGAAGCTCCTGGCTGGTCTAGGCGATACTCCTGCCTAAGGGCTGCTCTGGTGCCCCAGTTGCTACACCGGGGCTGCTCTGGTCCTCCTGATGCTGCTCCGGTCGTGCAGGATCTTCTACCGGTTGTCCCCAGGTGCTCTTTCTGGTGCTACAGCTGCTGCTACAGATGCTTTTGGTGCCGCTCCGATGCTTCAGGTGCTGACCTGCGATTCCAGTGCTGCTAGAGGTGCTTCTCCGTGCTGATCCGATGCTCCTGTTACTGATCTGATGCTGCAGAACCTGCTCTGGTACTGCTCTAGTGATCTAGCCGCGGCCACACGTATTGCTGGACCTGCTGCAGGTGCTCCAGAAGCTGGTTTAGAGCTTCAGGTGGTGCTTCCGTTGCTGCAGGAGCTATTTCTGTGCTGCTAGAGGTGCTTTTGGTGCTGCTCCGATGGTCTAGGAACTTTTCTGGTGCTCCAGAAGTTGCTAAAATAAAAGAAAACGTTAAGAAGCCGGTTTTAGTCGAAAATTCGATGTTTTTCAACAGTTTTCTTTAGAAATCTTGGCCAATTCCTTACCGATTTTGAAAAGGTTTACCATTTTGGAATCGGAACTTCAGTCCCTATCGATCTGCATCAAAAGATCCAGAAAACGGAACAAAAAAAAATCGATCGATTTTTCGAAATTTTGGAAAGGGGTACCATCATGATTTTTGTCGAAAATTGGGTCAACATTTTTTTGTTCGATATTCCTAATCCTTTAACACAGATTGAAGAAGCTTGAAGCTCTGATTCAGGAATGGTACGCCTTTTCCAAATCGGTTGAGAAATGGCCAAGATATTCGGTCATCAAAAGTGTGAAATACTGGTTTTTCAAACTTTTTAGTATTTTTTCGTATATTTATGTCTATTATTCTGGCCATTTCCCAAAGGTGGGTCAATCAACGACGGAACTCACCCAAAAACGAGCGGTTAAGAGGAAGTCATTTCGAATGAGGCATTCCTTGGTAGATGTAATGCTGCTGACATCCGTAGTTCGTCCTAGGAAAAAGGAAATACTGGACTAGTTGAGGAGGAGCAGGTTCTTCAGCTGGACAATCGGGTAAGAAAATGTTTTAAGTAGGAAAAGAAACAATTATCTCCTACTAACCATGGTTTCTATTCCGCAGGAGATTGGGATGCTTCCGGATGCAGCTCTTCGACTCCAATAGATGAACGTCTCATTTGCCGCAGGATCAACGTGACCAGGAAGAACCTTAAGGAACCATCGGGACAGTAGTCTCACATTCAACCCAATATCCTTTACTGCTTGTAGGTTAAGTCCAGTATAGTTGATTCTCTGTATAACAAAATAAACGATTTTTAAAAATGTATTTTGTGTGTTTTATTCAGGGAGGGAATATTTTCAGGTTTGGAGAAATGACCGAGAAAGTATCACAGCTTTTAAATGATAGGTTTCTCTATTTATTATATTTTTACTCATCCAAATAAGAAATAAACCCGCATAATAGTATTATTAGTATTTTAGAGGAAAACCTTGAGAAGTTTCTCTATGAATCGTTTCGCAATCCCGACTAAAACTCCAGCATGGGTCCAGAGCGGAGATAAATGTGCTTCACGCCTTGCCAAAGAAATGCAAAGTCTTTATTGTTTATAATTAAAAATTACCTTTCGATTGTGTGGGGTCATCCATTGAGTGGTGGCCCCTCGAAATGCCACCTTTTTCCTCACCTCTTCAATTTCACCTTTGACTTGGTTCGGATGGACGGGGGGAGTTGGGCCATCGGAGTTCCGGTTTTTTGGGGCATAGCATTTCGCAACGCCTTCATCTCTAACGGAGTCACCAGTTCCAAGTCCAAGTGCAAGTCCAACTCCAAGTCTATTTCCATTTCCAATACCATTTCCAACGGGTAATCAATTCAAGCTAAACTGTTGCCGGTCGAGGGCCATCATCTCGTCATCATCGACCAACATCGACCACCATCTCGGCATCAATGAAAGTCGTGATGTAATGATATAACCAAGTCGCAACGAAACGCAGCCCCAAGCCCACAACAAGTTACAAATTTGTGGCTTGTTTTGCATATGGCTTATGGTTATTAACGAATAACAAATACTCGTATGTTGGCCCAACGATCGGCCTATTTTCGTGTGTTTTGGATGGGAACTTCGGATGGATGGATGGATGATCAAATAATTAATGTTTATGAGGCGATTAATTGATATTAAGTATTGGCTAATTCACGGCATTTATTTAATAATTAAAGCGAGCTTTTGTGAAATGTGAATTTTCGAAACAGAAAGCCCGAAACTTTTTATTGGGAAATCCCTTTTATCATAATTATGATCCAAAAAGCATCTCTCTGACATTTTAATGATGATTTCCGGGTTTCGAAATGCAGAAAAAGTCTTGCTGTTTTTTTGGTTCAAATAATTGTTTATTAACAAATAATTTAAGTTAATAATGAAGGGGCGTGGTTTTCTTTGTTTTGTTCAATAATGACTGTGAAGGATTTTTAGCCTAGGAAAAAAATACATAATAATAGAGGTAGAGGTAGATGATAGAAAAAAAAAAAAAAAAAAACAAGTAATTCATTTGGTCTAACTAACTAGGAGGTTGGGCGGACGCAGTGCGTCTACCAGGCATTTGAGCTCCAGCCTCCCGACGAGGAGGAACCACCGGAGCTCCAGCCACCCGACGCGGGGGAAGAGGCTCCACCGGAACTCCAGCCACCGTTGCCTCCGGCATTGGAAGAGGCTCCACCGCCGAAGCCCCAGCCTCCCTTGGAGCCACCGCTCTGGGACTGCTGGCTGCGGCCCTGGTCCTGCACTCGCATCACCTTCAGGGTGCCCCTCTGGACTACGTGGCCGCTCTTGAAGAAGGCTCCTTGCGCCTGGTCCGCCTTCATGATGATGGCCTTGCCCTTGGCTCCGAACGTGTTGATCAGCTGACCGTTGATGGCGGCCACATCGGCTCCACCGGCACCGCCGCCGCCTCCTAGGGAGTCTTCCTGCAGCACCAACTGGATGATCTGTGGCAGGATGGCGTTGAACTGCTGGGCATCAAAGGAGGAAGAGCCTCCGTAGCCGTGGCCAGCGGCGTAGGACTGTCCGTAGGAGTAGCCACCGCCAGATCCGCCGGAAGCGTGGTAGGCAATGGGAGCCGGGGCTGGAGCAGCTACGGGCACTGAAATGGGAATGGGAGCAGGAGCGGGAATCGAGACGGGAACTGGAGCTGGGACGACAGCCTGTTCGATGACCTTGTAGACCTGGGCCTGCTGCTGCTGTCCGCCGTAGGAAGCTCCGCCATAGGAAGCTCCGCCATAGGAAGCTCCGTCATAGGAACCTCCACCGTAGGAGCCGCCGCCTGATCCGTAGCTATAGCCAGTGGAGACAATACCGCCTGCTGATCCTCCAGCGTTCGAGTAGCCCTGGCCCTCCTGCAGAATGACCTTGATGATCTGCGAGGAGCCTCCATGACCTCCATGACCGCCATGTCCACCATGTCCACCATGTCCACCATGTCCACCATGTCCACCGTTTCCGCCGCTATAGCTGCTTCCATGGGCGTAGCCCTGAGCATAGCCGTGTCCGCCGCCACCACCACCTCCTCCTCCGCCTCCCCGGGCACTGGGTGTGGCTATCACGTCATAAGTGGTCTTGGTGGTTCCGCCTCCACCTCCGCCACCCAAAAAGGACAGGAAGGTGGCATTGCAGGCACAGACAGTGGCCAAAAGGCAGATAAAGACCTGAAGATACACATAATTGGGGTAATCCATGTTTAGTTTCGGTTTCACTTCCTAGTCGGTTGGGTAATCCACTTCTGTCCCATGTCCTGGACTCACCTTCATTTTAGTATTTTGCGTTCTTTGGGGTTTTCCACACGTAATTCCCTTTGGGAGATGCTCGTCGCTCTGATCCCGGCCAGCAAATGATGTCTCTCTCCATGGTGGCCCTCGGCTTTTATACAAGCAGATCGCAGATCGCAGAAGATCGGAGATCAGAGATCCGCCGGAGATCCGCTAGCCGTTAGATGCGCTGCGGCCGTGACGTCACCATACCCGTTCCCGTTGCCGGCCCACGGAATTGATTCAACACACCTGCCGTTGCCGTTGCCGTAGCCGCTGCTCTTGCAACTCACCTGAGAGATGATGATGAGCTGCGGGCCAAACAGGGTGCCTGTCTCTGGGAATTGGGCTAACAACTATTTCTTGGGTTATTTTCAAAATCAAAGATACTTTGGGGATAGCTTTTGGATCGTTTTAAGGCTTGATAAGTCTTTATGACTTCTAGTAACTCATCAGGGATTTGTCTTCTCTGGAGTTAGGGTATCCTATAGTATCTTGTATCTACTAGTAGTATCTTTAATGCTTTAACTACCATAAAACTAACCCTGTAGACCGCAATCATCTATGGATTTCCTCAACTGGCCGAAAAAGCTGTTGCTCATAAGCAACAATAACAAATCGCCGGCAAACAGAAACAGAAACACAACACAAAACAATAACAACTTCCAGCAGATAACACAAAAAACTTACAATGAAAGCCTAAACTTAAGCAGATGCGCTCTGCCGCCACGCTCTGCTCTGCTCTGCTCTGCTTACAAAGGCAGAGGCCAGGTGAGGCAGAGCAGCCAGGTGAGGCAGTGGCAGAGGCACAGGTAGAGGTGGAGGCAGTGGCAGAGTCAGAGGTAAGAGACTCAGGCAGCGGCAGAGAAAGATGCGTCGTAGGTCAAGCCTCGAAAACCGACTGACCGGCTTTTTGCATATGATTATCGATTTGGAAGCTTCGCTAATTACACTGACAAAAAACCACAATATAAAACTAAGAACAACCATTCAAAATATACCAAATATATCCGAAATGTCTTAAGTTTAACAGAGTTTTTAAAAATAAAAGATATAAGATGGTAGGAAATCTATATAGCTAAGAAATGGCAAGAACCCTGGTTAATGTTTCCTTCTAAGGACTAAGAGGCGCTGCCATGTAAGGTACCGCTTTATTCAAAGGAATAAGAAAACTAAGAAGACCAAGAAAGGCCTAAGTCTTGGATTTAAAGAGAAAAAAACCGATTTTATAAAGACTTTTAAAGCCAGCCTCTGAAATCTACACAAACTAAACCCTAAAATATATATAGTACCCTAAACTTTTCTCTACGTGTAGCACCGTTTCGTATTGCAACAGAAAGCTGGGGTCTGGGAATCCAAATTTCAAAGCCACTACATCGCCTCGCCTCGCATCGTCCGTAGATCGTGGATTGGCATCTCGGGCAGCGGCATCGGCATCGGAATCTCTGGCAATGGCCACAGCCGGATGATTATTATATCATGCAACATCGTTTTCAAATTTGTTAATTTTGTGTGCATTTTTGTATAAATTATTTAATGCGCGCTGTTGTTGCGCATGCGCAGACCCTCCGTCCGACCCAATCCCAATCCCTTTCGATTTGCCGATGACCCGTTACCAGCACGTTTTTCGGTCTTTAGCTTCAGTTTCGCTTAAATGGCCAAGAAATAACGCAACTACAGGTCGACTTCTTACACTAAAATATGACTTAAAATAAGACTTTAAACTATATAGAAAGAAGGTTTAAAGCCAAAGGCAGCCTTGGTTTTTTTTGGTTTCTTGCAAAGCCTTAAAATCTGTTTAGAGATTTATTTCCAAGCCGCAAAAAACATCCATAAAATCTACAAATGAAACCAAAATTGGTGTTGAAACAAGTCCATGGAGATCGGTTAGCCAGAGTTCACTGTACATACTTAAGCTATTGGCTTTTTATCACCTAGCTGGCTGCTGTTACTTATTGTTAATACACGAGTATTTCGAATTTGTGTTTTGGGGTTTGGGTTTGGGTTTCGGGTGTCAAAGCATCTTGTGTTGGGGCAGGCCGTGGCCGGGATGGACTGTTGGATTCCCAGCCACTCCACGACACCAAGACAAGCTCCCCCCCCCATGGAAATGCAAATCGGATTCGGAATCAACCGGAATCAATAATGCCACCGCCCCGATCCGACGTGGTGTTGTGTGCAAATAGTGGCTAACCGATCAATGGACCGGAATCGATGCTTATGCAAGTCGAAATTTTTGGTTTACGATATGTCTGTCATATCTATTTAAATGTGGCGATCGAAAACCGAAATGGGTTTTGACCAAAATTAAAAACAAAATACAAATTCCAAATTCGAAAAGCCAAAAAGTTATGTCTTTCAAATATTTATGTGATTTCTTTTGTACTCAATATATTCAATAATTAATATCAAGCAAAGGTTTTAATTATTTCTGATTTGTAAGGGAAACCGAATGAAATATGAATGAGTTTACAAAATTATGCAGAAATTATTGTAGAACTTTCTGTCGCGAAATGACAGATCATTTTGGCTTGGAAATCGGATTGGAAACCCAGTAATACCGCCACCAATAATAAGAAGAGTCCAGCTTACATGGTCCAGCTTATGGCATAGTGCCCATGAGGTATCTGGGAACCTGGTAGTTGGAGTAGATGCCTGCGAAGCGGATGACCCAGCCGACGCCGTCGTAGTTGACGGTCTTGTGGAAGCGGACCACCAGCTGGCTCTTCGAGCTGGCGTACAACCGCGGGCTGTCATCACCGCAGAAGCGGCGCACCTCCTTCTCCTCGCCGCCGGGCTCGTCCTGCTCCAGGACCTGCAGGTAGTCCGTGTGGCAGGTGCTTCGACTGCCCAGATTGAACACTACGGGAAGGGATAGTCAGAACAAATGGCAATGGACAATGGACAATGGACAAAACTTACTGTCGAAATTGAGGAGCACCTTGTTGTTGCTCGGCACTCGGATTACCCAGCGGCAGTCGGAGTTGTTGCGGATGTTGGCCGGGTAGAAGGGGTTGGTGAAGACGCCCTCGGTGTTGTAGAACTGGCCACCGCATCCGGGACCCTGGGCCGCCGGGCTGGCCAGGTAGGTGAGGTCCAGGGAGGTCAGGTAGGAGCCCGTCTTCACGTGCAGCCGCAGCTCGTTGGAGCGGGTGAAGAGGCTCTTGCCGGTGTCCACGTAGGCGCAGACCTTCTGCAGGGACCTATTGCCTCGGTCGAAGACCTCCAGGTGCTCCACGTCGCAGTCGTAGGCCCCGAACACCAGGTCCGTGTAATACAAGCTAAGGGTGTAGTTCTCCGGCGCCAAGATCTTCACGTCGCAGTCGGAGGTCTCCGACAGATGGACACGGCCCTGGAGGCCCACGTACTGCCACTGGCAGTAGGAGGAGACCATGGCTTGGATGCGGAAATTGGACTGCAGATCGCTGCGGTTGGCCCGGTGGAACTTTATGTACACCTCGTTGGAGTTGGAGAAGTAGGTGTCCGGCGTCGAGTTGCCACAGAACACGTGCTCCGTGGCGTAGTCCACGTAGTTGCGCTTGTCCATGTGCCCGTTAAAGACCAATTCGCTGCTATAACCCTTTTCCACCATCTCGGCATCCTGCAAAAGACTCGTAGGATTAGGTTGCCAGTCCTGCTGTTCAGGGTGTTACTCACCTCACGGTTATAGACCTTCAGGTAGTCGCCGGCGCAGCTGCCGTTCGCGTCCGGACCGTGGAGGGCGAGGGACAGGAAGTGCAGGCTTATGGGCTTGTCGGCGCTAATCTTCCAGAAGCAGGATAGCCCCGACACCGAGTCCGAGGACTCCGAATGCGGAGGTCCAAAGGCAACCGTCTGCTGATCGGTGGAATCCAGTTTTATCTCTGGGGAGCCGCACTGTCTGGGTATGGCCTCTATCTGCAGCTCGAAGCCGGAGTCTGTGCCCTTGGCATCCGTGACGAACCGCAGGAAGAGGGTGTGCCGCGTGCTGACCAGGACGGGGGGCAGATCCTGGCCACAGAAACGTCCCATGAGGTCGGAGAAGGGACCGGCGCCGTCCCTCAACTCGACAAAGTCCCTCCGACAGTCGCTGGACGCTTCCACATGGAAGCTGGAGAACTGGATCCTGATCTGCTGATCCCGGTTCACCTGGAAGTTCACCTCGCAGTCCAGGTCGTTGTCATAGCCGCCGGGGGCGTTGAACTTGTTGTAGCTGTACCGCAGGGAGCCGTTCAGGGGAATGAACTCGTCGCAGTTGCGAATCACCCGTACCAGGGCGCGGAAGCCCCGCGACGGATCGCGCTCGTCCGAGAAGCTGTGGATGAGACCCCGCTCTCGGGGGATGCTGATCACGGGCAGGTCCTCCGTCATGCGGCCGCAGTACCGACCTCGGCTTTCCGCATCGACCGGCGCCGGTCCGCTGAAGATCTCCACCCCGTCGTAGCTACATTCCGATTGCGACTCGAAGTCCAGCATCTCGAACTTGATGGTGAACTTGTGGCCCGCGGGGGCCGTAAGGTTCCAGTAGCAGTTGCTGTTCGGCGGGAAGCTGTTGTCCGTGTGCTGTTTAGGCGACTCCACGATGCCCGTCTGGGAGACGACTCCGCCGCAGACCCGGCTGGTGTAGCGCAGCTGGAAGCCGCGGCCGGAGTAGCTGCTGTCCGTGGCAAAGACCAGGTTCACCGACTGCTTGGCCCGGTACTCGTGCTTGTGCTTGACGCCGCAGATGGTGGCCTGCTTGCTGCTGAAGTCGTCGTCCCAGGTGGTCACCGTGACGTTGTCGTACAGACAGGTCGAAATGGGCGCGTACTCCAGGTCGAACTGCAGGAAGCTAACCAGGACGCCGCCAGAGTGCGGGTTCCGCGGCACAATCGTCCAGTTGCAGTGCAGGTTCTTCTCGTAGCCCAAGGGGAAGCCTGGGCTGGACAGCTGCTGGTCTTCCTCCTCGGCGTACAGCACACCGCCGCAGTTGCGCTCGAACCTGGCCAGGAACCCGTCGCCAACCACGTCTCCGTCGGAGCGGAAAGTCAGCCGCATGTACGGTGCCGTGGTGTTGATCTGATCCGGCGGCGCTCGCCCGCATATCCTCTGGATGTCCGTCCAGTTGGCGGCGCTGTCGTTCCGCTGCTGAACCAGCAGGTAGTCCTTGGTGCAGCCCCTGCTGTCCTCGATGTAGAACCGACCCTGGAAGGAGAGCCCGATGTGATAGCCCGGCGCCGCTTCCACCTCCCACACGCACTCCATGTTGTTCTTGTACTGCTCCCCGAAGTCGATGGGCCGGAATGGATACTGCAGCTTGCCGCCGCAGCCGGATCCGTACTTAATCGACACGTTGAAGGTGGCGTTGGGCGAGAAGCTCTCCGAGTGGTACTCCAGGAAGAGGCCACGCTCCACCACCAGGTTCTTCACCGAAGCCGTGTTGCAGAAGAGACCGAGCGAGGGCGAGTTCTGGTCGGGACCACTGTAGACCTGTTAAAAGAACCGAAAATCAGGCAGCGTTCTTCCAATCCATGGAGGACTTACATTAAGATAGTGATTCCGGCAGGACGCCGACGTGGATCCTGCCGGGGGAGCTGGCGTGGGAAGGTTCACCTCCAGCGACACCTCCAGCTGGATGTCCTGCGGCGACAGATCGCCGTCTTCTCCGGCAGACGTGGCGCCCGGTCCGATGGCCCACGCACAGTCGATGGCACCCTGAGTGCCCGCCATACTACTGGGCTGATGCACCACCATGTTGTCGCCCGGCTCTAGGATGATCATCCCGCCGCAGGCCTGCATGCTATAGCCCAGGACCAGGTTGGTCAGGGCGTTGCGAACGCTTGCCGAGACGGTTACCTTGGCAGGGAAGGGCAGGCGGACGGCGGGCAGGGGCTGGTCCGGGCTCAGGGACTGGAAGCCGCAGAGGATGCGTGGCAGGAGAGGCTCTGACTGGTCCGGCCTGGTCAGCTTCAGGGGCGAGAGCAGGGAGCAGAGCCGGCCGTTCATCATCATGGCGGAAGTGCTGTTGTACTCCTTGACCTGCCATAAAGTAATCCTTGTTGATCCTTGGACTTTGGAATAAAAAACCAGCAAGAAACTCACCTGTATCAGCATGGTTGTGTTGAGCGGCGGATTTACGTCGTAGCTGCAGTGCACCATCTGGGTGAGGTTGGTCCTCTGGAAGCTCATCTCCTTGGTCACGTTCTGCTCGAAGGCAAACCGACCGCACTGGGTCAGTCCGAAGGCGCTGAACCGGAGCTTGAAGCCCCGGTGCCGGGAGACGGGCAGCAGGAAGGCTTCGATGCCCATTGTGTTGTCCGAGGAGATAACCGATTCGGGGGGACTGTCGCTATACCGGCCCAGAATGGAGTGCATCCTGTGGTCGTTGGCGACGGTGAGTCTGCCGCGGAAGGTCGGCGGCCTGCTTCCGTAGGGCTGAGCCGGGCCGGAGCCAACGCTAAAGTCCAGGATATCCAGCTTGACGCGCCGCCCCTTGGGCACCTCCAGCTTCCAGACGCAGTGCGACGGCCGGGAAACGCCTTCTGGGTAGCCAGGAGTCTGGAGTACGCCCTGGATCGCGTGGATGGTCTCGCCACAGCGCGATCCCACCGACTTGTAGTCCCAGCTGAAGCTTTCGGTCTCGCTCGGCAGTCCGTCCAGCATCCGGTAGCGAATCAGCAGCTTGTTGGTCTCCACCAGGAGGTGTCGGCTGTCCGAGCCGCATATGTAGAGGCGGTCGGAGACGCGCTCCTCGCCCTCCTCCCCGTACGGCTCGATCTCCTCCAGCAGCAGGTGGTTGTGCTGGGAGCAGTTGCCATTCACCGGGCTGGGCAGGCTGAGGGTCTTCGTCTCCAGATCGATGGTGGTGCCCTTCTCGACTTCGATGGTGTAGACGCACTCTCTGATCTGGTGCCCGTCCTCGGAGTGTGTCTGCAGCAGCTCCCGCGTGGGCGATGCCACCACGCCCTCGGCACTGTAGAAGGCGCCGCCGCAGCTGGCCAGCTTCACGGTGGCCTTGAAGCCGGCGTGTGGCTCGGCCACGTCCGTGAAGTAGCGGATCCTCATCTGGCTGGCCGTAGAGTAGATGGTGTCCGGCTTGCGGTTGCCGCAGAAGCGACCCACCTCCGGCTTCAGCTCCGTTCCGCCATCGTTGACCTGGACAAACTCTCGCTGGCACTCGCCCGAGTCCTTGGAGAGGTCCTCCAGGTCGAACTTATCCTCGAAGTGCAGCATGATCCGGTGCTGGGGCGGCGCCGTCACAATCCACACGCACTCCGAGTGCGGGTTGGGTAGATTCGGGTAAAGGGGCGAGCTGATGATCGCCGAGTCCTGGCCGGATTCTAGTTGGATGCGCCGGGAGCAGGCTTGGCCCACCTCCTCCACGCGGAAGGTGACCAGCGAGCGGAGCGGCCCGCCCTGGTAGTGGAACTTCACGTAGGCCTTGTTGGACGATGTCTCCAGGGCATCCGCGATTCCGTTTTCGCAGTACTTGCCCCTGCCCAGGAAGGGTGAGTCGCCGGCATCGCCGTTGCGGATGACGAGGAAGTTCTCGCAGCCGGCGGAGCCCGAGGGGCTGTTACTGTTCCCGAGCACGACATCCGGGAACTCCAGTCTGATCCGGCGTCCCTGGCGCACCCTCAACGTCCAGATGCAGTCCTGCTGGATGGTCGCTCCCCTCAGCACGTCCGTTACGTTCACGAGGGTCTTGTCGGTCACGAAAAGCTCCGAGCCGCAAGCGGTGCGAATGAAGCTGGTGAAGCCCGTCCGATTGACACTGGCGTCCGTGATGAACTCCACCCGCAGGTAGGGATTGCCGTGGGTGATTCGCTCACGGACATCGCTGGCCAGTGCGCAGACTCTCTTCGGCTCCGACCAGTTCTGGAGGTCGCTGCTGCTGGAGATTCGCAGGTAGTCGGCCATGCAGTCGTCCGGATCGCCGAACCTCTCCAGGTCCACTTCGTCCAGCTGGAAGACGACATGTACGGCTGGACTCCAGGGTACCAGGTTCCAGGTGCACTGCAGGTCGTGCTCGTAGCCCTCCGGATAGCCTGGCGATCTGAACCGCAACAAGGTCCTGCCCACGTTGACCAGTTGGTTGCCGCACTTGCGGGTCTGCTCGTCCAGGGTGCGGTTGGAGCGCAGCTCCTCCTTGGACAGTCGCTCCCAGTTGAGTCGGAAGGGTCCGCGGCTGGCCGTGAAGTAGACCACGTTGGTACTGGAACGGATGGGCTCATCCACGTCGGCCAGCGGTATCTGGGTGCCTATGTCCGAGTAGCCGTCGTAGAAGCGCAGATGCGGCTGGTCCAGATCGCGCAGGTGCTGCATGGAGATCACCACCACATAGTCCTTGTCCACGGTGATCCGCCAGCTGTAGGGCTCCGAGCTCTTGAACTTGCTGGGATAATGAGGCGACTCTACGACGCCGTCGGTGCCATTCAATTCGTTGTGTTGTTCTGGAAACAAAATCTTTCTTAGGACGAAGCAGATAAGAGAAGACTGTAGACTCACCGTAGTTGTAGGATGCCATGAAGCCTTCGCCCACGTTGTCGTCATCGCTCTTGAACTTCATCCAAATGCTTCCCTTCGATCGGATCACCGCCGGCACTGTCCGTCCGCAATACACCCCGATGAGGTCGCCTCGTTCGGACTCCTCACGCACCTCCAGGTAGTCCCGGTTGCAGCCCTCCGACTCCTCCATGTCCAGCGACTCCAGTGTGAGGCTGAGGGAGTTGCCCGCACTCGCCTCCAGTATCCAGATGCACTCGATGTTCGCCGGATAGGACGACGGATAGTAGGGCGTGGTGAACTTTCCAGAGAGAGCCGTGTACAGGCTGCCGCAGGCCACGTCCATGGTCATGTAATGGGCCTCGAACTCCTCCACCAGCAGCAGAGGAACACTGACGGTCAGGGTCTGGCCGTTGGAAATCAAGGCTGGCGGATGGGAGCGGCAGAACGACAGCCGAGGAGTACCGGTGGCCTCGGTGCCCTCGTAGATCTTCACGCCCACGGACATGCAGTCGCCCTCGCTGGGATACTGGATGTCCGCGCTCTCCCGCAGCTTTATGTGGGTCGGCGTCAGGACGATGTGCTTTGTGGGCTCCTGGGCCTGGATGACCCACAAGCAGCTCTCGTTTCGCGGCGCCTGCCGGGTCAGCTGGATGTATTCGAAGTCGGACTCGTCGATGCTGACCTGCTGGCCACAGGACTCGTGGAAGTGCAGCCGGAAGCCCTTCCTGGAGACGGAGTCGTCGCTGACAAAGCGCACCAAGGCCAAGTTGGTGCCACTCCTCTCGGCCTGTCTGCTCGAACTTTCCGCGTCGCAAATGTGGAAGAGTCGATGGCCCTCAACCTCGTCCTCGCCCAGGTCGAAGGCCTCCAAGTAGTCCCAACTGCAGTCGTTGCCCATCTCCAGGTCCAGGTCCTGCACATCGAAAAGGATCCGGTGGTGCGGCGACACCTCCACCTGCCACTCGCAGTGGCTGTTCTTCGGATAGTACTCCGGGTAGTTGGGCGACTGGATGACTCCGTTTCGCGCGCTTACTTTTCCGCCGCAGACTGGGAAGCAACGAAGGTTTAAGTATTTGGAAAGGATGCATCGTCGTGTGTCGTTTACTTACCGGACTTCACCGCTTGGTAGGTGGCCACGAAGCCCTGGCCATTATGGGATCCGTCCGAGATGAAGCGCACGTGCATCCGGTGCCCGGAACTGGTCAGGACCAGTTTGGGAGTGGCTCCGCAGTGGCGATCGTGCACCTCCGACCCATTGGCGCGGTTGGAAACCTGGTGAGAAAAGTTTCCCATTAAAAAGTGGCTCCAACGGATAAGGGGAATGCCTTTGCAAAGATCTTCTCTTTCAAGGAAGAACCTCACTTACCGTCAAAGCATCTTTGGTGCAGTTGACACTCTCCTCGAGATCCAGGCCCGTGATGGTGAGTTCGACGGAGTTGCCCAGCTCGAGATTGATTAGCCAGTAGCACTCCAGGTTGTTGGGATACATGCCCGGGTAGTTGGGACTGTGGAAGGAGCCACTCTCTTCCCGCAGCTCCTGCTGGCAGCCGTCGATGCGATAGTCCAGTTGGAAGTTCAAGTTGCTGGCGTTATGGACAACGGTCAGAGTGTCGCCGCTGGCGTTAACCGATCCGAGGGCTGTCAATTGACGAGTCTGGTTGCCATCGAGAATGTAGAGGCCGCCGGGGAGACCATTGGGTATGTGCTCCACGCGATTGTCCAGGTGGGAGAGCTCCAGGCGAATGTGATTGCCTCGGGGAGCCTTGATAGTCCAGCTGCAGTTGATCGGAATGAGATCCTCGAAGGGCTCCATGTAGTTGAGACTCTCGATGGTGCCGTAGGCATTGCTGAGGGTGGCCACGCAGCTGGCCTCGTACGAGATGCGGAATCCTCGGAAGGCGTTGCTGGCATCCGAGTTGAAGATAATGGTGCCCTCGTTGTCGTGCAACCGGATATATCGTTCGCCTTCCTTTAGCTGCGAGCACAGGGTCATTTGCGGCTCCTGGCCAGGCAGACGTCGACCCGTAAAGATCTTCACACTGTCGTAGTAGCAATTGCTATAGTTCTCCAGCTCCAGGTCCTCAATGAACAGGACAATCTCTGAGCCCGGGTGCACGGTTATCCGCCACTCACAACTGGCCAGATGGGGGTAGGCATTGGGGTAGCGCGGCGATGTGATGACGCCCCTGTTGGCCTTCAAACGGCCTCCGCATCCGGTGCTGAAGGGCCGCCACCTCATCCGGAAGCCGCGTCCGCTCCTGGCCACGTCAGTATGCAACAGTAGCCTTATCTCGTTGCTGAATCCCGGCAGCCGCGTGGGAATCGCCTTGCCGCAGAAGCGTCCCATCAGCAGCGAGTCTGGCAAGCCGCCGTTTCGAACCTCCAGGTAGTCCGCCGAACAGTTGGCCGACTGCTCCAGTTCAAAGACTTCGATCTGAATTTCCAGCATATTGCCCGCGGGTCCCGTCAGCTGCCAGTCGCAGTCCAGGCCGCCGGTGTAGTTCATCGGATAATCCGGAGAGGTAAGTTCTCCGCTGGAGGCGTGTATATGGCCGCCGCATCCGCCACGCTCTTCGAAGGTGAATGCCAGCTCGAAGCCGCCGTCAGATTCGCTGTAGTCCGAGACGAATTTGATGACCAGGTGGCGAGAGTGGCTGAGCAGGTCGTCCGGAAGCCGGTCGCCGCAGAACCTCACCAGGGAGTTGCCTTTTTTGCCCGTCTGCACGTCCAGGTTGTCGTGCACCTCGACATAGTCGTAATTGCAATCCGTCCCTCCCTCCATATTGAAGCTGAGCCAATGCAGCCGGATCACCTTGTTGACCGGCGCCACAATCACCCAGTAGCAGGTGGCATCGTCCTTGTACCTGCCATCCTCGTCCACTTGCAGGCGTATATTCTGGCCGGGCTTGGTGAAAACTCCACCACAATGAAGGTTGCCCGCTGGAATGGCTTCGTAGCTGAACTTAAAGCCCCGACCGCTGGTGGTGGCACTGTCCGTGGTCAGGTGGAACTGCAGGAAGTTTGTGGCGCTAATGAACTGCGCCCCCGGCTGCTGGCTGC
Source organism: Drosophila ercepeae (assembly GCA_018150545.1). Taxonomy (NCBI): domain Eukaryota; kingdom Metazoa; phylum Arthropoda; class Insecta; order Diptera; family Drosophilidae; genus Drosophila; species Drosophila ercepeae. The sequence continues at coordinate 4,428,411 of JAECWL010000197.1, forward strand.
CACAGAATGGTCCCAGAATCTTGTTGTTCATTCCATCGTTGATCTGGAATGGAATTATATTGTTTGATATTAGTTTTCCTGCCAAGATTGGAAACTCAACTCACCCTCAAACTGGTGGTCAGGCAGGCTTCATCTTCGTCCCCGCCATCCAGCTGGAAATCGACCAGCTTCACCGTGATCACCGTGTCCACGGCTGTTTTCACCGTGTAGGTACACATCCGGTCCTTCCAGACGGTGTTGTTCGGGAAACCCGGCGACATCACAGTGCCCTCTGCACTGTCCAGCATCTGGGAGCAGGACATGTCGTAGTGCAGCTGGAAGCGGCCAGAAGTGGCGTAGAACTTGATCTTGAGGCGATTGTATTGCGAAGTGTAGTCCGGCGGAACAGTGGCTACCGGTCCACACACCTTTTCCTGCAGGGCGGACTCGCCCTCGTCGTTGGCATCCCAAAGCTCCAGGCAGTCGTTGACGCCCAGTTCCAGAGTCTGGAACTTGACCGATATCAGCTCACCCACGGCCAGGTGGATTTCGTACTCGCAGGACACTGATTCGCCGGAGACGGAGCTGTCGCCCTGACCGGCTCCGGTTATGGTGCCCTCTTTGGCGGTATAGACGCCGCCACAGCCCGGGATCCGCTCCTCCGCCGAGAAGTGCAGCTGGAACCCGGTGTCGGTGCCCTCGGCGTCCGAGTGGAACAGTATCAGCGCCTCGTGGGTGGGCAGAAGCAACGGAGCAGGCTGCCCACTGGAGCAGTACTTGGCCAGCCTGCGCCCAGAGATCACATCCTTAACCTGGAATGACATCACAGATTAATTACGTGAATAATGATTAAGAAGGACCAGGATGCGACCAACCCACCTCCACGTAGTCAAAGTCGCAGTCGGTGTGCTTCTCCAGCTGCAAGCTGAAGAAGGTCAGCTTGATTCGCTTGGTATTGGCCAGCACGAGGTGCCACTGGCAGTCCCGGTTCTTTGGATAGTTGCCCGGCGATCCGGGAGAGGCTAGAGTCCCGTGAGTCTCGAACTCAATGCGTCCGCCGCATTGCGGTTGCATCGAATTCCATGTCAGGTCGAAGCCCGCGGCTGCCGTGGAGTTGTCCGAGTGGAACCACAAGTACAGCTGGTTGCCCGAGGAGATGATGTTGCCGCCGTGGGGCAGGTGGTGGCCACAGTACCGTCCAATGAACTGGGCCGCCGCCGAGCGGCCGTCGTTCACTTGGAGCCAGTCGAAGCGGCACTCCGTCGAGTCCTCCACGTCGAAGCTGTGAAAGGTGACGTTCAGGACGAGGGATTCGTTGGTCCGAATCACCCAGGCGCACTGGGCGTTGTGCTCATAGCCGGCATTCTCCGGCGGATATCTCAGCCGTCCGCTGGACGCACTTAGCAGGGCGTTGCAGCTGCTGAATCTCGTGGAGCAGAGCCGGTCCCTGTAGCCGGGCAGACACTGGCACACAAAGCCATTGGCCCCCTCAGTGGCACGACAGCGTCCTCCGTTCTGGCAGGGATTTGCACTGCACGGACTGGGCAGGGGCTCGCAGATGGGTGGCCGGAAGCCACGTTCGCACAGGCAGGTGAAGTTCGAGGGTCCCACGTCCAAGCAGACGCCGTTGTTCTACGGAAGGAGGGATTGAATTATTGTGGTCATGATCCAAGAAAGATATCCTTACCAGGCAGGGATTGGTGGCGCCGCAGTTTTTGGCAGTCCCGTTGACACAGCCATTGGGGCCGTAGCCGGTGCCCACCATTCCATTCGGACAGCTGCACACCGCCGTGCCCGAGATCTCGAAGCAGTTGGCTGCCGGATGGCACTGGCTCCTGCGCTGGGCACAGCTGCCGATGGTGGACAGCTCCGAGCTGGATCCGGAGGCAGGGGCCGCAGCACTCCGCTCGCACGTCCGGCCATCACCAGTCCAGCCCACCGGACAGTCGCCGCAGTGGTACGACCCAAAGGTATTGATGCAGTCCACCAAGGGGCTCTGGCTGCAGCCGCCGTTGTTGGTCTTGCACTCGTCCAGGTCCTGGCAGCTTGCACCGTTCCCAGTCTGGCCCGCAGGGCAGGGGGCACAGGTGAAGCTGCCGGGTAGGTTGATGCACTTGGTGGAGCACGGCGTGTGGGCGGCCGACTCGTGGCACTCATCCACGTCCTCGCCGCAAACGGGGGTAAGGCCGTTGGTCTTCCAGCCGGCCTCGCACAGGCACCGATAGCCCGTGTCGTCGGCGCTGGGTACACAGGTGCCGTGGCCACACAGCTCCCAGGAGCTGGCCAGGGAGCAGTCCCCCTTACGCTGGGTGCAGTGCACGCCGTGCCAGCCGGGCATACAGGTGCAGCTGAAGGATCCGACGTTGTTCTGGCAAAGGCCTCCATTCTGGCATCCCAGGTCCGTTCCCTCGTACAGGAAGCACTCGTTCACATCCAACTCGCATCTCGGGCCCTGGAAAAGAATAGAAATTTTAGGCAACGCCCCCTAATACTCCCCCTTTTCCCAAGGGAACTCTGCTGACCTCAAATCCGGATCGACACTGGCACCGAAAGCCACTGTAGGTGTTGGTGCAGGTGGCTCCATTGCTGCAGGGTCCACTGGCACAGTTGTCCGCCTCCAACTGGGTCTTTAGCCGGTCCAGCTTGTTCTCCGCCACGCGCAGGCGGGTCTGGAAGCGTCGCATCAGCGCCAGAGAGCCGCGGGTTCTGGGGAAGGGGATTCCCATTAGGGTTCACCACTTCCTCCTTCAAGCTACCGAATCTCACCTGTTCTGCTGCTGCCGGAGCAGGCTGTCCAGCCCGTTGACACCGAAAGCCCTTCTCTGAAAATTGGCCAACTGATCGGCCAGCTCCCGCAGATCCACATCCTCGCCGCCGTTCCATTCCTCGTCCTTGCCGCCGCCGCCGGCTGCGGTTCGTTTCTTGAAGGCAGCAGTGGCCTGGAGCAGCTCTAGGACATCCAGCTCCTCGTTGACAACGAGCCTGGAGCTGCCGCTGAGTCGGAAACTAATATTCCGATTGGCTCCCGATTCGAAAATCAGATTTCCATCTTTGCTGATAATTTTTGGTCTAAAATATTTGGAAAATCAAAACTAGTTTGTGTCTATTCCAAGGACTACGATCTTACGAATTAACAAATCCATCGGCACCAGGTGATATCTCTAGGATGTATATTATAATCAGGATAACATAAACAAGGAGTCTGCTCCCCCAGGCAGCTCCGTACATTTTCACAATTTTCACAAAAAGAAAAACCACTGAAAAAAAATAATAATTGTTGAGCCGAAAAAGAACCGAAAAATAGTCCGTTCCGTTTGAAAACCGAAAACCGACTGTGCCTCTCCGGATGGGCTTGAATTCCAGATCGATTCCGTTCAGAGATGGGGCGTTACCCCAAAAAGAACGCCCATCAAATCCGGGCCTAGATAAGCGACAAATTGAAAATCTAGGCTAGGCTTTTGCTCTTCAATATTTTACTTTATTTTCGATTGGAACGTAATATCAGTTAGGGATACAACTAGGCTGGATCTGGGGAGGATTACATCTACTGGCACTGGCTCAGAGCGTGGGTGTAGAAGGTCTTGTCTTCCAGGCCCCGCTTGATCACATGCGGTATCTTCTTCGGCACCATGCTGGAAGAAAACAGAGGAAAGGTTAGTTTAGAAGGAGGAGCAGGAGCACTGGACACCCACCTGATGCAGTCGATGATGGGACATACGGAGACGCAGAGGGTGCAGCCGGTGCAGTCGTCGTTGACATGGGGAATGTGGGTCTCCTTGTCGAACTCGATGGCCTGGTAGCCGGAGTCGGCGCAGGTCATGTAGCACTTGCCGCAGTTGATGCACATGTCCTGCAAAAGGGAAGTCGTTAATAAAGTCTAGGAAAGGAAAAATAGACTACCACCCACGTCATTGATCAGAGCCACCTTCTGCTGCTTGTTGTCCAGCTTGTTGTAGGGTCCGATCCTCTCCAGCGCCGCTCCAATAACATCCTTGATGCGCGGCGCCGGCTTGGATGAGGTGCCATTCTCCAGAGCTGGAGTCTCCTGAACCGCTCCCGTCTCAGCATCCCAGAGGGCGCCCTTCTGGCGACGCACTTCCTCCAGCTGGAGGTCGCGCTGGCGCTGGTAGGGTCCGAAGAAGCCCAGGGCGGTGTTCCCGGATCCGGTCAGGTGCACCACGGGCTTGCCCTTCTGGTGGACCGGAGTGGGCGGGGACTGGCCGTCCCAGAAGGCGCCGTTCAACGGTGGCGGATTAGCCTTGAGGTAGAGCAGGGCTCGCAGGCTGGTGCAGTAGTCCTCGATGAGGGTGAAGTCCTGGTTCTGGACCGAGGAGCAGATCTGCAGCACCGTGGCCCCAGCCTGGATGAACTGGAGAGCCACCTCGCCGGAGTCGATGCCGCCGATGCCGAGGATGGGGAAGCCGGGCACACGCCTGGCGATGTCCGAGATGGCCTTGAGGGCCATGGGCCGAGTGGCATTGCCGGAGACGCCGCCGTAGGTGGTGCGCTGCTCCTTGCCGATGGCCGGCCAGGCGGTGGCGTCCGCCTTGAGGCCCATCAGGCCCTGCACGGTGTTAATGGCGGAGCCGCCGTCGGCGCCACCCCGCTTGGCCGCCTCGGCAATGGAGACAATGTCTGTGATGTTGGGAGTCAGCTTGATGAAGAAGGGCAGTGTGACGGCCTTGCGCACCCATCGCGAGATCTGCTCGACCAGTTCGGGGTCTTGGCCACAGGCCAGGCCCATGCCGCGCTCACCCATGCCGTGCGGGCAGGAGAGGTTCAGCTCCAGGGCGTCGGCGCCGGACTCCGCAGCCCGAATGGCCAGCTCGGTCCAGTCGGCCTCGTTGAAGCTGCACATGATGCTGGCGATGATCACCTTCTCGGGGAAGTCCTTTTTGAGCTCGGCGATGCCGCGCAGCCAGTACTCCGCCCTCTTCTCGGAGATGAGCTCGATGTTGAGGAAGCAGCCCTGCTGGGGGCCGTACTTGTAGCCGGAGGTGGTGCCCCTCACGATGCGGGGCGAGACATTGGTCACCAGGTCCTTGTCCAGGCCGAACGTCTTGGTCACCACGAAGCCCCAGCCCTGCTCGAAGGCGCGCCTGATCATGGCCGTGCTGGTGGTGGGCGGGGCCGAGGCCAGGCCGAAGGGATTCTCGAACCGGATACCGCAGAGGTCCACGGAGATGTCCACAGCATCGATGTCCGAGTAGAAGAGCGGCAGAGCAGCCGGGGTGTCCAGGGGCAGACCCTGCAGTTGGCAGTGGATGCCCCAGGCGGCCACCTTGCCGTCATTCACAGACTCCACTGTGGTGTTGGCCACGCCCGCCAAGTCTCCGCCCAGGAAGACCTGCTTCACGCTGCTCTGCATGGTGACGCGGTCCACCACGGGCAGTTCTCCGCGGAACTGTAGGGGACTTAGTGCCTCCTTGACTTCGGCGTTCTCCAGTCCCGAGCCGAAGGCCGAGATGACAAAGTTGGCCTTCAGACGCACCACCTGCTCTTCGTCCTCCACCCACTCGTCCTTATCGTTCTGCTCTGTGCGACAGAACTCGATGGCGACGATCAGGTCGTCCTTGACGATCACCTTGCGGGGACTCAGGTAGGGCAGCAGCTCGCAACGCTCGTCCCGAGCCAGCTCCACCTCCTCTGGCACCGCCCGGATGCCGGAGGAACCCTTCCGGAAGGCCACGAAGACGCGGCGAGCGCCGCACCTCAAGGCCGAAGTGGCACAGTCAAAGGCCGTGTCGCCGGCGCCCAGGACAATCACGTTGCCGTGGAGCTTGGGCAGTCCGGCGGCGGCCTTGCAGGCGCACAGACCCGGCTTGGAGCCCTCCGACACAAGGGGCAGGAAGTTCTTGGATGTATAGAAGCCATTGGCGATACTCAGGCCCTTGAAGATCGGGTTCAGCTTGGGTTCCGGCAGGCCAATGCCCACGAAGACAGCATCGTAACCGCTGGACAAGAGGCCCTGGAAAAGTAGCACAAACAAATGAGATTTTGATTCGCCTTGAAGCTAAGGCATCCCACCTGAATGGTCAAGTCCTTGGAGGAGAGGGAGCGTCCCGTCTCGATGCGCACGCCCAGATCCTTGACCAGCGAGATCTCAAAGTCCACTGCGGCGACTGGCAGTCGGTACTGCGGAATCTCGGAGGCGCTTAGGCCGCCCAGGTAGCTTCGCTGCTCGAAGATGGTCACGTCCCGATAGCCCAGCCGGGCTAGGAAGGTGGCGCACGAGAGACCGGCGGGACCTCCGCCCAGCAGAGCAATCTTCTGGCCCAGAGGATTGGCCTCCGCCTGGGGCGTGCGTCGCTGTTTAACGCCCATCTGCTTGAACACCTCGGTGGCGAACTGCTGCAGGCCGCCGATGTTGATGGGCCCCGCCTCCGAGGCCTGGAGGTTGCATCCGCCCACACAGAGGTCGCTGGTGGGGCACACCATGCCGCAGGTCAGGCCCAGGGGGTTGTCCGAGAAGATGGCCTTGGCGGCGCCATAGAAGTTCTTGTTGGCGATCGAGGTGATGAAGCTCTTGATGTCCAGCTGGGTGGGGCAGGACTTTTGGCAAGGGGCGTCGGCGCACTTCAGGCATCGTCCCGCCTCCTCGAGGGCCGCCCGCTCTGACAAGGTGGTGTGCTTAATGTCCGAGAAGTCGTTGGCCAGCGTGGTGCAGGGTGGGGCGGCATGGTCGGAGTTCCTCTTCCAGTGCTTCTTGTTCTCCTTGGTCTGCTTGGTGGGCACCACGGTGCACTGGGTCTTGACCCGCGGATTCAGGGACAGCAGGTCCTGGAGAGGGCACGTAAGGATTCAAACACTTTAAAAACTGGACCAATCGATGGTTTTATTCGCGATCTACAAATCATGTAGGGTTTGCCAGTAAGGAATCGGACGGGCGGAGATATATACCAAGATCTTTCCCAGAAGTCTTTCAAAAAAAACAACCGCATTGATAAAGAATCGATTTAGAAATCGTAGAAATTCGACAATCTGTTACCAACTAACGATTATTTTGTCTAAACTTTCCAATTGGCACTTACTTAGATGTCTTGAATCTAATCTTATCACCTGCCAAGCGTGTATGGGCTTTAGGTTAACCATTTTAGGCGGGATTGTGGTATAAAAGATATACTTATTTCTGGCAGTGTAGCACCTGGACCTACCTCAATGTCGGGCGTGTCTTTGCTGAGAAGTTGTGGCGGACTCATCTCGAGGGTTTATTTTCCGGTTAACCTGAAAGAAAACGAAGATTTCGTAGATGTTGGAACGTCTAAGAAAGGCAAGATTCCATAAACTAAGGCAGCTGAGCTGCTCCAGCTGCTTATCTCGGAGTCGCGGAGAGCCGAGCCGGTCGAGCAACTGTATCTATGAGTACATTTAGCTCCATAGTTCTGTTATCATTTATGGTACAAGGGCCTTATCATTTATCAGTCAAGGTTGCGACGGCCAGGGGAGATTAGGCGCGGCGTGGCACCACCCCATTTTTTAGTTTTTGGCGCCTCGAAACGTTCGAAAAAAAAATGGGGCCACCCCCCAAAGAGCTGGTCGAGATTAGGGAGGGACGGCGGGTGAAGGTCATGTTCATGGGAGGCCTGTGTCCAGAGATAAAAAGCTAATTGGCAAACTGTTTTTTTAGCTAATAAACTTTGTCAATAGCCACTGTAAAGTATTTTTTATTTATGGCAGCGTAAAATGTATAAAATTATTACTTGGAAATTGTAAAAACTAAGCTGTAGGTTCTCGTTTTTATCTCATAAACAAGTAAAACGAATAAATGAATGAAACTTGATTCGATTTAATTGAGAAAAACACTTGAATTACAACACGTGTATTACAACACATTGAAAACTTGATCGAATTAATCTAAACTGTGAGCTCTCTCTGGCTCGGGTCTCTGCCTCTCGCTTGGTTGATTAGAATTTTGATTATTTTTTTGACACAATAGTTGAACCCAGCCCCAATCCCCAAGCTCTGAGCTCTATTATCAGGTTTCCAAATATGTTTTTTCATTAAATAGATTCTCATGCTAATGTCGAAATGCGAAAAACAAGTTCAACAGCAGACTCTAAGCTGTTTGTTATTTTTTTCCATCAGCGTTTTTTTTTCATATTTGGACAACAAACAATCCAGATACAGATACGGATACCCACCGATTAGAGGCAAATTTTTTGATAGTTAATTAAGAAACGAAAAGAGGTCTCAGGCACAGAAAAAAAAATATATAGATTCGGAACACAGAATCGAAATCGAACAAAACTACGGAACACACGCGGAGGAAAATTTGGGGGAAAAAAAACTGAATTGGTCTTCACACTGGAAACGCCAAATGGGAAATGATTCTTGGAGAGCTGTTTCTCATCTGAAGTTGACTTTGCCGTCGCCGTGGTTGACGCAGCCAGCAGTCCGCCTCCGTCCGCAGTCAGCGCTATTTTCCATTATCGCCAAAACCAACAAAGGCACTACGAATCCACAGTGCCCAAGAATAGTATCCAAATAGATGAATACTTTTTACCCCACTCTACAGTATTCTCAATTTCCATTAATTAAACAATATTATGTAATAGAATTTTAAATAAATATACTGGGTGGTGTATAATTTTCATCGCCACTGTAGGTTCTGGCACCCGTTTGGCCAGGGGCGCCTAGTGCCACCCTTCTATGGAAAACACACGAGCCTATGGGGAGCTGTATATATTATTTTCATACCTGGTACTCCTACCTGGTACTCCCACCAGGCTCTACCAGCTTTGCTAAAGTTTATTTTCAAGGAACAGCCCGTAAAGGGTCTCTAAAGTCTGCAACCTTCAGGCGATTCTCTCAGGTTTCTTAAGAGTTTCCCATAAAAAGATATATTTTCACAGATAGATATACGTTTTTTCTATAGAAATATTTATTTAAAACTTACAAAACCCCCTTTGATTACTTCTATGTCTCTCCTAAATTAAGTATCAGTATTACAACACCTAGTTGACAATGTTTACCATAAGATACTTTGTCAGGGAGTGCCCCTCTCTATATCTCTCTATTTGTTCTCTAACTCTATGAATCTTGATCCCCCCCATAATATTGCAATATTGCCAATCTATATCTCTCTATTTTTTATGCATATTGATCCCCCATAATGTCCGATTACTTCTGATTTATGATTCAGAAGGGGGATTAGATTATCAAACTAAAAATTGCACCCAAGAAATCGAGAGAGATATAAATCTATCTATATTTCTATATTTATATTTCTACACAATTTCGACATCCGAAAATCAGCCAAAAAGTATGCCTTGAACAAAATAAACCTAAAAGAATATTAAGAAGGTTTTGTATAAAATAAAGACAAATATAAAACCTAAGGAAAAACCTGTTTCATTTATGATTATTTGAAAACAAAATAGACATCTTTTTAGTACAAATTCTGAATCTTTAAGGGCTTATAAGCCAATGAACTCAAAGCGTAAAGGTTGAAAACTATACCCTTGAAACGCTAGAAAGAAATACTATCAACTATATATAGCATATAGCCAGAGGTCCATCAAAATATTACATCTATATAGAAATTCCTTATTTATTCGTCTGGGCAAACAAACATTCTGCACGTCTCCAAATATTTTTGGACATGATGATCTGTGAGGGATCAGCCAGGGGGCTACATGGAGCTCTGATTTACGAGGCTGTAATCATTTTGGGTCATTAACTGCCGGACATTGTGGGTGGCAAGTGGCAAGAGGCAGTGCCATTGGCAGTGCCACATGACATTGGCAATAAACTTGAAATAATCCCAAGTCTGAGAGATCTGAGTGATCTGGATTCTAGGCCAATGGCAATGAAAATGCAACGCCGTCCTCCCACAACCCACACAGCCAATGGGGCGCCCATTAAAAAGGCATAAATTATACCAAAGACCCCCTCTGGGCAAGTAAATCAGAGCATTTAATTAATAAACAATGCAACGCGGCAGGCGGACAATAAATTACATTCGAAATGCATGCCAAAATAAGCAAGCCAATTGAAAATTTATTTTTCCCATCACTCGACTAACAGCTTGTTGACTTGAATGGATTTTCCCCTTTTTCCGCTTTTCCGCTTCACCTATTTATCATTTTAAGTATTTTTGGATGGATATTACCTCGGACAGGCCATCAGAGCCCATTGTCACATCTTGAAGGGTCCAAGACTTGGTAGAGACTTAGGCGATACCCTGCAGAAATATACGATATTTCCCAGTCTTTTTGAAGAACCAAATATAATTTCCCCTTTTCCGTTGCTACCATTTATCACTTTAAGTATTTTTGGATGGATATTACCTCGGACAGGCCATCAGAATCCATTGTCACAGCGCTCATTCATAGTCATAGGTTCTTGAAGGGTCTCTAAGACTTGGTAGAGACCCAGGTGATACCCTGTACGATAAATCCCTGTATTTTTGAAGAATCAGGGCCCATTGCCACAGCACTCATTCATAGTTATAGGTTCTTGAAGGGTCTCTAAGACTTGGTAGAGTCCCAGACAATACCCTGCAGAAGTGTAAGAGATATTTTTTCAAGGGACGCTGCCGTTTATCGTACGGCTCGGATAGCGGGAATAGATCCGAGATTATAAACTATAGAAAAGATTACGAGAAGTTGTTTTGAAAGGATTCAAGGCGATCTTGATGAACTCCATACTGAGATACGGTTAAGCTTTTAGTTATACAACGATCATTGAATCTTTTCTTTAGAACATCTTTTAATGAAGACAAGGACACTCTTGTGTATCCCTGAAATATAATTACTCCCCCGTTGTAACCCCAGGGTATTGCCAAACAAATGTATTCTCGGCGTAAAGAAAATGCTTGCAATTAATCAAAGATGAAGCGACTGCAAGAGGCTCGCGTCTTGTCACTGAGAACAAAAAAGTGGCACAAGCTAAAAGCCATTTGTGATTAGAACAGCCACATGCGACAAGCTCCTGGGGGGGTGTTGGTTCGGCCTTTCATCTGGCGACAAGGCAATATTCTACACTATATTGTATACAATATAAAAACAACCTACCAGATACGCAGATAAATAGATAAATAAATAGATAGATAGATAGATAGAGAGGTGGATAGATCGACGGATAGATACGTGTCGCTGGGGCTCATTATTTTCATCTATATCTAGCATAATTTATTGGCATTTTTATTATAATTTTATTTATGATTTCGGAGACTTGAAATTTGTTTGGCTCGGTCCAGTTCTGGGCGGTGGTAGTGTGGCGGTGTCGCCTTTTTGCAGAGCTTTTATTGTTATTACTGCAGATATATCAGATCAGATATATATCAGATATACTCGTATAGTGCACACGTATTCGTCGTATCCTATACGAGTATGTATATCGATCTATAGAATGTATCTATCTGTTCGCAAAGCAATCTATTAAGATCACACGATGACATCGGAAGGCGGCAAGGCGAAGGCGATGGCTATGGCGAAGGCGAAGGCTCTCGAACAAATTGATGAGACAGGTGGAGCCGATCTGAACAGGAATCTATATACGCCTTGCTTCCGCAGTGAATGAGAGATTTATTTAATTATCACGATGTACACGATTTTGCACGATTTAATGAGCAGTTTACTGAATTAATTCTGAATTCGATTCGTCTCTGCGATCGACTCTGCAAATCAGCATTCAGTGTTGGCTACATTTCTATAAGATATATATTAAATCGTAAAATCTAACCAGAAGGAGGCCTCAAAATAGAATTTGTCCGCCAACTTTACGGCCGCCCAAAGTCGACTGCAACTTTTAATGGCGAATAAAACAAACGTCAAACCACCAAATCGAATTAAATGCCTCACAAATTTATGCATAAAGTCCACAAAGTCTCGAAATCGCTTTTTGCAAAACGATTCTCTGTAACTTGCAGACTAACAACCAACAACTGGCAAAAAAATACAAAATTTTTGATGACTTTTCTCGGTTTTTATGGCTGGTTTTTTTTTTCTTCTGGCAGTTCAGAATATATTTTAGAATATAATTTCCCCGAACTCATCACTCCCGATCTTGTATTAGGGTATTTTTTTGAAATATAAAAAAATTAGAGAAACATTTCTGACACGGATTCTGAAACGGATTAAAAAACGTTTGTGACAAAACGATTCCAAAGCTGCCAAGACATTGGCGAACGGCGAGATTCCAAGGAATTAGGCGCTCGTCGAGTATAATTTTTAATTTATTATAAATAAATACAATAAATACAAATACAGATACAATTATTTAGTTTAGTAGACACAAAAACAAGACTAGGGGAGGTCATCCAGGTGGCGGATTGCAGGACCGGGGACTAGCACTTAAATTTCAATTAAGACCCAAAATTCCGCCCGAAATACACGAAAAGAAAACTCCCAGTTGGTTTGGCTAATCCCTAGACCGACTCGGCGGTGACCGCCAGTGGCGGTGGAGCCGGGGCGGTGGCAGGATCGCCCGCCGAGGATGTGGCAGCCGCTGCTGCCGCCTCGGCGGCCTGCTCGGCTTCGAACGCGGCCAGGATCTTGTCCGCCTCGGCGGCCTTAGCCTGGAGCTCCGCCAGCTTGCGCTGCTTCTCCGCCTCCTCGGCCTGCCGCTTGGCCCGGCGCTCCTCCTCGCGCTTCAGCGTCTCCTCCAGCTGGGCGCGCAGCAAGGAGTCGCCCATGCCCAGCTTGTCCATCACCTGGGTGATGTCCCGGCTGTAGCGCAGCCTGGTATTGGCCGCCAGCTCCTCGGAGCAGTCCTCCCGGCCCAGCTGCAGCCTCTGGAGCACCGCCAGCTTGGCGTCAATCACCACGTAATTGCTGTCCGGGATGAAGGCGTTGCTCTTCTCGTTCAGATACTGCACCAGGGTCCTTAGCGAGTTGGAGTTGGACTTGGCGTTGATGGCGCCGCTGGCAAAGTCCTGTGACTTCATCATCTGGGCGTGGGTGGACTTTTGCTTGCACTCCAGGCAGTTCCAATTGGGATGGGGTAGTCCGGTGATCTCTGGCACCACCAGGCCGGTGCAGTTTGTGTCCCGGCAGTACAGGCCCGAGATATAGGCGCCCTTCTCCTGTAAAAGAGTCCAGGGGAGAAGTTAATAAGGATCTTGGCAATCATATTTCTTAATAAATTTCTCAGATAATATTCTTGGGAACAAACACTTGAGATTGAGATTGTTGGCAAGTGAATCATTGAGGCCAAATGTCTCGGCTAATGAAAATCATTTTCGCATTGTTGGGATTCCGAATTCCAGCTAAAAATAATCCCAGAAACCGATTGGGATGGGGATGGGATTGGGCTAGCTGCTTCCTCCTTCGCCTTCACTTAAGAAGAACATCCAACATCTAACATAAAAAAATATACGACTATAGCCGTGCCGATCTCTGAGATTGACACATAAATAAAAAAAAGATGTCGCTACGTGTGCGTTTTAATATTCGCTCGTGCGATCGATAAATATATATCCCCGCACACCGGTTCGGTTCCTATATCCTATATCTCTATCTATATCCGAATCTCTATCTCTACCTATATAGTTCTCTACTGTCCTCCTGGGGCCGCGTCATCTCCATAAAATTCCGAATCAGAATCAGAATCTGCGAATATGAATCCGAATCGGTTGGCCAATTTGCTCGATCGTAAATAAAGCCAGATAATTAATGGTTCCGATCTACGAGTATAAGAAAAAAACCTGGAGCAGCCGGAGCGGATAAGGCATGATGGAAATCGAAGGAAACGCTAGACGTGCGCCGCTTCTCAGTCTGTTTTTTCCAGTGCATCATCAGCCCTTTTCTAGGTTCATCGAACCATCATTGAAATATAAATCAAACTATAAGTTGATTCAGTTTCAGTTACAAATAAAGAAAAGCCAACACGTGCCAGAGTCAAGGACAGCTGGAAGCAGTCTGTGTCTGTTCCATTGACATTTTACAAATTAAGATAATAGATTTTGAAGCTATATAGATATAGAAAATCTATATAGATATTGGATATAGGCTCTATATGATTCAGGAATTTAGTATTTTCTAAGCAAATACTCAATAAAATATAAATTAAAAGATTCCCTGTCAACGGCAATCGTTCCAATTCAAGAATAGATATTTTAGAAAATAAATAAAATATATATATATGTATATAGAGATCTGATCAGATTGGAACGCTTTGAACCCTACGATTTTATAATCACAAGTTTGGCGTCATATTTGTGATTTATGAACTCTGCCTGTGTTCAAACTTTAACATATATTTCGAAATAGATTTCGAGACAAGGTTTTTTTATGCCAAATTCCTTTGATAAATAATGACTGTATTATATCAGTCTATATCAGTCTTCTATATATTGTACATATATATTTATCGATCTACGTCCGAGTTGTACTTGTTGTGATTGTTATTGATTATTTTCGGGGCTCATTATTAATTCGTTTGGATGGAGAAACTTTTTATGGGCCATTTTCTTGTGTTTTAACTGCCAGCCATTAATATTTCTCTTCCTCCGATTAAGACACTTAAAGTCTGCATTATAATGGCTAGTTTTTCGCGTTGAATTGCCAAGAAATCTGTTTCTTAAACAGAAATCTTAAATAAACCAAAGAGCCAGCGACAAAAACTAAAATCAAAATCAACATCAAAATCGAATCAATTCCAACGACGAAATTCCATAGAGATAGATATAGAAAAGATATAGATTCGCGTTCGCAGACAGCGACGGGCAGATTTCGAAAAGATCTCACCAAGCGAATTAAAAAGCTTTTTGGAATCCATCTATTTATTTGTGATTTAATTGAATTGTTTTCAGTCCGTTAAAAATAAACAAAATTGTTTATCGCCTTGTTTTGTTGTTTTATTATTTATTTATTTCTGGGGCATGGTGTGTGCCACTTGTTGCGCCTGGAGGAATATTTTTGATGGCCAAGACCGAGGCAGAATCGAGGCGAACTTGTAAGTGTTTTCGGATACCGGAAATCCTTAATGCAATTCCATCGATAGATCGGAAAATTGGAAAATCGGAAAAGCAAGTGGAAAATCAAAAAGAAGCCATACGATCTCTTCTTTGATGGATCATTCCAAGTGGTTTTGGCCAAAGATTCATTTAACACCTCCACCTCACCCTTGTGGGGAATCCAAACACCCGAAAACTCAAAGCCTTCAGCTAAACAATAAAGCTGTTTGATTGTTTCTTTGGTTAATTGGTTAAATAGTTTATCCAGCTGGCCCATCGATCATCAGTTTCTAGTTCTAAGTTCTATGAGTGAGTTTCCCATCAAAAACCAGGAACTATTCTCTACAGAAGCCTAATAATTATGGGAAATCAAAGGGAACCATTAAGAGACCTAAACACGCTTCACTTTGAATCAAACTAAGTTTTTGGAATCATTTTGGGGACAACAAGAATACTCTCAAGAGCTTCTTAAAAACTAGAAATAATTTAAAAAAAATCCAAAACTCACCGTTGGATCCGAACAGCGCGAGCACTTGCAGGTGAATCCCTTCTTCATCTTGAGGAACAAATGACGGGCGATGTTGCCGGTGAAGAGCTTGGTGTAGGTGGTGGTGATCTCGAAGCCCTCGGGGATGTCGACGGCGGCCCGGACGAGCATGTGGTTGGTCTTGTCGTCGAAGGTGTAGTACGAGTTGGGAATGCAGTCGTGGTTCATTACCCCGAAGAGGGGATAGAGGGCGCGGTAGTTGAACTCCTGGTTGTCGTTCGTCCGGTCGGTGGTCTTGTCAAACCCATTCGTCCTCATCACGGCGACGGTGCGGTTCATGATCTCGATCAGCTTCTTGTCGTCGGGGAACTTCTTGAAGCACTTGGCCCCGTTTCGCACCTCGGTGCGGTGATTGTTGTCCAGGTTGGCCTGCAGGCAGTAGATCAGATCGCGTTGCTCCTTCGTAAGGTTGATGGCCCGGGCGATGCACAGCAGCCGGATGATCGTTGAGTTGGCCACCTCCGGCTCCTTGGGGCCCCACGACTTGAACAGGTCGCAGTCGGTCTTGTGCTGCTTCTTTTTGGCGCACAAGGTGCAGATCGGCAGGCCGCATCCTTGACGGCACATGAACTTGGTGTCCGGCAGCTCCTTCAGGCACACGGTGCAGGCATTGAGAGCGTCCTCGTCGTGCGCGGCCATGCCGATCAGGAGCGGGTAGTCCTTGAATATGATCTCGCCCCGCTTTAAGGACCTCGTAGCTATCACGCCGCGTCCCGCTATCTTTGAGACGCCAATCTCCCAGGCCGGATCCTTGTCCTTGAACGGAGCCAGGTGGAGGTCCAGCAGCTCCGAGGTTCTCTTCGGGCAGATCATCTTTCCGGTTTACTTAATCTTTTCTAGACACGACACTTGGTAATCTCTCACGGACTCGATGCACCCAAACAAAAAAGCACTAAGGATCACTTTTTCAAAATGGTTTTGTCCAACCTTTGAAGCGAACTACGATCAGATTTATTAACAAGATCAAGAATCTATAGTCAATACTCGTCGTTAAAGTGAGATAAAAATGTTCAAGAACTTCGATCCCTGACTATATATTCCCTCGATCTCTAACTCTGATATATATCTGATCTTGATCGTTGTTCTGGCTTTATTTCGCGACTGCCGTGAGTAAACTGTCGCCGTTTTCCAGCCTTACATGATTTTTATGTGAAAAGTTCAGCGGAAAAGCCGAAAATTCGAAAATTTGAATATTCGAAAGCACACAGAACCGAAACAGAGCGAAAGAAACCCGAAGATCCCCGATGACGAGGCCAGTCAAAAAAGCAAAGAAAAAATTGGATATAAAATAATAATAATAATTAAGCGAGTGGCGTGGCGAGTGGGAGAGATGCAGGGGCAGGAGCCGGAGCAGGCAGGCGACAATCCCGGCGAGAAATCCTGATGTCCACTTGGACGGATTGATGAACGGCGTGCGGATTTCGAGTGATATGATGAGGAATGTCGCAAGGGGGACAAAACACTCGAAAAAACAAGAGTACAATTTATGACTTAGAATTAATTCTTTGTGGAGTTCATAAAAAACACATTTTTGCAACCATTCAATGATTAAATCATTATTTTTGTCCCAAAATTGGTGTTCCGCTTCGGGGGATTGCATTTCTTCCTGTGCAGTTGAATGGTCGGACGGATGGATGGATGGGTTATCCGGACGGATGACTTGTCGGCTGGCGGATGTACATTTGAACATTGCGAGATGTCGGTACATACAAATCGGCATGGATTTGTGCTCTTCTGACAGCGCTCTGGAGTTGCGCCAAGAATGCCACCCATCATCCGGAATGATGAACGATCTCCGCCGGAACGGGTACGGGTACGGGTATGGGTGGAGTGTTTGAAGTGGTGTCTGTCCGAACTGCACGAGGAGGAGGCTTAAGCCACTTGACTCAACCGGACACTTGCCCGCGGAAGTAATGACCTCAGCCAATGATTGATAATTGGCCATTTTTTGATTAAAAATAATGCGATCTTAAGAACAAATTTAATGCACTTTTCCCTGCAATTGTAAAGGAGCTTCCACAGGGTGATCTTAGAGCATAGGAACTTACCTGGAAACGCCAGTCCGACGTTGGATTCTTTCAGATTTTATTCAAGATTTTCCACGTGAAGATTCTTCTCCTGTCCGACACCTGGATCCTGTTCATAGTCTTGGCCACCTGGAATTTCATTGTTTTTACATAATTTTGTATATAATTTTATGCACTTACCACATTTTCTTTTATTTTCCATCTTTTCCAGTCGAAGCTTCCAACGGTTTTCTTTCTTCTTCTTCTACCTATGTTCATGTAAATGTGTATGTTGCCCAAAACGCATTAGGAAATTTCAGCGGAGCTTAGCGGCGCCAATGGCGGCCATTATGGCGCCGGTTCATGGGACATCTATTGTCCACGATAAAAGCTGTCCAGGTTAATGCCTGTAGTAGCCTTGAACAAAATGATGCAACGATCATTTAATTCCACCGATTTTAATCACTTTTCACACGTTTATTTCACAAGAAAATGGACTGCAGCAAGTTTTAATTTCAAGCACCGTTAGCAAAATACTGCCAAAGGTGGGAGCTTAATTAGGAGTGGGACTTTGGCAGATATCCATCTCGATAGTCATCACACCATGACACGATGTGCCCCCACCTTTGGAGAAGGGGAAACGAGAAAGCAGTAAATAGATGGGGAACTAGAATAGAAGTGGGGCTGCTGCTGGGAAAGCGAGATGGGGCGAAGGTATCCAACGGTGTGGGACAGCTGATCTTTCTGTTATTTCCACTGATGATTTCCAGCTGTGATTCTGCCTTCCAGCTGGGAAATGTGACCCCAAAACAAAGCCCTTTTCGCAATGAAATAAATAAATATTAGCAACAAAACTTATTTTTATACAATTATTATATTTGTTTGAACTGATCATGAGGCGAGGAAATGGCAGGCACAGCAGCGAGCAAAATAAACTTAATGAAGGCGACAAATTGCAAATTGGCCACTGCCTGCACTTTCACCCGCCCCCTTTCACCGGCACCACGCCTTTCACTCGCCTGTGGCAATGACAACGAAGAAAACTCACGTGCATTCTGCAGAGACTGCAAATTGGCTCAGAAATCAGAAATCAGAATTCTGCATTCAGCATTTGCGAATCTTCCGACAGCGGCAAACAACTTTAATTTAATGAAATGCATAGGCAAATGCATAAATATGCAAATCAAGCAGCAAAATTTTACTAAAATATTATAACAAAATTCGATGTATGCAAATGGCTTGCAAAATATTCTAAAACCAAACAACAAAAACAAATATATGTATTTAAAAAAAGGCCCGAAGAAATAACAATTTATTGGCGCTTTGACGCGTTTTTGCTTTGCTCCGCTGGCAATGAAGAATTTGGCGCCACCATTGGCCATGTCGTCGTCCATGTCAGAAAGTGGTCACGGCGGAAGAACCCCAAAGTCCCCAGAGTCCCCGAGACGCAAAAAAACCCAGCATAGAAAGCACCCACAAAAAACTGCATATTCTTCCATATAAAAACAAGTAAGGTAGCAGCAGTCGAGTTTCCCGATTGCAAAATACCCTGTACCCTTAGACATGCTTACAATTTATTTATTTAGTATCAATAGATGAATGAAACAATATTCTATTAGAAAAGAGGACCATAACAATATAAATTTGGTTTGATTTTGGTTATGAAAATAAGTTTCGTGTGTCATAAAACCAAACACATTTCGCTGTCAACGTCGCAGTCGGCGTCGCGCAATGCGTGTTTTGCTGCGCTTCTGCTTCCCTTGCCATAGATTTTGCATGTGGCATAACTTCCGTGTTTCTTATCCGATTTGGTTCAAATTTAAAAGTTAGATAGCTTTTATAAGCACCAACGCATATGCCGAATTGCATAGCATTAGGACAATAATTGTGGGCGTGGCAGTTTTTTGAGGTTTGCGGGGAGCGTGGTCGTGACAGTTTTTTGCTGTTTGCGGGGGAACGGGGGGTGATATCAAAATAAAAAAACAAACTTGTACTGCGTATGGTAATTACCTATCCAACGATATATGGCACATGTCTGTAGATCTTGTAGTTTCTGAGATCTAGGCGTTGATACGGACAGACGGACGGACGGACGGACGGACGGACGGACAGACGGACATGGCTATATCGACTCGGCTGTTGATGCTGATCAAGAATATATATACTTTATGGGGTCGGAGATGCTTCCTTCTGCCTGTTACATACATTTGCACCATATTATGATACCCTTTTCACCCATTTTTAATGGGTACAGGGTATAAAAATTGAATTGAAACAAAACAGAAAACAAAAATGAAATGAAAATAGCGAGGATTGAAGTAAAACGAATTACAAGTTGATCGGAACGAAACACTTGCGTGTATGAAATCCAAAATGGATTAAAAAAACACACATCTACCGTTAGCCTAATACTAAAATAATATTTTTGCAAAATGCAACAAAATAAACAAATCAAAAGGTGTTTTCGATTGCATTTAAACGACTTTCTTGTACCCTAGACATGAATATTACGTATACGCAGGGTTGACATTTTGAAAAAATATCAAAATTAAATTCAAACAATAGAAAGAAGTAGAAAATAATAATTTATGATGGCATTTGTGTAATATCACACCCCATTAATACCCTTGATTATACCGAAACCCCCACCAGGCAGACCAAAAATATCTATATGAAAATTTTCTGAAAATTTGTGCCATTTTTCCCCCTCTGGGTGGTTGTTTCTGTTTTTGTTTTTGTTTCGGTCTTAGTTTTAGTCTTTTCCTCCTCTTTAATTTTCAGAGTCAATTAAAAATTGTTAATTTTACTTATAATTTTAAGGTAGGCCAAAATGCAATGCGACGACGATGGGAACGACGACGGCTAGCGACACAAAAAAATATTGCAATTAAAATTTTTGCGCGACTTTGTCACAGCACCCAGTGGGTGGGTGATGGGTGGTGGAAGGTGGAAGGTGGGAGGTGCAGATGGCGGCAAATTTGCCGTTGAATGAACTGCTGCCCCTCACGACCATGCCCCTTGCCCGCTACCGGCTACCGGCTAGCGGCTACCGGAATCGGGAAATATATCACTCGACATGGAAGGCTAATACCGCTGATTGGAGACAAATACGAGAATATATATGCGATAAGAAAATGAAAACAAATGTTATGGAATGGAAAAGCAAATGGTTTGTTCACCTCATAACCCGCGCAATTTCTCTTGAATTACATTTTCCGCATTTAATATATAAATTATAATTAAAATTAAATTAAATTGAGGAACTTAGCCGTTTCTATGGCATGGAAAATGGTTTATTTTAAAAGTAAATAGATCTTAGCTTTAAAGAAGGTCAAAAGCAAAAGGTCTTTCCCTTTAAACTAAACCTAAATATCATCAAAATTTGTTATATTTATTAAAAAACAAGTTAATTTATTTAAATATATTATCTTTTGTGACATTTTTCTTAAAACCTTGCATACTTTTGAGCGCAGCGATACAAGTTTTTGTATTAATTATGTAAATAATCATATTGTTTTAAAGAAAAGATCAAAACTTTATCATATATTAATCTGATGTAGGCCAAAATCTCGATGAATATAAAAATATAATTCTGTTTGGGTCACTCTTTGGCATTTCAGAGCAGATGGTGGCCATCACGGGCATGCCAAACTTCATTCACCTCAATGCCAATTACCCGGCATGGACATTTTCAAAGCCCCACCACCCAACCACCCACCATTCAGACCCCCAGGCATAAAGCATTAGAAATTCGCATTTGATTTTAATACACTTAAACGCAATCAATTTTATTGCTCTCGTTGCGGTTGCCTGTCGAATCGAATTCGATTTGATTTGCTTTTGAATGCGCGCGATGTTTTGCTTTCGGAATTGGATTTGGATTTGGATTTGAATGTGGCTGAGGATGTGTGGGTGTGGTCATGGATTCTGGCTTCTGCGCCATTGGCAAGGTCCACCACCACCTCAACGATCAGCGTTCCACCTCACAGAAATCCCCAAAAAGCAAAAAAATATACGAGTAATACTTGTTTACAAGCCAAAACGCCAGCGTGGAATGTTACGAGGCTGCTGGTGATGGTGCTGCTGCTTCTTCTCCTACTGCGTTCCATATGCACATGATCTGAGGATGGTCCGCCACGCCAGTGATCCATCCGGGACTTATGTGCTAACATAAAGCAGATGACGACCGACCGACGCCCAGCAGCTGCCCCTGCCAATTTTTTTCGCCTTACAAAACAACTCACAAAGCAATAGCAAAAGCAAGGAGCAACGCGGGGAATCGGATATATTTATCGTCTATATATAGAGTGGAGAACCAGACTGGGTTTAATGTCAGATATTGTATTGTATATTTTTCTGGCATCCAACATATTTACAGAAAGTCTCGAATGACAATCGAGGAAAGACGAGGAAGGCGCAGCATTTCCCATGCCAACAGTTTTGTCAACACAAATGTGAAATCCAAGCCATGGACCCCAATAAACCCCTTATTAACCCCTTATTAACACCTTATTAACCCCTTATTAACCCCAAGAATAAGCTTAAAATATCCTTCCAAACTCTTATGCAACTTTTTTGAACTGTTTCCACAAACTTTAAATGAACCCTTCGATGCGAAACCCATGGGATTGAATATATTACCAAATTAGGAGGCTATATCTTCAAATATATATACCCGATTCACAAGCCGAATACCTTAAAAGATTCATGGATCGATTATCTAACGATCTGCATCAAAATCTAATCATGAAATATTTTTTCAATTTTTTTAAATCTTTTCTGGGGAGACCCCTTGGAAAAATGTGGAAATCCATGGAAACCCTCATATGGCCTAAAGGGATGCCTATATCTTTGCCAATATCTATCCGATTCTTAAGCGGAATACCTTAAAAGGATCGTAGATCGATTCTCTATTAATCTGCATCAAAATCTGATCACAAAATATTTTTTCAATTTTTTGTTAATTTTGCTGGGGAGACCCCTTGGAAAAATGAAGAAATTCATGAAAATGCCAATGAGGCCCAAAGCGAAGGCTATATCTTTGTCAATTCTCATTTGATCCTTGAGCGAGATACCTTAAAAGATTTGTACATCGATTATCTATCAATCTGCATCAAAATCTGATCACAAAATATTTTTTCGATTTTTTGTTAATTTTTCTGGGGAGACCCCTTGGAAAAATGGAGAAATTCATGAAAATGCCAATGAGGCTCAAAGCGAAGGCTATATCTCAGCCAATTTTCATTGGATTCTCAAGCGGCATACCTTTACCGATTCGTGGACCGATTCTCTAAACATTTGCATCAAAATCTAATCACGAAATAATTTCTCGATTTTTTGTCATTTTTTTCTGGGGAGACCCCTTTGAAAAATAAAGAAAGCCATAGATATGCTCATATGGCCTGAAGCGAAAGCTGTATCTTGGCCATTTTCTATCCAATTCCCATGCGGAATACCTTAAAATATTTGTGGATCGATTCTCTATAAAACAGCATCAAAATCTGATCACGACATAATTTTTCTATTTTTTGTAATTTTTTTCTGCGGAGACCCATTCGAAAAATGAAGAAATCCATCGAAATGCTTATATGGCCCAAAGGAAAGGCTATATCTCGGCCAATAATAATTCGATTCACAAGCAGAATACCTTAAACAATTCCTACAACAATTATCTATCGATCTGTATCATCAATCTGATCAGAAGTATAATTTTTCGATTTTTTATAATTTTTTTAAAGGGGGACCCCTTGGTAAAATGAAGAAAACCATATATGGGGAAGGCTATATCTTCACCAATATTTATCCGATTCGCAAGAGGAATATCTTAAGAGATCTGTGTATTTTCTATCAATCTGCGAATCCATCTTTCTATCCAATTTTTGTACCGATTTTTATCGATTATTTACGGAATACTTTTAAAAATGATTCAGGATAATGGATCCCCTTGCTGTATATTTTTCTAATGACCTGCAATGCTTTAATGGTTTATTTTTAAATGTTTTTTAAGGCAATTCCCAATAATTATGAATTAAAATCTGCCAAAATATAGCGGAAAAGCTTTTTTTGGCTGGATTTATCCAGAAAAGAAAACCTAAACTCTGCTGAGATCAGTAAGGTAAGATATATAATTCGATTTGCAGAAATGAACCGATTTCTAAATGAAGAAATCACAGAATTCAAATATTTTTAATTGAAAATTTTGAATTAATTTGGGATCCAATCGTTATCACTGCGTTATGATAGTTACCGTGATTAATCGAGTAGTTTGATTACTAAACGTGACAGTAAAAAATGGATCGTGAAACATCGGTAATAAAAAAGTAGTATCGAAAGCCTTGAGGAAAACCTGGACGCGCTTTTCAACTCGACAAAAAGGAGATTCATCACGTGAAGGTAAATTGGTTTGGAATTTCCCCCCAAAATACAATAATTTCAAAGCCTTAAGTTAAAGCATTTTTGAAGGCCTGCTGTGACATTGAAAACTGCTGGAAGCAAACCGAAAAAAAAGAACTAAAAAATAAACAAAAAAAAAATACGGATACCGAGTACGGAACGTAGTAGGTCATATCTGCTAAATTCGAAAATATGTTACAATAGAACATTTCAAACAGAGAACTTTGATCATAGATTCGGATAACCAGAAAGAATGAAAAACCGAAATAAACGCGACTTTGCTCAGCTGGATGAGGATTCGTTGGAGTCGATTTCGAATGGCAGCAGCGATGGCAACCGGGCCACCGCAACCACATCCGCATCCACTAACTCATCCGCGTCGGCGTCGGCGTTGCGTTCGCTGTCGCGTCCCTTCCGGATCGTCGGAGAGTCATCTTTAGAGGAGCAGCCAGAGCAGCAGATACACCAGAAGCAGAAACAGCAGGAGGAGGAGGAAAAACCCGATGTGATCGGACTGAACCAGCAGCAGCAACATCAACAGCAACCCGAACAGCAGGAGCAGCACGAGCAGCAGCAGCAGCAGCCCATGGATCAGGATCAGGTGTCGGGGGCCGAGGGCAAGGGTGGCGCAACCACAGCCGGCGCTGAGACAGAAGGTGGAGCCGGTACCGGCACCGGATCCGGAGCAGACGCCGAGGCCGAGGACGGAGCCGGGGCTGCTGCAGCGTCGGACTCGGAGAAGAAGCGCTGCGACAAGTGTGGCAAAAAGCTCGGCCTGACCGGTGGCTTCCCCTGCCGCTGCGGTGGCACCTTCTGCGCCTTCCACCGCTACAGTGATCGCCATGAGTGCAACTTCGATTACCGCGAGATGGGAGCCACCGAGATCCGCCGCGACAATCCGGTCATCATTGCCAGCAAGCTCCGAAAGCTGTGAACCTCCCAAACCGAAACAACAACGCAATCCTGATCCCACACGGATTGTTTCTGTTTATATTTTATACACTTCTTCCCGGCACTCTTCACATAGCCGATTACTTTGCATTTATCAAGTCGGGAATTGCCAGATAATATAATATATATCCAGAAACCCTGACAGAATAATAGCAGAAAAGAAGAAACCCGACAGCAAAGCCAAAGGCCCCAAGCCGCAAGCCATCAGCCAATAAGCCAAGAAGCCTAAAAGCCATTACCAAAAACCAAAAATGCAGAATGCAAAAAAGCAGAAAATGCATAATTATCACACAGAACCCAACGTAATTAATAATAACATTTTCATATCCTTTTCATCCTTTTCCATCGATGCCAAAGTCGATGTTTCTAGTTGTGGAAGCATGAAAAACATTCAATAGAAGGCAGGTGGAAAATAAAAAAAAAGCTGCCTGAACAACAACCAAATCTCCAGCGTTTTTATTTTTTAATTTCATATTTTTGTTCCATCATATTTTTTTTGTCGCATTTTTCAAATGTCAGAAATGTCAAAAATGCGAGTTGCCATTCACGCATATTTTCGGCCAGGATTGCCATTTACATTTATATTCAATAAAAAATATATATTCTTTATTTTTATAAAATACATTTACATATCAGAGTTTTAATTTAGTAAGAGGTTCAGAAAGAGGAAAAAGGTTTTAATTTTTCTTATTTTAATAACATTTAAGTACTTTTTTGGTTGGGAAACAAAAATTTTCGATGATTTTGATACTAAAACTTTAGTTAAGAGATTTTATAATGATTTTTTGATACATGGATAGGGTTTTGGAGGAAAAAAGATTATCAAAGCAATCATTTTTCTTATTTATAGTTGGGAAACAAATATATGGATTAATTTTTATACAAAAACTTTAGCTAAGAGCTTTTAAAATGAGTTTCTTGATACATGGATGTGATTTTAGAGGAAAAAATATGTTCAAAGCAATAATTTTTCTTATTTTAAAAACATTTAAGTACATTTTTAGTTAGGAAACAAAAAATTATGGAATGATTCCGATACAAACACTTTTAAAAAGCATCTCTGATACATGGATATGGATATGGATTATGATATCGGTGGAATAAGGTTTTATATTTTGGTTATCTGCGGTTAAATCAATATTGGTTTCCAATAAATTGTGTAAATATATAGAATGATAGAGTTGAATGCCACAGGAGATCTGTTAGTCTGATCTTTTATAAAGGATCTAAAGGATGCACTTTATATATATAGTTTGTATATAGTTGGTTAGTATGAGCTTTAAAATGCATATATGCGATATGGAAAGTAGAAAAACATCGAATTTAAGTAACCTCTGAAAGTCAAAATATTTTTGTTTTTTTGGTTCCAATAGGAAATATTTTAGAAACATACTTTCTTCGATTGAGTACGATTTGTTTGGAGATCAATCAAAATGATCAATTAGAAGAGATTTCTGGGGTTGGGAGGAGCGAATCAGAAAGAGATCTACTTGAAGAGGAGGGGCAGACGGCAGTGGGGCTCAGTCTCGCTGGGGTTGTCCGAGTACAAGGACATCGTCCTGGCGTTGAGATCAAAAATGCCCACGGCAATGGTCTTCACCACCTCGTCACAGCTCCCGTTTTCCCGCCACACGCAGTAGACTCCGGCGGAAACGTCGCCCAGCATGTGACGGACATCCTGCTCGCTCATCGGCGGCTTGTACGTCCCGAAAGTCTGCATCCTGGAAATGCTCGAGTCTATCATATGCTCATTGGCCTGGTCCTGGCGAATCCGATCGAATCTGCAGGGAGAATAAAGCGGTTTTTAATAGAAAATCATGTCCTGGGAGTGTACTCACTGGTTGACATGGTAGTTATGCTGGCCCAGAGGTATCTCCTTGATGCTCAGGAAGGACTCGTTCTTGCGCTCCGGGGAGGGGGCCATTTCTACGTTGTAGCACATCTGGCGGGGATCTCTGGAATGGGAATAGTTAAGAAATAAGAACAGCTCGATGACTAGAGGCTGGAGAGCTTGCAGACTGGCCAGACCAAGACTACCCTCTCCAGGTCTAATAAACCTACGCCAGGAAGGTTAAGTTTATGGAACAGGCATCGGCAGCTCCCACTCCGGCATCCTTGAGTACCCGGAAGGCATCGTCCACGTTGCTGGTGGCCAGCAGGGCTCTCGTTAGGAAGTGACGAGCTGTGGAAGCATTGCATCATTAAAGTTACTCAATAATCAGTGTAAAGATTAACCCACGAGTCTTTCCACTTCGCAGTAGCTCGGCGCTGATGGTGTTGATGCTGAAGACGAGGCCGTGGTGGTTCTGGTTCATGGTGTAGCCTGGCAGGTGTCCGGCGTAACAGAGGGACATGAAGTGCTCCTCCTTGACGTTGTACTTGCCCTGCGGCTTGTCGCTGATGATGTGGGCCACCACGAAGTAGTAATGGTTGAGGGTCTCTGTGAGGGCATCCTCTGTGTGGCCCAAAAGGCGCTGGAACGAATCATTCAAATGAGTTTAAGGTGATCTTCTATAGAATCTCTGGACTTACGCAATTCTTCTGATTAACGATGATGGTGGAGCAGCCAGTGGGCTGGTTTTTGTTACGGGGTTGATGCTTCAGGGCCTGCGGCAGTATCTCGTCCAGGTGGAGGAGGAAAAGCTGGAAGAATCCAATGACTTTGTGTAATAAAAAAGTACTTCCCATCGCAATCATTCTAATACTTTGTATCAGTTCAGACTCATTTTCAGCGATTACTATACACAAATTAAGCATAAATTCCAACAAAATGCGATCATAATGCTAATCGAAGTCTTAATTAGTCATTAGTAAAGACGTATCCAATGGTTAACCCGTTGGGGCACTTCAATCATCGTCTAGTTACTGATTATGGTTAGATAGTTATAAAAAGTAGAACAATAAATGGTCAGTAAAGCGCCTAAGTAGCCAGTGAGCCAAATGCATTCATAATTCGAAAAAGATTACCTAAGTGGCCTGGGGTAGCCACCTGGGAACGGAGACCAAAGATCACTGGAAGAATCTTTTCTAGAAATGATTACCAAACAGTAGGTAGTGGCTTTCTATATCAGATATTTCTCTGAGTGCCTGCGTGCGAATAGATTCTGAGGCGGCCAAGGTCGCCATGCGGCGACTTTTGCGTGCAATTAATTGGCAGAGCCGCCAGAACGGGGCAGAGATCCAAAGCCAAAGCCAAAGCCATCGCCAAAGCCATAGCCATAGCCAAGACGAGGTGATTCAGAGATCGCAGAAATTATAACACATTATCGCGGACTCCGCGGACTTGGCCATGCTAATGAGCCGTTTAATTGATGGCTCCAGAGTGGGCCAGGCCAATCCCTCATTTCGAATTCAAAGAGGCGATCGAATCCCAATCCGACGAAGCCAACCAAGGGTTGTCTTTGGGCTGTCTTTAAGCGGCTTCTCTTGACGGGTATTTTTTATTATTGGCATAAAAGACAAATTGGCTTTCAATCGTGAAACGACACTCGATGGTCCCCCCTTTTTTGTTGCCAAAAAAATCGGTATTTCTGACTTTGTTTAAATTCTTTTTATGGCTTTTTATGGCTCATTTCCCCCCACCTGTGTGTGTGTGGGGGGTGGGAGGTTGGGGTCAACGCCAGCAGCGACGCTGACAGAGGCAGAGACGCCGGCGAAACGGAACTAGTTCAATGTCTGCGTGCTCTGCACGGTCACCATTTCGATTTGTGACAGTAGTCCCCCGCTAAGTGCCACCAGCTGGCTAGCTAAACAGTTATGTAATTAATTATTTCTATTCCGAGTTAAAATCAGATTCAGGTGATTGTGCAATTACCAGAGCCCGAGCCCGAGTCCGAGTGTATTCATTAAAACGAAATTAAAGGCAAAACCAACTAATTGCCGAGCTCTGTACAATGGCTATCGAAATTATTTATTTTGTATAAATAAATAAGATTCGTTTCTGGGCTAATTAGTGGCGGCGGACTTTGGCAATTATCACTGTAGCTGTAGCTGTAGCTGTGCACTCGCCAAATGCATTTAATGTTGTCATTGGGGCTTGGGGCTTCGAGCTCGTAACTCGCAACACGCAACACCCAACACGTCACAAGTTGCAACTTGAGGTTACGATCGTACAAAAAGATATATTTAATATATATATATATTATTGTTAAACAGTTAGATTGGACTCCCACGCAAATATTGGCGTTAAATTACAATATTTATGACTAGGCTTCGATTTAATGGGCCTTTAATTGGGGGTTCTGGCCATTAGCTAATGCCTGGCTCATTAGCTTATTAACTTATTTACAGTTGGGTGCTAATTAATAATTAATATTAGTTAGGGGGAGTAGCTCACCTTATGGAATTCCACCTCCGCACCATCGGCCACGCCCTCCAGCTCGCGTACATACTGCGGGAAGCTGTCCTTCACCGATTCCAGGGTCTCATTATAGATTTGCCCTAGAAAGTGGGGGTATAGTGGGTGTTGCAAATGAATCATGATGGATGCTTATCCATCAGATACTCATCAATGGAGTGGTCGGTCGGATACTTACGGCCTTTTGGGGACTGGTAGAGTGGCAAGTAGGTCTCGTTCAGCGGCTTCGACAAGATCAGAAAGTTCTTAATCATCGAACCGAATGTGCGGCCCTGCAATTACATTATATTCATCATTATTTTTAATTCAATCAAATTAAATGCTTTCCAATTTTGAGCACGATCTGAGGCAAACAGCCGCCCTCCCCTCCCAATATACAATATTTATATATTTTTCAGAGACAAGTCAGAGACAAGTCAGAGTCTGAGGCACAATGAAAGGTAAGAGATATAAGAAACATAATCGATCACGACCGATCGATGGCTGTGTAAACAAAAGTCCCCAACTAAGACACAAAAAATATGAATAATTATTCGCAATATAAACAAATTGTTGGACTTTTTGGGCGGCACCCTCGGGCACGACGAAACGGATATGGCCAGGAGGGTTTACGGGCATTGATCCGGAATATCCAAATAGGTTTTTTTTAATAAAATACTTTAAACAAATGCAGATTTTGTCAAGTGTAGCGAATATTCTTGGCCCGATTGTGGGGGAAAAAAGTCAACAAAGCCACGAGTATCACGAACTGCATTAGTTAAAACCGTCTGGGTCCGGGACTTGTCCAATTAATCGAGGTCTGGGGGTCTCTATTCGTAAAGATAAGACCCGAATAGACCCATCCATGCTTGGCTAACATCCAGTTTGCAATTTTTTTCTGGGTTATCTCGTTTCGGTGGTAAAATGTAGGATGTGCTCTACTTTTTCTTTAAAATGCGATTGCCATACTAATTCTGGATATAATTTAATATATGTTTACTTTTCCACATTAATAGCTTAAGAATTTAGTTGCGGTTGTGGTTTTATGCTCTAGAATTTAGATTCTATTTATGTTTAAATTCTAATTAAAAATGTCTAAAAATAATCCTACAACAACGAAGTTTCCTTTCAACTTTTTTCTCCCCAAAGTAACCCCAATGGTTCGTGACCAGCTGACAAGGCTAAGGAGTCTAAGGAGGTCAAAGGTCAGGGACTTCACAGGCACTTACCATATCAAATCCAACCTCATAGTGAGTTCCCCTGGTGTAGAGGACTGGGACGGCCTGGCGACGTGGCAGGATCTTTCCGGAGGACATTTTCTTCTAGATGCTGAAGATTGAACGCTGTAGAGTATTGAGAAGTCGGTGTGGCACTGCAGTGTGGTCTTATCACTCGTGAAACCTGATGCACTCGGCAAAATATAAAAGCTTTTGCAACTCGAAAATGATAACACGCAAAACAAACTATAAACAAAAACGACGGTTTTGAGGCGGGAAAGTCAAAGAGCTTCTTTGGAGTAATATATAGATGGGGGTTACTTGGCGGGCCAACTCTTGGGTTCTAGAGCGCTTGAATTCAGAATTCAAACTGATTTGTTTTGTTTTGACGCTGTCCCAGGCAAGCGTCGCAGTCGCGTCTCGGCTGGCGCTGTCGTTGGCGTTGACGTAAGCTCCAAAGCCGGCGCGCCGTTAGCCGTTTGCCGGTCGCGATACCGCGTTATCGATTGCAGGCGTTACTTAACCCATTACCCACCCAGAATACCCAGAATACTAGCCAGGCGCAGTCCAAAAGTGATGCAACTTTTAAGCTAAGAAATGGCCAAAATGAAAGATTGATTTTTTAATCAAAATATTTGGCCATTTTGATTCACATAATTAATCGATTTATTCGATGATTAGATCCAAAACTAATTTCATCAAAAAACAAAGAAACTTTTATAGATTAAAGATGTTTATCAATAAATAGAAAAAAAACCGATTATCACATAAGGGTTAAAAAGGCTTTTAACACTATCGAATTATTGGCCTAAACTTCGATTAATCGATTCGCAGATTATTGATTTATTAGTTGCTTTAAGAAAGGGTACAAATTTGACATGCTTAAGTCAATTAGCCCTCTAATAGGATTTGCGACGAATAGCAAACTTTTTGTTTTATTCTTACCCGCCGACATTGCGTATACGTAATATTTGTAAGAAACCCCCCTTGGCCGCCCAGTGACCATGAATATTTTCGCCTTTTGTTTTGCCGTCGATATAAACACGTTTTCTTCTCCACCTTTTCGATTGTTTTGCTGCCTTTTCCCTTTCTTTCCTTTATTAGCATTCTTTTATACGTTATTCCATTTTATTTGTGGGGTTTTTTAACTGGGCTGGAATTTGCAGTGGCCGGTAAATTTCCACGAAAAAAACTCTAATTTCTATGAAAAGCGTGGGAACTGGAAGATGCAGATCCAGATACGTTTGATTGATTTTCGGACTTGAATGCGAATAAATTAGAATTTATCAAAATATGTTAATTCACAATGCCACTTGCATTTTAATTATTTATTTTGATTGTTTTTGTTTTTTCGTTTTTTGTTAAACAAATGAGAGAGCTTTCGTAATGATAATGATGATCGTCTGGGCAACTTTCTCAGTTTGTTGTTCGTTTTTTGTTTTCCCATTAACCGCATAAATAAAACTAAGACAATATTAACCGATTATACAATATATGTAAGTGAGAATACGTCTCATAAATGAGCCATGGATGAGCTATAGTTTCCCCAAAACTGCAATTTGGAGCGATTCGATCGAAAATTAAAAACATACGAAAAAAAAGACGAAACAGCGAAACAGATCAAGTCGCTTTCATTATTGAATTTTTATTTTTTTTTTAAGGCATTAACTTTCGTTCGTTGTTAGTGTTTTTGTTGTTGTTTCACCTGGCGGCTAGAAAAATACACACATAAGCTTATGCATGCCAGAGTGTGTGTGTGGCGCATTTCAATAATAATGAAAACAAAAGTTAAAACAAATAAAACAAAACAACCGCTATCTGGGGGCTACTCGGGCTCCACAGAGAGCGAGAGTTTAGAAAAGAGAGATGCTGCTATGCTGTGTCAAACGGTGATTACAAGAAAATAACAATTTACAGTTGCTTCTGCTGCTCTCACCTGGCGAGAAAGTTCATTGATTTTGAGACTTCGTTTGCTTTGATACTGGGAAATGTTAAAATTCCCTGGAAAATTCCCTTTTAAAAGAAGTTTCCACTCGATAAGTGCGTATACGTAATATTTCCCTTGATTGTGGGTCCATGAACCCGTTTTGATAGGAAAGCTAGTACAAAATGTAATTTAATTGATTATGGGACAAAGGAAATAATGACGTGAGAGATTGGAAAAGAATTCCCACAGAGACCCGCCGATAAGAACATCTGCGTACTTTCACTCCAGTATTGGAAAGATATTGAAAAAGAAAATGGCGTAAAAAAGTCCAAAGAGCATACAAACTTCGATGTTGGCCTAAACGTTTTAGCCATCTAAGCCGGAGGGCTCGTAGGTCAAGAGCTTGTCGTCTTGGCCAGCATTGGCTCTTGCATATAAATTTTGGACAAAAGAAAGACTTCGGTTTAAACCAATTTTGGCAAGGCGGCGGCCATAAGGTGATGACCACTCGAAGCAACGACATGGACTGGCTCGAGCACACTCTGCAGATGCAGATGCTTCTACTTCTGTTCTCCGGCACGCTCCTGCTGCCCCTGGTCTCCGGCTTTGGCAACGAGTATGTCCACATCAAGGTGCATGTGCCCAAGGATGAGTCCCCGCCAGAAGCTGAACTGCCAACGGCCCACAAGGTCATCCATCACTA
The DNA here is from genome assembly GCA_018150545.1 of Drosophila ercepeae. NCBI lineage: Eukaryota > Metazoa > Arthropoda > Insecta > Diptera > Drosophilidae > Drosophila > Drosophila ercepeae. The sequence continues at coordinate 4,461,369 of JAECWL010000197.1, forward strand.
CCACCACCATCCGCATCCGCACCAGCTGCTAAGAAGTCGCGGCGCTAGGCCAGGAGTCGGGCCGGCTCGTCCCAAGCCGAGTCCCCTGTTGGAGAGCGTGATCCTTTCGGATCTGGACAAGCCACTGCACATGAGCGAGCACGCGGACTACCTCAACCACGCCAAGGAGCTGGCCGAGCACCTCACCGACGCGTACGCCAAGAAGGCGCCTCCACCACCGCCTCCACCGCCCAAGAAGAAGGTTAACACCTATACGATCATCGAGGAGCAGCACAGACCGCACAGCTATAACTACGAGGAGCATCCGGAGCACGGTGTGGAAACCTACAGGGTGATCGAGTCCCGTCCCAAGCAGCCCTCCCACTCCCATGGGTATTCGCACTCATCTCATGGCCACTCCTACCACCACCACAGCCACCAGGACGTGGAGGACGACGAGGACGTGGGATACCACTACCCCAGTAAGCATGGGATCGGCGCCTACGCTGAGCCGGCCCCAGTAGAGGAGCACGTAGAGCACGACCTGGATCCGGAGCCAGGCTACAACTACTCCCCGCCAGCACCGAGCCATACCTACATCCCACCCAGCCACAGTCACGGCCACTCTGGACGTGGTTCCAAGGCAAACCGAGCTCCCGCCTACACCCTGGAGGCACCCGAGGAGTCCTCTTCCGGGGGCTCCTTTGGCTACGACTATTCCCGGCCCGGGTCCAGTGGCTCCAGTGACTTCCGTCCCTCTCCCCAGATTCCCGGAGCGGATGCGTACGGGGAGGAGGATCCGGCGGAGACCTACGGCGCTCCCCAGAGACGTCGCCGGCCCTCCGTGGTCGACTGGCCGGAGCCGGCGGGCTTCAATGGAGCCGCCGCCGAGACGTATAACGGCGTCGATAGCTACAACGTAGGCCACGTCCAGGGCTATGGGTCCAGCGGCTACCAGTACAAAGGTCCTTACCTGTAGAGTTAGCCTACAGTGTCCTATGCCTAAGATCTATTTATTGACTATTTTGTGTTTTTTTTTTCGTAGTTCCGTAAGTCCAATGAAAACCCTCCTAAGATTAAAAACCAATAAAAAAAGCGAAAGTCGATGAAAAAATAGTTTCAATTATTAAATAATTAATATAATTTTATATAAATTATATATTTTTATAAATATATATGGTATAATTATAATACGATACGATTTAAACCGTCTTAGGAGTCTGAAAAGTGAATGGAAATCGTTAAAATATAATAAACGGCTTACTCATAACGCAGAAATCCATTAAATAAATTATTATTATACCATTTTAATCGCCAAATATGAAACATTAAGCTGGGCAATTATTATAAATTAAGATAGCGAATAAATAATAGGAAAGCCGAGATATAGATTCCCATTGGAACGACTTTTCTATCAAAGCCCGTTGAACAGCCACTTAGCCTAATGGAAAAGCTGGTCGTGATAGCTCGGGAGATATTGGCAGGATAAGACCATTTCCGGATGGGCTTGGCTAGCTTCAGGCAGTCCACGATGAGCGGCCGATGGGGCCAGGTGCTGCACTTTCACCTGCGACTGTACCAGTGTCTCGGCTTCCACGGCTTGCCGCTACCCGGAGACGGGGACCCTTCCGGGTGGCGGCGCAGGTTGCGAGCCTGGGGCCTGCTTCTGCTGCTGGCCCTAAGCAGCCTCGTCCTGATGTGCCTGCTTAGCGAAGAGGAGTTCCTGTACCGGGGGGACATGTTCGGATGCGTCAACGACGCCCTCAAATACGTCTTTGCCGAGCTGGCCGTGCTGGCCATCTACCTGGAGACGGTGACTAGCCAGCGAGACTTGGCCAACTTCTGGTACCTCCACTGCCAGCTCAGTAGCCGGGCGATGGAGGCTGGTACTATCCGGAGGGAGGTGCGGCAGTACCGTCGATTCATAGTCATCTCCTATGGCCTGATGCTGTGCGAGCTGTTGTTCCACGTGGTCATGTGGCGGGTGCAGTCCCTCAGCCACCACATGTTGCTCTTCTGGGTCACCTACGAGCCCCTGGTGTGCCTGACCTACTTGAGGAACATCCAGTTTATGCTACACATGGAGCTACTTCGCCAGCAGCTGGCCCAGCTGGAGTGGGAGCTTCGCCTCCTCGCTGAGTACTCGAGATTCGCCTGCAGCGGTTCGGGACGGAGCTTTCCCGGCTTCGAGACCTTCCTCCGGCGCCGGCTGCTCCAGAAGCAAAGGGTGTACAACGATGTTTGGGAGATGTACCGGAGCTTCCAGGCTACCTTCAACTACTCCATCCTCACGGTCCTGCTCTCGATTAACATACGGATAGCGGTCGACTGCTACTTTATGTACTACACCATCTACAACAACATCGCTAACATAGGTGGGTTTGTCGTAGGGGTTCCAATCTCCCCACTCAAAGGATTATTTCTAGACTACTATCTCATCATACCTGCCTTGCTGGAGATTCCCGCCTTCATCTACGCCTCGCAAAGCTGCATGGTCTATGTGCCCCGGATGGCTCATCAGCTCCACAACATAGTACCGGCATCCGGAAGCTGCAACTATCCAGATCTCTCCCTGCAGGTGAGCTCTCCGGTGGTGACAACATTTTCAACTCTATGTGAGAGTTTATATCCTTTTAGATCCAGAACTTTTCGCTGCAACTCCTGCATCAACCGGTTAGCATTAACTGCCTGGGATTGACCGTCTTGGATTGCAGCTTTCTCACACGGGTTAGTCCAGTGACTCCTTGGGATTGTGCTAGTCCTTTGATTCCTTTATTCTTACAGATTGCTTGCTCCGTGGGCACCTACATGATCTACACCATCCAGTTTATACCTAAACTAAGCACTCCCTACTTTTGAGGGCTCCTAACCGGAAACTACTCGAACACACCAATGATTGTAAATCGCAAATAATTACTATATCTTTAGAAGAGAACTATTTTTTTTCCCCCAGACTCTACAGAACCCTTAAAAAACGAAACTACTTATTAAAGCTTTGTTATATTCATAAAGTTATACTTAATTACATAAGTGTGTATATTTCTATGCGTATCTTAAACCAAATTAGGGTCAGGGGTCGGTCACACACCCAGCAAGCAGCAGCAAGGTCATTAAGTATTTTATTTACAATTGTTCCTTGCCTGGCGAGGGGATGTCAGGATCGCCCAGTGAGATTATATCCCCGCTCAATGCCATGGCATTATTTTCTGGGAGAGGGGAAACGCAAATGATTGTTAAGGAGAAAATAGCTGGTGTATGGCCCACTGAACGAAGCAGTATAGATGAGACCCCAAGGATAACAGATTAAAGACTACCGACTAATGCAGGGAATATATCTAGAGTGTAGAGTGTGTGTTGTGTGTGTGGTGTGTGGAGTGTAGAGTGGCTTAGTGTGTAGCACGGCGTCTCTAATCGTATTCGTGGCTGGATTCCCGCTTTGCCATCAAAGTCTCGCGTTCATCGTCGTTTCCCTCAATGATGGTAATGCCACCGGCTGCATGACTATTCCGATTCAGCGACTTGACCCGGTGAACGGTCTCTGTGAGACCGGACTCGGTCAGTACTTCCACCTCGTCGTCGTCCTCATCCTCGTCGGGCACTGTGAAGTACGGATGCGAGGAGACCGGACGGAACTTGTAGCCCGTGAGCACAAAGAAGATGTAGGTGGTCATCTCGCGGAACATCTCGTCTAACCAGGCGTACTGGAACACCACCGTCATCTGCAGCAGGTCGACAATGATGCGGGTGAAGTAGATGTAGCAGAGGATCATTATATAGAACTGCCGGAAGAGCTTCATCTTGCGCAGATTGATGGCCGCCTTGCCGTCGGTGGCGGAGGCCTCATGCAGGTGCCGAATGGACCAGACGATGGGGAACAGGATGGCGCCGCAGCACAGCAGATCCACAAAGAAGAAGATATTATGCCAAGTGCGGAACTCGGCATCGCTTTGGTCCGACTCGTCGGTTATGATCTGGGCGACGTTTGCCAGAACCTGGAAAGGAAAAAACGGGTTTACTATAAGGGTTTCCTATTACTCCTCCTCACTCACCTGCAGTGGAATGACTATCATAAAGATCTTCTTGTCCTTGTCAGAGAGAATGTGCTTGATGAATGTCCAGCCGGTTCCAATCAGCACAATCGTGATGAAGAGCACGGCGCCCTTGAGCAGGTGGGCAATGTAGTACAGGATGGCCCAGGTCTCCACGTGCTCGCCCCGCTTCTCGATGAAGTGGTAATTAATGGAGTGGAACATCAGCGACAGTGACTTGAGGAACACCAAGACGGCCATTAGATAATGGATCTTGTAAACAGTGTGCCTGCAATAAATTAATTAGTTTGTTTCAGAACAGAACAGAAAAAAAACATCGACACCTACTTGCTCTTTTTCAGAATGAAAACCCAGAATAGACCGGAGAGGAAGAACAACAAGCTCATCATGAAGTACAAAGCTGGTAAAGGCATCTCGCCAGCTGACAAATAGTTGCCATTGTTATTCTCCTCAATGTCCACCTTAAAGGGTTTATAGATTATTAGAATCTTTCTCTACAGGATCGCTTGTTTCAACTCACATTAAAGGACACAATCTTGGTGTGGGGATAGTAGTTGGGACAGGCATGGAAGTACACATTGTAGAGACCCTCGTCGCGCTGCGTGGCCACCAGCATGGAGAAGTTGAAGCTGTAGTAGTTCACCCCCTGGATGGTTTCCTTGCCCAGAGGCATGGTGTAGTCCCGGCACAGATCCTCCGACGAATGCTTGAAGGAATCCACACCGTACAAGTCATCTGTGGGATCAGCCTCGTGGGGCAAGGGATTTACTGGAGCAGACTGATCTGGTATACCATCCGAGTCGGATTCCTCGCTTCGTTGACCGTCTTCCGGTTCAAGAGGAGCCACTGGAGCTGCCGGAGCAGCGGGTGCAGGCGGAGCATTTTCTGGCTCAACTGGAGCCTCGGGAACAGATGGATTGTTCACCGGAGCAAATGGTTCTGCAGGTGAAACTTTTGCGGATTCATTGGCGGGCGCTGGATCTTCCTTCTTCGGGATGATGGGCTCATCCTGGTTGACTACTGGGGATTCCTGCCTAACGGAATCGCCGCTCTGATTGCCCCAGGCTGCTTGGGGCTTTGCAGCGTTTTCTACCTTGGGAGCAGCAATCTCGGCAACTTCCTCTCTGGACACATCATCCTTGGCGGGCGCCTCGTCTTTGGGCTCCTCGATTTTTCCGGCCACCGCAATCGGGACCGACGGGGAGGATAGTTTTACATCCATCGGTTCCTTGGGCTCCAGTTCTAAAGGCTCCTCCACAGAGTCATCGGGAATCTCGGCAAAGTCTGGCGGAGGAGCGTCGCGCCTCTGTCGAAACAAGACGGAATCACTGACCTTGGCCACGTGCGGTTTCCTCTTAGTGCTCCCAGCAATGTCGTTGTAAATATGCATATTTGTCCACTCCGGTGAGCATTTAACCCGAACCCTGAAACAGACACGTAATTTATTTAGAAATAAACCTTTTGAGGATGTAATAGTGAACTTACTTCAGCTCCTTCAGATCCAAAACGAAGAAGAGTATGGGTCCGCTGGTTTGCTTCGACACAGACTCCTCCAGGATGCACTTGTTCTGATGAGAGTCCACGTAGGGATTCAACTGGTCAATAGTGGTCTTATCCAGGGACAAGCCAAACTGCCAACGAAAAGAATATGTTAGAAGGTCGTTGAGGGAGTAGATCAACCGGTTTACTCACCAGATCCGTGCTTTTCTCATCGTCTATGGCCAGCTTGCTGAGCTGCACGTCCAGGTGTCCGTTGGTGTAGAATCCAAACGTGCTCAAGGCTATGTAGGGACGTTCGTCGTTCTACGGGTCGGAAGCAAAACAAACATGAATCACATAAACTAGTGAGGGTTATCGGCCGGCGCGAACTTACGCGAACTTCTAGATGATGTTTCCGCGCCAGCACTTGCAGGGGCAGGAAGCAGAGAAGGGCCGCCGACACAGCCAGTAGCCCGAATATTGATCTAACACCTCGTCCGGCTTCCATGCCGCCACAGACACCGCTCCTGGGCTTTTTCATGCACAACTTCGCAGAGATTTTTCGCGTTTTTCACCGACCGAGCTCTCGTCGTGGCACTTTTCCACACTTTTCCACCTTTTCGGGCCGGGACAGTAAGCGCCGCGCCTGCTGCGTTCGAAAATATGGTAATCGATTAACCGTGTCCGGCGTCACAGTTCCTATTATTCACACCGTAATCGAGCTTCAATGGTTTTCCTGACTTTCTCGCCGATTTTTCTGTTTTATTTTTTCTTTGCAATGACGACAGTGTTGCCAAAGAAACTAGATTAGCGCCAGCGTTGCCACACGAATTTTACGCTAATCGAAAGTCCCAGTTAAAACCGACCAGGTGGCGCCACTATTAACTGAAATTCAAATTCAAAAACCGACCGCTACGATCTACAGGCATAGTTTTATTTTGTTTTGATAATTTTATCCAACATTCCTACAGTTTTGTGCAGAAGAGAAAAAAAATTACGTGAAGAAGTGCCAGAGACCTCATTCCATGTATCCCCCATGGGTATCGGTGCCGCCCAAGTTCCTCCTCGAGTACAAACCATGACGCGGCTTAAACTTTCCATCGCCCAGAGTGACCTTTGACGGCAGCTTTTTGCCCCTGAAAGTGGCCGCCTCGAACGAGGGCGGAGGCGTGATCTTAACCGTCTGCAGGGGCGGCTTCTCCTGCTCCGACGGAATGTGCCAGGCCTGCTTGGCCGTACCTGAGACTTCCGTTGCAGGAGCTGTTGCCGCTGGTGCATCCACTGGTCGCACCTGGGTTATGGCCCCCTCTGGCTTGGTCTTCTTCCGCTTGTAGTAGACCACCTCCAGGCCCAGGGTACTCATGGCCAGAACAAGACCGAACAGGGTGGCAATAAAGACACCGCCCAAGCTCTCCAGGGTGATGCCCTCCTGGTCCTCCGACAGCGGACAGTTTCTCAGGTTGGACTGGTTCCAGTACTTGGCCTTGAGCTCCTCGAAGAACCGATCCTTCTGCAGCTCCAGAATGGCGTAGCTGAGCTCGTCCCCCAGGTGGCTGCCCTGCTGGACGGCCACCGCATACGGTTGCTCGGCGAACACCTCTCCCACCTCCGTGAGGTTGCAGTTCCGGGTGATCTCGTACTTGATCTCGGCGGAGTCGTGAATGAAGGCGTAGTCGGCGTTCTCGTGGGCGTCCACATTAGCGAATCCCTCCCGAGCATCGGCCACCGGCAGGGAGCTGTTGATGGCCAAGAGTATGTGGCCGTACTGTTCCTTGATGGGGTAGTCCCAGATGCGGAACTTCTTAAAGTCCTTGGAGGCGTTCAGGGCCAACTCCTTCCACATGCGGTAGAGCGTGTCCTCGGCAAACTTCATGTTGATGAAGTACTGGTGGGTGTCCGACTCCTTCACCACGGTGTAGTTGATCCTCGACTGGCGGGCCAGTTGCTCCAGGGACTGGACCGGAGTCTGCATGCGCTCCACGGTGAGAAAGGCCGCCAGGTTGGCGGTGAAAGTGGCCAGCATGAGGACAACGAACAGCCAGTAGGCGGCCACCAGCATCCGACCGGAGATGGCCTTGGGCGCCTCTCCACCGCCCTGGGGCGTGAACGAGGTGAGAGCGAACCAGAAGCTCTCCCGCAGTGTGAACTCCCGGCAGGGGTACGGATAGGCCTGCCGGTTGTTCCGGGAGCTGTACGGCGAGTACTTGTCCATGAACCAGATCATGATGGCCGTTCCAATCAGAGCTGCCACAATGCTTAGCCAGACCTCGAGCCTCAGCACGGTCATGAACTTGAAGAGCGAGGTCCTCCGGACGGGTTTCCGAATGGCAATCGATATGCCCGTCTGCTCGTAGTACGGCGGCAGGAAGTCGATCACCTCCTCGCGTTCCGAGTACATCTTGAGGGCCGCTATGGCAAAGTCCGTCTCTCCACGGACCAGATCTCCGACTACGCCGTCCCACTCTCCGTGGTCGTCCACCTCGCCCATGTGCCCCACCTGGGGAGCCACGATCTCGTATTCGAAACTCAACTTCTGGGCCAGTCGGTTGATGAAGTCGATGCAGTAGCCCTCCCAAACCGGCAGCCCGTTCTTGTCCCGCAACAGCTCCCCCGTCCGTTCGTTTCGCTTCAGGTAGCTCCAGGGAATGCTCTCGGCGGTGCCGATCCGGAAGAACCTCCGAGCCGGGCTGATGGTCTCGTTGAGGAGGCGCAGCGTCCCCACCGACGACCAGGCCGCCAGATCCGTCTTTGCCTCGTGCTCGGAGCTGTAGTAGCCGGCGGAAATATTGATGGCATAGCTCAAGCCTGGTATGGTTTCCGGAAAGTCGTCGGAAACACGCTCGGCCGGAACGGCGTAGGCCAGGAAGTTGCTCCAGTGCACCAGGTCCAACCACGAAGCTTCGGTCCGTTCCTTCGCCTCACCCGAGAAGTCTGTGGCGTTGCAGTCCTGATAAATGGGCGCCGGGAACTCGGGACTCACCTGTGCCGCATCAATCAGACTGCGCAAGACATTCAGAAGCATTCCACGTTGAATCTGGGGGGGATTGGAGGGTCAGTCGAGCACATCTCATCCTACCGATTCCCTCACCGTAAAGCCACTGCCACAGTATATGTCCGGCATGGCCATGGACCGGCACATCGCCCGGGGATTGAGGGTGAACCTAGTGGATAGCTCCGCTTGCCGCTTGTACTTGAACACCCGATCCCTGGTGTCCAGGAACACAAAGTGCCACTCCAAGGGTCGCTGGAACAGGTCGCCGTTTTGAACCTAAAAGAGGAAAGAACCTTATTTCGCATCCAAATTGGATATATCGTACCCTTTCGAAGATTCCATTCATGGCGCCGCCGCGGGCAAAGAGGGCCACATAAGCGGGAGTCGGACGGAGCATGCGGATGCGCTCCACAAAGTCCTGGCCCGGATCGTCCTGACTGGCGTCCAGGATGAGGGTGCGGAACGGATAGCCGATGAGCATTTGGTGCATGGCCTCTCCAGCATCCCGGGCGTTCATGAAGACCATGGCCACGTTGTTGGCCCGTTTCTGGCGCATGAAATCGCCGAACATGTCCAGGAAAGGACGCAGGATGCGCTCCAAGCGCACGTAGGCAATGCCCTGGCTGCGGATGAGGTCGTAGCCTTCGGACCAGTGGTTGTAGGTCATATCGATGACTACGCTGGTGCCGACAGTGGACAGGATCTCGCAAACTAGGGAGAAATATATGTTAGTCTCGGTATTATCCTTGGAAACACATCCCTCTTACATCGCTGCATATCCTGGCCATCTTCGGAGCGCGTCACAGTTAAGGAGACATCGGCCACCTTTGTGTCCAGCTGGAGGCCATCCAGCTCCTTCAGCACCACCGCCATATCCGCATCGAACTCCGCCCGCTGGATAGGCTCAATCCAAAAGGCTAAAAAGGACGATGGACAATGGAGAGTTAACGAATCCTTTGCTGGATTGGACTACTCACTTATTCTTAAGTTTTCAGCAAGGACTCCTTGAAGCGTTAGAATCGCCAAACTCACCGATAGCCCCGCCATGGCTAACCTTCCACCTTGAGGGCTTCTCGAGATCTAAGCCTCGTCCTGACCTGGCAGAAGCCCTTTTGATTGCTCCTCAATTATGCCAATTATCAGTGTCGCGTGCTTCTGCCCATCACAGGACAATATATGAATATTTTAAGCCACTGAAAGTGATGGACACCCAGAACATGTCCCCTCGTTGCCTTTTAAAAAATTCAACTCTTTCTGGATTGGTTGGATTATTCCTTATATTTAGTTAATGGGTAGGAAAAAAAAATGAGAAGAAAACATCGATTTTGTTCTGCGGCCTTAACAACCTAATCAACTTTTGGCTATCAATGTACAGCGTTCTTGTTTCTTTTATATAATAATACATATACAATAGATTGGGGTTTTGGGGGAAGAATTATTAAATCATAATTGGCGATCCCACCTTCTTAACTTCGGGTTTGAATGTTTCAGTAGTTCTATCCTGTTTAATGCTTTGCTGGAGCAGCCGGGTCTGCCCCTAGTCCACTTACGACGAAAAAATAAATATTTAAAAGTAGGCAATCGATTCTAATTTAACAAAATTTAAACATCAATTCAATACAATGCTAGATTGCAGTTAAACGAATGGTAAAAAATTCAATTTCCAAACTGTTTTTCCATAAAAAAAAACTTAACTAGGGTTGCTGATATTGTTGAGAACCCATCTGGTTCCATTTGGATGTGAATGTGTTTCAATAGTTTTATCCATGTTGATGTTTTCCTGGAGGAGCAGGGTCTGCCTCTCGTCCTCTTACGACAAAAATAAATAGTTAAAAGTAGATAATCGATTCGAACGATCTAGTAGTGTCTAAATATTGTAACTAAATCGAATATTAAACGATTCTAGATTGCAGTTAAACGAAGGTCTTAATACGATTTCAAAACTGGTTTCCCGGAAAACACTTAACTAGGCGAGCTCATAAAGCTGGGCGAGATGTGGACTTCGTTTTGCGGCATCAGGTTCCGTGTAGATGCGACAATATCGACTCAATGTCCTCAATCTCCACGCTGTGACTGGACTGGTTCTTCTCCTTGTCCGGCTGATCCTCAGCTGATTTCTCGCCACTGCCGATATTGGAGTTTCTATCGAAAGAAGAATGATAAGTCACACTCCAGGCAGCTACAAGGCCTCTCAATTACTTACTTTTTGGCCAGTTCCAGATCTTTTTCGTCCTGCGGTAAGGGAGGAGCGCTTCTCGCAGTTAGCTTCTCGGCTAGCGGCGTGGACGTGGCTGCAGGCTGATCCGAGGGTGTATCCGGCGATGCTGCCGCTCCACTGTTGCTGGTCAGACGGCGTATCCGCTTCTTGGGAATGTTCCGAATGGCCACCAGTGGCTTTCCCAAAAACAACAAATGCGGATCATCTATGCGCATGGTGTGCATCTGATCGTCCTCGGTCATTAAACGCATTTGGTAATTCTTGAAGAAGGTGGCCGGCGGGCGCACCGGAGAACTACTTGGCTTGGGTCCGTTGTCCTCGTAGTTGAAGCTGAAGGTATGGCGCTCTGTACTTGTGCTCAAACACATGTCCAGCTCGTAGTCGCTATCGCCGGGCTCGGAAGATTCCGCCACCGTTGACGGGCAGTCCGGTTGTTCTGGAATTTTGGGGAGAGTAGGTTGCGGCTGCTGCTGCTCCGGGGAACATCGTGTGGTTTGGGCCTCGGCCACCAAGGGCGGTTTGCTGATCTTAGGAGACGCAGAGGGCTTTTTGTCTTCTGTCTTCTTTTTAGCCGGCTTTTTGGCAGTGGCCTTGGCTGGTGTCTTTGATGTCTTTTCTGTTTCCCGTACTTTGGAGAGGTCCTCGGGAGCAGGAGCTGCTAGAGGAAGTTAATGATAAATATAAGGAGACCCTGGGTATCTATCTGCTACTCACTTTTACTGTCCACCAATCGAGATGATCTGCGCATGGAGATCTTGGGTAGCTCGCCATTCTGAAACCGTTTGGGGCGACCTCGTTTTCCGGGCGCCGGCTGGGCAGCAATCTCCACCGCAGCTCGTCCTACTTTCCGTTTGGGTACAGGGACGGACACCGGCGGATCCCGCTTCTTGACCGATAGATTCAGGGCAACCAACAGAGCCGGATCCAAAGCACCGGTCGGCGGATTTTCCGAAGGTGTTTCTGGCTTAACCGCCTCCACCTCCTTCTCTTCTTTCGCGGCTGATTTGTTTAATTTTAGGGAAGGCAACCGGTCAGGTGCCGAAGGCTTCTTAGGGCGGTCTTCTGGCTTGATTGTCTTGCTTTTGGTGGCTTCTAGGTGCTCACGTTTCTTGGGAGATGTCTGGCTGCTGGATTTGGTCATCTTGACTGACTCCCGGATGGCCGTTAGCTTCTTGGTGACTTCGGTTTTCTTGCTCTGAACCTTGGCTGGCTGGAATTTCTCCTTTTCCTTCACCTTGGCCATTACCCGTTGGCGCTTCTCGTCCAGCTGCTGCCGTTGCTCCTGGCTGATCTTTATCTTGGGCGGCGGAACAGGAATAGAAGCGCTGGGGACTTCTGGTGGAGGTGGCGGTGGTGGAGCTGCGGAAGCTGATGGAGGAGGTGGATGTGGGATAACCTTTCCTCCATGTGGCACAGGCAACTCCCCGCTGGTGTTCGCCTGCTCCTGGGCCTGCTCTTTGCTGGGAGTCAGCCAGTTCCTTATCGGATAGCGCACCTCGCCATCCTGGCTCAGCAACTGGCCCGGCTCGCTATCGACCGACAGCATTAAAGAAGGCACGGCGTTCTGTGAGCCTGAGGCTGTCGCTGTTTTAAGCCACTCCTCGTCCTCCGTGCTGCTAATGTTGGAGAGATTGTCCAGGCTCAGAAGGACGTCACCCTCCTCCTTTGACTCCACATCCCCATCCTCCTGTTTCTTCAATTCGTCTTCCTCTTCCTCTTTGCCTTCCTCCTTTTTGCTGTGAGATGATTGCGATGAGGAAGAGCTGGACGAGGAGCTGCTACTGGAGCTGGAACTCGAGCTGGAGGAGGATGAGGTAGTGGTCGCGGAGGAACTAGAGTTGCTAGAGCCTTCTGTGATTGCCTCGGGTAGACCGTGCAGCAGCTTGTAGTGGGGCTGCTGCTGCTGATCCGACGGATACGAGCCGGCTGTGGCAGACTCAACACTGTCCACTGCCTCGCAGCCAAAGGAACGGACCCGACGCAGGACCGTGGGCTCCACGGCCAGGACAACTGGCTCCTCGGGATCCACTTGACACGTTTGCTCCGTAATGTCACTGGTCGGCTGCTCCTCTTTGCCTTTCTTGAGATCACTTTCCTCGGCTTCCGGCGCTTCGTCTCCAGATTGCGTATCCTTTTCCTTCACCTCCCACTGCTGGATGGCGCACTGCGCGTTCGCATCCGTATGCTCCGCCTCGTCCGGCCTGTAATAGGAGCTCCCCGAAGAGTACTCCGTCTTGGCTGCACTCCCCGCCGGCGTGCTGCATATCTTGCCGAAGGGTGTGCATCGGAATCCCGGCGTAATGGCGCTCAGCTGGGGCGTGTTCATGATACTCTTGGTGTCCGAGCCGAAGAGGAACGAACTGGTCGGAATCTTGCCATAGGGAGTATCCAGTGGCAGAATGGCCGTGCCGGGAGTGGGTGGGACTATGGGTCCTCCTTCGCCAGAGCCACCCTCTGCTCCGTCTTGAGTCGCAGCGTTCACGGGCTGTCCACCCTCTGCGCCTGCTCGAGGCGACGCTTTGAAGGGCGTGTCTAGCAGCATGGCCATGTTTGGGGGAAAATCGAGCTTATCGTGCTCCTTAGAAAGGCCACTATCCTTTGGTTCACTGGGCAACTCCACAGTTTCTTTAACTGGCTTTTTGATGGGGGAGTCCCTTTTCTTCCTCGGGGGTTTCGGCTTCTGGGGTGTGGTTATCTTGATGCTAATCCTCTCCGGAGGATCACCGCCACTTCGATGCACCACTTTGCGTTTTGTCGGTGACTTTTTGGCCTGCTGAGCGGCTATGATGCTGGCCCTCTTGGCCCTGGCTGTGGTGGGCGTCTCCTTCTTCTTGGGAGGCCGCCTGGAACGACCTACGACTTTGACAGTCTCCTCCCGCTTGGAGTTGATCTCCCGCAGGCGATTTTCCAGGTCGTTCTGCGAGCCGTGCATCTGCCGCCTCCAGGCAGCCATGAGATCTTCTCCCTCTATGACTTCGTGGGCCGCGGCTCCAGCTCCCGATCCGATAGACACCTTCTTCTCCTCCTGAAGATTCTCCTTGCTGGCCTCTGTACTGTCATCGTGTGCTGTGGACTTCTCCGAATTGGTCTTGGTCGACGGTTTTTTCTCTTCTTTACTTTTATCCTTATCCTTGCTCCTTTCCTTGTCTTTCTTTTCCTTGTCCTTTTCATTGTGCTGCTCCTTGTCCTTCTCCGTGTCCTTATTCTGGTCCTTTGCCTTCTCATCCGGCTTGCCGTCCGTCTCCGTTTGCGATATTATCCGCTTGCAGGCCTTCACCGCCGCCTGGCGCTTCTGCTTTCGCTTGGGAGTGACCGACAAAGGCGCCGCCGTCGAATTGCCCGGCAATGGAGCCGACGGAGGGTTGGCTCGGATGACCGTTTGATTGCTGCATTCCGTGTCCATGGCGAACAGCGGTGGAACACCTTCTGTAGATTCGTATGAGCTGACATCGGTGGGGGCCTGAATGATCTCCACCTGATTGATAACTGGCTTGTCTTTTACCTTCCCCAGCAACCCAGCACGCCGCGTGGAGAGTGGCGTACTGGGATGGAAGGCACTACACAAGGGACCACCCACTTTGGGGGAGAAGGTAAGAGTGCGGACATGGGAGGTCCGCTTACGGGGAGTGGAGAGGCTGCGGAAAGCCTTCACATTGATAATTCCCGCCATGGAAGGTGTGCCGCGCTCCATGACTTGCCGCGAAGAGTCCAGCGATGCCGGTGGGAACTTGAGGTGCTCCTCTTCCACCGCACGCGGCTCTCCCTCGTGCTGTTTTTTGTCCTCCTTCTTCAGGGTAACCTGCGTTTCGGATTTCTCCTCGGCTATCAGCTGGGCCGGTGGCTCAGAGGTCGGAACCAAAGGTGGTTGCTTCTGGGCACTGTTGATAATGATGGAGTTTGGTGGGAGCTGATCGGCCGATAGGGTAATGGGTTCCGGCAGCGAGATTTCTATGTGCGACTCCTCGACATTGGCAAAGGCATCGGGGCCCAGCTGCTGGGCCACCCATTCGTTGTTCACCAAAAATGGGAAGTGCGAGAGAAGGCCGCCGTTGGAGAGGAACGTTAGCTGCCCTGTGGTGGCATCCACGCAAACCTGGGCGGCATCCGCATCCGACAGGATGCCAGTAGGATCGCCAAAGTTCAGGTTCAACCCGTCACTGGTGAAGCTCACGTTAGCCGACTGCCCGCCCGGATGAATTTTCTGGACGCTCTCGTTGGAGTTGAGAACAATCAGCTTTGAAATGGAGAAGTTCGGATCGGCATTGTTGGCCGCCGTAACTGCTGTGCGGATTATGAGCGGTGTTTGTGGCGGCACGGGATCGGGCATGTCCGTTTGACCCGCACCCGAAATTAGCCCTCCGCCGGCCTGGGCTTCTACCGAGTGCATTGCCGGAGCTGGAGGAACCTGAGTTGCCTCCGCACCATCGGAAAGCGCATCTCCCGAAACCACCTCTTGAATAATACGATCAAAGGACGGATCCTTCTCCGTGGCCTCCAGAATATTCTTCACAAGGCCATCCAACACAGCTTCGCAGGTCACGGCGGGATTGGTCACCGTCACCGACTGCAAGGCCACATTTATGTTATTCACCAAGGTCTCTTGAAAGTCCTTGTTATTGATTATCGCACTAGTCAGCTCCTGGAGGAAGACAGATGGTTGCTTGTTAATCTCTTAGATGGATCTCTTTTATACTAATCTTACCGGCATAGTCTGCGGTGTGAACACAATTGGATTGGCCGTGGCGTCGGCCTGACGAGGCGTGGAATTGTTTCGAGGATCCGGACCGTCACCGTTTGCCAACTCTTCATCCAGATCCTCGGTGGCAATGGAACTGGTGTCCTCTGTCTCCTCGTCCTCCTCCCTCTCTGGATCATCCTTATTGGCGAGGAAGCTAGCCTTTGGCTTTTCGCGATTAACGCTGCAATAGAAGTGCGGTGGCAGCAGCCGGGGACGCTTGCTGATGGAAGGCGAGGACAAGGTGTCCATCGGAGATTGAGTCCGTCTGGGAAAGAACAAATAATGCGAATCAGAAATGTGAAACCCGAGAAACCAAATCATCTTACCGGCGCGTTCGTTTCCTATGAGAATGCAAGTTACTAGTCTCTCCAGGAGTGCTGCTCTCATTGTTTTGGACGCCGGTGGCGCTCCGGTCCGGCGAGCCAATCAGTTCGTTGACCCGCTCCGACAGCTTCAGCTGCTGGAGATGATGGCGCGTCTCCAGGGGAAGATTCTGCACTGCATTGGCCACTGCAAAAAAAAAGGAGAGGCTGTACCTTTGAACAGGAATGCAAAGCAATTCTTTGGATCCCCACCTAATCCGGTGATCTTGACATGCTCGCATATGATCTCCTCCAGGCCGCCATTGAGGAAGTTGTGCGTCTGAAGGCCTTGCTTGAGGGCCAGGAACTCGTGGCGTAGGTGAGGCGAGGTGCGACAAAGAGTGTGAGCGGCCCGTTTTAGGTTGTGATTCACAAGGTAGCCTGAAAAACGCCGCAAAAAGTTTCCTGCGCTGAGTAAATAGCTTCGAGGAATCGGAGGTACAGGACTCACCCAAAACCAAGCGGGCTACATCAGAGTGCAGCACTATGGACTCCATGACTGCCGGACAAAGCGGTAGTTAGCAACACATTCCAGTGGACGCTTCCCTATTTCCGTTCTCGCCGATTCTCTTTTCGGCGTCGATGTTCTTTGGCTTTATGGACTTTGCCGTGGCTCTGATACCGCAAATCTCCGGTAACGGATCCAATGGGTAAATAAACACAGACTTTTTGCCTATTTGACTTTTATTTTCGTTCTTTTTTTGTTGCCGATTACTGCGGCGCACTGTACAAACACACACCTTAACGCCTTGGTTTTAGCATCTGTTTAATGCCCGCCAAAACAATCAACAGAGCTGCCGAGTGGCCGATATATCGATAGTTTTGTGTGTTACATTATATTCAGCAACCACAAAGGTCTTTAATTTTAATTTAATATAATATAATAAATTTCTTTTAAATGCTTGCAGGAGAAAAATTAGTGTAGAAGCTTGACTTTTTATTTTCTGACCGCTCCATAAACATCACAATAATCGATAACTGGACAATAAGATTAGCCGACAACCCTGTCATTTACAGCTACCCGGCGTTACCAGGAATTCAGGCGTTTTGGAAGTCAAATGGAATATTCCAATAAACAATTGTCAATTTCTGTATATACATGAGAAATGACCAAGCGCAAGCACGGACACGATACCGGTGTAACCGGAGATAGCACCAATGTGGCAGATCCTAGCGAACCAGTCGTTGTGGAGCTCAAGGAGCCGAAACCGGAAGCGGGAACCGAAACAGAGACGGAGGTGGAGCCCGAGGCGGAATCCACATCACCGGCAAAGGCAAATGGGGGACGCAAAAGGAAGCGGCAACTGTTCAACGCCATAAGGGGACAAATGGAGTTCTATTTTGGGGATGCCAACTTAAGTAAAGATCGTTTCCTACGACGCTATGTCGACCAGGATCCTTGTAAGTAAACTGGATGCTTCCAGATGGGGGGAATATGCGATCTCCAGTACATTGTTCCTTGTTCTATAGCTATTTTCGGTTTAATTTTTAGATGTTCCCCTGGAGATTTTTCTCACATTCAACAAGATCAAGACACTCACCCAGGATGTCGGACAAATTGCTAAGTCGCTGGGCAACTCGCAACTTCTAGAGATAGACGAAAGCGGGCTTAAGGTGAAGAGAAAGACCAAGCTACCGGTGCAGAGGGACGTCAATGACAAGACCCTGTACGTGGAGGCCCTTCCGGCCAATGCCAGTCACGATTGGCTGAAGGAGGTGTTCAGCCGGTATGGACCCGTGGCCTACGTTTCCCTGCCCCATTATCCTGGGACCAAGAAAATCAAGGAGTTCGCCTTCATAGAGTTCGAAAAGAGCGCGTCGGTAGAGAAGGCCGTTAAGGCTTTTACACAGATTCAAGGCGTCTTGGCGGTGGACACTGATCCTGGTGAGCTAGCCAGCGTCAAGTCCTTCCAACAGCAGCAAATACAACAGCAAGAACAGCAACCGCAGCAGGAGGAGGTCTCCACAGAAGATCCACCAAAACGAAACCTCAAAAGGGAGGCGACCGATAAGACCAAAGACGAAATGACAGATGTAAAGCGCCCGAAGTTGGAGGCTGTAGAACAGCCCGAAGAAACCTCTACAGCAGAGGAAACCGCCAGCGAAGCGGTAACGGAGGACACTGCCGCCGAAGACACCGAAGGGGAGCGCAAGGAGGAGCCCAAAGACGGCGAGGACACCTCCAAGAAACGGCGCCGCAAGCGCAAGAAAAGGGCAATGCTGGATAAACCCAATATAGATCCCAGTGCCCTGGAGCTCAAAGTGCTGCCCAAAACCAGTTGGAGCAGCCTGCGCAACAAATACTTGAACCTTCAACGTCGTCTGGTTAGCGAGGCCAAGAGCAAGCTGTGGCGCGAGCAGCATCCTTACCAACTTCAGCAGCAACAACAGCACCCGATCACCCACCACGCCAATCCTCCTCAGCCGGAAGCTGTCAAAGAGGAAGATACCAGCAGCGAAGTTCTAAGCGATGGTGGAGGAGGAGAAGCCAGCGCCGAGGCGGGACCTATCCCAGCCAAGCGACGCAAGGCGGTGCACAAGATGAACATGAACTTCTATGGTGCCGGCGGCGGAGACACCACCAAATCCGAGGAACCCTCGCAAGACCGTACGCCTCTATTCAAATACGAACCAGGCCTGATAGTGGAGTGTGCCCTCTTGGAACCATGCACTAGTGTTAAGGATTTCAAGGCAGACATGCGACAGTATCCAGAGATTAAGTATGTGGACATCAAAGAGGGCGACCAAGTGGCTCAGCTGCGACTGTCCACGCCACAGGCCGCGGAGGAGCTCGTCCGCCAGGCCAATTGCGCCGAGCGTCAACTAACAATCTTGCGGGGCCAAGCCGAGACGCTGTACTGGCGCAAGATCGAGCAGGATCGCGAGGCGAAACTCTCGAAGAAAGTTCGCGTCCAACAAAAGCGTGGAAGGGAAAAGGTCTCAAAGCTGCTGAGCAAGCACATCAAGTTCGACGACGGCGATGATGGTGACGTCCAAGTGGCTTCTTTAGAATAAATATAACTCAAAACGTTGGAAAACTTTATTGGGGAAATACTCGAGCTAAGTGTAAATAGAAATTCTAACAAGAACTGTATAAAATGAACTACTGAAACAACCATTTTATTTTGTTAAAAAGGAAAAATATATACTTTTTTCTTTATTTTTGATATTTTTATTAAATATGCACAGATGTATATTATAGTTTTTTATCATTTTTTAACAGAAGTCGTATTCACGAATTAGAAAGAGATGCTAATATGTGGAATTTATCTTTTACGAGTATAGGAAAGAATCGAGAGAAATTTGGATATAGTTAAGATATTCAAGGGCATGTGGAAGCGCAATATATTCCTTCCCTTCGTTCTGAATTGTTAGCCCCGCTTTGCCATCCCAGATAAGCTAGGCTTAAGGATTATTAATTAATATATTTACATGCGAATAGGAAGTGTTTCTGGAATAATGCTTTTCTGACGAATTTATACTCATATAGATTTCTATTTTTCGATATACTCGTACTCGTATGTACACATCTTTTATATTGGCTACGATTTATAAATTTACATTTTCTATTTGCACATACATGGTTATAAAATATTTGCTTAGATTCTATGCTTTTGGCTTGCAGTCTTCCCAAATCTTTTAGGCCCCCTCCCTCTAGACTAGACTAGACTAGCCCAACCCGTTTCATTTAAATATACAGCGAGCCATCCGCCGGACCGAGATAGTGCATAGAGATGAGCAGGACATCGATGATGGTCCAGACGCCAAGGCCGCCGAAGCTGAACAGCTTTCCAATGCCCTCCTGCCAGTGGCCCAGGTAGAACCGGTCAGCTCCAAAGCCGCCCAGAGTTAAGCTGATCAAGAGGGCGGTGCTCCAACGGTAGCCTTGGGTCCAATTGCAGCGCAGGTTCCGCGTGAAGGATCTGTTGCCCAGGCACAGCACATCCTGGTGGACTGTGCAGTTGGTTCGATAATATTTGCCGGCAGCCGAGTTGCAGTGGGCCCTCTGGACGCAGTTCTGTTGCCACAGCTCCGTTTGGTAGCAGTACCGACAGTTCATCTGCCGCTGAAAGCTTCGCTCTCCCTGACACTGGACATTGCCGATGATCTCGCAGGTTACGTTCACGTCTCGGCCGTACAGACAGCCGTAGTTGTAGGAGCAGCGGATGCACGGAAACTGCAGTGTCTCGCAGGGCGTGTCCTTGTCGAACGGGCACAGCATGTTGTTATTATTAATTGTGCTAGCGCTGGTGTACGTGGTTATGTTGTCCAGGACTCCACCGCCGTTCTTGGACACCATATTCGACACCAGGGACGGGATGTAGACCTCGTTGTCGTTGTTGTTGCCGTTTCCGTTGCCGTGACTATTTCCATTGTTGCTAGCGTTGCTGTTGTCCTTGTGGTCGGACTTTGCATCCGAGAGATCCATTTGGTTTCCACCAGTGGCGGTTTCACTATTTCTGATCCCGGTCAGGACGAAGATTACGATCAGAGCTATGGCTGATCGCATGTTGACCACAATGCATTGACGCTGAAATCGCATGATAGAAGTATATATTAGCCAAATTCCTTTGGATCAGAGGAAAGCGTTGTTATTTATTGTTTGCCGAAATAGTCTGTTGCAGTGTGACCAACACGCATAGGATCGAAAATTCCACTACTTGAGGAGGGACTCAGTATTTTTATTATAGTATATTTTAAAATTATTTAACTTTTAATTATTACATGATTTAAAGAATATAAATAATTATTATAGCTTATATAATGGGTGTAGTAAAAATAAATCCATTATTTATCTGCATCTTGCGTTTTAAAGAAGATGCCACTTTTTTGTTGGTTTGATTCAGTATTTTTTTTGGCGCGCGTCAAAAATGGACACTAGCCAAGGGTTAATTGCGATATATTTTATAGATTTGCTTCAATCCTGGACCCTGTCCGCACTGTTTCGATTTCCCAAGAGCTTAAGATTGCACTAGAAACCGTTTGGAACCATTTTAATAAGGCTGCCACTTTTTTGATGGATTGATTCAGTATTTTTTTTTGTCGCGCATCAAAGATGGACACTAGCCAAGGGTTAAATGCGCTATATTTTATAGATATCCATCAATCATGGACCCTGACTGCACTGTTTCAATTTCCCAAGAGCTTAAGATTGCACTAAAAACAGTTTAGAACCATTTGAATAAGGCTGGCTATGAAAAGAAGCTCGATGCAAAGATATCCATTATTGATCTGTATCTTTCGATTTATAAGTCCCATCGGGTTTTCCTAAATGGAGGAAAAAAGAGGACATTTCGTTTTAAAAAAGCTACAACTTTTTTTTATGGTTTAATTCAGTATTTTTTTTTGCGCACATCAAAGATGGGCACTAGCCAAGGGTTAAATGCGCTATCCCCCCCAGAAGTGGCCAGCTTTGGCCAAAAGGAGAGGAATTGTGTTCCATCAGGAGAACGCCAGGCCACACTCTTCGATAGGGACTCGCCAGAAGGTCCGGGAAATATGTTGGGAGGTTCTCATGAATCCACATAATAGAACCACCCGGCACTAATCACTTGGAAATCTGTTCCCATCCAAGGCAAATAATTTTGCTGAAGTTCGACTGTCTCAATTTATTGCCAATAGGAACGTGGTCTTACATGAGAAAGACGTAATGAAATTACCTTTAAAATGGCAACAAGTTATAGAATAAACCGCGGACATTTGACCTAAATCGGATCATTCTATATATAGGCTTTAATTAAAGCCTTCAATACCATGGAAAAATGTAAAATGGATTTCTTTTTACTACGCCATATAATATAAATTTTAATGTTATATTTCAAAAAACATTCTGAAAGAAAGTTCTTTTTGGAATCCAAAAGAGAAACAAAAAATAGTTTATTCTTTTATATTTAAAGTACAACAGTTTATACCGACTACGGTCGCTTCGACATAAATTAGAAAATATATGACATATAAAATTGTAGCTTTTATATGAATGCGCTTTTTATTTTTTTACCTAAACATAATTAGAATTTCAATACAAAGTTTCTGCCCCTGATCAACGAATAAAATGAATAAAAAAAGACCTATTTGATTTGGAATAGAAAAAATGTTCCAGCCTAAGTTGACACTTTTGATTTAAGGTTTATTGGTAAATGCAGAGTCCAGCCGAGTCCGCCGTGGTACAAACGCCGGGATCATCACGCCGCATCCTGCTCATAGCCTTCTGTTTTCATGTCGTTAAGCCCCAGCTCTTCGTTATCCTCGAACGATCGATCGTACCGCTCCACGGTGAGTTTGTCATCAGGCTCAGCATCATCATCGCTCAACGATTGCACGTAAGTATTGCCAGCCGGATCTTCCAGGACCAGCGTAATAACCTGTCCAAGATTCATCACTGCCTCGAAAGTTTCGAGGAATCGCTCCATCTGTTGCTTTGTCGTCTCATCGGCAGAGTCGTGAAAGAAGGTTCCATCCAGCTGGTCTCGCATGGCCATCAGGAGGCCTTCCACAGTTGTAAACCGACCACAGAGCGCATGAGGTCCCACTTCCAGATCCAATTCCGGTATCGACAAGCTACACGTTTCAGACTTTAAGACATCGCGGGTCAAGTCTTCTTTGCTGGTTACTCGCACCTGAAAGGGAAGAAATCTTTTAAGCATCTAGCTGGTATCTTGTGCGGTTTCCTTACCTTGAAGCGAATTCCTTGAGGCTCCACACCGCCACCAGACTTCACCTCATTGGTCTTGTGGCCGCAAGTGCCGCAAACGGTGGCCATAATAACCACCTCCTTAAAGTGCGGGATGTTGGTTAGCTTCATGTTCGTTTCGCAGGGCGCCTGGCAATTAGGACAGTTGGTGGGAAACTGCAAGACTTCGCCGTGTAGATTCTCTATAGGCCACTCGTCCTCGGCGATGGGCTTCAGAAGATGTTGCTCCTCGTGATTCTGTTCGTAGAGTCCTGGAATCAATTAAACAATATATTTTTGTATCCGTTTGAGAAGTTATCGATACTTACCCAATTGCTCGTTCTGCTCCTTGGTACGGGTAAAGTGTGCCGTTTTGAGTTGCGGATCTGTCGCCGGGGCCAGGGGATTCTCGATGAAGCTGTTGCCTGAGATGTCCTCGAGGAGCACCCGGAATGGCGTCGTGACCTCCTTGAGCTTGTGCAATCGCTCAATGTAAGCGTCTAAGGTAGCTGCTTCCGCAGGGTGGTCTATCCGCCGCTTGTCCTGGTCCTGAGACAAGCCGGCAATGGTCCTTTCAATGATTCCCTCCACGGTCGTCACTTCGCCCTTTTGCGATTGAACCGGTATCTCTAGCTCCACCTCCGGTATGCTGACACTCGAGTTGTCCGACCGCACTACTCTCCGGTTAAGATCGGAAACGGTTTTAACCTCCAGCTCTATACGAACGCCGGACTTCTGGATCTCCGAGGCGGACTGCATCTCGTTGTTCGTGTAACCACAGTGGTCGCATTTAAATGACATCAGCACCACCTCCCGAAAGAAGGGAATTTTGGTGGGCAACAGGCGGGTGACTCCTGTCTGAAAGCATCCCATGCAGGCGGACTCGATCTCCACCACTTCATCTGTCTGGTCGGCGTTAATCTCTCTGAAGATGGGCTCCTTGCGGCTGGATTCGCCCTCCGACAAGCTGGGAACATTGCTGCTACTTGTGGCGCCCACTGTGGACATTGTGTGTTTATTTAGACTTATTTATTTATATAAAACTAAGACGCAACGTGCAACCAGTGCGCTCGATTGTTCTAGTTTGGTGTGACCAGGCTTCCAGTATCTATGCTGTGGGTGAAAAAATATACCGACTTGTAATAAATATATATTTAAATAATTAATTCTTGATAAGAAACAACAGGTGTTTTATCCTGGGTAATTTTCACTTTTCATTTGTATCCAATAGTATTGGTTATAAAATCTACTTGGATAATAGAAAATGAAAGGATAAATATCACAAAATGTCTTCAGACATTCAACAAGTATCAGGTACCAATTTTTTATATTAAAAAAGATACTAAAGTCAAAATATGGATATAGTTTCTAAATTTTAATTTACTATTAACTTTTAGATAGTAGAATAATTTATATTTGTTAACATAGTCGAAAAAACCATTCTTTCTCAAGTTGTATGATAGAATGGGACCTTTTCAAAATTTAACGATAAAAAGGAGCACAGACAGTAGGACCAGAGCGAACGATAGGATTCTTAACGCGCTAGAGTTAGAATATTTGGTAGGATTTTTCGCAAGCCGCTTGGCGACATTGATCTCTAGCTGCTGTTGTGTGTGTGCGTTCGTGTGCGCGACGAAAAAATATAAAATCGTAACGAGCAGAGGAGAGGAGAAAAAAACGTGTGAAAACTACATAAAAGGTACCGCTAGCACTAAATCGAAATAATCGAATCGAAATTTAGACACTTGACGGCTTGGTTACTGCGACAAATGATTAACAATTTCGAATGGACATGGCACTGTTCAGGCATTTCAAGGACCTTTTTTGCCTTGCCTCCTGTCTACCGTGTGTGTGTGTATGCAAAAGCGAGAGAGTGCGAGTGCGACTGAGTGGAACTGAATGTGTCGCGTGTGTCTTCTGACCACGACCACCTGGGCGGTAGTCAAGTGGAAATTTTGCGTTCAAGGACAACCGCAGTGGCAGCAGCATACCGCTCCCCCGCCCACTCCTTGCAATCCCTTCAAGGAGTGTCCCTGGCCCCCCCTTCGGTTTGCCTGGTTGAGGAAGAGAGGTCGAGTCGTGAGGGGAAAGAGATTGACTGACCGACGACAAGTTGTCTGGCCGTTGTCTTGTACAGTTAGAATTTGTTGGGGCGGGGGGTGGCTCCCGCAAAAAAGAGAGATCCCAGGCAAGTGCCAAAAAGAAGTGCGATCAGTCGAAAATAGACACATATTTTAATAAAAATAAAAAAGGAATTAATTTTTCTTCTCATTTGCTTGTATATGTGTGGTCTGTCCGTTTTTCGTGCTTTTTTTGCCGCGTTCGAGCAAACTTGCGCACACCAATACATGTGTAGATGTACCTCTATGCCGCCGCTCTCTCCGAAAACACATGGGAGAACACAGGCAGCGGGCAGGCAGCAGGCAGGCCCCAGCACGGGTGCACTCGAAAATAACTGTTCCGAGAGTAAATGAGAGCTAGGGGTGTTTAGAAATAACGGAAAAAATAATAAAATATAGTAAAAAACTGTACACTGTACCCGAAATGGATAGCAAAATCAGATCCAATATCAGATGCTGAGGCGCAGATTTGACAAAAAACCGAAAGGGGGGCATTGCATTTGCTGCTGCTTCTGCTTCAGCCGTTCTAAATTCGCTTACCACGTGTGTAGGCTGGAGCGTGTGCTTGCCTCTGTGTATATGCAATTGTTTGCCGCAGCTGATTTCGATGCGTGTGTAGTTTTTGTGTAGTAAGAGGGAGTTTCGGGGTTGGGGATTGTGGATTGGGAGGGAGGCAGCAACTAATCTAGATTTAAACATGCCGCACATCCGCTGACCAATAACTATTTATTTATTTAAACGGAAACGGGTCATGCGTGTGACAGCTAAATTAAATTCAATTACGAATTCCGCCTGAAACTAGTCAAGGACTAAATGGGTCCTCGATGTCCTTGGCCTTTTTGCTGCCAAAAAACCTCAATTCGCCATATCTGATGGATAAAGCCAGCGCTATTGACGCGCCTGCGTACTCGCAATGGCAAAACGGAATAACGGAATCAAAGGCTAATAAGAGCTCAGCTGCTACTGCTACGGCTACGTCTACGCAAGTGTGTATGTGTCTGCGTATAAGTGTAGGTCTGTGTGATTGGCGCATAGAGCTCGTAACTCGAGCTGGAATTACCCCTTTTCCATCACCTCCCATCGCCCACGGCCCATCGTCCATTGCCCACCGCCCACCGCCCAACATCATATTTCGTTTTATGCGTTAAAAAGTGGAGACGGCGCAAATATTAATTGGAAATCGGACGATCGGTATCTGGAAAAGTGTAAACAAAAAGGGCCAAATAATACCGCAGTAAATAAAAGCGTTAACGGGAACTCGAGTACTGGAGTGCAGATTTTTTGTTTCTCGCGTTTCTGTTCAGAAACGGGATCCGATAGTATTTCATGGAAATTTTATAGTTTACAGTTATTAAAGGTTTATTAATGTTAACATAGATCCTAAATCGGTATACATATTCCCTTTAAGAGGAATAGTACCAGAGTGTAAATTCGTATTGGAAATTCTCTGCATTTGTTCCTTTTTGATGGTACTTTTAGATCGTGTTTTGTTTCATTCTTTCATTTCACAATTACCGTAATTAGCTAAACAATGAAAATAGTAAATTTCGCTTTCTTTTACCGTTAGACCAAAAGTATAATGTAGTGCGTATGTTGGTTACATAAGTCATAGCCGTCGGTCAATGGGGGTCTGTTTTTTGCAAAATGAAAATTCTTCAATCAGTAAAAAAAAAAAAACAGAAAAACATTTCCTCATTTACTCTAATGCCAGTTCGAATCTAAAATGTCTCCCCCCCAGTTCTCTCCAGAGCCTCATTCTCTTTGTTCCCTTCGTCAGTTACGTTATTCGTAGACGGCAGGCCGTTATATATTTGTTAGCTAGTTTTCATTTATTTATTTTTGATTATTTTTTTTTTTACTACGTTCGCGTTGTGTTTTTCTGCTCGGTGGCGGGTTGTATCGGTAAAGCTGTTTGGTTTTCGGAAATATAAATTAGCGTTAAGGTTGCAGTTGCAAAGTTACGCGACAATTTTAACCGCTTGTGTACGATTTACCGTTTTTTCTATTTTCATACAAAAACAAAAAGAGAGAGAGCGGCGCTGTCGTCCATTTTAACGCCTTCTTCGTCGTCAGTGTTCGTTGTCGTCGTGTCTTCGTCGTCCTGTTTCATTTTGTGATCATCGTTCGTACTACAACACAGCAACAACTACCGCTACAAGAACAGCAACAGCAAGATCATCACAACATGCAATTTCCAATGCTTTAAGAATTCGGCAACCTCGAGGGATCTATGTAGGACAAAAAAACAAAACAAAAAACACCAAAAAAAACATAAAACATAAATATTTAAATATAAAAAGAAACGAAAACCAAACCAACAGCAGAACGGAGGCTCGCAAATATGTTTAGAAATTTGCAATAATTATAAGAGGAAGAGGAAGAAGGAGGAGAGAGAGAAGGAGAGGTAGAAGAAGCAGCAGCAGCAGAAGTAACGGTAGTAGCCAGAAGTGCTGGAGAAAAAAACGGTAAATCAGGAAAAGTCCCCCCAACCGCTCTGTCCCTCTTTCGTCTACGTACTGGAAAGCTCCTAGGCTGTCCATCTCCATCACACCCACTGTCTCACAGTACTCCCCCGAGGATCAGGAGTTTTTTAAGGTATTTACCGCATAGGTCCAGAGCAAGACCACTTGGCATGGCTCTCGCGAAAGAGCGGCAGGTTATCAGGGAGCAGCAGCAGCATCAGTAGCAGGATCAACAGTAAATAATTAAGCTCAAAGTATAAGGATAAACTTGAAAGGGGAAACAAAACAAGACACAACAACGGATTGACTAGAAAAACACAAGAAACCAAACCAAAAAAGGAACAGAAAACAGGATTATCAATTAGTAACACATCGAATCTAAAACAAAAGTCAAAGAAGAAGAAAGGTAAGCACTTAAACTAATTAAAACATTAAATTACTCGAAAAATTAATTAATTTGTATTCCTGTATAGCAGGATAATGGCTACCACGTTGGAGGAGCCTGTCCAAACGGTTGTGGACGCGGTGGTGGAGCCGTGTCCACCCGGCAATGGTAATGAAAACGCCAGCATTAGCCTCAAGAGCGTGCTCAGCGATGACACCTCGTCGTCGTCTGTCCTGGAGGACACCGATGTGAACACGAGCAGCAGCAGCTCGACTAGCAGCAGCAGCAGCTCCTCCAGCTCGAGCAGCAGCAGCTCCAGCTCGGGATTGTGCACGGGTTCGGGCTCGGGAACGGACACGGACACTGGCAAGGGTAGCAGCAATGTCGGCAGCCTGGATGTGACCAGTGTGAGCTCGTCGAGCATCGGTTCGGCGGGCTCCATCACCTCCTCGGTGTCCATAGCGGCCTCAGCCGCCGGCTCGATCATGGCCAACTCGAGCTCCTCTTCGGGAATTGGGCTCGGTCTCGTCGTGGATGTAGACAGCTCCGGGAGCAGTCAGGAGCTGAGCAGCCACGGCGTCACCGAGCTAGACTCGCTCGAGGACTCGTGCAGTGGCCTGATCAAGGACGGAGACAAGCTGTGCAAGTTGTGCAGGTGTGATCCGAATTATCTTCAGTTTTTATAAGAAAAATAATGAATTATTTAATTGTAGCTCTCGGCTGGTGATGCCGCGCATTCTGTCCTGTTTGCACGTCTTCTGCGAGGATTGCCTGCAGGCTCTGGTCTCGAAGGATGGCTCCTCGGTGGCAGCCAGCTCGCCGACCAGCTGCTCCTCGTCCTCTTTTGACGGCGGCAGCGGCAGCGATCGCCTCAACTCGTTCATCCTCGAGTGCCCCGTCTGCAAGCAGGCCACTCCCTTGGGGCCCAAGGGCGTCAAGGGCCTGACCTGCGACTATATTGTGACGAACATACTCGATCTGTCCAACCTTGAGTCGGAGCACATTGCCTGCACCTCCTGCAAGAGCAAGGAGGAGGCCATCTCGCGGTGCAACGACTGCGCCAACTTCCTCTGCAACGGCTGCGACAACGCGCACAAGTATATGCGTTGCTTCGAGAACCATCAGGTGGTCCGCATCGAGGACCTGCAGAAGAACGTCCACGACAAGCTGATCATCCATAAGCCCGTGTGCTGTCGGCAGCATGTGAGCGAGAATCTCAAGTACTACTGCTTCACCTGCCAGGTGCCGACCTGCAACGACTGCCTGCTCAGCGAGCACAAGGGCAGCGACCACCACTACGAGACGGCAACGGTGGCCGAGCAGGCGGTGCGCGCCGACCTCGAGCAGACCCTCGGCGAGACCCTGAAGAAGGCCGACTACTGCAACGATGCCGGCGGCAATCTCAGCTCCGCCCTGACCGAGCTCCAGTCGCAGCACGACACGGTGCGCCAGCAGATCGACGACGCCTACAAGAGCTACAAGCGCATGCTGGAGTCCATCAAGGAGCAGCTGCTGAACGAACTGAGCCGCCTGCACTCCGATCGGGAGCTGAAGATCATGGACCTGATGCAGAGCCTCGAGAATAATATGGGAAAACTGCAGCAAGCTGCCCAGTTTGGCCAGCGAGCCATTGACAAGGCCAATGCCATAGAGTTCCTGCTGCTCAAGCCGGTGATCAATGCCCAATGTTTGAATCTCATGGAGCAGACGCCCAAGTGCGATGTTAATTACCAGCTGCAGTTCGACTCCAAGCCGGAGAAGTTTGAGCAGTTTGCCCGCGAGGTCTTTGGCAAGTTCCAAACGGAGCAGTGCACCTCCAGTCCCAAGAAGGGTTCCGGCTCGATCTCGATGTCGATGTCAATGTCGATGTCGATGGCCCAGCAACAGCAGCAGCAACCGCAGCCCCAGCAGCTGCCTCCACATCATCAGGTAGGGATCTATTTAATCTTCTAAGCGATGTACTAAAAGTTTCTGTATTTTTGTAGCAAGTGCAGCAGCAGCAGCAGGTGCAGGTGCAGCACCAACAGCAGCAGGCCCAGCAGCGCCAGCAACAGCAGCTGCAGCAGCTGCAACACCACCAGCAGCAGCAGCAGCCGCCGCCGGGCTCCAGCAACCTGATTGTGGGCCACAGGGGAAGCTCCTCGGTGCAGGGTCGCCTCAACTCGGCCGTCTTTAGTCCCATTTCGCTGCCCTCGTCGCTGCAGAGCTCCTTCGACGGCGACACCAACTCTGTGATGACCAACTTCTCGATGATGGACTCGCCGCCGCAGCCGCAGGCGCAGCAGCAACAGCAGCAGCAGCAACAGCAATCGCAGCAGCAACAGCAGCAGCAGCAGGCGGCGGTGGTGTTGCACCAGCAGCAGCAGCAGCAACAGCAGCAGCAGCAGAAGCACCAGCAGCACCAGCACCAACAGCAGCAGCAGCAGCAAGTCCTGCACCAGCAGGCACAGCTGGTGGCGCCCCAAAACATTGTCCAGCAGGCTGGACACGTCAACCTGAACGCCGGACCCGGTCCGAACCTGACGATCAATGGCTTGGGAGCCGGCGGACCTCCTCCTAGCTTCAGCATGCTGGAGTATAATATTTCGCGACTGGCCAGTCTCACAGAGCCCATGCCCGAGTCCCTGGGTGATGCTCTGGCCGTGGGCGGTGCTGGTGCGGGTCCGGGATCCAGTGTGGCCCAAGTGGCCGGCGGGGCGGCGGTCACCGGTGGCCCGGTCGTTGGTGCCCCTCATCCACACCAGCAGCAGCAACAGGCCGTGATTCCCGCGTCCGCTGTGACACCCACCCAGCCCATCACCCTGGCGGACATCCTGTCCGGCGACCAGAGGGCTCTCAACAACCTGCAAGCCCTGGCCAAGCTGGGACTGAACAACAATGGTGAGTCTTCTATTCTATATATATGTCCTGGAATGCTTTCGGGAACTTCGGCTTTGGCCGATTTTAGCTTTTATCCTTGATTTCTTTTTGGCTTAAGTTTGTCCTGTTCAGCTTTTGAGTTTTTGTGTTTTTCTTTTTATTTTTGCGTGCGCCACAATTTGCGGCACAAAACACCACAACCCCAACCACACACCAAACCAACACACACCTCCTGTTCCACCTCTACCCACCTGTACAACCTGCACCCCGAACTCTCCAGCATTCCCGACACCCACAGATGATCTTTTGTCGAGCGGAAGCTCAACGGGAATTGATTTTTTATCAGATTTCTGCCTACCAGCGGCCACCTCTCCCAGCCTGAATCCGATTGTGGGCGGTGTAGAGGATATAGGACTCAACAACTTCCATGCCGTGGCTCCACCCGGCACCACTAGCGTCGTCACGGGCCGCAACAAGGCCACCCCGATGCAGATCCGTTGCAAGTTCGGATCCCTCGGCACCGCCAAGGGGCAGTTCAACTCGCCGCACGGCTTCTGCCTGGGCGTGGACGAGGAGATCATCGTCGCCGACACCAACAACCATCGCATCGAGGTCTTTGACAAGATGGGCGCTCTGAAGTTCCAGTTCGGCGTCGCCGGCAAGGAAGAGGGCCAGCTCTGGTATCCCCGCAAGGTTGCCGTCATGCACAACAATGGCAAGTTTGTGGTGTGCGATCGCGGCAACGAGCGCTCTCGAATGCAGATCTTCTCTAAATGTGGTCACTTTATGCGCAAGATTGCCATCAGGTAAGGATAATTATTTATTAAATAATTTTACCTTTTATTTATATATTTTTTTACCTTCTTTTAGATACATTGACATTGTCGCTGGCTTGGCTGTCACCGCCAAGGGTCACATCGTGGCCGTGGACAGTGTCTCGCCCACTGTCTTTGTGATTTCGGAGGAGGGCGAGCTAGTCCGCTGGTTCGATTGCAGCGACTATATGCGTGAACCCTCTGATATTGCCATAAGAGGTGAGGTTAAACCTTCCTAAAGCCACATCAGAAACTAACAAAACTTTTAATCGTTCATTCCAGACAACGACTTCTATGTTTGCGATTTCAAGGGCCATTGTGTGGCCGTTTTCCAGGACGATGGCACATTCCTCTATCGCATCGGCAACGAGAAGGTCACCTGCTTTCCCAACGGCATCGATATCTCCAATGCCGGCGACGTACTCATCGGCGACTCCCACGGCAATCGCTTCCATGTGGCCTGCTACTCGCGCGAGGGCGCTCTCCAATCAGAGTTTGAGTGTCCACATGTCAAGGTAAGTGCTAGTTATAGAATTTTTAGACAAAATTATATTTCTAAAGCAATTATCATAAATGCGGGGTGAAAATTATGCATTTTTTTTTTTTTTTTTTTGGAAAATTCGAAAAAAGTCGAGTTGCTTCTGTTAGGGACTCTTGTTAGAAACTTTAAAAACGACATTGGTTTTTCAGGTTTCCCGCTGTTGCGGCCTGAAAATAACATCCGAAGGCTATGTAGTGACCCTGGCCAAGAACAATCATCATGTTCTGGTCCTGAACACCCTCTATGTTCACTGATTGCAAATCAAAGCGCGCAACAATCGTCCATCAGTCGATATGAACAAATATAACTACAAATACTCGTCGGGCAAGATATACGGCTGTCGACGTCAGCCACAGCCACAGCCACAGATACAGATACAGTCGCAGCTGCAGCCACAACAGGATCAACATCAGGAGCAGGAACAGGAGCAGGAAGAGCAATCAACAGCAACAAGCAACTCCTGCAACATGAACATGAACATGAACATGAACATGAGCAACTTGAACAACAACACGAGCAGCAATTTGATGGCAAGGAATCATCAACAACAACAAGAACAAGAACTACAAGAACAACACAACAACCAGGAGCAGCAACAACATCCTTCACCCACATCAGTCATGTAAACTGAATCCACAATCCACAAGATTATCAAGAACATAGCAACGATTTTGACATGAAACATTATCCAATGCAATGATTATATATATCCATACAGAGATATATCCATATACGATATATGATATATGATATATATATGTAATGTGAGGCATATATATACATAGATACATATATACAAAAATATATGTATATAGAAAAAAAAGGGGAAGAAATGTCTCGAAACACCAAATAGAAAGAAATCCTTTTCAAAAAAAAAAACAAAAGTGTTGCCATTTTTGTGAGCTAGGGACGGCAACTCTTCTAACAACAAACAACAACAACCTACAAAATAATGATAAACAAAATGCAACAAATACTATTTTTGATCTCTAATTTAACAACAACAATTAGCGCTACTACTAAACAAAACAAAAACAAAACAAACAAAAACTAAAACAAAAACAATACAAAAAAAACCAAACAAACATCAACAAATTTAACAAAAGAAAAACAAAAATATTTTACCTAATAATATAATGAAAACAAAACAAAACAAAAAACGAATAAGAAAAGCAAAGAAAAGAACGAGAAACGATTGAGAAAGAAACTTGGGATATTTTGAAAATGTTTTTTAAACTCTTTTTAGATTTTTTCGTTCATCAGATTAGATTTTTTTTTTAAATTAATTATGTTTTTATGTTCTTGTTGAAAAATTCGTCATAAAAAAATACTATCACATACACAAACACTCACACACACTACTAAACATGTTACTTATTATCTATATAGACATATATATTGTTATATATCGACCGATTAGCTTTTTTGTGCATACCCTTCCAGAATCTTTTTTCTAAAAAAAACTAAACTAAACAACAAAACCAACTAAAACTAAAAATCGAAACAAAAACAAAAACGAAACACGCATATATATACAACACATATATATATATATATACGTATATATATATATCTACACCTATATATCTATGTATATCTTAGCAGAATGTGCAACTTTTTGTGCACATCGGGTTTTTGCTAACAGAGGAGATTACGAGAGGAGCAAAAGGACGAGAGAAAGTGAAAGTCAAAGTCGAAAGTGGGGGAGAAAGTAGGAGGAATTTGTTGATCATAAAAAAGGGAAGATCGCGCGAACAGGCAATAATTCAAGAAGATGAAATCTAAGTAGTTTATTTTGATTTCAAAACTGAAACCAAAACCACTAAAAAAACAAAACAAAAACGAAAGAAGAAAAAAAAGAAATTTATGAAATAAAGAACTTTTTAGGTTTTTCCTTACGCTGCTTATATAAGGTGATATCTATTTATATATAAATATATATATGAATATATGAAAACGAAAAAAAAACTATATCTTAAACATATATGTGAAATCCTATGACTATATGACTTTGCCATATATATACAAAAAACAAAAACAAGAGAGTTGGGTCAGGAGTTAGGGCATATAGGTTATAGGAATGGAATGGAATGGAATGGGAACGGAAGTGGGTCAAGCACACACAGGAGACACGACACAGGTTACCAGGTCATCAGGACACCCAGAGTAGA
Source organism: Drosophila ercepeae (assembly GCA_018150545.1). Taxonomy (NCBI): domain Eukaryota; kingdom Metazoa; phylum Arthropoda; class Insecta; order Diptera; family Drosophilidae; genus Drosophila; species Drosophila ercepeae. Next base: position 4,495,209 of record JAECWL010000197.1, read on the forward strand.
GAAGGCGGATGTGTGTGTGTGTGTTTAAAAAACATCAACAGCAACAAGAACTATATAGACAGCAAACTCAACATACAAATTAACTTTTAAGCTAACCAAACAAACAAAACAAACAAACAAACGAACGAAACAAACAAAAAACAAATGCGATTTGCATTAGGCCAAGAACTATGACAGCAATACAACAACAAAACAAAAGTGTGAAGTGAGATAATACAAAACAAACACAAAACAAAAACAAAAAAATAAAACAGTAAAGAAAAAACGTATCTGTTAAGTTCTAATATACATTGTTAAACAAAAACCAAGAAACAAACGATATTCCTTTTGCTTATATACAAAACATATGATGCAACACATGTGCATGTTATCCAACAAACATCAACAAACAACAACAAAGAAATCGAGACACACACACAACATACACCGCACTCACACACATCTAGGATACATGCAACATTTCTTTCCCGTTGTAATACAATATAAGGCTGGTTTACTCCCAAGACATTATTATTTTACAAAGAAATCTAAACCGAACACGGCCGACCGTGTGTCTTTAATGTATATTAATATGATTTAATTTGTTGTTCTCTTATACATACATATATCTATCTATCTTTATATATATATATATGTATATCTATATATATATAACGTTTTTTAATTGTATGAATTTTTGTCATGTGAAAGAGTAGAAAGGATGCAAATTTATTAAAATCAAGTTGAGCGAGAAAGCAAAGCGTCGAAGCAAGCAACTTATTTTTTTATAGGCTGTAACACCACATTTATCATACAAACAAACACACACAACACACAACACACTACATACAACGAAACGAATCTTTTGTTTTTTAAATTTTTAAAAAGAAAAACAAAGAAATACAAAATGATACAATATTTAGGCTTTATTCGATTCCTTTTTAAAATGTTCGAAACAAAACAAAAGAAAAGTTTATGCAATCCCCCTTTTGAGTTTTTTGTATCTAAAAAAAACAAAGCAACAAACAAAAAAGAAACCCACACGAAAACTGTTTTTATCTTGTCATTTATTTTATAATTTTAAAAACGATTAGTTTTAATCAAAAAAAGAAACAAAAAAAAAACAAAAATCGAAAAGTTACAATGTTAAGTTTTTCTAAACGAATACACTGAAAGAAAAAAAAAACACATTTTATGATTCATACTGTCATATTTCTAATTCGTTTAGTTTTATATTGTTACGTGTGAGGCTACACAATACATATTAAATACACACTACACACTACACACACACACAGGTGTATATATACAATATATATAATTTAGTTTTAGGTTATAAAAACGTAATCCTCTAAGAACTAAACTACAAGAACCAAGTGAAACGCTTCTGTTTGTTATACCACTGAAATTTTTAATTATCAAACATTTATCTATATACATTATTTTAATTATTTTAACTATTATTATTATTATTATTATTATTATTACAATTACTATTATTATTATTATTATTATTATTATTGTGTAACCCAAAGTTGTTGAGAGGTCAGCGAAGCGCCTAGCATGGTAGAGACAGACAGAGCAGGGGAAAGTTCAGAGAAAGCTGAAGAAAGAGCAGGAGGGTTAAAGAAAATGCAATTTTTTGTGAAACAATTTGGCTGTTGAATTATTTAATTTTTAATTAATTTACGCTTTGGACTTTCTCGTTTTACATAAACTTAAGAACCCAAAGCAAGTGTTATACTTTACGTTCGATACCCACGTTTTTTTTTTTTGTATCTTATCGTATGAATTTATCACGTATTCCTTTTTTAGTTCCATATTCTTATGTTTTTTTGTTTGTCGCTTCATTAACTACGAAAGTATTAACGAGAGAGAGGAAACATTTTTGCTAAATACAAAACAAAAAACAAAAGCCTTCAAAACAATGGAATCACTCAAATGCAAATTATACCAAAATATTTGTTTTTAAATTTTAAAAATTAAAAATTACAAATTAAATTTCACTCTTTTACTTTCCTAATTGCCTTTGTATTTGAAAGCATTATTATTTTCGAGTGTCGTCGTTGTGAAAGAGACGTTTTTTAAATTTTTAAATATTCGATACGATTTTATTTTTATGTCCTTTTTATCCTTATTTTTGGGTTGCCTTCGACTTAGTCAACAGAATTTCTGTAAAACAAACTCGAAAACTGTTATACAAAACTAAAGTAACTAAAAAACAAAAAACGAAAAATACCATTTTATATTTGTTTCTAGTTTTATGGAAAGCCTTCAAAATGAAATTGTAATTCCACACGCTTTTATTTTATAAAAACAAAAACGATTAAGAACCAGAGAAGAGCAAAACATTGAAATCTTTATTTTGTGTTTTGTTTTTAAATTTCTCTCGCTTTGTTGAACCACAAATACAAAAAAATACAAAAACCAACAAAACAAATAAAACAAATAAAAACAAAAAAGTCAATTGTTGCTTTAAAACAAAACTAAACAAAAAAAAAAAACAAATTAAATATTTTAATTTAAGTTTAACACGAAAATGATATTAAGTGAATCGTACATGATTTTTATCAATGCGTTTAAAAAACAATACTTTTTCCACACCAAAACACACACAAAAAAACAAATTTATTTCCTATTACATACAAATTTTTTAGTGAGAAAACCAAATAAACAAGAAATGTGCTTAAGTTTAAATCAAATTTACAATTTAGTTGAGATTATTCAAAAACTTAACTAACCACATACATATACGTATAACTCTAGAATTTCTAGCGAAAATATATATATATATATATATATATATATATATATATATATATATAACAATACGATATATATATTTACACCTGTATATATATATTTGCTATTATCTTTACAATTATTGTACGATTAGCGAATGGCCTCGCGGGGCGTTGTCGTTTGGGTGGGTGGGGGATGGGGGGCGGCAATACTAGTCACTAGAAAAAGGACGAAGACTTTGCCATTGACGGATGACCTCTGACCGACCCCCTGACTTGCCAATGCCCTCCCCCACTCGTCAGCACACGCTTCCCACTTCCCACACTGCGCTTTAATTTTGACAAAAAGGCCGACGATAAAAAACAGTTGAAAGCAATAAAAAATTCAAGTGTAGTAGCTGATATTTTCTTAGTTGCTTACTTTGTAAACGAAAAAAAAAACCAAAAAAAACAAAAAAAAAAGAAAGAAGAAATGTGACAAAATGAGAAAGCTTTCCACCTCAACTCTACATCTATACATCTATATATTTTCTACAATCATATATATACGTGTATTTCAAAATATAATATTAAAGTTTTTCCATTTCGTTTGTATTCCCTCTGACTTATGTTTATATTGTTTCTCTCCACCACCACACTCCACAATGAGAATTCAGACAAAATGTTTTACAACTAAATATTAGAGAATATATTTTAGACTAAAAAACAGGAAACACAACAGAAAACACAACAGACACCACATGATGTTTCTCGATCACTTGATATACAATATAAACATAAATATAGTTACGTTAATTCCTACTCAGCATATGCAACCATAAAGAATTATCAATTTTTTTTTGATATATTCAGTAATTGGCAAGGATCCAGGGACGAAGAAGGACGTTCTTTTTTTTATTTCATAAAGATGCTGCCAAAGATTTTTTATACAATCGATGTGTGAAAGAAATTGAATTGAGACGATGATGAAGAAGGAGGAGTATGTAATGAATTTATGAATTAAAATTGATTGTTGTCCACCTAAGTTTTAATGAATATTATTTTTTATTATTTTGTAATTATGTTGTCAAGTGTATTAAGTTTGTTCTGTTCTTTTGTGGTCAAAATAAACGGAATGGAAAATGCCAGAAATATTTTTGAGACTTTTGCTCAAAACATACAATATAATAAATACAAAAAAATAGCGCTATAAAAGAAACTATCTATAAAAGACAAAAAAAAATCTATATAACTAAAACCAACTAACTAAGTAAATAATTGCCGAGGTGCGGATTTGTTAAATAATTTGTTCCTCGTACAAAAAAACAAAAAAAGAAACCTAAAAATTTGTGGTTGAGATTATGGAGCCGATATATAGGACATATAACACTATACATATACGATATACATATTGAAACATATTGAAAATATACAATTACGAAGCCAAGAAAGGATGTGACTTTGAGTTGATTTCCCTTTTGGTCTCTCAGGCAATCAGAAAACAAAAAAACAAAAAACAGAATCGAAAGCGGAAGCGGAAGCTGAAACAGAAACGGAAACGGAAATGAAAATGAAATTGGAAGGATTTAGTTACTAACACACACACACACACTTGCCATCAAATGCCTATTGCTCCAACACACCAACACCAACACCACCCACCCACCATCACCCACCACCACACCCCCCCATTTCCATGGTTTGCCTGTATCATATTTGCATTTAGTTCAATTTTTAAAAAAAGCCTACAACTTACTTAAAAAAACAACACTCATAAAAAATAAAGTGAAAACGAATTGAAAAAAACCAAAAATCGAGACAAAAAAAAAGAACATGAATGGAATATGAAACCAAACAAACGCTTTATACATCAAATTATTTTAATATAAATGTATAAAAAACATATATATCTATATATATACATATATATACATATACAAGCAGACATTTACAAATATATTATGTATTTTATTTAAAGCGAAGAGCAAAACGCGAAACATTTTTAAATGTATTAGTCACGAATGGAACTCCAAAAACAACTTCAAACCTATATATATAGAGACAGTCAGTCCCCAAGCAGAAGGCCGATAACTAGCCAGGATGTGTGGCGATCGATAACAAATCGATACGAATCGATAGCGGAAATAAACAAAAACCAAAAGAAAACAAAAACAAAACAAATTTACTAAATCGATATATATACATGCGTACATATACTTACATATATGTCAAACAATAATTGATAGAAACCAAAACAACAACAGAAATACAATCTAGTGTACGTCAATTTTTTGATGATATTTTTCGCCTTATTATAGACAAACAAAAAACAAAACAAAAACAAAACAAAAGAAAAACAAACAAGAAAAAATAATTAATTATTATTAAGTCGATGGATGTCAAGATGGGATATAAACAAAAATTTCAAAAGTATAAAAATAGTTTAAACAAAATCGGGAATCAGTCGCAGTTGCTTCGACTTCCAAGTAGTAGAATCACATTTCTTGATTACCAAAAAAACCAAAAAGGCAAGTCGACTTTTTCGGGATCGGAATTATTTGCAGGCGCAAGGATGAACACATGTCAAGTTGATAACAAAAACAAAAAACAAATTAAAACTTAACGACAAGCAATCAATTACCAAAAAACAAAAGGTATATATTATACAAAAAAAAAACCAAAAAAAATATATATATATATACATATAAAGAAATCATTAATAACATTAAGCGATGCAAACTGAAGCCGACAGAAGTCAGAAATTATGTAATCAAAAGCAAGTTTACAATACACACGCCACACAACAAACACACACACAAATCTAACAACCAAACATTATCAAAACTCGAAACTCAAAAACTAAAAACTCAAAAACTCGAAAACTAAAAACTCAAAGCAAGCAAATCAATTAGAAATCCAGAAAAAAAGCTAAAGTTAAGCTACGAATAAAGGAAAAATTCAATTCCAAAAACCCTTTTTCAGCCCGAACTAGCTTTTACCCACGATTTGCCTGCTATGAAGGAATATTTCAAGAAGTCGGGATACAAGTTCCTCAAATTACATATAAAATTTAATTATCAATTTATTTGAATTCTATTTTTTGTGATAATTTTATTTTGAATTTCATTGAAACTCGAAATTCGGATTTCGAGTGTTATTTCCTTTTCGTTTTATCTAAAACTTGGCAGACTATCGGTTTAGTAGCGATACAATATATATCGATAATTATATATTATATATTGCCTCAATCTCTGTTCAGATATTGCATTTAAGTCATCGACCATTTAATGCTTTTCGCTTGATCTTAATGTTTAGAGAATACGTAGAATCAATCCAAGAGGCTAAAATAGACGGACGGACGAGTTGTTGTGTTAAATTTGCGTACATATCACTGGAAATTATTTACACTATGCTACTAGAAAACAAAATATATGAAAAAAAACAATTAATAATGAAACAAAAACAAAAACGATAACGAAAGCGAAAGAAGATTTTTTTAGCATAATGTTTACACTATGCTGATATTTATACACTAAATAGAGGGATTGGTTTTTGGATTTGGTTTTACAAAATATATGGTTTTTCTTCGATTGATTGTTGCTCACCTTTTTTGCCAGTGTATGCCAGTGCGTCAGTGTGTCGGTGTGTGTGTGTGAGTGCATGTACGAGTATGTAATGTGTTTTTTCTAGGGAGCATATATCCAGGCGATTATATAGCGATCTTATATATATTATATATTAGAATATAGCGAGAGGACACCAAACCTAAACACACAGAAACTAAAACTATAGTGCCATGATTCATGATAGAAGAAATCAATATAGAGTACGAGGGAAATTGTTTATTGATGTGCTGTAACATTTAGTGAGTCCTTTTTCTGACAACCAACAACAACAAATACCAAACAAATATACATATATATATATATTATATATACTATAGATATACACATATTTAATAGTTTGTATATAGCAGAAAAAAAAAACAAAATAAACGCAAACAAATTTAGAGACAACCAAATGCAATATTAACAAGGAAAATCCGAAATAGAAATAGAATTTTTGCGCGCTTGGACTAGAATGATCGAGGATCAAGGATCAAGGAGATTGAAGGATCAGAACGGTCGCAGGAGGAGCAAGAGTGGGGCATATGAAAACAGAAGCAATTAAAAAAGCTTTTATTTTTCTAGAATTTTAAATTGTGAACCGCAAAAACCGAAAAACCGAAAAACAGAAAAACAAAAACCGAAACAACAAAGCAACCAGAAACTAAAAACCAACTTCCTAATTTCTCTCAGTGTAAAACGAAAGCAACAACTTAAATTTAACAACTACTCTAGTATCATACTTAGGAAACCAAAAAAACCAAAAAAAAACAAAAACTATAGAGCAATAACTAAATAGCAAGTAATGAGAAAACAATTTGAAAAAATATTGAAAACATTACACTTTGTCTCTGGGGTTGTTAAATACACGGAAAAAAAAAACCAACAACATTTTTATTGTGAGTAGCGATTAATGATTATGAAAAACGAAATTTACACAGCTATCACACGGCTGACACAATTATACATAACTCGATAATAATAATGAAAACAAAACAAAAGCAAATATATACGAGTATATTATATATGTATATTCTAAATCTAACGATAAATAAGATATGAGACCAAAACCAATAGAAACCGATAAACTTTTTGCGCGCCTTGGCAAATTTTGAAGTAATCTTACGAGTACGATATATTGTATTGTGAAACCCTAAAAATGTAGAGTAACATCCAAAAGTAGAGGACAGACGAATCCAGATCGGAGCGAGCCACACTGAAAGAAACCAAAACCGAAAACAAAACGATAAAAAAAAACCGCACACTATTACGAAATTGAAATTACACTGCAGCGTTTTTCAAAAAAGTAATTTAGACAACGATGACGAATTGTAAGGCAGTTGAGTGTAAAAGGCGCACATTAAACCAATTGGTCCTTCGGAACAGGACTCACACATTGGGACTCTCCACAATATGAATATATATTACGATTATATATAGATTATAATCCCCAATAGAGATCGATAAACGAACAAATTCCCTGTGTTGTCAAATGGCTTTAAACGAAAACCCAAATGAAATAACTAAGGAAATAAAATCCAGATACGATTTGTAATTAAGTATTTAACAAAATAAGCAGAATATTAATCGAATCCAAAACCAAAACAAAAAACTCAAGAAACAAACTTGTTTGGGGTCGAGTGCAGGAACACAGCATCAATATTTTTGGGCACCAAATATACAGTCAACTTATTGTATTGCATTCCGATCTATATATACATAAATATATATATATATTGATATATATAAGTCAGAAAAATACCTTTGCAAAGGATAACATCAATTGATCGATTGATGGAGTAAACGGTTTTCCAAGCTAAAAACCAAAACATACAAACATATTACAATTAGAATGTTTTATGAATTATATACACCTTATATACATGGTATATATATATACATATATATATGTATATATGTATAGACAGACATATACATGTGTACTTTAGCCTAGAGGATAAGATGTTGAATGAATTTTATGTGAGTTATTTTTGATGTTGTATAGTTAAAAAAAAAGCAAACCAATTACCAAACCAAAACAATCTCCCTTTAAGAACGAAACAAAAACAAAACAATTGTTGGGCATTTTAATTAAAAGTAAAAGTAAAAAAAACTTAACAAAATACAGAGTGCAATACAATAAAATAAAATTGAAGAAGGCACAGGAACGATTCGAACTAATCCACAAGGACATTGGATCCTTCTTTGGAAATGAACTAAAAACAAAACTTAAAAAAAAAGCTGCCTCAAGAAGAAAGTTGAGAAGAAAAACCCGAACTAACACACACTAAAAGATATATATAATATATATTATATTATATAATATTCGTACGGGCACAGTGGAATGCACTGTGGAATTAAAATGAATTTTACCAAGGAAAATAAGTAAACACCAAGCAAGCAACAATTATTTGAACAAATTTACATTCAACTTATTTTTAAATCGAATCTATGGATGTAAAGTATGTGTTTTTTTTTTAAGAAAAACTTATTTATATGTAGGGCAGAATTTAGTTAATAGCACAAGGGTTAAGGGTTAAGGGTTATGGGCCATTTAATATCCCAGTTAATGAAGATAACGTACGATAACGAGTATATAAATGTTCCTCTAGCACCAATCTACTAACTGTTCTTCAAACCCTTGAGTATTTCGATCACATTCTCTCACTCGACTCTGATTTTTGAGTTCGGAACAACATGTATATCGAATATCGACTATCGATTATATCGATAACTATTTACATACTTAACAGAACTACGTGAACTACAGAAAACCAACTTATACCATTTTTGCTGACTGTACTCCTTAGGCTTTTTACACCTTTTACCATTTTACTCGCAAATGGCAGACTATTTAACAAAATATAACTTAACACTCGAAATGAAAACTCTTAGACCCACATCCACGCAGATATATTATATATATTGTATAATCGCAAGAGAATTGGGTAAAGTCGGATCAGAAATATATAGATATATAGAAATTTAGACAGATTCTCTGGCGGCACCCTATATATGCCTCAAGAATTAGTTTCAATTGTTGCTGTCCTCGAGATAAGATCAGGTCCATAGCATTATCCTTGACTTGGGTTAGGAATACGACACCCACACCCACTCCCCCTTCCCCACTCCCTCTTCTACCCCCGTCTACCCCTCTCAACGACCCCCTCCCGCCTGTGATAGTGATAACAAAAAAATAAATAAAAATAAAAAATCAAGGTAAAATAAATTAATTTGTTTAGGCTTGTTTTTTATTACTGATTTTTTCGTCATGCAACATTTTTTTGGAGCCTGTGTGTGTGTGTTTTGTTTTTAAAATGCTTTTACATAAGTATTAAATAATTTATAAAATATACAATTTAGCGTTTACAAATATTATAGAAATTTTGAAAATTTTACGAAGATAAGAGAAACTAAAAAACAAAAACCAAATAAAACCAAAACAAAAACTAAACAATGACAATATTCATTTGTTAAGCAACAAAAAAACAAAAAACAAAAAATACCCGAAAACATATCTTGGTTTTTTAGTTAAATTGAAATTAATTGGCGAAGCAAAAAATGTATATGAAATATTTTGAATTTGAATTAATAAAAAAAAAAAACCAGCAATGTCCAGCAAATGAATAGAAAACCGAAAACAGAAAACTGAAGCACACACATGCACATACACTGAGCGAAACTTCTGAACCAATTATACAATAACGAGAAACAGAAAATAGATATAGAAAGATATAGAATTCTAAAAATGGTAACTGTACGAGTACCTTTAACGAAACTCATACGATAGATGTGTGTCCCTCTGACGTAATTAATTTTTAAATATATTTCGAATTTGAACTTGAACTCAATCTTCAGCCGACAATATTTTATTGAATATTGTGAATAATAACTCAATAATTCAATTGAATTTTTAGCAATCACGCATTAAGCCCCCCTCGTCCTTCCTCCCCTCCTAGAGAATTTCTTTATTTTGGAATATTTTTTTTTTGCAAAAATGGTTTCATTTAACAATTATATATCTACACGACATTTAAAAATAATTAATAAAGCGCCGAAAAGTCTCTACAGATATTTTTGTGTATATTTAAAAAATATAAAAAAATTCCCCCTAAAAATAAAACCAAACAAGATTTTGGTCCGAATTTTTTCAGGCAGCAGACAGGCAGAAACCGATAAAAAATGAATTGAATATTATCAAGGAACGATATATATATATATATACATAATAGTGCGTGTAATAACTAGAATCACATAATTCCATCCACTTTTGATATTTTAACAAATGATAAAAAAAAAACAAATAAAACACAAAAAAAAACTATTTATTAACTTGATGAAGCATCTTAAATGTTTGAATGTTGTCTTATAAAAAGTAATAAAAACAATTATATGAAAATATATTATATACTATGCATATATAAAGGGCGTGTCATTCCTTAAAAAACAAAAAACAAAACAAAAAGTGGATTAGGAGAGGTAGAAAAAAAAACATTTATTTCGTTGTGCTTTTTACACGAAAATGTTGAAGATCATTTCCAAAAACAAAAAATATAAAAATAAAAATTTGAAAAGAGGGTTCAATCGACTTTTCTGTGGCCTGGTACAAAAGTTTCTATACATAGGCCACCGCACACCCTTCTGCCTCTGATATCCTTACACCCACACACTCACACTCACACACACACACTAACACTTGTATATTTATATATACGTATATAAACTATGAACAATATAGTGGCACCAACAACAAAAAAAAAAAACCAAAAAATGATGTAAGCATCTATGTATATTGTCTTATTGTAGCAAACGGTTATTGATATTTACACATAAAATTGAAAAGAAAAAATGAAACAAAAAAAATTTTAAAAATATACATATATAAGAATGCTTTAAATTATACTCAGAACAAACAAAATATATACAATATACACTTATATATATTTATGAGATATGAGAAAAAAACCAGAAATCAGTTAGGAACCTTTTTCTAGAATGTTATGTCTTCCCTTTGAATCAATTAAAACAACAACAAAAAGAAACAAAAACAAAAAATGATAGAAAATGATTGATCGAAACCGCTTGACCAAAAATAAAACTAAAACTCGAAATGAAAAGTGAATAAGAATTAAGAGATGAATCAAAGCTTCAAAACAAGGAAACAAAAACAAAATAAATTAAACTTCAAAGTTAACTTAAGCACTGCAGCAGCCAAACAAAAAATAAAAAATAAAAACAAAAAGCATAAAAAATAATGAAAGAAAATTGACAAACTACAATAAGGACAATTTTTCCTTTTGAAAACTCCAAAAACTCACACAGAACAACCTGTTTCAGCCAGCCACAAATTTACCTACTACTTGGAAACAAAACTATTTAAAAACCAAAAAAAAAACTAATAATATGTATGATGCATAATAATTTGCAGCAATTCAACTCGAAAACCTAATACTCGAAAACTCAACTCATTACCTATGTAAGCAATTTGAACTGCAATTGCCAATTGGTTCCGGTTCTTGACAACAAATCTGTTGATAGTTTCCTTAGTTCTTAACAATATACCTGTAATTACCGATACCGATCTATATCCAAAAGCGACAACTATTACTACTACTGTCGTAACGAAACAAAATATATATATATATATATATTGTATTAACAAGAAAACAAAGAAAACAAGAAAATGAGGAAAATCGCAGACTACTCAGTGCAACAGATAAGACTAGAAATTGATTACCTGAACCTTGAGAACAAAAGCTTGAGTTTTCTTTTACTTTAATCGATATATCGATAGTCGAGCGAGACGATCGTCGATAGTCGTACACATCCAATAATACATATGTAAACACACACACACATACATATATATATATACAATATAAAGCTATACCTTGCCATTAGATTCCGTACGATGTATGAGAGCCACTTCCATATATTGTAATATATTTTCGATTATGTCAGGAAATCATCCAGATAAGTCCACACAACCTAAAACAGTTTCGCCTTTTATTTAATCCCCCCCTTAAAAAAAAACAAAACTAATATATATGTATATATATTATCGATATCGATCTGTCCTACTTCTTCCCCTCCAACTTCTTTACATGGTTGTGAACAAAAAAGGGATTTAAAAATTAGACCAATTCCTCTCGTTTTGTTTCGATCTCAGCCAGCTGATTCTGTCGCACACAGATGCACGCCCTCCTAACAAACACACTTACACTCACACAACCACACACACAGCTAATCAATGAATTACGATCATACGCATATATATTATCGATATTTACAACCGAATAATAATCGAAACAAATTGAATTGTAGTGCTATATACGAAATGCGATGCTAAACACCATTTTCCAGGTGTACGTCTTAGATACTTTGCTCATTGGGTTCTAATTGTAGCTGGGCCGAAACCAATTTAAAAACAAATATTTAATATACATATACATATATAATATATATAGCTAATTGTGTGTATTTACATATTAAAGTTTACAAAAAAAAAAACAAACAAACGATTGTGGAGGAAATAGCTATGTCCTGTAGAATTTTTGAAAGCGTTTTCGTATTCAAACCAAAAAAAAAACACAAATTAAGGCCTAAATTTAAATCTAAAACTCAAACTAGAACAAAATATATATATACATATATATACTAGATATATATATATATTGTATATGTATTTCGAATGATGTCTAAAGGAAGAAACAACAACAACAATTACAAGTGTCTGTATTTTTTTTTAAAAAGAAAAACAAAAAATATAAAAAACCAAAAAACTAAAAACAAAACATTGCAATCAGGTACTGAAATCAAAATTTTTGTAAATTATATAAAAAGTAAAAGCAAAAGGTGTTTCGTCGACAAACTACATGTAACCGAAGATTGGGAATATATATATTAATAACTATAAACGATAATCTCTTGACTCTCACGGGAATAAATATATATATATATATATACTTATATGTACGATGATACGATGATGAAGATGATACGATGATGATATGATGGAAATATTTGATCCTTACTCATTTCTTTAGTGCTCTTAAGAAAACATTTTCAATAGCATACTTAGCAGGGCGTCCCAAGGGTTCAGCTTCCCTTTGAGGCCAACGACACAAGAATACACTTAAAGAAATACGTGTAGCATATACATATATATATATATACGTACGGCTATATACCAGTCTAGTTATTACTCTTTGAAACTAAGTAGATGATGAGGAATCGAGAGGCGGGAAGATCGACGGCGAAGATGAAAAATTGTCCAGACGTTCAACGAAACCAAATGCAATATTTAATTATACAACAAAACTAACATACAAGCATATTAGAAACAAAAAACAAACAAACATATATATATATATATAAATAAATATATATTTTACAATTGATTTATATACATACACATGTATACATTATATAAGTAAATGCCACATCATTTTCGTGTAAAGCCTATTCAATTGTTTGTTGAACATTTTTTGAAAAATTTTCTTTACCAAAAATATATATACATATTATATGTAAAAGCAAAAAAACAAAAAACAAGATGATGATAATGATGATGATGAAGAAAACTAAGCTCACACAAAGTTACGCCAAAACAAAAACAAAAACCCAAGAACAAACAAAAATTTATATACATTTATCGAAGGAAAAAATATATACAAGAAGGAATAACTTTTAGTAATTAATGTAAGCAAAGACCAAAAATAAAATATTAATTTTTGAAGGAAAAAACAACTAACAGAAAAAATAGCCTTACCAACACTCACTCTTCAAACAAAAACAAAAAAAAAACCCAAAAAAAAACAAATTTTTAACTATAAACTTTTCTATTTTACGTTACGTATTTCCCCTACGTTGTTCTTCAATGTTTCAAAATATTTAAAAAAGAAAAACAACTCTAAGCAGGTGAGAAAGCGTGAAAATGGAGTAGAAAGCAGCAACGAGTAACGAAAATATTTTTACAAATCTTGAAAAAAGAGAAAGCAGAATTTGTTCAATGCAAAAAACAAACATAAATAACAAAACTAAAAAATGCATAACGCTTCCGACAATAAGCTTTGGCCACACTATTGTATTAAAAATAAAAACATAAATCGAAACGGGAACGGAAATGGAAATGGGAACGGAAACGGAAATGGAACTGGAACTGAAGAGCAAGGAAATTTTGCGTAAACGAAAATGAATTACAACGCCCAAAACAAAAGAACAACAAAAGTTTAAGAAATATTTGCCCAATTTAGTCTATATACTTACAGATATATATATGTATATATATTTTAATATTGATATATATGTATATATATCTGTATATACCTATGTATGTACTTATGTAGAAGCCTTGTTCTACTCTATATTTTTAAACGGAGTTGTATAGCAAAACAGAAGCAGAATCAGAATCAGAATTAGAATCAGATCGGCAAAGCAAATGTATTTTCATGATACGCATTTGAAGCGAACATATCAAAAAAACCAAGAAAACCAATAACCGATTACCGTTTACCGATAACCAATTACCAATTACCGATTACGATAATGCGGAGAATACGAAATTATCTAGATTATAGATTCTAGAAATTACCGATTGAATGCTTTAGCTCTTAAACACACACAAAAAAGATCAAATAAATATAAAAATATTTCGAAGCTGATAGCTGGAAGCTGGGGAAATGTGTATTGAAAAATATTCGCAAAAAAATTACTGATTAAAAACCAACCTAAAATAAAGTTCTTAAGCTGTTTTATCATTTATTATTGAAATATATTTACAAGCGCATTTATAACGCGAAATGTGAGAGGATAAAAAATGCAATTAAAACCACAAGAAAAATCACAAAAAAAAACAAGAAAACCGAAAAAAAATGAATCTAAATTAAGTATGAATATTTTTTGCTGTGTCTTAGTCCATGTGTCGTAACGAATTTATTGAACTAAATATTATACATTAATAAAATAAAAACAAAAACAAAAAACAACCAAAAAACTTACAAACAAAGCAAAAAAAAAAGACAAAGAAAAATAATATATCCTTAATTTTGTGTTTAACGTGAATAAAATGCAGGCGAACAAAATTTCTACAAAATTAAGCACAAATTTTTTCAAAGAGAAAAAAAGAAACAACCACGACAAAACAAAAACGTATGAAAAATACTAAGAATTGCCTTTTACTTGTATTTTATTTTCTACTATAAAATAAAGATTTGAATATTTATAATATACAACACGCTGAATTCATTAAAGAAAATTTTGCAAGCAAAAATGCGCCTAAAAACATCTGTGACTAATAAAAAAAAACGATATGATTAAAAAATCTGCTAAAGAAAATGAATTAAAACTCCAAAGAAAAAACAAAGTTAAAACTGCGTACAAGAAATTGTTTAATTTAAAATAAAAAAATAACAGATGGCAAAAAAAAACACACATTGACATTAAAAAAAGAAAACAGACACATATAAGCGAATATATATATACAAGTATATATACTAGCTACAGTTTAACTAATTATTAAAACAGTACATACATTCTACATATGTACAGCTGACACATACATAGACACCGTCACACACAGACACAGACACATACATGCAAACATAGTTGTATTTGTATGTGAATCATGTGCATCTTGAGTAGACAACAATTTATACATTAGAATTTATGTAACAGCTACTTTTACTTTTACTTATACATAACATACTCGTACATACGTGTATTTGTATAGAGCAGATTACGATATATATACAAAAAAACATATTTAGACGATATTTGGCAAGCGTAAGCCCGAACACAGCAATTTACTTATATATAAACAACCAACAACCAACCAAACCAAACAAAGTTCTTTTAAGCCAACTGAAAAAAATGGTATTCGAAAAATCCATTTTTTATTCGTTTGGTACGAACCGATCAACAATTATGAAACGAAACGGAAATGAAATGAAAGCGGAAACGATGAAACGATGTAACGATGAAACGGAAACGCAAACGCAAACGATAACGGAGCAAAGAAAATTGTGGCGGCAGACGAAAAAGCCCCCTTAAATACAATATATATACACATATTTAAAATATTAAAAAAGATTTAAAAATATATATATGTGCATATATATACATATATACATACCACTAAATAGTTTAAATGTTTATTTATTGTATTTGAAAACGATGAACGATAATGAAACCAAATTTAAATAAAAATAATAACTTCAAAACAAACATGTGTTTAATATTTTGGGTCAAGGGGTATTCTCAGAAAAATATGACAAAAAATTATGCAATTTTTTTGTGATCAGTTTTTGATGCAGATTGATAAAGAATTGATCCACGAATCTTTTAAGGTATTCCCTTTGAGAATCGAATGACAATTCGCCAAGATATAGCCTTTGCTTTGGGCCATATTGGGCTTTCCAGAGATTTCTCCATTTTTCCAAGGGGTCTCCCCAGAAAAATTTACAAAAAATCGAAAAAATATTTTGTGATCAGATTTTGATGCAAATTAATAGAGAATCAATTTAGAAATCTTTTAAGATATCCCGCTCAAGAATCGGAAGAGAATTGACTGAGATATAGCCTTTGCTTTGGCCATATTGGGCTTTCCAGGGATTTCTCCATTTTTGCAAGGGGTCTCCCCAGAAAAATTAACAAAAAATCGAAAAAATATTTTGTGATAAGATTTTGATGCAGATTGATAGAGAATCGATCCACGAATCTTTTAAGGTATTCCCCTTGAGAATCGGATGACAATTGGCCAAGATATAGCCTTTGCTTTGGCCATATTGGCCTTCCCAGGGATTTCTCCATTTTTTCAAGGGGTCTCCCCAGAAAAATTAACAAAAAATCGAAAAAATATTTTGTAATCAGATTTTGATGCAGATTGATAGAGAATCGATTAAGAAATCTTTTAAGGTATCCCGCTTAAGGATCGGATGAGAATTGGCCGAGATATAGCCCTCGCTTTGGGCCATATTGGCCTTCTCAGGGATTTCTCCATTTTTCCAAGGGGTCTCCCCAGAAAAATTAACAAAAAATAGAACAAATATTTTGTGATCAGATTTTGATGTAGATTGATAGAGAATCGATCTACAAATCTTTTAAGGTATCCCGCTCAAGGATCAGATGAGAATTGGCCGAGATATAGCCTTTGCTTTGGGCCATATTGGCCTTCTCAGGGATTTCTTCATTTTTCCAAGGGGTCTCCCCAGAAAAATTAACAAAAAATCGAAAAAATATTTTGTGATCAGTTTTTGATGCAGATTGATAAAGAATCGATCCACAAATCTTTTAAGGTATTCCTCTTGAAAATCGGATGACAATTGGCCAAGATATAGCCTTTGCTTTGGGCCATATTGGGCTTTCCAGAGATTTCTCCATTTTTCCAGGGGGTCTCCCCAGAAAAATTAACAAAAAATCGAAAAAATATTTTGTGATCAGTTTTTGATGCAGATTGATAAAACATCGATCCACAAATCTTTTAAGGTATTCCTCTTGAAAATCGGATGACAATTGGCCAAGATATAGCCTTTGCTTTGGGCCATATTGGGCTTTCCAGAGATTTCTCCATTTTTCCAGGGGGTCTCCCAGAAAAATTAACAAAAAATCGAAAAAATATTTTGTAATCAGATTTTGATGCAGATTGATAGAGAATCGATCTACAAATCTTTTAAGGTGTCCCGCTCAAGGATCAGATGAGAATTGGCCGAGATATAGCCTTTGCTTTGGGCCATATTGGCCTTCTCAGGGATTTCTCCATTTTTTCAAGGGGTCTCCCCAGAAAAATTAACAAAAAATCGAAAAAATATTTTGTAATCAGATTTTGATGCAGATTGATAGAGAATCAATCCACAAATCTTTTAAGGTATTCCCCTTGAGAATCGGATAAGAATTGGCAAAGATATAGCCTCTGCTTTGGGCCATATTGGCCTTTTCAGGGATTTCTCCATTTTTCCAAGGGGTCTCCCCAGAAAAATTAACAAAAAATAGGAAAAATATTTTGTGATCAGATTTTGATGCAGATTGATAGAAAATCAATCCACAAATCTTTTAAGGTATCCCGCTCAAGGATCGGATAAGAATTGGCAAAGATATAGCCTCTGCTTTGGGCCATATTGGCCTTCCCAGGAATTTCTCCATTTTTCCAAGGGGTCTCCCCAGAAAAATTAACAAAAAATTGAAAAAATATTTTGTGATTAGATTTTGATGCAGATTGATAGAGAATCAATCCACAAATCTTTTAAGGTATTCCCCTTGAGAATCGGATAAGAATTGGCAAAGATATAGCCTTTGCTTTGGGCCATATTGGCCTTCCCAGGGATTTCTCCATTTTTCCAAGGGGTCTCCCCAGAAAAATTAACAAAAAATTGAAAAAATATTTTGTGATCAGATTTTGATGCAGATTAATAGAGAATCGATTTAGAAATCTTTTAAGGTATCCCGCTCAAGAATCGGATGAGAATTGGCCGAGATATAGCCCTCGCATTGGGCCATATTGGCCTTCTCAGGGATTTCTTCATTTTTCCAAGGGGTCTCCCCAAAAAAATTAACAAAAAATCGAAAAAATATTTTGTGATCAGATTTTTATGCAGATTGATAGAGAATCGATCTACAAATCTTTTAAGGTATCCCGCTCAAGGATCAGATGAGAATTGGCCGAGATATAGCCTTTGCTTTGGGCCATATTGGCCTTCTCAGGGATTTCTTCATTTTTCCAAGGGGTCTCCCCAGAAAAATTAACAAAAAATCGAAAAAATATTTTGTGATCAGTTTTTGATGCAGATTGATAAAGAATCGATCCACAAATCTTTTAAGGTATTCCTCTTGAAAATCGGATGACAATTGGCCAAGATATAGCCTTTGCTTTGGGCCATATTGGGCTTTCCAGAGATTTCTCCATTTTTCCAGGGGGTCTCCCCAGAAAAATTAACAAAAAATCGAAAAAATATTTTGTGATCAGTTTTTGATGCAGATTGATAAAACATCGATCCACAAATCTTTTAAGGTATTCCTCTTGAAAATCGGATGACAATTGGCCAAGATATAGCCTTTGCTTTGGGCCATATTGGGCTTTCCAGAGATTTCTCCATTTTTCCAGGGGGTCTCCCAGAAAAATTAACAAAAAATCGAAAAAATATTTTGTAATCAGATTTTGATGCAGATTGATAGAGAATCGATCTACAAATCTTTTAAGGTGTCCCGCTCAAGGATCAGATGAGAATTGGCCGAGATATAGCCTTTGCTTTGGGCCATATTGGCCTTCTCAGGGATTTCTCCATTTTTTCAAGGGGTCTCCCCAGAAAAATTAACAAAAAATCGAAAAAATATTTTGTAATCAGATTTTGATGCAGATTGATAGAGAATCAATCCACAAATCTTTTAAGGTATTCCCCTTGAGAATCGGATAAGAATTGGCAAAGATATAGCCTCTGCTTTGGGCCATATTGGCCTTTTCAGGGATTTCTCCATTTTTCCAAGGGGTCTCCCCAGAAAAATTAACAAAAAATAGGAAAAATATTTTGTGATCAGATTTTGATGCAGATTGATAGAAAATCAATCCACAAATCTTTTAAGGTATCCCGCTCAAGGATCGGATAAGAATTGGCAAAGATATAGCCTCTGCTTTGGGCCATATTGGCCTTCCCAGGAATTTCTCCATTTTTCCAAGGGGTCTCCCCAGAAAAATTAACAAAAAATTGAAAAAATATTTTGTGATTAGATTTTGATGCAGATTGATAGAGAATCAATCCACAAATCTTTTAAGGTATTCCCCTTGAGAATCGGATAAGAATTGGCAAAGATATAGCCTTTGCTTTGGGCCATATTGGCCTTCCCAGGGATTTCTCCATTTTTCCAAGGGGTCTCCCCAGAAAAATTAACAAAAAATTGAAAAAATATTTTGTGATCAGATTTTGATGCAGATTAATAGAGAATCGATTTAGAAATCTTTTAAGGTATCCCGCTCAAGAATCGGATGAGAATTGGCCGAGATATAGCCCTCGCATTGGGCCATATTGGCCTTCTCAGGGATTTCTTCATTTTTCCAAGGGGTCTCCCCAAAAAAATTAACAAAAAATCGAAAAAATATTTTGTGATCAGATTTTTATGCAGATTGATAGAGAATCGATCTACAAATCTTTTAAGGTATCCCGCTCAAGGATCAGATGAGAATTGGCCGAGATATAGCCTTTGCTTTGGGCCATATTGGCCTTCTCAGGGATTTCTCCATTTTTCCAAGGGGTCTCCCCAGAAAAATTAACAAAAAATTGAAAAAATATTTTGTGATCAGATTTTGATGCAGATTAATAGAGAATCGTTTTAGAAATCTTTTAAGGTATCCCGCTCAAGGATCAGATGAGAATTGGCCGAGATATAGCCTTTGCTTTGGGCCATATTGGCCTTCCCAGGGATTTCTCCATTTTTCCAAGGGGTCTCCCCAGAAAAATTAACAAAAAATTGAAAAAATATTTTGTAATCAGATTTTGATGCAGATTGATAGAGAATCGATCTACAAATCTTTTAAGGTATCCCGCTCAAGGATCAGATGAGAATTGGCCGAGATATAGTCTTTGCTTTGGGCCATATTGGCATTCCCAGGGATTTCTCCATTTTTCCAAGGGGTCTCCCCAGAAAAATGAACAAAAAATCGAAAAAATATTTTGTAATCAGATTTTTATGCAGATTGATAGAGAATCGATCCACAAATCTTGTAAGGTATTCCCCTTGAGAATCGGATAGGAATTGACCGAGATATGGCTTTTGCTTTGGGCCATATAGAACCTTTCCAGGGATTTCTCCATTTTTTAAAGGGGTGTCCCATGGATTTCCAAGGGGATTCAATAGAAAAATGATGAAACAAACTAACCAACAATTCTCTCCAATATTTTGATGCAGAGCAATAGGGGATTACATTATGAATCGTTAGAGGTATTCCGCTTAAAATCGTATGATAGTCACAGAAGATATAGACATGGCATGGTTTAAATGCTTTTAGTTCTATATTTGCAGAATGCTAGTTTTTTAGAAAAACATCGTATTGATGCAGGTATTGATGCTGTTGTTGATGTCGTCGAGTGCCTGGACGGCATGAGCGGTGGCGTCGTTGGTGCAGGAGGTGGCGTCGGTGGCCACGGCGGGTACACTGCGTCGCAGGCCAATCAGGTGGCGCAGAGACTTCTGGCCGTCGTAGGCAAACAATCCAACGTCGATGCCCAGCTGAACGTTGCAGGTTTTGGTCATGAAACTGCTCGAGTAGGACTTGCACTTCCTTCGCAGCTTCGCCAGCTTGTAGCCATCGAGGGTCAGCTGAAGCACAGCCTTCTTCGTGTCCAGGATAATATTGATAGAGGTTACAGCAGCATCGCGGGCACAGCCCACGAACTCCAGGGTGGTATCCTCCACGACTCCGGCAATGTGTACCGATTCCCTGGCCACGCACTCCTCGCTTTCCACCGCTCGGTTCTCGATGTCCTCGACGATTTTCTCCAGCTGGTGCACTGGGTACAGGAAAATCTTCAGCAGCTGTCGCTCCGTCAGCAGAATAATTTCCTTGGCCAGAGCCTTGGACTTGGCAATGATCTTGGAGACCATTTTATCCAAAATTTCGAATTCTTCGATGTCCATGGCGCCATCCTTCGCCAGCTCCTCGTCAAAATCAAAGCCAAAGTCCAGGCTTAGGTCAATGCCCATTTCCTTGGCCAGGTCCAGAGCAGTTGCTGGTTGCTCCTGCTCCACGGGTAGGGCCGATATCTGAAAGACATTGTCATTATATTTCTGATTCAGAATTCAGGGGGGTGAACCAAATCCTTTAACTCACAGCTGCCACGGCCAAAGACAAGACTAATAGAATACTCCTCATGATTGTTTGGATTTGGTTTTGCAAACCCTGTGGGCTCTGTCTTCGACTTTTATAGCACTTCGAGACCTATCCGGGCTACAAGCCAGATATGCCATATCTGGTGGCCAGTTAATTAAAATATATAATTCAAGAGTTGGGTCTTTTATCGGTTTATTAGGCGTGTGTGTAGGTGCCAGAATCGAAATTATTTCCCATTATTTGGTTGCTGTCTTTGTTTCGATTTAATTATAATAGAATGGTTTCTCCAACTGCTACAAAATGTGTGTGGAGTGCTCGCCGATAAGGACATCTATTACCGGATTCTCTACTTGAAATCGCCTCTAATCGCGAAATCCGAATACCGCCTTAATTATAGAAGATAATGTCATATAGTTTATGGTTGGCTTGTGGATTCGATTAAAAGTCATTTTGATGTCAGCTTTCGGTGTCAAAAATAGCGCAATTCAATCAACGGAATCACTTGAGACATTTGTTTATTATTTTTACTCGCTTTTCGGGGGGAGTCCGGGTAAAGCTATTGGGAATAATTTCCAATATTTTCATTTAATCGCAGTTTGTTCTATATTGTTATTTGCGGAATTATGCGACTTGCCAAGGTTTAATCTTAATCCAAGTTGGCAAACTCTATGAATAGCAGTTTCGGGAATGTAAAGTTCAACCATAGAATGATTTACAATACGGACCATAAATTTATGGCCGCCAATTGAGATAAAGGAGATTAGCCGGCGGTCGTCTACATTCTGGATTTGGTACTTGTTGAGGTATAAATACGATGTCACCCTGGGCCGAAGGAACATTGTTATTATAGCAGCCATGAAGTACGCCGTAGCCATTATCCTGACCCTTTTCGTGGCCAGCGCCTGGAGCCAGCCGGCCGAAGATGTGCCATCCCAAATGGACGCACAGGTACGCAGCGTTGTGGACGAGGTGACTGAGCTGGGCAAGGCTACCGGAGAGGCATTGATCCACCAGTACGAGGAGATTGTTCTGGAACCGCAGCACGAGCTGGAGGATGCCCTGGAGCAGGTCGAGGTCCGTCGCGCTGAAAGCCCCGAGTGCGTGGCCGCCGAGGATGCGGAGATCGCCCGCATCGTTGATGCCGCCCACGAGGATCTGATCTCCTGCGGCGTAACGGCCGCCACGACCTCCGCCGAGATTGCCTCCGACGTTAACGCCGCCACCCAGCAGCTGCTCTATGGTGGCTACAATTTGCAATCCACCTACAGCAAGTGCCAGTCGTACAAGAACGCCGTCCTCAAGAAGCCCTGCATGGCTAAGTTCTATATCCAGGCCTCCGTCTACCTGGTCAATGCCCGGTCCTCGATCAAGACCATCCGCAAGTCCACCAGCGAGCGCATTCCCGCCGTTTTCACCGATGGAAACGTTTGCACCCACGACGCCTCCGCCACGGCTGTGTCGGGACTCCAGGAGGTTAACAGCCACATTGACGCCTGCGTCTCTCGTCGCCGTTAAAAATCTATGTTAGAATTATGCTAGCTTGGTTTTGCTCAAGCTTGTCATTTATAGTTGAATTCGGCGCCAATAAAAGTCTCGTTGAAGTTAAAGTTGCTTTCCCTTCCCTGGTAATGCCTATCAAAATATCGATATTAAAGTTCATAGCAAAGACACGAACCGTGAAATCGATTTCGATATTTTAGCCACTCCAAAATATATTTGACATCCCTGGCACAAATGACAACATGTTTGGCTTGTTGAGACCTTTGTTTAAGTTTCAATTTCTATTTGTGGTAGCCGCCATTCTGGCTGGAATCTACCACACAGAGGTCAAACAGTACCTGCGTCGATATACGGATAGCTATTTGGACGAGGCCGACAGCGAAGACGAAGTTCCGGTGGCTTTTCAAACTGGTGACGACAAGCTTTTCACGCCGGCGGAATTGGCAACATTTAATGGCGAAGAGGGGCGCCCCATATACTTGGCCCTGCTTGGATCCGTGTTCGATGTAACCCGCGGCATTAAGCACTACGGCGCCGGCTGCAGCTACAACTTCTTCGTAGGCCGGGATGCCTCCGTCTCCTTCATAAGCGGACAGTTCGAGGAGTATGATCCGAAAACGGCTGATGACGTGCTCACCTTGAAGCCAGACGACCTGATTGGCCTGGCCGGTTGGCGGGATTTCTATCAGAAAGACTACATCTACAAGGGCAAGCTGGTGGGACGGTTCTATAACGAAAAGGGCGAGCTGTCCAGTTACCACCACAAATTCCTGGAGCTTTTGCAACAAGCCCAGGAAGCCAAGAAGCAAGCGGAGGAGCTGAGGAGCCGGTATCCCGGCTGCAACATCGAATGGAGCGAGGCGAAAGGCACGAGAGTGTGGTGCACCACTACTAGCGGCGATGGTAAACCTCGCGCCTCGGCGGGTTACCCAAGGAAGCTCTACAGTCGAGGAAACAAAAACTTTGAGTGCGCCTGCGTCCCAGAATCGGAGCTGGACGAGATCGACGCCGGAGGAAAGGCGTCCCACGGGGATGTGATGCTGAAGCCTTACGACAACTGCCAGTCCAGAGCCTTAGAATGCTTTTACAGAGTCTAACCGGTAGTTCTTCTACTGTAAATACTTTAATACATATTTTAGGAAAGGAAAAGGAAATTGTTTAAATATAAAATCATAAAATGTTTTAAACTTTCGTTTATATTAAAAAATTACGAATCGATAGACCTATCGATCAACTATCGTTGGACAAAACTTCGATAAATAGCTAGACGTACTATTTAGCTTGAAACCCGCTAGATGCTTTGAGCACCTGTTTTGTTTACTGTTTCTCCGCGAATAATTGTATATAAAATATATATTATAAAATTCTGGTGTAATTAAACCGAAGAAGAGCCGTCGATCCGTCAGATGGCGGCGACTGCGGTTAACCTGCCAAGCCTGGATGCGGATGCCGACGCCGTCGGTCTCCTGTCCGCCCCGGTGGTGGCAGGCCTGAAAAACCTGGGAACCGTTATCTCGCTAGCACTTACCAAGACCCTGGTGGCCAATTCCATGAAGCTGACGCTCCATCCAGATGCAAGTGAGTAGACACAACGCCAGGTTTGCATCCTTATCTTATTACAAAATATCTGACTCACCCGCAGCCATAGCTCCTGTGCCGGAGATTTATGCCACTAACGCCGCCAGTGCCAAGCAAAGCGAATACGGGGTGGTCACCCTCTACGCCGTGGCCACCAAGCACGGCTGGGACGGCCATACTCTGCGCCAGCACCTGGAGCAGCTCTCAATCCACAGCGGGGCCGTCGACGAGCTAACCCGTGTCTACGAGGACAACCGCAAGGATCTGATCCTACGGCAGCTACAGCTGGGCCACAACTTCCCCCACATCACGGACATCCAGTGGCGCATTGTGTGCGACGTCAAGTCCTCCACATCGGACAGCAGCACGGGGGCGGCCAACTTCTACATCAACCTGGGGCACTTCCGGCAGAGCAGTGGCGAGCGGATCACAGTGGTGGAGTTTGTGTGCAACGCCGAGGAGCTGCAGTCGCTGATTAATCGCCTGAAGGAGATCGAAAGGCACTGTGCCCAGATGGCGGTGGCCTAGGCATGTAGTTTTGTTTATCCTTACCGGTTTTTACCTCCCCTAAGAACAATAAATTGGCATTAGAACTGGAAACGCAAGAGGTATGTACATTTTTCGTTTTTCAGGGGAACAAAACTCTCTTATCGTATATATTTCGCAGCATATAGTATAACAAGTCTATGTAATATATATATACAATGTCGGAACAGAAAACCTAAACAGTTAACACAGTCATCATCACTAAAAAGCTTCATCATCTTCATCGTCGTCGACCTCCGTGGCGTGTGTTGGCAACTCTCTCTCCCTCTCCACTGTCGCTCTCGTGTATTTGGGTCTAGGAAGGTCTAGGATGTACGTGTGTTGCTTTATTGTGACAGGTCTCGGAGCTCTGGATGACCCGAGGGCACCAGCAGCTGCACTAGCTGGCCGTAGTGATTCGGCGCCGTGCAGTATATGGTGCCGGAGAAGTGGGTGCGATCGTTCTCCTCGGCAGCAATCACAGTGCAGTGGTTCTGCTGCGACAGGCGCATGTTCAGTCCGCGGAAACGATGGTCCTGTTTGTAGAGGATGGATCCGTCTCTTGGCATGAAATAGGGTCGTCCGCTGAACGGATTCAGGAAGTCCGCCCAATAGCCAAGCGACAGGAGGCGATCACATATGTCCCGGGCAGCCAGGACAAACTGGAAGAAGACAGGTAATATTTAGTAGTCTTTTGGATGAGAGAACCTACTCCTAGGTTAGCAAACTCACTTTCGCAGCTCCCTGTTCAATGTCTCCGTCGTAGCTGAGAATCAGCATTGTGATGGGAGTGTCGCGCTGGGCGACGACACGGACTGGAAAGAGTTCCACCAGCGATTCGCGGATGAGAAGTGGACACGGGCAACAGGAAAACTCTAATCGCGACTTGTCCGCATTCGGTTCTCGGAAGAAGTTAACCAAATGGGCCAGCGGCGCCAGCATGCCCACTGTTGTGTTGTCGCCCTGCCAGGCGGGTCCCGTGGCATTTGGCAGGTAGAAGCGGTTGTTCTTTGCAGAAGTCAGTTCCCAGTTGGGCTCGCTCTCCAGACTGTTCAAGTCGTCGTCATCCAGGTCCCGCGATTTGGAGACCGTCTTGAAGGGTTGCCCCGCATCCGAGGGGGGTCCGTTCCGCTTCGAGTAGTCCGCCTTTTGAATGGTCATCGGATGGCCATGGCCGTGGACATGGGTATGAGACTGCGGACGGAGCAGGTCCGGCCGGAGCATTCCCTTGGGAAGGCTGCCGGGGGCAAAACTGCCCAGTACGCGACTCAGGGAACGCGACATAATATTATATCATAGGCTTTTCTGCAAGTGCGTAATATTCGTTGGCAATGAGAGCGCCCAGTCTGAGGAATACCCCTCCACCCATAACACCACCCAAAATAAACAGAAAAAAAAGCTAAAGCCAAAACACTCACCTTCGCGCAGGAGACTGGAAGACCGAATCGTGGAGGGATGAGCTCGGCTGGATGCGCGTTTAGGATAGTGCTGCTGGTTCCCGAACAACTTTCGAAATTTACGTGGAATTTTGTTTTGAGTTTTTTGTAGTCTAAATGGAGTGAACCTGGTCCCGGTGTCACTTAGCCCAACGGCTACTACTTAATAGCTATATCCCCAGGGCTGGCGAGCGAAGCTGACTTGTTTCCCTCCGAAAGTGTTGCGAATGTCGCGCAGCCCGTTTTTTTCCAACACTGCTGCCGGAGAACGAAAACAATTGGATTTTTGATTGTCAAAAATCGGGCCTTTCTGCTTGATGTTCTGGTAAATGTGATTTTACATTCATTGCGTGCGCTTCTAAAGTCTTGATCTTTCTGTTCCAGGTGGAACTTGCAATGATCTGTTGCTTGGTTGCTTGCTTCCCAGCGTCATGGATTTTGTCATGCCAGATAGTCCACCGGAGTTCCAAGAAGTGGCGCATCCCGCCGGTCAAGAACGCCACTTCATATCAAAGGGAGGAGCGGCCGCACAGTTAACGGAGTACATGTTGGAGGAGGCGTTTCAACAGATGGAGGATGCTGAGGCGGGGCTCAGAGGAGAGTCCTCCTCGCCAGACGTCAAGAACGAGCCCATTGATGAAGAGTTCCTGTGGGATCACAGTTTGAAAAAAGCACCCAATCCAAGTGCAAGCCCTCAAATCGATAGCTTTATAAAAGCAGAAGATCCCGAGTTTTATTTCGAAGAAGACTGGGAGCCTGCCGAGTCGGATGAGGAAAGCTTGATAGAAGTGATAGAAGAGGAGGATTGCGACGAAGAGGCATCTCAAGGCAGTTCGGAGCCCTCCCACAACGAAAACTCTTCCTTTTTTAAATGTGATCACTGTCCAAGAAGCTTTAAATACGAGAAGAGTCTGAAGAATCACTGCAGGAGCCACACCGGAGTCATGCCCTACCAGTGCAAGCACTGCAACCAGGCCTTCTCGCAAAAAGCGCGGTACAGAAGGCACGTGGCCACCCACGAAACGGATCCGAGTTCGGACTTGGAATATGATTCCGATGATGAGGACAAGATCTTCAGATGCGCCCGTTGCCCCAAAAGCTTTAAGTTTGAGTCAAATCTTCGAAAACACGCCCGGCTGCACACCGGAAACGTGCCCTTTCAATGCTCGCTCTGCAAGGAGATCTTTAGCCAGAAAGCACGTTACGAGAAACACCTCCAGATTCCTCACAGTGCGGACGGCACACCCATGGATCGGCCCTTTAAATGCAATCAGTGCGAGAAGAGGTTTAAGCTGGAACACGAATTTGACCGCCACATTCGCGGCCATAAACGTACGCAAAACGCCCTTGATAAGTCAAAACCAACAGACAAACGTGCAAATTCCATTTTCAAGGAAATCCAGGAGGATGGCACAATTATGTTAAAGTGCCCTGTTTGCGCCAACCTCTTCAAATCGATAAGAAACCTCACCCGGCACCGTGATCTCCACACCAAGACCTTCACCTGCAACCGATGCGACAAGGCCTTCAAGGATAGAGACGTCTACAAAATGCATCTACTGCTAGCTCCAACACCAGATGGAAAGTGCTCGGTTCGGTCCTTTAAGTGCACTCAGTGCCAGGAGACGCTTTCATCAGAGCTGGAGTTCACTCGTCACTATCGGGAACATGACAAGATCCGGTGGCACGAGTGCTTCATTTGCAACAAAACCTTCACCAGCAACTCCGCCCTCTGGAGACATCACAAAATACACCTCAATCCCAGTGAGCCCAATCCCGATGAGTTTACACACCCATGCAGTCTTTGTTCGAAAAAGTTCACCGCAGCCCGGTACCTGATGAGCCACATGAGGGCGCACTCCACCGAAAGACCATTCCAATGTGAGCAGTGTCCAAAGAGCTACAAACAGCGTAGCCAGCTCACCAGCCACGCCCTAATCCATACCGGGGAACGGAAGCACAAGTGCCCGAAGTGTCCCATGACGTTCGTATACAAGTATTCCCTCACGCGCCATATGGACAGGTTACACACGGATGGGCGGTCCTACCAGTGTCCGGATTGCGATAGAAAATTCACCACCATGTACAGTATGCGGGACCACCGAAACGTCCACTCCACTTCGCGGCCCTACAAGTGCTCCGAATGCTCAATGACCTTTGTCTCGGAGCATGGCCTGAAGACCCATATGGGTGTGCACCGCAACGATCCGGATGCAAAAGTGATCCCGAGACCCTACTCGTGCCATCTGTGCTGCAAGACCTTTTTAAGTAAGCAAGGCCAGAAGATGCATATGGTTGTCCATGATAGACCGAGTCGTACCAAAAAAAATCTACAAGAAGAGCCTCAACCCAGTCCTGAGAGTTAGATTCCTAGTTATTAATGTAAATGAAGCGAGTCCTGAACGTTAACCTCGCACTTATTAATATGAATGATGTAAGCTAAGGTAGCACTTATTTTTTGAACACAATTTAGGGTAAAAAGGAGAAGAATCATGAATATTTTCTAAGATCAGCTTTAGAAACAGACATTTTTTGATTTTGTATATTTGCCTTAATAAACTTTATTTGTTTATTTATATTTTTGGGGTGAAAATAATTAATTTTGACAAAAATCAATCAGCGCCTATCGAAACATTTGAATTTGGCGCCTTTGGTCGAGTGGTTTCGGCCGTGGGTTTTATAATTCGCAACCAGTTCTGACCTCGGGAAAGTATAAATAGAAGCGTGCTGCACGAAAACGGACTCCTAAATTACAGAAAATCTCGGCCATTTGCAGTCCGATTGGGATAGGATGTGTCTTAAATGAATCAGGGCATCCATACGAAGCGATTGATGCAAAAAAATTTCAAAGATTCCATGAAAAAAAATTCAAATTTTTTTGCCGAGGTGAAAAAAAAATGGATTTTTTTTTGGTCGAAATTTGAAAATTTTTTTGCATCAATCGCTTCGCATAGGTCCGATGATTCATTTAAACCCTTAATTGTCCAAATCGGACGGTAAATGACGGAGATTTTCTGTAATTTAGGGGTCCGTTTTCGTGCAGCACCTTTCTATTTATACTTTTCCGAGGTCAGAACTGGTTGAGAATTATAACGATATCACAGCCGATGACACTCGACCAAAGGCGCCAAATTCAAATTTTGAGTTTCCCCACCCATTTCTCGTCCGATTTCGTTGCGGAATGTCTTAAACGATTTAGAAAAATAATCTCCAGCGATTTAAAATGAAAAACAAATAAAATCGTACACACATATATTTTTTTTTGAGCAGATTTCACCAATAAACCCATTCTGGCTCTCGGCTTGCTCTCGGTGCTGACTTAGGGCGCTAATAATATCTTTTACAATAGCACATAAATTAAATAGTTTTCAGCTTAACGGGTAGTTCATCTCAAAATTTAAAAACTAAGAGTTTTAAGTTTCTTTTTACAATTACACAAACGTTTGCTAACTTGTTATAGTTTCCAGTAACATACTTTGTAAAATAGACTCTTCAGTGTGTGTTATAAAGTGCCGAGGTGTTAAAATTTAAGTACAGGCTATATGCTCTCCAAGTGCCAGGTGCTGCGGTCTACTAAAGTCTAGATAAGTTACAAATGCACAAGAAATGTTCGACAGGAACTGTGAGGAACTGAGGAGAACATTTAGAAGATCTAAAGAGATCCTACAGTTTAAATTCAATAAAAAAAAAGAATAGCTAATAACTTGCCTCAATTAATTACAAAATTACCGGCAATATATAGGGTTATACATAGTGCATAGTGCAATGAATTCATATCTCTTAACATTTTACTTAAGATAGAATTAACCTTTCGAAGCGTTCAGAATGTTGTGACCTTTTGTTGTGTCTTAACAATTGCACTTTTTCTAAATGGGATATAGGAAATGGGAAATAATCGTATAGAGCTATAGAGTAATCCTGATTTACAGTGCTTGGTGGTTGTTCAGTGGGGGAGTGTTGATTAAATCTACATATTTGTATGATCCTATTGGCGATCGCAGTTCCTTTGTTCATTAAATGGTTTTACATTTTTGGTGGAGTTCAGAGTGAATTTGGCTTTCAGTTAGCGGTTACAAAATTGTCTTTGTCTTATATCTATGGCTTTACATTGTTTTTGGGCCATGGAAAGTGGTTACATTTAGTACAGTTTAGTTGGTTGTTGGGTGAATCGCCTGTTTCTACACAAATACATATATTCTTTTGCTTCTAAATATTCTGTATATATATATATTATATAACGTAAGCGTGTTGTATGTTTTTAAGTGTATAATAAGAATCACAAAGATGAAATGACTTGCGTTTAGAGTCTGTACGAGTATAAATAATAACAAAGCTGGGATCTCTGTGCTCTGAGCATTGTACACGACCAAAAAAATCGACCATATTATTAATGGAAATTATATTAATTACAATTTATATGTATGTATGTATGTCTGGCGGCCACGGACACGCGCGTTACTCAATAAATAAATATTATAAATATACACTTGATAGTTTAACTTTCTGCTTAGCTTGGGTTTCATTTATAACGGGAACTCTCCCAATATTACGTTCCGCATTTCTTTGACTCTAAATTTAGCTTCTTCAGAGGCTCAGTTGGCTGGAGTGGTGGCCGGAGTGGTGGCTGCTGCTGCTGTTGATGCTGACTTCGGCCTCCTTATGTGCTCCGACTTGTGGTACAGGAATTTGTAGCTTGATTTCTGCTTCTCCGTATGCTCCACGAAAGATTCTGCAAAGGAAAGAAACGGATTTTAAGTCATATAAACCATATATAATAAGGTGCTTAAGGAATAATAAAACAAACCGAAAGATACAAAGCCCAGGTTGTCCGTATCCAGCGCGTAGAAAAGCGCCTGGGCCATTTGCTCATTCAGTTTTCCGCCAGCGTGTCGCATTAGTCGGACGAAGCTCTCTCTGTCGATTTTCTGGCTAGACTCGCTGTACAGCTATAGGATGTACGGAAAAGGATATGAGAAACTCAATAAACGATGACTTTTGAATATATTACATGGATCAGTGCTCGTAGGAAGGTCAATAGATCGGAATTCTTCAGTTTGCAAAACAATGAGCAGAGCAGGAAGCTCTTCAGGCTGATGGTGCCAGCACGTCGCTAGAAGAAAGCCATAGATTGATTGATTATTTGAAATAGAAAGAGACAGAGACCGATTAGCTTACATGGTCGAGCAGGGCAAACAGCTTGTGGAGTTCGGGATTCTTGAGATCAAGGTGGAGCAGCTCGGCAAAGGTGACAATATCCAGCTTGTCCGTCTCAGGCAGCCGGAGGTAGCACTCGCACAACTCCTTGTCCCGCTGGCTCTCAAGCAGGCCCAGCTTCTCGATGGTTCTCTC
This sequence comes from Drosophila ercepeae, assembly GCA_018150545.1. NCBI lineage: Eukaryota > Metazoa > Arthropoda > Insecta > Diptera > Drosophilidae > Drosophila > Drosophila ercepeae. The sequence continues at coordinate 4,527,715 of JAECWL010000197.1, forward strand.
GATCTCCACAATGTCGCCGGGGAATGGGATCTTCATGTCGCGGGCCCGGCTCATCACGATCACATCCTCGAACGAATAGTCCGACGTGGGTACGCCCAGAGCCCTGGAAAACGGAAAAGGTTCCAGACTGATTAAGAGATTCACTTTTCTGTTCTTTTCCTCAAACACCGAGCCATTTGCAAGTTTAATTCGGAAGCTATGCCAGCCAGAGCCAGTACAGCGTTTGCATTATTCATCGAACGGGTCAAAGGCCTCAAGGTTGACTTCAAGGAATAAATATATCGTATATATCGGTATATAGAGGTATTATCAATAGTGGCCGAATGTTTTGCAGAATATGCACTCAACTAATGCTTCTAAAAATAGCAGTGGCGGTGTGGGATGGAAATTTTTGAGCGAACATACTTGGCCATCACCTCCCGCACATTGTTGGCGTACAGATTGGCGTCGGCCACTTCATCCGGCGAGGGGGTGTACACCGGCAGGTATTCGATCTCGCAGCGGTTGTAAAACTGCGTCATGGTCAGCCAAAGAAGGCGCAGCCTGTATTAGATACTTCTTATTAGAGAGTTTATTTTTGGAAATATCAATAGAGACTACTTACACTCCCGGGCCATCCCAGGTCCAGGTGAAGGTGTCAAATTTGTTGGGGTACTTGATCAGCACCGGCTGGATGGGGACGCCTGGGTAGAAAGCGCCCGGCTTGAACTTGATCAGGGCCGTGCGGTTGGTGCAGGTACCCTCGGCAAAGATTACGACCTGGGGCCAGTCGTCGGTGGATCGAGCCCGGTCCACAATGTCCCGGATGGTGTTCTGCCTGGAGTTGGGATCCTCGCGCTGCACATAGATGGGCTGGGCGTAGTTGATGATCCGGCCGAGCAGTGGAATGTCCGCCGTCTCCCGCTTGGCCACTATCGAGGGCGGGCCAGTGGCCACGACCAGGATGGAGTCCACGTAGGAGGAGTGCGGTGCCACCACCAGGATCGGCGCCTCCTTCGCCGTCGCCGCCTTCCCCTTCATGTTCACGTAGTGGAAGGATCCGGATGTGTACACCATTCGCATGGCACACGCCGTCATATATTGCATCTGCCTGTGACGTGGAATGATAGCGTGTGAAAAATATCAATAAATTGTTATTCCAAGTACTTACTTTCGCCACCCGGTGAGGGGTTTCTTCTTGAGGTCGTCCAATGTCAGTCCATATAGACCGATGCAGGAGAACAGCCAGGCGGAGAGCAGGGACAGGACGCAGCCCACCACCCGGAGGGGCAGCAACAATATCGTCAAAACATAGGTCTGCAAAGATAATTCGAAATCATTAAATCAAGCAGAGATTTCCGTGTTAGGTTTTTGATAAGAAATGCGATTTTCGCCATAATTTATGCATGCGGAGGTCACAAATTAGATTGGCCCAGAAACATGTCCAGTTGTAACCGTCTACAGTCAATAACCGGACTCTAATCACCTGATACGCGAACTTTTCCTTATCAGTCAAGTGGATTGTGGATTTCGAGGGGTAGTGCCCTGAACTTTGCCTCAACCAGCTACGAAATTAGCTTCCTAGAAGGTGATTAGGTTGGAGTGGAGAGTCCCAAACTGGACAGGAGAAGACATTCTGGAGATTTCCGTTGATTAATTTTTAGTTTTTCCAATAAAATTCCAATAAAACCCATAAAATGTATAGTTTTTAGAAGGAATTGGAAGAGTTTTGGGTTTCCCTATTCGCTTGACCTCCATTGTGCCTCAAGATATGGCAAAAATGAATGCATTAACTAATCGCCAAATGAAGTGGGAGGGCAGTGGGAGGTAGGAGAAAAAAAGCCACACTGTCAGGGCCAGTCGAGTGCCTTGAACTTTGGACGGAAGCAACGTGAAGTGAAATGAAAGCGAAACTGGTTTTGTTTTTATATTTTTTATATTTTTGTGCACGCAATGATTTGGAATCCCCCCCGCAACCAGACCCCTTCTTCAACCTGCTTTGCGACCTTGAAAAATAGCTGTGCAGGTTGCGCTTCTCTCGTATTTATGTATATTTATATTATTTTAGTGGGTCAGTGGCTCAATCTTCGTGATTCCCCCTTCTCAAACCTTATCAAGGTATTTATTTCATTATTTTTGTTTATTTTTTAGGACTTTGAAGCTCGAGTCAGTGATAGCGTGATGTGGCAGCGTCATCAAGATGAGTAGCCCGGCTATAGCCCCAATTTGTAAATACTATATCATTTGTTTACTTTACAAATTGTTTATTTTTGTAAAGCCAAGACAATTATACATCCAAGATTTCCCCAGAACTTGGTCACGCCACTCAAGTACTCGGGTGATTCAACGAAAAGAGGGTTTGCTGCGTTTCTAAAAACCCTTTTTTTTTATCATTTTTAAAAACAAATTCCCATTAAGAGTAAAGGAGAGTGATCTCTCCGAGGTCTATTAACCGAAATTGGATCGTTTCCTAAACCATAAACCAGGCCTGGCACGTTTTAATGTAATTTGTTTTTTTTATTTCCCGCAATTAGAGTGGGTGGGTGGGCGAGTCTCTGGCAAACTCTCCACCCACGTGCGGAAACTAGAGATTATTTTTATTATTATTATTATTATTATTATCGGGGCGCTTAAAAAACAATAAATCCCGCAAACTGCACTAAAGAGTCGACTGTTTCGAATGACAAAAAAGTAATGACACGGAAACATGTGCTAGACCATGAAGATACCCCGTAATCGAATGTTTCCGCCTGTCGCCTGCGATTTATTGGCCATCTTATGTCATCCAAAGCCCAGTGTCAGCGACAAAACGAATAATTACGTTCGAACAGATTGATTAATCAGCTGGAAAAACGTTTACGGTATTATTTAATGCTCAATTAGGTACCCTGTTCCCCCACCCAATACCCTGTACAATGCAGAGGATTCGGATTTCGACACCCATTAATGAGTCGAAGAGGGACAAAGCATGTCTGCCAAAAACAACTACACACACACGTATCTGTACAATACCAAAAACAATAACAAAGAGAAAAAACAAAAACAAAAAACATGTGCCAAAGAACCGGCGTTGCAACAACAATAACCATAACAACAACAACAAGTAGAACAAGAAAATCATACGATTCTCGCTGACGTATGCAGAGAGCCAGCCCCAACGTTGAGAGCGCCAGATAAAACGAGGAAGAAGTGAAAATCCACCAACAATTTGCAAAGGGCTATGCGAGGGAACAGGAGAAGTGGGTGGGTGGGTAGCCAATGTAACGGCAAATGCATGTCAAGTGCACTGTGTTCGTTGACAAGGGGGGGTGGGTGATGGTCAGAGAAAGCATAGAAGGGGGGAAGTTCCGCTAACCCACTCTCTCCCTAGCTTCGTCTCTTTCGCGTAAAGACGTAAAGATCGCACATGTGCCCGAATTGCGTGTACGAGAGAGGGAGATGGTAACAGGAAGAGCCAAGAACCAAGAACCAAGAGCCCAGAGGCTGATCGAAAGGGGAATTAGATTAGCGATTGGCCGCAGATTATGCAAATATTTTTGTGTTCTCCATGGTGGTACGTGCCTCCTGGTACCCTCTTTGACTAGACTCACCTTGGCCATCTCGGGGCCGTGGATTTCGATGCGATGGACGAACGGGTTGATGTAGTTGTATCCCTTGGATGCCCACGTATCCTCCTCGGAGTCACGCTTGAACAGGCAGCTTGGTGGGACGGTCACATCTCCCACGCTCCCCCCGTCGCCCTCGCCCACACCCGTTTCCGTGGGCGGTACATCCTCGACATCTTCGGCGCCAGGCGTCATCCGCGAAGATCGACCGCATCGATTAACTGTCGACGTATTCATTACACTTCTTCGCTCTTCACTCTTCGCTCACTTTATCGCACCACGCACTCCCGCACAACGGCGCAAAAAAAATTAGATAAATAATAACAACAATAATTGCGGTTCAGAATGGTAAAAGTGCGCATTGGTTTCCTGACAGCGGCCGCACGCCGTACAAATGGTCTTCTGTTTAAATTCGAACCGTTTCAAGCTTGGGCAGCAGCATTCAAGCGTGTGTGTCCGTCCGACCGATGTGTGTTGTGTGCGTGTATCCGTGTATGTTTGTTTGTTAATAACATTAAAAAATCTTTAGCTTTTGCTGCTTTTTCAGCACTCTTCGATGGTACGCATTGCTCTGTTTTACAGCACTGTTTGCGTGGGCGCGTCTATCGATATATCGATTAGCGACAGAAAGCTGTCTGCTCTGAAAGTGGGATGCGTCTATCGATATATCGACTAGCGACAGAAAGCTGTCGGCTCTGAAAGCTGGATGCGTCTATCGATATATCGACTAGCGACAGAAAGCTGTCTGCTCTGAAAGTTAGATGGTATTTTTTGGGCGATGTGGCCTCTTCGCCCAGAATGGCGCCATCTAAAATTTCAAATTTATGTGCAATCATTATTTGTTTGACCATTTGCCTTTCAGCGACCCAGCATCGCGCCACTTTTAATCTTCTAGCAGTTCATGGTCACGGTATCGCATGCGTCTGAAACGTGTTTGCCCAAAAATATACAACTTTTACGATGTTAATCGAAAACGTTTCCAAGGCGAAAACACGCGAGACATTTAAATGTCTCGTCTAGCCTTTATCAGCGGTATGTGTGGTGCGGCTGGGAACCAGTTTTATTCCGTTGCGTTTTAGTTTCTTGAGATAAAACGGGTTTGGCCGCCGCCGCCTGGAGCGAGGAACTCTCCACGTTGATCGCCGCCAACTGTTATACTCGCTCTCCCAGCCGCTCAGCCGATTTGACCTTGGATGAAGTTTATTTGCCGCCCTTTTCCCATTGACCTTGCCAACAAAAGGAGATACAACAACACTTCCTCGACTCGACCAGGCCCCCTCCACCACCCAGGCCCCCTGGAAATCATCGAAGCGCTGCGCGAAGGCCGAACGAGCAGTTTTTTAATGACCGACGGACTCCGTTCATTAATGGACTTCATATTCGCATATATTAATGATTCTCTGATTGGTAGACATTCCATAATTTTTCGTTTGACGGACTCAACAAAATAATACGGATTATATATATTTTGAGGATATATCTATATATTGTTGTGAATCGGACCCCGGACCCGGTGGTTTCGTTCATTTTTAATGGGGTTTTTGTCGCAAAATCTGCTTTTTTTATCTCTGCCTGTTTTGATGATGTGTTCTCGCCTCTTTTTGTGGCTTTTTGTCTTTCGAATTTTCCGCATTTTGGCAGAACCGTCACGTGAAGTTATTTACAGTTGCCAAAAACGTATTATAATTAATGACTTTTGTTTATAGACGAAGGCCGGCGAGATTTGGGGGCGGTTAGCGGTTGATTGTGTGCGTAGCCGAATTTTCACAAATTTTCCATGCGGTGTCGTTGCCTGCATTGACCCCTCCGCCAGCGAAAGAGAAAGAACCATAGAGTGCGACAGAGTCGGAGAGCTTGACAAAGAGAGAGACAGGTATAGCGAGTGAGTTTCACCAGGGACTGACCGGGCGACGTCATCATGATTGACGTCACAGCGTAACGCCGCCCGATGGAGTGCTGTAAAAATCGATTATTTCGTATATACCCCGAGACGGCGACGGGCAGGCGCACAGGGACGCAGCCCCATACACGCACACTCTCGGGGTATACGTACACGGCGAGAGATGGCGCCTGTGTGTGTGCCATGGGGCGAGCCCCCAAAACTGGATTCCCAAAAGCGGACTAAAAAATACGCCGCACGGCGGCAGAGACGCCAAAGCTGGCGTCGACGTTGGCGCTGACGTTGGCTGCGAACGTCGCTACGCCTACGCCGACGCCGATTGAAGGTGACACAGGAGACGGCCGGAGGACATGTAGCACAGTTTCGGAAAAGCTGACGAAATCGTTGGAATTTCAAGGCGTGGCCAGTCAGGGGGGACGGGGGCAGGGAACCAGTTGAACCTCCTGAAGTTCTCGGGACTGATGCAATTTAGTCTCATTACGCATTAATAGAGAGGATGCTTATTAGATTATTTTCCATAGCCCTGTTTTCTGCTGACTCATCATGGCAATGCACCCACTCCCGTTATTCTTCCTTATCGGTGGGGGAGCAACCCCCCATGCTCATCCCACAGCAACTAGACAAGCAAACAAGCAAGGAATAGGTCAAAAGTTGGTAAGAACTTCGTTCTTGACACTTTCTAGATGTTTAATGGAATCGAAACGTTAACAATGGCAAGCCACACCCCCCTCCAGGCCCCTCTTTTGGAGTGGGTATTGGCCCCTTTGCCGCCTCTTTTTGCGAAAAAGCAAAGACTAATTTCCGCGAATACCGATAAGACCGACCACTCCTCAGTTTGCCATTTCTATAATTACTATTGTTGGTATTGTGGTATGACCAAGACCACAAAAAAAGGGGGTGTTATGGTTTCGATAGGCGGTTTGCAGTATGCATTTCAAGTAGGCACTTCCGGTTTGGTCCAAGAGTCCGCCGTGTCCAAAAGTCATCTTTGTTCTGGTTTTATTGGATTATTATTTTAATCGGATGATGCATTATAACTGAAGGTATCGCTTTGGTCTAATAACATTCTCCACGCGCTACTCTTTTGTTATTTGTATTCTTTTTTTCTAGATTGTCTTTGGTATCTCCATACATACATACATACGTCTGTGTGTGTTCCTGAGCAACGGAACGTGTAACCAACCCAGATAAACAATTAATCTATTCTGTCGCAAAAGCAACACACACACCGACACACAGAGTCGGACACACCTACGTTCGTACAAGTGGAGACGCTCCCCCTTTCTAGCCCTCTAAAAAAAAAAAAAACAAGTACACTAACTTTTTGCTAAATTATTTATGCACTTTGCACTTTGGGGCTGTGACAACTGTAAACTGTAAACAGCAGAGGTAAACGAGTTGGGAGTTCTTGACTTGCCTTAATTTTCTCAAAAAATTTAACTAATAAGCTAACGAATAAATATGTACATAGTATCCACACCGATCCAAGGATTTGCTATTTATGCACTCAAGGTCCTATTTCTGCGACCTCGATTGTCACAAGTCTGGTCTTGTATAACAGTTTTGGGGCCACATGCCAGCACACACTCACACTGCTGCAAATCTATACATATAAGTTTGTTTGTCCGAATGCCATTGCGGACGAGCCTCTTTGGAAATAGTGAACAGAACCGTACCAAGGCCCCCCAAATGCAGGGGCCAGATGGCCCACCTGCAATTCTAGTGCAAAAGCTGCGCATCTGAATGAAATTGCAAACGAAATCAAACAAATGAAATCATTAAAATTAAGCTCCAAAAACAGAATTCCACTGAAAGAGAGAGCGACAGCCGGAGAGGGAATGGGACAGAGAGGAGCTCCGAGCTCCAAGGCACGTACTCATAAGCACTCTAGAGGGCGGGGGACGCGCGGGTGAGGGGCTCTACTGAACCCAAAAGCGGGCGTGGGGTGGAGGGGCGTAGAAAAGTGGTTCACAAGCTCGTTCTCTTTTGCCGTCTGCTCTCCACCTGGAACTGTTATACTACCACCTATGGCGTTGGGTGCAAGGAACGAGCCCAACAGGAAGTACAACATGGCGACTTTTTGATACCCTACAGTTGCTTACGAAGTAATTTACATTTTGTAACAATTGTAATTAGTAATTATTTTACTGTGATGAGCCTATATTGTAATCTTTACTATTATGTATATTAATGATAATAGCTTAGTGTTTGATAGACCCCTTATATGTAGGGTATCATATTGCTGACGAAGGCAAACTCAGACTCTCTTTGGGCCCTTTGGGGCCAGACGTTCATGTAGGGCAATAACATGGTTTCGATACCAAATGTTACGAACTCGTGTAGACGTTATTTACTCCAAGATAGTCCAGGTTCGTGGGCGTGTAAAAGCGAGCCACAAATAGATTTTGGGTACTGACTCGCCATAAAGTTCCTGACATTCTGCGATCGAGGGTTTCGCATAAACCCATTCCGTTGACTCATTCGAACGGGAAAGCGCCACGGCGCAAACTCTGGCTCTCCATCTCTCTCTCTCTCTGGGTCTTTATCGGATGGGGGCGCTGGGGTGCTGGGCCGCTGGGGCCCCAGAAGGCGTGGGTTCGCCTATGCCGACTGCGCCATATCTCCAACTAGCCGCCCCATACTAATTTTCAGTTTTTGACCTTCAAGGTTCCTTCACGCGCCACATAGAGAGCGGGAGCGGTAGCGGTAGCGCCTCGGAGAGCCAAAGCACCAGTGACGTCGAGGGCAGCAGCAGCGGCAGCGACCGAAGCAGCGACTGCGGCAGCGACTGCGACAGCAACAGCGACAGCGTAAAGCGAGCAGCTCGCGGCGAGTGGATTTAATTCCATAAAAAACATTTCACGGCAACGGACGCGTGCGGACCAAGTAAAAATAACCGGAGAGAGCGGACACCGAGCCAACAGCCAACAGTAGCAAGCAAAAAAGCGGAAGAAGGCTAAAAGGCGCTAAAAGGCAAAAAGCTGAGAAGAAAATACAGAAGAAAGATACAAAAGTAAAGACTAGGCGAGACTAGAGACCCGAAATCACAAACACAATAAAAATCGCGAGTGCGAGTGCATTACTAGTTTTACACACTTTTTTTTCCCGTGTGAGTGCAATCTCGAGAGGTAAAGGCAAGAAGCATGGATCGGGAGCTGAACGGCGCTATGAGGAGCGTGTCTATAAATAGCAACGGTACCGCACAGCTGAACGGCCACAGTCGCGACGAAACGGACCGAGTGGGTGTACCGGGGGGAGTGGGAGTAACGACAGCGACGGCAGCGGCGGCGGCAGCATCACAGACAACCACAAAATGCAGCTCGACGGCGGCCACAAATGCAGCGATAGCGTTGGAGGCGAACCGATTTGCAGGCGCTACCGCATCAGAGAAAAAGAAGATGGTGTACGAGTTATGTCAGCAGCTGCTGCTAACGGACGAGCAGGTGCAGGAGCTGTGCTACCGCATCCTGCACGAGCTGCGCCGCGGCCTCGCTAAGGACACCCATCCGAAGGCCAATGTCAAGTGCTTCGTGACGTACGTGCAGGACCTGCCCAATGGCAACGAGCGCGGCAAGTTCCTGGCCCTCGATCTTGGCGGCACCAACTTCCGGGTGCTGCTGATCCACCTGCAGGAGAACAACGACTTCCAAATGGAGTCCCGCATCTACGCCATCCCGCAGCACATCATGATCGGGTCGGGCATCCAGCTGTTCGATCACATAGCCGAGTGCCTCTCCAACTTTATGGCGGAGCACAATGTGTATCAGGAGCGTCTGCCCCTGGGCTTCACCTTCTCGTTCCCGCTGCGCCAGCTCGGCCTCACCAAGGGTCTGCTCGAGACCTGGACGAAGGGCTTCAACTGCGCCGGCGTCGTCAACGAGGACGTCGTCCAATTGCTGAAGGACGCCATCGCCCGGCGCGGTGACGTCCAGATCGATGTGTGCGCCATCCTGAACGACACCACCGGCACCCTGATGAGCTGCGCCTGGAAGAACCACAACTGCAAGATCGGCCTCATCGTCGGCACCGGCGCCAATGCCTGCTACATGGAGCGCGTCGAGGAGGCGGAACTCTTCGATGTCGAGGACAACAAGAAGCCCCATGTCTTGATCAACACCGAGTGGGGCGCCTTCGGCGATAATGGAGCCCTCGACTTTGTCCGGACCGAGTTCGATCGCGACATCGACGTGCACAGCATCAATCCCGGCAAGCAGACCTTCGAGAAGATGATCTCCGGCATGTACATGGGCGAGCTGGTGCGTCTCGTCCTCGTCAAGATGACCCAGGCGGGCATTTTGTTCAACGGCCAGGACTCGGAGGTCCTCAACACGCGCGGCCTCTTCTTCACCAAGTACGTGAGCGAGATCGAGGCCGACGAGCCCGGCACCTTTACCAACTGCCGGCTGGTCCTGGAGGAGCTCGGCCTGACCAACGCCACCGACGGCGACTGCGCCAACGTCCGCTACATCTGCGAATGCGTCTCCAAGCGCGCTGCCCATCTCGTCTCCGCCGGCATCGCCACTCTCATCAACAAGATGGACGAGCCGCACGTGACCGTCGGCGTGGATGGCAGCGTGTACCGGTTCCATCCCAAGTTCCACAACCTGATGGTGGAGAAGATCTCCAAACTGATCAAGCCGCACATCACCTTTGACCTGATGCTCTCCGAGGATGGCTCCGGACGCGGTGCGGCGCTGGTGGCGGCGGTGGCCTGTCGCGAGGACTTGCTCACGCCCACAAAGTAGGCTGATGTCCCACACGGCCAACACGGCGTATGCGTAATTACAGTCAGGCCTCGTCAACTCGCCCAATCGCCACCAACAACAACAGCAACAACAACAAAGACAACAGCTGCCAGATGAAGAAAAATTATCGAAAAATCGACAAAAAAAACTAGCAATTGCCTCAAGCTCTTTCTTTCCTCACTGAACGAATAACTTTCCAAGACACCCGATCAACGATAACCGATAACTGATAACCGAGTATCGATAAATGGCAAACGAAAAGTACCGGGAACTATCCTAGAAATACATAGAAATAGAATTCTAAAACGGATCAAAGTGATACAAAAACAAAAAAAATATTTCATTCGGTTTCGGTTTCGATTTTTTACCATTTGGATCCTTTCGATCGGGGAGATAATAATGCGATAATGCGAATTGTGAACAAGTTAACCTTAGCGAGTTAGCGAGGCCCCACTGTAGGTTCCTTCGTTGGCCGTCGCCAGGGGGCGCCAGCCACGCCCACAGAATCAACGCCACCTGGCGGCGAGCTGCTTTAGTATTTTAATTAGGCAAAAAACATAAAAAAAAACAAAAAGTTTTTAAGGAAACAAACAAAAGAGAAGATGAAAAAAGAAAGAAAACGAAAACAGTAATCCCTCAAAGAGACAGAACATTTGTTGCATTCTATCTCTTTCTCTCCTAGTTAAAACTAAACTAAAAAAAAAACTAAAAAAAAAAGGTATGCTTAATGATGATTATGGATTATGGATCGATTTTCGATTTTTGTTAAACAATTTGTTATGCTATTATATACATATATATATATATATCTTTTACGAAAACAAAACCGATAATGTAACAATACACACAAAAACCCACTATTATAGTACAATTTGTAAACGAATTTCTTTTCGATATCGATTTCGGGTTCGAGTTCGAGTTCGAAATTTGGTAACTTCCCCGCCCTAGCCCTAGCCCTAGCCCTTACCCCCGATACTTGAGAGCAAGCGAGATAGAACGAGGCAGTGAGCGAGAGAGAAATTGTTATACTATCGTGCTAAAAGCATTCTAGCATATCCTGCAGGACAACCGACAAAACCGCACATTGTTAATGAAAAAAAAATGGAGAAAAGGAAATACTAAAAAAAAAACAGCCGCTAAAAAAAGGAAGAAGAGCAGGACAGCCAGAGAGGAGAGAGAGACAGAGGGAGTGCGACTGGGAGAGAGAGACAGGAAATACTAGGCGAAGCAACCGAGGCGCTACACGGTGTCCTTTCTGTAATTGTAAATGTTTATATAGAACCTATTACGAAGCGTTATATGATAATACTTGCATACATATATATTTACATATATATATCAACAAAAAAATATGATATACTTTAGCCACTATATTACAGAATTTTTTTCAATTTTTTTTTTCTACTCTATACTGCTTTGTATTGTCTTTGTTTTTAGTGAATTTGTTTGTTGTTAACATTTAAGGAGAAACTTAACAAAAAAGAAAACACTACATATTTTTTCCTTGGATATACGATGGAGTAGACGATGGATGGATGCACTTTGTGAGCGATTATTTATGTAATTGTACATTTGACCTAGTTTAGTGTTTAGTTCATATCTTAGTTTCTAAATGTTGTCGTGGAAGCCCGCAATACGCCCAGACCAAGACCTTACCCCACAACCCACCCCCAAACCCACTCCCACAGCCCTTAATTATATTTAATTATTGTTTACCCACAACAACAACAACAACAAGAATGCGAAAGCGAAAGCGAAAGGCAAAAATACGCGAAAATGAAAAGCAAATAAAATTTGTTCTTAATTCATAAAAGTTTTCTGTTTTATCTATTTTTGGTTTTTTCAGTTTTTGGTTGAAATATTCATAAGGCTGCTGGCCAGCACACTCAGGCAACAAGAAAAACACATTTTTTTTTTCAGTGGAGAAACGAGATTCGAGAAACGAGAAACGCGAAACGCGGATCGCGGAAGTGTTGGAACGGAAATAAAAAATGTTATAAAGAAATATTGAAGAAAAACCAAAACTAATGACAAGTGTTTCTATTTTTCAAAACAACAACAAAAAGATTGTAAACTAAGAACTTAGAGCCTGTTAAAAAAAAAACAAAAAAAACAACACTAGTTATCAACAAAAAGAAAAGGTTGAAAGCTTAAAGTTGAAAGTTTAAACTGAAATCGATGGCTTGGATTTATGAAATGGATTAAAAAAAAATGGAAATGGATTGTTTATCGAGGCAGAAAAATAAAACAGAATCACAGCTGATGAGAAAAGATATGATTTTTCGGTTCTTTTGATTGAATAATCGGGGGGAGGGGATAAAAAATTGATTTATTGCTGGTCTGGTGCATTTTTTTTAGAGGCAGAGCTATTTGCGTACTAAATTCCAACTAAAATTATGCATCCATCAGTGGCAATAACAATCAGTCGGAAAGCTTAATTCTGTTATTTATATTATTACGAAAAAGCGATACCCTGGAACTGGGTATGATGGGTGGGGAATGCTGGTTTTCCAAGAGCTTCCAGTGAATCCCCTCGCTTTGTTTGATTTTAAGAGGTAACTGGAATGGGGTTTAGCCTTATATAGAGGCTGATTTCTATCGCCGCTTTATAGTCCATTTTAAATTGAATCATTTGCAGTCGGGTTTTCGTTCGTTTGACGCATTTGAATTACAAGTGCGACCCGCGAATGAACAAAAGGCTTGATTGAGCCATTGATCGTAAATGTGTGGCTGCTACACTGCGACAAAAGTTGGAGAGAGAAAAACCTGGTATTCAATGGCATTAGAAAGGGACCGACCGGAAAATAATGCAATCTCCGGTCCACGACTCGATCACGTTTTTACGGCCTCCGGTCGGGACAGGCCCGTCCAGACCAGACCCGACCGGGCCCCCATTTAAATATCTCGCAAATGCAAATTTTCAATTTAGAAATGCCAGCGGCAATTTCGACTGTTTGTGGTTTTGTGTTCGACTCTGGTGAGGGGAATTCCAAGTGGGAGATACCCTTAGCTCAGCTCTCGGCTCGGGTATTAACCGCATCGATCTGATACTCCCTGACTCTGACTTTGTAATCTTTTGAATTCCCAACTGGCTGTCACCCCACTTAGCCCCACTTAGCACGTTGAGCCCTCTCGGATTTTGTCCGGAACCCCCTCTAGTCGGAAACAGCTGTTCCTCTTATCACCCTCTCAGGGGGATCATTATCATTATCAGGAATGCTCATCCATCATGATTGATAGCCTGGACACTACCCTTTTCGCATTTTCCAGAAGGTAGAAGCTTCTCGGACACCACCCGGCGTATACGTAATGTGAAATAGTCTCGAGGGTATCTCTGGGAAGTCTCAGATCTTCTCGGACACCACCCGGCGTATACGTAATGTGAAATAGTCTCGAGGGAACGCGAGGGAATCTCTGGGAAGTCGCAGATCTTTCTTCAGAAGGTTTTCGGACACCACCCGGCGTATACGTAATGTGAAATAATCAGATCAAGAGACTCTCTGGTTAGTCCGAGATCCTTCACCCTCCACAAAACAATATTTATTTCGCACACTGGGATTATGAATTGAAGATCTTTTTTCTTTTTTTCCCAAAAAAAAAAACAATTTATCAAAATATCGCGTATACGTCACGGTGCCCCTCGAAGTATAGAGATGGGCGGGGGATGGACCAAGCCTCGACGTCAGTCGGTGGCCAGAAGATTTATCATTGAGGGTCGAGACAGTGGTGGAAGAATTCTTTTCAACATTTCCAAGAGCTTCTGACAGGCGCTGTTGTTGTTGGCGCGAATTTCGCGTTAATTTCGCGGCAATTTTACAAAATATGTTTCGTATTTTGCGACGATCGTTCGAAAACATTTTTTCGAAAATAGTTTTAATGCGCCGCAAGGTGGGGGGGCAAGGTGGCTGGCAAGGGGTGGCAAGGGGAGCGACTATACAAATAGAATAGAAAGATATAGAAAGTCGTAAACAAGATACGCAATAAGAACCAAAACAATAACAATACGAGAGCGTACAAACGAGATGGGGAAAGTTCTATCCTTGATCTTCGAATTCTCTCGATTTTTTGTCACTATTCTATCTCTCTATTTTGTCACCCTTCTCCTCCTTCCACTGCTTTATCCGCGTTTTGTTTTGTGATTATGCAAATGCCATTTGCGAAATGCGATTTCAAACGACGACAAAATGCGATTTTCGAAAGTGCGAAATGGAAATGCAACAGGAAAACGGGAAAACAAAACTAGAAAAAATTCAAATCGTATCATGTGAGGCAAGTGCACTGAAAGAAAATAGAAAAAGTAGTTGTTTTTAAGTACTCACCACTGGTACAGTCGTCTCAAAAGGCAGTCACTGAAAGAAAATAGAAAAAGAAGTGGTTAGTCTATGATATCCGGTACTCGACACAAGGTACAGTTGCCTCAAATTATTACAAAGGCACTGAAAGAAAATGGAAATAAAAGAGGTAAGACTATGTATGATATCCGGTACTCTGCAAGAGTAAAGTTGCCTCAAAATATTACAAAGGCATTGAAAGAAAATGGAAATATAAATGCTAAGACTATGATACCCGGTACCCTGCACAAGGTACAGTTGCCTCAAAAGCTTCTCAAAGTATCCCAGTATTTACATTTTTAAAAATTGAAAAGAAAAAATTAACAAAACAGCTGCAAAAAGATTGACACTTTGACTCGAACCGTCTCGCCTCGTTAAGAAAAACAATAACAGGTAGCACTCGGAAAAGCTGCAAGTTCCGAGTCTTACAATATGTTTTGAAAATATGGCAAAAATCTTAAAGCAGGTCGGGAGACATACCATAAACCAGTTTTTGGCCAACAAACCAAATGACAGGAAGAAGCATTCTCCAGCCCGATCTGGGCTTACTGGTTTCGCAGACCAGACCAGATTTCTTTGACATTCGATTGACATTCCACAATACCAGAGCCAGAGCCATATCTCAGATATCAAATCTTATCGATCGGCGTCGTGATAAAACCTTTGATTTGGCACTACGGTAGTCCGAGGTACGTAGTATTCCCCGATATGCCAGATACGTAATATAAAGATTGCATTATTATTTGCAAGGTAATCGTTTATCTGGGGTGGGAGAGCTCCATAAAATGGTGAAACAATGCAGATTTCTTGAGGTGTTTAATCAACGATTGAAGAGCGGAAGATAATGACATCTATAATTTTGAAATCAAGGCAAATTGTTTGCCAAGATAAGACTGTGAAGAAATGGAATCTTGGGTTTCATTTTGGAAAACCATCAAAAGCTTCAACAATCCTCCGTCATTTCCTTTGGCGATCTTGGTTTATGATTATTTTTTGTTTTTTTCTGTGAATGATTACCATTATTAGTTTATAACACTTTTGTTTTTGTGAGATCTTGGGAAAGAATCGGCTTTGCCGTGTTTTACTGCCAAATTAGCGACTCTGGCTCTGGTGTTGGTGGAAAAAAAGCACTCGTTTGGCGCTCGTGTTTCGCCTTGGCAGCCCTAAAAACAATAAACAATAAGTTCTGCTGCTAAAATTACTTTAATTACGTTTTAATTTAAAACCGCAAATGGTACAAACAAAAGTAAGTGCGAGTATAATAAAAAAAAGGCAGCCCCACGCGAAACAAAAAGGCAATATAAATGAGTAATTAAAAGCCTTGCGGGGGAAAAGCTGAAAAAAAAATAAAACGCGAAAAAAGCCAAGTGCCTTGTCAGCGGCATTGGAATAAACTAAATTGAATGATATTGTATAATCCTGGTAATTAAGCTGGAGATCATCAATCGTTGGGGTACTCGACAGGTTTACACAATATTTTTATAGTCTAACAAGCATTATTTTTAATAGAAAGTTGCGAAAGTCCCATTCCCAAAGTTTTCTCGTATTTCTTTATAGTTTACAAGACACCCTAGACATTGGGGAGTGAAAAATAAAGCCCACTGCTAATAAAACCCTTCCAGACTAAACAAAACTGCGCAAAATCAGCGACAATTGATGATCAATTGATGGAGAGCCGCCGTCTGGCCTGGGGTTTGTAATTGGAATACCCCAGAGCTTGGGCGGAGTCCGGTTCTTCCCATGGAAGAGACCTCTCCGATGGTCAGGGCCAGTCTATTGATGATGATTAAAGTGAATGAAAGTTCTGTAAATGGAATATCCCAGAATTGGAATGGAATACCCAGACGTAGGACTGCCCTGGCCCTGGCCCTGGCCCTGTCCCTCAAGATCCGGTACAGTTGCCCACGAAGGAGACCTCTCCGATGGTCAGGGCCAGTCAGTCTATTGATGATGTAAGTAAATGAAAAAGAATGATTGAATTGAATGAAAGTGCGACAACGACAACGACAACTACGACTACGAAGACGATTTATCGCTTAATGAACCCAAATGCAAACCAATTAAGTGGCGGTACGAACCGCCAGAAACTGCCTCCATCTTCCGAGTGTTTTTTTTTTCGTCTCAATTAATAGAGCGAAGAATATGTTCTGGGAAGACTAAGGGGACTCTAAAGGAAAGTGCTGGGCATACAAATTTATTTGAACCCAGACACTTGAGTCAATTTGCAGACAAACGGGCACGAGACTTTGGTTAGGAAAAGCTTCTCCATCGTCTTTGTCTTCAATTTGTTTGTCCAGCAAAGTGATCGATTTTTTAATGGATATTTAAGAAGACTTGTTTGTTTGTTTGTATTTTATGTTTCTTTAATGCTTAAATTAAAGCTTAAAGTGTAAAGTTTACAAAACTTGTAAGTGTATGAGAATCTAAAGAGCTCTTTCGTATTTGTCTTCGATTTGTTTGTCCTGCAAAGTGTTAGAAGCTGAAACTTTTAAGATATTTAAGTAAAAGATTTGTTAGATTTCATTTCATGTTTCTTTTTAATTTGTGAATTACTAAGATTACAAAGTTTAAATACATTTTATAAATTTTAATACATTTCATGTTTTTTTAATGTTTAAGGTAGAAAGTTTACAAAATAACTATTACTGAGAGGCATGGTTTTTCGTAAAATAAACAAATAATAAGATCCAGAGTAACCGACCCAGTATTGAAAAACCAAAAAGGGGAAAGGAGGGAACTGCAGGAAGAAAAAAGGATTAATTTTTAGATTTTAGTTTAATATTTTTAGTTTAATATTTAAATAATTCTCACCACTTGTACTTGCTCCATAGTTATAGGAACCAAAGGCAAAATGAGCTACAAAATAAACTGTAGGAAAGAAATATTTAAGATTAAAAAATACATTAAATTTCTTTTTTTCTGACCAGAAAAAGGAGCGCAGAAGGAAAAGGAAAAAGGATCAAGATCAAGTTTGTAAAAAATTCAAATTAAAAGTTCACCTAAAAGAAGGGAAATTAATTTTTAATATTATTATTATTTTTAATGGAAATAAAAACTCACCAAGGAGGGAGCGCAGAAGGAAAAGGAAAAAGTTATATCAGAACGGATATCCTCGGGGAAGGACGATTGCAAGTAAGCTTAAACTAAAGTCCGAGATGAATAATTAATTAAATATTAATTTAAAAATAAATACTTACCAAAAAGAAGAAGAAAATCGTTGGTAACACCCAAAAGCTTGAGGAGGTCCCATGGTAAAAAAATAAATAAAAATCGGGAAAATCAGGAACAGGAACTATGCCGGGAAATAGCCAAGTTGGTACTAAAAAAAATGTATTTTAAAATCATTTACAATCATTTAAAATTATTAATATTTATAATAAATATTTACGCAAAACCCCAAGGTTAAAAAGTCACAATCGGTAAAGAAAAATTAGAATCAGAAAATCAGAATCAGTAACTCCGAAGCCGAATAGCCAATTTGGTACTAAAAAAGAGATTAATTTTAAAATATAAAATTATTAAATAATATTTAGAACAAATATTTACACAAATTCCGAGTGAAAATCAGGTCTCAAAGCTGGATAGCGATTGCTAGATATTATAAAACAATTAAGAAGAACCTGGGAATAAAATTTATTAAAGAATTTGTATAGTTTTTTTTGGTTTTTAGAAACTCACTTCAAGAAATGAATATTTTGAATAAATAGAAGGAAATCAGGATCAGGATCAGGAAGCACACTAATCGAAAGGTATTAATTTCTCATAATATTTAAGATTTTTTCTTTAAATACTTACCAAGTAGTGTAGTTTTGGAGAACCTTAAGATACAAGTCAAGTCACGTAAGAAATAATAAACGAAGAAGGATCCAGGTTGCATTCTAAAGCACAAAAATGGCAGATCCACATAAGTCTTTGGGAAATATTTATTAAATAGAGTTAAAGGCAGTATTAAATTATAGATATTTACCCAACTATTTGGCCGATCGAAATAATTAAACTAAAAATAAAGAAAGCAGGATTCAATGTCTTGGAGAACCAAAAATGTTGCCATATGCAACGACAGTTCCGGAAAAATTCTAGGAAACATTATTATATTTAATATAAAGATAATGTAGAAATATATTTAATATATTTACCCAATGGTTTTTGAAGAGAAAAATAAATAAAAAATGAGGCTGCATAATCGATAATACTGAAGGATATAAGGAAAGAAGGATTCATCGAATTGGAGAACTTCAAAAGACAAATTCAAAACTAGAAAATATTATATAATTATTATTAATAAGATATTATTATAGAAATAAATTTTATATATATATATACCCAGCTGATATGGAGAAGAAACCAATGAAAATGGAGCAACACAATCGGTAATATTAAAGGATATGAGGAAAGAAGGATTCAGGATTCGTCATATGCAACAACTCTGCCCGAGAACAGTCTAGGAAATAAATGAACAATATATTAAAGAAATAAAATATAAAATTATATAAAATATTTACCCATCTGTTCTCGGAAGAAAGAAATTTAAATAATGCTGCGGAAAAAATGTGACGCCAGGTCGTAATACTATTGAAGGGAATCAGGAAGCTTTATATTAGTTCTATTAAATTTAAATTGTATTAAAAACTTACTGTTTAAAGGAAAAATAATAAAATAGTAAAACAATAATGAGGAAAGCAGGATTCAGAAGGGAAAGCAGTATTTAAAATAATTGAGCGACAGAAGAGACCAACTCTAGTCAGCCATATGTGAAAACTAAATTAAAGAAAATATAAATTAATATCGGAAATATAAATTCAATATTTATTTTAAATATATTTACCAGTTTTGGGTTAAGAGTATAGAACCTCCAAAAAAAAATAAAACCAAATAAAGCAATGAGGAAAGAAGGTTTCAATGTCTTTGAGCAACAAAATCGTTGCCATATGCCACGACACTTCCAGAAAAATTCTAGGAAATATTAATATTATATTTAATATAAAGATATTATAGAAATATATTCAATATATTTACCCAAGGTTTTTTTTAGGAAAAAATAAATAAATAAATGAAGCAGCATAATCAATAATATTCAAGGATATAAGGAAATAAGGACCCGAAACTGCATGGTATTTAAAATCCAATGATTGAAAAGGTTAAGTCTAGGGAAAAGGCTTATATTATTTCTATTAAATGGAAATATTAAATGGAAGAACTCACCAAACAGAAAATAATATATAAAAATAATAATAAAAGGAGAATTTCAAGTTGAAGTCAATAAGCTGAAAAAAATATTAGATTAGGAAATGGAAATACTTAGAAATAATTTAAGAAATTATCGAAAAATATGTAATTGGAATATAAGAAAATCGGAAGGAATTTCTTAGAAAAATCGAAATCGATAAATACTTAAGAAGACAGAAGAACGATAAATAAGAATCACTTACCTGATTGATAGCTTTCATTTTCGATAGCTTTTATTTTTGATAACTTTCATTTTCGATAATTTTAGCTTTAGATAGCTTCCATTTTTGATAACTTTCATTTTTGATTAGTTTCACTTTCGATAACTTTTAGTTCTGATAACTTTTAATTTAGATAACTTTTATTTTTGATAACTTTTATTTTAAATATCTTTAACTTTAGATGGCTTTCATTTTTGATAACTTTTATTTTTGATAACTTTTATTTTTGATAACTTTAACTTTTATTTTTGATAACTTTCACTTTTAATAACCTTCACTTTAATCACATTTTACTAAATATTAAACTTTTTATTTTTTTTTTATTTTATTTAATTTGGAAATATGACCCGAACGGCTTGAACACTGAAGTTGATTTACTTTGAACTCCGGCCGGGGGCTCCTTTTATACTCCAGAGTCCAGCCAGAATGGGTTCAAGGCCTACTTTGTAGAAAGTGTTTCGAAAGCGTTTCTAGGACTACTTTTTGATTTGAAATTCGAGATAAAATTTTGGACCAGAAACGGTCAGACTAACCCTAAAGCCGGGTCATTCAAAGGAAACCCTAGAGATTCCACCGATATTTCAATATTCCCAGAAAAAAGGATGATTTATGCCGCAGAATCAAAGGTGTAGGGTATCCACGCTGTGGGTGGGTGGATCCGATCATGTGGGGGGTGTAAATTTTCATTCCGATGCGCTATAAATAATAATAATAACAACAGAAACCAGAGACTGGCCACAGCGACAATAACAAATCGGAGCAAAAAAAATAGCGGCCAAAAACAAACGTAAACAACTGTCCAATTTGGGTGCAAATGGGACACACACAGCTCGGCTGATAACCGCAAAAAATGTCGATGAGACAACCTGGAATAGATCACGTTTCTGCATTTCGTAGAACCCACAACAATACCCTTTCTGTAACAGACCAAAACACGGGGCCTATTCGCTGGTTTGGGTCTCTTTTCCAAACCCACCTAGGCTGAGGTGTTCCAAGAAATGTATCTCTTTTCTAGAATCATGATTAATGCTTTCCCAAGATCGGAATTCGAACCCTCAACTCGAATAGGAGGAGAGTTTAGTCTAAGTTATGGTTCGATTGCAGGTGAGTGACCAGACCGACTATGAACTATGGCGGAACTTTGAACCGGGGGCTCAGAGCCCGCTCAGTGCAAGTCCATTCATTCATTTTCAAAAACACAAAAAACAAAAGTCGGAGAGCTCTGTCTCTCTGTGGGCACCGGACCAGTCATTTAGCAACTATTCCAGCCAATGCCATATTACGATAATTGCTCCAACACCGCACCAGCTAAAAAAACAAACAAAATATAGAAAACAGAAAACAGAAGCGAATGCAATTCGATCTCGAACTGGATCTCGTTGTCTTCCGCTTTACAATTTGCCGTAAAACGCAATTACGAACGGGTTGCATAAGATCCCGATCCCGATTAGATCGCCCCCTAGAAGGGGTTTCAATTGTCAGGGCGGGGGAGACTAGACCCCAAAACGTTTGTTTTCTCGATGCTGTGCCAGCAGAAAGCCCCCTCGATAAGCAAGGGTCAAGTGACAAGTCGTCTCAGCCCCTCGAACCGACGAATATTTCACACTCCCGGGTCTAGGCCTGGACCTGTTCGCGTTATTTGTTTACGATTATAAACAATAAACACATTTATGGCTGGTCATATAGAATAAGAGACCATGGAATGTTTGCGAATTTCGTTTCGAGGTATCGAACCTCCGGGTTCCGTCCCCCCCAATAGACCCCACAGACCCCATTGGACCCGTTGGACCCATCAAGTGTCAAGTGTACTGGGAGTGTAATTAGAATTGTTGCCGAACCCCGGCAGCTGATAAGCCCACACACCACATCAAATAAATAACCGGAATTCCAAAAATGGATCCAAGAAGAGCTGCCAATACTCTCTGTGAGGATCTCCTCCTCTCTGTTAGGAAAGATAATTCCTTTAAAAACTAAAAATAAGACGCAACGTAAATCGCGGTTATAAATCATAGTGCTAGTGGCCGAAAAACTTGACTGATAAGCTCTGGAAAACCGGGAATTCATATTATAATGCTCCGTTGGCCAAAAAATTAGGGTCTTTGCGGGGTTGAGTCACCCCGAAACTACTCGGCATGTGTCCAGGTTTTGGTGAAATAATTCTACTTAAAGCACTACACGTCGGAGATACTCCACCATCTCCGAGATAATACAATTTGAATGAGGCTATATGGGAGGTATATTTTAAATTTTCATTCCAGATAAGCGAAAGCTGTTTGTTGGTAACCCAGGCCATAGTTTTATTACCAAAACTGCGAAAGTAAAAGTGCCAATATAAAACCCCTAGCCCCGATAAGCCCGACACCCACCCGGACTAGGGCTTCCTGTGTATATAGTTCCTCCTCTCTCTCTATATATATACCATATAAGCCCGATTAATTCATGTTTTCTAACCCTATCTGCCTTGTCTTGTACATATATCTATTTTTCCCACCAAATCTGTCAATCTTGTCACCATTCTAGATTAATATTTTCGGCCTGAGATTGATAAACCCCGCACAGCCACGGGAATTTCATTATTTTTTTATAGTTTTTTTTTTTGTCAAGTGTGCTCCTCCCACTGGTGGTGCTTATCAGGAAACAAAACAATAAAATCGGTTTAAGGGGGGGTAGAAATCGGCGCAGTTGCATAAATCAAACGGTCGTCTAGAACTTTCCCTATCGAAGGAATTCGATAAGATCCCAAAATCCCAGACGCAGGCGAAAGTTTCTCCGGACCCCGGATGCGGTTTCAGGTCTCGCGGACGGGATCGGGTACGGATTCGGGTACGGATTCGGGTACGGATTGAGTGCAATACAACCGGAGCGGCGTAGATGATCGGAATCGATACGACCTTGATGGCTTTTGGGATCTCAAGTGTCTCGGCGGGGGAGGAGTTGCTCGGAATTCACAAAAAAATACAGAAAGCTATCGGGATCCTTATCGTATGATGAATGAATGACAATATCAGGCGATTTTCTAACAATAGAAATATAAATTCCATTCAAACATTTTTGTTCCTTAAGACCTTCACGATTTTCTAACCTCAAAAATGTGCGGAGCTTTTTCTAACCTCACATGTAACGGGTAACGGTAGGACAGCTGTTCGCGTGCGTGCCTGGGGAGGGGGAGTGGAAAAATTCAGCCGGAATCGATATCAATAACCCCAAACAATTGGCCAGATAGTGTAGAAGCATAGTGCCCGATGGTTAATCAATGTCACTTGCTCAAATATGCCAGCATAACCTCAAAGGGCACGCGCCGTCGTAAAGACGGGAAGGGAGGGAGGCGGAGTCCTGTGGTGGCCGAGAAGGACGAAACTGTGTCAGCCGGCAAACAGGCAGCCACCCAACCACCCACAAGCACGCCCACTCGCCGAATGAAATCCTCTCCCAACGACAAAATGCGTGGGAGTGGCGGAAAAAGAGGATTTAAATAGCAAAAAGGAAAAAAAAATACCGGACTGATTGTGCAATCTTAGGAAACGAAAATTATTGGAGGGCTTGAGCCGCAGCAATACACATGTTTTTTTTTTTATATTTTTATATTTTCCTTCGAAGTACTCGTATGCTAATCAAAGAAACTAAGTACTTATCAAAGGCGGCACAAGAACTAGTATGTAATTGTTTTTGTTTTTGTTTCTGTTTCTGTTCGGTTCGGTTTTGTGAAGTCTTCTTCTTCCGCGTTTCATTGCCCTTGAGTTTGTCCTTTTTGAGCAGCTCTGCTGGCGGAGCAGTCGACGCCAGCCGAGGAGGAGACGCAGCGCTGGGAGCTTTTCAGCTGTTATACGCTGCGCATGTAAACTGGTTTTGGTATAACACTTTTATCTGCCCCCCCAGGAGAGAGGATATATTTGCGGAGAGAGAGAGAGCGGCGGCGGAAGAGCGTGTGTAGGAGGCTCGTCACCCGGCCTGCGCATGTGTGGGTGTGTGTTGTCATTGTTGTTGCCAGTGGCTTTTTTCTCTTACAAAATTACCCGAGTTATTACAGAAATGTAAATGAAATATTTAACAACGTTTTCAGAACTGCTGATTCTTTTTTGCGTCTTAAATTCTAGGTGTAATGGAAATACCTTTTAGACTTGCAAAAGCTTTGGTAAAAAACAGTTGGTTGCTTAAAAATACTTTTACATTCGAACAACGCGCCTGTAAGAATTCAGAGGGTTGCCATACAGATCAAAATACATCGCGGAAAGCATAGCCAAATCGATAACTCTCTTGTTGGAAATGAAAATAAATTTGTAAAGTTATTTAAAGTCTATTTTATATATTTCCTGTATTCTAAGATTCAAAAACTTAAAAAACAATTATATAAATCGATTTATCGATGTTTATATCGATAGCTCGCCACTCGCCACCGAGTAGGCCGAACTTTCTCGTCGAAATCGAATTTCATTTATAAGATTCCGAAACACACCATTCGAATCAATTGCCAAACAGCACACAGCGAAATTTTCGTGTGATTTTTATTCAAGTCAAGCAAAGCAAACATTTCAAATTAAATAAACAAAATGGTTCGTCGTGGACGTTCTGCAAGCCCCCCACCATCCGCGCGTCGGTAAGTAAATAATAATTTAAAGCGAAACAAAGCACAGAGCATGATAAAGGAAACAACAAAGCGGCGGCAGGAGGAGGAGCAAGGGCATTTCGTAATCGCCTGAGGATCGGAACATCTTTGTCTTCCGTTACTGTTACCGGGTGGCACACTCTCCACCTGCCGCCGCTTTGTTCGTCAACAGAAAAATGAGTTACGGTTACGTAACCTAAAAAATTAATAGCCATGGATGAGGGAGACCTGATGGGATGATCCAGAGGTCTGACTAGACTAGAGGAAACCCTTTGGTTTCAATCTTTGGTACCCATTTTCCGGGGTTAACCAAGATAAGATCTCTTGATTAGAGAAACCATCTGATAGGTACAAAGTTCAGAATAATCAACTTTTCTTATTACTTTTCCATTGCAGCAGCGCACCGGCTCCAGCTCCGGCCCCTGTGCCAGCACGTGCCGCGGCCCCACCACCACCACCGGCTCCCGTTTCGGCCCCTCCTAGCGCCGTGGGAATGCCGGCACCCCAGCAGCCATCCATGTTCCAGCAGATGGCCGCCACAGCTGGCGGCGTCGCCGTGGGCTCAGCCATTGGACACACCATGGGCGCTGGCATCACCTCGCTGTTCAGCGGCTCTGGCGACAAGGAGGCAGCTGCCCCAGCTCCGGCCGCCGCAGCCCCAGCTCCCCAACAGCAGCAGTACTATGCCCAGCAGCCACAGCAGACCGAGCCGCAGGGAGCCTGCGCTTGGGAGATCAAGCAGTTCCTACAGTGCGCCCAGGGCCAGGCCGATCTGTCGCTCTGCGAGGGATTCAACGAGGCTCTGCGGCAGTGCAAGCAGGCGCACCATATGCAGTAGAGGATTCCCCAAAGACATCCAGTAACCCCACACTACCTCGGTCACCTGTCACGGGCGCCGAGCGCTTGTTTCTAATTTTCGTTTAGTTCTAATTGTTTAATGAGAAAGGAGAAATGGAAGATAATGTTTGAATGTAGTGCGAAAAAATGTTGAATAGAATTCTCCATTGGCGGTGTTCCCCCGATGAATCCTATAAACCCATAGCTTCCCATAAACCCATAAACCCTTTTAGGGGGCAGCCAATGGAGAGGAAACCAAAAAAATCAAATTGTTTTTATTATTCCAGCTCCTATTCCTGTTGGTTAAGTTCTCAAAATAGAAAAAAATAGCTAAGATTCTGTTAAGAAAAGACTCATCTTTTCTTTCTGGACATGAAAAGGTTTCTTTTGTTGTGAAATCAGGGAACATATAGTGCATGACATTGCATTTCTATTAATAACCAAATCGATTCATGTCTTGCCCCTTTCCTGTCACGTGTTTCTATTCTTTTGTTTTGATGTGAAAGGTGAAATGCAATTTGCGTCTAATTTGGTGAAATTTGTGGAACGTAAACAGTGGTAATTATGGTAAACATGTTTACGAATCGGCGTATATATATTTATATATAGATAATCGTGTGGATTAGTCATTGGCACGCTTTTATTTTGGTTTTTTGGACTTTGATTCTGATGAAGGCTTCTACGAAAATACGTTTTATGAATGAGGAATCATTGGAGGTATCCCGCATGGGAAATGCCTGAGATATAGACGTGGTTTGGGGCTATATATGGAACTCCATGGACTCCCTAGGTTTTCCCATGGATCTCCAAGAGTTTTCCATGGATTTTCGAGGTTTTGGCGCTAGATTTCCAATGGTTTCTCTTGGCTTACGTGGATTTTTTAAGACGCCCTGTGGGTTTCACAGAGCAGGTTGGCCCTCGAAAAAGTTGGTTTCCCCTAGACCCCTAGAAACCCCATGGATTCCCTAGATTTCCCCATGGATCTTCAAGAGTTTTTATGGATTTCCAAGGGTTTCCCTCCTTCTAAGTGAATTTTTTCAGAAGCCTAATGGGTTTCACAAAGCAGGTTGGACAACAAAAAAGTTGGTTTCCCCTAGACCCCAAGAAGGACCCCCAATAAAAAACGGCTTGCTTTCGAGGCATACTAGAAATTTTCCGTTTTATTTCAAGACCCTTTGCAATGTGTCACGACAGTCACAAAGTTGATCTTGAATCCGAGTGTTGTCCAAAAACCGTGTCCGTTCCAGCTGATGGGGGATAAGGCAGGCTGCAGTCTGCAAGGCAGCAAGATACAGGATACGGATGACCACTGGCACGCACAGGGCGACTTTCAGACTGGACAACATCCTCGCTTAGTGAACAACTTGTGATTCTTGTCGTATGGAAGACAGCACATTCGGTTCTTGATTGAAGACAGTTTGGGCAAATTTCCAATCCAATGCGGCCTCGGCGTATACGAAAAAGTTAACGAAATAAAAGTGACTGGGCGCGTGCTAAAGAGCAGAGGCAGTCAAACGGATAAAAGTGTTCCATCAAAACATGAATGTGGTCCTTCAATGGGTTACCAAAACGATCCTGGACAGAGTGTTCGAAACGATGACTTGCATATGAATTTGGAATTTTCCTAATTGATGGGTTTTTCATTGTTGGGTTTCTTGTTCGGTGGTTTCTTATTGGCATTCTATGGGGTCTTTTGCAGGTGAGTGTTCCAAGATGTATCTACTCCGGGCTAAACTCCAGGCTAGGTCCAAAAGATTCTGAATGTGTAGGTGTGGGTAGTATTAGTTGTAGTTGTAGTAGTTTAAAGTTGTAGATGTAGTTGTAGTTTAGTTGTGTTAGTGGTAGTTGTAGTGATGTGGTAGACATGTCCTGGCATGCTTGTCTCTGTGCTAGTGTTAACTTCTCAATTTTGAATTCCGTGGTTCGTGGTTGGTTTCTAAAAATCGGGCCAGAGATGCCTATGGCCGGGGTCCCGAGCCCCTCGATCGTCGGTCGTTCTTTCTTTCTTTAGTAGCGCCATCGGCCTTCTTGACGTGCCTTCTGGGCGCGCATCCACTCGAGCTTCTCCTTGTCCATGGCCATGCTGGTAACTGGAGCCGGTTCCAGGCGCGTCACTGGAGCTGGCAGCTTGGCAGCCATTCGACTGATACGCGGGTGATGGCTCGTGGGTTGCGGCTTGCGAGTTGTTTCCGGGCGAACGTACATTTCCGGATCTTTGGGGTCGGGTGTCTGGACTTTAGAAATAACCACTGGGATTCGGGGTGGGCGCACCTTGCGCGACCTCTTGCCGCCGGAGGAGTCCATTTTGGTGGGTCCACGTCCATGGCGTCCCGTCTGCGAACTTATACGACTAGGTATCCTCTCCCTAGGTATCAACAATTATTTCAATCGTATCGTATTATTTGGAATCGCATTTAACACTCACCTGCTCACTAGCATCCTGGGCTTGTAGTTCCTGGCCTGATTGGCATTCTTTGAACTGGCAGCCACTGCTTTTTCCATGGTACGGGGAGCTTCGAGATCCTTGAACGGGTTGGGACATCCATTGACATTGGCGCGATAAGCAGTCTCCACGTGACGGTAGGACTCGGTGGGTGAGCGCTTCAGCTTTGCCTTCTGGAGTTCGCCCAAGGCGACTACCTCTTTGGCCGGCAGCTTCGATCGAAGGCGACCTTTGGGGCTGGGCGAGTGGCGTTTCCGGGAGGAGCTCTTGGGAGTGTGATCGAGGGGTTTGTCTGCGTAATCAGCCGCAGGTGGCGAGGAGAATGAACGTTTGTAGCCGGTCTTCAGGGCCAGCTTTGAGGCTTCTCGGCGCAACAGGGTCAGCATCGAGGGCATCTTCACCATTTTGACGGCACGCGGCCGCTTGGCTCCGTCCATGTGATGCAGCGAGACCACTTCGCCGGGACACCGGGGACTCATGAGGGCCATGCCGAGCGGATCTATGCCGACGGAGGTGCTCCGCTCCAGGTCGGGTCCTTGGGCGGTTGAGTACGGACGCACTGGTCCTAGATTGGTGGGTTCCCGGCGCAGCGAGACGTGGCAGCGACCCTGCTCGAGAAGTTGGCTTGTGGGTGCGTTGGGTTGGTACTCGATTCGGAAGGAGGCGCGGGGCTCTGACACAGGTAGCAGGTCTGCTAGATGTTGCTTAAGCAATGCTCGCTCCGAGCCAGGATCATCTGGCTCGTCGCTAGTGTTTGCAGGATTTGCAGATTTTTTGGCCCCCACGCCTCCTTCCTCCTCCGATCGATTGTGTACTTTAATTTTTGCCTCCTTGGCCGTCGAGAGCCTCAGGGATCGCTGCCGCTGTGGCGTCTGGCCGGCGTTGGCTTGGGTCTGGCCCGACTGATCAGCATTCTCGACGTGCTCCAGGCTGTCCGAGCTGCCTCCGCTCTGCGACTTCTGGTGGCGACTTCGGCCTTGACTATGATGGCTATGCTCCTGGGCGAGCAGCAGATTCGATCTGGCCGCCTTGATGGTTGGCAGTAGGCTCGGCTTCTTGGCGGATGCCAGCTTCTTGGCCACACGGGCCAGGCCGCCCCAGGGCGACATCTTCTTGGGCTCATCCCAGCGTAAAGGTGACTCTTGTCGGCTCTCCTCGTTGTCGTCGTCGTCCGACTGCCGCTGAATCATCCTGGCTAGATGCAAATTATCTTGATCGATGGGCTCGAATACGGGAACGGGCAGGTGCTCTTCGGCACGGCGCCACTTCTCCAGCTCGGAGATCTGTTCGGGATCCGAGTCCACATCGCTATTCGTATAACGATGATGGCGACGCAACTCGCGACGTACTGCGGTCTGGGCAATGGTCCTGCCGGATCGGCTGGCCTTGAGAATGTCCAGCAGACGATCCTCGCGGCGCTCCTCGGTGACCGGCAACCATTTGGTGGCCATCTCCGGCTTCATCAGCTCCAGCAGCTTCTGCTCGCTGCGCTCATCATCGTCGTCTAACTCCTCCTCGTCGTCCTCGTAACTCAGGCGCGGAATCTCGCCCAGCTTCGAGTTCGACCGACATCGTTCTACAATCAGCTCCTCATCCTCGGCTTCGGCCTCAGTCAGTTGCAGTTGAGGGACCGAACGCCGCTTAACCACATAGCAACGGTTGGATAGAAAGCCTGTCCAAAGATTAGAAGAAGGCAGAAGCAAGGGACGCAACTCAGTGTTGCGCCATAGATGCGACTCGCGTGCCTGTATAGTTTTAGGGGCGTGGCGCGAATTGACCGGCAGGCGGCAGTTGTCCAGACGCTTGGCCTCCGGCTTGGGGCTGAGGAATCTCATGCTGGAGCGTCGCTTCAGAATCACGACGGATAGCTTGCGCTCGATGCGCGTATTAAATTTGACATAGGGACGCCACAGAGCCTCTTGATTTCCGGGGCGACTTACCAGACTGGCCAGGTGCCGGGTCCATGTCACGTTCGGCCTGGGGCCATGGATGAGAGTCAGCAGATCCCGCATGGGGCCACCACTGCTAGCAGGGCTACCTCCGGCAAAGGTCATGTTTATAGCAGCACTGCAGGTGCGACGGAGCACGTTAAAGAGGCGTCCAGCTGGAAGGATTCAATTTAGATTTAGATCCGGAAACACTTTTTTTCACTTTCTGACACTTCGCGAACCGAAACTCATTTTTTTTTTCGATAACTCACCTTGCTTGGGACGCATATGCTTTTCGGTTTGTGCGACAAGGCTATGCATTTTTCTAGGCGACTTATTGGAAAACGGATAAAACGGTTAAAATTGTTAAAAATTGTTAAAAACTAAATAGAAACTGAGAACACAAATAGCTTTAGAAAAGTGGATGCTTTCGCCTCGGAGCTGTAGAGTTGACTGAGGCTAGACCGGGCCGGTCGGGCCCAGGTCCCAATGACAGCTGTCAAAAGCGAAGCCAAGGCCTACTTTTCACACAAATTTTTGGCCCTTAAATCAGGAAGAAAACCTGCCCAGACCTACTAGGATCCAAAGCACAGAAAGGTTACCAGACCTATGTACTTGGATCCAAAGCCCAAAAATATAACAAAATTCCTTAATTGAATTGAATCTCTCTTCTTAGTTTATTACAAAAAATGCTTTCATCTTAATCGCTAAATACATAATCTGAGGTTCCAGGCACCATCGGAGTGTCTCCTGAAACCAATGTCGCCATCTCTTTCCGATTGGACTCTGCCGTCTCACTTGCTCTCGCTTAAATGTCTTTCACTTTCCGCATAATATTAAACATTTAAATCATTGGAACAAATCGGAAACTTTTTCATTAATTAAATCGCACACAAAATTTTCAATTAAACGAATTACAAAATGCTGGTTTAGTCCAGGAAGGATTTTGGGTTAATCCAGGAAGGATTTTGGGTTAATCCCGAAAGGATTTGGGCATCAGGCGCTGGCGCTTGGGATTGTTTTCCGGTTCCCCGGCTCTTGGTGTCTTGGAGACGCCACTAGCGGTGGCCTTGTCCGGCTTCGTTGCAACGGGGTCCTGCGAGATGTTCAGCTCGGCCAGGATGCGACGCGTCTGGAACCTCTCCAGGATGGCCTCCGCCCTGCTGATGACGGTCTGGAAATCCAACTGCACCCTGGCCGCCGCCTCCACCGCTGCCTGCTCCTGTTCTTCCTCCGCCTGCTCGCGGTCAGCCTGCTCCACCAGGACGCGCCAGCTCTCCTGGTAGTCCGGCTGCTGGAACTCATAGTACCAGGCGTTCAGGAAGCCCTGCTTCAGGGTCGACACCTTGTAGACCAGTCCCGGGGGCAGTTCCAGCTCCCGACGCAGGATGTACTGCAGCCTCTCGCCGGCAAAGATCTCCACCAGGGCGAGGTAGTCCCGCCTGGTAGGCTCCAGGCACTTGATGGCCTGCAGGGCAATGGGCTCCACCAGGTCCTCCTGCTGCGACAGCTGCGCGTAGTCCAGGACCCACTGGCACTGCTCGTCCTCCCGCAGCGGCAGCGCCTTCATCTTGGGCAGCTTGCTCTGCTCCATTAAGTCAACAATCCGGAGACGGCGCTCTGGCTGCTCCCATCCTGCCTCGAAGTACTCCAGGCGGTTGGTGTTCAGGGTGACAATGCCGGTCTGGGGTTCCACGAAGACGCGCAGCTCCTCGGGCAGTTGAGGAGCGCTCCGCAAGTCTTCGCCAACCACCAGCTGCAGGCGACGCACTGCCTCGTTGTAGAGCTCCACGCAGTACTGTGGGCTTTGGCTGCATTCCCGGCGGATGGTGGCGTCCTGGTCGGCGGCGTACTTCAGCCGCCGGAAGAGCTCCTGGCCGAGGCTCTCGATGAGGAACTCGCGCAGCTCCACCTGCCTCAGGCCAGGCACGTCTCTAACCCCGACCAGGAACTCGATGGCGCATTGCATTTGGGAGAGCAAGCGCTGCCGGTTGTTGGCCGACTGCCTGAGCGGAAAGATCTTCCAGTGGCGCAGGCTCATCTCCTCCACCGGTAGCGGGGGTTGTTTCAGGGGGGAATGTGAAGGATATTGGAGGATCAGGGCCACGTCATGGCAGCCGCTGGCCTGGATCAGCTGCCTCAAACGCTGGCCCAGTTGGGAGAAGTGGTCAGTGCTGGCCACACAGACGACGCCATCGGCCTGGAGGAGGTCGCGCTGCGTCCAATCGCCTCTAATCTTCACCACACTCAGGGCTATGTTGTGGGATAGTCCCCGGATGTAGCCGCCAGGCTCATGTCGTGCATCCGGCGCCTGGGGCTGCTGCAGCAGGCCGCGGTCCAGGTCAAAGTTCAGCTGCAGGCCATCGTCGCCGGCGGGCAGCAGGACGATGAGTTTGTAGAATCGCCGGGCCCCGGGCAGCTTGGCGGGCAGGCACTGGTCCAGGACACGCCACAGGTCCAGCTTTAGCCAGCTCTTCTCCTCCATGCCGGCCAGGAGCTTGTTGTAGTCGCAGGCCTCGCCCTGCCGATAGCGCCGGATCAGGCGCAGGGATTCCTCCACGTGCTGCCTGTCCACCAGGCTATCCGGGCTCTCCGCCACGAAGCTAAGGGGCAGCTGGTTGAAGAGGACATCCTTCTGCTGCTGGACACCGCGATAGTTGCGCCAGCGACGCCAGTAGACCCGCATCAGGCCCAGCTCGTAGATGGACTTCTGCGCCTGCATCTCGGCCAGTTCGGCCGTGACCTGGTCCACCAGGTCCTGGTAGAACGTCTCGACTGCCTTCTGCAGATTGAGCTCCTTGTGGCACAGCTCCTTGATGATCTCGGTGAGCAGATTGTCGTAACCCTTGGTGCTTCGGTCTAGCGAGCGTTTCTCCCTCTTCCTGATCAGCTGCTCTCGCAGTTTCTTCTCCTTCTCGAACCTTTCCTGCTGTTTCTGCTTCTCTTTCTCCGCCTTGATCTTGGCCAGCTCCTGGCGGCGCAGCCTCTCCAGTTCCTGCTGCTCCTTCAGCTGCTTCTGTAGTTCCTCCTGGCGACGGGTCAGCTCCTCGACCTCCTGGCGCTGGCGCAGCCTCTCCTTGAGGGCGCGCTCCGCCTCGGCAGCGGCCATGGCCTCGGCCTGCCGCTGGGCCTGAACAGCCTGGTGCTCGTCAGCCTTGCGACGCTGCTCTGCCAGCCGCTGCTGGTGCTCCTCGAGAGCGCGCTCTTGCTGCGTCGGTCGAGCAGGTTGGGGCAAGACAAAACGGAACTGCGTGGAGGGTCCGGCGCCTGGCGGTGCAGGTCCTGCCATCGGAACTTTGAAGAAAGAGTCGGCGTTCGGGGGTCTGTGGAAGGACTGCGTCGTCAGAGGGGGTGGTGGCTGAGTCCTCGCCCCTTCCGGCTCCATTTGTCCGGACTGTCCCGGCAGCTGGTCCTTGGCCGCCCAGGCATTGCTCTTGAGGACTCCGTGCTCGTTGAAGCTGTTGTGGGGTCGGTGGTTGAGGTAGAGGGACTTTGGAGGCAGCGGCTCGCCGCAGATGCACTCGCCCACGGACAGGTCGCGCTTCGACTCCACCAGCTGGAAAAATGTTCAGTATGTAAATGGCTCAAGTGCTCAAGTTCTGAGAGTTTCCCCGAGGACCTACCTCCAGCTGGCGCGGCAGCTTGTACTCCGCCTCCACGTTGTGCATTCGGGTGAGCGCGACACGATCGGCATCGTTCACTTTCAGGCCGTAGTGCTGGACAAAGTCGGCCGCCTCCTGCAAATCGCTGCAGCCGAGCATCTCGCAGACATAGCCCAGTGGCAGGGAGGAAACCTCGTTCTTTCGGGGCGCCCGGTAGGCCATGATCAGGCGCTGCAAGGCAAGGACGCGCAGCTGCGTAAAGTACGCGACCAGGATGCAGGCACTCAGGTAGGTGGTCTCCTTGTCGCGCAGCAGCTTGAAGAACCGCACAATGTTGGTGTCCTGCAGGGCGAGATAGAACTGGATGGCCTGGCGCACCTCCTTGCAGTTCTGCAGCTCGGCCGGCAGCTGGCCAATGTCCCAGAGGAAGTTGGCATCTGCCAGGTTGAGCAGGACGATGTAGCCGCGGAATTCCGCCTCGCGCGGACACTGCACACCCTTCAGGCGAAGATCGTGGTACATGTACTTCAGCGTCTGCAGGCACTTGGTGAGATTCTCGGCATTGATCTTGGAATCGAAGACGCTGGGATCGGCGGCCACCAGTCGGGCGGCGCAGTGGATGTGGAAGCGGGCGCACTGCTCCACCAGTTTCACAGCGCCAAGGGAGCATAGCTCTTGCTGGGTGATCTCCTTCCGGATGGAGCGGGTGCGGTCCCACACGAAGTGAAACCAATCGCCCAGATTCAGCTCCGGGTTGCCGCTGATGTCCAGGATCTCGTGCATCAGGTAGCTCATGGTCATGTGGAGGGCGGGCTCGCCTCGCAGCTCGTGTGGCAGAGGTGTCTCCTGGTCGGCGCTGCTGCGCGAATATTGCTTGAGGGCTCGCTCGTGGCAGATGAGCTCGTCGGAGCCGGGCTGGAGCTCGTAGACGGCCACCTGGCGCTGGAACTCGCGCAGCGCACGCTCCTTCTCGGGGCACATGTCCGGGCAATAGCCCTCGGTGGCAGTGCTAGACCTCTGCAGGTCCATCGAGTGTTTGTGGGACTGGTTCAGGCGGAGCAGCTTGTCCCGGGCGTCCAAGACCCGAAACCTCTCCTCTGCCGTGTGGGCGGGACGTCGCAGCAAGGATTCCAATTCCTTTTGCTGCTGCGTGGGCGGGCGATCTCTGCTGGTGGATAGTCCTCCTCCTCCTCCTCCCAGAGGCGCCTTGCCAGAAGCGTGGTTCTGGGCAGGTTCAGGCATCAAAGGTGTCGGCTTCCTGGTGGCCTTGGCAACTGAATGCTCGCTCCTCCACGGGGCGCTGAGGGCACTTAGCTCTGCCTGTACATCGGGGTCCACCCACTCCTCCGTCTTCTGGGCCGGCGAGGTCTCGTTCTCCGCATAGGATATATCGAACTGGCAGCCATTGAATGTCCCACCCTCGAGCAGGGCCCTTTCCGCTTCCGCCTCGGTGGCATAGCTGACCGTGCAGGTCATTCTACGGGGTCGTAGAACGAAGTTAACCAGGTTTCCGAAGCGCCCGAAGTGGGAGCGCGCCATAAATTTGTCAAGAAACAGATCCGGTATATTCGTGCATCTAAGCGTGGGAGGATAAAAATTAGAGGATCGTGGGATGTGGATTATAAAGTACGCACAGTAGGGTCTTGTAGTTGTACGCGCCAGGGCGGGAATCCGCCATTGGACATCGGCGACAGGCTAAATTATTTTTTTCCAAAAAAAGTCTCTCATTGGAGGTGATTCCTAAACGTGGTAGTGGTGACACGAAGCGTCGCGACTAGTGATGACACTTGGATCGCGCTTAATAGGGGGATTTATTTTTGGTATTTTTTTTTATCGAGGTTGAAGCGGTTTGAAACGTTTGGGCTGATGTTATTAGTTTGTATCACAGTATCACAAATCACTTTTTAACTGAAACACTTTTCTTGCACACTAGATCTCCTTTTTTCTATGGAAAAACCGATTACTACCGATTAATCGATAAAATAACCGATCGTACACGATGCTTTAGGGTTGATAAACCGAAGCATAGTATTTTTTTTAATGTACTAAAACAGTGAAAAACGTGCTATTTTATTCATATCTCTTCCCTTTTCTTCGATTACTCCGAACCGGTTAGAAAAGAGGAAGAGGCAAACGATAAAATACCGCTGCAGACATTGTCCAACACTGGAATTTAACAAGCCAGGTGTAACACCTTCCACCTCCGCTGTTTACAAATTTGAATCGTGAATCGGGAGGTCGTGTGCTGCTGCGGCTTGCGTCCGCATTTTTTTTTCAGTTTCAACAATGCACTTTGCTGATCGCTGATCGCTAATCGAGGGCAATAAGCGCGGGCAGCAAGTGTATAGCAAGTGCTAAATAAAATCGAAAATCGAAATAACAGTGAATAAGAGAAAAAGCGGCGACGCCAGCAGGAAAAGCGCCGACGGAGCAGTGGCAGATAAGCTTAACCGAAAAAAAACGATCACAAGCGACGCTGACAACGAAAAACAACAAAAAAAAATGATCGACCCGAAGAATTGTTGGTAGGGCGGCAGAGATACCATCCAAAGCCACCAAAACAAATGCGAAAAAACCAAAAAGTGAGCTACTCGAGACGGTTCTGGGTGCAGCGTAGAAAATAGCAATTCGTTTATTATTTTAGTTTTACTTTTTATTTTTTTTATCGTCCCCCTCACCGTACGTTACGACGTTTCCGATGATCTTGGCCTGGCCCGCTGCTGTTTTTGTTGTTTGTAACTCGTTTTGTGCCCGCGTGTGATTCATGCAAATGCAAAAACAGCAACAAAGCCACTCGGAGTCGGCGGTGAAGTATGCCAAGTAAATAAAATAGGAAAAAAAACAGCGATTTGTGGCAGGGATTAATGTTTTTGTACAGGTTCCAAAGGCGCAGGAAGACCAAGATCCTCGAAATCTGTCTCGTATTTAACATTTTTCATTAATAATACAGCCAGGAATCCTTCTTTTAGGATCTTAAAGCGAATTTAAGATGATTTATGATTCTCGAAACCCTTCCAATTCGATCATATCCCTCAGGACTACCTGAACCTTGTTTGTTTATTCCCTTTTTTCAAAAAGAGTTTTCCCATAACGGCGCCTTGCCGTTTCCCCAGACGCACCCTCTGGTCACTCTAAACCAGGCAAACGCGTTGACTGGCGTTTTTTTTTTTTTGCTATCAGATATCAGACACCCGCGAAACGGCATCCAAAGCATCTGCCTTTTAGAGTTGGTGAAGGATTTAAAAAAATCTAGACTGTAGATTGGAGTTCTCCGAATAGAATTCCATACACTTGTCCTTGAGAAGGTCTATCTTTAAGGATCCCGCGGGGTGGTACAGTGCGCGATCCCTTTTTTTTTATTAGTTAATAATAATAGTTAGTGTTGTGGCCTCTCACTCTAGCATCGTCTATCCGTTCCTCTCTTTCTAGGCCGCTGGCGTAGATTAAGGAGCGATCTGCGGTGCAAGGTGTGATCCTCCTCCCAGGTACGCGGTACGCAGGCGTCTCGCTTGCAGCTGCCCAACAAAGCAACAAACAAACCAACAAAACAAGAAAACCAGAAAACAACAAAACAACGAACAGCGAACAAAGAGAAGAGAGATAGAAGAGAAGCAGTGATAAAGATGCGGCCACAACGAAACCTTCAACAAAAACAACAAAAAAAAACGAACATTCCGCGACTATTTAAAAAATAGAAAACAAAATATTTTGCAGCTTGTAAAAAACGGTTAATTGTGTTTGAAAACGCGAAAAAATAATAAAGAAAAAATGGAAAGTGCATTACAGCGATAAAAGATCGAATATCTATATTTTCTACACACTCGAAACGAAATAATAATAAAAAAAATCGTTAAAAAAAATCGTAACAACATGAAGGTCACTGTGTGTTTCGGCGACGTTCGCATTCTGGTTCCCTGCGGTTCCGGGGATCTACTCGTCAGCGATTTGGTCAAGGAGGCGACCCGACGCTATATCAAAGCAGCCGGCAAGGTGAGTACTATATAAGATATATCGGATATCTCGAATATATCTTCTATAATAATTATTTCCCTGGGAAAGTATCTTTTTTTGGGTATCCAAGGGGGAGATACATTTTTGTGCGGTTCCGCTTCTCGAGAGCGGAAATGATGCACTTGAGAGTGATGTAATTACACAAGAAGAAAAAAACAACCCAAAGAATTAAATACACAAAAAAAGAAGGTTCTTGAGGAGGGCGGGGAGACAGTGACAAGGCAAACCATGTCTAGGTAAAATATTTGAATAATGATAAGCCAGCGAGAGCCATAAAACAATCCCAAAAAAAAAGACGAGACGAAGATGATAACAACAACAAACAAATCGAAAAAGAAAAGAGGAGAATAAAGAAAGGAGAATGGAGAACGAAGACAGGAGAATAAAGAAAAGAAGAACAGATACCAGAGAAGACTCGGAATTATAATAAAAAGTCAGTTGGGAATCAAAAGAAACATTTTGATATCTTTTTGAACTCGTTTGAACCCGAAACCGAAACCGACCCGATCTTAGCCTGGGATCTTGGATCTGGCTTTCCCGGGAGGGGCGACAGGTAGAACCAAAAAAAAAAGGGGCGAGAAATGCACTTTACGGCCCCCAAGATGCACCTTAATTAATCAGAAAAAAACAGGCTCTCCCTCCCATTTTTATTCTATAATTAATCAAAAGGAAAAGAACCCTTTTCCCAGGAAAATTCTGATACGAAATCAATTTTGGTTTCGGGTTTTCGGGTTGGATAATGATTATGAGTTTTTAAAAGACGATTAAGTCGTTATGGATTGAAAGTCTTGTCTGGGAAACAGGAACACTTCCAATAGGAATCAATCTTAAAGGGTTTCCGGTTGGGTTTGAGGAGTGCCTGAGCCTGGGATGCCTCTTGGAGCGTCTCTTGCTTTGTTTGTGAATTTTTCTTCAGCTTTCATTGTCTGAAAAAACTGTGTCAGTTGCAATTAAATGCAGAAAAAAATATATAGAGTGGGGCGTTGCAAGACGAAGATAAGACGCTGCTGCTTTCCATTTCGCGATCACGTGCAACGTCCAATTCCAAATCCAAAACCAAAAACTTGCTAATTATGCAATTTAATGCTGCCATCCCACAGTTGCGGTCATAAATCTAGTGAAGAAACAAAACAAGACAGGAATTCAAGATGTTTTTCTAAGAAATTATCAAATAAACTTGCATTTTTCTACCCTCGCCTGTCTCGGCTTTTCTGTTTTTTCTGCAAAATCAACGAAATCTAATGACTGGCAGAGCTGGCTGCATTTTGAAATTGAAATTCTTCAAGCACATGAGATACTTTTAAAGCTTTGCAGCTGTGCCGGGTTCGGGCTCCTCGAGAGAAGTGGAAACCCAGAGCCAAGTCTGTTGCCAACTGACCTGCAATCGGGCTTTAATTATTGTTTGGAAACTAATCCAGAAACTGATTCAGAAACTGAATCCACAAACTAATCCAGAAATATTTGGTTACAATTAGCCAGAAGAATGCCAAACGGCGGCTTCTCTGTGGAAACAGAAACCTGTTTCTAGAAAACACAACCTTATAGGCTGTTGGAATCCTGGAATCCCACCTGAAAACACCTGTGAAATATGCTCTGCAACCTTGGGCTTTGTATTCCAAACTGCAAATCGATTCGAAATCCATAAAAATGCGATTTATGGAAATAGTTAACCGCTTTGTCCAGAGACAGCGCAGCTTTAAGGGGCGTTTCGCTGGTTTCTTATCACGGAGCTCTAGAGCCACAAAGCCATATGTTTTATAATAAAAATTATATAAAAACGTATTGGTTTTGATACCTAAAGACAAATGGAATATCTTGGCGTTTGTTTCCCTGGGAAACGGATCAAAAATATTCATAAAAAACCTCCACAAAACACAGAAAGCTTGAATACAAAAAAATTCATTGAGCATTTTTCTTGTCGCTGTTTTGCTGAATTCTTGGCATTAAGTGGCAACAACAACAACAGCAGCAGCAGCAGCAGCAGCAGAAAACGGCAACAAACTGAGGCTGAGGCTGAGAGACCGAAGCTGGCAAACCAGTTTTTGCACAATTTGTAAATTATTTAGTCATAAAAAGAAAAATATCCAAGCTCTCGATCGCCCTCTCTTGTTTGCGCATTTTTTTGCTGTTAAAGTTTTTCGATTTTTTTTTCTTTCAATCTTTTACGATTTTCTGATTTTTTCAACTCACGCCAATTTTTTAAGTGCGCTCTAATTGGTTTAAAACAATAATTACAACGAAAATAATAATCTGGGTGGCTTTCAAAGCTTCAATGAGAATGAAAATCGATAAATCTAAGCAACACCTTGGGCCTGGACTGGCCGGGATTGGCGGTTTCTCTTTATGGAATTTCGTTGTTAGAATTCCTAACTGGCAGCCTAGACTTTTGGCTCGATAATAAAACGTTGAGGGTCGGAAATGGCTGGACAGAAAGGAATGCGGCTGCTTGATAGAGTTTTCGTTTTTGGCTACAAAATATTTGCAGCTGCCTGGTCTGGTCTGGTCTGGACCTACCGCAATCCTAAAATTTTACAATTTAATCTGTTTTTGAGTCTCTCGATGTCTTGGCAAGTCCTACTCTAAGCTGTTTTAAAAATAATACAAAAATAATCTATAAAACCTTATAAAACTCTTTAACTTGTAGCCTGGAAAAGGGCAAGTCCTATAATCGAAAGGTTCTACCTTCTACCTCTCCATCCTCTCGTCATGGAGTCGCCGCTAGGCGTCAGGTAGCACTGTACTACATAGGCTGGGTGCTCAATACTCGACCCAAAACTCAAACAGAAACCCCTACTCAAACCCAAAACCCATACCCAAACCGACTACTCAAAAACCGAAACCAAAACCCGACTCGGAACTCGCAACCCCCAAGAGTCGCGTCGAGTGCGAGGCGATTGCAGGCTATAATAGTTTCTGTGTTTTGTCGGTTGGCATGACAACAACAACCTGATTACTCCGTATACTGCGTCATTCTCTATATAATTGTACATACAAGTATATATTGTAGATATTGTTTCTATATTGCAGTGGACGGGCCGATGATTGTGGGCCGATTCCAAATTTGGAGCGAGAAATTCAATTGAATTGTCGTTTCTCTACTCGTATATCGTCTATGGATTGTAATTGAAATGGAAACGTAAAACAATTTCAAACGACACCCACACGCAGTCTGTTCGATCGCCAACACAAATTCGATTAATTATAATTCTTGATTCTTGAAAAAAAAACTGCACTCGATTCTCGAGAAGAACTTCTGTTCGGAACTAATCGATAGAGTTACGAAATGGAGCTCTAGACTCGGAAATGGGTAATCGAAATAATCGATATAGTCGTGCATTGTTCTATCGATTGTTTGGGTTTTCATAGCTTTGGGAAATTGTTTCCCTATTAGGGGATATGGAAATCGGAACCGGGAAGGGAAACTGGACACAAAACTGCACTCGATTCTCGAGAAAAACTTCTGGTTCGAACTAATCGATAGAGTTACGAAATGAGTAATCGAATTAATCGAAATAATCGTTTATTGATGCATTGTTTGAACGATTGTTTGGCTTTTTATACTGTTTTCCCTTTATGGTATATAAAATTCCGAATCGGGAGTCGAAACTAGACACCTTGGACTTCCATTGGCACGCCTGGCACGCTTGCACGATGCAGTTTCCCCTCCTGGATGCAGTCTAGGGTGGACTCGAGACTGAATATTAAATAGTATTTACCAAAAAAACACCATAAAGTCAACTCTAGAGTGCATTTTCTTGGTTATCTTCGAGAATTACCAAACATTTTATTGCCACACTAATTGAGGATCTATTTTTGGTCAAAGCACGCACCCTGACACGCCTCTAGATATTGCCCTTTTGGTGGTTTTCCTGCTCCAGATGGGTTTGGTTCGCCTCGGATGCATTGCCAGGATGTGGAGGGTTCATGGAGGGTTGCCAGAGAGGGGAGTGCCGGCCCAGCTGTTGTTTAACTTGCAACGACGTTGCCACTGGAAACCCAACCACCGAAAAGCAAATACTTTGTTTATGACACGCGGCCTGCCCACGCCCACACCTTGCTAGGAACACACCACCCCCAAAAGGGTGTCCTTTAACCTCCAACTCGCTCATTAATTTGTTCATTTTGTTGTAATTATTTGAATTAATTTGTCGAATTAATTGACTCCAAGACTGGGAGTACTCCTCCTCCAAGACGCTCCTCATGACTTTATGCTTGGTTGGGTCAGAGCTAAGGTGGCTTTGGGGCAAGGTGAGGGCAAGGCGTGAGGCAAGGTGAGGGAAAGGCGTGAGGCTAGGTGTGGGCGTGGCAAGTGCGTGTGGGTCGACAAGCTCCATTGAAGGGGAACACCTCGACGGCGGGTCAAGTGCAAAGACACCAAAAAGTAGTTCAAGTTCATCAAAAAAGAAAATCTAAATCAAGAAACCTAAAGCTTTATTTGAAAGGGTTTCCTATCCTTCAAGGATCCCTAATGGATTCCCTTTCCCTGATCCCCGACTTCCCTGGATTCTCTTCCCCTAGAAACTTTTTATTTAATTTTTAATTTGTTTTTTCTCCGAAACTAGTTTCGTTTTGTCATCAAACAATGGAAATAAAAAACGTAACTAAACCCAACCAGAGGTCGCTTAACCATGCACCGATGGGCGGCTGGTCAGTGATGCTCGCTGTAGGCGTGGCAGGGCTGGAACTTCCTCGTTCCGCCCCCACAACCGGCGAGTCAGTAACGTGACGTTTTCGGGTTATGAGTAAGCTTCGAAATAAACACGGACCGGCTCGGGTCGGGTCTGTCCCCTTTCTCTGCCTGCAACTCTGACTCTTTTCCGCGTTGCACTGAGAAAAAAACCAAGGTGGGAGAAAGCCAGATAGTTCTTGTAGGAAGAAACTTTTTCCCAGTGTAGATATAGCATGTCGTGTTGGCTCACCGATCGCACATGTCTGATATAGGCACGTATCGGAATGTAAGCGAAAAAAAATATAAACCTTTCGGCGAGACTCGCAGAGAGAGGGTTGGCTTGGGTCAACATACCCATCGGGGGCTACATTTTGCAATCATTCCCCGGTTCTCTGGGGGGTTCTCTGGAGGGTTATCTGCATTCTACTTCCCAGAATTTCCAACTACTCATTGGGATTATCAAAAAAAAAAAACAAGCAATGTTTTGACAAATCAGGAAAATGGCATTATATTCCCCTCGAAAGAGCATCCTCCCCCCAGGGATTGCTTTGTTTTT
Organism: Drosophila ercepeae; assembly: GCA_018150545.1. Classification (NCBI taxonomy): domain Eukaryota; kingdom Metazoa; phylum Arthropoda; class Insecta; order Diptera; family Drosophilidae; genus Drosophila; species Drosophila ercepeae. The sequence goes on from JAECWL010000197.1 coordinate 4,570,371, forward strand.
ATTTCGTTTTAACGTTTTTATTATTTTTCCAATTGCCAATTTTTGTAATAACCGAAAAAAATTATAAGTCTCGAAGCAGAACGTCGCTCACGTTTCGGTGATAAACGCGTCTGGCATCGCGACAAAAAACCGCATTTTTCCTCTCGATGATGCAAAAAAAGTGGCCAGAAAACAGAAACAGAAATAAAAATACAGAATCCGCGTAAGAAAAGAGGGAAAAAACGAAAAACCGTTGATTTTGGGAAAGAATGTCGAGTATTGGATTCCAAAAAAAAAACCGAAAAAAGCAAAAATAAAGGCGAGGAGGTTGGATTTTGTTGGGTTAGGTCGGAGCCAAGTTTTTTAGGCTTTTGTGCGAAAGTCGATACTTATTCTAGGAACGAGAATCTGGCTCATTAACTCCAGCTTCCAGCTTTTGTTTCTGTTTTTGGACTAATTAATAGAGTTCCTAATAGAGTTTTTTTTACAGTTTTTTTTCTAGAGTTTTTCTGAGTCATTCCCCCTCGAAACCAAAACTAGTTGGCTTTTTTCTATTCTATTTGTTTTTGTGTCGTGTTTGTCCAGGTGTTTCCTCGACACGGCCTGAAATTTTTGTACCCATGAATCATCCAGGCGAGGAGCAAGGCTACACCGCAAGAAAAACATTGTTTTTGTGCCAAAGAATGTTGAAGGTTGCGGGGCGCGTGGGAGTGGCTTTTTGCGGCTTTTCGTAGGCGCTGCACGTGCTCGGGTGGGATGTGGAGGAAGGTTGGCAGCAGCGAGGAGAACCGCAAAAGGCAGGGGCCACGCCCAGGCCAAATTGCGCACTTGCCTGCCCTGCTTGTGTTCAATTAATCAAGTACAGTAGGGGCACGCTATGGTGGAAAAACGAATCTCGACAAACGAAAGATTTTTCAAAAAAGAAAAAAAAAATCATCAAAAATTCCGACTTTTTTGGTTTACTTTTTGAGGCTTCACTGTACTTAAAGCGGGGGCGATGCTCTGGAGAGAGCTTTGCGTTCTTTTCCCTCTCTCTGGCTCTCTTTGGCCATTGCGGGCCGCTCTCCCTTGGGCTGCGGGAATTCGAAATACGAAAGACTCAGGCGACAAACTTGAAATGGCGGACCAAGAGGAAGAGAGCCACCAAAAGCCGTTCCAATTGAGCAGGCCCTGTGTGTGTTTGAGTGTGTGTGTGTGTACAATGCACCCACATGCCACAACAACAACAACAATGTTGGCCTGGCCTTGAAACTTTAAAAGCCACAAAAAAGCGCAACTATTTTTTTTCTCTTTAACGTCTTGAATTTTAAATCTAGAAAATTTTTCTTACATAAATTACTAATAAACTATAAAAATAAAGGTTTTTTTTATAAAACAAGAACAAAGCCAGCCCTTTGTTGGTTTAGAAACGCTTTCGTCTAACGATTTGCTAAGAAAGAGTCTTCCAACCTTTCTTTTCGCGGCTTCTTCGATGGTCCAAGTCCAAGTCCAAAGCCACCCAGCAAACACTTTCCATTTATTTTTATTTTTTGATAGGAATGCAGCTCTCTGTGTCGCTTTTGTGAGCGTTTTGGGTCATTTCATTTCACTTCCATGGAAAAAACTCCAAACTCTAAAAAAAGCGTTAAAAAAAACGTTAAAAAAAACGTTTAAAAAAAACGTTTAATTCATTTCTATATAGAAACTCGTGTGTTTTTGTGTCTTTGAGATTTGTCATCGCCTTGTGACCGGCTTTGTTTCCGTTTATTATTGTGAACTTTTGCACAGGGTTGCCAGGGTTCAGGGTTGTCTCAGCCATGCGGTAACACATGTTAGGAAACGGCTTCGAAATCGGCTTTGAGGTAACTTTGAGAAATGTTTTACGAGACGAAGACCAAGCCCATAAATTTCACTTCTAATGTCGTTTTAATGCCGGTGTCGGTGTCGCCGTCATCCGGGGAAGGGTTCCTGGAATTCCACAATTGTTTGGCCAGAGAGCCGCGGCTGATCCATTACACGAACAGGAGGGAGGGAGTGCCACAGAGGAGGGGGATGCAGAGCCACAGCGGAGGAGGAGGGAGTGCCACAGAGAGAGGCAAGCAGCATTGTTGTGGTTCTATTTGAAGTGGCATTTAGCATGAAATCGCGATCCTTTTGTTTGCCTTTTTTCTGTGTTTTCTCTGTTTTTGTTTCCGAGATGAAAGCTTTCCCCAATCCTGGTGGTTATTGTTTCGCATTAATTGAGGGATCACTGTACTCGGTTCTCGATTCTGTGTCATGCGACACAAATAAATGTAAATCTCGGCTTACTTGCGCGTCTCTTTTTCCGCAATTCTTCCGCAAACAATAAATTATATTGTTTTTGGATCTGGATATCTGCCCCCCGATGTGGCAGCCTTTCTTCGTCTTGCATTTCTCTTTTGTGATGATGCCAAGAAGGAGAAGGAGGAGGAGGATCAAGGAACAAAGATAATAATAATAAAGAAAGAAGAAAGAAAAACATTCAGAAGACAATCCCCTGAAGTTGAGGCTCCTCCGGTTACCTGTACAGTAGACACACGTCAAACAGAACTCATTCTCTAGAAAGTTTTGTCAGAAAAGATGCCAGTCAATACTGTACAGTAATCACTTTTTATCGCTTTTTTGTATTTCTTGTGGTTGTGGCTTTTGATTGATAGCTCGATTGATTGACTGATTGATTGATTGATTGATTGAGTGATTGACTGAGTGAGTGAGGTTGCAGCTTCATCTCCATCTGGTTTGCCTTGGAAAGCAACGCAATAAATGCGTTTCCGTCGTTTCGTTGTCGTTTTTTTTGTGGCCTAAACCCCCCTCTGTTGCCATCTCACTTTCACTCCCTGGAAGCCTCTCTTTCTGTCCCAACTTTTGCATAACTCGGCTTTGATTGAACAAGCTTTTGTAATGAACTCTGTCCGACCTGACCCCCCGCGAAAACACTGCGAGAAAACTTCGTTAAACTCTGGGAGAGAGACCTACCACACGTGCCGAAACTTTTTGTCAGTGTCTCTGCCCCCTGGCCCGCCCACTTTCATCACTCCCCTGCGGATGGCATTGCGGAAATTCACACACATTAAGAAAAAACACACGAAAAAAAACAAGATACAGGCCAAAAAGGTTGCGCAATATCCGATTGGTTTATTGTCTTTTCTTGTATATTTTTTTAGTAAGTTTTTTGTGTTTTCTTGTATACTTTTTTAGCTAGTTTTTTGTCTGTTTTTTAGCCTGTAAGAGGGGGGTAGAGAGGTGACCCAAAGACAATTACAAATGGGAGCTCTGGGTCAGGTCTTTACTCAAGCTTCGATTTGTTTCGCCGGCGCTAAATGACTGGACAAAGCCCCGAAAAATGGGACAAATATCGATGAATCACTCGATCGATCTCATAGCTAATGGGATTACAAGAAAAGAATGAGTCACTGAGAGATCGAGTTTCTCGGGGGTCTGGGAATAATAGTATTTCAGAATTAATATTCCCGTGTATGGCTTAATTTCTGGCACATTTCCAAGAACAAGGAATGACATTCCAAAGGCATGGAATCCTGAAACCATCCTGTTTTAAAATTCAAAACCAGCACCGGAGGAGTACCAGCAGCAGCATTTGCATAAATAAATAAATGTCAGGCATTCAGGCTGAGAAATGTCACAGGGATTCGGCGGGGGCTTGGTTTGCTTTAGTTTCCAGCCCCAACCCCTTTTCCCGGTGCCTCTCCCTTAATGCGATTCTCCTCACGTTTCCCTCGCCCTGCGGCGTGTCAAATCAAAGTGCAACTGCAACTCGAATGGGACTTCTAGTAGAATCATTCCCTCCCCAGCGGGGGCTTCACTGTAATCCACACAACAGCGAGTCACGAGCCGCCGCCTATAAGCCGCTTGTAATTGATCGTGTCTTTGACATTAGAAAACTCCCCCTCCTGACTTTGTGGCTCCCCCTCTGACTGTGTGGCAGTGCCTGTTGCATGAAAATGTAACGCTAGCACGAGACTGGTGCACGGTGCACGGCTAATAAAGCGCACGCAGCCAGCGACAGCAGCAAATCCACTTAGCACAACCGGTGGGTGGGTGGAGATGTGGAGCGGCGGCAAGGAAGCCGCACAAATGCTTCAAAAACGATGCAAGAGTGTCAAATGAAATGAGACGTGGCCGAGACGACGAGCTTCCCCTGACTCGATTTCCTGCTTTAAATTCGAACGAAACATTCTTATCGGCGGGAGAATATGTTTAACCTAGTTTGGCAAACAAACACAAATCAATAGTTTTTTATCGCTGTTCCCATTTCGGTGACTACCCCAAATATTTGTAATCGAAAACTAAATTTCTTTACCATTTTTTATCTACTTTCAGGTAAGAATGCACATGCTTGTGACCCGCCAGATAAGAGCCAAGTTAATTGAAATGAAACACGAAGGAGGAGAAGGAGGAGCAGGTAGTAGGCACCAGGCATCTGTGATATAGACCATATAGATGACCCAGTTGAACGGGCACCACATATTTCCTTTCCACTTTCCGCTGACAAATGAAATGCCGGCACCGAGCTGACACATGCCATGGGTGCAGTGAGTCGAGAATCTAGAATCGAGAATCGTGCTGCGATTCCCGTCTATAACGCAGATAGTGTTCATTATTTTCAGTTCTAATCGGTCAAACGACGAAGAGTAATCGCGCTGCATGTTTCAAGTAATAATCAAAAATAGAGTCTCTAAAAGGGGAACGTTTTTTTTTCAACGAAAAACAATAATCTTTTGGAAGATAAGGGCGAAAGGTTGATAAACCTGGCCAGAAGCTAGAGGCGCCATCTATGAGTGGGAAATGTGCGGCCGAACTTACCACGTCTAACGCTAGGGGGCTCTGCTTGATTTCTACGCCTCAAGAGGGCGCCAACTTTATGTCAAAATCGTAAATTCAAGTTTAATTTTAATTATTTTTTATTTAAAAGAAACTCTTTAATTGGTTTTTGATTGAATTTAAAACCAAAGTTTAGCAGTTTCTCTTTTGTGGCTTTCCCAAAAAACAACAGCTGGCTGCAGTTAATTTTAAATTAAAAATTAAAAGCAACTCAACTCTTTGACGGGGAGAGAGTGCGACCTTGGGGTCAGTGAAGCACAGCAATTACTGTCCTCCACCCACCTCTAACCCATGTTGTGTGACCGCCAATTCAATCAACAGAATTTAGAATTTGTAACCAAAAAAAAAAACAAAACAAAACAAAGCCAAAAGGAAACGAAACGGAACCAAACACAAGTCACAAAAACAAAAACAAAATCGAAAATTGGGTGAAATGGTGAATGAACTTAACCAATTTTCGCTCTATTGTCTTAACAAAAAACTCTGAGAGATGCTGAGACAATGGTCCAAGCTCAGACCAGTCGAGCAACTTTGTCCGGAGGCGCAAATCTGCGAAAAATACAACAAATATTTACGAAAATCAAGAAAAAACTCCAAACAGCTGAGAGAACTTTTTACATTAAATAATATGGCACTGGAAAGGCTATATCTTGGCCGATTCTTGTTCGATTCTCAAAAGGAATACCTCTAATGATTTCTAAATCAATTCCCTACAAATCTGCATTAAAATCTTGAGGCGAAATATTTTTTCGATTTTTTCCAAATTTTTTCTGGCCACCTCCCTTAAAAAATCTTAAAAAATGTGGATTTTCCAGTATGTCGCAGGGAAAAGGCTATATCTTGGTCAATTCTCATCCGATTCTTAAAAGGAATACCTCATTCGAACCCTATATTGATTCCCTATAGTTCTGCATCAAAATCTTGGAACAAAATAATTTTCACGTTTTTTTCAAAATTTTCCAGGGCAACACCCTTAAGAAATCTGCAAAAATGTCGATTTTCGAATATGACGCACTGGAAAGGCTATAGCTTGGCCAAATCTTATCCGATTCTTGAGCGGAATACCTCAAACGATTCCTACATCGATTCCCTAGAAGTCTGCATCAAAATCTTAGAACAAAATATTTTTTCGATTTTCTCCAAAATTTTCCTGGGCAACAACCTTAAAAAATCTGAAAAAATGTGGATTCTCGAATATGGGGCACTTGAGAGGCTATATTTTGGCCAATTCTTATCCGATTCTTAAAAGGAATACCTCTAACGATTTCTATATCAATTTCCTATCATTCTGCATCAAAATCTTAATGACAAATATTTTTTCGATTTTTTCCAAATTTTTCCTGGGCAGCTACCTTCAAAAATGTGGATTTTCCAATATGGTTTACTGGAAAGGCGATATCTTGGCCAAATCGCATCCTATTCTTGAGCGGAATACCTCAAACAATTTCTGGAACGATTCCCTACAATTCTGCATCAAAATCCTAGAGCAAAATATTTTTTAGATTTTTTCAAAATTTTTCAGTGGCAACTCCCTTAAAAAATCTAAAAAAACGTGAATTTTCCAGTATGTCGCAGGGGAAAGGCTATATCTCAGCTAAATCTAATCCGATTCTTAAAAGGAATACCTCTAACGATTTCTACATCGATTCCCTACAATTCTGCATCAAAATCTTGGGACAAAATATTTTTCTGCATCTTAAAGCAAAATATTTTTTCGATTTTTTCCAAATTTTTTCTAGTGCGTCAATATGGCCCATAAAGATGTCTATATCTTGGCCAATTTTGATCCGATTCTGAATCGGAAGGCCTTAAAACATTTGTAAATTTATTCTATTTTAATGTAAAGGAAGTTTTTAACTCAAAATCGCTTCGATTTAATATTATCGGTGGAAAATCCAACTCCAATAATTATTTTCCTCTCAAAAATATACTTTTTCAAGTTGCTTTTGCTCCACTGTGCCTTATTTATTTGTTTTTTTTTAGAGTTTTGGTTGTTTTTTAGTGTCTTGGTTGTTTTTAAAAACCGAACGGAAGTAGCGACTGCTTTCAGCCAACTCGTTGAATAAATTGAAGCCAAGAATTAATTGCAGAATAACTCCAAGAGGCGTTTCTTCGTCTGATGAATCACTCTGATTGAATGATTGAGCAGTTTTCAAGAGGAATTAATTATAATTAATAAGGAATAAGGTTTATTGTGAAACTAGAAATCATTTCATTATCAATTCTGTTGATTTTTAATCCTTTCCTTTATCGACTTAACTGAAAACTAATTGAATTTATGTATTTATTTTTGCTCTTTCGGTTTTCTCTCATTAATTATGCTAACGTTGCGGTCTTTTCCTCCACTGTAAGTGGAAAAAGGAAGCTTTCCAGTTCGTTTGGTTTCATTGCGCGAGAATTTTCAGGTAAAAAACAGGTAAAAAATGCAATTGAAGGCCAGGCTATTGTCTTTTCTTGAGGTCCCCGAGAACCCGAGGAAAATGGAAAGGAAACTGTTAATGATAATGATTACCATCCGACCATCCTACCATCCGACCATTCGACCATCGTCATTATCATCATTATCAGGCGTCACCGCCGACATGCCCGTCAATCGTTCTTGGCATTTTGTGTCTAGTTTGCTTCCCCGAAGCCGACAGCAACAGCAACAGCAAAGACAATGCAAATGATGACGTCCTGGCGTCGATTCTCCGGCATTCTCTCTCCAGGCCTTTGTTTTCCTGATGCTTCGGCATAAATTTGCATTTCAGCGCCGCCCAGGAAGGAGGTGTGTCTGTTCAACGAGGGGAGGGTATACCTGCTTTTTGGAATCCATCCAGAAACTAGATTCTGTCTTTTCTCTTATTTGAGAATCCTTTGATTCCGGTATTTATTTGTTTTGTGGCCTCGGCCAAGGTAAAGCATTAACAATTCGTTGCATTGCCAAGTTCTTGCCACTTGTTGCAGGCCCCTTTCCCGGTGCACTGCTGACAGTTGTTGTTTTTGCGCATTTGGGTTTGCGTTCCGCTTGACAAAGTTCTTCTTTTTTCCTCTCTAGTTGTCTGTTTTTTATTTTCTGCCTTTTTTTTTTAGCCCGCTGGTCATTTGCCAACAGTTTGACAGCCACTGTTGGCTGCACTTGCCAAGGCAGAGAGAAAGATACACGGCACAGTGGAACGTTAATAAAAATAATATATCGAAAAATTACTCACAAAATGTAGTTAAATATTTATAAAGCTTTAATGTTAGCCGAGTTTGTATTACTTTAAATTTTTAAAAGAATTTATAATAATATAACTTACTTGTTCCACTGTCCCTCAATCTCACCTGTTCTCTCTTTGGCTCACCTGCGATCGCCGCACCCACCCTCTCTCGCCACGGTCTGCCGCCTGGCCTCTCTCTCTGCAAACCCAACCGATAACTTTATCGCGCCAGCTCTCTTATCGTCTATCGATAGAGAGAGACCCAAGCTGAAGTTTGTTTGAAAATAATGAGGTTTTTGTTGTTTGTTCGCCGCCGTCGTCGCGATCGGTTGCTGCTTTCTTTCGTTTTGTCGTTTGTGGAGCTCCTCGAATGGCAGAGGTGCCGTAATGCGTCGACTGCGACGTCGCAGACGCTGCCGGTATTGCAATTATTTAACGGTTCGATTAAAATTTCAAAAAAAAACAAGTGATAAAAAATTACATTTTTGTTCAAGTGCCAAAGAAACTAACACAGTTTTGAGGGGACTGTGCATCCCCAGAAATCTCAGGAATTCCGAGGTTTATTTGATACAAAAAAAAACCCCAATCAAGAGATACTCTAACCAAACACGAAAAAACGACAAAAAAAACAAACGCCTGATTGTGCGATATATGCAGATTAAATTGCAGATAACGCAGAATTTTTTGTTTAAATAATGTGAGAGAGTCCGCGGCGGAAGACACTTGTTGTTAGGGGAGAATTCTTCGGCCTAGGGGGTTCTTTTGCTCGGCAGAAGAATGGCTTCTGGCTTCTGCTTAGCTTCCCATGACGAGATCAAGGAAATGCAGGAAACGTCTCGACATGCACCCGTACTCAAGGGGGGAATCCCATTTACACTTTTTGGGTTCCCAAAAAAAAGAACCACAAATCATAAAAAGTATTCTTTAAATCCATTATCTATCGGCGGCTTTGGGTTAATCAGCTTTTAAAAAAGAAAAACGATCTTCCATGTGTTGTTGCAACATTCCAATGGCTTCCCTTTGCGGTGTCCTTTGACCTTTTCGTGTTCTCTGCTTTGCCACGACCTTCGTCTCCCTTCCCGACAGCTAATAAAACCATTTCGGTCTCCAATTACATTAATTAGAAGCAGAGTTTGGGTCCGGGAACTACGAGTATACGGATTAAGTTCTATATTCTTGGTTTTCCACACGGCCAGTTTATTTACAGGATTAATCGCGTTCCGGGGAAGTTGCAACATGTGTTTTGTGCCACCTGCAACACCTGTTGTAGTCGGTTCTAGAGCTATAGCCTTGATTCCAGCGACTTTCACTTGGCAGGAATGCGGCGAGAACAAGAATCCGCTTTAGAACTCGAAGTAGAAGCAGGTTGCACCACCACCGCTTGTTGGTGTCTCTGTGGTTGGCCTTCAATGGGCTTGGCTTGACCCACTGTGTACCTAAAAAATGATTGTATATATTCTATAAATTCCGTTTGCGTTACTTGCTAGTTAATCTTATCGTCCTGAAGAGATAAAATAACTTTGGGGTTACGGTTTCGGTCGTTCCGATTCGGTGGTTCGATTCGATTTGATAAAATATTTGCGCACTCAGTTGGGTTTTTCCTAAAAGTCGAATCAGAGACTCGCTGGGGGGGGCTTTAGATCTATAGATCCATGGCACTTCCTTTGCAGAGTAGCTACCTCTGTTTGGGAGACATTCCAGCTGGTTTCCCCGTTTCCCAGACAACAAACAAAAAGCAGCTTTAAGCCGCAATCAAAGCGACGAAAGCCAAAACAAAGTATAAATGCCAATAAATCGTTCAAACAAAACGAATCGAAACAGTTAATGCCGGGCTTGATTAACTGTTTCGGTTTGTCACCAAAAAAAAAACCATCAAAAGTCGAAAAAAATAAAAATAAATACTCGTAAATAGTCGTGAATAATCGTAAATACTCGTGAATATAAACTTGTTGGTTGTGAGTGAAAGTGACAGTGAACTCGATTGACCTGCACGTGTTCGGACATGTCCTTGTCTCTGCCAAACGGTCTTACTTTTTTTTGGTATTAAATAATAACTCAGGGATCGGTCTTTCTTTCCACTTAATTACCATTTTTTCTTGGCTTTTTCTTCGGCTTCTTTTTTCGGCTTTTTCACGAGCAATTAAGCCCAAAAGTCGCGCAGCCGTTTCAATCAATTAAAATCTGTGTTACTCAATCACAACTCAACCCAACTCATTCATTCAATGGATTCCCTACCTCCCTCCCAACCAAACCCCCCCTGAAAGGTTCACTAAACTTTTGCGAACCGGTTGGAGGAAAAAACTCTAAAATTTATAAACTTTTTCGGCAATTACGTTAAAGTTTTTTGTTCAACTTTCGTTTGTAAGTGCAGTTTTTTACGGCGACGACGCTCCACTTTAGAAATGAGTAGGAAAAGATGAAAGTTTTCCCTGCTCGACAAAGCCAGCAATTAATATTAATACGTAACGAGAAAAAAAAGTCAGTAAAAAATAGCAGAAAAAAACTAGGCATTAAGTAAACAAAGCCAGGTGTCATCTTTCTTTAAACAAAATCCCTTTTCTAGTCATTAATTTCTCAATTTTTGACGGAAAGATTGGAAGGGTGTGGGTTCGAATCGAATGAATCATAGTTCCCAGTGGGGTCTGAAAGCAAAAGTTGATGAGCTGCCACACACATGATGGGTGTTAAAGGTTGCATGTAGGATTTCTTTTTCTTTTTGGCCATCAACCTGGACGGGATTACAGTCCCTCTAAGTGGCTTTTCTTTTTTTTCACCTTCAGCCGCTTGTGAAATATTTTCCATTGTTTTTGCTGTCATGAATGTCATGAAGGGAAACCCAACCACCCACCCACTCAATGCCATATCTCCATCAGATATCAGATCGTAAATCACAAATGGCCGGGCGATTGATAATAATTAGAGTGCTTGAAATGGTTTAGAAAGCCAAAGGCTAGATAGAAAGCGTTTGCCATTGACATTAATAGCCTTAAATGGCAGCAACTACTGCAACTCGACTGCTACATTTTCTCGTTTCTATTAGAAAACACACAACCACCCAGCCACCCAACCACCCAACCACCCACCAACCTGCACCCTGTATTTCGCACATTTCGCAATATGTTTTCTTAGCTGGAAATACAGCCTTTCGGTTCAATTGGTTGCTAATTATTTGTGCAAATTGTTAGCATGCTTTTGTTCCTCTTTCTCTGTGCTAATCGAATGCAAAGCAGCCATAGAGTAGTGTATGTGCACAACAACAACAAAAAACAGATACAAGGTGCAGAGAAAGGTGCAAGTAGCCTCTCTCTCTCCTTTCACTCGCGTTTTTTTTCAGAGTTTTCCAAAGAAAGTGTAATTGATTGTTTGTTTGGATTTTAAACAAAAACAAAGACTTAAAAAAAATACCTTTCAGGACTAAAAAATACTCCAAGTTTTCTCAGGAAAAACCCGGTAATTGCTCCGTTAGTTGACCTCTGACCCAACCACGCCTCTTCCAACCCGTTTTTTATCCGATTTTTTTGCTACACTTCATTATGAGCGTTTTTTGCCCGCCCTGCCAGGCTGCCACAATGTGGCATGCATAATGACAACATGTAATTTGGCCTTTCTTTTGCATCGCCTGAATATTTGCTGCCACATTTTGTTGCATGCCCCCTGCCGCTGCCTCTCGATTTGATTGCAACCTCACGGCATCTCGTGGGCTGCTGCCTCTGATTGCAAATTATGGCTTGCCGGGAAATCTTTTTCAAATGCAGACAAAGGAGGCGTGTGTGCTGGGGGGTGTGTGCTGGAAGGGGCGTGGTCGTATCACAAAATCTTTATATGATCGCTTTTTATGCAAATTTACGAGCAGCAGCAGAAGCAGCTTTTCTCAGATGAAAAAGGGATTTGCTAATTGATAATTCAAACGAGATCGTGGCGGGTGTTTGAATACTCGAGAATACTCGATAATGGCTTTGATTACGAATGAGTTGGTGGATGATGAATAAAGAGTCGGAAAAAGCGAATAAAAAGCAGGAAAAAAGCAGCAGAAAAGCAGGAAAAAAGCCGGAAAAAAGTAGTAGAAAAGCAGTAGATAAAGCAGGAAAAAAGAAGGAAAAAAGCGAGTAAAAAGCAGCAGAAAAGCTAATAAAAAGCAGCAGAAAAGCAGGAAAAAGGCGAATAAAAAGCAAGAAAAAAGCGAGTAAAAATCGACTAAAAAGCGATTAAAAAACGAGTATATTTGAATGATTCAAAGCTGGAGTTTTCAGCTCAGTTTTCAGAGCTTTTTCAATTAGTTCTATGAAAGATAAAGAGTTTTACGAGTAATTTGAATTAAATAAATGAATAATGAATGTTGAACAAATCAATCAATGAATGAATGAACTTGCTTTCTGAATGAAAATGTTAATGAATACCCCCTCTCTGGCACCCCCTTTGGATGACCTTTGAATCGAATGGGAATCATTATTTGGATCAGAATTCTTTTCCCTCGAAAAGCGATCTTTTTTCTCGAATATCTCGAATTCTGCACTCGACTCCAGTTTTTATTTTCGGCTTGAGCAAATATTGGCTCGGCCTAAAAAAATATTTATGCGAAAGTATCTGTATCTCTACCCGAGTATCTGTATCTGGGTATCTGAGTATCTGAGTATCTATGTATCTCTATCGTGTACAGTCACTTTTCGCTGTGCCGCTGCCTGTCTAAAATTTCTAGTAAGCAAATAAATCGCATTTGCTGGGACTGGCATCGCGTCATGCTTCAGCGCGTTGCTGGCGCTTCAAAAATTGTGCGGCACGGCGCGGCCTGGCCTGGGCCTGGGCCATTGTTTTGTATTTATTATATTACAGGTGTGTCCCAGCCACCCCCTCCCCAAATCTGAGTGTGCGAATTGAGTTCAACCTGCTGTTGCAACTTGCAACACACAACTCACAACGTGCAACCTGTGCAACATAGTGTCTGCCCCGCCAGTGCCAGTTGATTTATCTATATATTAAGGCATTATATGTGTTTTTAGTTAAAATGCCTCCGAGCACGAATATGCAAAAGGGGGCGAGAAATAAAATGGTGGCCATGCAACTTGTTGTCGATTTCCCCTTCCCCGTTGCCACCGCAAGCGGCATGCATGGGAAAGGCTGCCTCTGTTAGAACCCAAAACCAGTTTCCTATTTAAACACAATATAAAATAATTATAAACCTAAATGAAACAGGGGAGAAAGCGGTTGAAATAGTTTTCAAAACGAATTAACCGCCGCTATCAAGTATGAGCTTAATTTTCTCTAAACTAGAAGTCTTAAAAACGAAGAAATAAATAAAAAAAATAGATTGTTTTTCAATATAAAATCATTAGAAAATCAATTTAAAAATGTAAACAAATAATTAGAGAAAATCGTAATAAATATTTACATAAAAAAATGTAAACAAATAAATCAGAAACATAAGTAAATAATATAAACAGTTTGGATTCAAAGAATGTAAACAAATAATTGAAGTAAATCGTAATAAATATTTACGTAAATATGTAATATGTGTAAATATGTCAAATAATTCAGTAAATAATATAAACAGTTAGGTTTCAAGAAAATGTAAACAAATAATGCAACTTACATGCAACTGTACTTCGATTCTACATCATGTACTCTTTTCTACATTTTCTTCCATTTACATTATGTATATGCAGCTTCATCTAACGGCACTTTTCGCTGCCGACGCAGCTGGGCTTTGCCGCCACTTACACACACACACGCGACCGAGGCGCGAATTTAAATGCAGAAACAAAATGCAAATTTCTCTTAAAATTTCTATTTAATTTATTAAATTTGTCTATAAAATTGTCAAGGGTTATATTTTTTATGGCCTTGCACTTTTTAATCGACGAAAAACTGGGATTTAAACGGTTTTTGCGAACCGACGCCACCCGCGCATCACACACACACGCACCGGACACTTGCAATTCACGATTTGCAGTGCAATTACTTCGATTTGTTGATGTTTTCGAATTTATTTCAATAGATCTCGATGGCTAGAACGATATTAGAGAAGTTTTTTAACGAATTCTGCATTAAAAACACTTTAAATTGCGAAATTAAAATTTTTGGCGCGGAGCAAGTGCGAAAGGATTAGCGCGGATTTTGATAATGGCCGCCGCAGAGAGAGAGATCGATGGAGTGGGAGTAGGGGAGAGAGCAAGTGCAGCGAAGGGTCACCCTGTGCGTGTTTTTAACACTGATTTTTGTGGGGAGGTGGGTGGGGGTTGGGCGCTAAAAGGATGAAATTTGAAATTGGAAAATGATCCGGAAAGTTCCTTATTAAATATAATTCGTTGGATTGTAGTTTTTCGATCTTTAGAGAACCCGATCTTGACACGGAAAGTTCCTTATTAATTCCTAATAATTCCCATAGTTTCTAATAATTCGTAGGATTATAGTCTTTCGATCCCTAGGAGGTTCTCCTAGCCCGGTAGGAATATTATTCCCAAGTAGGATATAGTCTTTAGATCCTTAGATAACCCGATCTTGATTCGGAAAGTTCCTTATAATTCGTTTTATTTAGTATTTCGATCCTTAGAGAACCTCCCAGGCCGGTAAGATATTATTCCCAAGTAGGATATCATCTTTTGATCCTTAGAGAACCCTTTTAGGCTGCTAAGAATATTATTCCCAAGTAGGGTATCATCTTCCTTAGAGAAGAGAGATCCTTAGAGAACCCGATCTTGACACGGAAAGTACATAATTCGTAGGACTATAGTCTTTCGATCCCTAAAAAAACCTCCAAAACCTTTCAGAATATTCCCAAAGAAAAGGTTTCCAAGGTTCTTCGGTTTTGGATCCAAAAGATTCCCATAAAAAAGTCTGTCTTTTTTTATCATTTTATGATTTGCTGACGCCGCTCGTTGTTATCTTTTCTCGACTTTTTTCCGAATACTTTTGCTTTTCAATGGCATTTCAACGAAGTTTTGATTTCTTTTCTTTGGTTTGCCTTTTGGGTTATGCTTTTGTTATTGTCTTGACATTTCCGTGTGCCGCCGATAAGAAGAGCCGCGATTCAATGCACTTTTGATAAGAGTATCGCGGTTGCATCACCGATAAGATCGCGTGTGTCGGCGAAGAAGTCGCCGCGATTAATTTATAACTTAATTCTGTAATGACAATGACTAAGGGTCTGAATCAGAGTCGAGATATTTGTTGACGATTTTTCGTGTTTTTCTGATAACTCCCCAGGGCCGCTGAGCGGTGAAATGTTCCTCAAAAGTATTACTAATCGGGCCTAGACTGTGAAAAGCCAATGCGACGTGAAAAAAAACGTAAACAAAACGCGAAACAAAACTAACAATAAAAACCAAAAAACAAAAATAAATAAAAAACGAAACAAAACTAAAAAACTAAAACAGCGGATATACCAAAGAAATGTTCGATGTACCGCCCAAGTGCCCGGCGTTGGCCAACAAGCTGGGCGGGATCTTCGGCTGGCGCCACACCTACAAGGTGGCTGCCAAGCACGAGGGGATCCCCCATGGCCAGCTCCACAAGTCCTACTCCCTAACGCTGCCCAAGAGGCCGCCCTCGCCCTCGGCCTACTCCTGCGTCAAGGTAAAAAGATACAAAAGTATCTGGTTTTATAATTGATTAGAAATAATTATTTCTCGTCGTGCATCTGACAAATCCAATCTCGATCAACCCGCGGCATTCCTCCAGCCACGCCCACCTGCCTAGTTCAATCTTTTTTCTCAATCGATCGATCGATATATGAGAACCAGATTGCTGCCGCAGCTCGTTGCCGCATCGTTTTCATTGACAAATGACCATAAAGAAATA
The DNA here is from genome assembly GCA_018150545.1 of Drosophila ercepeae. NCBI lineage: Eukaryota > Metazoa > Arthropoda > Insecta > Diptera > Drosophilidae > Drosophila > Drosophila ercepeae. The sequence goes on from JAECWL010000197.1 coordinate 4,586,165, forward strand.
CCCAAAGTGATCAAAAAGCCCGGCACAGTGTCTCGAAATTGCTTGAAAATTGGCTGAAAAAAAGAAAATCATTTATCGTTGAATTTATGGCCACTGCAGCTGTTAAGATTCTTGGCATTGCTGGAGTTCCTGCGCTTCTGACCCACAAAAAAGCAATGCGGTCAAGCCACTAAGCATAGCAAACAAATACATTAAAAAATAAAGAAAAATACAGAAAAAATACAAAAAAAATACAATAAACTACAAAAAAAATACAGAAAACTACAAAAAAAATACAGAAAAATACTTAAAAAAATGAGAGAAAAAAAAGAGAAGCGAAAAATAGCCGAAATTATTGCGCCAACTTTGAGGTTCGACGTTCCAGTTCTGCAGCTCCAACGCTTTCGACTGGTTTTTCAGCCATGATGCAATTGTTTTGCTCTTCTATGCACTGAAAGAAACCAGGCGCTGCTCTATAATGTACGGCAAATAAAAAGAGATTGATTCTCAGCAGCATACTCAAGAGATATCACAGACTTTACCTCTGGAATATATTCTTATAGCAGCAGATCTATCAGAGAGATATCAGAGAGAGGCTTCACCTCTGGAATCTAGAATATATATTCTTAAGAAAATACTTTACTTTTTCCAAGTGTATTGGTTGGCATTTGTTGGGGAATCCAAACCAGCGGAATGCCAAAAGCAAGTCTATTGCAATTTTTGGGGGCGCTGGAGGTCGTCCCGTCGTCTGTCGTCCGTCTTAGTCGCTGATTTCTGGCTTATTTTGGCGTCAATCAAGGGAGTTCAAGTTGAGCTTGAAGACAACCCACGTGAGCCGTAGACGGAGCCAGAGCCGGGTTTCGGCGGTGACTCAACACGTATTGTGTCTGTGCTTTGATGCGGAAGCGCAAACCGAAAATGCAAAATGCCAGATACTAGAGACTACAGACTAGAGATACCAGGTGGCAGGTGCCAGGTGCCTGAATGCCTGTTGCCAGGTCTCCTCCTCCGAAAGACAGGCCAGTTACGTGGTTGGGTAATAGAGATGCCTGTTACCTGCCAGAGATTTCTTACAAAGATTTTGATTTTAAACAATGAAGAGGAAACCCTAAAGAAAGATTTTTTAACCAAAACATATTTCCTTTTCGTTTCAGCCCGACTCCTGGGTGACAGTGACACATCTGCAGACACAGTCCGGCATCCTGGATCCGGACGATTGTGTGCGGGATGTGGCCGACGACAGAGAGCAGATCCTGGCCCACTTCGACGATCCGGGACCGGATCCGGGTGTGCAGCAGGGCGGCGGCGATGGAGCATCGGGCAGTTCCTCCGTCGGCACCGGCTCGCCGGACATCTTCCGCGATCCCACCAACACAGAGGCGCCCACCTGCCCCCGGGACCTGTCCACGCCCCACATCGAGGTCACTAGCACCACGTCCGGACCGATGGCCGGCCTAGGCGTGGGTCTGATGGTGCGCCGGAGCAGTGATCCCAATCTGCTCGCCTCCCTCAAGGCGGAGGGCAGCAACAAGCGGTGGTCGGCCGCGGCGCCCCACTACGCTGGCGGGGATTCGCCCGAGCGCCTGCTGATGGATAAGGCCGGAGGCCACCTGTCGCCGCAGTGGGAGGAAGAGGACGATCCCACCCAGCAGCTGCTCAACCAGCAGCCCCATGCGGGAGCCAACGGAGGCAACGGAGCTGCCAACCATCAGCCCTTCGCCCGTTCCGGCCGCCTGTCCATGCAGTTCCTGGGCGTCGGCAACGGCTACAAGTGGATGGAGGCTGCCGAGAAGCTCCAGCAGCAGCACCACCAGCAGCCGCCTGTCCAGTCAGCTGCCGCCCACGCCGGTCCCGCCCAGAGCGGCGCCTACTCCAGCAAGTCCCTGCCCAGGGAGAGCAAGCGCAAGGAGCCGCTGGGCCAGGCCTACGAGTCCATCCGCGAGAAGGACGGCGAGATGCTGCTGATCATCAACGAGTACGGGAGTCCTCTGGGCCTCACCGCCCTGCCCGACAAGGAGCACGGCGGTGGGCTGCTGGTCCAGCACGTGGAGCCCGGATCGCGGGCAGAGCGGGGACGGTTGCGCCGCGACGATCGCATCCTGGAGATCAACGGCATTAAGCTGATCGGCCTGACCGAGTCCCAGGTCCAGGAGCAGCTCCGCCGCGCTCTGGAGAGCTCCGAGCTAAGGGTGCGAGTGCTGCGCGGCGATCGCAATCGCGGCCGTCAGCAGCGCGACTCCAAGGTGGCCGAAATGGTGGAGGTGGCCACAGTCTCACCCACCCGGAAGCCGCACGCCGCCCCAGTGGGCACCTCCCTGCAGGTGGCCAACACCCGGAAGCTGGGCCGCAAGATAGAGATCCTCCTGAAGAAGGGACCCAACGGCCTGGGCTTCTCGGTCACCACGCGGGACAACCCCGCCGGTGGCCACTGTCCCATTTACATCAAGAACATCCTGCCGCGCGGGGCCGCCATCGAGGACGGGCGCCTGAAGCCCGGCGATCGCCTCCTGGAGGTGGATGGCACGCCCATGACGGGCAAGACCCAGACGGACGTGGTGGCCATTCTGCGGGGCATGCCTGCCGGAGCCACTGTCCGGATTGTGGTCTCCCGCCAGCAGGAGCTGGCCGAGCAGAACGGCGAACAGGCGGCTGCAGGAGCTCAGGCTAATCCACCGGCAGCTCCGCCACCGATTCCCGTCCAGAAATCCAGCAGTGCCAGGTCGCTCTTCCAGCACCAACAGCAACAGCAACAGCAACAGCAGCAGCAGCAGGCGCAGCTGAACGAATCTCAGCACTTTATAGACGCGGGAAGCGAGTCGGCTGCCTCGAATGTAAGTGGAAGTTAAAGCTTCAGAAGATTCCAAACTAATCATTTTTTTCTTTCCTTGACATCCAACAGGACAGCCTGCCGCCGAGCAGCAACAGCTGGCACTCCCGCGAGGAGCTAACCCTGCACATCCCAGTCCACGACACGGAGAAGGCCGGCCTGGGTGTGAGTGTCAAGGGCAAGACGTGCTCCAACCTGAACGCCTCCGGCTCCAGCACCTCCAGCTCGGCCATGAAGCATGACGGGGATCTCGGGATATTCGTGAAGAACGTGATCCACGGAGGAGCCGCCTCCAGGGACGGGCGTCTGCGGATGAACGACCAACTCCTCAGCGTGAACGGAGTCTCGCTGCGCGGCCAGAACAACGCCGAGGCCATGGAGACTCTGCGCCGGGCCATGGTGAATACGCCGGGCAAACATCCGGGCACCATTACCCTCCTGGTGGGGCGCAAGATCCTTCGCTCGGCCAGCTCCAGCGACATCCTGGACCAGAGCACCAGCCACAGCAGCAGCAACAGTAACAGCAACAGCAGCGGCGGCGGAGGAAGTGGCAACCACAACAGCAGCTCCAATGCCAGCGATAATTCCGGTGCCACGGTCATCTATCTGAGTCCCGAGAAGCGGGAGCAGCGGTGCAACGGAGGAAGTGGAGGCGGAGGTGCCAGCAATGAGATGAATAGGTAAGATCTTGGATGTTTTTATTCCCTGAAAGAAGGATTAATATTCTCGTAATCTCTTCGTAGATGGAGCAATCCCGTTTTGGATCGTCTAACCGGTGGCATTTGCTCCTCCAACTCAGCGCAGCCTTCGCAGCAGCAGGCGCAGCAGGCACATCAGCCGCAGCAGCAGCCACAGCAGCAGCGTCGCCTGCCCCCGGTTCCGGTGGGCAACAGCGCCGCCTTGAGGAACGAGAGCTACTACATGGCCACCAACGACAACTGGTCGCCGGCGCAGCTGCACTTGCTCACCGGCCACGGCAACACTGCGATGCTCATCGAGGACGACGCCGAGCCCATGTCGCCGTAGGTTTCGATTTCTAAGGTCCATCGAGCTTCATTCTTAATAGGTTTTCCGTTGTCATCCCTTCCAGAACTCTGCCGGCACGTCCGCACGATGTCCAGCACTGCAACCCGAGCAGTGCCAACGCATCGTCCGCCCAGCCGATGACCGCCGGACCAGGACCTGGCTCTGCATCAGGAGTCGTTCCCGTCCCGGGTACACCATCCACGTCCTCCAACTTTGATGCCACCTACTCGTCGCAGCTGAGCCTGGAGACCAACTCCGGGGTGGAGCATTTCTCGCGCGACGCTCTTGGCCGGCGCAGCATCTCGGAGAAGCACCACGCCGCGCTGGATGCCCGCGAAACCGGCACCTATCAACGCAACAAGAAGCTGCGCGAGGAGCGCGAACGGGAGCGCCGCATCCAGCTGACCAAGTCGGCGGTCTACGGCGGCTCCATCGAGTCCCTAACGGCGCGCATTGCCAGCGCCAATGCCCAATTCGCAACCGGCTACAAGCACGCCAAGACCGCCTCCAGCATCGAGCAGCGGGAGACGCAGCAGCAGATGGCCGCTGAGTCGGAGGCCAGGGACCAGCTAGGCGACCTGGGTCCCTCGCTGGGCCTGAAGAAGTCATCGTCGCTGGAATCGCTCCAGACAATGGTCCAGGAGCTGCAGATGTCCGACGAGCCGCGCGGCCACCATGCCCTGAGAGCGCCGCGAGGACGCGGTCGGGAGGACAGCCTCCGAGCGGCGGTGGTCAGTGAGCCGGATGCCAACAGTGAGTCTAGTTTGGACGTCCAGTTGGGACAATTAATAGCTTCTTTCTGTCTTTCCAGAACCCCGCAAGACCTGGCTGCTGGAGGAGGGCGACCACGAGGGTGGCTTCTCCGCCCAGAGGAACGGTCCCTTCCAGAGCTCCCTGAACGATGGCAAGCACGGCTGCAAATCGTCGCGTGCCAAGAAGCCCAGTATCCTGCGCGGCATCGGACACATGTTCCGCTTCGGCAAGAACCGTAAGGACGGAGTGGTGCCGGTAGACACCTACGCCACGGCCAACAGCACCATATCCCCGCCGAGCTCGGTGGTGTCCACGAATACCCAGCAGATCCAGCAGGCCCAGCAGATACCCACCGCCGCCCTGGCGGCTTTGGAGAGGAACGGCAAGCCGCCGGCCTACCAGCCACCGCCACCGCTTCCAGCTCCCAATCCGGTCTCGGGGGGATCGCAGCTGAATGGGGGAATCCATCAGAACGATATATTCAACCATCGCTACCAGCACTATGCCAACTACGAGGATCTTCATCAGCACCAGCACCAGCATCAGATTAGGTGAGGGACCGGGTCCTGCCCCCGGACTCCATTCCAGGGTTTCATTTGTTTGGGCTTGGTGATGGAATCATACTAACCTCTCGAATTTTTTATCATGGAAACTAACTTGGATTTGTTTTGTGTTCCCATCTCTTTCTCTCCATCTCTCTCGTTCTCTTTCTATCTCGTTTTATCGTTCTCTGTCTCTGTCTTGTCGGTGTGTCGGTGAATGTAAATTGTTGTCCATGTGTATGTAACCCACAACCACACCCACACCCGCAACCCACCCATACATCCACACACTCCTCACACACACACATGCATACACACACACACACCTACACGCATACACAACTACTAACGCAAAAGGAGCAGCAGTCGAGGAGGCGACTCCAGCACCTCCAGCATCTCGGAGACGCTCTCGGAATCCACGCTGGAGTGCATGCGCCAGCAGGTGATCAGGCAGAGGATCAAGGTGGAGGCGGAAAGGTAACACCCCCCAGCACACCCACACCCACACACTCGCATTCCCTTCCACACTAACACAATCACACAGCCTCACTCACACAGATACTCGAACACAGACAGTGCGTTTCGTTCCCGGAAGGCTAAATCCCAGCCAATTCCCACTCGATTCTTGGGAGGAATGTTTTTAAAGATTCCTAGATCGATTCTCTATAAATCTGCTTTAAAATATTTTTGGGAAACTTTTCCAATTCATTTTGTTGGGTATCCCCTTCTAAGGGTATCCCCTTGAAGAATTGAAACCCATTGCCCACTTTTTATATAAAGCGCCTAGGCATCACGATATCTCCGCCAATGTTCATCCGATTTCCAAGAGGGAGACCTCTAAAGATTCACAATTCGATTCCCCATCGATTTGTATAAAAATATTGGAGCAGAACGGTTTCTCGACTTTTTTAAACCCTTTTCTGATGAATCCTTTTGAAAATCCATGGGATTTCATATAAGGGGCCTAGACATCCCTATATCTCCGCCAATTCTTATCCGATTCTCGAGCGGAATACCTCAAAAGATTCCTATTTTGATTCCCCAGCGATCTGCTTTGGAAACGAACTGCACTGCCTACTTTTATTATTAATAAGTTCCTTTAGTTTTTGGCTTTTTTTTGGTTCTTTAGCTTGAAATTAATGTTGATTGGACTTTTGGTTTGTGTAAAATTTGCTTCTAAATTGACAATTCATACTGCCTTATCCACCTTGTAAATTACTCATTGGACATTCTGTGCTTGCTCCTCCAGTCGCCGCCATCAGCATTACCATTCGCAGCGCAGTGCGCGCTCGCAGGACATCAGCATGCACTCGACGGGATCGGGATCGGTAGCGGGATCGGGGCAGGCGGGTGCGGCCCAGGCGCAGGCCGGGAACGGAGTGCGGCCGATCAGCAGCTACTACGAGTACGAGACGGTGCAGCAGCGAGTGGGGAGCATCAAGCACAGCAGCTCCTCTGGCGGAGTCGCTAGAGGAGAGGCCAGCGCGGCGGGAGGCAATCCAACCACCTCGCCCATCAATGTGCCCCACTGGAAGGCGGCGGCCATGAACGGCTACTCGCCGGCCAGTCTCAACAGCTCCGCTCGCAGTCGTGGTCCGTTCGTGACGCAGGTGACCATCCGGGAGCAGGGCGGTCTCCCGCCTCACCTTCTCCTCCAGCAGCAGCAGCAACAGCAGCATCAGCAGCAGCTCCAGCACCAGTTCCAGCAGCAACAACAGCAGCAGCCCACCTACCAGACGGTCCAGAAGATGTCCTCCGGCCCGTCGCAGTATGGCAGCTCCGCCGGCTCCCAGCCGCACGCCTCCAAGGTGTGACTATAGGTGTTGGCGCACGCGCGCGCCACTCGGGATGTCCTCGTGGACCGGAGGCGGGAGGCCGGCGGTGTCAGGGAGGTCAGCGAGGAGGTGGAGGTCTTCTACTATGCCACCGAGTGCTGAGGAATCAAATCTGCGATGGAAGCTCTTCCACATTTTCCACTAACCAACCACACAGACACATTTCCAGGGTGGGGCTTGATTTGGCGATTCTATTTTTAAGATAAACCTGGGTCACAAAATATTTGTAATCGTAGAACCCATCCGAGGTCGATAATCATTCCGCAGTAAGGCGAATTATATTTGTAACCAAAGCGAAAGAGGGATTTCCACGAAACAGGATTCCATCTTCGATCGAAGAGGAGATTCGTGGAGAGAGGAAGCTGAACCTAAATTACCAAAGCTGAGAAGCAATCTAATTGGCCAAAACCCCCCACCCTGAAACACCACACACATCTAGGATTAGGATTCATTATTCACAAGATTTAGACTTAGAATCCGTGGATCGACCGAGACCAGAGAGAAAGTATTCCCCCCCAAAACCCCATGTAAAGCGCTAATTATCATATTTGTCAAGTGCTTAGATTAGAAATTAAATTAATTAACTAAGATCTGAGTCTGAGAGTCAAGAGAAACGAAACTTCTTCTGTACATAATTAGTTTACGCCAAAAGCCAAGCGGAAAAGCGAAAATATTCATTTGGAAAAGAACGCTTCCAGGTCATCATCATTCTTTGTCTCTGATATATATTTTTTTTTCTATATTTTTTAATGTGTATATAAAAAAAAAGACATTATTTTTGTTTGTTTTCTGTTAGCTTTAATGTGGAAGCCATTTTGTGTGCAAGAAGAGCAATCAGTGAGGATTTGCCAGAAGCGAAAAGTAAAACTTAGAGCCAACCCCATTATAAGGAAGGATATATAAGGATTATCTATTATATCTATACTATAAGGTGAAGCCTATCCAATTTTTTTTTTTGTCCAAACGAATCGCGAAGAAAGACAAGCAGCTAGCTAGGTTAGGAGACATTGCGTCTATATGGATATGGAAATCCATCCAGTTGTACGATTTAACATAAAAACTAGAGCCTAAGCCTCTATGTATAGCGAATAATATATACGATACTTTAATTTTTTTGTGTGTACTCTACTATATAAGTGATTTTGTGCGATACCGAGCGAATTAAATTGCGAATTAAAAGTTACAAAAATTTCCGAAAATTGTCGATTTTAAAAGAGAACAACATTCCAGAGATTTGGAAACAAGGAGAAGCGTTAGCGTCGCGTCTTTTCCTTGCCGGCGCCACCGGCTTTGCCCTTCCTCACCTTCAGCGCCTCCCCCTCGGCGGGCGGTGATTTCTTCTTCTTGACGCACCTGCCCTTGCGCCGGGCGGACCCCGAGGCTGCCGCGGGAGGATGCTTCTGCTGGGGAATGGGCAGGAGGACGGTGAAGTTCTTCAGCAGCTCCGGCTTGGGGGTTTTGTCCCAGTGTTCGCTGGAAAAGAAGGGAAAAGCTTGGATAAATATATAGACCTCCGTCCCAGCGGGATAACTCACTTGGGCAAGGTGTTCGGTGGCACCACCACATCCAGGACATTGTCTATTAGACGCGACTTGAGACTCCTGTCATTGGTGGTGGTCGAGTGCATCGAGGGCGAGGTGTTGATCTCGATCAGCCAGGGCTTCAGGTTGTTGTCGATGATGATGTCGTAGCCGTAGACCTCGAAACAGTGCCGATCGTTGGCCATTACCGGTGCCACCGCGTCCAGGGAGTGCCGGATGGTGTCTGAGATGCGGCGCCACAGGATATCCGTAACGCCCTCGCCTCGAAGGCTGTCCAAGTAGAGCCAAAGATTCTGTAGAGGCCACTTTCCACCATGAATGGCATTGTACTCGTCCTGAAAATTGAGACCCATTGAGATCAATGCCCATGGAATCTATGAGAAACCCCATCACTTACGTTCGTTTTCTGGATGCTGACATTGGTCAGGTGCATGAAGACGTTGTCGATCTCCGACTGGTCGTACTTCTCGGTGCAGAACCGACAGAATCCCTCATTGTAGAGGTAGGCCTTCAGGGGATTAAAATTGGTGACCAGGACAAACAGGCGCAGATCGAATTTCTTGCCGCCGATTAGGAGGGGGTTCTCGATGTACTTGGAGATCACGCAGGTGTCCCGGTTCATGGCCGGATAGAAGGTCCTGGCGTCGTAGGCGTACTTCTTCAGCTTGGACAGCTTGTTGACCAGGTAGATGCCTACGCCCTGCGACTTGCTGCAGGGCTTCACGATCCAGGTGCTGGCCGGGTTCTGGTGGAAGGCCTCCACGAACAGCTGGTAGTCGGCGGGCAGCACAAAAGTCAAGGGTATGATGTCCAGGTGCTTGTATCGCGTTCCCCCGATTCCCAGCTTCGTGTCCGGGGAGAGCGTCTGGGCCAGGGGATCTCCGCGGCGCTCCAGATCCTTGCGGTAGCGCTTGATGTTCTTGATCAGGAGATCCTTGCGGGACAGCTCAATGGAGTTCGGAAAATGGTTTATCATTCTGAAAAGTAAATGAAACAATTATTTGAAATTTGAAAATGATCCTTATTCCGCCAAACAGTGTTGGAAAACTCCCGCAGTGCCAAAACCGCAAGGTGTTTCATGCAACAGTGTGTCCCCTTTTCTCTCTCTCTCTCTCTTTGACGGCCGATCCTTGGCTCTCTCCCGGCAGCCATGTTTTTATTTCCGCTTTGCAATCCGTGCTTAAAAATTGCCATTTCTTTTATTATATAATAAAATGGTTTTGGACAATAAGAATTGGCTTTAAAAAGTTCTAAAAATATCAAAAAACAAGTATTTTCAGTGTATAGTTTAGGGTAAGTTTCGGTTTCGGGAAAACGCGAGTGTTAAAAAGTTGGTGTGCCGTCGCCTCGTTAACTTTGATTAGAATCCTTTTTTGTGTCGATTAAATTATGATTAACAGTGTTAGTCCTTAAAGGATACATTCCTTGATTATCTGGTAAGCAAATCAAACTATTTAAATGGCAATTTAATTCAATTTTAAAGCAAAATCCTGGATTTTTATGCAGATTAAGGAGAGACTTCCTGAGGGGGACTTTGGCACCGCAAGTCCCGTTATGTGGAGCAGCGTATAGATACATATGTACGAATGGAAGGAAAAGAAAATGAAGGAAAAGAAGATGAAGGAAAAGAAGATGAAGGAAGAAGATGAGGAGAAGGAAGAAGATGATAATAAAGTGAATCGAAGAGATGTAAAAATATGCAACAAAAAAAGTACAGTCACCGGTAAGTTGCAAAATTTATTAACATTTTTACCTTTGAAGAGGATATTATTGTTATTTTGGTGGAGGAGGCAACTCCCACCACCTTAAAAGTATATATATTTATGATCAGGATTACCTCCTGACCTGTCTTTCTCATTAAAAAATTGTTAGAAGTTAAGATCTTTCACGTAATTGAATTTGAATCGACCGTCTATAGCTTTTGGCTTCTATATAAATATGATTTTTCTCGATTTTCACATTTGTCACATTTTTCGAAGGGGGTCCATCGGAAAATTTTGAAAAAAATGGAAAAAATATTTTGTGCCAGGATTTTGATGCAGATTTATAGGGAATTGAATAAAGATTCCAAATCTATACTTTGTTCAAGAATCGGATGAAAACTTCCAAAGATATGGCCATCGAAAGGGGCGAAAAGAGATTTTTCTCGATTTTCGCATTTTTAAGGCGTCTATCAGAAAAATTTTGAAAAAAATCGAAAAAATATTTTGTGCCAGGATTTTGATGCAGATTTATAGGGAATTGGATAAAGATTCCAAATCTATACTTTGTTCAAGAATCGGATGAAAACTGCCAAAGATATGGCCATCGAAAGGGGCGAAAAGTGATTTTCCTCGATTTTCGCATTTTTAAGGCGTCTATCAGAAAAATTTGAAAAAAAATCGAAAAAATATTTTGTACCAGGATTTTGATGCAGATTTATAGGGAATTCAATAAAGATTCCAAATCTATACTTTGTTCAAGAATCGGATGAAAACTTCCAAAGATATGGCCATCGAAAGGGGCGAACAGTGATTTTTCTCGATTTTCACATTTTTCAGGGGGTCCATCAGAAAAATTTGAAAAAAATCGAAAAAATATTTTGTGCCAGCATTTTGATGCAGATTTATAGGGAATTGAATAAAGATTCCAAATCTATACTTTGCTCAGATCGGATGAAAACTGCCAAAGATATGGCCATCGAAATGGGCGAAATGTGATTTTTCTCGATTTTCACATTTTTCACATTTTTCAGGGGGTCCATCAGAAAAATTTGGAAAAATCGAAAAAATATTTTGTGCCAGGATTTTGATGCAGATTTATAGGAAATTGAATAAAGATTCCAAATCTATACTTTGCGCACGGATCGGATAAAAACTGCCAAAGATATGGCCATCGAAAGGGGCGAACAGTGATTTTTCTCGATTTTCACATTTTTCAAGGGGGTCCATCAGAAAAATTTGAAAAAAATCGAAAAAATATTTGGTGCCAGGATTTTGATGCAGATTTATAGAGAATTGAATAAAGATTCCAAATCTATACTTTGCTCACGGATCGGAAGAAAACTGCCAAAGATATGGCCATCGAAAGGGGCGAAAAGTGATTTTTCTCGATTTTCACATTTTTCACATTTTCAGGGGGTCCATCAGAAAAATTTGAAAAAAATCGAAAAAATATTTTGTGCGAGGATTTTGATGCATATTTATAGGGAATTGAATAAAGATTCCAAATCTATACTTTGCTCACGGATCGGATAAAAACTGCCAAAGATATGGCCATCGAAAGGGGCGAAAAGTGACTTTTCTCGATTTTCACATTTTTCAGGGGGTCCATCAGAAAAATTTAAAAAAAATCGAAAAAATATTTTGTGCCAGGATTTTGATGCAGATTTATAAGATTCCAAATCTATACTTTGCTCACGGATCGGATGAAAACTGCCAAAGATATGGCCATCGAAAGCGGCGAACAGTGATTTTTCTCGATTTTCAAATTTTACCATGGGGTCTCCCCAGAAAAAGTGAAAAAAAATCGAAAAAATATTTTGTGCCAGGATTTTGATGCAGATTTACAGGAAATTGAATAAAGATTCCAAATCTATACTTTGCTCACGGATCGGATAAAAACTGCCAAAGATATGTCCATCGAAAGGGGCAAACAGTGATTTTTCTCGATTTTCACATTTTTCAGGGGGTCCATCCGAAAAATTTGAACAAAATCGAAACTGTAACTCGAAACTATAACTCGAACTATATATAATTCGAACTATAACTAGATCGATCGAAACATGCCTTAACTTTTAAGGTTTTCCCACTTTTTAAAGATCTGACCTGGAGCTAAAAATGACATAGACCTCTATGGATAGATCCCAACTATCCTATATTCTATATATCTTTATATGGAAGGGTATATAAGTTTCCTCTCTACGACGAGCTACGATTTAGCTTCCCTTTCTTGTTAAAAATGAATTATCCAAATGAATGAACTCTTAAAAATTATATATCTAAACGAATTCTTTAAAAAGGATCATAAATCTGCGGCTCTGCCCCGAGGAAGATCCCATATTAATTATGGAAAGAGAAGAAGAAGGAGGAGAGTGTCAAAGAAATACTCTCCATCCTCTATCGAATCCTTTCTAGACGAAAAACTTACTGATCCGAACGCATCCTGTAGGGATGGTCAATCCCAAAGATGTACCGACAGTTCTGGGTGCAGGCCCAGTAGAAGTTCCATTCGCCGCCAAAGGAGGGCACCTGGAGCCAGCCCCGCTTCTGAAAGTTGCTGACCAGCGCCGACTTCTCCCAGTCGGTGCTGTAGAAGAGGCACTTCTGCGACTTGGGCGGCTTCAGGCGGGTCCGGATAAAGGTCACCAGGGGCGGTGTTTCAGGGGGCGGAGGCACATCCGGCGGCGTATCGTCGCCGCAGCTGGTGCAGCTGCCTCCCCGCTTCGGACGGAGATTCTTCAGAGCGCTGGACTTTGCCTGCGGCTTCATCCTGAAGGCTGTCCAGCTCTCCAGCTGTCCAGCAGGACCCCGACTTCCTTTACACTCTGGAATGCGACTGCAATGTTTTCGCCCCAATTATCATCAATTTTTTGTGTTTTTTGTTAACTATGAGTGATTTTTTTTATTATGAATTTTTTATTGGGTTTCTTTTCGAATTATTGACAAAAAAGATCTGGCCTGGCTAATGCCAGGTAGAAACTGATGGGGGAAACCCCATACGGATGGATTCCTTGGATACGTTGATCATCACCCGGAAGCCCTTGAAGTTCTAGATCCGCTTGCATAATTCCCGCAAGAAAGCGAAAGTGCTAATTCCCTTGAATCGTCAATATTTGCCCAAAAATCTGGCACCGTTTAGGGTATTTCTGAAGCGGGTTTTGTGCCTGGGAAGTTCTAAATAATCGGCAACCTTCTGGGGAACCGCAACGGAGCAAACTTTGACTTTGACACGAAATTTTAGAGGCACTTGTTCGGCGGAGAGACCCTCAAATGTTGAGTAATTTCACACTTGCCAGAGACATAGTTTTGTGGGCAAAGAACAGACACTGCCCATTGATGACACCTGACCCCCGGCGGGGTATAAATGCCTCAGACCCCGGGATGGTCAACAGAGTTCACCGGCCGCCGTTGGGAAGTCAAGAACTGTGGATTTACTGCTCCGACGATCGCCTGAAAAATACTTAAACTTAACAATATGAACTTCCACGTGGGATTGGCTGTTGTCTTGGTTGCTTTGGTCTCCGTGATCCGTCCGGGAGAGGCCACCTTTAGCAAGCTGAACCTGCTCCTGGGCGGCGGAGGCACTGCAGCAGGCTATGGCACTGGTTACGGCGGCTACGGCACTGGATATGGTGGCGGTTATGGCGGTGGATACGGATACGGCTCCGGCTATGGCTCCGGCATTGGCTATGCCCCCGAGAACGTGGTGAAGGTGATCAAGGTGTCGGTGGTGCCGGGAGGAGGATCCTATGGAGGCGGCTACGGCGCTGGTTATGGAGGCAGCTATGGAGGGTACGGAGGAGGGTACTCTGGAGGCTTTGTGGGCGCCGCTCCAGCCATCTCCACCTCCGCCGTGGTCACACCCGTGGTGACCTCCGTCTCCACCCCGGTGGCTCCTGCCGTGGGCTTGTCCGGCTTCGGCGGCGGCGCCTTCGGTGGCGGCTACGGTGGCGGGTACGGTGGCGGCTACGGCAGTTTGCCCGCCTCTTACGGATTCGGATCTGGCTACGGAGCCGGCGGTGGCTTCGGCCTGGGATTCGGAGCTCCTCCTGCGCCTCTGGGACTGGCCTCGGGACTGTGCTGAAGGAACATCCCACAAACGACGAACCTTAACGAGAACTTGGTTAACCATATTTTTTTTTTGTATTTTTAATAAAAATTTTGTAAAAAGAAATTCGAAAATAAAACGTTTTAATCTGTAAATTAATGAGTTTTTAGAGTTTTGTGGTGGGGAGTCGATTTTTAAAGACAATTTTTCTAAATTCTCTTAAAAAAAAGACTCATTCTGTCCTTAAAAAAGGGAAACTTTATCGAAATCTTAAAAAAAAAGGGAACAACTTCTGTAATATTTTGCGCTTTTCTTCATTGAAATTTATTTGTTAATAAATGTTTAGCTTTAAGACTCTTTCTGTTGCATCTTCGAGCTGTTGCAATTCCTCGTTTGGCCATTACAAAATTTATAAAATATTTCGCACCCAATTGAAGAAGAAGTCGCCTGCCTCCAATTAAGTGAACCCAACCCAAGCCCCAAACCCTAAAACCCAAACGCCGAAGCCCCAAAGAGCCCATTCAACCCAGACGGATGATGACCTTCGTGGGGGAAATGAATGAAACCGAGAGTTGGCTTTTGGATTGTGGACTCCACTGTTTACGCATTTGGTTAGCCACGTTTTGGGCCCCGTCTGCCCACAATGCAGGGCCACAATGCTCCCCTCCTGATGGTAATCAAGTGCCAAAAGCCAGAAAGCCAAAAACCCAGAAAGCCCGAAAGCCAAAAAAAGCCAGAAAGCAAAACCAAAGTCAAAGTCACAAGAGCCAAGCCCAAAAAAAAAAATGTATGGCCAAGAATGCTTTACGCCCGATGGGTGCAAATTGGTTGAGCTGGACCAGTACCATCCATGCACTGTAAAAAAACCCTCAAAATTACTATAAATTGTTAAAGAAATAACTATACATTTGAGAATCAATCTTTTTCTCAGTGTCCTCTTCAAAGAGGGAAAAAACTACAAAATCTGTAAATGGAAATGTGTAAATTGGTTATGATTTAATATTTGCCATGTTCAGCCAATAAACCCCCAAGAGCCAGAAAAGAAAGAAGGTATATGAGAAGTACACAGATTTGAATACGGAATGAAATAGTGAGGAGAGAAAAAACCTCTACAACGCCTAAAATACAATATTTTTGTCTAGAATCGCCATTATTTATGCAAATAATTTGCATTTTAAAGCCAAAATTCCACGCATGTTCCCTAAAAAGGGACTTTTATGTTGCTCTCGTGTTCTCGAAGAACAACCAAAACCTGTTTATGGGAAACACATCAAATTTCGCCAGATGGACCTGATGTTGACCTGATTTGCATACGAGGTCTAGATCAATAGACTAAGAATTTACACATTTTGTAATATTAATACCGGAACGTGAACTAAACTGGAACTGAAACTGAACTGAGATCTGAAACCAAGACAAGTTTTTGAGATGATCCACAGATCTGGGCGTGCTTTGTATTTGAATTGAGATTGGCTTTGGTTTTGGGCTGCGTTTTTTTTTTGTCAAACTGATGGCTACGTGTAGCCATGCCAAAGATTTCGGTGGCTGGATGAGTGACAATGACAACATAGTTGGTAACGCCTGCACAGAGAGAAATTTCTACTCAAAAAATGGGGAAAATTGGAAGGAATATTCATCCTACCCGAGCCTATATCTTTGTCTTGGAAAGTGTTGTACCTTTAACGATTTCTGGCTTCAATCGTTATCGATTTGCATTCAAATCTTGGTAGAATTTTTAAATAAAATTTTTCATCGATTTTTGGTGAATTTTTATGATGCTACCCCTTAAAAATTTGGAAAAAATCGATAAAATTGTTGTATCCTTGTTTTTGAAACAGAAAGAAAGTACTCGAAGAGTCGAGTTCAGGAAGGTATAACTTTTCTCGATCGGATAAAAAGTGACCAAGTTATGAAGATTATAAGCGAGGATTTAAGGATGATTTTTCGGTTTTAAGGATAATCTCATATCCTTGCCATATCCTTGTCAATTCCCCTCTGATTTGGATGTCTATTACCTTAAAATTCTCCATAAATCTTGACCAAGTTATGAAGATTATAAGCGAGGATTTAAGGATGATTTTTCGGTTTTAAGGATAATCCTATATCGATATCCCCCCTGATTTGGTTGTCCATTAATTCTCCATAAATCTTGTATAATAATCCTGGACATAGGTAGGTTTCCCTCAGTGTATATTTGGGGAATTACCTGACTTGCTAGCTTCTTGCGAATCCGTAACGTATCCATCCACAAAATGCTGCCTTATACTTTTTATTTATTTATTGTTTCGTCGAGATGCGAGAAAATATCTCACTTGATGGTTAAGTAGTTGAGGTGACAGACAGCCCGGCCCGACAGCCCGGCACAGCCCCGCCTAGATTTCATCGTTCAAGCCTTGTCTTGGCCCATAAGTAACTATTTATGAATTAAGCAAACACCATCGCTGCTGCTCCAAGGGGTAGGCTACCAAAGCTCTCAAAGATTAGAACTACACAAATACACACAGCTACAGATACACAGCTACAGATACAAACACTGAGATACTGAGATACAGATACTGAGATTTAGGTCCAAAGCCGGCTATAAATTAGTGGCCAGACTCGATTTGGGACATCAGTTGAGTTTCGCTTAGGGTTCAGGTAGCACCATTACCACTGCCATTATCACCATGAAGCTGTACGTTTGCGTGGCCTTTGTTGCCCTTCTAGCCATGTCGGCACCGGCGCCGTCGGAGGCCCTCCTGGGCGCCAAGCTGGCCCTGCTCAAGGCCATTGGCGGCGGTTTGGGTGGCGGCTCCGGTTTCGGCGGCGGCTCCGGCTCTGGCTCCGGTGGATACGGCGGCTCCGGCTACGGCAGCGGCGGATACTCCGGCGGCTACAACCAAGGATACTACAGCCAGCCCAGCCGTCCAGTCTACAACTCGGGATATGGCAGCTCCTCGTCCTCCAGCTCGTCTAGCTCTGCCTCCTCCTACGGCGGTGGCTATGGAGGCGGCTACGGAGGCGGCTACGGTGGCGGCTATGGAGGCGGTGAGCAGGTCATCAAGGTCATCAAGGTGGTGGAACAGCCCTCGTACCGCTCTTCCGGCTACGGTGGTGGCTACGGAGGTAGCTACTCCTCGTCCAGTGCCAGTGCCTCTTCCAGCGCCAGCTCCTCTGGATACTCTGCTCCTGCCCCGGCTCCCGTGGTGTCCTACTCGGCCCCAGCTCCAGCTCCAGCTGTCACCTACTCCGCTCCAGCTCCTGCTGTGACTTACTCGGCTCCAGCTCCTGCTGTGACTTACTCCGCCCCAGCTCCTGCTGTGACTTACTCCGCCCCAGCTCCGGCTGTTACCTACTCGGCTCCTGCTCCCGCTGTGACTTACTCCGCTCCTGCTCCCGCTGTGACCTACACTGCTCCTGCTCCAGCTCCGGTTTCCGTGGTCCGTTACACCGCTCCCGCCCCCGCTCCAGTGGTGCGTTACACCGCTCCCGCCCCCGCTCCAGTGGTGCGCTACACCGCCCCTGCTCCCGCCCCCATCGTGCGCTACACCGCCCCTGCTCCCGCCCCAGTGGTCATCCCCGCCCCTGCCCCAGCTCCGGTGATCATCCCAGCACCCGCACCCGCCCCCGTGGTCATCCCGGCACCCGCTCCCGTGGCACCCGCCCCCATCAACTACGCTCCCCAGAGCCAGCAGATCGTGAAGACCATCAAGCTGATCGTGGACGAGGACCACGCCCCGGCTCCAGTCTATGGACCCCCGGCACCTGCTCCAGTGGCCACCGGCTACTCCAGCGCCTCGGCCAGCAGCGCGGCCAGCTCCAGCGGCGACTACAGCAACGGAGGCTATAACGGAGGCTACAATGGAGGCTACAACGGAGGCTATAACGGAGGCTACAACGGAGGCTACAATGGGGGCTACAACGGAGGCTACAGTGGCGGAAACTCCGGCCTGGGATTCGGCGCCGGCTGGAAACGCGGCGGCATCTTCGAGAAGCTGGTGGGCTGCTAAGTGCTCCTCCGGAACACCAGAGACAGTCACCGGACTGAAGCCTAACCATAAACGTACTCAACCTATTTTTTTTCTAGTTCTAAACCGAATAATCGTATTTTTTTGTTAATCGAGTCGAAGCGATGTGTAAATACAAAATAAATCCTCAACCTTATACCTTATACAAAACCACACACCTGGATGTTTCAATGACCAACTATGACCAACTAATTATATAACAAATCATCGTAGATATCCGATATCCGGATGGAGATTCGGATAACAATTACTGTCTCTTATGTAATCGCCAGAATCTGAAACACCTTCGTTTGTACTTAACTTTTCGGGGCTCTCGGCCAGGTTCATTGTGTTTTTTTATTGATTCTATCGGAAATTAGCACTCGAATGCTAACTCTCAGCAGATCGGTGGCAATTCCAATTCCAATTCCGGATGAGCTCCAAAATGGGTGGCCCTGGTTTGGATCGACGAGGTCTCAGCTCTGAGGTTCCCCCAAAAAAGAGACTCTTTCCATGGAACTTAATTAATTTATTTAGTTTAAGACTTAATTAGGTCTAAGAACTAACTCGGAAACTGGTTTTCTGTAGCAGAATTTTTAGTTCAGGTTAATATTTCCTACACGAGTATTTTCTATGAATCTTAGGGAGTCTTTTAGGCGCAACCACTAGAGTTTCTTTAAAGTATTATTAATTAAAAAACCGAATAGATATCATCTTAACGATTTTATCAACCTGCGTCATGCGATTCATGCCAAGTGTCACCGTTGGGCGTTCAGCCAAGACCAAGAACATCCGTTCTTCGGAGAATATAAAAGCTAGAGGCTGCCAAAGAACTCCAAGTACCAGAGAAGATTCAGAATGTCAGTCTGTGGTTTCAAGTTGTTTATTTTGGTGGCAAGTGTTGCGGGTTTGGCAGCAGCAGGTCGACCGGCAGAGAAGGAGAAACCCACGGTTCCCACCGCCTACGGTGCGTATGAGTAATGTCCAGGCTGGGAGGCTAGTTTGAGGATTACTTTGAGTTGATTTACAGGCTATGGACCTGCCATACATATTAGCTCTGGGGTTCTGCAATTGGCTCCGGATACGGAGCAGCCTCACTTGCTCCTGGTTCCGAATGCCTACTCCTCCCACTCCTCCTCGTCGTCTCTGGGAAGTCCCTGGCCCCACTTGTACGCTGAGACCTTGGGCTCTTCCCACCTGCCTGCGTTGACCCCTTCGATCCAGGAGCCTCGCATCCTGGTCAGCGACAACGTGGACTTCTCCCAACTGAAGCTCACCCAACACAACTTCCCCATCCAGTCCCATGGACGTTGAGAGGATTTTTTCTCAGAATTTTTGTTATTTTTTTTATTTGTTTTTTTTTTGTTGTTTTACAGAAAACCCTTTTTTAAAGAATATATATATTTTTGTATAATATAAAACTTGGCTTTGGTTAATTTATTCTTGTAAGTTTTTAACACAACAAAAAAAAAAACAAAAAAATAGTTAGGATTTAGTTGAGAATTCTTCGAGCTTTCTGATTTTTGGTTTTCTGGTTCGCTTTTTTTGGTTTTTTGGAATCACAGTCTTAGTAGAGCTGTTCCAGGTGGCTCAGGCCCAGATCGTGGTCGTGGTCGTGATCCTCCAGATGGTGGATCTCCGCCTGCTGGTGCTCCACCTGCTGCTCCAAAGCCTGGTGCTGCAGCTGATGGATCTCGTGCTCGTCGCGATCCTTGAACTCGTACAGCGTGCTGTAGCTGAAGGCACCCTTGCCGTGGTCGATGCCGGGCACCGGCTTGTGGTCGTCCTCGTGGTGGTGCTCCTCGAAGTGCGAGTGGATCTCGCTGGCTTCGGCATACTCCTCGCCGCCATCGGAGCCGTAGTCCGCCGGGAAGTGGTCCTCGCTCAGGTGGTCACCCAACGAGCCCAGATGGTCCGACTCGTGGGAGGACACCTCAGAGCTAAAGTCCAGCTTGGACAAGGCCTCGCCGCCCGTCAGGCCTCCGGCATAGTGGCCCAGCAGGCCAGCGGAGTGCACCGCGGAGGAGAGATCCTCGCCGAGGGGATACCCAGAGACCAGGAGGCAGAGCTGACCCAGCAGGAGCATCATTTCCAGGCGATAACTGAACATTTTGATTGGGTTTCTGGTGTGTTGATGGTAAAAAATAAATCCAAAACCGACGCGGTGAAATGTTTCGAGACAACTAATTTATTTCGACAAGCCCGGTGGCATTTTATATGCTCTGCGGCCCCGTCAATTTTTTCAGCAATTTTCCTGCACATTTTCCAGCCACTTTTCGCGCTTTTCTGTTTGCTTGCAACAAAATCCACACAAGCAGAAAACAAAAGCACACAAAATGTTGCAACGGACATCTGCCTACGACGATCCCCGCGATCGTTCGACTGGAGCTGATAATTTGCTGCACTTACTCCGCTGTCATGTTGCAACGTACGTGCTGTGCGTATACGTAATAATTGCTGGCTTCTTTTCTCTCAGTGTGCCGATCATGTTGCGTAATTAGTGGGCAAAGCGATGGCAATCCATCCCTGTGGGAAGGCCCCAAAAATCTACAAAAATCAATACGGAGACCGAATGCCTAGTTGAAGCGGAAGCTGGCTTCTCTCTTTCCGTATTTCTTCTGTTTTTTTTTGGACACCTTTTTTTTGTACAGCTTTTTTTTGTACACCTTTTTTTTGGCATAAATCCACTAATTAATAAACCTATCAATAGCAGATATTGGGGAACTAGAATGACAAATACATTGGGGTCTCCACAAGGCACTGAGAAAACAACAACTTCCTAAGGATTCAGAATAAGGGATTATCTTTATAGAAACCCCCGAAACTCCAAGCAATCTCCAAGAAGCAGTCACATTATATAAATCCATTAAAGCCTCTATACGGGGTTTATGATAGTCCCTCCCTGGTCCCCGCTAATAAATAGCAATCTCCATTGATTTTTGATTTCATAGCCAGAGAGCTATACGAGCTATATAAGTCAGCAGAGCGATCACTCCCCAATGGATCGCTGACACACTCACCCATATTCGTATCCCCCAGCTCTGGTGGCTCTGGTGGCTCTGGTGCCTGGTGGCGGGTATCCCAGAGATTCGATTGCAAAAGGTGGAAAAGCGAAACAAAACAGTGGAGCAGCATGCCTCGTACATGGGCAGAGGTCCGTAGAAATTTTGTTGCCATCAATTTTTGGACGTGAAATGTGCGAATAAATTGCCAAAAACCAGGCACGATTAGAGGCATTATTAGAGTTAAAGACGAATATCAAGTGCTCTCAAAAAGGAGTTTGAAATAATATATAAAAAAAGATTCCAATCTGATTCAAGCGAGAAGAAGATCTTTGTTATCCTTCTAGGTACGAGTATTTCCAAATAAAATCTTAGAAGTTTTGCAAAACCCTTGGACTCTCTTTGAAGTGGCTTCCACTATTTTGTTGGGGAATTCTCGGTTTTAAACACGCAAACCCAAAGTAAAACACTCAAAGAAATCCGAATGGATAGTTTGTCAATATTCCCCATCCAAGAGAAACATTTTCTGCGGGTGTAGTGACTCGAAAATGTAATAGCCACGCTTCTTATTATTTTTTTCTACTTCGTTTTCAGTTTTCAGTTTTTGTACAAGTTTTAATTTAAGTTTGGTTTTTTGTTTTTTATGGCTAAGGTGGAGGCGGAGAGCTGGTAGGCGGGTAATTGGTAACAGAGCAAGGCGGTTATTAGCTGAGCCGAGCATTTCCTAACGCAAAATATTTTCGTTTGGAAAATTATGCGATTGCCAACCGTCCACCGCCTACCGTCCACCGCCCACCACTTGCCATAATTTCCAATTTCTGGTGAAACAAAAGGCACAGAAAGCAAACACAATCTACCTGGATTTGGCAATTGTGGCTTAATTCGTGCCACTCGGACACGTGCTCTGCTTGGGGCAGAAAACGCAAACACGGAAACCCCAAAAGTCGTGTCTTTAGAACCAAGATAAAACATTATCGGAAAGTGGGACGCCCGCCCTAAAGTATAAAAGATTCGGAGTTGTCCGGGTTTTTTCCAGTGTTCCTCCGCAACCATGACATTCTCCGTTCTAGTGGTTCTCCTCCTCTTGCTGGGAACGGCCCAGCCAGGCAAAAGTCGAAGTGATTTGATTCGCAGAGATTGGATTCTGGACTTTATGAACATTTCGAGAATCGAAGATATAAGCAAAGGCTTCCAAGACGAGGAGCCGGGCTTCCCGAGTGTGGAGAGCCTGCTTAGTCGTTTGCAGAACAACCTGAAGCAGTGGGCGATCGGCCTGCCCCTGGACCTGGGCTTCTCCACCCTCAACTACATCTGCAGCACCATCGTGGACCTGGGAGTGGTGCAGTCGAAGGTCGTGCCCGACATGTCCCAGATGAACTTCTTCCTGGCCACCGACGCCGCCGACTGCCTGAACGTCAGAGTGCCGCTGACCCGGGCCGAGGACCTTTGGACCACCCCGGGATTCCACCGGGATCGGCCCTCAGTCCTCTTCATCACAGGCTTCAAGACGAACATTAACGACTCCGGAGCCGAGCCGGTGGCTAAGGCCTACTCCTGCCGCGGCGACACCAACTTCATGGTGGGTTCTACGAACTTCTAAGGCTTCCAAGGTTCTAAGTGTCTCTATCCA
The DNA here is from genome assembly GCA_018150545.1 of Drosophila ercepeae. Taxonomy (NCBI): domain Eukaryota; kingdom Metazoa; phylum Arthropoda; class Insecta; order Diptera; family Drosophilidae; genus Drosophila; species Drosophila ercepeae. The sequence goes on from JAECWL010000197.1 coordinate 4,609,034, forward strand.
TCCATCCAGGTGCTTGATGCCGCCTACTTCCTGGACACCCTGTACTCCTGGTCGGCTCTGAACACGGAGGCCATCGGGGAGTACGTGGCCAAGGCCCTGCTCCGACTCCCCGACCAGGACTACGTGCGGAACAGGTTCCACCTGGTGGGCCACAGCCTGGGCGCCCAGATAGCCGGTTCGACGGGCAGGAACTACCGCCAGCTGTCCGGCGGCAAAATCCTGAAGCGGGTGACCGGCCTGGATCCGGCGAACCCCTGCTTCTACGACGGTAACGACCTGGAGGGAGTGCGGAGCGGCGATGCCCGATTCGTGGACATCATCCACACCAATCCCGGTATGCTGGGCACCTCCAAGCGGGCCGGAGACGCGGACTTCTTCGTCCAGGGCCGGCTCCCCTTCAAACGGGGCTGTCTGGGCCTGGACGCCATCACCTGCTCCCATAACAGGGCGGTGCAGTACTTCCTGGAGTCGGTTTACCCCACAAACGAGGCAGACTTCCTGGGCAAGCGATGCGGCCGGTACGCGGATCTCTACACTGGGATTCTCTGTGCCAGCTCCAACACCGTGATGGGCTACAAGGCGGATCCCGCGGACCTGGGCCTCTTCTACGTGGATGTGAACGGGGCGGAGCCCTACGGCCAGAATGCCAACCCGCAGACCTACACCTCGACGGGCTCCGAATGCGGCTACTGTCGGGGATAAATTTCATCTTTAATTATGAATCATTGTTATTATTATTTATCATCTATGGATGGATACTTGATCATAACTAAATATGGCCCCATGACGTCATGTCCACCAAATAATTGTCCAGAAAACGACACCGGAATGACAATGGATTGGGGATTCGAGAATGGGAAACGAGCAATGTGCTCGCATTAATATGACTCTGTTGTCGTAACAGAAAAGCAGCAGGGGGATTGGATTTGATGTCGAATACGTGAGTCCAAGTCGGCACTGGGAGAAACGCTTTACAAATCATAAGATGGAACATAGCTTGACAGTCTGTTAGTGATAGTGACTTCTCCCAGTGCACCTTCTGATACTCTATCTCGTGCCTAGAACCCCGCCAATTGTCTGCGGAAGTTGGCTTACAAAAGTCTGAGCCTCTAATCTCTGTGAAAACTGACCCCGGGTATCGGCAAATTGGGGAATTCCAAGAACACAGCGTGTTTGCCGAAACAAAAAAATCCGGAACAAACCAATTATGGTTTGAAATCCTAACCCGAAAGAGTAGGAAGCTGGGGATTCGGCGGCGTATCAGGTCATTATCAGTGCGGTTTGAAAGCCGAGGGAAACGGTATGCAGATGAGCGCGGAACATGCGACTGCAGCTTGCTCCGATTCTGAGATTGTATATAGGGCTCTATGGCTATACGGGCTCTAGAGATAGGCTTGAGATTATATAATATATAGAAGCAAGCATTATTCACGTTTCTCACTGCGAAATGCCGCCGAATGGAATGCCTCAAATGGAAACTAATTTAAGTGACAAGTGCACCTTATCTGATCGGGGCACATACATCGATATTGTAGTGGAGAATACTATATACTATAGAAGTCGATCGGTTCCCCCTGTTCTTCCCCTCTGAAAGCCGTATAAATAACATTGCCGACCGGCTTCCGGCACTCAGTTTGCTCGGAAATATCGGCCAGGATGGGCGACTTTGGACTCAGAATGAATCCGGGCCGCGGGAGGCTAACCCTTCTACTGCTCCTGCTGCAGCTCTTCCGGCCCATGGTGGCCATCGAATGGACCCTGCCGGACGTGATCGATTCGGTGGGAACGGTGGGTGCCAGCATAGTGGATCCCAGCCTCCTGCCCACGCCGCAGGGCCTTCTGGATGGCAGCAAGCAGCTGATAGCCGGCTATCCCTTTGAGTTTGTCTCCAGCTCGCTGAGCTACATATGTGAGTGCTTGAGTCTGACTAGAGAGTCTAGCCCAGTTACTAGCCAATCTGTTCTGAAGGTTCCCAGGCTTTGGCCAATAACAAAATCAGGTCCAAGTTCACGCCGGACATCAACCAGATGCACTTCCAGCTGCAAACGGCCTGCACCAAGCACAACTTCCCGCTAACCAATCCGGAGGCCATGTGGAAAAGCCCGGAGTTTGATCCCAAGAAAAAGGTGGTCATCCTGGCCACCGGATGGACCACCACGGTAAACGGCTCGGACACCATAGACGTCTTCTCCAAGGCCTACAATTGCCGAGGCGACGTTAACTTTGTGGTGAGTAGTGGTGGCAGAGGGTTTCCCAATCCCAACCCTTCCAACCCTTTCAATAACGAGTCTTTCTCTACCTCTCACCCGAGGCCGTGGATGCTGCCCGGTTCGTGGACACTCTCTACACCTGGAGCGCCTTCAACACGGAGGAGATCGGCGAGAATATAGCTCGGGGGCTGGTGAAGCTGCTGGACGTTGTGTCCGTGGAGAAGATCCATCTGATAGGCCACAGCCTCGGAGCCCATATCGTGGGAGCGGCAGGCAGGCATCTGCAGCGCCTGACGGGGCAAGTGATCCCGAGGATCACGGGACTGGATCCGGCCAAGCCCTGCTTCAACGAGGGCGAGGTGCTGTCGGGTCTGCTGCGCGGAGACGCCAAGTTCATCGACGTGATCCACAGCAACTCGGGTGTGCTGGGCAAGCGGGATCCCCTGGGCGATGCCGACTTCTATCCCAGCGGCCTGAGCCCCCTGCCGGCGGGCTGCTTATCCGTGGTGTGCGCCCACGCTCGCTCCTGGCGGTACTACGCAGAGTCCGTCTATCCCGGCAACGAGCGCAACTTCATGGCCACCCGCTGCAGCTCCCTGACCCGGCTCCGGGAGTTCCGCTGCCCGGGCGAGGAGATAAGCATGGGCTACGACGCTCCGGAGACTTCCAAGGGTAACTACTTCCTGGATGTGAACCCCACCTCGCCCTACGGCACCCACTCCTCCATCGTGCGCTCTGCCCACCTCGAGAACTGCGGCCTCTGCCCGGACAGCAGCTCCACCACGTCGACGACCCCCCAGCCGACGACCACCACGACCAAGTCCAGGTCCTGGTTCTGAGGCTGTCTCTGCTATTTATAAAAAATATCACCAAACTAGGCTAGGCTAGAGTTAGTTGTTTTATTTTTTGAAATCTATTACCCAATACCTACCACCAGACAGAGAGCTACCCGGTTCGTTTTGACCCGATTGCGGTCGATATGCAATATAAAAATTTTTGCCTTCTAAGCGCGTTGACAATTCAATTAATTTTGTGTTTAATACTGTCTTGCGGTGCTGATCGATCAGAGGATACCCTATGTGATAGATAGTCTTGAATATTTTTCAAGAAATAAACTCAAATGTTGGATACAATCGTATTGCTAACATACTTCGGGGAAAAGGATTGGAATAGTTGGGGAAAAGCTCCCTTCTCAGGTTCTCCCTGGTTTCTCATTCAAAATATTAACCCTGAAAATAGAAAAATCCTTAATGCATTAATGCATTTAATGTTTCTCGCCAGCTGGTTAACCAAAGAATAAATAAATTGTGGAAAAGAGGTCGCAGTGTCGCCACTCGCCACTTGCCAGGTAATTGCAACAAGCTCAGAGATGACTGTTTACTCAATTTTTATACCCTGTACCCATTAAAAATGGGTGAAAAGGGTATCATAATATGGTGCAAATGTATGTAACAGACAGAATGAAGCATCTCCGACCCCATAAAGTATATATATTCTTGATCAGCATCAACAGCCGAGTCGATATAGCCATGTCCGTCTGTCCGTCCGTCCGTCCGTCCGTCCGTCCGTCTGTCCGTATCAACGCCTAGATCTCTGAAACTACAAGAGCTACAGACATGTGCCATATATCGTTGGATAGGTAATTACCATACGCAGTACAAGTTTGTTTTTTTATTTTGATATCACCCCCCGTTCCCCCGCAAACAGCAAAAAACTGCCACGACCACGCTCCCCGCAAACCGCAAAAAACTGCCACGCCCACAATTATAAACCTTATGCTATGCAATTCGGCATATGCGTTGGTGCTTATAAAAGCTATCTAATTTTTAAATTTGAACCAAATCGGATAAGAAACACGGAAGTTATGCCACATGCAAAATCTATGGCAAGGGAAGCAGAAGCGCAGCAAAACACGCATTGCGCGACGCCGACTGCGACGTTGACAGCGAAATGTGTATGGCTTTATGACACACGAAACTTATTTTCATAACCAAAATCATACCAAATTTATATTGTTATGGTCCTCTTTTCTAATAGAATATTGTTTCATTTATTTATTGATACTAAATAAATAAATTGTAAGCATGTCTAAGGGTACAGGGTATTTTGCAATCGGGAAACTCGACTGCTGCTACCTTACTTGTTTTGTTTACAATATTGTGTATTTTTTTTCGACTATTATCTGGCTGGCGCCCGGGTACAGTGGGACCCGTACAGTGACGGATCTCGTCCATCCCCCGATCCGGGTGTCATCTGTGAGGTCAGTAGCTGGAAGTGAATGTTGTCGGGGGAGATGCAGGCTCGTCTTATTATTTATTTTTATGACCCAAACGTCCTAGATGACCGAGACCGAGACGGAGACCGAGACCGCCTTGAAAAGTTGATCTGGATTTCTGGCTCTATGAATTTTCAAGTTTATTGAAGCTGTTGATGACGTCCTTCGGGATCAGGAAATGCCAGAGAAGCAGGGAATCCACTGTGCTGGGGACAACCTGTAAGGTAACCCCTTCACCTGGCTGTTGTGGCTTTGTATCTGCATCTGCGAGTGTCTCCGTTTTGTGGCTTAAGCTGCCAGTTTGACAAATGACTCACCCGATGCCAGATCTTCGCACGGTGTACTCATATTTGCGACCCCGCCCCCTCTCAAACCTACACTTGAAGAAACTATGCTTTGAAAGGAAAGAGTTCTTTGGGGTTTGTTTGGGGAAATCCATCAAGTATCTATGGCTTTTCTTGCGGTGCACTTGCTGCTGCAGTTTCGGCGAGGAAATGATCCATCAAGCGTGTGAGTTATGCACGAATTTTGCAACCCGGCTCGCACATGGTCGGCTGATTTGTTGATTTGTTGGCTGCCCACTTGGCTTTCTGGCTTTCTGGCTTTGTGGCTTTCTGGCTTTGCTCCGAGCCGGTGGCTTCTGCCTTCTTGTACTTTGGCTTTAAAAGCAGTTGACCCTGGTCAAGAATCGGACACTCAAAGTGGTTTAATAAACTGCAATTACCCAGGGTCCCAGCCACCAGCCAGCAGCCACCCGCCTCTCGAGTGAGATTTATTTTGTGGATTCTCGTCTCGACACTATTTTGCATTGCACTGAGCCAAGCTGAGCTTAGCCCGACCCGGCCCGGCCCAGTCTATGGGAAGTGGAAGCGGACTCGGACTAATCCGAGTCTGGGCCACGCAGTTTTGGTGCAATTTTTTGCGATAAATAGCGACAGCCACTCCACTGGCCACATCATTCGAGTGCGACACTTCGAAACGTGAACTAAAAACCACAGAAACCCCAAGGAATCATAAACCGAGAAAACCCTCCAAGGAAACCCTCTAAGGACTCAACCCAACAAAAAGGATGAAGCTACTTATTGTCATCTCCGCTCTGGTGGCCTGCGTTTCGGCTGGCGTGGTGCGGTCCTCCGGCTGGGGATCGTCGAATCCCTGGGGCGGCAGCAGCAGCAGTGGCTGGAACAGTGGTTGGGCCTCCTCCCAGCCGCAGGTCATCAAGGTCATCAAAATAGGAGGAGGAGGCGGCAGCGGCGGCTGGGGAGGCAACTCTGGCGGATGGGGAGGCAGCTCGGGAGGATGGGGTGGTGGCTCCAAGGTTTGGGGCGGTAACTCTGGCGGATGGGGCGGCAACTCTGGAGGATGGGGCGGTAACTCTGGCGGATGGGGCGGCAGCTCCGGCGGATGGGGCGGAAACTCTGGCTGGACTGGCGGCAACTCCGGCTGGTCCAGTTCGGGCTCCAACAGCGGCTGGTGGTGAAAGGACAACAAGGACAACAGCCCTACTCCCCCCCCTTTGATTTTGTAACATAAATTCTTAAGTAACTATCACTTTTTTTTTTGTAAACTCAAAATACTCGAAATAAAATGCATAAATCGAAAAAAAACTGCATTTATTTTCTCAGACTCTACTTAGTTAGCATTTTTATGATCCATCTGGAATCGATTGGAAGATCGCATAAATATGCAATGGAACTCGAACTCTGAATTATGGATCTCGGATCTCTTGGCAATTAACATTCTAAACTTGAATTATTAATAAATTTTATGCATTTTTCATTCTCTTGGCAGATGTACCCATTGGCCAGAGCCAAGGTGGAAGGTGGTAGATCCACAGTGGTTACACACACTTTTCGATGGTTTCTCCATTCTCTGATAAATGGAAAAGTCAATTTTTGTTGTGGTGTCCCCAACCCAAACCCACTGCCAAAAGACACAACACACACATCCATTACAGACAAAATTTATGGCAAGTGATGTGATGTTCAAGTGTAGGCTTCGAGATTCAAGATTCAAGCTGCGATCTGAGAGCCGTGTTTGCGAGTCAATTGACATTGAACTAGTGTCTGTTTGCATTCGCATTTGCATCTAAAAATTTGTTATTACTCGATGCTGGATGCCCGATGCTGTACAAATGAAGATTAATTACCACAAACATGCCATTACAATGTACTCGTGCCAAGAAGTTGGATCAAACACTGTACTAGCATCGAATATGTTTTCGAGAAATAGAGTGAGGGTTGTGTAGGTTTTCCAACCTCAAGCCAAGTTTAGACTCAACTCATAAAAACAATAATTAAGAAAACTTTGGAGCATAGAATGTGGAAGACACTTGGCAGAGCTGGCAGAGCAATTAATGATGCAGCCATGGCTCAGCAATTTTTTACAAGTGCTGCGGTTTTGGTTCTGGCTTTGTGTTTTGGTGGCACGGTGGCGTATACGCGATGAGTTCCCAGACCAGACCAGACTGCGTGCTCGTACTTGGTACTCGACTCTGACAAGTGCATTGTGCCGCGTTCTCAACCTTCCTTTGGGAGCACCGCATCGGCTTGGATCGGATCGGATCGGATGGTGACTCAACGGAAAATGGTAGCGATTAGTTCCGCAGCAATGGCTATAAAAACGGAGCCAAGTTCTGGGTTAATCCATCAGTTGCAGTTCCACTGTCTCAGCGACTTACAACAAGGATTACTTATTTTTTTTCTGTGTGTTTTCTGTTTTTTTCTGTGATCTGAAATGCGCCACGCTTTGGTCCTGGTCTTCGTTTGCGGTCTGATGATCGCCTTGGCCTCTGCCGGCCTGCTCGGCGGTGGAGGCGGCGGTGGTGGCTACGGAGGAGGAGGTGGCGGCCAGGGAGGCGGCAGCGGCTATGGCGGAGGCGGAGGCCAAGGCCAGGGCGGCTACGGAGGAGGCGGCGGCGGTGGCAAGCACGGAGGCGGCGGCGGCGGACAAGGAGGCTACGGAGGAGGCGGCGGCGGTGGCAAGCACGGAGGCGGCGGCGGCGGACAAGGAGGCTACGGAGGAGGCGGCGGCGGCGGCAAGCACGGAGGCGGCGGCGGAGGACAAGGCGGTTACGGAGGAGGCGGCGGTGGCGGCAGCAAATCCTTGGCCGGAAACCGCGGCAGCTCCATCTCCTGGCAGGGCGGTAACTCCGGCGGCGGCGGCGGCGGCAAGCACGGTGGCGGAGGAGGCGGCGGCCAGGGAGGCTATGGCGGCGGTGGATCCGGAGGCGGCGGCTACGGAGGCGGCAACCAGGGAGGTGGCCACCATGGCGGTGGCGGAGGAGGCGGTGGTCACCATGGCGGCGGCGGCAGCGGAGGCGGTGGCAAGTACGGAGGCGGCGGCGGTGGATGGTAAATCAATCCCAAGTCAAGCCAGTCCCAACCAGCTCCAACTCAAACCCCTACCAAGTGCAGCCAATCCTCCGGCTGCAGCTCACATGTGTTCCATGGCATAGAGAATAGTGGACATCCCCGGAAATCCCCCGATTACTTTTTTTTTCCCACATTCCCAAACACGAATGCCCTTCTATTTCTGCCTACTGCCTACTCGTAAACCTATTTTTTTTATTCTAATAAAACAATATTACGCATTTTTAAAAGCAAAGCAAGTTTTTATGGGAGGTTTGGGAGAAAAGGATTTCTGGAAGGTTCTGAGAAAGGATCACAGAGATATTGATATGATGTTTGGTGTTCTACGAATCTCTTAAAGCTTAATGATCGCTAGAGGTCCTCCAGGCAGGGATGTCAGGGGTCTCGTCTTTATACATATCTCTGATACATATCCCCAATACATATCCTAACACGTCTAACATTCCTAATAGACGGACTAGAAATGGTGGTCCTCTATTTCTAAGTCTAAGTCCTATTGTAGTGCCTTTTGGGGTACTGCCTTCTGACTATGACTTCTTCTATGGCATTACTTCACATTGCACTCACACTTCTATAAAATCTATCTTCCCTTCTAACATATCTATCGTCCCTCATTCCTACCTACCTTCAGAGCAACAAATGTATTCTTCATCCTCTGAATCCTGAATCTCCGATTCATCCTCTCGGATCTATGCCTGCGATTCTTACCGTACGATAAAAGGCAGCTCCCCTTGGTCGGTTGATGGATTTCTAGATCCTATTTTGTGGGTTCCTCTATGGGTTCCATAGGTTATAAAATCTTGATCACTTTCCAAGTTTTTCTAAGACTTGACTTTTATTAAAAAAGAATATATGATTTATGATAAAACCGGTTCCAGGATTGACTAGAAACTTTATAATTTAATGTTTTTCTAGAGGTCCCGAATGTATTTTTTTAAAAAAAAGGATCAAAATATATCGGAGTTACATATATTTGATAGAAAATCGTTGAAATATTAAAATAAAACTTCTTGAAAATTACATTCTTGTAAAAAATTTATTCACAAATTTGGGCATAAAAACAAAAACAAAAAAAAATGTATTCAGGCTGGTTAAGATTAGGGCAGAGAAAATGTTATGTACAAGTCCAAGATCAGTTGGTCTCTAATGTCGCCTCGTTGCCAGTGGATCTCCGTGAGTATTCTGGATGGATTTTCTACCAGCTCCAGCCGGAGCTGCCGCCGGAGGACCAGCCGGAGCCGCCGCCTCCGCCGCTCTTCCAGCCACTGCCGCCTCCTCCGCCGCCGGAGGACCAGCCGCTGCTTATCTTGGCGGGCCAGACGGAGGCGGAGCCGCCGCCCGAGGACCAGCCAGAGCTGCCGCCGCCACCACCACCGCTCTTCCAGCCGCCGCTGCTCAGACCGGACAGAGCCTGGGACTTCCAGCCGGAAAGACCAGACAGGGCGCTGGACCAGCCGGAGGAGCCGCCGCCGCCGCCGCCAGACTTCCATCCGGAGCTACCAGAGCTGGGCCAGCCAGAGGATCCGCCGCCCAGGGACCAGCCGCTTCCGAGACTGCTGCCTCCTGATGACCAGCCGCTTCCTCCGCCACCGCCGCTCTTCCAGCCACCTCCGCCGCCGCCGCTCTTCCAGCCGCCTCCACTGCCACCTCCTCCGGAGGACCAACCGCCGCTGGAGGGCCAGGCGCTAATCACGACCTTGCTGCCGCCCCCGCCACTGCCACCCCATCCGTGCGGCTTGGCCTGAGCCAGGACCACGCCCAGCAGCACCGCCAGAAGGCCGATCCGAGTCCGAGTAGTCGATTGCATCTTCGCAGCTGCCGTGCACTCACTGTTTTCCGACTGCAGACACTCTCGGCTATTTATACCTCAAGATCCCAAGCTGAAAAGCCAGCAAAGCCTCAAAGCAGCCACCCAAGAGATTCTAGCTGAGTCGGCTCGACCGAGACAGCCACCGGCTCGTATAATCAAATGTAATTGCCAAAAGTGCCGACCAACCAACCAACCGGCCGATCGCTTACAATGGCAGAGATTTCCAAGACAAGGGAGCCGGGGTGGCTAGATGACTAGGTGGCTGGATGGCAGGGGGTGGAGCCTAAGCTTGGGAAGCCACCGACTCGACTCTGGGCCTCATTATGCCGAGTTTAACTTTCGATTTCGTACACCTCGTTTTGCCCACGTAGCTCTCCTTTTGCGAAAAATTAATAAAAGGCCCAAAGCCAGAGCAGCTGGCTTTTAAGAACACTGAGCTACAGGGTTGAGGAAACTAAACCTCCGAGTTATTAAATCTTAATTGAAAAAATCTGAATAGCTTATTTTGTAAGACTTTGTTTTGGCCATAAACTCTGTCCCCCAGCAAACCATAAAGGCGGAAACAAGTTGTCCCTTAAAGGGAGTGTGGCATGCCACATGCCATGAACTGCATTAGAAACCGCAAAGTACTTAATCGGAGCCCGAGGTGGCAAGGCAAGTCTTGGATATCGATTCTTTATGATCGCCCATTATTCAGAATGGATTCCAGATGGCGACTTTGCAACAGAAACTGCAACTGCGTGTCGGTTTCGTGTTGCTACCGTGTTGCGGTTGCACATAATTCGTGCTGTCTGCTGTCTGCAAATCGGGTCGCCTCACAGCCGATCAATCAGCCAATCAATCCATCAATCAAGAGGTGCAGCTTATGAGACGAGACACCTTGGCTGACTTGGACCAAAACTATTTCAAAAAGCCTTTTGAATCGGAATCGAGTGCAACTGCCATTCGAGATTCATTTTTATGAATCTTTCGGCTTCGATCTAGAAGTCTAGAAGTCTCTTTCTAGATCTCTTTCTGAGCAAAATCAATTGTGGGCCAAAATGTTAATGATCCACTTGAACCTTTTGGCTTTTGCACGTTTTCGGGGTTTGGGGTTTGAGGTTTCTATATTGCGGTCACCTTTAATTCTTGGGCGGCACAAGAATTCGAGCAATTTGCTTTTCAATTCTGTGGGCTTTTGTGCGATCCGTCTGATGGATGGACAGCTGGAACTGGAAACTGGAGACCCAAAACCAAAAAACAATAAAAATGCACTCGGATTGCACAATTTTTGGGCTTTGTCCGTGCGAGCAGCTAAGTACCTGCCCCATTAGCGTCCCATTACCTGGCCAAAAGTGGCATCTCAGTGACCTCCACTTGTGACCAGCCAATGGGTCAGGCTGAGGAGACTCTAAAAATAGCGCCCGTTGCCGTAGAAGATCAAGCCGGAAGCTTAGATCCAAAAACCGAAACCGGTTCACAAAAGACTCACAATTAAAAATGGAAATTCTTTTCGCGTATTATTGCATAAATTCTAAACAAAAAAACAAAAACTTTTACAGCTAAATAAAAAAAATATAGACTTAAGCTAGTGGAGCTTCAAATTCGGGATTTCTGGTTTTTTGTAGTTTCCTCTCTCTCCGCTGGAAGGCTCAAGCTTTTGGTTGGCATTTTGAACTATTTCTCAAGATTCCGGGTGTGGCTCCTTACCAGCCCTTGTTCCAGCCTCCGGACTGGCCGCCAGAGTAGCCGCCGCCGTTGGACCAGCCACCGGACTGGCCGCCGGAGTAGCCGCCGCCATTGGACCAGCCGCCGGACTGGGCGCCAGAGTAGCCGCCGGAGTAGCCGCCGGACTGGCCACCGGAGTAGCCCTCATTGATGACCTTGACGATGACCACCTTCTCCACGGGCCTGGCTGGGGCAGCGTATCCACCGCCACCGGAGTATCCACCGCCACCGGAGTATCCGCCGCCGTTGGACCATCCGCCAGACTGTCCGCCGGAGTAGCCGCCACCGCCGTATCCGCCACCACCGCCGCCGCCGCCGCCTCCTCCGAGCTTGCCGCCCAGACCGCCGCCGAGTCCACCTCCTAGGCCGCCGCCAAGTCCTCCCAGACTGCCCAGCTTGCTCTGGAGCAGCTGGCCGATTCCGCCGGCACCACCACCGCCACCGCCGCCACCACCTCCGAGCAGACCGCCCAGAGAGGCATGACCGACGGCCAGGATGGAGGCGAGGATCACCAGGATGCAGGTAAAGGGCTTCATCGCGATTGGTAGAGGTGTTTCAGAAGTGTTTCAGACGGCCGATCAAAACTAATAGCCACTTTGGCGGCAACACGCACCTTTATACCCGAAAATGGGCGATCGATCTCGACCGCTTATCGATTCGCCCAATTAGAAGCCACATTGGGGGGCAGACGAGCCGGCTCTCGGAGCTACTCATAGGCCATCTCTTGGCCAGTGTCATGCCGTTTCATAATAACCCACATTCGGCTATGCTCGTTCTTTTGTTTGTCCAAATGCTAATCGTGGCATGCGCATGCGCGGCCCACTCCGAAGCTACTAATATCTCAGCACAGTGGGTTTGGGGGGGTTTCAGGGGCTCTCTGGGGCTTTCTGGGGGGTTCCGGAGGTGCTAAGCCATCTCAAGGCGAGTTGGGAAAATGGGAAAAGTACATAAAACTACTGGACAGACAGACACTCGATGGGGTAGCCATAAATTGGGAAATTGTAGTGTGATTTTTCTGGGTCTGGAGATCAACAAAATGAAAAGTGATTTCAATGTCAGATATTTCTATGACAACAAAATAAATAATAAATAATAAGTAATCGAGAAGCTAACAAGGTTAATTATAATTTTGTTGACAAACTTTAGAAATCGCTCCACTGTCCACAGCCACAGCCAAAAGTCAAACAAATTATCAGCATTTAATCACTTTGGCCCGAGGCGGCTGCCAACAATGGCTCGACAATCAACATTTATATCAATGTTTTGTCAGTTGGTCAGCAGCGACAGACTCCGTTTCATAGATATATATATTTTTTTGTTTCAAAAACTAAAACACTCAAAGCAGAAGCAGCCCAATGTGTCGAACTGATTAATGGCTCGTCGTGGGTTCTTAGCCAGCCGCCAAGGCCTCTCCGTTCCGAGGAAGACTCGGAGACCAAAGCAGGAAGAGGCCTATCTCGGCAAACAAACACCCTGGAACGCACTACATCATCATCGGTATTGAAAAAAACCTAGAACCGGTTGGATCGGATGGGTTCTATATCTATTTCTATTTGTATTTCTATTCTACTCGGTATTGGCATATATTTGCATAGTGGCTCTCGACGGATGGAGATGCCTGGGAATCTATGATCCGAGGGCTGTACTAACCCGAAAAATAAATACAAAACTCTCCCAATCTCCCACTAAATGGCAAAAAATGTATCTATTGGGTTCAATGGACCCGTGCAGCACATGCCCGCGACACATACCAAAAAAAATTTATGCAAAATCCAAGACTGTCCAAAGAGTGTGTCTCTTCGCGAGTAGGCTTCGACATTTGGCATTTACATACTCGCTCTGATACCATGAATATTCATAATCGCATTATTCGATTATGGATCGGATCGGGCAGTACGATCGTATTGCGAAGCTGTAAGCTACCGATCGATGACAGAACGACACATTTATCAAGCTGGCCCGGCTCCAAGAAGAACTCAATTCGTTTCGAAAGATCTACTGTCGATCATGATTTCCTGATTGGAAATCACCTGAGCAATCAAGTGCCTTTGTCTTCGAGTGGCAGACTTTGATATTTCGATGCTGTAAGCAAAATATTACGCTAATTATGTTTTTAAAAACAAAAAACATTAGCTTAGAACAGAGGCTGGCTGATTAGGTCAGTTCCGGCGATGCTTAACCCCGATGGCTCAATGTCCAGCTTATTGTTTCGGCCAAGATGTGCGGCTAACAATGGCTTTACCACCCTGCTGGTGTAATAATCCGGCTCGAAACTACCTCCCAAGGCTTCCATTAAAACACAAAACAGAATTAACATATTTAATTACAAGCTAGGTACTCGTACCCGAATGAAGCTAGTGCCAAGTGAGAGGATCTAAGGGCAGAGTCATTCCAGCTCTGAAATTGATGACAATCATAAATAAGCCTGAGATCCGTAATCCGCAATCCGCAATCCACAATCTAATGATCACTCATAAGCCATGGCTGGCTTTAGGAAAATTTGCAAGCTTGCATAGAGAATTAGCCGGGCAATCTCCCAGATGTGTTTATGTCGTTCCACCAGACACATAAATAACCACATTACGAGTACGAGTAGGGGTGTTCTATTCACCTGAGGATGAGGCTAATGGATGGCAGGCAGCTCGTATAAATACAACCGGGCATTAAGGGTCGTAAAACATCGATAGTTAATTGCACGTTAATCGATTGCATTTTTCATCAATCACCTGGAATCGTGGGATTAACTATAAGGTTAGGTCTAGGAACTCATAGGAGTAGGAAGCTTGCTCTGGGGCTTGCTAATTAGAAACCTCAAGCCAGTGTTTTTTTTTTTTACACCTATTTGGCGTTTCATTGACAAAAATCAAATTCAAATAAAATTCAAGCGCTAATCTTTGAAATGTGCATCGAGTATTTGTCAAAGACCGACAAAGAAGAACGAGTTTTTTTTCGAGCTTCAAAGCCTCAAACAAAATGCGAAAAATTGAAATAAAAAAAACAGGCTTCGCTGTCCGCTGACCGCTGTCCGCTGTCCGTTGTCCGTTGTCCACTATCCGTTGTCCGCTGTCCGGTGTGTAAATAAAAGAGATTCTCATTTTTTTGTTTACACACAAACACGCGAATCGTGGTTATCGGTGTCCCTGGAAATCCAAAAACCCAAAGCCGAGACGCTTTGGAGCCAAAACTTCATAATTATCGAATGCCGAATGAGATTTGTCCAAAGACAAAGGCAGACAAAGAAAATCGACGGAAGTAAAACCAAACAAAGACCAAAGCCAAAATAAATACAAAACCCAATAAAAAATCAACAAATCGTACGAGTTTATTGCAAAATATTCGTTTGCTTCAAGCTTCAAGTTTAGTTTTCAAGATTTATGTTTAGTTTTTATATTTTTTAATATATTAATTATGTAATTTCTTTTTAAAATATTAATATTTGGTGAAAATTCTGTTCACTTTCTGTTTCGGTTTCGGCGCCTGCAGCGACCTTGAACTTCGCCAGTCCAATCGCAAGGGCAGCGCTCAAAGTTGCTCAAACTGGTTTTCGTTCGGCTGCCCATCAAACAAAAGACTCAGGCCACGAACTTGGCCAAAGCGACATCTAGCGGTGTGGCTGTTTAAGCTGCTTTCAAAAGCTTTCAGTTTAATTTGGATTTTGTTTGTTTTGCGATTTGTTTTAGGTTTAAAATGGCTTAACTGTTGAGATTATTATATTTTTCAAAATGATAAAACTTTAGGATATTATAAAAAAAACTATCTTATAGTTATATCCCTGATTTCTATAGCTTAAGGGGTTCTGAAACCATTTTTCGTTTTAATTTTTTTTATAAAACCATGAAGATTGGGCTTAAATTTATATTCAAACTATACTTTTCTCCCTTTGTTGGGTTTATTTTAGAAATATATATTATTTCATTCGCTTAGCCGACTTCAAAACCATTACCTATGAAAGCTTCACTGATAAAAAAGCTTCCAAAATCGAATGACTTAGGCAACAAACTTTTTTCTGGTGGGTTTTTTTGAATTTTATTTATCGATCACGTTTTTTGTATAATTTCTGTTGGATTTTGAGGATCTAACGGCCCAAATAGGGAGCACCGGCAAAACCACCAGCACCGCCGGCACCACCAGCACCGCCATAGGCACCACCAGCACCGCCATAGGCACCACCGGCTCCTCCAGCGCTGGAGGCATGGTCCACAGTGTAGTCGTATTCGGCGGGATTGCCCCAGGCATTGCCAGCTCCTCCAGCTCCTCCGGCACCGCCCTGCCAGCCACCGGCTCCTCCACGTCCACCAGCTCCAGATCCCTGCCAGCCGCCGGCACCGCCTCGTCCTCCAGCACCGCCGCCATAGGAAGCGGCACCGCCACCATAGGAGGAGCCACCACCGCCATACGATGCAGCACCACCACCATAGGAGCCACCACCTCCGTAAGCAGCTCCAGCACCGCCTCCATAGCCAGCTCCTGCGCCACCAAAGCCTCCAGCTCCTCCTGCAGCTCCTCCGCCAATGTGCACCTTAGTGTTGCCCCGCGACTGGGAGACATGGGAGATCAGGCCGGCGCCGATGGCAGGGCGGCCGCCACCAAATCCACCGCCGCCACCACCGCGTCCTCCTCCGGGCAGGTAGCCTCCACCGCCGCCAGCTCCTCCGCGGAGACCACCAGCATTGACCAGAGCCAGGGAAGCCAACAGGCAAACAAAGACCTGGAGGGAAACACCAAAAACATTAGTTAACTTGATATCGGTAGCTCTCGAAGGATCCAGGACTCTACCTTCATGTTGGTTAAGGAGTTTTTGGAGTTTTTGATTGGATTTTGTGGATTTGAAGATTCTACACCAAGTGAGGATCCAATGGTTTGTGATGCCTTAGCTCCAAGAAGCAGCCGCATTTATAGCTCGAATTCTTTACGGATTTACGGATCTCTTGCTAATGATCTGAAAAATCATAAACACAAAAAAAAACCAATCTAAGAAACTGAAAACAAGAAAAAATCAATTACAATTTCCAGCGCCGAAACATCAATTTGACGAGCTCTATCATTAGAATTTCGGAGGTACTGACTGACTGACAAAACTAAAAACACCAAACACTAAAAACCAAAACTGAACTCATCTTTATCTTTAGCTCTTATGCTGTTTTTTCCTCTTGTTTTTCCTTGGCTTTGATATTAATTATATTTAATCCATAATCGCCGATTCGCTTGCCTTTGGGCTTCCGAATCCGATTAATCGTTGTTTCAAGTTGACCGAAAAAAGAGCCTTAAAAGCCTCTGGCTTGGCAGGCTGTGCCTCCAGTTCATGCTCACGTCTTGGCCGCGTGGGCGGGCGTGGGTCTCCATGTTCCTACATTTAGTTATTTATTTGTATTTTTTTCACCTTTTTGTTTATGTTTATGTTTGAAAGTGAACGAATTTCGTTATGCAAGCGAAAATGCAGAAATGCAACTCATCAACTTTAACTCAACAGATGTCAAGTGGAAATCTCGGCGAGAAAAAATGCTGTGACTGGAAAATATTTGAAATGGGGAAGTCAAATGTATGTTTCAGTTATTTGCCATGTCAAGAGGTGTTCCAAATGGCCCACACAGAATGGTAACCAAAAAGTTATAGTCAGTCTTGTCAGGGGCTGGAAAAAGTGTTTATTATATAACAAAGTCTTGGGCCTCCAAAGCAAAGTTTGCATTTAAGTTAAGTTTTTATTGAAAAACCCATTGATTTGATTGATTTATGAAAAAAAGTCCATGGCCAAATGCGTTCGAGCTGATAAAGTAAACAATTTCATGGCTGATTTAATCTATTTGCCTGACTCGGGATCGGGAAACCCGTCAACCTGCTAAGCAGTGGATGATGAAGTACCTCCGCGACTCTAATGCGACAACTCGGGGATGGCAATGGAAATGGAAATGGAAGCTGGGGCATAATCGATGGAAATTTATGCGCGAAAAACCGCACAGAAGCCGAAAACCATATCTGTTTTATTCGGAGCATAGATCAAGTGGAAAGACCCAATGTAGAGTATTCAAAGTGGTCTGCCCCCAGCCACCAGCTAGCAGCCACTAGCTCTTTCACCATCTCTTTTCGCGTTCAAGAGAAAGCCTCTCTCCGAGCCACTCTCTCTGGCGGCGCCGGCTGATAATTTGGACCTGGCTGGTGGCGCTGGGGATTTGGCCAAATCATTCGGTTGGCAGCGTTGTAACTGGAAAACGTGTTTGCCGGATCGTCGGCGGCGTCGCGTTCGTTTCCTAAAAACACTTTTCCGAACAGACCGCGATTCGGACTCGGACTCGGAAGTTTTTCCACTCACGACGGGATCCATAAATCGGAATCCCCGGAAACATATCCTTGAATAATTGTAATAAAAAAACACCTTCGAAGCTTGTGTTCTTTGCCGCCTCACCGCCTCTCCTTGGCTTGTTTGTTTGTTTGTTTTTTCCTGTTCTTGGGCCAAATAGTTCCCCGTAATTGGCGCAAATCAAAAAGTTAATTAAATAGCACAAAGCAAAGAAGAAATTAATAATGTTATGTGTTTGACTAATTGGCGACTGGAAAACAAAGAGAGAGAATAGTTCAAAAAAAACGGAATACGTAATAGTTAATTTAGAAAAGCCGTAAGGTGAGTTAAGAATAAAAAATATTAACTATATTTTGGTATTCAAATAATATATAGTTTTCTTCCTCCGAAGACTGATTAATCGTTCCAAAAATAAGAAGAAACCGCAGACTTTCGACTCAACTAGTTTCGGTCTTAGTTTTTTTTGGGTCTTACTTGATAAGTGCGCATTAGTCTAGTCAAAAAAGTTAGGCTTGATTTTGCGGTTCGCAATTTTCTTTCGACTGCTGCTGCACTGGCACTGGCGAAGCTCTTCATGGTCTATTAATTACCGCGGCAGCTCAGCGAGCACTTATGAATGCACATACATTTGGCGCTTAGTTTTTATGGCTCGTGGTCTTCCAGATTAGATACTTTTCGTATTCGTATTTTCGTATTAATAAAGTCAAAATCCAAAAATTCGAAATTCGAAAATTCAAGCCCTGCTTTGCACAAATTGCCTTGCAGAACAAAAGACTTAGGCAACGAACTTGAGTGCGCTTGCGGTTTCTGCAACGGAAAAGCAAATGAGTGAGGTGGTGGGTGGGTGGCAGCTCTGGTTGGTGGCAGGTGACAACACACTACGTTCCATGTGCATTCAGCTGGATGACTTTCTCCTTGCCTCCGACTCTGCCTCCGCCTCCGCTCTCGACTCCAACTCCAACTCCGACTTTGAATCCGATTCTAAGTGCCATTGCTAATAAGCCTTGGCCCAGAGGGGGATTGTTATACGCTTTTTTGTCGCTGCAACTTGTGGCGAGTCCAGGGTAGCTGGAGGTATGCCCTGTGGGAGATCCAGCGACAAATCCCAGAAAGTTTCTTTGAAAAAAGAACTGAGAAAAGGGCAGGTACAACAAATATATGAAACTCTTGAAATATTTAAAGTAAATTTATTAATAATCCAACCCTGAGCAACAAAAAGCTTAACCTTTCTTTTGCATTTCAATTTGGGGGACTCGCTCAGTTGGAAAAAAGAGTCGCCTCCAATCCCGCCCTGCCACCACAACACCCTCAAACACAACATGCTGAAATGATATTAATTGCCCCACACACACCGACTTTCATTGTCTTGTCTTGGCCTGGCTTATTATGCGGCAAGTGATGTACTTTTTTACGTACTCGCACATACGCAGCTTGGGTTTCTTTAGCTTTGACTCTGGCTTTGACGTTGGCTTTGACTGCAGCAGCCCCGGTGTAATCACACTTTTAACTCCGTTTCACATAATACTAATTTCATAATTTGCACCACCCAACGACGCACCAGCAACGGCTGCATTTTCACTTTTCAATTATAAATTAAGTCCCGCCTGTTGGCCCGTTTTGCATAAATAGTTGCTTGGCTTGGCTCTGCGATGCCAGAGGCTGGCTTCCCAGAATTCCTGGAGCAAGC
Source organism: Drosophila ercepeae (assembly GCA_018150545.1). Lineage (NCBI taxonomy): Eukaryota > Metazoa > Arthropoda > Insecta > Diptera > Drosophilidae > Drosophila > Drosophila ercepeae. The sequence goes on from JAECWL010000197.1 coordinate 4,628,389, forward strand.
CAGAGCCCTCCTCCAGAGCCCGGTTCGGTTTCATGCCATGCCCCGGAGGCAGCTAGCGGATCATAATTGCCACCAAGACTAGATTGGTTAGATGGGCCTGTAAACCTTGTCGCCGGGGCTGGGGACCATAACTCACTACAAGAACTATGGGAGTGTTTTCGAATAAAAATAAAGAAGCATCCAAACTTTGCTACAAACTTGAGCAATTACTCTCTGCTCTGGAAAAAAAGTAACAATTTAAAGGCTCTAGACCAGCCGACGGGTGCTGGGATGTTGCTCTGACTTTGCGGTTTGTATCTCTGTGCATCTTTGTATCTCTGCATCTTTTTTTTTTTACCTTGTATCTGTCAGCAAATGAAATAGCACGTACCATATAATCAAGTGCAGTGCTTGTCTTGGCTTGGCTAGGCAACCCAAAAAAAAACTCTGAAAATAAGAAACCGCAACAAATCAGCTGCCTTGGCTGCTGCTGCTCGTGGTGCTGCTGCTGCTGCTATCATTATGGTCTTATGGTCGTTGTCTAAGAATGAAAGTTAGTCTAAGCCATGGCTTCTGTTTTATTCCCCTTCCTTTCAATGGGTACTTGAAAGCTCTCCACAGCTGCCTGCCTAGCTTTTGTCAATGTGAAAATGTAGGATTATTTATTGCCGAACTCATCGCATAGCTCATTTTTTTTCATTTTATTTCCCATTGCGGCAGACCCTAATCTGTCCATATTTTTCCCAAACAATTAACATAATTATCAATGGCTGGAAATGCACTTTTCACACTTTCCACTCGCCACTGGCCGCCTTCGGACTCAGAGCCAGAGCCAGAGCCGTTTTGTCACAGAAATTATGCATAAATTTCCTCAAACCCGGCATCCATCGCCTGCTCGCTTTCGAATTGGAATCGCTTAGTTTTGGTCTTGTCTCTGTTTGATCTTTTGTGCCACACCACCAGCCATTGTCACCCTTCACCTCTCTGTTGGCCAAATTGTCGTAAGCCTCATAAATTTTGGAAGCCCCACTACTGAGGAGGGGCTCAGGAACAATGACAAATCGATGACGGCGTCAACAAATAAATATTGTCCGACATTTATAAACAAATTTGTGGGTTTCTTTTGATCCGATCGTAATTGTTAGTGGTTTTATTTATTATTATTGTTACCTTTTATATATTTTACTCCTCGACTATGGAAAGTGAAACCCGCCGGGTCGTTAATAAATAAGCCTCGGCGTTCCAATAACTCCCCAAACAATGACAAATGTCTTTGAACTGGAAAACCTGCAACTTTCGAACGCATCGAGATGCGATACAAGCCGCACATAAGGCGATTAGCTTTAGATCAGACCAAGGGCGAACAGTTATCGGTTGTCATTATACAATTTATATAACACTTGCCATGGAGTTTTGGGAAAGCTCCGAGTTCCGAGTTGGAAAGCGAATTACAACCCATACTTGTTATTATTTAAATTCTAAAATACACGTCGATCCGCGACTGTCTTTGGCTTTTTTCTCATTAGTCGACGAGGCTATCCGCGGGTTAATTTGCATTTTTATTATCCTTCGTCTCCCGTTGAGCTTCTTCTGGCAGACCTGAAAATCCAGTCTTGACCCAGGTAATCCTTTTCTAACGCCTCACATCCATTCGGGGGCATTCATCACTGTCTGTCTGTCTGGCCCCGAGAAGTACTCGTACATACAATTTATTTTTTGAGTGCCTTTCGGTTGCAACTTGCCACTCGACTAGGGGAAACCCTCCGGCATAATTCCGTACTTATCCTGCAAAACGTGAAATCGGAAAGACAATTGTGTAAGCAGACAGTTTATATTAAAACTTATGGGATTAGAGGAGCTATATATCATCATGGGCATCGCTCACGAACTCTGCCTGCCTCTAATCCAGCTCTCGGATGACCTCTTGGCTGGAGTAGAGTGCCAGAGTCGGTCTCCGGTCTCGACCAGACAACCTGTCACATCTCAATAGCCGCTTGACCGAAGCAGAGGCTCTTGCCACCAGGCTGTGTGCCACAACTTGTGCCGTCGAGTGGCCGAGAGTGTTGCTTGTCTGGACACCGGGAGAAATATCCCATCTTTGAGATAAGATAAACCAAGCACGATTTCTCGCTGTGCACTTTTAATGCCTGATAGCTGCTCATGTTGCACATGTTATCGAAGTTGTTGCCGCTGATTGGCGCCGTTGTTGCCACGCCTCCAGCAAAACCAACTGTGCACCATTCGATGCTGCAACTGCCGCGTCTCGCCACTTACATAAAAAACTAAAAAAAAAGCAAACACAACGCAAAACACAAAATGAAGACATAAAAATTCGAAATAGACACTGAAGCAGATTATCATTTTTCGGGACTGGCAAATATTTGGATTTGCATTGGCAACACTTTGTGGCACTTTAATGACTCCAAAAAAAGCCAGAGATTGCGATTAAGATGTTGTGACAAGCGAAACAAAAGGCAGACGACGAGCGTTACACCACAACGGAGTCGAGTCCATGGGTCGTGAATGGATAATACATGGATTTTTTGATATTGATTGATTATGACGAAGAAGAGCCGTGCCGTGCCGTGGAGACGAAAAGACTTCCGCACTCCGGGTCACAACCTGGCCAGTTTCCGGCTCCAGCTTCGGCTTCAGCTACTGGCCACTTACTGCTGGGGTCTTGCCTTGTCTTGGCCAAATGCGAATCACGATCGGAGCTCGTTTGCCATCACTTCACTCTCGTTTCGGCTTTTACTTTTCGGTGGCCCCATGGAATCGCACATGAGTTCACTTTTACCTCACACACTCTTGGCCAGCAACGCATTACAGCTCTTCAATTTGGTAACAAAAGATGCCGAAAATCATTGAGACACCTTTTCGACAGAATCATTCCGAAAAAACAACCTCTAATCCTCCCCAGAAATCTCTAAAACCATCGTAAAACCAAGTGGGCAACCACCAAAAGATATGCCTTTTAATGACATAATTAGGCCCTGTTTTTGGAAAGGTGTTGCTCTCGCCGAAGGTGCGATAAAATGGGGAAGGGGATCTCCCACTTTTCCAACTTTTGTTCCGGCGGCACTGGTTGCCCCAGTGCTTTGGTAAGGTCACCGCCCAGGCTGATTGATTTGACCCCGCCAAAAAAAAGCCAGAAAAGGCCCGGGGACTTTCACCCGATGCAGTGCGGCAGACTGCTGGCGTGATTTTGAAAACCCCAACCATAGACTTGCAACAGACCCATACATACATATTTATGATAGCTCCCTATTTGGAATTTGGAATTTTTGGAATTACCCAAAACGCATTCCGTGCTCCGAACTCTGGCTGGCTGGGATTGCAGATGCCAGATGCCAGAGGAGGCTGGCGAAGATGATGATGTCATTCCAGTGGGCCGTGGGCAATCGTTGGCTTCTGCGAAATTAATTTCAGTTAATTACGTAACTGTTACTGTTGGCCCCAAAAAAAAGCCCATCGATCGCGAAGATCTCACAGATCATCAATCAGTCGAGGAGGGCCTGTCATTAGCGGAGCCATTGACGGACATCTGCATCTGACCCCCAAAAAAACCGTAACACCTTCCTGATTTCGAGGGGGAATTGGAATCCGGAGACAAAGAGCTCGCCACCTGGCGAGCTGGTCCATTTTGAATGGGAGTGCATTCAACCGGCTTCCTCCAGCGCCAATCCAATCGAATGCCACTTGTTAGCCAGGTTTATTGTCGCTCCATTAGCGAATGACTTCGTTTAATTTCGAGAGCACGAGGCAGCCACTTTGTAACTGCAACGCTGCCACATGCAACACCTTGCCGAGTCGACTATCTTGGGTTCAATGGCAGCCATTCGAACAATGGGTTTAAAAAAAAAAAATTGATTTGTACTCTCCCTGGCACCTGGCAGCAGCACCCTGGTGGCACCCATTTCTCATATCCAGTCGGAATCTGGGATCCGTTAGATCCCCAGCATACATTTCCCGCAATCCGCATTCGCATTGATGATTTGCAAATTATTGCGGATTGGCTGCAGCTTGCAATTTGGCAATAGAGGAAAAGCCACAGATTTGGGTCAAAACCCAATCTTTCAATCAACGAAGTGCCGCCTGGATCAGTAGATGGTGGATGGTTTCCAATATAGTATTGATTTAGTTCCATATTTTTTTGAAAGAGAAATCTATCAATTTTCACCCAAGGGCTCAGTCTAAAGATTGGCAATGCTCTCTTTTTTTTCATCGCTCAAAGAGCCACAATAAGCCGAAAAATAACAATTTATTTTCACTTTCTTTGCCGTAAGTTGCCTTGTCTTTTGTTGTTGTTGCTGTTGCATGCCACTCTCTTGTTGTCTTGTTGTTGTCTTGTGTGTTGCTGTGTGTGCCATTGTTGCAGCAGCGACAAGCCCCATCTGAGGTTTATTGACTGCGTCGTCTCAGTGCAATTAACTTGGCTTTTTGCCCGCTCTTGTTTGCGCCTCAATGGGCAGGTGGGCAGGTGGGCTGGTGGGTTGGTGGGCAGGTGCAGGCGGAGCATAAACGTCAGCTGCCACGGCATCGGTGGCATGCCCCAATGCACCGCAGGGCAATTCTCCAGCTCCAAGTCACTGAAAAAAAGCCAAAACTATATCATTAATAAATATTGAAAACCATTTCGATACAAAAATAGGCTTCAAATGAGAGCTTTGTAAACCGAATTTCTATCAATAAAGTAATTCCCGTAATTTCTTGCAGTGCATTTATAGCTGACACTGACACTGAGCTCCCATCCCAAGATGCCACTTGTGGCACACATTTTCACCCACAAGTTTCAGTTTGGTGTCTTTTTTGTTTTTATTCAAGGGTTTGTGCTTCATTTGGTGTCCCTGCGTCCCTAAAGTTACAAATTATACTTGGTAGGTGTAATAATTAGCATACAGTGCGTTTAAAGTAGCTCACAAGTAACTTATATCGAATAATACTCGGCCCTTAATACAAATGGATTAATCAGTCGATTTGAAAATGAGCTTAAACATTCGAAAATATTCATATTCCGAGTCGTAGTTGTAGTCTAGTCGTAGTCGTAGTTGTAGTCGTATTCGTTTTGGGTTAGGGTGTAAGTGTAAAGTAATCGAATGCCATTCTATACTCATATTTTCTCATATCACATTTTTGGTGTCACGATATTGAAGTTGTGTTTTTTTGGTTAAGTACGATTCTAAAGCTAGATCACGTCTTTAAATTACATTGTGGCATAGGTAGTCCATGTTCGAAAACTAATTCATAAAATTAATTCATAAAGCAAGTATATCTTACAGTTTTTTTGGATGAGAAACAAAATTCGAATCCGTAACTAATGGAAACGATTTGGAACATTTTGCGATTCTTCTTCTGCCTTATCAGGTACGGTTGGCCCTACGCACTGCATTCGTTTTTTAGTTTTTTTTTAGTTATCTCTAGGAGCATTTTCAGTTCAAAAGTTTTAGTGTAACAAAAAAAAAAAAAGGAGCTTTAGGTATAGCTCTGTGTTGTAGATCCTTTGGTAGCCTCCTTGTGTTACGTATGCGTTACGCTTTAAGGGTCCTAGAACAATTTATCCGTATCACAGTCTCTGTTGACGGAAGGGACGCGGGCTTCGGCCACGCAACTGGTGGAGCTTTCGACCTGCAGCAGACGGTACACGAGCATCGGTCCCACCAAGGTGCCGCCCGGGGTCAGGCGACGCTTCTGCACAATATCGTCCACCTCCATCTGAATGACGCGGCGCAGCTTCAACAAATAGCGGCCAAACTCCAGCGGCAATATGATCTTCACCCACGAGTCCAGGCAGAGCACCCAGTCCTCGGCGCGCACTTCCAGGGCGCCCTCTTTGCCGCAGGCCAAAGCCAGCATCAGGCCGCTAATCATGGTGTTGTTCTCCAGGACGGAGCGCTGGTCCGCGTTGCGGTTCTTCTCGACGTAGATGAGCCAGTCGGTGGGCAGATTCTTGAGCTTCTTGCGGGCCAGCAGGCAGGAGTTGCGCGATATCTGCATGAAGGTGTCCCCGTCAGAGACCAGCTGATTCTTGTTGGCGCGTTCGACGTATGCCACCTTGGGATAGAGGCCGGCGGCGAGGGCCAGGCGCACCATATTGTCGTCCTTGTCGCATTCCGAGACCAGGCGTTCGCTCAGCACGTTGCTGTGGAAGATGCGGCGCACTGCGTCCCGCAGACAGTTGACAGCCGAGACGAAATTCTCCATGGAGTAGCGGCACAGGTGGTGGCGCTCGCAGAACGAAGCCACCTCGGCCCTGGTGCACTGGACGAACTCCTCGTACAGGTTGACGGCTCCCATCGAATCGCTGATGCCGTTGGCGGCGAAAAACTGGCGCATATTCTTCTGGCCAGACTTCTTGGCGCGATCCACGGGCAGGACAAAGGGGTCGCGCACCGAGTGGTAGGCTGCTATGATGCTCATGCTGCCCATGCAGCGGTAGTAGATCGCGTGCACCAGGCACTTGCCCAGCTGCACACCAACCGGCAGCTCCGCCACGATCTTGCCCAGCGGAGTGATGCATTCGGTGTCCTTTTCCAGGATGCCGATGAGCACCAGCCGGGCACAAGCCTGGACCACGGCCTCTGGCGTGGGAGGATCCAGAGCCTGCGGAAGGAAACTGGCAATGGGTTGGTCGGGCGCCACCAGCTTGGTCAGGAGGCAGATCTCGTCTAGGGTGCGGCGCATCATCTCCGGGATGGTGTAGAGGCTCATGAAATCGTGGCGTCCCCGGGAGTAGAGGCGATAGCAGATGCCGTTGCTCAAGCGGCCAGCTCGTCCCGCTCGCTGCTTGGCGTCCGCCTGGGAGATCCAGGCGGTGGCCAGCTGGGAGGCGTCGGTGGCCGTGTCGTAGGTCTTCATCTTGGAGCGTCCCGTGTCGATGACGTACACGAGATCCGGAATGGTGATCGAAGTCTGACCGATATTGGTGCTCAGCACGACCTTTAGCCGAACGTTCGGATAGATCCGGAACACCTTGCGCTGCTCAACGGTGTCCAACTGGCTGTGGAGCAGCATCACCTTGATCTTGTCCTTGATCGATGACTCCTCGAGGCGCTCCTGCAGCATGGTCATGTCATGGTAGCCGGGAAGATAAACAATAACGGCCCCAGTTGCTCCGTGACGCAGAAGCAACTCCAGCAGCGAGATTATGAGATCATTGTCGATCTCGCCCAGCGACATGGCGCGACTGGCGTTGTAGGCCTCCAGCAGCTCTGTCGGATCGTCGGTCTCGAGCAGCTCGCCAAGGTGGCACTCCATGCCCGAGGTCCTGTACCCGGTCCGGGCAAGGATGTCCTCCAGGTGGAAGATCTTCACGTCAAAGCTGCGTCCCTCCACATCCAGGACGTGGGCATTGCCGAAGTAAGTCGACAAGGCCTGCAGGTCCATGGTGGCCGACATAAGGATCAGCCGCAGGTGGGGGTTCTTCTGCAGCTCCACCTTGGTGGCCAGCAGCAGGAAGTCCGTGTTTAAATCGCGCTCATGCACCTCGTCGATAATGAGGTGAGTGGTGTTGCTGAACAAGGACTCGCCGTCCATAGCCAGCACACGCAACAGACAACCACTGGTTGTGAATGTGAGTACTGTCTGGGGACTGCAACGACCTATTGATTGGAGCAGATGGTGGTGTTGTAGTGTATCATGTAGGAGTGGATCATGGAGGAGAAGAGAACTTACTATTCATGCGAATCTGGTAGCCCACTGTGCTGCCCATCGGCTCATTACGCTCCTTCGAGATTCTCTCCGACACACTGGTGGCGGCGATGCGACGTGGCTGGCTAACCACGATCCGGACGCGTCTACGTTCCTCGGTGGCCCACTCGAGCAAGTACTGAGGGAGCTGGGTGGACTTACCCGACCCAGTGGCGCCCTTGATGATCAAAACCTATGAGAGAATGGCATGGTGAGTGGCGCACGCGCGAGAAAACCAGAAAACTTACCTGTTGGCTCTGCAAAAGTGTTAATATCTTGGCCCGGTGGCGATAAATGGGCAACATCAGACGCTCATGATCCAGCGTTCGGTTGCGGCACGAAACCAAAGGAGGCACCATTGGCACTCCCACTAGACCGTTGTTGTTCGGTCGCTGGCGCTCGCGCGGCACCTGCTCGCGCTGGTTGCCTCCCGGCTGTCCCTTGCCCTGGCGCTGGCCCTGACCCTGAATAAAGGTGCGACGCACCATGCTCGTGTCCAGCTCGTCCTGCGCCTTTTCTAGAGTCTCGTACAGAAGGCTGGACACCAGGAGTTTCGGTTTCTCCACCACCACTTGCTGGCTGGCCGCAGCCGGGCGACTGACGGTAATCACCCTACCCTCCCCTTGGCCCTTGCTGTTGGCCCGCAGGCCCATAGCTTGTGCCATCTGGTGCACGTGTTTGCGCTGGACGCGGGAGAGGCCCGCGAGTTGAATTTCTGGCTCACCGCTCAGCCGAAAATCGTTCACAACAGTGCGTAGAACGTTCTGTTCTACGAGGCTGAGCTGCTCTTCTTCTACCGGCGCGGCTGCGCCAGCGCCAGCGTTCCTGACTTGATTATTCTTGTCTTTCTTCTTCTTCGGCCTACCTGGACGTGCGTTGCCTCCTCCTTGGACGTGAGCAAATGGAGCAGCTGCTCCGGCTGCGGCGGCCACGGCGTTGCCTGCCTTCTTCCGGCCACGGCGCCTCTTGGATGTCGGCTCCTTACCGCTATCGGCCATTCTCTCGGACTTTTCTTAAATGTTACTTTTTGGTTGAAAAAATTTGCACTACAAGTTTTTGTTGTTGGTGGAATTTTTTTTTTTCAGCTCTCCACTGAAACGTCTCGAACGCTAGCAGGACTGGCAATAAATGATGGTTATAAACTAGGAATGACTAGCAGTTATTAGACCTCAGCCTGCTGAGCTGGAAGGAAAAACCGAGGGCTAGCTATGTTCTAGTTCGGCTTCTTCAAATCAAAAGAAGCCCAGTGCTTCGGATTTGCTCGAGCTTATTTTTTGTTAGAGCGGAGTTTATTGCAAGTCGATAAAATTTGATAACATTATATCGATAGTTGGTCGCAACTTTTAGCGCGCCACAGTGATCAGGGAGTTTATATTTTGAATTCTAAGAATTAAAGAACTCTTAGAAACCAAAGTCAAATGAGAACAAAAACTGTCAAAGCTGCTCTTGAACTACATATCTGATTTTGTAAAACGCCTAGGAAGTTCCAGTGCATGACAAATCAATCATGCTCTTCATCATCATGAGGTGGACAGCCCACATCCCGAGTGGGATCCTCGACGAAGTAGCCAAAATGCGCCACTTAATGCTACAAGCAATAACGACAATTCCGTGGACCCAGGTGTTCGGGCTCTTCCTCTCCATACGACTACGCCGTTAATGTTTCCAGACACTGGCCACCTACATCGGATAGCAAGGACGAGGCGTTGAAGGATACGATCAAGCACAACCTACGCCTGTCATTTTACCCACGACAAAGCTACCATGGAACATATATGTTTGCAGCCTTCAAGTTTTTAGGAATAAAAAAACATAAATACACCGAAAATTTATGTAGATGTTGGGATGTTAACAAAAAAAAACTTTATTTCGGCTTAGACGACGGCGGTTTGCTTTTAACAGGCTCTTCCTCGCTATCCTCCTCTTCCGAGTCGAACTCGGAGTCATCCTCCTCCTCGTCGCTGAAATCGTCTTCACCGTCTTCATCGTCCTCATCGTCTTCGGCGGCCAAGTTCAACTGTTTGATCTTGTCCAGCAGCTCGTCTCTCGTGTGCGCCACGCGTTTGGCCTTCTCCTGGGCCTGAGCCTCCTGCTCGTCGTCCGCTGGCTCCTCGACCGGCTGCTTCTTGCCCTTCTGCATGTAGCGCAAGAAGGCGCGCCGCTTCCGCTCCGAGAACGACTTGATCAGTCGGTCCATTTCCACCTGCAGCTGCTGCTCCTCTTGCGGCGTTGGCTCCGGCGCCTCGATGGCCACCTCGTCACCGGACTTCAGGCACTTGGCACAGACCTTGGCCTTCACCGCACAGTCGCGGCAGATGACATGGTAGGCCTTCTTCACCGTTCGCTCCTTGCAGTGAGCGCAGGTCTTGGCCTGGGTTAGGGGCTTATACTTCTTGTACTTGATCTTCCACTCGATTTGGTCCTTGCATCGCTGGCACACGGTGGCCACGTGCATGGCGTTCAGGCGCATCTGTTGTGGCGTTTTGTCGTGTAAATCGTTTTTGAAAACAAAGCGATTCTTGTGTTTCTGGGCACGTGTCCGGGAAACGTTGCCGCGCTGACTGCTCATTGTGGATTTTGCGCCGAATTCCGGTAACTGCAAAAAGTCACATTCGTTTATTGTTAGTCATATTAAAAGTTGTGATCTTCAATTATTTCATTACCTGTTTCTAATGGGCTATAAACTGATCACAGATAATGTAATTCGTAGCAAAATAATAATAGTGCACGTGCAGTGTGACCGTTTGACATTGTTTTGAAAATACCTGAACAGCTGGCAACACGATAATAAATCGTAATATCGATAACAAAAATTGCCACTCCGCTCTAAATGGCGCACTTTTTTCGTGTGATTGGCAACGTAAATCCTCGTTTGTAAAAAAAAAGCTTTAATTCAAATGCTAACCCGCGATTTTCTTATCTTTCAGACCCCCATGTCGCCATGCGCGACCTCAAGCAGCGCCTCTTCGATTTGCTGCGCTCAGGCGGCAACAGTAATGGTGGGAACGGCAACAATCATTCGAACAACGGTAACCAGCCCAGCCATAATGGCGTCCCTCACACCCAGCACACACAAATTGCACAAAAGCCGAAAAAACTGCACGAATATACGGCGGCCGATTGCAATGCGGCTTTCCTGCGTAAGTACCACGATCTCAGCATTAGCCGGGATCAGCAAATGGACAGGGAGCGCGAGCGCGCAGGTCCCGCCCACCATAACGCAACCGCCAACGCCCCCGCACCCGTCCCCGGACCCGGCCCCAACGTGATATATTTCAACGAGAACCTGTCCATGGCCAGCAAGTACAACGTCCGGCCTTTTCCACTCACCCGCTACCCATCGTGCCCCCTCAGCAGCTTCGGCATCTCCGCAGGGGGCCAGGCAGGGCCAGAGGGCGGCAGTGCGGGCAGCAGTCTGGGCGAGGAGGAGGACACGGAGAGCGAGGCGTACAATTTCTGCTCCGACGAGGATCAGAGCAGCCACACGCAGACCCTGAAGCTGCATCGCCACCGCCACCAGTTCGATATGGGTCTGTCCAGCGCCGCAGACCCCACCGACCACGACCTGGTTGAGGTGGACGAGGACGGGGACGAAGACGAGGACCAAGCCGAGTCCCAGCTGGACTCCTTCTGCACTCTTTGCACCTCTACCTTCAGCTACAACAAGTGCTGTCGCTTCTGCGAGAACTCACTGTGCGGCTCCAAGTGCAACTCGGAGCGTGGCTCCCACGCCAGCCGCCTCAGCCGGATCAGTCAGATCAGCCAGCTAAGCCGAGGTATGGCGCCGGATCCGCATCCGGACTTTGACCACCAGCTGCAGCCTCACAGTAGATTCCCTGCCAGCACTCGGATGATGCTCCCCAATCACCATCAGTCGCCGGCCATCAGGTGAGTGCTTGCTATCCTCTCCTTGCAACAATTCCAATCAATACTAATATCCATAGAATGTAATACTTTGTGGGTTATTATTATTATTAGTATTATGAAAAAAGCATTTAATTCAAGGGTATTGTATTCGGTTTTGTAAATCAATCGATTATCAATTATGAATTATCCATCGAAAGCGCTTCGAAGCCAATCAAGCTACGAAGAAATTTCTCAATCAAAATATCAATTATCAATTAGAGTTGATGAGTATTTATCGTGCCACTTGCCACATGCCTGGGGCAGTTCATCGTTCATTGATGTAAACACATCATAAAAAATCAAATCTATTAGGATCGAGATCGATTGCCTGGCGATTCGCTGCACTCCTATGAACTTTCAACTTTGGTTGGCCAATTAATTGAATGATTTCAATAATTTCATAATTCTATTAAATGCCATTGTCGCTGTTGATTGATTGCACTTGCAATGGGTATGGGAATGGGAATGGTAAGACTTGCAAGAGAGCGCTGGAGAGTAGATGGATAGAGATAATTATGTAGAAAACCTTAAAGTGGCCACCAACAACCGTTAGAGCTGAGCCGGCCGGCCAAGCTTGACCATATGACCATAAAAAAGCATAAATTCTATTGAATAAAATTACAACCAAGCCGACTGAGTACAAGAAGAGTCTGGAGTCAGTGTGCAAAAAGCGCATCGAAAATCAACTAAACAGAGGCGAGCACAGGTGTGCTGCGGGAAAATCGAGATACATTGAGATACTCTTTTTTAGATACTCTACACTGTACTCTGAGTCTTTTCTAGAATCTATAATCTAGAAGCATTTTTTTGAAAGAAAGGTTTTCTAAAAAACTCCAAATCAAAACTAGAATGAATAGTTTTTTTTGCCATTTTTTTAAGAGTAATAATGAAAAGCATTTAACTTTTGAAGCTAAAAAGCTTTCTCGGTTGGCACTTCTTTGGGGTCCGCTGCTTTTTCTGCGTTTTTGCGTTGCGCGTTTGGATTTAACATTTCTTCGCCGACCGCTGGTCGAGTCAGTCTTGCCGCCACTCTCTCTCACTCTCACTCGCCCCATCTCTTTCGCCAAGTGCATTCCCGTCTCTTTCGGGCTGGGCGATCTGTTTGGACCCGACCGCCGCGTCTCAAATCCGGACTCAAACAAGCCGCGACCATTGTTCGCTTAGCACGTGCCGCGCACGCCGCCGCCGCCGTTCACCGTTCACCGTTCACCGTCGAAGCAAAACAAAAGAATTATTTACTTTTATCCAAAAATACTTGTTCAGAAAATAAACTTTAGTTTCAACGTTGCGGTTAAAAAACATCGAAGAAAATGCAGTTATAGATCGTTCCACTATTTTTTTTCTATCCAAACAATTCAACTTTGTATGTGATCTGTGAACAGAACATGGTAAACCCGATCATGAACTGATCATTGGGCCTATATAGTGTTGTTGTGTTTTGTGTATTCCATCGATCAGTCGATCAGCCGATCCATCGAGTCCATCATTCCACCGATCTCTTGAGGAAATGTGGTGCGGTAAGTTTCTTCTCATCTTAAAGAGGGGAAAGTAAACGATACGAAGTATGATTTCTAATTCAATTGTTTTCTAGAATACTTTATAAAGCTTCTATTTTATATATTCAGAGGAAGCTGTGCCTCTTGTTTGCCAAAAAAACAAAAACCAAGAACCTCCACTAGCTATCAAAAATCTTCCATGCTTGAGGCGCCATCGAAAATTTTGCGTTATATTAATTCGCATTCAGCTTTCTTTCAATGATGCCACCTGCCACCAAGTATTTTCGACTCGATTTGATTATACAACCCTTTTGGTCTCCGGCTCTGAGTATATAGACTTGCTGCGATAATTACAACTTGGAGTAGAGTGGTGTAGCTGAGTGTGTGGCAAGTCAGCCGAATGCGTTTTTGTGTGCAACACCACCCTGGCATGCCACTCGCTTCCATGTGATAAATGAATGGGCCAGCTATCCGCAATCCATATGCCATGGCTCGGCTTGAAAAATGTATGGCGTAGAATCAAAGAGCGGGTAATAACCAAACCGCATCAAATGTATTTTGTTTCGGAGTTGCGCACTCACCGGCTCGGTTTCCCCATGGAAATTCGGTTATTATTCCGACTGACAGTCTCACAGTCCATACTCTGGAGAGACTCCCAAATCCAAAATTGTAGACCCACATTTCTTCCTCCAAACAGTTCTCCAAGTTTATGATTCTGGGTATTGATTAAGAATCGATCTATGAATCTTTTAAGGTATTCTGGTCGAAAATCGGATACAAAATGGCTGAGATATGGCCTCCTCTTTAGGACTCATTTGAGAAATCCCTGTTTTTCTGATTTTTCAAAGGGATACCCCTAGAAATTTTACAAAAAATTGGAAAGAAAAGTCTCTTCTAGATTTTGATGCAGTTTAATAGGTAATCGAACTACGAATCTTTTGAGGTATTCCTCGTGTAGATCGGTTTGAAATTGGCTGAGATATGGCCTCGTCTTTGGACTATATATGAGAAATCCTGGTTTTTCTGATTCTTCAAAGGGACACCCCTAGAAAAATGTACAAAAAAATGGTTAAAAAAGTTTTTTCTAGATTTTGATGCAGTTTAATAGGTAATCGAACTACGAATCTTTTGAGGTATTCCTTGCATGAATCGGATTGAAATTGGCTGAGTTATGGCCTGAACTTTCGGCTATATATGGGAAATCCCGGTTTTTCGGATTTTTCAAGGGGGTACCCCTAGAAAAATGTACAAAAAATTGGAAAGATAACTTTCTTCTAGATTTTGAAACAGTTTGATAGAGAATCGAACTACGAATCTTTTGATGTATTCCTCGTATAGATCGGTTTGAAATTGGCTGAGATATGGCCTCGTCCTTGGGCCATATATGGGTAATCCCGGTTTTTCTGATTTTTCAAAGGGATACCCCTAGAAATTTTACAAAAAATTCGAAAAAAAAGTTTTTTCTAGATTTTGATGCAGTTCAATAGGCAATCGAACTACGAATCTTTTGAGGTATTCCTTGCATGAATCGGATTGAAATTGGCTGAGTTATGGCCTGAACTTTCGGCTATATATGGGAAATCCACGGTTTTCTGATCCTATCAAGGGATACCCCTAGAAAATTTTACAAAAAATTGAGGAAAAAAGTTTCTTTTAGATTTTGATGCAGTTTAATAGGAAATCGAACTATGAATCTTTTGAGATATTCCGCTCGAGAATCGGATGCAAAATGGCTGAGATATGGCCTCCTCTTTGGGACACATATGGGAAATCCCTGGTTTTCTGATTTTTTAAAGGAATACCCCTAGAAAAATGTACAATAAAATGGTTAAAAAAGTTTTTTCTAGATTTTGATGCAGTTTAATAGGTGATCGAACTACGAATTTTTAAAGGCATTCCTTGCATGAATCGGATTAGAATTGGCTGAGATATGGCCTCGACTTTGAGCCATATATGAAAAATCGCACCTTTTCCGATTTTTCGAAGGTTTTCGCCTTACAAAAAACTGTACAGAAAGGTTTCCTTTCGATTTGAATGTCAATTAATCGGTGATTGAATCGAATGCGGATTTCCTGAGATGTTTGCAAGAGAAACCCAGAGTTCTGAAAGCTTTTCTAGCATCCTGTTTTCTATTTTATTTTCATTAATGCTGGAACATTTTCGGTTAATTTCAATTCAAATTCAATTTGTCTGCTAATTCTGTGACCAATTACTTTCGAAGCCCATCGAATCGGGATTATCTTCTCCGACTGAGAAGGAAGTTGGAAACTGGAGTTACCCCTCAATCGGTTCGTTCAACTCCAGTTTTCTGTGCGAACCACTGACGGCGACGCCTACGGAGCAATTATTTTTGGAAGATTTGGAAACGACTGCCAATGAAAGAGATCGCTCGTAACACCTGAATAGGCCCCAGACTCTAGACTCGAGACTTATTATATTTATTTTGTGCAATTTGTGATTGCCTGCGTTAATTAGGCACGCTTTTTCTGATTTCAAAATCATCAGCGCCTCATCTGAAAATAAATAAAAAAAGACAAAACCAAAACTGAAAAAAAAACCAACCAAGAGACCAAGAAACATTGGCTGTGGCAGTAAAAGTGAAATTTCGTTTATCGGCGAGGACTGGTTTATTGTGTATTTATGTTCATTTTTTTTTCTTCTATATATTTTTTATGCTTAAGGCAGGCAGCGGGCAATCATCCTTTTGCTTTCGTTGGCCCGGCCCAGACTGTCAGGCGGCTATATCGGTGCTCTGGCTATATGTATTAGCGAATCTCTCAAGGCGGTCAATAACCGGCTGCAGGTTGCAGTTGCAGTCGAAGTTGCAACTTTCCACCAAAGTCGATTATTAAGGCAAACGTTTACATACGACATTTTTGTTTTTGTGTCGTTTTGCTCGCCAACGCCAATGTTTTTCTTTGATCGTTGGTTAGTCGCCCCTCCAGCTCTCCAGGCCGGTGTTGTTGTCAACAGCCAGCCAGCCAGCTAGCCGTAATTGGCCATTTGTCCAAGTGTTTCCATCGATTTGGTGGCCAGTTGTTCGCATTTGGTCATTAGCAGAGTGCAGAAAGCCTCCAAGTTCATTGATGTCTCTGTCAGAGTGTGTGAAAAGTGCGTTGATTAATTGGAATCTAAATTTTTAAATAAAACTTGGTATTAGCCTTGTTGGAAATCCTCCTCAAGACTCCCTCCCGGTGAAGGGTATTTGGAATGACCAGACTGCATACATTTTTTCGTGATATTTGCGTATTTGCTCGATTGTTGCTGCTGTTGTGTTGACTCATTTGCAGTTTCCACTCCACCTCCCACCTCCCACCTGCACCTGCATCCGAGCATCCATCAGGGCATTCACTGGGAGAGAAGGTGGGGCCTTGGACCGCGACCTGTCACAACCCGAGACCTGAGACTCAGGTGGGAGACAGAGATGCAGACGCTGATGCATTGGCTGATGTCTCTTGGGTAAGGGTAAGGGGCTGGAGATGGGGCTTGGGATGTTGAACAAATGTTTGCAGTGGCTCTTCTCGGACTTTTGCCATGGCTTACTTTCACGAGTCGCATGAATGAGTGAATGAATGATTGAAAAGACGCGATTTTGCATATGAATGACATTGCCAGAGGGGAGAGTGAGTGGTGGGGCTGGGCTGCGCTTCTCAGTTTCCTTTCAAAACGTTAAATCTCAGTTTAGGAAACATTAAATTTTGTTGCATTTGTAGGGCAGATGACGAACAATTCTCGAATATATATGAAGATAGTTCACCTCTGGCATAGTTCAGGCAGTTCAACAGTTCAAAGCACATTGACTTTTGCTTTCTACTCTTTCTTTTCTCTCCGCCAAAAAAAACAAAATCTAATAATGAAAAAATCTCAAACTATACACCAGAAAGTGAAAACTTGACGCGTTTCGATTCTCGGCCGTTCGAAAATTTGAATTTGAATTGCCAGTCAGTCTGACTGACGGATGAGGCATTTGTCAGATACAAGATACAGCTACCAGATACAAGATACATCCATCGGATGGATGAAATGAAATGAAAACGAAGCCAATCATCTCTCTCTCCGATTACAGTTAGATCCAATGCTAGCGGTGTGTTCTGCTTTTGATAGCCAAAAATAAATAAAAAACGAAAACAACAAAATTAACAAAAAGCCAATTTAAAACAATAGATCGAAAAAGTAAAAGTATATAGAAGTTGACAAAAGTTCAATGATTTGTTTTGGAATTGTTAGATAAATCGGATACTTCCCCTAACGAGTGACCCATTTCCATTCAATAATTATCTCAATTTTTAAAACAATTTTCATATTTATCAAAGAAAAACTTGCCGCCCCTTGTGTGTTGCACAATTACCTCAAAAAAAGATGCATAATTAAATGGATCAAACCCCGAATGGCAGTAAAAACATTTCATTTTCTTCTCTCGCTTTTTGATGGCTACTATTATTAATGTTGTTTAGAGACTTTTATGATCATTTCCCATCCGTTGGGCACCTACGAAACGAACAAACTGTTTTTCCAAAAGAAATCATTTTCCGTTGCTGTTTCTGTTGCTGTTTTTTATGGGCTTACCCTTCAAAGTCACTGAAGCATTTGTACAGGCGGATGATTTTCAGGTGTTCAGGTTTTTGGACAATTGCTGGCCGTTAGATTCTGTTACGATCGAGATCGAGAGCTCTAGTTTCCGTCATCCAGGAAGCGATCGGTTGATAGATTTGAATATGAAAAGATCGTAGCTAGAAATCGATGTTGTTTAATTTGATTTATTAAGACAATGCTCTAAGTCCGCTAACGGTTCTGTTAGCCAATTTGTTAGCGCCTTGCTAATCCCACTTGACTAAACAGTTTTGGCCAAAACAAAGCAGCTTGCGACTTGCACAACCTGCGGATTGACTCACATAGCCTGTGGCCCGACCAGAGCAAATACAATCTATGGCCATAAATGTGTATAATATAATATTGCCATTGAATGTATGTCACGCCATTATCGTTCACTGAATGCGATTTCTGCAGGCCGTATCTACTTTGTCAACCTTCGCATCCACAAAGATTTGAATTTGAATGGGAAATTCGTGAAATGCGGATGAACGAATGGATGGATGACCGAATGGATGGATGGATGGATGGGCAGTCAAAACAACACCTCGACCATCATAATGTGCTCTGTTATATTTGCATTATGGATGCCTGATCCGATCCGAGCAGCAGCAGCCACCTTTCTAAGCCACACTAACTCTGTGGGTTAATGGCTCTCATCTTCCAACTCTGTCACCTGGCGTTTTCATTTTCATTGGCCTTTTTCGGGGTCACATTGCCAAAAGGGTTGGAGCGAGCGATTATGCAAGCCACAAAGCGAAGGTTGAGGACTACTACTACACGGTACACGGCGGTACACGGTGAGAAAAGTATCCTACAAAAAAAACTAGAAAATACCAAACGGATGTGCTGGGCGGAAAGTCACGTAATATTGAGGCGCCATTGAACCAGAAATCATGGAAACTCTTCACGCCACTTGAGCACGCGGCTCTGTGACTCAGACTCAGAAGTCAGGTGGAAATCGGGTAGCCTGAGGACTGGGCTTGCCCAATTGCAAATCAAGAAGCTGGAACCCATTAAGTGCCTGGCCAGGCAAACCCTCCAATCATTCATCTTCGCCATGCTTGAGTTGATTTTGTTCTAAACCAACGAGGAGTACGAGTATCTTTACATTTAAATAGATATTCGACATGCTAGGCGGGGGGATCGGATATTTTGCAACAAATTTTCTAAGGAAGTTTCGATTTGAATATAACAAAGTTATGGCAAGTTTTTGGCTGCATTGTTGGCCAATTATCCGGCACAATGCCAATAACCTGTTGCTGTCAATTAGTCGAGAATGGATGCCCAGCTATGGAACGAATTTGCGATCGACCCCGTCGAGTTTAGTTAATATTATTGTATTGTATTATTTTTTTTGTATTTTGTATTTTGGTTTTGTTTTCTGCGCGCGTTGACGCGTGCCCAGCCATGTGAGACACTGCAGTGGAGGTGCCGTGCCGGCAGAGGGTTGCCCCAGAGGCCCAGTGCCTCGGGAGTCGACTCTCGAGTTGACATGGCAGTGAGCGTGAAAAATAAATAAATAATACAATCAGCCGGAGGGGGCAGCTCGCGACTCTTCAATGTTGAGCAAACAGCCTGAGCAGAGCACTGAGAGAAACGACCGCTTGACAAATGCATATTTCTTATAGCATTGCCCACTGATTTCGCTCCGTGTAGCGGTGGCAACCCCCTAACAAAATAACCCATAATAATAATAACAAAAAAAACTCTTAATCATGTCTGGCGGTGGCAGAGGTGGCAGCGATGGCAGCGCAGTTGGCGCAACAATTTTTGCATAGGAATCGTAGACTCGGAATTGGATTCGGAATCCGGAGTTGGAGTTTGGATTTTGGATTTTTGGCCATTTGCGTCGCCGTCGTCACGGAGAGCGGACGCAAAAACGCGACAAAATTAAAAACCCGTACATCGGGGTATATATTCGAGAAACGGAAACCGGAAAACGAAATTAGAAAATTAGGGAAACACAAAACAAGAGCAAGCCAGAGAGACCCCAAACCTAGAACCCAGAACCCCGAACCCAGAACAAAAAAAAAAAGCCATTAAGTGGTCGGTTGTAGAGGGCCATGGGCAGTTGTGCGCCGGTGATCGTGTGGAACGGAGCTCAGTTTACGGCCAGCTCAAGGGAGCTGGAGCAGCTGCGTCGGGACTACGGCCTGGATGCCCGGATGCTGGAGGCCACCTTGGTGCCGCGCTACAAACGCCACAAACCGGAGGCGAGTGCCCGCAACGATTTTGTAAAAGTCCAAAAGAACTCAAAGCCTCAGGCCACCGCCGCGTCTTCCTCCACCTCCTCCGACTGGATCCTGAAGCAGGATCGGAGCAACAACGTCAGCCAGGTCAACTTTCATCCCTGGGCTGGGGCACACTTTGACCTGGTGCCGTGGCGACGCACCCGCTCCGCCCTAGACCTCACCTCCGTGGCGGACTACAACCACGTGGAAACCGCAGTCGACCCCAAGTCGTTGAAGGGACTGGAGAAGCTAGAGCTCAGGCAGCAGCGGCGACGTCTTCAGCGCGTCCGTTCCACGCAGCAGGGTCTGCGGCGACTGGTGAGGGTGCGCCTGATATTCTCCATCGAGTTGCGGCACAAGAGGATGGAGGTCCTGCGGAAGAGCGCCCTACCCGTGCGGGTCTTCGAGCAGCGCTTCGCCCTCAGCGAGACCGAGAGCGCCGCCTACGAGCGCATCCTCAAGGATGCCAATTCCAATGTGGAGCAGCACGTGGGCTACTTTAGCCGCCGGCAGCAGAGCAAGCAAGATGGCTCCATGGAGGAGCAGCTGGTGGTGGACTTTGCCAGCGAAACAGAGGAAGCTGAGCCCGATCCCGAGTCCAAGAGCCAGCCCGAGGAGGCCACGTACGCCACCATAGCCCCTCCGGACAAGGATAAGGATAATCCGGGGAAGTCCGGGCAAGTGCCATGCGACAAGTGCCGCCACATAGCCATCAAATTGAGGTAAAAGAAATCGCACAGGCCCGAGAACCAACTCAAAAAACTAGAACAAACCAAATTATGTTCAAAACAAGTAAGGTAGCAGCAGTCGAGTTTCCCGATTGCAAAATACCCTGTACCCGTACCCTTAGACATGCTTACAATTTATTTATTTAGTATCAATAAATAAATGAAACAATATTCTATTAGAAAAGAGGACCATAACAATATAAATTTGGTATGATTTTAGTTATGAAAATAAGTTTCGTATGTCATAAAGCCATACACATTTCGCTGTCAACGTCGCAGTCGGCGTCGCGCAGTGCGTGTCTTGCTGCGCTTCTGCTTCCCTTGCCATAGATTTTGCATGTGGCATAACTTCCGCATTTCTTATCCGATTTGGTTCAAATTTAAAAGTTAGACAGCTTTTATAAGCACCAACGCATATGCCGAATTGCATAGCATTAGGACAATAATTGTGGGCGTGGCAGTTTTTTGAGGTTTGCGGGGGAGCGTGGTCGTGACAGTTTTTTGCTGTTTGCGATGGAACGGGGGGTGATATCAAAATAAAAAAACAAACTTGTACTGCGTATGCTAATTACCTATCCAACGATATATGGCACATGTCTGTAGCTCTTGTAGTTTCTGAGATCTAGGCGTTGATACGGACAGACGGACGGACGGACGGACGGACGGACGGACGGACGGACGGACGGACAGACGGACATGGCTATATCGACTCGGCTGTTGATGCTGATCAAGAATATATATACTTTATGGGGTTGGAGATTCTTCCTTCTGCCTGTTACATACATTTGCACCATATTATGATACCCTTTTCACCCATTTTTAATGGGTACAGGGTATAAAAAATAGACACGCGCCAAAATCGATTATCTTCAGAGAAGCTTCCAAAAAGTTAAACAAACTAGTGGGATTTTTTTTTAAGTGCTCTTGTGAAAAATACAAATCAAGTGACATGAAACATTGATTGCGGATTTGATTGGTTTTCGTTGGCGAAATTTCCCACAAAAGCCAAAGCTTTCCCACAATATAAAAATTTCATAAAAAAAACTCACAAAGAAATAGAGATTATAAGTTTCTTGAATTATTATTTTCTTCCTTTCTTTGTTCTTCCAATCTTGGAAAGTTTCTACAACTCTATTTTATTTTGCGACTAATTTCAAGATGAACTTCCGATCTGAGATCATCTTGAAGTTATTATATCATCAACGGTAGCTCAAAAGTCCTAACCCTTGGAGAGACATTATTTTCCTAACCCTGTTGGCCGCTTTTGGTGACCAACTGGCCTGCAATCCGATTGCCAAATAATTTATTTCACTTTTTTTTTGTGTTTTGTTTTCTTCTCATCGCAGTCGCAGGTTCGCTGGTTTATTTATTTCCTTTTCTTTTTGTTAATATGTTTTTGTTTTTTGTGGCACCTGCCACCCTGCCCTGAATTGTTGACACCTGCTACCTGTTGCCGGCCCGTTTCCATTTAGCCGACGCCGTTTTGATGCAATAAACTGGAAGAAAGTGTCGTCTTTCTCAACTGGGAAAAAATGCAAACAAACAAGCGGGACAAGCGGGTATTTTTCGCATCTTAATGTTGCTTTCAATTCATTTCATTCAACATGTTTTTCTTTCTCTGTAATCATTATCATTGTGGGTGCGGCACGGAAATCGAGTGAGTCAGCATCGGTAGCGTCAGGTAGACTTGACCTGGTTTACTGATTCGGAAAAGGGCAGCAGCAGCCGCTGAGATCAGCGATCAGAATTAATAGCAGGTGCTTCCCGCGTTTAATTGATTAATTACTCCGCTTGTGATTAAAACTATTGTCAAAGTCTGGCCAACAAATTGAAATTTAAGTGGCATCGTGATGAAGGTTTCGAAACACTTGGAAAAGTTTTCTTGCTTGATTTCCAGTTTGTGTCCTAAGTCTTTTGTTTGGAGTGCAAGAAAGGCGGCTTGCATTTCCTTTTTTCTCCAAGACCCAAAAGTAGGCAGTGGTTTTTTTTAAGATTTACATACTTTCTCCAAAGTATTAATAAATTTATTAAATAATAAATTAAATATTTTAATTAAAAATTAATAAATTTAATAAATTTTTAACCCTTTTTTCTTCTTTTTTTTTAGAACCATAAACGATTATGCGCTCAACTCGAATCTTCACTTGAATTACAACAACAAACTGCACAACAATCACAACAACAATAATAATCCAAACAACAACAACAACAAGCTGATCAGTCACAGCAACAACAACCTGAGCAGAATGCACGCCCACCAACTGGACTCGTATTTGGGCGGCATGGGCGCCTTGGGTCAGATGGGCCTGGGTAACATGGGTAACCTGACCGGACTGGGCTCCATGGGCCAGATGCATCATCCGGGGAGCGTTTCCGGCAGCGAAAGACCCAACGGAGGAGCTCTGGCCCTGCACTACGCCGCCGCCAGAGGCTGCCTGGATTGTGTCCAGCTCTTGGTGGCAGCATCCGTGGATATTTGGTAAGTGTTTGCATTGCGGGGTGAAAGCTGTTGAAGCTGTTGAAGCTGTCGTTCTTGGGGTGATTATAGACACACATCGGATAATGTATATATCGATCGGGTAATGGAAAACAAACTGAAATTGGCGAAGGGGAAATCGGTTGGAAAGATCGATTGCCGACATTGTTTTATTTATTATTTCCTTTGTTTCTGACTCTGTTTTCTATCGATTTAAAAGCAAAGCAATTTGTGGCAAATAAGTGAATGCTATATAAAAAAAAAGATTGATCGAAGTTGCATTATATTCTACACAAGATTTTCTAAGTCAAAGTAATTCAAAGTCATTAGCGAATATCTTGTACCTAAGCATGAAGCCTGGAGTTAATGAGAACTGATTATCATAAAACCGAATTGATCAGAGTTCCTGCTGCTCTGCAGATTCACTCAATTAAATGCACTAATTAAATCTTATTAGCTCATCCAACAAAGTAGAAAGAATGGACTCGCGCCAAGAGCCAAGACTCCACTAGATCCAACTGGGCCACTGGTTTTTCACCTAAATTCAACCAAAAAATTCCAACCAGCTCCAGGCCAAAGCTGATTCATTTAATTGTGGCCAAGCCAAGCGAGATCTTACTCCAAGTCCCAGTCTTAGTCCAAGTCCCAGTCTTAGTCCGAGAACCAAAACCAAAGCCATGCTCCGATGTTCTCCGGCGTGTGCTATTTTCAATTGGAGTCAAACTGGAAAACACGGCAGCCTCGGAAAGCACCGTTGCAACAAGTTTTTCCAAAGTGGAGCACCTTCAGTGTCCGACCAGTGCCCGGCCAAGGAATCAAAAGCAGAATTGATCTTGACCTCCCCACATCCCCACCACCTCGATCTCCTCCTCGATCGTAATCCCCTCTTTCTATGGAGGATCCCCTCTGGCCGGCGGAGTTGAAATTCATATTTATCAAGCGCCGAGTCCGATCAATTGGCATGACAACTGACACAGAAACCACACGATGTGCGAGGGGAGACTCAAGAGTTGTTATTTCTTAAAGATCTCAAAGGGGTATCTAATTTAGAGAGATATTCTCTCTGTTTTTTATGATTTTTATATCAAAAAAGTATTGGAAGTTCTATCTCTAAGATTAAATATTAGCATTTTGAAGTTCTCAAACTTCCCTCGTCGCACACCGCTTGATAATTTTGCGTACAAAGACACCTCGATGTTGGAAGATGGTGTGCTTCTTGTCTTGAGTTAACGAGGGTGGCTCTAAGACTTTTGAAATCTAAATAATTTAAGAGAAATAATTCCCAAAACTAAACCTAGTTTAAAATCTTGAAGAGTAGCATTTCCTCATGCAACTTGATGATCTTCTGAAGCCACCCTCGCTGCTGACCATTTGATAATATTGCGTACGAGGCGACAGCTCGATGGCAAGCGTTTTTCCTCTATTTTTCCTCGTGTTTTTTTTTGTGCTGCTTGTGGCAGCTAGCTGGTTTGATCGCCCCCTCGCGGCACGCCCCCGTGCCCCGTGGTGGCCAGCTGAGCCATGAGTCGGCCAAGAAGCAGAAGAGGAGGAAGAAGCCAGCCGCCAAGTGGTTCAGCGGTTGCGTTGGCCACTCTTCGGTGGTGCTGGCTTGGCTATTCGCGTTTGGCCGGTCGAGGCGAACGGTGCTTTTTCGTTCGCGGACTTACCATCTATATATATATGTTTATATAATCATATATATATATATATTCCACGCTTCGACGATATATAATATATTCTGTTGGTATTTATTGCTGGGATTACCGTTTTGGGGCACCAGCACCACCGTTACGGGCAAGATGCGGCCGTAGAATGGATTTGAATTTTTGATTTTCAATGCGGTTAGCAGCATTGCAATTTATTTAAACACTGATGCGGCCCCGCCCCCAACCGCCACCCCGCCCCCATTGGCGGCCAGCAAAATTTCGCGCTTCAAAGTGTTTCGAATGCAGTTAACGAATCGGAACGCGAATTAATTAACAGTTTCAGTGTACCAAGGAACTGCATCAGTGGCCCCCTGAAACAGTAGCCCATCCAAACAACAACAACAACAAAAACATTGGCTTAATGCCCAAGCCAACGGCAGCAACATCCGCAGCAGCAGCCGCAGCAGCCGCCGCAGCAGCAGCGGCTCATCCAGTAACCGCAACCATGAAAAGGTAGCCAGCCACAGCCTCGGCGGTTTTGGCCAAGCTTTCAGTTGCCACTAATCGATTGGCCAAGCCAGGAGAAGGCCAAGGAATCGATTTAGCCGGCCCTGATCGTTGGAGTCTTTAATTTTTTTGCTCAAAAAGTGTGTGTTGTCGAGGGTTGTGGTGTGTGAAAAGTTCGAAAACAAAGTGTGTTGATCGGAAGTGCGAAAAATGTTAAAAGAAATGTCACCCCATCAGTGCTTGTGCTGGAAACCAAAAGAAAAATATCAAGAAAACTATAACCCTGAGTGCCAAAACGGATATAATTCAAGGAAAGACCTTCATAAGGAACAGAAACCCTAAAGTCCTAATCGTGTTAAAGCATTGAAAACACAGACTATATTGTCAGAAAGCCAAGAATAAAATCAGAATATTAGGGATCTTCAAAAAAATAAAGAAAACTATAACCCTGAGTGCCAAAATGGATATAATTTATGGATCTAAGACACTGACCTCCTGAAAGACCTCCATAAGGAACAGAAACCCAAAAGTCCTAATCGTTTTAAAGCTTAGACTATATTGTCAGAAAGCCAAGAATATTATCAGATTATAATAGAAAGATATACATTAGGGATCTAAGAAATAGTTCTAAACCAAAATAAGGAACAGAAACCCAAAAGTCCATTGAAAAGTCTACATATTCCTAAAAGAAATATATTTATGAGGGATCTAGGAAATAGTCTAAATTAAAGTGTAAGAAAGTATAGAAAAGTATTGAGGGAATACTATATATAGTATTTTATTAGCAAAGGTTTTAGTTCTTTTGGAGATTCTCAAAATAATCAAACAGAGAACCCCCTTAGATGGAAAACTCATTGTCCGAGAACCCAAAAAAGATATAGAAGCAGCGGCACTTGCTACCCACATGAGCTTCTATTTGGTGGATAAATAAGTCCAAGACTTGAAGACAAACCTCTCCAAGTAATCACATATCTCAGCATCTGAATATCTTTGTCATGCTGGTGACTCCCGTGGGTCCATTTGTGTCAACGTTGGCCTGGCTCTGGCTCTGGCTCTGGCTCTGACTCTGGCCTGGCTCTGACTCTGGCCTGGCTTTCATTCTGCATTCTCCGGGCTCAAAGAGCCGGGCAGATGATCGTATATAGCTGGATTCGAACACGCAAATGTTCAATTAAATAAACGAGTCTATAACTGTCAACTGGCATTTCTAACGAGGCCTTAACTCCTCTTGTCTTTCACCTTCTCAATTGCTCTCGAAGCGGCTTCTGTGCGTTTTCCATTGTGTCGTAGACAGACACATTAAATAAATTAAAAAATAATTATTAAATTGCAAAAAATCAAAACGAAAACGAGGCGAAGGAGGACAAAAATTGGGAATATAGTCTACTACTGTAGATTTTCACCTACAAAAAGAAGAGCAGCCATCAGAGAAATAAAAAACAGAAAAAATAAAAACATAAAAAAATAAAAATAAAAACAAACAGAAAGATCGAGGAGAGATGAAAAATCAACTTTAATTGGTTTACAATTCATTTCTAAGCGAGAAAAGCTGGAAAATGTAACAAGTAGTCCGAAGTCGGACGAAGAAAGCCGCCGCTGCTGGAAAGTCTTCCTCCATCTCTGGCCTCCCTCCTCTGTGGGCAATATCCATGAAGTCGTAAGCCAGTTGACTAAGTGCACAAGCTACAGATACAGGTATCCAGAGCTACAGCTAGAGCCAGAGCTAGTGCCACAGTACACCATAATCATCATCATCATCTTAATCATTTTCATTATTGCCTCCGACGCCTCCGTGAATCGGTTTGTTGGATAGCAGGGGGGCGAAAGCAGCACAGTGGCACAAGGGTTAAGGTTTTCCAAAAGGTTTTTTTTTTGCAAAAGAATCTCCTTAAAGGATGCTCGAAACCCCCAAAATTTTGACCGAAACCCGTCTCTGATCACAGTGATCTGTGGCTTTGGAAGCACACCCACTATTTCTGTCCCACTGTGGTGGTTTGTGGCACTTGTAGCTCTTGTAGCTCTTGTAGCACTCTGTAGCACTCCTAGCTCTTGTGGCACTCTGTAGCACTCTTGTGGCACTGTGGAAAGCCGCCAAAACGTAGAAAAGAAAAACTAAATGGTAACAGAAGTGCAGATTGTGGAACTTGCGGAGAGAAACCGCCCCCTTGCAGTTTTTTTTTTGTTTCGCTCTTAAGCGTTAATTTCACCCAAAAAACAAAACAAAAAAAATAAAATAAAATTTAGATAGCTTTTTAGAGATATGTGTATGGAAAAGAGAGAAGCTGGCTAGAAGTCTGCCAGCCGAGCACCGGGCTCATCGAATATCTTGGCTTTAATCACGGCCCAGCCACTTGGCCAAGCGGACTGGCTGGCAGCTCCTAGCTTTTGATGAACTACGTCTGGGTTTGGGACTTTCGGTTTCTGCAGAGAGCGTCTCCGTGATAAAGTGAAAAATTAACCAAAAAACCGAAAAACTATAAGCCATTAACTACAAGAGGCTATAAAGAAAACTCGATATGCAAATCACGCGGACGGAACCGCAAACCAAAACTCTGCTCTGGTCTGCTTCCAGAGGCTGTCAATAGTTAAGTGATTTTTCCTCAACCAGTTCCATAATTTTGAGCTCTTTTTTTCGGGTTTTTTGTGCGTGCATAACGGTACAAGGAAAATCAAAGATACAGATACAAAAAAAACTAAAAAAAACTAAAACCGGAAAAAGTCCAAACGAAAGTGAAAATCTAACTGAATTTTTTTGCCGAACTTGAGTGAAAATCGAAAGAAAACATTCAATTCTTTATACTCTGAGTCTGACTGACTGGTAAGCTTAGAAATGAATCAAAAAATTAAATCAATAAAAAACTCACTGAATAAAAAAGCAAAACCAGGAAGCCAACACAAGCACTAAGCACTTTAAAGTTAAATATTTTTTCTTAAAAAAAAAAAAGAAACACACACTCCCCTCTGAGCAACCTGCACTCCGAATCGAATGAAAACGCAATCGAAATCCAATCCATGTCCATATCCAATCCGCCAGCTACTTCTCGACCATCAACGTGAAGAAGGGCCTCCTGGGCCGGATGACCACCAGCCTCACCTCCTACCGGCGCAGCAAGCAAAAGTCCAAATCCAACAATGACATCCACACGATCATCCATGCCGCGGAGGTTGCCATTCTGACCACCAGCGTTCACAGCAGCAGCACGGGATCGGATCTGGGACAGGGTCAGCTTGTGCAACAGAACCAGGACCACCATCAGAAGCACCATCAGGACTCGGACCCCGAACCAGACAACGACGATCGAGATCGAGATCAAGACCAGGTTGAGGAGCTGCAGCTGGAGCTAAAGCCATCACCCTGCCTGGAGATGGAGCCCCTGCACCATCGCAAGTCCCCTCTGGACATCGATGATCCGGACTCCAACGACGAGGACGAGGCCACGCCCATGATGGGCGGCGGTGGGGGACGCAAGGAGCAGAACAATCGACGCAGTGTCGTCAGGTGCGAGGGAAAAATGGGGGAAATCTTTTTAAGGTTTTTTTCTTCTATAAATTAAGGAAATTTATTTCTTCTTAAACTTGTTAAACTTCTTAAGGAAACAAGTACTTTTGTGTCCCAGAAACAAGTAAATTTTTTAAGACTATTAAGGCAACTATTTTAGGCCTTGAAAAAGCTACTTTTTTGCTCACTAAAAGCATTAATTGGATTGCTAATTATCGATTTTAATCTCATTATTTTTTTGTTAAATTACAGCGCCAATACGCAAATGGACAACGATGTGACGCCCGTGTATCTGGCGGCGCAGGAGGGCCATCTGGAGGTGCTCAAGTTTCTGGTCCTCGAGGCCGGGGGCTCACTGTATGTGCGAGCACGCGACGGCATGGCACCGATCCATGCCGCTTCACAAATGGGCTGCTTGGATTGCCTCAAATGGATGGTGAGTGCTCCACTAATAAGATTCCGTGGCAGTCGCTTGAAGACAATGGGGGTCAATAGCAAAAGTTTCTATACAGAGTCTGCACTGAAAACTCTCCTTAGACATTATCCTTTTCTACTTTGAGAGTCACAAATCCCATCGATATTTCGCCAAGTGTAGGTGCCATGAACTCGTTTCCTTCGGGGTCTTTTGGGGTCTAGTTTCTTCGTTTCGTTTTGGATCCCCGTTAGATTCTTCTGGATTCTGGATTCTTTTCGACCAGTTTGTCGCGCGGCCTCTACAATTTATCAATCGGGAGGGGGAGAGAGTGGCTTGGCTTATGCAAAGCAAACGCTCAGATACTTAGATACTTAGATACTTGGTCGGGCCATAGAATACATTTTCAAGATCAGCCCGCGGGCAGTCGGTGCTGTTGGAAAAATCACCTTTCTAAATTGAACTAAATAGTTTTCATTTGCCTCGACGCCTGACACGGCTAGAAAACCACTTTCCACCAGAGTGTTCCACACACTGTGAGATACTTGCGTCGAGCATTGAGTATCTTGCAGATACTTCACCGAGACTGGGAAGCGTTAACGAGGATTGATTTGGTAGCGAAACGCACTTCAGCATTTTGCCAAATGAAGACGAGGAAAAATCAGCAAAGACTTGATTGATGGGGCATTCAATCTGCCACAGATTGATGGAGAGGTCTTACCCCTGGGCAGGCACCTCTTAACGAGCTTTCAATTATCCTTCACAGGTCCAGGAGCAGGGCGTTGATCCGAACTTGAGGGATGGCGACGGCGCCACGCCCCTGCACTTTGCCGCGTCCCGAGGACACCTGTCCGTGGTCCGCTGGCTGCTGAACCACGGAGCCAAACTGTCCCTGGACAAGTACGGAAAGTCGCCGATAAACGATGCAGCTGAAAATCAGCAGGTTGAGGTAGGTTCCTCATTAGCTCTTCCCTTAAATGATTGAAATATTAAACGATTTGGTTACCTTCCAGTGCCTGAATGTTTTGGTTCAGCATGGAACATCGGTGGACTACAATGGCAAGACCAGCAGCTCGCAGCAGCGCCACAAGTCGCAGCAGCAACTGCATCAATCCCAGCACCAATCCCAACAGCAGCAGCAGCACTTGACCAGCAGCTGCAACTCGAACTCGAACTCCTCGAAGCAGACCAGTCGCAGCAACACCATCAAGTCCAAGTCCTCCTCCACACTGAGCTCGGACGTGGAGCCGTTCTACCTGCATCCGCCGGCGGTGACCGGGGCATCTGGGGGATCCGGCATCCTGGGCCTGGGCATCACCCGGAAGAACAGCGATGCCCTGTATTCGCAGCAGTCGAGGAGCTCCTCCGAGAAGCTGTACAACGGCTCGTCCTCGCTGGGCGGCAATCCAGGCGGCAACAACGGAGGCGGATCCTCCAGCGGCGGAGGAGGCGGCGGTGCTTCCGGCGGCGGGGCTCAGCTCCTGCCCAACGACGGCCTTTATGTGAATCCCATGCGGAGCGGCGGCCTCTACAACTCGCCCTCACCGAACGGCAGCATTTCCGGGGAGTCCTTTTTCCTGCACGATCCGCAGGACATCATCTACAACCGGGTGAGGGACCTGTTCGTCGACTCCGACTGCAGCAGCAGCGTGAAGCAGCACGGCAGCAAGCTGCTGCAGTCCAAGGCGGGCAACGCCCTCACCATCCAGGCGGACGTCCATTCCAGTTCAAGCGGCGCCGGCAGTGGCTCCGACGAGTCCGTCTCCATCTCCTCCAGCTTCAACTCGCCGAAGCAGCAGCAGCAACAGCAACTCCAGCAGATGCAACAGATGCAGCACCTGCGCAGCCAGAGCTTCAACCGGAGCAGCAGTAACATTAGCTACAAGCCGCACAAGGCAGTGGCAGGATCGCAGAACGGTGGCGCTGGCGTTGGCGGAGGCGGCGACCACGACTACGAGGACATCTATCTGGTGCGGGAGGAGTCCCGAAAGCAGCACCACCATCAGCTACAGCACCAGCAGCAACAGCAGCAGCTTCAGCAGCAGCTCCAGCACCAGACGGCGCAGCTGCAACTGCAACAGCAACACCAGCAGCAGCTGCAGCTCCACAAATACAATGTGGGTCGCTCCCGGTCGAGGGACAGCGGCTCCCACTCGCGCTCGGCCAGCGCCAGCTCCACCCGGAGCACGGACATTGTCCTCCAGTACAGCAATCACGTGAGTAGAAGCTTCACTGTCCAGGCATTGCATACTTTTAGACTCGCCCAGCCTTGCCTTAAACTTTCAATTCGATTGGAAATTATTCTAAACTTGTACAAATATTTGCAGCATTTGAACAACAAGCGGAATCTTAACAACAACAGCAGTAACAACAACAACAGCAGCAGCAACAATCACATCAACAACAACAACAACAATAGCCTGCTGAACCGCAACAAGTCGCACTCCATCATCGGTCTGCACAGCAGCAAGTACGAGTCGCCGCTGAAGGACAACTACAGTTCGAAGAACGTGAATCTGAAGAACCAGCTCCTGAATGGAGGCATCAAGAGCGACACCTACGAGAGCGTCTGTCCGCCGGAGGACGTGGCCGAGCGGACCAAGCAGACGCACAAGAACTCCATGATCCGGAACAACCTGGCGGACACCACAGTACCCGCCAGCAACAACAACAACAATAATAATAACAATCAGAGTGGCAGGAACTTGAAGAGGGTCTCCTCGGCACCACCCATGCAGAATGTGGCCATTGGTAGGTTAAAGTTCGACTTTTTTTGATGAAATTTCTAATTTTTTTGTCTTCCAGTTAATGGACCTCCGCCACCACCCTTGCCGCCGCCCCTGCGAGCCCCAGTCCAGCAGCAACGGAATAACTTGAACCCCGAAATGCCCAACAACATGAATAATAACCCCAACAACAACAACAATGCCAACAGCAACAACAACAACATCTACAAGAAGAACGTCTTCGGGTCTCCCAATGCAGGAGGTGGAGGAGGAGGAGTTGGTGCTCCTCCACTTGCGACTGCAAATCCCGTAGCTTTGGGCAGCAACGAAGCCCTTGACTCTGATTCGGGACTAGAGGTGGTCGAGGAGCCCAGCCTGAGGCCATCGGAGCTGGTGAGGGGCAACCACAATCGCACCATGTCCACCATATCAGGTGAGTTCTTTCTTTTGTTTACTTTTTTGGGTGAAAGATTCCACTGAGATGGTTAAGTTAGGGTTCTTGGAGGAGAACAGAGACGGGGAACTCCGGGAAACCAATCAAAATATGCCTTGAAATTCCAAATTGAATGTCAAATGGAAATCCCCCCCAGCAGAAACCTCATTCCTTTAAAGCAACTCTATCCGACAGTTTCGATTCGCAACTTGGCTTTCGGATTTATTTCAATTTTTAAATAGTCTCAAAATTTCCTGATGCTCCCACTCTTTGGGCAAGATTGGTTTGCAGTGGAGTAGGTTACAGGCTCGCGACGTGGGTAGCGGCGCGATGAGCAAAGAAGGCGACACACGGTCCCAGAAAGTGAAGCTGATGGACACCAGGTCCTCCAGCGGCAGCGGCAGCAGCAACAACAACAGCGACGACGACGACGACAGCGGCAGCTCGAGGAGTACTGCCTGCAGCGACGACAGAAACTCCTCCGACCAGGACCAGGAGGGGGCGGGATCCTCCGCTGGCGAGGACGAGGAGGAGGAGCAGACGACCCAGGCAACAGCTCAGGTCTCCAACCGAGGCCACGACAAGGGCAAGCCACCACCGAGAAGCGAGTCCTCCAATAGCCAGAAACCCAACACCAAAGACAAGTACATCATCTATAGTCCCGGGAATTGTACGCTCTTCTTGGAGAGCCTGGATCCGCGGGCGAATAGCGAGCAGGAACGACAGCTCCTGGATCGCCATTTGACCGGGATCAAGGTGGCCCCGCCCATAGGCCAGATGTGGCCCAGTCCCTCGATCATAACCCAGGGCATGGCCTCATCGGGCTCCACCCACCATGTGGGTCATCCCCCCGCCAACAGCCAGGGCGGCGACTCGATCCTGCTGCTGCCCGACTCCGTCTCGGGGCCCAGTGCCAGTCCCAGTGCCGTGGGTAAGGTGCGCAGCCAGCGGAAGCGGTCCGTCTCCCGAAACTGTCATCGCTGCCGGCGCAGCAACGACAACCCCATCGCCAACAGAAGCATCTTGTTCCAAAGGCATCGCCTCAAGGCCAAGCACCGAGGACCACCTGCCCCCCACTAGTCTATTAAAATTGGCTAAACGTGATCGAGGTTTTTGAACTGGGGTCTGGGGTCCTCCTCCTCGTTTTGGGAGGAAACTAGTTTTCTCCTCCTAAGGAGAACCTGATCCTTTGGTGGTTTTTGGTTGATAGCTGGGAACATTTTGATTGCAGGCTGTCCGAAGTAGGAAGTTTGTATTGGAATCCTGTAGAGAAGCTACTAAAGTGGCAAACAATCCCTCATTATCACACAATACTCGTAAGTATTAAATATTCAACATAATTGCCATAATAGAGGCAATAAAAAAATAAACAATAATAATAGAAAGAAATGCGAGTGATAGGCCTTCGTCTTCCATGTTTGACATGTGTTTGTCGGCGATATTCCATTTGTTAATTGGCCATTATGTCCAGGAGGAGGCCTGAGGAGCTAGTAGTGGCTTTAATTGAGGCAACATTCACACGGCACCACCAGATCCGTGGAAGCCGTGGAAATCGTGGCCAAAACAAAGAGGTGGAAGTGCTGGAAAGTGGAAGTGTGATGCCAAAACAATTCACCAGACACTTGACTGTTGTCTGGCGTATGAAACACGAGTCATGGGATTATGGCCTACACTGGAAAAGAAATCGAATGTAACGAATAGAAAGTAAAAGCCTTTGAAATTAGGAGAAGAATAGCAAAGCCATCCTTTATGGCTACTTAAATGGACTTATCTCAACGGGGTTAACGTTCATTCACCTTCAAAAATCCTTTCTCCTTTTTTTCGAGTGTCTCAGCCATGAGTTGGCAAGAAAAGGCATTACATGTGGCATCCCCGATTTGCGATGAGGAAGCGATTTGCCAGCCCCAAGTCAACAAGTTGCGACTGCGAGGCCTGGAGGCCTGTGGAGGTAAATGTCCGTCTTTGGCCATAATTGGCAGGCGGGCAGGCAGGTTGTATCCACATGATGAACCACCACCCGCACCACCGCCCATATGAGTGGCACGCCCCCTTTTGTTAATCGTCAATCGGCTATCGGTTGTGTGGATCTGCGAAAAACTTTTACCCAACGAAAGTGAACGTGTTTCCGAGCTCTGGAGTTGAAGTCGGAGTCGGAGTCGCTGTCGTGGAGCTCGGCGGCGTCTTGGCTTGACTGTCTTGGGTGAATAACTTTGCCGATGGCCTGAACTCACTTCAGTCAACTTTTGGAGCCACTTGGCATCGGTCCGTGTCCTCTGTTTTTGTTCCGGTGTGCCTCGATCTCGATCTCGGTTTCGGTTTCGGTTTCAATTCGCGGTTTCGATTCGTGTTCTTGATTTATTTTTGTGCTGAAAATGTTTACCATACTTTGTGGCAGTTTCTAAAGATCTCATCCGCCAAAAGGAGTCTTCATTAAACATGAACATGCTGGGCTCTGTGAAAATCCACAAGAACTCGCGCAGAAATTACTTCACCCTCAGCTTTCAGCGATTCGATATTTTTCGGTGTAAGTTTATGGAAAAGAATATAGCCAAGGATGGGTTTCAGGAGAAGCTAACTTTCGAGGGGTTTTGTCTTTTTTAAGAAAATGTTTCTCTGATGTCTAAGCCAACGTCGGTTTAAGGGTTTCAGAGATAGATTCAATAATATCTGATACTTTAGGAGGGATTACCTTCCTCCTACAGAAAACCCATAAAATCCATAATGTAATATCCTTTTTGACACCCTGCGAAGTCCCCGCGAAAATGTCTCCCATAATTCATTAGACAAAACACCTTTAAAAGTCACAACCGAGACATTGCACTCGTAAAGCAGCCAACGCAATCGAGCTGGACATCAATGCCAATTTCGAATTTCTCCGCCGATGTACGAGTATTTTTTTATATATGTAGTATACCCGACGATCGACGAATATATATAACTAACGACCGGCTCGGATGACAACTTAAGAAACGGCTTTGGTCCGCTTGAATTAATTTGAGTTTGGAGGAAAAAATGGGAGAAAAAAAATATGTGTGGGGATATGTGGAAAATTGACATTGCATTCGCGCTCGTTTTTCATGTCGCCTAAAATGCTATGCGACGCAATGCATAAATTCAATTCAATTCGATGCAATTCCAACTGGCTGGACTCGATTTTCGAGTGGTTTGACCATACGGGTATAGCCATGACCACGAAAACGAGTCTCTGCTGTGGTTTGCGGGCCGTGAAAGTTTCGGGCTCTGTGATCGGGTTTTGTGTCCAATTACCAGACAGGCTGCCTGCCTGCCACCCAGAGATTTCCATCAAGAAAGACTCTGCGAAGCATAATTCAATCCCACACCCATCCACTCCCACTCCCACGACAAAATTGCTGAAGGAAGCAATTCTTTTGCTTTTCCGCATTGGTTGCCAGGCGGCAGTCTTTTGAACGGTTTTTTTGTCTAGCTTTCCATACCCAACAATTAGTTGGTTTTCTAATTAATACCCAAACCATATTCCCATTTGATTTAGTCCACACTTGCCGAACTCCCATTTGAATTCTAATCTTTGACGATTTCTCCATTATCAGTCACGCTTCTGCGAGTGGCCCTTATCAGGCGGCTGTCCCGTGGCACGTTTACCCTTCGCCCCGCGACAAGTACTCCACTTACCACATATCTCTGCCTATCTTCGATCTGGGGGAACTTCGACATATGTCTGGGCCAGAGTGGCAGAGTACTTGGCTCTGCCATCGACCTGTTCATTAATTTCCAACCGTTTTTTAAGCCACTTCCCAGTTAATTTATTTGCCAAAGCCACGTCTAGTGTGTGTTTTTGTATGCATCTAGGCCTGCGATTCTCTTTGTCTGGGGAGATGGTGAAAGGCGGCAACGCAGTACACGATGTACGAGATACTCGTATAGATACTTTATAAGATACCTCCTCTGCTCAAGTTAGCATGACCAGAGTCAGACTTTGATAACTGCTAACCCACAAACTAACAGAAACTAACAGAAACCGACTGAAACTCATAAATAAATTTGTTCAATTCCAGCGAACAAGAAAGCCAAGCTGCTGAATGCCCAAAACAACAATCAAATCAGTCCGGAGGCCCTGGGCGCCCAGAATGGAGGAGGCGGCGGCGGAGCATCGAATGGCAACCAGTCCAGGAACGGCAGCATCTACGGCTACTCGGAGGGTGGAGGAAAGAATCAAAGGAGCAACTACCAGGCCCAGAACTCCTCCTCCCAGCAACAGCAACAGCAGCAGCAGCAGCTTCAGCAACAGCACTACCATCATTCCTATGCTCCGAGCCTCTATGGCGGTGGAGGACCCTCGGCCGAGGACCATTACGAGATTGCCCAGCACCAGCAGCAGCAGATCTACGGCGAGTCGCCGGGCTCTGTGAACGGTCCGGGCGGTGGCCAGCGGCCCGGCGGACCCAACCTGGTCAACAAGCAACTGGTGTTGCCGTTCGTGCCGCCTAGCTTCCCCAACAAGTCCCAAGACGGAGTCACGCATCTCATCAAGCCGTCCGAGTATCTCAAGAGCATCAGCATCGACAAGCGTTCGTGTCCATCCTCCGCCCGGTGAGTGATCCCCTCCTGATCGGTACTCCCCTAGACTTGAATCTCGAATCCAACCTCCCAAATCCAACACTTTCAATTAGCAGATGGCAGCCGTTTTAATTTGCTGGAACATCTCGTGCAGCCGCGGCCATAATTAGTATTGGCGGTACAGTTGCCTCGCCTCAATTAGCCAAAAGCAGAAGCCAGCAACAAAACCAACAAAGCCAACAAATAAGAAATAAATAACAAAGTAACAGTAGAAACATGCCTCGTCTTGGCTCGGCTCGGCTTGACTTGGCTTGGCTTGGCTGCTGTTGGCCAATTAGCAGCTTGCAGCTGGTTAGAAATCGGAGATGTTTGGCTTTTTTTAGAGGGAAAAGCTTTCGCGAAAATATATTTTATAAAACTTAAAGATTTCAGAGAAATAGCTAGAAATTAATAGCCAAAAAAAAGCTTCGACTTTTTGATATCAAAAGAAGGTACAACTAGGCCTAGTTTAAAGCCAAACTGCAAGCTCTGGCCAAGCAGCACTGCAGCACTTCCTTCGACGCTCAAGAGTGCATGAAATTTTATGCGTGCCACTTTGCGGCCTGCCACTTTGGGGATCTTGCAGCTGCAATTCCGACTGCCACTCAGTTGCAATCCGAAGATGCTGCTGCGCACACGCCACGCTTGGCGCAGGTCCGCCCACCGAACACTCACTCGAGCACTGCCCAACCCCAACTCTCGATCCACCCCATCTGGCAGTGAAAGTAGCTCTCTCTCCCTAATCCAAAACTCTTCCTTCTTCCTTGCAGCTCCACGGACACGGAGGACTACATGCAAATACAGATTGCCCAACAGCAGCAGCAGGTGCACCACTCACAGCACTCACAGTCGCACCAGCACCAGCACCACCCTCACCCCCATCCCCATCCGCATCCACATCCGCATCCGCACCACCAGCATCCACACCAGCTACATGGAATGGGGGAGCAGCCGCCGTTGCCGCCGCCGCCACCGCCGCTGCCCCATGGAATGCTGCCGCCGCAGCCCTTGATGCCGCTGATGGGCGGAGCAGGCGGCCAGGATGCCACCATGTCCGGCAAGTCCTCCCACAAGCCGAAGAAGCCGCACGGAGCGACGCCCAGTAGCCAGGACACGGCCACCAGGAAGCAGCACCAGCCGCTCTCGGCCATCTCCATACAGGACCTCAACAGTGTCCAGGTTAGTGTCGTTGGGTACAGAGACTTAAAAATTTTATTAATATCTCCTTAATAATCCCCTCCAGCTGCGACGCACGGACACCCAGAAGGTACCGAAGCCCTACCAGATGCCCGCCCGCAGCCTGAGCATGCAGTGTCTAACCTCCAGCACGGAGACCTATCTGAAGTCCGACCTGATCGCCGAGCTGAAGATCTCCAAGGACATACCCGGCATCAAGAAGATGAAGGTGGAGCAGCAGATGGCCAGCCGGATGGACTCGGAGCACTACATGGAGATCACGAAGCAGTTTACGGCCAACAACTACGTCGATCAGGTTAGTTAAAATGTGCATTACGCTTGAGCGATGGCGACTAAGATGCGGGACAAAGATCTACTTGCAGATACCCGAGAAGGACCAGGCCGGCAATGTCATACCCGACTGGAAGCGCCAGATGATGGCCAAGAAGGCGGCGGAACGGGCCAAGAAGGACTTTGAGGAGCGTATGGCACAGGAGGCGGAGTCGCGACGGTTATCCCAGATTCCCCAGTGGAAGCGCGATCTCCTGGCCCGGCGCGAGGAGACGGAGAACAAGCTGAAGTAAGTCTTGCCTCCGGAGGACGAGTGTGTCGGGGGGGTGAAGCATCTAAAACACCGGTGGTGTGTTGTCTTCCAGGGCGGCCATCTACACGCCCAAGGTAGAGGAGAATAACCGGGTGGCGGACACCTGGCGGCTCAAGAACCGCGCCATGTCCATTGACAACATCAACATTAACCTGGCCGGAATGGAGCAGCACTACCAGCAGATCCAGTTTCAGCAGCAGCAGCAGTTCCCCATCACTGGCAACAAGGAGAACCACGGCGATGCACCGATGAAGAATCCCGAGGACCACGACCCGGATCAGGACCCAGCTGGACAGGATCAAATTGGCGAGCCAGGAGACAGGGGACCGGAGGCGGCCGAGGAGGAGGAGGACAACATCATTCCGTGGCGGGCACAGCTGCGGAAAACCAACAGTCGTCTGAGTCTCATCTAAACCTGGAAACATGGCCTGGAATCGAGAAATCGCATCGAAAATCGCAAAATCCAAAATCTAATGCCCAAAATTCTATTCCCTAAATGCATTTTTTTTGTTTTTCTCTGCAAGTAACTTGAAGCCTGTGCAATTCTTAAATTTTATCGAATAATATAAACTATAAACTTAAGCATAAACCCAAAATGGTAAAGAAAATAACTAGCTACTATACTGTACTATATGATAATCGTAAAATTATTGCTATTCTATTAATTATGTAATCCTATATCCATTTTTTTTTTTATTTTTTTTTATGGCAAACGTATTGTTATTCATGAAAACTTCAAAGGTGTTGTATTTTTTAAAGTAATTTTCGCGTTTGTAACTCGGCTTGAATTTATTAAGAAAAGGCATTAATTTAATTATTAATTAAGCATTTTTTTTATTGTTATTTGTTTTTATATATGCGGCTCAAACAATATTATTAATTTAAACCTATATATTACAATATACATTATAATAAATGAATAAATTGATTAATAAATATATAATTATATTAAATAATCGTTTTCCGAATCGATTGAGCCATTTCGCGTCCAAATTGGACGTAAAATGGCCGAACTAGCAAGTCACAGTTTGAATGTGGCGCCCTCTGCGCCCTCAGCGAGTTATAATTCGCAACCAGTTCTGACCCCGGAAAAGTATAAATAGAAGACTGCTGCGCGAAAACGGACCCCCAAATTACAGAAAAACTCGGCCATTTGCAGTCCGATTGGGATGGGATATGTCTTAAATGAATCAGGGCATCCATACGAAGCGATTGATGCAAAAAAATTTCAAAGATTCCATGAAAAAAAAATTGAAATTTTTTTTGACGAGGTGAATTTTTTTTTTGTCGAAATTTTAAAATTTTTTTGCATCAATCGCTTCGCATAGGTCCGATGATTCATTTAAACCCTTAATTGTCCAAATCGGACGGTAAATGGCGGAGATTTTCTGTAATTTAGGAGCCCGTTTTCGTGCAGCACCCTTCTATTTATACTTTCCCGTGGTCAAAACTGGTTGCGAATTATAAAACGCAGGGGGCGCCACATTCAAACCTTTGGATTTGGATTTTTCACATATCTCGGCCAATTCTGTACCGATTACGACGCGAAATGGCTTAAACGATTCAGGAGAGGAATCCCCACCGATTGGAAGCCAGAAAATCCAGAATTGGCCAAGAATTTATTTTTGTTTTGAATAAAAACAAAACGTGGCCAAATCTTGACAGATTTTTTTACATCAATTGATACGGGGTGTCACTCTGAATCGTTTAAGACATTGCGCATCGAAATCAGATAAGAATCGGCCGAGAAAATGTGTTTTTACAAAAAATTCATATGAGATTTTTGAAAACACAGTTTCTCGTCAATTTATTGGAAATTTCTGAATGTTTTTTTAAAACAATGGATAATTTCTGATTTCTGATGACGCGTTACAATGTGCGTTTAGTTTAACATTACATTACACTTAGATATTAACATCAGTTTTCTGATTTTCTACAAGTTAACATTTCTTATTTGATTTGATGGCTTATTATTTCGAATGCCTAATGCCTTGGGGTTATTTTTATCTTATTTCAAATCGAAGCTGTCGTTCTGATAGCTACTGATTTACCCAAGGGGTTTGTTTTGATGGCTACTTTTTATAATTAGAACAAATTTAGGTATTTTGTTTTATATGTATGTTTGCCAGCCTTCAAGAGGCACAGTCCACCGGAGATTGCGCAGGTGCAGCATCGGGTGATAGCGCCGCTTGATCTGGTTCTATATCTTCGGTTGCCAGCGATTACCGGAGCCACCCAGAAGCTATCTGGCAACGAATCGTCAGTTGAAATGTCTTTGTGTGTCCAGTTCCCTGCATAGATAACGTCAAATTAGTTTCGGACTTTGCTAGATTAATTAAGCTCATATTAATTTACCGAAAATATCACCACTTCACCCACGGCACCCACTGATTAGAGGCCGGCACCCCGGTGGGTGTTTTCTATATAAACAAATCCGTGGATCGGTCAGTTAACATTCGCCAGTGTACCGCCAGTGAATATCCAACAAATCGCCATGAAAGTCCTTAGTGTTTGCCTTTTGATTGCGGCTTCTGCCAGTTTCCTGCTGGCCACCGCCAATGTAAGTGTCCTTCCAAGGACTTCGAGTTCTCTTCTGGATGTGTCCAAGTCAGACCAGAAGCAGTGCACAAGTACTCGTTGTCATCGTTATCTAGAAAAGACAAACTTTAAGTG
This sequence comes from Drosophila ercepeae, assembly GCA_018150545.1. NCBI lineage: Eukaryota > Metazoa > Arthropoda > Insecta > Diptera > Drosophilidae > Drosophila > Drosophila ercepeae. Next base: position 4,669,735 of record JAECWL010000197.1, read on the forward strand.
TGACAAAAACAAAATATAAAAGTACTTTGCTAACCTTTTTTTTTTTTTGATTAATCTTGCCAAAAATCTGAATAAACATCAAACCGTGTGCTAGAAGTGCTAGAAATATATTAAAAGTTAATAGAAATTAATTTTTTCTTAACGAGAATAGCTTACCAACTTTTCCATTGGATAAAAACAATCTTCTCTGTGATTTGTAGGCCAACGCCATCGATTTTGACCAGGATGATTTCCCTGTGATGGACAATGAGGACATGGATTTCGTAGAAATCGAAGCTTACACCAAAGCCTCTAGGGCCATCTGGTCAGGCTTGAAGGCCGCCTACAGGGGCGTCAACGGAACCAAGTGCATCGTCGAGGAGGTGGCCGACGTTGTCCTGTCTTGCACCGGCTATTTGGACGACATTGCAAAGTGCTCCGTGGCCGTGCCCAAGGATGTTCAATACATTGTAGACAACGCCAAGAAGATCGTTCAGCTCGGTGACAAAATCATCAGCCTGAACTCCGGAAAGTGCGCCAAGGACGAGACCAACAACACCTCCTGGTTGAAGCAGTGGGTCGGATGCGGAGCGCAGATGCTCTACGATACCATGAGCATCGTTCGCAAAGTGAGCATTATCATCAACAGCTCCGCCAAACTGCCCAAGGACACCGCCAGCTGCTACGTGGACGCCACCAACACCGTGGTCGACGCCTGCAACAGCTTTGTGCCCAATGTGAACGTCTGCATTGCCAGCATGAAGTAAGCTCTGCAAAAAACGTATTAAATTAATGAGATTATGAGCATAATGAACATTTTGAATCAATATCGGTGGGATTGGGTTGTATTTGAATCACATACGAGTACCATTCAGTTTTGAAGTGGTTCCTCCTGTTGATCTTTTGAGTTTGCTTCCTTACAGCTTTCCTTTGAGGTTGTAGTTCCCCTTTTTTCTACCAGTTGAGACGGATCCTGTTAAAATAAATAAAAATTAATTCAATTTCATAAAAATTAAATCAACAAAAAAGAGGGGAAGCTAACTTCGAGCGGTTCCGAAGTTGATATCCTAGTAATCCCTGCAGATCCTAATAAAAACGTCAGAATCAGATCAGTTCCTTATAAAATGGAGTTTAAAACAACTCCCGATCTTCCTGCCCAAAAGTTGTGGCATTTCCAATTGTTAAGTATATAAAAGCTATAGGATATAGTCGTTTGATATCGATCGTTTGGAAAAGAAGACTCTGTGTAGAGTTTGAAGTCGATAGCAGACAGACAGACTCAAAAGAATCACTTCTGATCAAGAATACATATATATACTTTTATAGGGAAAAATGTACAATAAACTCTGCAAAGGTATAAATATTGTGTTTCAATTAAAGCTTTTGGATTAAAAACTTCTCTAGAAGTTCAAAACTGACTAGGAAGAATCAAAATTAAGGCTAAAAGGTCAACCACAACTCGAACAGTTTCTTTCCAGCTAACAATATCAAAAAAATTATTATTTTAGCTAAAAAAAAAGGTTTTATTTAATGCTCGGGAAAGTCGGTTAATATATAGTTTAGACCACAGATTAGGAGGTCAACTTGGAGCAGCTGACCATGTTCTCGGGGAACAGGGTGTAGTACTCGACCAGAGTGGTCACCGACTCGTTGACACAGGCCGAGGCATTGGGTCCGGTCTGGGGCAGCTTGGCGGCCAGCTCGGCGGCCTCCTCCACCTCCTGCTTCAGCTGCCACACCTGGGCGAGGGTCTTCACGAAACAGCTGTTGCTGATCTTGGCATCCTCGTCGTCGACAGAGGCGCAGACGTTGGAGCGCAGGTTGATGATGTTGTTGCAGGAGTTGATGATGGCCAGGTTGGCGTCGATCAGGTCGGTGACATCCTTGGTGGCGGTGGCGCCGCACAGTAGAATGTCCGAGTTGAACTTCTCGGCACTGTCCTTGATGCCCACCACCCAGTCAATGATGCAGTTGAGGCCCTTGATGGAGCGCAGCGTGGCCTTGAGGATGTTGTAGGTGGTGCTGAAGACGCGCACGTCCACCTCTGGGGCGAGGTCCGCGGAGGAGTCCTCGCTGGACTGCGGCACCACCAGGGCGTTGACCTAGGTTGCGGTTTTGGAATAAATTATGAGATTTTCTGGGATTTCGATTCTTTTCCCGTGAACTCACAGCCAAAAAGCAGAGAGCCAGAGCCAAAAGGTACTTCATGTTGCTGTTTGTATTCCTGTGAAAGAACTATATCCATGCCAGGTGTGGCTCCGGCTTTTATACTTCTTCCAACAGCTGGATAATTGTCTCTTCTGGTGGACTCGACTCTCCGATAAGGGCCTAAGCCTATTGCACATCGATTATAACTTATCTATCAATAATAATTCAGGAATTCCACCCGCCGCCACTTGATAAAAGTTCTGTCTTAGAGGCCAAGGCTCATTACCACTCTTAAGATTATTATTTTTGTTTGTAAATAAAAGTATTTGTTGGGAAATAGCTTGTAAACAAAACCTATAACCCTGTAACCCTATAACCCCAAAAGAAACTAATAGATGTTAATGATTAAAGTCTAATTAAGGGGTCAAAGGTTTTAAGCAATATTTTCTTCAATAAGATAATAAAAATATTAATTTCCTCTCATTAATTCTGAAAGGAGTTGCCCAGGAAATGAACAAATTTAATAAATAAGCTTCGTTTCAGAGACGATGATAAAACTTTCATCGGAAGCAGTTGAATTTGGAAAATATAATATATTAATTTTATAAAAAGTATACACTGAAAAGTAAGTACTAGCTTTTAAAGAATGATTTTTATATATCTTTAAAAGCCTAAAAGAAGGCAGAGACTTGTTTCAAGGAAAACTCTAACTTTCAAGACCTAAAAGTAGGCTTTGGTTATAGATCGAAATGGAAATTTAATCAAGGAAGTAGATTCGAAGGAATCTTATCAAAGGAATCAGACTAGGACTATCACTAATACCCTACATCAAATATTAAGGGAGTTCCCTTGTTTTCTTTTTCTGATTTTCCAATCCATTATCAACATCCGGACACCACTGGACACCTGATTTGATTTTTCAACAACCTGCCAGCCATGCCCTGCCAGCCACGTGAGAAGCCCCATTCGGCTCCACTGATAAGCCAGCCAGGAGATTAGATGGAGGGTCCGAAAATATCGCGATTACGAGGATCCTTATCGACATGGCCTAATAAAGCAACAATATAAAAAAGCATTGCTCTCCATATCTGCGGGACCAGAAAGCGTTCTTCTGATTGTTTCCAAGGAGGATCAACTCGAAGGCAAAGTCTCTTTAGTTGAATTTTCAAACTGATTCATCGATTTGTCTGATTTTCGAGTCTGATTCATGGACTAAGAGATTGGATTATTACCCGATTTCATTATCCGATTTAAATGTACAATTTTATCCAAAGTTTTGATTATGAAAACTATGAAATTATGATGAAAATAAGAGATTTTAGAAGAAAATATGAGATTTTTTATCATAAAATATGAGGTTTTAGAAGAAAATATCAGATTTTATCAGAAAATATGATATTTTAGAAGAAAATATGCTTTTTTAGAAGAAAATATTCGATTTTTTTTATCAGAAAATATGCGATTTTTTATCAGAAAACATGACATTTTTACCAAAAAAAATGAGGCTTATGACATTTTAGCCAAAAAATGAGGCTTTAAAAATGAATGACTTGAAAATGATAAAGAATTAAGAAGACTTTTTTAAGTTTTAGTATTTTTTTTGTTGATTTACTTTATTGTTTTATTTTGTATTATGCATATAGTAGTATTTCATTTTTTTTTATTCTTATTTGTTTTCCTCGATTCTGTTTGTCTTGCATTTCTGTTTTAAATATTATTTAATTTTTAGTTTTTTGTTTTTGTTTTTTTAAATATGTCGCCTCATTGCACTAAAAAACTTGTTGCCTTCTTCGTCGTGTTTGTGGCACAACGCTCTCTGTCTCTCTCCCCCTCTGATTCCATTTGCCTTCTCGCTCTTAAACGCAAAATTAAACAAAAAATATATAATATGTATAAAGAAATAGAACAAAAACACACACGCAGCAAAAAAACATAAATAAAAGCTTGCTTACAATTAATTGCCATTAAAAAAAAAATCATCATTAAATACAAAAAAAATGTTTTACTTTCTTTTTTGTTTGTTTTTTTAAGGGTTTTTGTTTTTTGTAATTCCCGATCAAAGTTTCGGTTTCAACGCGATCAGGCAACTGATTTATGCAAAAATATATATCAATATATATATATCCGATTTATGTAAATATATATATATATATGTGTGTTATGTATATAGGCGCATATCGTAATCGTATATAAATATATATGTATATATATTACAAAGTTAATTCCTTTCATTGTTTCCTCTCAATGTTAATATTACAATTCTTTCTCTTAAACTTTGTTTCGGTTTTTTACTTTTTTTTGTTTGTTTCATTCTTTAATTTTTTAGGGGTTTTTAAATATTCAAAAAGCGAAGGAAAACCTCTATTTATAAAATAAGGTTGTTTATATATAAACATTAGTTGAACAAAAAACTAATCAAGAAACACGAGATACTCGAAAAAAAAACGTTTGGGGCAACTCATACCTTCGCATAAAGATAAAAAAAATTACAAAAAGTAAACAAAATTAAAAAAAAATAAAGGATTGGGTGGAGTCTCGAAGGAGTCTCGAAGGATTCGCGTTTTTTTCTTCTTCCGTATAATAGAGAGAATGTAAAAAAGTGACTACGAAAAGTGTACCTTGTCTCTATATAGTATTGTATATAGTTCATTCCCATTCAAAATCCCCTCTCCACTATCTCTGCTCTCTGCTCTTTCTTTATGTTTATAATTGAGTTGTGGGTGTTGATGTCGGGGGGCGTGGTGCTGCCCCTCTAATTGCTGTTGTTGACCACCACCACGGGGGCGACGGGCGCGTTGTTGTGGTTATTCTGGTCGACGCTGTCCATGTTGGGGACGTAGTCGAGGGCCATCATGCAGGCGAAGACGGTCATCACCATCTTGGGCTTGACCTCGGTGATGTCCTCGGGCAGGGCGTAGACGCGGGCGCCGATCTTGCGGGCCATGGAGATGGCATACTTGGCATTGGCGAGGTTATCCTATGAGGATGATAAAGAAATCATTAGATACTCGTTTAGATACTCCAAGTCAAAACCCAAACCCACCTCCTGTGTACCGCTGGTGCGGACCAGCTCGTAGTTGATGCTTCCCTCCTTGATGGAATCGATCAGATCGATCACGATCTTTCCATCGGCTATGGCCGGGTCGTTGAAGTTGCGCAGCTGCGACTGCTTGCCGGCCTGCGCCAGCCGGTTGTTCACCCACTGGACGATCTCCTTCTCGATGATGGGGTTGCCGGTGTTGGCCAGGCGGGACAGGATGGACAAAGTGTAGGCGCGCATCAGCTGCCAGATGAGAGCTACCCAACAGAGAACCAGAAAAATTAGAAGGGAACATCTACCAAGAGGAAATCCAACCCGTACCCAGTGTCAGCGTGGCATTGCCATCGTTCAGATCCTGGCCAGCAATCCCGACCAGCGAGAACTTGAGCTGCTTGCCAAGGTCCACCGCGTAGTTGCAGTTCTCCAGCTTCTCCATGAACTTGCGCAGCGGGGTGAAGCGCTTGTGCACCTTGTTCCAGTTCACGATGCCCGGCTTGATGACGTCGAAGAGCTGGAAGATGACCAGACCGTCGGCCAGATCGGAGTACAGCCAGTTGACATGCGGCGACACGCCCATCGAGTTCATCCAGTTGCGGTAGGCTAAAGGGGAGTGGCAAAAAATCGATATTAATATTGATAACAGACGGAGAAGCAGGGACTCGAACTTACTCTTCTCCTCGCGCGTCTCCTCGATAGACTCCAGGCCCTCGATCTGCTCCGGCTTGTCCAGGCCGGGATGGTTGTTGAACAGATTGGCCACAAAGGCCAGATTGAGTTTGTAGACCCCGTTGACCACGTCCTGGGGCGTAAGGAAGCTCCTGCAGTTCAGCTTGGCCGCCTGCTGCAGCATGATCTCCGCGCGCTGCTGCAGGTCCGATTCGCGGAGGGCGTCGAGGTTGACGTCGGCGTCGTTGCCGGCGATCTGCTTGAGGAGATGCGAGTAGATCTCCGAGTCGACAATGTCCGACTGGAAGTTGGTGCAGCGGCGCGAGATGCCAGCCCGCTCGAGGTGATGGTTGACCCAGCGCAGCAGGATGGCCTCGGGGGACATCTTCATGAGGTCCTCCAGCCGCTCGTTGTCGAAGAGCAGACCAGCGAGGCCCGGGCAGCTGTCCAGGGTGATGTGGCTAAAGAGACCGATGCGGATGATCTGCCAGAGCAGACCCAGCACCAGATGGGGCTTGCCCTTGGCCAGGTCGTGGGCGTCGATGTTGACGATGTTGCAGCCGATGGCCTGGGAGGAGACCAGGGCCAGGGTCAGGTTCTCGAACTCCCGGTACACCGTCAGATTCTTCTTGTTGATGGCCCGCTCATCGATGGTGTCGGGGCAGGAGTGGTTGATGATCTTGCACAGCAGGATGCCGTCCTTGATGCTCTGGTAGAGGCGCTTGCCCTCCCCGTCGATGGGCAGCAGGTGCTGCAGGTCCTTGTCGTGGCCCAGGTTCGAGTTGATCCAGTCGGAGAAGGCCAGCTGCTCCTCAAGGCGCACCGAGTGGGTGGTGCCCTCGGACGAGATGCTCGACATGCCGCCGAGGGTCTCGAGGTTCTCCTTCTTGGACACGACCGTCTTGAAGGTGCTCGCCACATCCTTGCTCTTCAGATCCAGGCACAGCGTTTCGAACTCCTCCAGGTTGAGCTTGCCCTGGTGAGCGGTGCGCTGTTTGCTCTTGAACTCGTCGATCATCTCGCGCACCTGGTAGCCGGCCAGCTTGAAGCCCACCTGGTTCAGCGCATCCTTCAGCTCGTGCAGGTCGATGAAGCCATCCTTGTTGGCATCCAACTGGAATGATAGAATGATTCATTGATAAATAAACAAAACAATTCTGCTAAAAATGTATTCAAAACAATCTACTCAAGAGGTCATCATCGTCTCGGGACTGAATAGATTTCCATGAGTAATTCCCGCGATTCGGCGATCATGAGTAAGTCGTTCGATCTATTCGTGACTCATCAATCAAATCCGAATGCCTGCTTTATCTCTGCCTGGCATTGGCATTCCAATTGTAATTCGCTCGCCAGGTATGCAAAATAATACTATATACGAGTATGTTTGATATAGTTCCCCGATCGCCGCGATCTTATCTATATTTTAATTTCCATTTCTCCCAAGGGGGGAACCAGAGGACTGACAGACTGACTGACACATTGCCTTTGAAATTGCTTTGGAAATTATCGAGTTCCGTGGGAGGAAAAAAGCAAAAAATTCGAGTGTCTAAAAAAGTGAAAGCCCCTAAAAAACGAATCAATTGAAAAATACTTGAACTAAATTTCATTTCCTCTGCTTTTTCGATGACTAAGAAATAAAAGATTTCTGCTTTTTTTATGACTAAGTAATAAGTATTTAAAAAACTCGGACCCCTACTCTCTTGGCCAATCACCAAAAAAAAGGGTTCAGATTAGATTAATAATCAAAATACTTTTTTGGGTTTTCGGTTTTCGGTTTCAAAAGCTCCTATTATAATTTATTAGTCATAAAAGATATAGTTTTTTGGAAATTGGAAAATCTCTTTTGGTTTTGAAATCCCCAAAAAAACTCTCGAAACTGGAAAACTGGAAACTTCCTTCCTAACCTTCCCCAATAGTCTCTTTATTAATGCATTTTCTTGATCAAAAAAAGGAGTTTTGATTACTCCCAAAACTCCCCAAATATCCCTAATATCCTTCCTAATCCCTAATATCCTTTCTAATCCCTAATGATTTCCCAAATTTGGGGGGAAAACCAAACATTTAGCGGGCGGTGTCGTAAAAAAGCTTCGTTTTTCTGCGAAATGCGAAATCGGAGCAAGGTGGTGGCATAAAAGTTGGTCTCTATATGGTCTATATACGTATCACCCGATACTGGACTGTGGAATTTATGGTAGCTGGAGTGCTCGTGGTAGAGCGCGTTGATTGCTCCGCTTTTTGCCGCTTTTGCTGTTTGCCGATAAGATAAAGATTTTGTGCGCCAAAAAAAAAGCGAACATAAAATCGAAAACAGCACTCGATTACGTATATGGTAATGATACCGGTGATGGGTAGAGGGTGGTGGGTGTTTAATAAAGGACCTTGGCCACAAAAAAATGTCTAAGAACTACGATAAACAAAAGAGAAAGCAAAAACATAGATTGAGTGACAGAAACCGGAAGTGATTTGGTTTTCTATTCACATTATCAGGAGGCGCCAGGGGCCATCCAAGGCGCGTGCACTTTATCGCAGGTGTCCACTGTAAAGGCCCACTTAAATTGCTATTCCAGTATTCCCGTATTCCAGTTTTCGTATGCGTGTCGTTGGTGTTATCGATTAAAAAGCCATAAAGTGGCCCGCGAAACAGCGATAGGACCCAAAAATCGAGAGGGAGTGATTACGTGAGTTGTGAGTAATAAACGATACAGTACTACCTCTTTAACTAAATATTTGTTTCCCAAAAGAAGAGCAAAAAAAAAGAAGAAAACCAAGTTAACAATAGACTTTCTTTTATCCCAATTTTGTTTTAAAATCTTCTCCCAACTAAACCCTTGCTTTATCCTCTTTTAAAGAGGTTTCACTGTCTAAGGTGGCGCCACCTACATCGGGTATGAGCTCCTCCAGATTCTGCTTGAACTCCTCGATCGTCTGGTGCTGTTCGATGTTGATAATATCGGCCATTATTCCAATTTCTTTTCACTCGGAATCGTAATTAATTCTCAGCTTTTTTATAGATTATTTCTTTGTATTTATAAAATGAATTCCTTTTCGCTTTTTTAGCGAATAAACAAACACAAACAAAAAATTAATTGGTTTGCACACACTTGCTCCAAACACAAACACACGCAAACGGGGACACGAAGATCGAGAGAGGAATCTTGGAAGTTGACCGTTAGTCTTGGACTTGGGGGCGAGAGAGCACGCGCGCACGAGCTTTCGAGAAAGAGAGGCAAGGATATCGTTATCGTTACGATTAAATGGGTATTCCTTCTAGCTAGCTTTCTTTCTCTTGCTAATCCTGCTAGTGCCTTCCTGCTTTCACTGATTCGCTTCCAACAAGCTGGTGCTGAGAACTAACTGAGTGTTGCATTGTCGCGGCCTATTTATGCCTTTTCTTTTATCACAAAATAATACATACACTTGGCCAATCGAACGGAGCCTTATCAGAGTGGGAGAGCTGTAATTGGAACGAGTCGTACGGTGCCAAAGAGAGTACGCGTCATCCTGAATCACAGAAATCCCATGCACGTGAACGGCAACTCAGCCACTGCAAAAACCGTTAAGAAGCGAAAAACAGCTGCATTTACATCATTAACAGTTAAATAGTTCGAGTAGTGCCATTGAATAGGTTTGGAAAGCTGCGTGCCTCTCCTCCCTTTCACTCTTTTTTTGAGCCAACTGATAAGGCCTCTCTTTTTGGCCCTTAAATCGATGGAGTTGCATTGGTAATCGCTGGGTTACCAGGCTGCCAAGGGATCGCTAAGAAAGTTTAGGTTAAAAAGAGTGAATGTTGTCATAATTTATTCATTTAGTGACTCATCTTAGGTTTCCTGAATCATGAATGAATCTGCTGGACTTCCCCACTTGGCATGACTTGGCAACCCTGTCCCCGAAATTGAGTTTTTAGCAAACTGCTTACGCATCGAAAAAAGTTTTCGGTTAACGGAAAAAACTACCTACTAGAGAGAGCGGGACAAGGTATTTAAACGTAATTGGTTTTTTAATAGCCATTGTATCAGCGAGTGAATTATGTGGCAATTGTCATTTCGGCCAAGTTATGGCTTGTAGAACATAAATCCATTTCTATTATCGACTCTGAGCGATAAGACAAGGAATTGCGACCGTAAACCGTTTAGGACTTGCTCCTCCATAATGGGTTTTTGCGGTTTTTTAGTTCAAATAGATCATACTCATACATCATAGTCACCTTTTATCGATCGTTGGATGACTAATCCCTCCGCGCTGGACACACAAAGACCCACGTCTGTTGTAATGGACAAAAAAACAGAAGCCCCTCCCGGCCAGGGGCTGGGCAGCTGAACAAACTATGACGATCTTCTGTTTTTTATATGTTTTTTTATCTGCTATTTCTCTCTGTTTCTGTTCATAATCCAGTTGTCAATTGCATAATACTATCTATATCCCCCGGGGACTGTGTTATTTTCAGCTGTGTCCAGGGATCAGATTGCATCCGATTTATGGAATGCATTTTCGATTATCGATCATTTCCCTCGCTAATTAACCCAAATTGTTGGATTTGTGTTGGATTTCAATTAGCAGCAGAGTTCAAAGGCATTTTGTAAACATTTATCGAGGCAAAAAGGTGAAGTGGAATCAAAAACCAGAACCGCGCACACGCCTGACCCCATGAACCGAGAAAAAGCGACTTTCTACGGGTCGGGTTGACGGGTCGGGTTGGTGGTGACACCGAAGAACCAACCTTCCACCTGCCTCGTTCTTGGCCTTCCTCCTCTTCTTCTGTCTCTGGTAATCATAATTATGACAAAGAACGCGCGAAATTTTTGTTAATGAACGTTTTGGCTTGTTTCGGGCCTTACTCATTGTCATTTAAAGTCAATTTACAGCAAATGAAGTTCATTAGCAGGCAAAGGGGAACTAAAAAAACGAGTAAAAAATGGATCCAGAGTTTGTCCCGTACAAAGAGTGACGTAATTGCATTGTCAACCTGGTTGAGATACTATTACTGTGAGCTAGTTTCTTTCGCTTTTCGCTTTCGTTGAACCGGTTTCGCGGCCTTTTTTCGGTCACAAAATCCACTCCATTTCGTATTCCCGACACGACATCGCGCTCTTTGCATATCAACTATGCAATGCAGCTACTTTTTTTTATCTATCTTCCCAGCCAGTATTATTTTGCGACCTCGACAACAATGGCAGCATTACATCAACATCAGCAGCAACATGAACAACGCCCGCTGATTGAACGTGAGTCAACGGCGTTTCAAACATGTTAATCAGCATTGTTTGATATATGGTAGATATATATAGCCTACATAAGAGACCCTGTACCCTGGCACCCTGTACTTGAGACCCCACCAGACCCCGTTGACCTCTCTCTCTCTGCTTGGAAAAAGGAAACCAATTGAACAGAAATTAATAATGCGCCCATGCCAACCCCCCGATGCCAATACCGATTCCGATTCCGTCAATGATGAAGATAATGACGATATGCTAGATAGTTGTTTACCGTTGCACGGCCGTAAAAAACGACCACCAACGCCGCCGTACACCCCACAATCGGTCCGAGGAGGAGCTACCAAGAAAAAAGTATCATAAAAAGTATCTACGATTCGGCATTCTCTTCTATTTTTTAACATTAATTCATTAATTCGCATTTAATGTAAACAATGGAGGTACAAAAATTTCATTATTTACTTTTTTAAGATTTTATTTTTATATCAAATCTCATTTAAATGTTTTTCTTGAATCGTTGTGTGAAAAATAAAATTTGTATCTTCGAATATTCTATGGAAAGGGAGGTTATTCTTGAGTTTCTTGACTATATGATACCCGGTACCCCGAAAATTTCCATTTTTGGAAGAGTTTTATTGCAATATCTGAACCAATTCTCAACCGATTTTGAAACGGCTTCAATCTTCTTCAACCTGCATCCAAAGATATAAAATATCGATCGAAAAAAATTTAGTCGATTTTTGGAAAAATCATAAGGGGTACCCCTTTCAAAATTTTCGAAAATCGCATTTTTCAAAATTGACTATTTTGAGGCACCTTTTGGCAAATATCCTCTACATTTTTTATCGGATTTGGAAAAGGAATACCATTTATTAATTAGGAATTCATTCCCTCCGAATCTGTATCAAAATATTGGAAAAGTAGAACCAAAAATTTTTTTTCGATTTTTGGAAAAAATCATAAGGGGTACCCCTTTCCAAATTTTCGAAAATCGCATTTTTCAAAATTGACGATTTTGAGACTCATTTTTGCAAATATCTCCTACATTTTTTATCGGATTTGGAAACGGAATACCATTTATTAATCAGGAATTCATTCCCTCCGAATCTGCATCAAAATATTGGAAAAGTAGAACAATAACATTTTTATGGAATTTTTGAAAAAATCATAAGGGGTACCCCTTTCAAAATTTTCGAAAATAGCATTTTTCAAAATTGACGATTTTGAGACTCATTTTTCCAAATATCTCCTACATTTTTAATCGGATTTGGGAAAGGAATACCATTTATTAATCAGGAATTCATTCCCTCCGAATCTGCATCAAAATATTGGAAAAGTAGAACAATAAAATTTTTATGGAATTTTTGAAAAAATCATAAGGGGTACAAATTTTCGAAAATCGCATTTTTCAAAATTGACGATTTTGAGACTCATTTTTGCAAATATCTCCTACATTTTTTATCGGATTTGGAAACGGAATACCATTTATTAATCAGGAATTCATTCCCTCCGAATCTGCATCAAAATATTGGAAAAGTAGAACAATAAAATTTTTATGGAATTTTTGAAAAAATCATAAGGGGTACCCCTTTCAAAATTTTCGAAAATAGCATTTTTCAAAATTGACGATTTTGAGACTCATTTTTCCAAATATCTCCTACATTTTTAATCGGATTTGGGAAAGGAATACCATTTATTAATCAGGAATTCATTCCCTCCGAATCTGCATCAAAATATTGGAAAAGTAGAAACAAAATTTTTTTTTAGATTTTTGGAAAAAATCATAAGGGGTACACCTTTCAAAATTTTTAAAAATTTGGAAAAAAAATTTTTGTTTTATTTTCAAAATCTTTGAATGCAGATCGAATGAAAACGAAGTTCTGATTCCAAAATGGTTCCTTTCCGAAATCGGTTGCGAAATAATCAAAATATTCATTAAAACGTCCCGGAAAATCGACAAATTCCGAATTCTTCTTTCTAAAAACCTCTAAAATATTATAAAAAACACTCCACTCTTTCTAAAAACCTTTTAAAATATTATAAAAAACACTCTAATATCGACCCTTTTGTCGCCTGGATAGGCAAAACGGTGTCAAAGCGTTACTTTTCGTTTCTCCCGCCGTTGTGTTGTGGTTTTTTGTTGTGTTTTTTTCATGTTTTTTCTTGCTTTTTTTTGTTGTGTTTCTGGTTGTTTGCCGGTCGTTGTTCGCATTCAGCGATGGGCTTCGTTGTTGTTGTTGTTGTCGCAGTCAATTGAAATTTGTAACACGTAAAGCGAATTTTGACTTTTCGCTTGTCTGCGATTACTCGCAACTCGCAACCCGCGACTCGGGACTCGCAGAGTGTAATAAATATTTATGTAGAAATTTTACGAGAAAAAAAAAACACAAAGAAAAAAAAAGTACAACCTAAAACACTAAGTAAATTGTATAATCAGCAGTGACACATATCCGCCAACTAGACAGCGCGTCTCGCGGAGGCGTAGCTTTTTGAGGCAACTTGGGTTTCACTTAATTGTTTGTTTTTTTTCTTTTTTTTTTGTAAATTTTTATAGGGGAAAGGGATCCCTAATGAGCCTCTATTGTATAGAAAGTTGAAGTCCTTTTACTATCCTAGTTTCTTGGCCAAAACTGTATCCAAAACTTGAAAACTTGGCTAACAGTTTTGGCTAAAATATATTCCATGTTCTGGTTGTTTACAAGGCGTGGCAGACAACGACTGATTGGAGTTTGGCGAGTGACAAGGCACAAGGGACAAGGGACCAGGACACTAATTAGACTCCTCCCTGATGACTCCTTGGGGTCGAAATTAAAAAAAGAAATATGATATCAAGTGTCAGAAGTCATAAGTCAGGTTGGGTCACTTTTTTTCCATAAAAAAATAACAAATTGAATCTTGTCTTGTTTGTAGAATAAATATTTAGCTTGTGCCACATTTTATGCCCCTCTTTGCTGCCTCTTTACTGTTAATTGAAGTGCAACAAACGGAGGCAGCTCCCCTCTCGCTTGTGGGTGTTAATTGTATTGACCACGCCTCAATGATTTTCCACAACAAAGCATTCCACAACTACAACAATGTTTCGTCAAGTGTAGAGCACGCGACTCGAAACGCGACTCAAAACGCTGCACACTTCATTATGACAAATTTACAGTTAATCAACGCGACGATACACTGGGGGAAAAAACAGAGAGGGTAAGGGGCTGGCGTCATACTCGGGTAAATATTGGAAATGAGCCACTAAATCATCCGTGGCTCTGTTTACCATAAAGATACCCATACCCATTATCCATATCCAAGTGGCAAGTGGCAAGTGAAAACCGAAAATGGCAAAAGCCGATAAAAAGAAATGACAAACAAGCCGTCGCTGCCCCGCCCCCCAAAAAAGGTAACTGGCCAGAGTTCAACGAACTTTTTGTACGCAAAAAAAAAACGCAGAAAACGCAGAAAGGAAGCCGCTTAAAAAACGGCAACAAAACCAAGGGATACTCTTTTAATGGGTAAGTAATTAAAGGAGAAAAAGGGTGAGGTTTTGGGGTATAAAAATGTATCTAAAAGTGTCTAAAGTATCTATTAAAAAAGTATATATCTCTAAAGTATCTAAATTTCTCTTTCTCTTTCTCTAAATTATCTATCTATAAAGTATCTCAAGTATCTGTTTATTTGTAAAGTATCTTTCTATAACGCATCTAAAGTATCTATCTAAAATGTATCTTTCTCTAAAGTATCTTTCTATAAAGTATCTAAAGTATCTCAAGCATTTATCTATAAAGTATCTATATTTCTGTTAGGAGAATTATGTTAAGGAAAGGATAATCGCATATCAAATCATGGCTTTATCTTGGGTAAAAGTATCTCAAAGTACCCCATAGTATCTCAAACACTCCCCTCTATATATTCCCATTACAGAGCCTGAAAAAATCCGTATACCCCCCAAAAAGAGCATCAAAAAGCGAAAGGAAATAAAAAGCGTCAACTTGATCAGAAGGACCAAAAACCAAGAGAAATGGAAAAAAAGTGGTAAAGCGAGGGAGAGGCGTCTCCGTCTTCGTGCAGCTGCAACTTATCGCACATGCAACGCAATCAACGCATTAAAAACACTTTCACTCTCGATCGAAAAATGTCGCTACAATGAGACCAGAAAATCCACAAATTTTCCAAACAAATCGATAATCGATATTTATAAAATATTGAGAAAGGGGAAACCTTTGTAATTTTAATATAAAAAGTATAAAAATTATGCAAATTATTTAGAAATTCAATTTGTTTTTTATTCTCCAATCACGTAACTCTTACGTGTTTTTTTTTTGGATTTATGAAAAAAAAATAACAAGATTCTTTGGTTTTCGAGAATGATATCATCGATTGGAGTCACGACCCACTGTGCGGCACGACACGGGGAAAGGGGCAGGGGTCTGGGGCATGCATGTGCATTAAAATGACAAAGAAATTAAAAAAAAAAAACCAAATAAATAACAAAAAAAAGAGACAGAGAAATGCCAAGCGCATTGCCTTTGACTTTCGGTCCAAAAAGTGCACTCAAAATGCACTTGAATGCTGCCACAACCCCGTTGATGCCACATCCATTCATCTTCTGTTGATAAAAGCCAAGCTGCAGCCTCGGAAGAGCCAAGGAAAATGCCAGAAACTTGCCTTGTTTTTCTTTCTGTGAATGGGAGCAGTAAAAAAATGTTGCAAGAAGAAAAAAACACAACAGAAGCTGCAGCAGCAGCAGCCGAAAGACCTAATAAACGCAGCCACCAAATGAATTATGTGCCTGCAACAACAACAGCCAGCATGCAACAATATGTTGCCTCTTGTGCCACAGCTGTGGCTAAGATAATAGCAACCGAAAACCCAACCAAAAATAAGGAATTTTTATTAACCAAATCGAAGAGGGAATTATTAACGCGTAAGACCCATAAGGCCCATAAATAATCCCAATTTCGAGACCCCTTTTCGATGTACTTTTTTAAGTAATTTTTGGTAATAAATAAAGTACAGTTCGTGCCCCACGAGACGCGACTGTTCATCAAGTATGCAGCCCGATAAACCATAAAAAAACGCACTCAAAATGCGCGGCTTTGCGGCAATTAACACTGCCACTCCCACGCAGTATATAAGAGGGGGAAAAAATTAAAAATAAAAATCAAGAAAGAAACAAAAAAAACAACAAGAAAGAAAGAAACATAAACCAGAAACGCAAAACAAACAAAAGCAAGGCTTTGTGCGTGGGTGTGGCACATCTGAGATTCAATTTTTTTCGACACAATCCGCGGCAAGGCAGCGAGACATTCCGATAAGCGACTTTTTATGAAGCCAAAATATCGCAGATTTTTTATTCTCAAGGAATATAATTGATAAAAATTAGAAAATATCTCGAGATATGGCTCAAGTGATATGGAAATAAGGAATTATCTCAAGATAATGCAAGGCCACTCCTCTTTTTTCGTTAAAAAACAGAAAAAACAACTCCAATTGGAGTATAAAAGGTGCTTTTTTAGCTAATATCTTTTTTGGAACATTGGATTAAGAAGGTTTAATCATTTTTAATTATATTCAAGCAGGTTTAATCACGTTTCGTGTTTTGTATCTTCAGTTTGTTCTAAAATATAACCAGGAATCTTCCTTCTTCCTCAAAAAATCACCATTTAAAACAAGTTTGTTTACCAAAATCCAAGATTTTGGATCCCCGATCGTAGTACCCAACCTTCATTGATCGAATGGAATGCAAAAAAAAAACATAATTAATTGAAATGCGGAACTGGATTTCGTATTCCGCAATATTATTGTTATTTTCTCGCTTGCCCCCAAAACGGGGCATGAGTCATCCATCCAGCATCCCGCAACCCGCTTCCCGCATCCAGTTTTGGATCAACAAAAACCCAGCATTTAGCTTTCAAGTGTCAATCAGTGGAGTGTTGTGGTGCAGTGGCATGCCCCCACGACCCCACGCCCCCACATCGACACACCCACCCACACCCAAGAGCAGCGGTTTTTATCCTGTTTTCGTTTTCAATCCCGCTTCTTGCGAAAATAAATCGTTCCGTTGGCCACGCTTCGGAATTAAGATTTTGAGGCACAATGGACTGCTATTGTGGCAGCGATTAAGGCACCAAACGCGTGCCACATGCCACAAATCATTTAGTTTTGAGAAATATCAAGAAGAATATGAAGAATTTTATAAAAAAATACGTAGAAAAAGGTTATTTAAGAGAAGAAAATGTATCTTTTAGGCTAAGTAAAAGAATTACTAAGATTTTCGATATTTTTCAGGTAGTTTTTGGTAGTTTTTTAGTTCATTTTTTTTAGAAAGATTAATAAGGTTTGGGTATTTCTTTCAGTGCCCTAATTTCCTCCCCAAATGGCTTTGCAATCAGGCAGGCAAACACATTACTTTTTTTTACGTCTTTCCAGCATACAGCGTACACGTTTTTATGGCCAGCACTGTTCCACTCCTGCACTCGCAGCAATTGCAACGCGCAGCGTGGGCGTTTTTTATGGCTCGTTTTTTTCGGTTTTTTGGTTTTTGAATTGCCGGGAATTACGAGCTCAGCGAAAACTCAAAGTGCAGAGCAGGAACGGGCACTGGGACTGGAGGTTAACACCAGTTGGATCTGGATTTGGATCGGAATCCATATCAGAGAAGGAATCTGCATCTGCCTCTGAAGGGGGGATGTGGGGGCGGGCCAAGAAAACAATTGCCAGCTATTAGGTGGTGCTCGTGGTGACCTTTAACCCGCAATGACGATGCCACAGTGGATAGTAAGGCTTTTTTCCGAAGAAAAAATTTAAATATTTGAATAAGTTTCAAAACAAACTAAAAAATAAACAAAAATGACCTTGAAATAACAACTCCTAGGGTTGCCAGTGAAAAGGAAGAACAAAGAATCAAAACTCTTCCAAGATATTGTCCCGTTTTTGAATGAAAACCAGGCCTAGCCTTAACCCCCTGGGTGACCCACTATGCGATGCCAGTAGAGTCGAGACAGAGCAGAGGCAGAGGCAGAGCAGATCTTCCACTGGAAGACTGGAAGCGGGCCAAGAGGCTGTAAGGGGGGGACTGAAGCTGAGAAACTGAGAAGCTGAGCTGAGACGTAGTTTTTCACGCTCTCCAAGTCGTCTCTGTGTTTTTTTTTTTTTTTTAATTTTATTTTAAGCAGAAACTGGTTTTCCGAGGTATTCTCCACCCCCCGCACCTGCCCGTGGCCCCTGGCCCGACAGCCACCCCAACAGCGACGTTGGCAGAGACTTTTACGTGCTGTCATAGTATGGAAATAAATGTTTGAACAAAAAATGCACGTCAACGTTAGCTTTGGTGCCCAAAAAACAATATTCTCGCGAAATTCGCACGAAAAGATCTTTCTTAGATTCTTTTTTTTTGTTTTTGTTTGAAATTAGTCACTGGAGCCGGCAGCGACGCCAACGACGACTGCGACTGCGGCATTGAACTTGCGTTTTGCGGCGCATGCGCTGCTGCTTCTTCATTTTTGCTCCCCCATTTCTGCAGTTGCAGCGACGCCAACGACAACGACGACGCCGACTGCAGGGGCCACCACCCAAAGAGGAATCTCAACTCGGGACGCGGGGGGTTCGTAAATAATTTTGGAATTCTTTTAAAGGAATTCTCCCATGGCGATAAGCCTATTTGCATGCTTTATCAGAACTTGTTTTTCTGCCATATCTCTACCGTTATATTGGCCAACCACTAACCCATATTTGGATAAACCCTTTTGGGAATAACCCCGGCATTCCCTTCTATCGGCTGTCTACTGTATGTCTCACAGACGGAGAGAAAAATACCCAGAGAGAGCGTCCAAGAGATAAGGGATAAGAGATGAAGGAAACTTGTTTGCTTAACTGCTCCCCCACCTTCCCCACGCACGCACACACCCTCCTCTCGCTTTGGCACACGGGCGGCACATGCAGCCAGCGCATTAACCGTTAGCCTGGCGATGCTTTGTCTCTTCTTCTTCTTGCCCACTTCATGGGGGGTTGCTTTGCTTTGCTTTGTTGTTGTTTTTTTGCTGTTGAAGGCCAAAGCCGCAGTCGCCGTAGCAGCAGCAGCCGGCGTCGCTGCTCCCCCATTGTCAACGCCGACGCCCACATGCACCGCTTCTTTTACTGCCTCCTCCACCCTCATCCTGCTCTTCTTCTTCTTCTTCTTTGTCATCTTGCTCTCCCCTCTTCGTCGTTACCATGTGTGAGTCATGCGATTGGCATTTAATTTTAATAATTGTTTTTGTCCTCTTCCCGCACTTATTGATTGAATATATTTGTTATATCGCGTTTTCTTCTTTTTCCCAACTTTTGCCAACTTTATTCACACTTACCTCTGTAAATTTCTCCTTGATCTCGGCCTTTTCATCAATGGACAGCGTTTTTGTGAATTTGTTTAGTGCTGCCATTTTTTACTGTTGTTGTATTGTGTGCTTTGTGCTTAACTTTCTTAATTATTTATAACCGCGCGCGGCTGATTGTTTGATTGGTTATTATTTTAAATAAATTATGCGTTTATTATTAATTTCAATGTGTCGCCGTTCGTCGTTCTTTCTCGCTGTTCTACCTCTTCTTTCGTTCCTTCCTTTTCTTCTATTTTTTTTGTTTTTTTTGCCGCGCTCCTTCGCCGCCTTTGGGTGTGTGTATGAGAGTTGTTTGCCGTTTTTATATATATGTATGCGTGTGACTGCTGTGACACTTTCTTTAAAAAACCTTTTACTTAATACTTATTTATTCGTAAATCTTAATTCCTTCGCACGCTACGTCGCCCGCTAATTACCATTCCAGTTGGATTACAGCCTTTTTCACACACAAATACACTCCCACTTTCGTTGTTGTTGTTGCTGTTTTTGCACTTTGGTGTTGTTCCAAAAAAAACTGTTGAAAAAAATTCGGTTTGTTTATTTACAATTGAAGGGATTGCCGCGTGTATCTGCACCACAATCGCCGGCTTCTGTGCGTCCGCAACGGGTTTGTTAACAATATTAACAATTTTCGTATCAGCGAGCAACGAAGCTCAAAAAACAACGCGCGACAGTGACTATAAAGATGAACAATCAGCTCATATCGTATCGCGACTTTGGGATATCGATGTGCGACGATATCGATATCACGATGGTATCGGTGCGGGAGTCTGGCAACGCTATAGAGGTTTACCGGTTCCGAACCGATTAACTTGAAAGTTCGTTTTATTTAAAATTAGATTTAAAAAATAGTTATTTAATATCTTATCGTGGAACTGGACTTGAAACAGGCCATATTTTTCTAGGAAACCAATGGGATCCCTGGGAAAAATGTAAAAATCCATAGAAAGGCTAATATAGCTCCAATCAAAGCCTATATCTCGGCCAATATTTATCCGATTCTCAAGCGGAATACCTTAAAAGATTTGTGGATGGATTCCCTATACATCTGCATCAAAATCTGATCACGATTTTTTTTTCGATTTTTTGTCAATTTTTGTGGGTAGACCCCTTCAAAAAATGAAAAAATACATAAAAGTCCAATAGGGCCCAAAGGAAGGGCTATATCTCAGCCAATACTTAACCGATTCTCAAGAGGAATATCTCAAAAGACTTGTGGATCGAATCTCTGTAAAACTGCATTAAAACCTGATCACAAATTATTTTTTCGATTTTTTTTAACTTTTTTCTAGGGAGACCCCTTGGAAAAAATGAGAAATCCATCAAAATGTCAATATAGCCCCAATAAAGGGCTATAACTCGAACAATATCAATACGATTCATAAGCGGGAAACGGAAAACGAATTTTGAACAGATTCCCCTTCAATCTGTATCAAAATCCGACTACATTTTACTTTTTAGATTTTATTGTCAATTTTTCCCAGAGAATAATTGTCCTCCCCATAAGGAAGTCATGTAGGAGCATGTAAGATTCCCAAAAAGGCCATTTCCTGGTCATTATAAAAGGAAATAATAAACGGAAAATTATAAAAGACCCGTATTGATTTCAAATCTCGCGCGCAGTTGCAAGAAGTGTGGTAGGACCGGTTTTGGTGCGAATCGCGGAAAGCGATCTGGTCATACTGTTGCAGCTGGCTGTTGCCTTTTTTTAATCCGACACTCTTTTTCACTGTCCAGCGATCGCCGTTGCCCCATTAGACCGTTAGTTAAGGTCACAGGTCGCTAACCAAGTCGCCGGCCCCCAAGAAGAAAGCCCCTTGCCGCAGAGGTCATAGCCGGAGCGTTGTTTTTGTCGCACCAACAGCTGCTGCATCCCTGTGCGAGCTGCGAACTGCGAGCTGCGCGTACAATCCAAGTGTGTGTGTGTGTTCGGGTAAGTCAGTGCCAGTGTGTTGGTGCGAGCGTGTGAGGACAAGTTCTCAAACAACAACAAAGCGTAAAACGCATTTTCATTTTGCGATTTCGAATCGCAGGAATTACAGCCAGAAGTTCCACGGAAGTTCGCAGAATTTCAACAGAATTTCAACAGAAACCGAAACAGAAAACACACAAAGGCTGCCAGTAGGCGAGAGTGAAAGCTGAGAAGCGAGAAAAAGTCAAAACTAGGCGACATGGATGTGGAGGAGAACTACGAGAACGCCGGTGAGATGCAGACTCAGCCAAATCCCTTACAGAACCAGCATCCGCATCCGGCGATGGCCATGGCCACCTCCGATCAACAGCAGATGCAGTGCGAACCGCTGTTCGGGCTGACCACCAACACCACCACCACCACGAATCCGATGATGGCCATTCCGCTGCCGGCGCCGCCGGGAATGCTCCCACATCCGAATCCAAATGCGAGTCCGAGCCCCTCGTCCGCAGCCGTTACCTCAACCTCAAGCGCATCTGCCGGTGCATCGGGAGCCGCACCAGCCACGGCCATGAAGGGCCTGCCCACGAACGACTTTGACATCGATTCGCTGCTGCTGCAGCAGTTCAGCTGCATGGGCACCACAGACCACGAGGATCTGATCAGCCAGTTCCAGAGTCTCATGAACAACCAGATGAACCGCGAATCGGCGCGCTTCTACCTGGAGATGAGCAATTGGTAAGCGAAATCGATGTCCTAGATATCCTAAAACACAAACACGAACACGAAAAAATAACATTTGCAGGAGCCTGCAGACAGCCGTGGGCTGTTACTTGGACTTGTGCAGCCTGCAGTCGCTGCCCTCGATGAAGATTGTCCAGGGGAAGCATCTAAGTGCCCAGCAGCAGGCCTTCCAGCTGCAGAACGACGGCACCGAGCGCTGGCCAATCAACTGCTATCTGACCTCGCCCATCCAGACGCAGCGCATCGATGTGCCGGCCCTGCGTCCGGGCGAAACTTGTGATATCCTGGCCGATCTGTTGCCCACCCAGCCGCCCATTATGTGGCGCCTGTGCACTCCCAACGGCGGGTACTTTGGCGGTGAGCAAGCAATGGTCCCCATTACATCTTCTACTTTATGTTTATGGAAATGCATTATCCTTTAATCTACTCTAATCTCTCGAATAGAGACCATTTGGATGATACCGCCGGGCACGCAGGCCAGCCAGGATGAACTGCAGCAGCGGATGGTGCAGCTGATCACAACGGACGCGAAGCCGGACGTGTATCCGCAGATGAACATCGTGATAACGGCGCACACCCAATGAACGGGAGTCCGGCAGTCCAGGCATCCAGCATCATCTCCTTCCTGCGAGCTCAAGTGCGGGGTCCCACAACAAAAGCATCATCGATAGCATTTTATACCCCGCGAACTGTAACATTTACGATATGACTAGACCCGAATCCTGAATCCTGCTCCTGAATCCTGAGACCCAAAACCAATCCTGATCCTAATACCTATCCATCAAATCCACAATCCCTATCCTATCCCGATCCCATCCAACGATTAGACTTAACGTTGTTCTCAGTAGAGGAACGGACAGACAGACAGTCGGTTTTTTACACACTTGACGCCGTACATATTTCGGAGTATATGTAGCCAACGCCATTTACGTGTAGCCCTACTATTATTACTATTATTACTTATACCATATACTATATGCTATTCACCTTGTTTTTGAATTTGAGTTCCAGAGCTGTAGGCGACTGCCTTTCCTTGGTCACCCTTCTCCTTTTATTTGGTGTCAGACGAGACGAGACGGGATGGAGATCGGCTCAGATCAGCTTTATATATCTTTGGGTTTAGCCGGAGAAGGGTGACGGGAAGAGTCAAGCCAAGAAGCGCCTTAAGAAGCGATTCTCAGAAAAATGAAAACTTAAAAAATCATCGGAGAATGTTCGAGAATCGTTTAGCCACAATATGTTCTTCTGTTAGTTTTTTTCTAGGCTAAAAAAAACAAAAGAGTTTCGCGCGTGCGTGTGTGCGAGTGTTTTGATGAATAATTATATCATTTTTTTTTAATTTTATATAGATTTCTTTAATTTAAACTCCTATTTCCCGTAACCGAAACGCAAGTTGAATTAAGCAGAGAACCGTGTAACAAAAAATTAGGCTTAAGTGTTTATTGAGCAGAGCAAGAAACAAGTGGAAAGATATTGATTGAGATATGGTTTTTGTTTTAATGTGGGACGATTCACAATTGACGATTGACGATTGAAACTGCATGAATTTTTTAGTTTTATATTCTAGACAAAATTTCGTTTTTAAAGAAAATATATCTGGAATGTATATTTTTGTAACATTAGATATAGAATATATTGGTCTAGTTTCTAAGTACTTTTTAAGGCGCCCAAATATGAAGTTATAAACGATTAGCCATGAAATATATATATTTATTAAATCTTTTATTTAAATGGTGTTGGAAAATGCTGCCTATAAGGGATTTAAATTGCTTCGCCAAATTGGCATTACTTTTAGTGGTGCCTGGTCTCTGTCCCAATATGATGGGTAGCACTTTTTATTTGAAACTCTAGGCGGGAAATATTTTCTTTTCAAATATTTCTACGTGTTGGGATCTTAAAAATCAATTGCATTTAAATTCAAATCAGGTAATTGGCGAATTTCAAAGGAATCCTTATTTTTGCACAACGTCTTTTGATTTGATTTAAAATTTTGATCACATTAGGTAATCCGATTACCCAAGAATATATAACTTATGCCAGCGACTACTTGCACTCTCCTGGACTTCTTGTACTTGCTGTCTTTGCATGAAAATTGTAATTGAGTCAAAAATGCAAAAATACAAAAACATACACACATGGTGGGTAGTGTGTGGGTGGTGTGTGGAGGGTGTTACAGGGTGTGGGTGGCCGCCTCTGATGGGACGAAGGGTCGTTCGTGCGTTGGCACGGAAATGAAATGCATTGAAACGGAAAAGAAAATTATAATCCGTCGTGAAAGAACAACAACAACAACCAGGACCAAGAAGGGAAGGAAAATATTCTCCAGACAAAGGTCGAAGTTCGGGGATTCCCTATAAAATTTTGGTTTCTTTAAGAAAGAAGTTCAATTCTAGGTTGAGAATTGTTAAAAATCCTTCAGTTTTGTTTATGATTTTTTTAAATTTATTTTTTATTTAGATTTAAGGCTTGTCCCCTAAAGTTTTAGGGCAAAGGAATTCCACACAATGGCTTAAACAAACAACTCCAACTGCCTTTTGACTTGAATTACAAATTACAAATGGCGCACATGGGAGGGACGGGACGGGGGAAGTTGTCTCCAGGAGGGGGGTGGCCAAAAGAAGAAGACTGGCTGTGTCGCCTCCATCGTCGTCCTCCCATCGTCATGTCATGGACAATCAAATCAAAAAGGCGTCAAAGCACAAGTCCTCTGCCGCTCCACCTCTACCTCTCTCTCTCTCTGTCTAACCCTTAATGTCGGTCTCTTTCTCTTCTCCCCCTCAGAGTCTGCTGTCCTGCTCTGTCTATTTGGTTACTTCATACCGCTTGCCCTGAACACAAATTGCGCGTTTTCTCGTTTCATGTAACACTGAAAATTGCATTTGCGACTACCCAGTGTCCCCCAGAGCTCCTCTAGAGCTTCCCCACCCAGTGCTCCACCCCCACATCCTGTCCCCCTTTTATGTAATGTCCCTATCCTGGTCCAATCTCCTTGTTGTTGTTGCCAGAATATTCAGATTATGATTTGATTGCCAAACAAGCAGGGGCCCTCCACGTATTTTTCGCCTGCCCTGGGTTGGGGTTGGATGGTTGGATGGCTTCCCTGGGTTGGATGGGCAACCCCAGGCCTATTTGATATTCATAGATTGGGAATTACAAGCAGCCATTGCCAATTGTCAACACACACCCTCCCCCACAACACACACTCTCGATAACACACTCAGCCATTTGCACCCACATAGGGCCACGTGCTGATGTCAAGTTGTTACAACGACGCCAATTTGTTTGTTCATTTCGTTTCGTTTCGTTTCATTTGTTTTCGCCCGCCCCCTGCCCCTCTGGGGGGTAGAGGGCGTGGCAATTGGAAAAACAAATAAAATTTCCAGAAAAAAACAGGGGCCGGACAGGGGTTTCCTGCTCCCAAAGGGTTGTGTTGCCCGAAAACGCAAAAACATATTTGCATAGTTAAAGGCTTGTGGTTTGTGATTTTTTTATAAGGAAATATTATAAAAAGCCTTAAATCAAGGCAAGACCCAGATTTAAACAGAAAACAGAGTTCATTAAATGCATAAAACAATTGCCAGACAGTTTGACGCTGTTGGGCAAGCTTGAAATGGAAATCGGAGGCTTACAGAGAAAGAAAAATAATAAAAAGAAAGGAAAACCTTCTTAGACTTATAGATTTTATGGAAGTGCATTTTTCCCTCTGTAGTTGCAACCAAAAGCCTGGCTCTGGTTTGGGGCTCGGCTCTGTCCAAGTCCGTTCCGTCCAAGTTGGTGGTCGATTTTTATGAGCGCCGCGCGTTGACAGCTTAAAAGTCTCTTAGCATGAAAAATATTGTCAACGCCAAATGGCGATTCTCGGTTTCCAGTTCACGATTCCCCACGATTCCTCGATTCCACGGTTGTTGTGGGCTGGAAAAGTTTTCTGACTTTTGATGTGTTTGGGGCGATAAGATTTTGATAGGGGCACCGATTTATGCGAGGCAGCAGCCCGGCCGCCAGGACTTTTAACTTATCTACGAAAACTGACAATCAAAAGGCACTCTGGCAGCGAATAATTAGCGCATTTTGACACGCACTAAAATCTAGAGACGACGAAGTAAATTAATTTCACAAATTGTGCGGCGATAAATTCGAGTTCGAGTTTAGATACCAACTAATACCCAATACCCCCCGCCTATCTGTGTCTAACCTTTTAAACAAACATGATTTTGTACTTTTATTTTATGCCATATTTAAACTGATTTAATTTGATGCTCGCCGATGGCGGATGGTCGATGGCCGATGCCTGATGTTCGATGCCCGTCTTTCGATTTCGATTTTGGTCTTTTTATGCATATTGCCTAGTCTAGGCTAGTGCCATAGAAATTAACATAAAACTTACCCGATAAGCAGGGCGGGGAAAACTTTTTGTCTCCGAGCCAAAATCTTATTCTCCTCCCTGGCTGGCTTTTAATTTGTTTGGCCCGACCCAGGCCCATCACTTTTTGGCTGCCTTTGTCCCGGGCCCGGCCATCATGATATATAACAACCGATAACGCCTAATCGCCCCGATTCGGGCATATATCATCCGGAGAGCACATCTCGGTGACATCAGAGTCCCGGGTGGGGCCTTTGAGATGGATTTCGAAATGGATTCAGTTCCGAATCCCAAGAGATGCTGAAACCTAGAAAAGTAAAGAGATTTTATATAGTTTACTTTTTAATATTAAATAATTATTTTGTAGACTTTCTAACCACTTCCTTTCGAGAGCAATCAAAGCCTCTAATCGTCTTGGAAATATTTCCCTAATTTGTCTCTCAAAGACCCACTAACGAGGGTCGATAATGCGCTGGTCAAACGTCAATATTATTAAATATAAATGCAACCAGAATCAAGCCAAGGATGGCTGATGAAAAGGTGCCGCGATTGGTGCTTTATTTATTATTTTTTTATAATTTTAAATGCGGACGCGACATTGCGTGATGAACAAACGTCGAGCATTTCTCAATGGGATCGGTGGCATCCATCCAGGTGGAGAGGTGGAGGGTTACGAGGCCAAAAACTGACTGAAACCCGAAATGAAATGAAATGAAATGACATGACGTGTTGTTATTAAGCCGCATAATCAAAACAAAAACAAAGCCCAGTATTTTATGAATGAAAAGAGAAGTTCAGAGTTGTTTCGGTTTCTCCTTCCCTACTAGAGTTGATCCCGGAATCTGAGGCCACTCCCAGATCCCAATAAGACAGTGGGTTAGGATGTCGAATCGGTTCGTTTAAGAAGAGGTTTAGACCCTCCTGTCAGGTCTTGCCAAGATCTTTCCACTGTGCCTGATTCGAATTCTGTATTGGCGGCGGCGGCAGCTTCAAGGCGATTAGCGAAAAGCGGTAAATGTTGTGTTAAACCTCAATTAAGAGTCCAGGTAGTCCCCAGCGCGATCCCCGCCAAAACAGGATGTTAAACGTCTTTCGGGCAATTTGAATTCGCTTTGACTGACGCCACACGCCAGGGTCAGTTTCAGAGGATTTACGATCTCTGTAGATTTGTGGATCTACTTGGATCTACAGTCCCCCATACCCGATCTCCAATCTCCAGTCCGCAATCCCCAGTCCTCGATCTCAACTGCTAAATGATCTCACACAGGCGATGACGACGCCGAATGGCGCCTAGAAGGAGTCTTTTTTAGCCTTTCTGCTTTTTTTTTATTTTTGGTTTTTGTTTTTTTTCTGATTTCCCCCCGTTAAGCACTCCTCCCGCCCCTGTTAAGTGCTTTTTAATTTGTTTGCATTCGAAATCCGTATTCCCAGTGTTCCGCTTTTATCGGGAATCAAGTGAGCTGAGTGCAATTACGACACCTTCAAAAAGCCAAACAGGATGCTCATCCTCAAGGCACTTAAGCGCATCCCCAGGGGGTTGCTTGTACCACCCACTTTTCCGCCTACATTTCCACCCGCATCCGTACATTTCTCCCGCTCTTTTCGAGGGTGATAGAGGTGGAGGTGGCAATGGTGGAGGTGGTTGGCTGGTGAGTGGCGATGGCTAATTAAAATTACTTTCGAAAGAAACTCTGGGGGATGGGTTTGATAGTGGGAGGAGGAGGAGGTGTTCGCCGCCAGTTAATGGTCAACTGGTCAGTTTGTAGCCACTCTTAATGAGCCCAGTCCCCAGTCATTTGCTTGGGAACGAACCGGGGACGGGAACGGACCTTCTCGCACCACCAACGGCGTATTTGTCATTTTTAATGTCTTTTTAAAACCACCAAAGGTGAGCCGGACTTAATGGCCTCTGGTTGAGCTTGGACCGACCTATCGGAACTGGCCTTTCACCGGGTATACTAGTACTTCACTCTAGTTACTCTATCTGTTGGAAAATATTACTTTTTTAGGGAAACCAAAGATACCTTTATCCTTTTCCAACTCTTCTAGAGTGTAAAAATATAGAAAATATTGTTTTTTAATATTCTACATTCTATATTTTTTATTAATAATAATTCTTATAGAAAAGAGTATCTCTCAGGTTAAGTACTGACTTGTTCCATCTCGTAAATAAGCCATCATGCTCATCTTTAATTAACTTATTTTCCCTCTGCTCTGGTGTATTATATTTCGCTTCGTACTCCCCCCCAGCAAGTGCCGTTAGTTAGTCCCCAGTCCCCCCACAAAATGGCGGATCCACCTGACAGTAGCTACTGCGGCTTGTGGCGAAAGTCAAGTTGCCTCATTAGCAGGCAAAAAGGGAGCCATGCCGAGACACAAATTATTGTCACATTTTTATGGGAAACGCATTAACAACCAGAGGGGCGTGGCTGGACAAATTTTGAAATGGAAACAGTTGTTAAAATATATTCCCAAACAATGATGGGGCAATTATTATAGAGAATTTCTAACTTAAAAGTTTACTTTTCTCATTCTTCCCGCCAGGATGGACTCCTGGCTAGGGGTAAGACATAGAAAATCTAGAAGCTTGTCATTGATTTGTCCATCCTGGTCACGTCTGCACTTTCCTGCCTAAACCGATCGTTTGCCACATAGTTAGCCAGGTCGTAAAATCTTTCCAAGCATCTGCATCTGCGGTTGGAGCAGGAGGAACGGTGGTTCCGGGAACGATATTATCAGCGACACAGGAAGCTGCTGGCAAATAATTCCAGACAATTGCCGTTGGCCATTTTATTTGCTGCAGCAGGCAACCAGGTTGGGCGGGGAGTCCGCCTCCTTGCGGCAAGGACAGCCTCCTACCAAGGGGGAGGGTCACCTACCACCTACCAGCCCCTGGCTGCCCCATCAACTGGTTTCGCCATTCACTTGGACATTAGGCAGCAAATTGACATCGATACACGTTGAAGAAGAAGAAGTAAGTACGAGTATGTGTGTTGCAAGTAGAAAAAAAAATAGAAAGAGACCGCAATAGAGTGTGCGAGGGGGAGAGGCATCGACGAGGCTGCATCATTTAACTGCCGCCAATTTACTGTTTAAATGCCAAACAAAAAGTGTTAACAAGCGCAAAAATAACAAAAGACAGCAACAACAAAGTTCGAGAGCTAGAGCGAGAGCGCGTCCGAGGATGCGGACAGGCAGTGGCAGGGAGTGCGAGTGAGACGGTCATTGCCACTTCACTTCAGTTAGTGTGTTAGTGTGTGTGTGTGAACCAGTTTAAGGAGGCGTGGCCTGGCCCAAAAACAGGGTTGACAGCATCCCATCCATCCATCCATCTTGCCATCTCGCTATCTTTGCGTATCCATCAGATACTCAGATACTCAGGCAGCTGTTGAGTTGGCCATAATCGTGGTGAGTTTGGCTTCGTTTGCCATAAAAAGTTTATAGGAAGTGGTAGAGAGGAGCAAGCAAGAGCAGGAAGTTGGGCAGATCAAAAGGACTAATCCTGGAGAGTGTAAAAATTATAAAATTAAGACTATAATATCGAATATAATAAATATTTTAAAATAATTCCTAAAGGATTAATAAATTTTTCAATTTAAAAATTTCCAAATAGGCTTTGAAGGTAAACCCTCTCTATGAGGGTTAAATAAACCTATTAGGGTTGAACAAATAATTTCTAAATAATCCTCTATATAGGGTTTAAGGGTTAAATCGAGAAGAAAGGGTTGCTAGAATTTCTACAATCCGATGATTTGATTGAAAAGAATCTTTAAAGCTAGAAAGACACAAAGTTAACAAAGTTGCCATAAATGAACCGTTAGATCTGGCGCGGCCATTGCGAACGGAAACTCACCACACCCATACTAACACACTCACTCCCACACACTGGCACTCGAGTGCCGCTGATTGAAGCCTAATGAATGTCAATTGCTGCCAATTACGACCAATAAATGCGGGCAATAGACACGGGCCTGTTACTGCCAAAAAGGAAAAGAGAGCGACTCTCCGGAGAGCGGGCGGGCGAGTGCGAGCGAGAGGGCGAGTGCGCGCGCAACAGAGAGGCAGCACCGCAACCCACCACACCACTTGGCCAACAGCCCCAGCCAGAAAGAGATGGCGGCAGGTGCGACAGCAACACACAGTCCAAAAGAGACTCAACTGGTTTTTGGTTTTTATTCTTTTTTTTTTTTGTTGGTTTTGGCCCGATGTTGTTGGTGTTGTAGCAGCAATTTGTTGCTGCTGTGGCAGCGATATCGCTCTGCTGGCTCTACCGCCTGTGCTGGCCACTTTTTCCGTTGCTCACTTTTCAGTTTCGGTCGAAAGCCAAAGGCGAGCGGTTGTTCCAAGCACAACACGCTCTGCTTTTACCTCACCAGCGGTAGTACCTCATTTTACGTGAAAAAAAAACTAGATACTTTCTGTAGAAAAGACATTAATCGAAGACATTAACGAGGCAGAAAAAGAAAGGAAACCCTAGTGCTTTTTGTGAACTCTTTTAACGAACATATCGAATTTTTTTCGAGTGCAAATCGGTAGTGCAGGAACAACACATGACCACAATGCCACCGGAAATGTCCGCAGCAACGGCCAATCCCGTTGGCGGTACCGCCAGTGCACCGACGAGCGGTACGAATCATCCCGCTGCCGTCGGCGGCGGAGCCAGGCCGCGCGACTCGCCGCCCGGCGGTGCTCTGCCGGCGGCAATGCCGATGCCAATGCCAGCCGGGACGGGATCCACCAACAACACCACAACCACCACGCAGGCCACCCGATCCCGGTTCATGATCACGGATATTCTGGCCGGAGCAGCGGCCGCGTCGGCGGCGGCAGCAGCAGCGGCGGCGGCTTTGGCGGCGGCCGGGCGTGGCAGTCCGCAGGATCCGCAGGACAGGGACCAGGCCCTGCACCACCATCAGCAGCACCACCAGCAGCAGCAGCAACAGCACCACCACCAGCAGCACCAGCACCACCAGCAGCAGCAGCAGGCTGCCCTGCAGCAATATATTGTGCAACAGCAGCAGTTGCTGCGCTTCGAGAGGGAGAGGGAAAGGGAACGGGAGAGGGAAAGGGAGAGGGAACGGGAACGGGAGCACCACCCGCACCACCCGTACCACCCCATGCTGCACCACTTCCCGCCCGCCCACTACGGCCTGCAGCACTCGCTGAGCCACCATCCCCACCACCTGCAGCAAATGGAGCGGGAACGCCTGGAGGCCCTGCACCGCCACGGCCTGCCCCTGGACCAGTCGCCGCACCACCAGCAGGCGCAGCAGCAACAACAGCAGCAGCAGCAGCCGCACCACCTCAACCACCAGCAGCATCCCAGCCACCACGACGAGCGGTCAAGATCGCCGTTGATGTTGCAGCAACTGGGTGGTGCCAACGGAAACAACAACAACAACAACGGTAGCAGCAACAACAACAATGGCAGTAGCAGCAACAACAACAACAATGTTGCAAGTGGCAATAACAACAACAACAACAATGGCAGCATATTGCTGGGAGGAGCAGGAAGCAGCATCAGCGGCGATCAGGCCAGTACAATCGATGACAGCGACAGCGACGATTGCGGTGAGTTTTTTGGATTAATTTTTTGGGAAATTAAATAAATTTTATTTAAAGTTTAATCGAAAGTGATTTGGAAAGTGATTCGGTATCAGGAAGGATTAGCTTTGGGTTGAAGCTCTTTTCCTGATTTGTGGCTTCTTGAAACTCAAACAAAATCTTCTAATTTTTTGAGAGAAAGTTAATAACTTGAGAAGAAATGAGTTGGTTATCAAAATAATATAAATAGGGATCTCTAAGACCTCATTCTTAGACTTTATTTTGTGTAAAATAAGATTCCTAATCCAGACAATCCCTAAAACCAATCCCTGACCCTTGACTTCCTTGTTGGTCGACCGAGATCGGGCTGTAACGTAGGTGGAGGAGTGCATTATCGCTTTGAGGTGTTGCTCTTAATGTTGTTGCTCTTGTTGCTGTTGCCGTGGCAGTTGTTGTTGTTGTTATTGCTCTTGTTGTTGCCTTGGCTGTGGCTGTTAGCTAATAGATAACGAGCAGCAACAGCAACAACACGGCCATAATAAACGGCAACCGCAACAACAACCACCATAAATTGTGAGGCTCGAACTGGGAAAATGTTGACTTGGCAGAGAATCCAAGAGGCAGGAGCAAGGGACAGAGGCAGGGGTAGACGCACAGGTGAGTCTGAGAGGCAGGTGTCTTTCCCTGTTCCCTGTTCCCTCTTACCGCCCGCACGGATTAGCAAAGTGTGTGCACTTATTTCCAGCTTATTTCCCATTCAAAACTGTCAACGGAATAGATAGAAAAATACCCTTGACTGTGATGGGGAGACCAGTGCCCCCTCCTCAGTACCCACCGATTTCGCATGCAACAATTTAATCGATTTTGTTGTTAGTTTTTAGTTTAGTTTCGAATTCATTTTATTTGCTCTCCCATTCACTCGCTTTAAGTGCTTTTAAACGTTATGCAAATTATGACAAATTACTATTAAATAGTCGTAATCGTGCGTTTGCAATTGATTCGAGTTCGAGGCAGCACCGGACTGCAGCGGGCACCCCAAAAAATAATCTCTTGGCAATCATGTTTCCCAATTTTATGGACAATTTTCACATTTTTGACTTGTGCCAGAATCAATTAACAAATTAAACTATAAACCCAAAAAGAGCGGAGATTAAATCTAAGGAATCCAGCCACAGTCAGCGACTCGGCGAGGACCCCCCGTCTGTTTTGACGTCCCGCTGTCAATTTTTCCGAAACCGCTCCGAAATTGCTTTGATTTGAGACACAAGCCAAACAAAGACGAAAAAAAAAACCAAGCTGGAGAAACAAGAGTCGGCCAAGAGCCACACACATGTTGCTAAATAAAAATAAAAACTAAAGAAATCAAAATTAAATTTAATCTGCTGGCTGGACAGGGCAACCCACACGCAGTCACAAATATTATATACCCATTGACATTTTGGTTATTGGTTGGTTGGTGTTTTGGAGCTTTGTCTCCCGATCAGCCGGTCAGCCGGTGGTGGCTTTCTCTGTCCCACGCCGAGTCCCACTTTCGAAAGCCGAGAAAACCTTTAAGGAGTCTCTAAAACCAAAAAATAATTACAAACCACAAGCTAAAGCCCACCCAGGCTTAGCTGAATCCTTAAAAAAAAACACACACACACAAATCACAGGAGGAGGTGTAGGGATGTGTAGAAAGGGAGGCACATACACTGGCAGAAAGAGAGGGGCAGAGGCACTCGAACGCGTCCAACACTCGCGTGTCACTTGAGACGCGTGCGAGCGACAGTTGTTGTTCTTCTGCTACTTCTTCTTCTTCTGCGCTGTCTTCTGCGAGGTCTTCTTCTTCTTTGGAGTATTCTTCCCTGGTCTTCTTGTTCTTATTCTGCCTTTTAATATTTTCTTTTTTTAATGGAAACTAAAAAAAAAGGATCGATCTCTGGCACCGCGTTTGAAATTGACCCAAAAGCCTGCCCACTGAACTGTACACTGATCGAAAAGGGGGGGGATCGATGTTGCCACTCCAATGCCTCCATCAAGTGCCAAGGATCAGCAGCTATCGCTGCTCGAGGGGGGAACCGAAAAAAATAAGAGAAACAACAATTTTTAAATTGAAATTGATATTTCGGGCATCAGCTTTCAGGCCAAAAAGTTTTGGCATTTCAGGAATTTCAAGACTTTTGCTTTGGCTTCCAGCGAAGGTGCACAGAAGTGAGCGATAAAATAAAAATCTCAAAACGCAGACAAAGCTCATCCACTTAATCCACCAACAGATCCCTATATCCATGAAAAATCACGTGCGCCACGAAAATCGGCAAGGCAAGTTCGTTGCCTAAGTCTTTTGTTTCTGGCGGTCTGTTGTTTCGTTTTGATTGATTTTTCAATGGGTTTTGTGCCGATTTAAGAATAAAGCTTAATTGGTGGCACTTTTTTGTGTCACTTTTCAATTTAAATAAACGAAAAAATACGAAAAAAAATACGAAAATTTCAATTAATTATTTGTGGATTTTTTGCGAATTCTCCAATTTCGTTTCCATTTAAGCTTCCTATTCAGGTTCTCGTATTATTCAATTTCATGGCTAATTTTCCTATATAACCGCAACTCCGAGTTATGTCATTAAAACGCTAATTTTTTCTAACACTTTTCGGAACTTATCCGAAAATTAGTTTTTGTTCCTGATTTTAGCTTTTCAACCGTTTTCCGTGAAGGAAATGTGTTCAAAAAAATAATAATTACAAATTATAATGCAGGCGGCACGAAAGGCCCAACAACCGTTATGCAAGCTCACATTATTTTTGTATTTTTTGTTGTTTTTTTTTACCGTCTCTAGACTGCACTAAACGCCAACATTATCAAAATGTTGATAAACGTTTAGCAGCGCTGGAAAAAAAAGAAGGGAAAAAAAGAGCAACAAAGCAAAGCAGTCTGGAAGTTGGTTGGAAAAATTAAGGCCAAGAGGGGGAGAAGGTTCTTCTAATTAAAATGCAAAAAGGCCAATTGCAAATGCGGTTGCCTCTTCTGCAGTTGCTACCCCTTCTGCTGTTGCACAATTAAAATGCAAAAAAAGCCAACTGCCTCGACCAAAGGACGGAGCGAGACAGCGCCTAAGGAAGTCGGCGCTGCACACTTAAGCATGTTTAATACAGTTTAGCCACAAGCACTTAATTACAAATGCGAATGTGAAACTAACAAAGAGCAGGCTGGAGCTGGAGTGGCAGTTGCAAGTGCAAGGCTAGGCAAGGGAGGGGTTGGGGGCACGCTGCATGTACATGGGCGCTGCAAAGTGTGGAACAGAAATTGCGGAAATGCTTGGAAAGTCAAACTCTTCGGGGGAACCGCTATTAATGCATTAAAAACGAAACAAAAAATATATGCTAGTGGGTGTTGCCGCCGGCGGGGGGGCAAGGAGGAAGCAAAAGGCGGAAGAGGGGGGCGTGACCGGGTTTGGAGAGTGCGTCAAAGCTCGGTTATTAGTAGGGAAGCAGCATTCAACAAAGTAAAACAGATTTCTAGTTCACCCAGAGACGGACTACGGACCTGGGATTATTTCTAAATATATATTCTTTATTCTTTGTCCGATTTATCCGTTAGAGTATATAGCATATATATATTGTTTGTATTTTCCTTAATTATTCTACTTTTAAACCAATATATAGAATACACACTTCATAAAGACTTGAGCTCGCTTTTCACAGAGTACTGCATCGGCCATTAAGGTAATGCTGATAATTGTGTGTTGTTGTTGTTGTTTTGTTGTTGTTTTTGTTGTTGTAATTTGTGCTCATAAACTGTTTAATTGCAAATTAGCAAAAGACTAAAACAACAAAAATAACAATGTTGCCACAGGCACGATGGTTTCTCTTGCCGCAAACTGCAGTTGCAAGTTGCCAGTTGCCAGTTGATCTTGTTGCATGTTGGCCGGCCATAAAAGAACAAAAAAAGCGCGTAAACGTTGCAGAAAATTGCAAATATGAGATATGTCCGTCGCAGGCCAGTACAGAATCTACAGAAGAGGCTTACAGCCAGGGGGGGAAATGCTGAAGAATCTTTGAAGAATCACATTACAGAGTCAAAGTTTCTATTGATTTTTTCCTTCTTTTTTTTTTAGGCGGCAAGGATGATGACGGGGAGGACAGTTTGAAGAACGGCAGCTCCGCCAACGGTGACTCCTCCTCCCACTTGAGCCTCAGCCTGAGCAAGAAGCAGCGCAAGGCCAGGACCGCCTTCACCGACCACCAGCTGCAGACCCTGGAGAAGTCCTTCGAGCGACAGAAGTACCTCAGCGTCCAGGATCGCATGGAGCTGGCCAACAAGCTGGAACTGAGCGACTGCCAGGTGAAGACCTGGTACCAGAATCGCAGGTGAGTGCTGGTGTCTCTTTTAGCGGCTCCTTTAAAGCCTGATTAATGGG
Source organism: Drosophila ercepeae (assembly GCA_018150545.1). NCBI lineage: Eukaryota > Metazoa > Arthropoda > Insecta > Diptera > Drosophilidae > Drosophila > Drosophila ercepeae. Next base: position 4,706,089 of record JAECWL010000197.1, read on the forward strand.
TTAACCGCGAGATGGCGGGGTTAAGGCCCGCTAATCAGCGCTTTTAATGCGTTGCGCCCATTTCTTCGCGCACTTTTCCAATAAAAATCATTTTAATGGTTCTCCTTATCTCTCAGTGTGTTTGTGTTTTTTTATGCTGATTACTTAATTTGCTGCATTTTGCGCCGAGCATCGTAAAATTTCGTTTTTCCCTCCGCTTCTAAGGGGTTTTTTTTTCTCAGTGCAAGTTTGTTGCCTAAGTCTTTCGTTACGTTGCTGCTGTTGCGTTTTGCTTTTTTTTGTACCTCTGCCGCTGCTACGGCTGCCTTATAACGTTCGATCGCGTTTTATTTTCGTTTTTAATTATTGCCCAATGACTTGTCACTATTTTCTCTCTCCATCATACATATCGTACAATATATATTTTATTATTACTTTTTTTTCGATGGCCAGCAGAATGGCTGGGTACTCGGTGGGAAGATGTGGCGAAGAAGCAGGGCAGAGTGTCTGGGCTGACGGCGCAAAAAAAAATACAGGCAACCGGATGTGAATTTTGCTCTCCGGAGTTTGCTTCTTAAAATGTTTTATTATAATTTTTTGGCTTCTAAAGCGACTTTTAGTTTAACAAAAAGTCTGGCTTTTATCTGTAACTAAGCCTTGGCCAGCGTCTTGAAGAATAATTTTCACAGCTGCTCTTTCCAAGCACCATGAATGGGCAGAAACGTGGAAATTGTTCCGAAAATCGACCTGGATCTAGTTCTAGTTTCCGTCTCGGGCCTGGCGCCGTAAACAATTAAAGGATTTGCCAAAAAAAAAACGGAGAGGAAAGCAAGGAAAGCGGTAGAGGCGGGTCCTTGCCAATTAGGCCTCAGTTTTCAGTTTACGGCTTAAAGTATTTTTATTTATTTTCGATTTGTTGTTGTTGTTTTTGTTTCGGTGGGCAGGATGAAGATTAATGACAAAACAATTAAGTGCGAAATATAAACAGTCGGGCGGGAATTCCTAAAGCCGCTCAACGGGATATGAGACGGGGACGGCGATGAGGACGAATGACTCGGCAGGATTCGTGATTAATTGAGGGCAGGACGTGGCAGGATCGACTTTTTTAGTTTGCAGAAAAGTAGGAGGGAGAAGGGCTCGAAAATTTATGAATTTCAAAAATGAAAATCGTTTCTAAATTTTTGTTTCAGAACCAAATGGAAGCGCCAAACCGCGGTGGGTCTGGAACTGCTGGCCGAGGCCGGAAACTATGCCGCCTTCCAGCGCCTTTATGGCGGTGCCACGCCCTATTTGAGCGCCTGGCCCTATGCGGCCGCCGCTGCCGCCCAGTCACCGCACGGCGCCCCGCCCTCCGCCATCGATATCTACTACCGCCAGGCGGCCGCCGCTGCCGCCCTACAGAAGCCCGCCCTGCCCGCCTCCTACCGCATCCCGTATCCGTCGAGCATGCCGCCCGGCATGGCGCTCCCCGGCATGCCCGCCCCACCGCCTCCCGGCGCCGCACCCATGCTGAGCGGCTACTACGCCGCCGCCGCCGCTGCAGCCGCCTCGGCCTCCGCCTCCGCCTCAGCTGCCGCGCAGCCCCTGAGCCGCTCCCCGGCGACGTCGCACAGCGCCAACAGCGAGGCCGACTGCGAGCGGGCCAGCAGCAGTAGCCGGCAGCGCCTGCTGACCCCCAGTCCGCCGCTCAATCCGGGCAGTCCGCCGCGCCGGGGCGGGGCCGAGGAGGAGGACCAGGAGCGGGAGGAGGAGCGCGAAAGGGAGCGCGCAGAGGAGGAGGACGACGAGGAGCTGGCCCTGGAGGTCTAGACACACCGTACAGTCATCCCTCCCCAAGCTGGATCTCACAAAGACACAAAAAAAAACAGCCGGGGTTCTATTCCAGACCTTTGAAACGGGGCTTTTGTAAAATAGAATAAAAAATATTGTATAAAAAATGGCTGCAAAATTTTGAACTTTTCTCAGAATATTTTTTCTACAAAAACACTAAAAAAAGGTTTAACCTTTAACTCTCTGTCTAAGTTATAGAAACTAAAAAAACAAAATAAGCTAAGTTCAAAAATTCAGGTAGAAGAAAGCCCAAAGTTGGCCAATTCTTGAACTATAACTTTTTTCTTTATTTTTTCAGTATTAGCCATTTCCCCGATATTCAAGCTGTCTATTTCGAATAGCCCCATAAATTATTAATTATTAATAACAAAAAAATAATATTAATATATACGATTTTTTTTAAAATAAATTTAAAAACCTTAGCTTAGTGAAAAATGTTGTAAATTTTTGTAAATGATTTTTGTACATACGCAGCAGACCAACAAAAACAAAAACCATTTTTTTTTTCCAAAACAATAATTTTTTTTTTAAAACTTTTTTTGTGCCTAGTCTTAAGGCGTCTATTGTGTGTAGTGTAATAATAAAATAAAAAAAAAAAAGAAAGAAAAAAAAAGAGCAATTCATGATGAAAAAAAAAAAAAATAAGAGATGCAGCGAACTGGCCTTTGTTTGGGAACTTGACGTCTCGAGGGTCGAAGGACCCGCCGTTCCTGATCCTGATCCTGATTTTAATGCGAGCTGACACACGAGCCGAAAAGTCGAAACGTCGAAAATGTCGAAATCTCAAGGGGAAAAGGACGCTCTACGCGATATGCGATATGCGATTGAGGAGTCCTTGAAAAACTGTTGCATTTTGCGGATTTTGGCAAAGAAGTGGCCTGCCTGGGAAGCCCAACCCAGTCCAACCCAGCCCAACCACTAAACTGCTCACTTAGAAATTGTTAACATTTGCCAAGGGTCCTGGCTGGCAAGGAGTCCTGCGAAAGACGCCGCTCGACACTCGAGTCCTGAAACGTTTCTAATTGACTTGCCGGAACGGTCAGGGGGAGGGCGAGCGGTTCGATTCAACCACCAAGCCAGCGAAAAGGATATCAAACGATGGAGATGGCAGCGTGAGTCCTTCAAAAGGGTTTAACAAGCGATTATTTAGAGTTCCTTTCCAAGTCCCTTCTAAAGAGTACTTTATATATTTCTTTCAAATATATCCTCGACTCTAAACCCATCTCTAACTGGTGCCAGGACCTACCCCGTTGCTGTTTGTTTTGCCTGTTTACATGCCGCTTGCCATTTTCGCTACTTTTATGACAACTTCAATTTCTGCACTCCGTCGTCCGCCGCTCGATGTCTTGGTTAATGTTTTAATTTATGGGGTTGCGGCTAAGCGAATTCAATTTGTGTTGCCTTCGAGTGGTGCACACACACAACACAACCCTTCGAGAATTGATTCCACATCCTCATCCTCTTCCTTGATCCTGATTTTGATCCGCACATTCTCAGACGACCCTGCGTGAAGTGGCTGCGTCGTCATCCAAGTCAAGTGTCGATGGCTTCGGATTATACTTTTCATAAAGCCCAATAATTGTGCGTAGGGTTCCCTTCTGCCTTCGTCCTTGCCAGTTTCGGTTCGATTCAATTTTCGAACGTTTGCCAAACGCCTCTGTAACAAATTGATTATTCGCTGCGGTTTTCCTCGCTCTCACCATTTTTTTCGCATCGATTTGAAATTTTTATGAGTGCTGCTTCCAGCGACTACGAGTGCGAGTGCGAGTACTTATAAATTTATGAGTGGCCCGTCAAATCGCCAGACCGTGCGAAACTTTTCACCGAGAATGCGGCCCAAACTTTGGGGTTTCAAAAAAATAATATATATATATATATCTACAAATAATAAACAAGGCGAGTAGCCGGTGGGTGGGTGGTGGTTTCTGGGACATTTGCATATTTTTGTTGTCATCTCACAGTTGATTGGGCAAACAAAGTGGCCAAGCCAGGGGCTCCCCCAATGACTTCTTAGTGGGGTTTGCGATGCAGAACGATAGGAAATCGATTTCCGATTCGTTTGAGGTATTCTGATGCAGAATCGGATGGATATTGCCCAAGATATGGGGCTTACCAAGAACCGCCCATAGATTTCTTTATTTTTTCAAAGGGGTCTCTTGAAAAATGTTGAAAAAAATCTAAAAAATATTTTGTGATAAGGTTTTGATGCAGTTTGGTAGAGAATCGATCTAGAAATCTTTTAAGGTATCCCGCTCAAGGATCGGATAAGTATTGGCTGAGATATAGCCTCCGCTTTGGGCGATATTGGACTTTCCTTCGATTTCTTCATTTTTTCAAGGGGTCTCCCTTGAAAAATGTTGAAAAAAATCGAAAAAATAATTTGTTATCAGATTTTGATGCAGAGCGATAGGGAATCGATCCACAAATCTTTTGAGGTATTCCGCTCAAGAATCGGATAAATATTGGTTGAGATATTGAGATTCCTTTGGCCCATATTGAGATTTTCGTGGATTTCTTCTTTTTTCCAAAGGGTCTACTTAGAAAAATTTAGAAAAAATCTAAAAAATATTTTGTGATCAGATTTTGATGCAGATTGATAGAGAATCGATCCACAAATCTTTTAAGGTATCCCGCTCAAGGATCGGATGAGAATTGGGCGAGATATAGGTATCTCTTTGGGCCATATTGAACTTTCTATGGATTTCTTGCTTTTTCCAAGGGGTCTCCCTGAAAAAATTGACAAAAAATCTAAAAAATAATTTGTGATGAGGTTTTGATGCAGATCGATAGAGAATCGATTTACGAATCTTTTCGGGTATTCCGCTCAATAATCGGATGTGAATTGGCCAAGATATAGGCATCCCTTTGGGCGATATTGGCCTTCTCAGGGATTTCTTAATTTTTCGAAGGTGTCCACCCAGAAAATTTTGAAAAAAAATCGAAAAAAAAATTCCTGATCAGGTTTTGATGCAGATTGATAGAGAATCGATTCCCAAATCGTTTCAGATATTCCTCTCAAGAATCGGATTAATATTGCCCGAGATATAGCCTTTCCTGGCCGTTTCCTGGGTTCTCCTCTGATTCGAAGGAATCGAATCGTAAATATATTATTTTTTATGTACTTTCTGCTACACTTAATTTGTCAATCACAATGTCTTGCACAAACACAAAGCAATTAGAGACTCGGTTGGGTTTAGGGTTAAGGCTTTTTATGTAGAACGGATATGTAAATGGGTCGAAGGAGCAGCAGGCAGCAGTCCGTTGCCATTCGATTTTATCACTCATTTCCAGGAGTCCTCGTCCATTGTGAGGGATCTTGCAATTTGCAAGTTTGCCGGTCGGTGGATTGGTGTCTTTTGTGCATCCGAGCTGACAAAGTGCTTTCACACCGGAAGGAATTGCAATGCGTTTGCCGTCGCACCATCGCACCACCATTTGGCCAGGGCACCACCCCCTCGGCTAACCAACCACCCACCCATCCATGCCCATCTTTTCGCATCCTTTAAAAGCTAATTGACAACTTTCTGCCATGGGGTGGGTGGTCCTGTGTCCTGGTCTTGCCTTTCTTTCACATCGTTTTTTATGCATTTGCCGGCGACTTCTTTGTGAAGCTAATTTGTCACAGAATGCCGACGCAATGCCAGGATATGCCAGGATGCCAGGATCCCGGATGGTGCAGGGCAATGGGAGATGCTGCTTCATTACACAGGCAATTTGTTGCGCACAAAGCCAAGGCAGTTCTCCCAAGTTCCTGCCTCGAAACCCTTCTTTCAGTGTAGAAGGATACCCAGGGGTTGGTAAGGAGAGACGGATGCTTCCGTTATCAATAAATTTGTTAGCTTAAATGCGTGTATTTATCGAATTAGATGCCGGAATCCCGGAATCGCAATGGATATTGGAATATTGTGCTGGCTGTGTGACCTCCTCAGGAAATCGGCCAAGATTTATAGCCTGTGGAGGCTGAGGATGAGGATGAGGCAAGGTTATATCAATAGCAGGGCCATGTGGCCAGAGGACAGTGCCTCTTCGTCGGTGCCTTTAAATTACCGTAAATGGGCTTCGTGGCGCCAGGGATCAGAAAAATCGATTTGTCGGTCGTCGCCGCCAGTTAAACGCTGCCAATTTCCAGATCCACCACGGGATCTGGACTTGGACTTGGCCTCCGTCTTGGGTCGGTGGTTGGCGGCTACTGGTTTTTGAACCTGCTACCAAGCCATGAAGCCACCAAAACCACCGCCAAACCCACTCGGAGCCACCGCGCCGGCCCAATTTGCATGCGTTCGATTTCCAATTCGCTCTGCAATTGCATTTGCGGTTTTCGGATTTTGGTTTTTCAATCAATTCTAACTGTGCAAACGGCAAAAGGCAATCAGTCGTCCATGGGTCATGATGCTGTCATTCCGGGTTATAGTCTACTTCAGGGATATCCTGGATGGATAGATATTCGATAACAAAAACTTGCTGGCTTTTAGCTTATCAGAGAACACGCTTAACCTTTTCTTTCTTGGTCCGTACACTATATGGCAGCGCCTCTAACCTCCACCTGTGCATACCCTTTTAAAGGGTATCAAAATCCTATTCGGCAACGGGCACACGCCAATGTCAAAAGGTTCTCACAGCCGAGTGATGATGATATTGCGAAGCCATTTGATACGAAACGTTGTCCGCGTAAGGCGATACTTTCCAAAGGTTGGATGAGATTGTGCTTTTTCTTTGGGGAGACCAACTAACGGGACTGGAGAGACTGTAGAGAGTGTGTGTGGTCCGAAGGATACGAACTAGAACTGAAAAGGCGCCAAAAGTCAAGCTTTTGTTTGACCAGAGACCAGGTCGCTAGACTAGAGAGAGAGTGCGGCACGTGGCAGAAATGTGCTTCTATTATTGTTGTATTATTTTTGAATTGCTTCTCGAAGTGTGACTAAACTGCGCCCGCGGCTATGTAAATGCTGAACAAATATTAAGGCTGCCTCTGTCAGTCACTTACGGTCCTCCCAGTCCTGTCAAAGGACTCACGCTGTGCCCACGGAATGTGCATTTCGAAACAAAGGCCGCGCGAAAAGCAAACAGTTGCCACATCGGTATCCAATTACGAATCGACTCGAGTTAAGCCAATTTACAATTGTCCTGGCTCCCTGGTCCCTGGCCCAGTCAGTGTCCTTGCCCAGTGTTAACAAAAACAAAACACAAAGCCGGAGAAAAGGCAACAGCAGGCTGAAGTCTTCTGGAGGGTTGTTCCTCCTTAATGGCTTAATGATAATTTTATAAAAAATTACTACTTTCCAGGGTGTTTGGAAATTGGATTAACTCGAGAACAGATTTGCTTTCGGAAATAGATAGTGGCTGAGAAAAAACCCGACTTATTAGTAGCTTGGATTAGTGTTTGAGTCAAGGATCGAGGAGGAGTCCCTCTAAATAATCCCTCTTGAAGTGGAAACAATCAACCCCTGTACGTCCAGGCTATTGTTCGACCTTGACTGGTGTGTCCTTCCTATGCAAAATCGTAATTCCTGGCCCTAATTCCGGGCATTGTGTTTCCTTGTTTCCTCATTTGCTAATTTGACAGTTGTCAGTTGGCATACGGCGCTTTTCATTAACATTCGGAGTCCTGGCCTGTCCTGTCGATTTCCATTTTCCATTTTCCATTTCCATGTCGATTGCCATTTCCATTTCCTTTTCCATTCATCAAAATTGGCTTTGGGTGCGAGAGGCCGCAGCAGCAGCTCATAATAATAATTTGTCATCAATTAGCCGAGGGTGTTGATGTGCGCGGTAAACCAAGTGGAATTTTCAGGACATTTCGAGAGCGGAGAGCACCCCGTGGTCCTTGCGGCATACGGTACACGGCATAAGGCATAAGGCATTCGGTATTCGGTATTGTTTCGGGGTTGGGTGTCCTGCGTCCTTCCATAAGTGGCCGCCTGTCGCCGCATTTCTGTTGCTTTTGATTACTATTTTGATGTAGAATTCCCACTGTGCCCACTCGAAACTTTGTAAGCGTTTCGAATTACCTTCACGAGGAGAAGGACCTCTATTTGATTACAGTTTCCCGATAACAAAGCATTATTTGCATTTCGATTGAAAAGCAATTAAAGACGAGTTTTGTTTTTTCGGTTAATTAAATAGTCTCATCTCTGATTATTGAAGACTAGTCTCCTCCAGTTTATAATCCAAATCATTTATGCCATATATTAGAGAACATACACAAGCTTGTAAGGTTTTAGAAAACCCCATTAAAGCGGTCTTAATAATGCAAGTTTATGATCTGCAAACCATGAATGAACCCCATACAGAGCGGGTCATAAGCCGGCCTAAAAGTTGGCCCCAAGACCAAGCCCTAGACAGAGACATATACGGCCTGCCTGCCATTCATATCCTACACATTATACAAAAGACCACTTAAAGTCCGTTGGAGGCAGCGTCGGACTAAATGAAAAACTAGATAAATGTTGTACAAATTGTTAACTGCTTTTTTATGCTAATCGCAGTCGCAGGCATATTTATTTTGATTTCAACTTCAAGAAAAATGACAAAATCAAAACGCAAAGCGTTAAAGCGTTAAAGGTGAAGCAATCGACCGACCGCTGGACTTGTCGAAGCCAAAAACTGAAACCAAACCGAATCATCGATGAGATTTAATTTATTAAAACACAAGAAAAAACCAAAGAATTCCCTTACTAATAGATGGGATAGTGCGGATCGAAACTATAGTTCCCCGGCTAAGAGGCAGTTGCTTGAAAGCTTCTGGCTTTAACCCAACGAAACGCACTGTCGAAGTTTATCATTTTTTTTTTGGTTTGTCAAATAAAGCGATTTCTCACAAAAGCCTTTTGAGCATATAAATGATTTTGCCCTCGACTCGGGGGCATTGTGGATTCAAAATCGGATTCAGATTCCGATTCAGATTCAGATTCGGATTCGGATTCGGATATAGAAGCCCTGGGCAGGGGGAAGAGACTTTGGCAAATGGCTTGCTAAGTGGTTTTAACACTTTTATGGCGTTAAGTTTTTATTTTTATTCGCTAATAAATAATTTAAGTCAATTTTCAACAATATAAAAGATTGTGCATTAATTAAGTTTCGACGGAGACGACGCGTCGATGGCGACACGTTTTGTTTTCAATTCAATTCGATTCGATTCGATTCAGTTCGATTTTTGTTTTCTGTTTCGTTTTAGGTGTTCGTCCATTCAAAAAAAAACAGAGAAAAAAACCTAAAAATAAAACCGAGTGTGTGTGCGTTAATGCCTCGATCCAAACCGATCCAAACCGATCCGATTCGATTCGATTCGAATCTCGGCGTTTTGGTTATTTTGGAATCTGGCCCGGAGTGCGGCGGACAGCGCATTTGTTTTTGTTTAAAATGACATTAAAGTAATTATCTAATTAAGTTAACATTTTGCTTAAAGATAAGTGCTAAATTATTTATATTCGAATCTCATTATTCGATTTGTTTGTTTCTTCGCCATTCGTTGCCATTCGATGGTTTTTGGTTTGAATAAATATTTTGTGTGCTCATCGGTCTGTCGGTTATTTTTTTTTTTTGTATACGATATGGTTATGGTTATGGGTTATAGATTTTGTTTGCGCATTGTTCGAATCAATTTTTCTTTCCCGATCCCGGTCTTTGTTATGGTAACACCTCCGATCGGGCTTTGAATGGCTTTCGGGGTTCTTTATTTATAAGTTCAAATGGCTATCACGGGGTATTTGCATTGTATTCTGATTGAAAATGACAATATATATATACAGTATCCAGTATTTCGTTCCAGTCTCTCTCATCTAGCACATCGCAGCATTCCTTCGACTTTCCCATCTACATAAATCAAATAGTGCCTCGCCGTTTCGCGGTCTTCTTGGTCTTCTTGGGCCAGATTGATGCATTAACATGGCTCAAAAGGGAGGTGGACACCGGGCAGGGAAGACTCCTGGCCCTGGCCTGACAACGTGCAACTTTATGACGCCCCAAAACTTCGGTGCCCCGATAAGCCCACGCGTCCAGCGTTTGTCCACCGATGACGATGACGTGTGCCAAAGCCCCCCCTTTTTCTTTTCTTTTTTTTTTTTTACCCACAAAAAACGAGGAGGATGGAGAGATGGCACATCAATTAACACACCTACCTACCTACCTTGGACTCAGTTGAAGTCATCGCGTCTCGGAACGGTCTCGGTCGCTCCTTCGGCCTTTCCGTGGCCATTCATTAAAGCTCTGCCTATCAGTCCCAGTCGGTGATGAATATATTTTAGCGAAGACAAGAACCCAAGGAGAGCAGGGAAAAGGTAATGCTAGACAGGGAAGTACCGGGTATCAATAGAGTCGGAAGATCCGCTCCAAGAACTGCCTTCCCTGATGTCTAAAGCACTTGGGAAACCCCTTGTCCGTCCTGGGATTTAAGGAAATCCTATAGCTTTCAAAGGCTATATCCCCCACTGATACCCTGGAGGTGCCTGGGTACTCCGTGGCTCTTCAGGCACAGGTCTTATCGACACAAGATGTATTCAAAAGTGCATAATGTAAAAGTTGTACGCGATTGCTCCAGATACAAACTCACACACACAGATCGGACCTGAATATACTCCAATATATATATATATATATATTTTTTATATATAAAGGAGAGTCGGAGGCTGTTATCTGAAGCATTGCTGATGCTTATCGTTGGGTTGTAAAAGACTGAGCTAAAAATACCCAGCCCCCAGCCCCCAGCCCCCCGATCAAAAAAATAAAAGAAAGAAAACCCCAGGGCCTGAGTTGCATCAATTAGCCAAGTTCGGTTATTTTTTCAGAGAGTTAGCTGGTTTTCTGTTTGTTTTCTGTTTATTTTGGTTGTTTTTTGGTTTTGGGGCCGCTTTTGTTGTCGCTGCCACTAAACTATAACGATAACGAGAAACAATGTTAAACTTAAACATCAACACCTTTTAAGAGCCTGGCCGGGCCAACACACTGAACCCAAAAAACCGAACTAAACCCAGAGAGACGGAGTGTCTGCTCAGCCACTTTTTAGTTTTTAGCCTTAGTTTCGGTTTTATCCGTTTTACACTGAGAACAAAACATTCACATTGATCTGTGAAGAGGAATCCTTAAAATATATCTTGAATTCTTTAAAAACTCTTAAGAATTCCCTTTTTCTGAGTGCATTTGAAGCCACAGCCTCTGTCCCTGTGTGTGATATATTAAAATGGATCTGGGTTCGGCTCTGCGGCCTTTTTCGTTCTCGTTTTTTATGGCACAGTTTAGGAGATAACAAATTTTTGTTACAAGCAAATTAAAAGGTTTTTCCCCAACCTCATCGTCGTCGTCAACATCCTCGGCTCCGACTCGGACTCGGACTCGCAGCAAAGAATTCACTTTTATCGATTGTTTTTGCTTGCATCGTTTAGTCGATAATTTTGGTAATAAATTTTAAAATAAACAGTCTTCGAGTCCCAGGTCCCAGAGACCCTTTTCCAATTTCGATTCGAAACGAAACGAAACGAATGGGTTAACGTTAACCCCCAAGTCCCTTGATTTTCTTTGACTTTAACCCGTTTAGTGTGCGCGTGGCATTAATGCAACGACAAGGCGGTTGTTTTTTATTCTCCTTTTTTTTTTAGGTTTTTTTTCTGTTTTTTTTTGAAACCAAAGCAAAGCAGACGAGACGCCGCCTCAAAATTCCATGGCCGCACATAAATTCAGAACATCAGATTAAGAAAGTGTTAATGTCGCAGCAATTTCCTTTTATCTCAACATAATTGAGCGATAGAATTTGAAATTTAACTAAAAGCCAAACATAAATTTAAACAACCACAAACAATGCCGGCCCTTATTCTAACACCTATTTTTCGAGTGTTTCGAGTTTGGGTGTCTCGGGTGTGTGTGGGTACCACATCTCGGACTCTAGATTGTCACAACAGAGCCTCCAACCATGGAGAGAGTTTGAATATCTGGATGGGGGCTATACCATCGCGTCTCATAAATTTGTCGCGCCTGCGCACACTTTAAATCACAAAAATGCATAATTAAATAAGTTTGGTTTTTTTGTGAATGAAGTCTAGGGGGGAAGGAGGAGGTTGCCTTGAAGATTTATGTTGCAACTCTGCAGTATGCCTGGAAAGGGTATTACTTTCGTTGGTTAAGAAGCATAGGAAAAATATGATATATCGCCATCGTTTAGTTTACGATCTGCTTAGTAATCGGAGAATATTTTAGTGAAAGTATCGGAAAAAGCTTCAAAAGCTGCGTCACCCTTAAACCCTTAAAGTGCTCCGGAAGTCACCTTCCCCCCGCGAGAGAGATGAATGGGCGATGGGAGGTAAGTGTTGGAGGAGGAGTAGGGGGAGACACATCCTCATCCTCATCTCTGGTTAAAATGCCAAGGCTAATGATTAATGAATGGAATCAATTAAGTTTCATTAATGAACAATTTTCGGTAGCTTGGGCACGAAGAAAAAAAAAGAGTTGAGGAGAGACCGGGGGAGACACGGCCAGACAGGCGTCGACGTTCTCTCCTCAAGTGTCAATAATTGTGGGATTTCGATTTCAATTTTTCCCCCATTTCGGCACTACGAGAGCTACTGGCTCCCTGATGAAAATGCCGCGGGCTTCTCAACCTTTTTCTCTCCCGTTTCCATTTTTTTTCGTTTTCGGCCGAGGTTCAGCCTCGGGCTTGGGTTTCGCATTATAGTTGATTGAACTTGCCACTAACCCTTCGAGTCTGTGAGTCTCCGAGTCTCTGAACAATATGCAAAATCATTGCCTTCTTTAGGCGAAAGCCCAAAACAACAATAGATCGCTAAATAATGTTTATATTCCGACTGCACTTGGGAAAAAACAAAAAGGGAAGTGCTTGGAAATCGTAAATCCTGTAAGCTAAGTCTTCTATCCATATTTTCGTTTCTCTCAGTGCCAGAGTGGGGTGTACCATATGAATGGCGAATGAGTGACTCCCGTGTGGTCCTCCACATTCACTCCAATCCATGCCATACCATGCCATGCCATGCCAGCTCTCTGGCAAAAGGTAATTTAATAACAATTAAAAGGCATTCGGTGCATGGCTTTTGAAGCCAATCTCCGTGTTACGCATTAATGAGCACTTAACTTGGTCAAAAGTGGCCTGCTCCACATACCCATACCCGATATACTCATACCCGATACTCACTACGATTCCATTCAATATCGTCGGTGTCACAGGTCTCTCTCGGTTCGGTTTCGGTTTTGGTTTCGGTTTCGGTTTACGCATCTCGCATTGATTACATTTTGAACGTTTGTCAATTTGCTTACCATTCACTTGATGCCACTTCTCTTGATCCTCTGGTCCCCCAGGTATCTCCCCCTCTTAACTCTTTCTTCTTGGCCAACTAAATTGCTGAAAATTATTCAATCGTTAAGCGTGCGAAAGTCTCGAGACTGCAGGGTTTCCCTCTAAGAAGTGACACAGTTCTACCATATTAGAGAATTATTTAACTATATTTTGAGACCTATTTCAAGTGTAGGCGTGGCCTATCGAGTGGTCTGCCCACGCATCGTAACGCTCAAAGTGATTGATGATAATTTGTCACACGGTCGGCTATCAATTTCGGGCCGAAAGGATGCGATGGCCAGGCCAGGCAGGGATTGGGAGTGAGTGTGTGGCACAGTGGGTTGTCCTATAAACGTATTCCCCTACAAAATATCCAGTTCTTGATACCACTTAGTTAGCAACCACTGTACTGGCTATAGATGAAGTTCCATTTGAAACAGCCGGACATGTCGCCTGTCCGTTGGTCGGTCAAGTGTGCATGATTGATGAATTATTTTGTTTTGCGGTGAATCAAAACGACACCATTTTCCATCCAGACCCACTCCTCCTCGTCGGGGTATCTCAACGAGCCTCAGTCAGAGCCCTGAGCCAGAGACCCTTCCTAAAGTAAGCTGAGATGGGGGCGATGATATTGGACCAGAGACCTTGGCCTTTACCCGACCGACCAAGCGAACCTCCACTCTAATTGTTCCGAAAAGGTAGAAAGATATGGAAAAAAAGGTTTGGTCACCACTCGGTATCATTAAGAAGGATATCGATAGGCGATAACATGGCTAAAATTGATTGAATTGTTTCTGTCGCTTGTCTCTATTTCAGCTGCTCGTTTGAAATCAAATTGAAATGTAGAAACACGCAGGACGCAGCTCACTCCCTCTCCAATAGACTCCAAAAGTAATTAAGATAAATAAGCAGCGATAAAAGTAAATAAATATAATTGTTTTCTCTTATTCTGGTCAAGCATTTGACAATCAATTGGCCCGGTTCGATGGCTAAATGGTAAGTGATTAATGAAGGCTAGGCTAGGCCTCACAGGTTACGAAAAGTTACATACAAGATCCAACTAACTCTTGAAGCTATATCTTTGTCCAGCAATTAGCAATGGATCTGCTGAAAGAGATTTCCCATCCACTTCCTGGCGACTGCCCTATGATTTTTAATAAAGCCAACTAAAATGTAATTAAACTTAATTTATGCGCTAATGAAGAAATTTTCATAGAAACAAAAACCGAAAATTAACAAATAAACGCGGCGGATGGCCCGACGGACGTGTGTGCATTCATTAGAGGGCTCTTTCCACGTTTTTCGGGTGACAAAAATTTATGCTTCGGCCACCATCATAAGGTTCATAGGTTCATAGTCATAGTTATAGTTTGCAACCAAAATCACACGAACAAAAGACATTTTAATTGAAATTTTTTTAAGTTAATTAGTGCGAGTCTGGCTTTTCCGCTTGAGAAAGGATCCCTCCGCCTCGTTCGAATCCCAGTAATGGAAACTATAGTATAGTTCGACTAATGAGAGAGTCTCTGCCTTTTTTAATGGCATTGTTTTTTCGTTAAAAAAAAATATGATTTAAAACCGTTGGAATAAAATTTATGACCTTTGGCGACGGGCATTCTTCCTCCATGGAAATGCCTTTGAAATGGTTTTGAAATGGCATAAAGTGTCATTAGATAAAGTTTATGACTCAATTATCGTTAGAGGTTGACAAGTATTTTTTTTGTCGCCTGTTTGCTCTGACATTGAGTGGCCTCGGGGCGTGTCCGGGGATTTATGGCGCACACATTCGAGTATTCGAATACTGAGTGTTTTAAATGCGTTTCGAAAGTCGCCTATAATCGCTTTTTATTCATATATATTTTTTATATATTTTTTTTTGGCATCCAACAATGACAACCCCCCCGACTTGTGTAATCTGCATTCAGTCAATGGAAATGATTTATGTTTGTGCGACACTTTGAGAGCAGCAGAGGTCAATGTTTAATTGCAACCAAAGGTTTGCCACATTGTTGGGAAAAGGTCACCGAATAATCCCAACTAACTTCTAACGAGGATCACCTCATTTTTTGTGTCCGAAAAAAATACAAAGAGGCGACTAATATTAACATATTTTAAGAGCCAAACGGCATTTGCATAATTTTCGTTAAACCATTCATCCCCCGATGTAGCTGTGCCACCATTTTGTAGCTCCAGCTTCCTACTGCCACTCCCACTGCCACCCACTCCCAGAATCATGAAAATATATAAAAAAAAACGTTTCGAAACGAAGAAAATGCTGCAAAATGGCGCGCACTTATGCCAAATTAAACTTTTTAACAAAAATGGCATCCAAGAGCTGGCAAGAGCTGTGGTCCGGGAGAGATCCTGGCTCCCGGCTACTGCCTGGCTGCCTGACTGCCTGGCTGCCATTATGTAACAAATTACTTTGGCAAAGTGCTCGTGTATTCGCTTTTTAAATATGCAAAAAGAGCGCAATTTGCATAAATTTTCGCCTTCTCGTTCTCTTTGGCTTTGGCATTAAAACAATTTTAACTTGCAACACCAAACAGGCAAACAAAAAAGAAAAGTACTCCCGAAAAAACGAGACACTGTTTGGGGAAAAGGATCTACCAACTAGGAAATACCCATTAATCGTCCTTTCCAGAGTAGAGGCAAGTTTCAAGCTCTTCGTTTTGGAAAACGTATACACCCTAAGCTTTGCAGCTTTTACATCCCACCCCCACCCAAGTGGGTTGCCTGTTGCTGGCTGTCAGTCAGAGCACCACCTTGCCACCCAACCACCCACTGAGCCACCACTGGTGGTGGTGGATGTTTGGGACTGTTTTGGGTTGGTTGTCATCGGCGCCAAATTAACAAATTTACGCCAACATCTCCGGCTCAAAAGTGGGTGGGAGGTGGTGGCCTTGGGAGTGTCGAGTGGGTGGGTGGTTGGGTTGCTTGGCTCACATTTGATATGCTTTGCGGTGTGCTGGCTTCCTCGCAACGGGTGGCAGTGGCAGTGGCACTGGCTGGTGGCTGGTGGGGTTGGTCCTTAATGTGCTTTTTCGCTTTGGGCCTTCATCTCCGTCTCCATCTGGCTCTCGGCACTCAAATTAAATATTCCGGCACCATTAGTGTTAAAAGTGTTCACATTAAAAACATTTTGCATTTTTTTTCACGTCGTCTCTCCACTTTGTATTTGTTTTTTTTTTTTCTTCCTTGGGTTTTTCTGGGGCTGCTCTGGAAAATTAGCTGGAAATTTCCACCTCACGGCAACTTTGTTTTTAAGCACGGTCAAGTTTCTTGTTCATTTCCATTTTTTTTTTTCAAGGGGAGAGGTACTAGAGTTTTGTTTGACTAATTTGGCAACAACTTTGGCATTAGTCCTGCAAAGTGCTCAGGATAATTCAAGGATAAAAGGGAGTTGCTTTGCATTTCTCTGCAACCCAAAACTACTTCCTAATGATCCTGGCCACGCCCTAGTACCCGATCTAGAACAAGATTCCGATCAAATGTTAATTCAAAAATAAATGAACATTAATTACACGGCCCTCCGCACTTCCTTCGCAGACACTTGACGTCAACGGGAACGTCATGTGCATTTCCAAAAATATATATATCCTGGCATAGACTATATAGTCGGAGAAATCATGTCTGGCCTTTTGATGTTATCGCCACTCATTAGAAGGAGCCGGAGGTGTGACTTGGCCGAAATTCGGAGTTTGTTGACAGCTGGTAGCACTTTTTGGGCCACTTTCCTAACGAGCCGAGTGAAGGTCGCTCGCCTGTGGTTATAATTTTTGCCTGCTTTTTTTTTTTTTTTACTTATTTTTATTTTTCAGTGTCAGCTGCCAGTGCACTTAATGTCCGCCGTAGTCCTGTCCTGTAGGCCTTTCACACCTTTCCTGAATTTTGTTTTCTTTTTTTCTGTTTTTTTTTGGGAAGGTGTGAAGCGGAATTTCCAGTCGTCCAGTGTTGCCTCTCAGTGCCTCGGTTGCAGCAGCGATGTCCGCTGCAAGAGCCTTATCTAAATTGCTTTTCAAGTATCAATATTTTAGCTCAAGTGTAAATTATACGCACACGCTGAGACTGCAAAAAAAAAAAATGTATATAAAAAAAAGGATGGTAGGGGATGGACAGAGAACGAGGAGTGATCCATCCTCTGGCTGGAGACTCAGGAGGACTCTTTAGTTTATTTAGTGCTAGGCCATAGATAAATCTAAAAGCCTTCCAGCTTTAGTCTCGGACTCGGTTAGTTTCTGGCCTATTATTTTGTTGTTTCTCCGGATTGGCCTGGCAATTAGCCAAAGGCATTTCCAATGGAATAAATTACGCACGCCAACGTATTCATAATTCTATTTCCGGCACCATTAGCCCCCAGTTTTGGTTGTGGATTCGGATTTTGGGGTTCGGTTTCAGTTTAAAATTCACATTCACAGTCTCATGACCTGGACAGAGACCACAGACCCGAGTTGGAGAAGATTTGTCGCTGACACGCAATCTCAGATGGTTCAAGATTTTGGGATCTTGGCAACGGGATGTGCTTCATTAATTGACCGAATGACCGACCGGTCGAAGACATAAAAGTCTCTCTCCAGGTAAAGGTTTCTTAATAAAATGTTGGATGTTGGTTGGAAAAAACAGCTAAAACAGAGTCAAACTGGGCGCATTATAATCAGATTATGAGCACTAATGATCCTTTAATGATCAGCGTTTAGGTCTCCATCTCTCTCTCGAAAATTGGTTTTAAATTGAAAGACCAAGACTGCAATATATACGAAACGAAACGAAATCAAATCGAAGCGTAACACATTTCTAAAACTTAATACCTTAACTCGGGATATATCTACAGATTTGTATCTTCAGGATTGTCCTTCCTTTCAACTCGGTTACCGCAATTGCTTTTATTATTATTTTGTAATAATTCTTTTCTCAAAAAATCTTTTTTTTGTAAACTGATACTTCAGGAGAATCTTCGCTAAGTTCTTCAAGAAACACGATACTCCTCACTGATAGCGTATTCGAACTTCTGATTAACCCTTCCAGAGAGTGCGTTCGCTTCCATGAATCATGAATATGAATCAAATATCCATGGGGCGCCTCGGGCCATGAATCCATTGCTACTGTAAACTCTTTCCGTTGTTCCCGTTTTCCAGGCTAATTATCAACACAACACACCGGCAAACGCGAACTCCTCTGGTGGGCCTTGCCCTCCCCGGACTACATAGTTTAGTCGAAACGGATTGGATTGGAATGGTTTGGATCGGAACGGATCCCCGAATAGACCAAGACGTTTCCGGCAAGTCAAGTCAAGGTGTGTTAATGAACTTTTAAGCGGTGCCCAGGCTAAGCAGGGAGATACTTATGAATGGGATGGCCCTAAGCTCGGCTCGGTGTGAACCCCGAAAATAGAAACCCAAAACGAAACAGGACAAAGGACAAGTGGCAACTGGGACAGGTGTAATTTAATTATGCAAGCCAGCGAGCATAGAAAGAGGCCATCAAAAGGTGGGTGAAAGGCAGGGGCACAAGAACAGAAACAGGAACAGGAGCAGGTCCTGGCATTATTGTTGGCGTGTTCATTAAACAAAGTGCAGCAAACGAGAGGCAAACGAGGCAAGGCAGCGAAGGTAGCGCGTCCAATTTTAATGACACATAAAATTGGTCACTTATGTTGGCCGCAAATGAAAACAAAACTGGCCAGGACATGACAGGCAAGGATCTATGCTGCGGCTGCACATGTTGTCTCTACACTGAGAGGAATCGCTGAAAAGTGATCCCCTAAGGTGAGACAAGTCTCTGCCCTATTTCGGGCAGTGCTGTGGCACATTTTCTGTGGCGTCATTGTCCTTGCGGCTAGATAAACACAGCGACATGTCCCTAAAAGCCGCTTAGCGCACTCAGCAGGTCCTGCAGCAGGACCAGGAGCCCTTCTTTTGGTTTGCTTTCCCTTTCCCTTGACAGGCGTTAAAATCCTGTATCGCTGACACACTATCCTTTAATTACAGGATTTAATATCCCATTTATTACCGATTTAAATCGTAACTATTCTCTGGAGCTTTGGAGCTGCAAATCGATGGGCATTCTGCGATCTCCAAAGCGAAACAAAGCGGAAAACAAAGCGAAAATGAAATTATTAAAGCATTAAAGTTGAAAAATTAATTAAAAAATAATCAGCATTACGTGTGTGCGAGATGGCGTGACAGCAAATCATATTTAATAATACCGTCATAATATTTATTTGCGCCCAAAGATCCCCTCTAGCCCCTTGAAAACCAAAATGTAAGCCATGTAAACCCGGCTGGCTATACCCTGACTATGGATCAAAACTAGTCCTTGTTTCGTGTAAACAAAACCCGTAGAGTATCCTTGGAGTAAAGCCCAAATAGTGTTCTGGGTGTTGTTGCATGGCCGCAGAAATTAATTGCACTTAAATTGTCACTGGAAATTGCAACAACTTTGTTGCCAATGTTGCACAGTACGGTTGTTTGGTTGTTGGCCGTGTTTGTTTATCGCTTTTTATCGACGTTGGTCGCTCGCTGCTGTTGTTTTTTTGTCCATTTTTTTAAATGCAACTAATTAATGGTAATGGGTCATTTTGCATGGCCATCGGGCGCCTTGTTTGTTGATTTTGTAAGCAATTTTGTGCGCCGCGTTGTGTGTTGTGTTGTGTTGTGTTAGCCATTGTGTGTACGAGTGTTTATATAAAACTATTCGCCGCTATCGATTTTTTTTCCCCGCTTGTTGTTGTTGTTGTTGTTGTTGTTGTTGTTGTTGCTTCCAATGGCCATGTTAACATGAAACATTTGGCGGGCAACAAAGTTGGATGTAACTCTCGCGTATCAACGCATCAGAGCTTCTACAATGTTGCGCGTTAATGGCCCAACCCCCAAAAATGACACATTTTCAACCCTTTTAAGACGTTGGAATATCCTGAAACTTTGTCAGGATCCACTTTAATATAAAATAACCCATAGTGTGAATTTCCAAAACATTTTGCAGATTATTAACCAAGATATAGCTGCCCATTCCCCCACAAGGATAAATTTTGAACCGTTTCCCGTCAAAGGATTATCTTGAAACTTTACCAACTTCTTCTAAACTATATTATAACCTATAGTATAGATTTTCATAACTTTCCTCAACATATTAACCAAGATATAGCTGCCAAGACCCCAATAGGTCAAATTTTCAACCCTTTCCCGACCAAGGATTATCTTGAAACTTTACCAACTGCTTCTTAACTATATAATAACCCATAGTGTGGACTTTCATAACTTTATCCCAAATATTAACCAAGGTATGCCCAAAAATAGACAAGAAACTGCCCTTAATCCCGTTTCCTCTTCAATCCTGGGCCTGAAATTTTCGTGTCATGTGTGTGTCTGGCTTAAGTGGCCAGCCATCCCCATCCCCAGCCCCCACCTCCACCACCATCTCCGTCTCGTTATCCTGCATATCCTTTGGTCCTTTTTTGCTCATTTTCCGTACTTGCCACATGCCACGTACTTGCCATCTAATTGTATAAAAGCGTTTCCGTTACGTTCGCCATTTTCGCAAAGGCCCAGGATAAGAGGGGGTTGAGCAAGCGAGAGGGCAGCCTGTCTTCCACCCACTCTGTGTGTCAGTCTCTACCCCACTCTTTCTGTCAACCCTCTCCCTACCACTCCCACTCTGTGTGTCACTGGCTGTGTGTGTGTGTGTGAAACTTTGAGTCAAAGTATCTAAACGCACAGTTTTTCTATATCCAAAACTGCATTAAATGCCATAAAATAACTTTTAAAATGCTTTTTACTTAACATCCTGCTCTGCCGGCAGAGCGTTGGCGTAGCGTCGGCGCTGCCAGAGGATGCTGTGCGAGCAGGATGGCCTGAATGGGGTGGCGGACGGGCGGGTGGGGTGGTGTGCCAGAAGATTAATTAACAATTTGCTGTAAAAATACGAAGCCAACTTCTGCTCCGTTCCCTGCTCTTTATTTGATTTATTTTTTTTGTATCTTTTTTCCTCTACAGACTCCGATGGTTTTTTGTTTTTGTTTTTTTTGGCACTCTTGCTGTTTATTGGTGCGAGAGACGCGAAAGAGATGGCCATAGGCGCTGTGCGAGCGGGAGGGCGACAGCTGCAGAAAGCTGGACCGAAATTATCGACAGCGGAAGTTAACACACTTTAAATCAATTAGAAAATAAAAGGCGGAGTTTAAGAGGAGGCTCTGCGAACTCACCACCACCGCGGCGGTGCTGGCCGTGCGGAAGCGGAGCTGAAGTCACCACGGTGGCGAGAGGAAAGCCGGCAGCTGCGCAGTGGTGAGTTGGCCAGATTTTTATGGCACCTCTCTTGGTCTGTCTCTCTCTCACTCTCTTGGCCATCTCGTTCTGGCTCTTGGCCAGAAATGGCATCAAAATCGCAGTTTTGTCTCCGATTGTTACTGCGTGGTTTACGGATTTTCGGGTTTTTTTTTTTGGGTTTTTATTGGGATTTTTTTGTGCTTTTTTTGGTTTTTTTTCCTATTTCTATTTTCTATTTTTTTTTTTTGACTTTTTTGTTGGCTTCTAGCCTGAGGTCACAGCTGTGTCAAACAACAACAATGAGGCAGCACAAAACAGCCGGCGAGTATGAATGAATTCGATTTGAATTGAATGGAAAATGAAAATTTATTTAAGGGGGGGAATGTGTTACAAATTTTCAACAAAATTCAATTCTTCAACAAATTGAAACCCACGCGTTGTAGGTTTGTGGGTTTCAAAGCCTTATCCTTAGCTCTGAAATCACCTCCAAAGGTGTGTCCCCTTCCTCCATCTAATTGGAATACAAGTTATGATGAATCCGTATCCGAATCCGAATCTGATTTGGAATCAGAAGATGATTCCATATTCTCTCTGACACTTGACTGGCACCTTCGGCACATCGAAATGCCACAAAAAATCCGAAGAGGGTGGAGGCATTATTAACGCTTTGCCGATTTGATTAAGGATCAAAAGTTGCGGTTTTTTGTGGAATTTGAATCGATATTTGATTCATTAACCAGTCTTCACTGTACCGCGATCGATCGCCTAAAATGCGTAAAAATACTCCAGTTTGAAACTAGCTTTTATTATTACACGTTTTTTTTTTTTTGTATCTCTTGTAAAGAGTTTATTTTTAAACTTTTGCCAACGTCATCGTCGTCATCGTCTCAATATGATGGCATTTTATAGTATTAACCTAAGCTTTGCCATCTCCCAACTCTTTCGCACCCACTATGCCCGTCTCTTTCAAAGCGGACTCCTCTCGGCCACGCTCTTGTCGCATTTTCTGCTTGGTTTTTTGGTTAATTGGCTAAAAATTTTCTACCAAATTACTTTAATTATGACAGTTACATAGACCTTTTCTTTTTTTAGCTGCGCTGTCTGTCACTCTAAAAAAGAGTTTTATTTTTTTTGGTCGCTTCACCATCGAGTAACATTGTCTGGCTGTCATCATCAAAAATACACATATCGCCAGACAATTGGTTACCAAATGTGTTAAATAATTGCCTCGATTATGGTACACCCAACGCCATACGACGATCTCGTATCTGCGCGAAAATTGAAATCTGGGTTAGTTTGGGATCGAGTCTTGCTCCCCATCCCGGAGGTCAATGCTTTTTTTTTTGTCAAACAGTTTAAATTATGATTTTTGATTTGTATAATGAGGCTCTCTCTGAATGATGAAACGAGGCCGTGGATGAGTTTGGAGTTTGTCTATGATTTTTGGGAAACCAAACGCGACAAAATCAATTTGGCAATTATCCGAGTACGCGACTCTATGAATAAATTAATAACCAACGTTTTTCGGTCAGTTTAAAGCAGGATAAGCCATTGGATTGCCGTTTAACCGGCGATTAATATTTAATCCATATGGAATCTAAATCGAAATTGAAATCCGAATCGGTTGGCTAACAGCTAACGAGTTGATTTAGCACTCGAATGGCTAACTAGGTAAGTGTGCCGTTTTTGCAGAGTCCGTTTGTCAAGCACGAGGTGCGACTGTACCATGCCAGGGCTCAGGGGCTCCCGAGCTCACTGTGCGAAATCGATTGCATAAGGCTCGAGCTTTAATTGCCGGACCCAGTTTGGGTTGCATGCCTCACGGAATTGTGAGCCAATTAAGATGCAGTTATTAAAATCCCCACAAAAAACAAAAAAAAAACTACGAAATAAAAACCGACTACTGGCAGTTTTTTGAAGAAAAGTTAATTCGCTGCCAAAAAGCAAAGAAAACTTCCGCGAATTGAAATTGAAACGTTTTTGCAGTCACTGAGGCACGAGAGCAGGCTGGCAACGATTACAAATTACGCATACGCCGCTTTGTACCGCCCCCTCACTCCGCACTCCTCTTCAGCAGGCAAGGCTGTTAATTGTAAAATTGCAAACGCTGGCAATAGCTTTGGAAAATGCACTTAGAGACGGAGACTCCAACTGCGACTGCGACTTCGGCCACAGACAGAGACACGCTCGGCCAAGCACAAAACATTAATAAATACCTGCGGTTTAATTCGAAATAATTTGTTTAAACATTTCCCTTTGTTTCGCTTCCACATCTCCCGCCCGGCTCAGCTCGGCTCATTCTCACCCAATCCCCCAGTCTCTAAGCCCCAATCCTCCCCAGCTCCCAATCCTCCCCAGCACTGCCTGTCGATACTTTTCAGCTGACTTTTAATTGCAAAAAACTGGAAAAAAATAGGCAAATATTTTGTATGAATGCACAGAGAGAAATCGAATAAGGATTAAAGGAATCTAAAGCCAAAGAAATCGTTTAGATATCCGGCAACCAATGATCTCTTCTTGCCGCCAAAACCCAAACCCTTCTCTGAGTGTAAAGTTTTTGTGGCTGGGAGTCGCGTGTGTGTGGCCTGGAAACCCCACCCGCCCCAACCATTGATGGATAATCGAGGGAAATGAAGTGCATTTGCAATAAAATACATAAATGTGGAAATTATATTGAAAATCTGAGGTTCTCCTCGCAGATAATAATACCAATAAGGGCTATCGAAACGAATTGTTAATTCCAAATTGTTAAGACTTACCAGTTTGAGAGTTCTTTTGCAAAAGTTTCTTTCAAAAACTCATAGAATGATCCGGTATTAGTCGCATGTCCAACTTAATGACTCCTGAAAATACAAAAACAGGAATCAAGAGAAGAAAAAAATGGATTTAATTAAATTGCTTTGCGCTGCGCATTGAAATCCAAATTGAAAATCGGTTTTGTTCTGCTTTTTTATGTCATGATTATGGCCGCAACGAAATCTGTTTTGACTCTCCGCAAATAAGCATTAAATCTCACAGTTTTCGGAGTGCGATCCAATCGCATCGGATCCAAACCGATCCGATACGATACGTTGCGATACGGGGCGATCCCCAAGACACCGTATCATATGATTTCGAAGCCCACTCCCTGGGATCCCGCTTTGATGTTTCACCTCTCCGGTTCTGATTTGAATTTTTATGCATTTTGACAAGGCTTCGTTGTCGTTGCCTCAGTCTCAGCCGCAGTCTCTTAGCTTTGTATTTGTATCTGTTTTTTAGTCTTGTCGTCGGCGTGTGGCCAAAGTCTGTTGTCTGTTTATAGAACGTTTCATTTGTCTCAATCAGCAATCAAAATAAATGCTTTTTAGTTCTTTGAGCTCTGCCTTTGATCTGACTCTGACTCTGGCTTTGGCTTTAACATGCTTTTTCAATTTTCGAGCATAACTTTTTATGGCTCTATTCATTTGTCCCCCAGACCGCTCTAGTTTATAGTTTTAAAAATAATCAAGTGTGCAAATTAATCTGCCATTTGCCATTTGACTGTCGACTGTCTGACTGTCCACCATTCCCACGAAAGTCGCTGCTTTCCGTCTCGCCATTCTTTGGCAATCCCATCAAGAGCCGCGAGTGTCACATTTAAGCCTCGGACTCAACATTAAAGACGACAAAAAGCCAACAAGTTCGCTTTGCACTTAAGAAATATGATAAACTGAAGACCAGCGAAAAAGCAGCAGCAAAAGTGCAGAGAGAGAAATAATTAAAGATTTTGAAGTATTTAAATAGGAACTAAAATCAAGAGTCTTTAAGGTTTGATCCCTCAGGAATCGGACCTATATTGGCTTTGATATAGCCTTGGCTTTGGTTTTCATCATTTTTTCAGGAGCTCTCCTAAGGAAACATTGAAAATTAAATCAAGAAACTAATTTTTTATTAGATTTAACAGAAAATTGATAGAGAATCCATCTAGGAATCGTGTGAGGTATTCCTTTTGAGAATCTCCGATTCCGAGACTTCATAAAATCTTTCTCAGTGGCTCGGATCGGACCTTTCCCAGCTCTGTCGTCGATGCACTCGTCACGTGAGTTTTAGCGCAAAAACAATTTGAACGATTGAACGCATCCTGCAATGCGATGGGACGACGCACCTCTAGCTCCTTGCCCCTCGCTGCTCGCCCCTCGGAGCTGCCCTTGAACCCTGTCCCTCCTGAACCCTTTGCACCCTTCTGTGTCCCTTTTTTTGAGATATATTTTTTATGCCCGACTCTCTTCAGAAGTGTCACACACAATCCGCTTGCATTTTGGCATTTGTCAACTTTTCCATGCGATGCGCATGCGCAGCAGCAGCAGCAGCAGGAAAAGGTAAAAAGTGGAACTTTTAAGCCGCTCTTTGTTGCCTTTTTCGCTTTGGTTTGTCCCTGGCCTTTATCTAAAATGCTTTTTGCGTAAATTGCGTATTGAGTTTAAATTAAATTTGCCAAGATTAAGATAAGGAAATGCAGTTTTTTAGCTCAAGCAGCGGCAGCACCTGGCGGTTGCAACGGCTGGGCATTGATGCGTAACCAAAAAGGTGTCTTAAACGTTTCCCGCTCCTCAGGAGGGGAGTCGGTAGTGGTCTGGATGGGGAGTTATGAGAAGTCTGGAGGGGACTTAGCAGGGAACAGACTTCGTCCAGTTAGAGATATAGACTTTTGAGCTACTTTTGGCTATAAAATAGGTAACACTTTCATTAAAAACTATTCCCTTTTTGATATATTTGATAGATTTTATTGGTAGTTTTTCACTCCAAGTATTATGAAACATTCTTCCTGATTACTGGCTACTGCTTTTCGGTTCTTGGCCACTTGAGTTAGAGTCCCATTCCTTCCTATTCCTTAAAAACCTCAAAGAGTTTACACTACCCAAGGGTATCAAAGGAATCAAATGGAATAATAGTTCAAAATAGTTCAAAATACTAAAATAATATTACTAAAACTATCTCAAAGCATAAGCTGTAGTGTAAAAAATCCTCTAATTATTATCCTTAACCCTCTCCTAGAGTATTCCAAGCTTCGGTTTCAACTCCAGCGACTCGACTCGCCTCGATTCCGATCACTCTTGGAACGCACTTCCTCTGCAGAGCCAGAGGTAGAGGCAGAGGCAGAAGTATTTAGTATTTAGTGGGGCATGTTGGCCCGGCCCGGCTCGAATCTTTATTTATATAGACCAAGTGCTGCTGGAAGAGTATGAGTATGAGTGTTCCCTCCCTGCCTGTGGGACACCCCCGGCCACAACTGGCAACTAACCGGGGCCACGTTAACGTGTCAAATGTCTGAAAACACTAATCCCCTAAGCAGCTTAAAGATCGCGATGCGATGCGTTGCGTTGCGTTGCGTTGCGTCTTAAGGGCCCTGGGTTGTCGGAGCAACTGCGACTGGGACTGCTCTGCTTGACCGGACGAGAGTTCGATATGGGTTTATATATATATTTCTTTCTTGCCACTGCCTCGGCCTCGGCCTCTTGCCTCTGCCATTGACTGCGGACTTACACACGTTCATTCATCGGCTTCCAATACCCATACCCTCCACCTCCAACCCCTCGCTCGAGTAGCCTTTCTTCTGGCTTTCTCCTAACCGTTTTTTTTTTTGTTTTCTTCTCGAAACACATCGCATTCGATGGTGGTGGTGCTACTTCGATCGGTTGATCTCTTCATTGATATCACTTTTGATTTTTGTCGTTTTAATTTTTGATAAGTTGTCAGAAGGAGGAGAGGAGCAGGAGAGGAAATCGTAAGTAGCCCGTCGTCTTGGGTAATTGAAAAATGATTTCTAATATGCAAGAAATTAATCACATTTTGGATTTTGCTCCGCGATCACGACTCAAAAATTTTGATCGCCAGTTTGAGCGACAGCTAACATACAGTAGCCACTCAATATACTCGACCTAAGAGGGGGGGATAGCTTCTGAATATTCACGGGTTTTTTCGGGAAAGACATAGAAACTCTCAAGCTAACCCCCAAGAAGAACTCGTAGACTTTTTCTCGAAAACCGTGAAGCTGTGAAGACGTGGATGTGGACGTGGACTTCGATGGTGTTGCTGGAAAATTAACTCGCTCATTGGTGTCTGTCAATTGAAATGTCAGAAACGATTTATAATTCCCGTCGCTCACCGTTGCCGTTTGGCTTTGCCAACAAGTTTATTAAGCACTTTCGGCCCGACTTGGAATATCCAACATCCAACATCCAATGTCCAAGATCGATGCTTTGGGGCTAAGCCAACTTTAGCAAAAACATAATGCTGTTAATTGAAAAAGAGAGAAAATGTCAAATTGATTTGCATATTGATGATTTATGTATGGCACAGCGAAGGCATCCTCCTGCACTGCGGATCAAGTCTTAAACCAAGAAGTTGCAAGTCTCAGAGATATTCCGATTTTACTTCGAGTGTAGATCTCATTTAGCATTTAACGCATCGGCTTTGGCTCGACTTCTGGCCAAGATCATTAAGCAAATGTCCCGGCTGTTGTCAGGTTTGACACTTTAGCCGTTCGAACGACACTCGAAACGGCTTAACGAATACTGACAGCGAGCCTAAAAGTTCGCCATTTGTCGATCGTTGATATAGAGGCGATCCAATCAGGCGATCCAGGGTGTTGGGCTGCGATAAAGCGATTTATAATACTGCATCTTCGATATCCCTTCAAATCGATTAAGTTGTTCACGTGCTCATCCCACGATTATTACGATCAAAAGTACAGTTGGTGCTCCATTCACGGATTTATCATAATTATTATTATCCCCAGGTTGGGGGGTGGTGGTGCTCCTCCCCGTGGAAGCAAAACTGGTGTAAAATGTTATGCAAACAATTCGCAAAACAATCGAGGGGGGATCTGGCTGTGAGAAGAAGCAGCTGCCTCGATATGTAAATACATTTCAGCGAGTGATGCGAAAACCGCAAGCTTTAAAATTAACTGCAAATTAAGCGCTCTTTTCCCCCAACCCACCGCCTCGCCCCATCTCTTACCCATTCCCGGCTTAATTAGTTACAATAGATTAAATTTCAAAGGAGATTTGCAACCGCAGCAGCTCTGTTTCAAGCTACTAGAGGTGGTAGTGGAAGAGTCTTCCAAAAGAAGGAAGAACTAGTGGGAATGGAAACCCCTTTTCCTGGTTTCTTCATAGATTTGAAGGGAGTCCTTCCTTTCGTGTCACGCTCTCATCCCCAACCGACAAGGCCGCCTCAGTTGCTACTAAGTATGACTATGACTAATTATGAGCAAGTCCCAGAACCATTCGCCGCTCATTAACGAAGAGCGAGGAGGCAGTGGAGGAGTAGTTTCCAAGTCTACACTGGAAAAAGAAGCCAAGACTTTGGGGCAGAAGATCGGTTGCAAGTTGCAGATACGCTTTTCCAGTGTGTGTTGCAGTTTTGCATCGCTGCCAAAGTCCATGGTCATGGCCCACCTCTGGCTGGATGACTGCTGGATGCCTGCTCCCATTCCCAGTCTCAGGTCTGGTTCCCCGCACCAGAGCACCTTCACCTTCGGTTCGAGGTGGAGCGGAGAGTGAATTAAATTGCGGTGGCGTCAGTTCATTACAGGTGGTTGACTTTAATGCCGCGCCATTCTAGGGAACTACTCGTACTCGGCCTGGGGAACTAAAAAAAAAACTAAAAAAAACAGAGCACTCTTTCTCTCTGAAGTTATTTTGTTCGTCACTCCGTCGCTTTTTTCTGTTTTGTGTTTTTTTTCTTACTTCATTTTTTGTGTTTTGTGAAAAATTTACGAAGCGTTAACGAAGCATTAAAGCGCGCATTTAACAAATTTACTTAAAACTGCATAAATTTCTAGTCTCTCTGTCTTCCAGACTCTGCCAGCGGAAGTCGTCGGAGTTACCGGAGTTGTCGGAGTTGCGCATGCGCAGACATCCCATAGCCTGGAAAATGTTTTCTGGCAAAAAAAAGCTTTTCCTGAGCCAAGAAGAAGTCCAAGATCCCGTGACATTTTCACGTCTTTTTGGCTGAGAAAAGCTCTTGGCTGGAAACCCAAAGAGGACCTCTAACTGGGTCCCACAATTTTTGGGTCTTATCTCTCCTCGGATCTGGTAGGACATGGTCTCGTTTAGATAGGCCACTAATATGCATGTGAAATATTTATGGGACTGCCTCATCGAATAATAGGAAACCCCTACTTGACTCTTTTGATTAATTGCCTCACAAAAACCGAATTAAATATTCGCCGGGCCGGAAAACTCCCAAAAAGAAGAGAATTTTCCTTTTTTTTTTTTGGTCAAAGAACTCGGAATAGGCCGACTAATTTATGGAGGGATGTTTCACATTAAAACAAGTGTCTTGAAGACCCGAAACGTCTCGAGAGACTCAGTCATTACGGCAACTGAAGCGCGTCTATTATTAGCGCATTATTTAAATTTTTGTTACCTTGTTGAGCCTGCCTGCCCCGAGATCTATTCAAAAATTGGTAAAACACAAAAATTATACGAGGCCCCGGAGTTATGGGAGGTCCGCCGTATGCAGAGGAAGGTGAAAAGTGGAATTCCCGAATGATTTATAGTAATTTGGCTTAAGAGTTATGTTCACACTAGAGCCCGGTCCGAGCATCGGTCGAGCATTGCATTTAATCTAATCTTCCAGCCATTCTCGATTTTTTTTTCCAGTGGGAGGGTTGCCCGAATGCACTGAGAAGAAATACTAGGAAATCTAGAAGAGTTTGAGAGGGTTTTCTGTTGTCTAAACCAGGGAAGAGAGACCTCTTGGAGATCTTCTTTTGAGATATATAACTATATAGTTTATTATCTCTCAGTGTACCGATCTTCTTCATTTCCCTGCCCATCCATGGGGTGGGTCTCGGCTCTCCTTGGCTCTCCCCCTCCTCCCCGTATGCAAATTAATGACAAATTAAGGTGTGTGTTTTGCAGTCCGTCGAATCCGTGGCGCGTTAATGAGGCGGCCACAAGTCAAGACAGGGATGGCAGATGAATAGAGAAAGAGATGGACTGCCTCTTATCTTCTGGCTAGCCTCAAATTGGGTGTGAGAATAAATTTTTCAGTTTTATGAGCCGCTCGCTCTGCTCTTCTCGCTTTAATAATGGCCACTCAATTGGTTTTTTAAGCCTTTTAAATACAGAGGTAAGGGGCACTGCCCCAACCTCGTCTATAGAGAGATCTCTCTGAACTTTAGGGGCCGTTAGATTTTTCATTCAAGATTAATTGTTAATTTTTATTGCCGGTCTCATTTCTTGCCTTAGCCACAAAGAAATTAAGTTGAGTTTAAGTAGTTGCCTCAAACGGAAATGTTATCGTCGGAGCCATAAGTACCATAATTTGTAGCCATAAATCTTTTAATCTAAACACCAAATAAAATACAATTTCGGGGCCCATCATCTCGTAGGCTTAGATGCCTCTGACCCCCGTTCGTGGGCGTGGCTTTCAGGTGTGGAAAGTGTTGTTTTTTTTTTCTCGTTTTTTTACGTTTTAAGATTTGTTAAATCAAAGAATCTCCTCCTCGGAATTCATGGCTCTAATCCGCAATCGCATGCGGAGTAGGGAGTAGGAGGGAGGCATCAACCATCAAATTAAATTCAAGAAAAAACGGAGCGATTAAAAAAGTTTTTAATTGTTGTATGTCGTGTCGAGATTGCACCAAAACCACACAATCCAAAATGCGGCAACAACAACACGCATGCCATGCCGCCAAGGGGGTGTCTGGGTGGGCGCTTTGGAGGCATGGCTCGGGGGGAGGGGGGTTGGTGCATACCACCTTGGACGGTCCGAACATTTTTGTGTTAAATGCGATTAATTGCGATATTATATTCTTATGTAATCGTAAACGTAATCGTGGTCGTAAAAAACGCTACACAAAATATTATAGTTGGCCTCGAAATGCGAAAAAAATGACGGAGGGGGAGGTGGTAAGAGGCGAATCAGGTGGGTGGGTGGCGGTGGTGCAGAGGCGGTGGCGGTGGTGCAGCAGAAGACTCGGACCCACAAATGGAAAAGCCAGTGCAGTGGAGCTTGATTTTGGCGAGACATTCGAGTTTGGAACGAATCTTAAATACCCTACAGAAGGGTTATGATATATATTTATAGAAAATAATGTTAAGAAGAACCTAAAACTTTGGATCCTTAACTATATTTTCTTCTAACTTTTTTGGCAAATAAAAAGAAGTCTAAAGACTGGAGGATATCTTCCTCAAACCCTAACAATTACCTAAATCATAGCCATCCCATAAATGATTAACAAAATATGATTAGTTTTTCTATGATTTAATGTTTTAAAGACCGTTAATTATTTCTTTTGATTTTAGGGTACTCCGCCGCTCTGCGACCCAAAAACAATTCACAAAAAACTGCTCCACTTCCGCCTTTTATAGTATGTGGCTTTTTTTTGTGTGTTTTTCGCAGCTTATGTTTTTTAATTTCTAATTTAATTTTAAGCTCGGCTCTTTGGCGACTCGTTGTTGCCACAGTTGCAGTTGCAGTTGCATTAGCTGCCGCTGTTTCTGTTGCACATGGACATGCAACTCTGCTTTATGACTCATGACAACATGCAACATGACGTTCGGAACAGACCTGCTTTTCTATATTATATGGCCATATATATATATAAAGCGAGGGGGGGGAGTTAGTGGAGAGCTTTGCTCTCGTTTAATGCTCCTCTACCTCTAACGAGCATAAATGGCAGAGCCCAGATAGAGCCCAGAACAGTTAGCCACTTTGTCTCCCACTCGCGGCTGTGGCAGTGGCAGTGGCAGGCAGTTCGTTGACTCCTCGCTGCCTCTTATAATTGCCACTAAAAATGTCAGGTGCTAAACGCTATCAGCCAACTAGAACCAGCCACACATCGTACACACCACACACCACAGCTCAGCTCACAAATTATAATGACAATAAAAACAAATTTACAGATTTTCCATTTAAAATGCACGAGACAGGTACCAGGTCGGGGGTTAAATTAAGTGTAGGTACCAAAAATTAGTATCGCGTTCTACCATCTCTTCTGTGAAAGGGGGAGGAAGCCGGGCTAGAACCCGGGCTACTAGATAGACGCATTTTTATGGCCCAGAGCTGCCACAAAACCCCATTTGATACACACGACTAACCCCGAGCCAGTTTTTTGTACACAAAAAAAATATATAATTTTTTGGGTATTTTTTAAGAGTTCCCTTAGAGGTTCCATAGAAGGGGTTTCCAGGGGAGGTTCTAGACGTTATTCCCAGTGTATTTCAGTTTAGTTTATATTGAGTTTTTAGCAGCCGACCAAGAGCAACACCAACGCCAGACCGGAAGCGATGCTTATCGGACTCAGGTCCGTTCCCGTACCGCTGGCCAGGCCTCCTCCAAACCCTCCACCCCTTGATACTTTTCCATTTTTCTCAAAACAGACCCAGGATTTGAATGAAATCCATGGCTTTTCAAAGGGTTTAAGCCTTAGTTTATATTAAAAATCAAAAACCTAAGGGTTTTAGTTTGGAAAATGATTCAGAAAGCTTCTAAAAAGCGTTTCATTTCCTCATTTTCTCACACTCTTTGTTTTTTAATTTATTTTAATGCAAAACAAACCGATTAAAATATTTAAATTTCGTTTGTCGAGTGCGAGAGAACAATTTCGTATTACTTTGTCTTTCGGTGCGCCTGCGCGGCTGATAAATGAGACAATTTCCCTGCGCCGGCGCGGCATTAACATATGTATTGTAGAAAACACACACAGAAAAAAAACTATATATACTAAAAATAAAAAAACGAACTAAAAAACGAACTAAAAAAGACAAAGGGTGAGGGGTCATGGTTGGCTTGTCGTTTAATTGTTCCTGTCGCGCGAATTCTTGGTTCCTGGCTGCGGGAGTGGAAAAAAAACTCGACTTTTGGGCAGGTTGCGTGTCATGCGCTGCCGGCGTAGCTGCCGCAGTCAACGTCGACGCTGTCAGCTGGCTGCAATTATTTAAATCATTAAACAAAACTTAACCAACTGTTAAAATATGAACTAAAATGCATTTAACTGTTTTCGAGCTGTTTTGTCAACAAAGCGCTGTCATCATCATCATTATAATCGTCATTATCATGCTCTCCTCTCCGCCCACTCTGGAATTTCCGCTGCCACCATAGCCATGCCCCACTGTCTCCTCGTTTCCTGTCACTGATTCCCTCAAAAAGTTTGTCGTTTGTCGTTTTCGTGTCGTTTGTTCTGTCAGCACTTTCAACGCAATTACCTGGCCACACTAAACACACTCCCATAATTGTCATAATGACATTTCCAATGACCTCCCCAAAAGTATTTTAAAAATCTTGATAGAGTTTTTTCCAATTTAAAATTCAATCATTTTTCAGGAATCCTTTTTTTTACAAGCCTGCTGCTTCATTACACAAAAAATATAATTTGCATAAATAATTTCCCAATAACATTCCTTTGAATTAGTTATTGTTTGCTTTTCAATCTCTTTGTTCCACAAACACATATTCTATATATATTTTTGATATATATACTTGATATATACAATATATCGCGCAATTCCAACTGGCAACCACACTTAAAAATGAATTTAAATAAATTTCACGCATGGTTAGATCCAACAGATACAGATACAAATGCTGAGATACAATTGCAATTATAATAATCATTTACATTTGACATTGGCTGAGTGAGTGGGATAATTTATCATTTAATTTTTTTTATACGTCGTCGAGTGGTGAGCTTTGAGGTTGCCGGGAATCGAATTAGCATCCTCGATAGTGCATGCTAATGATCCTGCGGCAAGGACCTGCATTTGCATAAAAAACACATCAAATGCAAGTTCTGGCAAAAACGCGTAATCGGTCATCGAAGTGGAAGAAACTCTATGTATCTGTATCTGTATCTGGACCTCCTCCTCATTTGTTGGCAATTAATTAAGAGCAACAAAACACGGGGGTTGAGATACGGATTCGAATGGGTTTCTCGACTGGCAGAGGGGGACAATTGTTGCATTAACGTTAATTTCTCAGGGTCCGGGCTTTTTGATTTTGATTTGCCACGTAATTGCTCTCAGGAGCTTGTTAGACGCGTTTTGCGGTCGAAACTACTCGCGTTTCTCGTTTTTTATCCATTTATTTCCCTATTCGAGTATACAAGTTTTTTGGTGGTAGTAGCGTAATTATAATTATATCAAATTTTTAAACCATTTAAAACGCATTAAACGCGCCACAAAAGCCGGCTCCACTTTTGGTCCAAAACAAGACAATGGCTAACCGCAAACAGTTGCGAGGGAAATAGATGGTCTACACTGTAAGAATATTCTCTATCCCCTACCGAGTAGCTGGTTTTAGTATAAATACTTATTCTCTCAGTGCTTGTCTGGACGGAGAAATCAAAAGACAAAAGGCCTTAGATTCGGGGGCATAATTACGCCAACTCTTTTCCGTTCGAGTTCAATTATTTATGGCTAGTTTATTGGCCAAGAAAGAACAGAACAAGAATTAACTCCAAATAGATGTAATGGCTGTGGAATGGCCCAAACTACACCGAATTGCTTCCCCAACACCACTCTTCCTTTTTCCCATTCATAAGAGCTGTTAATCGATGATGAATGGGTCTTGGCTTGGTCTTGGCTTGGTCTGGGCTGGGTCTGGGAAGGGGAAACTATATTTTTTTGATGGTCATTGAAACCGAACACCTTCGTGGCGAGATAGACCTTCTCATTTGTATTTAAACTTGATTTCTAACTAACTTAATTTGAGGCCCAAAACACTGATTAGTCATTGGGAAGAGGGAGAACTTTTTGGCGGCTTTTGGTGGGTCTTCTGGGTAGATTCTTCTAAGCCGGAAACGGTATCCACTTAAGTGATAGCTACTCCCCCGGACCCCGTCTTAAAAGGTGAACAAACAAAATGAAGAACAAAGAAGTGAAGCTTTATTAAAAACCGGTGCAAAGATTGCTTATGAAAAGCCTTAAAACGTTTTCGTTTACGAGAGGAGTTGGCCAAATGATGTGTGGCTCCGCACCGGACAAGGCCTCCATTACAGATAGAGATAGGTATACTCTATAGAAAGAGAGAGAGAGAGGCAGCCATGATGGCCAATTACAATAACAATTGCGAAATATGCAAACGAAACGATTCGACTCTATAATTAGGCTAACAACTTTGATTTTTTGCCGTTTTCAGATTTCAAGTCTCTGGCTGTTGTTGTAAGTAAATGCAGCTGCGTGATTCTGATTGGATTAAAAGCTCAAAAAAGGCAAAAAAGAAACAAAAACCAATCTCCATTTCAATCCCACATCGATTGCAATCGCTAATTTTTCGCGTTTATCTCATTATTCCACAGTTTTTGAGCATTTATCCGGAGGACTGGCTGGTGGAGGAGATCCCGAAAAGGGGCGATCCCAGGGCGATCTCAGGGCGACTGCATCCAATTAGAGGAGAGAGCGGAGGATCGTGCTAAACTTCATTAAATCCTCGACAGCGTCTCTACGATTTCCTCCAACTTTTGATTATTGGTTTGTGAAAACGTCTCTGAGAGAAGAGAAATTTATGCAAAAATGTTGAAAAATGGTTGGCTACTGTATCTGGTATCTGGTATTTGGCCTCAGGCCGACCGAGGTTTCTCTTCGTTTTCGTCTTTAAAAAACCTTAGCCGGCTAAATGCCAGCTACTGGTTTTGACCAGAATTCAAATCGCTTTGGAACTTTCGGAATTTCTACTCCATAATTATAAGTATTAGGGTTAGAGTTGGGGAGAAACTACATTGGACTCCCCTTTGAGGTAATCAACCAATTGATGGCTTTGCTGATCCTTGACCTTTCCTGATCCTTCTGCGGCATTCCTCTGACACTCGATCGATCCATCTTCCCATTCATGATCCACAAATTGGCGATCATAAAACTTTTGCACCTTTACATGGCCAGATCACAAAAAATAATAAAAAAAAAAAAGAGTTTCGCGTAATTAACAATCCGCATCATTACGAAAAGTCTTCGGTTTTCGGTTTTCGGTTTTTTTTTTGGTATTCCCAGAAGCGATCAATCAAGGTGTGAAGCATTCTCACTGGGCACTGGGCACTGGCTTAAATGTTTCAACAAAAAAGAACTAACGAGGTGATATAATTATAACAAACGTGATCAAAATCAAAATCGTTAATCTGTTACAAGATCCGCTGCTTGTCATTAGAATATATTGTTCACCGGAGATCTGTTGACTTTATTGCTGGCTCTGGGATGGATGCTGGCTCTTGGATGTGTCTAATAGCAGCGTTTGGGTATTTTGCCATTTCATTGATGGACTTTTTTTCATGAATGAATCCGAGCCCCAATCGAGAGAGATTTTTCATTGAAGAAACGTTTCAATTCGTTTCGACATTTTGCTGCGTAATTTGTGTTAAGTGGTTTCGGCCCACTTCATATCGAAAGACTCATCTTTCTCTCCAATATACGAGTATAGATCCCAGCTACTGCTACTGCTCTGGCTGCTTCCGTATAGACTTTACTGGCTGGCTTTAATTTCGTTTTACGATTTATGGTTTATTAGAAAATAAACATCAGAGGCAGTGAGAGAAATATCAGTCAAATATTCCCTGCAACGAGCAAGATTTTTTTCCATGTGTTCCTCAAGAAGATTAAAATGCGGCAAACTGTGCATTTATCCCGTCATGCCACGCCCCTTTCGGCCCCAAAGTGGAGAGATCACTTTGATCTATGCCGTACGATTTTGTTTATTTTTGTTCATAATCGACCCCTCCGCCCCCACCGATATCTTCGATCTTATGGCTCGATCCCGCCTCTAATTGCCGGCTGTCTTTTGATCAGGCGCGAAAATTGTGCGCCTACCGTGTGCTCCCCTGGAATCCGAATCTGAATCCAAAAACCGAAATCTGTATCCAAATCGGAGGCAAGATCGGTAGTTGCTACCGAGAATGACGCAGCGATCGCCTCTGATGATGATGATGATGATGATGATGATGGCGCACTTATTCGAAGGCAACAACAGTAACCGACATAGGCATATGGACATATGCCAAATGGGGCTGGATCAGCGAAAGATCAGCGGACTGATCACAGATGATGATGAGTTGCCAGTTACCGAGTTGGTCAGTTGCCGAGTTTCTTTGTGGCCACTTTTGGATTCTTTGGCGGAACGGTTCATTAGCTTAAATGGTGGCCGGAATGTGTGAAATCTAGTTTGGCGATAATCGATCATTTAGAGATCGTCGATCTCTGGCAGTTGGTACCTCAAAGGAAGTGCTACCTCAGGAAGTACCACAAATGATCCTTTAATGATTAGAGGGTTTTTTAAGGGATTTTCGCACCCTAGTCAGTCCCTGACTTCCCCCAGACACCTGCGTTAATAAAATCGAACAAAAAGCGACACAGAAATGTAATAACATTTTCTACCTTTTGACTTTTTTTTTGTGCTGGTGCGGAAACTATGTCAGAGTTCGGTGTGCGATCGGCGGACTATATAATTTTCTACGCACTACTCCTAGTATCACGCATCACTGTGCCCATAAATTGCACAGCACTTTGGAAAATGTTTAAGCATTTTTCCAGTGAATTTTTCTCTCTAGCGACGGAAACTGGCAATTTGCTAAAAAGAATATATATGTGTACCTCCCAAACCATCCATTTTGAAATCATATATGTTAGGTATATATCTGTATAAGGGGTGGCTGGAAATCGGTGCATTGACATTATGCGTTTAGTTACGCACACGCATTCCCTGCACTTACGCATTTATTGCACGCAATGCGCTATTTTGATGCCTAAACTGGACAATTTAGAGAGCTATGGTGGAGTCTCCTCTCCAATGGGGAGGGACAATCCCAAGCAATTTGCTAAATAAGCAGCTTAGTCCCATGAAAAATTCCTCGCCCACTAAACTGCAGCTTGCGACTCATTGTTTTCGCAATGCGTCACTGCCTTTTCGGTCAGAGAGTGTCGTTGTCGAAGGGAAAGTTCTCTGTTTGGAGGGGAAGGCCCCATCCTGCACCCAAGTCGATGACTTGCTTCTACCAGTAGCAACATTTATAAACTGATTAATTATCGAAAAGAGGCTTCGGCTTCCAGTCTTGAGCAAAATATCTATTGTACCTTACCGCGTGTTTCCCGTCTAATCGTATGCAGACTCGTTGGTATTTTCTGGTTTTCTGGCCTGCTGGCGTTTTTCAAAGTCAAAAACCGTCAAGAGATCGGGCCGCCAGTCACGACGATGGATCGGCGGATCGGCGGATATAACATATAGACGAGAGGACAATGGATCGGCAGCTATTATAAAATCGTTAATAAACGCTTGTCAATTCCCCAGCCAAGTGTACAAAAAAAAAACGTTTATAATCATTAATAATAGCAATTTTATAATTTCTCATAGAAACCTCACCTTCGGGCCATTCAGAGACAGATCTTGGACTCTTAGACCCTCGAATCTGATATCTTTTTGGGGTTTCTCGGATTTCTCGAGTGCGTCAAACAGTAGCCAACAATTTTTTAAAAGCTCATTTAAATATCTCGAGATTGGGTCTCGAAAATGTATATAAATAAACCAAGTAGCGATAATTATAGATACTTTGCATAATAACTTAGAGATATTTATGAATATGGATTTCGGATTTCTGCAGAATACTTTTAGTCTTTAACTAAATCCATATTTTATACTTGATGAGGTCGAGGAGGTTTCATTGCTTGGATTATTCTTTTTCGGGGTTTCCAGCATCATTTCTCATCCGAGATGGCCAGCAAACCGTTTAACACATTCCCTTCCTCGGGCAAAAAGCGGATCCTAATGCGGATCGGGGATCGGGACTGAAATGGATCAACGAACCTGACCCCGGCTCAAGGCGGCAAAGACCAGAGAGAAAAAAAAACCAAGCCAGAGGGGAGAAAACCCCATCGGAGATTTCAGTAGTCGGTGCGCCGGTGTGCCGAGGCGCCCATTTAAAAACCTTTTAAGTCATCAGGCACGCCCACTTTTTAAATGCCCGAGCGCAGGCGCCACCCTGACGCCGGCCGGAAATGGTAAGCCAAGGTAGGAGCAAGTGAGAGGGCTAGAGGCTGACCGAAAGAGACGGTAAGAGACAGGAAAATGTTTACTTTTGACGCCTTGGACGGCAAATTCTGAGGGAAAGTCGCTGAGCTCCTTGACTAATTCGATTGCAATTAGTTTCTTGTTCGTTTTTTTCTGTTTTCGGTGACAGGATTTGTACGATAATCCAATTAAATGGAAGGCATTCGCCCCCACAACCTCCTCCTCCTCCTCCTCCTGCCTGTTTC
Source organism: Drosophila ercepeae (assembly GCA_018150545.1). Classification (NCBI taxonomy): domain Eukaryota; kingdom Metazoa; phylum Arthropoda; class Insecta; order Diptera; family Drosophilidae; genus Drosophila; species Drosophila ercepeae. Next base: position 4,745,640 of record JAECWL010000197.1, read on the forward strand.
CTGCTCGCACCTGTGCGGCCTTTGGTTTTTAATTTTTTGGATTTTTTCAAGGCAAGCCATCGCGGTTCAGCTCGGCAGGCTATTGATCGATCGACCAATGATTTTGCATAAATTACAGCATAAAATGGAAACGTTAAAAAAGCCCCAAAAATATGAATTCATAAAGAATTAAGAATAAAACACGAGTAACTTAAAACCGAATCGTAAATGCACTTTAAATAGGATTTAATATTTGATTTTATATCAAAAGTAACTCCTTAATCCGCAAACTTTAATGGACTTTACATGATGTCTTGATACGATTTTTTTCACTTCGATTCGTTCGATTCGTTCAACGCCATTCGATTTTGGACGCTCCAGTCTCCAGAGCGCTGATAGAGTTGTTAAGCTCATCGTAAAAATCAGTTTATATATATTTTTGGGTGGCGGCTTTTGGGTTTATGGATGCCACCCAGGCTGATAGCTACACACAGATACAAAGATACAAAGATACAGATATTCCGATTTAGATTCAGATACACATTAGGGGATTCTATTGCGTTACTAATTTGTGTGCTTTTTGCCAGGCGACAAAAACCATTCAAAAATGATTATTCAATTGTGCGTCATCGTGAGTCAGCTGCCGATGGATATGTGCCCCATGCCCCCTTGCCACAGCCACACCCCCTCTATACTCCTCTTGTACCATATTCCTGTTAACAAGCGGCTATCTGGCAGTGCAGATCTACAGCTTTTGTGGCCTTAATTACAATCTTTTGAATACATTTGGCGCTTAATCACGAGGCCATGATCCGCGGCCTTTTCTTTTTTTTATTATTTTTTTACTGAACTCATCTCTCACCTGCCCGGCAATTTTATTTCATTCTGTTTCACATTTTTGTTGCCTTATTTTTTGGCCAAAAGCCAGTTGAAAGGCATCCCTGAGCTGCAATCATCAATCAAAGAGTCTCTCCCAGCTTTCGGCTTTCAACACATTTAGCCGCGCTTCAGCGGTTTGAAATTTCAACTGGCCATGCGTCTTGCGTACTCACAGATACAAATGTATCTGCACTGGAACAAAGTCTCAGGAATATCCCAGATTCCTTCTGTAGTTTTTATAACTTTTTATCCTTTTGTAACCTTTTTTTCTTTGCCTGTAACAAGGGACTCCTTTTTAGCCAAGTCTAAATGCTTGACCACTGGCCATAATAGTTGAAGTTGTTGCCGTTTTATGAGTCCAGCGTCTTCGCTTTTGTGGCTTCATTGTCTCCTCCTCCTGCTGCCACTCCTTGGGCTGCCACTCTCTCTCCCTTCGTTGGCTTTGTCAAGTGGAAAATGTTGCAGAAATGCCTGGTACTTAAGTCCGGCACCACCACAAAAACCACACAATTTAATACCGAACAAGAAATTAACAAAAAAAAAAAATAGAAAAGAAATCGTAAAAAAGATAGAGGCATGTGTGGTAAAAAAAATACAGAAAAAAAATATGAAACTAAAATTTTGTAGCTAAGAGATACATTTTGAGCGATGATTGTGTATCTGCTGTGGGTGGGTGGTGGTTGAACAGGTTGGGGGTGGTTTTTGTTTTTTAAAGGAAACCCGATACGGAAAGGTATCCAATACGTCAATCAATGCGGCAATTGAGCAATACACCAGCAACGCTCCTATCGCTCTCAATCTAAAGTGCCAGGCAATCAATCGGGAAATACATATGGTACATATGCTTCAATACCCGAATCTAAAGTAGAAATGTTCAACTACGGTACTCGAACTTTTCAAGGGACAAACTTTTGAAAAGGACACTTTTTTCGTGGCGCTTTTTTGGCCGCCCTATTGGATTTCATATTCGGAATTTTCGAATTTTTGTGTTTCTTCTCGAGAGGAGAGAGTAGAGGCGGGAAACCATAGAAATATGTATGGGAAATTAGTAAGCAATGTAAATAACTGTTAGTAGCTACTTAGTAGCGACCCCCCCTCACAGATACTCTCACGCACGCACACCGAGACACTTTATCGCTTGCGGTCAACCGCCCCCACCACCCCACCCCGCACAACTCCGCTCGGACTTTGTTAAACCTTAAAATTAGTTTAAGTATTTAGTTACCAATTTAGTGCGGTGCCGGAGGATCAGGGTCGAAATGCCAACCGTCTGGGTTCGGCTCGGGAAGAGGTGGTAGAAGGGGGGTGATTGCTGTCCAGGGGAGGGGAACTGGCCACTGTCCAAGCGTTGATGTGTGCGGTTTCTGCGGTGACGACAACACCAACTCTGGCTCTCATAACTGGGCTAAAAAAAATGTTGAAAAACCAAAGACGCTGCCACGGGGGGAGAGGAGTCCGTCCAAGGCAGTTTGTCGGCGGTAAAAAGTATCTCTAGCTTATGAGGAGACGATTTACTTGGGCTGGAAAAACACCCACGAACTAGTAAGTGAATTTATAAGAAGATATAGAATCGAATATGTTATGCAATAAATCTAAATTTTAATTTAAAAAGGAAAAAAAGGCCTTCAAATGATTAAACAGCAACATTCCAGAGGGATATCTCCGGAAATATTAATCGGAATCTTAATCGGAATGCTTTTAAAGATTCGTGAATCGATTCTCTATTAAACTGCATTAAAATCTGATCACGTATTTTTTTTTTAGATTTTTTTCAACATTTTTCTGACACCTTCGAAAAATGAGAATATTCACGAAATTTCCAATATGGCCCAAAGGAGGGCCTATATCTTGGTCAATTTTCAACCGATTCTCAAGCGGAATATCTTAAAAGATTCGTGGATCGATTCCCTATCGATCTGCATCAAAACCTGATCACAATTTTTTTTTTTGAATTTTTTTCAAAATTTCTGGATAGACCCCTTCGAAAAATGAAGAAATCCACGAAAATCTCAATATGGCCCAAAGGAAGGGCTATATCTCTGGCAATATCTATCCGATTCTTGAGGGGAATACCTTAAAAGATTCGTGAATCGATTCTCTATCGATCTGCATCAAAATCTTATCACAAATTATTTTTTTCGATTTTTCAAAATTTTTCTGGGCTGACCCCTTCGAAAAATTAAAGAATCCTTAGAAATCCTCAAATGGCCCAAAGGAGTGCCTATATCTTGGTCAATTTTCAACCGATTCCCAAACGGAATACCTCAAAAGATTCGTGGATCGATTCTCTATAAATCTGCATCAAAATCTAATCACAAATTATTTTTTCGATTTTTTCAAAATTTTTCTGGCAGACCCCTTGTAAAAAAGGAGAAATCCGTAGAAACCCTCTTATGGCCCAAAGGGATGTCTATATCTCAGCCAATACTTATCCGATTCTCAAGCAAAATACCTTAAAAGATTCGTGGATCGATTCTCTATAAATGTGCATCAAAATCTAATCACAAATTATTTTTTCGATTTTTTTCAAAATTTTTCTGGGCGACCCCTTGAAAAAATGAAGAAATCGAAGGAAAGTCCAATATCTCCCAAATCGGAGGCTATATCTCGGCCAATACTTATCCGATCCTTGAGCGGGATACCTTTAACGATTCCTAGATCGATTCCCATAAAACTGCATCAAAATCTAATCACGAAATATTTTTTCGATTTTTTTCAAAATTTTTCTGGGCAGACCCCTTGAAAAAATTAAGAAATCGAAGGAAAGTCAAATATCGCCCAAATCGGACGCTATATCTCGGCGAATACTTATCCGATCCTTAAACGGGATACTTTTAACGATTCCTAGATCGATTACCTATAAAACTGCATCAAAATCTAATCACGAAATATTTTTTAGATTTTTTTCGAAATTTTTCTGAGGAGACCCCATTGTTCCAGCAAAACCCCTCCTCAAAGAAATCCCCAAAAGGAAGAACTCCCCTGGAAATCACCTAAAAAATCACAGTTTCAAGCCAGTAATCACCGTGATTAATGGCGAGTCACTGTTTGCGCTATAACTATGGCCCGATATCAGGGCATATGAATCTTCCTATGGCTGCTAATTATTCATCGGGTTCATCATATCGTGTGAACTCGGTTTGTAGGTTTTTGTTATAAGCTGTTTGCTGTTTTTTTTTTTTTATTCTGTTTTGAATTTTCCATTTTTTCCAAAGCTTTTTACCGCAAATGTCTAATGAAGTTGGCCCGCTTTGATTGAGTGGGAGCAATTAAGCCAGGCCAAGTTGAGACTGCATTAGAAACACACACAGAGAGGTGTACAGGTGTACATAGATGCAGTAGATACTGTATCTGAGTGCGACAGATACACGTAGTGGGAGATACTCGGTCAGAGCCGCGCATATTTCTCACTCATAATTAAGTCGTTTTGAGCGCGTTTAGAAATTGTTTTCGCTGCGTGTTTTGCCAGAGAGACTTGAGAGACTTCTTGTTTGTAAAGCGAGCAGCTAATTGCAACAGATTTTCCCATAGCGAGGCGAGGCGACTCTGTCCCAGGCGAAAGTCAGTGCCGCAGATTGTGGTAAGGTAAGGGGGTGTGGTAGGAAATTGGGTTATTATGTGCATAGTTATGGCCGCGATGCCAACGCCTTCAACCGAGTTGCATGCGACACTTAATTGCCGCAAAGGCGCATTCTTTCCAAAGTCTCCTCCTCCGCCCCTAGATTAGGGTCAGAAACTGGCACAAATCTCAGCGCAAATTTCCTCAAAAAAAATGTATATACAAAATGGCTTTATATTTAATTATAGAACCCAGAAATATCACCGAGTTAGATACTAAATTTCTATGCTAATTGGGAGTACCGACTCCCCGGTACTTGTGGGAGTTATCACCTATTGTTGGAGGCAACTTTTAGTCAAAGCGGTTTATTAGAAGCCATAATTTCGGTTTAGACATTAAATTTATTATTTTCGAAAGCAGCTTTAATTAGATTTCAACTCAAACTTCAGTTCTGGTAGATTTAAATACTTAATTTTGCTCAAAAATTGGATCGTGAACACGCACAAAGGTTGACTCTGTGTGTTTATGGCAATTTTAGTGACATGATCAGAAACGGAAATCCATGTTAAAAATTTCCATTTAATTCCCTGCCAAAAGGGGTACAATATATATTTTTTCGGTGACTGCAATGAAAATTGGTTCAACGCATAAATTGTTATGGCTCATAAAAAATACAAACAAAAAAAAACGCGGAGCCAAAAGCCAAAAAGCGTTTCGTGACCAAATATGCTAAACAGTGACAATTTCACAAAAAAAGTTCCCATTGTTGTTGCTGTTGCTAGAGCTGTAGCTGTAATTATAAGATACATTTGTATCTGTATCTGGCGAGTTGATGCGAGTTTGCCAATTAATTTGTGAAAAGCTGCCTGGCTGGCAAAACAAAAGGTGATCTACCCTGCTCCTCCAGAGCCACAGAGCCGCACGAATCTAATTGAGTTGGGCGATTCCGAACTGAAACTCAATTATGCATTTCGCATAGTTTTATCTATTGTTTTAATGCGACTCTTTATCTGCTTTAATTAGTTTTTGCGCTACCTCATATACTATACTCTTATATATACTTTATATATCTTTCCATTGTGATGCAGATGCTGCAAATGCTTCCCCTTCCCGAAAGCAAATTAGTTTGGAAATTATCGTGTTATTGTTATGCTACTTACCGACTGAAAAATACGACAAAAAATGATTTCATTATACACGGCCTGAAAATGACTTCCGTTTAGGTTTGACTTTTGTTTTAATTTAGGCAAAAAAGCACAGACCAGCCAGCCCTGGCCGGAAATCTTGATCGGAACGGAACGAAACAGATCGGATATGGAAGGGGAAGCTGCTGCTGGCTGCGACCCAAAAGGGTTAATCGCATTTTGATGGCTTTATAAAGTCGATCTTGGTTCCCTTCCGGACCGAGTCAATAAAAAATCAAAGCCAGAGAGTCTCTGATTTTCCCTTTTAAATAATTGATGGGTGCTAAAGATTCTCTACATTTTTTTTCTCTACAATTCGATAAAATTGACAAAATCCCACATGGATTGCGACGCTTGCTCGCTCCTCTCGGTTTTGCCAAGCACTTAACCAGAGATTTTATTTTGAATGTTACTCTAATGTTCGATAAATCACAGTCAGTGCAAAACACACACAGAGTTTGAAATAGTTGACTGGGCATTTCCGTTGCCTAACCACCCAACCCAGTCACCCAACCACCCACTCCATGGCCTTCCCTCATCTTCCCTGCTGCCATCCCATATCTATGGCACATCAATTGAATTTTAATGGAAATCGACGAGAGGAATAAAAGAGACTAAAATGCTGTAAAAAGGAAATCCAATGGCAACAAAAAATAAAACCCAAGGAAAAGGGAACATTAAAGAAGTTGCCGGGCTGGCAAAAAAAAAGGGAATCTTTTACGTTAAATTAAAATAAAAAAAAAATGGCAATGAGCAAACGGTTTTTAAAAGTGCAACGGCTCGTAAATTTGTCGAAATTGGATGCCCTGTAAAGAAAACCTTGAAGATAGAACTCCATCTAGTATCCTTTCCATGGAATATCCTACAAGTCAGGGTACAGGGTATCACCAAAAAGCGTTGCGTTCCTTCGTCCATTGGCCAGTGATTTTTTCCAGCCGCTCAGCGGCTACGTTCTGCTTCAATGCAGGCAAATTCTGTTATAGAGAAAGAATCGCCAGGACTCGGAAAAGTCTAGCCAATCGCCAGGATACCCCAGGACCAGCCATTGCCCGAGGATAACCAGAAAGCCAAAATGGACAATTTTACAATTTTCAAGTCTCGCCAAAAGTGCGCGACAATTTTTCTACACAATCCTGCTGCTCCTTTTTTTTGGGAGGAAATATTTTTCAGGACCAAGCCAGGGACGAAGGGGTGTTGTCTATTTTTTTTTCTTTTTCGACTCTCGACTGGTTCCCTCTGGTTTTTTTTTTTTTTGGCCGTTTTTAAATGGGCTTTTTATGCGCGGCAGATCAATAATATATATAAAAGATAAGGGGTCCGGGCGGGATCTGGGATGTGGGTAGGAAGCGTGGACAGGATATGCGCGCCAAGCGGAAATGTGCACATTTATTTATCCTGTTTCGATTTCGCTTTGATTTCGTTGTCCATGTCCTTTTTTCGGGTTTTCCTACTCCTGTTTTTATTTTTTTTTGTATTTTATATTTTTGTGTGTTGGCTGGCGACGCTAAACGAAATTTTCAAATGGTTTCGTCCATGGGGAATTGGAATTTGAATTGAAATTGGATGGGCGCTGTTTAGTGGCTTGTGACCAGGCGGCGGCTCTACGACGAGGACGAGGACGAGGACGAGTCCTGCTGCAAACCCAGCAAGGCACAAAAAACGCTGTAAAATATTTGAAAACGAGATTTTTCACGGCTGGTAGTTTGCATGTTCAGCACCGTTACAGAATCCAAATCCCGAATCCTGAATCCGTATCAAAATGTGCCGCCATCGCCACCGGAGACGATGTGCCATTTGCATAAAGGAATATCCACGCGAATATCCATCCACATGTGCTGCAGCCACACCCACCCAAAACACACACACATCCTGCTGCCTTTAAGTGCTTGGGAGGGACGAGGTAGGAGTGTGGAAGGACGAGGACGAGGTACGAGGACGAGGTTCGAGGACTCATGCAATTATGTGGCTGCAAAATACAATCAGAATTGCCAATGCCGGCCACTAATTGGATTTCGAAAGGTCGAAATGCAAATCCTGCGGGGGGTTTCTGTGAATATTAAGCCGCGGTTATGCTCCAAGAAGTGTCCAACTTTTCGGGGGCTTTAAAGTAATGTTCTCTAGCTTTTCCTGCCATCACTAATTGAGAGCCCTGCCCTGCCCACAGTTGCTCACATTTTGTTCCAACCGACATCCATCCGACTACTGGCCTTAACCTTAACTCTTTTCTTGTTTTTTTTTTCCTCCTCAACCGTAGTTCCAGGGAACCGATGCCTTGTAAGAGTGCAGTCTGCAGGCTGGGCGACGATTAATGAAACGTTTGGATATTAATGATCCCGGGAGGAGTTATTAATGAAGATCCGGTAGAATCGGAATCTTCACCGCCAGCTGCCGCCGTTCTCCGCTCTCCACGCTTTGCTGTTATCGGAATCTTTTAGCTGAAAGCGGCTACCGTTCGCGGTGTTCTTGTGGGAGGATGGACATCGCTTGGGTGGCAGTGAAAAATGTTGGAACGTGGACCAAATCTAGCCACCTAGAGAGCTGCCACGGATCTATGATCAATTCGAATCAGAATGCAATTAGTTGGGTGGTCGGTGGGTGGTCAATCCAAGGTAAAAGGTTTTCTAGCTAAAAAAATAAGTACAGTTTCGTTTGAGATACTTAGTGATCTGATATTGATATTCCCACATATATAGCAACTTGCCCAACCAAGCCATTTAAGCTCGTTTTTCTAGCCGCAATTGTCAATCGAAGCCAAGCCAAGTCCGCCCTACTAACTACTATACTAACCGGGTATTATGGATTAACGATCAACGATCCTAACGCTCTCGTATTACCCGACCCGCATGATGTTATAAATTATTGTAAATTTGTTAATAGTAAGTGTTTAAGCGCTTGATTACATAAAAAATTCGCCATAGCCCGGTGAAACCACAGAGCTGTAAAGCTGCTAAACCAAAGCCAGTAATGATGTAAAGGCAATGACTAAAGTGTCTAATGAGCTGCGATCGATTTACACGGCCGGCGATTTGCGCGATGGATCATTATGAAAGCCGAACCGCTGCTGAACCGCTGAACCGCCGATAAACCGAAGCTCGACTTAAAGCCCCAACGATCTGGAAGCCGCAGCAACAATTACAACAATGAGATTTGTTCACCGGAGAGGTAGACGAAGATCTTCGAGGAGATGAGGCGTCTTGTAAGTAGCTGGAAACAGTTTTGCGGCCTAAACTGTTAAGGTTACACTCAGAGAAGACTGCAAACCGAGTCTCGTTAAGACTGTACTCTCCCTAAAACTATGGTTACAATTTCTGTAAGTGTGGTTTTTGTGATCCACTCGCAGCCTCCATTCGAGGTCCGAGAATGGGAATGATTAATGCCAGGCAATCAGAGCCTTGACTACTGCAAAGCCGCCTCCAACTTGGTCAGAATCGACTCCTGCCTATCCGCGTACATCCAGCTCCAGCTCCATTACAAATGAAGCCAGTTGACTTGTTTTGTTTGGCGACTGATGAATGCTGATAAAGATTAACAGAAAAAAAGAGAAAAAAAAGGAAGCCACTGGATGGAATGCCTTTGAAGGTGCGCCCCTTGTGCCAGAGAGATCGTAGGACAAAATGAGGAGCAACAATGAGCTCCGAAAAACCACTTGACGAGCTGTTTGGGGCTGTTAATGAAACCGCTTCTCCGGGGATCTGGCTCTGACTCTCGAGCATCTTTGTATCTTTTAGAGCACCGCCGCGCTTGATTGATGGACGCTTTTCGAGATGCCAAGCGACTGCCAGCCAAGAGGCGACTGACTGCAGAGCGAAAATTAAATTGAAATTAAATTAACGCATCTGCGTTCGTCGTGGAAATGCGATCAAAGTGTGAAATTAACATTTTGCGCTAATCAGCCGGGGCACGCGTTCTACAGTATCTGGTGGATCTGGCCGCCCAGCGGGATGGCCCCAAAGATCTTACACCTTTTGCGGGATCACCAGCTGAGGCGGAGGCCTCATCATCTTTCGCTTGATTTGAACTAGAACAAATCCGTTGCTTGATAGGCATCTGGCATCTGGTAGATGCAGTTTTGTATCTCCTCCTATCGGCTGCTTGTATCTTTCGTCTGCAACCCCTTCAAGTGCCCTGGCATTGCCCATTTTGTGGTAATTTACATTTGCGCTTTGCGATCTTATCGCCCCGAGATTGTATCTACAAAAAAATAGTTGAAAAGAATGAAAAACCTTTGGGTTTCGGGTCAGGGTTCGGGTTTGTCCAAAAGGGTAGTTTGTCGCTTTCCACCAACCGACCCATAAGCACTCATAAAGCACTCCAATGAGGGAGTACTTGTGGCAAGAGTGGCAAGAGTGGCAGAATGCCCAGCCAAGTAGTTTTTTTTTCGCAGCACTTCAACTGCATTTGTGGCAAGTGAATTATGGATTTATAATTAGGGAAAGGTACGGGTTTGATTAACCTGATTAATACTCTGCTGCTTTCCAAGTTTATGTCTCTTTAAATAAAATTATTTTTAATTTATTGAACAGCCTGTATGGTGCTCTGTCTGAGAGTCTCATTGTCTCTCTGTATGTTGTTCACACAATTAAATTCATTTAAGTGCTTCATTATGGTGCATCTCTGCCGGGTTGCTCCACTAAGTAAATCTCGTTTGCAACCTGCAACGAGCAACCAGCTAGCTACTAGCTACTTGCTGCTAATTGTTGCACAAAGTTTCACCCAACAATCCGCCGCAGAGTCTCATCTGCTGGCAAAGTCATCATCTTGGCCGATTTTCCAGTTTTTTTGTTGCTACTTTGATACCCTTTAATATTACTAGAGCTAGGGTAGTTATGGTTTGCAATAATTGAGAGGTTGTTGTTTTGTAGTAAGAGTATAGGGTATGTTTTCTTTTCATAGACTTTTTAGTTACTCTACAATTTCCTAATTGCTGTGCTGTGGTGCTGTTTGCATTTTCAATTAGAGTGCTGAGCTGTGTGCAGTTCAGATTCGAGATCCGCGATCTGAGATCTGAAATCTTGGATTTCAACTCCGCATCTCCGCCATTCATAATTAATTTTTATCAGGCCAGATCTGGCCGCGATTAGACCTAGACTCCGACTCCGACTCCTCCATCGGAATGGCATGGAAACGATGTCAGAGCAGATGGCAGAGAGCAGAAAACAACAAAGTCTTAGGAGAAGAAGGTAATTCGCGATTCCCCCTATCAATTTTTGGCATTTAATTTGTCGAATAAATTCCTTATCGTATTCGAATATAATCGTTGGAGACCCGAAACATGTCCGGCCAATTTATGTTTCGCTAAGTTTTCTCATAAAAATATGATCGGGGCCCAAATTACAGTCTTGCTAACATCAAACTATCGATCGTTTTCTCTTCACAAAATTTCACTTTATTTTTCGAATCATTTCGATTCCGTTTCGAGTTCCAGAATGATGGCCAGTTGCCAGTTGCCCGATGCCAGTTTGATTGTTTGATTGATCGGCAAAGGCATTTAATTTGCAACATTACAACCGATAATCAATACAATGAAGAAATATTGTGCAGCGCTACAAGACTCCAAGTTGCGAGTTTCCAAGTTTCCAAGTTTCGAGTCAAAAATTGTTGCATTTGCAACGTTGATGGCCGAAACGTGATTTCTATGTTTCTCCACTCGCTGGGCGGTTTTCATTTGGCCACGTTAGCAATCGCATTGGCATCTGAATCCGAATACGAATCCGAATCGCGGTACCAGGGTCCAGGGCAGGCGATCTGGCTTATAGCAGACATTTTATGAGGGATCCATAGTCGGCTTAAACGAATAACCCAAATGCGGTACGTTTTTAGGTTTTTCTCAGACTTTTTTCTAAAGAAGACAAGGTTTGAAGAACTAAGCTTTATCGATATTTTATTAATAATCCCCAAAAGTCTCGGAAACCCTTAAGATCCATCCAATACATTGTACCGCCTCTACAGTAAAACCAAAATAATTGTTGTATTTCTCTTGATTTTTGGTTGCGATTCTACCTTTTATTTCTCTAAATTGCAATTTTTGCAAATTATATGCCAGACAAAAGGCCACAAATGCTGGACGTGCAACAGAAATGCATTTTATTTGGCCAAAAACTCAAAAAAAAGGCAAAAAAGACGGAAAAGCAATTGGCTCAAAATTATAGACAGGCCGAAAGCAAAAATGTCTGCAAAACGTGGGCCAAAGTGCCAGCGGTCGAAGCTTTTGCGATCGACCATCGATCGGTCTGCCATTAATACAGAGACGGGACTCCAAGGGGGGCTGGTGGGGTCAAAATAAGGGGTAGGGGTCGGGGGTGATAATGGCGGACCCTGACTGCGGGCCAATTGGCATTTTGAGGCCAAAACGCTGGACGACCATAATGCGATTGGTGCATTTACTTCTTGGCCCACTTGGGGGCAGCCACCCCCTCACTCTCTTCCCCTCTCCACCCAATCTTTGTCTCAGGTCACGCTTTTGTCCGCCCAGGCGGCCATTTTGGATGTGCCCGAGGCATGGAGATGGAATCGGGTCTGGAAACAGGGCGAGAGGCTGCTGCGGATATGGTTGGCCATAAAATTAACAATTTCCGCGCATTTACAAGAAAAAAAAATTGAAGGGGGAACAGCCACAAAGGGGGGGTAGAGGGGATCAACCCTTTTGGCCCAAAAAATAAGAAAGAAATCAATTCGATTTTAAGCCAAATTTTATGCGAATTTTCGCAGACAGTAGAGACTTTATAGAAGATATCTCTCCTCTTTGAGGTTCTAGAATGATTCAAAGTAAGTGGAAACCTTACAGAGACCCCACTGTACCCGAAAAAAAGGCGACAAGAAGCCAAAAACTTTTCCAGGGACGGGCAAAAATATCAATTTCCCGTCGACGACATTTTGTGTTCCATAAAAAGGACGAAAAGAAAGAACGAGAGAAGGCATAAATGTTTAGCTTTGAAATGGCCGTAAATTGTATGTGAAAGCAGGCTAAAAGCTCCAAACACCAGTCCTGCAGAGAGAGAGAGGGGGGAGGACTGTGCAGGACTAGAAAGAGACGGGGCACATGGCTTAGATAAAAAGGACAAGAAGCGCGACAGCCTTGGCCAAATGCCGGAAATGTGAGCTAAAGCGAGATGGCGCTCTCATTGTGTTCAATCGTGGGTGGTGGGTGGTAGGTTTGGGCTTAGTGGGCGGAACACCCCCCGCACCCCCTCCAGCAAGGATATATGAAACTTTTTGGCTGCCACATTTACATATGTATGCGTGTGTGTATGTTTCCCGGTTTTTTTCGCACATAAGTGTTATTTTTCTGCGCTAGAAAATCGGAATAATAAACGTAAATGTCGACAAAGACGTAAAAACAAACTGCCACTGGCTTGGGTCTGTGTCTGAGCCACCCCCTGGGTTCCTTGCCACCCGATTTTCTGGCTCCTTTTCACATCAAAACCAAATCAGCGGCACTTTGTGCAATTTATATGTTAATATCATTTGGCTTTGTTGTCGAATTTGCGTCCGTAATTGGCCAAAAAAGGAAGAGAAGCGAGAAGCGAGACGCGAGAGGCAGCAGCAGTGTCGCAGGACAACAAGGATATATGCTCGTACATGGCTGATGAGCTAGAAGATCTCGGATGCGACAAAGTTGCGACACCGAAAACTCACTTAGTTAGGAAATTCAATTAAAAAAGACAACTCAACGACAACAAAGCCAGGACATGTATGAGATGAAAGGACATGAATAAATCTCAAATAATCAGCAGCTAATGATGTGTAGAGTAATAAGTTTGATTAAAAACGAATTAAAACTAATATTAGAAGCAAAAATGTCAGACTTTGATTAATCGACCCCAAAGGGTTGTCGCAAAAAGTCCTTTCGCATTCCGGCACTCCCCCGGCACTACCCTTTGCATATGCTAATTGAGCTATAAAAATACTTTGTGCCCGAAAAGGGCAAAAAAAAAAAGGAAAGAACACACAAACATGGTCATAAAGTGACTCCCCCTAACCCACTCCCAGTCGAATCCTGTCGGAATCCGCCTGCGGAAAAATCCCGACACTCTTGGCGGAGATTTCCTTGGCAGGGTCCTGCGGCAAACAAAGGGCAACTAAGTCTGATAAAGCTGGGGGTCTGAGGCGGGCCAGGACTCACATGCGTGATGCTTTCACATAAAAATTATGGCATTCAGGCCAAATGGAGCTTAGAAGAAGAAAGGTCTCGTCCTGGGGCTGGGAGGAGCCTGGCTCGGCGTTAGAAACATGATTTTTATTTTACGCAACTTAAGTGCGAACAATAAAAACGATTTGAGGCAGATTATGGACCCTGCTCCGCTGCCCTCCCACCTCTTATAGAGTCTTGGTTCATAATGCAAATTAGTCATGGCCAACGCATATGCAAAGGCAACCCCCTTGAACCCCCAGGACATTTATTTGCCTTGGCATTTGTTTAGATTTATGAGTGTCAGCCGTATTATGACCAACCACTTGACTTCCTGCCACGTGTTTGTGTTTGTGCGACATTTTATGCCCCACACGTTCTTCTCTCTTTCTGGAATCTCAGTCAAGGGTATTTGTAGCTGCCACACTCTCATCCCACATGCCACAAGAGCAAAGAAAGTGAAATCCATAAAATAAAACCCTTGGAATATAGAATTTAGTGGCTGTACCACACACGGCGTATACGCAACTTCCGCAACACATACGAGTCCTGTGTCCTGCGACTATTTATTTTTTATACTTTTGTTTGTTTAGCATGCAATTAGGCGGAGTTTATGGCATTTAGTTTTAGGCAGGAGTAGCTCCATTTTGGATATTTATTGGGTGTGTTATTTGAATATTTTATTGCTTCATTTGTAAGGATGTTGTGGCTTTCTTTTATGCCTTTTTATGGCTGAAAACTTTCCGAATCAATAAGCCAGACATAATTATGATTAGGGTTTCCAAAAAAAAGTAACTCCTTGAAAGTGCAACACTTGTAACCGTCAAGTGCACAGGACCAAGGACTCCCATGTGTGTGTGTGTGTGTGTTTGCATTGCCTACATTTGTGCGCAATTAGAAATTAATTTCAACTCCGCCCCGCCTATGCCACTCGTCCGCGTGCAGCAGAGTGGGTTAAATGACTTTAATCACTTCCCATGCACCACTCGCAGTCCACCACCACCATCCACGTCACAGGAGTCAAGTGGCCCGTTCGAGGTCCGTACAGAAGTCCTGCGCCGGATGATTTATGCTCGACTGTGGCAACAATAACAAATCAACGACAAGCGACTGCTACAGCGACTGCCACGGCGACTGCGACGTCAGAGAAAAAGTACAAACGGAAACAAAATACCGTTGGAAAGCACTTAAGGACCTTTTCATTAAGTGCCCGCCGTGCGGCAGGATAAGAGCGGGGCAGAGGTGGTGGCTGACGGGGAGGATGGTGGTGGGTGGGTGGTGCGGCGAACTTGGGAAAAAGTTCCTTCGACATGAACGCGACTGAACGCTGGCGTAAAATTTATTTTGAGCCTGATTTGACATGTTCACAGGCAAATTAGTGTCGCCCTGGCTGGCGGGACATTAATTTCAACGCCCAGCCAGGCGGTATACACTGAGAGAAAATAAAAAGGAACCAGAGAAGCACATGGAGCTGCCGTAGGAGAACCTGAAGAACCTGGAGAGACAGAAGCATCTGTAGCATCCGTAAGAGAACCTCGAGAAGCAAAGAAAAGAACCTGGGAAACCAGAGAATCCCCTGGAGCAGTCGTAGGAGAACCTGGAGAACCAGAGAAGCACCTGGGGAACCAAAGAAGCACCTGGAGCAGCCGTAGGAGAACCAGAGAAGCACCTGAAGCAGCCGTAGGAGAACCTGGAGGACCAGAGAAGCACCTGTGGAACCAGAGATGCACCCTTCAGGTGCTTCACAACAAGACCCAAAAAGGGATTTACAAAAAAAGCAGCCTTTAAAGTATCTGTTTTGTTTCTAAAACTAAAATAATTGAAGCTTTTAAAGCTAAAACTTTGTTTAGATATTTCTCTCAGTGTCTCCTCTACACAATCGCTTTGGCTTCCTGTTCGGGAACTAGCCTAAAAATGTTATTTAGCGCATGTTTTAGCGTTATTTATTAAAGCAAAATTATTGTTAATGAGGTGGAGTCGCGACTGGACGGACCGAGCTGCCTTCGGACGCCTTTTCGACGTCCTGGCCGGCAACAATAACAAACTAATTGCGTGAATTTTCGTTTGGGGCTAAGGGACTAAGGACGAAGGACCTTATCGCTCGTTTAAACGAAGGCATTTGATTTTTGTGCCGATAGTGCCACGAAATGATTTAAGCGAATGCCTTCAACACAACAGCCGCAGTCTTGCCACACAAGCTTGCCACCAAAAATTATAGAAACGAAGGAACAGAAAAAAAAAATAATCATAATCATAACTAATCCTGGGGTGGGGGAGGTTGGAAGGGTGGTAGGGTGGCTCATAAAAACTGGAACAAAAGGAAACTCATTTAAGATATTTATGAAGTACTTAGGCAAAGGATTTGTAACTCTTGTTCCAGGAGAGAATATATATTTATGAGTTTTAGGTTTTTGTTTATCAAAAATTGAACTAGTTAGTTTTTTTTTTAGACTGCCACGCCCACCAATCCGCATAAAACTACGATATCGGTCCATATACTTTTCTTTTTTATCTCAACGATGGAAGCGCATTTCCGCGCCCAAAGACAATGGCACCCACAGAGATGCAAAAGATACTGTATCTGTATCTATAGCTGTATCTGTAGCTGTATCTGTAGCTGTATCTGTATCTTTATCCCAAAGAAAAGCCACACACATGGCCAAGGGAAAGAGAAAGGCATAAAAGAGAGACAGAGAGAGGTAGAGAGGGGGGATAAAATTGTTTTGGCAATTAAAAAACTGGCGTCGAACAAGCAGGAAGATGAGAGGCCTTAATAGCCATGGCGAAAACGAACCGAGGCGAGGCGAGGCGAGGCAGGAGAAAATGGGTGAGAAAAAATTGCCGCATCATTTGAAATTCATTAGCTGGGAGCATGAGGCGGGGATCGGGGATCAGGGTAGAGTCGAGGCGTGATGGCCCTTGAATTGCTTCCTTTTCTGGCCTGGGTTTCCACGTTTTTTTCGTCGGTTTTTTGGGTTTTTCGGTTGCACAGTTGTTGGAAGGGCATACCATAAATAAATCAACGGAATCGCGTGCTTGACAGTGGCTCGTCAAAGGCGCGAAAGAGATGTCCAAAGGACGAGAGCGAGAAGGACATCGTCAATCATGACAGCGAGATGTGTCAACAGACGTCAAACTACAGCCCACAGGGTCACAACTCACTCGACTGCGAGTCGCGAACAAAAAACAGAACTCCATCTTTTTGAGCAGCGACCGCAGCTTCATCAGCTGTCACAGGATCACAGGACATGGCCAGGACCCCTTTTGACTGATGATCCAACGATGATTTGTCACAATTTCCCAGCTTAGAGCAACATTTGTGCTCCCCCCCAGAAAAAAAAACCGCACCGGGTATCAAGTATCATTAAGTAATTGTTACTCTCCAGCCTCCAGGGATAACAATAAAAATTCATTTAAAATTATTGACTTTTTAAGGATTCTTGAAGTTCTCTGCTCTACCTTGTTTTGATAGCAATACCCGGTACTACTCTACCTTTGTGGAATGCAACAATTTGTTAGATAACAGGTGCTAGAATTTTCAGCCACCACTTGGCAACTACATTCTCCGGTTCTTATCCGCTCTTATCGGTGCGGTTCGTGTTCTCCCTTCTAGTGATATCTCTCTAGTAAGTTTCCCATTTTCCGGCTGCATTTTCCCGGCTGGTTGGTTTGTGCCTCAAAACCGAGTCATAGAACGCAGAAAGAACGCAAAACCGCTCACAATGAAACGAATTTTAATGCGTTTTATGCGTGCCGTTGAAAATGCTAATCAGACAAATTAAATGCCACGCAGACGCGGTGCGGCACGGTGCGGCGCGGTGCGGCGGTTCCCTTCAGGGTCCACTAAACGCCGGTTTGTTGTTGTGCACCTCGGCCAGGGTCTTGCCCGGCTACCCTGCCACCTAGCCACCTTGCAACCTCTTCTAGAATCCAACCCACAAAGTCAAGTCTTGCAGCACTGAGAGAGTTAGGAAGAAGCTTAAAAAGTTGCAGGGTTAGAATGGCTTTAAAAGGTTTCGGGTTTGGGGAAATCATTTCTCGATTTCTTGCAGTGCACAGGTGAGAGGTTAGCCGTCAGGTGCGTGGCAAGATTAGCTTTTGCATGACCAACAAACCGTTTGTTTTTGCTGCTGCTGCGCGAACTGCTGCCGCTGCTGCTGCTGGCTTGGTGTGTGAATTATTTTATGTACATTTGATTGCGGGCGTTTATGGCGGAAAACGCCAAAGAACCGCAAAAGCCAAACTAAACCAAATAGAAATAAAACTCGTTTTTTTTTTGGCAGCCACTAACACGAACTTTTGCTTCCCTCCCTCTCTGGCTTGGCTTTTTTTTCCTCGTATTAATCATAATTATGCAAATCCAAGCCGAGGCGGACTCTGGCCGTTGGTTTGTTTGCACAATTTTCCACCTTTTATAGTACAGTTAATTTTCGTGCTCGTTTTCCCTTTCCTCATGCTTTCTTTTTGCTCTTTTTCCGAATGAGGAAAATCGGTGCAAAGAATTTCCCCGATTACCCGTTTTTATGCAATTTATTCAAGTTGCGATTAGCCTGCGACTGCGATATTTGTTAACTTAATTGCTTTTTGCAGAAAATGCGTGAAATGCGTTTTTCCCAGACAAAAATTTTGCTCCCCACTGCATTCCAATATCGTGTGGCAAAGCCTTGGTACTTGAACAGCTAATGGACAGGCACGCAAGCCCCCAGAGTTGCCACTTCAAGCCTCTCAACAAGTTTATTAAGGAAGTTGGATGGAAACCCCAAAAAAAACGGTCCTTTTGTAGCCTTAGAACCCTTTAAACTTCCTCCCTTAATAATTATCTAATTAAAAAACTAAAAAATAGAGGAAAACGAGGCATCTGTAATGACAGTTTCCCGCAGTTACTAAACTAAACAATGTGTGGTAATATTTCCCTCTGATTTGGGAAAATCATTTGGCTACAAAAACAAAAAGCCACAAAAAAGTCAACAAGCGGTTTTCACACAATTTGCAATTGCGATGAACTCACAATCAGACATAGACTCCCCCCCTCGAACTCTGAGAGACTTTAACTTTTAACGAAACTTATGAAAGTTAATACGAGCTGATTTTTAGGTTTTTTTCCCGAACAACCAACAAACAGAATAGAAATAAGAGCTTTCCCAGGAGTCTGCCACTTAGGCTTACATTAATCATCCCCACGATGGAGAGAGGTCAAGAGGTCGCCCCCGAAAAAAGGAAATGGAAATCCACCTACTCGCTGATTGATTGACTCATTGCACTTGGCCGTTGGTCGCCTTAATGCGATTCCATCATTAATCAGCCGCAGTCCAATACCTCCATTCGAACCGCAACCCTTAACCCAGGCTTCGGTGGCAACACCACCCTCTCCTCTTCCATTGAAACTCATGCAAAGCGCAACTAAACAGCGCTAAAGAGTACAAACCTGAGTGCCAAAGTCCCGGGGTCCTCTACGCGGTCACGTTAAACGCTCGAAATTAAAATCGAAAGCCACCCAAAAAGAGGGTGCTCCTCTTGCCACTTGCCTCCTTTCTATATTTCTTGTTTTTTATTTTGTTGCAGCCACAATAGCCTGACGTGACACCAAAGGGCCGAACCGTACTTAGGCTAACAACGCAACGACAATCAGCGGAGCCAACTTGCCTCTAAAATGCCTATTTTGTAGCACCGAAAGGTATGTGCACTTGGCGAAAAAACTAAGGGACTTTTAAGCTAATAAAAAGGATAATAAAATTATTATAAAATATATAAACGCTTTGGAAAATGGAAGGATTGGTCAGCCATTGGTAGTCATAGCTTCCTTTACTTCCTCTTGATTACCTCTTTCTAGCAAAGATCTCTTGACTGTCTTGTAAAAAACCTCTTCCTTCTTCTCGAAAAAAGGATTATAAAATAACTATTAAACTATAATATATCCTCTTTTATAAATAGAAAGATTTGGAATCATAGCTTTACTTCCTTGACTTCCTCTTGACCTCCTTTGTCAAAGATCTTTGGAACATGGAAGGATTGGCAGTCATAGCTTCCTTTTTTTCCTCTTGAAATCCTCTTCCTAGCAAAGATCTCTTGGTTTCCTTCCTCTCGAAAAAGGATTCTAAAATAATGATAAAACTATATCATTTTTAAAAAGGAAAGATTCGGAATCATAGCTTTACTTTCTTGACTTCCGTTGGTAAACCTTTCTTCTTAAAGATCTCTTGATTGTCCTGTGAAAAGATCCTGTAAAAACTCCTCAGTGCACTTCCTGAACAATTATGAAGCTTGCATGCTAACATTATAATTGATTGCCTAAGCTTACACAGAGAGGTAGGAGGAGGAGGAGGAGGAGGGGGAGTGGTAATTTGATTGCGCAATTTGCGCGCATTGTGTTGCATAGTTTTTGGCGCGCCAACTCCACATCCTTGGAGGGGAGCGAGTCGCGAACCGAAAAAGAAGCCTGCCGAACGCACGAAACAGAAAACAGGCAACGAACATGACATGCATTTATGTCACGTCACATGTGCAACACGAACACGAACACGAACACGAACACTAGGCAGTGTGTGGTGTGTGTTTGTGCAACAATTTTAATTGGCGACATTCCGCAATTTTATGACTTTTAAAATTCTACATATATTTCATGCCCCTTGGAAGCCCCCTCGCTCCGAGTAAACATGCAACGTTGCCACACTTCAATTGGCTCCTTTGAAGGACACCGCATTCACACATACACTCGGCGAAAAAAAACCAGGCAAGGACATGCCTCGCCGACTGCCACTGCCTCTGGCTGTACCTCTGCCTGTGGCTCTGCCTCCTTGCCCCATCCTACTGCTACTGGTTTCTTGTTGTTGTAATTAGTGAGCTGCATTTCTTTGCCACTTTCGGCCATGGCAATTAAGTTGGCTAAAAGGCAGGGGCGGAACCGTGGCTGGGGCTGCCGGCTTATGTTCTTTTGGGGTAAATCCAGTCAAAGAAAGGCTCACACAGAGGCCGGGCCGGCAAGGAAAACCCCGAAGAAACCGAATATGAAATTATGCAATTAAGCAAGAAGGCAGGAGGGGAGTCAGGGGTTCACCTGGGCCAAGGACAAAGGGGCGTTGGCTAATTTCCATAGCCCAAAAGGCACTAAAATACAAAGAAATAGCCAACTAGCTGTCAAAACATTTTAATTTCAGTTTCAAGGAAAGTGCGGAAAATCCTTAAAAAAAAAGTTAAAGAAGGAAAAAAAGTCAAAAAGAAGATATTGACCTGATTAGCCCAGTTAAGGCTTTTATTTCTCTCCCAAAAAAGTGATAGCTGTTAACCTTCGTTTCGGTATCCATCAGTTTATCGTCCTAAGCGACTGCCCAGCGGGATGTCCCGGTCGATCCCGGTCGGCTGACAATGAGCGATCAGCAGCTGGCTCTGGCTCTGGCTGTGCCCTCAACACCTTGCCCACCGCTCTTTTTTTTATGGACCATCCACCCCGACGCCCCGATCCCCCAATCGCTGCCAACGCTGCCGCACAATGTTGCCGCAAGTGGTGCTGCCGTTTTTTTACGACTGACTCCCAGCCCAGGCGAAGATGCATTTTGCATTTCACTTTAATTCAAAACGACTTAATTTCTTTTTCATCCGAAGTGTGGTGCGAGAAATGCTTATAAATGCTCAATGCGCGTAGCCGATTAATTGCACATAAAAATTAACAACAATCAGCCGAGCGGCAACAATAACTATCGAACGGACAAAAAATAATAAAAATGGATAGGGATGGCAGCGTGAAAAAGGGTTTTTCTTTTCAAAAAGAGTATCTTTTGCCTCGAAAGTATCTTTTAACACTTGGAAACCGATCACGTTGTCACCACGAAAGATCACACCTTCTCCTTGCCACAGACAATGTTGCACTTTGTATGGTTTGGGCCACAAAAAAACGAGTCCCCCCTTCATCGCTTCTTTCTCTGTTTTGTGGTGTTTGGGTCGTTTTATGTGCACCAAATTGAGTCATAAAATACATTTTCACTTCGTCGACAGTCCCGACGGTTAAGTGGTTGCATTTGGAAATGCTTTAAGCATATTTTTATGGGCCATGCGAATGTGGTGTGGCAAGTGTCGCCTGGACGCCGTTTAGCCAACTTGCTCTTCTAATTAAGAGGCCCATCCACCGATAAGCAAGAGACGTTACTTTATCTACAAAATGAACACAAGAAAAAACTTAGAATTGCAAAATCAGAATCTCTAATAATTTGATAATGATTCAAGGGCTTATTAAGATCTCAAATCAAGTCAGAATATCAAAGTCAGATCACAGCGAGGTGTTGATTAGCCGACCAGGCTAAGCTGGGCTATAAAAACATAAACCCTCTTGGTGTGAAAAGGGGGAGGTAACCCTACCAGGATTGGAGATCAAAATCCTCGAACGGATTTATAGTTGCCGGAGGGCAGTAAAAATTTAAATAGCATCCATTTAGTTGGAGGGGACATCAATTTTTTTTGTGAAACGAGCGCCGCTTGCAATGTGGCTGGCACCGAGGTTTATATTTATCCTGCGGTTGTTTTTGTTGTTGTTGTTGCTGACTGATCTGGAGCAGCGATAAATCAGGGCCAACCAGGGGGCAGGGGACCTGGCGGTGGAGAACACCTTTGTTGGCCACGTTGTTGACAAATCAGTTGGCAACAACGTTGGAAATCGACGGCACACGCGACCAACGAAAAAAAAGGGGAACCAAAAAAAGTAAAACAAGGCTAAAACAAGCCGTTTGGGCCAAGTCAGACACAAAGGAAATCCCAAATACACTTTAGTTTCGGAATCTATACAGGTATTCCCATAAAAAGGGTATTCGGAAAGAGTGTTGGATCTCTTACTGGTTTTTGTGAGACCCAGCAAGAACCTTTGTCACCTCCAGAGCCATTTACCCCCACGTTGCAAGACTCCGCTGGCTGACTCCTTCTTGGCTCTGGACCTCGGACCTCGGACGACGGACCACGGATCTTGGATCTCGGATCTTGAAGCGAGGGCAGCACATTAAAAGTAAATTAACTTATCAGCGACAACGATCAGTTATTTTATTACGTTTGTCCACGCAGTAACACGAACATTATAATATCAAAGATGCCGATTAAGATTCCACAGGCCCCGCAGAAACAGCAACAGAAACAGATCACAAAATTAAATAAAATGAACGATCCGCTTTGAAGGCTGCCAAAAGGAGTTTCAGAGTTGATCTGATGTGGGACGATCTTATGGGTTTTTTTTTGGGTTTTTAGAGTAAAAAAAAGGAGAGAGACTCAAACAAGTATCATTGTTAATATAATTATTAGACAGGAATTATTATAGCTAGGAATGTGGTCGATCGAATACCGCGAATACTCGTAGTCATTACTCCTCTGCGGATGTACGAGAGAGAGAGCTCTGTGTGCTATACAAACAGAGAGTTACCCAATGAATGGATATTAGACTAATTAAGCCCATGGCCATGGATCGAAAGATATCCATCAGATATGCATCTGTGAGATACACGATACAGATAGATAGGTTGCAGCACATGGGCAGCGTGGTTAGGCAGTTAGACAGTTCGCAGAAGAGACCGGAAAAACGCTGCCAACTGTCCAACATTGTGTGTTTTTTTTTTGCCATTGGCAACAGCCCAGCGAAGAAGGGCGTGGCGAGATAGGGGCGGTGGGTGTGGCTGGGGACAACTGCGCATTGCGGTTGCAACATTTGTACATTTCTTTTTCATAATTTCTCAGCCAATTGCACAGAGAAATAATTATTAGAAAAGTTTTTTGATGAAAAAGTGAAGAAAAAAGATACTAAAAGTCTTGAAAATCGAATCTTAAACTAAGAAAGTTATTAAATATCTAATCTAAATATTAATTATCTCTTTAGTTTGTATTAATTCTTTTGAAATACCTTTTTTCTCAGTGCTTTTTGACTTCTCAAAGTGCAATTATTTTAAGCATTCAATTGGCATTGGGTTCGAATTGTCGAATTCGACCGCAGACCGCAGGATATGCGACTGTGTCTGACAATTATATGCATTTAAATGCAATAACCGTCATCAGGACGAAGGACTCGAGGACTCTGGACTCGCTTGAGTTGACTTTCTCGTAGCATTTGATGCTCCGCCAGACGCTAATTATTTTAATGCGTTCCGCAATTGAAGCGCGCGCTTGAGTCCTTCCTCCTCAGGACCTACTACCCCACCTCTAGCGCTCTAATTTCCTAGCCACTAATGACCTTCGCAGGTCACCTGACCTTTTGTCCGGCTCTTGTGTTTTCCGTTCTGCTGTCTTTCAACCGGAATCAATATCAATCAAACGGAAACCGCCGCTCTCGACAAATTGCATCTCGCTGCTGCCGTTGCTGCTGCTGCTTCCTTTTCCCTGTTCCCGTGACCCTCTTCCTGCAATTAGTCCTTTTGGAAAACATGTGGCCAGCAAAGGTAATTGTTTAGCCGAAAACCCAAACGAAATGTTACAAAAACTGAGCTATTGGCGTGAAATTTTAATTGCCATCTTGTTGTCGGGAATCGAAAAGAAAAACAGGGGCAGGGCTTCAATTATTTGAGAAGAAAGGTGGAGGGGAACTCTCATTACAAGACTCGGGAATAGAAACTATTAAGTTTTGAAAGGAGAGCCTTGTAATAAGTAGGGGAACTCCATAAAGTAGAGGAACTCCAAAAAGTAGAGGAACTCCAAAAAGTAGCGAAACTTAAAAGCCCATAACTCTTCTTAGCCAAATCAGAACTAAAGATCTCAATTAAATATTGAATTTATTAGATAGACATGACCTCCCCCCCGAAATAGCGCCATTTTGGGCCTCTTTGGCCCGACTGCCAGCCAGAGTGTCCGAAATTGCGGCCATTTGACCGACATTTGCCACACTGGGTTGCTATAAAAAGTGGCACTGAGAGTCGCGAGCTCTCGCTGTGGTGAGTTTGTGGCAATATGGCGCTGGGATTGACAGGGACAGACGCTAAAGAGCAGGGCAGATGGAGAGGAGAGCAGATATAGCTGCTCTAGAGTCGTACTGCTCTTGCCAAACCCGTCCGTAGAGAGCCGCAAAGTCACCACCGTTGCCTTCAACAAAGTGGCAAAAATGTTGCCGTTCTGCCAGCGTCGACGCAGCTACAGCGGCCACACGGGGACGGCAGCGGCAACGGCGGCAGGTGCGTTTCCAGCCGCTCGCAGACCGCTCAGTCTCGTTTTGGCAGCCAAGCCGCTAACGACGTCGCTGGCGGAGAACCCAAACCCAGAGTGCAAATCCTCAGAAAAACCTAAATGTGTGAAAAATATTGAAGCTTATTTTTTTGGTGAAGTGTCTTAAAAAAAGAAAGAAAAGAAATAAACAAAGTGCTTGGACTGGCTATGAAAGACTCGATGAGCATTCTAACCCAAACACCCAGCGAAACGCCCGCGGCCCACAGCCAGCTGCACCACCACCACCACCATCTCAGTCACCACCACCCGGCGTTGCACCACCACCCGGCGCTGCAGCACCATTACGGTCTACAGCAACAGCAGCAGCAGCCGCATCCCCAGCAGCAGCATCCACCTCCACCACCGACGGCAGTCCCCAACATGTCCGGCAGCACCACCACGGCGGCCAACCTGAAGCCCAACCGCTCCCGTTTCATGATCAACGACATCCTGGCGGGCAGTGCGGCCGCGGCCTTCTACAAGCAGCAGCAACACCACCAGCACCACCACCAAAACAACAACAACAACAACCATTCGGGGGGTTCCAGTGGCGGCAGCAGCCCCACCCACCACAACAACAACAACGGCGAGAGCTTTGAGCCACCGACCGGCGGTGCAGGAGGAGCAGCCGCCCCACCGCCCCTGCACCACCTGCACCCGCAGTCCCACCCACATCCGCATCCGCATTCGCATCCACATCCGCATGCGCTGGTGCATCCGCACGCCAAGCTGGCCGCGGCCGGTGGACCCACCAACGGCCTGAACGTGGCCCAGTACGCGGCGGCCATGCAGCAGCACTACGCAGCAGCCGCCGCTGCAGCAGCGGCCCGCAACAGTGCAGCAGCCGCCGCGGCAGCCGCAGCCGCAGCAGCAGCAGCTGCCGCCGGAGGAGGAGGAGGCCCGGGAGGAGTGGGTGTGACGGGTGGACCACCGACGGGCGCCGAGCTGGACGACAGCAGCGACTACCACGAGGAGAACGAGGACTGCGACAGCGACGAGGGCGGCAGCGCGGGAGGCGGCGGAGGAGGCAGCGGCCACATGGACGATCACAGCGTTTGTAGCAATGGTGAGGTGAGCCTCAGTACTATTGGGGGAAGGGTGGGGAAGGCACGACGATCCTAAAGTCAAGAATTTCCCTTCAAAGAAAATCCTTCGTCAAGTTCGTTGCCTAAGTCTTTTGTTTTTTTTTTTTTTTGAATCAAAACAAAATTTTCAAGCGTGTGCCGAGAGGAGGGGGAAGTGAGGGCTCTGTCGCCTTTGTCGCTTTGCAAAACAAACTGTAAAACTGATTGCATGACCATTTTTGAAATTCCCAAACGCTGCGGTTTTTAGTTGTAAAAAAAATGCATTTTCACGCTTTGTTTGCGTCATTATGAAGCTTCTAGGCCGCCCCGCGGTAGCCCCTTTGCTCTGTGGTAGCACCACCCCGCTTGGGGGCATGCACCTGCTGCAGTGCTGCGAGTTATTATGGCAGAGTGGAGGGGGCGTGGTCAGGCAGGAAGAAGCAGAAGCAGAGCAGCAACAGAAACAGCGAAAAAATCTCATATAATTATCTCTCTCTCGCTCTGTCTGTTATCTCACGCACTGCCCCTTTGGAGTCCACTGCCCCTCCACCCTTCTCTTCCCCTCTTGCATCACTATACAATCATTTAATTGTGGAAATTGTTATAAAAATGCATTTAACCCCCGTTAATAGAGGCCCCCTGGCTAAAAATTGTTGCAGGCTGTTTGCCCAACTCATCTCCAGTCGCTTCGTTTATCTGTCTCCGGTTTGTAGTTGTTGTTTTCGTTGTTGTTGTACTTTGTTAGCCAGTTTCCATCTGTTTTGGCCTCGACTGTGCTGTGCTGTGCTGTGCTGTGCCATTTATTACAGCAATTTCCTGTTGCCAATTGCAATTTTATAAACGGTAGTCGCGTCCACTTTTGAATCTTTTCAAGGATTCATTCTCTGGCTCTCCAAGGCGAGGGGTTCGCCATCAGGCAGGGAAAGCTGCAAACCATCAATTCTTTGGAACTCTGCTAAAAACCAGAGATGTTCCACCTCAATAAATGACAATTACGCAGACTTTTCGTACGATTATCGATCTGTAACGCTGCTTTTGAGTACAAATCGATAATATTTTTAAGAAAAAACAGAGCAGCGACAGCAGCATTCGTGAGTAATTTTCTTTAATTGA
This sequence comes from Drosophila ercepeae, assembly GCA_018150545.1. Classification (NCBI taxonomy): domain Eukaryota; kingdom Metazoa; phylum Arthropoda; class Insecta; order Diptera; family Drosophilidae; genus Drosophila; species Drosophila ercepeae. The sequence continues at coordinate 4,772,703 of JAECWL010000197.1, forward strand.
AAATTAATTTTATTCAATTGGCGCATTATCGCTCATTTATCGCCGCCATTAATCATTTATCGTTTCCACTTTATTTGGTCAATAACAGCTTTCGTCGCGATTGATGGATGGATGACAAATAGAAATAATTAACAATCTGTTTTATATTGTTTTTTTCATAAATGCAAAGGTTAACAAAGTCTATCTGGGGTTTTTTTTTAATTATCTAGACCCGACTAGACTACTCCCTGTCCTTCTCCGAGTCTCTTTTTTAAGTGCAGCACTTGGCAAATTTTCGCTTTAAATAATTTAACGCTTGAGAGTCCCGCGAACCCGCGAACCCCAGACTCGAACTAGCTATCGCTTATCGGGTAACCACGATCTCGCGAATTTACATAAATTTTATGTAGGAAAAGGTGGAAAAGTGTTTGGCAAGAACACACATCTCCTCCAGGGACAGCGGGACAGCTGGGGTTACTGCTTCAGCTCCAGCTCCAGAGAGCTCAGAGCTCGATGCTCGAAGCGGAAGCGGCAATTGCGTGGCCATAAACGAGCCTCCAACTGTAAAGTGCAACTGTTTGATGAGCACTTTTGGCTCGTTTTTTAAGCTTTCCAAATCACCGGTAACAGTCGCTTTTCTAGAGACAAACAAAATCTTAATTAGCTCTTGCGGGGGGGGAGATGGATATAAAATATTAATTGGGATTAGTTGGGTATTAATTCCAATTCCAAGGTTAATTCCTATAGTTGTACGTTTTTTATGTCTTTGTTGTTTGTTTTCCTCACTAAATGCGTGTTTATTAATCGGTTGTTTTTGCGCTTTTCAGGCGGCAAGGACGATGATGGGAATAGCATTAAGAGCGGCTCTACCAGCGACATGAGCGGGCTTAGCAAAAAGCAACGCAAGGCCAGGACCGCCTTCACCGACCACCAGCTGCAGACCCTGGAGAAGTCCTTCGAGCGACAGAAGTACCTCAGCGTCCAGGAGCGCCAGGAGCTGGCCCACAAGCTGGACTTGAGCGACTGCCAGGTGAAGACCTGGTACCAGAATCGAAGGTGAGGCGAGAGGCTTTTTTATGTTTCTTTTGACTAAAAACTAGCTTTCTTTTCTTCTATGATTTTTATAATAAAAAATAAAACTAATTTCCAAATCCTTGCTCTTGCTTTTCTTTGTAGAACCAAGTGGAAGCGCCAGACTGCTGTAGGCCTGGAACTCCTAGCCGAGGCTGGAAACTTTGCGGCCTTCCAGCGATTGTACGGCGGATCCCCCTACCTGGGCGCCTGGCCTTATGCGGCCGCTGCCGGGGCTGGAGCCGCTGCTGCCGCCGCCCACGGTGCCACGCCCCACACCAGTATTGATATCTATTACCGCCAAGCGGCCGCCGCCGCCGCCATGCAGAAACCCCTGCCCTACAACCTTTACGCCGGCGTACCCAACGTAGGCGTCGGAGTGGGAGTTGGTGTGGGGCCCGCCCCCTTCTCCCACCTATCCGCCTCCAGTTCGCTGTCGTCGCTGAGCAGCTATTATCAGAGCGCTGCTGCCGCTGCGGCTGCTGCGAATCCAGGCGGTCCGCCGCCCCCACCCCCGCCCTCGGCGGCTGCCGCGGCTCCCGGAGGCTCCCCACCCATCAGCGGGCTGATCAAGCCGCTGGCCAGCAGCCCGTCCGGCGGCCTACCCGCCCACGCGCTCCACTCCCGACCCGCCTCCGCCTCGCCGCCGCTGCCGCTGCCACTGGCACGCCCCTCCTCGACGCCCAGTCCGACTCTGAACCCGGGCAGTCCGCCAGGCCGCTCCGTGGACAGTTGTTCGCAGGCTCAGTCGGACGACGAGGATCAGATTCAAGTGTGAGCAGGATCCTGGAGGATATCGAAGGATATAGAAGGATATAGTGTGTCTGTGTGTGTGTTGAGTGTTTCTGTTTTTTTTTTAAATCTCTTTCAAGCACAATATTTTAATTAAAAATATTCAAGAAACAGCATTTATTTTGAGAAATCCAATATTCGTTTTCGATCTCAAAAGTAAGCACAAAATATTTATGAGTAAAAATTCTAAAGGATCTGTGTGTCTGAGTGTGAGTGAGAGCCTTTTTGTGTATATATAAAGCCCATACTTGTGTGTGTCTGTGTCGTGTTTAATTTATTTTTTTCCATTTGCTTTTAGTAACTTATTTAAAAGGAAACTCTATTTTTTTTGTCTACCTAATATTAATATTAATCGCATAAAAAATGATACTAAAAACCGATACAAAATATATATATTTATTTAGATGTTGTAAAAAAAACTATCAGCCAAAAACAAAACAGAAAAGAAACAAAACTTTGTATAGATAAGCTTTGACGACAAAATGTATTAGAATCGATTTTTTTTTGATAGATCTTAGACTATAGAACCTATAGACGTTGTAATTGTAAAATGTAAACTGTAAAGTATCCTTTTTTTTGTCTATGTTAGTAGCCACACGTATTTTTTTTGTCTAAATAAAAAAATAACAATAATAATATAAAAAATAAAGCAATTGTTTTTTGTTTTTACTCAAGAGATGGTGGTTGTGTTGGACTTGTTTCCAATGGACAATTAATATAATGACCAAGAGAAACAATTTACAAACCAGGTAGGGTCTACGGGTGGGTGTAGAAACGACGACGTGCGAGCCAACCCCTAATGATAATAATTGCATGCAAAATGCATTTAACCGCAATTAGTGCATTTATTAGGCCAAAAGTTGATATATTGAATAACTGCCACCAGTTGGCCAAAACACACAGAGGGGTAAGGGGTACTGCAACTGCCCTGCGACTGCCCTGCATTGCGTGCTCGCATGCGAACGAGGAACGGCTGCAGGCAAAGTCCAGCAAACGATCCTTGAAGTCCGGCTAAGGACCAAAAATTCATAAAGACCCTTGGCCAGGTGACCAGAGGTCAGTGGATAAGGAACGGGGGTGTTCTTGGAAAAAAAATACACAAACTTTTAGGCCAAAAAAAAGACTTTGGAAAAGTTTGCTTGGTTCTTCCTTTGCTTTCCTTAAAAAATAATCTAAAATAGGGTATTCAAAAGTCACCTATTTGGGACTCCCTCCTCAGGGTGCACGCGTGTTTGTATATTTCTGGGGCTTCTTGTGTTTTTTGCGCCTTCATCGACAAATTGGCCGCAATGTTCAAATTGCTTTTGGCTTAAAACAAAAGCGAAAAGCGACGCTTGGTAGGACAATGCAATGGCCAGCCTTTTGGCCAGCGGGCAACCTTTCATTAAAGACAAATGACACAACTGGACGTACCGCTCGCTCTCTCTATCCCGTTCCCTCGCACGCTCAATTAAACACGATCGCTGTTGTTTTAGTCTACTCAGTTTTGCTAATTATGGCCGGCAATAAAAACTAAAAAACAATTTGCAGACCCATCAGACTCGGAATATGACAGCAGAAGTAGGAAAACATGAGCTCGTTTTTTTTTATTTAAAAACAAACAAGACAAGATATTTTAATCCATTTTTATGGAATGTAAAGAATCTTTTATAATACGCATACGCATACGATAATTCGTTTTGGGGATATTTCATGTATAAATTAAAGATACATCAACGGGTGACAGTTGTCGACATAAGCATCAGGCGTTTGATATGCAAACTCCGCCGTCTGCTGAATCTGATGTGATGCGGAATGGGGAGGTCCTTGGGGAGGGGAGGGGCAGGAGCTGGAGCTGAAGCTGGTACAGGATCAACGCACATCCCAGGACGCATTTACGAAATGAAGCAGAAATATTGCCTGCTTACTGTGCTGTAACATCAATTTGCATGGAAATCAGCCGCCGAATGTCAAAGTCCTGCCACACACAGGCATCAAATTAGAGGCACACTTTTGTGGGAGGCTGCCACAGTGGCAGAGGGAGTGGCAGTGTGGCAGTGGGAGTGGCAATATGTATAAGTGTATTTTAATTAAGATTCATTCAAGCATTGTCTGGATATTCTATCGCCACGTCTAGATCTATCCTAGACTATCCTTTAAATCCTTTATTGCCATTTACCTTAATCGTAGCGTAGAGGAGCTTTAAATTAAAGGCCTGAACGAAAGGCTGGACGAGCGGACCGGAAGAACGCCCTCGATTCGCGAAAATTTTCCACCTGCTGCCCTTGCAATTTTCGTCCTGCCAAATGGGTAATTTTCTATAGCCAGGAGGACCAGGAGGAGGTTTTTGGGGCTTGAAATGAAATTAAAAGTTGATGCCCGGCTGTGAGAAATCAACTTTGTTTGCATTTAATTTAAACTCCTCTTTTTTTTTACGTTTTTTTTTCAATTAAATTTCATTAATTCTGTTCTCGCGTCTTTTGATTTTTTATTTGGACTGACACTGGACATATGTATGGACAATATCCGGGGGTGTCCATGGCATTAATGTTTCCATTTTTTTCGCATCTACATTAATCTAGGGGGGAGTTAATCTACGTTCTGTATAATTTGTCACATTTTGCATTAACTATTTACCCCAAACACAACCAAATATATATATCTATATATTAATAGATATGCATTTTAAATAATCATTTGACAGGGAACGGAAATTGCGCTTAATTGCCAGCAAAGTTGAATTTTTCATTTGATTTTTTTAGCCGCTGTGTTTTTTTGTTTCTGTTTTTATTTTTTACTACCCATGTTTGGATAATTGCGCTTAAATAAATATTTGCTTGATAATTGCGAAATGTTTGTTATTCTCTGCGCCGCTCCAATCGCTTTGTTGAGATAATTGAACTTGGTCATGGAGTTTTTTTTGTGCAACCTCCGGCGAATAATGCTCCAACAGCAACAAAACCCAACTCCCAGAGCCAGTTCTAACTTTGATTTTGTTAAAACAATGTTAAAAGTTGGGAAATAATAGTTATTAGACTGGGAAAGAGCATTTCCCCAACGACTTTCAAGCATTTTTCTTGGTTTTCCAAAGCTCAGGAACGCCTAAAAGGCGGCATGCAAAAATTTCACGTGTTTGTTTTCGCTTCCCTTGCAGTCGCGGTGCCTTAGTGCCTCGGCGGCGATTATATTCAATAATTGTGTGCATTTAGATAAGTTACAAGCCTCGAGGGCCGCCGACACAGACAAAGTGAGTTCGACTAAACCGAACCGAACTGTGGAGTGGATAGTGGATGGAAGCTCTGGGCCACTTTGGGCCACTTCCACGGTTCTGCGTCCAAATGGCGGCCAGTCACGCCATCCACCTGCCCTGCCCCTGCCCCTGCCCCGCTTTCTACTGCCACCCAGTTTTCCTACTGCCACAAAGTGCAACTTCCATGGTGTGTAGGTGTTGAAAGTTGAAATCGCAGGGAAATCGCAGGGAGCAGGGAGGGTAGGGAATACCAGGGAGGCGTCCAGGGGGATCGCCTGGCAAATTGGCCGGCGCAGAAATGTGTCGGAAGTCTTTAGTAAAAGTTAAATAGAAAGCATATGGAAGATTTATATGCCATTGCCCGCTATAGTTATGCAAATTGCAATGGCAAGAGGCAAGAGGCTCAAGGCTCGAGGCTCTAAGCTCTTCAGATGCCTTAAGGATTCCGAAATTTTAGAAGGAGCGACTTTTTTGCCATCAGAACACCATCAGAAGTAGGAACATATGTTAAAAACTTAATATTTAATAGTCTTACTATTTTTTATAGCTTATTAAGTATTATTAATGATAATTTAATTATTAATATCAAAGAAAAATTTTTATAAAATGTTTCAAATAAATAAAAATTGACTTACGTAGTTCCCCATCTTATCCTGACAAACCTCTTTGGGTTTATAGTTCTCAGATCCAGGAAAATATCACTGAAACCTCCATGACTTCATAGTCTTATAGGTCCTTCTTATCCTTTCCATGGTATTAAGATCCCGGTATAAAGCACTGATATCCAACTATTATATCAAATATTTAATCCTCTCACTAATTTCTATAGTTTATTAAATAAAAATAAAGACAAATTAATCATTAATATCAAAATAATGTGTTTAAAATATTGTTCTAATAAATAAAAATAGACTTACGTTGTCCTTCATCGTATTTTGACTCACCTCTTTGGGTATATATGTAGTTCTCAGATCTTGGGAAATATCAAGGGAACCCTTATCATTCGACATCCTTAATGGTTTAAAGGTTCTTCTAGTCCTATATTCCCAGAGTATTAGTATCCCGGTATATAGCACTGATCTTCAACACAAAACACACGCGTTTAATATTTTTTAATTATCACAAAACACTTGAAAAAAATACAAAAAAAAGGGCACTTTAAAAAAATATATTAAAAAAAAGCACTTCAAAAAAATATATAAAAAAAAACCTCAAAAAATGGTATATAATATATTTATACATATGTACATCCACCTGTACATAGATACACTTTACAACTTTACAAACATAGATACATACATACATATGTAAATACCATAAGCCCGGCGAGCGCGACTGTACCTGCGGCGACGGCGATGCTGGGAGGCCTCACACCGACACACCCACACAGGCACACGAACACCGAATAGAGAAAAACGCCTCCGGGAGGACCCGCACGGATTTCCTCCATTTTTGCGAAAAAAAACTTTAGATCGGTATAGGGAATATCATAAATAAGGCTACTGCATTGCCATGATCATATTTATTAACTTTTAAACACTTCCGGAGACGTAAATACGCGAAAATTTAAGTAATTATTTTTTTGCAAAACGGGACGACGCGCCGCCATTGCCACCCACACACCAATGTCCGGCAGAGATCGCGTTGATGTGTTTTTTTTATATAAATCGACCGATTAACACCTTTAAACTATAGTTAATCTATTATTTAACACTTTCTTGTATTTTTCACGTTTTAATAAGGAAGAAAAACGTTGTTTCAATAAGAAAAAACAGGAGATAAACTTTCTTGTTCCGAAGGAAAAGCCAACTGATCAGAATCGCACGTTTTCCAATACTGCTTGGAGAAGTCCAGTGCTTCTCAAACCTCTTGACTAATTGGACCACCCACTAGTATTTTCTCCATTTTAGGAAAACAAGCCCTTAGATAGGTTTCTAAATAGTCTTATTCACCTTTAATGATCATAAATAATACATTTATAACACTTCCGCTATGTTAAAAATTATAAAATTATGTTTTTCCAACCCAGACACCTGTCGCCATTGCCGCCCACTACCAGCAACCGGCACGGAACGCCTCGTATATTTCGGTATTTTTTGCACAGATAATAAGTGTATATTATATTTAATCCAATATTTAAGATTTACTTGGTTTTTTAACAATTAAAAAACAAAGAAAATCTTATTCCCAATAAGAAAACCCGAAGGAAAACTTTTTTCTCTTAAGCCAAAAATTTAACTAATTGATTTGCACGTTTACCAACCCTGCCAGGAAAACTCTAGTGCTTTGCAATTACTAATTATTTATTAGCATTAACAGGTGGCATTCTAGAAATTGGGACTTTTCGTCCATAATTTCTCCTCCATAAAGCTATCCTAGGACCTATCCGGCACTCCAATAGCTTCGATCCATGGGCAGGAAAGCGGAGGAATGGATCTGGAATCTGGATCTGGAATTGCTGGGTCACCCATAGATGAATGTACAGGACTGGGAGATTCTGGAGAAAATGCAAAACGTCTAATGGGTTACATATGTAAATCTTTTAATATAGCAACTCTACAAACAAATCTTCTCTTGTAGGCATAAAAAAGTGGACGGAAAACTGGGACAGAACCTAGTGCAGCACCCGGGACAGCTTTGGTGCTAGAACTGACTGCATACGATCACTTCCAATTGGCGCCTCCAGACACCTACAGAGACCTCCAGACACCACCAGTCACCACCAGACACCTCCAGATATCAGGAATGGATCAAAAGCGACCCTGAGACATTGAAAACTGAATCCCAAAACTGCTCCGGGAAACCCCAAAGAGGTCTCGACCGTGATGTCCCTCAAAAACGTTTCAGATAGCTCCTGAGAGTTTTGTAAACTTCTGAAAACTGCTCAAGAAGACCACCAAGAGGATTCGACTGTGATGTCCCCCAAAAACACTCCACAGAGCTCCTTGGACTTAATCAATACTTCCTAAAACTGCTAAACCTTCTATATCCTTTGCCACTATAACTAAACCATCAATATTTTCAGACCTTTGTGAAGACCTACCAAGAATACAATGGAAACCCTGCAATCAGGACACCAAAAACTCTGATGCTAAAGCTTTTGATCCCATTGCATTTAACCGATCGTATCAGCTGCCAAACACTTTTCACAGCTGAACAACTGCTCTCGTCGCAGCCTGGTCCCGGCAGCCTAATCCTCGGACCAAAACGCCGCCAGTTTATAAGTATCTTTTGTAAATTAAAACATTTGTTGCCATTTTATATCGGCGTCCAGGCATCTAGGCAATTTTGTCGACAGATTAAAATGCGGCCAAAAACTAAAAACTGGCGAGGAGGAAATTAAAAATAGGGATTTAATTCTTATCAGCGATGAGAATATGAGCGGCGCTGCGAAAAGGACAAGCAGGACAAAAAGGACTCGATGAATTTGTCACATTAACCCAGGACTTGTACTTGCGATAAGATCGACACATCCGATCGAGGGAATTTGGCTACTGTTTCGGTGGTGATTTCCCTTTATTTTCCCGATTGGCGATGCCGAAGGCTCTAGCTCTGGCTCTGGCTCTGACGCGACTCACCACCAAGTACTCTGGCTAATACAGCATTCGGAAAATATTGTTGTTGTCAATGTAATTGGCAGGATATTAGCAGGGGTTGCTGTTCGCTGTTCAGCCAGCGGTCCAGTCAACGGATTACGTCGGGCATTATGAGCAAATTAAGTGTGAAGTGCCATTTGGGACTCGCACACATCATCATCCCGAGTACTAAGCGCTTTAAAATCGGGGGAAAATGGAAAAACTAACAACGAGAATGTTGACAAAAGGTGTCACATGTCAAGCACTTGGATTCAGCCCGGGACCGACCTTCCAGTGACCCTCCCCGAGAATCTAATGAATCGCATCAGAAGGTAGAGAACAAAATCGAAATAAAACAGAAAACAGAAAACAAACTAACATTTAACCCCACACAGCCCCATCACCGAATCACCACCCACTCAGAAGCCGAAAGCTTATCATTTACACTTAACGGTTTACGCTGGCAGCACGTGCCGCTGCATTATTAACCGCAAAATGCTCATAAAGGATCAATTTGTGCGCACACGTGTCCAGGATAATGCCCGTCCAAGGGAGATGGCACTGCGAGTAGCACTGCGGCAGTGGGTGCAGGCGAGACAATGCGTAAAGAGCACATAAATCAAAGCAACGGCTGCCAAATGGACAAAGATGATGACAACCAGGACGAGGAGAAGGACGAGAAGGAGTAGGAGGTTACCGCACAGCCGACTGCAGCCGAAGGAAATGCAATTTAAGGCGCCGGCCCATCGACAAAAGGAAGCCATTAGAAATGCAAAAAGGATCCGCGGCACGGGTGTGTGAAAAGCCGGAAGCTCTGAAGATTTATGCCCCGAAATCCAACCGCAAGGATATGCCTATTAGGAAGTTATATAGAAACTTCTAAATCGCAATTAGTTAAACCACATTTGATTTAGTAAGGAATTAGTGAGTATGGTAGCTTTCATCCAATACAAGGATTAATAGAAACTTAATTACAGAATCGATTTAAAGCCAGATTTTTATGCAGATTGATAGAGAATTCATTTACGAATTATTTAAAGCTTGTCGCTTAAGAATCAGATGAATATTGCCTCAGATATAGCTTTCGCTTTGGCCGTCATTGGCATTTTCGTGGATTTCTTCATTTTTTTAAGGGGTCTACCCAGAAAAATTGACAAAAAATCGAACAAATAATTTGTGATCAGGTTTTGATACAGATCGATAGAGAATCAATCCACAAATCTTTTGAGGTATTCCGCTTGAGAATCGGATAAGTATTGGCTGAGATATAGCCTTTGCTTAGGGCCATATTGGACTTTCCTTCGAGTTGTTCATATTTTCAAGGCCCCTGGCCATAAAAATCTTGAAAAAAATCAAAAAAAAATTTGTGATTAGGTTTTGATGCAGATCAATAGAGAATCGATTCACAAATCTATTGAGGTATTCCGCTTAAGAATCGGATAAGTATTGGCTGAGATATAGCCTTCGCTTTGGACCATATTTGCATTTCCTTTGATTTCTTCATTTTTTTAAGGTGTCTGGCCAGAAAAATTTAAAAAAATCGAAAAAAAATTTGTGATCAGATTTTGATGCAGATTTATAAAGAATCGATTCATAAATCATTTAAAGTATGCCGCTTGAGAATCGGATAAGGTTTGGCTGAGATATAGCCTTCGATTTAGGCCATATTTGCATTTCTGCGGATTTCTTCATTTTTCGAAGGGGTCTCCACAAAAATTGACAAAAAATCTAAAAAATAATTTGTGATAGGATTTTGATGCAGATCAATAGAGAATCAATTCACAAATTTTTTGAGGTATTCCGCTTGAGAATCGGATAAGTTTTGGCTGAGATATAGCCTCCGATTTGGGCCATATTGGACTTTCCTTTGATTTCTTCATTTTTTCAAGGGGTCTAGCCAGAAAAATTTCAAAAAATTGAAAAAAAAATTTGTGATAAAGTTTTGATGCAGTTTGATAGAGAATATTTTTAGGAATCGTTTAAGACATTCCGCATGAGAATCGGATGAGAATTGGCCAAGATATAGCCTTCCCTTTGAAAAATAACAAATAGCGCTCTCCTCCTCGATTCTCAAAAGTTGTACTTAATCAAACAATATTTTGATAAATACTAAATTGAAAATACCAAATAGGAAGGCCCTTTTAACTTAGTTTTTGAATTTATTTGGTAACTTAATTTTTTTTTTCCAAGGGGTCGTTGGGCCATATTGGACTTTCCTTTGATTTCTTCATATCTTCTTCAAGGCGCCTGGCCAGAAAAATTTTGAAAAAAATCAAAAAAATTTGTGATCAGGTTTTGATACAGATCGATAGAGAATCAATCCACAAATCTTTTGAGGTATTCCGCTTAAGAATCGGATAAGTATTGGCTGAGATATAGCCTTCGATTTGGGCCATATTTGCATTTGTATGGATTTCTTAATTTTTCAAAGGGGTCTACCCACAAAAATTGACAAAAAAACGAAAAAATAATTTGTGATCAGATTTTGATGCAGATCGATAGAGAATCGATACACAAATCTTTTGAGGTATTCCGCTTAAGAATCGGATAAGTTTTGGCTGATATATACCATATTATGGACCATATTTGCATTTCAATGGATTTTTTAATTTTTTCAAGGTGTCTGGCCAGAAAAATTTTGAAAAAATCAAAAAAAAAGATTGTGTTGAGGTTTTGATGCAGATTTATAGAGAATCTATCCACAAATCTTTTGATTCCGCTTAAGAATCGGATAAGTATTGGCTGAGATATAGCCCTTTCTTTGGGCCATATTGGGATTTTCGTGGATTTCTTCATTTTTTGAAGGGGTCTACCCAGAAAAAAATGAAAAAAATTCGAAAAAATAATTCCTTATCAGATTTTGATGCAGATTTATAGAGAATTGATCCACGAATCATTTAAAGTATGCCGCTTAAGAATCCGATGTATATTGTCAGAGATATAGCTTTCGCTTTGGCCCATATTGTACTTCCTATGGATTTCTTCCTTTCGCCAAGAGGTCTCCCCAGAAAAATGACATAATTGTTCAATATCTGTATTTGCTTTTAATTTTTCTCAGAGTAGAATATCAAAGAGCTTCTGAACTTTGATATTTTCCTTTGATTTTTCAACCAATTTTAAAGATATTAAATATTATTATGGAGCATTGGCGTTTGGCGATTGGCGTTTGGCGGTTGGCGCTTGTGTTTTTTTACCATTTCATGGCAATTTGCAATTTCCAATTATAACGCAATGCGATTGCGTGCCACAAATGACAAGCTTTTATGAATTCGCGGAGCGATCCCTCGGAATTATGACTTCAAATGCGATTCCCCAGACCGTGCGAAGCTCCTCGAAGGCAGCATGGAGCACCCACACAGGCGGGAGCAGCCCGGACGGGACAGGACAGGTTGGAATAGGCCCGGACAGGACAGGACAGGAAACCAGGCGAATGATGATCCAAAATTATGCCTTGACCACATCCTAACCAATTATGGTCATTAAACTGGCATTTGAAACGACGACGAGAGCCGTGGAGTGGAGTGGAGTGGAGTGAAGAAATTCCTGTCTGTTCGACTATTTAATTTCGATTTAATTCGGCGGCCGGAGAGTTCAGTGGAGCAGAATGTGAATGCCACCCGTACGGTTGAACAACTGTCATAAAAATCACGCAGCGGAAATTATTTTGTCACCATTTATAATTGCATTGTCACAACGTCAGTCAATAGTAGTTGCAGATTCTGTTTCTGTTTCTGAGCCTGGCCAGGAGCAGGCTGGCTGGCAGGATGGCTGGCTGGCTGGCTGGATGACTGGATGGCTTGCTCCTGCTGTTATTATTGTGATTGGAGGGTGTTGAAAGTAACACCCCGCACATTAAATCAAGTGCCACCCCCCAACCATGCCACACACCGACCCACCCGTCTGTCGACAGCGTCATACATAAATTATTGAAAAATCATTCTACAAATAAACCCGGATCCCGGAGCCAGTAGCCAGTAGCCAGGAGCCAGGAGTCCGTAGCTGGGAACCGGGAAGCGGGAGTCCCCGGCAGACAAGTAAATAAAATCCACCACCTTGCCGCTTGAATTGTGGTTAGGGGAGGTGGCAGGGGCAGTGGCAGTGGCAATGGCAGGACGAGAAGCCAGCAAAAGGACACGCTCTGACTGTGTTGATTGCTTTGACAAGACCGCAAATAAAGCAGTAAATAACCAAAGGGTCTGGTCCTGTTTTTGGAGGAGGAGGACCTGGGCCCGGTTACATTGCGCATACGCCGCGTGGCCAGCCACGGAGTCCAGTGTCCAGGCCAGAAAATAACAAGTGAGTAGCCCTTTTCTTACCTTAAATTTCCTGATTAAATTCGCAATGAAATATAATTAAATATTTACTTTTAGGACAACCTCTCTGGCCAATTCCCACTGTACCCAGCGAAGGGAAGCTGGAGCAACCACAGGCAAATCCAATTAATTTCATAGCGCCTAAAAACTTTAAGCGCAAGCGTCGAAGCAGAGCTGCCACAGGACCACAGCACCACAGCACCACTGCCCCATCCACAAGCAACCACCCACCATCCTTCCCCTTTTAGTGGAAAATTTCTGGGATTCGTGGCTCGTCAGTTTCCGTTTCCGTTTGAGCGAGCTGCCGTCTATTTATTTGCAAATGCAACTTGTCCAATTTGACAGTTGTCGCTTGTAAATGTCACACCGGGAAGGAGGCAGAGCCAGAGGCAGTGGCAGTGGCAGGACTCTACCGACCGACCGACCTCGAGGGGGTGGAATGGAGTACAGTGAAGCGGAAAGTGTGAAGCCTGTAACGAGGCATATTGCGATTGGATTTTGTGTAAATTTATTTATGTTAATTAGTTTCAATTTGATTTAATTTGCCAGCAGAGTCCGTAGAGCCCGTAGAGCCTGTAGAGCCTGTAGAACCCGTAGAGAGCCGGACGACAGAGCCGCTGAGTGGGGAGAACTGACAATTAAAAGCACGTTAAAAACGCATTTAGCAAACCCCAGCCAGGGGAGAGGGCATCTTGGCCAGGTATGGTATACCATACCGAGTATCTGGTAGACCCGTTTAGGCCGAAAACGAAACGAAATCGGCTAATGACAGCCGCATCAATCCGGTGCGCTAACAAAGCGTTGAAGAAATCACTTTACCAGCGGCGTCCCATAAAACGCAGTCCCGAAACGTGGATCGCGAATCCCGAACTTGAGAAACAAAAAAAACACAAAAAGATCTTCAAAACTGAAATGACAACGAGACATGCAAACAAATGAAATCAAATCAAACCAAATGATCCGGCTCCAGCTCCAACTCGAGGCGACTTTAGCTTCAACTTAACGCTTATAGCTCCTTCGACGAAAAGTCTAATTTGTTGATAATTTGCGACCGCCGCCGCCGCCGCCGCCATCCCAGGGATCTTTGAGGCTTTCGGTTCCCGGTCCTCCACCGACCGCCAACGATGCCCCACGGGTGACTTTCGGAGCTCTCAGGATGGGGCAAGGATCGAGAGCTCCCCAAGCGATACTTCCGTTGCTCCAAAACGGAAAACCAGTCGATGGGGCTTACTGGGTTCTTAAAACTTTAAGATATCCATTAGAGGTTTATAGGAATATTTATTATATATTCTTCTATAGGATTTACTTTGTTTTAAGGAAGTACTTGTATTATTGAAGCAAAGCTCTATATCGAATACATGAAGTAGAAGCCTAAGGAAGAGAAGGATATCTTTTAAGATCGAAGATATTTCCTAAACCCCAAGCAAACCCAATATACCTTCACCCAAAAATATAAGAAAGGTAACAATATAATTCCGAAAGAGACGGATATAAAAAGCAAAAGAGCTGAAGAAAAAGAGGGATATATTCTGGTGCTGTTCGGATTTATGGCTCGCTGGGCAACTGCCAATTTAAAGACAATTTGGCCGAGAGGCGTGATTTCGGCTAAATTGCAACACAAATGCAAACAATTAAGGAGTTCGTATTTCTTTCATATTTTAGAGCGTAGAGTAGTTGCAGTTGCCGCCCCACTGGAGGAAGGACAGTGGTTGGAATTACTCTCCTGACGGATGATCTCGAGATCCAGGCTGGGATACCCCACTGGTCGTTGAGCGTTGAAATTAATTGGATTTTAACGCGAGGCGACGAAAGGCGAAAAAATGGGCTGGAGGATGCGTAAGATGGGAGCAGACAGTCGGCGAGGTGGTGAGTGCTTTTGAGGCCTAAAGGACACCCACGTTTGGGGTCTTTTGGATTCCCTAATAGTTGTAAAAAGAGTAAGGACTTTGCGCTGACCACCATTGGGTGCCAACCAATCGCGTATCGAAACCAATACTTTGGGGAAACGAACCGACAACTAGCACGAATAATTGTCACTTACCAGGACTTGCCTCTTGTCACCCTGTCACCCGGTCACCCTGCCACCGCCTCCTGCCCCTCGTGGATAGCTCCACCCAATTGTCAACGGGTTCTCCTTTTATTTTTTTTGTCAATGACAGAAAAAATGCTGACAGCTGTTTTGGGTCTGGCTCCTCCACCCACCAAGGGGACCCTTTGATTTCAATAAAAAAAAAACCCCGAACCAGGCAGGGGCAGAGTGAGAGTGAGAGAAAAAAGACAACATGCAACATTTGCACCTGACTGGCCAACAATGGCATTGTTAGAGCGACACGGCGAGGCACTACAACTTTATTACAACCCCAAGTACGATACGACTGGGATATCCTGCTAGGATATACTGCCGCCCAGTTCCATGGAGTGGAGGATTTTAATTTACCCTAATGCGTCTATAATTCGAGCCATTAGTGCAATCACATTAGCAATTTTCCACGGGCCAACCCTTTGGTGGTAGCTGCCGCCCCGTACTGGGCGGGTAACGAGCCACTTTCTCCGAGGTCCTTGCGGCCGGAGTTGATCCAATTAGACGGCTTCATGGGCAGGACTAGAGCTTAAATCAATCGCAATGTTCTTGTGGCGGATTGCCAGCAGATGTTGATTGTCCTCTGATGGGTTTCCATTTGATTTATTTGGGGTTTACGATTGGAAGAAGTCCAAAGCTTTACATCACTTCTGGATTGTTTTTTTTAAGGCCTAATAATGTATCAATCAATGAAAGGATAACGTCTTAGAAAACCCCATTTAAAACTTGGAAAGTTTCATAAAAAATCACTTATTAAAATGTTTTTTAATTACCCAACTCGTTAACCTTACAAAAAAAATCAAATATTCTTGCTGACAGCGGTTCCTGAAAGTCCTGTAGACAAGTCCACACCCTGAGTGCTCCACAAAAACCGGGGACGGGGAGTTTCCTTTTAATGGACGCATTTATACCAAAATATTATTTCATATGTTGACACTCGCACGTAATTAGGAATCGACTTATCCTTCGATTCGGTTCCTATTCATGCCTGATTGCCTTTGACTTTGAGTGACAGGACGATGGAGACGGAGATGGAGGAGAAGTCGTAGGCGTAGGCGTGCTAGTGGCCTAATTAAAAATCAATCGCTGGGCGTCTAATTAGGGCCGCTTCATTCCCATTCGAGAGGCCGCAATTAAGGGCCATAATACCCACCCAAGACCGACCGAGTCCTGGCCACGTGTCCTTGGCCAAATAGAGGCATGAAAAAAAGCCATCGAAATGGATAACAAATCGGTTATATATATATTTGATATTTATTTATGCCTTGTCCAACAAATTATGCGCTTCAGTTGAATTAAAAGGCAGAAAGCGACGCAGGACACGGCGCCATCGGGCAACACGTGCCGCCCGACCTCTGACCCCGCCGAGCCCTGACATTTTCAAAACTGAATGAATCTGCAGTGAGCGGAAAATGGATTTCTAATATTTATCCGCAAAAAGGACGAAAAAACATCAGCATATTACGGCGGGTAATCAAACAAAAAATATAAAAACGACGGGTAAAAAAAAAAATAGCTTAAAATATGCTGTCAGGCAGCGCTTCTGAACTTCTCAACTTTTCCCGCAGGACGTCCGGGCTTAAAAGTTGAGAAAAATGAAACTTTTATGAGCGCATCTTGGCCATCTCCTTAGCTACACTCGCTTATACATATAGAGATATATATATTTTATATATATACAAGGATATCCGTATCCTACATAAGAGCAATTTTCTTTTCGATTAAATGCTTGAGCAGGCACTGCGAACTGGCCAAGCAAAATGGCGCGCATAAAACGCCGCAAAACGCCCGCAGCATTGCCATCCGGGGAGTCCTGGTCTCCAGCCATCCCGTCTCTTCTCCGCCTACGCCTGCTTCCGTCGCTTGGCGGGACCCGCAGCCGGCAACCCGCTGTCGAACTCGGACATGTTCAAGGCTCGCGACTTGCTCAGGCTCTTCATGAAGCTGCTGCGGCCAACAGGACCGGCTCCTCCACCTCCTCCGGGGGCTCCTGGTCCACCTGCACCTCCTGGCTTCCGGTTGTCAGGGGCAGCTCCTTCTCGCTGCTGCAGCTGACGCACTTCCCCGCTGACCGTCGTCGTGAACATGCGGCGTTTCGCCTTCTTCTGGGCCTGGATCTTCTCCGGATCGCTGAAAAATAGGCGTTTCAATGGAGGATTAATGAATAAACTAGCTGCTTGGACTTACCGCTCCGTGTAGGTGAGTCGGTTGGTGGGCGGTGCCGGCTTGGGGGCGGCGTGCTTGCCGGCGAACTTGGTGGGGGCCTCCTTGAGGGCGAAGCTCTTGGCGAAGTGGCCCATGTGAGCGACGCGGACGTTGAAGACGGGCTTGAGCTCCTTGGGAAACGTCGAGTAGAACTTCATCCAGGACACAAAGGCTGCGGGGTCGGAATAGAAACACAAACACAAAAAAATGAGTAAGGCAGGAGGAGGAGGAGGAACATGTTAATGCTAATGCTTTTAGAATTAATTGATGTCTTGGCTTAAGTGCTGCGAGTGCATGTGAGTGTTGTGTGCGGCATTCATTACAAAATAAATTTGTTAAAATGACAAATGAGCAGTGTCAGCAAAGGATTTCACATCCACATCCACATCCACGTCTCGGCTCTTTTGTTTGTGGGTACTCTCCATGTGGATATTGTGTGCGTATTGTGGCCATGTCCTTGCTAATTACGCAGCACTTATGCCAGGCAATTCCAAATTATACAACAATGATATCAAATTACCAACGTGCCTGCCACTCTCCGTGGCAACAAAGACCGCAATCGTACCCCCGATACCCCACGATAAGCATCACCCGGCTGCAGACACAAAAAAAAAGGCAAGGGACTAGGAGCGAGGAGCGATCTATGTAAATTTGATGTGAAGTTCAAGTTGAGAAGTGCAATGGATGTGTATCCTGGAATCCTCACCAATTCCGACAGATGCCATTCGAGGGCGGGGTATATTGTATCTCCAACAAGCCTGGCATTTAGACCGCAACGTTTGCAGCGCTTCCAGTTCTTTATCTTTAATCGGTAACTCTAGAAAGGATCTGTGGAAACATGGATCTCGGGAACGTGTTTTTCTCAAAATCCATCACATATTTCCTCTGGAATCCTTTATACTACCCAAGTTTATGCATTCGGCTTGACAAATTAGTGGCGTTTCCTTTGGCTGGACCTCGTAATTGACTGCCAAAAAGCCGCAGACGAGCCAGGATAAATCCCCGAGAGAAACAAAGACGTTCCTTCCCCGGCAATTAACTGGCAGAGTCCTGCCCGCCTCCATTTTTTGTTGTTGTTGGGCGTTCTCCCCCCGGAGAAAGTCTCAAAGTCAACTCTGAATCTCTGGATTGGGGTCTCGGTCTGAGTCTCGGTCCGGGTCTTCTGGCTTAATTGCCGCAAATGCGATTACAGCCAAGTGGCAGACATTAGGCAAACAAAAGTATGACGGCAGCGGATGTTTAGAGACGTCTGCCAGCCGGAAGTGGCGAATAAAATAAATGTCATCGCAGGGATGGGTGGGGGGGTGTCCTTTGCAGAAGCCTCACAAAATGGCTTTTTATGCCACTTGCCCTGCCACTCCATTGTCTCTAGCTGCCAGGGTAAAGGAGGTCCAACAGGACTCCAGGCGCGTGTCCTTGCGGTTAGAGCGGCGTGTGTAGGCGTGGCAAATTGTTGTGATTGTTTTTGCCTTTGTCTCAGTTTCAGTTTCATTTTGGTTTTGGTTTTTGGCTTCGGCTTCGGCTTTTGTTTCCCACCCCCGAGAAATTGCTATCCTTTTTCGGGTTTGCGGTTAGTCCGAAGGGTTTCCTCATTTGATACCCACTGCTGCTAATCGGGGGAGGACTTCGAGCCAACAATGGCCATAAGCCGGCTAAAATATGCCATTAAATATGTGAAAAGTGGCTCGAGTCAAAATGCTTCTATGCGGCTTAGAGCGAACGTCAGAGGATTAAATATTCGGACAGAAACATCTGTTTTTTGGACAACAAATCAGGGACCAGGAACAAGCTCATTAATAGAAGAGGAACCCTACGAATTAGTTTTGATTTTGATGGACAAATAAGTGTGTTTACTTTCCGAAATTTCTCTGGGGACCTTTCCTTTTGTCTTACGGCTTTGAAACGCACTGTAGCACACGAATGGGGAAACTACTCGCCATCGGCCAACGACCAATGCTAGACAAAAAGTGAATTTCAACTTGAAAATTGTTTCAATTACCGATGCACTGGCTGGCACAAGTTGAAGATGTTCCCAGGACATTCCCCCCCACCGTATCCTTTGCTTTTGTTGTTGTTTGTTTCAAGTCCTTTCCCAGCTCTTCCCCATCGCTCTGTCTTCGGCTTTTATCTGCTGCTTTGTACAGTTTTGTTCAAGCGTAATACTTTTTAATGGCTTTTTGATTGGACGCAGCAGAGCAACTGCATCCTCCCACTCTCCCACCACCAGCCTGCCCGTCTCAATCGTTCCACCCACTTGCTGTCTCTGTCTGCGTCCCAGTCTCCGTCCTCGTCTCCGTCTCCGGAGTCTCACTTCCTGCTTGACGCTTGACTCGGCGCTTAAGTGCAACTTGAGTTGCCATTTTGACCGACTACGACTCCATTTTCCTTTGCCATTTATTTCTTTTATGCTCCCTCGTCATATTTATTTCGCTTTTCCCCCATTGTTTTGAATACTTCGCTCCGTTTCCGTTTCCTGTTTCGACTGGGCGACTGGACGACTTTGCAGAGCGTTCTCCGTTCTCCGTTCTTTTTGTTTTATTTTCGGGTGCTTTTCCCCATTTATGATTCATTTTGGAGCCTCTTTCGATTGGAATCATCTTGAGCTTCAATCGCTCCAACAATCCAACAGAATGAAACGCGGAAAACATTGTCTGGGTTCTCTGTTTCCTCTGCCCTCCCCCAGGACCTCTGGACAACTCCCCTTGGTAACATCTAATTAACTTTTTTCCGTCGTTTGCGGCTTTTCAACGCTGCAATTACACTTTCAACAGGATATTAACATTGCTTGGTTTGGGGTTTTTACAAAAAAAAGGGAAATGGGCTTGTAAAAGACCTCAAAATTTTACGTAAAGAAAGCAAGGATATCCTGTAAAAGCTCATTTTTAATCTCCAAATTAATAATGTAAAGAAAACTAATGATTTTTAAGATAATTTAGTAATCCCTCGATTTATATTTTAATCTACATTCAAGTTTATCCTTCATTATCCTTAACAAATCCCTGAACTAATCCACTCTTCTTCCTTCCATTTTCCAGAGATAACTTCCCAAACTAAAAGCTTTGAAAAACACAAAATATTGAAGGAAAAATAGACAGGAAAGGATCTGGGCGGCGGGAAAAGTCGCTGGTCAGGATTACCAAAGGACGGCACGGCGGCAGATCCTGCGGGATGGGGGCCGGAGGATTCATTTGACACGCAATCGAAATTAACTTCAAATATGAAATAATTTTTGTGTTTTTAACGCGCGCTGCCCTGCAGGCCAACCGGTGGAGGGGGAGGGTATGAGAGGTAACAGATAGGCGGGGGCGGGCAAAAGGATAGGGGCGTGGCGAGAGCTTTCCAACTTATAATTGGAAAAACAGCAGAGTGTTTGTGTCCGTCTGTCAGTGTGTTTTTTGTTTCAAGCCCTTATCGCCGGGTGAAAAAAACGGGAGAAAAAAATTGTAATTACAAAGTTAATGTCCTTTTGGTGAAAGGATTAAATTGCTAGTTTGTTGTTGCGCCGCGTAGAGTTGGGGCAATTGGAAAAGTAAGTGCCATGGGAACTGGCGCACTGCTATCTCCCGAACTCACCCTTGCAGGACTTGTCGTGCAGCTCGCGATCATCCTCGAGGAGCGACTGGAACTTGTGCTGCAGATTGGAGGCCGCTTCCTGGACGGTCTTGGCCTCGTCGTCCCTGGGCAGCAGGGCCTGCAGGTAGGCGTACATGTCGCCTTGCTGGATGCGGATCCGCTTATTCTCTAGGTGCCGCACGTACTGCGACTCGCTGGGTGCCAGGAAGAGCACAGCCCTGCCCTTTCGGCCCGCTCGGGCGGTACGTCCCACCCGGTGGACGAAGTCGGCAGTGGTCTGAGGCGGCGTGTACTGCACCACCAGCTTTATGTCCGGCACATCAATACCGCGTCCCACCACATCGGTGGCCAGGAGGACACAGCTGGCACAGTCGCGGAAGCCACGAAAAACGCCCTGCCGCTCGGTTTGTGTCATGGAGCCGTGGAGTCTGTGGGAATAGGGTAATAATTTGGCTCAATTCAGGAGAAAGCACAAACTTACTTGAAGAAACGCAGGCCTGGCAGAAGCAACTCCGCGCCGCTATCCTCCTCGTCGTCGTCCTCCTTCTCGTCGTCTTCGTCTAGGACTCTGCGGGTCAGGGCCTCGTTCAGCATGTCGTGGTGAAAGTTCACCATCTCCGTGGTGCTCATGAAGACAATGGCCTTAAATTGCTTCGGGTTGGCCTCTACCTCCTTGGCCAGGAGCGAGGAGAGTGCCACCAGACGCAGCTTGGGCGGCACCACCACATAGCTGAGCTGCAGATTCTCGGGAATGCTGAGCACCCCCGTCACATCCTCCTGGTACTCGCCCAGGCCGTCCTCCTCCACGCCCAGCTGGGCCTCGATGCTCTCCTTTTGGTAGCCCTCCTTCGACTTCAGAGCCGCACTGGCCGCCTCGTCGCTGTTGTCGATGTACAGAGGCTCTTTCAGGGTCAGCCCGGCCAGCTGTTGGACCTGCGAGGTCAAGGTGGCGCTCAGTAACAGTCTCTGGAGTTGTGGAAGGTCCTTCTGCTCAACCTCGCTGCGATGCTTGTCGATGGCTTCCACCAACTGCTTCACGTCCCGCTCGTAGCCGAGCTCCAGCAGGCGGTCGGCCTCGTCCAAGACCAGAAACTGCAGCCGGGAGAGCTTGAAGGAGGTCGTGTGCAGCAGGTGATCCACCAGACGACCCGGTGTGCCTACCAGTATGTTGATTCCCTTGCGCAGCCTAGCCTTTTCGCTTTTCCGGCTTTCACCGCCCAGGAGCGATCCCGGGACGATCCAGGTGTAGGGCTTGACCAGCTTCTGGAGCAGCTCGTAGGTCTGCATCACCAGCTCGCGGGTGGGGACAATGACAAGGGCCAGGACGCCATCCTTGCGCTGGATTCGGGGCTGCTGCTTCTGCAGGATCTCCACCAAGGGGAGGGCGTACGCCAGAGTCTTGCCGGAGCCCGTCTGGGAGCGCACCAGGACGTCCTTGCGTTCCAGTATGGGTGGGATGGCCTTCTGCTGGACTGTAGTCAGTTCCCGGATGCTCAGCAGGTCCTCCAGGTTCTTTACGGCATGAGGGTGCAGACCCAGAGTCGCGATCTTGGCACCTGTAAAGATGGTCTCTTTGATTGGCTTCACGGCACGTTGGCCAAGCTGCTTTAAAGCCTCTACGTCGCTTTGATCGAATAGTCCGACCTTTTTGGTTCGAAACTTATTGATTTCCGATTTCTTGTTTTCCTGCTTTGGTGGCAGGGATTTCGGAGCCTTCTCCTCGGATTCTGAGTGGGTGTCTCCCTCTTTATCGGGTTCTTCTCGTGGTTTTCCTTTGGTTTTCTCGGCTTCATCGGCATTCTCCTCTGTCGGATCCGCCTTTTCTTTTTGACTTCGCCGCTCCTCTTCCATTTGCTGCTTGAATATGTCCCCTGCTCGAGGCATTTGATTGGGGTTCACATTCCTTCGGTGATTCTTCAATGCCTGGGTAAGCTGCTCATTGCTGAGTTTGGTCACTACTCTGCTCTGATTCTTCTGTTTGCGGCCCAATCTCTCAGCTCTGGTGGCTTTAGGCTTGGGCTTGGGGGCCAGCGACTTGGTAACCGGCTGAGTGGTCACATTTAGCATAAAATCATCGGTGGAAACGGAAGCTATCGCGGACTTTTTGGGGGTAAAAGATGGTGCAGGTGCAGAAGCCGCTGGAGGAGCCACAGGAGCACGAACTGTTGGAGAAGGAGCGGCGGCGGGTCTAGAGACCTTTCGTCTCAAAACAATAGCCTTTACTTTGGGCTTATCCGTATTGAACTGGAAATCAAACACCTCCGAAGATGCAACACGTTTTTTGATCGCTGGTCCATTCTAATAAATCAAAATTCTGTATGAAATATGTAATTTTTAAGGTACTATACCCACTTACCTGCACTTTTTTCTTGGCAGAAGGATTTGTATTGGTGTTTAATGTTATATTATCCACCATTTTGGTACATTTGTTTAGAAAATAGGGTGAAGCAATTTTTGTAAATAAAGTACAACGTGCGCGCTCTCTTCTTCTTATTGTTTTGGAAGTCACAGGAAAACATCTGATTTGAAAGTGATGCCCATTAGTATTGGAAAATGGCTCACAAATTAAAAAAAAAGTATGTTTCTACCCTGATTTTTAAATAGAATTAATCAGCAAATTTTGTACTTTATTATTGGTAGCTAAGGTTTACATGGTTTGAGTAATTCAGTAACAATTTCTAAAAGTAAAGCCCATTAGTGATGCCATTCAGTGATGCCATTCAGTGCTGCCATTCAGTGCTGCCATTAAGTGATGCCATTCAGTGATGCCATTTAGTGATGCCAAGCTTAGCTTATGCTTACTAACACTGCCCAAAAACCGTTAAAAAAGTTTTTGTTGGCTTATAAAATTTCGTTTTTAATGGTACTTTAATTAAATGTTAGTTTAGCTTGCTAAACAACGGGCAGGCCTGAAAGGAATTTGCCAAGCTTGCGATGAAAATAAAAAAACAAACGTCTAACCTTAACGGCAGAAAATGTTGCTGTGAAGCACGACGCAGAAGCACAAAAACCGCCTGTGACCAGAAACCCCCATCGGACCTGCGTCCAAGAAGATCCCCTGCAGTGCAATGACGCACCACCTGTTGATGCCGTAAGTCTCTCTCCCTCTTTTTCTATGATTTGTTTTTTATTAAGTTTAAATTCTTATATTGCAAAATACCAGAATAAGAATTAAGCACCACTTTATTCCCTTGTTTTCTCCAATATCGAGTAGCATTCCTAAGAGAACCCTCTTTTAAAAATGAGATAAAGGGAATATCGAGGGTCTTTTGCCTCAACGAAGGCTACAACTCTACTCTAGGACATCCAATGTTTATGCTTGATATCTCTATAGACTTTGGATTTCGTTATTTCCCTTTCCCTATTAGAATCTTTAAGTCGAGAATTCGATAGATTCTGTTAAATGTTCCCGAAGAACTCCTCTTTTGAAAACAAGAAAACGGGAAAATAGAGAGTCTTTTGCCCCAAAAAAATGTTATAACTCTACTCTAGGACATCTAGTCTTAATGTTTATTGCCTCTATAGAGTCTGGAATTCGTTATTTACCTTTCCCTATTACAATCTTTAAGTAGACGATTCGACAGATTCTATAAAATGTTTCTAAATGGACCCCAATTGTCCTTTTCCCAAAAGTAAAACACTGTTTCGTATTTAATATTGTATATTCATATATTTTGGCAAATTCCATAACATGTTGGTTGTTTAAAGTAACATTCTCTATTATATATTAAATGTGCTTAAACAAAAACAAAAAAAATTCATCTACCGATTCGCTTTGAAATGCTTTGAGCAGCGAAATTGTTTTGTGGGTTCTCCTTTGGCTTTTCTTGTCTCGTAGAGTGGGTGGTTGGGTGGTTTTAGGGTGTTTTTGGGTGGTTCATGGTGTAGCTAGATAAAAAATGTCAGCCCCAGCTGCGGGCACCGCAAATGTCAACCACAGTCCAATGCATGACTGTGACTTGTCCTTCGCCTCCTTCCTCGCATGGACCCTCTTCTCTGGCCTCCATTCGTGGTCCTTCGTCATCATTATGCGATTCAGATCCTTCTTCTCCATCTCCCGCTCCGGGTTTCCATTCCATAGCCAGGCTGCAGTGGGATTCTGTGAGCTCCGCCTTTAACTGATCCTTCGGAATACTCCTGAGGACCTCCGTTGCTCCTGCCCCCGCCCCTGCCTCCTCTCCCGTCGTGTGGCAGGCCGCATACAACAACTATGCCGTCACGTAGTACTCCCTTTGCCGCTTCTGGCACTTCTCCCGGGCTATGTAGCACAAGGCGATCGTGATGAGGAGTGCGATGGTCACGCCCATGCCAATGCTCACCCACATGATCTCCTCGTTGATGCCCACATAGGAGCGTCCTGCAAATAAAGGATGTGAGTATCAGATTTAAGCATAAAATAGAGATTGCATGGAATATAATTCCATTTTTTACCATTGTAATAGTGATTTGAGTAGCCGGCTTTGCCAGCCACTCGACCCGCTGGCATTTTGCTGCTTTAATTAAAAGCAAAAAGCTCTGCGAAGCCAATAAATAAAGAAAATGTTCGACGAGTTTCTGGCGCGTTGGCCAAAAAGTTTCGCTTTGCTGCCTCTGGTCGACCTTGTTTAATTACAATTTATGGCTTTGTCGCATTCCGCATCCGTGGCCCAACCTTGACTGGCAAAAACAAAAGTGTAAGAGCTGAAAATGTAAAAAACAAGGATTTATTTCGGTTATTTAAATCAAATTCAAGTTTAAATTTGAACGGAAAGCGCATTATTCAACACTTTTGACGTGGCGGTTTTACAACACTTTTGACTGCAAGTTTCCTAACACTGCTTAAGAATTTATTATGGCGTGTAAACATTTGCTTGCTGTTCTTTGGATTTAATTTGTTTAAAATTGTGTTTAATAAGCCAGAGTGAGTGAAATTAAAGCAAGTGCAAGATGGAGCAAGTGGAGGTGGCCAAGGATTCGGAGGAGATGGCCAAAAACAGCGACGATAAAGCTGAGTCACCGGCAAAGAAGCGAAAGTTGGAAGGGCCGCTAGTGGAAGAGGAAGAAAAGCCGGCTAAGCTGATAAGCCCCAAGGGAGAGAGGGGCACAGCATGCCGGCCAGAGGAGCACCTCCAGTGCAGCGACACGAGCACCTGTGGATGCCGTAAGTACCGCAAGTCCCCCTTCTGGGGCTCTTTATTTTACAGTCTTTATGAATGTTAGTCATGCTCTCTCATACATTCTCTCATCATTTCTTATCTCGTCATCGTTCGGCATAGGCCTTATCAGTAACTGCAATCAATGTATTTCTTGCTTTTTGCAATAGAAAGACTTTAGTTTAAGTCGTCAATTTTCAATTCGTAATTCCACTGATTAGGTTTTAATTATTGGAGAAGAGCTTTGAATATTTTTATAATTATTTTATTCATACGATATTATCTAAATCAAGCTCAAACATATATAATTTTTAATTTCAAAAAGTTTTTATAATAAAAAAAGCACATTACGTTAATTTTAAGATATTTCTTTGACAATATACAAACATCTCTTTATTTTCCACATTCTTATGATTAGAGAAATAATTTCATGCCATGAAACGTAATTCGAATATAAAAACCTATATATTTCGTTAGCTTTAAGCATCCATAAAATCGATGTTATCCAACGGGATAACAGGATCCCTTTGACAGGGATAAATGCCAGTTTGGTTCTTGAACTGAAACACCCAAATAGTGTTAATCAAAAAGCGTTTAAAAACTCTCTCCTCTCCTCTCCCCAAATCCCATGCCCTTATCCATATCCATGCCCATGCCCATGTCCTTATCCGAGGATAATGGCGATTCCTTTGAAGTCGACTGACAATGCCTAACCACAGAACTTGGCTCATTCGTATGCACAGCTTGGTTTCTGCCCAGAATCTATATCCTAGATCCTGGCAGGCGTGATAGATTAAACCTACGCCCAGTTCTAAATTGCATGAACGGGCCACGCCCCTTTCTGCATTCTGACCCCCCACCCCCTTTTCTGCTATTTGCTCAACAGTTTCGGGAAGTTTTGGCCAAAATACACTGCGGGAAATGGGGCAAAATGTTAAAGAAACATTTCCCTCCGATTATTGCGAAATGATTTCTTAAAATGTGCGCCTCCAGAAGATGGTGTTTCGGTTTTGGCAAACTTTTAATGGCTTTTCCTAGTGCAACGGAGGCCACAACAGGAAACGTGTGTCCGTTTTCTATTGCTGCTGCAGGATTCGAAACTGCCGTGGCAATGGAATTGCAACTACAACTGGGCCTGCTATCTGAATGTCCACAGTTTGTGGGTGTTGTGGGTGTGGCAGCTCCTCCACTCGCTTAACCCAACACAAATTTCGGAGAAGAATTTCGCCAGCATTGGAGAACACGTTCTTAAATTGGCGAACAAGTTGCGAGTCTGATAAACTTAATCATTTGTTTTGCCCATTTCCCGCGGGGGCCTTGGGAGCAGCATAAAACTAACTCCCCAACCA